>JARZZO010000005.1:17699035-20199035 GCA_030544215.1 Zantedeschia hybrid cultivar
GACACTGAGATTTACTTGTGACTGTTGGAACAAAAAACTTAACAGTAGTCGTCCAATAAAGTGTGTCGTTATTTGAGGATCAAAACTATTGTCTCCATAGCTTGATTTTGATGATAACAAAATCATATTTTAGTATTCACCATGTTTTCTAAGTGATTGGCTTGTGTAGACTCAATACGCAAATGATATGTGAAAGGAATAAAGATCGAAAGGGAGGATTAAGGCCACTGAACTAAACGGTCAACCGATGCAAGAGAATCAGTCGGCCGAACTGAAACCCAAAAGGATCCAAAACAATTATGCGAGTCCGGTCAACTGTTCCGATTAAATAGGTCGACTGTTTTGTAAAGCCAAGATGCACTAGAACAGCTCTGTGAGTCCGATCGACCAAAACAAGGGAAACGGTCGACCGTTTCGCAGCCCCAAGACGGGCTAAAAAGTTCTGTAAGTCTGGTCGACTGTTTTGGTCGAAACGGTTGACCGAAAGTTAGTAAACTGCTTTTTACCTAACCCATACTTTTTCAGAAAGTGGTCAAACTTGACTGTTTTTGTGTCTAACATATCTCTTGGAGTTTGTGCCTTTATATACTAACCTTTTCTAGATTTTTCTGCATGAACAAGGAACCCATCAAGTGAGAGCGTCCTCCCTCCAAGCATCCAACCTTCTTATTCCCGAACACCAACTTAATTACCCGTCTTGAGAAGAAGGTCAAGCAAGAAGAAGAGAGAGCAAGAAGCTCATCTCCTGGCTCTACAGCAACAATATTGCTGGGACATAGGGCTACTGGATTTACAATGACATCTCTCAATTTCTCTATCTATCTCTCTCTCCTTATTATTTTTGCTTAAATAGATTGTATCTTGTGTAAAGGTTGAGAGTGATAGTGTGTGTTTGAGCGTTGTTGGGTGTTCTTGAAACACCCTTGCATGTACTTTGAGCGAGCCCCTGTGCTAGCATTTGTGTTATGTGTGTGGCCTACGAGCTGTAGGCAAAGTGAATATAGGTCTTCATTGATCGAACCACTTAAATCCTTGTTCATTTGTGTGATTGGCTCATTTGCTCTCCAACCCCCTTCTTTGCACATTTCTTTTATCAATTTCAAAAAGATATCAAAAGAATTTCAACGTTTTGCTACTTCTAGTATCTTAGGTTTAGCCATATATCGGGAAAACAAGTGGAATCAGTGTCATGGTCTCAATTTCTAGTGTTTAACAACTTTTGAGAGATCTCATATATGGCAAACCACGGTAACATCAACCTAGTGCTCGAAGGACACTCTATTCGTCGCCTACCCTTCTTTGATGGAACCGATTACCCATATTGGAAGAATCGAATGATGTATTCCTTCGATCCCAACAATATGAGGTATGGAAAGTGACGGAAAGAGGTCCCTACGTGTTACCTAAGGACGATGATACTTGAGATGAAGAGCAAATTAGATAATCTACTATAAATTATAATGCTATGAACATCATGCAATGTGCAATCTATCTTAATGTGTATGCTCGTGTTTCTATGTATAGTAGTGGCAAAGAAATGTAGGACAAGCTTACACTTATCTATCAGAAGACAAGCTAAGTTAAAGAAATAAAGTTGAACATCCTTCTGCATGAATACGAATTGTTCAAGATGAAGCCAGATGAGTCGATCTCAGAGATGTTCAGATGACTCATCGAAATCACCAACGACATCAAGGCATTGGGTAAGGAATACTCTAACTCTGAAATCGTTAGAAAAGTTTTACGGTCACTTCCTTCTTCTTGGAGTCCAAAGGTTACGGTGAGCGAGAAAGCCAAGGATCTTTCTACCTTAACACTCAATGAACTCATTAGGTCATTGGTGATCTATGAGACAAACTTTAACAAAAAATAAGAGGAAGCCAAGAAGAAGAAGTCAATCACACTCAAAGCCGCTCATGATTTGAGTGAGGATGAATTGAATGATAAAGATAGCGACGAGATGACAATGATCACTCGACAAGTTAGAAGATTTCTTCGAACAAAGAAGAAATTCCCAAACTACTCAAAGAAGTCAAGTAGGAGGACACCATCTAAGGGGGAGTCCATTAAGTTGGATGAGATCATTTGCTATGAATGCAATAAACTCAAGCATATGCGGGGAGAATGCTTGAAACTTCACAAGAAAATCAAGAAAGATAAAGAGAAACTAAGAAAGAAGAAAGCCATGGCAGCCACTTGGAGTGATGAACAAGAGCATTCATCCGAAGAATTGGAAGATGTTATAGCCAATCTTTGTTTGATGGCTCGAGAAGACAAGGAATCGGAGGTAACTCTTGAAGCCCCACCATTTATATTTGATAAACTTCAATTATCATTTGAAATCTTGTATAAGAAGTATAAGAAACTCAAATATAAAACAAGCAACTCAAGAAAGATTTTGCATTTGTATTAAAAAAAGATGATTCACTAGAAAGTGAAGGATTTGTAGAAGAGAATATTTCTTTCAAAAAGAAAAATCACACATCGTACAAGAAAATTGATATGTTTGAGAGAGAGATCTCCGTCATAAAAAATAAAGTTTGTGACCTTAAGCTTGAAATTGAGGACTTGAAGGGATTTCTTTTCAAATTTGTCAAAGGGAGAGATAATCTCAATGCAATCCTTAGAACATATGTTGGTGTGTTTTACAAGGAAGGTATTAGATATGTCCCTTAACCGAAGAAAAAAAAAGAGAGGACTTCCTTCGTTAAGACTTTAAGTTCTAGTATACTATTTGCTACTTATAATTTTTGTCTGAAACGGGGTCATCATGTAGTAAGTTGTTGGTTTAGGAAAAATGCTACTAAAATCAAAACCATGTGGGTAACTCGTGATACTATTAGGAGGAATGCTAACACTTATGGACTCAAATAGATTTGGGTACCAATCACACGAAAGTAAGTTTAAGTTGTTTTGTAGGAGTGTTTTGAAGTAATAAAGGACAAATAATATCTTCATAATAGAGGCTCAAGACACATAACGGACGATAAAAAGTACTTCACAGTGTTTGAACCAAAAGATAGCGGAGCCATCACATTTGAAGATAATGGTAAAGGACAAGTAATTGGCATTGGAGATATTGATAAGGATTCTAATAAAAGTATTAAACAAGTTTTTTTAGTCAAAGGTTTGAAGTATACTCTTTTAAGTATTAGTCAATTATGTGACAAAGGCTACATAATTGCATTTGATTCTAATAATTACTTATCCTTGATAAGGGCACTTATCAAATTCGTTAATTATCGTGATAACAATGTGGATGTGATTACTTTGAGTGAAGTTGAAGGTAAGGATCTACCTTTGATTGTTAATAATATGGATATGCATCGTTATGGCATCGTAGACTTGGACACGCTAGGTTTGGAGTTATCTCTAAATTATCTAGATGTAACTTTGTAGTTGGCTTGCCTAAAAGCTCTTATGAGAACAACAAGATTTGTGATACTTGTGCAAAGGATAAGCATATTAGATCTTCATTCAAATCCAAGAATCTTATATCAACAAATAGGTCTTTACAACTACTTCATCTAGATTTGTTTGGACTCACTCGAAGTTTAGATGGTAAGAAATTTGAATTTGTGATAGTTGATGACTATTCCAATTTTACATAGGTTTTATATCTTGCACGTAAAAGTGATGCTTTGACGGAATTTGTTAAGTTTTGCAAAAAGGTGCAAAATGATAAAGGGTACACCATTACATCGATCCGGAGCGATCATAATAAATAATTTTAGAATATGCAATTTGATGAGTTTTGTAGCGAAAAGGAGAATTAAGGCCATTGAACCAAATGGTCGATTGATATAGGGGAATCGATCGACCAAACTGAAATCCAAGAGGACCTAAAATAATCCTGTGAGTCCGATCGACTGTTTCGATGAAATCAGTTGACCGTTTTGTAAACCTAGGGCATACTAAACAATCTCTATGTGTCCGGTCGACCGAAACGGGGGAAACAATTGACCGTTTTGCAGGCCTAGGACAAACAGAAAGGTTCTGTAAGTCTGGTCAATCGGAAGTTAGTAAATCGGTTTTCACCTAACTTATACTTTTTCAAACAATAGTCAAACTCAACTGTTTTTGTGTCTAACGTATGTCTTGGGATTTATGCCTTTATATAGTAACCTCTTCTATATTTTTCTACATGAAAAAGGAATCCATCAAGAGAGAGCATCCTCTCTCCAAGTATCCAACCTTCTTATTCCCAAATATCAACCTTGCTACCAATCTTGAGAAGAAGGTCAAGTAAGAAGAAGAGAGAACAAGAAACTCATCCCCTAACTATACAACAACAACAACAATCTTGCTGGGGGATAGGACATCAAGGATCTACAACGACATCTCTCAATTTCTCTCTCTCTCTCTCTCCTTCTTATTTTTGCTTAAATAGATTATATCTTGTGTGAAGATTGAGAGTGACAGTATGTGTTTGAGCTTTATTGAGTGTTTTTGAAACATCCTTGTGTGTACTATGAGCTAGCATTTGCATTTTGTGTATGGCATAGTGTGTGGCCTACGAGATATAGGCAAAGTGGATATAGATCTTCATTGATTGAATTACTATAAATGCTTGTTCATTTGTGTGATTGACTCATTTGCTCTCCAACCCCCTTATTTGCACATTTTTTTGTCAATTTCAAAAAGATATCAAAAAGATTTTAACTTCTTGCTAGTTTTAGTATTTTTAGTGTTTAAATTTTGAAAAATCCAATTCACCCCCTTATTGGATTTAGCCATATATCGGGACAGTAAAAACTAAAATCCTAAGAGATAGGATCAATCATAAAGGATAATCTGATGAATTTTCTATTTTTTTACTATTTTTTAATATTTTTAGACATTGATTTTTATACTTATCCAATGAGACGGTTACGATTGATTGTCAAGATCATATAGTAAAATTAAAGTCCCAAGGATGGGAACAATTTTAAGGGATTTATTTAAACATGAAGAAAATAAGATTTGAGGGGGACACATCTAAGTTTGATGAGTCCGGAACTCATTTGATCCATTATATATATATATATATATATATATATATATATATAATCATCTTCTATCTTGCTAGGAGGGCTGATGCTTTTTTAGGTTTGACCCATGACAGGCTAAGACTAGATGCCTCCAAAATTGTTGAGCCGGATCATCTTGACTAAATGGGGAATTCCATCATTTTGTTGCACAAAATTAACCAACTTTAACTTTCCTCATAATTGAGGTTCCCATCCTGATCCATTCCATTATATTCTCTCAAATTTGAAACTTTATCCCTCATTTTCCAATCATTCTAGACTCTGCCTAGCCTTCGAGGCCCTAATTCAATTCAAAC
Organism: Zantedeschia hybrid cultivar; assembly: GCA_030544215.1. NCBI lineage: Eukaryota > Viridiplantae > Streptophyta > Magnoliopsida > Alismatales > Araceae > Zantedeschia > Zantedeschia hybrid cultivar. The sequence goes on from JARZZO010000005.1 coordinate 17,704,362, forward strand.
ACTCCCATAATTCAAAATTGAGATGCCATGGTCCACACCCGTTCCCTTCACACCCACTTTGCCATCCAGCCTTTCCCCGAACAGGACAAAAGTACTAAAGAAAAACTCTGGGCGTCCTATCACCACTAATTATTAAACAAAACGAACAGCTGCTTGGCGCCGGCATGATGAGATAAATCCCCGGACCATTTCCCTTCCCTAAAACTTCACTCAACGGGAAACAAAGGACTCATTGCGCCCCCAATATCTCCCCGAGCATGGAAATCGGAATCCCGGTTCTTTTATTTCCCGACGATCCAAACGGTTCGCTCCGTGCCGAGGGTCCAAATTTTGAAAATTTTAAATCGCACGCTTGGCGGAACCGACGATTCCCACCGCGGCCCTTGCACGTGCCGCGTCAGGCCGCCCAAAATCCCCAAATGCGACGCACAACCTAACATCCCGCACAGTCGCACGCGTGCGGCCCCCCTAACTCAAATCTCCCCTTCCTCTCCTCTCGTTTTCCCATTTCCGGTTTTATTTCTCTCTCTCTCTCTCTCTCTCTCTCTCTCTCTCTCTCTCGTTCCGCTCTCCCCTTTTCTCTCTTATGATTCGTTCCTCGCCGGCGGAGGAACGAGAAGAGGATAGTGAGGAGCCTGCCGTGCCGGCCCGATTCGCGCCCCCGATCTGCTGCTGCGCATTAGGGTTTGCTCCGGCTGTGAACAATTTGGAGGGGGCGCGGCGGGGAGGTGGAGGTGTAGAGGAGCGATAAGATGTCGACGGAGGACGAGAAGTTGCTGAAGGAGGCAAAGAAGCTGCCATGGGATGAGCGGCTGCTCCACAAGAACTGGAAGGTCAGGAACGACGCCAACATCGACGTCGCCGCCGTCTGCGGCTCCATCACCGATCCCAAGGATCCACGCCTCAGGGATTTCGGTAATGACCTCCCGTCCCTGTCGGTTCTGGGTTGGATTTAGTGTTTGCGGCGGTGATCCGTCTGATCCGGGGGTGACGGCGTCGGTTGATCCGCCAATGCGCGTGGCTTCGTGCTCGGTGTCGGCAGTTTGATGGGTTGGGCGGGCGTCGGTGGTTGGCATTGCGCTCTAAGCATCCACATTTTGGGGAAAGCGTAATTTGATCGTTTGGTTATCTGTTAATTTGGTTCTTGGCAGAGATGCCCTTCGAGGAGTAGAGATTTTCCTATGGCACATTTTGTACAGGCCGGTGGTGCACATTTTGTACTGGCCGGTGGTTTGGCCAGATCAGCGTGGTTTTGTTCCCAATTTGTTTCGATTTTCTGCTTCTGATCTTATTTCTGAATTTTCGCCTCCTGGATCAGGGCCTCTGTTCAGAAAGACGGTTGCGGATTCTAACGCCCCAGTCCAGGAGAAGGCCCTGGATGCCCTAATTGCATTTTTGCGTGCAGCAGATGCTGATGCTGGAAGGTAATCTTTATCCGAGGGTCCTGTGAATTGTCAGTTTTGATTTGCAGAGTCTATCTGGCGTGTTATTTTCTTCGTCCGTCCACATAGCTGATTTTCTGATGCAGGTATGCAAAGGAAGTCTGTGATGCAATTGTTGCCAAATGCCTCACTGGTCGTCCCAAGACGGTGGAGAAGGCACAGACTGCGTTCCTGCTTTGGGTGGAGTTGGAGGCAACAGAAGTGTTCTTAGTAAGGACATCTGGTCTCTCATTACCCTGACTAGATTTTGTTTCCTTGTGATTGCATTCATACGTCTCTGTTGGAATTGGTGCAGTTTTAGGTACATCTACTGTGAAAGAATTTTTATATATCATGCGACCAACTTTGATTGAATTTCAGTAGGCTTAGCTGCTACAAACAGTAACTTGGCAAACTGCTGTAGAGGATGGGTGCCATGATGTGGCTTGGTGCCTTTTAGTGCTCAATTTGCACTTCCCTATTAACATATCATGAAATTTTGAGGCAACCATTAAGGCACTAACATGACATGAAATTTTGGAGTAGTTTTTGAGCTAAACATAGATTGCTCCCTACAAATGGTAGGATTTAGGGCATGCATGGAAATTATTCAATTGTGGACATCTTTAAACCACACCAGCATGTAAAAGCCCATAGAAACATTTCCTCTAGAAGATTACAAGGTATACATATGAGCAAGCTTCACATCATGAAAAGAATAGAATTCAAGCTGTTGTAATATAAGAGGGACTACGTGGATGATGTTTGGCATGGATTGGAACTTACTACAGGTAGGATCATAATATCACACTTAAGTGCATTGTGTTGTGTTTAAGGGGAGAGATATAGGAGCTTAAAATTGACCTTTCACTTTATTGCCAGCCACTTCTTCAACATAATCACAATTATATCATAAAGGATTTGTGGGTGATGGGATGCAGGGCTGGGGGATGGCACAATTACTAGAGAAGAAGCATAAGAAAGGTGATTATGATGATGATGTAGAGGAGATTTTTAGGGAGTATTTCCTTTCTTTAATTAACATTCTTTTTAATGTCTAATGATTATTAGTTCCAGGGATATTTCTTTTTGAACAATTGTTAGCTTCATGGACACAGTTTAGATATTCGTAAGATTGTAAAGAATGATAAAAAAATAGAGGATTAACACCGAATATAAGGCATTTGAGGGCTAAAATAAAAATTTCTTGATTTTTCTATCTATGCCATATAATGATACAAAGAAAGAAACACCAGATAAGCATAAGATAAAAGCGGGAATGAAAAGGCAATCATGACTTATGCTGATCTATTGTTAAATAAAATGCCCTTTATTTTAAAATTTGAATCCTGACAATGTAATGGAAAAGAAGTTCATATGGAAGTTTCAAAAAAAGAAAAGTACTATCTTTTGATAAATAAAACATCCCTACTTCTATAATTTGGGACATGACAATGCAGTGAAAAAATTCATATGGAAGTTGCAACAAAATGAATAGTATATCCTATTGTGAGAGTCAATCTTCAAGCATTGTTTATAAAATAGGAGATGGAGGTGTTCATTTCAATGGTGTAAACTTGTGACAAAAAAGCTAATGGGTGTAGTTGTTGATCCAATCAACAACTGTTTGCCATGTAAATGATAGCAAGACTTGTAATTGCATGGTAATGATCTTAATCATATAACATTAATTCATAAACTCCACTTTCAGAAAAACATTAATTCATAAACTCAAAAGGAACAAAAAATATGGTTTGTCATCTGTTTTTTTAAGGTCATTGAGCTAAGAAAAGTTAAATTTCCTAAATTATTAAATAACTATTCATTATTTCACTCTCTCTTGACAAAGTATTCACTATTTCATTAATGCAGATTGCTCTTTCACTAAGAATACTTGTTATAGGAATGTCTTGAAAATTGTATTGTATATGGACATTTACAAGCAGGCGGTAGGTCTCCCAAGATAGGCTTGAACTATTTTGCAGTGGTTCTATTGTCCAATTACCTAGAATTATGATCTTCAAGATTTTGTGGGCAACAAGGTGGTCAAATGATTGGCCAGCCGGAGGAAAGGCCGTGGCCCTCAACTTGCATTGCCTTGTCAATCTGTTTACCTTGTTAGTTGCCTAGCCTAATGGTAGCTCGGTAGGTATCGAAAATTAGCATTGGAGATGTGGCTTTTTGGAGTGTATGGGTATAGATGTGTGCTACTAGATGTCTTTGATTCTTTGTGTATATTAATTGTTTGGGTTCTTCATAGTGCGCAAAAACCATGTTGCTAGGAAAATTTCTGAGTTGAAAATAAAATTTGAGAAGATGTTCTATCATTGGGATTGGGATGGATGAATTGGGTATTTATAATAAGATTTGATGTTGGTCTGACTCGGTCCAACTCGTAGAGTCAGATTGTTTAGACTTTCCGAGACTTGAGTCAGCCAATACAGTGTGATACTAGTCCATGTAAATATTCATATTAATTAAGACTCTTAGTTGCAAGACTTGCTAACTTATATGAATCATTCTGAGTTGCTTTATGAGTTGGCTTGTTTTAGAGAGCTGGAGGCATTGGACTATTGAGTGGCATGTGCCACTGTAATATATATCAGATTGGTACCATCAACAAGACTTGTGGTGTCCTTCTTGGTTATATTGGCCTACATCATATTGCAGATGGTGTGCTTGGGTATCCTTATGCTACAACACTTTCAGGATTTTCTTCACTGTAAAGGTGAAGTTTCTCATATGTGGCTGGGGATGCTTAGATTCTCACACATGGTAGGTTGGTGGTCCTTAATCTGTAACTTTTCTCCAACTCCTTTTCCTCTGGTGTTATGAGGTAACATGTTTAGTGTGCACTGAATGTGCACCTATGCATGAGTTGGTGTGTTTGATTTCATCGGGAAACTTTTGCACAGCTGGGCAGGTGGTGGAACCTGATAGCTGATGGGAAGGCATAGCAAGGTGGTGATCTGTTGCATTGCTGCTTAGCCGGTGATGTGACCTTGGCAAAGCTAATTTAAGTCTTATATTCTTGCATACTATCTAAATAATATTTAGCCTCTCCATGTTACTTGGCCGATATAATGCTATACCATAATTGTCAAGGCGCCAAGGTGACCTAAGGCGTTCTCGGGGAGCCTAAGCGCTTAGGCGCTAGGCGCCTTATTAAAACATATATGAAATATATATTATTATTAATCATGAGTTCATAAATATAAAAAAAATAGCAATCAAATCAATTTTAATCTGAAAATTGAAAGCAATTAATTTACTATGAGATAATTGACTTGAACATATAGGAAACAAATCAATCACAATAAATATTAAAATTGGAACAAATTAATCTAGCATGAAATAATTCATTTAGATAATTAGATTGAATAAATAAGAACAACTCAATCATGATATAATTGAAAGAAATTAATTTACAATCTTATGAATTAATTCAAGCATATAAAAAATTAAGAACACATCAATTAGATAATCAAATCTTTAAGATGAGATGTACTAACTTGAGATTTTTTGACTTCTTCAATAAAACCTACAACCATGGTTACACAATGCACATAAAACAAATACTAGGATTCTAAAAAATATCACTACAAACAGTCAACATATGCAAATCAAACATGACAATAAAATATCTAGATAACTACAACAAACATTAAGAGAAAATAAAAATTACACACAGTAACATAACCATAATTTAAACTTTAGTGAGTATATCATCTACTTAAAATTAAAAGTTCTCATAAAATCCTAAATCTTGAATCCAAATATTGCTTCTTCAAGAGCCATGTCAACGTCTTTATTGCCATAATCTCTATCACTAGAGTCTTCACCCTCACCGCCTGACTCCCATGGAGCATCATCATCATATGTCTATTCTTCTTCTAGCCATTCATCTTTATGTTGATTTTTCTCTCGTGCTTGTGCTTTGTTTCTTGTGGGTCTTTCATATGATGCTTCTATAGCAATGTCAACATCTGTCCATGTCAAATATGTATCCTTATGAACTAAATTTGAAGATCCTTTAGTCATCTACTCACTCCCCCAATCCAAATCAACGAAGCAAATAAGATCATATTTATGTGGATGATTTTTCCTTTCTTTAAACCTCTCATACAAACGACGATTATCCTAAACAAACACAAGATCGTTCAGTCTTTTATGCTCCAAACGGTTCCTCTTCTTCGTATGAATCTACATGAACTCACAATTAATAAAGAGAAAATAAAAATTATATGAGAATTAATAATCAAATAAAATTTTAAAAAATACATAAGAATTCTTGAAACATACAAACTCAAATGTGTTCCAATTGCGTTCACACCCAGAAGAGCTACAATAAAGACCTAATATCCTCAAAGCAAGGTCCCTCAACTCTGGTGTCTCCCCACCATATTGAATCCACCATTCAGCTATCATAAGAATGACATGTGAAAACATTTGTTTGAAAAAAAATATTGATTAAATGCAGTAGTAAATTAATACTTACTTGGCAATCTCCTCCTACGAGCTCTTTTTGCTATATCCTTTCCAATATGTCTTTTTTCATTCATGTATGATGAAATCTGATCATTTATCTTATCTTGTACTTCAAGATCCGACACCATTTTTTTAAGGCAAGTAGCAAATCCACTTTTAAACTTGCCAATTGAAGAACTATCTTTCTCCTTCGCATCAAAATACAACTTGGGATTTAGAAAAAACCCCGCTGCATGCAAAGGACGGTGCATTTGATCTGCCCATCTTTTATCAAGAATCTTCAATATATGCTGAAATTTTGATTCTTTACCTCCAAACTTTTCAATAATCCGCTCTCTACATACTCCATGGCAGCATAAATGTATCCCATAGCAGATTTTTCATCTCCATCAACCAACTTTAACACTTGCGATATTGGTTGAGAGGCCCTCGAGATGTCTTCAACAGCATGCTAAAGCCTCACTTGAAATACAATGCTTGCCACATTCTTCCCTGCATTTGTTGATGTCCAAACATTCCTATGCCAAGCCTTCGAAGTGAACAACCTACGAAGAGCTCTCTTCATTGCATTATCATTCAACCTTTCAAGGATAAGAAAAGTAGTGGCAAATCTAGTAACCCCACATCTGACCAATTCTCTACCCTTTGTTTCCTTTCTCACGTAATCAAGAAGCCGGGTGTGAGTGTAAATGTAAGTTGTCAACTTCTGTAACACCTCGGCTTTTATGGATCTCCAGTAGGTGCATAAGAGCAAAATCAAAATAATAAGAAACACAATTTTAGGGAAATAACAGGCAATTCATGTCCATCATATAACAGAAATGTAATGAAACAAACAACATATCCTAATAATTTAATACAAATTGGCCATACCTGGAAATTTTTCTTCTGTATTCGCTGGAATTATCTTCCAATCTTTTCCTTTCATCACGAGCCTTTGAAAATTATATATTAAATAACTAATATGAGAACTCGTGAAATTGAGTTATCAGTAGGGATCATTTACATCCCTACTGATATCTTTTCTTATAATCATATTTCTCTATTTGTTTTGTTCATTACTTTCTCATCCTATATTTTTAATGGACAGTATCACAAACAATAATCAAGAGATATTGGTTTGTAACAATTGACATGCTTCTTTCTTTTATCATTATTCTTGAAATCTTTATGTAATGTATGTGTCTAAATGTACTTCTGATTTCCTGACCCATAACGAGGTGATGCAATGAATGCTCATGTCACAATGTATCGTAAAACATCGGGAATCTGGTATAAAAGGCAACTAACAAATTTAAAATTTCCACATACTTCTTCCTTTTAATGATATTCTATAATAGCATAGGATATGAAAATATCTCTGATTCAATGTTTATATAGTCTTTAGCCATTGAGTCGCTCGTTCATCATTCGTTCATCTGATTTCCCAATCAGTCATAAAATTCATTGATCATTCACAATTCGTAAGTTCGTAGAGCAACTTATCTTTCCATTAGAAGTGACAGAGATAACCATGAAATAACAGTCGTACAGTGAGTAGGTCGTTCCTCCTACGCACCTACCACTCTTTAGCCTACCCAGCCCAGTAGGCCTCCGGATACCTACTGAGGAGGCTGGAACCAGGGCTAAGCTGGGTCTGTAGTTATCCACACTCCCTCACTAAAGCGTCCACGCCCCAGCCTATGAGTGCACCCATGAAAGAACTCCGTCCTCTACTCAGCCAAGGTCCTGACCCTGAACTAAGGACTGTCTCCACAGTGGGATGTTCCGTGCCTCGGCCCCACACATCGTTAGGGAGCTTTCGTCGCCACCTTATCCCCGGGAGGCGTGCCGTCGTCTTGCTAGCCAAGATGTCACTTCTTTCCTTTTCTTTTACACAAATCAAATCCGTGGGAAAACCATTGGTCATAAAAGTCATTCCACAACATAGTTTCACATTCAACATCATAATCGTTTTTCATTTCATCATCACGGAGACTTCCATGCCTCGTTTCTTTTCATGATCTCTATTCCTTGTCGTCGGAGTCATCATAGCCATGAAGTTACCATACAATATACATATATACTCATACATACATATACATGCATCCATGATACCATATAACTAGATCAATCACCAAATCCTTTTATCCATGCTTCATCATGAAGCTTTATTGTCACATAAGACTTTCTAGCCTTCTTCTCATTTCTTTTATAAGTCTCATCATTTCAGGGTCAGACACTAGAGTGTGTCATCCAATGTTTACGTTCATGTTCTATAATAAGAACTCTTCATTGTAGTCTTTTATTCCAATAAAACAACATGTGGATCACGAGGAGAAACAACGGAAGTAACACGCAAACATGCATATGGTAAATGAGAGATGCAAGTCAACTTCTCGTGAATAATACTCCTTTTTGTCGCACAAAATTCAGCAAGGTCTTTGACACATACCACTTCCATTCAAGCATTCAACATAAACATGCCCTTAATTATGCATGATGCATATTCACCAGTGTCTAATTCAAATCGTAATTTAACTGTCTCTATTTTCCTAGGATCATAATAATCCTCACATATCATCGGATCTTTACATAATCTTCTCTTTTTCAATTACTCTACCATATATTTATTAAAAAATTCACCATATAATTATTAGAAAACGAATCAAGTATCCATTTACACATGAAAAATTTATTATAAAATTTTCTTCTTTTATTTCTTTCTTTCTTATTATAAACCTTCATTATAAACTTCACCCTTACATTTATTTTCTGAATTAATAATTGTAAATAATATTGAATATTTATATTTATTTTCAGAATTGATCAATCACTATGAATAACATTTAAACAACTATATTTATTTTCAGAACCGCTAATCACCACTTAATTTAAACAATTATATTTATTTTCAAAATTTAATAAACACAAATAATATTTAATAATTATTTTCCAATTTTTTTCTAATTAAATAGCAATACATAATTATTTATCTAATTATTTTTAAATTAAATAATTATTTATGAACGTTTATAAATGATATTAACAACTAAAAATAATTTTTGAAATAATATTCACAATAAAATATTTATTATCCATCATTTATTTTGTTTAACTAAATAACCAGATTTTCATCCATAATTTAATTTAAAATTCAAGAAATATTAAATAGGGAGTATTACCCTACCTTAAACCGAAGACTGCTGCCGAAGCACCGCCGGAGCCATCGCCAGACCGCCGGCGGAACCACCTTCTCTCTCTCTCTCTCTCTTTCTCTCCCTCTCTCTCTCCTTCTCCCCTTGCTGCTGCCCATGGCAGCCCCCTTCCCCTCTATTTATAGAGTGAAGGGCAGTGGAGAGGGGCTGCCCCCCTTATTGGGGGCGGTGGCCTCATATGGGCCACTGCTGGCCCACTAGGACCAGGCCCAATGGGCCCTGGTTCAGCCCATTTTGGGCTTTATTTTGGCCCATTTAGGCCTCTTATATATGGCCCATTTAGGCCTTGTAATTTTAGTCCACTCAAGCCTCTAATCAGGCTTATTTACCCCCTTTAATTAGGGTCCATTTAGGCCCAATTAGTCATTAAATTTTAAAGGGACACTTTTACATTTAAGTCCTTGGACTAATATTAATTGTGTATATGTCCTTATTTCTTCCATAAGCAACCGATAATGAGTCTTTTTTACTGTTTTAGATATGCCTTTAGGGCCTTGTATAATTTCATTTAAGACCCTATAAAGATTATCTTTGACACTAAAATCCTTAAACTTTTCCTAATTGTGTTTATACTTTTTAGGGATTTACATATACACCCCTAAATTTTTGTGGGGTGTTACAACTTCTTTGCCGTTGAAATTACACCTTTATAGGCCTTTAACTTGCCAATGTCTTCTAACATAAGATCCAAGCAGTAAGCAACACAAGGGAGTCCAAAATAATTTTTTTCTTTTTTCCATCAACACTCGTCCTGCCGCAACATTATACGATGCATTGAGTTACCACTTGTACCACATTCTCTTCTCCAATCTTTTCAACCATCCTATCCATCAATTCAAACATTTTAATAGTATCCTCCTTCTCAGATGATGCATCAATAGACTCCACAAAATAAGTCCCTTCAGGACAATTCACTAGGAAGTTAATTAATTTCCTTTGCCTCTTATCAGTCCACCCTTCACACATAATAGTACAACTATATGTCTTCCAATGCTTTTGATATTTAGTATACATATCTTGTGTTTCCTCTACCATCTTTTTCAGAAGAGGTACTCTCAACATATAATAACTTGGGGGTTTATATCCCGACCCATATGACCGACAACTTCCATCATCAATTCAAAAGTCCGTAGTCGAGCTGCATTGAATGATAAACCACCCTCATAGAACCAAGTTGCTACATACACTTATCAGCCTTTGCTTTTTCTTCCTTCTTCCATTTATTCTCCAATGTATTTTGAATTTTTTCCTACTTCTTCTTGCATCAACAAAGTCCTCAACACTCATTCTTGCAAAACTATCCATTGGACCTTTGATTTGAGTGTGAGACTTTAGTTGCTTTGCACTCCCTGAGGTCTTTGGTATTATTGAAGAACCTTTTTCCGACCTATTAGTAGGTTGACTAGGTTCCTCTTGTTGTGTGTCATCATCACCATCAAGCTCCCCTTCAACTGGAAGACTTGGACTTGGCTTTCTCTTCTTATTTTTGTTCATCCAATTAAGCATTTCTGAAGCAATGTCCGTGTTAGTATTTGGACATTTCTTTACATCGCTGAAACCACCTATAAGGTGTTCTTTTTGTCTCTTAATACCGCCATTAGTGACCAATCCACAAAGCTCACACTTGATCTTGTTCTTGTCAAATTCGTCCGGCCAATAAGCATACTTCCAACCCGGGTCTTGTGAGCTTGCCTTCTTTTTCAATTCTGGCTCAGATGTGGAACTACTATCGCTTGCCATGTCTACACACAAAAAGATATACAAAATGAAACTAATAAATTAATGTGTGTGTGTGAGAGAGAGAGAGTGGAGAAAGAGAGAGGGACTGTGGGACTGTGTGTGACTGTATGTGTGTATTGTGTGGGGAGTCGGGACTGTGGGACAAATTACAGAGGGACTATCTGTGTGTCTGACTGTGTGTCAATATGTGACACAGAGAGAGAGAGAGAGAGTGTAGTGTGTGACAGTGTGAGTGAGAGTGAGATAGAGGGCTTCGGCCCTGTGTGTAGTGTGCACTGAGAGAGAGAGAGAGAGAGAGAGAGAGAGAGAGAGAGAGAGAGAGAGAGAGAGAGAGAGAGAGAGAGAGAGAGAGAGAGAGAGAGAGAGAGAGAGAGAGAGAGAGAGAGTGGACCCGTATGACTATGTGATAGAGACGCCATCGGCCTATCTCTGTGTGTGCACTGTGTACTGAGAGAGAGAGAGAGAGAGAGAGAGAGAGAGAGAGAGAGGAGAGAGAGAGAAGAGAGAGAGAGAGAGAGAGAGAGAGAGAGAGAGAGAGAGAGAGAGAGAGAGAGAGAGAGAGTGGAGTGTGTAAGTGAGATAGAGGGAATGGAGCGTGTGTGTGTGACTGTGTGTGTGAGATAGAGAGAGAGAGTGGACTACTGGACTCTGTGTGTGACTGTGTATGTGTCGTGTGACAGAGAGAGAGAGGAGTGTGGACTGTATGTGTGTGATAGAGAGAGAGAGTGGAGTGTATGACAGTGTGAGTGTGAGTGAGACAGAGGGCTTCGACCCTATGTGCAGTGTGCATTGTGAGAGAGAGAAATAGAGAGAGAGAGAGAGAGGGAGTGGACCGTGTGTGTGAGACAGGGAGGTGGATCGTGTGTGAGACAGAGGGGGCTTCGGCCCTATCCGTGTGAGAGAGAGAGAGCGAGTGAGAGAGAGAGAGTAGAGAGGACTCATCGGATGCGTTGGCGTTGATCGGCGGTGTCGGCGGGTGGCAGGCGATCGCTGCAAACGGCGGAGGGGGGCGAAGGAGGATGGCGGCAGGCTTCAGCTCGGCGGCGGCGTCGCCAGGCGTTGATCGACGGCGACAGTCGGCGGTGTTGACGGCGGGTCGGAGCGGAGGGGGGCGAACCCTAGCTCGCTGCTCGCGTAGATCGGGGGGTGAGGGGAGAAATGGGACGGGCTTCGGGGGGGTCGAGGGTTGGGCACGAGTTGTTTTAAGGGTTAACAGGCAGGCGAGCGCGGGTAAACGGGTTAAGGTACGGGCGGTTTAACGGGCGGTGGGTTATAAGTAAACAGGCCAGTTTAACGGGCCGAACCGGGACAAGGCGGCCAGGTGCATTGAGCGTGCCACTTGAGCTGCCTTTCATGGGCCCATGAAAGGCATCCAGACGCCTAGCTACAGTAGCGGCGCCTATACGCCTAGGTGCCACTTAGGCGTACGCCTAGTCGGCACCTTGACAACTATGTGCTATACTGGTTTGATCATTTTGTGGAGAGCTAAATGGTCGATATAAGGACTAAAATCTTGGTTTGAAGTCACTCTTAAATATGCAGATGAGTATTCCTAATTCCTCCCCTCTTAGCTTCTTGGTGTCAATATATGGTGTCTACAAATTTAAATTTCAAATCATCTGGGCAGAAAACAGGAAATGTAGTGATGAAAGGTCCAGAGGGATCAAATGCTGATGTAAGGTTGCGCCAGCAAATGTTGCTCCCTCCTCTTGGCGTTGGACAGAGGACTGTCCGCCCCCGTCCTCTGAGTCCGCAAAAATGGCAAACCCTGGAGCCCTTGGGAGACAGGAGGATGCTTATGGTGGAGCTCATGACAGGCTTGAACACCAGACTGGCAACCCGGGTGTGGGGGGGTGGGAGCTCAGCCAATCTGGGATCCACTGATACCGAGCTTGAGTGCACAAGGGGAGGTTCAGCTATTGGAGATAGGGCTTTACGACCCCTGCGACACACCTTATTTGGTCAGAGACTCACATAATATTTCAGGGCAGGAGGTAGTGTTCAGGGGTAGGAGACAGAGGTGAAGGCGGCGATAGTCGGGGTTCATACCCAGCTACTGATCCAACAAGAAGAAGCAGGAGAAAAGGATATGAGGGAGGGAAGAAGCTGTGGAGGAGGGGCAGATGGATTGGGAGATGGTCAAACAGTGTGTGGCCAAGATCGAAAGGCTGGCGGAAGGCCATGTAAGAGAGGTAGCTGAGAAGATCGGTGTGTCTTTTGATAGGGCGGAGGGACATCAAGTCATCCTACTCTAAAATCCAAAAAAATGGCTTGCTAGCTAAAAATAGGACTGCTAGGGGGGGGAATAAGGATTGCAAGATGGGGGACACAGCACGGGAAGGGAGCAATAAATGAGGGAGAAGTGGAGGATGGTATAGCATCCTCATGAGGATTGTTTCATGGAATGTGAGGGGCATAGGGAGGAGAGAGAAGAGGGTGGTCTTGAGGGAGTTTGTTGGGAGGTGTAAGATTGATATTCTTTGCCTCTAGGAGACTAAATGTAAGGAAGCTGGAGATGAATATATGAGGGAGATTGGTGGGGATAGATTGACCAAAGGGGTCTTCTCCCTAGTGGTAAGGCGGTCGGGGAGGGGGGGATAATGGTCATATGGAATGAGTAATGTAGTGGAGGAAGTGGTGGCTGATTGAAATGTGGGGTCTCTTTCTTTTCGGTCACATGGAGGATCGTTTTGTTTGGGACTTCTTGAGGATCTATGCACCCCTAGCGAGGGAGGAAAATAAAGCTCTATGGAATGATTTTTTGGTCCATCATCTTCACTCTAGCAACCTATGGTGTCTTATAGAAGACTTCAATGCCATTGTCTCTCTCTCCATGAGAGATCAGATGCATGCACTTCTACGGGGTATCATAGAGGATTTTCGGAAGTTCATTGAAGATGCTGCTCTCATTGACATCGATAGTTTGAATTCTTCTTTACTTTGTCTAATTGTAGGAAGGATCCTACCTTCTCGAGGTTGGATAGATTCCTAGTGTAGTAGATAGGGGGGGGGGACCCATTATCGTCAATTGTAGGTAGAGTGGGAGGGGGCAGTGGCAGTTGGTTTTCTCAGTGGCTTCCAAGGCATGTCTCTTGATTTGCATATTTCTCATCTCTAGTATGCAGCTGATATCTAGCCTATAATAAGGAGCACATTTTTCTAGCCAGACTGATACTAGAGCTTCTAGAAGAAGTTATAGGCTTGAAAGTGATTTTTTTGAAAGATTGGGATTAATACTCATTCTACTCATGTGACCAGAGTAGCCATTATTCTGGGTTGCCAGGTTGGGTCTTTTCTCATCACCTACCTAGGACTCCCTCTCACTCTAAGAAGACTGTTTCGAAGGGATTGGCAGAGGGTTATACAGAAGTTTGAGACAAGATTAGCTGGATGGAAAGGAAGGTTGGTGTTATGCCAATTGGTTCTTGACAACCTATCGATATATTTTCTGTCTATTTTCAAGATTCCTAAAACTATTGAGAAGCAGTTGGAACCCATCCGCCGCAGATTTTTTTGGAAGGGGAATGGAGATAACCCCAAGAAGGGGGGATTTGAGAGCTCTTGGCCGAGAGTATGCAGGACTAGGGAGAATGGAGGGTTAGCTATCAAAGGGCTTGCTGATTTCAACATAGCCTTTCTAGTTAAATGGTTATGGAGATTGGGTACAGTGGACTCAAGTCTATGGAGGGAGATCATCAGACATAAGTATTACCTTCATGAGAGAGGTTAGGACCCCATCCTTAGGTCGACATGCATACTTTCCTACATATGGAGAGGTATTTTAGAAGGCGTTGATGTCTTTTGGTCGGCCACACACATTGTCATTGGTGACGGTGAGACGACCCTATTTTGGCTGGATAGATGGTGTGGTCATGTTTCTCTTGCTGATAGATTTCCAGCTTTGTTTGCATCGCTTCACATCCAGAGGTAGTAGTGACAGAGGTTTTTATGAGCTCCTCGATGGGAGGGGTGGGTAGCTGGACACCTTGCTTTAGGAGGGGACATGCGGGACCAGGAGATTGAGGAGTTGGGTGATCTTATTATGCTCCTCCAGGATTATTCTGTTCGCCTGGTATTTCAGACTCTCTTTCAAAATTCTAATGTGAAGGATCACCCTTGGTAGACTGCCTACTTGTGATAGACTGTCCAGGTTCATTGATGGCTTCCCCACCATCTGTTGCCTTTGTGGAGAGGAGGAAGAAACTATGTAGAGCCTCTCAAATGCCATGTATATGATTTCTATGTCATCCTCTTTACGTAGGAGGATGTTTGGCAGCACACCATTGCTCATGACCTACTACGACAACTCTAAGAGGAGGAGATAAGTGAAATTTTGGCCTCCTTTACAAAGGAGGTGAGGAGGGCGGTGTTTGCCTGGCTGGCAACAAAGCTCTAGGGCCAGATAGTTTCCCTCAGCTATTTTACCAACACTCCTAGGATATAGTCAAGGATCTTACATTCTCAGTGTTGGATGTCTAGGAGGGGAAAACCCACCTTAGGGTTTGGATAAGACCTTCCTTGTGCTTATCCCCAAGAAGGAAAATGCAGAGACCTCGGTCGAATTTCGTTCTATTAGTTTGCTTAATGGCATTTGTAAGATCATTAGGATGTTGGCTTCTAGGTTGGTAAGAGTGGTGAATAGAGTGATTAGCTATATATAATTAGGGTGCATTTATTAGAGGAAGCCATATTCAAGAGAATTTTCTAGTGGCTTATGAATGCATATTTGGTTTAAAGCTGATGTGAGAATCAAGGTTGGTTCTAAAAGTTGATTTTAAGAAAGCTTATAATTGACTTAATTGGGAGCATCTATTTCAAGTTACGAGGAAGATGAGGTTTGGTGAACAGTGGATTGCTTGGATTAAGGGCCTACCTTGCTTCTGCTACTTTTGCTACCCTCATTAATGGGGAACCTATGCATTTCTCCTACAGTCGCAGGGGTCTCCGAGAAGGAGATCATATGTCTCCCCTCTGTTGCCCAGGCTATGGCCTAACCTGGGGGGTGGGGTGGGGGGTGAATGGGTTCTAAAAATTAAAACTCGGATAACCGAAATCAAATGCAGCAAATCTAATGAAGGGAGTAGATAAGAATAATCACACAAATGAGCAAGACACCACACATTTATCCTATTTCGGTCTGCCGACCTACATCTAGTTCCTAAGCGAACCCCTAGGATTTCCACTAGCTTCAACCAAGTTACACAGGATTTCAACCTCCTATAAATTCAGCCACTTATCGCAATTGATCTTCCTTTCAACAAAAGGAACAGCACAGGATTTCAACCTCCTACAGGTCCAACCACCAGCCTTGACTGGTCTTCCTCTCATGAGAGGGAACAACACAAGATTCCGACCTCCTGCAGGTTCAACAGATTAAATCTGTTCAAGCTATACACAACAATGCCTCTAGATAGACTATAATATGTACAATGTAAATAAAAAAATAAATCAAGATTGAGAATGAGGAAGATGATACAGAGTCTTGATTTTGTGGATGGCCCGAGAGCTTCTTGAGCAGCAAAACGGATGATGAAGATGAAGATGGGCACTCTGTGCTTGAAGATGAAGCAAGGCTCTTGGGCTCTTTCTCTTTTCTCTCTTCTCTCTTGGCTGTGAGTGAGTTTGGGTGTTGGAGAGAGATCCAGATTCTAGAGAGTTGGAGAGTGTATGCGCTGGTTAAGGTTTAGAGGTCTAACCGTTCTCTCCTTTTCTATTTGTAAGCTTCATTATATAGACTTCATTTGAATTAGCCCGTTAGACACAAGGAGGTGTCTGTTAGACTGGTTGGCTCTAGCTGTGTCTAACGCCCGCTTCTTGATTGGTCCATTTAAGCTTTCTATCTTCAGATCAATCTTCTCTTTCTCTTTAGCTGAGACAGGTTGAGAATTTCCATGTTTGTGCTAAAACGTATCTCAATAGGTAGCCTGTAAAGGATCTGACATGATATCTGCTGCACCAATAAAAGAAACAAGAGAAAAAGCTACTGGTCTTTGACCAGTCTGTCAATTTAGGAAATCTGCAAGATGATTGACGAGAGCGCATGGGAACTTTAAAAAGAGAGAGCAGAAAGTGGAGTCATTTAACTCAATCAGACAGATACAAAAACAAAAAGCTTCAAAGATGATCAATTAAGTGAAGCAATATAATCTGTTAAGTCCATGCACATAAACAAGTCACCCAACAATCGATTAAGTGAAAGAGTTAAGTAGATAGAAGCGCCGTAATCGACTAAGTATATAGAAATTAAAACAGCTCAGAAATAGTTCAACTAATCAATACAGAAGAAAAATTAATGCATAGAGAACAAGTTAATTGATTAAGCAAGATAATCGATAAAAAGGAAAACGCTAGTAAATCGATAGAAGAGAGTGCTTGTTAATTGATAGCCTGCTAGTTAATCGATTAAGTTGCTGAAAGTGCATAATAGATAGCCCTTGAGTTAATCGATTCAATGGTTCAGTTGGTTGATAGAGATTCTCAGTTAATTGATAGAAATGACTTTGTTAATTGATAGCCGCTGGAGTTAATCAATAGGGATGTTGACTAAGTGAGCCTTTTCGCCAGAGTAAATCGATAGAAGATCGATTAAGTGAGCTTGAAGGGGCGCAGGTCCAATAGTCATGTAATTGATTAAGTGAAGTGACTTTATTGAAGTCTCAGAGAGTTAGTTGATTGAGCCTTTGAAGAGCCGGTTAAGGCACATGCCAAGTTAGTCTGATGTCTATGGGCAAGTTAATCGACTAATAGAGTCTGAGCTCAGGTAACTCCTGAAAATTGACTAAATCCCAGAACAAGGTGAACTGAGAGTTGATTAACATGGTGAATCTGCACAGGATAATCGATTGACATATTTTCTTTAATTGCTCAAACAAAAACTGATTACTTTATATTCATCATTTGTTTTTCTTGAAAGTGGATAGTACCACAATTGTATTAAATAAAAAAGAGGATTACTAAGGTGTGGGGATATACAAGTATAAGAATCACCCAAAGCCCAAAAAACAAAGGAAACACCAAGCTGGTGCAAGGCAAAATCATCACTCATCTCCCAGCAGGACAAAAAAAGAAGTGTCAACAATGGACCCATTACAAAAAGCTATCTCTCATTCCTTGACTCGCTGACATATGATACGGCCAACCCTTCTGCAGTAAGTGCCTCCTTCTTGAAGATTCCGCTGTTCCTCTCGCCCCAAATGGCCCAAACAGTAGCATACAGAATCATCCATCAAATGTGTCTATCCTCCATCTTGGGGGCATTCTCGCCCCAGAAACGGCAGAGACTAGGATTCGAGTCCCACTGCATATGGTGCACCAGCAGCTTGTCAAACAACCAGTTCCACAACTCAGAAGCAAAAGTGCAGCCAATGAAGATATGGTCCACAATCTCATCATCAATCGCACAAAGAGGGCAGGTCGGGGAAATTCCCTCAATCATGAGAAACCCTCCACATGAGAATCTTGACTTTCAAAGGTGACTTGGTCTTCCATATCAACGAAGCCAGGGGGAGCTTGATACCACTATCAACCAAAACCTGGTATGCTGATTTCACTGAAAAGTTTCCACTAGATTCCCATCTCCAAACTCATTGGTCAGGGGATGAAGAATCAACTGAGAATCCCTATAGGAGAGATAGCAATTGAGCAAGTTACACAATCTCATCATCCGTAAGCTGCCTTCTGAAAGTAGGCTACCAAACACCATGAGGCTGAGCATTGTCAAACACATTGGCAACTATTGCTCTAGGCTGGGAAGCAATGTGGAACAGCTTGGGGAATATAATTGTTGGGGGGAATATAATGTTGAGGGGGACCCCCTTACACCAACCATGTGGCTAGAATAAACACTTACGCCCATCTCCAAGGGCTATATGAACACCCACCTTCATAGCATCATAGCTAAGAAGAATACCTCTCCACACATGAGCAACCGACTGGGTAGCAGACAGCCAAAGATCCCATCTTCTCTCCCTTGCATAGTACTTCTGTTCAATAATATTCACCCATAAACCTTCCTCTGTCATGCCAAATTTCCACAACCACTTGGTAAGCAAAGTAGAATTGAAATCGACAAGGCTTTTGATACTAACGCCACCAACCTCCTTGGGCTTGCAAACTCTTCCCCAACTTATATCATCCCCCCCCCCCCCCCCCCCCGTCCACTCCATAGCCCTTCCAAAAGAAACGACTCCTAATGAAATCCAACTTATGTAGCACTCCTTTCGGCACTCTGAATATGGAAAATAAGTAGGGAGGCTATTCAAGAGTGAGTTACATAGGAACAACCTACCACCATAAGAAAGTAGACAACCCTTCCAGCCTGCAAGTCTCTCTTCAAACTTGTGTTCTTACCTTTTGTCAACCCTTGCCCTTCAAAGGGCCACGTGTAAGCGGCAAATCTAAATATGTGATAGGAACTCCTCAAGCTGACATCCCAGGATAAGAGCCACCCTACGAAGCATATGGGTTCCTATATGAATCCCAATAAGTTGGCTTTTATGGAAGTTGACACAGAGGCTTGAGACCTTATCTAACCATTCTAGGATGAGCCTAGCAGCAAACAAAAGATCCTCTTCCGCTGAAAGAAAGAGGATGGTGTCATCGACATATTGAACATGAGTAGGCTGTGTCCCCTGCGGTGAAATCATGGAGCCTGAAATAAAACCACCATCTCGGCCCTATCCCACATCCTACTCAAAATGTGAGCCACCAGCACAAAAATGAGGGGTGACATGGGATCCCCCTGCTGGAGACCTCTGCCATTGTAAAAGAAAGGAGTGGGTTCCCCATTCATCAATATTGTAAACCTTGTCGAGGAAACACAAGCCTTGATCCGACTCACCCATTTAGCTCTGAAGCCCATTTCCTGCAACACTTTGAAACAAACATGCCCAATTAACTCTATCATAAGCCTTCTCAAAATCTAGCATGAGCACAGAACCTTTCATCTTCTGGACCTTCATGGTATGGGTACATTCATGAGCCACAATAAAATTCTCATAAATTCTTGATTGCTGCTAACCACCCCAGCCACCACTTTTTCCATCATAATTGCAAGCATCTTGGTGATAATTTTGTAAACATCATTGAGCAGGTGATGGGTTTAAAATCAGAAAGGCAATCTGCCCCCTCTTTCTTCGGAATAAGCACAAGAAAAGTCTTGTTAACTGCTTCCAAGTGAGCCTTCCCTTCCTGGAACTCCAACACTTGCCTTCCAGAGGAGGTCTTTTTCAATCTCCCAACATTGTTGGTAGAACATCAAAGGAAAGCCGTTTGGGCCAGGGGCCTTGCCCCCTTTAAGGGAAAACCAGCACTCCTGAGCTCCTCTTCCAAAAAAGGAGAAGATGTAGAGCTCCTCTCATCCTCAGTGAGCTGAGGTAGTAGGTCATCTACAATGGACGGACGCCAACTGTCCTCCTCTGAAAGTAACATACCTGGGCATGCCTCCTAATGTCCTGAGGCTGAGTAACAAAAGTGTCCCCATCTCTCAAGCATCTGATTAGATTAACCCTCTGCCTGCCTAAAGCAATTGTCTGGAAATAGGAAGTGTTCTTGTGTCCCGCTTTGATCCATCTCTCTCTTGACCTTTGCTTCTAGTTTATCTCTTCCTTAATAAGATATCCTCAAAGTCTGCTTTTTGCTTAGCCCTCAACACTATATTATCTGAGTCTAGGCGTCCTGCCTCCTCCAAAGAATCCAGTGCACGAAGGTGGTTAAGGATATCATCCTTAGGCACCTTACCTGGGAGGGTTAGCCAAAGATCTTGCTAGAATGCTTAGCCTCCGAACCAGCTGCGACATCATAGAATAGCCTTGGGGTCCTTCCTTCCACCCCTTCCTAACAATCTCCATGAAGCCTTCCTCCTTCAACCAATACTTCTCAAACTTGAAAATCTTCCTATCTGATTGACCTCTGTGGTTGGTGTTGAGCAGGATGGGCTTATGATATGAAACAATCCTAGGAAGACAAAGAGCCTGCAAATGAGGGTAGTGGTCCTTTCAATCTACTGACACAAGAAACTTGTCTAATCTAGCACATAAGGGGTCTTCTCTTAAATTGGACCATGTAAAGGCAACATTCGCAGTAGGAACGTCAATAAGAGCAGCCTCCGCAATGAAATTTTGAAAGTCCTGGATACTCCCCCAGGATGAAGAGTCCTCTGACCGCTCATGAGGAGACGCTACAACATTAAAGTCACCAGTAATGCACCATGGGTTACCTAATCTTTGGTGCCATGAGATCAAGTCCTCCCACAACACTTGTTTGTCCCCCCTACTCTGGGGCCCATATATACCGGCGAAGTCCCAAATAAAACCATCAGCCAGGCTCTTGAAGGTGAGAGAAACTGCAGCTCTGCTAATCTCTCTTCCTCCTACCACCTCCTCTAGCACAAAAGGATTCCAGAGAACCATAATCCCACCAGAATTCCCCACAGCCGGCGAGCAAACACCCTTCATCAGTCTTCGCCCCCCAATCTCCCTCATGAGAGTCTCTTCGACCCCGTACATTTAGTCTCTTGAATGCATAACACATCCACCTTACACTTGTACACCAGCTCCCTTAAAGCAGCCACCCTCTTCTCTTTCCCACCCGACCCTCTAATATTCCACGAGACTATCTTCATTAGGAGACTGGCTGTCCCTCCCCCACCTCCTCCTTGGCTGCTTCTGAGACCCCCTCACCATTCCCTTTTAGAGCCCCTGCCTACCTCCTTGCATGCTTTTCTCCCTTAACATCCCTGGCAATCCCCAACTGCCACATGTTAAGAAATTTATGATAAGCCCCTCTAATATCTCTCTCAACCCCATCAAAGGAGACTCCCACCTTCTCAACAACTTCTCTAGCTTGCCCCTCAGCTAACCTCTCCACTCTAGAGAGAAAATCCTTAATTTCCTCCTCGCTTCATTCCTCCTCATCCCTGCTTCTGCCTATCCTCATCACCAGTAGCTCCCACAGAAATACCATCACCTTCAAAGGTGGATGGGACAGCCTCATCCAGAACAGGGTCTGTCACCTCCTCCCCTCCTACCAACACCTGGTTACGTTCTAGAGGGGCCTGCAGATGAACTAGAGATAGGGCGGGCACCTCCCGTTGACAGATCAGCGACTGCAAGTGGACTTTGGAAGGAGAGCAAGATCTGCCGGCGCCAGGGCCATGGACGTTCGGATAGCAGACATAGAAGACACGATCGCCATTACTGGTGATATAGGACGGAGACTGCCTCCTTCGCTGGAGCCATCTGCCGGGCCTAGACAAGGAGGTGGAAGATGAGCATCATCACCTTTGGATGCGGCTGATATGTCCATGACTATCAGGTGGAGAAGATAGCCGCAAACGGGTCCTTCCTTGGGTTGCCGCAAAGTGGCCAAGTCCCGGGCTGCTGTTGACGGACCGGTATGCAGAACGGGTAAGTCACGGACTACCCGCTGGGCACCCGAACCCGACGACGCCCCCAAAGCCAGAGGACCGGTTCCCAGACTATCTGGTCTAGCTCCCGGTTCAGCTCGAAATGCCGCGGGATTTTTGAAATTCAAGCTCCGATTGGACTGGTCTTCGTCAACCTCGATTGACCGACTGGAAACCCTAGCTTCCTTCCCCAATCTGGCGGCTTCTTCCTCCCAACTTCTCCAATGATCCGACAGTGAATGGGGAGCGTACTCCCCTCCGCCCTAACCACCAAGATAGGTGGGACAAAGTCCATGCTCGCCACCTTCACAGCCGCCTCCACCACCATGGCATCTGCCGCCATAGAAACCCGGAGGTCATTTGGCTCCAGCTTTCAAAAGGAGTCCACCAAAAGCTGCACCCCCTGTCTGTCACACAAGAAAGCCGGGACTCCCTGCATCCGGAGGTGGACTGGGCAGACCCTAGGGTTTGGGAGAGTGCCAAGCAGGGGATCCCAACACGAGACTCTGAAGACTGAACCTTCCCCCACTAAGAAATCCACAACAGCCACCTCCTGAGCCACTTCCACAGACTGACTCACTGCAAGGAAGATCCCATCCTGCACATCACTAACCTCCCATCATTCCGGCCTTCCCCTACTTCCGCTGAGAACCCTCTTCACCAACTCTGCATCAGAGCAACCTTCAAGCCTAGAAAAACACGGAGACCTATTAATCGTTTGCAGACGAGGGTGCAGGAAATCCAGGGGAGGGACAATGGTTGGCACCCCCGAGGACACTTGACATGATCTTCACTAACCGGCCACCACATCTGCATACGATCTACCTCCCATCCCCTTCTCCTCCCTCCCTGTCATACCAGAGCAATGCCTCCACACATGGCCTTTCCTGTTGCACCGCAAGCAGCGAACTGGACGGCTACAGTGCCCTATGGCCCCGACCGAGGCACCTGTAGCAGTGGAAGAGGCCAGACCCCTGAGAGGACCGCCTGGGATCATGCGTGGGAGAAACGAAGCATTGAGGCCCGAGAGGAACCTTGTTCGCACTGGAAGCCACCGGTGGCGCACCAGAGCCCCCTCTCGTCATCGCCCTATAATTGCTTCAAGTTTTGACAGTTAAATTATATATTCATCATTTGTGATCTTCAAAATATGGGACTTCGATATAGAAGGGACCCAATGGTTCAACACCCTCTTGTTTGTCCTGGTGTCGCATAATTTGAGCAAAATGTGGGATAGGGTAGAAGCTGCCAGCCTTATTTCAAGCTTCAACGTTTCCTATCAGCCTGTTTTAGGGCTGCAATCGAGCTGGAATCAAAATCGTTGTGTCTGATTCTGATTCTGATTCTGATAACAGATGCTGCTTTTGATTTCGATTCGATAGAATCGAAAAGTATTGTTTTCGATTTCAATTCTGATTCCGATTCCGTTTTTGATATATTGGAATTATAGGCCATTTTACCTCCACGTTGAAATTTATCAGTGCTTCCTTTGGAGTCTTGTCTTTATTCAATGTGATTCTGTAATCAGGCAGTGTCATCAAGGAAACAAGCAACCATGGACTATCTAACCACATAAAATTTTTAAGAAACCACAGACTATGTAAACCCTGATTGCCTGGCTGTGGAGTGAATATGACAAAATCTTGAAATCCCTCCTCTGGCATCCCTGATTTCTAGAGTGACAACGTGCCTTCAGCTTTTTTCCAAACCGGTAGCTCCTAGATGATAAACATGATAGCAGCGTCCTGTGAAAATGAAATGTCCTATCCTTGATATTGGTTATAAACAGGATATTCAACATAGAGATGATTGCATCATACACATGCTGAAACTATCTTGACACCTATATCTGGGAATTCACTACAAGGTCTAACCTATCTCAAATATCTCACAGAGAAATAGAAGAACATTTCAGGCTAGAGAAGAAGAAATCTGAATTTCAGTGTATGGCTGTTTGTAATATATCAAAATCTCATACTACACATAGCTGACATGATGCTTCTAGTTTCAAGGCTTGCAGATTGTATGAAGATTCCTACCCATGTTGGACACCTACAAATATGGAAGAACTAGAAGCTGACAACAAATACATAGATGGTGAGGAAGACTACAAGGGTTATAAATGTGTTGGTCTGGAGAAAACTAAGACGAATTGGTCACTGTAGTGGCCTTGTCCATAGTGAGTCTTTGGCAGTGGTGGCACAACTTTTTGACGTGGTCTAGAATGGAGAGCAGTGGAACATTCCCTTTCAGAGGCAACTTCGTGATGAGGAGATTGAGGACTTTTATTGCCTTCTAACTCTTCTTGCAAGACTACTCTGTTAATTCACACGAAAGGGATTCATGGGTGCGGGGATGGGAGCCTTCGGCGGCCTTTACCATCCATGGAAGGCAGGATCGGCCGATCGGCCGGTGCTGATCTGGCCGGAATCGGCCGATCCTGGCTAATTTGGGCCACTTTCGGCCGATTACGGCCTATCTGAAGCCAATCTGGATCGGGATCGGTGGGTCCCGATCTGGCCGGCCGATCCGATCCGAAATTCCATGTTACCTTCAGGTCAGCCTATTGGATCATATCAGATGGTGGTAGTCAGTTTCCTTTTGTTAGGGATGTGTGGTCCCCCAAAAGCCTCCCGAAGGTCAAAGTCGTTATGTGGTGGATTTCGTATGGTTGCCTGCCCACCACTGATAGATTATCTCACTTTGTGGACACCATCCCGACTCTTTGCCCTCAATGTGGTGTTGGGGAGGAATCAGCTGATCACATCTTCACTTCTTGTCCTTACTCTAAGGATGTATGTCAGACCATGTTTGGCAGGATGCGGCATCAGCCTCTTCATGTGGACATGGTGGTGGGCCTTCTCCATGCTTGGTACTCGGCCAGGTTTCTTAAGGAGGATGGCAGTTGTGGTGGTTGATCTTACATGTCACTTTATGGGCTATCAGAGAGAGAGAGAGATTGCTTGTCTTGCCGATAAAGTTAGGGAATGGGCCTCTATTTTGCGTGGTAAAGATGCTTGTAAATCCTCCTTTTTTGTATTTTTGGGGCAGAGTTGTGTGAATTACCAGCTTGGGGTGCTTGTGTATAGTAGTCTCACTCAGGTTTTTGGTGGATGTTCTTTTTTCCTTCACACTTGTACACTTTCGTTACTTTAATACAATTGTGGTACTATCCACTCTTAAAAAAAGCACGGTTGTGCCAGCAAAAAAAATGGATGGAAGAATAAAAGAAAATGACAATGTTCTTCTTCTTTTCCTCTTCTCCTCACCTTCTTGCAAAAGTAAAACTAACAAATTGGGAACTGTCAAGTTTGGGTGGCCAAGTGAATAGATCCATGGCTTTCAGGTTGCAACACTCCCATTTCACATGACAAGATAGATATCGAAGGTATTCTCACCTAGTAAAAAGTTACTGAGCAAGAAGTAAAATAGGTGCTTATACACTCTTCTCTCTTTCTCTCTCTCTCTTCTCTCTCTCTAGGTGGCCAAGGTGGCAAACAAGATACTAAGACATATGAGGGTGTACCAAGGCAAGCACCTTTTGCTCATGTTCACCTAGGGCAACACCTTGTTGCTGAGGCAGCTTGAAAACAATTTGGGAATGTTAGGCAGATGATCTTAACTATTGAGGTGTGAGTGTTGTGAGATATCATCTGCAGAACCCTCTAGAAAGGCCTTGAGGGGCAATGCTTGGTTGTTAGGATGGATCTGGGCTGTTGGGGCTTCACGTATCAGCTAATGCACGAGGGCAGGTCTTCATGTTTGGGAACGTTTGGATTTGTGCACATGTTTCTCATCATCTTGAGCTGTTGATGTGGGAAATACCCCTTTGTGTGGTTTAGATCTTCAGTGCTAAGGTATCATGGGTTTGTGCTTGTGCATTCTTTGATCTAATTTTGTCGTATGCATGTGTGTATGTATGATCAACCATGAAATTACATTTCTTCTTTACATACTCAAATCTTACAAAATATCAAGTTGATTACCATCACCCATTTTCACACCTTTTTTGTTCTTATGTGTGATTTAGGCATCGCACTCCAGAAAATAAAGTTGTTTTCACCATTAAAAAATAAAATAAATATTTTTTATGTGTCAAGTATTCTATAGTGAACTTTGAACTACACTATTTTTATTTCAACTCCTACCTATCTGTGTAATTGATTCATCTTTATTTGTTTTGTTTATGGACCCTGAATTCTTACTCTATCCTTTATCGTGTCATCTAATAGGAAGTCATGGAAAAAGCAATAAAGAACAAAGTGGCAAAGGCAGTTGTGCCAGCCATTGACGTCATGTTCCAAGCCCTTTGGTTTGTGTTCTAATTTTGCATGTTGTTCATTGGTGTAATGCTGCGTATACTGCTTCATTTCTAGTTCTAACAATATTCTTGTTATGTGTTTGATATCTAGTGAATTCGGGGCAAAAGTTGTTCCACCAAAAAAAATATTAAAAATGCTTCCTGAACTTTTTGATCACCAAGACCAGAATGTTCGTGCATCCTCCAAAGGGCTTACACTTGAACTTTGTCGTTGGATTGGGAAGGATCCTGTTAAATCAATCCTTTTTGAGAAAATGCGGGATACAATGGTGAGAAAATCACACATGACTTGCTTGAATTATCACATATTGTACATCTACTGATTGTTTTTTGTTCTATACTTGAAGAAAAAAGAGCTCGAAGCTGAACTTGCCAATGTAACTGGCATTGCTAAACCAACTCGCAAAATAAGGTAGATATTCCACCTTCTTTTTTGATATCCACAAGTGAATTTCTTTGGACATTATAGTTAGTGACTGAGTGTGCTAAGGTTTAGGAAGCTTGTCTTTTCTGTAACTGCAAATTTTATCCTGTAGTATGTTTGAGGACACATTTGCTTTAGATATTGCTCACTGTGTTTAACTCGGCTTTTGGTGCAATTAAATCTTTCCTAACCGGCTAACCTTGTGAGCATGGTATGCATATCTGGGTGTTCACAAGAGGTTCACAGAAATTATGAAAACATTATTTTTGACTGTCTACATTGATGGTGCATTATCAAACAACCACTTTAGTTGTCATGTTTACGAGAGAATCTATAAGCATGTGAATCCTTCCCAGTGCATCCTGCATGGGTGCCTTAAATAGGTTCACTTGTATGTTTTAGTACTGAAAGGAAGGTATCAATCATCTGGGTGTTCACAAGAGGTTCACAGAAATTATGAAAACATTATTTTTGACTGTCTACATTGATGGTGCATTATCAAACAACCACTTTAGTTGTCATGTTTACGAGAGAATCTATAAGCATGTGAATCCTTCCCAGTGCATCCTGCATGGGTGCCTTAAATAGGTTCACTTGTATGTTTTAGTACTGAAAGGAAGGTATCAATCATCTTGACAGGTGATGCATGTGCTTTAAATGAGTACATTGGTTAAGTCATCTATCCATAAATACATGCTTTTTTAGGGGGTGCAAACTATGTTAACTAGTTAGGCAACAATCGACCGTCCCCAGACAGTAAGGTTGCTCCAATGTGACCTAGAGGTCACGGGTTCAAAACTGGAAGCAACCTCTCTGCATAGAAGCAAAGCTGCATACAGTCGACCCTCTCCATACACTGCGGCGGTGGGAACCCTGTGACAGTTGGCGATCCTTTTAAATCTATTTAAGCAATAATCAGTGAATTCCGTGTGATATTCTTGGAGTCTAAGTAAGCTTCGACTTTGACAAAATTGGTTGGCATAATGTTGGTGTTTGATCACACTTAATTAGACTCTTATGTCTGATGCATTAAGACTGAGTCTAACTAATAGGGTTTGATAAAATCTCTTGATTCAGATCTTAAAAGAGGTTTAATGGGTAGTTATCATCTTAAGCATTAAGTTAGTATCCACTAACTTATTGCTTAAGAGGGATTAAACATCCCAAAAAATGCTCCACACATGCTCCCCCAATACAACTGCTGTTTTTCCCCTGTTGCCTCTGTGTATCGGTTCCAAAACCCTCTTTTGTTTTTGAAAGTGGATGGTACCACAATTATATTAATAAAGAAAAGAGAGGATGTACAAGTATAAGCAGTAACGCCTCACTGAAGCCCCCAAATAAAAAACACCAACATGGTGTATATGTCACTTATCCTTCAACAACAAAAGAAGGGGAGAGACACCAAAAGCACTTGAATGAAAGGCTGCAGCCCATCCCCCCATCCTAATACAGATAAATTTCATCACGCTCTTTGGGACAGATGCTGCATTCCTAAAGATCCTCATGTTCCTTTCTCCCTAAATTGCCTAAATTGTTGCATGAAGGATGAGCCACCAAATCTGCCGATCCTCTTTAGGAGGGGAGCGCATGGCCCAAAAGAGGGGATCTGTGATCAGGTTCGCTTGACGTGAGTAGGGCTGGCAATGAGCCCAGCCGCTCGCGAGCTGCTCAAGCTCGGCTTGAGTTCAGCTCGACTTGGCTCGCTCATTAAGACAAACAAGCCGAGGCTGAGCTTAACATTGAGCACGTTAGCTTAAACAAACCGAGCTTGAGCTTGGTGAAGCTAGGCTCGATCAGCTCGTGAGCTGGCAAATATAAGATAAATATTTAAATTATAAATATCAAAGAGTAACACACCACCACAACATATAATCCTGCCAACATGACCATGTGTGCAGGCGTTTAAATTTCAAAAGAACCGTGGAGTTTATGAGCAACACAGAAAACAAGTTTGAAATCCGATGTAGGACAGAAAGTCCCCATTGCAGAGTGCCATGGACACCTGGGCAAGGTGCTCTCATGCACATCTACACAGACGGGCGGGGAGTATGCATGCCCGCTATGCCTAGGTGCCTGTGCGTGGGCGCGGGATCGGGCTCGGGCTTGGCGAGCTCGAGTAAGTTGGATTCAAGCCAAGCTCAAGCTTTATCTTGGACTCGAATCAAAGCTTGGGCTTGGCTCGAGCTTCTAATTTTTTTGATAAGCCAAGATCAAGCTTCCCAAAGCTTGGCTTGGCTTGGCTCGGCTCATTGCCACCCCTACGCATTAGTAATCTGCATTCCCATCTTGACAACGAGCATGCGCCAAACCTCTCTCGTGAAGGAACACTCCATGAGAGATGGTCCACCGTCTCATCCTGATCACCACAAAGGGGGCTGGGGGTGACTGTGTCCAAGGCCTCCATGAGACATGCCAGCCTCATTCGGATAGGTAACCTTTCGTGATTGATTCTACAGATGAGCACCTTCACCTTCAGAGGCGGGGCAACTTCACAGGCCAGAATTGCTTCACGAAAGGGTGTCTTGTGCCACCATCAGCAACGACCTGGTATGCCGATGGACCGTGAAGGTCCTCTTAGCCTCCCATCTCCAAGTCCAAACATCTTGGGAGGAGGGAGAAGGTTTGAAATTCTGCAAGAGGATGAGAAGCTGACGAAAGTCCTCCAACTCATCTTCCTTAAACGGCCTCATGAACATAGGAGCCCATACTCCCCAAGGCTGTAAGGGGTCGAACACCTTTGACACTATCTCCCAGGCTGAGATGTAATGGCAAAAAGTCTAGGGAATCTGTCACTAAAAGGGGATTTGTTACACCACCTATCCTTGCAGTGGTAGCATCTCTATGGTAGCATCTCTAACCATCTCCAAGAACAGTCTGGATGCCTACTTGTAAGACATCGTAGGTAGAAAGGGATACATTTCCACATATGAGACAAGTTTTGGTGAGAGGGAGGGTAGACATCCCAAAACCTTGCTCTAGGGTAGTACAACTACCGAATGATTTCCACCCACAAACTATATTCCATTGTCCCTAGCTTCCAGAGCCACTTGGTGAGGAGATCAAGGCTGACCTCATCCAACCTTTTGATTCCTAGGCTATGTTATCAAAGGCGATCGCCCCGAGCGCCTAGGCGATGAAGTAGGTTGAGGTTAGCCAAAATGCCTCGCCTCGCCTCATGTTTGCCTCACTCACCTAGGCACTTGCCTATGATGTCTATGCCAAATGTTTGTTTCTTTTTAATTATGTAGTAGTGCTTTTTCCCATTCGTAATTATTTTGAAGTGGTTAATGCTTCTTTTAACAATGTCCAATACCTTTTTTCTCTTACATGTTGCTTCATTTTTTATTATTACTTTTGATGATTCGTAAGACCATCCACTAAGATGAATAGTAGATGGTCTTAGGACATTACATGTTGGACATGATCAGTGCTTCTCAAAGTCTTACATATGTTTATCTTGGGTGTTTTCTTTTATTTTCCTTATATTGCCATTTTCTCCCTTCGCAGTGATCTATGACAGAACACATCGTCTCAAATGCTTAGGCGATCGCCCAGACATTTGAGGTTGAGACAAACCCTTGGTCGCCTCATTTGCCTCTCACCTCTGACTGCATAGTTCCTAGGCCATTGCTCTTACATACATGTTCCCAGCAGATGTCATGACCTCCTTTCCTAGCTGCACCATCACTCTAGAAGAAGAATCAACA
This sequence comes from Zantedeschia hybrid cultivar, assembly GCA_030544215.1. Taxonomy (NCBI): domain Eukaryota; kingdom Viridiplantae; phylum Streptophyta; class Magnoliopsida; order Alismatales; family Araceae; genus Zantedeschia; species Zantedeschia hybrid cultivar. Next base: position 17,735,067 of record JARZZO010000005.1, read on the forward strand.
TCTAATGGAATCAAGCTTCTTATGGACTCCCTTCGAAACCTTGAAGATAGAGCGGAAATAAGTAGGAAGGCTATCCAACACTGAGTTGTGTAGAACCCAAGTAGGAAGGCTATCCAACCAGGGATGGCAGTACCGGTACTGGTACCCGTATCGGTGGGTACCGGTACTGGTACGTACCGGCCCAATATCAGCCGGTATCGGCCGATACCCTTTACATGTATTGGGTGCCGGTACCGGTCGATACCGGTACGTACGTACCGACCGGTACGTACCGGTATCGGCCGGTACTGCCATCCATGTATCCAACATTGGGTTGCACAGTACCAAGGATGGCAGTACCAGTACCAATACCGGTGTCGGTGGGTACCGGTACCGGTACGTACCGGTCCGGTACCGGCCGGTATCGGCCCGGTACCGGTCGGTACCGGCCCAAAACCAGTCCGGTACCGGTGCCGGCCGATGCCGGTACGTACCGGTATCGGCCGGTACTGCCATCCATGCACAGTACCCATCGCCCCCCATAGGCCAACCTACCAGTCGACCTTCAAATTTCTAAATCAGTCTGACGGTCTCTGCCAGTCTCTACACCTCGGAATGTCAAGGGCATGCCCAAGAAGAAATGGGAAACTTCCTGACCTGACAGCCCAAGATGAGTGCCGCCCTTCAAAGGGAAGTGACATTCAGGTTAACACCAATGAACATACTTTTGTGGAAATTCACCTGCAGCCCTGACACCTTATTCAACCATTCAAGAATGAGTCTAGCAATGAACAGTTGGTCCTTATTATCCGAAAAGAAGATGATGATATCATCAACATATTGTAAGTGGGACATCTGCCCTATGGAGAACTCCTGAAGCCAGTAATCATGCCCTCAGCCTCTGTCCTCTCTTGCATTCTACCTAGGATGTGGGCCACCAGGATAAACAACAAAGGGGGAGACGATCCTCCTCATGCAGGCCCCTACCATTGTAAAAGAAGGGGGCAGGCTTCACATTAATGAGGATGGCGAATGTGGCAGAGGATATACAAGCTCTGATCCACCCTACCCAAACATTACCAAAGCCCATCTTCTTCAAGGCACTAAGCAAACATTCTCAATTGACTCTGTCATAAGCCTTCTGAAAGTCAAGCTTGAGCACTAACCCTCTTTTCCTCTGACACTTCATAGTATGAAGACACTCCTGAGCTACTAAGAAGTTCTCCCGGATCTGCCTCCCCTTAATGAAGGCTCCTTGATAGCAAGAGACTACCCTATCTACCACTCTCTCAAGCCTGCCAGCCAAGAGTTTGATGATAATCTTGTAAATCCTGTTCAACAGACTCATAGGCCTAAAGTCGGAAAGGCCCTTCTTTCTTGGGAATAAGAACGAAGAAAGTCTTGTTGATACCCCCAGGTGAGCCCTACCCTCCTAGAACTCTAAGATGGCTTTACAAAGAAGATCTTTGACCACCTCCCAGCAATGCTGGTAGAATGAAAGCGGAAACTCATCAGGCCTAGGAGCCTTGTCTCCTAGAATGGAAAAGACTGCCCACCTGATCTCATCCTCAAAGAACGGAGTAGAGAGTTCCCTCCTCTCCTCCTCCAATAGGTGCGGAAGCAAGTCATCAAAAATAGTAGGTCTCCAAGAGTCGTCATCAGGGAAGAGAGAAAATAGACGCTTAAACTCTTCACAGCTTCATCTTGAGAATGGATGTGCTCACCATCTTTAAGTCTGTGGATGTGATTCATTCTTCTCTTCCTAGAAGCCACCCTCCGGAAGTATGCATTGTTCTTGTCTCCTTCTTTGATCCATCTATCTCTGCTTCCATTAAATCTTTTCGTTGGTAAGGATCTCCTCATAATCAGCTCTCAACTTCGTCCTCAGACTTGTAGCCTCCTCATCCAGAAGTCCACTCTCCTCCGCGGCATCCAGACCTTCTAGGTGGTTCAAGATCATGTCCACCCCCTAGGCGGCCCAAGAGGGCTTGTTAGCTCCCCAAGCCGCCAGGGAGTGGGCCAAGGCTTTCAGCCTAAGGATCAAAGTAACCATGGCAGAGCCTTCCTATCCACCTTCATTCAACACACTAGAAACAAGGTCCATGAAGCCCCCTTCCCTCAACCACCATGTTTCCAGCCTGAACATCTTCCTCCTCCCTGGCTCCAAACCCTCATTGCTCCTTGGTGAGGGTGTTTTCGACTGCTACTCCCTTCTCCTGCAGGTCTCTCATTGATTGCACACATCTGCTTCTACATGTTGCTGTGGATGTTCATGTTTTCGTATCTCCTGATGGGTCATCTCATCTGGATGTTTATTTTACAAGTTGCTATAAGAGTGTTCTTTGAAAAATATAATTGATGAAAGGAGCTTTCATGTCTACACTAGTGACTAGGTCATACACATAACATATATATCATTGTGATGCATATATTAACATATATATCATTGTGATGCATATAATATTGGTTGTCATGTTCTTATATTGTAATAAGATAATTCCTTAATAAACTTACATGTTTTGAATCTAACAGTTATTTTAATTATTTATTATATATGTACATTAAATTATTAAATACATTAAATTTGTTCATATCTTATAAATATATTACTAAATGGGAGGATAGGACTGTAAATGTCATCTATTCATATGTCATCTGTGTGGCTGTCGAACAGTCTACTCTATTTAGTACTCAGAAACTTTTTGTTCCTAAACTCGGGTTTAAGATATGAATCTGAGTTGTCAAACTTAAGATATCAGTGGTATGAAACGCAACCTTGTTCTCCTGCTCTGTATGTAAATAATTACTTTTATTGGTGTGCTATCATAAGAATAAAAACATTTCCTCTTTTCAACCGCTTAAATTTGGGGAAACAAACATTACGATCCCCTTATATTTAGTTTTGTCCCCAGTTGATCTCAGGCGTGATGAAATGTGCCAATCTGAACTGTCACTTTGAAAAGGAAGGACATTCCATGTACTTCCAATTTGCTATTTACCTTTTCTTTTGTATTTCCATCTATCCTGTTATTTAGTTATTTTTAATTTTTGTTACTTCCCTATTCAGATCTGAGCAGGATAAGGAAACAGAGATAGAAGTGGCAACTGAAACAACTGGTGCTGGTCCCTCTGAGGAATCGGTTTCTGATGGTAGGAAAGAGATGGCCGACTCCAAGTACTTGTGTCTTATTTCATTTTCAGTTAGTAGTTTAACTGAATTCATGTTAGTCAAAGTACCTATCGCTGTACTTCTCTTCTGTATTATTTCACGTTTGGAATTTTGCGAGCCAACAGTCTCTATCTCCTGTGTTTTCAGCTCCACAGGAAATAGATGAGTATGAACTTGTTGATCCTGTTGACATCTTGACCCCGTTAGAGAAGTCAGGATTTTGGGATGGAGTGGTTGGTCTCTCTCTCTCTCTCTCATGTTGAACTTCATATGCTGCATTTTTATTATCTTTTGTGTTTTGCATGTAAGTTGGCTGCCAGAGTAGTTTCCTCTTAGACAAACATTTGATTCAATGCTTCTTGTGATCTCAGAAAGCTACTAAATGGTCTGAAAGGAGAGATGCTGTGGCAGAGCTTACTAAACTTGCCTCAACAAAAAGAATTGCACCTGGAGATTTCACTGAAACTTGTCGAACCCTCAAGAAGGTACATAGATTTCCGCTTTTCAGTCTCTCTTGCATTTTCCTATTTTCATGTAACTCAATGGGTAATTGGCAGTCCTGACGGCCTTACCCATTCTTTGTTGATGTCTTGTGAATTGAGTACCTTATCTAGTGCATATTCTCATCTGGAGAAAATAAATGATCATGTTTAGGCTTTTGACTTCTTGGCTAGAGTGTGATTTGAATTCATTTTCTTATGACAGCTTGTAACAGATGTGAACGTTGCTGTTTCTGTTGAAGCTATTCAAGCAATTGGGAATTTGGCCAGAGGTCTAAGGAATCATTTTTCTGGGAGCTCTCGCTTTCTGTTGCCCGCATTACTTGTATGTCAAATATTGATGTACATTTTCTTGTGTACTTGTCTGTTGTTGAATGCATTATTTGTTTTCTCATTTTTGATGTGATTTTGTACTATCGGATTTAGGCAATATTGAATATTATGTGAATCCTGCATACACCTGGAGCAGGGAGTGGTTTTGGATATTACCTCTTTTTAATTATACTCTCTTTTTCTTTGAACAGGAAAAACTGAAGGAAAAGAAACCAGTCTTGATAGAGGCTCTTACCCTGACTCTCCAAGCAATGCATAAGGCTGGTTGTTTGACACTTGTTGATGTTACTGAAGGCATGTTCAGTAATCCTACCTTATCCATTGAAGGAAGAAGTGTTTTGTATAAGACGCATTGTTTGACAAACGTTAACTTTCTGTTTTCAGTTGACTTCTTTCATTGCATTGTTCTTGGCCGGTGCAATTTGTTACCGTGTAACTATTTAGTATTACTTTGTTCCTTCTAGACTGCTATTTACATGTCATGGCTTGGTTGTGGTGAAATAAAATAAGGGCCCATTTTATGCTCTGTATCAGCAAGCCCTGCTTGCATGTTGGGCACAAATAAGGTATAGAAATTAAGTATATAGCCTCATCCCATTATTTGGGGTTGGCTACACTGACCTCTCCTAGTTACCATTTTGGTAAATCTTGAACTGTGTGTTCAGATCTAAGGACCTGTAGAAAGTTTTTCCTGTCCATCAGAACCATTGTCATTGAAACATTTTGGGGCACACAAGTGATGGTGTAGTATCTCTTTCCTAGCCAATTCTAAGTGAGCTGAAACTTACCAGATACTTATTCATATGTGTCATGCTATGTTTTTTGATGTTCTTAGGTTTCAGTTTGTCATTTTGATGCATTGGGATTTTGGTTGTATGCTATGTGATCAAGATGCTTTGGCTTATGATTTGAAAAAAGCAAATCCCAGAGATTCAAACAATCACCAGCTAATGCCCAACCCCTCATTATTGATCATGGTTGTGGCATACGCCAGTTGGCAGGCATGGGAAGATTCAGTCATAGATGTTATTCTGACTCTTCAGATTTCCCTTATTCTCTTTGATATCTAGGTTCCATGAGAATGAATGCAAAATGAGTTTATTGTGGGCTATGCTTTTCACAAGAGGCCCACATTCTGCAACCTGAACATACAAAAATGCAATGTTTATCTTGATTTCGTGAGGTATATTGTCGAGTTTCTTTTTAGGAATGGTTTCCTTTTGGATCTAAATTTCATATCGGGCAGTTGTAACCTGTTTCCCATTGCAATTGATGGTTAGGAAATTATGTGGTGTGTTCACTACAAGTGCAGGTGATTAGTGATATGTAGCTATAGGAAACCTCTGATGGCTGGTGGTTGTGTAATTAGTTCCTTACTCATCTAGACTGGGTTGGCTGATTATTATCTGGGGTTTAACCAAATCCATCGATTGTTGATCAATGGGAATTGCTGATGGAGGAAGATTACAAAGGGAACCAGTGCAATCCACTTAAAAAAGGAAAAAAAAAAGGAAGAGAGTGCATCAACCCTTTTAGGGTAAAAGGGGGTTCCCTGATTATAGTGCATGACATACCCATGTTAACTAGGTCACTATGTGACCGTGAACAACATAGCTTCCTTTGTGGAACTGATCAGCCTACTTCAGTTTGTAGAACTGCCTGAAAAGGGAGAAATGAGAAGAAAAACAGTAGCACCAACTGCTAGAGAAAAAAAGAAAAAGAAAATTAATAGGAACAGGTGCAGCAGCAAAACAACAAAAAAAGAAGACTTACGACAGCAACACAAAGGAAAAAGAAAATGAGGAGGGAAAACAAACTATGGCAAAGGAAAATAAAAGAGACCACCACTTGCTGAGTAGAAGAGGAAAAAGGAGGTGCAGTCAAGCAGTGTGGAGAATATTTGGAGATTTGCTGAAATTTTTGCCTCAGTTCCATTCTGTTTTGGAGATGTGGGAATTCTTCAAACAATTAAGAAGGACAATCTATACAAAGGAATTGAGCAACATTGTGGGTATTTTGCCACATGCCATCTGTTGGAGCTTATGGAGAGGAATGAATTGCTGTTCCAGGGAAGTAAATTTTACGTTGAGAGCATCTCTTTTAGGAGTTTGAATTTTTTGTACTCTTGGTCTCGTCATATAATTGGTATTTCCCCTGAGTCCTGGATAAAGACATTTAATAAAAAATGCTTATTTAGATGTTTTAGTTGTGAGGATATTTACCTCTCCTATCCTTGATTGTACTCCCTCTGTTTATTTCTTAATAAAATTGGTGGTACAATCCACGTTCTTATCGGAAAAAAAGTGGTTCGAGTAGAGGACGCTGCAACAGCAGCAGTGCGAAGTCTGTAGTTGTTTGCAGTTGAAGAAGAAGAAAGCTTGCTGCTCCTCTCTGCTGTTTGTGAAAAAAAGGGGAAAAACAAATGGGAGTATGGGACATACCACTCATTGTGATTGACATGAACCAATAATTTTTTGTACAAATTCTCCACATCTCACTGGTCAGGGAAACTTGGAAGAATGTGCAAGTCCGTTGTATTTTGATTTAGTTTTAAAGACACCCTTTAAGTAACTAAGTTGCAAAATGATTACTTTTATAGTTTGATGGAAAGATTCACTAAAGAGCTGAATGATGGAGTGTTGTGTGATGTGCTATGCTTAAAGCATGATTATGCACCGAAGGCAGTGACGAGGTGCTGGCCTTTTTCATGTGCATGTCGGCTGAATTTGCCTGAGTTACATTGGCACAATTTGGTGTGCTTAGGTGAGGTGTATATTCTCAACATTGTGGTATAACATGTTTCTGATGAATTGATGCTGAGAATGCAGGAGCCTGCAGTATCATGTACTTTGTTCCAAACTCCTGGACTCACTGCCTCCATAATGAACCCTGATTAACATGCTTTCTCCTCTTACCTACTGTTGGATGATTCCTTATATGATAAGTCCTATGCTATGTAGTCAGAGGCGAGCGAGGCGACCAAGGGTTTGCCTTGGCCTTAAATGCCTAGGTGATCGTCTAGGCGTTTGAGGCGATGCGTTTTCTTTCATACATCACCATGAAGGAAGAAAATAGTAGTATGAATAAAATAAAGAAAACTCCAAGAAAATCATATGTAAGACCTTGAGAAATAATGATCATGTCCAACATATAATGACCAATTAGTATAAAGCACTCATGTAATAGTGCATAGTCTTAGGAATCATAAAAAATAAGAATCCAATGTGACAGCATATAGGAAAAAAAAGGAAAAAAAAACATGGCATGTAAGAGAAAAAGGGCATTGGACATTATTAAAATAGGCATTAGCCACTTTGGAATAATTAAGAATAAGATAAACAATTTCTCCAAATTAAAAAAGAAACAAGTATTTATCATAGACCTCATAGGCAAGTGCCTAGGTGAGTGAGGCGAATATGAGGCGAGGCGAGGTGTTCTTGGCTCGCCTCAACCTACTTCATCACCTAGGCGAGCGAGGCGATCACCTTTGATAACATAGGTCCTATGTTATGGTGGAAATGCTTGTCCTCCATCCATTTTGGAGCCCAAACCATAGGGTTGGTATTATCACCTTGCTGCATCATTCACTAATCAAATTTGTCGATATAATGAATTGTTATGTGAAGCTTTCTGCCAAAGGTCACAACTCTCCAGATTGAGGAGTAAATTTCCAAGTTTCTCATTTTTATTTGGGCTATGATTTCTTCAATGTACTCTCCAGTGTGTTTTAAACGTCATGACCATCATTTTCACATTCTAGGTACTGGCATAATGATTTTGGGAATGTTAATCATATCTAAATGTGGACTGGTAATGAAAGCTATTCTTGTTCTTTTGCAGATGTCAAAGTAGCTGTGAAAAATAAAGTTCCACTTGTTCGATCTTTAACTTTAAACTGGGTGACATTTTGTATTGAGTCAAGTAATAAAGCAGCTGTTCTTAAGTTGCACAAGGACTATGTTCCAATCTGCATGGAGGTTAGTGCAGTCTGTTCTGCTTATCGGTTGTGCTTTTAAGTTTAATAATTTGATGTAATATTTATTTGATAAATGACATTTACTTCATGTACCCTTACAGTGCCTGAATGATGGTACTCCAGAAGTAAGAGATGCAGCATTTGCTGCATTGGCAGCAATTGCTAAGGTGTTGCCTGCTCCAAGAAATGATTTTCCATTTTATTTATGTTAAGTAGACATGCTGCTCATACCGGTGTTTTTTTTTCCCTTAGTCGGTTGGCATGAAACCACTGGAAAAATCTCTAGAGAAACTAGATGATGTGAGGAAAAAGAAGCTTTCTGAAATGATTGGAGGTTCCGGGGGCGGTCAGCCTTCTGTTGTGGGATCTGGTTTGATGCCATTTGCCGTGTCTACTCTATATTTATATTTCTTGGAGCTCATTCCTTTTTGCTTTGACGCCATTTTGTTTGTTCATTGTCAGGTTTGGCTGCTTCTGTTGGTGGTATGCCTGGTCACGAGGTAGGCTCATGTGTTCTTTTTGTGGTTAAGTTCATTTTATATCTTCCTTGGGATTTAGGAGGGCCTTGAATCTGCATGGTCTTTCTTTTTCAAAATGGTGACTGGTTACTTTTATATTTCCAGAGTACTTATGTACTTTCATGCTCCAGTACATGCTCTATGCTAGTCTGTTCTAACATAAAGTCATTACCAATGTTTAAATGTCATAAAGCGTGCAGTTTGCATCATCATTGAGACAACATAGACCATTGATGGATGATGCACAAGACGTTGACAGTGTAAAACACGATATGTCTATTGGTTATTACCCTTGATGTGAGAGTAGGAAAATGGGTAGAAAGATTGCATAAAATGTGGGTTCTTATAACTTGGTAAACATGACATTTCACTATTCTTGTAGATTAAAATATTAGGTGAAAAAGTCCTCATCCTCTTGTACCAAATATTTGTACTTCAAAGTTCTTCAGAGCTATATCTTGTGATTCAGGATATAACATGTATCTGATTGTGAGACTTCGTTTTAAAAATTGATTTTTGATTTTTGAAGAATTTGGATTTTGAAAAGGGACTTCTTGGAGTTTTGAAAACATGTTCTTCTCTTTTCTTTAATGTAGATTTTGAGAATTTGGAACCAATCCTCAAGTCTAAGATTTTGAATCAAGCGTGGATTCATGATCTTGACTTCTCCTTACTGACTTAGGTCAGTGTTAATTACGCCAGTTATTCATTGGCAACCTTTGATTAACCGTTCATTAATGTCCATTAATATAACATGAATAAAATAAATGAATCGACAGTAAACATGCATAAGCAGAATTGAACATGCATCGATTTTATTTGAATCCACTTTGTTACGAAACATTTCTTTTTTACTATCTTATCAATAGGAATGAGTCATTTAGAACTTGGTCACTCTACCAATAGAATGAACCACAACCTTATGTCCAATCCACTAATAGGAATGAACTAAGAACTATGGTTATTGGACACTCTATCAAGAAGAGCGACCCATAACTTTATAGCCAGTTCACCAATAGGAAAGAACCACAAAAGTTAATGGTCACTTCACCAATAGGAATGAACCAAGAATCATAATAATTGGTCATTCTACCAATAAGAGTGAACCACAAATGTTAATGGTCAATCCACCAGTAGGAAAGAACCACATAAATTAACGGCCACTCCACTAATAGGAATGAACCAAGAACTATAGTTATTGGACACTCTATCAATAAGAGTGAACTATAACTTCATGGCCAGTCCACCAATAGAAAATAACCACAAAAGTTAATGGTCACTCCACCAATAGGAATGAACCAAGAACCATAATCATTGGTCACTCTACCAATAAGATTGAACCACAAACATTAATGGTCAATCACCAGTAGGAAAGAACCACATAAGTTAATAGCCAGTCCACCAATAGGAATGAACCAAGAACTATGGTTATTGAACACTCTATCAATAAGAGTGAACCATAACTTCATGGCTAGTCCACCAATAGGAAAGAACCACAAAAGTTAATGGTCACTCCACCAATAGGAATGGACCAAGAACCATAATCACTGGTTACCAATAAGAGTGAACCATAAACATAGTGGTGAATCTACCAATTGGAAAGAATCACAAAATTAATTAATTAATGTTTCGGCCATTCAACCAATATGAATGAATCATGCATATTTTATTAACATACAACTTTGGCCATCCGACCAATATGAATGAACCACATATTTATTAAAACATTGGCCATCCAGGGGGGGGGGGGAGCCACCGGTTGGCTCCTCCCCCCTTCTTTCTCTCTCTCTTTTTTTTAAACCCTCTATTCTGTTTTTTTTTCCTTTTCTAAAAAAACGTTTCAACACTGATGCAATCTGACTTCTTGGAGGACTCACGATCTTAGGCTTATACTGACAACATCAGTCGTATATGTAATAACATTTGTTGTGGTCATTACTCCTAGAAAGATGTTCATCCACTGCCCAAGGGAGGGTGTAAGTGTCACATAGGTTTTGCGGCAGTGTTTGCATTACATGCTCATCATGCTCTGCCACTAGGGAGACTCTGATCTTCTACCCATTTAGTCCTGCGTTTAGCAGGTGTTTCGTTTGTTCTATAAGATGCATTTCTACCACTCCAAATGGGTTGCTTTTGCTTATATAGTCACGTGGGTATGAATTGAGGCACTAAAGTGGGTTGAACCCTACTGGAGGAGCTTATTGCATTCTGTGCCTCCTAGCTTCTTCACAGAACATTGAGATTCATTCTGGCTCCTTGAATCCCTAGTTAGTTGTGCATTACTTCTAGTATGGTACACACTGTATTACTCTGTTTCATCTTCAGACAAATGAAAGTATTTCATATGATCATTTTGAACTGCAAATTCAGCTTGAATATGATGTGGTTGTTTTACAACACCTGAGGCTGCACGAATTTATGGATGTGTAAGTTCATGTTTCTTACTGTTTTTTTGGCATTTATAGTTACACATCCAAAAGTATCTGGCAGATTTGGCATTGCAGGGCCAGTTTCTGAACTTGCCTTAGTTGGTTCTAGTTCGGGCCTGGAGCCAGCCAGTTGAGGAACCAGAATGGTGCTGGCTGGTTCAATGCTAGTTGCACCTGATGCGGTCCAAAATATGTGATTTTAAAGTCATGTTGTCACAGAGTAGAAGTCAGACAAATGCAATTCATTCCAATTCTTACTTTGATATTCAGCTAATGCTTCTGGCACTGTCTGAATCTCAAAACTTTAAATCCTCTTTCTTATTCGAATCCAATGCCAGGCACAACCTTAGATTTTATGGGTCAAGTTTTGATGATGATAATAAATTTAATTGTTTATATCTTTAAAGGAGGGTGTGATAGGGTCATGGGATGTTACCATGAACCAGTGAATAAACAAGATGATTTCTTCGGAAAGAAAGTAAGGTTTATTTCTTGTTGCAGGTTTTATTTATTTTTTATCTCTTATGTTAGGGCAGCTTTGTGTTTCCTTCTGCTCATCTTCAATGTGAAGAAAATTTGCTGATAAAGTTGGGAGTGTTAGTCTGTGGGTCCAAAAGTATGAGATGACAGATTGTGTTTAGTTTTCTGAGGTTGCTAGTTGCTCTCCTCTACTGAAGCAGGTTGATGCTATGTTTTGTGCGGAGGTTTAACAGTTGAAGTGGTCTTCAGAAGTCATTTGACTATTATTGTTTGGTCCCTCAGTGTTCTTTTTTTTTTTCCCCCTCTGTTCCCCGGTCATAAGCTGAATGGTCTTAGTTGCTGCTTAGTAAAAGCTTTAGCACTTTTTCGGAGAGTGGATAGATTTCAAGAGAAAGGGGGATGTTCTGAAAGCACTAACCATTGGAGTCATGCATTTTCATGGTGTTCTAACCTTTACATTGATTCAGCATTTACAGGCATGTGTTGGATACTCATGAATCATCTTGTTTATTATTGTAGCTTGTAGATTTACCATGTTTTGGTTGATGCATAGGGTGCCGATACCTCTGTTATTCGAAGATCAGCTGCAAGCATGCTCAGTCGGAAGAAGCCTGTCCAGGCTGCTGTGAGTAAATACATGAATATTCAATCATAAAACATGTCCATTATGTCTTTTTTTGGATGGTTTAGCTCATATTGGTTTTTGTTCAGCCGACTAACAAAAAAGCTGGCTCAACCAAGACAAATCCAGTCAAGAAGGTTGATGGAGTTGGACAACAAAAGGCTTCGGCTGTTGTTCAAGCAGAAGAGGTGGAGGTGGGTCTTCAATTAGCTGTTAAAATTCTGTTAGCTCTATATTCTGCTATGCTCGTCTTCATTTCAAGTAGTTTCTTTGCATTTGCAGCCATCAGAGATGACTTTAGAGGAAATAGAGGAAAGAATAGGGTCTCTTGTACCTGCTGACACAATCTCTCAGTTGAAGAGTGGTGTTTGGAAAGAACGACTTGAAGGTTCTATATTCTGTTTGCTGTTTTTTGTTTGGATCCTTTTCTCTCAGTGTTTTGCTAAACCCTTTCTATTTCCACATTACATCTCTTTCTTCAGCATCCATCCAAGGTTTTGTTTATTCTTTCTTGGGAAATATTTTGCATTTTTTTTTGCTTTCCGCTTCATATCCATGATGTATCTTAGTATTCCGATTTAAAATTACTTAGTCAAGCTATGTCATTTTGGCAGCAATTGGCACACTGAAACAGTCAATTGAAAGTCTTGAAGACCTTGACAAGCCAGCAGAGATTTTGATTCGTTTGCTTTGTGCTGTTCCTGGGTGGACTGAAAAAAATGTCCAGGTCCAACAGCAGGTCATTGAGGTCGTTACATATATTGCTTCCACTGTGAAGAGATTCCCAAAACGTTGTGTTGTTCTTTGCCTTCCAGGTGGGATGGAATGGATTTGTTTATTCCTTTTTTTAAATTTGTCTTCACCAAGGAATGGTGATGAATGGATTGTGCTTCTCTCTCTCTCTCTCTCTCTTACAGGCACAAGTGAACGTGTTGCTGATATTAAGACCCGTAGCCATGCAATGAAATGCCTTACAACCTTTTCTGAGGTGGTCGGTCCAGGTTTTGTTTTTGAACGGGTAATCATGATAACTTTCTTTTGTTGGTTCTGTTCGATCTCACAAGGCTTTATCCCTCAAATGGGAGATTGACAAATGCTAAATGTTATGTCCTAGCTCTACAAAATCATGAAAGAGCACAAGAATCCCAAGGTGTTAAGTGAGGGGATCTTATGGATGGTATCTGCAGTTGAGGATTTTGGTATTTCTCATCTGAAGTTGAAGGTACTATATTCTTTTATAACTGTGAGATGTCTATTCCTCACCCATCTTCTCTTTCCCCTTTTTGTTTAAACAGGATTATTCTTCTAACCTTCCACAGGATTTGATTGATTTCTGTAAAGACACTGGGCTGCAGTCGAGTGCTGCTGCAACTAGAAACTCTACTATCAAGCTTATTGGAGTCTTACATAAATTTGTTGGCCCAGGTACTATTTTTGTTCTTAATTTGATTGATTTAAACATAATCCAGAGACTAATACTAGAATTTACTCATTATTCAGATATTAAGAATTTTCTGACTGATGTGAAACCTGCACTTCTCAGTGCACTGGATGTTGAATATGAAAAAAACCCATTTGAGGTATAATCTTCACATTTCAATCATTGGAAACTCAATTATGTGGCTATGAGAGTCTGTGTAATCTTGTTGTTTAATCTTGTCAGGGTGCTACAACATCAGTGCCAAAGAAAATGGTTAAGGTCTCTGACGCTACTTTGCCAACATCTTCTGGACTTGATGGTTTGCCCCGCGAGGATATTAGTGCGAAGATCACTCCTAATCTTTTAAAGAACCTAGGCAGTCCTGACTGGAAGGTATTATCTTTACTACTTATGTGGCACAGCATTTGTTGGTCTCACTGTATTCTCCCATGATTACTTTATGTCATGTATATGATTACTTCATGTAGGTACGCTTAGAGTCAATCGAGTCTGTCAACAAAATTTTGGAGGAAGCTAACAAGCGCATTCAACCTGCCGGAACTGGTAAGAATTTGACTTTGCGTTCTGGTGTTGTTTTTTATCTGCTGAATTTTCTGTTGGTTGGATTGCCTTTAGTCTTGTCGTGCTTCTGCTTATTTGTTTCCATAACTTTCAGTGGAGCTGTTTACTGCTCTTCGAGGGCGCCTTTATGATAGCAATAAGAATTTAGTGATGGCAACATTGGCTACCATTGCATGTATTGCATCTGCCATGGGCCCAGCAGTTGAGAAATCCAGCAAGGTTGACGTGTCATGTTTGGTTTAATTTTACTCCATGTTGTTCCCTTGCTTTCTAGGTTATTCCAATTATCACGTGCAACTAACTCTGTAATTCTCACAGGGTATTCTATCAGATGTTTTGAAATGCATTAGTGACAATAAGAAGCATATGAGGGAAAGCACGCTAAATGCTTTAGATTCGTGGGTTGCAGCTGTTCAACTTGACAAAATGGTATGCTTTAAGCATGTTAAAGTATTAGTGCCCATCTCCTTTAGGTTCCTAGTTCATGGTTCACTGGAATTTTCTAGGTTCCATACATCACAGCTGCTCTGAGTGAGGCAAAGCTTGGTGCGGAGGGGCGAAAGGACCTTTTTGATTGGTTGTCGAAGCATCTATCTGGCATAGTTGATCCATCTGAAGCTGTGCACCTATTGAAACCAACTGCTGCTGCTTTAACGGTATCTATTTGATAGCTATTGACCTGTAGCCTAAATTTTGGAAGTATGTGAGCCACATGACTAGTGTTCTGACTATGCACACAGGATAAATCTGGAGATGTCCGCAAAGCTGCCGAAGCTTCCTTTTGTGAAAATTTGAGGGTTTGCGGGCAAGAAATGGTATGCTTTGTTTTGATATTTTAAGTGGTTTCTTATCCTCAACTTTGAATTGCATCATTAAAATCTGTTAAGATGTAACTTCTGATGACATCGTCAATCCAGGTAATGAAGAGCTTAAAGGATATGCGTGGACCTGCTTTATCGCTTGCTCTTGAACAATTTAAACTCTCTGGTTTACCTCAAGGTCCTTTTGCCATAACCTTTTTGTTCTGATTCATCTTCATTTGCTTATCACGATAATACATTCACTTTGAACCTCATTTCATTCGTTTTTCCAATTCCCTGTTCCTCAGATGCATCTGAACCCTCAAAGTTAGTGTCCAATGGTTCAATACCCAAAGCCAACACAAAGTCTGGAAAATCAGCTCCAGCTGGTGGTATAGATCGTGTATCAAAACATGGCAGCAAGGTCACATAATCAGATCTATCACTTGTATTTTTTGTTCTTCAAGGAAAAATTACTTATCATTTTATTTATTTGGTCAGAGAGCAATCCCTACAAGAGTTTCTAAGTCGGATTCTATATCATCTGTTCAAGATCTTGCCCTTCAATCCCAGGCTTTATTTAACATCAAGGACTCGAACAAGGTATTCTCAGGTGCAAGCTTTTACTTGCATGAATGCATAACCATTGAAATCTAGACGCCTGATTTGCTCACTTGTTCATTCTACCCTTAGGAAGATAGAGAAAGATTGATTATTCGAAGGTTTAAATTCGAGGAACTACGGCCTGAGCAGATTCAAGATCTTGAGGTGATATTTTAATCTGAGAATTCATTCTTTTAACTATTTCCATGTACAGACGTGATTTCCATTCTATTGCTCGTTTTATCGCGAGCTATGAGGGGCCAGTTCTAAAATGATGTCTTTTTGGTGACAAAATGAACCTCACATTTACAGTGACAAACTAGAGTATACCTGACTAGATGATTCTCCTGCCTTGGAAAAATGGTCTTTCGATCTTGGTTCTACACTGCCTTGGGAAAATGGTCTTTGTACAATTTGCTGCTGTTCTTCCCTCAAGCTGGACGTTGTCTGCAGCATGCAGTGTGCAGCCTGTTGTTTGTGTCTCCACATTCTCCCTCCTACTGCTGCAATAGATCAATAAGTGATCAATGCCCTCTTTTTCTAACCCAGAGTGCATAATATCACAATTGCTGTTCCACTTCCTTTTGTACACTTTAGGAACTATTCTTTTTTCGGAAGTTAGCCACACAAATCCGCTGATCTTGAGAAGACTATTCACTTTTCAGACCCCTTGAGATTTCTGATACTTTGGCTGCTGGGCCCACTATAAGCATATAAAGAAATATCACTTGAAGATGCCTTTATCTCTATGCCATGCAAAACTGTTCTTAGCTGTGTTGATCTGAACTTCACTTGGGAGCTGTAAAAGAGATAAATATTCCTTTTCTTCCTCTTACTTTAATCCTCTCCTCGGTGTGATGCAGATGGTTCTGCCTTCTACATGGCAACATTCTTTGGCCTTTTGCTATTTGCATTTCTTTAAGTAAATTACCTTGGAAATTATCCTTAAATAGGAATTTACTCAAGCAGTTATCATACTGGAAGAGAGTATCCTCCCCATATTAATACTAATTATTACACTTTTATCAAAATTGATTTTCATACCTGAACAAACTACAAAACATTTCAATAGGAAAACCATAACTGTCAAATGATCTGTATGACCTTCTAGGAATAGCTAAATGTTGTCTGCACATTGCATCTGTGACATCCAAGAGGAGATTTTGATTATATACAGACAATTGATCCATCCTTGAAATCTCAGCAATAGCACACATCAAGGTTGGTCGTATTGTTGGATCTGTATGACTTGGTTTCTTTGAAAACCGAGTTGGACTCATAAAGACTCGCAAATACTTGTAAAAATTCGGTTGACTCAGGAGACTCATTAAACCCAAAAACTGATACGACTTGTACGAGTTGTACAGAGTCACACTGAGATGCACACCTTCTTACACGTTCTGCTCAACATGTTCATGACAATCACAAGAGAAGTGGAGATGGAGGATCTCCTTGCCAAAGGCCACTCGAACTAGAGAAGAAATCGTGCATGTTTCCATACACTTTTGTCACCTGGATCCAATGTGCAGGAGAATTATGGTTTCTTATGATGGTCCATGGACACTTCTAATGTACCCGATCCTGGGCTTTACTAGAGTACTTACAAGCAAGAACCTTCTTATTCCCTTTTCTATGGCGTAAAGAACTTAATAAGCCAGGAGAAACTATCCTTTAATCTTGTACCATGTATGATGCTGGACTGATATTCCTCAATAAACTTGGGAAGTACTCTTCCAAGTCTGATAGCCAACCCTTCCACAATAATTTTATGAGACCCTCCAAGCAGGCTTGAGGCTATTGGGTAATGAAACCCAAAAGATGTGATTCGCATATTCCCCATCGCTGCCTTTACCAATACAATCTTGAACAGCTTTAATACAGATGCATCCTTATCCTTCTATTAAGCTTCAATCATCGATAAATGGATATTCATGAATCCTTTGAGGCTTTGAATGCTTAGCTCCCATGATAATGCTGACCTTTTTACTGTGTATGTTGGAGAAGCCTATGTTGCAATAATCAATAGCCGGGCTACAATTATTTCCCTACTTCATCTAGACAGTGCATTGGCAATAAAATTAGTCACAGAACCCTGTGGATTCATTCTTTTCCTCAAACGAGTGGCTTATGAGGGCAGCTTTTTTCTCCAAAGATTGGATCTAGATCATGTGATTGCGGCCTATGTATACTGATCCTTAGAAGCATGCTAGTGATGGAGGAAATGTTATTTGAATCTGCTGCAGTCATACTTATGGGGTGACCCCATATGCTTGGTATTAAATTATGATATGGTACAAAAAGCTTGTATCCGGCGTAACAAGAGTAAGATTTTATGAGTTCACATGCATGCTGTTGCATCATTGCAGTGTGATTTCATGAAGCACTTCAGAGAAGATCTGCATAGACGGCTTCTGAGCACTGACTTCAAGAAGCAAGTTGATGGAGTTGAGATGTTGCAAAGGGTGATGACACCATCTCCTTCATGACCCCCATTTGGCTGTTGAAGCTTTTGGTGTCTCTTCTTACTGTCTCTTTTATTATAGGCTCTACAATCCAGCAGCAAGGAAATAACTGAACTTGTTGATGTGCTTTTAAGATGGTTTGTTCTACGATTTTGTGAATCTAACACAACTTGCTTGCTGAAGGTAGGTGTCTTCCTTTCTGGTGCATATCATTGTTTTATGAATATCTTCTGATATTCAAACTTTCAAACAGGTGTTAGAATTCCTACCTGAGCTCATAGATGTTCTGAAAGATGAGGGCTATGTTCTCTCCGAGCCAGAAGCAGCAATATTTCTTCCTTGTCTGATAGAGAAGGTTTGTTCTTGATGACATTGCTATGCGTGGTCATTCTTGTTTTTCTGTTTATGCCTTTTAGTCATATCCTTATTTATCTCTCTATGAACACTTTTTTTCGGTTGGGGGGGGGGGGTTGTGTTCTTTTTCGCTATTGCCTAGTCTGTGTTTTTAGCTATCTCTTTTTTTTGCTACTACATCTTTTGACTTTCATTGTTATGCTTGTGTCACAGTCTGGGCATAACATAGAAAAAGTGAGAGAGAAAATGCGGGAACTTACGAAGCAAATTGTTCACATTTATTCAGCACCAAAGCTTTTCCCTTACATTCTGGAGGGTTTGCGCTCCAAAAACAACCGAACTCGGATTGAGTGTGTTGATTTGGTTGGCTTCTTGATTGACCATTATGGAGCTGAGGTATATATACTCTTCTCTTAGTTATAATCAGGTGTTTATGGAATATATATTTATTTGGTGTTATTATTGGCAGATTGGTGGACAGTTGAAGTCTTTGCAACTTGTTGCTGGTTTGACTTCAGAGCGGGATGGTGAACTTAGGAAAGCTGCTTTAAATACATTGGCTACTGCATACAAGATCCTTGGTATGTATTAATCCTGATTTAAACTTTCATTTTTGGCTTTCCACATTCTTCTTACTTTTTTCTTTTTTAAGTCCTGCCTTTAATTCTATTTTTTTTAAATGTATCATGTTTGTTGAAGTCCATCAGCTGTTTCTCTCTGAGTATGCTCTATAAACTGTATTCCTACCATAAAGGCAGCCACTTTCCATGTACTTGCTGTTTGGAATAGGTGAGGATATCTGGAGATATGTTGGCAAATTGTCAGATGCACAAAAAAGCATGCTGGATGATAGATTCAAGTGGAAGGTTGGTGCAAGCTGCTATTCTTCTCATTTAATCAGTTAGCGTCTCTAAATGCACGTGTTCATGTGAGCCTTTTAAACAGGCACGGGAAATGGATAAGAGGAGAGAAGGAAAGCCCGGTGATGCCAGGGCAGCTTTAAGGCGTTCTGTCAGAGATAATGGGTCTGTACTTCTTTTTCACATGCTGACATTTTGTGCAATATCTATAGTATTCTTTTTTAATTATGCTTACTGATGTTGACCTATTTTCAATATGCCCATTTTTCAAATTGCTTTATGCTGATCGTGATTTGTAAACTTGTCCTTTTTATTTGAACTGACAGGTTAGACATGGCAGAACAAAGCGGAGAAGTTGTTTCACGTTCTGTTTTTGCGCCTACTTTGACCAGGTATTTGCTATTTTAGATGAGACAGAAAGCTATTCATTCTGGGATTTGGTTTTCATTGCCATGCATTCCAATTAATGTATAGTGGGAGGGATGCGTATGGTGAGCGGGATGTGGATCAACATATTTTATCGAGATCACTAGCTGCTGCAAATGGTCCTTTGGATTGGCATGAGGCTCTAGATGTTATTTCCTTGGGTTCCCCAGAGCAGGTATCTTTTATTCTCAAAGGACAGCATTTTATTTTTGTCATTTATCCTTTCTGCATTTGTACTTTACACCTCAAAACACTTTAGATTACTGGATCCTGTTTCCTTCCACATAGGGATGCACAAGGTTATTTATTTTTTGAAATGTGGGTAGTATCTCACAATTATATTAAAAATAGAGGTGAATGTACAAGAGTAAGAGGCAAATGTTCATAAATCCCTCTATACAAAAGGCACCGAAGGGGTGCAGCACTCTCTCACCTCCCAAATGCCCAAAAAAAGAAGACTGATTGTCATTAACAAAGGCAGTGGCCCACTCCCCGGCCCTGCAATAAATAAAGGAGGCAATACGCTCAGGAATGAAAAGCTATTTATTTGACCGGATACCATCAATATTCACATCCTTTCTTATCAGATATTCATGCACTTTGTGTTACTCTTCTTTCTTCCAAAAAGATCATGACCATTGATAGTTGGAGATCTTTCTTATTTAGGCCTTATACATTGTGACATCCATACCTTGATATCCAGAGTCATTTCAAACATTGAAAAGGTTACATTAAAATGAGAGTCATGACTTTACGAGTCATGCTTGATTCATGAGAATAGTTCTCTTCAATTTGTACAACGTTTTGTTTCCTTTTATGCCTTCGGCGTTCACCTATGTTCTTTAGCCACTTTTAAGTGTACAAGAAAAACTGTCTCCAATCTTGGCACAAGGATCTGAATAGTGCTTTGTTGTGTTCTCTCATCTGGCTTTGGACCTAATTATTCCCAATAAACCTGATCTTTGTTATCAAAGGCGATTGCCTCGCTTGCTAAGCAATGAAGAAGGTTGAGGCGAGTCAAAACGCCTCACCTCGCCTCGTGTTTGCCTCATTCACCTAGGCACTTGCCTTAGCCTATGATGTCTATGCCAAATGTTTGTTTCTTTTTTAATTATGTGGCATTACTTTTTCTTATTCTTAATTATTCCAAAGTCACTAATGCTTATTTTAACAATGTCCAATACCCTTTTTCTCTTACATGCTACCACATTGTTGCTTATTTTTGATGATTCCGAAGCCCATCAGCTACTTATATGAGTAGTAGATGGTCTTAGGATTTACATGTTGGACATAATCAGTGCTTCTCAAAGTTTTGCATATGATTATCTTAGATGTTTTCTTTTATTTTCCTTATATTGTCATTTTATTTCTTCATAGTGATTTATGAGAGAACACATCGCCTCAAACGCCTAGGTAATCGCCTAAGCATTTGAGGCTGAAGCGAACCCCTGGTCGCCTCGCTCACCTCTCGCCCCTGACTACATAGAACCTGATGCTCTGGTCTTCTGTCTCTTGACATTGTGCCTCATGTTGAAATTTTGAATAGACACATGGATCCCAGACGCTTGTGGTGGAACTATAGGCTCAACAATGTGCTCAACTAGAGTGACTAAATTACAAGGTTAACACAACAGCCACATGGATCTAGATTAGGGCTGCTATGATCTCAATAAGGTGAAAGACATCAGGATAAGCCATGCGTAAGACTGTTGCTGGCTTTAGGAGGTAGATTAATTTTTGTGTAGGTTTTAGATGAGGGCAGATGGTGATGCAAGCTTGACAAATATGGTACTGATGTAAAAATGCGTTATTTTGCACTGTCTTTCAGAACATGCTAGTTCCTTGATCATGTCTAGTTCAGTGCTAATATATTCCAGGAAATCTTTCTGCTTGATCACATTTTAACAATTAATTTATTGACTTTTGGGCACCCATTTGTCAGTGACTTACCTCACTTAGGACTTGGTTTACACAGCGCAACTAATACAATTACACACTCATATGCTAATGATCAAGGTAGACCCTTTAGTTGCACTATGAACCATGTTGACTCATTTGACGATCTCCCTACATGAAGGTGTTTACAATTGTTCAGGGCTGTCCTCAATGAACTCTCCTCATATCCTACATCCTAGACACTAGTGGAAAGGAAAGGTTCCACCTTTTCAATGGGTATAGAGAACACTATGTATTAGGTGTATGCTTGCACATCTCAATCATGCTAAAGATGCTATGTGAAATAGATAAAGGTGGCAAACATACGTGTTCCACCAATCACAGTTTTTCACACTTGAAACTTACTGCTCTACATGCATTTGAATTGGTACTCGACTCTAAAACATAACCCTAAAATGTTGCACAGCATGCTTTAATTGAATGGCATAGAAAGGGGTTAAGCTACCACCCTTCTTTAATAACATCCACATAACACCTGCCAACTGGTTGAAGTCTCCTCCTAACACCACAAGCTAGCTGCACATGATGCAACACTAACCACTCCAACAGGCCATCCAAAGCCTCCATCTTCATACAAAAATTTTGACAGCATCTCACCTGGACAGGATACCTTATCCCACCTAAACTTGGGTTGAACAATGAAACCAAATGAAGAAATTGAAGCAGGGCATATAGCAAATAACAGGGTCAGCCAATCAGGTCTCTCACCTATGTGACTGCCCCACAGAGATTACCGAGCCCTGGACGAAAATCCTGAGCAGTATCTTCTTCCTCCTTTTCCTTGCATCATATCTTCAGCTTCTTTGAATTTCCTGGAATTTTCTAGGATTTTTCCTGAATGTTCTGGACTCCTCTCTCTCTCTCTCTCTATCTAGTGCCTCCCTGGTTGCCCCCCCACCCCACCCCACCCCACCCACCCCCCAGTTTCCCTCTCTCCTCTCCTCCCTCCTGCTGGTTGCAGCTGGTCTGGATTGGGTGCGCCACTTGTAGGGCCAAACCACCCTTAAGACCAGCCCATTAACAGGTCACCAATGATCCAAGCTCCCATTATAATTTCTAAAGAACTCAAATTAATACCGTGTTATTTATCTAGTACATATAAGCTTAGGTTCTTATTAATTGTCTTTTTACTAAGGATTTATGGATATATCCTTCCTCTAACTAAGGGTATTGTACAAGGGATATTACATTCAAGAACTCTGCCCGTTAAAACCTTGGACTCGTAAAAGTTTGTGTTTCAAATTAACCTCAAACTTCGTATGTTTAGGGTTGTACTTTATATGGTTTTATACATGTCCTCGAGGATTTAAGGAGTATTACAGCATAGTGAAGAACACATACTTCTTCTCTTCAACCAACCCACCCTAACACTATGCGTGATATCCTCTTGGATCTCCCTATTCTCTTTTGAATGTTTTCCCCCTAAAAAGAAGATAGAATTATATTTATTAAATATACCTTCTGACTAGACCATGATAGGAAAGAGAGAAAAAAATTGTTCAACCTTCTCTACTTCCCCTGATAGTATTCCTAAGTTGATTAGCGACTTCCTCAAACTTCTTCTCAACCAAAATGCCTGAGACAATCAGATTACAGGGTATACTCTAGGCCAAAATTTTTGTTGTGAGAGGCCATCTAAGCACTGCTTGCTGTAGGCCATCTCTTGAATAATAGATTCTAAATATCAAAAGTTACTATTTTTAGCAATAATTTGACTGTCTATCCGTAGTTGTCATGGCGCCACTTAGGTGGGCGCCTAAGCTGCGCAGAGTGCTAAGGCACCTTTGGATCAGCTAGGCGCACCAGTGCCTTTCCTAGCCCAATGAAAGGCAGGCCTGGTGCCCATGCTCATGCACTCAGCGGGTGCCTGGCCTGGTCCCATCCATAAAGGATATGTGGATCCTACCTACCCCCATTTAAAGCCCCACTGGCTACGGCGCCTAGGGTTTATCCATTGCACCTCGCCGCCCGTCACAATTGTTGTTTGTCGCCTGCCCCCCTGTTGCAGCTTCTGCGCACATTCTCCATTTATGGTGCTTGATGTTGATGGCCACTCCACTCCGGCGGCCATCTTCTGGTGAAGCCTCTCCCAGAGACACAGAGAGAGAGAGAGAGAGAGAGAGAGAGAGAGAGAGAGAGAGAGAGAGTATCTCACAATCACAATGCTGATGCCCCCTCCTCTCTCTGTGCCGTATTCACACATGGCTGAACCCCCCCTTCTCTCTCTCACACACACACACATGCACACCACACAGGGATAAGGCTGGAAGCCCTCTTGTGTCTGACTCTCTTTCCCATCTCTCTTACTTGCGTTTTCACTATCTCACCCTCTCTATCAGTTAGAGAGAGAGAGAGAGAGAGATTCACATAGCCACATAGGGCTGAAGCCCTCTTTGTCTGTACTCTTTCTCTCACAGGCACAAACACAGTGCATAGGTGCCTTGAGAATGCCTTAGATCGCCTTAGCGCCTTGTTAACCTTTTCTTGATTTTGGAAGGTGACCAAAGGTATGAGCCTCTTGTGCTTAGTCGGTCTCAAGCCCGGATAAAAGAGGAGGGTTGCGGTAGGTGACAACTAGCATAAAAATCTTGTCATATCTCATGATATGGATTCAATCAAAATTAACGTTGGGACATCTTCTACTTACGACGCGCTGCACTGGAGCTCGGGTGTAGTGAGAAATATGCAATAGTTGAGGGCGTTCCCCGTAAGCGACGCGCCACGTCGGCGCTCAGATGTAGTGTTAAATGAGCAAGGGTTCTCACATCATGGACGTATGTGGGTAAAGAAGCTACTCCATAGAATCGAACAGAAAATAGGACACATGACAAACTTAGATAATAATAAATGTTATTATATAAAGAATTCTAAGAAAGTGCAGGTTGAGAAGAGGATCATAGTAGGTTCTTGGAATATAGGGTCTTTTACAGAAAAGTTGATGGAACTTGTTGACACCATAGATAGAAGAAAAGTTAATATTTGCTTACATTTAAGAGATTAAATGGATATAAGAGAAAAGTAAGAAAGTAGGGAATACATGCTACAAATTATGGTATACAGGAAATGAGAAAAATAAGAATGAGATATGTATTATTATTGATAAGATTTTGAAGGATGCAATGATAGCGGTGAGGAGAGTAAGAGGTAGGATTATCCTAGTGTAATTAATTATAGAGAGAGATGCGATTAATGTAGTTAGTGCCTATGCTTCACAAGTTAGATTAGATAGTGAGAGTAAACGGAGGTTTTGAGAGGATATGGATGACCTTATGCAGAGCATACCAAATGAAGATAATATCTTTATTGGTGGGGACCTCAATGGGCATGTAGGAAGTGAACGTTTAGGGTTATGAAAAGGTTTATGGAGGTTTTGACTTTGAGACTAGAAATAAAGAGGGAAAAAGTATCCTCGATTTTACTATGGCCTACAACTTTATACTAGCAAATAGTCACTTGATAAAAATGGAATCTTATTTAGTGACCTTTAAAAGTGGACAAAATAGCAGCCGAATTGACTTCCTTCTTACAAGGAAAATAAATCACACTTTATGCAAGGATTGTAAAATTATCCCCAGAGAGGCCTTAATAAGTCAACACAGGTTAGTAGTCTTAGATATTAAGATCGAGAGGTGGTCTGGTACGTTTAGAAGGAAGACTGCTGTTAGAACAAGGTGATGGGAATTAAAGGGATGAAGCAAGTGATGTTTAAGAATGAACTTCTCAATATGGACGATTGGAAGTCGGATTTGGAGGCCAATATTATGTGGATAGATATTGTCTCAAAGATTAGATAAGTAGTTGAAAAAGTATTCGGAGAGTCTAAAGGACACCCACCTGCGAAGGAGAGGTGGTAGTGGAATGAGGAGGTACAAAGGCGGTGAAGAGTAAAAGAGAATGATATAAAAGATTGTCAAAGTGTAATAATAATGAGGCTTATGAACAATACAAGATAGCAAAAAAGGCTGTTAGTCGGACAAGAGCTCAGGCGTTTGAAAAGATGTATGAAAAACTTGGAATAAAGGAAGGGGAAAAATATATTTATAAATTGACAAGGATAAGAGAGAAAAAGTGTCGGGATCTTAACCAAGTTAGGTGCATTAAGGATAGTAAATGAAATGTTTTAGTGAAAGATGAGGACATCAGAGAAAGGTGGAGAAACTACTTTGACAATCTTTTTAATGATAATCATAATGGAAACATAGTGGGCATAGAAAGTACAACATAGCATAATGTGAACTATACTAGGAGGATTAGATTCTCGGAAGTCAATGAAGCAATGAAGAGGATGAAAGTAGGTAAAACTTGTGGCCCTGATGGAATTCCTATTGAAGTGTGGAAATGTTTAGAAGATGTAGGAGTTGAATGGTTGACCCGACTGTTTAACAAGATCTTAGTATCTAAGAAAATGCCAGATGAATGGAGGAAGAATGTTCTTGTACTTATTTTTAAAAACAAAGGAGACATCCATGATTGCTTAAATTATAGAGGAATTAAGCTCACGAGTCATACTATGAAGCTGCGGGAGTGAGTTGTGGAACATCGTTTACATTCTGATATAACTATTTCGGCCAATCAATTCGGCCTTATGGCGGGTCGATCAACTATGGAAGCTATCTTTCTCATTAGGAGCTTGATAGAGAAATATAGAGATATGAAGAAAGATCTACATATGATGTTCATCGATTTGAAGAAGGCCTATGATAGAGTTCCTAGAGATGTCTTGTGGTGGGTGTTGGAGCACAAGAGGATATCTACTAGGTACATACAAGTATTAAAAGACATGTATGAAGGAGCAATTACTAGTGTCCGTAAGGTCGGAGGGGAAACAAGAGATTTTCCTATTTCCATTAGAGTGCATCAAGGATCAACAGTAAGTCCTTACATTTTCGCATTAGTTATGGATGATTTAACAAAAGATATACAAGAGGACATTCCATAGTGTTGCGGATGATATTGTGTTGATAGATGAGATGCAAGAGGGAGTTAATAGAAAACTAGAGCTTTGGAGGAGCAGCTTAGAGTTTAAGGGTTTCATATTATGTCTTAAGTAGAACTAAGACATAATATATGTATTGTAAGTTTAGTGAAGGTCGGATAGGCGAAAAGGATGGAGTTAACTTGGATGGGATGACAATATCCTAAAACACCTATTTCAAATATCTTGGTTTGATCTTCCAAGAAGACAGAGGGTGCGATGATGATGTTAGTCATAGGATTAAAGTAGGATGGGTGAAGTGGAGACTTGCCACGAGTGTTTTGTGTGACCGCAAGATCCCAACGAAGTTGAAAGGAAAATTCTACCGTACGACGATAAGACCTGCAATGTTATATAGTAGCAAGTGTTGGGCAATGAAGGGGCAACATGTCTCCAAGATGAGTGTTGTCGAGATAAGAATGTTAAGGTGGATATGCGGGCACATTAGGTTAAATAAAATTCGTAATGAATATATTAGAGAAAAGGTAGGAGTGGTACCAATTGAGGACAAATTGAGAGAAGGGAGATTGAGATGGTTTGGGCATGTTAGGCATAGGCCTATGGATGCTCCTGTTAAAAAAGTGGAGCATATTAAGATAGATGATGGGAAGAAAGGAAGAGGTAGACGTAGATTAACTTGGAAGATGGTAGTGCAATATGATTTGAAAACTTTAAACCTTTCAAAAGAGGTAGTCCAAAATCGTTTAGAGTGGAGATAGAGAATCTATATAGCCGACTCCAATTATTTGGGATTAAGGTTTTGTTGAGTTGAGTTGAGTTGGAAGGTGACCAAAGGTCACAATTATTAATAAAAAGGAGAAGTTACAGTATGACCGAAGTCAAGATACAATGTCACCTTCCAAAATCGTTTAGAGTGGAGATAGAGAATCTATATAGCCGACTCCAATTATTTGGGATTAAGGTTTTGTTGAGTTGAGTTGAGTTGGAAGGTGACCAAAGGTTACAATTATTAATAAAAAGGAGAAGTTATAGTATGAACGAAGTCAAGATACAATGTCACCTCACAACTACCTAACTTAACCATCTAAATTTTATCCAGAGGATAAATAAAAAGCCAAATTACAAAAACAACTTCTTGTAATCAAGAACAAGTAACAAAGAAGAGTCCTCCATATTAGAAAGTAACCCAGCAGCTTTCCCCCAGTCATAAGACCACATGACAACTCTTATCAAAATATCAGATGTCCAGTTGAATCTTTGACTGAAAATTCTTGAATTCCTTTCGATCCAGATAGACCATAACATAGCTGGCAAAAAGATTGACCAAATCTTGTACTCAGAGGGGTTTGGACAAATCCCATTCCAATCTTGGAGAACGTTTGGGATATCCTTGAAGTCCTTCCATTGAAAAGAGAGAAGTAACTCTATGGTTTTCCACAAAACATTAATGACTCCACAATGCAAAAACAAATGATCAGCATTCTCATCCAAAATACCACAGAAAAGACATTTTGAATTTTGAACATGGAGCATATACTTTAATCTGACCAAAGTGGGAAGTCTCCCCAGTGCCATTTTCCAAAGAAAAAGCCTTATTTTGGTGGGAAGGAAATTAGACCACACAAAGTGATGCCAAGTGACTCTCAAGCCCCTATCACTTAGAATTTTGGTGAGAGCATTGACGGAAAAGGCCTCTTTACTATTCCATGTCCAATGTCTAGAGTCCTTCTGCAGATTATTATGATTAACCTAATGCATATTGTTGAGAACAAGTAATAGTTGATCCAATTCAATGCTTACATGTTCCCTTCTAAGAGTGATATTCCAATGGCTGCTATCCTCTGGGGAAAGGATAAAGTTAATTGTCCTCCCTTTGTCCTCTGCAATGCTATACAACTGATTAAATTTGGCTGTAAATGGGATATCAATGCACCATCTGTCATCTCAAAACCTGATCCAATTCCCATCTCCCACAGTAAATGTGGTGGCTGTATTAACAAGTTCTACTAACTTGTTGATATTCCTCCAAATAGGTGATATTAAGGACCGTGTAGAAGGCTGAACGGCCCATTTGGAGGCTTGTGGATAATATTTATTTCTGATGATATTGACCCTTATTGTCACCCATCCTCCATAACCATTTTGCCAACAAAGCTACATTGAAGTCACTAATGCTGGTCAGTCCAACTCCTCCCTGTGCTCTGCTTGTGCAAACTTTATCCCAAGCAACAAGATGAAGGCCGCCTTTCTCTCTTCTCCCTCCTCCCCATAGGAAAGAGCTCCTCATGTTTTCAGTAATTCTATCAACAGTTTTGGGAATTTTAAGAATGGAGAGGTGATAAGTGCTCAGAGAAGACATGACAAATTTAGATATAGTCCATTTGCCTCCAGCAGATAGAAAATTTCCTTTCCAACCTTCAAGGGCATGTGCAAACTTTTTGATAAGAGGATCCCGTTATCTAATTTTGTTCTGAACATATGGATAGTGATGCGGGACAGGAGAGGGGGTAGACCGGAAGTAGAGAGAAGAGAGGGGTTGGAGGAGAAGAAGGCTAGGGTTCCCGTCCTGTCTCGGGAGAAAACACGCAACGGCGGCTCTTCATTTCAAAATTCTTCTTCTCCCTTTCCCACGAGGGGATACAGGACAATATATAGACTCTTCAAAGAAACCATAATATGAAAATTACTAAACTACCCCTAGGACTCCGAAAATAACTAAAAAAAATATGGAAAAATTACATATATATTAAAAGACTCCAAATGGGCCCCTAATGGGCCAAATGAACTGCACATTGGACCTTGGACTCCATTCCAGCTGCTCCTGGATCCCCATCATTCTCCCCTGGTTCGAAAAAAATCGTCCTCGAATTTTAAAATGAGTCAATATCCATGGGGGAATGATGGCAGCATGCTCGGAAAACAACACCGATGACCCATGAATCATCGCGTACATGAATGCTCCAACCTGAGGAGAAAATTGTGCCTCGACGTCGCTCCATATGTGGTCAAAATCATGCAAACTGATGACATCTTTAACGACCTTCGGCTGATCGACTACATCTTCCAATAGCGGTTCTGTCTTCGACCCATTCCCTTTAGTGGGGAAGAGGTCATTATCTGCTATAGGCGTCACTGATTCAACCTCCCCCAAATATTCATCTTCTAGGGCTGGATCGGCCACATAGTGCACCTCCTTCATTTGATTTTCATGCTCCTCGCTCATCGTTGGGTCGGCCTCATAGATAACATCTTTTGGCTTGGTCAGCTTGGCAAGCATGACAGAAATCTTCTGAAGTTCACTCCTCATCTGGGACTTCTCACGCTCCCAAACATCTGCTTGTTGAAACCTCTCTCGATCCTGGTAAGTGGCATTGAGAATAAGAAAGGGAGCCTGGTATTCCTCAGGTTGTATTAGACAATCTCGTCCAGTATGATCAATCTCAACTTGCCGCTCGTCTATCCATTCTCTACCCAAACCGATATACGAGCCATTAGGTATAATCTTGCACCATGCATCATCATAATACCTGACGGCTCGGGAAGTACTGCTGCTCCTTAAGAGATGGAAAAATGGCACATAGACTCGATTTCCAGAGACCCTTACGTAGTCCATGTGGGAGATAGAATCCACAATAGATTGTGAAATAACGTTGCCGAACGACGTTGCCTCAAGATACACCCGAGTTTTCACGGAATTGGGTAGCTCTACCTCAAAATTAAAATCCATGATGATAAAAGGTACCACTGGCCAAAGAAATGATGGACGAGGTCCGCCTCACTGCAAGGATGCCAACGATACGATCGGCACAAGAATCGGAGCTCAAATCATCATCCTCGATATGCGTGCAAAAAGTGGCACGCAAAACGAGGTAAGCGGGCACTAGCTGCTGCGAAATCTGTACACTGGGATGCTGGCACGCAAATCGATGCAACTTGGGTTGGCCTCGGGATGCACGTTCCGGGTCTTCGGTATGCGTGCACAAGTGGCACGCAAAACGAGGCAAATCTGGGAACAGCACACTGGATATGAGTTGGCCTCGTTGAGACGGATCTGGCGGCGTGAACGGCGTACAAATCGGAGCCCAGAAAGACCTCGAACGGCGCGCCCGAGTGTCCTCGTAAAGCGTGCAAGTGCGGCACGCAAAACGAGACGCTGCTGTCAGGCGGGACGTACAGCGAGGTCGGCCTCGCCAATACGATCCCAACGGCACAAGCGGCGCGCAAATCGGAGCACGGACGAGCCCCGTGCGCTGGCGGTGCGATAAGAACTTCTAATGCACCCCCTGTGCACTGTAGCAAACCAGGTTGAAGAGGCAGGGTGGCTCGAGCCGTTGGGGGCTTGGGTTCGGACCCTGGCTCGGTGGAAACTCAACCTGGCTCGAAGCCAAGGGACCTTGGCTCAGCTAGATAGCTGGTGGTTCGGACCACCCGAGACAGGCTCGAGCCAAAGGCCAAAGGGTTCGGTCCCAAGGCAAGGGCCTTGGACCAGACCGGGTCAAACCCGGTTTGACCGGGTTTGGCTTAAAGGGGTTCGAACCCTAGCCCCTTGCACTGTTCATCTCTTCGAAGTGAAGGGAGGGGGGTGTGGGTGGCGACAGCGGCGGCGGGTGCGGCAGCGGCCGGCAGCGCTGACGGGCGACGTCAACGGCGGCAATGGTGACTGGCGGGAGGCGGCGACGTCGCCGGCGGCAGCGGCTCGTGGAGGAGGGGGGGGCCACAACGGCGTCGCCGACGTAAGCCAACAACGCTGGTGGCGTCGGCCTCGACGGCGATGGTGGTGAGGCCCGACGACGGCGCTGGCGGTAGGAGCCGGCGACAGCAGCAGCGGCTGTGGCGGCGGCGAGAGCATGCAGGTGCTCCGACGATTCTTCTCTCCTCTCTTCCAGAAGCCCGCGTAATCTCCTCACGCGCCTGAATCTCTCCTCACCATGGTTGTCGTCAGAACTCGGCGCTGATGAACACCCACGCGCGACGGTGGGAAGCCCGCAGGGGAGGGCTCTTCGGAGCCGGCGGTGGCGGGGAGGACCGGCGGGGTTGAAGCCGGCGGAGGGGAGCCGACCCGGCGGGCTCGTCCTGGCGGGAGGCGGGGAGGGCCGACAGATCCTGCCGGAGGCTCGACTCGGGTCTGCGAACCGCCGGGAAGGAAGCTCGTCGGGATGGGGTTGTTCCCCAGGACCTGCGGCGGCGGTGGGGAGGGAGCTCGCGGTTCCGAAGCCTGTGTGCTACAGGTTCGGGGGAAGGGAGAGTGGAAGGAGAAGAAGAGGAAGAAGACGAAGAAGGGGAGCGGTTGTGGTGGGGATCGAGCTTGGGCTCTGATACCAAATTGATGCGGGACAGGAGAGGGGGTAGACCGGAAGTAGAGAGAAGAGAGGGGTTGGAGGAGAAGAAGGCTAGGGTTCCCGTCCCGTCTCGGGAGAAAACACGCAACGGCGGCTCTTCATTTCAAAATTCTTCTTCCCCCTTTCCCACGAGGAGATACAGGACAATATATAGACTCTTCAAAGAAACCCTAATATGAAAATTACTAAACTACCCCTAGGACTCCGAAAATAACTAAAAAAAACATGGGAAAATTACATATATATTAAAAGACTCCAAATGGGCCCCTAATGGGCCAAATGAACTGCACATTGGACCTTGGACTCCATTCCAGCTGCTCCTGGATCCCCATCAGATAGTGGGAGGCCTATATATTTAATGGGAAATTGAGATTGTTTACATTTCCAATCAGCAGCAATATTGATGCCAACAATCTCTAATTTATCGAAATTGATTGTTAGTCCAGTGATAGCCTCCACCAATAGCAGAATTCTCTTGATGTTGGTTAGCACAGACTGTTTTGTAGATGAGAAAATCAATGTATCATCTACGAATTGAAGATGAGATAGCTGAATGTCATTTCTGCTAGTAAAAAAGCCATCAACTAGTCCTTGTGAAGCAGCATGATCCCAAAGAGAGCTCAAAACCTGGCTGACCATAATGAATATATGTGGAGAGATTGGGTCTCCCTGCCTTAACCCTCTAGAACTAGCAAAGAAGCCACTTGAATCACCATTGAGCAATATTGAAAACCTAGCACTAGTAACACAACTCATTACCCAATTGATCCACCTCCGTTTGAATCCCATAAGCAGAAAGATATTGTCAATACAACTCCAACTTACTTTATCAAAAGCTTTCTCAAAATCCAATTTTAAGACAACGTCTTGTTTCTTACTATACTTCTGTGAATGGATAGTTTCATGGGCTGCTTGGAAGTTATCAAGGATAAACCTTCATTTTCAAAAAGGCAGATTGATAGATGCTAATGACATTTTGCAAAGCCTTCTTTAGTCGTTTTGCCAAGATCTTAGTGATAATTTTGTAGCAGCCATTTAACAGGCTAATCGGCGTAAAATCAGCAGGGTTCTCAGCACCCTCCTTTTTTGGGATAAGTACTATAAATGTAGAATCGAAACATTTGATGGTTTGCGGTCTATGCTGAAATTCCTTCAACACATTCATTAAATCTTCACTAATGACTTCCCAAAAGAATTGATAAAATCCCATTGAGAATCCATCGGGCCCTAGAGATTTGCTAGCATTCATGCTAAATACAACATCTTTGACCTCTTCTTCAAGAAAATCGGCACATAATTCCTCTGCTTGTGTACTGTCTATTTTGGTAGAGTGCCCTCCATCAAACTAGGTCTCCAATGCGCATTTTTTGTGAAAAGTTCCTCATAATAGGAAATGAAAGCATTTTTAATACCATTTTCTGATTCGATAATCTGATCACCAACTTTAATATGTTATATCTTGAGAGATCTCTTCTTAGCTCCTGCAATTGCATGAAAGAATCTTGTGTTATTGTCCCTTCTTTAAGCCAAAGTTCCTTAGCTCTTTGTCTCCATTTGATTGCCTCTTGACGAAGCCAATCATTAAAATTAGCCTCAAGAGTGCCTAGTTCAAGAAATTCTTCGGTTGTCATAGTTTGAGAATCTGCCTTGGCTTCTAACTTTTCTAGTTTGCTTAAAAGCAACCTTCTTGTAGCAGCTTTGGACCCAAACTTCTGAGAGCTCCATGATTTTAAGCAATTTCTAACCCATTTGAGTGTTTTGGAGAATGTCTCACCAACAGAATCAGAACTAGGGTCCTCCTTCCACCAGTTAGTGACCAGCTCTTTAAACCCTTCTTGAGTTTCCAAGCTAATTCATATATGAAGATCCTGTGCTTGCTCTTGCCATAATGAGGATAGGAATATGATCTGAAACAGTTTTATTGAGCCCCATGATGGATGATAAGGGATATTGCTTGATCCATTCTGTGGAAATAAGAACTCTATCAATCCTTGACTGAACATTATGTTTCTGCAGATTTGACATGTTTGACCAAGTAAATTTCCTATTAGGAAGCTCCAAATCTATCAAGCCACTGTCATTGATCCAGCAATTGAATTTTTCCATATCAGCAGAC
Source organism: Zantedeschia hybrid cultivar (assembly GCA_030544215.1). Classification (NCBI taxonomy): domain Eukaryota; kingdom Viridiplantae; phylum Streptophyta; class Magnoliopsida; order Alismatales; family Araceae; genus Zantedeschia; species Zantedeschia hybrid cultivar. The sequence continues at coordinate 17,768,927 of JARZZO010000005.1, forward strand.
CATTTCTGATTGCCTGATCTCTCCCAAGGGAACCTAACAACATTAAAGTCTCTAAGAATGCACCAACTGTCTGTAAACATAGCTGCCAATCTATGGAGTTCCTGCAAAAAGTTCCCCCTGTCATGTTCTTTATTTGGGCCATAAACAGAAGTAGAATCCATTTCTTGTTGCTGTTAACTGCTGAAAAGCAAACAGAGAGACTGAAGATTCCTTTATCACATAAATTACCATGAAATTTCCTACCACTCCACATGATAAGCTGTCCCCCACTATTTCCCACTCCAGAGAGGAAAACCCATTTAGAGAATGAAGACTCACTGATCCTAGAAATGCAATGAGCTTCCACATTATCCATTTTGGTTTCTTGGAGACATAAGCATTCCACTTTAGAGCTTTGGATACAATCTCTCACCGCCCTCTGCTTGGAGTCCGCATTGAATCCTCTAATATTCCATGAACAAATATTCATTTCAAAAATAGATTCTTCCCTCCCACTTTTTTATTCTTTAGTCCATCAAATAGTTCATTATTTTGGACATAGGAAATTTCCCTTTTGCCAATTTTCTTTCCTCCCTTATTTCCGTTCTTTTTAGATGAGTTGTACATTGTGTCAGCTCTTCTCAATTTCTTTATGAAGCTAATAACACATCCTCCCTTCCTAGGAATGACACTCCAATCTTTCTGCCAAACTGAACAATATCCTCAGCCCACGGTCTTACAACAAATAAAGGCTCAGAGGGAGAAATGAAAGGGACAATCGCTCTTGAATTACCTAGCTCATGGGCAAAGTCTTCCATTCCTTTACTATCACAATCCAGCGCAGGAAGAGAAGAGGAGTCAAGCAGGCCATCAATCCCAACCTCTGAACAGGTGACAGAGACGTCTCTCAGCACCGCTGCTGGTGAGCAATCTGTAGTGAAGACGGCCCCAGGTGAGGTCTTAACCAAGTCTGCCGTCGATGAAGAAGGATGCTGCATTAATTCACCATAAATGGCAGCCTCTGTGAACCTGTTCGGGCAGCCGGGATAAGCTCCAAAGCAGCCAGGTTCCAGAATAATGAAGAAAGGATCGTATCGGACATGGCCGGGTGGAGACGAAGGGCCCAGGTTTAAGAAAAACTCAAACCCGATACCCGGGTCCAAAGACCCATCTGACTTACCCGCTAGAGGATGAAAGCTAGTACACGAATTGGAAAGATCCGGTGCATGGTACTATTTCTCTTCATCGCCGATACGAACGCCGCTGAGCAGTTAAGCTTCCGGATTGAATCAGACGCCCAGTCCGGTGTCGAGGAGATCTGCTGCTCAGATTGAAGACGGTTCTTCTCCACCACCAAGGCTTTGAAGACCGTGCAATCACCACCAAAGCTCTCCAAAATCTTGAGAAAATCACCCATTATCGTTTCCATCATTATCAAGAGGCACACTAGGAGCAGATCTCGAGGATTTCACAGGAGCCAACTGTTCACCTTCCTGACTCACCCAATTGCTAGAAGGCCGAGTCTGACTTGGCACCCATCTCATGGAGGTCTTTTTGGATATCTTCACCGGAGCTCTTGCCTTCACTGAAGCCCCTGTTTTAAGACTATTCGCCATCACCGGAGCCCCTGTATCAGCAACCTGTGCAGGATGAGGAGAATTTCGATGATGTTTATATGACTTGTAAGCAGAAACAACTTCTGCCCAAGTCCAGTCATTCTTCTGAGCTGGGCAATGAGACTCCTCATCACGGCAAGTAAGGGTAGAGGAAGATGGCTGCTCAAAAGAAATGGAGACCCAGAACCGACGACCACCCAACCTGATTATCAACTTAGTTGGAATGCAATCTAAAGAGTCAACCTCCACCAACAGCCCAGCATACAGGAGCATCTCCATTCGAAGTGATCTTTCATCAATCTTTCGGAGGCTGCCAAATGTTGCAACCAAAGACTGGAATGTGGGAACATTCCACACATGAACCTGAAGGCCTTCAACCCAGCACCAAATTAAATGCCCCTCTGCAACAGGCTTCGCCCCATTCTCAATCTTCCACTGTGAGAAGCAGAGTGAAAATCAAAGGGAGAGAGCTGCATCCTTCCAGCCCTGCAAAGAGGAATGGACTAGGAGTTCCTTCCCTGAGATTTCACGAATTCTCCAACAGAAGTTCCCTGGCCAGATGGGACAGAGCATCCCAAACCAGCTGCACAGGGGAGATAAGTCCTGCCTCCCTATGACTCTCAGGAGAATCAAAGGAGATCACCAGACCCTCCTACAGGAAATCTTGGGCACCACAAACCTTGTTAGATCAGGGGATATCAACTGTGAGCGAAGACTCAACACAGGGCTTCAGAGTCTTCTTGGAATAACAGGAATCACTTTTGTGACCCTGCTGCCCACAGATGATACACCTCACCTCACTAATGCAATCCCTGGCCCAATGACCACGCCGAAGACATCTGATACAAGCATCCTTGCTCATCGGAAGCTGGGAACTTTGCAACCAAGCCTTCAGCACCAGCTTCTGAATAGCTCTCTTTCTCCTACCAACTACCTGCCATCCTTCTCCATCATCTTGGGTGAGGGGGAGCAGGTCGCTGGCCTTCTCATCATCCTTTCCCATCAGTCCCAGGAGGTGGCAGGTTTAAAGGAGACCTTCCTAGGGATGCCTCTGACCCTGCGTCTTGTTAACTATGCTTCTATCATAATCAAATCCTCTTCGTCTACACTATGCTACTAAAATTACATTTCATATTTCTTGATTTAGTTTGACTAATCTTAAAGTATTTAAATTTCAAAGCACTCTTCCACCGATTTAACTTATTATGTAAACCTTATACATTGTCATCAGTTAACACAATGTCATCCACAGGTAACATAATACCATCACGTAAATGTTTTAACATAGTACCATCATGTAAATGTTTTGTCACTTGATCTATAGCAAAGTAAAGAGAAGGCTTTTAAAGAAGTTATCTTAATAAATTATGAATCAAACCTAAGGAAGCTTATCACGTGTTCGCAAATAGTTCGCTGCTCTTGACTAGATCAACTTGGACATTTGGAGCTCGTCTGATTTGGTTTCTGCGACACGAAAGATTCAGCTGCAAATGAAAAACAGTTGGATGCCAATGGTAATTGATAACCCGATTATCCATTCGTTCTTTGGTTTAGCGGATGGTTTTCAGAAAGTGCTTTTACCACTGATAGATTAATGGATATGGATATAAACCAATTTCTCAACAAATACAGAAATGGAAAGTTCATCACCATCCAAAACCCATTTCTTTTCGGTACATCTTTGCAACCATTCAAGGTTGGAATGCCGACCACATGAAAGTTCTGACTTTGGGAGGCGATTTCACCTTCCACACTTCCACAAATTTCTGATACCGAGGTAGGGTTCCATCAATTAACTTGTAAAGATCTCTTACTGACACAATTGGCCGCTATTGGAATCAGATGGGATTTGAAATTCTGATGACCATAGCAGAGTCATATTTAACCATCTCATGCTTAATCCCTCTTCCATGTTTGTGCTGCGTTTTAGAGTTTATTTCGGTGTAATTTGGATGGATTGTTTATTCTATGTTTCTACATATGGCGAGACAAGTTTAAAATTGTGTTCTTGTCTCTCTTGAAAATATATATTTTCTCTTAATTTATAGTTAATTTTAAGTAGAATTTATAGATTGATTAGTACTGTAAATTTGACTTTTGTAAGGACTCATTTTAACCATTAACTATCCAGTAGCCTTTCCGACAACTGCCTCTATGTGGTTACTGTTTGCAGATATAACACTTCCCTATGATGAAGGGAATAGCAAGTTAATGCTCTGCTTAACAAATATATGGTAACGGATAGTCCACTATCCCCACTGTATCTGAATGTTGACATCCCTAAGCAGGGGCACTTACAGTTGAATATGATATCCCGTGGTTCTAAATAAACATACTGCAGAATGACCTTGTATGAGTTTAAATTAGTTTTATTTATGATGTTTAAATCAATTCTATGATAGTATTTAGTCTGCATTTGTGGAATGCTACGGCGAGAAGTGAATGAATGCTTTGGTAATCCTGACATGATAAAGATTCACATTGATGCAAGAACTGTTTTGCGATTGAGAGTACTATGTACAGTTTTGGTTCTTCTGGGATCAATCTACTGCATCAGTTCCAAAATTTTATACCTTGATATTTTATCAAAATATTTCCGCATTTGTCTGACTTGCATAAGCACAATACATGCACAAGTAGTAGTCATTCTGTTTTTTTGTATTTTAGTTATATAAAGTCACCATGTTGTCAGAAATTCTGAATCAGCAAATATGTTGGTATCATGCAGTCAGTTGAAGGCATGAAAGTTGTGTGCCATGAGCTAACTCAAGTCACAGCAGATCCTGAAAATAGTGTGTTAGAAGATCTCGTCAAAGAAGCGGACAGATTAGTTTCATGCCTTGCAAATATGGTAAAAGTTATTTTGGTTTGCGAAGGTGATAAGTTATATACTCAGTTCTCTTGTATAATCCCAAGTTTGGCAGGTACCTAAGACTTTTGGTTTTAGCCTTGCTGGAGCTTCCTCACGGTCATGTAAATATGTCCTCAACACACTCATGCAGGTATGGATGTGTCCATGCTTCATTACTATGTGTACATGGAAGTTAGTTACTTCTATGTTGCTGTTTGGGATGTCAACTTCTAGCTACTGCACTGCAGACTTTCCAGATCAAGAGACTTGCTCATGCTGTGAGAGAGTGCACCCTTGATGATCTCATCACTGAACTTCTGCTTTGGCTCTTAGACGAAAGGGTACCTTTGATGGATGATGGGAGTCAACTTTTAAAAGCACTCAATGTTTTGATGCTCAAGATCTTGGTTGGTGTATATATGCATATATTTTTGTGCTAGATCTGGCTCAACCTATGAACACCCCTATTATTATCTCTCTTGTGCCAAACTTGTTTGTGCAGGACAATGCAGAACGCACTTCATCCTTTGTTGTCTTGATTAATTTACTGAGACCACTGGATCCCTCACGGTGGCCATCACCTGTGTCTACTGAAAATATCATGGCTCGGAATCAAAAGTTCTCAGAACTAGTCGTCAAATGTCTTATTAAATTGACAAAGGTAATTTTCATATGCAATCCTTAGTTCCTTTTTTTGGCCTTTTTACTTTGGTCACTACAATCTTTCAATATTCTGTTCATATTTGTTTTGAAGCCCCCACAACCTTTGAAAGTTCCTTAAAAAGCCCCTCTGGCTAACAATCGTAAAAAAGAGTATCCATGTAATATTCCTTCATATACCTTATTTCTACCAGAATGTATTAGGAATATTCGGTGAATATTCCTAATATGTTCCTTTTTTTAACGTTTTCTAACTAGAGGGACTTTTAGGGAGGGTTCAAAGATAAAGGAGTTTCAAAGTAAATATGATGATCACAGGGACTAATACTGAATATTGAAAGATTGTAGGGACGGAAAAGTAAAAACTTTTTTTATTTCATGTTGAGTGAATTAACATGAAATTAGTTCTTGACATTTGATTTTCACCAGGTTCTTCAGAGTACAATATTTGAGGTGGATCTTGATCGCATTCTTCAAAGCATTCATGTGTATTTGCAAGAATTGGGGATGGAAGAGATACGGAGAAGGTGGCTATGACAAATTGGTGACTGTTGTCATTTTCTATGTGCTTTTAGGCACATTGTCTTTTATTTTGTTTCTTTGGAATGCTGATCTCTTCATATTATGTTATCTAGGGCTGGGGCCGATGACAAACCGTTGCGCATGGTCAAAACTGTGCTTCATGAACTTGTAAAACTTCGTGGTACAGCAATAAAAGGACATTTATCAATGGTTCCTATAGATGCAGAACCTCAGCCTATTATTCTTGCGTACATTGATCTGAATCTGCAGGTAAACATTTGACTTCAATGTTTACATGCCAACAGTATCTAGGCCTGCGGTGTTGGTTTTTCTGTCAATTAATCACCATTTGTGCATGGTAAACCTGATGATTTTTTCTTCACTCTGTCAAGACTCTCGCAGCTGCTAGAATGCTCACTCCATCTGTCCCTATGGGACAAAGTCACTGGGGTGATTCCGCTACTAATAGTCCAGCTCCTACAGCACATTCTGCTGATGCACAACTGAAGGTGGTGTTTGGCTGGCCGTATCAATCCCCTTTTAGGCTTTATTTTAATCTTTGCTGCTTTGGAGCATTCCTTCTGAAAGACAAAATGACAGTTTGCTTTGTTCATTAACATGTTTAATGCTGTGTTTTGGCTCAATGTGAATGCAGCAAGAGCTTGCTGCAGTATTCAAGAAAATTGGTGACAAGCAGACGTGTTCTATCGGTCTATATGAACTTTATCGTATTACACAACTATATCCCAAGGTAACTACTCGTGCTATTTTGTCCATGCTCTAGTTCTCATACATTTTTTTGATTAATCAGTCATCATCTTTCTTTTTTTATCAGGTTGATATTTTTGCACAACTTCAGAACGCAAGTGAGGCCTTCCGCACCTATATAAGGGATGGGCTTGCTCAGGTTAGTACTGATTATACAATTTCTGTAGTTCTGTTTATGCTGCGGCTAGTGGTGTTCGTGAGATGTTCTGTCTATTGCACACAGATGGAGAAAAATGCAGCTGCTGGGAGGACGCCCTCAAGTCTTCCTATTTCAACCCCTCCTCCCCTAACTTTAAATGTTTCATCCCCCAAGTTTGCTTCCCTCTCTCCTGTACATACAAAGTCACTTAATGCAAAGCAAGACCATATAAACTCTAATTTGCCCGTATCATACACCGAAGACACCGGTGTGGGAATCATGGTTCCTACGCGGGTTAGTGACCTGTCAGAATTCAAGCCACAACTTGGTGAAGAGCGTAATGACAGAAACATGCCTGCAGGTTTGTTGGACTCTTTCTGATCCTATGCCTTGGTCACTTGTGCTAAGGTCCATGCTATTCTTTTCAGAAGGCTGACCATTGAATTCTACTCAGCTACTGCAGTTACGCCTGGGACTTTGGATGCTATTAGGGAAAGAATGAGGTCCATTCAAGCTGCAGCAGCCGCGGAAAGCCTGGAGGGTGTAACCCGCCCTTTGATCTATATGAACGGCAGTATAAACCACAGTTTACCAGCAGCTCAGAATCCGGTGGCACATAATGACATGGAACGACCAGCACAATCAAATGTTCTCCCAATGGATGAAAAGGCATTGTCTGGGCTCCAGGCTAGAATGGAAAGACTTAAAAGCGGAAGTCTCGAGCCACTTTAGAGAGCAGTAGGGTTGTTATCGCTTATTCTTGATTGTAAATGGACGCAGAGTGGTATTTGCCATTTTGAAAATATATGCTGTGAGGGGTTAATGCATGCTAGGTCTTTGCCATGACTGCAGGATGCATGTGTTGTTTTACCTCCCCCCTCCCCGATGTGAAACGGTACAAGGTTGTATATGATACATAGTGTAATCTCCCATTCTCAATAGCTTTTTGTGTAAAAAATTATTTGAAAATGAGTGTATTTTGCTGTTGTAAATGACGGTCTCTGCTAGGGCTGTAAACGAGACCCTATCGGAAATTGCGGATAAATATCCGAAACAGATATCCGGAGGATTATAAAGGGATATCCATTTATGATCTGCTAGAAACCGGAGCGGTAATGAAAATGTTATATTCCCTCCAACGGATATCCACCCCGCAAAAGGATTTAAACGTAGCAACTAGATCTAAAGATCCAGCGGTTCATGTAAGTATATAAAATGGCTTGATGGAAGGCCATCCCCACCTCTGCGGTCTCCCCATCCGCGGCCTCCCTCCGCCACCAAGAAGCAGCCGTTGCAACACACATCCGACCGGCTTGCCGCCGGGGCCAGCACTGCCATCAACCAGCCCTCCCAGACGCTCCATCTTATTGGAAGCCTTCCCCATCTACCAGCCTCCCCATCTTGGCGCAGGCCATCTCTGCCCCCTGGGCTTCCCCATCCGTGGCTCCACCACTGCCTGGTAGCAGCCGCTGCGCCCACCGGCTTGCCACCGGCGCCAGCGCCATCATCAACCAGTCCTCCCTGACGTGCTGTCCACCATCAACCAACCTTTCCCATCTTGCAGCGCCATCCATCCAATCCGCCTGGAAGCTCGCTGGGAGCAGCTGGTGCAGCACTTCCCCACCAGCTTGCTGCTGGTGCCACTGCCACCATCAACCAGCCCTCCGTGTCCATCTTGAAGCTCGCGTGGTAGCAGCCGCTGCAGCACTCCCTACCGACTTGCTGTCAGTGCGGCCATTAGCCCTCCTCATACGCAAGTATGTCATACAATCTGCTCCTCATCCTTCTCTTGTTCTACTGCTGCCAACAGAGTCGTTCTTACAACGCCATTAGAAGCCATCCAATTTTTTGATTTTCTTGTGTAATAAGCTCAACCAAAATCCATATTCATACAAAGGCGGGAAGAAAAAGTGCAAGTTTCGTTGTGCTGTACAACTATATCCATATTCACTAATGTGTTTTTCCATTTTCGTTGACATACTCGCACTCTTGGCACGGGGTACTGCTCGGTAGACATTGGTTATTAAATTTTTTAGGAGTTTTACTTGTTGCACTGCCATCTGTTGAGGTAGAACATGCCGCCTAACTGCGTCTCGCACCTAAAAGTCTGCACATGACTCCTATTCCCCCATAAATGTGTCCCAATGTTAAAAAAAAAAAAAAAAACCTCCAACTGTGATCTCGAGAGCATCTTGAAGGATTGGAGAGCATTCTAAATCTTTCAAGTGCATCAGGACGCTCTTGAGAGCATGATGTTTTGAACATCAAACTCTCCAGAGCGCCTGATGCGCTCTTGAAAGCATCCTGATGGGCTCGAGAGTTTCAAGATGCTTTCGAGAGCTTCAGGATACTCTCGAGAGCCTCTTGATACTCTCGAGATAACTGTTCGAAAGTAATCTTTTTCTATTTTTTAATTAATGTCATGACGTATTTATGGGGGACGGACCATATGTGGACCTCCAGGTGGCGGAACACGGCTGGATGGTGCGTTCCACCTCAATACGCCACACGGTGCAACAAGTAAAACTCAAAATTTAGAAAGGCCGACATTAGATTATTGAGCCTTCGATGCGTGTCCACCGGCTAAATTAGAATAGATAACGGGGATTCCTCTCCCTCGCAGTGTCTCTAGTTTACTTGAGATGTGCCTGACCCTCATGATCAGTTTACGCCAATCTAATAAACTCTGAATTGTGATTTTTAGTTGAAGTTAAAAAGAAACCAAAACATTACAAAAATAACTTCCAAGTCTCTAGTCTTGTTCCCTCAAAATAATACGAAGTTCTTCCAATTGAAATTGTGCCAAACACATCCCAACAGTTCTAGACGAAAGGTGTGAGAGATTAGAACCCTCAGTCGTCGAGACTAGGCTGTAAACAGAGCAGATATTCTCCTTCTACGACCGTCTGTTTATCATAAACGGATTATTCGTATTTGCTCCGCTTATGATCTGGATAGGGAATGGATATTGTTTCTGGATGATTTTCAAATCTACATATGAATATTCAGATATATAGAGAATGTATTTAGGAAAGAAAATATTTGTCTAAAAAATCATTATCTCTATGATTGAAATTAGAATCTGATATTAAAGCAGACATCATAATTACTTCGTATAAAATATGAGATTAGTTGCACAAGAGAAACAACATACTAGTTTCAAGTCTATGAGGAAAATCGAAGCAAGCATATTGTGATGAAACAATCAATGATCCAAGACTAAGCAATTAAGACATGAGTTAAAGAGTTTTACTTGCTGCGCTGCTATCTGTTGAGGTGGAACGCTCCCGTTCAGCTGCGTCCTGCCAACTGGAGGTCCACACATCGCCCGTCCCTCCATATATGTGTCTTGACGGAAGCACAAAAAAAAAAAAAAAAACCTTCGGACAGTGATCTCGAGAGCATCAAGAAGATCTCGAAACATTTTTTAAGCTCTCAAAAACATCTTGAAGTTCTCGAGCGCATCAGGGTGCTCTAGAGAACATGATGTTCTTGAGAGCGTCTTAATGTGCATGAGAGCTTTAGGATGCTCTAGAGTCCTTCAGAATGCTCTCGAGATCACAGTTCAAGGGCATATATATATTTTTTTAATTTTTTTTATTGATGTTAGGACACATTTATGGGGGACAAGGGCCATGTGAGCCTCCAGGTGGCGGGACCAGCTGGGCGGCACGTTCCACCTCAATAGGTGACAGTGCAGCAAGTAAAACTCTTAAAATTTTCTATTTTAATAAGTAACCCAAAATGCAAAGGTGCATTATATGCTTTCTAAATAAATTTGCAAATAAAAATTAAAATAAAAAATGAAAGAAAATATCCGCTTGAGTACCATGCCGCATTTAATAATGAGAAACAGACCTTTCAAAAAAGGAAAATAATAATACTGAGAAACAGACGGCCTGTACTAGAAATTACATCCAGGGTGGGAGGTCTTGGGATAAATCTTACAGACAGAAGTTAAGTCCAATGAATAATATCAGATGGAGCTTTTATTTGCACACATAATAGACAGTACTTGTATAAACACGGAATTTAAAGAGTAAGAACCTGAGACGTTGGGAATTAGCTTACAATACTCAAATGCCCTCGTTTGGCAACAAAATAAATCCGGAATGAGACTACGGGCCTCCCCTTATTCAAAGTTTTATTTTAGTCTCTCTAGTTCTTTCTTTCAAGTGAGAATGACCTATTCTGGAATAAGCCGGTCGAAACACTTGAACTGTTTATTCTAACAAAAACAAGGATTTGCCTATATATCATTGTTTATTTAATTTGTTTTCTTATTCCAACCAGAATAATGATCCGGTTACTAAAGCAAAATACCTCTTGTTAGAGTACGATGTTTGACGTTTTTATGTTAAAAGCATTGCCGAACATATCCTTTCAAGTAATACTAGCTGCACTGCAGGGCGGTGCAGCACCTCCGCACTGCCTTGCAGGTGTTGTCCGATCAATTTCATCCAACCACGGTGTTAGCGGTACATAGATTTTTTAAATAAAATATCAGGGAAGGGACAATCCAAAGAAGCAGGTAACAAAATTTTTAGAAAAAATAACGCACTTCCAATTGGACGGGTAACAATTTTTTTAAAAAAAAAAATGATATCACACTTCCAATCGGATGGGTAACAAAATTTGAAAAAATGATATCGCACTTCCACACGATCCTACACTGCCTGAGACGGGTGCACCAGTGCTGCACTACACCGCAGTGCAGCAGGTTACTCTTCCCTTCATAAAGCTTGCTTCAGAAGCCCCTCCCCCTCAGCCGCTTTCAGCGGCCCTCAGTAGGCAAGAGTAACGTCGCCTTCACGAAGCAAGATTTTAGGGTGTGGTTGGTTTAGTAACGACTTAACTTGCCAAAAACAGTGCTCGTTTTCGGCTACTAGCCTTTCTTAGGCTGTGTTTGAAGCAGCTTTCAATTGAAAGCACTTCTACACTTCTATACAATTATTTTGAAAAAATGGACAAATATTAGAAAATGGTTATCATATAATATTTTGATTGTGTGTCGACTTCCAATCAAAAGTTACAAAATGAGAAAAGTTTTTAACTTTTTGCAACCAATCAAAATTAATTACAATTTTTCCGACTCAACTTTTTCCATGTGAAAGTTGAAAGTCAGAGTTACTTCCAACAAGAGGTTTTACCAAACACGCCCTTAATAATAGATTCCAAACTGAAATTAGTTGGCTTTCCAAGGGGCAATTAATTACTCAACAAATATGATTTTCAAAATTAGCTCCAAATCAAAGAAATGCTAGCTTGTGCGACAGAATCCAACTCAACTAGGTCGTTTTCAAATTCTGTAACTTGTCACCTCATTTCTGAAGATTTGTAACCACATTTGGGGTCTAAATAAATAAATCATTAAATCATTTCTTCATCCAAGGAATATCAATGATAAAACCCCATAAACTCTCTTAGCTTCAAATGCAGAATACATTGTAAGGAACCAAAGCCACGCTATTGGCTTTTGTTTTGATACACTTGTGATACATAAAAGAGAAACAAAATGACTTGCCAACAAGTCGAGATAAAATGCATATACAAACGTGAACTTGAATTGAATGTCAGATAATAGCCCATAGCTATTATATACCAAGGCTCTAGTTTTCATCTCAAAAGGAAAGGAAAATGACATAAGTCTTATTTCCAAAATTTTGACGCCAAATGCAAGCGTATAGAACAGGTATTTCGTCCAGGGAATGTAACTTATTGTAGGGATTTTCATTCTCTATTATAATAAGAGTCTCTGAAAATCACTGAGGTTCTGTGCCAAAGCTGAAAGGAATTTACCTGCAAAAACAACAAAGCATTCAGCTAGATATGTAGTCAAAGACACGGAAGGCCCACTTCCCCCCCCTCCCCCCCCCCCCCTGGCCTTATATTACCTCCAATTTCACCATCAAAGACGCGATGATCTGCAGATAACTTCAAGTTCATCTTTGTAACAACTGCAGGTTTCTCAGTTCCTGGAGAAATGGCATAAAGAGTGGGCACTCGGCTATATGATTCAGGTAAAAGCCAAATATGATTGATGTTACATGCACGTCATACCATCACTGCCAACCACAGGTTCAACCACTCTGTTGCCTCGACCAACTGCAAGAATACATGCCTACAAGGAAGAATAGAAGTCAGATCTTCTCACCGTGCATCCCCACAAGTAACTTATTCTAATATAAGTGATGACAAACATGTCAAAATAGAACCTAGAACCGATAGTAGTGGAAGCAAGCACATATGTGGTTGCATACATGTCTATGTGGGAGATCCATACATGCATGGATCAGCAAAATTTGTATTTTTTATTATACAATCTCCTCTGTAGTGGAGTCCACTGTCAAAAATGGAGTAACATGATTATATCTTCAACTGCAAATTGAAAGCATTTGATGTTCTCTATGGGTATGCTAATGCAGTATCCTGCAGAAACCATAGTTGTCAAGGTGCCAAGGTGACCTAAGGCGTTCCCGGGGAGAGAGTGACGGAGAGAGAAAGATTAGAGAACAAAGGGGGGCACACAAAGAGCTATAGAGAGAAGAGATATATATATATATATATATATATATATATATATATATATATATATATATATATATAGAGAGAGAGAGAGAGAGAGAGAGAGAGAGAGTGAAGAAGGGACTCTGGATGGCGACGGCGAGGGAAGACAGCATCCCGTTACTCGCCAAACGGTGACTGCGAGGGAAGAAGGTAGCAGTGGCAGCGGTGACTGGCTTCAGCGGCGACACCGGCGAGGGACTCTGGAGCCTTGCACGGAGGATGAGAGAAATGAGAGAGAGAGAGAAGCATCAACCAGCCTCACAGCCCTCACCGGACGGCAATGACGATGGCGAAGGCAGCAGCAATCAGCGGGCACGGCTGCGCCGGCGGCGGCACAGGCTTGCCCCCACAACCCCCAAACCCTAGCTCTGCGGAAGGGATGACCAAAATGAATGGTGGGGGGTTCAGGGTATCGGGGGGGGGGGGTGTTAGGGCCGGGCAAGGAGACACGGATCCACCCGGTTCCAAACAGGCCCGGCGTCTGATAAGGTGTGCTTAGGCGCTAAGCGGTGCGCCTGGGCCGCTTAAGCGGCGCCCAGGCCCGCTTTTCTTGGCCCAAATAAGGTGTGGGTTGCGCCTTGCTCCAGAACAGTGCTTGGGCGCTTAGGCGCCGCCTAGGCATGCGCCTTGACAACTATGGCAGAAACTAGGGAATATAGTGACGATCAAGCACAGGGAAAATATCACTTGTGCAAGGCACGGAACATGTGTGGGCAAGAAAATTAAACATGACATGCCATCCTGTTCTTCATGACCAACATGAAGTTACATAAACATGGACATAAAAAGGCTTCCAGTAATTAAAAAAACAGCCAGCAACCAAAAAAATTAGGAGCATCAAATTCCTCCAAAATATCGAGATACCAATCAGTTTCATCAGTTTCAGATAGGCTGGTTGGATGTGGTCATTCATCTGGAGAGGGCTCTGTGTCAGAGAGAAATAAACTAGACGCCCCTTCACTTTTATATCCAATAAAAACTGCAAGGTGAATATCACTGGAAGAAACATGTTCTATATTTGTCTACAAAATTGCCTAAAGTCATGAAGACTTGTTCTGACAGAAAAACAATTGCAATCAACCGTAACAATATTTTATCTATTACAAATTTGTCTACATTCAGCAAGGCTTTTGGCTGGAATGAAAGGTCTGGATTCTGTAGCCACCTTGGTTTCATTGATTCTTAACGGAGGCACTTTATTTTAAAATCAGCAGTAATGAAACTGACTATGGAAAATGCCCCAGAATAGCTTACATGTATCATTTGATGATTGCTGAAGCAGTAGGGCACTGTCTCTACATGTACGTGTTGGTTAGGGGGATGGGAAAGAGAGACAGCAGCCGGTGGTGGATTGTGTCCCCAATGCACTCATAGAGAAGGGAGGTGGTGATGCATGTGGTACAAGTGGTGGAGCATGCTATCAAGGTGGATGAAAGGGGTTTGAAAGAGACTGTCTTCTGTAACGGGCTTTGGTGGTTATGGAGGAAAACAAACTTCCAGTTAGGCTCAGTCTAAGGCATTGGGGGTTTGAGTTTGAAGTGTGGGATAAAGAATGCCCAGGCATAGAAGGAAAGTCCTTTTGGGGCAGGGCAACTTGGAGGCATCAGGGGAGTGCTCAAGAAGAAAAATACCCTAAGAGCTGTGTCCTTGGGAAAGAACATGAAGCAGGTTGAACCAGTTCTGCATGCAACTGGCTTTATGGACCAGGACTTAAGGGCAAACTGGGTGGTTGGACCCAACAAGATGTGGGGCATATAGGTTTTGAATAATATTGAAAACTCTGGCATTTGCAGCCCATGTGGGCTTCTACTGATCCAAGCAGGTAGGGTAGGATTTAGGTGAGCGCAATGGGTAACAAATCAATCATCATGGATCTCATAGGCAATCTGTTGTCAATCGGTGGCCGCAAAGGTGAGCTGGAGGAGATTGTCACCATTTTTCTCAGCGCTTCTCCAGCTCAAGAAGAAGGAAGTGGGTTGATAGCAATCTCTCTGCCAAGCATGGCAGTGCAGTTCGCAGTGGCATATTGCCAAGTGAGCTGGGCTTGGACCTGATAGCAGCTTTATCTTGCACTGCTCCTGCAGAAAGGCTTGCAAATGCAACATTTGTAGATGTACTGGGTGACACAGAGACCTTTCTAGGGTGGTTTTGGAGGATGTGCCTTCCAACACATCTGTGAGCAGGAAGTAGGAACCCTTTAGAGTGAGGAAAGGGAGATATCATACCCTGGTGAAGAGGTGGGTACTTCCTTGGCTGGAGATGGCACATCTTCTCCACTATGGGACACAGAGTTGCAGGCGACAAACACATGAAACAAGAAAGCCAAGAGGCTTGAGGACCTGGAGGGGACAAAGGGATCCGAGGGTCATAATGTTTCCCTTGAGTTCGACAGCATCAGGTAAGCTTTGTCCAGTGGGATGAAGGTATCAGCTGGGAAGGTTGGGATCCATCTTGAGGGCAGAGGGTCATTCAGGAGTCTGATTTTCAGAATATGGTGGACCGTGTTGATTGTCGGTCACATTCTAAGCGAGTGGACGGCAAAGGTGAGAGCAAGGCTGATGGTTTAACAACTTCACAGCAGAAACAATTCTGCTCTCCTTGTGGTCGGAAGGGCCACCAAGACGAGGGTCTGTAGATCTCTTTTTTATGCTATTTTTAGGGGTTGTCTCATTTTGTGGGTTTTGAGCTCTCTGTGGGGTTGCCTCAAATGGGATGCACTGTGGGGTTTTGTTTAACGGGGTATATACCTGGGTTTGGGTTTATCACAAGTTCTCCAATTTTCTTTTATAGAATCATGGTGCTATCCACTTTTAACAACAACAACAACAACAAAAAAGATGATCACTAGATACTCTTTAATACTTGCTATGAAGCAATAAATTTAATGAAACAAAGGACAAAGTGGCACCTGAGGAGGGTTGATAATTGCACAAAAATGATCCACTGGAAACATTCCTAGGTTCGAAATGCTGCACAACAGGGATGAAAGTATTAAGAGTATTACGTCAAAGACATGGAGTGGACATAGCCACTATAAAGACCAATCGATCTACACTCACCTAAAGGTCCCACCTTGATACTGGGCAGGAGTAAGCTTCCCTGTCCGAGCCTTCTCAGCCAATTCTTTAACCTAAGAGACATGATAAATACATAATATAAGGAAGAAAAGAAAGATGATAAAACAAAATTCAGGAGGAAACCAATGGAAAATCAAAAGAAGAGAACTGCACAAAGGCAGCATGGAGAATCAACAACTAGAAGCCCAGACACTCGCAAGAAACAGCTCCATGAGCACAATGAAAGGAACTAGCGTGCACCTTCAAGCAAGAAAGACACATAAAACTACAAAAGGAAAATGTCGATAGGAATATTTCTCTTCTGGATGCCAGAAACATTAGTTTTACACAATCTAAAAAAAAAAAAAAAACACTCTGATGGCTGATTCACAACTCTCTTGGCACGACGAATGTGCTCCAGGATCAACTAGTACAAAACAATTGTATCCTCCAACTCCTCCTGGATAAACTAATACAGGAATTAGGAAATGAACCAATAACTGTACCTTCTCTTTCTGACTCATCCTCCCATGCGTACCAGATCCCATCCTACTATCATACTTTTTCTTTTGAGGGACCCTGCCACAGTAGCAAGGCCTTTTCATATTAATTGTAAAGAATCCCAACACCCCCAGGTTCGAACCTGGGGTATCCTGCCTACCCCTCACTACCTGGCCCGTCGGTTTATCACATGTTTGCAGCAATGCTATAACTGTTTGCTTATTTTAAAAAATACTATAGTTCACACACATGTTTGTATCTACTAATTATTCCCAAATATTGCACTTGACACTCACTGAAGGAGCAGTGTTGAATATACAGGTGAATCACTAAATAATCTCTGGATTATCTCTGATTACTGTAACATTTCCTTAGGCCTCATTTTGGAATGGAGATTGGAGAAATTCCAATTATTGGAATGCCAGAGATTGCCAACTCCATTACCAAATGATGCTAAATCATCTGAGCTTCCAGGCTGGCCAAAATTGCATGTGAGCAGAGGGACAGACACAAACCTCACTCCTCTGTGATTTTAACCAAAAGCAAGGGGTGGAGGACTCCCAGTAAAAGGTGGGTGATTTTGAGATAAAATTACCATAAAAGCCCTTTCTTGCCTCTCTTTCGGTGCGGACAAGTTCCAGCATTGAGAGGGCAGAGTAAAGAATGGTGAGGAAGGGTAATGACTGGAATCAATTGCATCCTTAAATCAAAGAGGCATGTAGATTAAAGCAGGAGCTTCTTCCATTCCCCAGCTGCAGTTAACACTGAAGATTCCTTCAATTTGACAATTACACCAGTAGCTTTTCCCCAATCATAGGTCCACGAGCTAGCTTTAGTGAATATATGAGAGACCCGGTTGAACTTTTGGTTGAGTCTTCTTGAATTCCTCCCAGTCCAGATTGCCCATAGCATAGCTGGCAGAATGAGTTTCCAAACCTGATGCTTTGAAGGATTTGGACAAAACCCCTCCCATTCTTCAAGAAGATTAGAGATATTCTGAAACTCTTTCCATTGGAAAGAAAGATGTAATCCCAAAGTCCTCCACAGCACATTGATGATACCACAATGCAGAAATAAATGTTGCGCATCTTCCTCCAAGGTACCACAGAGAATACAAGATGAATTATGGATATGAAAGAGGGATTTCAGCCAAACCATAGTGGGTAATCATCCAAGTGCCAATTTTCAGAGGAAGATTGTGATTTTGCTTGGGAAGAGATCGGGCCACAAACTGATTACAGGTAACTCTCAGTCCCCTATCACTTAGAACTTTAGTGAGGGCATTGACAGAAAAAAATTCCTTTACTGATCCAAACCTAATGCCTAGTATCCGCCTTCTGGTTATCAATGGTGACCTGATGTACAGCCTTGAGAACACTCAGCAATTGATCCATCTCAATACCAACGGGGTCCCTTCTAAGAGTAAAATTTCAGTGGCTGCTTTCCTCTGCTGAGTAAATATAGCTAACGGTCTTCCCTTTATCCTCTGCAATGGAATACAATTGATTGAACTTCACTGCAAATGGAATATCTGTGCACCATCTCTCCTCCCAAAATTTGATTAGTCTCCATTACCCACAACAAAAAGGGTGGCTGCATTAACAAGATCCATCAACTTGTCGATATTCCTCCAGATTGGAGACAAAGAACATTGAGAAGATGATTGCAATGTCCACTTTGAAGCTTGAGGATAATAATTATCTCTGATAATATTAACCCAGATAACATTGTCAACTTCTCCCATCCTCCAAATCCATTTAGCCAACAGAGCTGTATTGAAGTGTTTAATACTGGTCGGTCCCACTCCTCCCTGCTCTTTGCTTGTACAAACTTTTTCCCAAGCCACCAGGTGAAGACCATCCCTCTCCCTTTTCCTCCTTGCTACAAGAAAGTACTCCTCAGAGATTCAAGGAGTCTTTCTACAGTTTTTGGCATTTTGAGGATGGAAGGATGATAGGCACCCAACGATGATAAAACAGATTTTTAAAGAGCATCCCAATCTCTAGTTTTGTTTTGTACGTTGGAAGTAGTCCCAAGTACTTATGGGAAAGTTAGCCTCTTTACAATTCTAATCAGTTGCATTCTGTTTTATTGTATCCTGACCAGTGTTAATACCAACAACCTCTGATTTATCAAAATTAATGGAGAGCCCAGTAATAGCCTCAATGAGTAGCAATAGTCTCTTTATGTTGGCTAACATACTCATTTGTGGATGAAAAGAGCAAAGTGTCATCTGCAAATTGTAGGTGAGAAAGTTGAAATCCATTTCTTCCAATATAAAAACCATCAACCAGTGAAGTAGCTTTATCCCGAAGAGAACTCAAAGTCTGACTGACCATAATAAGATAAGTGGTGAAATTAGATCTCCCTACCTCAATCCTCTTGTACTATCAAAGTAACCACATGGTATTCCATTTAATAGGATTGAAAACCTGGTGGTTGTAACACAGCTCATAACCCATCTGATCCATTTCCATCTAAATCCCATCAAAAGAAAAATGTTTTGAATGCAACTCCAGCTCACTTTATCAAAAGCTTTCTCAAAGTCTAGTTTTGACCCCTTCTTTACATTTCTGAGTGGATGGCTTCATGGGCTGCCAGAAAGTTATAAAAAATATAATATTCTTCAGCCGATTAGCCATGATCTTAGTGACACTTTTGTAGCATCCATTCAATAAACTTATTGGCCTAAAATCAGAAAATTTCTCTGTAACTTCTACTTTTGGAATGAGAACTAAGAAAGTGGAATTGAAGCATCTAATGCTTTGGGGCCTATGCTGAAATTCCTTCATCACATTCATTAGATCATCACTTTTTTTCTGAAAGTGGATGATACTACATCCTTGTATTAAAGTAAAAGAGAACAAAGTAAGGATGAGGATTTACAACTGTAGTATACCAAAAAGCATCCCAAAACCTCTCAACCAACCCCAAAAAATAACCTCACCTCATCCAAAGCAGCAAAAAAGGAAGATGAGGTAGAATTTACGTTTACAAGGACTCTAGCCCACTCCCTCACTCGATTGCAAATGAAATGTACAACCCGAATGGATTCCCTAGCTTCATTCTTGAAAATCCTATGATTCCTTTCTCCCCAAATCGACCATATGGTGGATTGAAGAATCAACCACCACACAATCTGATCTTCCCTAGGACCTTGGACATGCTTCCACTGCCACGACAGCCCTTCCACATTGATAGCAGCTAAGAAATGTTGGTGCAGCTTGTCCGCCATGGCCTGCCAAACTTCCCGCGCAAATAAAAGGCTCCTGAAGATGTGATCCAACGATTAATCCTGCTTTCCACATAAGCAGCAAGTGGGTGACAAATTGCAGCCGGAATGGATGAGTCTGTCGCATGTGGGTAATCTACCAATGGCCACTCTCCACATGAGGATCTTCACCTTCAGAGGTGAGACTGGCTTCCATGCCTGCCGGGAGAAAGGAACCTCAGTCCCCCGTCTGCAATAATCTGATAAGCAAACCTAACAGTGAAAGACCCAGAGGAGCTCCACTGCCAAATCTACCGGTCTGGGGAAGAGCAATCAGGTACGTAATCTCTCAACTCTAAAGTAAGGCAGCAAAATCCTGAATCTCCTCCTCCCTCAGATCCCTTCTGAAAGAAGGTGTCCATATCCCTCCAGCCTACAAATGATGCTCATAGACTTGACCCACTACCTGCAGAGTATTGGAAGCAATGCAGAAAAGCTTGGGAAACAAGGGGGAGAGTGGCATAGGCTCACACCACCTGTCCATAAAGACAGTTCCATGCTTTCCTCAGTTATTAGTGTACCTTTATCTGAAGAAAAAGGCAATCTTGTTTCTTGTAACTGATTTTTATTTTACTGTTCTTCAAACTAAAGATGCTAAGCATCTAGATAGGAGGCCGCTTTTTCCATTTTGAGTAGAATGAATAGCTTCAGATGACTAATCAGACAGATCCACAACCACTTTTGTTGCCTCAGTAAGAAATTAACATATTGGTTAGTATATAGGGTAAGAATAGCAAGCTTATTCTGAGACCAGTACCAAAAAACTAATGATAATATCGTTTTAACCATGCTGAAAGAATTAGTTTCAAATCCGTACTATTGGATCTTTTACATGAAATGAGTTAGTATTGAGTAGGATGCTCTAAGATGACACTACAGTTAAAATTGCACTCAGTGGAGCCACCTCAGCTAGCACAATACTGCACACCCACTTCCGTAGTTGATATCCATCTACAAGTCACTTGATCAGGCTGGACAAAAGTGTATACTATAAGAGCCAGTCCTGCACGAGCTTTGATAAGTTGAAATAAGTCCTAATACAGCAAAGAGCCTCTTCATTACATGTTGTTAAGCCCCATATCAGTTGTGTATGGGTAAGCTATGGGATTACAGAAAAGTGGGTCTCCATATCAGTTGTGTATGGGTAAGCTATGGGATTACAGAAAAGTGGGTCTCACCAATCATTGTTAATTGGTTTTTAATTGGATGCTTTAGCATGGTATAAGAGCCAGCCCATAATATTTTCGTTCTGTCCCTCACTGTAGTCTTGTATTTCACATGCCAAGTCCCCTACTAGCCCAGACATGATGCAGGTGTTGAAGTCCTATATTGGTTGTGTACTCGTTAGGGATGCAAAGTAGTTGGATTTGATGCAGATCCATGGTAGATGCATGACCCTATCTGGTATGCTATTGATTTAGAAACACTGTTTGTTAACCGCCCTGTTAGCTAATAATTGGTTGGATAATCGGATTATTAGGGTACCATATGCATTTGGTTTAGAAAAGATTAATATCCGTTACCTTATCCACTATGCATATCAGTTTAGAAAGACAGTCTGTATATCCCCCTTTTTTCATTAATATATTTGTGGTACCATCCACTTTCAAAAGAAAAAAAAGGTCTATAAGCTAAAAATTTGATCGACTAATCGGGCAATTGGTTCCCATTTGCATCGTCAGTACTTGAGATATGGGCTTATATAAAAATAGGCTTCTCCACTCACTGCCCATTGGTTTTGAGTTACATGCTCAACAAATGTCAATTGTCTTTTGAGTTGGAAGTTACGCCATAGCTACGAATGAAATTAGCAGCACACAATTTTAAAATAAAAAAACATAGACGATTAACAATAAATAGCGTTAGGACATATTTAGATAGCAAGGACAATATTTAATATTGATGAATGTACGCACCATACAATTTGATCATGAAAATTTCTAAAAATACCTCTAAGGATATTGCTAACAAGCTCTTTTGATCCGCATCTCTAACAATGGGGGTCATCAAACCCTGCAACTCAAAAAGAAAGACATTACATAGGGCAGAGTTTGATCTCCTTAAAAGTTAACTGCAGCAACATGCACCTTATCAGTTGCCACGGCAATTGATACATCAACAGAATCGCACACAGAGGCTTCACCCTTTTCATCATTCCAATAAGCTGTCAGACCAGACATAAATTAATTGCATTTAGAAAAAGAGGACACACATACACATGCACGCACGCACACATGCACACATGCATGCGCGCATGCACAAATGTTCATCTGCAGATGATACTGCTTATGCTTCATACAGATGGCATGTAAACGAACATGGCACGAATCCTAACTCGCACACAATCACAAACATGATAAAAATAATAATGCACACAACTGAACCAAAAGAAGACGCACAAGATACAGCTAAGTGCCACCCAAGCATTGTCAATATGGATGCATATGATAAAATAGTCGACCTTCATAATCAATATTTAGGAAGAGATGGTTTTGGATAACTAAAAGCCGACATGAGACAAGTATATGAAAAAGAAAATCTTTCGAAATTGAATATCATGATGACAACATCCACATTAAGAGTTTGGCTAATGAGGAACTTTCTGTAATGACACTGTATGCCAAACAAAACATGGCTTATGCAATTTCCTTGTTAATAAAATTGTTTCGCGAACCATCTCAATTCAATCCCCACCCCCCCAACAACCCCAAACAGGCCACTATGCACATGCTCAAGAAAGGAAGGAAAGCAACCCCACAGAATATGGCCTTCCATACAAGAATGTTTTCTTTTATTCGACTCTGCAATGTCTGAATTGTTCCTCCCGATGTCATGGTAAGTAGATACCAAGCAATGCTTGACATGAACAAAGTGTGCTATTGAATGGCAGGTGCAGTCCGGACCATCTTGAAGACTTGAACCAGAATGCTTAAGGATATCTAGCAGGCGGCCACATCTAGACAGTTTGGGTGGGTCAATCCCACTGTTGGGAGGGAGGCAGCTATGTCTTTTTTTGGCCATGCTTTTGATGGGAACCCTAAGACAACACACCACTCACGTCGCTGACACACCACCCTGACCACATCTTTGTGGCTCGGAGACGGTCTATCTGCTTAGCAGGAGTCAGAGATACCATTTCTTTTATGTTCATTTTATATATCTTTTATTTTATTATTTATGTTAGGTATGTAAGAGTCTTACTTTGTTTTCATAGGAGGGTGAAGTTATTATTTTGTTACAAGAGGGTATGGATGTTATTTGTCTTTTTATTGACTTTTTTTTAAAAGTGGATAGTACCACATAATATATTAAAGAAAAGGGAACTTACAGGTATATTGAACTGCAAGCCCACAAAAGATCCCGTATACAATTAAGTCCACCAAGAAGGTAGGACAAAATATCACCCACCCTAAAAGGTCAGAAGGGAGAAATGGGGTGCTGAAATATTGCACAAAAGGACTTCCCACCTTACAATGATAAAAAATAAAAGCAACGAAGGCCTCTTCCATTCTGGACTCCCTCTTGACATTATTTTTCTTTTTATTGGTTTGCTCCTATATAAGGGAGCCCCTTGTAGTTTTAGATTATTAATTGTATGAAAACACAAGTCCTTTTTTGGGGACAAACCCTAACAGTCTCGAGAGGAGGAACCCTTTAGGGGTGGACAAGAGGCCGTGTATTTTTCCGTAACCATCGCCACCATCAGTACGTGAGGAGATGTCCCAGTTCTGTCTGCTGTTCGTGCCTCCATGCACCGGCCCTTCTCCCTCCTTTCTGACCATAACGGCGAACACCACCCACATAATCCCCACCACCTACATCTTCCCTCTCTCTCCTCTTCCTCCTTCATTCTTCCCTCTTTATCTACTTCTACTTCATCACCTTCTTTCCTTGTCCTTTTCCCCTCCTCTTCTGTAAACCTACACAAAGGAAGCCCATCCACAATGTAGCTGCAGCAGGAGGTCAGCATGAACAACGCTGCTCTTCTTGGGCCAAACACGGCCTCATTATCCACACCAGCAACCGGCATCCTGTTACACTGTCTTCCACTTGCACAAGCCATCTCCGTCGATTGTCCCTCATCAACTTGGTATCAGAGATTAGGGAACCGACTTGCTCCCATAAGTTGAGGTCCTAGGCACAGGTGTTCACAATGATATGTCACTTTTTCCATTGAGATTTTTTTTTAACCCAACAGTGAACATGTGTTGCTCATCTTTAACGGTCTGTCTTTTTATTGATCTGCTCTCCAATAAAAGGAACCCCTCTTGTACTTTTAGATTATTGATTGTAATGGAAAAAAAATGAGTTCTCTTTTAGGGAGAAACCTAAACCACCTGAAGAGAAGGAACCCGTGATGGGTGGACGAGAGGCCCATGTATTTTTCTATAACTGTTGCCACCGTCAGTATGTAGGGATAAGAGGTCTCAGTTCTGTCTGCTGCTGGTGCCTCCAGCACCGCCGCTTCTTCACCCTCCTTTCTTACTATATGGGCGCACAAACATCATCCCCACAACCTGCCTCTTCCCTCTCTCTTCTCTCTTCCTCCTCCATTCTTTCCTCTTTGTCTTCTTCTACTTCATTTCTTCCTTACCTTGTTCTTTTCTCCTCCTCTTCCGTAAACCCACACAAAGGAAGCTCCTCCACAATGTAGCTGCAGTTGTAAGTCAGCATGAGCAACGCTGACATTCTTGGGCCAAACATGGCCTTGTCATCCGTGCCAACAACTGGCATCCTGTTACACAACATCTTCCACTCGCACAATCCATCTCCTCGACTGTCCGGCATAAGTTTTTACCCATTTTTATCCCTTTACTCACAAGGAAACTAAAAAATTAGGAGAAAAAGGACAAAGTGGCAGGTGAGAACTTTCTAGAAAGGCTTGTGAATGATAACAAAACTTCTTTGATCACCCCTCTCTAGCTAGCTAGACTCAAGGGCGTATGACCTAGATTTGGCCCATCAAGCAACAAAATACTACAAGATTTTCTTACACAAAAGGAGAATGACTAAAAAGTCCGCCATAGCTGGTCCCAAGACCGGTTGAGAAAGGAGGAGGGTGTGCGTTAGGTTGACAACTAGCACTTAATAAAATTTGTCACAACCCAATCATGAATCCTGAACTAATATTTTGCGTTAGTGCTAGGACGTTTCCTGGAAGCAACGTGTTACATTGGCCCCCGGGTGTTATGAGAAGTGAGCAAGGGGCTGTTAGGACGTTTCCTAGAAGCGACGTATTACATTTGTCTCCGAGTGTAATGAGAAGGGAGCAAGGGACTACTAGAGCATTCCCCATAAGCAACGCGCTGCAATGGCGCCCAATCACAGTGGCAAATATGTAAGGGTTCCCATGCATTAAACGAAGGAGTAAAGAAGTTAGTCCATAAGAATAAGAATAAAATTCATGTAGCTAAATGGAACATAAGAACCATAACGGTAAAAGCTTATAATTGGTTAAACTAATGAGAGATAGGAAGGTCAACTTAACTTGTTTATAGGAAATTAAATGGAAGGGTTCTAAAGCTAAAGAAATTGAAGATTTCAAATTTCGGTATGTAGGTAAGAGTAATAATAGAAATGTTGTAGCTATTATTATAGATAAAGATTTTAAAGACAAAGTTGTAGAAGTTAGAAGGGAGGGAGATAGACTCATAGTAGTTAAACTTGTAGTAGGTGAAGAAGTTTTAAATATAATTAGTGCTTATGCACCTCAAGTAGGATTAGAAGAGAGTATTAAGAAATGAATTTTAATAAGATAATTCAAGATATCCCTAATGGTGAAATGACTTTTGTCAGGGGAGATTTAAATGGCCACGTAGGAAAGGATAATAGTGGTTATGAGAGGGTCCACAGAGGCTTTGACTTTGATGATAGAAATGACATGGGTGGGACCATTCTTGACTTTGCTATTGCATATAATTTAATAATTGCAAATACTTAAAGAGAGATGAACATTTAATAGCTTATAAAAGTGGAACACATAAAAGTCAAATAAATTATTTTCTTATTAAAAAAATTGATCGATCATTATATAAAGATTGTAAAGTTATTCCTGGGGAGAGTCTAGCCCCTCAATAGGATTTTAGTAATGGATGTTTACATTCAAAAGTTAAAGAAAAAGAGTGCAGTGAATAGTTGCCTAAAAATTAAATGGTAGAATTTAAAAGAAGAAAATTTATATGCCTTTAAAAAGTGTCTATTAAAGGAGAATATATAGGATTTTAAGGGAGAAATTAACATAATATGGAATAGAATGGTTACTTGTATAAATAGAGCTGCAAAAGAAATCTTAAGTGAACGTAAAGATAAACGAGTTCTTAGAAAAGAGACATGGTAGTGGGATAATGAAATTCAAAAATCTATTAACCATAAAAAACAATACTTTAAAACGTGACAAATAAGTAAAAATGATAAAACCTTCAAAGATTACAAAATTGTAAAAACAAACACTAAGAAAATAGTTAGTGAAGCTTTACGATCACTAAGAAAATAGTTAGTGAAGCTAAGTAAAAGGTTTTGACAAATTGTATCATAAGTTGAGAACCTGAGAGGGTGAAAAAATATATATATATATAAATATATAAACTTGCTAAACTAAGAGATAAAATGAGTAATGATTTTAATCATACTAGACATATTAAGAGCGAGAGTTCTAGTGAAGGATTGCAAGATTAAGGAGAGATATAGTACTTATTTTGAGAAATTATTAAGTGGGGATCAATTTTAGAGGTTACCCTCTTGAAGAAACTAATGAATTTAGTGGACAAATTATCTATCATTATATTCGACAAATTAAAACTTCAGAAGCCGAAGATGCTCTAAAAAAGATGAGAGTGGGTAAGACCCTTGGACCAGATGTGATACATATTGAAGTTTGAAAAAGTGTATGTAGCATAGGTATTAAGTGGCTGACTGAACTTTTCAATAAGATTTTAAAAGAGAGGAGAATGTCAAATGACTGGAGAAGAAGTATTGTGATTCTATTCTTTAAAAATAAAAGAGATATTCAAATTGTAATAATTACCGTAGAATTAAACTCATAAGTCATACTATGAAACTTTGGGAGAGAGTAGTAGATAAGCGTCTTAGGCGTATTACTAATGTTTCAGAAAATCAACTTAGGTTCATGTCTATAGGTCTACTATGGAAATTATTTTCCTATTGAGACAATTGATGGAAAAATATGGAGAGATGAGGAAAGATTGATACATAGTTTTTATTGATTTAGAGAAAACCTGCGATCGTGTATCTAAGAAGCTAATTTAGTGGACTTCAGAGAAGAAGGAAGTATTTAACATGTGCTTAGAGACATGCATGAGAGGGCTTCTACGAGCGTGAGGACTATTGTTGGAGAGACATCAGAATTCCCTGTTACCATTGGATTACATCAAAGGTCAACATTAAGTCCTTATCTTTTTACTTTAGTTATGGATGAAGCCACTAAACACTTGCATGGTGACATCCCTTGGTGTATGCTATTTGCATATGATATTGTTCCAGTTGATGAGGACATTAAAAGTTCAAATGACAAACTAGAACGATGAAGATCCGCTTTGGAATCTATAGGCTTTAGGATTAATCGAATTAAGACATAATACATGAAATGTAATTTCAATAATAGAGAGGTTGACAAGGTAGATTTACTTACTATCGAGGATCAAATTATTCATGTTACTTTCGATATTTAAGATCTAGTATTTAAGATAATTGAGAGATTCAAGAAGATGTCGCTCACATAGTCAAGACAAGATAGCTGAAGTGTAGAAGTGCAACTGGAGTCCTTCGTGATTGACGGGTCCCCTTAAAACTCAAAGGTAAATTTTATAAGACAGCTGCAAGATCTACTGTGTTATATAGTTCCGAATGTTGGGCTGTAAGAAAGGATCATGTGCATGTGTGCTGTTGATATGAGGATTGTTAAAGTTAAGGGTATTAGTTTTAGCTTATAGTGTACCAAGAACACAATATTCTGTGTATGTCCAGGTATATAACCTATTGTCCTCCCGTTTATTAGGTTTAATCCATTATTTTCTTCTAATCAACATGGAATCAGAGCAGTAGGCTCTAGGCCGCCGCCGCCACACCTCGCCGCCACCGCTCCCATGCTTTGCACCACAACCCCCCCTCCACACTCTGCCCACCCCAGCCCCACCTGCCCCCTCCCTCCACGCTCTACCCGCCCCAACCCCCCCACCCTAGCCCGCCACACACCCCAGCCCCAGCCACCGTCCTAGCTCGCCACACGCCCCAACCCCAGCCACCGTCCCAACCCACCATACACCCCAGCCCCCAAGCCCACCACACGCCCCAATACCCCCCAGCCCGCCCCAACTAGCCTCAGCCCCATCAGTCAGACCCACCAACCCCACCATGGATGGCAGTACCGGTACTGGTACGTACCAGTCGGTACCGGCCCAGTATCGGCCGATACCCTTTACAGGTATCGTACCGGTGCCAGCCGATACCGGTACATACCGGCCAGTACATACCGGTATCAGTCGGTACTGCCAACTATGAGCCCCACCAACCCCTTTCTCTCCCTATTCCAACCAAGATGTTGTGGTGGGCTGTTCATCGTCTTGTTCGGTAGCACTACTCGCGAGATTATTTTTTCCTTGAAGATGGCCAACACATAGACATACTCGTCTAGTTCTCTCTTTCTCTATGTGCTGACCTCTCTTGTTTCAGAGTAATTCTTGTCTTATCCCGTTGTCCAAGATGGAGACCCCGTCACCCCACGTTCCTCCTTCAACGTCATTTTCTTCCGGTGAAGGGAAGACATATCACATGATGGCTTCCTCCGTGAAGTTGAATGGAGCCAACTATAATCAGTGGTCGAGAGCATTTCGGTTCTTGGTGATGGCTATGAAGAAACTTCGTCATCTTGACCACAATCCTCCTGCGAAATCGGATATAAAAGTCTATGAAGCCTGGCAAGCGGATGACGGGGTCGTGATCTCTGTTCTCGGTAATAGTTGTGAACCTCATATTTTTCACAACGTTTTATTTTGGGACACTGCAAAGGACATGTGGGACTCTCTGAAGCGTACCTACTCAGGTGACAAAAATATTTTCCATATCTACAATTTGTATTCCAGATTATTTGCCATGAAGCAGGAGGGGCGCTATGTGTCGCAATATTTTTCTGAGGTCTAAAGCTTGTGGAATGAACTCCAGCTGTATCACCTTGTTGCTCTCGATGCTGCTACTCTTCAAAAACAGTGGGAGGAGTTCATTGTTGCCAAGTTCCTTTCTAGACTTGACAAAAACCTGAGACATGTTTGGGATAATTTGTTAGCAAATACGGCTATCCCACACTTGGCTGATGCATTCTCCCACATCCTACGCACTAGTACTATAGCTCATGTGGATGTTGGTCCCTTGGTTGCAACTTCTCCGGACGCTAGTAGTGCTTCCGCCCTTACTGCAAACGGTCGCAGGAATGGTAGGTCACTGTACTCACACTATGGGAGGTCTAATCATCAGTCCGATTTTTGTTGGAAAAAATACGAAAAAGGAGGTAGTAAGTCCAATCCAACCGCTAACTTTGGAGTTGCATCTGATACCCCTACGGATGTTCTAGTTTTGCAGTCGCAGTCGATTAGTGCATCATCTCCGTCTGTTCTGCGACCAGAGGGAGGAGTGACTTTATCCCGGGAGGAATACGAGGCATTCCAACGGCTTCTCAAAGGCTCTGCATCGTCATCCTCTTTCCATGCAGTTTCCTCCTCAGATAGTGCTCTGGTTGTTCACCATCCCTCTTGGATTGTGAGTCTTCCTGTCACATGACAGGTGACAGTTCCATGTTCTCTTCCCTTGACCTTTCTAGTTATTATGCCCTTGTATTTGTAGCCGATGGCTCCTACTCATTTGTTGCACGGCAGGGCATCCAGTCTTCTACTCTTACCTTAGATGATATGCTTTATGTTCCTAAATTCTTAGTTAATCTCTTATCTATTAGCAAGCTAACTCGTTCTATGGGTTACTCGATAACATTCTATCTGTCTTACTACTACACCTTTCAGGACCTCCAGACGAAGAAGAAGATTGGTGGCGGGCATGAATCTAGTGGTCTCTATTATCTCAATGTTGATCGACCTCTCCAGACGTCTCAAGCGTTGTCTGCATCGGACACCTCTTATCAGTGGCATTGTCAGCTAGGTCATCCTTCCATTCAGAAGCTTCGTGATGTCATTTCCATTCTGTCTTCAGTCAATAAATTTTACTGTGATGCTTGTGAGTTAGAGAAGCATCACAGAGTCTCATTTCCTTTTAGTCATAATAAAAGGAGCTCTGCTCCCTTTCATCTTGTTCACTCTGATGTTTGGCGACATTCTCCTGTTATCTCCAGACTCGGATTTTGTTATTTTATTACATTCATAGATGATTTTTCTCATATGACTTGAGTTTTTCTACTCAAGTCAAGGTCTGATGTACTTCAAACTTTTCAAAACTTTTATACTGAAATAAAGACTCAATATTCTACTTATATTAAAGTTGTGCTTACAGATAATGCCTTGGAATACACTCAGACATCTTTTGCATCCGTTTGTGCTTCTCATGGGATTATCCATCAAACATCATGCTCGTATACCTCTCAACAAAATGGGATTACTGAAAGAAAGAATCGTCATCTTCTGGATGTTGCTCGGACCTTGATGTTTCACATGAACGTTCCAAAACAATATTGAGGAAATGCGGTTCTCACGTCGTGTTATCTCATTAACTGTGTTCCGAACACTGTGTTGGATGGAAAATCACCTTTCTTGTGTATTCATCCTGATAAGCAACCGTTTTCCCTTGTTCCGCGGGTGTTTGGTTGAAAATGTTTTATTCACTTGTTTGGTCCGGGTCATGATAAATTGTCTCCACGATCGGTTGCATGTATCTTTATTGGATACTCTCGTACTAAAAAAGGATATCGTTGCTTTGAACCCCGGACCAAAAAGTCATTTGTTACAGCCGATGTCACTTTTTATGAATATGTACCTTTCTTTCCTCCATCCTCTCATGTGCAGACTCACTCCCTGACACCTGTTGTTCCCATTCCTATTTTACCTAACGTGCTTCCCTCTGACTCTGCTATAGTTACTGATAATGAGGTTGCTGCTCCACTGGACAATGACCAACGGTATGGACAGGTTTATCAGCAGCGAGAGAAAGGTCCACCATAGAGTGCACCACTATCTTCTTCCCCGTCGGAGACTCTTTTGCCTGATGAGGTTTTTTTCCTTGCCTGTGTCAGATCCTCATCACCCTATTGCTCTTCGGAAAGGGACACGGTCAGTTAAAAGTATTTAACAGTATCCTATTGGTAACTTTGTCTCTTATCACTCATTACATCCCCTCTTTCCATCAGTTTGCTTTGTCTATTTCTGCTGTGCCTATTCCCAGGTCTGTATCTGAGGCTCTCTCTCACCCGAAATGGAAAGTTGCCATGGATGATGAAATGCAGGCCTTGATTTCATGAGAAACTTGGACCCTTGTATGCCGATAGGCTGATGTTACTCCTGTTTCATGCCGCTGGGTATTCACTATCAAGTGCTCTCCAGATGGCACTATTGACAAGTACAAGGCGCGGCTTGTGGCGAAAGGGTTCACTCAAACATATGGAGTTAACTAGTTTGAAACCTTTTCACATGTAGCCTGGTTGAATTCTGCTCAGGTGCTTTTCTCTCTTGCTGTGAATCAGGGATGGCGGATGATCCAAATGGATGTCAAAAATGCCTTCTTGTATGGTGATCTTCAGGAAGAGCTCTATATGGAGCAGCCTCTAGGATATGCTACTCAGGGGGAGTTGGTGTGCAAGTTGAAGAAGGCCATTTATGGTCTTAAATAGAGTCCGCATGCTTGGTTCGATAACTTTAGTCACATTGCTTCCGGTGTTGGATTGAAACGAAGCCAAGCTGATCACTCTATTTTCATTCGGCATTCCTCTGCTGGTGTTGTCATTTTAGTTGTATATGTTGATGATATGCTCCTTACGGGTAGTGATATACATGGGATTGAAGAAATTCGGACGTACTTAGAGAAGCATTTCGTAACAAAGAATCTAGGAAGGCCTCCCTATTTCTTAGGCATTGAGATAGCATTTAAAAAAGATGGTGTGTCTCTTTCATAGAGGAAGTATGCTCTTAACCTTAAAGAGATGGGGTTGCTTGAATATAAGCATGTTGATACTCCCACAGTTACTCAGCAGGACTTGAATGTGGAAGATAGTCTAGACCTTGATGATGTTTCAAAGTATAGACGGCTGTATGGAAAGCTCATTCAAGACCTGATATTACACTTGTTGGAGTAGTGAGTCAATTTATGCAAAAACCCAAGAAGTGTCACTGGGAAGCTACTGTGAAGATTTTGCATTATATAAAGGCTGACTCGAGAAAAGGATTATTGTACAAAAAGAATGGACACTTGAAGATTGAAACTTTCTCAGATGCTGACTATGCAGGATCCAAGTTAGATAGACAATCTACTTCTGGATTATGTACATATGTTGGCGGTAGCTTGGTTACATGGAGGAGTAAGACTTTCGAGTCAAGTCTGACTTTGGAGTCACGTCTACTGAACCAATGGAGATGCACTGTGACAATCAAGCTGCCATTCACATTGCAGAGAATCCTATGTTTCATGAACGAACAAAGCACATAGAGGTGGACTGTCATTTTGTGAGAGATGCAGTTATGTCTTAAAAGATCAATACTCCATATACCCCTAAAGATGATCAGCTAGCTGATTTGTTTACTAAATCTTTTGGAGTGTCTCGGTTCAATGCTCTTTGTAGCAAGCTGGCATGATTAACATATATGCTCCAACTTGAGGGGGAGTGTTAGAGTTAAGGATATTAGTTTTAGCTTATAGTGTACCTAGGACACAATGTTCTGTGTGTGTCTAGGTATATAACCTATTGTCCTCCCGTTTATTAGGTTTAATCCATTATTTTCTTCTAATCAACAAGGATGTTGAGGTGGATAAGTGGTAAAATTAGAAAAGATAAAATTAGGAATGATTATATACTTAAGGATTTAGGAGTAGCTCCTATTGACATTAAGCTTAGGGAGCTATGATGATTTGTTCATGTATATCGTCGTCCAAGTTCAATACTAGTTAAGAGATGCAATAGAATTACAGTGGAGAAGGATAGAAGACATCGAAGAAGACCTAACATGAGGTGGTTGGATGTAATTAGAAAAGACTTGACATTGCTATATGTTACTTCTAATCTGATACTGGATAGATTAAGATGGCAGGACATGGTTCATGTAGCCGACTCCAATTAGTTGGGATAAGACTGTGACGATGATGATGAAATGGAGAATGACTAAAGTGCCCCTTATATGCATAAGCTATAAGGATGCCTGCATATTGTCTGCCTTGACGCTCACTTTTGCATTCTTTATGGCCATCTTAACCTTAAGGTACAATCAACAATATCTTTATGCAAGTGACATGATCAAACTGTCCCTTGCGAAGAGACCAAGATGTCCTTGTGCCAACAATTTAGAGAGGACATCGTTCAACTGTTTGTCTCAACACTTGCAGAAGTATCTTAGATGAAGATAGCTTCAAGTCTCTCACCCTTGCATCCATGCAATGTTAAACTGCTCTTCTTGACATGAAAAGACTAACATGCTTGAGAAATCATCTTCTAGTTGATGCATTTTGTGAATTTGCTGCATGTTTTTCAGTTCCAATATCTGTCCACAGACGTGAAGAATGAGCATGACCAACTAGTGTCGGTGCACTGAAACAAGCAGAAGTTACCCTTTAAATTCCTCTCCTATCCATATTGGGAAGTGAAATGTACTGCACATATTCATCTATCATGTCTCTTACATATACTGAGACTCATTTAGATACCAAAGGAGAGCAGCCATGCATGCAACAAAGCCAAACCCTAGTCAAAAGTTTATAACCAAGGATTTATCCTCATCTTTTGGCTCCATATGACTGTACGGGTTTCGTGACCTTGGGATCTTAGCAGTGGCATCTGTCACAGTTGTTTGTCAAGGGGGCGATGCCAAAGAGAGTTCCAGGGTGCCGCTGGGGCAAAAACCATGTCCCTCTCAGGAGCAGGTTCCATCTCTGACAGGAACAAGCTGTCCCACCTGGCCAGATGAGAGGTATGAGGGGAGGTTTCTAGCATCCAGTGCAGCAGTTGGCTTTCCTTGGCTTCAGGGGCCATGGTGCTACAAGTGCCTACAATGGGGTCAACTCTCTCACTTGAGGCACCGGTGAGGTGCCTGGCCTGCAGTAGAGTAGGACATGTCCACAGGGCCTGTCTGGGGAGGCTTTGACCATTGTCCCTCAGATCTGGGACAAAGTCCTATGCAGAGTCAACGTCCCAAGGTGTTTGAGGGACTTGTGGCACGGCTGCTGGCATAGGGCCACATTTGGCAGCAGTTGCACAACTTCCTGCGGGCTTCGTCAAAGGTAGCACTCAACGGCTGCAGCGGTGCCTTTGGTATCAATGGTGGAGGGCCATCTGAAGGCCTTTCTCGTCAAGGCTACCTTGGATTAGGGGGTAGGGAAAATGGGAGGTGTCTCTGGTGAGGAGAGAAGCTTCCCAGATGTAGCAACACAAAGGGGTGGTCAAGAAACTCGAGTCGACAGGCTTTATGGCGTGAGGGCTGCCTATTCAGGGTGGGCAGATGGTTGTTACAAAGAGGCACATACCAGGACCCTTGGATCCTTTGTGCCTATCCTCCTATTGGGTGTTCCCATCCTCCTGTATGACGAAAGGGGCATATACCACCTGGATGACACGGCATGAGGGAGACATCAATCAATCAGAAGAATGACAACTGATCATTAAGACATGCTATCCAAAGTTCAATATGTTGATGGGTAAACCTAGAATACCTTGCTTAGTTTCGTGCTGGAATTTGTGCAAGCATCCTAATAATATCATCATAGGGAATGCATCCCCAACATGCTAGCTTTCATCAAGTTCAGTGAGAAACATACACAGTAAAACTCTTACCATTTGCTTCAGGTACATTTCTTAGGGCAAGTGCAACTGCTTTAATGATAAGGTCGTTTATAGAAACCTTGACGTTGTGCTGCTCTGTACGTAGAGTCACCAACAAGCACCAATTATTTATTGTCTTGTGCTCGAAAAAAAGGCAAGTTGGTTTTGATATTTTTCATCAAAGAAGAGTAAGTAAAAACAGACACTTTTATGCACCATACCTTTAAGTATGTTTCTGAAAGCAAGGAGAGGATCCAATATGACATCTGCCAATAGCCATTACAAAATTTTAACGCCGTGGTAAACTCAGAAAGCAAAGTGGCTTCCAGTTATATCCATACCTGAAGATAGATATAAATGTGGGGTGTTCTGTTTTGATTCCAACAATCGTCTTGCTATAACCTATAAGTAAATGAGTACTTAGAGATGCTATTTGGTATAGATTTATGACATAAGAGACAAAATCTGACATCCCTGAGGAAAAAGACCCTTTTTTTTGGTTTACTAACATCAATACTAAATTGTTAAACTCAATATTGGGTAAATTGAGCTCGGGAATATTAGTCAGAGGTTGAGGAGGAACATCTTCCGCTAATTATTATGAGTCGTAAGCTCAGAAAAATGCATATACACACAGAGGTACCTTAATGCCTTAATGCCCTTGCCACATATCTACCAACAGACAGCAGGAAAATTTTACTTGTAAATCAACATAAATGGGAACCAAAAAAAAAAAAGATAAAGATGTCAGGTTAAGTTTGGCTCATTACAACAAACAAATCAGTGCAGAAAGATCAAATATAAAAATCAGATATATTTATTTCCTTGTTGATTAACACTTGAAAGAAATCAGAGACTCCAATTCAATGTTTTCACTCAATGCTCTATCTTCAGGGTGCCCAAAGGAGTCCTCAAGAAGCTTGATTCCATAAGGAGTCATTTTTTCTGGAGAGGGAGTGGAGATATCAGGAGGGGTGGACATGATATTTGTTGGTGCAGGGTTTGCAAAAGCAAGGAAAACAGTGGCTTGGGTGTTAAGAGTCTGAATGAAACTAATCTTGCACTCCTTACCAAGTGGCTATGGAAATTAGGGTCAGGGCAGTCCAATTTGTGGGCAAAGATCATTCGTCATTTGTACTATCCTGGAGCTTGGATAGAAGATGTTTGGCCAACAGCTAGGTCTACTATGTATCCAGTTTGGAAAAGGTATCATTTCTAGCTATAACATGCTGCATGCAGGGACTCAGTGGGTAGTGGGAGATGGACAGGGATGCTCAAATGGTGTCAGTGCCTTCGGTTGTGTGACCAGTTCCCAAAGCTCACTTCTCAACCTGATGCTCATGCACTTGTAGCACAAGTTTTTCATTATACACAGCCTACAGGGGTCTGGACTCCTCATTTCAGAAGATACTTCAAGGAGGATGAGGTGGGAGAATTGAGTTTGTTCCTTTCTGTCTTACATCAATGCCCGCCCAACCCGACTGCTCAGGATAGATGGATATGGAGGGTGGGATCCGAAGGGGTAGTTCTCCGCCATCCCTTTGCATCTATTGCCTAGAAGCCCAAAGCACCGTTGAAGGTCAAGATACTAGCATGGAGAGTGAGCCATAGAAGATTGCCAACCAGAGATAGATTGGTGCAGTTCATGGATAACTTAGACACGACATGTCCGCTTTCTGCAGCTCAGGATGAGTCCCTAGACCCCCCTACAACATATCTTTATTGGGTGCCCTTTCTCCAAGTATGGCAACTTATCTGTGCTAAGTTGGGGAAGAATCTACTCCTTGGAGATTCCACGGATGTCCTTCTCGCCTACTGGAGGAATCACAGTAAAGAAGACACAGATCTGGTGGATGATCCTCCATGCGACAATCTGGGCAATTTGGACTGAGAGGAATAGGAGAATTTTCAGAAGTGAAGCTCTTGTACCAGAATGTTGGGTGAGGTTTATTTGTACTAGAGTGAGAGAGTGGGCTGAAGTTTTTTTGTCAAAGATT
This sequence comes from Zantedeschia hybrid cultivar, assembly GCA_030544215.1. Lineage (NCBI taxonomy): Eukaryota > Viridiplantae > Streptophyta > Magnoliopsida > Alismatales > Araceae > Zantedeschia > Zantedeschia hybrid cultivar. Next base: position 17,805,825 of record JARZZO010000005.1, read on the forward strand.
CATCATAAACTCTCCCCTTTTTGTTTTGTTGAGGAAGGAGTAGTGGTTACACCGACTTGGTGGCTTTTGTACGGGGGATCCTTGGGTTGTGATGGTGTCTTACTTGTATATCCCCTTCCTTTTTATATTTAATACAAATGTGGTATCGTCCACTTTCAAAAAAAGAAAACATTTTTACTCAATGTCCGTCTCCTGCAAAGAGACTCGTCCTCTTCCTTTCTGGTTTTCTTCCTACTTTGCATATTTACTCTTAGTAAACAAAGCAGAGAGTTAACTACTTAAGCTTTTCCATCTGATCTGTAAATTTAAATGCTACTAATTTTGACTATTATAATAAATTTCCATCATAAAATCTTAAACTGAATCAGTGTTCAGCTCTCTACACTTTGCAGGGTAAACACAATTTTACCACCATTCCTGCTCCCAAAAGTGCTCCTCCCCCCCTTCCTTGAATTGTAAACTCCAAGATCCTCCCACTGCCATCTTGTTTCCAGTAAAGCTCCATGCTCCTAGGCTCCAAACCAAGCACTGGATCCTAGATTAAAAGTTTCATGACCTTTAGTTTATCTTTGATTGTGCAAAATATAAAAGTAAATTACTTGGTTTCTTTTATTTACTTCTTCTCAACTGTATGACACCACTACGTTTTAAGCCTCCTTTTGGCCAACGGAAAAAGTGGGCAGAATAGGAGGTTATTGGGCCACCGGTGTTAAAATACAGTTTGGTAACTGGAATTTTCTTTTTAAAGTGGGTAGTACCACCATTTTATAAATGCAAACTTTGCAGAACATTCCGGGGCTGAAAACCCCACTTCCGCACACTGCACAGACGAACCCACACCCTCCCCTGCAGGGGAGAGGGCTGTGTCTGAGGGGGTTGAATATTCCATCAAAGGGCAAAAGAAAAGGGGTCAGATATCCCACTCTTGTTTACAGAAATTCTTGCCAAACAAAAAATTGGTGAACAAGTGAACAACATAATAACACATTCATGAAAGGATATTCTTTCTCACATTTATTCTGTTGCCAAACAGGGGCTAAAGAAAGGAAATAAAAGAGATGCAGAAATGAGAGTAGAAAACAAAGTCTTTAGCAAGATTAAAACCTATAGTTATCCGAAAGCTTCAGATCACTGCCCAATCCTGAACGGACAAACAAGGTCACCAGGAATCATTCCCTACAAAGTATGAACACTAAATATGGTGGCTGCCTCATTCGCACTCCTTTAATCCTGAAAGAAGCAGAGAAACATCCAAATCTATATTCCAAATGAAATTGATCTAGTATAACACTTGTTGCATGCTCTCATAAACATCCAAATCTATATTCCAACTGAAATTTATCTAATAAAACACTTGTTGCATGCTCTCATGACTACTTCATCTGCTCCCAATGTACTAGCTCTGAAGATCCTTTCAATCAACCATAGACAAGAAAGTTAATTTTTCACACCTTGTCTTCCTGCAGATCCTGTCTTGCCCGTCTCCGCATATACACCCAGTTCTTCCCCACTTCTGTCTGATAGATTCAACATGTGGATGACAAAGCACATAGCTTTCCAGCATATCTTGTATCCTTGAAGATCTAGTATTAGTAATCCCATCAGACACCGTGTCATACACTGATGGAAATGAAAACATTTCTAACCCAGGTCCACTGTAACATCCTCCACTTCGGATTAGTATGGCAAAGACTTGCTGCACCGGCAGTCAGTCCTGCACCAAGTACCAACTGCCGGTGTTTTCATTTTAAAAAATATTTCTTTACAAAAAATTTTGTCACCCCCAGTATGTTCGACATTCCATATAATCTGATCTCCAATCGAACAACCCAAAAAATCTAAAAATTCAAAAATCGAGCCCAACTTTTTACTGTTCATTGGGCTTGGTTTTTGAATTTTCAGTTCTTTTAGGGTCATCCAATCGGAGATCGAACGGACTTTTGGGTCGGGTTGGGGCCCACCAAAAACAAATTTAAAACTATTTCTTTTAAATGAAAACACCGGCAGCTGGAACAGGACCGATTGCAAGTGCAGCAAGTCTTTATTTTAGTGCATTACTTTTGTCCTAAATGAAGAGATGAGATCCTTTGGACCTTCCTATTGTCACGGCCTAACTCAAAAAAGTTCAGGTTATCGGTGAAGCGGTGTGACGCCCCGATAGTGGAAGCACACACCAAGACCAACCTTGAATTTTCCGCACAATATCAAAGTTCTGTAACGCCCAAGTGTTCGGCCCGTAGGCCTCGCACAAATCTTTCCAGTGAGATTCGTTGTTCCAAACTTAGGCACTCATGTAGGTTGCGCGTATGCAGGAACGGTCGTCACTTGGGGCCAAAGGGCGCTGTACCCATACACTTAGCCCTCAGTGCCCTTGCTCCAACCGGGACTTCCATATAGGGCTTGTCGGTTCTGCATCCATAAACTTCGCCTAGGCACCCGCGCTTCAGTCGAGGGGACCTTCACTCAGGGCTTACCTAGGCACTCTTGCTACAATTGGGTGGACCTGCACTCGGGGCCTGCTAGCTACGCGCATCGCTCCTTTGCCTAAGTTCCCTCGCAACAGTCATCTCCAAGCTAGCCGACTCTCTGCTATTGGCCTTACAAGAGGGGTTAAGGCGTTACCTGAAGATGTGCCTTGTTGGTTACACCAAAAGGCCCTTAACTTGGCCAACACTTAGCTCGCCAAGCACCACCCCCTTGGCGGGGTTGCGTTGGGGCACTAGGCCACCACTGCCTTCAAAAGACTTCGCTTTCGCACAAATGGGTCTCCCTTGCTGCATCGAGTTTGCTTCATAGGCCATCCGGTGTTCAAAGCCATTACCGCTTTGCAGGAGATGTGCACGGACAAATTGAACCAATTCACAACCTTCATTGAAGCATTACAAGGCATGCACCCAGCCTACGCATACTAGAGGTGAAGACGGCCACCTATAGGACTTGCTTTCTGCTAGCTGGATGGCATAGCCTACGACAAGGGCACCCTAGGTGACAACCTCCACCATGAATCCCCTTGCACCTAGCATGGCCCGTCACCATTGTTAAACCCAGCACCTTCCACAAGGAACTCGCCAGCACAGTAGGTCAAACCTAACTGCCGCGGCCACACAACTAAAGGGTGGTTGAGGGGGTCCAGACGAGAGGAGTCGCAACTCAACTGCCCACTGGACATAGTCTGGCTAAGTCTTCAATCCGCAACTTAAGAGACTTCACGAACCATGCCGTCCCTCATGGCACTGCCAAAGCATCAAGGCTTAGTGAAAAGCCTAAGTCACGATTTCAGTCGTAACACTATGCTCGACCTATTTACGCTCATCCCCATGTGAGTGTGGGCATAGGAAGGTCCAGACAAAGAGGTCCGGAGGATCTCAGCTCCTAAATGAAGCCACCTCCAACATGAAGCTTCAAACAATATCCTCATCCTGCACAGTGTTTGCAGAACCAGCCTGTTCACACCGGAACCAATGAAACCAGATCAGAACTGGCGTCCCCGATCCAATTTGAACCAGCCCAGTTTTGGCCGGTTCTGTCCCGGTTCACCTAGTTCCATCCGTTTTGAACTCCCAGTTCTGCAAACCTTGATTCTGCTGCCCAATGATGGCAAATTTGTTCTGCCATTTCGTCCAATGCGATTGGTGCTAGCCTGAAAGAATGCCACAGCTCCCAGTATCCTATCTCCTCTCTGTTGCCTGCTATATAGTTCGCCCAAGCCCACTATGCTCTTCTAATCTGACAGAAATAATAACATATTCTGGTTTCCGCACAGGACATATAATGTATTGGGATCTTTGTTAGAACTGCTTTCAGAAACACTAGCACTTCCCTAAGAGGGTAAGAGCTTACTCAATCCTCCTAGCATTTTTCTTTTTACGTTATGCGGTATACACCATGCATAGACAACAATTTCAGTACATGTACAGTATACATCATGAGTAGACAACAATTTCAGGGTACATGTAAGCCACTAATGGAAGCTCAGCAGCAGGCAGCAGTTCATTGAGAGGCTTGAAAAGATCATTTGCATTCAAGCAACAAATATGTACAGTGCATGCTACTCACTTGTTAATACACCCGAATCAACTCTTGAAGAATAGACACAACTTGCCCTAACATCGTATCAAACCCAATTCCTATCCACTTGTTTTGGAGCTTGCTTGCCCATAATCATCTCTTATGTGCACTAGCGATATGGAAATGCTCGAAAAGGCCAGCTAGCATACCCTTGACTAAATTTGAAGCCTATGAAGCATTGCCACGAGATCCTCCCTAACTGTTACTTGAGACCTCACTGCCAGCCCTGTATCTTCCATCACACGCCCTCAACAATTTTTTGAACTTTTATTTCACTTTGAACCTTGGACCATTGATGCTGGGGGTCAGATCTCTGTCCTCCAAGGCACTCTTTCACCCACTTCTGTCATTTTTGGCGGAGTGTTGCCAAAATTTCAATTACATTGAGGACGACCCTGAAATTCTCAGTCAGCACCTGTCGGTATTCAGGCTTAGGAGCTTGCCTTAGGAAACAAGACTTGGTGAAATTAAAGGAAGGGGAAGAGTGGGGAAGGTAGTGTCCATTTCAAATATTTGGATAAGAGCACAGAATGTCTACATTTTGAATATTCACAACCAATTTAAATGTCAATATAGTAAAAGAATATGTTCAGCATACCAAGTATACAAAATAAAAAAAACATCAACCTTAACAAGCAGCCAGTTAAATAAGATACTTACTTTTCGGATTTGATTATTTGGCAAATCTTCATAAGTATCCTCGAGTTGCGAGTAGTTGCTTGACTGAGGAGGTGGGGAAGGAGAATCTGCCTTTGAGCTTTGGGATGTTTTAGATGGTTTATCTTGTACTGAATCACGTGTTTTTGAAGAACCACCTCCAGATTTTATAACTGCTAGTACGTCACCTTTCAAAAGAGTACCCTGAGGGCCTGATGCCTTAATTGAAGATGCATCCAAACCAAATTCTGCAATGAGTAACTTTGCAGATGGGCTTATCCTCCTGAATGTGCTTTTGTCTGAGCTTCCTTTCTCTTCCAACTTGACAGGTGCCGATCTTTCTTCCTTGGTCTCTGGATTGCTGAATACAGATGCTGCCATGTTCTTAATGTCATCCAGATCTTCTACCTTGTGGACCAAATAACATTGTTCTCAGTTTAATAAAACTGTTTTACCATGGAATATACAAAAGACAAGGACAATAGACAATCTAGCAGTGTCACCATCCCTGGTTAACAAAATCTCATACCAAATCTACTAAGCATATATTTAGTAATAAAATAAGCATGCAGATTTAGTTATATATTTCATATACATAACAAGAAGATGTTCGGAATGGATAGAACTGGGTAAACATACCGTGATTGCAATTGGTTGCCCAACAATCACATCTTTTGAACCTTCAGGTGCAACGATCTTAGCCAAGAACCTAAACAGAACATGTTACTGAAAACACTTTAAAAAAAAAATAAAAAAATCCAGGAGAACTGGGATATCAGGAATCAGTTTGAGCCAATATTTTGATCAAGATTATCATCATGAGATAGGAATATGCACAGAATTAGGATACAAAGTCAAGTGGTTCTACACATGAATAACACCAAATTCTGCACAATTAGAGAACATCTCAGTTGCAATCATAAGCAATACAAGCTGACAAATAGGAACATAAATTTCTCTACACAATCAGAAAACAAGCATATTCCTTTTGTTCTCTTGATAAGCACATGAATCCCCTTTATGTCTAAGTCTGTCTTAAAACTATGGCACTACAGAAGGCGAAAAACTTTATCCCCTTAAAAGTGAACGGACTGTGCATCTTGTTTCAGCAAATTCCCTGTCAGGACAGCACCCAAACCACACACATTTCACGCTAAATGCAGACAATATGATATAAAATTGTTACCATTACCTTAAGTGCATATACTGCATTCAACCGACTTCTTTATGGGCCAATTTCCTTATTATTTTTATGCAGTACATGTAACCCCCCCCCCCCCCCAAAAAAAAAAAAAATCGCACAAACACACAAAACATCATAGAAGGGAAACACTATGTAATGGCCATAAGAAAATGTAAGCCATAATAATCAAAATTCAGTAAGGGTATCAAAACAAACTGCCAATAATTAAAATTCAGGAAGGGTATTAAAGCAAACTGCCAATACTCAAAATTCAGTAAGGGTATTAAAGCAAATTCTAAAAGTTTGTGGTTAAGATGAAGAAGGTAATTAATCTGAAAACTCACTATTCCTTAATGGGCCAACATGTGACTTAATTAGGCCTTAGCTACGCCAATTCAGTGGGCTGTGATAAGGGATATTGGATCAAACCAATAAGAAAGGTGGTTCCCTCGTTGGGCCCTTAAATGAGGCCCAATAAGAAAGACTTCCCTTATTTAGCATCACCCAATAAGGAGGGTGATAACTGGCAGCCAGCCCTCTTAGAAGCATTCCTCCCTCTATCCAGCCTACTCCTTGCTTACCTGCTGAGAGAGAGAAAGAGGAGGGAAGTTCTGCCATTAACAGTAAGCTCTAAATAGTTAGGAGAAAAGGAAGAATTTAAGGAGAAAAGAGGTGGAGAAGCTGCAGAAGACGTGAATCAAATCATAGGTGATTTCCTCCAAAACCTCTCAAGGTTGCAGCAGCAAGGAAGGTGTTCTAGGCTTCTAGCAGTTCTCCCATGCTAGAAAATTGTAGCTTTGAGGTAGGTTGATGCTTATCTTTTCCCCACCCTTTCTGCCCCTTGGTGTGCTGTTGATTCCTCTCCCTCTCCTTCATCTTTTTGTGTTTTTGAGTGAAATATGATCCCAACTCCTAAATAAGGCATGCGCAAGGAGGAGGGGGGGGGGGATAAGTTTTGCTATATGTTTTCTTGATTTTTGAGATGAATGTTTCTTACTATGATTCTTTAGATGTGTCCCAGTACATGAATGTTTTTCAGATGCCCAAACAGTTCATTGAAGTTGATTCCTATGTGTACAAGGTCTTGGGCATCTGTCTGACCATGAGGATAGTGAGAGGTTAATTACTTCTGTGCACATGTAATCACTTGTTCAACATTCATTTGTCGAAACAGATATCATGCTTGTACCTATGATATATATGAAACACACATGCAGTCCACCTTTTTGCATAACTTGTGTCTGACTACGAGAATAGTGAGAGGTTAATTACTTGCGTGCACATGTAATCAAGGTTAGGATGACATGGCTATGGAAAGCTGTGTTGCTCGATTAGTGCTACTTCATCCACCCCTTTCAGGTTGTCGATAATCTAGTCTTGAGTGTTGGGGGCCTAGGGCGGAGTCCTAGCTGTGTGGTTGGTTCACTACTCTACTTTTGACCATTTTTATTATATTATATTCTACTCTGCTCCAAGTACAATTGGTGACTCTGACACTCTACAACCTATATTTCTCCTCTGCCACCTTTATCTTTTCTTGTCCGACTTCTTTCTAAGGAAAGTCTGGAATTTTGTTCCATTTGATGGGTACTATAGACCTACCTAGTTAAGGCACCATTTATTCCACGACCCTTGAGAAGTATTATTGCTTTTTACATAGGGGTTCTATGTTTCTTAGGGGAGATTTACAAAATGAACTAATGAAGTATACAAAAGACTTGTAAACATCATAAAATCCTAAAAAGAGAGATTATTTGCAACTCAGAGCCTAACCTTTGATATTATATGTACTTTCCCTTAAACTATTATCTAAATATCCACTGGGAATAGTACCAACCTGTCTGAAAAAAATATCCAATGGGAATATGATCATTTAAGAAGCAGTGTTAGAATTGTTTCTGCTGCCATGTCAGTACCGTCTTTTGTCTGTTAGAATTGTTTCTGCTGCCGTGTCAGTGCTGTCTTTTGTCTGTCGTACTTTGTCTCATGGAAGCTGCATATTTGTACAATTCCAAAGTTTGTATATGATAAATTTAATCAGCACTTTTTAGTTCTACTGTAACCTTTTATAACCTTTTATTCCTGCTCCACTTATAAGCTTCCAGGTGCCAAGAAACATGGTGTGCCAGATCGGATTGGATCCGATCGGTTTTGGGCCGGTCCGATCCGATTCTATTCCCCGATCCTCTGGTACTGGACTGGGATAGGGAGGATCAGATCGGATGGGATCAGTCCGGATCGCCCAATCGCCAGTCCAGATCAGCTGATCCACACTGGATTGGGCCGATCCGGGTCCAGCGGCTATAGCTTCAAACTAGCCGTTTGCTGCTAGTTTGGACCTTGGAGGTCTATATAAATTCCCCAAGGTCACTCACCACCCCATCCATCCACATGCCCTCCTCTCTCTCTCTCTTCCCTCTTTATCTAAGTTTTTCTCCCTCTTTCTCTAAGTTTTTTCTATCTAATTAATTAATTTAATATTTCTCTCCCTCTCTCTCTAAGTTTTTTCTATCTAATTAATACTCTCCCTTTCTCTAAATTTTTCTATCTAATTAATATCTCTCGCTCTCTCTAAATTGTTCTATCTAATTAATATTTATCTCTATCTCTCTCTAAGTTTTTTCTACCTCTTTAATGTCTCCCTCTCTCTAAAGTTTTCTATCTAATTAATACATCTCCCTCTCTCTAATTCTTTTCTATCTAATTAATATTTCTTTCCCTCTCTCTCTCCTCTATGTTTTCTCTCTCTAAAGTCTAAACTCTCTTTTCAATCGACTTGTTTATGAGAAGTGGCACTCTACAAGGATGGACTCTTCAAGGCACTTTTTTTAGTAAGTTGTCTTTCTATAACACAATCTCTCTCTATAACAACCTCTCTAATTTTTTCTCTTTCTTGCTTTTTCTTCCTTCCCTTAGATACATTAGTATTAAGGGTCCTCCATAATAAATAAAATCTATAAGTTTACTAAGTTGTGTTTTGGAAGAAAATTAAGAAATGTGCACTATTTCTTTTTCAATTGAAGATTATCTAATTCTTGATATAAATGACAATAAGGGTACTAAAATCTATTAAAAATTTTTGTCAATGACTGGAATCTGTACCCCTTTTAATGTTAGCACTACATTCCCATGGTATAACATCATATGATATTTTTATCAATGTATAATCTTATCTTATATTATGAGGATGTGGTACTGGCACTAAAGGGAATGTATTCTAGTCATTGATTAAAAAAATAATAATAATTTTTAGTATTCTAGTCATTGATTAAAAAAAATTTAATAATTTTTAGTACCTTTATTATCATTTATATCCAAAATTAGATAACCTTCAACAGAAAAAAGGAATGATGCATACTTCTTGATTTTCTTCTAAAACACAGTTTGGTAAACTTATTGGTCCTATTTACTGTTGAGAATTGTTAATACTAATATATATAAGAGAAGAAAAAAAAGAGTAAGAGAAAAAAAAAATTAGAGATGAAAGATAGAGTGTGTGTTATAGAGAGAGCACTTACTAAGGAAACAAGATAGAGTTGACTTAGATAGCAAGGTAAAGTGAAGAAATCAAGGTTCGAACAAAGATAATCATTTGTACATTTTTTAAGATTCTTTTATACATTCTTTAATTTTTTCTGAACCCTTATAATTTATATAAGGGAGAAGGGGATCGGATCGGCCGATCCGATCCGATCGGTCTAGATTGGGCCGATCTATGCCCAATCTCTGATCTTGGCCAATCCGATCGGTCTAGATCAGGCCGATCTGTGCCCGATCGCCGATCCTTCCTTGCTTGCCAAGAGAGAGAAGAAGCATAGGATACCTATATAAGTTGTGAACTTACTGACATTCCTTGTTTTTGTGTAAGGGGTAGGATAAAAGCGAGGTTAGTTCAGGTTCTGGAGTACACTTATAGGATTCCTGGGATGTCCCCCTATGGACCGCCAGGAGTGAAGTGTTGCCTGTTAAGAATAGCATATTGTGATGGTGAGTTACTCATATATATCTGGTTGGCCGTGCACATGAAACAATGTAGAGTGACCATTATGTATTCCTTCCTCCCTCATAATACCTATGCTCCATTATTATTGCTTTATTGTTTGTTGTTCTACAGATTACAGGTCTCCCAAACCCATCTGAATTATGCAGATAACACCTCCTAACTCAATCAATGAGTTGTGGGGTATTGTGCTCTCCCGGAAAGAGTACCACTGGACATTGGACAAAAAAACAAACTAAGGTAGTATAGCGCGTCTACACACAAAGCTTATCCAAAATACAAGAGTTTGACATCATCCTGCACACAGAGCCAATGCCCATTCTCTAACCTTAACAATGAGTGAATGAAGTAATATACTACAGAGATATGTTCTTGATCTAGAAGAGGAATACATTCTTCTCCACACAAAAAACCAATATTGCCACACGAAGCACCATCCATCAAACATGCCTATCCATTGTGAAACTCCATGATCTGCACCTGGCCATCGACAAACCTACCATAACAGACTCGCTATTCCACACTAGGCCCACATTTGAAAGAAAACTCTCTGAATTGACTGAGACAAAGGGCAATGTACAAACTGGTGATCAAAATCTTCATCATCCCCATAACACATGTAATGGGTAGTCCTGATGTCAACCATAAAACAGGCAAAGTGATCACTGGCGGAAAGGCGGGCATGAACCACTCCCCACGTGAGGAATTTGTCCCTGCTATGGCTCTAGATTTGATGAAAGGAAGGCACCCTTAAGCTTCCGTCAGTAATTAATCCACACTAAACTTTCCATCCGTCTCCCCCATCCACTGAAAACTACATTCTGGGCATTTCTGCCAAAGATAGGGTGAGAGAATTTACTTCAGTGTAGAGTTTGTTTTTGACATTATTTTTTTATGTTTTTTCTTTGATAGATAAGAACCTCAACTATCTTGACATGATTGTACTACTATTTATTTTTCAATATCGGTGGTGCAATCCATTGTCTTTAAAATATATATATATATATATATATCTTTCCGATTTTGCAAAAAAGGGGAAAAAATGGAAGTACATTGTAAATAAACAATCCATGTCATTGCTGAGAATACATAAGCCAAAAAGCCACAGTTCTTTTTTTTTTTTAGTGGATAGTACCACAAATTCATTAAATGAAGAAAAAAGCAGTTACATCAATATCCAAAAGGAGCAAAAAGAAATCCTCCTATACAAAAGGCACCAAGCAGGTGCATCACAAAGGAAGCTCACAATCCCCTCAAAAGAAAAAAGAACAAAAAAGAAAAAAAAGAGGAGGATGTACAAGTATTGTTCCTGCCCAAGAACATGGCCCACTCCCTCACTCTCTCCCCAACAAAAGAAGCAAGCCTACTGGACACTAGAGCTTCCTTCCTAAATATCCTTATGTTTTTTTCATTCCAAATCACCCAGCAGGTAACATAAAGGATCAGCCACCACAACTGCCTGTCATCCTTGTGAACTCTGGCTGCCACTTGTGCAGGAGCTCTGTGACGGATTCCACCTGTGGCATCTGCTGTCCAATGCGATCCATGATCCTCAACCAAACCTCCATGGCGAAAGTGCGAGTGATGAAAAGATGATCAGCCGACTCCTCTGAATCACCGGAAAGGCAGCACAAAGTATGGCCAATATCCATAAATCTGCTCAATCTATCAGTTGTAACCTGCCCAGAGAGATTCTCCACATGAGAATCGGAACCTTGAGTGGGCTCCTGGTGGACCAAATGAGACCGGTGAAGGGGGGACCGAAGGCCTCCATCCACGATAGTAGAGTAAGCCGTCTTGACTGAGAATCTCCCTGAGGGATCCCATTTCCATCTCCACCCATCGTGGGTGGATGGGTGAAGGCAAGCGCCCTGCAGAATAGCCAAAAGCTGGCACAGCTCCCCTATTTCTGTATCCCGCAGGGGTCATCTAAAAGTAACATTCCATCCACCCCTCCCATCAAAGACATAAGCCACTGAAATCCTCTTATCCACAGCAATACGAAATAAAGATGGAAAAGAGGTGCACAAAATGTAATCACTGCACCAAGGGTCCAACCAAAATAGACAAGAGTGACCATCCCCTATGGACAACTGGCTACCTGCACGAATAAGATCCATAGACTGAAGGATACCCTTCCACACACTAGAGACCTTCCTGGAGAGAGCAATTGCTAAATCCCAATGTCTGGATTCTCTGTATTATCTCTGGATGACAATGTCCTTTCACATGCCTGCATCCGGACTCCTAAGCCTCCACAGCCATTTGGAAAGTAGAGCAATGTTGAAGGCATTAATATCTTTCAAACCAAGACCACCATTGACCTTGGTTCTGCACACTCTACCCCAGCGGATGGCAAAGCCCCCTTTCTTAGGAACCCGTGTTCCATGCCAAAAAAAATGCCTCCTAATAGAATCTAACCTCCTGGCAACCTTCTTAGGGACCCTGAAAATGGAGAGGAAGTAAACTGGAATACTGTCAAACACAACCTGGCACAGGATCATCCTTCCACCATAAGAGAGAAGACGCCCCTTCCATCCTGCCAATCTGGATTGGAATTTACAAATCACCTTCTGCCAGTCCTGATCCTGCAAAGGTCGCGGGGAAAGTGGGAGGCCTCCAATTTTGCATCCCATTATTAGAGCAGCCCTTCTAAGGTCCTCCCTACCATAGTGAATGCCAATGAGACTGCTCTTATGGAAATTTACCCTCAGCCCACAAACCTCATCCAAGAGCTTCAAAATAAGTTTGGCTACAAAAAACTGCTCCTCATTGAGCCCCTGAAAGAAAAGGACAGTATCATCTGCATATTGAAGATGGGTGATGTTGAATCCATCCCTGCCAATACTACATCCAGTGATGAGCCATGAGTAGCTGCCATGTCCCACATTCTGCTCAACAAATGAGCCACCAAAACAAAGAGGACGGGAGAAAGAGGGTCCCCTGCCGCAATCCTCTCCCACTATGAAAGAACCGAGAAGGTTCCCCGTTGATAAGCACCGCAAAGGAAGCAAAGGTCAAACAAGCTTTGATCCAGTCCACCCATTTCTCCCAAACCCCATCCTCGCCAGAACCTGGAACAAACGACTCCAATTGACCTTGTCATAGGCCTTCTCAAAATCAAGCTTCAAAACCAAGCATGTCCATTTTTGTTGTTTGAGAGCATAGATACACTCCTGAGCCACCGAAAAATTCTCCTAAATATGTCGCCCCTTGATAAAAGCCCCTTGGTTCCATGAAATAAGTCTACATACCACCTTCTCCAAACGGGAAGCCAACATCTTGGTAATGATCTTGTACTTATGTTGGGCTCTTTTTTTAAAGAAAAGGGAGGAGGAGAAGCCCCCCACCGGTTCCCAAACCGGTGGGGGTCCAACCGGTGGCACCCCCCACCGGTTGGGAACCGGTGGGGGTGCCCACCCCCCCCCCCCTCTCTAATCTCTCTTTCACTCTCTCTCTCACTTGGACAACTGGTGGGTACCCCTACCGGTTGAGGCCCCTATGACCTATAAATACCTCTCCAAGGGGGAAGAAGAACTCCATGCCCATTTGACCCAAAATTTCATAGGGGAAACTGTGCCCATTTGAAGACCAAATCCGGTGCTCTTGCCCGGATTTGCTGCGTTTGGAGGATATTTTTCGTCTCGGAGGGCTCTCTTCCTAAGGTTTATTCCTAAGGAGAAACTCGCCGTTTTATAAGACGGGATTATGCCGAAATAATGAATGAAATGCCAATATTTGTTCTTTGAGCATATATGTGTGCATGTGTGTTCATGAATCTATTACTTAAGTAACACTATGTTATTATATTTTCATATACATAATTAATTAGTTTAATAACTAATTAAAATACATAAGTACATAATTAAATGTTCTAAAATACCCTTGGCCTCACCTCATACATAATTAAACCTAGACTCATAATCAAAACTCAATAATGAAACATTGAGACATAAAACAATATACTTAAGTTAAAAAATGACTTAAATACCCCCCATGCTTAATTAATTAATAAAATCTGCGAAATTTATTTAAAATCAGTAAAATGAAGATAAAAATCAGAAAAATTCTGTAAAAACCAGTAATACTCAGTAAAAAACAGAAAACCAAATCTGGAAATTACATAAACCCAAAAACATGACTTAAATATCCTTCATATATCCAATTAATTAATAAAAATCAGTAAAATTAATTTAAAAAATCAGTAAAAATCAGTAAAAAAACAGAGAACCAAATCTGAAAACATATAAAATTTCCAAAATGACCAAAATGCCCCCTAAAACTTAATGAAATTACAAAAACACCCTCATCCATAATAAAAATATGTAAAAATCACAGAAAATTCTTAAAAAATATCAAAACTTCTCCAATGCCCAAAATACCCTCCAAACCTTAATAAGATGGATAAAATTACCAAAATACCCTCAGTATGATAAAAATAAATAAAAAACTCATAAAAATATAAAAATAGACTATAAGTCTAACAAACCCGATTTAAGATAAAATTACCAAAATACCTCTATAACTTAAATATGTCTAAAATGATCCTAAAATACATCCTAAGGGTTTTCACGTTTCCCTAAAATGCTAAAAAACTTAAAGTGACCAAAATCCTAAAATCCTAATTATAAAAATACCCTTATAGGTCTAAAATACTTGGAATCAATCCAGATAACTCGGAGTCAATCCAAAACATTTTAAAAAGTCTCACAATCAATTATAAACCCATCCTAAACTTGGGTGAGACCAAGAGCTTAACCTAAAACATATCTTCATATGCATGTGCTACCTGTAGTAGTAGTGTTGCATGTTATAAGAGCATCAACGGACGGTTAATCAAGGGTTGTCGAGCAGTTGCTTGACGTAATTAACACTGACCGAGGTCAGTAGAGAGAGGTCATATACTCGGATCTTCGCCTGATCCGAAGTCCCGAACTCCCTGAGGGCTAATCCCAAGTTCTCATAGTCCAAGAAATAAAATAAATAAAACCGACCTATATTTCTCCAGATAAAAACAACAAAGATCCAAAATGACAGGATTTTTAAATAATCCGATAGGAGAGACAGCTAGGTTAGGTTCCAAACAACTTACCATTCAGAAGACTTATGGGCTTGTAGTCTGAAAGGCCCTATGCACCTTCTTTCATAGGGATAAGAACAAGATAAGTCTTGTTAATGCTTGCAAGATGTACTCTTCCCTCCTGAAATTCCAAAGTTTCCGATGGGAGATTGTTTTTTATTATCTCCCAACAATGTTGGAAAAATAGCAAAGGAAAGCCATATGGGCCGGATCTTTGTCACTTGCTGTGAGACTTCATTTTTTTATTTTGAAAGAATTTGGTTTAAAAAGAGAGGATTTTTTTATTTTGAAAACAGTCCTTTTTTATTTTAAAATGTAGACTTTGAGAACTTGAAATTAGTCCTCAGGGAGTCTAAGGTTTTGGATCAAGTGTGGATCCCGGCATTTGATCTCTCCCCATTGACTTCACTCAATGTTAATTACGTCAATCAACGATTGGCCACCCCTGATTAACCGTCTATTAAAGCCCTTGCAATAAAAATGCACAACAAGAAAGTCAAACATTGCAACACACATAAAGGAAACAAGTTTTTGTTTTAGACACTTGCATAGACTTTGTGGATTCGGTGTCTATCTTTTATAATCCCTTTAGAAATCTTAGAGGATACTATAGAGGATATTTAGAGGACTTTAGACTCGCATGAAGACACGTAAGCTAATGATCTTTAAAAAATTTTAAGAGAAATATGTTTTTGAGCAAAATCCCCATTAAAACCCTGGTCATCATAGAATTTGATAATGTCCTTTAAGCATCCTTTTAGAAATCTTTGAGAAACTGTTAAGGAAATCGTTAAAATTAGATAGGTCCGGACATCATCCTCTCTTTCCTTTTACTCTTTTTAGGAACTCGCGAGGAAAGGACTTAGCTAATGGGATATGATAACCACCACATAACTAAGACTATCCTCTTAAAGTTAATGGTCCTCCAACCAATATGAAGAAATCAAAACCCACTTATTTTGAAAACATATCCAACTTGGTCAACACATTCATCATTTAAACAAATGAAATTAAGCATGTATAAATTAAAGGAAATTAGATATGCATTAAATAAATAAAATTAGACATGCATCAACCATGTGCAACTTTATTTAAATCCACTTTATGTACATATCAAGTTACATCACTTTTGACCATTCCATCGATAAGAATGAATTTTGAAAATTTGATCACTCTACCAATAAGAGTGAACTACAATTTCATGGCCAATCCCTTAATAGGAAAGAACCACACAATTTAATGGCCATTCCACCAATAGGAATGAACCAAGAAAATTGAATATTGATCACTCTATCAATAAGAGTGAACCACAACTTCATAGCTAATCCACCAATAGGAAAGAACGAAGAAAAGTGATTATTGGTCAGTCTACTAATAAGAGTGAACCACAAACATAATGGTCAATCCACCAATAGGAAAGAACCATAAACACATTGACCATTCCATCAATAGGAATGAGCCACATAATTAATTAATTGAGATTTTAACCATTCAACCAATATAAATGAACCACATGATTAATTAATTGAGACTTTGGCCATTCAACCAATATAAATAAATCACATGATTAATTAATTGAGACTTTTGCCATTCAATCAATATGAATGAATCACTTGATTAATTAATTAAAACTTTGGCCATTCAACCAATATAAATGAACCACATGATTAATTAACTGAGACGTTGGCTATTCAACCAATATGAATGAACCACTTGATTAATTAATTAAAACTTTGGCCATTCAATCAACATGAATGAAATACATGATTAATTAAGACTTTGGCCGTTCAATCAATATGAATGAACCACTTAACAAATCAACATAATTACAAATTAATCTAAGGGTCAAGCTCAATATGTGCCACACACGACAAATCCCGAGGCTTTGGAGTCATGGACGCAGCCTTCCCGCGAGCTTTTTCTCCATTAGCAAAGCCTCCACGTCTTCAGAAAAGCCTCTCTCTTCTCTGTTTTTGCAGCAGCCCCCTATGGGGTATTTATAGAGTAGGAAAGAAGGAGATAGGGATGAAAAAGAGAAGGGGAGGGGTGCGGTAGGCACCCCTACCAGTGGAGAGCCCACCGGTGGCACCCCCCACCAGTGGGGGTGCCTACCGGTAGGGGTGTGTCCACCGGTGGCAACCCCCTACCAGTGGGTGTAAGGGGGGGGGGGGGGGGGGTGGTGGGGATGGGCTCCTCCGTCCTCCACCTCCCTTCTTTTTCTTATTTTTTTTCCTTTTATCCCCTTTTTTCTTTTCTTTTTTTCTTCTAAAAATGTTTCAACAAATACCCCCCACGAGACATGTGTCGGAAGCAAGGCGAAGGCATGTGTCCCGTGTATCCACTTCATAATCTATGTTTGCCCTTATCACGTGTGATCCTCTGCATTCGGCTGAGGGCTCCTGGACCTTGCCTTGAGTATGTCGCAATCTACCCAAACCTCCTCGAGATTTCAGGAGTGAACCATTCTTTGTGGTGTTAATCCTCCATAATTTTATTGCCTCTGAGCAGGTGTAGCTTGTAGTTTGTTAGGAGATAAATCCTTTATCCTTTTCCAGCATTTACCCACTTCTTCAAAATACTTGGGAATAAATACCTTTTTTCGGCATTTTATGATATAAAATGGAAGTGACCCTAACTGGCTAGAGCTTTGACTACAACAAGTCCATCTTTGGGTATGGATACCCTCTTCTGGAATTTTACGGCACATGATGAAAGTGACCCTAACTAGCTGAAGCTTTGACTGCAACAAGTCGATCTTTGGGTATGGACTATGGATACCTTCTTCTGGAACTTTAAGGAACATAATGAAAGTGACCCCAACTAGCTGGAGCTTTGACTGCAACAAGTCAATCTTTGGGTATGGATACCCTATTCTGGAATTTTAGGGCATATGATGAAAGTAACCCTAACTAGCCGAATCTTTGGCTGTGATAAGCTAATCTTTACATATGGATAATCCTCTTCTAACATTTTAGGGCACATTACGAAAGTAACCCTAACTGGCTGAAGTTATGACTGTAATAAGTCAATCTTTGGGTATGGATAACCCCTTCTGGCATTTTAGGGCACATTGTGAAAGTAACCATAACTAGCCGAAGCTTTGCCTGCAGTGAGCCAGACTTTGTAACTTTAACATGATTCATAGGCTTTCATCTTACTTCTTTGCCCTTCAAACTTTTGATAGTAAATTGCTCTTAATTCTTTCTTTCCTTTTATACTTAGCATGCTTCTTTCCTCTTTTGCATCGTGGCCAAGGCAGGAGGCCTGTCTTTGTTGTTCTTGGACGACGCCCGAAAACTTTCTGGTAAATTTGATACGACTTTGACTTACTTGATCATCTGCTATCTCGGCTTCTTCGAGTATCGAACACCACCTTTGGTTCCTCAAATGTGTTTAACAGCTTTCGGGACAACCTGACTCATAGGCACGATGTCAGGTCTCTTCATAAGACTTGAACTTTGGCAGGTTCTTGTCATAATTATATCGCCGTCTTTCTGAAGTTGAGTTTGATTTTGCCTCCCTTCTCTTCGAGATCTGGCTACCCTAAGGACTTGTCTCAGATAGCGCTCTCTCTGTGACTTGGTTGTCCTGAAAGCCTATCTAGGACAACTCATTTATCCCTTAGTGTAATCTTAGTTTCAAATCGTTCTAATGTTGTGTAACTACCTCTCTTTTTTTTAACTAACTCTAACGCCATTTCGGGTTTTTACCAGAATTAGCCACCCCTTATTTTTGCCTGTACGCCTTTTCGGGTTTTCGTGCAGTGAGGTTATCCATGTTTGCCTAAGGCGCCCTTTCGGATTTTCACCTTAGCTGGATTTTAGGACCTTTTTGCCCTTAACTATTCATTTTCTTAGAGGAAGCAGTTAAGTCTATCGGGGCACCTCAATTTTAAGTTCCCCTTTTTTTCAGTAGGGCATTATGGCTCCCTTGTGGGCTAGACTTGAATAGAGTTCTCAATTTTGTTGCGTAGGGAATTGTGGCTTCCCTGTGGGCCGAAGTGGTGAGACTTAGGATTGTTGTGGTACTAGGAATTCTGAGTTTTGTGAAGCTTTGGAACACAATGGCTCCTTGGGCTAAGATTTGCCTCTTGAACGAAACTTTTCCGGTGGGACGGAGGATTTGGAGATTTTCCTAGAAAAGTAAAAAAATTCCAAATAACGCGATGGACTTTTGAGATTTTTTGAGGGGATAAAGACTCTAAGTAGCCATGAACTTTAAGTTTTCAAAGGAGTAAAGACTCTAAGTAGCCATGCATTTTGAGTTTTCACAGAGATTCCCCGGTGGGATGAGATATTTTGAGTTTCTATGGCTTTGTGATTGAAAGTTGTGGGTTTTAGGACACAATGGGTCCTCGGGCCGGAAACTTTTGGAAGACCTCTCTTTTTTTTAACTAACTCTAGCGCCCTTTCGGGTTTTTACCAGAATTAGCCCCCCCTTATTTTTGCCTGTACGCCTTTTCGGGTTTTCGTGCAGTGAGGTTATCCATGTTTGCCTAAGGCGCCCTTTCGGATTTTCACCTTAGCTGGATTTTAAGACCTTTTTGCCCTTAACTATTCATTTTCTTAGAGGAAGCAGTTAAGTCTATCGGGGCACCTCAATTTTAAGTTCCCCCTTTTTTCAGTAGGGCATTATGGCTCCCTTGTGGGCTAGACTTGAATAGAGTTCTCAATTTTGTTGCGTAGGGAATTGTGGCTTCCCTGTGGGCCGAAGTGGTGAGACTTAGGATTGTTGTGGTACTAGGAATTCTGAGTTTTGTGAAGCTTTGGAACACAATGGCTCCTCGGGCTAAGATTTGCCTCTTGAACGAAACTTTTCCGGTGGGACGGAGGATTTGGAGATTTTCCTAGAAAAGTAAAAAAATTCCAAATAACGCGATGGACTTTTGAGATTTTTTGAGGGGATAAAGACTCTAAGTAGCCATGAACTTTAAGTTTTCAAAGGAGTAAAGACTCTAAGTAGCCATGCATTTTGAGTTTTCACAGAGATTCCCCGGTGGGATGAGATATTTTGAGTTTCTATGGCTTTGTGATTGAAAGTTGTGGGTTTTAGGACACAATGGGTCCTCGGGCCGGAAACTTTTGGAAGATTTTAGGTTTTGGGATACAACGGCTCCCCGAGCCAAAAACTTTGAAATTTTTGAAATTTTGGGATATAATGGCTCCAAGGGCCAAAAACTTTTGGAAGATTTTAGAAAACCTTGGTTTTGCTTGGGGTACAAGCAACTTTGGGATGGAGGAACCTTTTGAACCTATCCAAGGTAAAGATCGGATTTTCCCACTTTTTTACTAAGTCGGGAGGACATCGTCGTCATCGTCTTGGTCGTAGTCCTTTATTTAATGTCACCCCACCAGTTGTAGAGTGATCTAAGAGTTTTCTTGTCATTGACGACTCTGATATCCTCCCTAGATAAGGATGTGAGAGAACTCGACGCTCAACAAAGGTAGGCAAAGAGAATTCTCCCTCCATTAGGGTGCTTTTGCCAGTCGTTTTCTCTCTTTTTGTTTTACTAATCATAGCGCCTTCACAGATTTTCCCCAAGGCTAGCTCCTTCTTACTTTTGCCTGTGAGCCCTTCCGGATTTTCACACAGATTGGTTTACTTTTTTACGAGAAAACCAATTAAGTTTGTCGAGACACCTTATTTTTAAGCCCCCCTTTTTTTTCTCTTTTTTTTTTCAAGACTTACTTCGACTGTGGATTTTCTGACAATTCATGCTCTAAGGCATAATAAAACATCATGTGGTGCCCATTCAATGGAGGAAATGCCACATTTTCTTTTTCATCGACTAATTTGTAGGCGCCTCCTTCATATACTTTACTGACTATGAAAGGTCCTATCCATTAGGCTTAAACTTGTTCCTGGGACGAGACGCCATTACATCTTTTTGTTTGACCATGACAAGGTCACCTTCCTTGAACACTCTTTCTTTTACCAACTTATCAAAAGCCCTAGATATAGGGCCTGATAGACTTGCAGACATTGGTAAGCCGCCAATCTTTCGCCTTCGAGGTCTACCAACTCCTCATAGCGCCTTTGTGCTTCATTTAGGTCACCTTCTTGTCATTCATAATGCAGAGCCACCCGATAGGAAGCCAATTCAATTTCAATCGGCACTACTGCCTCTGCCCCTTTATTGCATTCTGAGGCACGAATGTGATATCAAACTCCATGAGGAGTAAGGCCCACTTCCCCAATCTCCTTGACAGTGCAAGCTGCTTGAGGAGGAACTTCAACGGATCATATAGTGATATTAGCTGAACTTTATATGCCAAGAGATAGTGCCTCAACTTCTTCACAGCAAACACCAGGGCCAAACACATTTTCTCCATAGGGGAGTATCGATGCTCAGGATCCACCAGCATTATGTTTAAGTAATATAAGGGTTCTTTCCCGTCTTCATTTTCTTGGGCGAGCAATGCCTGCAGTGAAGCATCTATGGCTACAATGTATAGGATTAGAGGCTTGCCTTGTACCGGTGCCCCCATCACCAGTTGCTTGAGAAGATAATCCTTAATCTTGTCCAGGGCATGTTGGCATTCCTCATCCCATACAAAAGGTGCCCCCTTCTTTGTCAGCTTTGAGAAGGGTTTACATCTTCTCGACAGGTTGGAGATGAATCTTCTGATGTAGGCTAACCTGCCTTGCAAAGATTTGAGCTCAGTCAGATTCTTAAGAGGAGGCAACTCCCGGATGGCTTTGATTTTGTCGAGGACGATTTCTGTACCTCTATATCTTACCATAAATCCGGGAATTTGCCGCTGGACATGCCAAAGGCACGCTTCATGGGATTCATCTTCAATTGATATTGTCTAAGCCTCTCGAATACCCTTCGGAGATCTGCCAGATGGTCTTCTTTTCTTTCGGATTTTACAACCAGGTCGTCAACATAGCACTAGACCAAGTCATGGAGCATCTCGTCAAATATCTTTGTCATGGCCCTCTGATAGGTGGCACCAGCATTCTTGAGCTCAAAAAGCATTTACTTGTAGTTGAATATCCCTTTAGGGGTTCTATAAGGCTATAAAATTCTTATCTTTGACGGCCATTCTGATTTGATTATAACCCGATGACCCATCTATGAAGGATAATGCTTTGAAACCTGTAGTGACATCCACCGTTATTTCTATGATCGTTAGTGGAATGTGATCTTTTGGGCATGCCTTATTCAAGTCTTGGAAGTCAATGCAGACTCGGACTTGACCATTCTTCTTCTTCACTGGCACAATATCGGTCGACCACACTGGATATATGCATTCTTCAATAAAGTCAACTTCCCGCATCTTGTCAACTTCTGCATTTACCTTCACCACCAATTGCTTGCTCTTGGCTGCGGCCCGGCTCATGGGCATTCAGCCCATCTTTGCCTTCGCCTTCTGCGGGAGCAACACCCCCGTTCTAGGTTCGTTGGCTTACCCCTATATTACTTTGATTCAGCCACTGTGGGCTTGCTTCATCTGCCGCCTCAAAGGCCCGTCCTGCTGAGCTATATTGGCAATCTCAGCTGGATCTTCAGGCAATGAAGCTTGCCTATAATTGGTACTAGAGGCATAGCAGGTGTATACCCAAATACCATATATGGTCACCTGCTTCTTTTTGGGGTTTACAAGGAAAGTGTCCCCAATCTTTGAAGACCGAAGTCCTCTGTTGGATGGGTTGTAGTTGCTCCTTGACTTTACAAGCCCCTTTCTTTTCTGACCCCGTAGGGAGCGAGGTCGAGTGTCTTCAATGATAGTTTGCCTCATTAACTCTTTGAACTTTTGAAGTTCTTGCTCGGCTAAGGCAGCCCTAGCCTGGCGAATTCTTCGAGCTTCCTCCTCGGTCACCCATATTTGCTTTAGGCGGAGGTTTCTGTCTTCCATAGGATTGCCTCCTCTTTAAGGCATTCTTGTTGTGACTTCAATTCTTTGCTCCTGCTAAATAGGAGCCCTGGGTTGATGTCTTCGCTCCTGCTGGAAAGGAGCCTTTAGTGTCTTTTGTTTCTTCTTAAAAGCCGCCTTATCTTGGCAGACCTTCGGGAGTATCCCAAACTGGTTCTGGACCGGAACCGATGGGATATGATAGATCTTGTGGGTTATAGGCTCCCCGCCATCCAAGCAGATGTGGAGATTACCTACCAGAATAGTCTTTTCTGTATTGGACAGGCTTGCAGTATGGTTCTTCTTTTGCACCTATTGGAAGAGGAGGCGGGTGCAACACAAATGGTGTTTATAAAGAAGACCCAGCCGGGTCTCCCTTTGATGTGATTCCTTCAGGCACAGGAAGCGTGCCGCGTATTCTTCTCTTCCATAGTAGGCTCCAGTGCAACAACAACCTCTAGGAAGTAGGGGGATCCAATGACAGCAGGGAAGTCGCCAAAACATGTTGGCGTGGTGAGGTATCCGTATTGGGCATGAGTGGCCACCATGAGCGGACCATACGTCACCTTTGCGGCCATTTGGTATATGAATTTCCTCGCACCTGCATGAAACATGGCAACATTAGTGTTGTCATGATAAGGGCTTTATTGGACAGAGAGATGAGGGGAAGGAGAGGTCCCACCGGGCGTGCCATTTGTGAGACTTCATTTTTTTATTTTCAAAGAGTTTGGATTAAAAAGAGGATTTTTTTTTATTTTGAAAATAGTCTTTTCTATTTTAAAATGTAGACTTTGAGAACTTGAATTTGATAGTGTCCTTTAAGCATCCTTTTAAAAATCCTTGAGAAACCGTTAACGAAATTGTTAAAATTAGATAGGTCCGGACAATACCCTCTCTTTCTTTTTACTCTTTTTAGGAATTTGCAAGGAAACGACTTAGCTAATGGGATATGATAACCACCACATAACTAAGACTATCCTCTTAAAGTTTAATGGTCCTCCAACTAATATGAAGGAACCAAAACCCACTTATTTTGAAAACATATCCAACTTGGTCAACACATTCATTATTTAAACAAATGAAATTAAGCATGTATCAAATAAAGAAAATTAGACATACATTAAACAAATAAAATTAGACATGCAATGTGCAAAACTATATTTAAATCCACTTTATGTACATATCAAGTTACAACACTTTTGACCATTCCATCAATATGAATGAATCGTTGAAAATTTGGTCACTCTACCAATAAGAGTGAACTAAAACTTCATGGCCAATCCCTCAATAGAAAAGAACCACACAATTTAATGGTCGTTCTACCAATAGGAATGAATCAAGAAAATTGAATATTGGTTACTCTACCAATAAGAGTGAACCACAACTTCATGGCCAATACACCAATACGAAAAACCAAGAAAAATGATTATTGGTCACTCTACCAATAAGAGTGAACCACAACTTCATGGCCAATCCACCAATAGGAAAGAACCAAGAAAACTTATTATTGGTCACTCTACCAATAAGAGTGAATTATAAACATAATGGTCAATCCATCAATATGAAAGAACCATAAACACATTGGCCATTCCACCAATAGGAATGAACCACATAATTAATTAATTGAGATTTTGGCCACTCAACTAATATGAATAAACCACATGATTAATTAATTGAGACTTTGGCCATTCAACTAATATGAATGAACCACTTGATTAATTAATTAAGACTTTGGCCATTCACCAATATGAATGAACCATTTAACAAATCAATAGGATTACAAATTAATCCAAGGGTCAAGCCCAATATGTGCCACGCACGACAAATCTCGGGGCTTTGGAGTCTTGGACGGAGCCTTCCCGCAAACTTTTTTTCCACCGGCAGAGCCTCCACGTCTTCAGAAAAGTTTCTCTCCTCTGTTTCTACAGCAGCCTCCTATGGGGTATTTATAGAGTGGGAAAGAAGGAGATAGGGATGAAAAAGGAGAAGGGGAGGGGTGCAGTAGGCACCCATACCGGTGGAGAGCCCACCGATGGGGGTGCAGAACAGGGGGGGGGGGGGGGGGGGCCATGGGCTCCTCCTCCCTTCTTTTTCTTATTTTTTTTCCTTCTATCCTCCTTTTTTCTTCTAAAAGTGTTTCAACACCTGCGAAGGAAAAAACTACAAGCCTCATCTCCTCCTCTGTAAAAAGGGCAGTCAAAAGTGATATCTCCTCTGCAGACACATGTGGCAAAAGGTCTTCCACAAAGGAAGGTATCCAGTAATCTCCTCGGAATACAACCTAGTGTAGAAATCAATAACATGCCTCTGAATAGACTTTGGACAGGAGAACACGTGTCCCATCCCTTAAGGATCTGATAAAGTTGATCCTACGTCTCCCTGAAGCAATTCTTTGAAATAAGTTGTGTTTCTGTCCCCTTCCTTCAACCACCTCTCCCTAGACCTCTATTTCCAATACACTTCTTCTTTAAGCAGAATATCCTCATAGTCTGCCTTCAGCTTGGTTCTATTGTCCCTGCCATAGTCATCCAGCAAGCCTACCTCCTCTAGTTCATCTAGTGTTGCAATAGACTCTAAGATGTGATCTTTAGCCACCTTGCTAGGAATTTAGAAGCAACCCACACCGATAGGGCTCTCTATAGGTCCTTCAAATTCCTGACCAAGGTAGCCATGTAAGAAACACCTAGTGAACCAACCTTCCAATTCCTCCTCACCACATTCATGAAGTCATCCTCCTTAAGCAAGAATTTCTCAAAACGGAACTTGTGCCTGACAAAATAGCTGAAACTAGTCTTTAGAAGAATAGGCTTGTAGTCAGAAACTGGTCTAGCAAGACAATCAGCTTGTAGACTGGAAAGTGCTTCTCCCAATCCACCGACACAAGAAACCTGTCAAGCCTGAAGTGGGATGCCGATTCCCTCATATTGGACCAAGTAAAAAGGGAATTAGGAGTTGAGATCTCAACAAATGCAGCCTCAACTATGAAATCTTGGAAGTCCTCCATAACTCCCAAAAGTGAGGTCGCAGTCGATCTCTCATGAGGAGCAGGAACAACATTGAAGTAACCCATCACACACCACGGATTACTAGACCTGTAATGGTAATCCAAAAGAGCCTCCCATACCTCCCTCTTTTCCTCTCTACCTTGCGGGACATAAACCCCAAAGAGATCCCAAACAAAATCATCTACTACTGATCGGAAAGATAGGGAAATAACAAACCTGCTCACCACCCTCCCAACCTCCCTTTCTTCCACCACAACTCATTCCAAAGCACCACAATCCCCCCCCGACCTACCCACAGCCGGCGACGAAGTCCCGTTAGTAAGTCTACCTCCCCCAATCTCCCTCACCAGCACCTCCTTATCTTCCTCACAATTGGTCTCCCGTAGGTAAAGGACATCAATCTTGCATCTTCTCACAAACTTCATGATAATCACTTTCTTCTCCCTCACACAGATGCCCATCACATGCCAGGACACGATCCTCATAAGGACATAGGTCTAGAGTTCTCCCTACCCTCACCTCCCCCAACCTCTTGCGCCACGACCTCTCCAGTCACTACCCTCATTCTTCGAGCACTCCTGTTAATCCCAATCTACCACCTCGTCTGAATTCTAGAGTAGGCCGCCCTGATGTCCTTGTCCACACCACAAAAGGATACTCCCACCTTCTCCGCCACCTCCCGTGTTTGTTCCTCTGCCAGCCTCTGCACCTTGGCTAATAATTCTTTCACATCCTCTCCCCCCTCCTCGAACTCTGAGGCATGCCCATATCCTCCCTCACACCCTCCATGTCCTGCTCAGACCCCTCATTAGAAGACTCTTCAGAGCCCTCTTGCTCTGGGGCCTGCTTATCCTCCAAGAGGAGTGTAGCAAGGACGCAGTTTAGCCCCTCCCCAATAGGGAGCTCCTACACTTGGGCCAGATGGAGCCCAGAGTCAGCCTGTCTAGCCGTCTAGAGGTTGAGGCTGTCGCACGAGGTAGGCTGGAGGCTCCCGCCTGTTTCCATCTCTAGACAGTGATGCACCTCCTTTAAGGGGCTCCTCCCACCAGTAAATGGTGAGTCTTCCAGCCGCAAACCAGTCGTTGTACCGGGGGGTAGGAGCACCTCGGCCATTGACGAGCTCCTCTTGGTCCTCAAACCACCCACAGGCCTAGGTAAACCCCTCAGAAGCATCAACACGGGCGCAGAGAGAGACTTCAACAACAATCGTGGTTCCCTGTCCAGCCCGCTCCCAAGAGCTAGTGACCTGCCAATGTTAAAGGAGGGTCCGAGAGCTGGAGGACTGGAGGAGGGAGGGCCTTGGGGCTGAAAGTTGGGCTCCAGAGGGGGGAACAAAGAGAAGGCTCCATCGGGCGCCCTACCGTACACAGAAGAATAGGAAACCTTCCTCCAATCGACAGGGAGGAACAGGCAGCGACGAGTAAAGACGAAGGGTCCTAGACCTTATTAGCTAAGTTTCGGGTAATAAGGTTAATACTCGAATGACTTACATGAGGATCAACGGTCCTCGATCCATCATCCCCTCCCCTAACCGCTGAAGCACTCCTCACGAATAGGCCCATATCTAAAGATCGGACGGCTACAAGATCGGCTCGTTTAAAATTTGAATGGACGGCTCCGATCAATCCACGCCCTTCTCCTTCAACCCTATGTACAACGCCCTGAAACCCGAGCGCGCCAGACTTGGTGCTCTATGCCGGTCCCGATAGACAGTGGACACAAACAGCGAAGGAAGCATCGGAGTTTGCTAGCTCCACCACCTCCAGGATAAAGGACATGCTACTAACGGCGACCCCCACCTCCACCGGCCCAGTGTCCAGATGCTTCACTTCCTCCTCCGTTAGCATGCCAGAGTTCTGGATTATAAGCTCTATCCCCTCCCTGTCACAGAGGAGTAGGAGTACGCCAGCAAGGCGCAGAGAAACCCTAACCATCTGGGAGTCAGGGAAGGTGCCTCGCCTCCAGTCCCATGCAACCACCTTTAGAGTGGACCCCTCCCACACTAAAAAACCGATTTTCGCTAGCTCTGTGGCTTCCTCCTCCGACTTGGCCACTGCAACGGAAGCGCCACTGGCAGGGTAGATCTCCTAGCCGCTTTCCAGACCTCTCACCCTCCTAAAGACATCTACCACCGAGTCTCGATCAGTAGGGCCACCTAACGGGGACACCCAAAGGCATCGCCGGAGCCAGACGATTCTTTGAGCGATGATCTCCCTTGAGGTAGGGACGACTGGGGCAGCCTGCGAAGAGCGGTGTGTGGGCCTCCCACTTGCTACGGCCTGGGCATAGGACCTCCCTACCTGCCTAAGCCTCTCCTCCCTGCAGTCCTTCTCTACAGGACCTCCCTACCTGCCAACACACATTCCCCAAAAAGACAAAAGAACGGGGTCTTAACTATCGACCCATTACAATAAGCTGGGACCCATTCTTTGGCCCTCTGACAAACAAACTGTCCAATTCTTTCCAACACCAATGCCTCATTCCTAAATATTCACCAATTCCTCTAACTCCAAATGGCCCAGACCAGAGCATGTAAGACCAACCACGAAATTTAGCGTCCCTCCGTTGACGGCGAACGATCTCTCCAAAAACCAAGTAGGTTGTAGATCGACCCCCTTTGCGAAAAACTTTGATGCAACTTGTCATCCAAAAATTGCCAAACCCCACTAGAAAAGAGCAGCCCGTGAAGAGGTGGTCCACTGTCTCATCACCCAAGCCACACAGTAGGCATGTGGTGGACAGCTCCTCAATATATTGGGCTAGTCTCTAGCACATAGGCAACCTCTCGTAACAAACACGTTACACACCACATGAGGATCTTGACCTTCAAAGGTGACTTTGGCTTCCAAATCAAAGTTGCAAAAGGAAACCTCAAACTGCTGTCAACCAACATCTGATAAGCCGATTTGACGGAGAAGCTCCCATTTGTCTCCCATCTCCAAACCCACTAATCAGGAGATGACGTATCAAGGAAGGCCCCCTGAAGGAGGGAGAGTAGCTGAGTGAACTCCACAATCTCATCATCCTTTAGTTGTCTCCTGAAAGTAGGCTACCAAGTTGAAACCCCACTTTGGTGACTTAACAAATAGTATAAAAGACAATGAAACTTTCATTGTTATTTTTTACATTCTAATCCTTTTTAAGAGTCCAGCAATATCATTTGTCATTTGTTTGTTTGAATGGTAACTCACTATTGATCTTTTTTCTTTTACTTTTGAGGTGCTTTTGATTCTCATGTGAAAAGAAAAAGAAAGAACCATGAATGGGAAAAATAAAGGTTGTGTTAATTATGTAGTCAGTTGCTCCTACTACTGCTGCCAGTCCATCTGTGGATGCCTACTGCTACTACTGTGCGCCCTTTGCCATTTGAGATACTACTACATTCACCACAAGATGGGGCTTAGCAACCACCTTCATTCCCTACATATCTGCAAACAGATTGGATCTTGCTTTGATTTGGTTTCTATCCAAATACTTAGATATTATATGATACGACTTATTCGAAGGATATTACTCTTAATCATGGTTTGTCGTATCCATGGAATTCCGACACGGATCGGGAGGCCAGATCGGGACCCGCCAATGCCGATCCGAATCGGGATCGGATCGGCCGGAATCATGGATGGCAGTACCGGCCGATACCGGTACGTACCAGTATCGGCCGATACCGGTACCCGATA
The DNA here is from genome assembly GCA_030544215.1 of Zantedeschia hybrid cultivar. Taxonomy (NCBI): domain Eukaryota; kingdom Viridiplantae; phylum Streptophyta; class Magnoliopsida; order Alismatales; family Araceae; genus Zantedeschia; species Zantedeschia hybrid cultivar. The sequence continues at coordinate 17,835,357 of JARZZO010000005.1, forward strand.
CATGTAAAGGGTATCGGCCGATACTGGGCCGGTACGTATCGGTAGCGGTACCTACCAATACGGGTACCGATACCGGTACTACCATCCCTGGCCGGAATAGACTGAAATCGGCTGGAATTGGCCGGGATCGGCTGATTCCAACTGGATCGGGACCGCCGATCCCGATCTAAATCAGACGATCCGGATCGGGATCGACCGCTTCTGCATATTCCATGGCCGTATTGTATCAGATCAGGCTGACTCATACGAGTCGACTTGTATTTGGGCAGACCCAATCTGTTGGTATGCTCTGAGTCGGATCAGATCGTGCCGACTCATACATGCTTAATGGAATGTTTTAAATTGAGTTTTCATATTTGATAAGTAAAATTATACTTTTTATATCAATTAATAAGGTACATTTCTTTAAAATGTGGCTTAAATTCATTAATTTTAACAAACTCATTGGCTTGTCTCGTGTGACTCGTGTGAGTCGGATCGCTATCGTACCATATGTGAGAAGATACGATCTTATACGTATTAAAGATACGGCGAACCTTGCTCTTTCTTTTTTTTGGGAAAAGTGACCTATTGCCTATAGGCCACTAATTCATTAAGAAATAAAAGTAGTATAGAAAAGTTGAGACCTGAAAGTCTCGCAACCAAGAAACCCCTTACAAGCAAAACAAGATACCCAGCCCAAAAATAATCTTAAAACTTATCTCAAGTTTAAGATCAAAATAGACAGCAGAAAATAAAATTACACCATCATAGGAATACTTTATGCCACTGCCGTAACAAATAATTAAGTAAAGAACAGTCCATCTGTGGACCGGCTGATCCGGATCGGGATCGGGATCGGCGATTCTGCATTCCATGGTCGTATCGTACCGAATCAAGCCGACTCATACAAGTCGACTCGTATCTGGACAAACCCAATCTGCTGGTATGCTCCGAGTTGGATCGGATCGTGCCGACTCATACATGCTTAATGGAATGTTTTAAATTGAGTTTTTCATATTTGATAAGTAAAATTATACTTTTTATATCAATTAATAAGGTACATTCTCTAAAATGTGGCTTAAATTCATTAATTTTAACAAACTCATTGGCCTGACTCGTGTGACTCATGCGAATCGGATCGCTATTGTACCGTATCTGAGAAGATATGATCTGATACGTATCAGAGATACGGCAAACCTTGCTCTCTTTTTTTCTCTTTTATTTTTTATTTATTTTGGGTGGGGGGGGGGGGGGGGGGGGCGCGGGGAGTGACCTATAATAGGCCACTAATTCATTAAGAAATAAAAGTAGTACAGAAAAGTTGAGACCTGAAAGTCTCGCAACCCAGAAACCCCTTCCTTACAAGCAAAACAAGATACCCAGCCCAAAATCTTAAAACTTATCTCAAGTTTAAGATCAAAACAGACAGCAGAAAATACAATTACACCAGCATAGGAACACCTTATGCCACTGCCGTAACAAAGAATTAAGTAAAGAACAGTCCATCTGTGGACCAATCCCAGCTGCTCTACCCCACTCTGACACCCATTTAACTGCTCTCTTCGTCATTGCATAAATGTTGTTAAAAATGTCATCGAATCTTCTGGCGTTCCTCTCATTCCACACAGTCCACAGGAAAGCAAGTAGGATGATTGACCACAACTTTTTATCATAGGAGACAGGACAGCTAGATTCCCACCACTCCATGAATTCCATAACATTTTGAGGTTCCTTCCATGCAATATTCAGGATCTTGCATAAGCAGTTCCACAGGGCAGTAGTTATTCCACAGACAGAAAATATGATCCATATCCTCTTCAAATATTCCATAAAATATACAGGTGGCTTTATGGTTTTGCACAAAAGATTTGATTCTGTCCAAAAGTCTACCCAGAGCCATCTTCCAAAGGAATATGTTGATCTTATTAGGCAGACATTTAGACCAGACAATATGGACATTTGCTCTTAATATATATATATATGGACATCCATTAATATCCCTTTAATAATTAAAATGGATAAGAAAACTTGTATTCCATTTTGTTAAGGCACTCATCCATTTAAAGAATTACTTCGTTCAACATAGCATTTAGATTAGACATCTAAATGTTGTTTTAAAGACAATAAGGGAGTGGAAGTGGGAGCCCAATTCCCCACCCCTGGTAACCTGCACATCCCCTTTCCCCCTGCAGCCTCCTCTTCACACTCCAATAGCCCACCCCCCTCCCATCCCCAATAGTCTATCCCCTCCCCCTCTTCCCATCTTCTCCCACCATAGAGTCAACCATCTTTCCACCCCCTCGGGTGGAATGGTGCAGCTTCCTTCTGATCTGGTGTGATATTATATAGTCTCCTTTCTTCTCTTTTTTTCCTTACCTTTCTGCATAGGTATACATTCTTCTTTTAACAACTTGTCGAGCCTTATCTCTCAAGTCAATTGTCAGCTTCCCACTTTCCCTCCCTTCTGTTTTTGCCTTTTTTTCCCCCTTTTTTTCTTGGAAGTAAGTGACCATACCACTAATCTTATTGGCAATGAAAAGAGGTAGTAGTAATACAATCAAAAGAGGAGAGGAGGTTTTCCTCCCATACTTCAAAGAAAACACCTACTAAGCAAGCAGGGTTATGACTGCGGGTTCCTCTTCCCTTTTTGCTGATTTTCTACTCTTGAGATACGATTCATATTATTCAGTTAAGTTGTATGCAATGGCTTGAATGCCTTCACTAGTTGTTCTTTCAAAATGTTTTGAACATCTTTCTCATTTCCAGACTAAATTTTCACATCATTTGCCATGAAAAAAAAAACTTGGTCAATCCTTCAATGGAAAAACATAGAAACAAGATAAAATTGTGTACCTAAATTAATCGGTTCTTATGGTAAACCTCATTGTTGTAAACTAAACCATATCCACTTTTGCAAAAGCTTAAATATGCTTTTACATTGAAGTTTTTGATGGAAAATGTACTGAGAACAGAAAAGGCAGCCCTGGCATTCTTCGCGTAAAAACTAGATAAGGAGAATGAAAACTACCCTTCCTCCAGGCTTTCAAATTCAACAGTTGCTTTGTCCGTCTCTATTTCACATATAACATCACCCACACCAATCTACCAAAAGAAGAAATGCCAAAAATAAAAATCACTGAGATTAAGCATGAGTAATTTTCATTTATTAACAAAATAGTGACTCACAGTCGAAACAACTGAAAATTTGTCGCAAAACATTTATCCAAATAAATATATCCAACCTTATCCCCTTCTTTCTTTCTCCACTTCGCTATGTTACCTTGACTCTGAAGTGACATATAAAATAAGTGTAAACAAAGTGCCAACATTTAAATAGTAAAAGCAATACCATCAAATCTTATCACATTTCCCTTACCATTGTTGGGGACAGAGCAGGCATTGTTAGAACAATATGCGAAGGAACATCTGCAGTGTGAAAGTGACACAAGATTTATTGATGGATATAGAAGATAAAACCAACCTAGATGCACCTAGATATTGCAGTAGTGTTAACTATGTTGCAGAAGGCAGAATAGGTAGCAATGAATGATAACATCAAATGCTCATATTTTCAGAATACAGGGAAGTAAAGGGCCATTACTAAGAGGTCCGAGTTATATGCTACCATGCAATACAGTACTCCAGGCAGGGAAGATGCAATGAAGTCAAATTTAAATAAGACAAAAATGAACTGCAATCATCTTTAAGATGATTCATCAGATTTAGCATCATTCCATTTACCAAAAAATGATGACTCATCAGATTTAACAGCCTTTCATTCACCAAAGATTTTCGTGAAGCTTGAATATTTTAAATTGCAGATAAAATGCACAAGCATGGCACCAATGCTGCTTTCCCAGTGTAGCAACCATTATTGCTGAGGAAAGCAGTAGTGATAAGCAAGTCTGAATGACAGGATCCTCCCCATATGTTTATTGGCAAAGTGATTTGGACAAATAGGATGGTACATTGATACATTAGCTTTCTCTTGTTATTTTCTGCATTTATTTTTTTACCGTTCAGTGCATTAGAACTGTGCAGCCAGTTGGACCAATAATCATGGCCCAATTAGACTCCTATGTACCAAAAGCACTATGGTTGGCAGTATCAGCACCGTTCAGTGCATTAGAACTGTGCAGCCCCAGCCAGTTGGACTAATAATCATGGCCCAATTAGACTCATGTACCAAAAGCACTATGGTTGGCAGTATCGGCCGATACCGATATGTATCGATATCGGTGAGTGGACCGATACCACTCTGAGTGGACCGATACCGGCCGTTGCTGGCCCGGTCCTGGGCCAAAATGGACCAAGTACCGGCCGATACTGGCCGATACGGCCGATACCAATTTTTCATTGGATTACTATGTCAGCAAGTCCCCTGGATATAGCCTAACCAGAACTGAATGACACAGGCCTGCACAATATTTTTCATTGGACCAATAATGAAATAATCGGAACAAATCCTCCGATTTAAAGGATAAACCACAAAGCATTACTTTAACTTTCTTCTTTGTGAAGTCAGGAATGAAGATGGTATGTATATCAAGTCTCTCATGCTTTCAAGTGTTGTGACTTCAAGCTTATCAAACTGGTGGTTCCATCTCTATTGTCCCTCTCTTCCCTCTTCAACCTGAAAACTACAAGCAATGTATATGGATCGCTCACCTTCACAAGAACACCAGTGGACTTGTGAGTACCTCTAAAAACAGGAACGATAGCAGGTGCCCCCATCGTCAAGAAAATTCATGCTTATCCGGCAACTGCACTATGAAAAAATGCTGTCTGATTGACTTAAACAATTTTTGGTCCAATGTTTCAAATCCAACCATTATTTGAATAATGATACAAACCACATTATGTCTGTAACACTGGTGATAGAAGTATCAGATGCCTGCTCAATGAGTAGTGATCAATGGGTACAGTCTCTAAAATGTCACTGCTAAGACCAACCCTCTCCTCCATGGGCAGAAAAAAATTCACTGCCAAGAGGTCAGACCAGATTCCTATGGTTTAGCTGCACAACTCAAAATCTTTTTGAAATGTGGATGGCACCATATGATGTATTAAATAATAAAAAGGAATATACACAAGTGAAGGGCAAAAAGCCCATGAACTCCCCTTATACAAAAGCCACTGAAATGGTGCAACAATCAAGTATCCCCCAAAAGACCAAAAAATCTGGATGTAGAAGCATCCAAGTTACAAAAAACTTTCTCCCACTCCCAAACAATATGACAAAGAAAAGAGACCACTCTGTCAGGAATTAGAGCTTTGCTCTTGAAAATTCTTGTATTCCTCTCCCCCCAAATGGACCAAAGCATAGCATGAACAATCATCCATCACATCTTGGCATCCTCCTTAGGTGTATGTTGCAGCCACCAATGATGGAGAAGATCAGCTACTGAACCCCACTGTCCACCATGGACCAGGAGCTTGTCAAACAGCAAATGCCACACGTCACTAGCAAAAGAACAGGCCACAAATAGATGATCCAAAGACTCCTCTTCTTGACCACATAAACAGCAGGTAGGATTAATACTATAGTCAAATCGAACAAGTCTGTCACATGTGGGTAGCCTACCAAGCGCAATTCTCCAAACCAGAATCTTGACCTTTGTGGGCTCTTAGGATGCCACACTTGCTACTGAAACAGAAATCGAAGTCCACTGTCATTAATAGTCTGATAAGCTTATTTCACCAAGAACTTATATGAAGACTTCCACCCCCACACCCACGTATACTTCTGAAGAGGATCCACAGTGAAATCCTGAAGGAACAAGAGGAGAGACTCTAGCTCAGTAACCTCTTCCTCCCTAAGTTGTCATCTAAAGCAGGGCATCCATCCCCCACCATTACTAGCATCATCAAACACATGTGCCACAACTGCCTCCTGTTGGGATGAAATAGCAAATAAAGTGGGGAATCTAGCAGCCAGGGGTGCAGCTCCACAACATTTATCAAGCCAAAAAAGACAAGTGACTCCCTAGAGTGACAGAAGCAGCAGCTTGTACAATATCCATACATTCCAGAATGCCTTTCCATAAACGTGACACCCTACACATGGAATTTGGCACCAAGTCCCAAGTCAGATCTAGTGTAATATTTGAGGCGAATAACCTCCAACCACAGTCCAGAGTCCGATGTTCCCAATTGCCAAAGCCATTTGGATGGAAGCACCAAATTGAAGTCTTGAATAGCCTTGATCCCGTGGCCCCATTCTCAATGCTCGTGCAAACTTTCCCCCATTTAACATCAAAGCCTCCCTTCCTACTACCTTCTTGGCTGCCCTCCCAAAAGAACCTGCATCGGATAGCGTCAAGCTGTGTATCTACCGTCCTGGGGATTATAAAAATAGACAAAAAATAAGCAGGCAAACTATGGAGAGGACTGATTTGCAGAGAAAAATATAATTCAAAAGCATGGTCACACTTGCAATTAATTCAACAGCAATTGGGTGGCTCAGTTGGCACAAAGTCTCCACTTCACACTTGGAGGTGTGTTCAAGACAAGCTAGAGACACTTGACTCCACAACTATAGGAGGTTTACATGGCTTGCCATGGACCTCATCCTACTCCCATCTGGTAGAGGGTTAAGGGGTCTTAGAAGCAGTCCCTCGTGCAGCTGAGCCCATTGGTGTGTCCCCTCAGCAAGGTTAGCCTGCATCTCTCCGAGCGAGGTGCGAGAGGATCTTTTTTCTCTCTTGTTTGCATGTTCTAAGGAGGGTGGGGGAAGTTGAGTAGGAAGGAGAGGAAGGGTGTTAGGGTAATGCCAATGAGGAGAGGGAGGAGGGGGAAGAGGGAGAGGGTGTTGGTTGCTCATGAAGATAGTCTCTTGGAATATCAGGGGGTTAGGGGGAAGGGAGAAGAGGGTAGTGGTGAGGGATATCACTAGGAGACTAAAAATTGACATTCTCTGTATTCAAGAGACGAAGTCGAAATGGGAGGGGGAGCAGGTTTGGAGAGATCTTGAGGGAGCTAGGCTCTACAAAGGGTGGTTTCTCCAGCAGTGGGCAGCTCTAGTGGGATAGTACCCAGTGCACGAGTTGGGCCACTTAGTACACCGATCACTCACTTGCTATGCTGATGATACCATCTTATTCATAGTTGGAGGGGAAGAGCAAGTCTACACCACTCGACTAATCCTTGAATTGCTAAATGAAGTCACTGGGTTGAGGGTGAATTTCTAAAAGAGTGTTGTCTTTGGTATCAATATGTCTGATGCGGCAGTGTCGAGAGAAGCCACTATTTTGGGTTGTTAGGTTGGTTGTTTCCATGTTACTTATTTGGGGCTTCTTCTGTCCCCAACCTCCATTAGATGTAGCAATTGGCAGCCAACCATTCGTAAATTTCACTCTCAATTGGCTGGATGGAAAGGGCACTTACTTTCTTAGGAAGGCCGGCTGAGCACTTACTTTCTTATGGAGGCCAGCTGACACTATGCAAGTATGTTCTTGATAGCTTACCAATTTATTTTCTCTCCATATTCAGAATTCCAAAGTCTGTGGCTAGTCAGCTGGAAGGCATTCATAGGAGATTTTTTGGGGCATGATGTAATGATACAGCTAGAGGAGGAGGACGTGATATTTCTGGGGGTCAAGTTTGTAAAGTAAATAGAATGAATGGAGGCCTTGGCATTAAAAACACTTGGGATTTCAATTTGGCTCTCTTGAGCAAATGGCTATGGAAGTTTGGCACGAATCACTCAGGATTTTGGAGTGATGTTATTAAAGAGAAGTATTACTCTAGAGGGTGAGTGTGGGACTTCTTGTTACAGATGGACTATATAACCTCTCAGGTGTGGAAAGGAGTTAATGGACGCTGCAGATGTTATTCTTCCTGTTACACACATATCCTTAGGAAATGGTAGGTCATCCTTATTCTAGACTAATAAGTGGTGTACCTCTACACTACTCACCCTTTTATACCCAAGGCCTTTTGCTATCTCTACTCAACCAGGGGTAGTGGTAGATCAGGTGGTGGACATAATAATGGCAGGGTGTGGACCCTCTTATTCAGAAGGAATCTTCGGGAAGAGGAGATTGGTGATCTGGTATCTTGCTGCAGACTGTGCAGGGCAAGGATGCTTGATGTTTCTAGCCCAGATACTCTGAAGTGAGGATGGGATGGTAGAGGGACTTTCTCAGTCAAATCGGCTTATAACTTTATCACAGATGGAGGCACCCGATCTCCTTTTCATCATCATATATGGGCTCCTATATCTCCCTTGAGGTTAAGATTCTAATCTGGAGCATTGTAAATAGGGGGCTACACACTACAGATAGGTTGATTCATTTTGGTTGTAAGGTCTCTCCCATTTGTTGTTTTCTTTGTGGGGAGACCAATGAAGACCTCCAACATCTTTTTCTGAGATGCAGCTACTCTAGGGAGGTGTTGCATGACATGTCTGAAAAGCTCCACCTGCAAAAGACTGTTGAGAATAGCGTGGAGGAATTGGCCTGCAGTTGGCATCGTCCCTTTCCTTAAGGGGGGTCGCTTCTTGTGGTGGTTCATTCTCCATGCCACACTTTTGGCAATCTGGTCCGAGAGGAACAAGAGAATGTTCAGGAGGCAGGCAGCCTGTCCAGGAAGTTTAGTGTCTTTTGTTTCTTCTAGAGTGAGGGAATTAATGAGAGTTTCGTTTAAGATTTTTTGGATACTTCCTCCTTTTTTGTTCTTCTAGAGGAACCTTTATGACTCACCATCTTGGTGCTCTATAGAGTGAGTTTGTTGAGAGTTTTTTATTTCATTATTTGTACATCTTCTTTTTAATCTAATACAAATTAGTGGTACCATCCACTTTCAAAAAATGTTCTCAGGAGAGAGGAACAAACAGCTTTTCATTAAGTCAGTCTATTATGCCAAACAAAATAATCAACTAAAACAAATGACACTTTTTTTGTGTAAGTGTATGGTATCAGAATTGTATTAAAAAAGGGGTGTACCCAGTGCACGAGGTTCCCACCACTTGTGGGGTCTGGGAAGGATCCATGTACGCAGCCTTATCCCTGCTAAGTAGAGAGGTTGTTTCCTTAGTTCGAACACATGACCTCTCGGTCACAAACGGGGCAACTTAATCGTTGCTCTAGGCCCGCCCTTCAAAAAGGGAAAAAAAGGAATTTATAAGTGTAAAAGTCCTTTTTTTTTTGGAAAGTGATGGTACCACAATTATATTAGAAAGGGAAAAAAAGGGAATGTACAAAGTGCAAAGTCAAAAGCCCACAAAAACCAAAATTAGACAAAGTAGGCGTTGAAAACACTAGAACCCCACAAAACAAAAAGGAAAGGGTCACAACCGTCCACTTCACCAAAAGTTTTGCCCACTCCATATTATCACTAATGAATGTGATCACTCTTTCGGGTACATCAATGGACCTCCTAACTATTCTTCCATTCCTCACTCCCCATAATACCCACAAAGAAGCATGAAGGATGAGATAACATAATCACCCTTCGCATCTCATCTCTTGTTCTAGTGCAAAAAGATGTTGTCCATAGAGTCCTAGGGACAGAAATCATACTAAAGTTGATCCATTAGCCTCTTCCAAACCTCCCAAGTAAAATAGCATGTAGCAAGAAGATAATCCATGAACTAGTCCTCCTCACAACACAAGGGACACATAGGAGAAATGTCGACCAAAAAGTGTGCTAGTCTATCACATGTGGGCAGCCTGTTGAGAGAAATCCTCCAAATGAGAACCTTGACCTTAAGAGGGCTTTTGGACAACCATACGTGGTTGGCAATGGGGTGCTTGGCCACGCCAACTACAATGACAGTATGAGTGGACTTGACAAAATGTCCCCTTCGCTTCCCATTTCCACCTCCAATTATCCAACTTATTGAAGTACAAGGTAACATTCTGCAGACACCTCAAACGCTACTCAAGCTCTCTAATCTCCTCATACCTTAATTGTCTCTTGAACATAGCGTTCCATCCTCCCCATAGCAAGGATGGCAATCTCGGTATCAGTATCCGTACTGGTGGGTACTAATACCGATACATATCGGTATTGGTATCAACCGTATAAGTCGGTACCGGCTCATTTTTGCTTGGTATTGGCCAATAAAAATATTTTATTATTTTTTTTAACTATAAAGACTGGTGTCGAGGTACAACACCCCCCCCCCCCCCGGTATCAGTATTGGTACCCATCAATACCGATATGTATCGGCTGTCCATGCCCCTTAGGTGCCTACAGTCAAACAGCCGTACAACCACTACCATCGGCTAGGAGAAGATAAAGTACAAACTGAGGAAGGTATGCATTAGTGGTCGATTACTGCACCACTTATCTTTCAAAAAAGGAATGTCTTCCCATCACCAAGGTAGACTTGGGCACCTGTGCACAGAATGTTACTGCAATGCAAAATACACCACCACATGTGGACATTGTAGGAGAGACTAAGCAATAAAGCTAGAATGACTCCCGACACTTGGCTTTGATGTAATACTTCTGACTAATGACATTCACCGATAACCTTCTTTCTCCTATGCCAAGAATTCAAAGCTATTCAATGTGTAGGACCAAGTTGAAATCTCTGATATTCTTGATTCCTACCCCCACCATTTGCCTTGCGCTTTACATATTCTTCCCTAGTTGACATCATGACAGCTTCCATGTCTCTCCAAACTGCCATGTCAAAAGAATCTACTTTAAATAGACTCAAGCTTCTTCAAAATCGTCTTCAGGACCCTGAAAACATAGATGTAAGAAATAGGGAGACTATCCAAGATAGATTTGTACGGAACCACTCTTCCTCCATAAGAGTTCTTCCTTTCCATCTAGCCAACGTTGTCTCATACCTGTCCCTACAGTGAAGAGCCCCTATGGTCAATGGGAGTCCCAAGTATGATAATGGGAACTCTCCCAGCTGGCAACTCAAGATCAACATGACCCTTCTCAATCCTCTGTCTTCCATATTCACCCCTATAATCTAGCTATTGTAGAAGTTAACCTTTACTCCAGATACCTCATAGAGAAGTTCCAACATAAACATGGCAACATATAGCTGCTCCCATCCTCATAGAAGAAAATAATGGTATTGTCTACATATTAAAGGTGAGCAATCTGCAGCCCATTGGTATGGACCAGAAAGCCTCTACTCAGACCAGCAACCTCGGCCCTGGCCCACATTTTGGTTATGATATGAGCCACCAAGTCAAAGAGCAATGGGGACATTGGATGCCCGTACCTTGACATCTACCATTATGAAAACAGGGAGGGAGTTCCCCATTAATGAGAACCACAAATATGGCTGAAGTGATGCAGGCTTTGACCCACCCAACACACCTCTCCCAAAGCACATCTTCTCCATAACCTAGAACAACCGCAGTTAACCTGGTCATATGCCTTTTCAAATTCCAATTTCAGAACCAACCCCCTCTTATGAATACACTCATGTTAAGAAAGTCCCTTGATTACAGCTGACCAGCCTATCAATTACCCACTCCAGTCTTGATGCCAGTAGCTTAGTGAGGATTGTATAAACACCACTGGGCAAACAAATGGGTCTAAAAATAGATAACATGTGACATACATTAAGGATCCATACCCAACACAGGGCCATAACAAGCCTAACAAGTGGACCCATTGACAAAAGACAAGTAAAATAAATTTGGAAGCCTAACTTTCAGCACACAACTCCGATTGGGAAGATTCTTACACCATTGACAGCCCTATAAATTTTCAACTTTCATTGTATGCTTCTTCTTTTTTTGAAATTCAACCTTTGGTGGTCCAAAAACCTCAAACAAACTATACTACATGGAAAACTAGTGACAGTGCTATCTTGCGAATCTGCCCTAAAAGATCTGTGCAAATTCCAAAGTTTTGAGGTCTGAATACAAGTGTTGAAAAGGTTTAAAGCTTTTTGTTGAAAAAATACAAATTAAAAATATAGAAATCATTATTACATTATATGAGTTAAAACATACTGATTGTTTTCTAGGGGAGTACCATACTGCTTGATTTGAACTAGTGTTGTGTTTCTTTCATTTTGATAGGGTTATAAGAGAGATCCTCTTTTACATTCTGTCTAGCGGTCTTTTCATATTTGTTTTGTATCGAGTTGTAGTCTGTGGAGGAGAGGTTTTTTGCTTGTTGTGTAGCCCGTGAGTGTGGAACTTCTTTCACATAATGGGTTGTGCTTTTATATAAAATTGGCGGTACAAGTCATGGAATGCATAATCAGCTGATCCCGATCCGGATCAGCGGATTCTAATCGGGATCAGCAGGTCCTGATTCGGCCGATTCCGGCCAATCCGATCGGCGGGTCTCGATTCATGGACCCGATCCGACCCAGAATTCCTTGGGTAGAACCCATCACTTCTTTCAAAAAAAAATTATGCAACTATTTATATAAAATCTTAAAGAGATTTCTTCTAGACTCTCTAGTTTAATGATTTTTTATAGCAAATGATGGTATGCGTTTTTCCACTTCATTCTTGCCATAACAGATAAAGGGGAAGTGGAAGCTGGTGTGTTTACTTGGAGAATATTAATTACCATACAATGTTCGGTTAGTGTTGGAAAAATGCAACTTAACCATTGGCCCTTTGATTTTGTACACATTGGACCTTCTTTGGAACCCAGCTGACCGAGGCTAAAAGAGAGGAGGGAAACAACTATTCCCACTCCTATCCAATGTGTTGGACTTTCTTTATATAGATAAGGATATTTTAACGCATATAAGTTTTATTTATTTTTGCATTTTTCTTATTTATGTGAGAAGGTTTAAACTTGCTCAACACTTCTACTCGTAGATGTAAACATGTATCTCAGGGCAGATTCGCAAAATAACACTGTCTAATTCTCTACGCACTTTAATTCATTTGAGAAATTTGGCCTACCAGAAGGTTGAAGTTGAAATTTTTTAGAGCTTCCCAATGATGTAAAATCCTTCTAATCAGACTTATGTACTGAAAGTTTTCAATCTTCTAAATTTTATTTTTGATTTATTTTGTTAATGGCTTAATTCATATTTCAGCGAGTTTGTTATGGCTGTGGGTTGGGTGTGTGGGTCCCTACAACTCATGCTGTAGCTATCAAGATCAACCTATTGAGCCAACTCAACACCTAACCTGAATTCTTTTACATTTATAGTGTTAGTTACTAGACCACCAACATATGAAAAACATGAAAGCAGAACCTGTGCAACCTAATGCAGGAAATTCTAGATTGGCATTTTACTTTGGACAACAATTTCTTGTCAGTTTCAAAGCCTTTGAGATAAAAGACAAAATGAAATGATTGGCAACATACCAGCAGATGAGAAACAGCAAACTCCATTTAACTGCAATAAATAGTCCATTTAGCACACCAAAACTTTACTAAATTTTATAGACAAATTTGTGATTCATTACCTTCTCACACAAAGATGCTCTATAGACGTCAGTAACAAAGGGCAAAGGCCTGCAAACAGAAAAAAATAGCTCACAAGATGCTCCAGTGTCATTGCAATCGTGTAAAAGAGATGAAAATCTAGACTGATGCCACAAAAAGTAATTACTTGAAATGGCAACATTAACAGTACTTTCAGCTGTTTGCTCTCGTGTAATATAATGTTAATTATTCATGTTAATTTGTTTCACCCAGACAGCTTTCTGGAAGAATGGTCATTTGAATACGTGACCAATCTCTTCTTTGTTTTCACACTAAATCCCGGATGTAAAGGCTGCTGTTTTCCCATGCCCACACCCCAAAAATAAAAAGCTCGGAAACAAGGAAAACTGTTAGCAAATGATTAATCTTAACTGGAAGCTGAGGATGGGATTGTAAAAGAATTTTTAGTTACGGATAATCAGATACCTTTTTTTCTCATGTTTATAAAAGGCACCTTAGGCATGTGCTCTGACAGTGTTTTCAAAGGGTCCAGCAGTTTATATCTTCCTTAGCGAGCTTTTTCTACAAAGCCTTTTTTTTCCTGAACTTGAAGCTTTGCATTTTTGGGTTCTGAAGTCATGAACAACATGGAGATATAAGTATGCACCTTGGTCATTACTAGCTGTTGGAGAGGACAAGTGTACTTTCGGTGAGGACACCAGGGCTTGGGTCCACTTTGACCGGAGCGTGTTTACCCCTGTCGGAGGACCACATAGGCTTCTATTTGGCTCGGAGACAGCCCATTTGATGCTTGAGTCATAGGTTGTTGGACAACTACTCCATTGAGCATTTGTTCGGCCCATTTGGAGACCATGTAGCTACTTTTTCTATTTTTCAAGCATTTTTTGCGCAATTTTCGTATAATTTCTGTATTTTAGTCCAAATGATATGTTTAGGGAGTCTAGTTAGGGTTGAGGTAATCTCTATACATGATGTTGGGAACCTCTTTTTTAATTAACGAAGAATTTTTAACACGAATTGTGGTGAATTTCTCTTCCATTCAGACGAAGTGACGGCAAACTTGAGATGTGGTCGGGTGAGAAGCCTGGGGGCCGCTGGCGCCGCTGCCATTGCACCGGCTCTCTCTCTCTCTCTCTCTCTGCTGGTGTCCCCAACATCGCTTGCCACCGCCCTGAGCACCTCTGCCTCCAACTGGGTCGCCGCCTATCGCTGGGAAGGGTCCGGCCCTCCCCCGGCCACTGACGCCCACACGCCCCTTGTGTGCTGCAGGTGAGCACCGTGCACCAGTGCATTGTGCGGCCAGCATCCATCACATGTGTGCACCCATATGCCGCACACATCCAGGAGTGTTGGACCTCCTGTCTGCCGGACCTCCTGTCAGCCAGCCGCTAGACAGCCGGCCTCGTCCACAGATGACTGTCCCGGTTACCCACCACGACTTGCTCGCCTCAGCCGCCTACCCAAGGATCCACCAAGGCCTCATCATTCCACACCGCTGAGTTCGTCATCACCCGCAGGCCCGTCAACTGTCTGTTGTACACTTCCTGTTGTACACTTCCCCTCTCTCCCTCCTCATGGGAACAAGGTCACCAGGTGTCCTTTTCCCACGCACCAGCACAGGGTATGTGCTTGTTTCCCCTTTGATGCTTGCTTTTTTCAGTATTTGCTTTCATCTGCCACCAATCTGTGAGATAAGGAACCTAGCTCATGATTCATTTCACTATTGGCTTGAGAGTGCAAAACCCCTTTTCTGAGGTTCCGACAAGACCTTGATTGTGGTTGTGATACCCTAGACTTACGGTAGTTCCTCAACTACTAATGGTCCCACATTTCCTCATCACAAGGGACGACTTCTCAGGTCTAGTTTCTGTTATTGGCGTGTTCATCTTTTTTGTACTACTGTATGTTAGTTATTCACTGTCGCCGTTATTTTGCCATTGCTGATTTCACAGACCATAGTGGTGCTTCCATTAGGACCCAATAGCTTGTCCCTCGTCAACTTTTCCTTTCGTCTATTGTATATGTTCATAGGAGTGCTGCATAATAGTTGCATATACAGGGTCATTGCCCTATTCATCATGAGAGAGAGAGAGAGAGAGAGAGAGCCTTAATTATCTTCTACAAGTGTTAAAATGGCATGAGAGCTGTCCAATTCCACTCTCTAATGTACCATAAAAGCTTTGCTCAGGCTCCCTTCTTTTGGTGGACCAAGTATCATCATTGTTTACTGTGTAGCCTAGCTTTCTTTTGCTCCAAGCTGTCAATTTTTCTCTGCAAGCCATGGCAGTCTTCTTAGCCCCATCGTCAGACATCAGTATTATTAGATGTCACAGCTATTGTCACCAATGCCGACAACCACCAAGACATTCAAAACTGGAGCAAGGGGTTGAATCGACTAGTGTTGATTTTGTCCATGTCAATGAAACTGGGGGAAAAGTTCTTTTATACAAAAACAATAAAAACAGTCAAAACCAACTGTTCCCATTCTGATCCCACCTGATCTTCACCAATCCTGATCATTCCCAACTAATCCCAAGGGTTCGCTCTATTTTTTGGATTGGCCAGTCCAATCCCAATTTGGATCAACCTTTTATTAGAGAACATTTGGACTGCAATTCGAATAAATTGATCCTGCAAAGCATGACAATCACCAGCTTTGAATGTGTAAGGCTTTGGATCGATAGCTCGTTAGGCGCCTTTTGGGGACAAAACCTTGCGGGCTTGGCCAAAGCAGACAATACCTCAGAAGGGTCGTCGACCTGATCCAACCCTTATGAGGTATTGTCCACTTTGGCCAAACCCGTACGATTTTGTCCCCAAAAGGTGCCTCACAAGTTATTGATCCAAATCCCACACATCTGGCTCAACAATATTTTTCTTTTTCGATGTTGGACTAATCCGGATCATTTCCATCCCAACCCCCAAACAAAGTAGTGGCTCCATACGATGGCATTACATATCTCCATCTCACAGGTAGCCCTCTCCTAAGGGTAGCACTTCCCACCTACCCGGCTCTGACTAGGTCACTACAAGCCCACCAGCTTCTACATGGTTCATCTTTGAACCAGCCAACATCGTACTAAATGGGGCCCACTCTGATATCATTATGTAACAACCCGATCTAACCTTTGTGAGGTATGGTTCGCTTCAGCCAAGTCCGCACGCTTTTGTCCCCAAAAGGCGCCTCACAAGTTATGGATCCAAATCCCCCATATACAGTCCAGCAACTTTCCATTTTCCGATGTTGAACTGATCTGGTTCATTCCCTCCTAAGCCCCCAAACATAATGGTGGCTCCACAGCGTGACGCTACGTATTGCCGTCCTACAGGTAGTCCGCTCTTATGGCCTACAGGTATCCCTTTCTCCTATTGGCTCATGATTGGGTCACTATAGAATGTTTGTCACACATGACAACATTGTCGAAAGTCAACAAAGTTCAAGTCATGGACACCAGCCATCTAGGGCTTTCCTAGCAGTTTTTGGATGAAGAAGAAAAAGGCCTTGTGGACCTTTTCGGAATTGTTACACTTGCTCATCGGATCCAAACCCATTTGTCCACATCTAATTGACTAAAATCCTCTAACCCGCTTCATTCGCCCTTGAACTAGTTTGATTCTTCTTCTTTTACACTGATTCATCAGCATATTAGAAACCAATTCATGCCACCTTGATAATCAGTTCTAGTCACCAGCTGGCCCACTTTTCAGTGTGTTGATGTTGGCAAAGGACGTGCTAACGTCAGCATTTATATAATGCCACTCAAAAGGTGTAACATAAACCTATCTGTAAGAACCCAGACATAAGAAAAAGGGTAAATTTTCAGAACATATAAAGTTTAGGTTTTAAATAAAAATGTGTCAAAACATGAGAGCTTATTTACAATTTCACATGAACCCAATGGCCTAAGAGTATTGAAGCCTAAGCCAGACACAGATGGGCCAAGAACTACCCAAATATAGAGGTTGTTAGTGGGCTGTATGGACAACTTTATTGCGCTGGCATAACAGGCCCTTATGGGCCTGGTTTAAACGGCCCTTATCAGGCCAAACTTAATGAGCATAAATGAGCTAGGTTCTGCAAACGCAAGAAACCTCATATTCAACAAATGGTGATAAACACACAGGTTCATCTTCTACCATGAACCAAACTGCTGCGATCAGCTAGCTTGGTTACAAATTACAAGAAAATCAAGAAACCAAGCGGAATAATGCATGTCACTGATTTGGATCACTTTGTGATTGGTGTTTTTCCCTCTTTTGATGTGAAACATAACTACATTATTGTGGATGTATATGTAGCAAAACCTTGTATGAAACATCAAAGACATTAATCTTCAGGTTTTAACCCGTAATAGCCTGAAAACAATGAAGTATCCAGTCTGAGAATTCTTCCTAAACCTAGGGCACATAAGCGTATTTGATGCGGGATGGCTACCGAATAGGATCCGTCTACTAACTACAACCCGAGATCAGCAATAAATGTCATAAAGGACAGCAAATAAACATTGAACATCCACAGTTTTCCATGAGAAACATTGAACATCCACAGTTTTCCATCAAAAATATTGCACGATAATAACAAGAAAACTAGCTCGAAAGCCGTCCCTCGCAGTGAGGAAACAAACGGACCAATGACAGTGAGAACTACCGGCCGTCCGTCTAGGGTAGCAACAACACATTCAAATGTCACAAATTGGAAACCACAGGGTGGGGTCCTTCACAATCTCGCAATTCCGGCAATGAGTTATCTAATTAACGAGCTAGGGTAACCTAGATCTCACGTGCATGGCAGCAGGTGACATGATATACTAGGTAAGCAAGTAGTGTAAAAAGGGCTGCCAAGCACTGACCTGCTTGCTGAACAGCGAGGCACAGGTGCAAGGTAACTAGACACCTTATCGAGTCTGTCGGTGTGGATCGACCAGCAGAGAAGGGATCAAGGCACTTGTTGAACATTATTTTATGAAGGCAAAAGAAGAAGAAAGAAAGGGGGGGATGTAAATAAATAAATAAATAAAAAAGAAGCGGGCAAGAAAAAAAAGTAGGAAGAGAGAGAGTTAAAAAAAAAAAAAAAAAAGGAAGGGGCAAGAGAACCGGTGGGTGCCCCCACCGATGGCACCCACCGGTAGGGGGTGCCACCAGTGGGTACCCCCACCGGTGGGGGTGCCACCGCACCCCCCCTCTCCTCTCTTTTTCTCACACCTCTCCCTTTTCTCTCCCCTATAAATACCCCCTAAAGGGGTTGCTGCAGGGGGGATTTTTTTCAAGATCCCGGCAAAGCGCTGCCGCCTTGTTTGGTGAAGACTCAAGCCATTGAAGCGCCATCTAAGCTTCGTTCGTCAATGCCTCGAAGACTCTCCATGCATGGCACATAAAGGACCTTAAAACCATCTTAATTTTATATCATTTTAATTAAGCAAGCGGTCCATTCATATTGTTTGAATGGCTGAAGTTTCAAATAATTATTTAATTTGGTTCATTCCTCTTGGTGGAATGACCAGTAAGTTTACGGTTCACTCTCATTGATAGAGTAACCAAAGTCATGTTAGTGGTTCATTCATATTGGTGGAATGGCTATTCAATTTGTGGTTCAACGTTAATTGGTAGAGTGACCAAATTTTTAATGGTTCATTCCTATTAGTGGAATGATCAAAATTGATGTAACTTGATATGTACACAAAGTGGATTTGAATAAAATTTTTCATTTGTTTAAAAGGTGGATGTGTTGACTAAGTTAAATGTGTTTAGCTTAAAAATCAAAATAAGTTGGTTTCGATCCATTCATATTGGTTCAATGGCAGATAAAGTTATTGGTTCCTTCATATTGGTTAAAGGGCTATTAGATTTTAAAAGGATATTCTTAGTTATGCGGTGGTCATCATGCCCCATTAACTAAGTTTTCTCCTTGCAAATCCCTAAAAAAGATCAAAAGGAAAGAGAAGTTGCTATCCAAATCCATCTAATTCTAATGATTTCTCAAAGATTTCTAAAAAGAGCCTAAAGGACTGTCAAATTCTTTAATGTCCTTTAAGGATCTTAATGAGGATTTTGCTGAAAAGTATATTATCTTAACACCTTTTAAAGTTCATAGGCTCACATGCCGACGTGCTTCACAGAGCTGTCACGTAGTAAATCAAAAAATTTAAATACTTTTCAAAAGAAGAGATTTTTTTAAAAAAAAAATCAAGTTTCACAGCACTGTAAGAGTACCGCCGAGTTCAAGTGCTGGAACGGGGACAACTAGTTTGGGCCCAAGAAGGCTCGACCCAGTCAGAAGGATGCACGAAGGGTACGGCATAGGTAACAAGATCGAAGCTGACATGCTTCGCAGAGCTGCTGCGCGGTTGCAGCAAGGGCAACAACTCCCCTACAGGCACCCCATGGTGCAAGGACGACGAGGAAACCAACACAAGCGACGAGGGTTCCTGGGGAAAATGTGGATAGAATGTCGCGTAGCACGCGGGCAGGCGAGGCATGATCGGACGGGCATGGTCGACAAAGTCACCCCTGGGTGAATCGCCTATAGATGTCGCGTAGTCCGTGGGGCGCAAGGCTTCGGTGCAAGCGACAACGCGAGGCGGGCTAAGCCTGTGTACGCGCCACCACCACGTGGAGGTGACATGGGTGGAAACCCGCCTGGGCACACCCGTTGATGGCGCAGGCGACGAGGGAGTGGTACGGCACTACGTGACACACCAGGACCTGTGCATGGGCACGGCGATGATGCCCTAGCAGGCGAATACCCTCGGCCTAACGAATGGCAGGAAAATGACGGCGGCGGAGGACTTTTGATTTGTTCAGGGCGCTACACGACAGGAGATAACGAGAGAGAGAGAGAGAGAGAGAGAGAGAGAGAGAGGCAACGAGAAAGAGAGGGAGAATTACAGAGGAAGATAGCGATATTTCGGCAAAGAGAGAAAGAGACATAGAGAGGAAGGGGAGGAGAATGGCTCGGAGGCCAAGGTAGGGGAAGAGGACGGAGAGAGAGAGGTGGGGGAAGGGCGGCTAGGGCTTCATACCCTAGAAAGGGATCCCATCTCAGGAAACATGCTCGCATGCGGCAACTCTTTCTCACTCATTCATCAATAATCTCCAAAAAAAAGGAATACAAGAATACAGCTAGAAGTGATGCAGAAGTGGGTCCACAGGCAGTGCAAAACCGGCACCTTTCGGGCTTGGAGACACGTGTTTTGATCATTAAAAGTACTTTATATGTTTGTTTGAGTCTTTAGCATGAATAAGGCCCGTTTAGTGTCTTTTTTATTTTTTCATAATTTTTCTGCACATTTTTTGTCATTTTAGGAGTCTTAGGGGTATCATGGTCTTTACATGTATTATGGCTTCCTTTTGGGACCTATATATATCCTATGTACTCTCCTTTTTGGGAATGACGATTAGAATGAACAAGAAATTTTCTGAAAGAAGTCGTGCAGCCATGGTGCGTTTTGGGAAAGACAGGTAAAGGGCCTAGTGTGAGGGTGTGATGCCCTAACTTCCTTCTTCCCCAACCTCCCTTCTTCCCATCATCATCAACATTTGCTACCCATATCTTCCTTTTCTTCTTGAGCCTCCGTGCCATTCCTCCATTTTTCCCTTGTTGTCCCGCATCAATTTGGTATTAGAGCCCAAGCTCGATCCCCACGCTGCCGCAGCCGCTCACTATAGTCGTCTTCTTCCTCCTGAGCGCCCCCCAACCTACGCAACCTAGCGTAGTCGCCGCCCCTTCTGCAGTTGTCGTTGTCACCCAACGTCCCCTACGGGAGTCGCTGCTGCCCTCGACATCTACTGCTACTGCCGCCATTGGCTTCTATTGCTACTGTTTCCGCCCGCATCCTCTTCCTCTCTATCGGTTCACATCGTGAACCAAAAAAAAAAAAAAAAGACAACGGATAGAAGAAGCAGAAAGAGGACATCAGAGACGAGGTTACCGCAAGCCACTCCCCGTCACCGGAGCACTCCGACGCCATCACCGGCCGCTGCGGTGCCGCAGCCGCCAACTGCGCCCTCCCTCGCTCGCGTCGCCGCCTGTCGTTGCCTCCCTCCCCCCCCCCCCCCACCCCCGAAGCAACCGCCGCCGTCGCCTTTTACCGCAGGCGGCGTCGCCGCCCCGCCCCGCCGTCACCACTGCCTTGCTCGCCGGCCGCCGCCAGCCCGCCAGCCTCACAGCAGACCTTTCCCCACCTCCCCTTCGTACCCTGTTAGGGTGAATAGGGGAAGAAAGGGGTAGGGTGGCTGCTGGGTGGTGGCCCAACAGTTGCCAGCCAACAAATATGGCTTTGATAAGGTCCCTTTTTAGGTAGGGTGGCACATACACATTCCTCTTAATTTTAGGTATCATAAAGGTTTTAGTAGTAGTAATTAGTGAGTTACACGGGGGAGATTCTTGCAGTCAGCATTTGACATTCCAGAATCAGCTTCGTCGTCCCAAGATGAGCGAACACCCTTGGCTCCCTCCTCCTCTCTTCCCTGGGAGATGGGGGCACAAAAGGTTGGGGTGGGGAGAACAGAGGACTCGGAGGACCCCGAAGAGACAAAAGCTTGGAAGGTGGTTTCTCGAAAGCCTTAGAAGAAGCCACCTCTTCCTCCTACTATACTGATCGACAAAGAATGTTGTCATATGCCTCTGTAGGGGGCACTGAGCCAAAGACTGCAAGGATAAGATCAGGTGCTTCTGTTGCAAAGAGGTTGGGCACAAGAGCTTCCAATGCCGACAGAGTCTTGCTCGAGCTCCAAGTCTTCCCAAGGCTCCTCCACAACTCATTCCCCATCCACAGTTAGCTCCTTATTCCCTTCCCCCGCTTCTCCGGACCAAGATTCTTCATGCGCCAATCGTCATTCAGTGGTCCCCTTTAATAATAGATTGTCAGCTCAGGCTGGAGAACTATTTGGTCTTCTTGGTTCTTCTGAGACCTCTACTGATCACTTCATTTGAAGCCAAATCTGCTAAAGCGTCTCCATTCCAAGTGGCCTGTGGTGAAGAGTGGTGGGTCAAGGAGCTGGGAATTGTTCCTTCCTGGTTCATTCTCCTTTCCCATCCTGGAAAGATGAAGGATCGCATCTCAACTCTGCATCTCAAGGTGCTATCACCTTCAACATCTCCCCTTGGTCCCGTCAATTCCGCAATTGTTCCGGTGCCAGATGGTCGCAAGATTTGGTGTTGCCTCTATGATATCCCCCTTCACAAACGGAATGTTGATACTTTCAGCTCCATCATGACCAATTTTGGTATTCTCAGAGAGATAGATTCTAGGACTTCGGATGGAGAACTCCTAGAGTTTGCCCGCATTCAAGTTGAGGTTGATGACCAATTCTACATCCCGGACATGCTGATAATTCTTCTAGGTGGTCATGGTTACTGGGTGAGTATCATTCTAGAATCAGCTTCATCGTCCTAATCCTCTTCTCAAGACTGGACGTGGGCTAAGGTTGTCGCAGAGTGCAAGAAACTCAAGTCTAGCAAGAACTTGTCTTCTTCAAAAGCTTCCGAGTTATGTAAGCAACTGTCCACTAAGTCTAGTCAATCTTCTTCGATGGTGACTCGGCCTCCAGCTCAAAGTCCTCGCTCCGACACTCAAGCCGACCAGAGCCTTCCTACTTCCAAGAAGATGGTTCATTCCCTAGAGATTACTTTGCCACAGAGTCTCTCATGGTCCCCATAAACTTTCTTCCACCTTCCGCAGTAGATCCCGCAGCTTTTGAGGCGTCTGTGGCCGACTGCCTTTCGTATGTTTCCAAGACTCGTGATGACATAGAAGCTAGAAAGGTGGCGTCCCCTGTTTCTTCTGTTGAGACCAACTTGGGTCGGGAAGAAGAACAGTCGCAGGCCGCAACATCAACTGGTTACTTACGTGTTATCTCTCCTGGCTCCTTACCCGATCCTCATAATCACGTCTCAGCTTGTGCGGATCCTGACTTAAGTCAATCTGCCCAGCTCAGCAATTCAAAGAGGTCTTCTAGGGATGAACCGGTCAGTTCATCCCTCTAATTGAACAGTCGTCTTCTTCCTCTTGACGCGCCACCTCTAAGATGGTCCTCCTTGTCGCCAGCCTCGTCCCAGGCGCTTGAGGAACTGCTGGACCAAGCAAAGCATCAACGCAGTTCTATTGCAGTTCATCTCTTCGGCTCCCATAACTCCCCAGTTGATGCTTTGATGGTCTCGCATTTCGACGATGGTCCTCTTCTCGGAGAATATCATAAGGCATGTGTTAACCTTTTGGAAGCCCTCCTCCCCTCTCTAGCTCAGCAACCTCTGGGAAGGAAATTACTATCTTCAATGATGAAGCCATTGCCATCCGATCCTCTGTACTTATCAATTCTAACCATTCGCATGAATGGCTTGACAATCTCATTTGCCATATGAGAGCGCTGGTTGGTATCTCTTATGAAGGAAGGGAGGACTCTGTAAAATCTTTCTTCAGGAAATCCAAGAGAGTAATCAACCTTCATTTGTCAACAGGAATAAAGGACAAGGGTTCTAAGATTGGCAAGAGGGAAATTCTATTCATCCAAAGCAACACCATCCAGGAACGGGATAGGTCGAGTAGGCCTCTGTTGATAGTCGTTTTTTGATCCAACCAATTTATTTCAGATTTTTTATTTTGTTGGACTGGATTCATGATTGCTCGCCAATTAAATGGATAATTATGTGGTATTGACTCGCCCACAGAAAAGGATCATAAATGTTCGGATGGACCCTTCTTGTCAGTCAGTAGACTAACGATGAGTACATCATACTGCGACAGGAAAACCCTTTGATTTCTTTGCTTTCTAGATGGCTCCTTGCAATGATAAGATCTCGCCCGTTTTGCTCTATTCGCTCACATATTGTTCATGGGAGGATCAATTTTCTTCCTCTCTCCTTTTTATTATGGTTTCTTTCTACAATACCTTTAGCACTATTTATGGTACTGTTCATGAGTACTATTCACGAGTATTGTTCATGGGTACTGTTTATGGGTACTGGTCACGGGTACTGTTCACAGGGTGGGACCCGCTAAATGTCAGTCAGTCCTTAAATGGACCTGAGATATGAAGAGCTGATGGGACTGTATTATGAAGTGAAGAGGAGTGTGACACAATTATCGGGGTACATTATTTAGCCTTGGCGGTGCCTACCATGGGCAATGCTCATGATCAATTTGAAGCACAAGGCATTGTTGGCATTATATTGTTCGGAACGGTATTGTAACCGCATGTACACGGTGTGGCATCGTCTACGGGGCAAGCCATTGACACACTTTACGTTCAATGGTTTAGCATTTATAGCAGAAGGACCTAGTTACCCTAGGATTATGTGTAGGTGGGTCAGGGTTGCGACTCTTTTTTGTACGCATTATCCTAGCGACGTCTCCTTCGAACTCGCGGCCCACTGAACATCGTTTGCTCATAACGTGGAAGGTCTCATGTCGATTCGACAGTTTGTCATCGTCACATTGAGGTGACGATGAACTTATGAAACTCTAGTTGCGTTCGACAGATCACTATTGTTGTGCCGAGGCGGCAATAGGCTGACGAGACGTTGGTTCACTCAATAGCTTGTCGTTGTTACGTTTAGGCGGCAACAGGTCGACGAGGTTGTAATGGCACTCGATGGCTCGTCGTTGCTCATTGAAGCGGCGACAGGCCGACAAGGCTTCGATAACACTTGAAAGCACGCCGTTGCGTGCTGAGGCGGCAACGGGCCAACAACGCTTCGATAGTACCCGACAGCTCGCCGTTGCGCATTAAAGTGACAATGGGGTGATGAGGCTTCGGCATCACTTGACAGCTCGCCATTGCGCATTAAAGCGGCAACAGGCTGACGAGGCTTCGATAACACTTGACAGCTCATCATTGCGCATTGAAGCGGCAACAGGCCGACGAGGCTTCGGCAACACTCGACAGCTCGTCGTTGCTCATTGAGGCAACAATGGGCAGACGAGGCTTCGGCATCACTCGATAGTTTGTCGTTGTGCATTGAAGCGGCAACGGGCCGACGAGGCTTCGGCAATACTCGACAGCTCGCTGTTGCGCATTGAAACGTCAACGGGCCGACAAGGCTTCGGCATCACTCGACAGCTCGTCGTTGCGCATTGAAGCGGCAACGGGCCGACGAGACTTCGACATCAATCGACAGCTCACCGTTGCACATTGAAGCAGTAACGGGCCGACGAGGCTTCGGCAACACTCGATAGCTAGCCATTACGCATTGAGGTGGCAACGGTGCCGACGAGGCTTCAACGATTAGAACTTAAGTAAACAGATCATCGGCATTGGGCGGCATGGTTTCAGGTCATGCCGCCAAGGCTTGGCGGCATGGCTAGTGAGTAGTGATCATGGCCACGCCGCCAAGACGTGGCAGCATAGTTAGGAACCATACCGTTTATGCCTGGGCGGCATGGTTTTTACCTTGAGAATGGAAGACAAGGCCTCTTCTTCACTTCTTCTTATTCACCAACCAACTTCATTACACAAGGAAGGGGTGGGGTATTTATAGAGATCTTTGTCCAACGAGAGGCTGCCAAGTGGTGGCTTATGACTAGTTCTTGGAGGCGGGCCATGCTCGGGTGGCGGAGCTCCATTGGTCCAAGCCTTCCTCCCGCTCGATTGGTCCTCTTGGCAATGACGGGGTGTGAGGTGGCGATGACATGGCGGTGATGACGAGGCGATGGAGATCCATGTGGCGTTTCTCCATTGGACCATGTGGGCATATGTGGGGCCCACATGGATTCAAAAAAATCATTTTTATAGTCCGAAGCCTGGGGGCACGCCGCCATGGGCGGCGGCATGCTCGGGGGCAGCAGCCCCTTCACGGGGCTCTGTCGCCCCCTATGGGCGCCCCTTATGGGCGGCAGGCCCCTTCGGGTTTGCCCCTGGGCAGCATGAAATGGAAGGGGGTTTTGTTTTTTTTCGGCCCCTATTTTCTGATTTTGTCTTTTTAGGCCTGGTTTTTCCATTTTTCGAAGGGCCTTTGGAGGGATTTTTGGTGGGAGGCTCTCCTTTGTTTTGAATTTTGGAAGTTGCCCTCTTCTAAGATTTGCTGTCCACAGCCTCCCTGTGAAAGTTAGGTTGGGCTACCTTCTGGGTTTGGGACTCTGCATTTTCCCAAGATTTCACTATCTTGGAACTCCATAGGCCTCAACGGCCAGAGTAAGATTATAGCAGTTCAACATATTATTTCCTTCACAAAGTAGACATCTTATGCCTCCAAGAGACAAAGATGGATTCTTGTGACGACTCTTTTATTCTTAATCTGAGTTGAAACAGATTGAAGAAGTGGCTCCTTAAACCATCAATCGGTCTCAAAGGAGGTATGATTCTGCTCTGGAATGAAGACATATTTCATTGCTCTGATTCTAAGATCCTTCAATTTTCTCTCTCTGCTAATTTTATTCACAAAAAGGATGGGTTTTCTTGGACCTTCACTGGTGTATATGGCCCCAATGCCATTGCTTTGAAGCCCTCTTTCTTTCAAGAGCTGGATTCTATTCACTGCAACATGCAATCTCCTTAGTATATCTCAGGAGATTTCAACGCAGTTAGATTCCTAATGAAAGATTGCATCATACCACTTGGGAATCTGAGATGGATTTGTTTGGGAGCTGGATTCACTGTAATGGCTTGATTGAAATCAACACTCCAGGCTATCAATTTACTTGGACCAACTTCCAGGATTCAGCTGCTGCTGCCAAGGGTCTCCCTAGGACAACTTCTAATCATTTACCTATTTTACTGTCCACATCCTCTCTCTAAACACATCAGAATTTTTAGATCCGAGCTTGCTTGGATAAGATTTGAAGGTTTCAGCAATTTAGTTGCTAATGGTGGGAGGACAGTAATTCTTCAGCTCAAGGTCCTGTCAACTTTTCCCAGAAACTCAAAAAGGTTAGGCTTCAAATGAAATCCTGGAGCAAGGACACATTTCATCAGGCGACATCTATCAAACAAGATCTCCTATGGAAAATTGAGCACTTTGACTTGAAGAATGATAGTGGCACTTTGGATTCTAAGGAAAGATATGAATGGGGCTTATTGAAAAAAGAATACAATGAATGGCTTCTAAGGGAAGAAATCAAGTGGAAGCAGAGAGCTAAGGAATTGTGGCTTCTAGAAGGAGATAGAAACACTAAATTCTTTCATACTGCAGCAAGCATAAAGAAAGGTAGCATCTGGATTGACACTATCAAAGTTGGAGATGCTGTCTATAGAGAGGATGTGCCCATAAAAGAGCTATTGTCAAATTCTACCAACATCTTTTCTATGAAGATAACTTGTCTAGACCTTCCTTTGTAGCCAATCATTTTTCTTCTCTATCAGTTGAGGAGACCAGCAATGTTACTGCACATATTACGGAAGAGGAGGTCAAATCTGCCATTTTCTCTGAAACCTGAAAAGTCTCCGGGGCTGGATGGTTTATCTATGGGATTCTATCAAAATTTCTGGGATGTCATTAGAGAAGATTTTATGAGGACCATCAAAAACTTTGAATCCAACCCCTTAAATTGTGTCCTCTTTTAACGCGACTCATATAGCTCTCATTCCCAAAAAGGAAAATGCTGATTGTATTTCAGATTTCAGGCCCATCAGCCTTCTCAACAGCTCCTACAAAATTATCACCGAAGTCTTAGCCTCTGGACTCAAGAAGGTCATTGGCAAGCTTATTGATGTGAACCAATCAGCTTTCACTCCAGGAAGATTTATTTTAGATAACTTTATGGCAGCAACCAAATCCATTCATGAATTGAAGAGGCAAAAAAAAGAATTTCTTGTATTCAAATTAGATTTTGGGAAGGCTTTTGATAGAGTCAATTGGCTTGCCTTCTATCTACTATGCCTCTAATGGGTTTCAATGATACTTGGATCAATTGGATCAAGTATTGCACATCCACAGCAAAATTCTTTATTCTAATTAATGGAGAACCGAGTGCCTTCTTTCAGAGCTCCAGAGTACTTAGGCAAGGTGATCCACTATCACCCCTTCTATTTCTCATCATAGGCCAGGTCTTCAGTATGATTTGAAACAAAGCTATTCAGCAAGGTCTTATCAATGGTGTTAATCTCGGCAGAAATAATGTCCTTTCTATCTCACCTTCAGTTCGCAGACGATACTCTCATCTTCTCATCCGTGGATATTCCCCAAATCAAGAACATAAAGGTCCTCCTCAAAATTCTTGAGGATGTTACTGGTCTTAAGATTAACTTCTCCAAATGTGAGCTCTCTGGGTTTTGTAACAGTTCTTCTATGAGGTGGAATCCATTCTTCAATGCAAATGGAACCAATTCCCAATTACTCCCATTGGCTTTTATCGCAAACAGTTCTATCCTCTTTACTCTTATATTATCTCAAAATCTTCAAGATGCCCAAATATATCCTTAAGAAGGTGGAAGCCATCAGACGTACCTTCTTCTGGAAAGGTAAGAATATACCTCACAGGTGCTTTATCCCTATCAGCTGGTCGAGGGTTTGCAGGCCCAAAGAAGAAGGTGGAGTAGGATTGCTTCCTATCGGTAGTATTAATACTACTCTTTTGTCCAAGTGGTTGTGGAGGTTAGGAGATGATAGCAATGTCCTT
This sequence comes from Zantedeschia hybrid cultivar, assembly GCA_030544215.1. Lineage (NCBI taxonomy): Eukaryota > Viridiplantae > Streptophyta > Magnoliopsida > Alismatales > Araceae > Zantedeschia > Zantedeschia hybrid cultivar. The sequence goes on from JARZZO010000005.1 coordinate 17,864,234, forward strand.
TGGAAATCTATTGTCATCAACAAATATTTGAGATGTTCAAACTTGTGGCAGCCTAAACCACCCTGCAGGGGTAGATTCTCATCCATATGGAAAGCCATCTTTAATTGTCAGGAGATTATCACTGCAGCAACCAAATTTGATATTGGTAATGGAACACATCTCAAGTTCTGGTCTGATAACTGGCTTAGCAATGGCTCTCTTGCTTCATATTTCCCAGGCTTTTTTGTTTGTCTACAGATAAGGATGCATCTGTTTTTGAGGTATTCTTTGGTTCATCTGCAACTGGTTGGGACCTCCAATTCAGGAGAAATTTTAACGATGATGAATTTTCAGAGTTTGTGGAGCTTTGTACCACACTTCAGCCAATTCAACTGACACAATCTCAGGCTGACAGGAGACTTTGGAGCTGGGAACCCAATGGCCAATTTCTGTTAGCTGTGTCTCCAGAATTATTCATTATGGGGGCTACCAGGTTCCTTGGTCTAATTTGATCTGGAGAAAAGAATGGCCTAACAAGATCCAACTATTTATGTGGAAATTAGTGCAAGACAGATCCTACACTCAACCAAGTTAAAAAGTTCAACCTCAGTGTTTCTGTGGACTTTTTGTTGAAACTGCTGATCATCTCTTTCTACAGTGTGGTATCTTGTCAGCTGTCTGGAAAACATTATTTGCCTGTCTGAATTTGACCTGGACGCAGCATCCTTCTTTGTCTTCTCTCCTTTCAACCTGGGATGGTCTTAACAATTCAAGATCTGAGCAAGAGATTTGGATCATGCTTCTAGGTGCTTTTCTTTGGGCTGTCTGGAAGGAAAGGAATTCAAGATGTTTCAACCAGACTTTTTCTTCTCCATCCCTAATCATTCCTCACTCAATTAATCTCATCAATAATTGGAGAATTGGCTCTCGGAGTGATCAATCTGAGGAGTCTCTGTTAATCTCCTCCTTGCTGTCTTGGAGAGCTCTTATTCTGTAATACTCTCTTCTATGGGATTTGGGTTTGCACTTATGTATGGGTTCAGGGCTGTTTTAGGTTACCAACCAGGTAACCTATTTTTGTACTCTGCTTATTTCTTTGTTTAATATATTGTGGCTTTGCCACCTTCCAAAAAAAACAAGCATTAATCTTAAGGCCCTGGCATGTTTTCTTGTATGCTGCTATGTTAAAGACTATTGATTCAGGTAAAGGCTATGCTCATATGAGCACTCTAGATATCATAATTATAGAATAATAATGAAAGCATACAAACATATATTGAGACATTGTTGGAACTAGGGTGAATACTATGATTACATGAAGCATTTGTTAAGAACGGTAATTAACTTAATAATTAAGCCTAAGCTTGTGCTTATTAGCTAAGTTTCTTGAATGTTGTTAATAGGATCATGCAAAGTTTATTGAAAGATGTTAATAGAATCATGCAAAGTTTATTGAATGATGTTAACAGAATCATGTATGAATATCATGATAATGTTTCAATCATGATTACTTAAATATAGATTATTATGATGAGAAGATGACATGACTGATGGTGATTATAATGACCTTGATTATAACCATACATATGCATTTACCACGAATGTATTAGTTAACTTGTCATGTCACTAGATTTCTAAATGCTTTAGGGAATAGCTATGCATCAGACACGATTATAACAAGAATAGAATTTGATGAACAATGGTAATAATGATTAAGAATTTGAGATAAAGATGATTATGATGGTCATACATGCTCATAATCTATACTATATAATAAAACAGAGTTTTTAACCCCTGCTGATGTGGCAGTTTGTAGTGCTTTCCCTCCAAAAAAAATATTAAAAAATATATTCTATGCATGTAAGATACAATTACGTTTCTTCCCTCTAGCCAATGGCACTATAATTGAATCTTCCTTAATAAATGTTGCACATGGTTCAAGGGCATACGTAGGAAGGTTGAACGTTTTGGCTCTCTAATTGAAAACTATATTCATTAAACTAGATTTAATGAAAGGTTTAAGAGTAAAAGGATACTTAAATGTAGGCCAAGAATGCCAAACGTGTTTGTACTGTCTTGCATTTTTCTATAGAAGTTCTTTAACGAATACTTCATGTTACTAATATTGCCCTGCATTTTTTTCCATAAATCATATTAACGAAGATTTAAAAGATTACATATTGGCTATTAACGACTATTAAGATTAGCTAACTTACATTATGCAACAGAAATAATTAAGCAAATGCTTGCATTTTTAGCAGTAACTCATTAAGGAAGTTATTTAGACTCTTAATATAGTAGAATTTCTAACCCGGCTAGAGATGTAAACGGAACATATACGGAGTGGATACGTCGTTTTCGTGTCCGTCCATTTATAATAAACGGATAATTCGTATCCGCTCTATTTACTAATCTAATACGGAATGGATATCCTTAGGCATATATTCTCCAGATTGTAAGCATATCGGATAATTTTTAAATATTTAAGTAAAATCTTTACATAGTACAATATTTGCTTAAAAAAAATTAAATTTATAAAAAAAATAAAATTTAATAACTATTTGATCAAAAAATTAATATTTTAAGTACTCATTAATATTTATCTAATATAATTTTTTATATAAACAGGACGGAGACGAATATACTTTTCCTAAAAAATTAGATGTCTTACTAGAAAAAAAAAATCATGTTCAAAATTAAAGTCTCATAGTTTAACTTGAAACAAAATTGGCTTATTTTTACTATTTTGAGAATGACAGATGATGGAGATATTATTATTTCTTTTATTAAAAATTCTAACATGTCTCAAATAACATTATGAAAAATAATAAAATAATTTATAAATAAATCGTCATTATATTCATAATTAACATTCATTTTATCTCTTTCCTAATAGGAGAAAAATTATGTCAGAATCTTATTAACCACACACTGATTATGAGAATATATATATATTTATTATATTAATCAATACAATAGTTTATCATTCATGATGTTGAATTTACTTTATTTATAACTAATTTTTAATGTAATTTTTATTTTTATTGCAAGACTTTATATCGATAACTGATGATAATATTCTTGATTCCACAGCATCAAATAACATAACACTATTTCAAAAGATCTTAAACGATGACAGTGATAGAACTCATTCAGAAGTTGTTATCATCTTCAAGAATCGTGCACTAAGAAGAATAAGATTATTAAAGTAGAGGAAGATAATAGTTTTTGAATAAGTTTTCAAAATAGATAGAGTTGTCTAATTTTATTTGAAATTTTATGAATGTGATCTTGAGGAAACTGTATTTATGGCTGAACTATATTTCTTTCAAAAATTTATGGATGTACTCTGCATTTTTTTCATAATTCATGTTAACGAAGATTTAGAAGATTATATATTGACTATTCACGACTATTAAGATTAGGCAACTTACATTATGCAGTAAAAATAATTAAGCAAAGGCTTGCGCTTTAACAGTAACCCATTAAAGAAGTTATTTAAACTCTTAGTAGAGTAGAATTTCTAACTCGACTAGAGGTGTAAACGGAGCAAATACAGAGTTTATGTCATTTTCGTGTCCGTCCATTTATTATAAATGGATAGTGTCCGTCCATTTATAATAAATGGATAGTTCGTATGCACTCTATTTACAAATCGGATATAGAGTAGATATCCTTATGCAGACATTTTCCAGATTCGGAGCATATGCGAATAATTTTTAGATATTCAAATAAAATCTCTACATAGTACAATATTTGTCTAAAAATTTATAAAATTAAAAAAATATAAAAATTAGTAACTATTTGATCAAAAAATTAATATTTTAAGTACTCATTAATATTTATCTAATATAATTTTTTATATAAATAGGACGGAGACGAATATACTTTTCCTAAAGAGTTAGATGTTTTACTAGAAAAAGAATTCATATCCAAAATTCAAGTCTCAGAGTTTAACTTGAAACACAATTAGTCTATTTTTACTATTTTGAGAATGACAGATAATAAACATATTATTATTTCTTTTATTGCAAATTCTAACATCTCTCAGATAATATTATGAAAAATAATAAAATAATTTATAAATAAATCGTCATTATATTCATAATTAACATTCATTTATCTCTTTCATAATAGGAGAAAAACTATGCAGAATCTTATCAGCCATAAGCTGATTATGAGAATATACATATATTTATTACATTAATCAATATAATAATTTATCATTCATGATGTTAAATTTACTTTATTTATAACTAATTTTAATCTAATTTTTATTTTTATTGCAAGATTCTATATAGATAACTGGTGATAATATTCTTGATTCCACTGCATCAAACAACATAACACTATTTCAACATATCTTAAATGATGACAGTGAGATAACTCATTCGAAAGATGTTATCATCTTCAAGAATCGTGCACTAAGAAGAATAAGATTATTAAAATAGAGGAAGATAATATTCTTTGAACAAATTTTCAAAGTAGATAGAATTGTCTAATTTTATTTGAAATTTTATAAATATGGTCTTGAGAAAACTCTATTTATGGTTGAATTATATTTCTTTCAAAATTTTACTTAACAGTAATGTTATTTATATTTTAAATTTTAAGATAATTCTTACGCATAGGTTAATATAAATATTTATTTTTATTACATAAAATTATTTAAATTAATTTCATTTTGTTAGATTAAAATTAATTTTAATTTTAAAAAGCAAAATACCGTGCATCGCACGGGTTTAGACCTAGTATTTGTATATACAAGAGCCCTGCTCATAATAATAGAAAGCCTTTACTATTTTCTACAAGCATTAACAGTGGCAAAGTTCAGAAAGTATGAATTTCATACTTGAAATGGTTCTATACTATTATAGGAGCCCCATGATTGCAAAATTTGCCACCTCTGTTGGCAGATAGTAAAACAGAACTCGATGGATATAAAGTACTCGGCATGGTTGGAAATAGTGAAGAGACAGACGAATGCATTTGGCAAATTGGAAAGTATGCTCTGACTTGAAAGGAACCTGATTGAGAAGATTTGGCAATGATTAATTTAAAGCTAGGATACCAAGCACTTAAAGACGATGGTTGTGAGAATGCTGTCTGGTAAACACTGTTGAACAGACTACAAGTTATAAGGAATTTCAAACACTGCTAATAATAGTTTGCAATGTCTCTCTAGCTTGGAAAATGATAGATGTATCTCCAAGATGTTATGCGCGTCAGTTCTTGTGATTGGCAAACATTCCTATGATCAAGAGAGCAATGGTTGGAAAGACGGCATATCTGTCAGTTCCTTTTGATATTAAGACAAATACGAAGAGGAATCAAGCTTTTGATAGAAACTAGAATTAAATCAAGCCCTCCAGTGCTCAGTGATGAAAATTAAGCCTGAAAAGAAACATTTTCTGGTAAAGGACAAAATCTGTAACTTCACTATTAAGGTTGCTTCAACAAGTGCATAGACTGGACCATAAGCTGAACTAGAAAGGGGCCAAAAAGTCACAATCACACCAGCTTATTCCTGTTCAGGCCAGTTCTTACACCTATTCATGCCAGTTTTAGCCACTTCAAATAATCGGGCTAAGACTCATCTGACCTGATTCAGGCTTGTATTCTGGATTTTAGATCCATGTTTCGCAAAGAATCGTTGAGAGACAAACCCTAGTATCCAGCCAACTGGGCCACCATCCATTGTATCTCCTTTTATAGAGAAGACAGACATATTGATGAAGTATTATGATGATCATCTTGTGGATGTCCAAATTAGTGAAGTTTCGGTAAAAAAACTTTTGTGAAGAAATTTTTCAAGTCATCGCATTGGCAAAAATCCCCCTTCTCTCTCTGTGTTTAAGGTTTGAGGTTAGCATTCAGAATGACAAGCAAAGAGGATGTCAAGGGTTCTTCAAGGAGTGGACGTAAACCCGCAAACACAAAGTAGAAATCAATTGCATATGATACTTTGGCAAATTTACTAATCTTTCACATAATTGAATACAAATAGAATTTTCAATGTGATTACTGTCCGCTAATTAAATATCATGTAGACCAAATATCAATAATCAGTGCATACCGCTGATTGGTACCGAGTCCCAACCCAAAAGAACTTTTAGCATGGCCCAAACTGCACATTGCAAATCACAAAAAAGTTATGAAGCATTTCAGAAAGCATCATATGTACCAATAGCTGAAATAGAAATGAAATAAGCATTTTACAGCTATTTCCACAATGATAGAGAAGAAGAAAAGAAAGGTTGAGATGGAGCAAATAATACAAAGGATCTAGATCTTAAGCCATCTGATTATATGCTAAACATTTTTGCATTTACCTGTATTCTTTATCTACACATTAGATTAACTAAAAGCAAAAACAACAGCATACAGCGGTAAGTATAGCATAGACCATAGTTGTCAAGGCGTATGCCTAGGCGCCGCCTAGACGTATAGGCGCTCTTCTGGAAGCCAGGCGGGCCCGCGCCTTTCGTGGGCTTCAAAAAGCGGCCCAGGCGGACCACTTAGGCGTCTAGGCGGTCCGCTTAGCCCGCCTAGGTGCCTAGCATGCGTCTGGGCCTGTTTGGCCCATTAACATAACCCAAAACACACCCAGCCCAAATCCTCATTTAAATAACCCCAACCCGACACGCATCCCATCACCCCCACCCCCCGACTCCCTCTCGCCTGCTGCCCCTTTCTGCCGATTGCAGCTAGGGTTTCTGCCGATCACTGCCACAGATTGCCGCGACGTCACCGCCACCGTTGTCGCCTTCACCTGCTGCTGCCGGAGCCATTGCCGGCGATCAACGCCAACTCCGTCGCCATCGTTTCTCCAGTAAGCTCCTCTCTTGATCGATCGATCGATTGATCGGTCCACTCCTCCTCCCATCCCCTCTCTCTCTCTCTCTCTATCAGGCGGGCAGCGGCAAAATGCCCTCTCTTTGTCTCTCCATCTCCCTCCCCCTCTCCCTTCCCTGCCCTCTCTCTCTCTCACCCTCTATGAGACTGTCCGAACAGTCTCTCTCTGCCTCTCATTCTCTCTCACACACCCTCTCTCAGACTCTCTCTGTCTCACTCTCTCTCTTACCCTCTCTCAAAATCCCTTTGTCTATCTCTCTCTCTCTCCCCCAAGCACACAAGGAGGGTCAAAGCCCTCATTCTCGCTCACACCCACTGTTTCTCTCTCACGTTATCTCTATCTCTCTCTCACACACCCACTCTCTCTCTCTCTTTGTCTGTCTCACACACCCGCCTACTCTCTCTTTCTCTCACCCTGTCTCTCTCTCCCCCTCTCTGAGACAGTCCGAACAGTTTCTCTCTGTCTTCCCCACACTCTCTCTCTCACACCCTCTTTCAGACCCTCTCTCTCTCTCTCGCTCTCTCTCTCTCTCTTACCCTCTCTCAAACTCTCTTTGTATGTCTCTTCTCTTTCACACCCGCTCTCTCTCTATCTCACCCTATCTCTATCTATCTCTCTTTCTCTCTCACACACCCACTCTCCCTTTCACCCTATCTTTGTCTCTGTCTCTCTCTCACAAACCCACTAATAATTACGTATTTTTTAACATTAATTGATTAAAATTATATATTACACTCATGATTTTATGTGCAAAACTACATGTGATGATAGATAATTTTGTGTACTTTCCAGCGACACCAATTTTGTTAAATTCCAAGTTAAAAACATCGTCATTTCATGTGAAAAACTGAGTGTAACGCATTTGTGGGTTTTCGGCAAAGCCAGGATATATAAAAATTTTATTTGAATATCATTGTTATTCTATTCACTACATAAAATCTAATTTTAAACTATTTTGTGTAAACAGGACATAAAAAATATGTGGCGCAGTTGGTTGGACTAGTTGGTGCCCGTTGGAGTGACCCGAGTTCAAATCCTAGGAATAACGTTTATTTTTTAGCACGGGATAAATGTAAGGACATTTTGAACAAAAAAATCAATAAGAAGAATGCCCTAACTTTTTCTCTAAGGAAGCCACAAGGAGCAGCCGCCGGCCCTCTTTTACTCTTTCCTTTTCTCTCTCTCCTTCTCTTTTTAAAAGATATGAACCCTTCTTTATTTTCCATTCTTCTCTCCTCCTTCTCCCTCTTGCTTTCTCTCCCTCTCTCTCTCACTTTCTTTCTCCTTCTCTCTGCTACAGTACCCGCAGGTACTGTAGCAGCTACAGTACCGCGGTACTATAGCAACATGTCCGCCCTCTCTCCAACTTTCATTCTCTCTCTCTCTCTCTCTCTCTCTCTCTCTCTCTCTATATATATATATATATATATATATATATATATATAAAACCAGCGACTGCTAGGGACTAGAGGTGAACTCGAGGCACTGCAACTAACTACTGGAAGGAGTTCAGAACTGCCAAGGATCTGCGCGAAGGGCTATGACGGCTGCAAACACTAGTTTTCTCTCTATATTTTCTCTCTCTAGTTGTTAAGTTGTATGTGTTACGTAATATTTCGAATATTTTCTGTAAAGGTTGTCTCCTGAGAGTCATATTATTTTCCATTTTTAATGTCTCTGTAAAATTTCATGAAGTTATAATTTCATTTGACGGTAGTTTGTTTGGAACAAGTAGCATTTTCTCCATATTTTTCTTCTACAACTCTTTCTTTTTCTTCTGTTGACATTACTCAAATTTTGTATTCTTCTGTTATTTAATATTTTAGGTAGTTTCAGTAGATAGTCTAATTATACTCGTTTAGAGGTGCTCCTTTTGTAAGTTCGCAGTAAGTCCAACTAGTTTTAATTGTTCTTTATCAAATCATCACGCTCCCTCTTCTTTTTTCTCTGTTTTTCCTCTAAAGACTCAATACTTTCAACTTTAAAATCTGAGATCTCCCTGTAGATTCTACCCATGCTCATCACTTGCTTCATGCCATATTCTTGAAATACATGAATTTGGTTTAATTTAAATTGACGGTTATGCGAGTGTTTAACGACGCACGTGTGTGATTGATCAATTTTTTTGCGTCGTTGCCAAGGAGATTTCTGTATTTTTTATGTTGATTAACTTTGGGTGTTCTTTTATATATATCTATCTTCACCTTTTTCTTTTTCTTTTTCTTTTTTGCATGATATCAATCTTGATGAACATTATCTTTTAATTGTGTGCAGGAAGAATTCAAAAAAAAAACTGAAACAAATCTGTAAAAATCAGGAAATGAGAAAAAAATAGTCTCTGGAAAATCTCAAATTCTTGATATGCCTTCGGGTACGTGCAAAAGTCAGGAAGTCATAAAATAGTGGAAAATAGCTGAAAAACAAAAAAAAAATGAAAACTATTTTAGAAAACCAGAAAATTTTAAAAAAATCATAAAAATAGAGAATGGCTTCCTGTAAAAATTTCACAATTTTTTGAGGTACATACCTCTACTTTTGTGTTATTTTATTTAAGCTTCCTTGTTTAACTAGTTTGCATGTTTAAACTTCAAAAAAAAAATTATCTATTGCTCTTTTGGTTAGATAGGGACATTAAATTTTAAAAAAAAAATCACTTGAACTAAATAAAAATCTTCATTCTAAGATTAGAAATTGTCCATATTTAGGTCATGCATCATTTAGGACTACATTTGTAGACAGTTTCTTTTTTAGTGAATTTTCACTTTGTTGAAGATTGCGGGGGACAAGGTGAGATCTCTAACCTTCCTTAAACCATGTTCATGCATTTCCATGGTTGCATATAATCCCTTGTTTGAATTGGTTGTGCACATCACTTGAAAATATCTTAAGAGAAAGTCCATTAACAAAATAAGGTGGGGATTTCATCACCCTTCTTTGGCCAAAAAACAACCATCCATTTCACTCTTTCACTAACCCAAGCTCATTAAAGTTGAGTAGGAATTCAATCTAGGGTTTACAATGAGATTGGGGCTTACCTTGAGCCTACTATCACTTTTGGAGATCGGTGTCTAAGGCTAGAGGTCAAATAGTAAATGCCTAAGTGGGTTGGTGGTTCTCTAATTAGGTCCCTACGAAAGTAGGGGGAGCCTCCCACCACCCCCACCTCTTACCTGGCCGATTGATAATTGTGAGGGTGGACTTAAATTAGACCTAGATTAATTTGTGAGAAACACATCATTTAGGTTAGTTTAACCATAGTTGTCTTAGGAATAATTGTGTGTTAACTTGTTTGCAAAAAAAAAAAAAAAAGAGAGATTTTCAACATAGAGTGGACTCAAATGAACCAATTTCTTGGTCCATGTTTTAATACCATCACACCTTTCCCTCCACTACCCCATATAGATATGGCTCACAGATTAGATAAGCTAGACAACTTGGCCCACAAGATTGATCAATTTCTAGTTTTGGGCCCAAAACCTTCCTCATCTCTCACACAATCTTATACCTATCAGGAGAAATGCCCTATTTGGGCCCACCAGAACCATTATGATAACCCACCTGCTCTCCAATTACCACCTTGTCATACTCAAATTATTCAGGAATCCCCCACACCTAATTACAACCCAGTTCTAAACACTTATGATTATTGAGGGTCAGTTGAGGGTCAGTTGGGGGGAGATGAAGGAGACGAGAAGGATTCTAGTGAGAGCTCAGATATTCACCTACCCATGATCCATTTCTCGAATGCCAAAGAATCGAGGCTCATTGGCCACCAGAAGTTGGACCGAGTAAAAGAGATAATAGAATTATTAGGCTAGTCCACATCAACAGCCCTTTTCTCAAAGAAACCCAATGAGTTGTCCTGCTCAATTCCTGCAGCATCAAAAACATCATTCTTTACTAGATTTTATTGAAACTTGGGATCAAGCTGAATATGTTCTCAGTCTCTATCTTTGAGAAATTTGGACTCCACGAATTAAAGCCCACGTCGGTTGCTCTACAATCAATTGATCAATTCATTAAGTAGCGACGTAGCATAATCCAAGATACTCGCATACAGGTGGATAGGAGCCATATGTCTGTTGACTTTTTCATCCTTGACACTAAATCACCCCCGATGTTGAATCAATACTCTATCATCCTTGGAATTTCTGATCTTTTTCTAGGGGATCAAATCCTTCAGTCCAATCAAGGAAAAGAAGTGGGGTACGTGGTTGACATGGCCTATGAATCAAGTAGAACCAATATCCCATTGACCATGTTGAAAAATTCTTTTATCTAGAACCTCAATGATAACACTCTGACTCATCAGCTACATGCAATGCTGAGTGCACTCCAACCAACAAACTTCAAAATGCATGCACTGAAATTTGTGTTACTAGGCATTGGATAGTGTGCACATTGCGTCTGGCTGAAGACGTTAAACTTAGCGCTTATTGGGAGACAACCAACGTTGTTAGGTTAATTTAATAAGTCCTTTTTTTTTTCTTTATAGGTTTAATAATTCAGGTAGCAGTTGTCTTGGGCGTATAGTGGATGAAAAATCGTTAACACCTCAAGTTGTATCTCTCCTTCCCTGACTCATTTTGGTTGTAACTCTTTCATGTTTTTTCTGCCATTGAAGACAATGTCATTTAAGTTGGGGGGAGCAAGTATTTTATGCATGATTGTTAAATCTTTTGAAGAAAGCATATGTTTTTTATAGATAAAAATACTCAAAAATTTTCAAAAATTCCTTTTCACACTCCACTTAAGCTTTCATAAAATCATGCTTGATTAAGGGATCTCTAAACAAATCAATTTTGTGTTAGTCAGTTACACAAAGTTTAAGAAGTTTGAAATATTCCCCACTCTATAAGGAGCCACGACATGAATGATTTTCACACACACACGGCAACTTAGGGTGAATGGAAGACCTTGAAAGTGTAAAATTGTTGGAATTAACCTAAAGGGTAGGACTACCTATTCTGTTTTTTCTTTGGGTTGAACGAAAGAAAGGTCGAGATTCGTAATAGGGGACCAAACCACTCAACACTTAAGGAGGCGGTCAGCAAAAAGGGACAATTGTAAGCATGTAAACCAAAAGACAAATAGCAAAAATGCTTTAAAAGAGCCAAAGGAAAACAGATGGCAAAAAGCACGCACCTTTCCTCGGGCAAATTAAAGAGAGTAGCAAAAAGTACGCACTCTCAAAGGCAAAAAGCGCAATTAAATAAAAAAAATCGCGCTAATTTAAAAGTCCCTCATATCAAATTAAGACCAAGTCCTGAAAGTGTTGAGTTTAGGCGAGAGCTGAAAATCGATCATTACCGTCTGATCAGGAAACTTCTTTTTCTCTTCTCTCCTCTAGGTAGTTTTACCCCAAGGGTCAGTAAAGGTGATGATATACTAAAAAGGGTGGAAATGAACTTTAAATCATGTCAATTTTTATACACAATCACCTGTCGGAACCTCAAGTGTAGTGAGGAAAATGAGAACTTTAACTTAACTAAATGACTATCATATAATTATTTGTGACAGATAACCTTTAAATGAAGCATGACTTTCTAAAGATCATTGTAGTCCTAATGTTTCATTATTTGCATTGCTAAGGAACTAGCAATGATTAAATTGAGGAGTATGATAATTACGCATTTTTTAGCATTAATTGGTTGAAATTATACATTACATTCATGATTTTATGTATAAAACTACATGTGATGATAGATAATTTTGTGCACTTTCCAACGACACCAATTTTATTGAATTCCGAGTTAAAAACATCGTCATTTCATATGAAAAACTGAGTGTAACGCATTTGTGGGTTTTCGGTAAAGCCAGGATATATAAAAATTTTATTTGAACATAATTGTTATTCTATTCACCACAGAAATCTAATTTTAAATTATTTTGTGTGAACTGGACATAAAGAACATGTGGCACAGTTGGTTGGACTAATTGGTACCCGTTGGAGTAACCCGAGTTCAAATCTTAAGAATAACGTTTATTTTTGTGCACGGGATAAATGTAAGGACATTTTGGACAAAAAAATCAATAAGAATGATGCCCTAACTTTTTTTCCAAGGAAGTCATAAGGAACAGCCGCCGGCTCTCTTTTACTCTTTCCTTTTCTCTATCTCCTTCTCTTTTTAAAAGATCTGAACCCTTCTTTATTTTACATTCTTCTCTCCTCCTTCTACCTCTTGCTTTCTCTCCCTCTCTCTCTCACACTTTCTGTCTCCCTCTCTCTGCTACAATACATGCGGTAACTGTAGCAGCTACAGTACCGCGGTACTATAGCAACATGTCCCCCCTCTCTCTAGCTTTCATTCTCTCTCTCTCTCTCTCTCTCTCTCTATATATATATATATATATATATATATATATATATATCCCTCAAACCAACGACTGCTAGGGGCTGAAGGTGGACTCGAGGCACTACAACTAACTACTGGAAGGAGTTCAGAACTGCCAAGGATCCGCGCGAAGGGCTATGACGGCTGCAAACACTAGTTTTCTCTCTCTATCTTTTATCTCTCTAGTTGTTAAGTTGTATGTGTTACGTAATATTTTGAATATTTTCTGTAAAAGTTGTCTCCTGAGAGTCATATTATTTTCCATTTTTAATGTCTCTGTAAAATTTCATGAAGTTATAATTTCATTTGACGGTAGTTTGTTTGGAACAAGTAGCATTTTCTCCATATTTTTCTTCTACAACTCTTTATTTTTCTTCTATTGACATCACTCAAATTTTGTATTCTTCTGTTATTTAATATTTTAGAGGTAGTCCTAGTTCAGTAGATAGTCTAATTATGCTTGTTTAGAGGTACTCCTTTTGTGAGTTCGTAGTAAGTCTAACTAATTTTAATTATTCTTTACCAAATTATCACGCTCCCTCTTCTTTCTTCTCTGTTTTTCCTCTAAAAACTCAATACTTTCAACTTTAAAATCTGAGATCTCGCTGTGGATTCGACCCATGCTCATCACTTGTTTCATGCCATATGCTTGAAATACATGAGTTTGGTTTAATTTAAATTGACGATTATGCGAGTGTTTAACGACGCACGTGTATGATTGATCACCCACCCTCTCTCTCACTCTATATCTATCTCTCTCACTCTGTCTTTCTCTTTCAAACACCCACCTCTCTGTCTCTCTCTCTGTCTTTCTCTCACCCTCTCTCTCTCCCCCTCCCCACAGTGTATTGTGCACACAATCCACAGTGTGCACAGTGCACTGTATGCACAAACTATTTTACATCTCTCTCTCTCTCATTTACATCTTATTTAGAGTCTTAATTTTATTTATCTCTTAGTCCCTTCTTTCTTTTGACAGGTTTTTATTTTACATCTCTCTCTCTCTCTCATTTACATCTTATTTAGAGTCTTAATTTTATTTATCTCTTAGTCCCTTCTTTCTTTTGACAGGTTTTTATTTCTACATGGAAAGAGATTTAGGGTCGCAGTCCACATCCGTACAAGGAACGCAAGAGAAGAAGAAGGCCAAGTCAAATGATCCAGGATGGAAGTATGCCTATTGGCCAGATGAAAATGACAAAAATAAAGTGAAGTGTGAACTTTGTAGCTTGGTAAACAAATGGGGGGATCAAAAGACAAAAGGAGCATTTAGTAGGAGGGTTCAGTGATGTGAAAAAAAAGTCCAAAGAAAACAAAGGAGATTGTTGAAGAAATGATGAGTTGGATGACAAATGATCCAAGAGATTTAGTTTCAATGTGTTAGTTGTCTTCTTTATTTTATGCTTAGTGATGGATATGTGTGATTAGAACTTCATGAACTTTATTTAATCTAACGAAGTTATCTTTTTTTATTATGTGTTTACATTTTTGCATCATATATACATTGTTGTTATGAGTATTATGTTGCAGATTTTGGAAGAAGTCAACAAATATGAGGTTAGTATTTTTATCCTTGAAATTTTTTTAAAAATTATTTCAGTCACATATTTAACTTTGGTAATTGTAATGTTTGTTTTCATGTTAATGTCATATTCCTGTTATTCTCTTCATATTTTAAAATTAGTGTGATATAAAATATATTATTTTGAACCGTACGCCTAGGCGACACCTAGGCGGACACCTAAGTGCTTAGGCTCTCGGAGACCCCGAGCATGCCTTGGGTCACCGTACTGCCTTGACAACTATGGCATAGACACATATCCTTGAGTGTCAGTTACCTTTGTTAACAGAATCAGCGATCCACTGATCAGGAGAACAAAGAAGGGTACCCTTTTTGGATTACACCCATGAGTAAACTTATACTTCAACATGTGTTTTGGAATAACTCTGCAAGGCAGTTGTTGACAATGAAAGATGGAAGCTAGGAGAGTGAATGGTTTTAGTCTTTTAGATACGCTAACATTCCTAGCCACAAAATAGATACTAACGAATGTGTGAATTGGCCCATAGAATGATTGTAGCCAATACATTAAGTATCCAACCTAGGGAGTGTGTTTGTGAAAATGAAACTCAGAATGCACTCTGCTGATAACATTGACAACTGAAAGACGAAAGCTAGAGAAGTGAATGGGATTAGATATAGCAACATTACTGGCCATAAAATGGATACCACACATTTTCTGTATCGCCCATACAATGATTGAAGCAAACACATTAATTACCTGACACAGGGGGTGTATATACAAGAATAAAACCAGGGCCCACATAAGCATGGAGCAGATAATTTCATGTTATGCAAAATGCAGAAAGATTACAATGGCTGGACATGTGATAAACCCTCCTAGAACAAAGAGATACCTTCTGCAATCTGGCACAAGTGGTGCATAGTTGTCATCGCTGATTATCATACATCGCAAGTTTCAAGGTCTTAGGTTAAGTCGCACGAAGAGTGCAAACCTGTGTTATCAAAGGCGCCCGAGGCGAACGCCTAGGCGACGGGGCGAGGCGAGGCACTGATATGGCGCCTTGCGTTCCCGCTTTTCGCCTAAGCGATCGCGGGAAACGCCTTGTTCGCCCAGGCGTTCGCCTAGGCGCGCCTTAGATGCCTTCAGCGCCTCAGGCACGTTAACGGGCCCAACTTAGATGCCTAAGCCCATACCGAGCCCAATACGACCGGCCTAGCCGATGCAACCTAACCCCCCTCTTGGCCATTGAACCCTAATCTCCCTGCGTCCCGAGCCCCCCAACACGAGCGCAGCGGGAAGCATCTCCGGCAGCGGCAACGGCAGTAGCGGGGAGTGTTTCCGGCGGCAGCGGCGTACTTCTCCGGCGACTGCGACGGCGACGGCCGTGGAAGGTAAGCGTCTCTTCGTCCCTCTCTCTCTCTCTCTCTCGCTCTCTCTCACTCATCACCCCTTTCTCACTGTCTCACGCACACTCCCTTCCTCCCACCCTCTCTCTCTCTCCCTCCCCCGACCCTCTCACTCTCTCTTGCTCTACGTCTGTCTCTCTCCTCTCCCCCGACCCCCACTCTCTCCGTATGCCTCTCTCGGTCTGTGTCTCCCCTCCCCCCGACCCTCTCACTCTCTCTTGCTCTCTGTCTGTGTCTCCCCTCCCCCCAATCCCCACTCTCTCTCTTTCTCTCTGTCTGTGTCTCCCCTCCCCCCGACCCCCACTCTCTCTAACTGTCTCTCCCCTCCCCCCAACCCCCACTCTCTCTGTCTTTCTTTCTCACTCTCTCTTGCTCTCTGTCTCTCTCACGCACTGTCTTTCTCAATCTCTCTATGTCTGTCTCTGTCTCTCCCCTCCCCCAATCCCCACTCTGTCTCTCTGTCTCTCCCCTCCCCCGACCCCCACTTTATCTCTCAGACTCTCTCTTGCTCTTTGTCTCAATCTATGTCTCTTTGTCTCTCTCAATCTCTCTCTGTTTGTCTCTCCCCTCCCCGACCCCCACTCTCTCTGTCCTTCTCTCTCACTCACTCTTGCTCTCTGTCTCTCCACTCCCCGACCCACACTCTTTCTTTCTTTCTCACTCTCTCTTGCTCTCTGTCTCTCCCCTCCCCCGACCCCCACTCTGTCTCGCTCTCTCCCCTCCCCCGACCCCCACTCTGTCTCTCTTGCTCTCTGTCTCAATCTTTGTCTCTCTCAATCTCTCTCTGTCTATCTCTCCACTCCCCAACCCACACTCTCTTTGTCCTTCTCTCTCACTCTCTCTTGCTATCTGTCTCTCTGTCTCTCCCCCCCCCGACCCCCATTATGTATGATTATTTGGCTATTTTGTATAATAAGTAAATTACAAATATTTTTTTCTTTAAATGTCGCCTCAAATGCCTAGGCCATCGCCTAGGCGTTTGAGGCTGAGGCGACCCCCCGGTTGCCTCGGTCGCCTCTCGCCTCTGACTACATAGGTGCAAACCTCATTACACAAAATCTTGACCTTACTGAGAAATGTGGGGTAGGCAAATTAAGTTCTGGGAAGAACCACATTTCGTAGGTCCTTTTCATTCCTTCGTCTCTTCTTTATAGTTCCTTTTTTAAGAAAAATTACGACGTATAATGCACGAGGGACAAGAAGGACCTTAGATATGGAATAGCCAATACAGGAAGAGTGACTGAATATGAACCAGGTAGATGCATCGGATTTCTGACATTTGGAACAAGTTGATGGTAAATGTCAATGGGTATGAGAAGTGGGTTTGGAAAGCTCACGTCTTCTCTGTTAAGTCTTTCCTAGAGTGATGGGAATGTCAATTCTGGATACGCAAAAAGGCAGACAAGGTGGTTGTGACTCATGTTGTGGACGGAAACATTTTTTGTGGAATTTTGTAAGACTTATCGGACCATTTAAGTGTAAACTGGTGGAATGTTCATGTTCTATGGCAATTGTGGAAAAGAGTGTTGTCGATAAGGTGATAGGAACCACCTGCCACTTAAACTTATTTGTTATTATGAAAGGAGTTCTGTTCTCTCACCCCCCCATGCTCCCCTAACCATTATCCCGTGCATAAATCTTTCTTTCTCCTTTCCCTCTATTTCTTGCTCCATGTCTCCCTCCCATCTCTCTTTCTCCTATCTATGGAGAAAGAAAACTGCTGGATGGCATATCTGGAAATCCACCTTTCCATCTGCAATGTAGCAAGCCTTTCAGAACTCCAGTAGATGGGATTTGCAACCCTCTAGAAGGTATAATTTGTCCTTCCTATGGAAGCACATTCTAAAATCTGCAGATATCCTCTCTGCCTCCTCTGAGTTTAAGCTAGGAAATGGACAGGATATCAAGTTTTGGAGACATAAGTGGTGCTCTAACATGCAGCTCCAAACTCAGTTTTTAAATCTGTTCAATATTCTTCAGGATCCTGAAGCTTCAGTTTCCCAAGTAGTCTCATGTATCAGGTCTGGTCATTGGAATACTCTGCTGAGAAGGAATCCCACAGATGCTGAATTTGAAGAACTTATTTCTCTTTCCAACATTGTCCATCAGACCTCACAATCCCCTGATCTGAAGGATAGAAGACTGTGGAGATGGAGCAAGGATGGTCAGTATTCGGTTAACTCCCTGGTGAAGCTCATTGATGAGGGGGAATGTACAGTGTGATGGAAGGATTTGGTGTAGTTCAAACACATTCCTAATAAAATCAAAGTGTTTCTTTGGAAAATTGCATGGAACAGATTGCCTACTGGACAAAGACTTAAGAAGATGTTTCATTTTAAAGATTCATATTCCTTCTGTGCTCTGTTCGAGGAAGATCAAGTCCATCTCTTTTCTACCTGCGGTATCATTAACGTGCGGTGGAATATTCTATGTAGAGTAATGGGAGTCACATTGGAAGATCATTCTTCAGTGCTGGACCTGCTTAATTGGTGGAGAGGGATTTGTCATCATCCTGCTCACAAGGAAGTGTGGTATTTGTTCTGTCCTGCTTTCATGTGGGCTGTGTGGCTTGCAAGGAATAATAGAAAAGTCAGAGATGATTTCAGACCCGCTTCTGATATATTGAAAAGAACTTTGCAACTGGTGGAAGAATGGGGAAGAGCAGCCTCTTTAATTGTGGACCAGAATCATGAATTGGTGCTGAAGGCTAAGGCCTGGAAGTACTTGGTTATTTGAAGCTGTTTCTTGCCACTGCTTTATTTCCTCAATAAAGCAGTGTCCTTGTTTTATGTCCTGTGTAATAGGGCTTGGGGAGTTGTCTTTCTGGGTTTCTTTGTTGTATGAATGGCAGACTTAGTCTCTGCCTGGGGCCTTCTCTCCCCTAATCTGTAACTTCCTTTCTTTCTTTTCATATTCTCAATGAATTGTGATGATTTCCATTTCCTTGTCACTCCGCCCCCCCAAAAAAATAAAAACCTTCTCTTTATATAGTAATGGACAGTGAACTAGAAATGAAATGTGGCCCTTGTCCTCCTTCCAAAGTGAGTACATTTGGCTGTAAAGTTATCAATTACTTCTGTACAACTCATGGGTTATAAAACTTCTTCTAAAGGATAGATATTCTTCTCCGTAACTAGGTTCCAAATTTTTGGCATGCCGATATATCATTCAATTTTTTCATTAGGAGATGGACTTCCTAGCCTTTTTGTTCCATTCCCTACCACTTAAACTTATCCTCTTCCATTTCCTCTCATCCTAAATATTCTTTCTCATTTGTCGACTACCATCATTTTACTTTCCTCTTAAATTCTCCACTACTCCTATACAAGCTGTAAACAACCTTCTTATTGATCAATTACCAATATAATGAGACCAGGACGTGTTTCAAGTAGCCATGCCAATCAGCATTAAAAATAAAAATAAAAAAAATCCAGTGAACAATTTCGGTTGCGACATCCATTCCAAATTAGGAACAACCACTGCAAACTCGATAAGTTAATCGTGTCAAACCTCAAGTAGGGACAATGAACTGGGAAATCATTAACATGTTACATACTAAGCCTCCCATCATAGGCAGCATTTGTTGAGCATCCAAAAGTTCCTCCATCCCATCAAATTTTTTGCCTGGTACTTCTTGTAGGGTCTTTTCGGGGGTAAATACAACAAATAGAACGACTCTAAAACACGGAACTACACTTTTATTGTGCATTGGTTCTAAAAGGCGACGCGCTGAGGCATCCAAGAGAAATGGTTACAAAAAAAACGACGGAGAACACAAAGAAGAAGGTCGACAAATCCAGGCAGCTAGCTGAAGCATAGGGCACAAATGTAGACCGATCGGAGAACACAGGCATACCGCGAGAGGACGATGCGAAACCTCGACATGGCGCAGCGGCAGGATTCCAAGATTCTCCTTCTGGATCACGAGGGCCTGCCGCTTCTTCTTCTCCAACTCGCAAGCGTTTGCTTTGCGCAGAACGGGGTTCCTCGGATCACAGATGCCTACGGCGAAGAAGAACTGGCATTTGAAATGGTGAGCACGCAGGCGAATTCCCCGCAAGGAAGCCGAGAACATCAAACTGATGAACTAAAATTACTTTACCAGATCTTTTTAGGTTTCCATTTGATACGATCGATGGACGCGATACGAAAGTAGGTGTTTGCATGCGACTCCGAGGAAGGGTTGGTCAGCAAATGCCCTTCTCCTGGCCGCCGTCACGGCGGCATTAGAGTGGTCACTGGTCAACCTGACTAAAATATTTAGGGATGTAACCTCGTGCAAGTTTTAATTACGAGAACGGTCTTTCCGTTCAGATAGGAATGAGCTCATGAAGTTAAAAAAATCTCATCTCTTTTATTTCATCAGTTAGCAATACATTTCTTTCGTTGTTATATGGATTGATGATTAATTTATTAGGAAAACGAGATCATGCATGACAAAATAGACATAAGATTGCATTTAAAAAATATTTTATAAGATTTTGACTTTTTAACATAAGATGTTATAAGAATTGGGATAATTTTTAAAATATTTTCAAATAAAAACTGTCATGCTATGGATTTTCCAAAAGTTTAATTTTGAAATCACAGCATTAATTTTGTCAAGTGAAAATATTTTTTTTATCATTTAAAAAGATAAACAATTGTACATAAAAATATATGCGATGAAAATCTATTAAATGCTCGAAGTGTTACTAAATGGGCCCTCCCACTTTTGGCCTCTACAATATAACATTTTTATTAAAAATAGATAGGCCTAAAGTCCTGATAATTTAAAAGGACCATCAATTGCTCCAAAGATGTCCCTCGTTAATTGCATTTTCACATGCTCAAGGGGGTGGCCGTGAGAAACTTTAAAATGCAAGATTAATTTTAAAATTACCCATAATTTGGACAGAATTGTAAACGGGTTAGTGATTTTGAGGTGCACAAAGCTCATTTAATTTGACATAAAATATTGTAGATCATCATAGAGTATCATATTTTACGATTGACAAAATTATGATATTTTATAAAGTCTATTATGACCAAATGACACCTAGTAGATATCAAATTTCAATATCACTCGTGAGGGATTTAAGAGTGTGGTTTTAGAATCATTTGTAAGTTGTGAGGATTTAAGACTGCAATCTTTTAAATCCCAACTTGAATCCATCAAATAAATAAAATGAACATGATTGTATACTTTGGAATCACACCTAAGAGGACGGTGCTTACAAACCCTCACTCCACGGTCGTCTACCATTCTCCTCTTCCACCTCTCATTTGCAATAATCAAAAGTCTATCTCTTGTTATCTCCTCTTTCCTCCTGATTCTTTTCAATTTTGTCTACGATCATATTTTTCTTTCCTACAATATTCTTCTTCTTTCATCATTGTCTTTTGCCTTCTTGTATTTTTCCCTCCATGTGGCGGAGAAAAGGAGGAAATTGAGAGCAACATACTCTCAAGGAGTGATCTCACTTTATTACATAGTTTCCACAACATTGTACACGTTGCTAAAAGACATCGGCTACATAGTGAACTATACAGACATGATAAAGCAAGAAAAAATAAAAAGAAGAAGTGCACAACTTAAGTAGAAAGACAAGCAAAAGAAACGAAGAATTTGAATTTGGCCTAGTTTTCATTCTTTTCACACTCCTTCAGGCAAGATGACACAAATTGAAACTTGAGTTTTGACCGTTCGACGCAATTCAACTGAAGACTTTCGTAAAAACATTAACAATTTGATTATTAGATGCAACACATCTTAGTCTTAGAGCACTTCAAGAATTGATTCACATATGAAATGATAATTGATATTGATATGTCTTGTTCGTGTATGAAAAATCGGGATTCATCATCATGTGAAGAAGAGAGCTAGACATTACCTCGTTGAAAGAGCACGTAAGTCAAAGTGAGGGAAACCACTTGCAAAAAAAATTATTATTGTCGAATCTAGGTAGATTGAATACAATCTCTTATCACAATCATGTTGATTTTTAATGTAATTTAATGATAAAAAAATCTATATATTAATTTTGATGATAACAAAACTTTATGAATTGATTTTGAATATGATGAAGTTATATGCGTTTGTTAAGTGATGAGCTACAAGTACAATTCACAAGACAATTGTGCGCCGGCTTCTTCCTTTTCTTCTGAATTCCGAATAGGTTGGCCAAAAGTATTTTATCATCTTCTAGTTCTGCCTTAGGCACTTCTTCTTTTGGCACCACAAATCGAAATCTTGCAAGAGGTGCTTGAGAAGAACCGGTAACCATAGGAAAAGGAGTTGGGATGGAAGAGGGAATGGAAACAGAAGAAGGTGGTGTCTCAAAAGTAGTGGAAGGAGGGTATAGCTATTGGAATCTAAGTGGAAGTGGAAGTTCCAATAGGGGTAGGGGTAGAAGTGGCAGGTATGACAGGAGAAGATGGTGTGGTGGTAGCCTTAGTAGGAGCATCTTAGGAGGGATTGAAGATGGTGGTGAAGGAAGTGCAATCTCAAGCGGAGGTATACAGTTGGAGTCTTCAAATGGTGGTGAAGGTGCATCTAAAGAGGGTTGAGAAGATGGAGGTTTGATTGATGTACTTATAGGAGGTGGTACATCAGTGATGGTAGTAGATGGAGGAACAATTGATGAAGGAGTGGTTGGGTGGATAATCTTGAGCACAAGAACTGCATCAAGAATGTTAATAGAGTTAGAGAGAGGTGGTGGAGAAGAAGTAGGAATTAGGCTCTAGTGGAATAGGTTCAAAGATAGGAATAGAAGTGGAAGAAGGAATGTCTTTAGGAAGAAAAGAAGAAGTTCTAGTAGGAGAGGGAGAACGAGATGAAGTAGTTAGAGGAGTGTTACAAGATCTCTTTCTCCTCTTTGTTATCAACTTCCTCCTATAGTACTTGTTGTTGTGTCTTTCTCTTCATAGTTGCCACAAACTCTGTTTGAGTGCCTACTTCAATTGATGTTGCTTAGCTGTTTTTGGCATGTTAGTTATATACGTCTGTCAAGTCAATCTTATAATTATTGTACAGTCTTGTTCATTTAATAATAATAAATACATTATGTTCATTATGTGTAACTTGATATATCATTTCATAATGAAGTCTATGAATATGTGCAATATATATTAAATTATAATGAGATCATAATAATAGAATTGATATCACATAAATATATATTCTTAATTATTCTTAGTCGGAGGATATTTGAGAATAATATCAAATATCCTGTGAGACTAGTACTGGTTACTCATACTCACAAGTTGAGAGTGACTAATCTCATAGTCCCTTGTGTAGAGACACTAAGATGAACCTGCATGTGCTCATTGGTAAATAGTTCATCGAATAGATCCGATATGAATCACTGGATGATAATATTACCCAACTATCAACTAGTTTGATTAATCATCACAGTAGCGTAGTTGGTCCTTTGACCTAAGACACCAAAGACACTTTGTCGTGGACTTCTATATTTTGACTATAGGATCTTAATTAGTTAAGTGATCGGATCTAACAGAATATCTTCGAAAGTGATTATGTGGTCAATACAAGATCATTCGCTCTCGATAATTAGAGAGAGAATGTTCTAGGGAATGATGCCATAGAGTGCATGACTAGGGTAAGACAACATATTAGAAAAAAATGTTTTCTGGTGATGCTTTAAGGCATCTGATCCAAGTAAGTGAGTTGATTGGGATTTGACAGTTGATCATACCGTGAGTATAAGTATTAGTATAAATGAAGGATTATAGACACGTCGTATCTGATGATAGGAAAGTTCCTTGAGCGGATTGTTAAATCCCAATACCTTCCAGGATCATATGGTGTTGCTTGGCATCCAACTTGATCGGAAGCCCGATTGATTATCATGAGATAATAGATCGATTAAATAATTATTTAATATGAGATATTAAATAAATTATTTAAAGTCAATAAAGGTTATTGGGCTTATTGGACTGACACTTGGGCCCATAAGGTCACACACACAAATATTTTCGGTCGATGATTTTAAAGTTAGATTTATATTAATATAGAGATTTTTGTGAAAAGCCACATTTAATTGATATAAATATACTTCAGGATGGAACCATGGGCCAAGCTCTAAGGTTTCCTATCCCCTCTAGCCATCTCCCTTCTCTTTCCCTCACCTAGTCGGCCCCCACAGTAGGGGCGCCCCCTTCTTTCTCCTCTGCCTGCCTCGGTTTCTTCTCGCTAGAGCCTTTGCTTGCATGCCACGGGCACCGTCGTGGAGAAGAAACATTGTTGATCGCACTGGATCTGTTGAGGGATTGAGGATGAGCCATTAACCGGAGAATTGCGTGGATACTACTAGAGGCTGGGCACTTACGTGACTAGTGGCATCGCTCCTTCGGAACTGAACGAACGCAGATCCGATTCTGCGTAAAGTGAGATTTGGATCTTCGAATCAATTTAATTTAGTCGAAACGGGTCTAGAACGATGGGGATGATTTTAATTTTTACTGCATTATCATTCTTTAATTTTTATTCAATCTCCCTGTGTGATCCTTACAGGCATTGCATAAGGTTCTTCCTCTGTTCGCTCTCTTGGCACTGATGTGGTTGATCTGAATTTGGTTACTTTGAGTTCTTTCATTATTATTTTCATAGCTGCCATTTCTTTCTCCAGCTCGACCACACTATTCTTCACTTCTTTAAGATCAGCCTAGTATTGATCCATCTTCTTCAATATTAAATCAAGCTCATCTTTCTTGAGGTATCTGAACAAGTCTATCCTCTTTCCTCTTCCTTGCTCTTTCTGGGTTTGAGGTTGAGGAGGAGGTGGAGATTGGAAGTTGTTCAACCTGTCCAAGTCATCCATATACTCATCAAATATTCTAGAGGCCCATAGATCATCTACACAAGCTGTTGCTACTTGGGTATTTTGGTTCTCCAAAATTGCATCCTCCTCAACTTGGGTAGGCTCCCCCTCAGTAGGCGTTGGTTGAGGAGGTTCCTTTGCTGGTGCTTCATGTACTGAGGAGCCACTATTTAGCTGTCCCCAGATTCCATGACTTCTATTAGACACAACATGGGTCATTGGAAGATTTTTTCACTATCCAAGAAAAGTAGGATATTGGAAGAATCGGTGGTTGGAGCTCTTGTCAGACTAGAATATTTACTATTATTCTACCCTTTATCTTTTTTGAAAGTAAGAAGTCAAGTTAAAAAAGACTTGGATAATATAATCATCTTTCATCGGTGAGAATCTTAATTCAAAACGGTAATAAAGGCTTGGATCCCATTTGGAATTGCTTAAGATTTAACTGATTCTCTAAAAATCAGATTTTCAAATGTTGTGTTAGAGAAACTGGTTTCTCCGTGATGCCGTCGGTACCGTCGAAACCATTTGGTGGAGATAAAAGTGTATTGTATTTTGAATATTTCTTTGCTTGTCATTTACTACTAAATTCTTTCAATGTGATACTTTCTTGTGTTAAAAATGAGATAATGAAGAGGTTTTTTGTAACTTTCTTCCAAAATTTATTTCACTTTTTCAAAATTAATCCAACCCCAGTTTTTTTTATCAAGAGGGACACTTTACATGTAATTTTGGAAGATCTGAAATCTAGGCATGTTGAGGTTATTTGGAAAGGAGTAAGACCGTGCTAAAGATTTGAATGATTGGAATCTCCCCAATCCTTGTTTTGAAATGAGCTCCGCATTTGTTTTAATGGCAAAATCTAAAGTTGTTACATAATAAGGTAAAAAATGGATTCTCAACAAATGGATCTTTGTTGAATGAAAAACAAACGCAGCTGCTGAACTAGATCATAGTACGGGTATTACGGCAAAAATATGTTCATATATTATTCGGTTTAAATTTGAATAAAACAGTCAAAAGTTCGATCAAACAATTAAAGAATTAAAAAATTTCAAAAGGACAGTTATAAATTTTTTATCAGGATTTTGTAAAGCTAAAATAACAACTATAATCATATAATAAATAGCTATTAATCAAATTATGAGTTCTGCCAATGAAAAAGTGAGTTTTATATCATATAATCTCACATTCTATGATATTTAAGTAGTGAAAGTTTTATTTTTATTCAATAACATAGTGTATCAAATGGAAAATATTAAATGGTTTCTGTATTATACATGAATAAAAGGACGATTTATGAAAAAAAAACTATTTTCCCTATCTTTCAAGCACACGAGAGTTTTATTCGAAAGGAATTTTTGCATATATATCCTTAAACTACATTGTATTTGCATCTATATCTCCACCTCCCACATATTATTTTCAATACCCTTAAAATCTCAAAAATATTATGGTCATGCCTCTCTGTCAAAATGCCATTAAGTCAATTTTAAAGATTTTGCATGCATATCCCTAAATTCTCAGGTACTTTATATATACTCCAAAATTTACTAGAAGTTTGCATATGTATCCTATCAAGATTTATAGGATTCTCTTGGCATAGTCAGTTACGAAGGGGCATGAAAATAATATGTGAGAGTTTAGGGTGTAGATACAAATATGATATATTGTAAGAATACATATGCACAAATCCTTATTCGATAATGCAAAAGTACACGAATTGTACGTGTATAATACCGTATTTAACTAACTGCGAACCAGACCGCCGTAATCGGAAGAAAAAACGACTCGGCGACGAAGGGGCCACAGAGATCGGGAAGGAGGAAGCCCTCGAGGACGATGACGACGCGCCTTCGGAATGGTCATCGTCCGCAGCCGCGTATCTGGTGATGGCGACGATGGTGTAGCGTCTGCAGATGCCAATGGCGAATGTGACGGACGTCAGAGCGGGGGATCACTCTGTGCTGGCCACGGTATGGTTTTCTTGGCCCCGACTGGATCTACTGCTGGTGAAGATCATGGAGATGACGAAACTGGGAAGAGGGTTGTTGTGGGGCTTCATGAGAATTTATATGTTGCGCAATCAGATGCTGCCAAGCTGTGGGTATCCAAGGTCTTGGCAAATGAGGCATCCAATAACAAGGCAAAGGGGAAGGTGGACGATGGTGGTGACGAGCTGCCACCTGAGGCACCACGTAGGTGGAGGGGTTAGATGGCATTGTAGGGTTTCACTCTCCTGAACCCACTATGCTCAGTCCTTCCGTTAAAATCCGTGTTCTGGCCCATAGAAGTCGGTTTTGCTTATCCTAACAGGCATGCTTTTACACCTTCAGACATCCATGTTGATGCTGAAATGGGATCCTGGGTTGCAGTTGTGGGACTCAATGGAGCAGGAAAGTCCACTAAATTTGCTTGATCTCGAACCCACTTAAGGGGAGGTGCATGGGAGGCAAAAACTGATGATCAGAAGATATTGCAAAAATGATGTTTGGAAGATATTCCCAACAGTCTGTAGATCTGTTGCTTGTGGAGCAGAGACCAGTCAAATATCTTCTGCAGCATTCATTTAACTCAGGAAGCTCTTGTCAAGAGGAGGTTGTTCACGCAAAGCTGGGTAACTTTGGGCTCCCCAGACATAACCACCGACGCCCATTGCCAAACTCTCCCGGGGTCAAAAGGCTTGGGTTCCATTCAGTTCTATTTTGGTGCTTGTCCCACATATCCCGCCATCAGATGAGTCTACCAATCGTTTTGATATGTGAAGTGCCAGTGCCTAGGCCAAAACTTTGGAGGAGTTTGGTGTTGTATTAGTCAGCCATGATTCAAGGCTGATTTCTTCGCTTGTGAAGGTGAAGAGAAAAGCATATCTGCATTGTTGAAAGTGGGAATGTTAGTCTTTTGGTGGTGCTTTTCAGTTCTACAGTGCTGATCTTCTTAAATTGATCAAGGGCAAAGCTGATAATTGATGCAGACCTAGTGAGTCATCTTATATTTCACTATGCAACAAGCGATCTACTGATTTCAGATGTTACTTTACCTATGCTTTCGCTTTCAGGATTCTTGCAACTCTTGTCTCAGATACGAAGAGGATGTGTCAATAAATTCAATTTTTCCTTGTCGTGTAATTGACAGTCAAGAACATAGCACACAGAAACTTGCATTTAAAGAAAAAGCACAAAGAATTGAAATGCTTGCTTTCCTATTGGAGCTTTTTAATGTGATAGTGTTCATGCTACCTTGTTTCAGATTTATATGGTTGGCTGTGTGGTGTCCTGGGTTAACAATCGCACCGTACACAGTCATGGGCTCTTTAACTTGGGCTGTTGAATTGGCTGATGGCTTAGCAGGATCTGTGGGTTGGGAGTAAGCCCATGCAAACTGTGTGATAAGTGTTTAAGATAATCATCCTCAATAAACGAAAGCTAAGCTACCACTAATAATCCATTCATGTTGAAGGAATTAAAATACAAGTTTTCAATCTAATCATCCATACATGCTGAAGGAATTCAAATTCAAATTTCAAATTAGCATACAAGTCCATAGGATTAATACATGTTAGAGTCCAAAAGTCCAAATTGTTACATAGCCGAGTCCTAAAATTATATGCTCAGAAGGAAGAGAACGAACCCGTTGAGAGCCCCATGATCCAGTGAACTGAAACCACCAGCAATGTGCTGCCCTTACTACTCCTCTCCACCAAAACCACAAGAAGGAAGGCGCTGAGTTACAAGAACCCAGGGATTCCTCTACACTATCATGGCTCAACAAAAATAAATAACAATGTTATAAAGGAACAGACAAGCATAACATATTACAAAAATTTCTAGGGTTTTCATGCTATTTATCACAATTGTCAATGCAATTATCCAGATATTCAGATTCATTCTTGTATGGAATAAACTTTATCTATCTATTCATTCTATCACCACAATTTTGGATTTCGGATGTTTGTTCATATGGAAATATCTTTACTTCTTAGAATACTACAAACTGAAAATAGTCAGGTATACCTCTCATGGATTTTAGGATAGGTCTGTATCTAGCTATCATATGCCAGAATTTCTCTTCTCATTAAAAGGTCCACTGGGCCAGTTGCCTCTCTGACCTTCTAGCTTTAATCTCTAACTTGATGAGTGATAGGGAAGGCTCTACACTAGTTCTAGACAGACAGACAGAATGTCCTGAAGGTCTTGTTGACTAAAAGCATCTCATGATGCTCTCTGCCAACTCCACGTGCTCACCCTATGGGGACTACGCTGGTGAGGTGGGTTAAAGGACCAGCTGGGGTCCATGGGGTTTAACCCATGGTTCCACACCCTAACCACATATGCAGACAAGTGACTCTGTCACTACTCAACAACTGGCTTTCCCTTATCTGGAGTCAGGTAAAAGATCATGTGCCCCCAAAGTTAACTCAATCCCAACCAGACAAGACAAACTACCCTAGATCTTAGCTACAAGGATCAGCCAGAAGAGAGTTCAAAAGGCTAGTGTGAGAGACGCTGAAGTCTAAACTTCAGAATCAAGATCGCATAGATGAAAGTACATATGTATATATATATATATATATATATAGATAGATAGATAGATAGATAGATAGAGAGAGAGAGAGAGAGAGAGAGAGAGAGAGAGAGAGAGAGAGAGAGAGAGATGCTACTGGGCAGCCTGGCCTGGCTGCACAGCAGCAGAAACCATCTGATTATGATTGAATGTGTGTGTGTGTGTTTAAGTAACTTTTTATGGTGAAGTTGCTAAGAAGATTGGAGCATACTAGGATTGTTATTTGTTAATGATATGCAATAACATGACCAAAACATATTGTCTGGACAGGTTTCGACAAACTTTATTTTAGCTATAAGTTTTTGGGTTAACCTATGGCGTTGGGTTCATATTGATAATTTTATTTGATAAGTTGTTGAATGTATACATAGATACTTAGGTGTAGCTCCAATTGTCGTTAAGCTTAGGGAAAATAGGCTTAGGTGATTTGGACATGTGCACTGCATCCAAGTTCAGCATCGGTTGGAAGGTGCAATCAAATTCAAGTGGAGGAAGGCAAAAAAACTCGGGGAAGGCCTAAAATAAGATGATTTGATGTAGTAAGAAAATACATTACCTTCTTAGGTTTAACTGCAGACATGGCGTTAGATAGACCAAAGTGGCTGGACAAGATTCGTGCAGCTGATCCTGAATAAACAAGATAAGGCTTTGATGATGATGGTGATGTTGATAATGATCGATACACATGATACGGTATTCAAATATTGCTATCACGGTAAAATTGCATTTGAGAAATACGAAATATTGCAGTATAAAGAGATATGGCTTGCTCATATTTCTGCAGCTACTTAATGTGGTGTTGGTTTTGTATAGAGCAGGGATCCATTGCCACTGTGGCACCAAAAGTGCGGTGCTACCTACTTCAAAATCCCATGATTCCACTACCACTCTGGCACCGGTGCTAGTGTGCTGTCTACTCCAAAATCCCATGACTCCATAGTCACTCTGGCATGAAAAGTGCAGAGCCACCTGCTTCAAAATCCCATGATTAAATCTTAAATTCAAAATCCACTCCCTTAAATCTTCTCTACTATCAACAAACTAGGTATACGCAAAACATCATTCAAATCTAACATTGAAAATTCATGGATTAAAAGGGTGTCATATATGCATTATCTAAACTGTTCATTTTATATGAACCTAATGCCCTGTCTAAAGTGTGCAACTTTGGATGCATAATCGTCAACCATTTTTAACTGTACTTTTTCACTTTTGCGGGGTTAACATGGTTCATTTTAAGGGGGACATCTCTCTTAGTTGTGCTCTGGTTTTCGTTAAATCTGCTCCATACATATTACATACATAGGGGTCAAGATGGAGGACATAATAAAGGAGTTTGCAGAACTTATAGGCTGCAGAGAAGAAAAGTTATGCTGTAGAGTAGCAAAGTCGCCAACCATATAGTTGGGACTCCCCCTGGAATTCGGAAGACATCAAAGTGGGGCTCTATGATATTGAAAATGCAGAAAAAAACTTTTATTATTGAAAGCTAAAACCTCTCCATGAGGGGAAGGATCACTCTTATAAGCTCTGTCCTCTCAAGTCAGCCATAAATCTTTGTCTATCTTCCTAATGCCAGTTAAGGTGCAAAAACAATTGGGTAGAATTATGTGGAAGCTGCTATGGGGAAGTACAATATAAACTGTTCGGCAACTCCTTTAGTCCAATGGCAAGATGCATGCAAGCCACTGAGGAAAGGGGCACTTGAAGTTAAAATGTTTGTATTTGATCAACTTAGCCCTCCTAGGTAAATGGCTGTAGGTGGTCATAACACATGATGAGCATTATGGAAAAGGATGATTAAGTCTAAACCATATGCAATGGCCCATAAATTTTATCTCAGTCAGATGATCACACCTACATGCGCATTTGGAAAGACATTCTGAAATTGACAAGATGGTTTGAGAAAAGATCAGAATAAGATAGGAAATGGTGAGAACACATTCTTTTTGGGAAAGATAAACGGCTGGGCTACTGCACTTTGGGCAGTAGGTTCCCAAGATTGTATCTGCTAACTAGAAATAAATGGGAGAAAGTGACTGCTATCAAACAAATGGAACCAGTGTTACTTGGTGTCCCTTTTTGCGAATAGGTCTTAAAGAAATTGAAATGGAAGACTATGTCTCTCTGCTTCAGATACTTTTAAGTGGAAAAATTGAACTCAACAGGGAAGACGACATGTTTTGAAATGGTCTAAGCGAGTTGCTCCCAGTCAAATCCCTGTACAATTTAATTTAAGGTCAAACTCCCTCTTATAAGTATAGAAAGATCTGGAAGTTGAAATCCCCAGTTATGCATTTGTGTGGCTGTTGTTCTGCAGAAGAATTAGTACAAAAATGTACTGGAGAAAATGGAATAGGGACCGTGATATTGTCTTCTTTCTTTGTGGTGTAGGTGTTGAAGATGTTGACCAGCTAATGATCACATGTCCAGTTAGCAAAGAAGTTTGGAGGAGATTTGGCTTTCTTGTCTAGATTGATGCTCATGTACAATTTAGGTGGGAGATATGGGACTATTTTCATACACTCAAGATATGGACAGGCAAAGACATCAGGGGCAAAATTCTTATCCTCATACCTCATTTCGTTTGCTGGAGTATCTGGAAGAAACACCAAGTGTTGCATTTTTAGGGAAAGTATTGTCTATCTTGAAAATACTTGCGTGTGAGCAATGGCTTTTCTTTATAACTGGAGTAGATGGGGGTGTTCTTGAGATCTATTGAGATAAACTATAAGCTGTTGGTTGTGATGTGGAATGATCGGAGGTGTCTCACATCGTGATCCTCAGGCATCTCGTGACTCTCGTCTGACCCTGTTGCAGGGCTTTTTCGGACCTGTCTCAGGGTCGTTTTCTCTGTCTCAGAGAGGAACACTAGAAAATAACTCAAAATTCGTGCAAATAATCATCTATAATATGAAAAGAAATAGTGCAAAAAACACATAGAAAATTCCTAAAAAATAAAAAATATTCTAAATGGGCTCTAGATGGGCCAAATAAATTGTCTATGGACTCATCTAAAAATAAGCTACGTATCAGATGGGCTCTTGGTGAGTTTCCATGCCACAATGAAGCTGGAATGACTCTCCGACGGTGGTAGAAATACTCCATCATGTATAACGCATTTGTGCGCTGGTCTTGGATTCCCATCGGGTTGTTTCCTGTTGTGGGTGGAAGAGGAGTACCTCATTTACGTGCATGCTTATACAAGTAGGCCTAATAAGTGGTCCGCTTCTTTAGTGATAGGTATTAGGGCTCTACAATGGGCAGATGCTTGTGTGGATATAAAGGTTCACCCAACCATGAGACCTTTTCCCTTTGCACAATGGTTTTTAGGACTCTTTCTTCTTGTATAGGGTGATTTTTGTGGGCTTCTTGTATTACACTTGTATATCTCATTGTTGTCCCATGAGGAATTTTTAGTGCCATCCAGTTTCAAAAAAAGAAAAGTTTGACTTTGTGAATGAAAATTTTGTCTGATCTTCCCCTTTTGGGGAAAATGCCTCTTTAAAAAAAAAGTAAGGGAATGGCTTTGTGCAGTTGACCTCCCCAGACTCCACAGTGGTGGGATCCTTGTGACACTAGGTTTTCCATTCAAGGGTTTTTTTTTCCTAATTAAATGATGACAGAGAGGAAAGAATGCATAATGAGTGTGAAACTCTCGATGTTGATTCATGGGGATGTATTTTATTTGGAAGTCGCATGGGTCGGTGGGGAGATCTATGGTTCTCGTTGCTATTGATCTAGTAGCAGAGTAGTTGGGTTGATTATGGACAAGAGCTATGAATAGTCATGGCCTAACAGGAAACTCTCTCCTTCCCTCCTTTCTCTCTCCCATTTAGAACATGTCGATAATGACTTGTGCTGTGACATGGATTCTAGATTAGCATTCACCATCAGATCTTTTGAAATGATTTTATGTCTCAGAAGTCTGAATTAATTTTTTCATCAGTTGAAGAACTTGGAAGCCACGAACCAGACTGTTTTAGGCTTGATTACAAGATTGAGGGGTTCCCAATTTCTTGCCAGCCCCCTCCAATACTTGAATATGTTACATGGCTAATGGGGCATGAACACAACTTTTGTGGAGAAATTTAAATCTTAAGTTAGGTGATTCTGAAAACCTTTGTGACAATTCTTCTTTGAACTATCAACCACATAGAAGCCCTTACTTTTAGAGGAGATTTTACTTTCCAAATCTGTCGGAACTTGTGATACGGTTCCTTTCTTCCTTCAATGCATTTGTATAAGGATTTGACAGTGCATTTACCTCCTTCTTTGAGACAAAACACTTGGTCACTTTTATTTATGTCCACTTTACTTCATTCAGAAGCTGCAAAAGAGACAAATATTCATGGATTTCTTCATCTTTCAGTTCTCTTCTTAGGAATATCATCCAGTGCAGCTGTGTGTTTTCAAATCTGTAACAGCTCTGTACTGTGGCCCATTGATATGAAGCTAACTGAAAGATGAGGGGAAATTTATGCTGTAATGGTTGGATCCTGTCCATTTATCTTTCCAGAAAAAAAAAACCATCTTCACCAACCCTGACTTTATAGTGAATTCCTTTCTCCACAAAACCTGCTGTCTTGAGAATTCCTTTCCATATCGGAGACATGAATGTACTATTAGAGTAGTGCAAATAGAATTATCTCCTTTCTTGGTAATGCTTTTCAATGATGATCTTTTTCCAAAGTGGATGTCCTCTGGAAATAAGATCCCAAAGCCATCTGCCAACCAGAGCGAAATTCATAGGAGACAAATTTCTGCCACCTAAGGATAGCTGCCTGGCCTTCCATATAGACAGTTTTCTCTGCATTCTCAATATCAATGGTTCCCAATCTCCCTGCCTGATTTGTTTGTAGTGAAGAGGAAGTCCCAAGTAAGTTATTGGTAGGTTTGCTATCTTGCAACCCAGGATTTCTGCACTTTCACTTATCTCTTGGTCTTCCATATGATACCAATAAGAGAGTTTTTATCAAAATTAATTTTGAGTCCTGATGTACTTTCCATAACAGTCAAGATGAATAGCAAATTTCTCATCTGATATTTACCCCCTTCCAAAAACATTAGTGTATCATCTGCATATTGGATGTGTGAAATGTTTATGGAAGTTTTTAACAAATTGACTGATTTAATCCATCCTTGTTCTTCAGCTACCGCACATAATTTGCTCAACATATTTGCAACTAGAACAAACAATAATGCAGACATTGGATCTCCCTGTCTTAGACCTCATGAGCTGGAAAGTATCCATGAACATTCCCATTGATGATCACAGAGAAATTGGCTGTAGTGATACAATTATTAATAATTTCAATGAACGACTCTGGAAAATTCTGATTTCTCATCACTCTCTACAAACATTGGCATGACACCCGATCATATGCCTTATTGAAATCAATTTTACAAACCACACCTTTCTTGCTAGTTTTCATTGAGTTCAACAACTCATGTGCAATGAAGAAAGCATGTTTGAGTTTGCGCCCTTGGATGAAAGTTGACTGATTATGTTCAATTATCTCTTCCAAACGGTAGGCAATCCTGGTTGCTAGCACTTTTGCTATAATCTTATAGGACCCATTTAGCAGACTAATAGGACGGAAGTCCTTCAACTATGTTGCCTCATTCTTCTTGGTAAAAGGACTAAGAAAGTATTATTTGTAATTCACATCCTTCTTCTGCTGCGTCCGATATTTCATTGTTTGAATTAAATCAACCTTGACCAACTTCCAAATTTTTTGGTAGAAAAACATAGGAATACCGTCAGCACCTGGTGCTTTATCATTCCCCAAACTGAAAACTGCTTGCTTGACTTCCTCTTCTGTCACTTCTGACTTCTGATAGTAGATATTGAACCTTCTCTGTAGAAAGCTTAACTGGATTTGGACCTGTCCACTCTGAATACCATCTATCCTCAGATTTAAACAGAACACTGTAGAAGTTGATAAGTTCTTCTGTCCTTTTCTCCCTCTATCCACGAGTCCTTTCCTTTTATCATGGTGATATGATTCATTCTCCTTCTTCCATTTGCTACTTGGTGAAAAAAAGCTGAATTTATGTCTCCTTCTTGCAACCACTGTAGTGCTGTACCCTTGATCTCTGCTTCCATCTGATTTCTTCTTCTCTAATCCACTCTTGATACTGAGATTTCAATGCGGACAACTTAACTTTATCTTCTGCAGAAAGAAAACCCTCCCCTTTGCATTTCTAATATCTGCATTTCTTCTTGTAGATAATTGATTTTTTCAAATCTTTCTTTCCTCCAAATTTTTGCCCATTTCTTGATCTCCAGTTTCAGCTTTTTTAATTTGAGAGATAATCTCCTTGATGGTGTAGAGTTACAAATAACTGAATTCCATGTATTTTCTACCAATTTGATAAACTCTTCATTTTGTAACCACATCTTCTCCAATCTGAAAGGCCTGTTACTATCTATATTATACTAATAAAGCAGAGTTTCTAATCATGCTGATGTGGCAGTCTGAGATGCTTTCCCTCCAAAAAATTATTATACAATTCTTATGAGAAGTCATTAATGCTCGTAACCTCTCTCTCTCTCTCTCTCTCTGACAAATGCAGGGGAGCGGGGGCCATGGCGCCCCCAAAATTTATAATAAAAATATTATAAAATAAATTAAAAGTTAAAATATATATTAGTATTAAATACAAAATAATATTATTCCTAAATATTTGTCTTACTCTATTTTATTAAACTTATCCTTTAAATTTATTTAACTCATATGTTATATACTTTTTTGTCGTATATTATTTGTGTTTATTATTTATCATGTTAATTTTTATATGTTAATAATTGTCATATTATGTAATATTTAATATTTATAGGCACATATAATATTTTTTAATTATAACATTTTTAGTTATAATATATAACATATTAATATTTTTAAGTATCTATACTATACTAATAAAATAGAGTTTTTAACCCAACTGATGTGGCACTCTCATATTCTTTCCCACCAAGAAGTTTTTTTTAAATAATTCTTAGGAGATGTCATTAATGCCTATAATCATTATGATTATTTCTTTACTCTCACCTCCACCCATTTCAAGACAACTCATTAGTGGCCATAACTCTCACCCCCACCCATTTCAAAATAACTCATTAATAGTCATAAATCTCTCTCTCTCTCTCTCTCTCATGGACGGACTCAGGGGAACGGGGGGACATGGCCCCCCTAAAATTGAGGAACTTCTTTGATAATAAAAGTATTATTTTTAAATTATTTATATTATAAATTATTTATATTATAATAAAAATACTATAAAATAAATTAAAAATTTAAATTATATTAATAATAAATAAAAATAATATTATTCCTAAATATTTGTCTTACTCTATTTTATTTAATTTATCTTATAAATTTATTTAACTCATATGTCATATATTTTTTTGTCGTATATTATTTGTATTTATTATGTTAACTTTTATATATTAATAATTGTCATATCATATAATATTTAATATTTATAGTTACATATAATATTTTTTAGTTATAATATTTTTAGTTATAACATATAACATATTCATATTTTTAAGTATATTAATATATACGGTAAGCCACTTGGCAAATAAGACAACTCGAAACCCTTAAGTTAGAAGTATATCTTCTGTATCTTTACTTGAAATCAACCTTCATCGACAGT
The DNA here is from genome assembly GCA_030544215.1 of Zantedeschia hybrid cultivar. Lineage (NCBI taxonomy): Eukaryota > Viridiplantae > Streptophyta > Magnoliopsida > Alismatales > Araceae > Zantedeschia > Zantedeschia hybrid cultivar. Next base: position 17,901,386 of record JARZZO010000005.1, read on the forward strand.
ACCCTTCATGAATGATCTGTTTTTGAATAACGGTATTGTTGAATTCTTTATTACGTGGAAGTATCATGGTCATCCATTGTGCTCGATTAATATTTTACCTAATTTGCACGTTGGTATGGTTTTATCGTAGTCCTCATACAAAATTATATCTATACTTAGTTATTTACTGCATGTTACTGTTCTTCTTTTTCTTTTTCTTTTTCAATACTATTTTAGATCTCCTGAGATCTCTCCATTAAACTCACATAGCTAGCACCAATACAGTTTAGCATGCAAGCGAAATGCCTTCAAATTAGAACCCTTATTAAGCAAAATTTAAATTTTAATATTCCTCATGCAAAATATCTTTATACTTGATTATTTGCTTAAAACTAAAACTTTATTTAGACGAAATTATTTAAATTAATATGATATTTTTATCTTAAAATTAAATTTATTATATATTTTAAATAATTTCACATAAATGCCGTGCATCGCACGGGTTTGAAACTAGTTTCCTTCTATAGAGCACTCCAATAACAAATCATTATGATCTGATACTGATGTGGCTGTGCTGTGACTTTAGCTGTTGGAAATAGATTCTCCCAAAGATTATCAATACAAACCCTTTCTAATTTTGACATTGATGTATATTATTACTCCAAATGAATTACTGATTATTTAACTCTAACTTATACAAACTTCTGTCATCAATCCAGTCATTGAATTCCTTCGTACTTGCTGTAACACTCCCTCTTCTGTTAAAATCTCCAATAACACACCACGGCCATTGGAACTTGTCTTGACATTTTGACAATTCCTTCCAAAGCACTCTACGCTGTTGATATTGACAAGGACTATATAGACCTGATAGCATCTGGTACTCATTTGAATCAAGTGAAACAAACCCGACCGTAACTGAATGTTAGCCTATATGAAGCAGAGATCTTTTGCATTTCCTCGTGTTCCATGCTACTAGAATTCCTCCAGCTAGACCTTGTGATCTTATGAAAACAAAATCCACTATATCTATCCCCGTAAGCTTTTTAACGGCATCAAGATCCTACTGTTCCATTTTTCTTTCTTGCAAACACAATATATCTACAGCCTTCCACTTTATCAATTCTCTTACCACAGACTGATTGACGGTATCATGGATACCCGTAACATTCCAAGATAGCACTACCATATTTGAACCCGACAATTCTCAATACTGGCGTCGAAATCTTGCTAACAGATTGAGACTTCTCTTGATCCCGTTTTCAGAAGACTCCTTAGCTCTCTTCTACCAATTCCCTTCTTTGTTTGAGTTGTGACTTCAACATTATTGATATTGCAAGATCTCCCAAACTGACCTACTTTGCCCTAAAGGGATAACCGAAACAAAGCACCTTTCTCCAAGATTTCTTCGTTACTCCGATCAGAAAACACATCTCCTTTCCGTAGCCTTTCTTTGGATACCCTTCCCACATTTGATGGTGCCAGCTCAGAAAGTTGTTGGTGTATGCCATAGCTTAGGGAAGATGACAGGGGAAGCGAGATTTGGGGGGGTACATAAATAGAAATCTCCCTATTATTTGACTTGTAGAATCGCCTTGCAGAGTCTTCAGTTCCCAACATTGCCATTTGCGGGAATATTATCGACTATTGGAGGAAGGTCCTCCACAATAGTGGGAACTATTTCTCCTGTAAGATCTGTAGAGAGATCCATCCCTAGGCGCTGCTCCGCTTTTTTCGCTCGCCTATACACCCAAACTTTCCCCGCCTTCCTCCTCTAGCTTCCCAGCTCCGCCCTAATCCCTCTGACAACCTTGGTGATGAGTGAGGAGAATGCTTTGCTCCAGTTTATATCTGACGCACTGATGGGGTTACCCTTTGTATTATCTCCTCCTTTTGATGTAGTACCAGGGTTATAATGGGAACTTCCAGGTTGGATGGACTCGGGTCGGCTAAATTGGACAGCGGGAATTTGGTCGACTAGCCCAGTTGGCAATTGAACCGGAACCGACTCACTTGATAAACATGAAGGTGAGCCGGTCATCTTCAACCTCTCAACAGACACTGGCAAAACCCTATCTCTGTTAACCTTGTAATTCTTATACGCCAAAACAACATCCCTATAGGACCAATCTTGCTTGTTCAAATCAACTTTCTCAGATCATTCTACTTCGACAGATATCCAGAAGATATTATTGTTCCAACGAAGTTTTACTCCTTCTGGCAAAGAACCATATTCCTCCACTTCAACCTGAATTCCTGTAAAACATAAGTGCGACCACTGAATGGTGTCTCTGTCCATGGCAACCAAAGAACCAAAGGCAGAAGCTATGGCTCTAAACACCTCAATGTCCCAGGATGAAAAGGAATGCCTCTAAGCTTACACTAAACTCTTCTCCCTGATTCAATTTTCTGTGCACCAGCATATTGATTCCTAGGCAACCATTCTATATTACAGTTGTTAATCTTCAAAACCTTCTGATAGAGGAGCTTCTTTCTCTGCTCAACAGAAGAACAGAGCACCAAGAATTTGGTATCTACAGATACGATCTGTGCTTCCTAACATGCCTTTCTTTCTGCAGAGCAGTATGTAACTCACATATGACCAGTTCTCCATCAGAAATAATATCCAAAACACTACAATGGAACTTTCAATCTATTGAAATAATGAAACCATGGTGTGCGTAGTGTGTACCGATGGCCCTGATTTCTTTATGGTGACCCTTCCTTCCATGCCTGCTCCACACACATCCCTTGCTGGCACCGACTCTTTCTTCGGCAGACAAGTATTTGAATGATGGCCTAGTCCTCCGCACTTCCAACAGACGAGAGTTTCTGCAAGTCTTTGCAAAATGACTTGCTTCTAGGCATCAGAAGCAAGACTGACTCCCGCGATCTGCTACTCCGTATCCGAATAATGGAACTCTCATAGGGCCTTCTTTCCTCTCTTCTCCTATGCTGCCGCTCAAAACCTTCCAAGGATGTATCCTCCGCTCCTCTTTGCTTACTCCTAATCCTTCCTTCGCTTCTGTCCCCCATCGATGCCCTTCACCATCTGCCATTCGCTCCTCGCTTCTGCTTCGCCATCACCGTTCTCTGCTCGCTTCCTCTCTGCCATCCCATGGCTTCCGGATAAATTAGGTGGTTGCAGGGGTAAATTCTGTCCCTTGTGGGGATAATCATGTTAGTGGAGTCTTATCAACTTTGCAGCACATTATTATCATATACTGGCCATGTGGAGTTGTAGTCTTGGAGAAAAGATTGAGTGGATCAAAGGGACTAACCATGAGCTAGAGAGAGAAATAAAAGGGTTTTGCATCATGGTATAAATTCTGAATTCCACAGGAAGAAGGGAGCAGGAAATTGGAAACCTTGAATATTCAAGAAGGCTATGCTGAGAGCTGGCCATGGAAGCTCAGTTGTGTGTGGTGGGGGGGAGAGGTCTGGCAGGATGCTTGGGTTTTCCCTTTTGAAGGTAGCAAACCACTATTTTTATAAACTTTTTGAAGAAAGGACATAATATGCTGGGGATCAAAATTCATTGCCTCACTTACACACGAAGTAAAGAAAAATATACAATCCTAGTGATTCTGAAAACATCTGATATCTACCAATTTGGTTCATCTGATGCTTTATTCATGATCAGATTGTCACAGGACAATGGGGCAATAAAATCTCTGAATCTTTTGATTCTCTGAATTAACCTGGAGTTAGTTTTTTAGTCTCCTCTGCCTGTGACAAGTCTTCCAGTCTTGGAATATCAAACATATTTTTTAAATCCCCTTGAAATTTCCTCATACATATCTCCCCGCCAAAGATCACATATCATGGTGGTAAAATCATCCACCCCTCTTTCCAAATTAATCAAGAATATCTCCACTGGTCAATTATGCCATGGATTCTATCAAGCCTTTGTCATTGAATATATGCAGATTTAAGCAGCACATTCCAAATTACTGTAGCAATTCCACAATCAGTGCTTGATTATCTACTACTACATCTTGAACACTACAGAGCATGCAGCTGACTTTCACATGAGGTTTGTACCTTCTGCCTCTCACTGCTAGGTAATCTGCATGCTGGAACTTTGGACTGGAAATCCCTCTCCCATGAAACATATGACCCCTTGATATCTTCAGGAAAACCTTTATAAAGGCTCTCATACAGGAAGAACAATTAGTTTCCAATCTCTGGACTTTTTTGTCTTCATTGTTGCTAACCTGGACTGTGACTAGAGTTGCTGTTATCTTCAGAAAGTTCTGTTTCAGAGTCTATACAACTTCTAACATCCCTTTTCTGTGTCAAGTGATATTCTCAGAGCACCAATGATCTTCCCATAATTGGATGTTTTTACCATTTCCATGTCAATATTTGTATTCTACCATTCCTTGGTTGTGGCTAAATCATGTTCTCAAAGCACCAATGATCTTCTCATGTCTCTACCTGTTTGGTCTTCTGGTCTGGTAGCATGACATGCCATATATGGCAGCCCTGTATTTTGGTCATTTGATGTCTAGTATGCTGATCAAGGTAGGAAGAATCGGAGATAGGGCACGGATCGGCCTGGTCCAAACCGATCAGATCGGCCGATCTGATCCGATCCTGACTGATCCCAAGCTGATCCGGACCAGGCCCCCATTTATTTTTTATTCTTTTTTTATTAAAAAAATTAGTCCGACCCCAGCCCGATCTTGACTGATCTTGACCGATCCTGACCGATCCTGTCCGATCCTGACTGGTCCCGACTGATCCTGGCCTAGACCGGTGGATCGGGGATCGGGATTGGACCGGTTCGGGTCAAAACTGATTGGGTCGGCCGATCCGATCCAATCCTGCCTTCCCTGATGCTGATCGATCCAGAATCAGTGGACCAAAGTGTGCTGTCTTATTCATTGTCCAGGAGCCATAACACAAACTTGTTGCTAAGAAAATTTACAAATGTGCAAAAATAATAGCAGAAGCAAAAGAAAATTTAAACAATTCTTTGTACAATTCACGTCCATTGTACAACTGAATATTTTCCCTTAATAAATAGCATGAGAATGATCAAGGAAACATCTCATTACTTGCACGTAGAGATTTAACACAAACTAGGCTGAGTATGTTTTATCAATTAAAACTCGGATGCTTTCTTTTAACCATATGAAACCCTAACTTCACATCATGCATCCCTAAACAAGAACTCATGAAAACAGTATAGAAACCATGCCAAAATATGATATCATGCATATTTCTTTCAAGAAGACAAACTGCAGAAATCTCCCCTTTAGAATTTAACCACCTTTACAACCCTCCAAAAAAATCCAAAAGAAGCTAGGGTTCCCACCTGAAACTAAAGCATGGGAGGGCCTTCTAGAATCTTACATGTCTTCTTCTTGATCCTCTCTTTTTGCTAGAGAAGCTTCCTTTTGCACCTTCTTCAGCTTTCCTTCATCTTGATAGTTGAGGGTGCTTGTTTACTCACATATCTCCTTTTCCTTTGGTTTCTTGAAAACCCTAGACCTTGAACCCGTTTCTTCTGCCTGTCTTCTCTCCCTCCTCTTCTCTTTCGGCTCTTTTTTGATCCTCCTCCTCTCCCCTCCTCTATCTCGGTTGAACTGCGGAGGTAGGCTGCCGCCCCCTTTAATATGAAGGGAGAGGGTTGTCAAAAGGGGCCTAATCTGTTTGGGGGTTGCTGGGCCTAGTGGGCCTCACTCCTGCCCAATAAGGGCCCAATAATGGCCCGTTAACTAGGCCCAGTAAAAATTGATCCAATTTGACTAATTAAAAACTCATTAAAAGCCCAAGAAAATATTCTAATGAGCCCATTGTTTGTCCATCAAGGTCCAAAAAGTGTGTATGGATTGGTCAGGTTATGTCGAGCTTTGGAAGGCCGATCCAATCCTGGTCTTTTTTTCCCAGCACCTTGGCTAGGATCAGCCAGATAGGCTGAACCATAGAGTCCCTTTTGTGTTATGAATGCGGATCACAATAAGAATGTTTGAGGATTTGTGGTTGCTTGGGACAAACCATCTTTGAAAACAGTCTCCATATGGTTATTCCTGCTAGGTTTATAAACCTCTCAGGTGGAGATAGGTAATGTCCTTAGATAACTGAGGACAGTTGGTCGCAGAATGTTGTGCATGTGCATCTCTTCTGGCTCGCTTGAGAAAGTCAGATCATGTTCAAGTTGAGGAGTGCAGCACTGCTTTGACAAGTTTCGGAGGAATGCTTTGGCATCCAAGGTCGTTGGAGGTGTATGAGCTTTTATTTGGACTCTCAGATTTGCTGCACATAGGAGGCATAAAACTTAAGACTCTGTGGAGACATCCAATATCTGTGGTTATTTTCTGTTAGGATGGAGCTGTTTGCATAACATCAATTAGTAAAATTAGTGTCTCTCCTATCCATGATGTTAGCACCAGTTAAGAGGTGTGATAAAATTAGAGTAGAGGAGGGTAGAATACGTCGAGGAATACCTAAGATGAGGTGGCATTGCTACATGTTACCTCGAGTTCGGCACTGGATAAATTAAGATGGCGGGACAAGGTCCATGTAGCCGACTCCAAATAGATGGAGTAAGACTTTGATGATGATGATGATGACCTATCCTGCTATCCATACTGTTACAAAATGCTGTTATTAGCACACAATTTGTGGGTAAGGTGTAATTTGGTATCTGCCAGGGGTCATCTCTAAGAATTGACATGGAACATGAAATCTGCCAGTGATGTAAAGTTTCCACCAGAATTGGGCAGGACTCTGATGGTATAAGTTGCAGATTGCTGAGAGAGTTGGGCTGCTTAAGGTGTTAAATGTGCTGGTTGTTGCTGCTTCATGCAAAGGGTTTAACCAAGTGGGTGTATGAGGTTGGCTGTTAGGCCCAAGTTTATTTGGCTGCTAATCGAGTACGTGTTAGGCTGCCACTGAGAGAGTGAGTTATCTGTAAGGCGATGTGAATGCTTGAAATTGGAGTTTTAGGTCTAAAACACAGCTTTCTCTCATTCTTTGCGTGGAGTTTGGCAGAGATACTTATTTCTGTCACTCTCCAAGCACTGCATTTATTTTCATCTAATACATAGGTAAAAGATGCAATGTTGGATTCAGGATTCCAGACAATAAGAGGGCTTATATATCATTTCCTTTAAAGGAGGGACAACCGCAAATGCAATCTTACACTCCCCACAAAGAGAGATGCTAAGTGTGACCCCCCTCCGCCATTGGTCTCCTTCATCACCCATATTTATCCATCCAGTCCAGTGCTTTTTCCTTTTCTTCTTTCTTGGGGGTATTTAATTTTGATGTACGTCATTTTTGGCAGTAAATGAGACAAGTACCAAACATTGATGTTATTTGGTTGTTTATCCTCGTTCAATTTTGTTTCCAATGTTGTCGCTGTTGGGCTTTTCTCCAATGATCACTTGGGATTATTGCTGGGTGGTAGAAGGCACTGCTGGTATACTCTAGTTTAAGGTGTCCTGTCACATTACAGATGGTTGGAAATGTTATGATGAACGAAAGATGCAGTCTGGTGTAAGGTATTTGGACTTGATTATTGCTGGACATGAAAAATTGGTCCCTATCAAAGAACCTTAATATTAGATGCTGGCGTATACCATGCATTTCTTGGTGGCATCAATACAAGAATTTTGTGTCTGGTGACGTAAGTTTCATCTGTGGTTTTTGTTTAATTAAATAAAGGTGGATGTAACATGGCTGTGATCAGCTAACGCAGCAGGATAGGCATACTACTATTAATTTCACAATCTTCTCTATCCGTTCTTGATATCTGTTGGACTCGTGGTCGGTTCTCTGGAATCAGGTAAGATGCTTCTTCTCTAGAGACTCTCTACGTCTTCCCTCCCCTCCAGATTCTGACTCATGGTAAGGCTAAGACCCACCCATCAATCCTGGAAGATATCTTTTCATGTTTCTTCCATGTTGGTCTCAGTTTTGCCCAATTTCTGTCGCTTATCTCTTCCTTCTCAACTTGTTTGCCCCTTTTGGCAAAACATAACGTTTAGAAGCCTGGTATCCCAAGTAACAACCTACGGCCGTAGGCAGGCAGCGCAATACGCTTCTCAACGTGACGTAATTCCTCACCGTCCAGGGACGCCGCAGGCTTACATTTCGTGTGTTGTGCATGACTTGTTAGCGTTCATCCCAGCTAGGTCGACCACGTGACCGGCCCTTTCTTCTCCTTTGGGCTCCCTCCCATCCGCTTGGGCTTATTAAACCCGTTCCTCCTATCTCTTAAACACCCGCTGCTTCGCGGGGCATGTGGTAAAATAGTAATACTTGCTGCACCCTATGCGGTGCCCCAACCATGAAGCAACAGAAAACTTTAAAACCTTTTAAGGTAAGTTTCACTATGTTTGACATATTTGTACAATATGATCTTTAATAGAATGATTTAAAAAAATTAAAAATTAAAAAATGAAATCCCATTTTATTTGGAGTTCGGCTTTTATTTTTTAGATTTTTTTGGATCATCAAATCAGAGATTAAAATTGTACAGATATGTCGGACATAATATGACCGATCTTCTTTTTTTTTTTTTTTTTTTTTTAAGTTGTACTCTTATGTGATGCAGCAAATATAACTGGTGGTAAAAATACGTGAGACGGGGTGAATCGCTGCACCCCCATCACCTTCCCATGTGCAGCTGCTCCACACGATCACGTCTACACAACCTGTTCCTCCTCGGATTCTTCCTACCCCACTTGCCCACCACAAGACATGGCGATATCACGTCACGTATTTTTTGTCTTCGCACCTGTTCCCCTTGTTGCGTAGCGCGACATGAGGGCACGATTTGGACCGAGGAGAATCCCCCTCGCAGCAACCCGAACCCGTCGTGTTGGGATCCGCTCCCTGTTCTCCTCCATTTCGTCTTGCGTCTGCTCCTTCCTTCCCTTGAACGCGTTGGATGTGGTTTTCGATCTCGGGCCGGTCGGTCGACAGACTCGGATGTTGGATAAAAGAAAAAAGATGAGCGAGAAAGGGGACGAGAGAAAGGCCAACACTACCCATGTGTTGCCTGTTGGGCAAAAACAACAGTTCTCTTCAGCTTGGCGCTGTGTGGGTTGGGGTAAAATATTGCCAAGGGGTGGGTGCATGCAGCTAAACTGAGTAGGCTCACGTGGGGCGCACATGCGGGGGGGAGGGCCAGAGGCACGGATGCTGTTTCTTGGAGTCGGAGATTTGAAATGTGGGGGAAGACTCCAAGGGATAAGAAGGGGGGGGGGACAAGAAAAGGGTGATGGGGAAATCTTAACCCTTTCTCGCTCTGTCACCGTAGCTGCAGCTGCGGCTGCAGTGAAGACTGAAGAGCGTGGTAAATGGCACTGGCGATGTGTAGTGACCATTCTAATTTATTTGTTGTTGTTGGGGTTTGGGGGTGTAGCCGTGTAGCTTCTGTCAATCCAGTTGGTGGGAGTAAATCGAAGAGGCATCAGAAGTGTAACCCCCTCCCTTCTGTTCTGGGGAGGAGGAAGATGACAAAGATGACAATTATGTGCATCCCCATCCGCCCGTCCTCTCGGGTCATTAGGGTTGGGGGGGGGGGGGGGGCGCTTTGGGGAGCCTGCAGGCCCGGGTAAAAGGAGGCCCAAAGACCAGATACGTTGAGAGCGCCCCGCGCCAGCTGCCAGTAGTTGGGGGGCAGCTTTCACAGCGCGCTGATGTGAAGTGTGGGAGGAGAGGAGGTGGAGGAGGGCGGGCACTGTGCTGGTTGCTCGCGATCGCTAGTTGTTCTTGTGTCAACATCCTGTCGCCCCTGTTAACCGTCGGCGGCGAATCCTCGCCGGCCCCTGGCGTGGGGCCGGGCAGGACTGGCAAATTTGCTCCTCCTCCTTCCCCGGCGGAGATTAGATCTAACTAGCAATAATAATAGTAAACTTGAAGTGGAAGGGGGTGGTGGGTCTCTCTAGTGTTATTTCTTTTTTCTCTCTTTCCTGTAGTGTGGCATCGCTTTCTGCTTGGGTAATGGCGGGAATTGGAATGAGCTGTAAACCCCTAATACCTCGCTTTCCCCCCCCTCTCTCTCTCCCCCAGTTTGCTGGTGAAAAGAATAGAAAGCTGGCTGCAATTATTTTGCGCCACCACCCCTTTTCTTTTCTCTTCTACTATACAGATGAGTTGAGTCTCACATGGACAGCGTAGTCGAGTCCTAGTTTCCTACTTCCTGGGGTGGCTTTGAAATGCCCCTCCAGCTTTAATTTAGAGTTTCGACTTCAGAACGTGGGACGTGGCTCAGGGATGGACCGTCTTTTGCTTGACAGTGCCGTTGGGGTCTCGTTTTTCCTCATCGGAAAACCTGCAAACAGTTGTTTCCCCAGTTGATAGGCCCACGGACGGTGAGGCCCGTCAGGTGGCCCGACAACGACACAGGCCTGGCACCAAATCCCCCAGTTACCGCAGTGTTACAATCTACACATAAGTGCCTCTGCACATGGGGAGTCATTATGCGGAACAGTTGCTTCCACCGTGCGTTAATTTTAGAGTAAATTCTGAAAGAGCAATAAATGATAAGAGGTAGATTGGAGTATGGATGTCAGTATCGGCTAATACTGAAATGTATCGGCCAATACATATCGATATCGATAAGTATTGATACGAATAGAGGGGGGATATCCTGAATCGGTCTTTGTAGTTATAAAAATAATAATAACTATATTTTTATTAATTTTTTATTAATCAGTACTAACTGATACAGCCGATACTTATACGTAACGATATCGGCCGGTACTGATAAATACCGAGATGCTCATCCTCGGACTGGAGGGCATAGATATCCTCATGACCACGGTGGTTCTCACCGTCGGGGTAAAGAGTGCATCACCCAAAATAGCTTGCTGATGGAATAAGGACAAATCGGTGGGCACTTGCTTGCATCAGAGAAGAACTCCACCCCTATCTAATCTAATGTTTCGAGGGCGACTTGAGAATTGTCATTGTTGGGCGTTTGTTGTGGTCAGCAATCAGTGCACCGAAGACTGCAAGTAATGATTAAAATTTCACATATTGCTCATCATTGGAAGCACAGCACACTTTTCAGTTTCTTCAACGAGGTAATAAAGACCCTGCAGACCGCCGATGCTCCAGCAACAGTGTGAACCCAGCATGTTTCCAACCCACCACCAGCCCGACTCTCGTATCTTCCAACCAAACACAGTAAATCTTAGCAGCTAGACGTACCTATTTCTGTTTTTACCGGAGGACTGATATGAGGGGGCATCTAGCCTCGACCTAAAAAGTCTTGCAGCTACAGCTGTGTCCGAAATAGCGAGGTATGACTACGAGCTCGTAACGTCTCTCTTTCTCATTTGAATGACTGGCGTCTTTGCAGGCTGCGGCGGATCCGTGTCATGGCGTTTGGCAGCCGCACTCGGGTAGACTCTGGCCTCTGTTTTCCTACGCTAGAAAGTGTAAAAGATACTGCCTATGTTTGAATGGTTTTGATCGATCTCCTTTTGAGGGCTTTTCACCCCACTGTGAATGAAAGTGGAAGCTTGTGAATCCTTGCCCCGTCCTTGCAACCAGATTAGTTCCTCCTCTCATTCCTCTTCTTTCTTCGATCATCCGGGATGCAATTAAGATTTTACTGCTGCCCTCTGCCACGACTCCTTTCCCAGTGGTGAAAGTGAGAAAGCAAGAAGCAAACAGGAATTAGGATGAGCAGGAAAGGGATAGGAAGCAGCGTGTGATTGCATCACGTGGTTGCAGAATTCAAGGCCCTCTCGTGGGGCCGGCGTGGGAACCAGCAAAGACCGGGGAACCTATCTATAACCCTGGACCACAGTATCTTACCTTCATGTGATTCTCAATTAAAAAATACTGAAAATTATGTCTATAAAGAAACCACTCCCACTAACGACAGGGAACGAATAGATAATAAAAAAAGAAAAGGGCCCGAGGGGAGAGGCAAGAGTGAAGAGAAAAAGTGCTTTGCTTTCCTTTTTTATGTTGTCTGTGTTCTTTCTTCAGCTACAGCACTAGCCATTATCTCCTGTTTTTTTTCTCCAGATACATGTACATGTGTTAAAAGCAAGAAAACACAGAAAAAAAGAAAAGATTCAAGGACGAAGAGGAAACAAGAAGAGAAATTTTAAGCGTCCATTCGGTAGTCCCACCACCGTCGTCCTCCTTCCCCATACACTGCTGATTCCTGTCTTCCCCATATGCTCAAAGCCCTTCTACGGTTCCTTCCACTTCCTAGTGTACACAGTGCTCTTTTTTTTCTTGCTCCTCCGTGTCAAATGGAGGCTGTAAAAAGATTTCTCTCCTATTGACCAACGACGGGGTTGGTGAAAAGTGAAAACTACAGAATTACACAACTGTGTGTGTGAGGATGAGAAGGGGTTTTGCTAGGGGGGAGCCGTCATCGTTGCACTGGAAGCTTGTGTCCTTTGCGTAGTCATCATCACCTTCCACTGGTAAAGAGAGATGAAAGCGCATGGATGGATGAAAGGGTGACGAGAACCTCCGCGAGCGGCCCTCTCTCTTCCCTCGTCAACATCAGCTTGCAAGTCCCCTCTGTCTATTCCCTGTGTCTGTCTTCTGTGTACTCTAGTGGTAGTAGTATCTATGCGTACACTATGCTGCTGCTGCTGCTACTGCTTCTTGCTGCTGCTGTAGTAGTAGTAGTGGTAGAGTAAATACTATTATAGGTTGAGAGATGTGTAGGTGTTGTGTATATATCATGTAATTCTCCTTAATTCCCGCATCCACCACCCCCTCACCTGTCTAACTCTGGCTACAGTGGGGGGGAGGGAGTGATGAAGACGGGGCTTGTTCTCCAGTCTGGATTCTGATACTTAAATGGCTCCCTAAAAGCTAAAGCTAAACAGTTGCTGCTTTTTTCCTCCCATCTCCTTTCCCTTTTGCTGCTGCTGCTGCTGTTGCCTCGACTGTATCGAGGCCTGCTTTACTTTTTTCGCTTCTGCTTCTTTTATCCTTTTCTTCCTCCTTTCCTCTCTTTTCCTTTTTTTCCTCCTCAACTTTTCCCTTTCTTTTTGTTCCTGCCATCATAACGCTGAGAACGGATAAGGGGAAAGGAAAAGAAGTGCTACACACTATGTAATGTAAGAGTTGTGTTGTTGCAACTGGTGGAAAAGGAAGTTTGAGTGGTCTGAGGATTGGGAAAAATCTTTCATTACCCTAGCAGAGGGAGGCTTTTCCCTCCCTCTCAGGCAGGGTTGGCTTTTGCCTCGGCAACCCTGCCCCTCCCGAGCTCCCCCTCACATCCCGACCGCCCCATGGCCGGACGAGAACCTGGCGAAGCAAATGAGCACAATGACAAGTACATCACCAGCATTTCAGTATATGATGATTGGGTTGGGTCTGCACGAACTCAAAGAACACTTGGTTCTCCTCCAAGATTTCTTTTTTTTTTGACAAAAAAAAAAAACATTTGCCTAACTAGCAATGCTTACCGGGCAATCGGGAAGAAGCAGGAATTGAAGGAAGCCATGTCGAGGGTAGAGGGGGCGGGCAGCAGCGAGGAGGTGATGAGATGGGTGTTGTTATTGCTACTGTTATTGATGCAGCCATCGGTGTTATTGTGAGGAGAGGCGGACACGGGCGTTGCCTCGGCCTCAGAAACCACAGAGAAAGCGTCGCCGGCGAAAGAACGCTTGGTAGGCGATGCGAAGGGGCTATCTGGCAGATTGTGCTCCGCACTGCCATTGACATCGACACCAAAATTAAAAATTCTTATCACTTGAAGAGTTGAATCAATGCGAGAAATCGGAAAGCAAACAAACCAAACAGTAGAAAGCTGCAGATTTATATAATTTTCCCCTCTTCGGCACATCATGTCTGCTATTCCCTCTTTCCCACCCCTGTGCATTTATTTTAAAGCACCCACTTGGCGGTGGTGGTGTTGCAGAGAGGGGAAAGAGAAGGGGCAGGAAAAAAGCAATCACCTTTCCGTTTAAATTTCTTCTCTACAAAAATTACGTTTTTTTTTACCTTTCTTGGAAGTCGCCATCATCCTTGGGGCTGCCGTCACGGGCGGAATCCTCCTTATCAGCACCACCACCAGCAGCGTTGACTGGCTGCTGCTGGAGAAACGCGTGGGTGTTCAGCTTCTCGGCAGCAGCCGCGCCAGTCGCTCCAGCTTGGGCAACAGCAGTAGTGGCTGCAGCGACAGCAGTAGCAGCTGGACTTAAGGCACTTATCTATAAGTGGAAAACTGCAAAGTCCTTAAAAGCGATTGCTACGTATAAACGGAAGCTTGTGGATCCTTAAAAGTGATGGGTGTAGCAATTTTGCCTAAAGAAAGCAGTACACAATCTACTAATAAAGGAGTAGCTGATCATAGTAATTGTTCTTCAAACCACCGCGCAGCCGTACCTTCAGGTGGTGGCAGCTCTTCAGCGCTGCCTTCTGCGGGAGCAGAGGAAGCGGCATTGGGAGCAGCGACGGTGGTGGGGGCGGTGGCGTAGGGGTTGATGGGACTGGGCGACGGCAGCGGCGACGTAACGGGCACGGCCGGCGAGGAAAGATTCCGGGTCTTGAGGTCGAGGAGCTGGAGGCCCATGAAGCGCCTGCGTTGGAGCTCGATCGCCTGCTGGAACTCCGCGGCCTGCTGCTGCTCCTCCAGCTTCTTCCTCAGCAGAACTTCCTGGCTGCTGTTGTACAACATGCTGGCCCCTGCAGGCACGTAATGAGAGCCACATACAATACCGCAGTAACAAGATGAGAAGGGTGGTGAAATCATAATGTGGGCATCTTGGGAAATGGCAACTGGTTATGGAGGAAAAACTCACCAAGAAGCTGAAGGTCATAGGGGTCCTTGGAATCGAGTCCGGTGGGAGTCGAGCAACCGGAGAACACACCCCTATCTGCCTGTTGCTGCTTCCTGCTCACGGAAAGACACCATTTTGCTTAAAAATTATACAGATTTGTGTGTGGGAGATTGGCTGCGTGTGTGCTCGTACGAGAGAGAGAGAGAGAGAGAGAGAGAGAGAGAGAGAGAGAGATTGCAAGGGGAAATAAGGATCGGAGATTAATGGTTGGAGAACGGAGGTAAGAGTGCCTGTACTTGTCGGGGACTTTTCCCTTCTCCTTGTAGGGCTTAACGAGGACGCGAGCGTCGCAGACGAAATGGGGGTTGCCCTTGGCCAGGATCAGCTTCACCGTCTCCGGGTAAACAAACGTCACGAATCCGAACATTCGCTTCTGTTGGTACGGTATCCTCACGTCCTGAACTGGTCCGTAGATGCTTCACGGAGGCGAGCAGCAGCAACATCATCATCAAGAACAAGAAAACGAGCGAACGGAACGATTTCAGACAAGAAGGAAAATTATGCTGTATGAAGGAAGCTGTGTTGTATTCAAAGCCAGAATTTTGAACTCGTTGTGGGTCGTCTAATGGATCGAGCCAAACCTGAAGTAGTTGGCGACGTCCTCCTCCCTAAAGGTGCTGTCCGCCGGGAAGGTCAGGTAGATCTGCCTCGAACCAGGATTGACCGCCCCCGCATAGTCGCTCCTTTCCAGCCTAGACCTTCCAAACTTGTGTGACTCGTCGCCTCCCAGCGTCAGAGCTGCTGCCGCGGCCGTCGCTGCAGCAACCCTGCCAAAGTGGAGCCCGTGAACTTGACAAAACTATTTCCTGACATCTCTGGAAAGAGGGGGCGTGGGTGTTGAAGTTTTTAGTACCTTTGGCTCTCGTTCTGCTGCTGCTGCTGCGTTTGCAAGAGAAAGTTCATGCATTTGCCAGAGGACGGCGACGCCGCCGAGGGGGAGTAGGGGAAGGAGGCGGCCGTGGCCATAAGCTGGGATGCGCTGCCCAGCCTTTGGCTCTTGGACCTCAACAGCAGCTCGTGGAACTGCTGCTCCATCACGGCGTCCATCTTGCTGCCGGCCATGGTGGCAGCTGCAGCTGCGGCATCATCCGGCAGCCCGTGCAGGAACCTGCAGCTGCTCCCGTTCTTGCAGTAACCCCTGGCGAAGTAGAGGCACGGCCTCCACCCGAAGTCCGACCCCACCTCCGAGCTTAAGCACCGGTCCGCAGCGGAATAGCTCCTCCGGTGGTGGCTGTTCATGCCCCAGTTCATCCCAGAAGCGTAGGGGAACAGCATGCCCTCCCCGTTGCTGCTGGGGCTGCGGCAGACGTCCCCGGCCATGTCGGGGTAGAAGAGGTCGCCGTTGCACTTAGGGCCGATCTGGAGGGCGTGGATGGAGTTGGGAGCCGAGGCGGCGGCGGCGGCGGCCGCCGTGTGGTCGTTGAGGAAGGAGAGCTGGTCGTGGAGCTGGAACTCCTCGATGAGATCGCCGCCACCGAAGAAGGGGGAAGGGGACGAACACGAGGACGACGACGAGGGCATGCTTACCCCGTAGGAGGAGTTGGAGCTGATCAGCTCGTCGGCTCCCTGGAGGTCGTCCACCACCCCGTTGATGCCGCCGCCGCCACCGCAGTTCCCGTTGGCGCTGCTGCTGCGGGAGAAGACCGGAGGCGGAGCCCACGAGGACGGGGATGGAAGTCCGCTGCCGCCGCCGCCGCCGAGGACCCGAGAGGCGGAGTTTTGCCGGGCGAGGAGGAATGGGGAGGGGGAGGGGGAGGAAGGGGTGGAGGGGGTGGAGGGAGGCAGGAGGCCGAGGTCCTTCCGGGCCTTGAGGACGACGGAGTGGAGGAGGGCTTCGGGGCCGAAGGCAAGGCGTATCATCTCCTTCTCGCCGTGGTCCTGGATGAGGAGGAGACCCATGATCTTGGAGGCATTCTCGGGGTCCAGGCTCTGGATCCTGGAGAGCACTATTCGCGTCGCCTCGTACGCATCCATGGCTGCTCGATAGCTTGGGTGGGGGGTGGAAATGGAGTGGTTTGAAGGGGGGGAAGGGGAGGGGGAGGAGAAAGCAGCTCTCCCCTCTTCCTGACCTTTCTCTTACCGGCTCCTTCTTTTCTCTCCTTTTAGCCCTTTGAACTGGCGGTCACTGCTGTGAGCAACTCTGAAAAGGACGAATGGGGGGGAAAGAAGACAGAAAAAGAGAGAGAGAGAGATGAGGAAAAAGAAGAAAATATTATATAAGAAATGACCTATAAGCTATAGTTTTCCCGTGTCGAAATAAAAAAGGAGTATGGTGAGGACTGAGGAGGTGCTCTTACTTGAGCCGCTACTGGCGGCTGCTGCTGCTGCTGCTGCTACTCAGGTAATATGATGATGGTGTAGAGGGAGACAGCAAAGAGAGGGGGTGGGAGCAAAGTGAGGACCAGGGCAGAAAGCTGTGGATGCCCCGTTAAAACACGACTAACCCTGGTCTTCTTCTTCTTGTTCACATCTTCCGTTCCGATAAAACGTTTCTGCAATCACGAGTTCGTCTGAGGAGGCTTAAAAAAAAGAAAAAAGACGACATTTCTGAGGTGTCTCTTGTTGTTGTTCTCCTTCCTGAAGAGGCTACTCACTTTGCTTACCAGACTGCTGGACGTGCTCCCTTCAGCTCTTTTCTCTGCTGCTATTGCTGCTGCTGCTTGCTTTGTTTGTCTTTGTGTTCTTTGTCCGCCCACGCTAGCTCCTTTTCAGGGCTCTCCGCTACTGCAAAACCTCCTCTCACCTCTCCTTTCTTTCTCTCTTTTCGTGCGTCCTTGCCCAAGAAGTGACCGAGTCCATTCAGGCGCGGAAGAGGAGGAGGAGGAGCATGGGTCGTCTCGTCAGCACTCCCCACCCTCCCCGCTGCCACCGCCCTCGACGCTGCTCCTCACGGCTGCCATCAATTTGCTGCCCTTCTTTCCTAGGCCGAAAGGGGGAGCTGGGCTGGGCTGGGTTCGGTTGGGTCTCTCTCTCTCCCTCTCTTTGCGCCCTGGCTCCGGAGCAAAGAGAGAGTGAGAGTGGATAGATCTAGATCTGCTCAAATAGGCCACGTTCCTTATGTCGGAGTAAGTCCATTGGGCCTGGGCTCTTATCTCCCCCCTTGGTGTATCTATGTCTCCCTTTCCCTCTCCGTCACTCTGCTGCAGGTCCCCTCCACTCTCCTCTCCTTTGGGTCAATGCACAGGACGGCCGGCCACACACACACACACACTCTCTCTCTCTGCTCTACGGGCAAATTCCTTTTCCAAGTCATCAATTGGGCGCTGGACCCCGCGAGAGCCCCAGCATATGAACCGTGCCTGCTCCTGGCCTCATGTCGTCGCCCCTGCCCCGTTGTTGTTGGTGTTGTGGGTCGCCCCTTATCGCCACGAATGATGATACCCACACCTCGCATAACATGACAACATATTATAATACCCCTCCCCCCGTAGCATCTCCATTATATTCTAATCATCCAACGCCGGTAGAAATAATGGCGAGCGTCTGAAGACAGGGTTAGCGAAAACGGGCGACTTTCTTCTAACCCGTCATCATCCAACATCATAATGGGGATGGGATTCGTGTGTCATAAGTGTAGATCTCTCTCCCCCACTCTCTCTGTGCATCTCTCTTCTGCTCCTTTGTGCCCTTTCGTCCTCAACCCTCGCGTACACAACACCCAGACACTGTTGTTTAAACGCATTCAGATGTAAGGAAACGAATCCTGCTCCCAGCACCAACGCTCTTTATTAATCTTCCTCAACTCCATTCTTTCCTTTTTTCCTTTCGATGAAAAGAATGTTATGCTATTGCTATGCCCCCTCTTACGGTGGGCGTGAGGGCGACGGTAATTATACCATACCTATGGGGTGGTTCCTCACCCTTGGATCTGCGTCCCCTGTGGGGCCGGGGCGAGTCAGGAGATGGTGACCGCTCGGCTTTAAAGTGAGGGATGGCCCGTGGGGTATTGAGGTGGAGTGGGGTAGAGGGCAGTACCGTGTGGTACCAGACTTCACATGGGAGTGTGGTCACTACTCTTCGGCCCCTGCCCTCTCCCCGGACGCGTCCAACGATGCCTCGCCTTGACGCACGGAGGCGGTCTCGCGCTCATGTGCGCCTGCCTCGCCACGTGGGAGCAGCATGAGGTGTAGGGTACTGCCCCACCCAAGCTGCGCAGAGTACAGACCACTTCCGCCCTTCTCAGCCCTTATGTTGTCGTTTAAGTTCGCCTCCTTTGGAGGTTTCCGTGACACATGAACTGCCAAGCGATAAAAGGAAAAGAGCAGCTCCTCTACCCAATTACAATGTGAGAGGTGGGGCTGATCTTTCGATTCAGATGCCCGACGGAAGAGCAAGAAGAGAAAGAGAGGGAGCGCAATCTGACGAGTGAAGACACAGATTTGCCATTTTAGACGAGTCAGACCGAACATGGATCTCATTCTTTGAGGAGTGACCTGATAGAACTGATAAGCTGTGGTGGTTGTTATCTCCCTCTTTTGTTCCCAGCCGTGTCTGCGTACATTAATCTGTTTTAGCTGGGTACGTAGCTGGATAACGTTTCGGGAGAGTAGCTGGGTAGCTGCCTTTGCCAACGGCCGAGGCAGCTCGAGCCTGCTCCTGGTGTGGTCCAAGACGTAAGTAGGTGTCGTAGTCGTTACAGTAGACCGTAGGGGATTCGGGGGGAAGTCACACAGACACCCCTCGTGAACTATCCCACTGCTGGATATCGTGGCAAGAAATACTTACAGAAAATACCATGTCAGGATATAAATTTATTTATTTTTATGTCTGATTAAAGATCAAATTTTTATAATGATCTTTCAATTTTGACAATTTTGCCTTGAAAAGAAGTTTCTCTGTCAAAGGTTCCTCCATCTGTACTTCCTCTTACCTATCATAGTGGCAACAACAAAGTAAACACTGGACTTGGGGAGGAGAGGTCCATGAGATCTCGTTTCTTCAATAGAAAGTCAATTATGAAAATAGAGCTGCTTTCTCTACTGTGTAACAAAAATTGGTATACGGTATAGTTTTCCCTCTAGTCTCTTTTGCAGTGCGATGACCTAAAAGAATTTCATACATTGTAGAAATCATTATAATTACAAAAAAATGCATTTGTTCATAAAAAACTAGATTTCTAATCTACGTCACGTCTATCAACATCTACATACAAGTCATCTAACCCCTCGTGAGATAACGTCAAAGTAGTGATAGATAAAATAACAACTCTTCATATGAATTATTAAACTACTGTATGTTACCCGAGGAGCGAAGAAACTAGAGAAGAAAAGAACAGAACAAAGGGCTGTGGTGTAAGCCTCGGATGCTTCTCAGTTTCCACTACTCTTGGGACAATCACAAACACATTGGCCCAGATGTTTGTGTGATTAACAGCCACCGCAGATCTCTTAGGACAATCAATAACAAGGGGCAGGGTAACGTTCCAAAGTATCAAGTTAGAAACCCAACCCCCCAACCAAACTCTTTTTCAGTATTTTAGAATGGATCCAAACGTGACATCCATATTTACAACTTTAATTGCTGTAATTTGTTTTGTATGGTTTTCTCGTTAGTGGGCTGTCTTAAACTGAAACTTAGACGATGATAAAAAACAATATTATCTGATTCATAAACATTTCCGAGAGTTTTCATCATCATCATCAAAATCTTATCTGAATCAATTGAAGTTAGTTATATGAATTCTTTCCCTCTATCTTAATCTATATAGTGCCAAATTAAAAATAACACGTAATAATGTCAAATCTTTTCTAATTACATTCAGTCATATCATCTTAAGTCTTCTACTTTTTTTCATTTTAATTCTATCACATTTTTTAACTGGTGTTAAATTTGGTCGATGATGTACATGACCAAATTATTACAACTTATTTTTCCTAAAGTTAATATCAATGTGAGCTATCCTCAAGTTCTTACGTGTATATTCATTCTTAATTTTATCTTTTCTAATTTTACACGCTCGTTCACCTCAACATTCTTATCTCAACAACATATAATTTTTGCACATGATTCTTTATTATAGAGAGAGTATGCTTTATGCAAAAGATCACGTATTTGTCAAAGCACTTAGGGCTCAGTAACTTGACATAATTACTTGAAGAAGATGAACTTACGGTGGCGGTATGAAAAAAAATCCCCCTACTAGGGAGGCAAACTTGGCGACAAAAAAACTCATGTATTTGTGTACGCCAATGAGAATATTTATGTATGGATCTATGTCTCTCTTCCATGTCATCTCTTTCTTCACTCCCTGACCATCGCCTTCACCCAGGGACAGAATGCTGTACTGTCCAGAGATAAGCAGTGGGTAGTGGCAACCGCAGCTGCATGCACAGGGAAGGTTATGGTTTGGCTCTTACCTTCTTTTGAGCTAATTAAGACAAAGAATTTTAACAAGCTGGTTTCACAACCTTACTAACCCTCTCAACAACCAGCTTTTAATAAACGCCTGACATCGGCGCGGTCTCCGCCAATTAGCAACTACTGTGTACTCTTGTTTACGAAGATTCAAAGTACTCTTAAATGTTCAAGACTTTGCTGAGGATTTCGATCAATGCACAGGAACATAGAAACTTATTAGACTTTTGTTGACGACTTCTCCATGATTTGTGATATTATTGAAGGAATCAAGTTACGGATCACGGATCCAGATCCGATTTAATTTTGGGTTTCAGATGTCCTCCACATCAACCACCGACTACGACAAATGATTCAAAACTGAAGGGCAATGAATGGGCAGAAGGGAACGTTATGATGAGCTAAAGCGTTCCACTTTCTCCACTTGTGTTCTTTTCCCTACGTTGCATAGGAAAATTGAAGGATAACACAAGTCACTTTTATCGCCCACTACCTGAAAAGTTATATTTGAAAATCATTTGATAATATTTTTTTTGAAATTACTTTTTACATGATCAGTAAAGGTGTGAGTCACACTTTTCTGTCACAAAAAATAGGAGCAAATTGCACTTGATGTTTGATGTTGTGAACACAAACATGACTTTAACCCAAAAGAAAAAGATGATGGCAGCCAAATATGGAATATTTCACCACAAGAATCTACTGTAGGTCAATAGAACATGTTCTGGAGATATATGGAATATTTTACCTGCAGCAACTTTTACTTTTTTACACCTCGTCTTCAAAAGGGTCCTACAAAGGCGTTGCTTGCTGGTGATGGCGTTAATGGAACAGCCGCTCTACAGAATTGGCTGTTCCATATAAATTACAGCAGCAGGCTGCTCCTGGAACCAAGAAGAGATTGGTTGGCTTTTATCAAGTTATCAGTTGAATTCCCTGATACCTCTCTCAGCTTTTCGTGCTGGCTGGGCGTGCATCTGATGGTGACATATGAAGGAACAGGCTAACAAGTTGTCTTCTTCTCGTGGGTCCTGCAGATAGTGGTGTGGGGTACCATCTCTGACATATATGGGTTCTGTAAATACTCCCGGCCAACTAAATAAAACCAATCACAGCAAGCTATCTATCTGGTCTGCTGATGGAAGTTTAATCCACTGTTGTAATTAGGGTTTTGACGGCCAATATTCGACAATCATGAGCAATAAACACACTCTTATTCCACCCAGTAGAGGTGATCGGTCTTCTTCCGGATGTTGAAGGGGAACTGGGGAGCTACACAGCTTGGACGATCCATAGCCATTAGAAAGGGGACAGCATTAGGAAATGATAAGTATTATGGTGAGACATGGAGTTTGGAGACAACTGGCGCAGTGGGAAGAGGAAAGTGACGTTACTCTATATGATAAGCGGTGGTGAAGAGGTGTGACGTCTCATTTAGTACTTATTGTCCCTTAAGTTAACATCCATTTGATTTGTTTTTCCAATTGCATAAGTTTTAAAAGATGTTTTGCTGATCCTTGTCATTGTGGTATCCTGGTGAGAAGCGGAAAGAGAGCATGGTAAGGCGCGGATAAGGATCATCCTAAGAGAGGAAAAACTCTTACAGTCACAAATATATGAATGTCACACACCTGCGGGGACCCAAGCGATCCATGACTCCCAACTTTTATAAAACAATAATTGTGGAGAAGAAATGGGAAAAAATTTGGGAGTCTATAAGTCCCCATGCTTACGTGCATGCATGCATTTTGTAATTATAGAAGTTTCCTCTTCTCTTATATGGTTTCAGCTACACTGCTTTCGGGGAGTAACACATCATGTAGCTAGTTGTTTGCTGTAGGAAACTATGACGGAGACTGGATTATTTAAGGGAAATCTCCGAGGCTAACCCAAAATCTAGCTTTGCTTTCCATATCCTTGCTCTTACATACACCGTTCACCAAGAGACCGAACGGGTGCACATCATAATGAAGTTAGCTTTACCACAATTTTTCCCCTATTACTCATGTTGAACTGTAGTCCATCTATTAGTTAGAGAGACCATTTCCTTCGGTAGTATCATTTATTTATATCCGTTAGCCAGACTGTCCTTCAATTGGATGGTTAGGAATATAGAAGTTTGCAACCGGCTAGCATTGAGGCTCCCAAAGGCTATCCTAGTTCATTAATTAGGGGTGCAACTAACTACTAATGGGAGAAGGATGCAACTACTAATGGAAGAATTAACTAGGAATAACTTCCTCCAAGAGAACTTATTCATGTTATTCCTTTCTATTCAGTTTGATGGTTTAGATTTCTTAACCTGAGCAATAATGATTTATTTTGAAATAAAGAGGAACAGGCAATTCGATCAAACTTATTCTACCTACAATAAGTATTAATAACACTTATAAATTTTTATTTTATTTTATTATTTAACAAAAATAGCCTATTCCAGTTAGAACTATAATGGATCGCCAAACTAAAATGAGATTTGTTCTTATATAAGCAATCTTAGATTCCTATGCTAATCAGTCAATTCGGTTATCAAACAAGGCCACCTTAAGGATGATCAAAGTTCCATCTTTTCCTTTTAGGTGTTATTTGGAGTGCTTAATTAAACTGATGCAATTCACTATAAACTGATTTCTGAATTCACTAATTCAACACTAACTATTATTTTTTCGGTATTTTTCGAACGCTTGGTGCGTTGTAAATATTTAAATGGTCAACTAACTTGACACTGATTTTTTTTTTCATTTTAATTTTTAATCTAAAACCAGTATAAATCATAAGTCCAAAAGATTAAAATTAATGATTTTAAAGTCAGAATATTAAAACATTTTTAACAAATAAATATTCTTTCAGTATTATTTGTCATTTGAGTGCATGGAAGCACTTTAAAATTTATTAAAACTTCCAGTGCCTTGTTTTCTTTGAAAACGTTCAATTTTTCATCCAGCATCAAGAATCCGTTGGTGTCTCAAATTTGTTCCCTAGAAATAAGATTTGTTTTTAGTTTGCGGTTAATTAGGTTAACTTGAATTGGAGTCAACCTTCTACCTGTCTACTGTGGGAGAGATCTTAACGGCCGATTTCATACCCGACCCGAACTCCAATCCAGTCCATAACACAAATTAATTTGTCCCATCTTCAGAATTTTCTATGTCAGCTATGCCTTAACTCATATCAACCTCTCAACTTGATTCGACTTGATCTGGACATAAAAAATAATTAAACTTTAATCTAATTTAACAAAATATCTTGTACGTACAAAATTGCCCCGGGTGGCCAGCTTACCCAACTTAGAGAGGACATTTTTTTCTCGAAATGACAGGTTAATTGACTAACTATGTACAATAGCCCTCACATGGGGAGGACTCAGGCTATGTGGCCAAACTGAAACCTACCAAGATGCATGTCCAACTTGACCACATGTTAAAGTTGGTGTCGGTGTAGACTAAATGGTTGTTTGTTTTAGTATAAAATTTTGTAAATCACCGGTTTCAAAATAAGTGAATTTTTTTTCTTTCAGAATCAAAAAATATTTGTTTGGTTGTTTATAAAATAAAACAAGAAGAATATTTCAATATTCTTGTTTTGATTTATAGTGGATCTTTACTGTAAATCAAAACAAGAAAATTAGACTGTCAAGTGGACATACAAAATCCAAATAAAATTTTACTTTACATTGTTTTTACATCATTCCAAACAACTGAAAATACTGTTAAATGAAACAATTATTTTAAATTTCATTGTTTTACGTTAAAACAAATAATCTTTAAACCGCTCCCAAACTTGCTGCCCTACCATAAAGCTTTGAGACGTTTATAAGGAAAGTAATGCACCAAAAAGTGCAATAAAGCCACCCAAAAAACACAGGAAAATTTTCTGTTGGACAACGATCATTAAACCAGGTGTTACTGTAAGGGCGGGGGCCATTTGTCCTGTAGCATTGGTCTGTTTCGTAGGTTGTGGTGGAACACTGTGTCACAACTCCTATTCCCTTCCTACGGATGGAATCCCAATTGGGACACATATCTGAACCGAACGTCCTCATCTCGCTACACAACCTACTTGGTCTGAAGTCGCTTATTAGTACCATCTCTTCTCACAGCTTACTAATGTGGTTATTACATGTGAGAACATTGAGAACAAACACACATACGTCTAAAGTCCGCTGGGTATGTCCTCACACATGGAGATAATTCCTTACGGATCTCTAAAATTAATACAAGTCCTGATCATAACAGAAGTCCCGTTGTCCGCAATATCCACGTAGCCATTTTAATTAGATGCTTCCAAGATGTCAATCCATGAGAACGTAAACACACCATTAAACGGATACACCGGATGAACTGTTGCTCGAAGAGAAGAACGTACGAGCTCGACGTGGGCTTCTCTGGATCCTACATGTATATGAGAAAAGGAAGTAGAAATGATGGGTGATGGAAGGGTAAAGTGACAGGAACAGGGTAACGTACTTAACGACAACCGTCGTGCAGGCAGATCTCCCGAGTACGCAATAATTACGTTCGTCCATTGGTACCGGCCAAGGGTAGGTAGGTCACTAAAGTGGATGCTACCAATACATTGAAACTATAAGGTTTGGAGGGGGGGGAGCCCACCCCTTAAAATGATGCAACAAAGCAACGTCTTTAGATGGGAGGGGAAGAAAAATATCTGCATCATCACGGTGGTGGGCCACATATTACTCTGGAACAGGTGGGAGGTGTCTCCCAGCGCATCATATGGGTCTCAGTGGAACTAAAAATTGGCAGGGTCCAAGGATGATTAGGTCGTGGAAGCGTCATCCATTAGCAGCAACTTGAGTAGTGGGAACCTCTGCATGGTTCGAGAAGAACCAGGTCGTACTGCTAGTGACTGGTGAGGCGGCACAGCCGAAAGGTCTCAGTTTTACGAAGTGATTAAGTGAAGGTGAGTTGCTGGTGAAATCGTTTGCCTAGGATTTCCCTATGTTATGTATAGAGTCTTACCCATTTAGAATGGTTCATAAAAAGATAAGAATCTTATTTCCAAGGTACATAATTTCTGACAGCTTTGAACTTAATGTTCTTCAGTTTTTGTGCAGAAGAGATTAAGAGCAACAAGAAAAAGATAGAGAAACTAAACCACATACAAGTGGGCTTTCAGAAAATAAATCCACATTAACTTTTGTGAATTTTCAGATTATTGAGCAATTTTAAATGAGCCAACTCTATGTCACTACTATACAGCTTATCTGACATCTTGTAATAGCTACGAGATTGGAAGAATTACTTGTTCTTGTTAATCTTGAGAAACCAAAAGAGAAGACTAGATTTTTTTTTTTTTTTTTCTTCCTACGAGCTGTGAAAAACAAATGGTTAATTCATTTCCTGTGATCTTTACTAGTTGAGAGATTTTTCTCTAACACTAAAAAGACTTCTTGTAAAAGAAAAGAGTATGCCGTGCAACAACTAGCTACACCATGCAGGTTACAACGTTTGTACATTCTTTTTATTATATTTTATTTTCGATCAAAGATCCAAAGGCAAGTCTCCTAGTTCGGTATATTTTTTTTAAAAAAATGCACCGCTCACTGCATTCGATCTAAGCGATCAAACACAGCAAGTATTATTAAAAAAAGATAAAACTACATATAATTGATAGAATTAGATTAAGATTGACTGACTTTGGACTTTAGTTACTTTGACGTAGCCACATTTCGAATTACTGTCATTTGGCATGATGTCTTATCATGAGAGCTTGAAATCAACCTATTGACTGAGCATCAAATAAGAATGTCCTATAATTCACTCTCTCTAGATTTCATAGTAATAGTAATAAGTCTTGTGACACATTGGACTGCTTTCTTTTATTTGCTGAATTTCTTCTAATTTATTATTTGTAGATAGAGTTTGAGACAAACTCGAACCAAGTCATCCACATTGGTGTAGATTAAACTTAGAGATGATTTGGATTGTGATGTAGAGGAGTCTCTCTCACATGTGGGAAGAGGAATTCAATCCTCCACTGTAAAATGGATGGTACCAGGAGATAGCTCTTGGCTGATCTCTGTCTCTGTCTCTCTTTCTCTTTAGAACTTCTTATTTTTTTCTCTCTCTTTGGAATATCACTTCGAGATCTCAAAATCATGCCACGTGGAATATTGTGGAGAACTCTAATAGCCCCCCACCTTGGTGAGGATGATCCTGCTCTCCATCGACCGCGTTATTGAGGTAAATTAATTTTCTTGTGTGTTGGCGAATCACCGGTGTTTCCCAGCAAGGGTTTGCTCAGTCAAACATACAACCAAGGAAGATCCTTGCAAACCAATTAGATGGCACCAACATGCAGGATTGTAAGACATCCACGGTAGATATTGTGCGCGAAATCCTGGCATTTAATTTGCAGTTCCCTAAAAAATTCTTATACATAGCAGAAAAGGGAAGAACAGTACTAGAGAATAAAGAGCACCGAGTCCTTGGTGGTGAGGGCTTGGCTCCATGTAAAAGTAGGCATTCTGCTCTGCGTTGCTGACTGCAACCTTACAATATGAGAAGTGGAGGGTCCGCTTCGTGTTATGTGGATCTACCCCACCAATTTTTCAATGAGAACAAATCCATCCCACTTTACTGAAAGGCGAAAGGAGTGCCTTGATGCGAGTCAGATGTAATGGTATAAAGTGGATTCTCACCTTTTATGATGAGATTCCAACATCAATTCTGCGTTGAAGACAGCCCTTGTACTCCCTCCAATTTCCTGTTGGAGTACTCTTCCAAGTTCCTTTTCCCCGTGCATGGGGATCAAATTAAGTAATCTTCTCAGAGGTAACAATGTGTACCTAGCATCTGTATGTAGATTGCCAAGATCTTGAGCAAGCTAGGCCTAGGTTAATTTTATACTGCAAGCTTAATTGGTTAGTCCGAGATTCTGACACCATCATTACGTCGGGGACTTTTTTCCGCAGACGGCCATCTAACCTCCTCCACTCTCCATATGTTCAAGAGAAGAGATCATCTTGATATATGTTTGGATCGGAATCTAGTAATATTAAAAGGGAGATGGAGTTCAAACATTGCAAAAAACTTCTCATATGATTCCAAAAGTTGACAAATAATTGGACCCTCCTTTTCTCAGTACTGTTAGACTTCAGTTCAAATACGTACTGAAAAGATCTCCTCTTTATATTTAAGGTTGTTAGTGTTTTAAAGGGGAGGATGACCTTGTCAGCAATGGGATTGCAAGAAAATTAGGTACGCATGGGAAAGCACTTCCGATAACCGTGGATGTCACATGCATGATCTTTTTAAAAAATTGTTGAATATAAAATTGCAAATAAAATGTGAAGAAAACCACATGGCAGATATGGTTGGATGTATACAGAGAGCATTTAGCTCACAGTTTGTATGGTCCCTTATTTCCCGAGATGTTTTTGGAAATGGCCATCTGTAAACTAAATTAACCTTCGCTTGAGAATATAACATTAAGGATATTCGAAAAATCTGCAGATCTTTTCATCACCTGAAAAGAATTGGATTGTGAGATCAAGAGTGGTATAGTAGAATATAACCATTACGCCTATCATATCACCCTCAGCTTTATTATCCTTGGAATTCGAGATGGCTAGCACTCACGAATCGTCCGTAAAGGGGTCTCCATTTACCCTTTTCGACTTCAGTTTCAGTTACCATAGACGCATTGCCGCTCTAAGTGTATATCTCGGCTCCTCGCAAGCCAATTTGTCCTTAAACAAAGAGAGTGATGCGGAGAGATCCAAACCAAAAACAATGGTGATGACACTTAGAATTATAATAAGAGAGAATTATGTACTCCGACAATGATGTTTCGTCATTTATGCAGATCTCTGATGGTCTTATATTCATCTCCACTGCGGTGCAGAAAGGTTGAGGTGGATTATAATACTTCATTTCTTTCTGCCATCTATTTCACTTATTTTTTTATTTTTTTATTTTTTGAAGTAGAGATAAAAGAAAAGGTGAATTTTTCTACAGTTTTTATTGTCTTTTTTACATACCTCTGATGCAGCCGAAGCTATCACGATCAAGTTCCGAGGCTGGAACCTGAAACTGGATCGGATCGATGAAGAGGACCGACGGGGATCTGGAGCGAGACGAGGCCGGACACGGGGCCGAGGATCTAAAGCCGAGAGGTACTTGGGCGAAGGCTCTCCGGGAGCGAAGCCGAGACTCCTTCGGCCGAGGCAAACCAGCCGGCGAAGGGCGTCGAGACCGGGGGGAGAAAATCCGAAGTCGGTGGCCTAGACCGACTCGGAGAGGTCGGCGAAGATTCAAACCGAAGCCCCTGCAGAAGGAGGAAGAAGAAGAAGAACCGGTCAGTAGGAGTCCCGGGCTTTGGCCCAAAAGAACCCCCTCCGACGGCTAAGTTAGCTTCTGAAGAAAATTCGATTCAGAAGGGAAGGAAGAAGAAGCAGCTTTAATGCTTTTGGACTGTTGTCCTTTGGTCCAGAAGACATGCCTTTCATAATAAATAACCGTGTATTTATAGCGAAGGATAGAGGTTGCTTAGTGGTGGTAGCCGATATAGGACTATGTTTTGGGTTTACTGATAAACCGCCATAGCACCTAACCCTCCCACTGGAGTGGGCCGGATATGGCTACTCGGCCGAAGGGGGGGGGGGGGGGGGGGGCTGTTGGGCCGAATGCCGCTTAGTGGGCTGAAGCCAACTGGGCCGAGGGCCGCTAGGCCGCTGAAGGGCCGAGGACCACTGGGCTGCTACTGGGCCGAGGGCCGCTGGGCCGCTGATGGGTCGAGGACCACTGGGCTGCTCTTGGGCCGAGGGCCGCTGGGCCGCTAATGGGTCGAGGACCACTGGGTTGTTCTTGGGCCGAGGGCCGCTGGGCCGCTAATGGGCCGAAGGCTGCTGGGCTGCTAATGGGCGAAGGCTGCTAGTGGGCCTCTTACTGTAAGTGCTGTTGGGCTGATCCCAACGTTTGGGCTGTTTAATGGGCCGAATCGGATTCTGCCCCCATTACATAGCCCCCTACTATTGTCGTTCTCAATTTTATGAAACGACGAGAGTAAAGTTCGAAGCTTTTTCGGGAGAGTAATATAGTACGAGCTTCGTTTGAAACCTTTGCTTCGCTCCGTTTTTTAGAAGCTCTGCCTTGGGTCGGCCGAGGGCTGGTGACAAACACCTTCGTCTTAAGCCGGAACCCTGTCGTAAACACCTTCGTCTCAGGCCGAGACTCGGTGACGGATGCCTTCGTCCCCAGTTGCGAAGGGGCGAGTACTTGAGTATATCGGGACATCTGACAAGGGCGGGAAAGATCTCAGGCTTCCCGCCTTCACGGTCGTGTCATAAAAAAAAACACAGGACACGTGTTGCGCATCCGGGCCGGTTCGCCGAAAGCGCAAAAAGATCTCAGCCGTTAACAGTGATCACGCGGATCGCGAGTCGCTTTGGCTCTCTGCCCAAGACTTCACCCGGATCGCCATCTCTCCTGCTTCTGGCATGAGGATCGGAACACGTGGCGAGCATCCGGACGAACAGCCGAAGGGTCAGGCCGCGCCCGGCCGTCGATTGCCTCCTCTCGATCCGGCAGCCCGCTCGTCATCATGGCGAAGGACGGGACACGTGTCGCGCATCCGAGCAGAGCGGTGCCGAAGAGGGGGAAGATCGCGGCCGTTGATCCGGCACCGGACCCCCTCAAGTTTTCCTATAAATATTAACCCTCCTCCCCTGAGCACTGTTCCGCTTTCTTCTCCCCTTGCGCCTGTGCTTCCCTGCGAGTAGCTTCTCCAAGTGATCCTGCTTCACCGGCGGAGAGTGAGCCATCGTGGGTGTTTAAGGGCGCCTTGTCCATCGCTGGGGAGTTCTTTGTCGCCGGGGAATCCTCTGTCGCCGGAAAGACCGTTAGCTATCAGGGAGACCTTTCTCTGAGGGTAAGCCTCAGTTCTCCTTCTTCTCCGCTCTGTGATTCATGTCCAGTTGCTCCCCTTCGGCCGAGAGTAGCTCTTCGGCCGAAGGCATTTCTTCTTGCTCTTCATCCAGACCTCCCCAGTCTTCTTTGTCGTCTCCTTTTTCTTCAAATTCTTTTGCTTATGCTATGGCGGATGAGGCGGAAACGCTTCCGGCTGTCGCTGAGTCTTCTACTTCCGGCCGTCACCTGGCCGAGACGGTTTCGGATGTAGTTAGTGTCCTTGATACCGATACCATCAAGGTTATCACTACCTACTACCAGATTCCATCTTGGATGGTTCCCGTTCGGCCCGAGAAGAACACCAGGGCTAACTCCGTCCGGCCGGGTTGCTTTTATATTTACGAGCAAAGCTTCCGGGCGGGCTTCCATCTTCCCCTTCATTCCTTCGTTATAAACCTCTTGAGCTTTTATGGACTGGCCCCGTCCCAGCTCTATCTGAACTCCTGGCGGACAGTCTTCGCCTTCTTGGCCTTGAATTCTTATCTTGAAGTCAATCCCTCGGTAAACATCTTCCGCCATCTGTTCAAGATAAAACCCCAGGGGAAGTCTTGCTGGTACTGTTTCGTCCTTCGCTTCGGCCGGGGTATCTTTTCCGGGAAGCCCTCGTCTATTCACCATTGGAAGAAGGGCTTCCTTTTCATCTCTCTCCCGGAGGGGGAGAAGAGTGTGTGGCCCTTCCCCACCGAATGGGCACCTTTGGCCGAAGGCCTCTCCGATTCACCCTCTCTCAATCCCGAGCAGCTCGACGTTGTGCACCTCCTTGAGGACGACGCTCCGTACGAGATTGTAGAGCTCTTCGAGGACGAGGACATGCTTATACAAATGGGAGCCTGGCCGGACCCGACGTTCTCTCCTCCTCGGGTCTCCCCTTATCTTCCTCTCGAAGATATTCCGGAAGAGGCTGAGGGAACCGCTGCGTCTCCGGCCGAAGCCCGTCCGTCCGAGGAGGGCGCCGAAGCTGCGGCCGGGGGTAAGTCGGTTTTGAGTAAAAAAAGTTGTATATTCTGAACTGCTGCCAACCTTCTTCCTTCTGCTTGTAGAAATGTATGGACTTCGGGGATTGCTCGGCCGGCTCTCCAAGCAGTCCGGGCAGTCCCGATCGTCCCAACCGCGGGCGGCGGAAGAAAGGACAGTTGGAGGGGTTGCGGCCCCCAGCCCCCGGACCACGAGGCAGATGGCGGCTTCTGTCGAAGGCTGTGCTGCCGCTGTCGTGCTCGAGAGGGAGCGGCAGAAGAGAAAGTCGGTCCCCGGAGGAAGCAGCCGACCAGAGAAGAGGAGGCAGGCGGATGATCCTGGCGAGAGGGAATCTGCCCCGGCAGCCAAGAGGCCGGTGGCGGCACGAGGCGCCCCGCTCTCGACGCCTCCCGAACCGCCGAGGGGCAATTCTCCTTCGGCCACCGGGGCCGGCACGGAGAATCTTTCCTTTCCCTTCGGGGCAGCTGGGATGCACATGTCCCGGGAGTATGCGCATGAACCTTGGCGCCCAAACATGGGGGTTTTTGAGGACGATGGTCTGGAAGACTCTCGGACGTGTCTGCGCCTGGCCCACGGCTGGACCCTCCCGTTGGCCGGGGATGAAATCAAGGAGCTTTCTTCGGAAGGCTTATCCTTGCAGTGTGTTCGGCATGCCGTCCAAGTGAGAACCCTTTCGTATTTATTTTTGCTCGTTGCTTCCTTCAGTTTCTTTAAAACTTATTTCTTCTTTCTTGCTTTTGGCTGCAGGCCGCGGTCATGTGCGGGGCCCTTGCTCGCCGCCAGGCCGCCATCTAGCAGAAGCTCCTGGACATCGACCAGGCTTCGGATTAGTTGGCCTCGGGCAAAGTGGCCTCGGTGCAGCGCGATCTCGAGGCTAGCGTTGACGTCCTCCTCGGGGCCAATGCGCGGATGCGGGCCGAGCTGGAAGGGCAGAAGGAGGTGATCCGCACTACCTCCGAAGCCAAGACGAGGGCCGAAAAGGGGCTAGAGAAGGCCAAGAAGGAGCTAGAGAAGGCCCGGGCCGAGGTCGCGTCTCTGAAGGCCGAGATCCAGGACAAGGCCGAAGAGCGGGACGAGGAGCGCCGTCGCCACGCCGAGGAGGTATCGGCCCTGAAGGCGGACTTAGAGGCCAGGGCCAAGGAAGCGGACAACATCGCTCACTCAGCCGTGGCGAGCTACAAGGAAAGCCCTGAGTTCGCCGAGGAGATAATGGAGGCCCAAGTCCAGGCGACGTCGGCCGTGTTCGATTTGGGCTAGCTGTCGCTCAGAAGGTGTGCCCGGCCACAGATTTGACCGGCATCGGCTACCCGACGGACGAGGAAGGCTACGAGCTTTTGGCCTGGCGGCGAGGGCTTAAGGCTGAAAGAACTCCGGCTTCTCCGGAAGGTGCCGCGGCTGAACCGGTCCAAGCTTCTCCTCGGGCGTCTCCTGGCCAGACTCCTGTTGATGTGGACGGCGATGATGCCGAAAACTAGTCCGGGGGCTTGTCCCGGTTTTTGTTTTTGCTTTTTAAGATGCCGAGGCCAGGCGTATGGCCTGCTTTTGTACCTTGTTCTATATAGGGAAGTCATTTTACTTATTCTCGCTTCATAATGTCTGAATGAATAACCGAGTCTGATTCTGTATATGGCTGAAGCCAAGCCGCTCCCGATACGGTCTGCACGGACTTAGAAGAATAATGCCGCTTCCGATACGGTTTGCATGGCCGAAGCCACTCCTGGTACGGTTTGCACGGATTTAGAGAATATTGCCGCTCCCGATACGGTTTGCATGGCCGAAGCCACTCCCGGTACGGTTTACACGGACTTAGAAGAATAATGCCGCTCCCGATACGGTTTGTATGGCCGAAGCCACTCCCGGTACGATTTACACGGACTTAGAAGAATAATGCCGCTCCCGATACGGTTTGCATGGCCGAAGCCATTCCCGGTACGGTTTACACGGACTTAGAGGATATTGCTGCTCCCGATACGGTTTGCATGGCCGAAGCCATTCCTGGTACGATTTACGCGGACTTAGAGAATATTGTAGGATATAACACTTTAGATAAAAAATAATTTATTCATGACTTCCGGCTAAACTCCGGGGGAAATGACTTACATGAAGTAGCGCCGAAGGCGCTCCACATTCCAAGTACGAGGGAGAGGTTGGCCCGAAAGGGTCTCTAGCCGATAGGCACCTCGTCGGATCACTTCCCTTATGCGATAAGGTCCTTCCCAGTTGGTTTGGATGCGTGAGCGTTCCTCAACACGAGGTTCCCGGCTTCAAAGCTTCGGGGCTTCGCTCGAGTGTTGTGGTATCTCGCCATACGCTGCTAATAAGCCCCCAGCCGAATGCGGGCTTGATCCCTTGTTTCTTCTATGAGATCAAGGTGATCTTTTAGGGCTTCTTCATTAGCCTTCGGATCATGAGTAAGAACTCTCGGCGATGGAAGGTTGACTTCAATGGGAATAACGGCCTCTACCCCATAAGCCATTCGGAATGGGATTTCGCTGGTAGGGGCTCGGCTTGTTGTCCGATAAGCCCACAGAACGCTCGGTAGCTCCTCGACCCATCGGCCCTTGGCCTTGCCGAGGCGAGTCTTCAATCATCGCAACAGACTTCGGTTAGTGACCTCGACTTGGCCATTCGTCCGAGGGTGTGCTACTAAAGTGAATTTGTGGAGAATGTCGAAGCTAGCGTAGTTGTCTTTAAACCGGTGGCTGTCAAATTGTTTGCCGTTGTCTGAAATAATTACCCGGGGGATGTCGTATCGGCAGATGATGGACTTCCATACGAAGTTCAATGCGTTGCTATCGGTTATAGACGCGAGGGGTTCGGCTTCTACCCACTTGGTAAAGTAGTCCACTGCTACAATAAGGAACTTTCTCTGGCCAGTGGCCATGGGAAAGGGTCCCAGGAGGTCAATTCCCCACTGGGCGAAAGGCCAGGGATCTGATAGAGGAGTCAGAAGGCTCGCTAACTGGTGGATGAGGGAGTTGAATCTTTGGCATTGGTCGCAGCGGCGGATGAGAGCGATCACATTCTATCGGAGCGTTGGCCACCAGAACCCTTGTCTCAAGAGCTTATGGGCCAAGGCCCTTCCTCCTGCGTGTGCTCCGCAGATCCCTTCATGTACCTCCCGAAGTGCATAATCAGCTTCTGCTGGGCCGAGACATCGTAGGAGCGGCCGGCCGAAGGACTTTTTATACAATATTCCCTCCAGGATAAGGAAGTGGGAAGAGCGCTGCCGGACGTGCCTTGCTTCCTTCGGATCGGACGGGACCTCCTCTCGGAGGAGGAAAGCGACTAGGGGAGTCATCCAGGTCTCTGCTTCGGATTCATTCACTTGCATGACCTCGGACTCTTCGAGACTTGGCTCGGCCAGTTCTTCTACGAGGATCATTCGGCCTCCTCCCCCGTCCTGAGTCGATGCTAGGCGGGAAAGAGCATCGGCTCAAGCATTCTCAGCCCGAGGGATCCGCACAATTTCATAAGAATTAAACTAAGCAAGGATCTTGCAGGTTACCTGGAGAAAGGACGTCATTATTGCATCCTGGGCCTCGTACTCCCCGGTGAGTTGATTGGCGATCAGCTGAGAGTCGCTGAACGCTCTTATGTTCTTCACATCGAGCTTTCTAGCGGCCTGAAGGCCTGAGATAAGGGCTTCGTATTCTGCGGCATTGTTGGTAGCCGGGAAGGAGAAGCGCAGCGCATACTCCGTGATAACCCCTTCTGGAGACGCTAAG
Organism: Zantedeschia hybrid cultivar; assembly: GCA_030544215.1. NCBI lineage: Eukaryota > Viridiplantae > Streptophyta > Magnoliopsida > Alismatales > Araceae > Zantedeschia > Zantedeschia hybrid cultivar. The sequence goes on from JARZZO010000005.1 coordinate 17,937,137, forward strand.
ATCCATCCAGCGCCGCTACCCGAAGAGCATGCGGATCCATCGACGTAGATTCGCCATTCATCCGCCGGAGACGAGGGAACCAAAGTATCTTTGGCCTCATGTGTAGTTCTGATTTCCGACCTAGGGGCCGAGGAGGCTTCAGGAGTGAGCTCGGCGATGAAGTCGGCTAAAGCTTGAGCTTTTATTGCTGTCCGTGGCCCATAAGAGACGTTGAACTCTCCTAGCTCGATCGCCCATTTTGCTAGCATGCCGGATACTTCTGGCCGAGAGAGGACTTGCCTTAAAGGTTGATCCGTGAGGACCTTTACTGAATGCGCGAGGAAGTAGAGCCGGAGCCTCCTTGCGGACGAGACGAGCGCTAGGGCCAATTTTTCAAGAGCAAGATACTGAAGCTCTGCTCCTTGGAGGACTCAGCTTAAGTAGTAGACATGCTTTTGAACGCCGTCTTGTTCCCGAACGAGGACGACGCTGACAGCTGCATCAGATACTGTGAGATAAAGGAACAGCTGCTCTCCATGGACCGGTTTAGATAAGATGGGAACATTGGAGAGATAGGCTTTCAGCTGTTCGAAGGCCGACTGGTACTCGTCTGTCCAGGAGAAGCTATTGGTCTTCTTCAGCAGCTTGAAGAAAGAAAAATAGTAATCCGTTGCCCTTGACATGAAGCGGCTTAACGCGGCAATTCTTCCATTCAGCTTTTGGACCTCTCGGACGTTAGCCGGAGGGCGCATTTGAATGATAGCCGAAACCTTCGCGGGATTAGCTTCTACCCCTCGGCGGGTGACCATGTAGCCGAGGAATTTCCCGGAGGCCACGCTGAAGGCGCACTTGGCCGGATTTAGTTTCTTATACCTGCGTAAGGCAGAGAATGTCTTGGCCAAATCTGTCAAGTGGTCTGCAGCGACGTGGCTTTTCACTAGCATGTCGTCGATGTAGACCTCCATATTGCGGCCGAGCTGTTAAGCAAATATCTTGTTGATGAGACGTTGATAAGTTGCTCATGCATTCTTCAGGCCGAACGACATCCATGTATAGCAGTACAGACCGAGGTCAGTTGTGAAGCTGGTCTTGTTCTCGTCCTCCGGATGCATTCGGTTCTGATGGTAGCCTGAATAGGCGTCGAGGAAGCTAAGTAGCTCGTGGCCGGAGGTTGCGTCCACCACCTGATCTATCTGAGGCAGCGGAAAGCTGTCCATCGGACAGGCTTTGTTGAGATTGGTGAAGTCCACACACATCCGCCATTTGCCATCTTTTTTGGGCACCATTACTACATTGGCGATCCAGTCAGAATGGTGTACCTCTCGGAGGTGTCCCGCGTCCATCCCCTTTTGCACTTCGGCTTGGATGGCCGCCCTTCTTTCCTGATTGAAGGTACACCGCTTCTGCTTGATCGGGGGTTGATTGGAGTCGACGTGCAGCCGATGTTCTGCTACCTCCGAGTCGACCCCGGGCATGTCCGCAGGAGACCAGGCGAAGACATCGAGGTTTTCTTTCAGGAACTCAGCAAGTCTCTCGGCTTCAATCTTCTTTAGGCCGAAGCCTATCATTAGCATCTGTCCTTCACCTCCTGGAACCGGAACGGTTGTAAGTTCCTCTCCTGGGGATGCTTCGGCCGAGGATTCAATCGAAAGGGATTCGGCCGCAGCCTTCCCTTTGACCGAAATCATGTAGCACTGCTGAGCTGCTTCTTGATTTCCCTTGGCTTCGCCAATTCCATGACCGGTATGGAATTTTAGCTTCTGGTGAAAAGACGAGGGTACAGCTCCGATTCCGCCGATCAGCCTTCGGCCAAAGATGGCGTTGTAGGCCGAGTCGACTTTGACTACGGCAAAATTCGTTTCGACGGTTAATTGCCGAGGGGCCGTACCTATGGTTACAGGGAGCCGGACGATGCCTTCTACTCGACAAGGCGAACCATTGAAACCGAATAGAGGCCCCCGGTGAGGCTTCATATCAGCCTCACTTAAACCCATTTTTACAAAGCAATCGTAAAAAAGTACATTTGGGGCACTTCCATTATCAACAAAGATACGACGACCATCGTAACTTTTTATTACAACATTTACAACTAAAGCGTCGTCGTGAGGAGCCTGAATGTCAGTCAGGTCCTCCTGGCCGAAGGTGATGTCTTCCTGACGAGACCGCTTCGGCTCGATGTCGACTGCTGCTACTGTTGTAGCGCTGAGCCGACGACGCCTCGTCCCCTCTCCCGGTCCTCCGGATATCATCATAATTGACCCGGCACTAGGTCGTTGGTGTGATGCTTCTGCCGGGGCCGGAGTGACCTTCGGCTGAGGCGGGGCTTCTTTATCCGGGAGTTGACGTTGCCTAGCTGCTTCAGGAACGTCCCGGTTCTGTTGTTGTTGAGGCTGCCCTCGCCGGTACTGTGGCAGACAGCCTTCTCTGATGAGACGATCAATCTCCTCCCGAAGGTGTCGGCATTCGTCAATCGAATGGCCGATTTCCCGATGGTACTCACAGTATTTGTGGGGGTCCCTTCGGCGAGGGTCAGTCTTGATGCGCTACGGCTGTCGGAGCATGCCTTTCACCTCCATGAGCATCCGGGAGGGGGGAGCAGGTAGTGGCAAATACCGCTGCTGTGGATCTCGGCGCTTGTCTCGGTCCCATTCTTCCCTCCGGTATCGCTTGCGAGAGGGTTCCTGATCTTCTGGGCGAGGAAGAACTGCTGGAGGGGCAGGCGCTGATACTGCCTCGACAGTACTCTTGCCCTTTGACATCATCAGGGCCTCCCGGTTGATGTACTTATGGGCCCGAGCCACGAAGTCCTGGAAGGTGGAGGGATGGCGCTTCCCGATAGAGCTGAGAAGTCCTTCGTCCATGCACCCACTGATTACGGCCAAGACCGCAATCGAACTATCCAAGTTCAGGATCTGGGCGGCTTCAGCCCGAAACTTGATAAAATATTCTTGAAGGGTCTCGGTCGGTCCTTGCCGAATGGCTAGCAGACTGGCCGAGGTTTTGCACGGCCGGGTGGCATCGTAAAATTGGTCGATGAACAGTTAGCCTAACTGAACTAGAGAGTGGATGGAATTGGGGGCCAATGTCTCGAACCAAGTGAGGGCTGTTTTTTCAAGAGTGAGGGGGAAGAGACAGCAGCGGATTGCCTCGAAAACCCCTCGGATAGAGAGGTAGGTATTGAACCTCTGGAAGTGGCAGACTGGATCTGTCATTCCGTCATAGAGGGGGCCTTTCGGCAGTTTAAAGTTGGGAGGTACCTCAATGGCCAGAAGCTCTGGTGAGAACGGAGTCTGCTCCAGAATGGTGCTGGCGAGAGGCGCTCCGTATGGCCGAGATACCATCTGCTGCATTTCCTTCCTCATCGCCGTCAGGCGCCGGTCCAGGTCCGGGGCGGTCGAAGTAGTGACCGAACGTCCTTCGGCCTTGGTCGGATGGAATCCGGACGAAGCATAGTCTTGCTCCGTCATGATGTGACTGGCGCGAGGGACTCGGGTAGGCGGTGCAAAGGGCTCGCTACGTGCCGTTGCGGCCCCGTCGGGGAAGGCCTGTGAGGGTGTCGGCTGTAGCCTCGCAGCTTGAGCGGGGCAGAATGGAGGAGGCGGTACCTGCTGGGGGAGCTGACCCAGTAACCCCATATGTTGGGCGATGGCAGACACCATATCTCGCAAGGGCGCCAAGGAAGTAATAGTGGCGGCCAGCGTTGCCACATGTTGCTGAAGCTCCTCCACCCGGTCGTCTCTGGGAGCGACGGACTCTGGTATGACAGGTAGGGCACAACCTTGTGGAAGAACAGACGGGGCACCTTCGGAGTGGAGCGGCTGCGCTGGAGTTGCCCGCGTCTCTGCCTCGTCTTGTCCGGATCGTCTGGTCACCGGACGATGAGACATGACTTCTCGCTAGTTTCCCACAGACGGCGCCACGTGATGTAGCCGAAGCTATCACGATCAGGTTCCGAGGCTGGAACCTGAAGTTGGATCGGATCGATGAAGAGGACCGACGGGGATCCGGAGCGAGATGAGGGCGGACACGGGGCCGAGGATCCGAAGCCGAGAGGTACTCGGGCGAAGGCTCTCCGAGAGCGAAGCCGAGACTCCTTCGGCCGAGGCAGACCAGCCGGCGAAGGGCGTCGAGACCGGGGGGAGAAAACCTGAGGTCGGCGGCCGAGACCGACTCGGATAGGTCGGCGAAGATTCAAATCGAAGCCCCTGCAGAAGGAGGAAGAAGAAGAAGAACCGGTCAGTAGGAGTCCCGGGCTTCGGCCCAAAGGAACCCCCTCCGACGGCTAAGTTAGCTTCTGAAGAAGATTCGCTTCTGAAGAAGATTCGATTCAGAAGGGAAGGAAGAAGAAGCAGCTTTAATGCTTTTGGATTGTTGTCCTTTGGTGTAGAAGACATACCTTTCGTAATAAATAACTGTGTATTTATAGCGAATGATAGAGGTTGCTTAGTGGTGGCAGCCGATATAGGACTATGTTTTGGGTTTACTGATAAACCGCCATAGTATCGAACCCTCCCACCGGAGTGGGCCGCATATGGCTACTGGGCCGAAAGGGGGGGGGCGCTGTTGGGCCGGATGCCGCTTAGTGGGCTGAAGCCAACTGGGCCGAGGGCCGCTGAAGGGCCGAGAACCACTGGGTTGCTACTGGGCCGAGGGCCGCTGGGCCGCTAATGGGTCGAGGACCACTGGGCTGCTACTGGGCCGAGGGCCGCTGGGCCGCTAATGGGTCGAGGACCACTGGGCTGCTCTTGGGCCGAGGGCCGCTGGGCCGCTAATGGGTCGAGGACCATTGGGCTGCTCTTGGGCCGAGGGACGCTGGGCCGCTAATGGGCCGAAGGCTGCCAGTGGGCGTCTTACTGTTAGTGCTGTTGGGCTGATCCCAGCGTTTGGGCTGTTTAATGGGCCAAATCGGATTCTGTCCCCATCAACCTCCATTTAAAAGAGATAGTCGCTTCATTCCCGCCATTTAAAAAGAGGTAATCGATTATTTTCCATTTTAGTCTAGCCGCCTCTCAGTTTATTACTTCCAACACATATTTATCACTTCAAAATCTAAAAATGTCACTTTGAAAAATATTTTTATCAATTTTAAAACACATTTTTATCACTTCCTAACTATTTCAGTTTTATCATTTGCTATTCAATTTTATCATTTTGGAATGTAGTTTTATCACTACTTACATAAACCGATCACTTTTAAGACACATTTTTATCACTTCCTTACTGTTTCAATTTTATCACTCATTATTTAATTTTATCATTACTGTTTCAATTTTATCACTCATTATTTAATTTTATCACTTTGTAATGCAGTTTTATTGCTTCTTAAGTAAACCTATCACTTCTAAACAAAAATTATTACTTCCAAATATTTTATCACTTCATTTGTAAACATTAATATAAATGTATTTATAATAAGTAAATATTAATCCAAATTTAGTTATATTAAGTAAATGTTAAGTATAGTCCTATAACTAATTAAGCATGTAACTAATATATATTTACTTAACAAATCTGACTAATATAATACTAAATATTTTGTATAGTTAAATATAGTTATACTAACTTGCTAAGTATTGTGACATAGTTATGTAACTTAACTATATTATAGTCATAGTAACTAAATATATTAATATAAATATATAGTATACTAAGTAAATATATAGTATAGTTATACTAAGTAAACATTAATATAAATGTATTTGTAATAAGTAAATACATATAGTTATACTAAGTAAATATTAATCCAAATTTAGTTATACTAAGTAAATGTTAAGTATAGTCATATATAGTTATACTAAGTAAATGTTAAGTATAGTCATATATAGTTATACTAAGTAATATGACATAGTTATGTAACTTAACTATAATTAAATATAGTTATACTAAGTAAAAATATAGTTAAATATATAGTATTTGGTATAGTTAAATATAGTCACACTAACTCACTAAGTATTGTGACATAGGTTATGTATCTTAACTATATTATAGTTATACTAAGTAAACATATTAATATAAATACATAGTATAAATGTTGTAAGTAATTAGTTATATAGCATATTTAAAGCATAGTTAAATATAACGTACATAAATATTTAACTAATATGATTCGAGTGTAATTAATTATCCTAACTAATAAAATTATTATTCAAGTATTAAGTGTCTATAAGTGTTTAACTAGATATGATGGAGTATATAGTTAACAACTATACATAACTATTTAAGTATGTAACTAATTCTATTAAATATTTAATTAACCAATATATTGGTTAATTAAATATTTAATAAAATTAGTTACATACTTAAATATAGTTATCTAAGCATAACATAGTTAACTATATTAAAGTATACTTAATATATTTAAATATAATTAAATGTATAAGTATAAGAATAGTTATACGAAGTAAATATAGTATAAATTAGTTAAATAAGTATATTACTTAACTAAAGTTAGCTAAGTATATAAGTTAACTAAAACGTATAATACTTAAACATAATATATAGTATAAATATACTATATAGTTAAGTAAGACATTTAAATATATATTATGCATCTATTAAGTATACATAGTTAAGTATCACACTTAAATATGATACTTAAACATAATAGTATAAATATCTTAGTATATAAAGTTGAGTAACACTTAAATATATAATATGCATCTATTAAGTATATATAATTAAGAATATAAGTATAAGAATAGTTATACGAAGTAAAGATAGTATAAATATAGTTAAATCAGTATATTAGTTAAATATAGTTAGCTAAGTATATAATATGCATCTATTAAGTATTTAATTAATACTTAAATATATATACTTAGCTAATATACTTAACATAATTATTGTTTAATATATAGTTAAATAATATACTTCACTAATTAAGCATGTAACTATCATATAGTTAAATATTTACTTAACTAACATAACTAATATAATAAAGTAAATATTTAGTTTAGTTAAATATAGTTATACTAACTTACTAAGTGTTGTGACATAGTTATGTAACTTAACTTTCTTTATACTTATAAGTAAATATATTTGTTAATAATATACTTCACTAATTAAGCATGTAACTATCATATAGTTAAATATTTACTTAACTAACATAACTAATATAATAAAGTAAATATTTAGTTTAGTTAAATATAGTTATACTGACTTACTAAGTGTTGTGACATAGTTATGTAACTTAACTTTCTTTATACTTATAAGTAAATATATTAGCTATATATATTAATATAAAATATATAGTATCCTAAGTAAATATATAGAATAGTTATACAAAGTAAATATTAGTATAAATATAATTATATTGAGTAAATATATATTTATATTAAGTAAATATTAATACAAATATAGCTATACTAAGTAAATATTTAGTATATGTTAAATATAATTATACAAGGTACTATGATGTAGTTATGTAAGTTAACTAAATATTTATGACGGCTAAAAATATTCGGTCACTAATATATAGTATTCGTGACGATCATTTTAGCGGCCGCTAATAAAAGTATTAGCGATCGCTAACTGTTCAACCATCGCTACTATTCAATATTAGCGGCCGAATAGTTTTAGCCATCACAAATAACCTCCCATTTCCCCCAAATTCGCCCCGCCCCGCCCAATTTGCGCATGCCTTCTCTCTCTCTCTCTCTCTCTCTCTCTCTCTCTCTCTCTCTCTCTCTCTCTCTCTCTCTCTCCCCTCGCCACTGGTGCCCGCCGCCTACCTACTCGTCGTTGTCTCCACTCGCTACTAAACCTTAAACCCTCCCCCTCCCCTCTTCCTCCTCCTCCTCCTCACCCCGCCGCCCTCCTTTGCCTCCTCCTCCTCCTCCTTCCTCGCGCTCTCCTCCACCCCCTCCGCCTCCTCCTCCTCTACCGCCTCCTCTACCGCCTCCTCCACCACCACCACCGCTGCCGTCCTCCTCCTCCACCAACCCCGGCCGCACCGCACCGCGTCGCCCTGCTCATGATCCTCTTCCATCCCCTCTGCCGCCTCCTCCTCCACCACCCCAGGTCGCGTCGCCCTGCTCAGCCTCCTCCTCCACCAACCCCCGCCGCCCTACTCCTCTCTCTTTGCTCTATCTCTCTCTTAGTCTCATTCTCTCTTTGTGTAGAGAGAAAGAGTAAGACTAAAAGAGAGGAGAGTAAGTGCAGAGAGATAGAGAGGGAGAGTGGGAGTAGAGAGAGTGAGACTGAAAGAGAGAGAGATGAAGAGAGAGAGAGTGCAAAGAGAGAGAGGAAGAGAGAGATAGAGAGAGTGGGGAGAAAGAGAGAGAGAGAGATTGAGGGAGAGAGAGAGAGTGGGAGAGAGTGAGATTGAGGGAGAGAGAGAGAGAGAGGGAGAGAGTGAGATTGAGGGAGAAAGACATAGAGAGAGTGGGAGAGAGAGTGAGTGCGGAGAGAGAGAGAGCAGAGAGAGAGTGGGAGAGAGTGAGACAAAGAGAATGAGATTGAGGGAGAGAGAGACAGAGAGAGAGAGAGAGAGAGTGAGAGTAGAGAGAATGAGTGGGAGAGAGTGAGACAAAGAGAGAGAGAGAGTGAGATTGAGGGAGAGAAACAGACATAGAGAGAGTGGGAGAGAGTGAGTGCGAAGAGAGACAAAGTGAGATTGAGAGAGAGAGAGAGAGACAGGGAGAGTGGGAGAGAGAGAGTGAGAGCAGAGATAGAGAGTGAGAGCGGAAAGAGATAGTGAGAGGAAAGGGAGAGAGTAGGAGAGAGAGTTAGAGAGAGTAAGATTGAGAGAAGGAGAGCTAGAGAGACAGAGAAAATGAGAGAGAGAGAGAGAGCGTGAGAGCAAAGAGAGACTCATCTCTCTCACCGCCCCCTCCCACCCTCACTGTGTCGCCTCCCTCTCACTCTCTCTCTCTACCCCCTCCCCCCTCTCTCGCTAATATATCAATTTAATTAAATATTTTAAATAACTAATATGTTCTTTTTTTAATATTGTCACATGTTATAGCCATAATTAGAGGGATCTATCTTCTAGTCATCATCGAGATATACATCTTTGCATACCATTTTATTTATGTAGATATAAATTTATTTATAGGTATATAGATATATTTATAGATAAATATTATAGATAGATAGATATTATAGATGCATAGCTATACTTATATCGATATAAGCATGTAAGATAGATAGATGGATATAATTATAGATAAGTAGATAGATAGAGATAGTTATATCTACGGATAGTTATATAGATAGATACATATATACATAGATGTATAGATTGATAAATAGGTAGATGGATTGCTATTCTTTTTAATGTGAATCGGTATAGGTTACTACTTTTTTTAATGCAAATGCGTAGGTATATGTGGATGCATATGTGTATGTGGATGCAGATATAAATGTTTTTGCAAGTGCAGCTGCAGATGTGTATCTGGATGCATATGTGTATGTGGATGTGGATATGAATTTTTTTGCAAGTTTAGTTGTGTGTGGATTTGGCCTTTTTTTAAAGTTTTTGTACGTTCAAGACTTTTGTTATGATATATGTTTTTACTGCCTTTTGACAATAATCACATATATTAAGCATAAGGTCTTGAATTGTCATGTTAGATAGTCTGTGGATAGTTGATTATCTAATGTTTATTATATGTATTTCATAATTATTTTAAAATTTCGACAATATCTTCTCACACTTCTCCAATATACCTGCTAATTTTGACTACTCTTTTTATCACTTGTATTTCATGCAAGTGACTTCTTAAGAAAAGTTAAAATTAGTAAAATAATAGTGGTATGTTGGAAAAGTATAAGGAGATGCTGCCAAAATTTTAAGATAATGATGAAACACATATAATAAAGAACATTAAATAATTAAATATCCATAAATGCGCATATTATGTGATGTAGGCACCTTTTTTTTATGAGAATGTATGAAATCAAAATTCACATATCTTTCAATAATAGATTTAACATAAGACCATGTTTCTTCTAATGAATCAAAACTCACATATCTTCCGTACAAAATCACAACTTTCCAAAATTGATCTTCATACCTTGACAGACCGGGGTCTCTTAGAACAGGAGGTTGCGAGTAAGCCGCAGTCATACTTTCCTTCCTCCTTATTGATGGCTCCTTCTCTTGTTTCTGTAAGACTGCAGGTCCTCTGCTCCTTTTTCGAGTTGAATGAGGCCGATGAATGACAGGAAGCTTAGCTTCACTACTCTCGTCTTCTTCCTCTACTTCCACTTCTTCCTCGCTTTTTGATTCCTCTTCCGACTCATCTGATTCTAGAATGGTCTCTAAATCGATGGGACCTTTCTCTTTCTTCTTCCTTCCACCGCGGTAAGCTCTTCTCCCTCCTTTTTCAACCATGGCAAGATCAAACGAGCACACCAAAGAATATGGAAGGAGATGGAAAAGAGAGTAGGGAGTCTACAGAGAAGAAAAGGCTCAGCCTTTTTCTCTAAAATCCATCGGAGAGAGGAGAGCGGGCTGTGCCACCAGCAGTTTCCTTGGTCGCCCAGGGGTTAGAGGTTTTGGCGAGGGAAGAAGAAGAGGGAGGAAATAGGTGAAACAATCTCTTCCCATTTTTTTTCTGATTTGACTAATAGGACCCCCGCCCCCTAGAGCCATGTGAGAGGTGGGACGTATGTAATACGTAGGCCCCCTTTGTTCCTTTTAACACCTATCCCCTTCTTAACCTGGGATCAAATGTCTTGCCATTCCTTTCCTTTCTAACAAGGTCTAGTGGCTATTGGTCGACCAGGTCAAGCCACTGGTCAACCAATGACAGGTAAAATCTCATTTTTTTAACTTCTTGTTTGGTCTTTTATCTCTTCCTAACTTGGGGTTCAACCAATCATGGATTTGATATTTTGACTTTTCTTACCTAGCTGATTTGATTCTCTCAATCAATTTCTTGTTTTTGAGATAAATAGATGGCTTTACTTATCTAGCAATCAACACAAATAAATACAACTAAGAACAATAAACACGAAACTAAATTTCTGTTAACTAACGTGAGATATGATCGAGTTTACTTTGTCAATTCTCTCTAGATCTTGCACATGCCTAGCTCTCTTCAGATAGACATGAATCTCTCTTCATTTAAGGGCTTGGTGAAAATGTTGACTAATTGGTTTAAGGAATTAACGAATTTCAGTTCAATGTCACCTTTTTGCACATGATCTTGAATAAAATGATACCTCACTTCAATATGCTTAGTTCTAAAGTGTAGCATGGAATTTTTTGTCAAATTTATGGCACTTGTTTTATCACAATGAATAGGAATATGATAGAGATGCACATCATAATCAAACAGTTGATGTTTAATCCAAAGAGTTTGAGCACAACAACTTATGGCAGCCACATATTCGGCTTCGACCGTTGAAAGTGCTACGGAGTTTTATTTCTTAGACGACCGTGACATCAAGCATCTGCTAAGAAAATGATATATTCCATTAGTATTCTTTCTAATTGCTTTACACCTAGCATTATCCGCATCTGAATAAACAATCACATCAAACAAGTATTCTTTAGGTTATGATAAACTACCAATAAAGTATCTAAAGATTCTTTTTATTGTAATGAGATATGATTCTTTTAATTTACTTTGAAATCTAGCATATAGACATATACTAAACAATATATCCGGCCTATTAGCTGTCAATAAAGCAATGATCCTATCATAACTCGATAAAGTTTTTTGATCTACATCTTTACCATTTTCATCTACTTCCAACTTTGTTGATGTTGACATTAGAGTTATAAGTCTTTTGGCTTTTTCAAATTTGTATTTAATGAAGAGTTCACGAGTATACTTGACTTGACTAATGAAAATTTTTTCTTTCATTTGTTTTACTTATAATCCAAGGAAGCAATTTAACTCACCCATTATGCTCATTTCAAATTTGCCTTGCATCATGTTAGATAATTTCTCACATAGATATTTATTAGTAACATCGAAGATAATGTCATCCACATAAATTTACACAATCTAGTATCTATTTTTTTTTCATGAAAATTCTTTTTCAATTAAGAATGAGCTCAATCCCTCATACCAAGCTCTTGGAGCTTGTTTCAAATCATGCAATGCCTTTTGAAGTATAAACACATGATTTAAAAATTTTGGATCTTCAAATTCAGAAGGTTGTTCTACATAGATTTCGTTCCTAATATAACTATTTAGAAATATACTTTTCACATCTATTTAAAATAAACGAAAATTTTTTAAGCAAGCGAAAGCAAGTAAAATTCTAATAGCCTCTAATCTAGCCACGGGTGAATATATTTCATCAAAATCTATTCATTCTTCTTAACTATATCCTTGTGCCACCAATCAAGCTTTATTTCTTGTGATTATTTCAACTTCATCAAGTTTGTTTCGGAACACTCATTTGGTTCCAATTAGTGGATAGTCATTAGGCCTAAGAACAAGTGTCCACACTTGACTCCTTTCAAATTGGTTTAGCTCTTCTTGCATAGCCATTACCTATGTGTCATCTTTCATGACATCATCAATATTCCTTAGCTCTATTTGAGATACAAATGCAACATATTGATAAATATTAAATGAAGATCTAATGCGAATTTCTTGATTTGGATCACCTATAATTTTATCTATTTGATGGTCCTTGACTTGTATCTATCCCTTTGGTAGATCATCTTGATATTTTGTCACTTCTAGTGCTTGGTCTTGAAGTTCTCCTTTGCATTCATCCTTCATTGGTTGTGTTCGATCTAATCTTGTCTTGTTTTGCAATGAACTCCTTCAAGATTTCTACATTATCATTAAGTATATCATTTTCTTGACAAGGGATTAGATTCATCAAAAGTAATATGAATTGATTCTTCCACACTTAAAATATGTTTGTTAAACATTCTATATGGTAGAAGAATTTATATATCTAAGGAAGATTGTTTCATCGCTCTTTGGATCAAATTTAACTAAATTATTTTTATCATTGTTGAGAACAAAATATTTGCAACCAAATGGACTAAGATGAGCAATATTAGGCCTTCTACTCCTTTACAATTCATATAGCTTTATTCAAGATAGGTCTAACTATAGCACGATTTATAATGTAAAGTGATGTATTCACGGCCTCCGCCCAAAAGTATTTGGGTAATTATTTTCACATAACATTGTTCTTGCTATTTCAACGAAGGTTTGATTTTTTCTCTCAACAACACTATTTTGTTGAGGGATTCTAAGAGTTGAAAATTTATGTTCTATACTATTTTTATTGCAAAGATGTTTAAATTTCATATTTTCAAATTCTCTACTGTGTTCACTTCTTATGCATAAGATGGTATATCTTTTCTCATTTTGTATCTTTTTGAAAAGCTTCACAAATTCATTTAGTGCATCAATTGTGAGTAAAGAATAATACCTAAGTATATCTTGAGTAATCATCAACAATTATAAAGCCATATGACTTACTAGCAAGACTAGAGGTTCTAGTAGGACTAAACAAATCAAGATGCAATAGTTGCAATGATTTAGTTGTTGAACTACATTTTTTTATTTGAAAGAAGATTTTATATATTTTTCTTTTATATATGCATCATAAACTTTGTCATTTGATAATTCAACTTTAGGGAAACCAATAACTAGATCATATTTGATAAGCATAGAGATTACTCGCATATTAGTATGACCAAGTCTTATGTGTCATAACCATACATTATTGTCATGGAAAGTAACTAGGTATACATTATTTTCTTCTAATTCCTCAAGATGTAAGACATAAATGTCTCATTTTCGGTGAGCAACATATAAACGTTGTAGGTGCTTAAAATGCTCGTGTGATTAACATGAAAAATCTATGTTGTTTAGTGTAAACTAACCTATTAAAAATAGCAACTAAGTGCAGTGATCGCCAGAAACTTTTGACTTAAAAGCTTCAAAAGAGAGTTTTGATCGCTTACCTGTTTGAATGCGGAAGATATCGAGTCCTTGATTCCCTTCCTTCAGCCGGCTGAAGAAAGAGAGCCCTTTCTTTGTTCTTTTGTTCTTGCTGTTGAGTTTGAGGTTGAGGATCGTCCAGAAGTCCTTCTGGCTTTGTGCTTGATTTCCCCTTTTGTTCTCTTGTTGTTGTTGAGTGCAGCAGAAATAGAGAAACAGAAAACGAAGAAACGATGATGAGAACTTTAAGTAGAAACAGTATCCAAACTGATCATGATTTTAAGCATACAATTGAACAGCAAACTTACTTGTTTAAATGGTTTTGAAAACCCCTTAATCAAATAGGTTTTGAAAGATGATGTTGTGGTGTGTGTTGCATGAAGTGAATATGAAGAATGAAAGATTAATTAAAATGAAAATGCAGAAATGAAACACTTATGCCCAATGGTTGAAGCCTTGAAAGGATGAAGATTCTTGAAAGGACGCCGACTTCTGGAAATAGCAGCGCTCCGGCGTTCCGACGTTATTGCTTCGATCTTCAACTCGCTATAATAATGCTCTCTCTTAATGGCTGTCAACTTTTTTTAACTCTTCAAGATGTAAGGTATTTATAGGCTTTCTCTGCGTTCGCGATTAACATAGAAAAATCTAGGATTTATCTATCTTAATTGACAGATAAATACTGATTAATTCATCTTTATCTGTAATTATCTAAAACGCGTCCACCATGGCTGACGCCTTTCAGATTAATTAAGATAAGGATAAATATCCGGGAAACTTATCTTTATCTTTATTAGCTAAAACGTGTCTACATGTGTAGACGTCTTTTACACTAATTAAGATAAGGATAAACATCCGGAAGAGAAGTTAAAATAGCTTAGGAAACCTAAAAAACGTCGACCCTCACAGACGCCTTTTAGCTAATTAATCAATTAATTAAAATTCAAATTTAATCGTTAAAACAAGAATAAAGTTTAAATGGCGTCCACATAAGTCGACGTCTTTTAGAATTCTTCATATTTTAACTGAAATTTGAGCTAAAATCAATTTAATTGATTAACTTAAACATGTCTGTTTAACCCGACACTTAAAAAGATCAATAAAAATTAATCAATGATTAAATATCAGACCATTCTGAGGCATTATTATATGATATGAAATTTACTCGAAATGACGTCAAAATTAGCGTGTCTACAAACGTGATCTGAGTTTGAATCAATAATTATATAGTGTTTGGCTTCAAAGGCCACTTTGTAGCCATTATCACAAAGTTAATTGATAGTAATCAAGTTATGTCTCAATCCCTAAAGAAGGAGCGTATGCTTAATTTTTAAACTTGAAGTGTTACCTATGTCACCAATATCAATTACCTTGCCCTTATCATTGTCTCCAAATGTCACGTTTCATCTATCCTTTACTTTGACCGATATAAATTGATCTTTATCGCACGTTATATGCCTTGAGTAACCACTATCTAAGCACCATTCCTTCTTTTGAACTTCAAAGCATACCTACATCAAAGCAAGATTATTCTTTTGACTTTAGTACTTAAATCATTTTCATTCCAAAAGGATTAGTTTTCACATAGCAATAATCTTTTTAAATCCACATGCTTCTTTCATATATATTTATACTTGCATGCCAACAAAATTTTACAATGTGTCATATCTTATTACATTCATAACAAGTTTTCACATATGCATTAGATGGAGATGACCTTTTAAATGAGTTGGATGCATGTATAGGAGTTCTAGAAGAGGAAGTATTGGATTTGTATTGATTTATGGGTGTAATGAATCTAATACTTTCTTTTCTAACTTTTTCATTGTGATCACCAAGAGATACATCCGCTATATCCTTGCCTTTCATAAGCCTAAACAAAGAGCACGTAATTCATCATTTTCATCGAGCATCTTTGCATATTTTCTTTTAAAGTTATCTCTATCATCACCGGACATTTTGTTTGCGTTTGTTGAAATTTCATATCTCATTTTTCAATTATTTTTCTCAATAATAAGACTTGATGATCCTTCTTAAGAGATTTCAATTCTTGATTAATTTTCTTATATTCCTCAAATAACTTATCCAAAACTTCTTGTAACTCATCAAATAAAATTTCATCAGGTTCAATTGAGATTACCTCATTTTCTTCATTACCTTTGGCCATGAGATATAAGTTGGCTTATTTGGCTTCTTCTTTACTTGAGTGAGAGCGGGAGTCTTCATCATCACTCCATCTGACCATCATAGTCTTATTTTTGTTTGTTAATCCTTTATCTTTCTTCCATGCTTTTTTGACACTCACTTTGGATATGTCTGGACTTCTTACATTTATAACATATCACATCATTCTTCTTTTGGTGTTCTTCCTTGTTGAACGATCTTCTTAGATTTTTCTTATAAAAGTTTTGACCTCTTCTTTTTTTGAATTTTTTTTGAATTTTTCATGATAGAAAGGCCACTTCATCTTCATTTTCATTACTTGAAAGATGAGACTTTATGAATAATGATTTTCTTTTTCTTTGAATCATCTTCCTCATCCCTTTTCAAACTTATCTAATAGGTCATAAAAGAACCCACAAGATCATCAAGCGTAAAAGTAATAAAGTTTTTGGCTTCTTCTATTGCGGTCACCTTGGGGCTTCATGATAATGGAAGGGATCATATGTAAGGATCGAGACTTTCGGATCCGGTTTTCGGGTCAGACCCTGTTGTTCTAATCCTTGTGGGGGGGCGGAAGTTCTGAGTTGAATCGCGTCAGGACCTAGAGACGCGTTTTAAACGGCGTCCACCTTGGCAGACGCGTTTCAGGTGCTGCCACGTGGGTGCCGCGGGGGTTGGCCTTGGGCCGCGTGGGTATGGCCCTGTCAGGTCGTCTGAACGGCGTCTTCGAAGGACGACGCCTTTCAGACTGCGACTCTGGGTGTGTCAGAGTACGGCCCTGACAAGTTGTCTGAATGGCGTCTGTGTAGGACGACGCGTTTCAGAATCTCGTCAGAGCGGCCGTCTTGTCACCTGATAGGCGTCTGTAGATGTCGACGCGTTTTAGCCAGTTCCTGGTTACCCCCGCGAGCCCTCCTTCTTTCCCTCATTTTCTCCTACTCTCCTTCTCTTCTCCTCCTCCGGCGACCGGCGGCGACCACCTCCTCCTCCCTCTTTTCCTCCCACCATTTCGCCTCTCCCTCCACTCCATCCTCTACCTAACTCATACCACTACCACCTCCACTTCCACTGCGGCGTTCTACTCTCCGGACGGCGGCCGACGTCACGGTGGAGCAAGGACGACCACGGCGGTACCGGCGGCGGCGTGGGGCGAGAAGGGTGAACGGCGTGGAGCTTGGTGGAGTTCGAGTGTCCGGTAGGGTGACGTTCCCCGTAGCGTTGTGTTTAAATCATGTTTTCCTCGATATGCATGTGGTAGATCTTCGGTTTTGGGGGTTAGAATGAGCATGTTTAGGTTTTCTATGGGGGTGTTTGCCTATGAATTGTCTTGCTCTCCGTTTCCCCTCCAGTTTGAATGATTTTTGGGGTTATTTGGGGTTGGAAAGGGAGCCCTCGGGTTTAGGGCGTTCCTGGTTCATGGGGCTGAAAGACGTCGTGCATGGACGACGCCTTTTTGAAGGGCGTCGGACCATCACGACGCCTTTTAGACAGGAATCGACTGACAGGCAGACTGCCTGGTCGGGGATTCTGTGGCTAAATGGCGTCATGGTTAAACGACGCATTTTTGAATGGCGTCAGGCGTCCATGACGCGTTTTAACCACAGAAATCCCCTGAATAAAGCTCTTGAAAATTCCGGATTTTCGTGTTGAATGGCGTCTGGGGATGTCGACGCCTTTTAAAAGGCGACTACTGATGTCGACGCCTTTTAAGGCCAGAATCTGAAGACTAATTTATATAAACCTGTACTTGGAGCTTGAATGGCGTCGACCTTGGTCGACGCGATTCAAGACAGAATCTCACTAATGCATGCCAGTAAAACGTGTTCCTACTGCTAGTTAGATGGTTAGCACATGTTTTAGTGCACCCGAAAGAGATGGATTCCTCATGATCGGATGATTCTATGTGTGTTATGCGATCGCGGGCTTTTCACGTGACCGGATCGCACTGTGTTGGGTTTTCAGTTACTGTGGACCTGGAGTGACATTGTAGCACTTTATCACCCTGTGCTGGTGGGGGCGTGAGCACAGCGCCGGTGGGGGCGTGGGCGGGGTGACGCCTAGTGAGAGAGGGTCACCTGGTGAACCCCGGGGTCAGCTAGTACCGGTGTCGGAGTGGTACATTCGGAGAGTCACTCATGCTGGGGGAAGGGGTAGTCACCTGAGCCAGTTGGGCCGGAGTAGCGAGCGTGCTATCCGAGGGGCTACTCCTTGGTCTCAGCGGGTCGAGGTTTTCCCCACCGTTGTTTGCACGGTCGGCGAGTTCTATCGAGATGACGGTTGTAGATTTTCTAACGGCTGGTTTAGAATGTGCATGATTATTATAACTGTGATTGCATGTATTCTCACGTAGCGAATTAGGAATTTTACCTACCACTACACTTGTTACTTCACCGTTAGCTGTACTTTACACTTGTGGGTGTGTGCGTGGGCAGTGGGGATCGAAGGATCCCTACTGAATCTTGTTCTTGAGACTCACCCCTGCGGTTTTCAGGTGATGACTCCCAGCAGACTTAGAGCGACGTGTGCGGCCGTGTGTTGTGCTTCTTCGGCAGTTGTTCCGGGGTATGCCCCGATGTAGTTGTCATTTATTTCTGTCCTGTATGTTTAATTATTTCCTTTCAGCTGGAGTATGTAATTATTTGCTGTAATCGAGTCGCATTGTAATAATTTTAATTTCCTGCACTTTCATTTCAATTCAATGCGATGTGACTGTTTAGCTTAGTTTATTATTTATTTCCCAGACTTACTAGATCATGGTTTGGTCCCAAATTAATGATTCGGTACCCATTTAGTAATCGGATCCCCGATTATAGGGTGGCGGGTCGTTACATCATAGAACCTTTCTTACTAATTCAGTTTTGGTGTACACTTTTCCAAATGCTTTGAGGCCATTGACGATGTCGATGAAGCGAGTGAACATCTCTCAAATGGACTCATGAGGCTCCATCTTGAAAAGTTCAAACTTATGCACAAGTAGGTTGATCTTGGTCTCCTTCACTATAGGTTACTTGCAATTTATCCCAAATTTCTTTAGTACTATTACAAGTAGACACAATTAAATTCATTTGATGAAAGAGCACAATATAACATTTCATAGCTCTATCGTTCAAAGAAACTTTCGATAATCTTCATCATCCTATTCATTCTCCGCCTTGACGGATACATGTGGATCATTCTTTACAACCGTCCGAACACCAATGTCTATGGCCTTGAGGAAGATCTTCATACAAGCCTTCCAATATGTATAATTAGATCCATCAAATAGTAGTGGATGATTAATAGAAAATCCTTCGTCTATGTTAGCCATAGCTATTGGGATCTCTCTTAGACTATTAAGTCTTCCTCAAGAGACAAAACTCTAATACCAATTATTGAATTTAGAGCTATAGGCTACACCCTAGAGGGGGGGGGGGTGAATAGAGTGTTATAATTTTTTTCTTGAAATCTTTAACTAAGTCGGCGAACTTTAAAAATAATATCGTGCTATAAGAATGATGCAATGATGAACAAGTAGAACCACACAAGAGGCACAAGATTTATAGTGGTTCGGTTCACCAAATGGTGACCTATGTCCACTCTTCAAGTTCGTTAGGCCTTTCCACTAGAGAACACTTCTAGTACACCGCTAGTAGATATGGTCATAACCAATCAAACAACTAGATACCAAGCCTCTAGTAAGGCTCTCCATAGACACAAGGCCTCTAATAAGATACACCTTCAATCCCAATAAGGATTGGTCCACTTTCACCACGAAAAGAACACAACATCTACCTTCCACAAAGGATGGCCTTCTTCCACTAAGGAAGGAAAATACCATCCAACCTCTACAAAGGTTGGCCCTCTTTACCAAGGAAGGAAAACAACTAAAGAAGGAAGATTAAATCCTTAATTACAACTCACACACAAGACATTGTAGCTTTCTTAATATTACAACTTGAATGAACAAAAAAGCAAAAGACTATAAACTCCCTTTTTACGGTGATCTTGCTCTAGGAGATGAAGATGGCTCAACTGTTTCTCCTTTGAATCCTCTTAGTAGTCATTTCTTGAGAAGCTTCTCCTTCGTTCTTAGATGATGTTCATGTAGTCACCAAGGAAGTTTCTTCTAGGTCTTTGTCCGATCTTGATCAAGAGAAGAAGATCCACGAAGTTGTAACTATTCTCTTTGACATGCTCATATAAGAGAATCACTCGAGAAATCTTCCTCTTAAGGGGGTTAGAATATGAACCAAAGAGGAGGACAAGTTAGGTCAAGAAACTCTCTCAATCTCTCAAAGATGTAAGGCACATTTTGCCCTCCAAGACCTTGCACAAAACAGTCCACAATTGCTCCTTTTGTAGGCCCAAAGGAATCCATAACTGTTGGGAGGTCGGTAAGGAAAAGGTCCTTTTTCCCTCCAAATAACTTTTGCGGAGAATTCCCAAAGTTGATATGCAATCCTCTTCTTTTTGCTTCTGTGTACTGACTAGTGAGAACCCTGCATGTGACGTCTCTTACTCTAAAACGATCTTGCAAATGGTCACCTTGGAGAACTTATAGTGGTAGCTAGAAAAGTGATTGTAACATATTGCATACAAGTGGAAAAAGGTATGCTGCAAAAAGTATCTCAAGAACCAAGAAACATTAAAACACAGTGTACTATCATAGGAGAAAAAGTTGGCGCGTCAGTCCTTGATTCAAAAAGTAACCCATGTGACTGTCCTTCCACTGGACAGACCAAGGACGCGTCAGTCTGCTAGTTCACATAGGCGCCAGGGTTACCTTAGTCAACTAGAGCCCAGAACTGGGCGTCCATAAGCAGTGCAGGTGAAGACAGGCCAGGGCAGACTCCTATTGGTTCTGGTCAACTAGGTCCAGACTTGGTCAATCAATACTAAGCACAGGAAAAAAATTGTGCCCTGGTTCTGGTCGACCAACTGGCAGGTTGGTTGACCAACCAGGTCTGCTCAGTTAAACTGAGTATTGATACTAGTCAACCAGTCTTGTCTTTGGTCGACCAATACCTACCTAGTTGAGTTTTGACCTTCACATTTAAAAGAGATTTACAAGGGTCTTTTAGGGATCATTTTGCTCTTAAAAAAAATTATTTGGAATCCCAAAAATCTATTACATTCATATCTAAAATATAAAGTATTTTGACAATTTTTTTTTTTGAAAATCATCCAATTTTCTTAATCATAATCAATAGCATCCTTTTATAGTTTTAAGTGTTTTGCTTCATTAAAACCAAACCAAAGGGGCTCAACACGATTCAAGTTGAAAACTTGAATTGAACCAAGTGGTTTAAAGTTGGGTTCAATTCGGTTCGATTTCATAAACATGTGAAACCAAACTGAACTTAAAAATCAAATAAACCAAATTATATATATATATATATATATATATATATATATATATATATATATTACATAGGTAAATATATTAATATTTTAGTATCGTATGTATTTATTTATATGTAAGCATACAGGTCATACATATGTTTTTATACAAACACATATATTTTGTTTTAATTTCAATTATAAAAACATATATATACATATAATGTGAAACATAATGAAAATTTTTGGTTTGGACTTAATCGAACTAGAACATTCTGGTTCGGTTTGGCTCTATTTATGTAAGTTCAATTTAGTTCGGTTTGAAAAAAAATTGCCCAAGGTTAAACCGAACTGAATCATGGATAGCCCTAATCTTAAGGGTTGCAGTCTATTATCATATTGCTAGTTGGCCTTAACCTCCTTTTAGTTCCACCTCTAACTAGTCCGTAGACTTGTCTTCAAAATCTGCTGCTACACCCATATGCCTTTGTAAAGGTTAGAAAATGGGGCTTCAAATAATTCCACATCAGTCAAGAAAGCAATCATGTGCTTATAAAGGAAGTCTCCATCCTCCTCCTGATTATCTAGAAAAGGATAGAACATAAGGCCGCCTTCTTCATTAGTTAAAGTAGACAATACCTCAAAGATGAGAGCCCGCAGTCCCTTCCTACAACCTCGACACCATCTATAAGAACCTCCAGCCATAATGAACATGCTTACCTTGTCAGAAGGTATGTAGAGGCAAACAAACAAGGGCTTCAAATAATCCCACATTAGTCGCTAATAAGGCAACTCTATGCTTTCTCTCTTTCCAGCGGAAGCCCTTTTCTCAAGAAAAGAATAAAATCATGACATCACCTTCATAAGTTAAAGTGAACAATACCTTAAAGATTGTTAAACGTGATGGAGGGTGTGTGGATAAGCATCCACATTGGAGTTCTTTTCCAAGGTGGAAAAAGACTTGGAGGCTTGAGTCCCATTACATGGGGATTCTTCAGGAGGTTTTTCTTATATATATGAGAGAATAGACAAGCCCACCTACATGAACTCTCCTCCTCCTCCTCTCTCCCAAAAACTCCTCCCTCTCCTCTCTCTCTCTCCCCCTTGGAAGAGTCACCTGAGGTTTCCAAGATTTGGCTCGTGGACTCTGCGAGCGACTCTAGTAGCCGCTCTGCATCGATGAGACGATACTTTTGCTCTACATCGCTGCGACGCCGTACACGCTATGAAGATAACGTTTCCAACATTGTTATCAAAACCATGGAAGATCGTCGGACTATCCACCAGATGACGGCGACTGTGCACCCGCGCGGGGCAGTACGCGCAGTGTTGCGCGCACCCCCGTGCAAGGCAGTGTGCCCCTACACGACGTGCGCAGGGCTCGGTGCTGCACGCACCCGTGCGCGGGGCGGCACGCCCCTGCGCATGCAGGGCGCTGCGGGGTGAACAGAAACCCATTCATACCCCTTTTATTGTTCATGTGAACAGTAACCCGGAACCCACAGTTGAAGAAGATGAAATGGTTCTATTTTTTTAGTTACACAGTTTTAGTAATTATTAATATATCCTGGTTATTTCTTTTTTGTTTAAATGGCCTACAAATCTCATTCTTAAAAATCTGTTTAGAGTTATGAGAAGGGCCTAAAAATACTTCACTTGAATATGATAAATTTCATGCAATTTTATCTTGTAATTTTCTTGTTTAAAAAAAATATTTTTCATGATGGGGGGATAATTAATTACATAAAATCCAATGGAAAATGCATGGTTGTGTGATTGAGTAGACGGATGGCCAGTGTCCCCAAATTTTTTTTCAGGGACTCGTTGGAGACCATGGAAGACCTATCTTCATATGAGAGAATTCTTTTGTAATTATAAAGGGTCGTTCTGAATTGGTTCCCGAGTTGTACAATTTTAAGCGATGTAATATTGGACTATGGACTTTGGACTATTAATGTGGCCAATATTTTGTCTGGATGATTGACTAACCCGGACACTAGCTATTCAGCTTTTTTTTGTTATTATTGGACATGCTGGTTATAACTTAAGGGAGGGGGTAGTTCATTTTTTAATAATTAATAAATTGCATGTATATGTTTAATATATATTGATCTGTGGTAGCATTAAACTTCAAATTTTTGTTGAGTAACGCGATCAATATATCCCTCCTGTGAATGCATGCTATATTTAGGGAATGCGTTACTTATACTTATCATGTATTTTAAAGCAAAGTGTCCGTTTTTTTTTAAATCATGTGGATTTAAAATTAGGGAATGAGTCTCTTAAACTTCTATTTTTTTCCACTCTTATTTCAATTGGAAATATAGTTTGTGACATATATGAAGGTGATGATTACGAGCCTAGCAAAGTTTTCGAACTGACATATGTGAAATAAACTATATGACCAATTGATTTTAAGATTTTTTTTTTTAAGTGCCTAATTATTTTTCTTGCGCAATATAGAAGGTAATGATGGCCTCAAAAGGTATATATCACGAGTTGTCTGATCAAGATAAATTAAAGGGCTAAAATTATGACATGTGGCACAGAAAAATTCAATATCTCCTAAACGAAAAGGAGGTACTTGAAGCCTTGACCAACGTGATGTTGCCACCATCTGATGATGGACCACTTGCGCAAGTCAATCGTGACAAGCAAACTTATGATAAGTGGTTAAATAAGGACAGGAGTACGTGCTACACTATGTTGAACTGCATGCACGATGACCTTATCAAAGAATTTGAGAATTATAAAACTACCAAAGAAATGTGGGAGCAATTGAAGCTCCAATATGGAGGCATATCAGCAACGAGGCTGAGGGCCTTAACTTTGAACTTCAATCAGTACATGATAGACCTAAAGCATTCTTTGGCGGAGCACCTGAGGTTGATGTCTTCGATGATCAGAGAATTGAATACAGTTGGTACTGAACTCTAAGATGAACAGCATATACTTTCTGAGGTCCCTTTATAATTCTTCTTGGGAGCATATCAAATGGGTGCTTACTCACACCGAAAGCATCAAGACTTACAGTGACGTTTCACGTCACCTAGAGTTGGAGGCGGAGCACAAAGAGGAGACCCGTCATAACGCATTGGTGGCTGATGCAAATAGGCCTAAGGCAAAGAGGCCCAGGCGAAACTGGACCAAGAAGAACAACAATTTTCAACAAAAGGCTGAAAAGAAATGAAGACAGCAGAATAACCAAAAGAGTACGCATGGCAAGCGAGGAAAGAAAATCCTGAGCAAGGCCAAGCGCTTTAATTGTCAAAAGATGGGACATTATGCCAATGATTGCACTGAACCAAAGAAGGTTTGTCTCGTTCCTAAAAATCATGTTTATGTGTGCTCTAATGTTTTCATTGCTCATATGGTCTCTCATTTGATTGTAGACTCAAGAGCAACCTGCCACATAGTTCGTGAGCGAGCCGGATTCTTAGATTATCGTCGAATATCAGTTGGTAGCTAGCACGTCACCATGGAGAATGGCGCTCAGGAAGAAGTCCTTAGAGTTGGCTTATATTAGCTGAAGATGCGAACTGGACGCTCTCTTCTTTTACATGATGTGTTTTATGCACCTGGTGTTCGATGTAATCTATTTTCAGTTATAACACTTTTACGTTTGGGCTATTCTTTTAACTTTTTAGGGACCTCAGTATCTATTTATTATGATAAGAGCCTTTATGGTCTTGGTCATTTAAGGGACAATTTGTTAGTCATGGATTTAGAAAATAATGATTCTATTTCTTTAATCGCATCTTCTTCTGATATCGTTTCTGATTCTGTATCATGACATGCAAGATTGGGGCACATAGGACAAGAGAGAATGAGTCGATTGAGTCGAGAAGGGCTATTGGTGTCTCTCACTAAAGTGAATCTCTCTATCTATGAGCCATGTTTGGCAGGAAAAGCATGGAGAAAGCCATTTGGGAAGGCCAAGAGGGCCTTTTGCCCACTATAGCTAATCCACTCAGACATATGTGGACCCTTAAATGTGAGGGCACATCATGGCGAATCCTACTTTATCACTTTTATAGATGACTATTCTTGCTACGGTTCAATGTATCTTCCTACCCATCATTTAGAGGCCTTAACTTGTTTTAAGTATTTTCTGGTTGAGGTAGAGAATGATAAAGAGAGGAGCACCAAGGCTCTTCGCACTGATAGGGGCAGAGAATATCTCTCAAATCAATTCAGAGAGTTATGTGAAGAGAAAGGAATTCATAGATAACTTACTATTCCTTATACTCCGCAACAAAATGGTATTGCAGAGAGGAGAAATCGTACTATTATGGAGATGGTTCGGTCAATGATGGTGCAAACTAACCTCCCAATAAATTTCTGAGGGGATGCACTATTGACTGCTGCCTATATTCTGAACCGAGTGCCTTCTAAGTCAATACCTTCAACTCCCTACGAACTATGGAAAGGCCAAAAACCCTACTTGGAGGACTTACGCCCTTGGGATTAGCTGGATATGTTCACAATACTTCCCATAAGTATGGAAAGTTGGGTCATAAAGCTAGCAAACAGGTGTTCATAAGGTATCATAAGCAATCTAAGGGCTATGCGATGTATGGTGAACATCCGAATGGAAGAATGAGAAAGAGGTCCGAGATGTGGTCTTCCTTGAGGGAGATTACCCATCTATAGGAGAGGTCAGGTAGGACATGCATCTATATGAGTTGCAAGATCCTAGTAAAAACACTATGTCTTACGGCACGGGGGGAATTAGTCTCATCCCAAAAGTTGCCAAAGACAGTGGGAGTGTTCTAATAGACAATGGAAATGAACCACTTAACACTTTACCTCATAGAAGTCAACGTGGACATAGCCCTCGACGTCGTTTCATGATTGAAGGGGAATCATTAATATGATAAGCCCGCATCCTACGAGGAGACAATGACCTCACCTGACTCAAAAAAGTGGATAGTTGCAATAAAAGAAGAAATGAATTCAATGGTTAAGAACGAAGTATGAGAGTTGGTTGATCTACCACCTAGACGCAAGACAATTGGGAACAAGTGAGTTCTTAAAGTCAAGCGTAAGGCTGATGGGTCAATTGACAAGTATAAAGCCTGACTCGTGGCGAAAGGCTATACCCAATTAGAGGGAATAGACTATGAAGAGACATTCTCCCCAGTAGTGAGATTCGCCTCTATTCGCCTCATCCTGGCTATCGTCACACATCTAGACTGGGAATTGTTCCAGATGGACGGAAAGACAGCTTTTCTCAATAGAGAATTAGACGAAGAGATCTATATGGCATAGCTTGTGGGCTTCGAAGCTGAAGGACAAGAGCGCAAAGTGTGCCGCCTGAAACGTTCCATATATGGTCTCAAGCAGTCGTCTAGACAATGGAATTATCGGTTCCACCAAACAATCATTTCGATTGGCTTCAAAATGACCGAAGAAGACCACTGTGTCTATGTCAAGAGAGTTAAGAAAAGTATTCCCATTCTCTCTTTATATGTTGAGGATATATTGCTAGTTGGGAATGACATGGAGTTAATCAAAACCACTCAAGAGTAGTTATCCTCCACATTCGAGAGGAAAGATTTAGGTGAGGCTGATTATATACCGGGAGTAAAGATCCAGAGGGATAGATACAAGAGACTTCTAAGTTCGTCTCAAGAGACTTACATTAAGAAAATTTTGGAGTGCTTCTGGATGCATAAAGCCAAGCTTGTGGATACTCTAATGGAGAGGGGCTCAGTTCTTAGCATTGATCAATGTCCTAATACAGAGGAAGAGAAAGAACGAATGAAGGATGTCCCTTATGCCAATGCAGTTGGTTGCCTCATGTATACCATGATATGCACTCGTCCCGACATTTGCTTTGCAGTTGGCATGATTAGTAGATATCAAAGTAATCCTGGAACGGCGCATTGGCTAGCAAAGAAAAAGATTTTCAGATATCTATGAGGTACTGAGAACCTCGCTCTGTACTATCATGGTGGGAACCTTAGATTGACTGGATACTCAAATACCGATGGATCAGCTGACAGAGATGAGCGCAAGTCCACTTTGGAATATGCATTCGTGCTTGGAGGAGCAGCTATTTCTTGGTGCAGCAAGAAGCAAACATGTGTCTCCTTATCTACAATGGAGTCTGAGTATGTTGCTTGCACTGCTGCGGTTCAAGAAGCCATTTGGTTGAGGCGATTCTTAATGAGCTTGGATGTCACAGCATATACAGGAGAAGTTGTTGTAGTCTATTGTGACAATATGGTCGCGATAGCCTACACGAGGGACCCCAAGTATCACGGAGAGTCAAAGCAAATTGACACTCATTACCACTTTATCAGAGATATTATTGCACGAGTTGGTAGTCTTTAGATATATCTCTACTAGTGAGATGCTTGCAGATCCTTTCACCAAACTTCTTGTGAGAATTGTGTTTCTTAAACATGTTGGAGGTTTAGGACTGAAAATGGTCTAGTTATTTTTGTACATGGACACCATGTTATTCAATAAAATATGAGTATTTTCTTTGCATTATTAGTACACTTATATTTGTGAATGTGAATGTGTTGGCCACCAGGTTTTGATCGGTTCACTCACACGGACGATCGCCATGTCCCTGTGAGAACGAGCATGATGAGATAGACTCTGTAGACTTGGCATTCAGTGGGAGTGTATGTTTTCTACGTTCAGTGGAAGCGTAATAAGAGTCGAAATTGCCTTACCAGATGACTAAGATGAAACTGATTGAAAATAGTCCGACATGGACTCTTTCATGTAACTTGTTGATAGTTAAATCTAATGAGAGCCATATGGGCAACCTGGATGCGCTTAGTGGAGCGCAGGGTTACATATTCATATGGTATATGAGTGGTCATTCCTGCTCTTCACTCCACCATAACATACTGATCATATTGTATATACTATCCTTTTGACCTTCAGAGGAGTTACTGAATGGATCCCTACTTTGTTACTGTGTAAAATCTCTGCCTTTTTATTATGCCCTTTGAGACTATGCACCTGTCATGATGTGGAAACTTGATGATGCTACTTAGCATGTTTTCCAAAGACTATGATATGTGTGGTCCAACGGAGCATGTCTAGAAAAGTAGTTAAGTTGAAGCAGATTGACATGTGTGGCGTAGGAAAAATCGACTTGTATTACACTGATGTCACCTTGACTCATTGCTGGCCAGCAGTTATGATAGATGTGTCTAACATAATCATGAGTACATAAACATAGTTTTTTGAGAGGTTAAGGTGGAGATCTCAAAGAAATCAGATCCCCTTAACTTGGTGTGAGCTTGTAGTTTGAGAAATGAGACGAGACTTTGAATTGCAGTGCTATGTTAGTATGGTGATAACTTAATATAACACTCCTCACTTACATATCCTTCTCGTTTGGTTGCAACACACAATTTTTATGTATGAAAGGTAGCGTTATAAGAGAAGATACAATTGTGATATGTCCAATGTGTCTAAGTAGGAGATATTAAACGTGATAGAGAGTGTGTGGATAAGCATCTACATTGGAGTTCTTTTCTAAGGTGGAAAAGGACCTGAAGGTTTGAATCCCATTACGTGGGGACTCTTGAGGAGGCTTTTCTTATATATATGAGAGAATATAGAGAAGAGAAGCCCACCTACGTGAACTCTCCTCCTCCTCCTCTCTCCCAAAAACTCCTCCCTCTCCTCTCTCTCTCTCTCTCTCTCTCTCTCTGTCCCTTGGAAGAGTCACCAGAGGCTTCCGAGATTTAAAGCGTGAACTCCGTGAGTGACTCTGATAACTGCTCTATACCGATGAGATGACGCTTCTGCTCCACACCGCTGCGACGCCGTACACGCTACGAAGGTAACGTTTCCAACAAAGATGCAAGCTCGCAGCCCCTTACCACAACAGCCTTCATTATATGTGGAGGCATTTATGAACTTCTCATAGTTTTATACACATATGACATGATTATTAATGAAGTTTAGTAGATATCGTGAGCATATTTCTCTTTCTACTATGGAGTGTGTTGCTCCTATTATCCACTTCTATGTAAATGACTGATATCCTTAAGAACAGAACCTTGTTTGAAACTCTCAATGCATGTTTGGTAACACCCTGTTTGGTTAGACTATCAAATTTGATATAGTATGAATTTTGATATTGTTATTTTTATGATGTAGACTATTAATATTAAAATTGATATGATACAATATTTAAGTGTTTGGTTGAAGTTGTATTGGAAGATTCTTATTATCAATTTTGATTCACTATAATAATTATGTGACCATTTGGTGTGCCATTAAATATTATAAAAAATTATAAATTATCTTAAAATAATATTACCTTCTATTTGATGTGCTATAAAATATCTTGCAATGTTTTCAATACCTTGTGACACGTATTTTATCTGATTTTAGTCATTATAATACGACCTTTTTCAAAATAGTAAATTAAAATTAGAGGTTCGAAATGTCATTTCTTTTTATCTTATTCTTGGTCCAAAACTGCCTAAAATCAAATTAAGGATTTTTGCACTAGTAATTTAAAATTAGATATTTTTAATCAATATTTTTATTTAATAATTTAAAATATTTTGCAATGATTGGGCAGCAGCCGTCCGATTTGTGGATTGCAATACATGGGCAGCAGCCGTCCGAATCTTGGGGAGTCGATTTTTCATTTTTTTGGATTTTATGTTCAGATTTTTAAAATTATTTTGGAGCGTTCGATCAAAGGTCGGATGGTACAGCTGGGTTGCTCGATCGACCTTCACCTGACTGTATATTTTTTTCAAAAAAATGACACAAATCTAGATTTACATGTAAGAAATAAAAAAAAGTTTTTTTATAAAAAAAATTATGCAGTCGGAGTGGGGCCGACCCGAACAACTAGACTGTACCGCCTGACTTTTGATCAGACATTCTAAAAAAACATTAAAAATCTGAACAGCAAAAAAGAAAAAGAAAAAATATCCTCTCAAACCCAAACGGATTGCATAGCCGACGTCCAATCCGAGTGGATCAGACGACCGCTGATTCGAATTGTGCTGCATGGGCATTGCAGCAAGTATTACTCATTCATTAATGTTGTATATCCCGTCTGCGTTTGAAGGGGGGGGGTAATTTTTCAAATTTTTTGATTTTATGTTCCAATTTTTTAGAGCGTCCGATAAAAAATTAGAGATATAGCCGTGTTATTCAAGTTGTCCCCCACGAGATTATTTTTTTTTTTCTAAAAAAAAAGTTGACATAAATCTTGATTTATGTGGAAAAAAAATAAAAATCATACAGTCGGGTCGGGACCGACCCGAGCAACATAATTGTACCATCCGATTTATGATCGGACACTTCAAAAAATTAAAAAAAAAACTGAAAAAAAAAAAAAAACCTGTTGCAGCAAGTGTTCATTCTTCTATATCAAGTTCAATACAGACACAAGGTTGTGTTAAATTGGATAGAGTTAGGGGGCTTAATTGTGAATGAATCTTAAAATTAATACAGCCCAGCCAAACACCTAAAAAAAACTTTATCCCTATCAATATTAAAAGTGATAGTAATATTAGATCTAATACCGAAATCAAACAGGACGTAAAGTAAACATAAGACATCTTAGGGATAATTTCACTTTTTCACTTTTTCTTAGGTATAGATTATCGTAGGTACTACTTGCTCTATCGAATCTAAGGATAATTTGAAAATAAGAACTTTGTAACAAACTGATAGTAGTCAACGATGGCTGCGATGGTTGGCAGCAGTTAGTGATGATGGCCCGCGGTGGCTGATGGCGCACGAGCATATTGTTGCTTTTTAGCTATTAAATGAGGATTAAAAAAAACGAGGTTAAGTCACGCCATCGAACTAGTGGAATGATTTGTTGTCCTTAAAAAATTTAAAACTAGAGTTAAGACTAGAAAAGCTAAACATAGAATTAGAGATATCAAGTCATATTCTCAACTTTTTGCACATGATAAACAAAGTCTGAGGATAAAGAATTAAAAATGGCATAAGATAACCCATCTTTACTCACTTTGTCTGTAGAATAACTTAAACCAGAATAAGGTTACGGAGATTTCTTAACTCAGAATGAGAGGTATTTTGATTTGATAAATTATTGGTATTCCATCCAGAATAAGTAGAATTGCACTGCGCTATTCCAAGTGATTTGGTAGGAATAAGTAGAATAAAGAAGAGAATAAAGAGTTCAAAATACCCATGTTATTCCGCTTAACTTCTGGTATAACCCATAGCACCCTGGGTTAAGCACTCCCCTCCACCAAAATGGGTTAAAAGGTTTTAGGAGAATAAAACATTGTTCAGGGCTTATTCCACAAACAAAGTAACTTTTTGGGCATAACAAGTAGAGTAACACTTGCTGCAATGCCCCATGATGATGCACCATGCCACGTTACAGCAAATACAAGAAAAAAAAAAATATTTTTAAAGTTGGATGACCCCACATGCCCCATGCGTCCGTATAACCCGATCTTCAATCGGACGACACAAAAGACTTAAAAAGAAACGATGCTTAACGGGTGAGCCCAATAATGATTTTTTAATTTTTAATTTTTTTTTAGATTAATCAAAGAGCAAAATATGTGGACGGATGAAGTAAGTGGGACACAACCTAAAAATATTTCAAATAAGATTATATTCACTCCAGTCCCCACAGTACAACATCAAAGGGTATTAATGCAACAAGTATTACTCGAATAATTAAATATTGAAGATAGGTCCTCCCTATTCTAGCCTTATCATTGTACCATGTATGCCCAACCTTTGGAAAGTAATTAGCCCATCGTTTTTTAATACTTTTGTCCCATGGAACAAAAAATGTTCAAATAAAAGTCCCTCCTGCACCCTGCTCTTTAGGGCTGCAACTTTGGGTGGGTCAATCCGAACCCGAACGGGTCAATCCGATGGTTAGGTCGGGTTGAATCCGATCAAGTTAGGATTGGGTTGGGTTGAGTTGAGTTGGGTTAGAGTTGAGAGTTCTTTTAACTTGACCTTACATGGGTTAAGTTAGGTTGAGGTTCGGCCAACTCGACCTAATCCGAATTCGGTGTTAATATATATAAATGATAATGTAGATAATTAGAATATACTTCAATTAATTTTATATAATTGAATACAAATATAATTTATAATATGAATAAAGATGTTCTCAAATAATAACTATGTAACCATGTGTCTACCTTCTTTTTTATTACTTTGTTAAGATAGATACATAATTTACTCATACCTTTATACATGGAATTTTGGTAGTAAGAAAGAAAAGTTAAAAATATAGGCATCAAGAATGTAATCCGACTCAACCTGACCCAATCCGATGAAACTTGGGTTACATGGGTTGGGTTGGGTTGGGGCGTTGTTAGATGGGTTGGGTTAGGGTTGAGGAGGTTGGGTTGGGTTGGGTTTGGTTAAGGTTGAGGGGTCTCTTACATGGGTTGGGTTAGGGTTGACCTCAACCCGACCTAATCCGACCCGAGTTGCAGTTCTACTGCTCTTCAATTTTGGGACGAAAAAAGAATGTAAAATATTCTCTCTCTCTCTATATATATATATATATATACACACAAACAGGTGGAGCCACATGCCTGTGCGACTGGAACTAATAATAAATGGCGGCATTCATTTGTTTGTGATTCATGCAGTGTCCTCGTCAGCGCAGAAGAGGAGGAACCCACCCACCCACCCATCAGAGCACAATCAAACTACCTCCATGATTGGCCCTCTCTTGAACTCCCCCTCCTTTTCCCTGATACCTCCACCCGGCTTTCGCCACCAGCTGCTGTTATTACCCCACACAGCGGGAATTGTGAAGGCCCACCCGGCCAAGCCCAAATCCCATCACGCCCCACTTCCACAGTTCCACCTCGCTCCTGCCAAGTTCATCACAAAGAAGGGCATTCATAATTTCACCAACCCCCTCCTTGGTTTCCACCTCGATCCGGTACTCATCTAATGATCTCTTCCCTGCACATGCACTAAAAAAAGGGATGGGAAAGAGGCACAGGCAGGCAGATGTGGGTGAAAGAGAAGAGAGAAGGGTGAATATTTTGATCCCCCCAAAATTCAAAATTTCTCCTTCCATTCTGACTCCCTGCGCCCAGTTAGTGCGTGCCAAGGGGCCTGCATGCATGTGTGGGCGTCTTTTTCTGGGGTGGCGAAGATTTTGTACACCTTTCTCACAAATAAAGGCGCAGGCATGTGGAGATGGTACCAGATTGCTGCCGCTGCCGGCTGCTGCTGATGCTGCAGCTCCTCTTCCTCCTCCGGGACATGATTAACTAGATCTCTCGCTTCACCAGCCATCCCCCACCACCTTCCCCGCCCTCTGTCGCTGCTGTGCTGCTGCCATGTGACCCTGTCAGCACATGTCCCGTGCAACGCCCTCCCCTCCAAAAACCCAAAAGCCAGTGCATCTATGGCAGTGCAGGAACCCACGCACTTGTCTTCACCCAGCTCGGTAAAAACCGTCGGTCCGTAAGTACGTTCTAGGCAGATCAGTGGCGTTTCACAGGCCAATAGTTAGCAAGGAGCACGAGACTGTTGATGGAATGACACTATAGTATAAGGAGGAGCACAACACAACATGATCGATGCCGCATCTTTAACAGTAGCATCACGGTAACTTCATAAGTTTACTGGAGAAGAGAGGGAATGGGGATGCAAGGTGCCAGGCAGACCGAGCCAAAACCCCCATGTGGGCATCTCATGGGATAAACTGTCTCACCCCAACTTTGAGGGTAGAGATGGGTCGGCTAGGCGTGGGGAGAGGGAAGCTGAAGGCTACACCGCCCAGGGAGCAGAAACGAGTGAGAGAGCAGAAGAGAGCAAGGACAACTTTCTCGTTCTTTCTTTATTTCTTCTTCACCCACCCTCTCACTGTTCAATGTGTTCATCCTTCTCTCTTCGCAAGGATGTGACCGTGCGCTGGTGTTCGTGTCTCCCAATCATCCCATTATTCAAATTCCCGTTCGTTTGTTTGGTTTTGTGTACGCCTCGCCTCTTACTTTTTCCCCTCTTCGTAAGCTTGGTTCATTTTTTTTTTAGGTCGCGCCATCAGAGCCACCACTGTTGTTCAACGTGCATATGACGCCCTTTCATGTGTGGGTCTCTGTCCCCTCTCCTGATCTCACATGCCCCCACCTCCACTGTCTCCTCACGGGTCGAGATTCTCTCATTCACCCGACTGAAGGAACCCCCTCAATCATCACCGTACGCACATGGTGTACGTGAGATGCACACCAAAGGTGGATCCACCTCGGGTGCACTCGAGCACTGCATGTCTCATACGTACAGTGTATGACCAAGGGAGTTCTCTCAATCAGGTGAATGAGAGAACTCTGATCATCCCCTTAAATATATAGGCTTGTACTCTTGTATAAGTTTGTTCAGTTTGGACTGTGTACTCCTACGTCTCTTGAGAAAGGGGAAAGAAATCAAGTGGCCATCACTAATCACTTCAAGAAATCAAACCCTTTACTAACTACCACGTTGATATCCTCTAACCTCTATAAATAAAGAGATCGTAAATTAGAAATTGATCAAGACTACAAAATTCTTCTTCACGTTAATCGCACGTATCGTCCATGGAATTTCTTTTTATAATTAATCCGGAACTAGGAATAGTTGCACTAGTGTATGTTGACGTTACTCAAAATTGTACTCCCTTTACTTAAACAGAAACTCTAAATATATAATTATATCTGACCAAATATGTCACTATCTAGTAAAAGAGATCGAACTCCTTAATTTTTTTTGCCCCTGCTTATGCACTGCTGCCTTAGCTGCTGTTAGTGCTGGCTGTTTTAGCACTTTGGACATTATACAAATTATATACATACAAGTGCCTACACATGAACTTGTTCTTGGGCAATCCTCGTGATGGTGGTTGAGAAGAGATGCCCCATCTGTAATCTAATCTTGTACTTGTGCATTCATATGTAAAAAGCCCTCCGGTGTGTATGGGGGAATAAAATAAGGACATGTCTTGGGACAGAACAATGCCTCGAGCCATCCTTCCCATTGGGGGAGACGATGGAGGGGGGGCTTCTGACGCGCGAGATCCTCTCGTACTCTTAACACACATCACCATATCCTATTTAATTATTACCTTAATCATCAACCAATTAAAATAATTGTTTCATGCAATAATTACGCTGTGCACTTGCTTGCAAACACTTGTTTTTTTTTTTTTCTTTAACGAGGGCCAGTTTGTTCGCTTGGAGCATTGTTGCAGCCATTTCGAAGCTGAATGAGATAAAAGAAGTGCGGAGCAGGCCGAAAGGTCTCTCTGTCTTGAGCTGCCCCACCCCAACCAGAAAAAGGGGGTGTCTTCAAATAATTCCCTAGAAGTGACGTATATGTGAAAAAACCCTCTCGTGTTTTATATGAGAAATTCTAATGAGGTTACATCTTGGGCTTGCATCAAATGTGACGTTCAATTTGGTCGACTGAGAGAGGAGAGATCAGTGATTGCACATAATGATTGCACTGAGCCTCATAAAAAATGAGATCGTCTGGATCTATGCGTTTAGACCGTTCAAAGTCTTTAAACATATGAAATTGAGTTGTACAAGGGTATAAGAGTTATTTACTTTTGAAATTGACGTGCACAGTACACGTACGATTCGGTTTCAAATGTCTGAAAGATATTGAACGATCCAGACGCACAGGTCCAGACGATTTCATTCCGCCTCGTAGTACGAGACTTCTATTTAATTGGGAGAATATTAGGATCAAGAATTTTTAGATATCACTTCCTATAGTATATGAATTCAAAAATTTGCCCCTTCTATCTTGATATTTACTTATGAACGCTCACAATCTCAAATTATTCAATGAGTGCCGAAGAAAATCAAGAATATTCCTTCAAGATTTTGAAAAATGCCCCTTAAAAAGGGATTTTATTGAATAAATATACGATTATAAGGTGTTAAAAATAAATATCACAATTAGGACTAGTTTTTAAATGCGATAAGGAGTGATGTCTAAATTTTATCTGAACGTTCTTTACATGCAAAACCCTCACAAAACAATCATGGGAATTTTTTACAGCACGGGCCACCTCCTCCCTCACTTCATGGAGAGGGCTCAAACAGGGCCGCATCAGTGAGTATTGTTGAGGACCCAAATGTGGTTGCTTTCCTGACCTAGAGATGGTTTCAATAGTAACACTATAGCAAGCTGTCGGCTTCTCATCAAAGCAGGTGAAAGGAAAAAATCTCTCTCTCTCTCTCTCTCTCTCTCAATAAATCGATTCACTTTGGAGTTGGGTGCAGTCCTTTTGTGCACAATGAGGAAGATGCCGAGTCGCGAAGTGCACATTCATGCACAGGCCAGTACTCAGAACCTCAGACGGCCAGACCTCTCTGCTCCACTTAAGAGAGCAGCTGCTATATATGCAGCTCCTGTTCTTGGAGCTTACTCCTACTTGGTCTCCTGGATGCAGCTCCCTCCATCCAACCCAGTAGTGTGAAACGAAAGAAAGAAAGGAAGAATCATGTCAAGGGCTTCAAGCCCAAGACACAAGGCCAAAATAAAGAGCTACAGGTCCAAACCAAAGGAGAATTTTGTTATAAAGTGGAAACAAGAAAGGAAGAGGGAGTAAACTTTTACAGAAAGGGGAAGCACGGCTGGGCAGCCTTTTGCCCCGTAGAGGTGGAGTAAACCACAGAAAGAGGCCAGGAGGGGTCTTGTAAAGGGATACTGGGAGTGCAGACAGTTTGGACGTCGTCCTCCACCTAACAGGATTAGATCGCCTGCAGAGCCCGGAATCTTGCTTAACCAGTCGCTTTCTGGGGGTCCGAGTGGGGGGCAACTACGTCTGCCTTCTCCTCTCTGGGGCAAGGACCCCAACACACCCTCCCAACCCCAAACCAATAATGACAAGCAAACAATAACAGTTAGCTGCACAGAAGAAGAGGGCAGGTGATCTCCTGCAGGTCCTCTTCTCCCTCTCAAACTGGTGATGAACTGTTGATGCATTCATGGTCTTTGTCAAAGTGCCTCCTTTCTCTCTCTATGGAAGCAGTGTTTCACATATATAGGACATGTCTTCGACGAGGTTTTGCTGTCTAATTCAGGTTGGTAGCTGCTCCCTAAACGGACCGGCTGAGATGCTAAGCACAGGTGATGGTGTGTCTCTAATGTGCTGTTCGATGGTGCTCTAAATGAAGTACCAGGAGTTCAAAAAGTCAACAATTTCACATAATTTTAGAGCATGTTTGGACGCATTCTATAGAAACATTTAGCTCTAACCATTTACGTTAGTTGAATGGTAAAAAACCATGTTTACTATAAGAGTAAAACTTACTGCACTCTCAGGTCACTGCCTCTGTGTTTAATTTTAAAAAAGTAATTTTTTGATGGATCCATTATATCTTACATGTCCATATAAATCAATTGTCTGTCAGATGACTAAATTTTTAAAAAATAAAAAACTAAACTCTAATTAATAGTAAAAGAAAACATGTAAGTCAGGATTGAGGGCCGCCAAAAAAAATTTCAAAAAAAAATAGTTGAAAACACCGTCAGTGCAGAAAGTGTGACTCTTACTGTAAACTCACTTGACTTTATTACAAATTCAAAATCTCTTCCACGAATGCCAATTTTATGAACCTACATGGAATTTTTATATTAGGGTTTGGGACTCTCAAGTTTTATCATAAATTCAGCTATTCTTATGCAAAATAATTAAACACGAGTTTATAAAAAAATAAAATTATTAATGCCAGACAAATTTATTGTTTCCTTAACTTGCATCTAAACAAAGGCCTTCGTGATCATTCATCCGCCGCATTCAGTTTTAAATCCCACGGGGGAAACCCCACATTCTTTTGCCATGCAAAAACATTTGAGACGTGTCCTTATCAGTCATTACGCAGAGACGACTTCATGTTATCGACTTCCCGCTCTCTTGATTTGGGTTTGAGAATCAGATGAGAAGAGATCCTCTCCGGATATTTTTAAATTGGAGTCCAGCAGTATTAAAAATTAGAGTGCTCAAATATTTGCTAAAAAAATCTCTCATGTGATTCTAAATTTTACAAATACCTGAGCCCTTCCCTTCTTAATATTACTGGATTTCAGTCCAAAGATGTAATGAGAAGATCTCCTCTCGAATCAGATACATTATTATGGTACATTTTGGGAATAGACTAGCGCTGATCAAAAGAACGAGATCACCTGCGCCCCTCCTCCTGTGCCTCCCAATGCCCGTTCCCTGATCAAAGGGCATACCGGAAAAGAGGGCGGGAGGAGAGAGGAGGTGTCACTTATGAGATGTGTGATATGTTTTTATTTATATTTCACTTGACTATTTCTGATCACATAATTGATTTACTGTTGATTCATGTAAATGTATGCATACCAAAGATGTAGAGAATGAAATCCAAAAAATGTCGTCAAATAACCTGCTCTAATAGGTTTTACTACTTCACTATCCTTCACAAAACACTTGTGGATCCACCAAGCTTAAATCTTATGCTTGCGCCTTACTAGCCTGCTCATTCGCATGTGCCCCTTTCCCTCTTCACATATCAGACAAGAGCAGTAGAGCACCGGATGTCCCCCGCATTTGGTGTCAAACTAATGCTCTTCCTTGGCCCCTTTGACAAGGTTCTTCACTCAATCATGCTTCATGGACGTTAAATTATTGCAGAACATGGAACGTGCTCCTAGCTGTGGAAAAAAGTTTAGTCCAGTGACAGTATTTTTGGATTTTTGGAATTCTTCATGAAACCTTTTGAAGAGAAGACATTATAGGCACCATAGAAGCTATTTATATAATTTTTTTAGCTTTGGACTTTTAGAAAATTGGAGCTTCTCAAAGAAGGGAAGGAATGTTTTTGTTTGAGAATGATTGACCAGTGTGTGACCCTGCATAGTTAATTAGATCCACTTGTATCTAATAATTTTCATATTGAAAATAGCAGCTCAAAGTTGCCACAGAACTCCTTAAATAGGCTTGAATACCTGATTGCCGGATGGGCCCATCCAAATGGGGCGACCTCAGTCCTGTCCACATCAACAGTTCTATGGAAGTCACTGTTTCAAACGTGCGTCTGCCTGCTTCGGCAGAACGGCTTCTGCCCTTCTGCTTATGGAGTTGTTGGCTGGAATCCGTGTGAGAAATTACTGTGAAATGGTGGAGAAAGCTTGAGAATGTAGACGCTCCTACATAATAGAGGTCTATGCATTAGATTTTAAAAAAAATGCTGCATGGTCCGATAGTTCTTCATGACCACAATTTAAACATTCTGTTGCTTTGTAACCATCATCTAGAGCTTTCTTTATATATTTTTTAGGAAAAAGGACTAGCTCTTTCGGAAAAGGTCAGATTGATAGGCTATGACTGGGCTAAAACCATAGTGTAAACGAGCACTAAAAGATCATTGAATCCCCACATCATCATCATCAGTCATCCTTATTGCTCCATTACCATCAATTTGAATTCATTTTAGGACCAAGAAGGCCAAATATCAAAGGCTTTGACACGGTGTTTTGGCTTGTTATAACCATCATGATACAAATCTCCTAATGGTTCCACTCTATGATTTGGTGGACACTTCTATTTATGTAAGAGACCCGTGTCGGATACTCGGACATCCGTGTCTAACTCTCTACTTCAAGATTTCAAAGTAAATATTAGACATTTCTTAGAATACTTAGCATATCTTCTCAAAATATTGGTCTATATGATATAATTTGATATATTTGAGTTATAACTCTTATATTTTAGATAAATTTTACTAATTATATTTTATTATATATGTGTAATTATGTATTCATGTATATATATTCGTATGTTCTCCGTGTCCTCATATTCTATTTTTAACATATTGCCATGTCCAACACAAATGTCTGTGTCAACACTTGACACTCGTGTCTATGTCTTACATATCATAAGTTCTATTGAGACCTTTTTAGAGAGGATAGTTCGCAACAAACTTGAAAGATATTAGATCTTGTCTTATGGAGTATTTGGTTGTCATATTAGACAGCTCTATCAATATTAATTTTGATATTACCATTAATAATGGATGCAGCGGTCGGAAACTAGTGGCAGATATGTCAATGGAGAAAAGGCACCCAAGAAGCTTACGAGCGGACAGGATCTGATGAGACCTGGATATCACAGAAAGTGAAGAGAGCATCAGGGGGGCCTGAAGCGATCCAGGTTAAATCTTTCGATACTTAAGTTAGCACAAGCAGAGGAAGAGCTTTTCTTAATATTCACTGCATAGTATGTCTGCCTTTAGCTCGGTAGAGGTCATGTTCTATTTGTATCACTTTTCCTGCAAGGAAGAGAGGTAGATCGGTGTCTTGTCCAAGATTGCCACGAAGATAACATGCAGAGGCCCACATGATTACTAGGGTCTTATCTCTGTGTTAGCAGGGGACAAATCGCCTTCTAAAGGGTTGAGCCCCCATGCAAGGGATAAGACGAGTTTAACCTAAAGTGAGTTTCGTGATGACGAAACTTGTCAAGTGACACTGCCACACGAAGGACCCACAGTATTTTTGCAGTCGAGGGAAGCAGATTCTCGACTTTGAAGGATCCTTTGATTTTAACAAAATTAGACCGAGATAATTCTATTTGCTAGTCGACTTCGACATTTTCAATGAGCTATGGGCTTCAAAGGGGATGGGGCCCTTCAATAAGGAGAATCATTCTGGGCCACTCCTTATTGGGCTTTTTTTGGCCAACGCAGATCTTTCCTGCTCCAATGAGTATTTAATTATGTTCATTCAATTTTGAATAGTAGACATTAATAAAATCCATTATCATACAAATCCAATACAAGTCTGACCCTATTAAAGATATTAGAATTTATTGTTTGAAAGTCTCAAGATCTCTGCTCTTCCTTTTCCACCTCTAACTCTTTCTTTTTCAATCATCCACTCTCCTCTACATTCCCCTAATGCCAATTTTAATATTGACATCGTAAATTTCAAAAGTATCAATAATGAAACTAATGCTATATCAAAATTAATACTCCAACCAAACAAGGCGTAGGAACTTAGCCTAAAACGAGCCAACTAATACCCGGAGAAGCACTAAAATTGCAGGCATGACCCCTAACAATTTTTAAATCTTTTTTAATAACTTCCAGCAAATGGCATTCTCCCCATGGAAACAGAGAAATCACTAGACGATTCTGGAGTTTTTCTGACATGCTGTGGTGAAAAAAAGGAGAACCAGATAAGAACGGTCCTTGGTTCCATAGTGAATCTCCTCTATTAAACACATATATCAGCATGTTTTAGTAGTAACGTGTTAATTATCTTCCAGCAAAGCTGGTTAAAGCCCTGCTTTTTGTGTTTCTACTCTCTGGCATGAGACTGCCTATCGACCCAACTGGGATGTGATTGCATTCACCAAGGCAAGGGGTGTTTGTGATCAACCGCTTCTAGTATATAGAAACATAAACTAAAAGAACTTAATCTGTGATGGAATAGATGGTCTAAAACTTAACAGGCAATTCACTACGTGAACATGTTACTAAAATCCAACAGGCGATTCAGTACGTGAACATGTTTTTAAGTACCACGTTGGCCACGCATTCCATGCGCAGTAGCAGAACAATACATGGACAAGGCCTTTCACCTTTCACATTTGGGCCAGGTCCACGGTAAAACAGTTGCAAGGAAGTTACGATTGCAGAGTTGAAGTAAAAATACATGAAGAGGAAGGTAGGCAATTACCAGAATAATACTTACACTCTATTCAAGAGATTGGTTTAACTAAAACATCAGCGGGCGCATGCTTCTTTCTGATGTATGTCACCAGCTTCATTGTAAGCAAAGCATGATGAAAATCTATATACATGGAAATCGTAGGCAGCCTCAAAGATTCAGAATTCAATCGTCATAATCTGAGTAATTCCAGAAAGGGATATAAGACTGCACCTCATTTTTATTCCAAGAGTCATCATGCTGAAGATTCGTTGAAAGGTACATATCAGTAAACTTGAGGAAGAAGTAGGATACTAGAAAAAAAAATACACTAGATATATGTATGAAGAAAATGATAAGGATTACAACTAACAGTGAGTAATAACTCTGTGCATGACTTAGTCACAGTATTCATATGGACAAATACATGTATTCAACATTTATGACGGAAAGGA
Source organism: Zantedeschia hybrid cultivar (assembly GCA_030544215.1). Classification (NCBI taxonomy): domain Eukaryota; kingdom Viridiplantae; phylum Streptophyta; class Magnoliopsida; order Alismatales; family Araceae; genus Zantedeschia; species Zantedeschia hybrid cultivar. The sequence continues at coordinate 17,979,561 of JARZZO010000005.1, forward strand.
AAAATTACATCTTTTAGTAGCAAGTGCATACACCAGCCGCAGTTACATACTTGAGATATGTACTGAAAAAACAAAAATAGGAACATCAGATAATGTATCAAAATTATACTTGACACCTAAAGTGGCCAATGAAACTTTCAAAAAATAGAAAGCAAAGTGGATTGGCACGTCACTTATCAGTTATGGGATGTGAGGCTTTTCATTTGCCCTAAGAAAGTTTTTTTTTTTTTTTTTTTTTGGCACGTCACTTATCACTTATCAGTTATGGCACGTCACTTATCAGATACAGGTCGGATCCGATCCGACTCGGGCTGGTTCGGTCCCACTCACATGAGTCAAGGCAATGAGTTTGTTAAGAGTACTGAGTTTAAATCATATTTTAGAGAAATGTACTTTATTAATTGATATAGAAAGTATAAATTTACTTCATTAAATAGAAAAAATCAATTTAAAACAACCCATTATATATGTATGAATCGGCATAATCTGGTCTGACTCGATGCGCATCAGCGGATCGGACTCGCCGAGAAACGAGTTGACTCGTACGAGTTGGTATGATCCGATACGACACAGCAAACCATGGTGCCAATTTGCCACACATTCTCTAAGCAAAGCTTGTTCTAAGATGGTACACCATGAACATATGTAAACAAAATTGCCGAAAGGTATCTGTAACTATATCCAAGTGAAATTGATAAATTCATTTGATCATTGTTCATGAATTTCTAGGTTATGCGCATTAACAAACAGAGAAACTGCATTACTTCAGAAAAAGAAGGCGAAAAAGAACTTCCGAGCCAAGTCATAAAATTGTTTTAACTTCAGCTACACCCAAATTTTCATATCACATTTCTTTGGTTGGATAAAATGTAGGTGACTTGGGTCATGAAGATAAATGCCATCTTGCCAAAGATGCCATTTTTTCTCTGAGAAGGTGATTGTCAAACATAATTATAATCCCTCACATCAAAAAATTTCTTCCTCCCTTTATACGTGGATAAAAAATATAAAAATTAACTTTGTATGTGTGACATCTACTTTTCCAAAACCCAGCCTACAATCTTGTTATATGAAGATTCCCAAAGTCAGTCCTAGATAAATGAGACAAAGCTTGCTGGATTTCAATCCACACTCTCTTGTTTACAGATATCTGAAAATGAGCTTCATGGAATAAAGAAATCCCAAATAAGCCAGTGGTAAATAGATCAGAAAAGAATGTAATATAAATAATCAGAAGTTAACCAGGGGAAAATAAAGAAAGGTTGTGATGACCATAAAGGGGCACAAGTAAGCATGCCTGGGCAATAAGCCCTTCCTGGCCAGTGAACTAATCACAGGAGTATTCCCGAAATTACAACCATTGCTGATTTATAGTGGCAGAGGAAATCCTAACCCCCCACCCAACACCACCTGGGATGGATCACACCCACCACAGTGCCTGCTGAGCCACTGTGCAGTGGCAAGACTGGCAACAACACCCTGTGATCTCATAAAGCATTTATCTGTATATGCACACACAGTGCCACGGAAAAACAAACTTCAAAACTTGAAAAGCGTTGGAATAGTCCCACATTGACTGGAGAGAAAGGTAAAATATGGAATATAATGTAGTGCCCAATCCGCTCTCTGTTGGATGGTCCATTAAATCAACTTGTTAGAATAGTCCCATATTAAGTGGAGACAGAACTAAATAGGAATATAATATGGTGTTCACTCCACTCTATGCTTAGGATATATTGAGTTAGACTGCCCAAAACTTTAGCAGTGTTGGAGACCAGGGTTATGTTTTCGGGACACACCCCACAATCATCGTTGTTCCTGTAATAGAGCCTAGGCCTAGTGAGGAGATGTTTTGGAACTTGGAATAGTCTAACATTCAATGGAAAAGAATGCAGAGTATGAATATTATGCGGCACCTACTCTACTCTCTGACTTAAGATATTGGGCAGCCTGAAAATATTCCAAGAATGTTTGGTAAACCAAAGGCAATAAGTAAGAAATAACTAGACAACATTTCTGGCGATAATAAAAACAAAATGATTGAAACTTGTGAACATATCACATATCAATAAATCTTACAGGTAACAATGCATTGCAAGAAGATGATATAGCTTATAAATTAGATCAGATTTTCCTTTTTCTTACACATTTACAGCTTTTTTCAAGCTTAGGTTTATAAGAAATATCAACAAGTAAAGCTGTCAATTTGTCAAGCCTAGCCAATGCTTGGATCGGTCGTGGGACAGAGACTGAGTCAGGGATGGTCCTAACGGTGGCATGCTCCAACCTCCCACTGGCAGGATCATGAAGGGCTGATACCAGCAGCAAGCAAACAACTGCCTGTGTCACCCTATGGGGCCTTTGACTATTTCTTTGGTAATATCTTAAACCCACAATTCCTTATTCCTAAATCATATCAGGCACAAGCATATGTTTAACATCTTATCATATTAGATTGGATAGCAGATAAGCTAGTCATCTTTTCTTTGCCTAGAATTGGAGCAAGAGTCTATCCATTTACTCACTCAATGAAATGGGAAATGGAAGTCCATTGTGTCTCCTCCGTAAACATTAAGTTTTTTGTATTGTCCTTTCTTTCTTGGAAATCCACTCCAGTAAGAATGACTTATTCTTAGAATTCTTAAACAAATCTCCGATGGCTGAAACTATCTGTTGGCATACAGACTAGAAGGGAATATTCCGTTGTTTCCCCTTTACAGTATAGAAATATGTGTGATACACTGAGGGTACCTCCCCATAGGCAAAGGAGACATTCAACTTGGCAGCACTGAATACCTTCCCATAGGCAAAGGAGACATTCAACTTGGCAGCACTGAAGAAGTGTGGCATGATAGGAGAAGTAGCTATAAGGTTAGTGGTGAGAGTGTGGAGGCAAGGAATTCCGGATCGGATCGGGTCTCCGAATCGGGACCCACCGATCCCGATCCGACCCGGATCGGATCGGCCGAGTCGGCCGATCCAGATGAAGTCTGGCCAGTCCGACTCAGCCAGATTTAAAAATAATAAAAAATTAAAAAAATCAGGAAAAATCAGGAAAAAATAAAAAAAAAATCAGAAAAAATTGTATACATATTATTCAATGAATTTACAACAAAAATGAATGCAATTCATGTACATCCATAAAAAATATACATTAAAGACCTAATTATTAACCCTTAATTAAAGTTAATTATGAGAAATTAGTACTATCAATGAGCAATTAATGCAAAAAAAATGTACAATTAGATTCTAATTTGTTCAATTGAGTGATTGTCACACTCAATTGAACCCTAATTACACTAATTATACAAAGGCCCTAATTTTTAACCCCTAATTAGGGTTAATTTTAGGGATTTTGTCTAATCAACATGCTAAAAAAAATTTGAATCTAAATATTAATAGATCTACACAATGTACACAATCATACATCACTTCTAATTTTTTGATAATTTAAAAAAAAAAAGATCGAAATATACCTAAACTCATATCGGGATGCGGAAACAAAATCCGACGTCGACGGCGGCAGTGACGGCGACAACAGTGGCAGCGGTGGCTCCCGGACGGCCGGCTGGCAATGACGGGGTGAAAATCCCCTTCTTTCAGTCGAGATCTCAAAGAGAGAGAGAGAGGAGAGAAGAAGATGGCAGCGGATGGGCCGGCTGCGGCGGGGGGGGGGGGGGGGGGGGGGGGGGGGGGGGTGTTCGGCGGCGAGTGGCAGCGGTGGCCGGGGGAGGGGGAGGGGCTGGGGGAAGGGCAGCAGCTCCCGATCCCCCCTTAAGGGGGGATCCGGGAGCGCCCGAATTGGACCAAATCAGGTCCGGACCGGCCGATTCGGATCGGAATCGGCCGATTCCGCAATCCATGTGTGGAGGTGGTGGTAAGGGTGCCAAAGGAGAAAGTGAGGTCTGTTGTATGGGGCTGCTGCATTGTGGGGTCATTGCCAGAGCCCATGACGGTGGGAGCACATATCAGCCCTCACTAGACTACCTTGCAGCTTCATATTGGGGCCTCAATGAACTGTACTTTGCAGTGTTGGTACAGAACATATGGGCCACCATGTTCAGGACCGATTTTAACATCATTGATGGTGACCTGAATGTTGCAGGGCATCTTGAGGCTGAATGTGGGGTCATTGCCGCCACTACAATGCCTTCAGTGGCCCTCCTTCAGCACCACGCGCCTGGAAGCATTCATCATCATCAATGTCATTGTCATTGTCATCAGAGTCTTGTCCCATTATTTGAGTTTGGGTACATGAATCATGCCCCCCACCATTTTAATCTATCTAATGACATACTTATAATTAAACCTAGGAAAGTCCGATCCTTTCTTATCAGATTCAATTTTAGGCCTTCCCCGGGTTCTCATATCCTTCTCCACTCAAATTTAATCACGCCTTCTAGCCAGCAGCAAACTTGGTCACCAATGCACATGGCCGCACCGTCCATTTTCCTTAAGCGTAGTGTCAGGAGGAGCTACAGCTAAGTCTCCACATATATGTTCATACTAAAATTTATCTTTGCTAATATTTTCAAACATCCACGATTCCACCTTAACATCTTCATCTAAACACAATTTTTGCAGATGCTTTTTTACTTATAGTCCAACACTTAATCTCATACAAACCAATAGGCCTCCTAGTAGCTCTATAAAACTGGTAGGCCTCCTAATAGTTCTATAAAACTTTCCTTTGGGTTAATGGGACCTACCGATTATAGAGGAATGTAGACACTTCTCCACTTCAACCAACTCGCCTAAACCTTATGTTCAACATGCTCTTAGATCTCTCCATTCTCTTGAACAATTGAACCCAAGTATTGGAAGTTACTACTTTTAAGCACAACATCATGTAAGTGTTTGGTCGCTTCATCTACAGTTAAAGGTAAAGAAGTAAGGCTCTATTTTTCACTAATTTTTATCCGGATGTAATTCTATAGTAACAAGAAACTCAAACGTTCTCCAGTAGTAGTAGAGTAGCAAAAGCCTTCTCATACATATCCTTAACTACATCAATACATCCTTGAGATACTTACTCCTTTAAAGTCTCCAAAATGAACTCACTTGGGACTTGATTTTAAACTTTCCCTAAATTGACAAAAAACATATGTAGATCTTTCCTCATCTCTCTATATCTTTTGATCAATTATCTTACTAAGAAGAGAGCTTCGTAACAGATTTACTTAGCATCAATTCAAACTTGATTTTAAAAAACAGTAGTCACAAATCTAAGATGCTTCTCTATTACTCTGTCCCAAAGCTTAATAGTATGACCAGTTCCATGATAATTACTGTAATTTTGTATGTCACCTTTGATTTTAAAGAAAGGAACCATGATACTTTTACACCAATTATCTAGCACTTTTCTCTCTTCAAACTCTTATTAAAAAGTCTAACAAGCCACCCAGTAACAAGATTGTCCATACTTCTTGATGGGAATCCAGATCCGCTGCTTTACACTCAAGGGAGCACGTCTACTGCTGCCAAAGCGCCATTCCAGCTTCGTTGTGGCCCAGAGATTCACCAGGGACGAGTCCATAGACAGTTTATTTAGCCCATTTGGAGTCTATTTAGCATGTTTTTTTCTTTTTTTGGAATTTTTAGCTATGATTTTCTATTTTTCAGAAATTTTTAGTGCAAATTTTCCCAATAATTATCTAATAGGGAGTGTCTTAGTTCGTCTTGCAGTTGGGTAGTTGAATTAGAGTCAGAAACGTCCCTAAATACTATATATATGGATGTAAGATCTCTTTTTAATTTATACATAAATTTTAGTGCGAATTTCAATTATTTTTTGACGTTTTTCTCTCGAGGAAGAAGACGACCCTAAGATAGGGTCAAATCTGTCCTCGGACGGGGCTAGGTATGACGCCTACATACCCTCTTCCGCCTGTACGACGCCGAAGGCCATTATCTCCCTGTCGGTTTGACGTTGGAGGTGTCATCCACCACCTTGTCCCACATCAATTTGGTGTCAGAGTACACTGCGATCCAACCACACCATCGATCGCCACTGCTGCTTCTCCATCCCTCTTTCTATTCCTTCTTTCAAAAAAAAAATCCAGGTAGAGGAAAACGCCCGGAACTGTTGGTAAGTTCCCAAGCCTCCATGGCCCTGTTGGTGCCGTCGACGACCCCATGGGTCCTGCATTAGGGGCTTTCCATGCGGATCCTTCGCAGGCCCCGCGATCACCACTCACTGCCCTCCTCGCTGCCATTGGCCATGCCGGGGATCATCGCCGCATGTGCCATCTCTTATCCATGCCATTGCCGCCATCACCTTCTCTCTCTCTCTCTCTCTCTCTCTCTCTTTGTAGGGTCTGGGAAGGAGGTAGATAGAGGTTAGAGGAGGAGGCCACCTATACCCCTGTTCTTCTAATCAGGTCAACCCAGTTTGACCGAATTCAGCCCCAAGTGGCTTGAGCCCTTATCCCGCAAGGTCTGAACCTGGTTCAAGCCGGCTCTAACCCATCACACTACCTGGTCCGAACCAGGCTCTTTAGTTGGTTCATACCCTGGTCCAGCCAAGGTCCAGGATTGATTCAAGCCATCTACACAAGGTCCGAGCCAAGTTCCCACCTGGTCTGTTGCAGTGCAGCACCAAGGTGGTGCAACGGGAGTTCTTATTGCACCACCATCATCAAGGAGTTGTCCGCAAGGTTAAGAAACCCGGGATCGGGTCTCGGATCGGCCGGTCCCAAACCGATCGAATCGTCCGATTCCGATCCGAGTCAGTCCGATCCCGGCCGATCCTGGCTGAGTCAGGCTCGGCTGGTTCGGATAGCAGAAAAAAATAGAAAAAAATATGAAAAAATGTGAAAAAAATATAAAACACAAGTCTAATGCATAATTGTGTTGAAATACATTGATTTGAAGTACATAAGATGTTGTTGGACAAAAAAACCTTGAATAAACTTACATATATGATTATGAACTTACATTTATTCCAAACGTACATTATACTGAATGAACATATGGCTAACATACTCAGCCCATGACATATAACTCTGGTAGTATTGTTCATACTGCATCACATACCGGCTATAGTCATCCGTATTGGTATAAATGACTGAAAATTGTGGATATTCTAGACAACCTCCTGAATAGTCGGATGTATCAGAATGTTGAGGAGGGTAAACTACATATCCAGTAGGCTGACTATATGAGGATGCATCTGATAGTTGCTCCTGATATTCCTGAGGAGCTTTACCTTTGTCCTTCCTCCTTGATCTGCTGAATGTTTGAATGGAAGATTCTTCACGTCCTCCTCTGCTACCATGATGTTCATCTTGGGTAGCATGTGTGAATTCTTCTTCTCCAGTGAATTGAATTGGTGGAGCTGGGGCTGGGGCACTGGTAGCATCTCCGCCATCCTCAGAACTGTCAGAGCTCGTCTTTGATGTCGAGTCATTTGAGGTTTGATATTGGACCTCATCACTTGGTTCTGGCGTTTCATCATCTTCCTCGATAGTCTCCAGATCAGCAATTTGAATTCCATGACCACTCTTCCTTCTGCTTGGTACTTGTTTTTTGCTCTTCTTCTGACATTTTGGAGAAGGAGGTTGAAAATCAGTAAGTAATGGAACATTATCTAACTTACCTTCCGCCCATTCCCGATCATTTGGGTTGAATTCAGGCTCATTTGAGGTGCTTGCATCAACCCATGTATTTAGTGGATGTTGCTTCTCGAACAGCTCATCCAAGTCTATAGGTTCTTCTGCATGTGTCGTCTCTGTGGCTTGTCCGAAAATTCTCTCTTTCTCCTGCCTTTGAAGGTTCCTTATGAGCTCCAGATTCTTTAGCTTCAACCTCATGTTATAATGACAGAATACTAGCTTCTCTAGACGGCTCGACTTCAATCTATTCCTTTGCTTGATGTGAATCAAGCCAAAGGTGCTCCAGTTTCTCTCACAGCCTGATGAAGAAGTTGTTTGACTTAAGACCCGAATTGCAACATAGGCTAGATCTTCATACCCATATGTTTTTCCATGATCTAGCCACCAGTCAGCTGTAAATAGAAAATTGGCCATGTCAACAATGTGCAAGCTATAATTAAAATTTAAGTAGAACATCTAGTTAATAATTTTCAAACCTGGACTCAAAATTTTGGCAGCTCTTTGAGCAGTACTTGTCCCAAAGTGGTATAACATCATTCTGTAATCATGCATTTGCTTGCATGCCAATATTGCTCTGTCCTCATCTGCAAGCATACGCTTAATAACAGACTTAGCCCCCATCAACACTTCCGAACAACTATCATAGTTATCCTTCTTCCCATCAGTTCTGAACATGTACTGAGGGTTGAAAAAATAACCTAAATAAATAAGTCAAAGTTAGTTATTACTTAAGAGAAATGTGTATACAAATAATACATATAGAAAGTTAGTAGCTTACCAGCTGCATGAAGATCGTGATGTAAAGTGTGTTCGAAACGTCTGTCTATTATGTCCCACCACTTCACAAAGGTTGTTGGGTTGTTCAGTTGAATGAGCTCCTTAGCTCTGCCCATAGCTTCATATAAAAAACCCATATCCGATCTTCTTTCTCCATCACAAGATCGCAAGACACGGACAAGCAGTTCTACAACATTTAACACCGCTTGCACCCCCCTCCAGAAGGGTCTAGACTGAATTAGATCAGCCACTTTCTTACCTTTCTCTCTGACCTTAGTTGGTACATGCCGCAATATGTGATTCTCCCAATCTTCCGATGCCACCATCCTAATCAAGTTGTTCTTTTGTTGACTTAAACTATCTAGAGAGATATATTGAGATGCAAACATGGTGGCTCCCGGACGAAGCAACTCTCTTCCATGAGTATGTGTGCGCATGATATCCAGAATGTTGTTGTGGTTGTAGATGAATGTGGTGATAAATCGACCACTCTTGACCACTCCATCTACCATCGGATCAGAGCAAATGTCTTCCAACATCAAGTCAATACAATGAGCAGAACAGGGAACCCAGTATAAATGTTCTCTCTTCTGCATCAACATTTGTCCAGCTAACTTGAACGCCGCTGCATTGTCCGTAACCACTTGGACAATCCTTTTTTCGCCCACTTCTTCCACCATTTGATCTATTAATTCACACAAGTACTGGGCATTCTTTATCTTTCCAGATGCATCAATGGACTTCCAAAATACGGTTCCAGCTTTACAGTAAATTAAGAAGTTGATCATACTTCTTCTTGTTATCCCTGTAAAATTCCAAACATGATAAGAAATCAGAAAGAGACCTATTCTGATTAAGAAAAAATGAAGATAAGATAAGAAACTGAATATAAGATTTATGTACCTGTCCATCCATCGCACATTAAAGTGCATCCATACTCATCTCAGATCCTTTCAAATGATTTAATGTATGTTCGGATGTCATCAACTTCCATATCCAAGTACTTGTTGTATATCTCATATGGAGAAGGTCCTTCAACCCCTTTGCCAACTTCTTGTATGGTCTCGATCATGGACTCATAATATGGCCCCTTGGCCGCATTAGCAGGGATACTGTTATAGAAAAACCACCTAGATGTAGCTCTCCCTATCTTCTCCTTACAAAGTTTTAAGTTCTTGAATGCAGCACTAATAGAAGGTTGTTTATCCCTCTTCTTGGTGAGCAAGGGATCTATTGGACCTACTCTAGGATCTGCAGCTCTAGTGAACTCCTGAGGCAGCTCCTCGCATACATTAGTGCTCATGCCGGCACTAGTGCTCCCTTGTGCAGAAGGTGTGGAGCCACTTCCTTATCCTCCATATCTTCCAGTGTGCCGAAATAAGTCCTCATCTGCAAAGGACCGCCGGCTTGCTTCCATTGCACGTCGCAATTCAGCTTTAAATGTAAAAGAAAAAAAATTAATCTACCATAACTATTTGTCTGAAAACGTTAAATGAAGAACATGAAAATAAGTTAAATAAGAAACTTACTTGTATCCCAATCATCAACATTTATAGGTTGATTACTTCCACCAAGCCGGACTCCAGCATCAGACCTTCGCACTGGTTCAGTCAATTCCTCTCGAATTTCCTGTCTTCTTCTGGCAGTACTTGCTTTGCTTGATTCCTTCTCCTTCATGTAAGTTCGAAATTGGATCCTAACCTCTGAAGGAACTCGAGCACATGCTGCAACTTCACCTTTTATTCCAGCAAGATGTTGTTTGAATCGGTAGACCCCGCCAGAGACAACCCGGTTGCAATATTTGCATTGTACCTTTCTTTGGCCCATGTCCACCGGCGTGCAATGACCCCAAGCAGGATCAGCACTAGGAGGATTCCCAAATGACCGCTCAGCAGCACCTTGAGATGCCATTCCTTCACAGCACAAGAAGATGAGAGATCGCGGAGCTTGTAGTAGACTAGAAGTGACCTCGTGGGAGAGATGGAGAGAGAATTCTATGAGGGAGAGAGAGCAAGAATGTTAGGAGGCTCAAAGGGCATTTGTGGAGCCTTAGGAGGGCCTTGGAGGGGTTTAAATAGACCCCCAAGGCCCAAACTAGCCGTTGCTGGCCGTTTGGGAACGGCCAGCAACGGCTAGCTTGACCCCCAACGGCTAGTCAAACTAGCCGTTGGGGGCCGGGTCGGGCCGATCCGAGCCGACCCGGCCCGATCCGGTCCCGGATCGGCCGATCCGGCTCGGACCGGCCGATCCGAGTCCCGGACTCGGCCAGGAAACCCGGGATCGGCACGGTCGGCCAAAAACCTGTCCGACTCGGCCGATCCGTGCCGATCCGAGCCGAGTTTTTGAACCTTGGTTGTCCGTGCTCTGATTCACATGATGTTCGCCTTTTAGATTTGTCTCAATGAGGCTGACTTCCATATATCTATCACTGCCCCAATTGCATGTCGTTTTGCATGCCCGCCTCCGTGGCCCAAACCAAACATCAAAGGCACCCATGTACTATTTTGCACGGCCATCATATCAATGGTATCCTTGCCGTCAGATAGACCTCGTTCAACACTCCATTTGCAGCGATGCATCATTTTGCATGCCCCCAACACCAAGACCTCAACGGAGCTTTGATTCGTGCACCAAGCGTACTGTTGGCTTCCTTGTAGCAAGGCCGACTTCATCCAACGCTCCATCCTCCAGCGGTGCATTATTTTGCATGTCCCTCCTATACCCATCCCGCAGACATCCGTTCGCGCATCTCAAGGTCCATGTCAACCACCTCGATTTATGTGCCAACTTTTAGATGGCTCTGACTATGTGGCCCATTTCCCAAGACAATGGCCATTAGCTATTCAAGCATGGATTGCGTTTCATTAAAGGATGACACGAAATGGATCAAGTTAATAAATGATTTGAGAGTTACTTTGCCAAAATGGCCAAACCAAAAGAGGTAGTCTACAAGGCCATGGCGCTGATCTATGAATATGAAAACCAAACAGATGACGTACATTATGACGTCGATCCAATGCTAGCAAACAAATATTTTGAAGAGGTCAAGTCCAAGATGTTTTGTGATGACATCCTCCTTGCTGAACCAAGACTAGAATTGGTCTCCAAAGTCCCTTTTGAAGACAAACAGCTGAAGATTGTTCAAGACATCATCGGCCAGCATGATTTTGAACACATATGGAGTGATGTTGGGATGCACTGTCTACATCGAGGCGAAGCTCTCCTCCGCATGATGATATCAATGGCATGACATCGGTCGTCCTTCCTTGCTTTGTTGCTATCACCATCTCCTTGTGGATACTGTGACATTTCAAAACTCAAGGATGAGTTTTCTCGAACCAAGAGAGAATGATAGGGATCCAAATTCGCCACTTTACACTCGAGGGAGCATGTCTACTACCGTCAAAGAGTCATTCTAACTTCGTTATGGCTCAGAGATTTGCCAGACTTGATTGCTGCATAGATTATTTGTAGATGAATCCATAGATAGTTTATTTGGCCCATTTGGAGTCCATTTAGTATGTTCTCTATTTTTTCTGAATTTAGGTGCAACTTTCTATTTTTAAATTTTTTTGGTGCAAATTTTGCAATAATTATCTAATAGGGAGTATCTTGGTCTGTCGACCACACGCACACATACACACGTGCACAAACACACAAACATGTGTGTGTGTGCAATGCATATGCTAAACTGTCAACCAAATGATCAAACAGATTCAATTACAGACATCTGATGTTAGTTCTGGATTTAATGGTTCAATCCTTATTGTTGCCTATTGATATGCATTTTTTCCTCTGCTTTTGCTCCCCTATATCGATCAATGCCACCAAAGCCAACATCTATAAAGTCGGCAGCCGTCTCCACCATGACAAGTCTCTAGAAAATATATATATACCCTCCCACCTTCCCCCGCAGTGTTATTAATTTTTGCCTAAGCCTCTGTCCTGCTACCCTTTCCTATAACTCATCAAGCAATGGCTTTCAAGAACAAGTGTGACACAAATGAAGCTCACATGTTTGTAGGTGTTTCATATGAACAAGGGCTAACATGCTATGGACAAACCACTTGCAAGTGGATCAGACCTCATGGAATCTGGTCCAGACTTGAAGTCTCATATAGGAATTAGGCTAAAACAGCCAAGTTAGGCTTGAATGGAAGAGGATTTGAACTAGTGGGTTGTCAGACTGAGAACAAACTATGTTATAATCTGTCTGCTATCAAAGATTCTAAACCAAGATGAAAAAGAAGGGAACATTAAGGTGATTGAACATGTTAATTGCACTTTGGCAAAACACATTTGCCTTTTCATGCATATCTGTTTGGCATATATTTTCATAATGTTGCCTCATCAAAAGATTAGTGATCGTGCATTAAAATCCTGGAAACTTGATAAACACCTTAAAAAAATTGCTGATCCGGGTTTATTGTTTTCTATAGTTGATAGAAGACACGGAAGATTTATTTTAACAAAATAGTGAATAGAGAGACAAGACATGCACAAATGAAATGCAAATCAATCTTCCCCTGTAATTGACATAAAGCTTCGCCAGAGATCTGTCTAGAATATCAAAACAATCATGTTGCTAGTCAAAGCATATTTAGATACTTAAAAGAATAAGAAATTTCAGAAGTCATACCATCTACATAGTAAAGCCAGATCCCCATAAGATGGTTGTAAAATGCAAACATGGTAAAAACATGGCGGGCTGAGATGGGCTGCAATAAAGTTGATGGGCAAATAAAATAATGGAGTCAATCACTCACCGATATGTTTTTGTTTTTGTTTTTTTTTGGGGGGGGGGGGGGGGGGAGGAGGGGTGGTTGAGAGATAAGTGTTTGCCTCCCCAGATTCATTGTTATCCAGTATCTGATGCCACGATTTCTTTATGAAATCAAACATGTCCATTGGCTGCTCAGAGAGTTTGCTTCCATAGGTATGCACATGACTCCAAGGAAGTTGGTCTCTGAGACCATGTATGATGCTCAACTTGCTCATGTTGAACGGCAAGGGGCCATTCATAATAACACCTTCATAAGCATATGAGCAGTCATATTGTAGATACACCTCTCTAGACTAAGCCTCGTGGTAAGAACTTGGAGAACTTTCATAAGCATATGAGCATTCAGATTGTGGATACACCTCTCTGAGTAGTCTTCGTGGTAAGAACTTGGAGACCACGACGATTCAAAACATAAAGTCTAAAAGTGTGGCACTTCAGAGCATTCGCTACCATATCCAAATGCATGGCCTTTCTTCTGGTAGCCTTCCTCCCAGTAATCCTCACGGTAACTTGGCTTCCAAAACCACGACGGCTCTGGCTCGTGAGGACTGAACTGAACCAAAAAGGGTTCCTCGTGGTGGTGCTTTTCGTCTGCATAGTTAAGATTTCCATAATTGTGGCTCTTGTGCCTCCTCTCTCCGTATAGGCGCAAATACGCAAACAGGTATCTGCAGCACAATTCAAGACATCCCAACTCCCAGAACCCCTCCCTCCATGGCTTCCATAAAACTCCTGAGCTGAGAAAGGACAATACCCAAACACTTCCGGATACGCCCCACCTTCCCCAGGAAAGACATCATCCTCAGAACCAAGGAAACCATCGATGCTGTACCTATGCCCCCATTCCAATCCTCCCTGCCGTAGGTGAGGGCAATGTCATAGCTGCCTTGGTAGGGATGGGGGTTGTACTCGTCAAACCTCTCAACTTCATTGAAGTCGGAAGCCATCGCTTGCCTCCAAGTCTAGTGGTAGGCATAGGGGCGAGAGGAGGGGGCTTCTTCCAGATGGGGACATGCCAGTGGTGCTCGTAATAAGCGATGGTTTGGTTGGTTGGTAACCATGCCTCACATGGGTAGCGCGGGGGATGGCGACGGAACAACCAACCAATGTGATTTGACATGACAGCAAATGAGACAAGCAGGTGAGCATCCTGCGTGCCAGCGGAATGTAAAAAATGGCAATGTGAGACGATGGAGGAATGCCAATCAGCTAACACTTGATGGGAATCTGAGACGAAAGGAAGCTTTATTGTGTTCAGAAGCTACCCAAAGCTCATCTGAAGCATAGAATAATTTTAGAGGAATCCATAGGTATTTTATTTGGCCCATTTGGAGTCCGTTTAGCATGTTTTTTATATTTTTGAATTTTAGGTACGTTTTTCTATTATTTATTAGGAATTTTTAGTGCAAATTTTTGCAATAATTCTCCAATTAGAGGAATCTGAGTCTGTCTTAGAGTTGGGTAGTCGAGTTTGAGTCGGAAAGATCCCTAAACACTATATATATAGATGTATGATCTCTTTTCTAATTATGGATAATTATTATTGCGAATTTTGAGTGAATTTTCTAGTGTTTCTCTGCGACGGAGAAGACGACCCTGCGACATAGTCGAATCTGTCTTGTGACGGGGCCAGCTGTAACGCCCAAGCTGTCGGTGCGACATCGGAGGTCTTCCCACTGTCGATGCGACGCTAGTATTCTCCCCTACCCCCTTCATCCTCCTCTGTCCCACATCAAATTTGGTATCAGAGCTTAATTATGATTCCTGCCACCATTCCGCCGCTGCTCGCCGCCACAACACAACCCCTTGTCGTCCCCTTCCTTCTTCTCGTTCTCTTTCTCTCTCCACAGTCTTTAAAAAAATCTCAATTACTGTTCACGCACTGTTCCTGTGAACAATAATGTGCTCCTCTGCCAACGCCCTCTGCCACCCATATCTTTTCCCTCTCTCTTCCTCTCCTTGTTTCACTCGGGGAAAAAAAAAAAAAAGAAACTCCCCCACCGCAGCACCCAAAAAAGGAACAAAAAAAGGAGAGCAAGATGAACCTGTTGGAGGGCATTGTCGGTGCTGCCACCCCCCCCTCCGCTGTCGTCGTCGGCTTCCGTCGATGCCACAGAAGTCAGCGCCGCCGCCCGTAGTCGCCGCCTTCATCTCCCCTCTCTCCCACTCTCTCTCTCTCCCCCTCACTTTGAAATGCAACAGAAAAAAAAAGAAGCACATATAAAAAAAGGAGGAAAAGGAAGACATCGGAGAAGAGCAAACGACATGCTGCCTCCGTTGTCGGTGTCGCTACCGCCATCCGCACCATCCACTGCCGCCACCAGCAACCACTGTTGCGCCATTGCCAGCACTCGGATCCACTGTCGCTGCCATCGTCTCTCTCTCCCTCTCTCTTTGTCTCTCAGTTAGGGTTTGGATAAAGGCGGGAGAAGGGGAGGAAGGGCAGATCGTGCCTTTAGAAACCCAACTTGGTCAAACCAAGTTGACCTGGTCCAGTTTGAACCCAAGTCCCTGTTGGCTTGAACCCAATCCACCAAGAAGGGCCCAGCCATAAGTTGCTACCTGGTCTGACCAGGTCCAAAGGGTCCTAGGTGATCTAAGCTAGCTGGTGCAGCCCTGGTCCGAACCAGGGTCCTGTCAGGTCCGAGCTAGGCGTATGTTTGGTCTGGTATAGTATACCAAGCGGTGCAACAAGAGCCCTTAGCGCACTGTCATCGTCGGAGAGTCATCCGGACCTCGGTTCGCATGCCGTTTGTGCCATTGGATTCGTATCAACGAGGCCAACTTTGTTCCAACGTGTTGCTACCCCGCATGCACCTCGTTTTGTGTACCCACCACCGACAGTCACGTTGGTTGCATAAAGGCACCTTCGTGCTCCATTTTGCACGTCGATCGCGTCGGTGGCATCCTGGTAGCGAGGCGGATCTCATCTAATGTCTCACCCACTAGCAATACATCGTTTTACGTGCTACCCCTACATGTTGAGATCCCATTTCTTTGTCCTTTAACACTATGGGTTCCTTTTTCACGACCAGGATTTGTTTACCTAATGGGACAAGTGCCAACCTGATTTTTAATGACATGTTCAAAGAAAGCTCCGTATCCAAGACTGTTGTTGAGTTACTCTCCCAGACGGGTGAAACTAATAGTGTCTTTATGGAGTTTCACAAGCAATTCGGGAAGGTTCTGTACTTCGATGGTACATAGGCTAACGTCTTCTCTTCAGATAATCTAACCATTATTGTTGGCCGAGAGTAGATGGAATAGTGCCACGCCACTTTCGACTCAGAGCAATCCAATTATATTTTCCAGTCAGTGCACTTGAAGGACAAAATTTGCTTCACTAACTTCAATCCTGATCTGATTAACGGTCAGCCAACTTTCCCAGAGGAAATCGAAGATGTAGTTTATGAGGCTGATCCAGTATTGATTAAAGAATATGAAAATCAAATGAAAGAAATACATTATGAAGCCAATCCAGCACTCGCATATGAGTATTTTGAAGAGGTTGAATCCAAGATGTCTTGTAATGACATCCTTGTTACTGAACCACAATTAGATGTGATTCCTGACGTCCGCTTTGAGGCTGATTCTGCATTCATGGCTGGGCAGAATGAGCTGAAGGAGAAAGAGGGAATCACAGAAGTGGTCAGTCAACCGAAAATCATTCAAGACATGGCCAACATGACTTTGACCATTTATGGAGAGAAATTAAGGCATACTTTCCACCTCGAGTTGGAGCTTTCTTTTGCATAGTGATCTCAACAGCATCAACCGTACATCATTGTTTTGTTGTTCTCATCATCTCCCCATGGATATGGCGACACTTCAAAACTTGATGCCGAGTTTTCTCCAACTAGAAGAAAGTATTTAGAAGCTATCCAAAGCTCGTTTGAAGCGTAGAATAATTTTAAAGGAGTCCATAGGTTATTTTATTTGACCCATTTAGAGTCCATTTAATATATATATTTTTTTAATTTTAAGTATGTTCTTCTGTTTATTAGGAATTTTTAGTGCAAATTTCCGCAATAATTATCTAGTTAAAGGAATTTGAGTCTGTCTTAGAGTTGGGTAGTCGAGTTTAACTCGGAAAGGTTCCTAAACACTATATATATGGATGTATGATCTCTTTTCTAATACTGGATAATTATTATTGCAAATTTTGAGTGAATTTTCTGGTGCTTTATTTGCGACAGAGAAGACGACCCTACAATGGGGTCGAATTTGCCCTGCGACAGGGCCGAGTGTGACGATTGACGTCCAAGCCGTCGGTGCAATGCCACAAGCCTTCCCACCGCCAGTGGGACGTCGTCGGTAGTCCCTCTTGCCCCCTTCATCCTCCTTTGTCCCGCACCAATGCTACACCTTTTTTTTTTAACATTTTTGTATGCATACTTAAGTAAATTATTGTATTTGTATCTGCACTGTATTACTCTTCAACTATCAAAGGTTCTGAACCAAGATGAAAAAGAAGGGGATGTAAGGTGATGTAAATGGTGGTCTAGATAGTTCATTGCACTTTACGCAAAACTTATTTGCCTTTTCATGCATATCTATTCGGCATATATTTTCATAATGTTGCCTCATCAAAAGCTTAGTGACCATGCGTTAAAATCCTGACAAATTGATAACTGCCTAAGCACTATTGAGCTGGGCTTTATCATTTTCTATAGTAGATAGAAGACATGGAAGATTTATTTTAACAAAATAGTGAATAGAAAGCCAAGAAATGTTCAAATGAAATGCAAATGAATCATCTCCTACGATCGACATAAACCTTTGCCAAAGATTTATCGAGAATATTAATCCAATCATGTTGCTAGTCTAAGCATCGTTAGAGAGTTAAAAACAATATGAAATTTCAGAAGTCATACCATCTACATAGTTACACAAGATCCCTATTAAGACGGTTGTACAATTGAAACATGGTAAAAACATGGAGAGCTGAGACGGGCTACAATAAAGTTGATGGGAAAATAATGAAGTCAATCGCTCACCAATTTGAACTGGGGATAAGAGTTTGCCTCCCCAGATGCATTGTTGTCCAGTATCTGATGCCAAGATTTCTCGATGAAATCAAACATGTCCATTGGCTGCCCATAGAATTTGCTTCCAGACGTATGCACATCTGCCCGCTGGGTATGCACATGGCTCTCATATGACTCCGAGAAAGTTGGTCTCTGAGACCACGTATGACGCTCAACTTGCTCATGTTGAACGGCAAGGGGCTGTTCATAATAACACCTTTCATAAGCATATGAGCAGTCAGATTGTGGATACACCTCTCTGGAGTAAGCCTCGTGGTAAGAACTTGGACAACTTTCATAAGCATATGAGCATTCAGATTGCGGTTCAGATTGTGGATACACCTTTCCGGAGTAGCCCTCGTGATAAGAACTCGGTGACCACGATGACTCAACATATAGAGTCTCAGAATCTGGCGCTTCAGAGCTGTCTCTGCCGTATCTAAACGCATACCCGCTGTTCCGGTAGCCTTCCTCCCAGTAATCCTCATAGTAACTTGGCTTCCCACACCATGACGGCTCTGGCTCATGAGGACTGAACTGAACCAAAAGGGGTTCCTCGCGGTGGTGCCTCTCGTACGCATAGTTAAGATTTCCATAGTTATGGCTCTCATGCCTCTTCTCTCCGTATGGGCGCAAATACGCAAACAGATAATCTGCAGCACAAGTCAAGATATCCCACTCCCCAGAACCCCTCCCTCCACGGCTCCCATGAAACTCCTGAGCTGGGAAAGGCCAATACCCAAACACTTCAGGGTACGCCACAGCTTCCCCAGGAAGAACACCATCCTCAGATCCACGGCATCCATCAACGCCGTAGCCGCTCCCCCCGTCCCAATCCTCCCCGCCAAGTGCGGGCTCACCGCCCAAGCGAGGCGCCTCCCGCTCCGGCTCGTCTCGGGGACCAGCAGTAGCAGCAATGCTCGGCGGCTCCGAGGGCGGGGGGGAGGAGGGCGAAGGCGAGATCGGGTAGCAGATGGCGGAGCTGGGCGGGAGGGGCTGGCCGTAGGTGAGGGCGATGTCGTAGCCGCCTTGGTAGGGATGGGGGTTGTACTCGTCAAACCTCTCGACTTCGTTGAAGTCGGAAGCCATCGCTCGCCTCCGGGTCTAGCGGCGGGCACGGGGGCGAAAGGAGGGGCTGCTTCTTCCGGATGGGGACATGGCGGTGGCGCTCGTAGCAGGCGATGGGTTGGGGGCCGGAGTGACGGCGGGGGTGTGTGGATGAGGGGGTGGTGTTGGGTGGGAGATTCGGCTCCCTCGGCCACGCCTCGCATGGGAAGCGCGGGGGATGGCGACGGACCAACCAACTAACCAGTGTGATTGGATGGGACAGCCGACGAGACGAGCAGGCGAGCATCGCGCGTGCCGGCGGAGTGTAGAAAACGGCAGTGGGAGACGAGGGAGGGATGCCTATCAGCCCACGCTACCTTTCTATTTGAATTTTTGTATATTTAGTTAACTAATTTATAGTATTTGAATGCAAATTCTTTGATTCCCACATTATTTATAAATAAGAAAATTTATCTTTATACCTATACATCTTCTCAATAAGCTTTATACCAGCACCTTTTAGAAAACTATCCTGATACCCTTAAAATCTTCTAATTTCAAATTCTTTTCACTCTATTGTTAATTGACGTACGTTTAACTCAACCACGCTTGTGTTAGATTTTAATTTATGTCCGAACTGACCAATCACCCATAAAAGAATGTTTAATTTTAAGTTGACTAAGGCCACCATGTGCAAAGGTGAAAAACGCACCTGCCACTGTCTACGCTACTCCAACCCAATGAGGGAAATGAAGCGAGCCAAGAAGATGTTTAGGTTGACATCCTTGTCCTCCATGTGAGGGAGATGAAGAAGGATTGCTGTTGTTGGCAAACTTGGACTTAGAAATAGCGTTTGTAGGGCACTCATGTTAACTTCTCAGAGTTAGTGGCAGACGTAGAAATTCTATTCACTAAGATCATTTGAACAGTAAATAATGGGATTATTTTATTGAGTTAGAATCAGGAAACCAGTGAGGACACTCTAATTGATCAAAATCACTGGATCAATCACTCTAATAGATCGAAGATAGTGAATCTTTTAAAATTCTATAAAATATTGCTATGGCCTAATTGTGGCTGCTCAGAGCCTCGAGGTGTGACTTTTTTCCTGCGTTGTAGAGGTATCTGCCACAATCGCAGAGAAATTAAAATGAACATAGAGGGACTTGGGATGGGGCTTCAACAAGTTCATAGCTTCTCCTCCGTTGGTTGCAACACCAAATCTAAGATGCCAACTATGAAGATTTTATGGCATCTCTTGCACTTGTCATGGGACTTCATACAGAGATGATCCACCTCTGCGTGCATTCCATGGACGAGGAGAAGGGTTCTGCATGGCAAAGAGTCCTTAGCAGTGTGAAGTCTTTGCATATATGAAGAGAGAGAGAGGCAGGCATGTTTGGAAAACATTTTTTTATTTTTCTATTCATGAGTAAAATTAGTAAGAATTATGCTTGCTGCAATGTCCTCAGACATTGTAAGACACGTGTCCTACAATGTTCTAGGGCAGCCGTCTAATCTTTGTGATCGGACGGCAGCCTAGCTTCTCATTCGAATCGGAAGCTGGCTGGTTTTTCAATTTTTTTGTTTTGTTTTTAAATTTTTAAATTTTTTGGAATGTCCTATCAAAAAACGGACGGTATAACTGGTGAGTTGGGTTAGTATCAAGCCTGTTGAACATTTTTCTGAAAATAAAATAAAAAACACCTCGATTTGCATGTAAAAAAAGTTCTTTAAAAAAAATATAAAGTCTGTTCGGACACCGACCCAAGTTCTCTAACTGTACCGTCCTATTTTGATCGGACGGTCTAATAAAATTATAAAACTAAAAAAATTTATAATCAGCATGCTTCCCACTTGAGCGAGAAGCTGGGCTGCCGTCCGATCAGATCGGACAGCTGCCCTGGACCATTGAAGAATATATGTCTTGCAATGCCTCTGGGCATCGCAGCAAGCATAACTCAACTAGCAAAGGTGAGCATGTTTGAATTTTTTATTATTTTTCTAATCATGGTAAATTAGTAAAGTTACCTTTATCATAACTATCATCACCAAATATTCCTCAAAATAAGGTTTGGGAAAGTTTTTTTTTTTTCTCATGGTTAAATTAACAAAGTCACCTTTATCGTAACCGTCATCGTTAAATATTCCTCAGAATATTCTCTGCCCATAGACGACATTTAATCTGAGGGGTACAAAGTGAGAGTTTTAAGAATTCGGAGGTATTAGAATAGTTTTCCTAAAGGTAGGTGTACAGACGTTATTTCTAAAAATTAAAAGTGTACGTAGGCAATTTTTATAACTATTATATCCTTTCCATCAAAGATTTAAACACTTAACTCAAACTGAATGTTGCCAACAAGATTCAGATACTCTCGCATATATACCCTTATATTCACGAGAATTTTGCATGTATACTTTGAATTCACCAGACTTGATATAAATACAGTCTTCCTGAAGATACCAGGGGTAGTTATAACAATATGTGAGAGTCAATGGTATATGGTAGTGTAGATATACATATATTTATCTTATACTGTTTATTCTAAAAGTTAAATTTTAATTTAGCAATGGTATAACTGATGATAGACTTAACATTAAGAAGTTCTCTATATAGAAATGAATACATAAGAACTATATATATATATAAATACACGGGGGCAGATCGGATGGACATGCGACAAAAAAAAAAAATCAAAATTGTCCAATAGAGGGAGCACAAAAAATTTAAAAAAATAAAAAATAATAGAAAACGACAAATTACTTTAACTGACCCTTGAGATTGTTCTCATATCCGAGATTTTAATATTGATCACTGATTAAGAAGTTTAAATCTCCCAAATGTTGACACCGTTTGTCCGTATTGCATTGCACCATTACGACATGAAGACAAGCTGAATGACCACATAGATAGTGATGGCCTCCATGGTCCTACTCTAGGTTCAGTACTATCTTGTGACTATGACAAACGGAATTATGGAAGAATCCTAATAACGGCACTGTTCACTTTCTGCTGGAGTTTTGTATGCAGATTTGGGTGTCCTTTCATCCAGCATTATATGATCCCCTCACTCTTACGGACCACCGTAAGTGGGAAAAAATTGTATCTGGTACATATGAATTCCATAATTTGTTTGTGAAGTAAGATAAGATTCTGTAAACTTTTCTGCATCAGAGAAGATCTTTTCATTATTTACTGACGGAAGTCATGTGTTTCCTGGGTTAGTTGGGGCTTCAGGGGTTGGGGGAACCAGGGTTTGATCCCAGGTGATCTGGACAGAGGCTAAAAAGTTTAACATTAAGATAAAACAATTGTAACCCCGAAGAAAAAAAAAAGAAGTTTGAACTTTTTGCAAATGTGTCTCTCACACTTAGGATCTGTTTGTTTTCATGTAAAATGGGTCACAGAAAAAGATTTTTCCGAAAAATATATCATAATCATTTATTTGGTAATTCGTAAAACTCAAGTCAACGGAAAACTTAATTCTTTGACTCTTCCTTTTCTTGATTTTGTCATCGATGGGATAAGATCGAATGTCTTTTCTCAAAAGAGCTGAAAATATTTTTATGAGCACTAAATGATGAATTTTGTCAACATTTTTCTTATAAATGTACCTCCTTATAAAATTATTTTCATCCAATTATATTGTACGTATAATCAAATGGACCCTTAATCTCAATTATTATTAGATTCATATGTGTTTCAATTATTATTAGATTCACACGTATTTCTACTCAGGTGGGTCAAGAGTGAAAAAGTCATTTCTCATTCACATTGGTGGAATGATTCAAAGGGTCTTATCTCTTCATTTTTGGATCCCTTTCAGATAAAGAATACCAGTATATCATATTTTAAAAAATGTGATGTATCATATTCATTATTAAGAGCTATTCGATGTTTTCATTGAATAATTCTTAGTAAATAACTTTAATATGTTCTGAAGACATTTTAAACTCATTAATCCTTGGAAAACGTATTTAAAGAAAACCATCATAATGAAAAGATTAGATGACTCGTGAAAAATGTAATACTTCATACTTTGTAGGATATGGCTATAATATGACCGAAAGTTTAGAAAGGCACGTGCGTAAATAGAAAAAAATAGTTTTGAACCCATTGCCAAGACTAAATAATTAATAATAATATCATTGGATGGGCAATAAGATTATAAATTAGATTTGGTGAGGGGTTATATTAATAAAAGTGATTTTTACCTTATTAGGGAATGGCTTTTCCTTGTCAATAAACGTAGGAACTATGTGAAATTTTTAAAGTGATAAATCAACCCCAATTCTTTCATGTTTGACGGAAGATCTTCAAATCTATTAGAAATAAGAAGTGGGAACATGATCCTCTCACCCCATGTCCCCCTCACACTCTCATGCATACTCTCTCTCTCTCTCTCTCTCTCTCTATATATATATATATATATATATATATATATATATATATAGGATAGATCTCTAATCGTTGATTCCACTTTTTTTTTATATATACTAGTGTTATTCTGCTCCATCTTATTAATCAGTAATTCCCAAGAAAAAAAAGTCCTTTCTCTTTTATCTCTGTTTTTCCTTGCCATAGGAGATGAATCAATGGAAGGAAGTAGAACAAAAATGGTATAGAAAAATATAGAGTGCATAATGCCAATATCTCTTTGACACCCTCTCTCCCTCTTATCCACCTTCCTCTATCACTCTTGTTTCACCCCCTCTCTCCCTAGGAAACATGAAAATGCATACACATGCATACTTCTATAATACCTCTAGTCTGATTTTATATATTCGGAATATTAAGTACTTGTACTTATCAAGTCAAATCACATATCATATCATATGTTACGCAAAATTACACATTTATGATTGATTTAAATGGATATGGATTCAAACTATAGCTAGAGAACTAAACACATGATATCAAAGTACTTGGATAATGGCACTAGGATCCAAGGGAGAATATACCTAGCCAAGCATGACCACTGTGCCAAAGGATCCCTCTTGTATTTCATCTCATTACGTCCATCCGGTCCCAGCGCAGCGCAGTGGCGTTGGGACGTAGGACGTTGGGGGAATGGGATGCCCACCAAGGTTCAATTCTTAGTGGGCGCAGGCTTTTGGGCCTTCAGCCACTAGGCTACTCTAATATTAAAAAAAAAAAAAAAAAAAGGTATTCCATCTCATTACCCTCAAATTGAATAATGACCTCACTCAAAGTGGATGTTAATTATAAAGGACTGGCGTGAATAATTCGTTTAAGATGATTCTGTTATTTCACACAAATCAAAAGATAATTCGTATAGAATTTTATAAAAAATAATTTATGAATGTTTTATTATGTAAGGTGTAAAAGTAGTCATTTCAATATAGAAAGAAATCTAGAAGTCAAAATACGTGGAATTCAGTTGGAATACCTTATTTAAATTTTTTTAATTGTATAAAATTTGTTTCACGATTTGTAAGATATATTTTCATAGTTGCTTTATTTTCGTTCTTTAATAGACTTTTAAAGTAATTATCCATGTAAAACTTATAATTTTGAAAAATTCATGAGTTATGAGTGGTAAAAATGAACATATTATGATAGAATAAAATCATGTTTTGATATATTTTTATTATAATATATATTTCAAATTTTTTAAATTTAATTTATGTTCACATGTTATTTTATACATCATAGATTCAGATATGATAAGCTTATGAGCATCCAGAAAATTGGAAGTATAAATTTGAACCCAAAATTACATTTTTAGAGATTAAACAATTAGTCTGCTGATAATACTAATTTTTCATATTAATCAAGGATGTTCTCACTTTTGCTTAAAAAAATCATATGGATAGTAAAGAATAACCATAAATTTCCAAAAATATGATAGTAATATTTAAAATATTAGCAAGCTGAATGAAGAATTTCTCACATTCAAAAGTTGAAAAACAAGATAAAAAAAATAATGCAACCAAAAATGAGATTTTGAAAAGCTTAATTTATCACTCATTCAATTCTTTAACGAATTTTTAGTGATCCAAATAATCTAAGTAAGTTTTGAGAAACCCCAAGTCATCAATTTACAAGATTATAACAAATAATCAAGCCTAAGTTGTACATGTACATACCTCTTGAACAAATGCTCATTTAGTTACGAATAAAACATAATCGGATGAAAAAGATTTTTTAAAGAAACAATAAGGTAATTACAATGAGAATAAAAGAAGGTATTCGGTCTTCTCCCATAGATGTCAAAATAGTAAAAAGGAGAAGTCAATAGATTAACTTTTACATTGATTAGAGTTTTACAAATTACCAAATAAGTGATTCTAATATATTTTTCAGAAGAAAAAAAATCATGACCTATTTTATATGAAAACAAATAGATCCTTAGGTACTGTTTAAACACTAGTTTTTGTTATTGAAATCTCCTAACATATTCATGGTATTTCCAAATGCCTAGCTCCCTCGGCTTTCTCTCAATCCGATGGAAAGAGAGAGATATAAAGGTGCCTGTATCTTTGATACAAGAGTGCCTCTATCTTTCTTTCTCTAGAAAGTAAGAAAGGCACATTGATTTTATGAACAAAATGTCCTCTCCATCTTATTATATTTCCTAAATTTTACTTTTCAGTTCTTTCAAATTTTACCTTAGGCACGTAAAGAAGAGGAGTAATTTTCTTCCCAGTGACCCCCAAAAATATTTTCTACACGGCAGAATTTAAACTTTTTCCCCCTTTTAGCTATTAAAATGAGATGTAAAAAATAAAGTTAAGGAGATGAGTAATACGTCCTGCAAAACCCCTACGTGTGGCACGGAGAGGCATTGCAATAGGTAAACAAAAAGATTATCTTTTTTAGGGCGGCTATGAGGTGTCTTAGTCGTCCGTACAGTGTAATATTTGATAGGACCACCAAAAAAAATTACAAGTCCGATCGGGTATTACACTGTACGGACGATTAAGACACCTTAAGGCCGACCTAAAAAAATATAAAAAATTGATTTACCCAGGTCCTCAGTTGTAGTTGGGGGCACTGTAGCAAGTATTACTCTAAGTAGACAAATCTGTACTTTCCAACATTCATGTCAGAAAATTAATTTTGGCAAAAGTTTCTTTTTGATAAGCAATTTTAAACACTGCCTTGAGATTTCAGTAACCTGGTAGGCACCGGATGAAATCCAACTCTAATCATTTGTTAGATTCAGTTTAGAAGTATTTCAAAGAATTCATAGCATGAGAAACATATTGAGAAACTTGAGATTTTCCACATTTCTAGAAAAACAGATGTTGGATGGGTTAGTGCTGTGCGAGTGCTAGATTGTAATCTAGGCACTAGATGATACATTGCTGCCATCAAGTATCTCTTTGAGCCCACGACCTTGCACAGCGAGTAATGCAGCTAATGCTTGCTGCGCGTGCAGGACTTGTCCAATCCTGCGCATGGATGGTAAACAGTGAGCACGTCTTTATTTTTATCTCATTTTTTAAATTTTTTGGAGCATTCCATGAAGAATCTGACAGTACATCTAAAAGCTCGAGTCTATTTCGATCCGACTGTTTATTTTATTTTAAAAAAATTGTTTGAAAAACACTTCGATTTGCGAGTAAAGAATTTCTTTTTTCTAAAAATAAAATACACATTCGGAATGGGGCCGATCCCAACTCCCCATTTGTACTATCAGATTTTTTTGATCGGACGTTCTAAAAAAATTTACAAAATCCCAAAAAATAAAAGAAAAAAGAATGTATTCATCGCATGTTGTCCGATTTAATGGACCGGACAGCCCTGCACACAATAGTCCAAGACATGTGCAGTGCAGCAAGCATTATTCTTGCACAGCAACAAGGACCGCCTCTTGGCTCTTGGCTCTTACCATTGGATAATCTACATGAGTCAACAAGGACAAGTCCAACTGCTCTCTGATTTTGGGTATATTTAATGCGCTGTTTTAAATATTTATCTGCTTAAGGGTCAAAGGTTTAACTGTCAGGTGGAACATGACTTAATCTTATACATATAGAAATAGTCGTACAAAAATATTTGATAAGTATAGATGTAAGCAAGAATCTTTTAAATATTTTTAAAAGTTGATGTAGCCGAAGCTATCTCGACCGGATTCCGAAGCTGGAATCCGAAGTTCTGGATCCGGAGCTGGGTCGGATCGGTGCAAGAGGCCCGACAGGGATCCGGAAGGCGATGGATGCAGAGACGCGGTTGAGGATCCGAGGCCGGAGGTCGGCTTGCTTCCGGAAGGTGTGGCCGAGGTCCCTTCGGCTGACGGGCAGGCAGCGCGGAACCGAGTCTCCTTCGGTCGAAGGGCAGCCGGCGCACGGCGTCGAGACCGGAGGGAGAAGTCCGAGGTCGGTGGCCGAGACCGACTCGAGGAAGTCGGCGATAACTCGAACCGAACTCCTATAGGAGGGAAAGAAAAAGAAACCGGTCAGTAGGAGTCCTGGGCTTCGGCCCTTAGGAACCCCCTCCGACGGTTCAGTTAGCTTCTGAAGACGATTCGATTCAGAAGGCAAAGAGTAGCTTTAATGCCTTTTGGACTATGGTCCTTGAGGGTCACGGAGACATATCTTTGGCAATAAATAGCGGTGTATTTATAGCGAAGGATAGAGGATGGTTAACGGTGAAAGCCGATATAGGACTATGTTCCGGACTTATTGGTAAACCGCCATAGTGCCTAGTCCTCCACCGGAGTGGGCCGGACACGGCTGTTGGGCCGAAGGGGGTTGGGCCGCTGACAGGCCGAAGCCTGCTGGGCCGAGGGCTACTGTGCCGCTTACGGGCCGAGGGCTGTTGGGCCGCTGATGGGCTGAAGCCTGCTGGGCCGAGGGCTACTGTGCCGCTTACGGGCCGAGGGCTGTTGGGCCGCTGATGAGCCGAAGCCTGCTGAGCCGAAGGCTACTGTGCCGCTTACGGGCCGAGGGCTGTTGGGCCTTCTATTGCTGCTGTTGGGCTGAACTGGGTTTGAGCTTGTTTTAATGGGCCGAATCGGATTCTGCCTCATCACATTGCCCCTCACTCTTGTCTTCCTCAGTCTTGAGATGACGAGAGTATAGCCTGAAGCCTCTTTGAGGAATGACGTAACAGGTACTTACCCGAGGCTTTCTGTTCTTTTTTAAGAAGAGGATGCCCTCGGTCGGCCGAAGTTCAGTAGTCACTTATCCGTCTTCATTCGGGATGTAGCAACAAAGGTCTTCACTTCTAAGGGCGAAGGGCCGAGCCTTCTGACTTGTGTCAGGCTCAATTAAATGGACGGCACGGGCGTCGCTTTTTCCGTCAGAACGGTCGTTTCACGAAGAAGCACAGGACACGCGTCGCGCATCTGGCCGCTCCGTTAAAAACACAAAGAGATCCTGGCCGCTCGCAGATCGCGGGTCACCTCGGCTCTCTGTCCGAGGTTCCACTCGGATTGCCGCCTCTTCCTTTCTTGGCACGCGGATCGGAACACGTGGCGGGCATCTGAGTGATCAGCCGAAGGGTCGGAGCGCTTTCGGCCGTTGATCACTCTGTTTCAATTCTCGGAGTCTGTCCGTCATCATTACCGAAGGACGGTACACGTGGCGCGCATCCGAGAGAAGCGGTGAGACGAAGGAGGAGATCCCGGCCGTTGGCTTCGGTGGGAAGGGTTTCGAACAGCGCCTATAAATAGGAACCCCTCGCAGGGCACTGTTCTTCTTCCTGCTTCCTGAGCCTGCGTTTCTCTGCGATCGCCCGAGCTCTCCTTCTTCTCCGGCGAAAGGCTAGTTCTCTGAAGGTGCTTCCGAGCTCGTCACCTGTCGCAGGGAGTTCTCCATCGCCCGGAGCTGTTGCCGGGGGAGTTCCTTTGGCTTGAGAGGCGGTGTCTGATCGAGGAGATCTTTTTTCTTTGAGGGTAAGCCCCTCCGGCTAAAAGATCTGTAGCGGCCCGAAGGGCCCCGAGGCCGTCGCCCCCCGAAGCACCGAGGGGCGATTCTCCCCCGGTCACGATGGCGGGGGCGGAGGAGCAGGAACGCGAGCTATGGGTCCCCGACCTGGTGATCTATAGGGACGAGAGTGTGGAGGACTCGCAGACGTGCCTGCGTCTGCTTCGCGGCCTAACTCTCCCGTCGGCCCTGGAGGAGCTGAAGGACCACTCGGCCACTGATCTGGCGCTGATAAGCGCCCGATTGGCGGTCCAGGTAAGAAGCTTCCTTGTGTGCTTCAGTCTAGCATTCCCCTTAGCTTATTTCAGATTTGCTGACCCTTATCCGCTTTCGGCCGCAGGCTGTGGTCACGGGTAGCGTCCTGATCCATCGTCAGGCGTTCCTCCAAGATCAACTCCTGGAGGCCGAGAGGGCATCGGCATCGGCGGGTTCGGGCGAGGGCTCCTCGGCGGGACGCGACTTCGAGTCCAGTGTTGACTGGCTCTTAGCTGCGAATGCCCGGATGCGGGCTCAGCTGGAGGAGCAGGCGGCGGCGACTCAAGCTTCTTTCGAGGCCAAGGCAAAGGCCGAATGGGAGAAGGAGAAGGTCGAGCGGGAGCTGGCGGGGGTCCAGGCCGAAAATCGGGCCCTTAAGGCCGAGATCCAGGACAAGGACGCCCGGCGGGCCTCGGATAACTGTCGCCATGCTGAGGAGTTGTCGGCCTTGAAGCTGGAATTGGAAGCTAAGGCCGAGGAGGCTGTCGACTCGGCCGTGGCCGATTATAAGGCGGGCCCAGACTTCGCCGAGGAGATAATCCAGGCGCAACTTCTGGCGGCCTCCTCGGTCTTCACCATCGGGTTGGCTGCCGCTCAGAAGGCTTGCCCGACCGTGGACTTGACCGAAATCGCCATGCCGACGGACGAGGAAGGCGAAGAGCTCCTGTCCTGGTGGAAGGGGCTTGCGGCTGAGAGGGCCTCAGCTTCGGCGGAAGGCGACGAGGCCGTTCCATCCGAGGCGACTCCTATCGAAGCCGCCCCGTCCGAGGCCGTGCATATAGTTGATTCTCCCTCCCCATCTCCTGGCCGGAGCCCAGTTGATATGGATGAGGGGAATACCGAGGGCTGACACGGGGGCCTGTCCCGGTTTTTGTTTCTTTCTTTGTAAATCTGCGGCCAGATGGACGGCCGATTTTGTACTTCCACTGCTGTATATATAGGAAGTGTTTTTGGCTTTACCTGTGTTCTGAACAAATGACCGAATCTGGTTCTTCTTGAATCCGAGACCTTGTCGTTGTTTTAGTTGCGGCTTGTACGGCCGAGACCCGATGTAGGTTCGGATAGGAAGTCGATAAAGTATCGCCACCGATAGTATACGCGGCCGGGGCCTTTACTAACGTGGTTCATACGATCTGAGGGGATATCCTGCCGCTCCCGACACGGTTTGCATGGACTTAGAGATATACCGTGCCGCTTCCCGATCCGGTACACATGGCCGAAGCCACTCTCGGTTCAGGTTACCTGCGGGCTTAAAATAGAAAATCATGCCGCTCCCGATACGGTTTGCATGGCCGAAGCCACTCCCGGTACGGTTTACACGGACTTAGAGAATAGAAAATCATGCCGCTCCCGATACGGTTTGCATGGCCGAAGCCACTCCCGGTACGGTTTACACGGACTTAGAGATATGCCGTGCCGCTTCCCGATCCGGTACACATGGCCGAAGCCACTCTCGGTTCAGGTTACCTGCAAGCTTAGAATAGAAAATCATGCCGCTCCCGATACGGTTTGTATGGCCGAAGCCACTCCCGGTACGGTTTACACGGACTTAGAGAATAGAAAATCATGCCGTTCCCGATACGGTTTGCATGGACTTAGAGATATACCGTGCCGCTTCCCAATCCGGTACACATGGCCGAAGCCACTCTCGGTTTAGGTTACCTGCGGGCTTAGAATAGAAAATCATGCCGCTCCCGATACGGTTTGCATGGCCGAAGCCACTCCCGGTACGGTTTACACGGACTTAGAGAATAGAAAATCATGCCGCTCCCGGTACGGTTTACACGGACTTAGAGATATACCATGGCTTTCTGAAAAAGAGACCTTCTTTATTCATGCCTTCCGGCTAAATTCCGGGAGAAGTGGTTTACATGAAATAACGCCGAAGGCGTTCCACATTCCAGGTGCGAGGGAGAGGTTGGCCCGAAAGGGTCTCCAACCGATAAGCCCCTCGTATGATTACCTCTTTTACCCGATACGGCCCCTCCCAGTTGGGGGCAAGCTTCCCTGCGGCTTCGGCTGGCTTAGATGCATGAGCATTCCTTAGCACGAGGCTCCCGATTTCAAAACTTCGGGGCTTCACTCGAGTGTTGTGGTACCTGGCCATGCGCTGCTGATAAGCCGCCAGCCGAACGTGAGCTTTATCTCGGGTTTCTTCTATGACGTCGAGATGATCCTTCAAGACCTCTTCATTAGCCTCAGGATCGTAAGTAATGACTCTTGGAGAGGGGAGGCCGATTTCTATAGGAATAACGGCTTCTATCCCGTAAGCCATGCGAAATGGAGTCTCGCCGGTAGGGGTTCGGCTCGTAGTCTGATATGCCCAAAGAACACTTGGTAGCTCTTCTACCCATCGGCCTTTAGCTTCGCCGAGGCGGGTTTTTAGTCCCTGCAATAGGCTTCGGTTGGTAACCTCGACCTGGCCGTTCGCCCGAGGGTGTGCTACTGAAGTGAACTTATGAAGGATGCCGAAGCCGGCGCAGTTATCGCTGAACCGACGGCTATCGAACTGCTTGCCGTTGTCTGAAATGATGGCCCGGGGGATGCCGAACCGGCAGATGATGGACTTCCATACGAAGTTCCAAACATTGTTATCGGTTATTGACGCGAGGGGTTCGGCTTCTACCCACTTGGTAAAGTAGTCTACTGCCACGATGAGGAATTTCCTTTGGCCGGTAGCGACAGGAAAAGGCCCCAGGAGGTCGATTCCCCATTGAGCGAAAGGCCAGGGGTCGGATAAGGGGGTCAGAAGGGTGGCTGACTGGTGGATGAGGGAGCTGAACCTCTGGCACTGATCGCAGCGTCGTACGAGAGCTAAGGCGTCCTCTCGGAGTGTCGGCCACCAGTATCCTTGCCTCAGAAGCTTGTGAGCCAGGGCCCTTCCTCCCGCATGTGCTCCGCATACCCCTTCGTGTACCTCTCTCATGGCGTAGTCGGCTTCGGTCGGGCCGAGGCATCGTAATAACGGTCGGCCGAAAGACTTCTTATACAGCAGCCCGTCCAGAAGGAGGAAGTGAGATGAGCGCTGCCGAACATGCTTTGCTTCCCTTGAATTAGGCGGGACTTCTCCTCGGAGGAGGAAAGTGACAAGGGGAGTCATCCAGGTCTCGGCTTCGGCCTCGGTTAATTGCATGACCTCAGGCTCGCCGAGGCTTGGTTCGGCGAGTTCCTCTACTAGGATCATTCGGCCTCCTCCCCCGTCTTGGGTTGACGCCAGCCGGGAAAGGGCATCGGCTCGGGCATTCTCGGCTCTCAGGATCCGTACGATTACACAGGAATCGAATTGAGCGAGGATCTTACGAGTCACCTAGAGGTAAGATGCCATTATCGCATCCCGAGCTTCGTATTCCTCGGAAACATGACTGGCGATCAGCTGAGAGTCGCTAAAGGCCTTTAGGTTCCGGACGCCGAGCTTTCTTGCGGCCCGGAGGCCGGAAATGAGGGCTTCATACTCGGCGGCGTTATTGGTGGCTGGAAAGGAGAAGCGTAGCGCGTACTCCGTGACGACCCCTTCGGGCGACGCCAGGATCCATCCGGCGCCACTGCCCGTGGAACATGCGGAGCCGTCTACATAAAGTTGCCACTCGTCCGTCGGTGTGTGAGCCGAAATGCCCTCGGCTTCGGATACGTTGGCTTCCGGCTGAGGTGAAGCACTGGGAGTGAGTTCGGCGATAAAGTCGGCCAATGCCTGAGCTTTTATTGCTATTCGAGGCGCATAGGAGATGTCGAACTCTCCTACCTTAATCGCCCATTTTGCCAGTCTGCCGGATACCTCCGGCCGGGAGAGAACTTGCTTTAGAGGCTGGTCGGTGAGAACCTTTACCGAATGGGCAAGAAAATAAGGCCGGAGCCTCCTCGCGGTCGAGACGAGGGCCAAAGCCAATTTTTCTAGAGCGAGATACCGGAGTTCTGCACCTTGAAGGGCTCGGCTGGTATAGTAGACTGGCTTCTGAACGCCGTCTTGTTCTCGGACGAGGACGGCGCTGATAGCTGTCTCGGATATCGCGAGGTAAAGGCTGAGCGGCTCCCCGGGGACTGGCTTGGACAGAATGGGGACTGTAGAGAGGTAAGGCTTCAGTTGGTCGAAGGCTGCCTGGCACTCATCCGTCCAGGCGAAGCTATTGGTCTTCTTCAGCAGCTTGAAGAAGGGGAAGCAGTAATCCGCCACCCTTGACACGAAGCGGCTTAGGGCTGCGACCCTTCCGTTTAGCTTCTGTACCTCTCGGAGGTTTGCCGGATGGCGCATCTGTATGATGGCCGAAACCTTCTCATGGTTACCTTCTACCCCCCGGTGGGTGACCATGTAGCCGAGGAACTTCCCGGAGGCTACCCCGAAGGCGCACTTGGTCGGGTTCAGCTTCATTCTGTATCGCCGCAGGGCGGAGAATGTCTCGGCTAAGTCGGCCAAATGTTCCGCAGCGACGCGGCTCTTGACCAGCATATCGTCTATATAGACCTCCATGTTGTGGCCGAGCTGCGGGGCGAACACTTTATTGACGAGGCGCTGATATGTCGCGCCAGCATTCTTCAGGCCGAAGGGCATCCGGGTATAGCAATATAGACCTAGATCGGTCATGAAGCTGGTTTTGCTTTCGTCATCCGGATGCATTCGGATCTGGTGATAACCTGAATAGGCGTCGAGGAAGCTCAGGAGCTCGTGGCCGGAGGTTGCATCCACCACCTGATCTATCCGAGGTAGCGGGAAGCTATCCATCGGGCAGGCTTTGTTAAGGTTGGTGAAGTCCACGCACATTCACCACTTGCCATCCTTCTTTGGCACCATCACTACGTTGGCGATCCAGTCCGGGTGATGCACCTCTTGGAGGTGCCCGGCGTCCAGCCCCTTCTGTACTTCGGTTTGGATGGCGACTCTCCTTTCCTGATTGAAGGTACACCGCTTCTGCTTAACCGGGGGCTGGTTAGGATCGGTGTGTAGCCGGTGTTCTGCTACTTCCGGGTCGACTCCGGGCATGTCTGTCGGAGACCAGGCGAAGATGTCGAGATTCTTTTTCAAGAACTCGGTGAGCTTCTCCGCTTCGATTTTCTCCAAGCCGGAGCCTATCATCAGGGTTCGTCCTTCGCCTCCCGGAACCGGAATGGCGACGAGTTCTTCTCCCGGGGACGCCTCGGCTGATGATTCAATCGCCAGGGACTCGGCTGCAGCCTTCCCTTTGATCGAAATCATGTAGCATTGCCGGGCTGCTTCTTGATTTCCCTTGGCCTCGCCTATTCCGTGGCTAGTATGGAACTTTAGCTTTTGATGGAAAGACGAAGGCACGGCTCCGACCCCTCCGATTAGCCTTCGGCCAAAGATGGCGTTGTAGGCTGAATCGATTTTTACAACGGCAAAATCCGTTTCAACGGTTAGTTGCCAGGGGGCGGAGCCTATGGTTACAGGGAGTTGGACAATGCCCTCCACTCGGCAGGGCAAACCGTTGAAACCGAAGAGGGGGGCCCGGTGAGGCTTCATATTAGCCTCGCTTAATCCCATTTTTACAAAGCAATCGTAAAACAAGATGTTCGAGGCGCTTCCATTATCAACAAAAATACGATGTACATCGTAACTGTTTATTACAGCGTTTATGACGAGGGCGTCGTCGTGAGGGACCTGAATATCAATCAGGTCTTCTGAGCCGAAGGTAATATCTTCTTGGCGAGGCCGCTTCGACTCGACATCGACCGTCGCTATAATGGCAGAGCTGCACTGCCGGCGCCTTGATCCTTCTCTCGGCCCTCCGGATATCATCATAATGGACCCAGAGCTGGGTCTTTGATGGGATGCTTCCACCGGGGCCGAGGTGATCTTTGGCGGAGGAGCAGCTCCTTTTTCCGGAGGCTGCTGTGGCCTGGCCGTCTCAGAGACGTCCCGGTTTCGCTGCGGCGGGGGCTGCTCTCGTCGAAGCTGTGGCAGTCTACCTTCCCTGATGAGGCGGTCGATTTCTTCCCGAAGGTGTCGGCACTCGTCCGTCGTATGGCCGATCTCCCGGTGATACTCGCAGTATTTGCCGGGATCCCTTCGGCGAAGATCCGTCTTCATGCGCTCTGGTCGCCGGATCATGCCCTTTACCTCCATGAGCATTCGGGAAGGGGGAGCGGGTAGCAGTAGGTACCGCGGCTGCGGATCCCGTCGCCTTTCTCGGTCCCACTCCTCCCTGCGATATCGCTTTCGGGAGGACTCTTGATCTTCGGGCCGAGGGCGAACCACCTGGGGGGCAGGTGCCGAGGCTGCTTCTGCTGCGCCTTTACCTTTGGACATCATCAAGGCCTCCCGGTCGATATACTTGTGGGCCCAGGCTACGAGGTCCTGGAAGGTAGGGGGATGGCGCTTCCCGATGGAGCCGAGGAGCCCTTCGTCCCGACACCCGCTGATCACGGTCGAGACCGCAATCGAGCTATCAAGGTTTGGGATTTGGGCGGCCTCTGTCCGAAACTTGGTAAAATACTCCTGGAGAGTCTCGGTGGGGCCTTGCCGGATGGCTAGTAGGCTGGCGGAAGTCTTACACTGCCGAGTGGCGTCATAGAACTGGTCAATAAACAGCTGGCCCAACTGGACTAGGGAGTGGATGGAGTTGGGGGCCAGTGTCTCGAACCAAGTTAGGGCAGTCTTCTCAAGGGTGAGGGGGAAAAGTCGGCAGCGGACTGCCTCGGCGACCCCTCGGACCGAGAGGTATGTGTTGAATCTCTGGAAATGACAGACCGGATCTGTCATCCCGTCGTAGAGAGGGCCCTTCGGCAGTTTGAAATTGGGAAGTACCTCGGTAGCCAGGAGCTCTGGCGTGAACGGGGTTTGCTCCAGGATGTTGCTAGCAAGGGGCGCCCCGTATGGCCGAGACACCATATGCTGCATTTCCTTCCGCATCGCTGTCAGCCGTCGGTCTAGGTCCGGGGCGGTGGAGGTGGCGACTGACTGTCCTCCGGTTCTGGCCGGGCGGAATTCTGACGAAGCATAGCCTTGCTCCGTTATGCGGTCGGCGAGAGGGGATCGGGCAGGTAGCGCTGAGGGCTCACTGCGCGCCGTAGCGGTTTCGTCGAGGGAAACCAGTGTGGGCGCTGGCCGGAACCTTGCATCTTGGACTGGGTAGAGTGGGGGGAACTGTGCTTGCTGAGGAAGCTGTCCCAGCAATCCCATGCGCTGGGCGATGGCGGATACCATCTCCTGAAGAGGCGCGAGGGAGGTGACGGTAGCGGCTAGCGTCGCCATCTGCTACTGGAGCACTCCCACCCGGTCTGCTGCAGCGAGGGACTCTGGTATGACGGGCAGAGCCACGCTCGGTGGAGCATAAGGAGCGCCTTCGGAGGGCAGCAGCTGTGCCGAGGCTTCCCGTGTCTCTGCTTCATTCTGTCCGGATCGTCGGGTTACAGGTCGTTGAGACATGACTTGTTTGTTTGTTTTCCACAGACGGCGCCACGTGATGTAACCGAAGCTATCACGACCGTATTCCGAAGCTGGAATCCGAAGTTCTGGATCCGGAGCTGGGTCGGATTGGTGCAAGAGGCCCGACAGGGATCCGGAAGGCGATGGATGCAGAGACGCGGTTGAGGATCCGAGGCCGGAGGTTGGCTTGCTTCCGGAAGGTATGGCCGAGGTCCCTTCGGCTGACGGGCAGGCAGCGCGGAACCGAGTCTCCTTCGGTCGAGGGGCAGCCGGCGCACGGCGTCGAGACCGGAGGGAGAAGTCCGAGGTCGGTGGCCGAGACCGACTCGGGGAAGTCGGCGATAACTCGAACCGAACTCCTGTAGGAGGGAAAGAAAAAGAAACCGGTCAGTAGGAGTCCCGAGCTTCGGCCCTTAGGAACCCCCCCCGACGGTTAAGTTAGCTTCTGAAGACGATTCGATTCAGAAGGCAAAGAGTAGCTCTAATGCTTTTTGGACTATGGTCCTTGAGGGTCACGGAGACATACCTTTGGCAATAAATAGCGGTGTATTTATAGCGAAGGATAGAGGATGGTTAACGGTGAAAGCCGATATAGGACTATGTTCCGGGCTTATTGGTAAACCGCCATAGTGCCTAGTCCTCCACCGGAGTGGGCCGGACACGGCTGTTGGGCTGAAGAGGGTTGGGCCGCTGACGGGTCGAAGCCTGCTGGGCCGAGGGCTACTGTGCCGCTTACGGGTCGAGGGCTGTTGGGCCGCTAATGGGCCGAAGCCTGCTGGGCCGAGGGCTACTGTGCCGCTTACGGGCCGAGGGCTGTTGGGCCGCTGATGGGCCGAAGCCTGCTGGGCCGAGGGCTATTGTGCCGCTTACGGGCTGAGGGCTGTTGGGCCGCTGATGGGCCGAAGCCTGCTGGGCCGAGGGCTACTGTGCCGCTTACGGGCCGAGGGCTGTTGGGCCTTCTATTGCTGCTGCTGGGCTGAACTGGGTTTGGGTTGTTTTAATGGGCCGAATCGGATTCTGCCTCATCAAAAGTATATGTAAAATATACAAGTTTTAGATAAACATAAAAATAATAAAATATTTGTAAAGATTAGATGACGGAAGGATTCATAGAGAACCACAAAGAATTAGTGCCAGTAAAGATTAGATGATGGAAGGATGCGTAGAGAACTACTGTTAGTTTAGGTGGCCTACAAGCCAATCTAACAATGTAAATCTCGTTCATTATTAAATCTCGTTAATAAATAGAGTGTAGGTGCTGAAAATGCTCGTGTGATTAATATAAAAAACTATGTTGTTTAGTGTAAACTAACCTATTAAAAACAGCAACTAAAGTGCAGTGATCGCCAGAAACTTTTAACTAAAAAGCTTCAAAAGAGATTTGATCGCCTACCTGTTTGAACGCGGAAGAATGAGTCATTGGTTCCCCTCCTTCAGCCGGCTGAAGAAAGAGAGCCATTTCTTTGTTCTTTTGTTCTTGCTGTTGAGGTTGAGGATCGTCCAGAAGTTCTTCTGGCTTGGTGCTTGATTTCCACCTTTTGATCTCTTGTTGTTGTTGAGTGCAGCAGAGACAAAGACAGAAAATGCAATGAAGAAATACTGATGAGAATTCAAATGGAAGTAATATCAAAACTAACCATGATGTTAAACATGCTTAAAAACAGCAACTCACTTGTTTAATTGGCTTTGAAACCCCTTAAATCAAATGGGTTTTGGAAGATTAATGCTGTGGTGTGTGTTGCATGAAGTGATTATGAAGAATGAAACTAATGAATATGTGAAATGAAATTAAAAAATGAAACACTTATGCCCAGTTGGAGCCTTGAAAGGATGAAGATCTTGAAAGGGACGCCGACTTCTGG
Organism: Zantedeschia hybrid cultivar; assembly: GCA_030544215.1. Classification (NCBI taxonomy): domain Eukaryota; kingdom Viridiplantae; phylum Streptophyta; class Magnoliopsida; order Alismatales; family Araceae; genus Zantedeschia; species Zantedeschia hybrid cultivar. The sequence goes on from JARZZO010000005.1 coordinate 18,018,197, forward strand.
AAATGGCAGCTCTCCGGCGTTACGACGTTGTTGCTTCGATCTTCAAATCGCTATAACGCTATGGCTCAACTCAACTTAATTCTCTCTTTTTTTTTTTATGACGGCCTCCTACTAAGATGGCGGGTATTCTCGGTAGTCTATTCTAAGCCTCGTTCCGACATCATGGGCCGAATTTAAAACAGAATTTTGCTTTTAAAATGAATGATTTGTACTTCGCACTTTCGGTCAAGCTTTCGATATTCTTTAGGCCTTGGCATCTCTTGTTACTCACGAATCAAACGTGTTAGTGTGTGCAGTAATGGGCTTGAAATTAAGTTATCCAGACTGATAAGGAAATTTGAGTTTATAAATTTTCTGATTCCACTGGTCTTTGTACCATACTGATCGACCCTTTAACCTAAGGGTATTATTTCTTAAGATGTAAACCATTCCAGGGATGTTTTAGCTCTTCTCCTTCTGCATTAACAAGACGATAAGCATTACCAGGAAAAGCGTGCGATACAACATAAGGTCCTTCCCAGTTGGGTTGGAGCTTAGAACGCGGACCACCAGGTTTTATAAAAATTCTTTTGACAACCATTTCACCGACTTTGAACTTACGTTCAATGACTTTCTTTTGATAAAAACGTGCTAGTCTATTTTGATAAACTTTTGCATGATTAGCAGCTGACCATCTTTTCTCGTCTAAAAGTTCCAATTGAGCAAGTAGTGCTGAACGATGTTCATCAATGGAAAATTCCTTATTCAACTGTACTCTTAATGACGGTATGAGGATCTCATATGGAACTACCGCCTCCATTCCAAATGTTAAGGAATAAGGAGTTTGCCCAGTAGGTGTGCGGATTGAAGTTCGGTAGGCCCATAGAGTCTCAACCAATTTTTCTGGCCAATCTGCAAATTTGTTAGATTTGCACGTCTTTTTGATGATTTTTATCAAAATCTTATTTGTTGCCTCTGCTTGGCCATTGCCTTGCGGATAATAAGGAGATGAATGATGCAATGCAATTTTGTACCTGTTACAGAGGTCCTTCAATTCTTGTGACACGAACTGCGGTCCGTTGTCGGTGACGATGGTGCTTGGGATTCCAAATCTGGTGATGATGTTCTTCATGATGAACTTGCAGACGGTTGATGCTTTGATCTCCACATATGCTTCAGCTTCTGCCCACTGGGTGAAGTATTCCGTTGCCGTGAGAATGAAAGATTTTTGCTTGATGCCGGAATCTGGGTTACCAAGAGGTCCAATGATGTCGAAAGCCCACATGGAGAAAGGCCATGGGGAAGAAACAGGATGGAGTGAAGATGCAGGAGAATGAATTTTGTCGGCGTGAAGTTGACACTTAGCACACCTACGGACATATCCTACACAATCTTCTTCCATGGTTGGCCAATAAAATCCTTGTCTAAGGATCTTCTTTGCTAGCATCTGTCCATTGACATGGCCACCACAAACTCCACTATAAGCTCCTTCCATAACCTTCCAAAGCTCATCTTCGTCTAGACATCTCAGAAGAACTCCATCAAAACCTCTCTTATATAGTGCTCCCCCAACTAGGGTGTATCGTTGAACAACTCTCCTGATAGCTCTCTTCTCCTCAGTTGTAGCTTCCTCAGGATATGATTGATCTTCACAATATTTTGTATTTTCATAATACCATGGCTTCTGTTCATCATCCATCTCTTTTAACAGTTCTATCAACATGATTTCTCTTTTCTCAATGATATCTCCGTCCCTGACTTTCTTCAGCAACTTCTCCTTAGTTCTAAGGAATGAAGGATCTTTCACGGCGGGTGAAAGATGCCTCTGAACTATGATTGATTCGGATTGTTTGCTGATTGAAAAATCAAGAGAAGATGCAAGTGAAGCTAGAGCGTCAGCTAAGATGTTCTGATTCCTAGGGACATTGACAAAGATCAATTTCGTGAAAAGCTTTGAGTAAGCAGAAGTAAGTTCCTGATAAGGCTTGAGCTTGGGATCAAGAGTTCGATACTTGGTCAGCACTTGGCGAAGAATCAGTTGGCTATCACCTACAATCCTGAGTTTGGTGGCACCATGGAAATGAGCAGCCTCGAGACCAGCAAGGAGTGCCTCGTATTCAGCTATATTGTTTGTGACTGGAAAATCAAGCTGAAAGGCCTGTGGAATGGTGATACCTTCAGGTGATAACAGAACGATACCGATCCCTTTTCCATGAGAATTCAGAGCTCCGTCAAAATGCAGAGTCCACATATCATCTCTGATTTGATTTACGGACATCAGTTCCTCATCCGGAAACTCTGATCGGACTGGATCAAATCGAGGAAGGGGATGATGAGCAAGATGTTCTGCTATGGCATAGCCCTTGATCGCTTTCTGCTGAATGTAAGTGATGTCAAATTGAGATAGAAAGCTTTGCCATCGCGCTAACCTATCAGTAAGAACGGATTTCTCCAGAAAGAATTTGATCGGATTCATCCTAGCGATGAGATGGACTTCATGGGCCAGAAAATAATACTTCAATTTCTGAACGACCCAGACCAATGCTGCACATGTTTTCTCCATCGCCGTATATCTCTGTTCAGCGGGGTTGAGAAGTTTAGAGAGATAGTAGGCTGCCCTCTCTTTTCCTTCTTCATCCTCTTGTGCTAGGACAGCCCCCACTGCATCATCCAGGACTGAAATGTAAAGTATCAATGGTTTGCCTGGAGATGGTGGTCTCAAAACAGGAGGACTTGCTAAATAGTTCTTTAATCCATCGAATGCCTCCTGACACTTATCGTCCCAATCGAATTTGACTCCCGGCTTGGTAAGCTCGTAAAACGGCTTACACCTTTGTGAGTGCTGGGAGACAAAGCGGCGAATAAATTGTAACCTCCCGATTAATCCTCTCAACTCTTTCAAGTTTTTGGGAGGGGGCATTTCTCTAATAGCCTTCGCCTTGTTAGGATCGATCTCAATTCCCCGTTTACTGACAATGAATCCAAGCAATTTCCCTGAAGATACCCCGAATACACATTTCTTGGGGTTCATCTTTAACTGATATTCTCTCGATCTTTCTAACACCCTTGCCAAAACTTTGGCGTGCTCAGCCTTTGTTTTAGATTTAACTAATAAGTCATCCACGTACACTTCCAAATCTATGTGCATCATGTCATGAAATATTGCCATCATAGCCCTTTGATAGGTGGCTCCAGCATTCTTTAATCCAAATGGCATGACAACATAACAGTATGTTCCCCATGGTGTAGTGAATGACGTTTTCTCTTGATCTTCTTCTGCCAACTTAATCTGATTATATCCTGAAAATCCGTCCATAAATGATAACGTCTCATAGCCAGCAGTATTATCAATGAGTACATCAATATGAGGCAATGGAAAATCATCTTTAGGACACGCCCGATTCAAATCGCGGAAGTCAATGCAAATTCTGACCTTCCCGTCCTTCTTCGTAACCGGGACTATATTGGCCACCCATTGTGGATAGAGGACAACTCTAATAAATTTAGCTTTATGCAATTTGTCGACCTCTTCCTTCATTTTTAGAGCCATTTGTGGGTGGAATCGCCTTAATTTCTGCTTAACCGGGCTAGCTCCGTCCTTTAATGTTAATCTGTGTTCAACTAAAGATGAGTCTAACCCTGGCATATCTTCATAACTCCAGGCGAAAGTGTCCTTATAGTCCTTAAGTACTTGTATCATTGCCTTCTCATCCTCTGTAGAAAGATTTTTACTGACGAGGACAACCTTAGGTTCGTCTTCAGTCCCTAAATTGATTTCTTTGGTGGGCTCTTCTACGGCAGCTGAGGGTTCATCGAATCTCTTTACTCCACTGGCATATGCCTCAGCTGCATCCTCGTCATCTTCCTCATCAACAATGGGGTCCTTTTCATGTACTAATTCATATACCCCGTACCCATCATTGACTGACCCATCGTCCATACAATCTTCTGGCATCTGAATTGGATTTTCTAAAAGCTGAGGGATTAAAGAACAAGAAGAGCACTTATCAACTAAGTCCTGGAGGTACCTATCTGGAATTTGCCTACCCTTAGGCTTCCTAGACTTCCTAACCTGACTAGACTGCCTAACTTCACTAAACTCACTGTCATAACCTAACGAAGACGAAGCAGGATGAAAATCCTGAGATACAAGTGGAAATACAAGAGAATCCTCCCGAGGGGAGGGACAGAGTAAATCTAGGAGAGAAGCTTGACCGAAGGACCCGCGCGGCGGGGTGCAATCGGACAAGTAAGATGTTTCCTCAATGAGGATTTGGGAAGAATTTGTTGCCAAATTGGCGTTTTTTTTTTGACAATGAAAGAATTAAACATAAAGCAGGAATGAATAAAAATGGGAGGAGAATCAGACGGAGGAAGTGGCACCAAAGCCAGAGGATTAGGGGGATCATATAGTAATATGTCCCAAATCAGATTATACAACCTCTCTAGATCGAGAGGAGGTTGTAGTATAATGTCCCGAGGGGACAGAGTAATCATGACGGGCGGAGCCCGTGGAATATCTTCAATTATGACCCGCGACCAAGTCGGGGTCAAGAGTAGTGTACGGAAAAGAGTATGGAGCATGAAGACATGTGAAGGATATGTCCCCCTCCAGAGCAGATCTGTTGTGTAACCAGCTTGATAGGGGTCATCTGGCTCCCCTTCGTCAGTCTCTTCAGATAGCAGTATCCGCTTGTCAAATATGGCACCAGGGCTTTCAATCAGTTCATCAATCTGCGGCGGCCACTTAGGTTCTGCAGGATCCAGGAATAGTCTGTTCAGTGTAATATACAGGTCCCTCAGGTCGAACCACCTGTACCATTCACATTCGGGATCATGGAATTTCCTCCTTTTCATAGGCCGCAGAGCCTCCAAGGATTGGTACGTAAGTAGTTCAGAACAATGTCTGGCCAAGTCCCTCCCATATATGTCATGGAAGTCAAAACAGGAAGTAATGACCACCGTATTGTCGTAGCTAAGTATGGGCCCTTTCACAAAGTGCGTACACAGGGTCCATGTTAGGGGATCTCGGCCTTCTTTGGGTGGTGTAGACATTGCCTCCCAGATTTTCGGACCTTCTTTGATTTCTGCTTTCTGAACCGGATCTTGCTTCAGTTTTATTGGCCTATAGCCCAGACCACTTCCAGGTGCTGCTCGATGATTTCTAATAGGAGTGGTCCTGCCTTGCAACTGTGTGCCCAGACCTTTCCCAGGCTCGTAGCCGTTTTTCATCATAATCCTCCATCCTGTGGTACTCATGCACTTCCCCCTCTTGATAGCATCTAATGGGTATGGAGAAATAGTAGCGGCTTTCAGAGGATCAGCCACTGGACGGTAGACCTGTAATACCGACAGAAAAGGTTGTCGGCCAGGTAAGACAGCAGATTTAATGTTCAAGGTATGAGCAGCAGCAAGGATCGGCATGCTCGTCACTTTAATTATTCGTCCTTTGTAAGGAAATTTGAGGCATTGATGATTCGTAGAAGGAATCGCCTCAAGAGTTTTAATATAAGGACGACCTAAAATGGCATTTATGGAAGGGTCGATTTCCAGGATGTGAAATTCGACCTCTGCATGACTTACAGGGCCCAGCTCCACCTTTAAATAAACCATTCCCAGAGGGGAACGGGTAGAATTGTCATATGCTGTCACTGAGATGGGGCTGGGCAGCCATTTTTCTTTGGGCACACCGCATAGCTCCAGGGTCTTCGGAGGTAAGACATTGATCGAAGCCCCTGTGTCGACCAGGCATGCATCCACGGCCTTCTTACAGATGTTGACCGTGATGCTCAGTGCCATGCTTCTGGCTGCCGGCGGTGCTAGTTCCGATGTATGAAATGTTATGGAGGGCTGATCCCCCTGAGGAACTAGTAGTGTTGTAATCTTCTCTACCGGCACGTCTTCATTAACCATCACCTTCTTCAGATATTCCATCAAAGCTTCTTGGTGACTCTTGGATCTTTTGATCAGTTCGAGTATAGTGATCCGTGCCGGTGTCCGATCCAGGTGTTTTAACAAGTCGTATTGAGTGCCTGGTGCACTCTCTTCATTATGGGCTTCCTCAGTCGGCTGTGATGGGCCGTCTCTTACTGTGGACTGAGGAAAGACCTTGTTGAAAATCCTTCCACTCCGGAGCGCGTGTTCCTCAACCGTGGAGGATCCGGGTGACACTTTAAGTACCGCAGGGTTGGATGGTGCGGATGGCGCAGAGGGTTGGTATGTAGGTGATGGCGTAGGGCTAGGTGGTGATGGCGCGGTGCGGATTAAAGGCCTAGATGGTTGGATGGTGGATGGGTAAGTGGTTGGCGAAGTGGGGAATGGTACGCGTAATAGCGGTCTAGATGGTAAAGGGATATCTGGGTAGGTGGTGGTGGTAGCGGGTGAAGTAGGAAATGGTATGCGTAATAATGGCCTAGATGGTAGAAGGGGCGCGTTATTGGTTTGCGGAGGGTTATATGATGGAGGCGTAGGAGTGCGGGGTGTAACGGGTCTAAGGAAGGCGGGTAGTGGTAATGGGTTATTGGGCGTGGGCGAGTGATATGTGGGTGTGGGTATAGGGGTGATGGTAACGGGTTGTGGTCTGGGTATGTGGATGGTGCGTCGTGGTGGTCGCTCTGCGGTACTTTGAACGTGACCCGTTGAACAAAGAGAGGAAGAGTCCTCTATTCTCCACTGCTGCCCACGACCAGCCTCAGACTGGCTGTTCGTCAGAATGGGAGCAACCTGGTTTTGGTTCTGGTGCTCCGGGAGTGGATTCTGCACTATGCCCATGTTGGGTGGTGCTGCTGCTTGTGCCGGTGGTCTTGCTTGCTGCTGCTGCTGCTGCGGTCTCCTCGCCTTCAGGGCTGTTATGTACTTTTTCATCTCCTCCCAGTCTATGCCGCCCTGCTCGTTGAGATCATGAATATAATCTCTGAACTGAAAGCAGGTGTCAATGGTATGCCCAGGTTGCCTATGGAAGTAGCAATACCTAGACGTATCGGCATTTTGAGGCCAGACGGCCTTCTCTCTCGGCAAAACTAAGGCATTGGCTGCCATTAAAGCACTGAAGATATCCGCCAAGGATTCTGGGAGGGCCAGGTACTCTGCCCTTTTCGGGCCTGGAGGTCTCCTCTGCTGGTTGTAGTCACCAGGAGGAGGGACATTGTGGTACGCCGGCGGTGCGCGCGGCTGGTACTGGGGCTGTTGCTGTTGCTGCTGATGTGGCTGCTGATACTGTTGTTGATACTGTTGTTGCCGTTGCGGCTGTTGCTGTAGCTGATTCGGCTGCTGGGGCCGCTGATACTGCTGTTGGTAATGGGGGTTCTGCTGCTGCCTGTACCCCTGTTGGTTCGGCTGCGGTGGCCTCTGGTACTGCTGCTGGTTCCTCACAAACTGGGGCGAGTTATTGTTCATGGTACTGACTTGCTCATGAGAGAGCGTGCCCTCAGTAGTCGGACCTGTGCTAGGAGAATTCGGCACTGCAGGCTTCCGAGGTGGAGGCCTGCTAGGTCTGTGAGGATCAAAGACGCTAGAGAACGTAGCGTCCTTGAAGGCATTCTGGCAGTACCGTGCTCTTTCATAGAGCTCTGCCATGTTAGTCAAATTGTTCAAGGAGAGGACTAGCTTGAACTGGGGCGTGGCGTTAGAAATCAACATTTTCACTTGTTCAGATTCGGACAAGTGATCTTTCACCTTTTCAGCCAGGCCCCGCCACCTGTCAGCAAAACTGACAAACTCCTCATCTGGTTTCATCTTTTCTGCAATGAGGTCCGTGATAGACAAGGATGGTGCAACTCTGTCCTGGTATCGTTGGATAAATTTGCGTGAAACGATACCGTAATCCTCTACTTCGGAGGGTTCCAGAGAAAAGAACCACTCGAGGGCTGGTCCCTCTAGAGATCTCCTGAACAAGAAGGCCAACGACCTCTTGTCATTCTGCCAGAAAGAGGATTCGTACATGAACTCCTTCAGGTGCGTGAAGGGGTTATCAGTACCGTTATACTTTCGATACACTGGCATTTCAGAGAGTGGCAGATGGAATACTGGCAGGCTTGGTAAATTGATTTCTGGCACAGCTTTAACCCCCATCATCTTCTGGAGGTTGTTGAACTGTTCATCCATGCGCTCCATCTTGGCCAGCAACGTTTGCGTGGTCAGATCTGCCTGGGGAGGAGGAGGAGGTGGAAGTACTTGATAGGCCTGCTGCCTAGAGTACGTTGGACAAGGAGGATAATAAGGATGAGGTCCGACAGAGCTTCCGCCATGCCCGAGGGCATTTTGATAAATAGGCGTTTGCGGTCTAGCCGGTTGCCTGGATGATGGAAGTTGTGGCCCAGTTGGCCGAGAAGTAAGATGAAGGCCTTCCATGGCCTGATGGATATAAGGAGGAGGAGGAGGAGGTTGTTGAGTAACAACGGGGGGAGCCATAGGGTTCGGCTCAACAGGCTGCATGGGTGTCTTCCCCTTCAAAATAGACTGGATCGCCTCGAACTGCTGAGGGTCCAGTCGGGAGGCAAGAACTCCCAGGGCATTGACAAGATCCATAGGATCGGAGGATGAGGGATCATGCTGATTCATGTCCCCCTCTAGATCAGGATTAGGGATCGCATATTCATGCGGGGGAAGATCAGGATATTGATCGTGTGGATGAAAAAGAGGAGTCCGGACATTCCCATCATGTCGAACTGGAATGGGGACAGAATTACGGGAGGCATCAGCATCTCTCCCGTTCTCATAGTTGTAGTCTGAATCGCGAGGGGCATTAGCATCTCCCTCGTAGTTGATGATGGCGTCTTGAGCCATACTCAAGTCTCTGCCTGATCGCAGCAACATGATATCAGATTCCCTTTTCAAAGATTTAATCAAACAAGTTGTACAGAGATTAATCAAACAAGTGGATGCTTAACGTGATTTTAGGGTTCCTTGTTGAGTTATTTGAATTGGATTAAACCACAATTTCGCTCAGGGAAAGGATCCTAGTTTCAGTTCAGTTTCCACCGTTATTCTCTAGGGTTTTCTCTCACAACGCTTTCGGAATCTAGCCGGGACTTCAATTGGTACAACCAGCCCGATGATCAAGGAGGAATACCTTGATTTTGGGGACTTATGGAGGTCTCAACGTCAACTTCTCTAGTCTGATCAAGGGACCAACCCAATCAGAGAGAGTTGCTAACGTCGAGTAATGTGTTCCTAAGAAGAGGAGGGTTTTCGCCTCAATGCGTATGCCCTGCGACCTGGATGGCCTCTAATGCTTAATAAAATAATGGGTAGCTAGCACTCAAACCACAGAAATCTGGAAACTGAAAAATAATTAAGAAACTGTATGAATCGCGTCGATGGTGGTTGACGCTATTCAAAACAGAACTTAATTCTTTCGCAGAAACAGATCTAAAAAATAACTAAAAAACTGTCTGAATCGCGTCGATGGTGGTCGACGCTATTCAACACAGAACTTAATTTTTTCGCAGAAACAGATGCAAACAGCAGAGAAAGTCTGAAGACTGAAAGGCGTCTGGGTGTGCTGACGCGGTTTTGAAAAGCGTCAGTGCTCCTGGACGCTTTTTAGTTCGCAGAAACAGTTTTGCAGGAGGATTTTCTGGGTTGAATCCTCCTCAAACAAGGTAAAAAGCAGTAAACAATCGACTCATGCAAAGATTTTTAGTTTCAGATTTTAAACATGATGATTTACTAACTAAACAACTAGGAAATCACTCAATCACACATCATTTTTATCACAAAAACAGCTTTTTCTGAACTAATCAAGGGGAGGGCAAGATCTTGCCACTGGGGTGTGCACGTGGTGCACGAGGGAAATTAATTAAACTAAACACTCACCAATTGGTGAGGACGTGTCGAAAGACACAAATGGTGCACCGTGGGTGCCCGATATGATGATAGCAAGAACAAAAAGAAACTAAAAGACGGCGAGACCAAGTCCCACCGTGATCGCCAAAAGAGTTGTAGGTGCTGAAAATGCTCGTGTGATTAATATGAAAAACTATGTTGTTTAGTGTAAACTAACCTATTAAAAACAGCAACTAAAGTGCAGTGATCGCCAGAAACTTTTAACTAAAAAGCTTCAAAAGAGATTTGATCGCCTACCTGTTTGAACGCGGAAGAATGAGTCATTGGTTCCCCTCCTTCAGCCGGCTGAAGAAAGAGAGCCCTTTCTTTGTTCTTTTGTTCTTGCTGTTGAGGTTGAGGATCGTCCAGAAGTTCTTCTGGCTTGGTGCTTGATTTCCACCTTTTGATCTCTTGTTGTTGTTGAGTACAGCAGAGACAAATACAGAAAATGCAATGAAGAAATACTGATGAGAATTCAAATGGAAGTAATATCAAAACTAACCATGATGTTAAACATGCTTAAAAACAGCAACTCACTTGTTTAATTGGCTTTGAAACCCCTTAAATCAAATGGGTTTTGGAAGATTAATACTGTGGTGTGTGTTGCATGAAGTGATTATGAAGAATGAAACTAATGAATATGTGAAATGAAATTAAAAAATGAAACACTTATGCCCAGTTGGAGCCTTGAAAGGATGAAGATCTTGAAAGGGACGCCGACTTCTGGAAATGGCAGCTCTCCGGCGTTACGACGTTGTTGCTTCGATCTTCAAATCGCTATAACGCTATGGCTCAACTCAACTTAATTCTCTCTCTTTTTTTTTACTCCCTTCAACATGTAAGGTATTTATAGGCATTTTCTGCGTTCGCGATTAACATAGAAAAATCTAGGATTTATCTATTTTAACCGACAGATAATTACTGATTAATTCATCTTTATCTGTAATTATGTAAAACGCGTCCACCATGGCTGACGCCTTTCAGATTAATTAAGATAAGGATAAATATCCGGGAAAACTTATCTTTATCTTTATTAGCTAAAACGCGTCCACGTGTGTAGATGTCTTTTACACTAATTAAGATAAGGATAAACATCCGGAAGAGAAGTTAAAATAGCTTAGGAAACCTAAAACGCGTCGACCTTACCAGACGCTTTTTAGTTAATAAATCAATTGATTGAAATTCAAATTTAAACGCTAAAATAGGAATAAACTCTAAATCGCGTCCACATGAGTCGACGCCTTTTAGGATTCTGAAATTTGAGCTAAAATCAATTCAATTGATTAACTTAAACATATCTGTTTGACCCGACACTCAAAAATATCAATAAAAATTCATTAATGATTAATTATCAAACCATTATGAGGCATTATTATATGATATGAAATTTACTCAAAATGATGTCAAAATTAGCGTGTCTACATAGAGGTTTGTGCACCTCTCTCTCTCATACTCCGATGTATTTCTACCTCCCTCTCTCTCTCTTGTACTCGCCATAAGGCCTTCTTTCATTTACTTATTAATTCTAGAATTTATTGTAATCTGATCGAGGCAACCGAGGAAGGAGCGAGGACGATCCACAGCTGCAACCAGAAAGGCGAAAAGATGGAGATCTCTTGCCTATGTGATTGCAGGATATCTAATGTAAATGTTATGATTAGATTGTGTGTGCGTTTGACTGTTGGCTCCAGTCAAACCCACTGTGCTATCCATGACTACACTAATGACATGTATGTGATGCATTGTTTATCTTTTGATTATGAATCAAAGCAGGTTATAGTATTTAGTAAATATATACGATATATTTATATACTATCACCTAGAAGAGACCAAGATAAAAAGTTATCTAATACCCTCAGATAAACTCTAAGCCGTAACGCGAGTAGTTAAGAACTTACCGCGTGGTCCACCATCGTTATAGTCATAGGATTCGAATCACTTTAGGCAGGTTTGTTGTGCTATCCACAAGGCCTGCTTAATTGGGAGGAGAAACTGTGGCTATGGCATTAGATGCCTAAAGATCGGGGTAGAGGAACCATGTAGCTTTGTTGTGCTATCCACAAGGGCTGCATGTAAATCTATGCTCGTCGCGTAATGATGGTTAGCTTAGACTAGAATTAGTGGTTTGTTGTGCTATCCACAAGGCCATTAAATCTCTGGGGACCAAAGCTATGATCAGATATTGCAAGGAGTTGCAAATCCCATGAGTTGGGTACTCTCTGATTGTATTACAGTTTGTTGTGCTATCCACAAGGCTGTAGTGCAAGTCATTGAGATTCTGATCCCCACTAGGAGACTGTCGGCTTCTCCCGTTCTATATAACTGAGGGTTATACAGTCCGTCGAAAATTAGTAGGAGTTAAACTTGAACAAAAGACCTTGTCTTGTTTTAAATTTTAATAATTAAATATATGCTAAATAGATTTTACTTATCTCCTGTAGGGAATTATGTCGTCGAATAACCCACTCCGTGGCATACTTGATGCCGTTTTGACTTACCTGATCTACTCAGATTGGTTCAGAAGTCTGAAGAATGTCTTCAGATCTGAGCGCAATAACTTTGTCCCTGGAGCTGATCCTCCTACTGAATCGGCATTGGATGCCCCTGAAGCAGGGATGATAGATAACGATAAAGGATCGAAGGACAAAGGTAAAAGAATAATGAAGGGTGACTGCTTCTACTATAAGCAGTATGGTCACTGGAAGAGGAACTGCAAGGAGTTCCTTTATGATAAAGCTCATGGAAGAGTGAAGCTGTCTGAAGCTTCAGATATCTATATGATAGATATCAACTTATCAGTTAGAGATTCCACATCGTGGGTATTGGATACCGGATGTGCTTCTCATATATGCCATGATGTGCAAATGCTGACAAGTAAGCGCAAGCTGAGACAAGGTGAGGTGGAATTGAGGCTAGGAAACGGCGCAAAAGTTGCGGCGGTTGCTGTTGGGACAACAAACCTCAGGCTTCCATCGGGAGACACCTTACTATTGGAAGATTGTTATTATGTTCCTAGCATAATAAAGAACATCATATCAATATCTTGTTTGGACAAGATAGGATATAGGTTGACTATTGAGAATAGAAGTTGTTCGATTTATTATGGTAATAAATCAATAGCTTCGGCATCTTTAGTCAACGGTTTATATCTATTAGATGTTTCTCATTATAATCTTCAGATTGATAATGCTCTTAAGAAGAGTAAGAATTGTGTGAACCAGGCCTACATGTGGCATTGTAGACTTGGGCACATTGGCGAAAGCAGGTTGCAAAAGTTGCACAAGCATGGTTACTTAACAGCATTCGATTATGAATTGTTTGCAACATGCGAATCCTGCCTTATGGGAAAGATGGCAAAATCTCCATTTATTGGACATGGAGAACGTGCCAAGGACATTTTGGAACTAATACATTCGGATGTATGTGGTCCAATGTCCACCCAAGCCAAAGGTGGCTTTTCTTACTTCATCACATTAACCGATGACTTCTCAAGATTCGGCTATGTGTACTTAATGAAGTACAAGTCGGAAGCATTTGAGAAGTTCAAGGAGTTCCAGAATGAGGTGGAGAAGCAGTTAGGAAAGAGTATTAAAGCTCTTCGATCAGATCGAGGAGGAGAATACTTGAGTACTAATTTCACACAATTCTTAAAGGATAATGGTATCCTTTCTCAGCTGACCCCTCCATATACACCACAGATGAATGGTGTATCAGAAAGGAGGAATCGCACCTTGTTGGACATGGTGCGATCCATGATGAGCTTTTCGGGATAACCAGTGTCCCTCTGGGAGTATGCTCTAGAGTCAGCAGCATACCTACTGAACAGAGTACCCAGCAAGTCTGTGGCCTCTACTCCATATGAGATATGGAAAGACAGGAAACCAGAATTTAAACATGTTATGGTCTGGAGTTGTCCTGCTCATGTAAAGAGGCATGATCCAGATAAGCTGGAATCACGAACTGATAAATGTAGGTTTGTGGGATATCCAAAGGAAACCTTTGGATACTATTTTTACCATCCTGATGAACAAAAGGTGTTTGTCGCCAGGAAAGCTGTCTTCCTGGAAGAGGAATACCTCATCCAGGAGAACAGTGGGAGTGAAATAGTACTGGAAGAGGTTCCAGATCCCCAAACAGCTGCATTATCATCAGATGAGATATCAGTTCCTAAATCTGTTCAGGTACACACAGATGAGCCTCGTAGATCTGGTAGAGTACCTAGACTACTCGAACGATATGTGGGACATATCGCTGAAGGTGAGTCTAAGGTACAATATAATGAGGATGATGATCCTAAAACCTACCAGGAGGCCATAGAAGGCCCAGAAGCCGGGAAATGGCGAGAAGCCATGAACTCAGAAATCCAGTCCATGTACACCAACCAAGTTTGGAACTTGGAAGACTTGCCCGAGGGTATTGTACCTATCGGTTGCAAGTGGATCTTTAAGAGAAAGATCGGTGCTGATGGACGGATCGACACTTATAAGGCAAGGTTGGTGGCAAAGGGATATCGTCAAAGGCAAGGAATTGACTATGACGAGACTTTCTCACCAGTTGCCATGATAAAGTCGATCAGAGTTCTGCTCGCCATTGCTGCATATTTTGATTACGAAATCTGGCAGATGGATGTGAAGACTGCCTTCCTCAATGATAACCTTGAGGAAGAGGTATATATGATACAACCAGAAGGTTTCACATCCAAAGAATCTCCAGATAAAATGTACAAGCTTCAGAGGTCCATTTATGGACTGAAGCAAGCTTCCCGGAGCTGGAATATAAGATTTGACGAGGCTGTCAAGTCTTATGACTTCATTAAGAATGAAGATGAGCCTTGTGTGTACAAGAAGACCAGTAGGAGTGCAGTCACTTTTCTAATTCTTTACGTAGATGACATACTACTCATTGGGAATGATGTAGCTATGATGTCATCAGTAAAGGTCTGGCTGTCGAAAAACTTCTCTATGAAGAATTTGGGAGAAGCATCCTACGTATTAGGAATACAGATCTATAGAGATAGATCAAAGAGGATGCTTGGAATGACCCAATCCTTGTACATAGATACCATAGTCAAAAGGTTTGGCATGGAAAATTCCAAGAGAGGTTTCATACCGATGAGACATGGAATCAATCTCTCAAAGGAGCAGTCTCCTAAGACTCCTGATGGGAGGGCATTCATGGATAGAATACCCTATGCCTCTGCCGTAGGATCTATCATGTATGCCATGCTATGTACACGGCCTGATGTTGCATTTGCTCTAAGTGTTACGAGCAGATTTTAGGCTGATCCAGGCGAAGAGCACTGGAAGGCAGTGAAATGCATCCTTAAGTACTTGAGAAGAACTAAGGATATGTTTCTTGTCTATGGAGGAGGTGACTTGAAACTGCGAGGCTTTACTGACTCGAGTTTCCAGTCAGATCCAGATGATAGCAAGTCAACATCTGGATTCGTGTTTACTTTGAACGGAGGGGCAGTGTGCTGGAAAAGTTCCAAGCAAGTAACCACTGCAGATTCGACGACTGAAGCTGAGTACATCGCTGCAGCTGAAGCCGCCAAGGAAGCAGTGTGGTTGAAGAAATTCATCACCGACTTCGGCGTAGTTCCCAGCATCTCTGAGCCTGTTCCACTATTGTGCGACAACAATGGAGCTATTGCGCAAGCGAAAGAGCCACGGTCTCATCAGAAATCAAAGCATATTTTGAGGCGCTTTCACCTTATCAGAGAGATCATATCCAGAGGAGATGTAGTAGTGGAAAGAGTTCCATCCGTCGACAATGTAGCAGATCCACTGACAAAGCCGTTGGCTCAAATTGTGTTTGAGCGTCACCTAGAGTCTATGGGCTTATTGTATAAAGTTGATTGGCTTTAGTCCAAGTGGGAGATTGTTAGTTTAGGTGGCCTACAAGCCAATCTAACAATGTAAATCTCGTTCATTATTAATAAAATGGCATAATATTCATTATGTGTAAATCGCGTTAATTATCGTTTCATAATGAAGTCCGTGAATATGTGCTATGATGATCAGATTATGATGAGATCATACTACTGAGACTGATCACTTAAACACACATATTCTTAATCGTTCATAGTCGGAGGATATCTGAGAAGGACATCGGATATCCGGTTAGACTAGTACATATTACTCCTGCTCATATGATGATGATGAATGGTCTCATAAGTCATTTGTGTGGAGACACTAAGGTGAATCTGTAGGTGCTCATTGGAGAATGAGTTCACTGAACTGATCCGACTGAATCGCTGGATGGTATTGTACCTCACTGTCAACCAGCTTGATTCTATTGTCGCAGTTGCGTGGATGGTCCTCGGACCTGAGACACCAAGGACACCTTGGCGGTGGACTTCTGTACTTTGACCTTGGTCTACGAATCTCTAGCCATGGGATTCTAATACGCCAAGGATTGGGTACATCGGAATACCGTCGAAGGGAATTGTGTGTCAATAAGGAATCATTCGCTCTCGGTACTTAGAGAGAGAATGCTCTAGGAAGGATGCGCGAAAGTCCCTGGCCAGGGCGGACGATAATATCGGGAAAGGAGTTTTCCGATATTCATCAGCGGCATCCAATCCAAGTGAGTCGACCGGTTAGGGTTTGACAGCTCGCCATACCCTGAGTTGACTCGAGAGCATTGTACGAATGAAGGATTATATCCACGCGGTAACTGTCGACGGAAAGGTTCCAAGAGTGGGTTACTTAACCCCAAATACCTTCCGGGTTCACGCGGTGTTGCTTGGCACCCAACGTGATCGGAGGCCCTGTCGAATTCGATGTGCGACATCAATTAGATTGATTAATTGATTAATAAAGGGTTATTAATTAATTAATAAAGCCAGTGAGGAGTCACTGGGCTTACTGGGCCATTAACTGGACTGGTACTTGGGCCTAGAGGGTCACACGCAAATGATTCTCAAGGCGATGGATAAATAAGTGGGTTTTATACAAACCGGGGGTTTTTATGAAAAACCGCGCGGTTAGTATAAAACATAGCGAACGGGCTGAGCAGGCCAAGCTGCTGCTAACTCTAGCCGCCCCTCCTCGTTTTCTGTCTTTCTCTGACGCCCAGGCAGATCCAGATCTGCTCCGCCACTTCTCTGAATCCCGTTCGACGGAAAATCGTCCGCGCGCTGCGGCGATCATTGCGGCGACCGGCGGAGGCTTCGTGGGCTGCGAAGAACGATGAACTCGAGGATATCCGTCGCGGGGAGGATCGCGTGGACTTTGCTAGAGGTCGGGCGCTTGCGCGGCTTGCGGTGTCACACCGACGGAACCAAACGGCTGCGGATTCGAATCCGCACACGGTGAGAACTTCGATAATCCGATTATCGTATTTTAGATTTCAAAACGGGAACGGATCGCTGTAAATATTTTGTTTTTCCGCTGCGTGAGCGATCCGAAGAAACCGAGAAAACCCAACAACTACTAAGTGCTGGCGCCAAACAATGAGAGATGAAGATTGAAAGGGGGTTATATTAGTTCGGAACAAGATTTTTTGGATCTATTCCTTTGAATTATTACGTACCCTTCTTGGATACATAAAAAACAAGTATATTTACACTGCTCCATCATTTTAAGAGTTAATGACTTGTTCATCTTACTTTTGGTCTAAAAAAATAGGTCCTGAAGATCTAGTTCTCATTTGTCTCTCGGCCAAAAGCAAAAGAACTGAAATCCATATCAGGTGCAATAAATGCTTCCATCAGAGGCCCTATGCGTCCAAATAGACTTTTACAGGTTGGCTCAATGGTTTTTTATCAGTTTGATCTATTTATTCAAGTATACGGTTGATTGTTTCAATCTTAAAACAGCATAATCTAAAAAAAGTTTTACATTTCAGTGTTTTTAGATGTTCAGTATAATAAAAAAGGCATAATCTATTTATTCAAATATGCTGTGCAGCGGCGTGCTCTCCACGCGTGATGCAGTCATGCAGTGTCAGCTCATGTAATCCCCTTTTTAAATTTTTTTTTTTCGACTGTGGTATCTAAGATTATATTTAAGTTGAAATGAATCTCTAGCTTGGCATTTTTTTGAAATAAAAAAAAAGCACTGCCTACTGCCGTCCAATGAAAGAGAAGCAGTGTTGAGGGGAATGAGGCAAATATTACTCAAAATAAAATCTTGTTTGAGCCTTGCTATCTATTTGGAAGCTCATTTTCTTATTTGATTTTTAGGAAAGGTCAAACCAAAACAAGAATATTTAAATTTTTGTTTTATTTTATGAGTAAACAAACAAATGCTCTCTAATTTTAAAATCGTAAAATTTTACCGAACAATAACCCCAAAGTGGAAATGGGCTGCTCCCACTAAAATCTGTAGAATCATTCGGCTTATTGGTCAATCGGCTCAATTATTTGGTCCCATCTGGGTTTCAAAACCTTGATTTAGTGCATTTGTTAGACCAACTTTCAAAGCCATGGTTTAATGCATACTTTGGACAAATAAAATTAAATAAATGTTTAAACTTCGAATAAAATGAAATGATGAATTACTGTTCTCTTCCTATTTTATCTACATGTTTTGATAATAACAAATTATGCAAATAAAATGTTCAGTCTTTTCTTGAGTAGTTACTAAATATATTCATCGAATAACTTGCCTAGATTCATCATGTTAGTCAGGTCTTAGTTTCATGATGTTCCGAGACTTAAATCGATTTTAGGAGTTAATTGGGTTCAGACTCATGTTATATCACTTGATGGATAGTTCTTGCGATTATCAGCTACTTTTACGATTAACTTGCACCTACTCCACTATCTTGCTCTTTCTGTGAAGATTTGATTTGATTCTCTTAGACTATTTTTGTTCAAACCTCTGGGGTGCTCCGGAAGCTTGTCTCCTCCTTGTCCATTGTCTACAAGAGTCAAACATGTTAACGTTAGACCTGTGAAGATAATGTTAGACTCAAAAGCCCTCTTACAGAGTAAATGGATAATTGTTGTGTCTACGTAGCAAGTTCACATTGGATTATAAATTGAACGTTGTGGACAGACAAGTCGATCCCGAGCACATACACTCTCTAGAATTCAAAAAGCTCTAGCTCACAAGAACTCTTAATGCCCAAATTCACACAAAAAGAGAGAGAAAAGAAAAGAGAGAAAGCTCAAGAGCCTAGCCTCCACCCATGCACTTAGCGCCCTCTTCTTCCTCACTTCTGTTGTGCTACGCAAGAAGCTCCCGAAGCCTTCCTCACCAATCAAGACCTATTTCTCTATTCACATCTCCTGTCTTGAATTGTTTGTTTGATTTTCATTGCACAGACTGTAGCCTTCAAAAAGCATTTACTATGTAATTGATCTATTGTTCCTCCTTCTAGTGTTGAAGGAGAAGACTAGTTGAGGCTGAGTGTTGGACCAACAAGAGGTCGGTAGCATGCGTTCCATCTAGTTAAGAAGAAGACCAACTGCGATTGAGTGTTGGACCTACAGGAGGTTAGTATTCTATGTTCCCTCTAATTAAGAAGAAGACCAATTGCGGTTGAGTGTTGGACTTGCAGGAGGTCAGTATTCTATGTTCCCTTTGATTGAAAGGAAGACCAAATAGGGCTGGGTGTTGGATTAGCAAGATATTAGTATCATGTATATCTTGTGGTTGAGATGAAGACTAATTGCAGCTCGGTGGTTGGACCTATAGGAGGTCAATATTCTATGTTCCCTGGTTGAGAGAACGACCAGTTGCAACTAGGTGGTTAGACTGGCAGGAGGTCAGTATCTTGTGTTCCTTCTAGTTGAGAGAAAGACTAGTCGAGACCAAGTGTTGTACTTCCAGGAGGTCGTATCCTATGGTTGTATTAGCTTTATGCTAGTAGAGTCCAAAGGAGGTTGACTTGGGACTAAACGTAGGTCTGTGGACTAAACTAGTATAAAATATGATGTGTCATGTCTCATTGTGTGTTTGCTTTAGTTTCTTTTATCCGCTTCTTCAGTTTGTTGCATTTTTTTTTACTGTGATTGTATTTTATTTTGGAACTCATTCACGTCTTGAATTAGGCTATTACCTGGGCAACACGAAAGCAATTAGATATGTATAATTTTGATATCTAAATTCATGTTAATTAATATGCATAATATGAGCCTACAATATATGGATGGATAATTCATAAAAATAAAAATAAAAGAGATTTTATATATATATAGTCTTGTAAACCATCATATTTGTATATATACTACTGACTCCCATATTGTTACACTCCCAATTTGGTTCAATTCACTGACTTATGATTGTTAACTAGAGGGCCTTTCAAGAAGGGTCCAAAGATTGGGGGTTAAAATAAATATAAAAATTACAAGGACTAATAAGGAATACTGAAAAATTGTAGAGACCTAAAAGTAAAAAAATTTCATTTTTGCGTCTCAAAATATTGCAAAATAAGTTGAATTAGAACTGTTCTCTCATATGCATAAAAATACAATTATTATATTGATAAGCATATAATTATTTTTATGCTACAATTAGAAAAATACTAAAAACATTCCTAATGTATTATGGGATGAATATAGTACATGGGATGAACATTTTTAATATTCTCTTTTTTTTGCGATTCCTAATTGAAGGGCTTTTTTAGATAGGGTTCAAAGATTTTAAGAGGTTTAATAAATATGAAGATTATAGGACTAATACGGAATATTGAAAGATTGTAGAGACTAAAAAGTAAAAAAAACTTAGAAACCTATTATGACCTTGAGAGAGGCAGAAAAAATTGTATTCTTGTCCAATGATTTAACCTTTGTGTATCCTGTTTTTGATAATTTTTAAGAATAAAGGCAAGGATACGAATATGCAAGAACACACATAAGATTAAGAATAAGGAAAATAATAGATCTACTATGCTCACTGTTAAGTAACTTTTTGCATGTCTAATAGAGTGTGTGTTTAACTTTCCACTTGCAGAAAACTTAAAATGCCATGTACGGATGTAAAAGTTACTCTCACATGGGGGATCAACATAGCAAAATTAATATATATAATGTGCCATAATCTTGTTCTCTAGTTGTGAAGAAACTTATTGTCTTCAATGAGACCTATGGGATTCTAGATTACTTTATAAGAAAAGAGCAACAATGGGTGAAAAATATGTTCCATATAATGCAAGCCTGGAAACTTAACAAAAGGCCATTGGTTTTGATCTAAATGTAAGTAATCAAAGTTTATCGAAAAAAAAACAAAAACAATTCGTAGTGCTCATTTTCCGTTTCTTTTCGATTGTCGCCTAAAACATCTAAACGCATAGCTAACCGTTGTGATTTATTTGAAGATATGAACCAAACACCGACGTACTCGAGCTAGAGCTTGAATTTTGAACTAATTTTGCAACTGCAATCTAGCACTGGTTTTCTTCTCCGTCAAACTTTATGAGTAATCTCTAATTCTATATCATGAAGACATGTATCAGTTTATGGCAACATAAGGTCAGATGTGTTATAAATAATGAAATTAGCTATTCCTATTTCTTTCAAAAATTTCAAACACTCCGCTAGAAGCCATTAAAAGCAACGCATTTGAATCCTGCATTTTGAACTTTAAGGAATGACTGGATCATTTTGTCTGGATTTTGGTGTGCCTTCATATTTAATAAATGGAGGGCAAATAGGTCATTTGCATTTGAAGTGACAGGTAACCGACTAAGTACATCATTTTTTGATGAGTCTGAAGACGTATCAAAGATCAGACAAAACTATCCAAATGATCTCATTCCAAACATTAGTGGTGTAGATCCGCTGACTCTTTAGTATCTTCTTGAGTTAACTATTCTTTTTTTTTTTTTTTTTGAAGGGACTTAGAGGCCCGATTATATACAGCTATTTATAAGCGACCAGGGTTCTAATCGAGAACTCGAGATAATCTTCTAAAGTTGGAGATAATTTCGGCTCGGTCGAAAGATCCGCCTAATCAGGCGACATTTTCAAGTCCGTCTGATTTCTGGAGAAATAATCTCACTAATTAACACGTGATAGACGTTGTTGATGCCTTGATGGGTCCTGGGCGAATCCATTATGGCTGCTTGTGCGTATTGGTGTGGTATCCGTCACTTTGTTAGGCACGTGGGGACGGGCGTGCGGCACCCTTTGCACACAACACCCCCTTCATTGCGAATCTTGCGATATACATGCAAACACGCATCAAATGTGCTTCTTATTCAGTCGGTAGGTAAAACAAAGAGATAATTTTATATTAATTATTTTTATATGTTAAATTTCAAATATGTTATGCTTATTTACATATTATCCTGCATGTCATTTTAACATGTATAACTTTTCAAATTTGTCACTTTAACAGAGTATTTAATATATATAATGCTACTGAAATAACATATTTGATAGAAATGTTATATTATAAGAATATGTGGGATGGCATTTTCGAAATGTAGCATACAAAAGTGGTTAATATGGAATTATTTCAAATTTGTAATATTTACATATGAGTGCATTTTTACAAAAATAATTTATTCATTTGAATTCACTCTCTTGTCTGGAATGAAACATAAAACAAAAGTTTACCTTTTTTTTTTAAAAAAGTTGAATTATGATAGAGGTACTCTACAGTAATTGTGTGTCGATAACGGTCACGTTGTGTTCCTTTTTACCGTAAATGCCGTATTCTTTTTGTAAATTATCAACATAAGCCAAAGTTTTTAGTTCTAAGCTCTGGAAAAGAAAATTATAGACATTTCCACGTCTCATTGACATGTCATATACTTAAAATTAAAAAATTTCATGAACTGTTTATTTACACAATTCTTTATAGAAAACTTAATTTACACAATTCTTTATAGAAAACTTAATTTAGTGTCGAGTACTCTTTTGCCACCCTCTCGTTCCACCATCTTTATTTCGATTTAAAAGTTAAATGACAAAAAAAACATTAAACTTTAATTTTGAGATTGTCATATTTTGAAGGAATAATTTTATCTTAACCACTGCTATATGTTAAATTTAAAAAATGTCATGTTTTTTTTTTTTTTTTTTTGAACATAAGAAGTGAAACTTTCATTCATAAAACCTGAGCAGTACATTGAGAGCATAAAACTAAACACCTTCCATGCAACATGAGCACGCCTATACTACAAGAGTAGTTAGGATCAAACCCTTCGAGAACACTAAGCATACAGATAAAGTACAGCAAAAACTTATTAACTAGATAGTTGACAGCCACTAGGTGCCGCAAGAGCCAACCAAGCAAGTTGGCGAGGATCGCACGCAGACCCAAGCTGGAGGTCTTCAACAAGATAAGAGAGAGCTACGTATGTGAAGGCAGCTGGCCCAAGAACCAAAGGAGCTTGGAAGGCTTACTCACAACAGCGGAGTAGGGTGATGCACACACAAACACGAGTTTCCAACTAAAGTTCGGCATTTCGTCGAACATGTAGTAGGCAGATCACAAAGCCGGCTCAGAGAAGACGACAACAACAAGACTCCCACCGGTGAGGAGGAGATTGCAACCGGTGACATCAGTGGGTACCAACTCTGAGGGGAAAACAGGTATTTGCTGAGAAGATTGGGGAGGCTGGAAGGTAAATTAGAAAGTGTACAAAACAGGTCGTTAAAATGAAAGCAAAGGAGGTGGAGTGGGAGATAGCCGCAGCTGGTGAGATGAAGGATCCTCCGACAGGAGACTGAACTAGAAGAGAGAAGATCTTCTGAGCTAAACCTTTCACAATGAAAGAGAGTAAAAACTCTCCACAAGGAAGAAGAACAGGCCTCCGAAAGGGGGAGAAAACTACCTCTCAAGAGGGGGAGGAGGGTCCGATCTTCTTAGTGGAAGAGAGATAAGCCCCTCCTCCCCTCCCGAAGAGGGCCCAAAAAAACTTGGTTCGCCGCTCTCGCCGCGTTCGCCGCTCCGCTCTGCTCCACTCCGCTAGGTCATGTCACATTTCTTTCTCTTACAAGATAATGTATCAGTCAAGTATGCCATTTTAGTGGTATATATGAAATATTTATATATATCAAATATGCCATCAAAATAGTAGTTTGAAAAATATTACGTGATATTTTTAAAATTTAACATACAAAAACAATTAATATGAAATTATCTTTACTTTGAAGATCTAGGTTTAAGATCATCCAATCTCAAGATTAGTTAATGAAAAGAGAAAACTTGCTACGCTGTCTAGCAATGTTTTTAATTTAATTTTTTTGGAGGACACGGTCTTACAGTTCGATCTTTTATTACTTATTGGAATTGAGTTTTTGATTTTCATCTTTTCTAGATCGTCTAATGAAAGATTGGATTACATGGCCATGTAGATCCAATGAGAGACTTAAAAAATATTTTTTAAAATTAAAAACACTGCCAAATGTAGCAAGTTTTATACTCGAATGAAAATGACGAAAAAAATGAAAAAAAAAGTAACTTTTACAAGTTGCCGTCAACGTATGGCGTGTGATCATCCCCTGACGCTTTTTCAAATCCAATCTGAGCGGAGAAAGCGTACAGGGTAGGTATCAGAACGTTAAAAAAGGCCACATAAAATAATCCCAATAAATAGGCACACCGGCACTTCCCCCACCCCCACCAAAGACCAAGCCCAGCTGTTAGTTTTGTTCCGTCTCCACTACCCTTCCTGACTCCCCCCCCCCCCCCCCCCCCCGGTTCCCCCCTCCCGCCTTCTCCTTTTTTACGCGGTCCTCGCGCAGGCGCCATTCGCCAGCAGTCTCGTCTTCCCCACCCGCACTTCTTCTCGGAGGGGGAGGTCGCGATCGTGGAATTCCCCCTTCCCACTCACCCAGTGGCGACCTCGCCGCCTTCCTCCTCTCCCTCCCCGCCGCGGAGGGCCGCGTCTGCGTCTTCTTCTTCTTCTGCGGCCGCCATTCCTGCCGTCTCCGAGCCGGAGATCTGGAATTGAAGCTGGATCCACTACAGGAGTCGGCGCAGCCACTGAAGCCCGCCGCGACGAACGGCCAGATCCGGTATAGATCCCCGTCGGCGGCGGAGCTCGAGGGACAGATCCATTCGCCGGCCGAGCTGGAGGCCAAGATGCGGAGGGCGCGGCAGGAGTCGCTCCCCGACAAGATCCGGCGCTTCCGGGCCGTGATCCTGGTGGTTTCAATCCCGGTGGTTCTTGTCTCGTTCGTCTTCTTCGTGATGCCGCGCAGTGGCCTGTCGGCCGACGGGAGCGGCGTGGGGGTCATCGGGCGGAAGACGGCGCCCGGGGGCGTGCCGAGGAGCTACGCGGTGATCTTTGACGCCGGGAGCTCCGGGAGCAGGGTGCACGTGTTCTGCTTCGACCACAATTTGGATCTCGTGCCCATCGGGAAGGAGCTCGAGCTTTTTGATCAGGTAATTCTTTGCTGGATCTTAGTGATTTTGGTCCGAGGCTGTCCAGAAGTCGTTATCCTTGTCTCTCTTGTAATCTTTCTGTTTTATCGCGTTCTGTTTTTGCCTGACAAGCTGTTAACATGATGTTTCCGGGTCTTTGCATCAAATATGGCGGAAAACCTTTTGCCTCTGGTCACTCGCTTCTGAGTGACAATTGAAGTCATTTGAACCATTCCCGTATCATCATGCTAATTGTAATGCAGCTGTATTTGGTGGGTTTTGGATGCAATTTGGAGGCAGCGTCACGTTGGCGCTTGGTGTTGTTTTCTGCTCCACCTTAAGAACTTTTGAGACCAATTCTTGTTCTAGGGCAATCTGCAATTCTTGTTCTTAGGTATCAAATGTATCCTATTATCGTGTTTTTTAGTGTCTGCTTTCAAAGTATCTTTCAAGGTAATAAAAGGAACTCAGCGGATAACAGAAGGGAAAAAAGGGAATCTCCTCGCATTGACAATGATCAAGTCAATAATCAGTGGCATTTATTTGCTGCTGAACCACCGGATTTATCTTTTTCAATGTGGGGATGAGAATATACTTCTAATGTTGTTTGAATCTCTTAAAAGGAAATGAAGCTTAAAAATTCATCATAAGGTTTGAGCCGCCCCCCCCCCCCCCCCCCCCAAAAAAAAAAAAGAAAAAAAGAAAAAAAGAAAAAAAAGAAAAGAAAAAAGAATTAATGTGTTTCCTCTCCAGAGAGCAACAGTGGGAAATGTATGCAATTAGGGGAGCCTGATGACACCATGGGAAATGTAACTAGGCGACTGTGGAAGAATTAAGCTCTTCAGGTCAAGCCTCGTTGTATCCTCCTAAAACCTACTTCTAACATCATTCATGGCCAAAAGCTTCTCCACTTGCCTAAGTTCCTCACTGTTGTTCATTCAAGAAGGCAAGTTATTTTCCTGATGTCTATGCATCAAAAGCTTAATGTTCTTATGTGCCATAAATTATTAAAAAGTGTTATGGAACTAAATGATTTGGACCAATACAAGTATCCCACTTGCCCTTGGGACTCAAATGGCTTGTTGAACTAGCTGTTGGAGGTCAAGGCTAGCAATGCATAGCTGGTCTCCAATGGCTAGTTTTGGATGGGGAATGGCTTGGGGCTATAAATAGCACTATTTGCCGATTCCCATCTCCATATTGACTCTTCTGGCTCTCCCCTCCCTCCCTCCCTCCCTCCCCCCTTTCTCTCTCTCTCATCAAGTTGTGGTTTGGGGTTAGCTCTTTGCATCGGGTATGGTGATAGGCTCTCACACTCTTGCTCTCTCTAACTTTCTTTCACTTTTTCTCATTCTCTCTTTTTCAACTTATGCTCTCATGCCCAGCTGTTTACACTGAGATTCAGCTAAAGAAGATACTTTAATGATTTAACAATGGCACACAAGAGCCCTAAAAAAGCATTGTCATGACATTGTTCCACAAAGAGATTTCTTAGAATGCTTTCTCTTGGGGCATAAGTAAGTAGATGCAAATGATACAAATCATATTGGATAATCTGGCATTGTATTTAGGTGACCACATCGGAATTGTGCCTTTCATTATAGGCTGCATTTTTCTATTTTTAGTCTTCTTTGTGTATTTTCTTAGATTTTTTAAGCAACAAAATAGCGGCCGATCTTGGTCATGACTGGAATGGTTGGATCAGATCGGGATCAGCCCAGGGCCGACCGATTTGTGCCCAATGACTGATCCAGCCTTCCTTGGATTAGACAAATATTCACACAAACTAGTTACTCATGGTTTTTCAGCTAAAAAGATTGTATTTCTTGGTGTCAGTGCGCCAAAAGGACATTGGTGTTACATAAAAGGATGGCATGGAACTAAATGCTTAACCAACTCTTAGCCTACTATTGCAGAACGCTGTAGGAAAATTTTGTTGTTTGCTAAGTCAAACATCTAAAGGCCAATATTCTTCTGGTGAAGCTAAAAGCATGGCATATTTTCTGTGCAACACCCGTCAAAACAAGGTAGCTTAAATATTCTACACTATGCTGAAAGTGCAGATGGAAGAAATTTGATATTTTAGGACTTCCCTGTTTAAACTTTGACTGGAAATGACTAGATTCAGTCTGCTCCAATTAGGTAAATCTTCTTCAGGCAATTATTTCTTTATGGTGGAACACTTAAAATGAGTGCATGATTTGGTTATAGTTTTTGAAAGAAGTATTTCTTGTTAGCATTGTTTACCTGTTAATTTGCAGAAAAAGCCAGGCTTGAGTTCATATTCCCAAAATCCCGAGGAAGCTGCAAATTCACTTTTATCTCTTTTGGAGGAGGCCGAGAATGTGGTTCCTTCAGAATTGAGGAAGTTAACACCCGTGAAAGTTGGGGTAATGATGATTGTCTTACAATTGTAAACTCAGAATTCTTTTTTAGTACAGTTTTTTTTCTTACTAGTTTGTTCATGATACATCTCTTATTATTTCACAAATTTTAATGTTTGTTCAGGCAACTGCAGGTCTGAGACAACTGGGTGCCGAAACATCCGAAAGAATATTGCAAGCAGTAATTGCTCTTACTTAATGAACTGGAACTTGATTTTATGAAATTTTAGCTCAATGCAATCTCATTTTCCTTTGACACCATTCATAATTCAGTAAGCCTTGGAGGTCAGACAAACAAACTGATAAACTAACCCTTTCTGCTTTCAGCAAATGTTTTTGTGTGTTAACCCAACCTTGGAAACCCTGCAGGTGAAGGATTTTCTACAAGAGAAGAGTTCATTGAAATTTCAACCAGATTGGGTCACTGTTCTTGATGGAACCCAGGAAGGTGCATTTCAGTGGGTAAGTGTTTGGAACCTAACCTAGCTATCTCTCATGTCGGATTATTTAAAAATCTTGTCGTTTTTGTTCTTTTTGTTTTTATCTGGAGAAATATAGGTCGGTTTTATTTATTTTATTTCTTGAACTATGAGAGCTTGGGATTAGCCCTCAGGGAGTCCGGGACTTCGGATCAGGCGAAGATCCGAGTATATGACCTCTCTCCACTGACCTTAGTCAGTGTTAATTACGTCAAGCAACCGCTTGACAACCCTTGATTAACCGTCCGTTGATGCCTTTATAAGATGCAACACTACTACTACAGGCAACACATGTATATGAAGATATGTTTTAGGTTAAGCTCTTGGCCTCATCCAAGTTTGGGATAGGTTTATAATTGATTGGAGGACTTTTTAAAAGGTTTTGGATTGACTCCGAGTTATCTGGATTGATTCCTAGTATTTTAGACCTATAAGGGTATTTTTGTAGTTATACCAAGTTGGAGGGTATAGAGGTATTATGGTCACTTTAAGTTTTTTAACATTTTAGAGAAACTTGAAAACCCTTAGGATGGATTTTAGACATATTTAAGTTATAAAGGTATTTTGATAATTTTACCTTAAATCGGGTTTATTAGACTTAGAGTCTATTTTTATATTTTTTTGAGATTTTTATTTATTTTTATCATATTGAGGGTATCTTGATAATTTTATCCATCTTATTAAGGTTTGGAGGGTATTTTGGGCATATGAGAGATTTTGATATTTTTTAAGATTTTTACAGATTTTTATCATAGGTGAGGGTATTTTTGTAATTTCATTAAGTTCTAGGGGGAATTTTAGTTATTTCGGAAATTTTATATGTTTTCAGATTTGGTTATCTGTTTTTTACTGGTTTTTACTGAATTTTACTGATTTTTTTATTAATTTTACTGATTTTTATTAATTAATTAGATATATGAAGGATATTTAAGTCATGTTTTTTGGTTTATGTAATTTCCAGATTTAGATTCTTGATTTTTACTGAGTATTACTGGTTTTTACAGACTTTTTCTGATTTTTATATTAATTTTACTGATTTTAAATAATTTTTACATGTTTTATTAATTAATTAAGCATGAGGGATATTTAAGTCATTTTTTAACTTAAGTATATTATTTTATGTCTCAATGTTTCATTATTGAGTTTTGATTATGAGTCTAAGATTAGTTATGTATAGGGTGAGGCCAATGATATTTTAGAATATTTAATTATGTATTTTAATTTGTTATTAAACTAATTAATTATATATGTGAAAATATAATAACATAGTGTTACTTAAGTAATAGATTCATGAACACACATGCACACACATATGCTCAAAGAACAATATTAGTATTTCATTCATCATTTCGGCATAATCCCGTCTTATAGAACGGTGATTTTACAATATAAATTCGGCAGAGCTTCCCCTTAGGAATAAACTTTAGGAAGAGAGCCTTCCGAGACGAAAAATATCTTCCAAACGCAGCAAACTCGGGCAAGAGCACCAGATTGGGTCTTCAAATGGACAGAGTTTCCCCTAGGAAATTTTGGGCCAAAGAGGCATGGAGTTCTTCCTTCCCCTTGGGGGAGTATTTATAGGCTTGAAACCCTTAACCGGTGGGGGTACCCACCGTTGGATCTTGAGGTGGGGGGTGCCACCGGAAGATTTTTTGGAGAGAGAGTGAGAGAGGAATTAGAGAGGAGAGAGAGGAGGAGGGGGGCCCGGTGGGCACCCCCACCGGTTGGGAACCGGTGGGGGGTGCCACCGGTTTATCCCCCCCCCCCCCCCCCCCCCCCCCACCGGTTAAGAACCGGTGGGGGGGTGCCACCGGTTTGAGGAACCGGTGGCCACCACCATTCTCTTCCTCTTTATTTTATTCTCTCTCTTGTTTGTATTAAATGAGGTGAACGCCATTTAATCCCCTCCATTTTCTAGTCATGTAGGAGGTTTTCAATAATGGAGGCTAATGATTGGCCATTAAAGTCTTCTTTAGTGGAGAACCCACTAACATAGGAAGCCTAAATGGGCATTAACCTTCATAAATAAAGGCCATTAATTCCCCTCTCCCCATTCTTTTTTTTTTTCTGCATAAATGAGAGGAGGACCCCCCACCGGTTGGGGGGTTTCTCTCTTTTTTTTGATGGGTTCAAGACCCCCCACCGGTGGGAGGTTCCATGGGAACCAGTGGGGGGGGGGTTTCTAGCCTCCCTCCTTTCTTTTTTTATTGCCCCATTAAAGGCCATTGATGGGCTTTTATTGATTTCTTTTTCTTTTGCACCCTTCAGAAAAAAGGGTTCAACAGTAAGCTATGTATTAGTTTTGTTTATTTAGTTTGCAAATTAAGATTCATTGATCTTGTTCAGCACAGAGGCCCTTTTCCGGTCAATAGATCAACGATGAGAATTTGGCTGAGTTGGTTTAGAGAAGAGAGCAGCCTAGCTGAGAACCAGTGACTTATCTATTTTGCCAAGAGTGATATATGCTTCTTCTTTACAAAGCACCATAGTGTTCTGTTCCAATATATGTCTGTGCTATGTGCATAGTGTTCTGTGTTCAATATATGTCTATGATGTGTGCCAGATTTAGGATCACCGAATACTTGAGTACAGCTCTTGCTGGTTCCTTGACTTGGTTGCATTTTCAAATCCTGTGAGGAAGTCTCTTGGTTCATGGAGAGAATGGCTTGCTATTACATTGATTTGCAGTGAGAGTGGGACTAAACTTTTAACTACATTCTGTAAAAGGGTCTGGTTGTCCCAATTAGTTATCATCTTTTCTTTGACTTGTATCATGTTACAATTTGCTTGAAAAGAGAGTCTAGTCCAACGGAAAGGCTGTCATCTTTTGTCTGTGATAGAGTGAGGGAATGGGCACATATTTCTTGTAAAGTGGACCATTCTAACTCAGCTCTTTTTGGTCTTCTGGGGGAGGGTTGAGGTTCGGCCCTTATTTTTTGGTATTGAGTACTTGTGGGGGGCCACACCATCTTGGTGTCTTTTGTATAGGGATCTTTTGAGAGCTTTATATTTCTACACTTGTGTATCCCTTTAATATATATTTTGTCGTACCATCCACTTTCAAAAAAGAAGAAGAAAGCTTTACTTGCTTCTAATGTATCGGACACAGAGTTGTGTACTGTCTTGCAAACTACTACAAGACTAGTTCTCCTTATGGTTTCCTGGCTGAAACTATGAGGATTGACTATCGGATGAAGGTGTTACATTTCAGTGGTTTCGAATAACGATTACATAATTCTCACTTACATCTATATTAGAGATCATTGCATGTGTTTCTTTATTGTACATATATTGTTCAATCTTATGGGTTTACTGCATTCACAGGTTACAATAAACTATTTGCTGGGTAACTTGGGAAAGACATATGCAGACACAGTTGGAGTGGTTGATCTCGGGGGTGGATCTGTCCAAATGGCCTATGCTATCTCTGAAAGTGATGCTGCAAAGGCTCCTACGATCAAGAATGGGGAAGATACTTATGTGAAGGAATTGTTTCTTAAAGGGACCAAATATTACCTCTATGTTCACAGGTTTCACATCTTCTTCCCTAATGAAACAATTCTTTGGTATAGTGGATGTTTAATGCCGTTTGCTGGTGATTGGAATAGTTTTTGCATGAAAACACAAATAATGTTGCATCCAAAAAGAAAAGGGAATGGGAAGCTCATATCAGTGCTTTTGAAAGATTTGGATTTCACCAAAAGTGACCCACAAATGAGATTCATGTAGACATTTCTTTCTTTCCTTTTCATATAATACATGTGAAGCTTTTCTTGCTTTTGGTTCAACAGCTACCTGCATTATGGCTTATTAGCTGCCCGGGCAGAGATTCTGAAGGTTGATGATAACTCTGGAAATTCTTGCATTCTGAATGGACACCATGGTACAATTCTCATTTCTACCAACCTCTATATAACTGAAAACTTATTTTCATCATTTTGGATGGATAACAGGCATTGTGTCTTCCTGATGTTTTGATAGAGGATGTTTGATAGAGTCTCCTTCAATCATAGCTTCTTAAGTTTCTTTTGACTGTCGTATCATTGTTTTGCTTGTATAAAGTTAACTCTTTTTCATGCTTCCGTCACTTCTTGTAATTTTTTACAAAAAACTAGTGTTTCAGATTTTTAATTAGTATTTTCTTTGACATTGAACTAGACAAGAATACCAAGTCATGTCTCCGTTGTAGTGTGTCTCTGTGATGATGTACATCCTCAAAGAGAACCTGTCCATTCATACAGCCATCTTTCATCCATAAGCATCCCTATATGATGCTACCAATTTTCATTGCACCAGCACCTCTTCGCAGGGAATCTATCCTGGCGCTTTTAATACTTTTGTTATTCCAAAGGAAAGTTTCTTTTGTCTTTTAGAGAGTCTTTCTCTCTTCAAATCATCTATTATGCCATCCAAGAGTCTTTTAGTTTTCCAAGATGTTGAAGCCTTTATTGTGTCCTGAGTTATGTAAGGCCTTGTTCCCATCCTTCAAGTATAAAAGAGCGGCTTCTTGATCATAACATGGGGATCATTTGTATAGTCGATGAATATTGATGGATGTTTCCTTATTTCTTTAGTTATAGAGATAAATCTAGGTGAGTCAAGTGTTCCCCCTTCCCATTTCCCTTTTAAATCTTTTTTTTCCTACTGGCATCCTTGTTAAATTGGTGCTAATGCTCATTGCTTTGGAGATATCCTCCATTTTACAAGAGAGATGGTTTTTGAAGGGACATACATCGTAAAATGGGGGTTGAGGTTGATTGACCTCCATCTTTGGTGGCTTTTTACCATTAACTTCAAGGTTGTTGGGTATGCTCATTTCTCCATGAAGACAACAAGAAATATTTTTTCTTGCTGGATGCCAAAATGACATGTGGCCATAGTGAGCTCATGTTCAGAAGTAAAGCATTATTGTAATGGTCAAGCTTATTGAGCAAAAACCGAAATGGAAAATCTTTAACATCATTATCATCGCTCAATAAATGCTGCCACTGGGTAAAGCTTTTTAAAGGATCAAAGTGGAAGCATTGAAGTTAGCCAATAACCTCTCACTGGTTTCACCACCATCTATTCAGACATGAAGTTTGAAGTTCACTGAAATCCTCTTATTGGTCTCACCACCATCTGTTCAAGTGGGAGGTTGATGGCCCCCATTCAAAAGGAGCTCAAGGAGGGCCATTTTCAGCCTGGGAAAAATTGATTCAGCCATTCATTTAGCCTTCATGCATCTCTATCTTCTGCAGCAACTTTCATTTCCCAAGCACCTCTGTAAGAAGTCTGAACTAGGTCTGCCATTTGGTATATCCAAAAGAGTACATTTCAGCTATTGAGTCCTGTTTTAGAATCCCAAGAAAAAATCTCAGTTTTACTGTGTCTTAGTTTGTTCATGTCTTTGGTCTGCCAAATGTGTCATTCAATAGTCTTTTAGTTTTCCTACAGGACTAAGACATTCTGCATTGAATTTGGGGGAAGACCCTGTCCCATTTTGTACACTATAAAAGGAGACTTGTTTCACAATACATAGAGGATATATTGAGAGCGAATGAATATTATCCTCTTGTCCTGTAAGCACTGCTAAATAATGTGAGGAGTCGTATTCTAAGTGAGCATCTTGGGCTGAGTGATTAGCATAAGTGATCAAAGGGATATAAAGAAATATGAATAAATCAGTTGATCCTGATCTGATTCTATTGATCTGAGCAATCTCGCCAACCCAAGGTTCCCCATTGGCTTTATCTCATGCTAAACAAAAATCTTAACGTATAGGATATCAGCACCCTAAAGTGAAAATACACAAATTGAGCGTGAAGCCATGAACATGTTGAAGACCTAATTTTATTGCAGGATTACATTATAATGCTATGTACATATTATGAATACTTACTGTTTTTTGGGCCTTTTCAATATCGATCCCTACAAACATAGTGAATTTGAAATAAATCCCTGTATCTTGCGTATTTTGTTATTAGTCCCTATAAACTTGATACAATGTAGTAATAAATCCTTGTAGCTAAGAATCATATTCTTCAAACTAGTGTTAAAATGGATGGAAATATTTGAAACGACTCTAAAAAGATAAAAAAATTGAGCCTGAATGAATTGTAAAAGGTGACCTTAATGGGGTTCTGCCTAATAATAATTTTAATTTTTTAGTTTTTTTTTTAATCGTCCGATCAGAGATCGGGTTGTCCAGACACGTGGGGCATGTTTGGGGTGACGTAAAAAAAAAAATTTATTTATTTGTTTTGGCTGCACTAGTAGTCGGTTCAGTTCTAGCTGTCAGCGCAGGTAAAACTCAAAATTTAAATAAGGTATAGTGATTTTCCTAGACTGAGTTAAATTAAGCTCATGTTTAAACATGGTAGAGTTAATTTTATGAGGACTAATAAGAAAATATGCAAGATACATGCACTTATTTCGAATTCACTATGTTTATAGGCATTGATATCCAAAAAACCCTTTTTTATTGCATATGATATCCAAAAACCCCTTTTTTTGCAGACTTACATTACATGTGCTGCATGCATACCATATATAATCAATCCATAAAGTAATGTGCATATGTTTGTTGGTATTCCATAAGGTACTAACTCTAGTCACACATATTGGCATAAATGTCTGTAACTGGTGTCTAGCCAGGGTCCTCTGGAAACTATAATGGCCCTTTATAGATTGCTGGGATGATGTATCCATCTATTGGTGATAACCATGATATCCCTCCAAGTAACTTGAGATGTCCAAAATTTCCGACAAATATACTTTCCACTTGGGTAGGCATATCTCTAAAACTAAAGCCGATGATGCATTTGAATACTCAAGTAGTCCTACTTATACATATTGGCATAAATGTCTGCAACTGGTGTCTAGCCAGGGTCCTCTGAAAACTAGTATTACCCTTTATGGACTGCTGGAATGATGCACCAATCTATTGGTGATAACCGTGATATCCCCCCCGGGTAACTTGATACGTCCAAAATTTCTAACAAGTATACTTCCAATTGGGTAGGGATATCTCTAAAACTAAAGCCTGAGATGATGCACTTGCATGCTCAAGTAGGTTTACTGGGATGACTACTTTTCCATTTCCCTTTTCCTTCTATGTTTCTTTTCTTGCACAGTCTTCTTTCTCTAGAGCGGATTACACCAATATGAACAAAGTCCAAAATATCGTTTTAAATACCCTGCATTCCATAAAAAAGTTGAAGATTATACCCTTTTTCAGGATGGTTATGATGAGATCATGACGAGCACATACATGCAACTTTTTTTTAATAGAATGTAAGGGTATTTAAAAGGAAAGGTGATTTCAGGGGTCTGCAAATATGTTAGGTTATAGGGATATATTTAGGGATGAAAATCAGATCCGAGAGTCTGAAAATCCGATCCGAAATCTCCGTAAGATCCCTTTTCGTCTCTGGCTCCGTCAAAAGTCGTTCTCCGAACAAATGCAATGAACAAGTCTGATCGGAGCCATCAGACCTTCACCCTCCCCCACCCCTCGCTCTCCGCCTCTACCACACACTTCAAGCACGAGGTCCGGTGCTCTGCCACCATATGCCATCCGTACCCATCGATTATGGGTACAACCCCGCCGTCTTGGGTGCCTCCGCTAGTGGGGTGGAGGTGCTATGTGAGGGACCTCTTTTGCAAGGATTGAAAACTCGGCATGGATCGGCCGATCCGGGCTCGGATTGGACATGATTGGCGATTCGGGCCCCAACGGCTAGTTTGACTAGTCGTTGGCTTTCAAACTAGTAGTTGATGGCCGTTTCCAAACGACCAACAATGGCTAGTTTGGGCCTTGGGGGTTTATTAAAACCCCCCTAAGGCCCTCCTAAGCCTCCACAAGTGCCCTTCTAAGCCTCCTAACACTCTTGCTGTCTCTCACACTCTTGATTATAGAATTCTCTCTCGATCTCTCTCACGAGGCCACGACTACAAGCTTCGCGATCTCTACAATACTTCCTACTACACGCTCTCTCTTTCTCTCTCTCCTCTTCTTCTAAATTCTTTTACTTATGTTTATCAATTTTTTCTTTTTATATTATTGTTCTCAATATCTCTATTTGCCCTTTGGCAGTCGATGTGTTGTGAACTGCTCAACTGCCTAAAGAATGGCATCACAAGGTGCTGCTGAGCGGTCCTCTGGGAACCCTCATAGTGCTGATCTTGCTTGGGTTTATTGCACGCCGGTGGACATGGGCCAGAGAAAGGTACGATGCAAATATTGCAACTGGATCGTCTCCGGTGGGGTTTGGCGATTCAAACAATATCTTGCTGGAATAAAAGGTGAAGTCGCATCATGTACTGGAGTTCTTTCAGAGATTTAATTTCAAAATTATATGAAGGAGTGGAATCAAGTAAAGCAAGTACTGCTAGAAGAAGACATGAAATTTGAGAGGAGTTGTCTGAACTAGCACAAAGGTCTAATGCTGGACTTCGGCTTGGTGGAGTAGTCAACCTATAAATATGGATGATTGGGATATAAGTAAGTTTGTTATTTAACTTATTTTCATGTTCTTCAATTAACGCTTTCAGAGAGAAAGTTACAATAGATTAATTTTTTTCTTTTACATTTAAAGATGAATTGCAACGTGCAATGGAGGCAAGCCGACGGTCTTTTGCAGATGATCACGTAGAAATCATCGTCCTCAAGTATGATTTCAAACATGCAATTAACCAAACTATCTATCAATATAAATACATGTTAATTGCAGGAATTAATGAGATTATGTCTTGAATCGCGTCGCCCAAGGCCGACGTCATTTAAGACTCCTAAACTGGTTCATGTGAAATATGGCTTCGGAAGATGGCTTAAAACGCGTCGTTCAAAGGGGTCGCCATTTAAATGGCGTCGCTGTCCTTGGACGCCATTCAGTCAAAAGACATAGTATGTTATGTGGAGTTAAATAGCGTCGTGGGTGGAAGCCGCCTTTTTAAATGGCGTCGCTGTCCCCAGATGCTATTTAACCCTATGTTGGAACCTTTTTTAAAAGCAAAAGGGAGAAGGGGGGAAGCCTCCCCCCCCACCGGTTGGGGACCCCCCACCGGTTCCAAGAGGGAAACCGGTGGGGGGGGGGAGGAGGATTCCCTCCCTTCTCTCCCATTTTAAAATTCAAAGAATAGGGGGGGGGATTAATTAGGATAAAGGGGGAGTTAATGGGAACCTTAACCCCATTCACACATGGGTTAAGAATCCCATGTGAACCCCATTTAATACTCAGCCTAAAACCCCCTTTCACATGGAGCCAAATCTGGATTTAAGGGGTTTAAACCCTTTTCACATTGGCCCATCCCCCAAATCTGCCACTAAGCTCATTAATGAGCCCCAAAAACAGAAAAAAGAAAAGAAGAAGTGGGGAGGGGAACCCCCCACCGGTTTCCCAAAACCGGTGGAGAGACCCCCCCACCGGTTCCCAACCGGTGGGGGGGTCCATCCGGTGGCACCCCCTCCACCGGTTGGAACCGGTGGGGGTGCCAACCGGTCCCCCCCTCCCTCTCTCTCTCTCCTTTTTTTAATGATCTCTCCCCTCTCTCTCTCACCCATGTGATTAAAAAATTAAAAAAGAAGAGGGGAGGAGAGATGATGGAACCGGTGGGTATCCCCCACCCCAACCCAACCGGTGGGTACCCCCCACCTCAAGCATTCCGGTGGGTACCCCCACCGGTTAAGGCTTTGAAGCCTATAAATACCCCCCAAGGGGTAAGAAGAAGCCCCATGCCCATTTGGCCCAAAAATTTCCAGGGGAAACTTTGCCAGTTTGAAGACCAAATCCGGTGCTCTTGCCCGGGTTTGCTGCGATTTGGAGGCGATATTTTCTTGGAGGGCTATGTTCCTAAGGTTTATTCCTAAGGGGAAGCTCTGCCAAATTTATGTTGTAAAATCACCGTCCTATAAGACGGGATTATGTCGAAATAATGAATGAAATGCCCATGATGTTCTTTGAGCATATGTGTGTGCATGTGTGTTCATGAATCTACTATTTAAGTAACACTATGTTACTATATTTTCATATGTAAAATAATTAATTTTATAACTAATTAAAATACATAAAACATATAATTAAATATTCTAAAATATTATTGGCCTCATTCCATACATAACTAATCTTAGACTCATAATTAAAACTTAATAATGAAACATTGAGACATAAAATAATATACTTAAGTTAAAAATGACTTAAATACTCTACATACTTAATTAATTAATAAAATATGCGAAAATTATCTAAAATTAATATAAAAATGAGAAAAAATTCTGTAAAAATCAGTAATACTCAGTAAAAATCAGAAAACAAAATCTGGAATTTACATAAATCCAAAATATAACTTAAATATCCTTCATATGCCTAATTAATTAATAAAAATCAGTAAAATTAATAAAAAAATCAGTAAAATTCAGTAAAAAACAGAGAACCAAATCTGAAAATATATAAAATTCTGAAATGACTAAAATGCCCCTAGAGCTTAATACAAATTACAAAAATACCCTCATACATGTTAAAAATCTGTAAAAATCACAGAAAATCCTTAAAAATATCAAAATCTCTCATATGTCCAAATATCCTCCAAACCTTAATAAGATGGGTAAAATTACCAAAATACCCTCAATATGATAAAAATAAATAAAAAATCTCAGAAAAATATAAAAATAGACTTTAAGTCTAAAAATCCAATTTGGGCAAAATTACCAAAATACCCTTATAATCCAAACACACTTGAAATAACTCTAAAATACCTCCTAAGATTTTGAAACCTTCCTAAATCATTAAAACTCATTTCATACACTTAAATAACCATAATCTCCCTATACCCTCCAACTTGGCATAATTACAAAAATATCCCTATGGGTTTAAAATACTTGGAATCAATCAAGAATACTTGGAGTCAATCCAATATACTTGGAATTAATCCAGATAGCTTGGAATCAATCCAAAATCATATAAACACATCCTAAACTTGGGTGAGGCCAATAGTGTAACCTAAAATATATTTTCATATGCATGCGCTGCCTATAGTAGTAGTTTTTCATGATTAAGGGCATCATACGGACGGTTAATCAAGGGTTGCCGAGCAGTCGCTCAGCGTAATTAACACTGACCGAGGTCAGTGGAGAGAGGTCATATACTCGAATCTTCGCTTGATTCGAAGTCCCGGATTCCCTGAGGGCTAATCCCAAGCTCTCATAGTCCGATAAAATATAAAACCGACCTATAATTCTCTAGATAAACAAAAAAAAATGGATTTCCGAATAATCCGACATAGGAGAGACATGCTAGGTCAGGTTCCAAACAGATGGCACGCCTGGTGGGACCTCTCTTTCCCTTCATCTCTCCGTCCGGTGATGCCCTCACCACAACTCTACTACTAACTTTGTCATGTCTTATGCAGGTGATCGAGTTTCTGCTTAAAAGACGACGATGGCGGCAAGGGTCATGTATGGCCCACTTGTGGTGGCGACCCACGTACGGTGTGGATATCTGACCACACCAACATGCTTCGGGGACTTCCCCGCAGTGATAGGATCTCCATACTTTTTGGGGGTCGTTCCGGCACCGGAGCCTGCTCCGGAAAAGAAGAAGAAGAGGTGCGCTTCTCGCGCCAGAACATGCAACAACGACGGCCGATATGAGCGAGTGCTTGCCGTGAATACCATCAGCATCTCTCCAACCTCCTCGTCCAACGGGGGGCAAAAGCGGAAGGTTCTAACCGCAAGCCCGTCCAGGACGGGGAAAACTATATTGGTGGGGAACCTGCATATTCGTCTGGATGGCGGGCAACCCATCATTCCTAAGATCCATCATATCCCGACAGTTTCTGTCCAGAATCGGTTCGGGGTTCTATTGAAGGTTCGCCAAGATGGGGCAACGTTCGAAAAGAAGAAAAGGACTCCAAAGGACACTGCTTGTCGGGAGCCAATGATTATACCAGAGCCTGTCATGTCCCGAGCGGGGGGCAACTCCATGCCTCGGAATGGGGGCAACTCCCTGCCTCAAAATGGGGGCAAATTTATGCCTCGGACTGGGGGCAATCCATCGGAGGATAGGAGCCTCCGCATAAAAGAAAGGTGGGTAACCAAAAAGGAAGTCCGCAAAATTCGCCAGGCTAGGGATATCCTAGCAGAACAACAGCCTCAACAACTCGTAGAGCCTGAGGGGCAGATAACCAGCTCAACTATCTGGCCTCGTTCTCTACAAGGTCAAAAGATAAAAAGTGCCTGTAAGGCGCAGGAACAAGTCTGGCAACAGACATCTGTCCTCGAGCGGTTGGGCGCATTGGTCCGATCGACTCACAAAAAGAAGGAAACTGCTAGAAGGACAGAGAATAGTATACGGGTCTACACATGCTACACCTCCAATATCACCAACCGGCAGCCTTCCCAGCCGGAAGACCCAAATGATATCATCAATCTGATGCAACGGGTCGGGCCCATAACCCGTCAAATGGAGCAGGCTATGCGCTTGCTGAATCGAGGAAATCAGGGGGCAGAGCCACTCCAAATTGGCAGTAGCAATGCTGCTGGAGGAGCTGATGAAGACGGAGCAAATGCTTCAGATATTGAAGCCGCTCCAGAACAACCTCAAGATCAAATACAACCTCAGACTATAGAGGAGATGATGCAAGAAAATCAACAACTCAAAGCTTTACTCTATGGCCTAATGCAAAAGATGGAGGAACAACAAAGGGTAGCTCAAGTCCCCCTAGTAAATGTACCACCTCCAAGGGCAGTGCCTATGCCAGCGGTGAAAAGACCGCAAGCTGCAGATGTCAACTTCAACCCTGATGAGATACAAGAAGATCGGGTTGTAGAGCCCAATCATAATGCTCAGCAATCCCATGCTTCTGCAGATGATGCTACGGCATTGCAGAAGCATCTTATTGAGCAAATTGTTGAAGCCAAAATAGCAAAACAAGACGACGGAATAGGCACATTCGACTTATACAAAGTGCCATTTCCGGTACGTCATATGTTCAAGAAGCTCCCGCCAGATCACTATAAGTGTCCCAAATTCATCAGGTATGACGGGGAAGGTTCGGCCCAGGAGCATATTGCCCATTATATGAGTGACTTGGGAGAGCTGGCTACTAATGAGGCCTATCTTCTGAGGTTCTTTTCTACCTCTCTCACGGGCATTGCATTCCAATGGTATGCAAAGTTGAAGCTTAACTCTATCAACAGTTGGGAGGAAATGCAGAAAAAGTTCCTCGACCGTTTCAAGGTGTCGGAGCGAAAGGTCACCATCACTGAATTGGTGACACTAAAGCAGGGCATGAATGAATCCGCCACCGATTATATCAAAAAATGGCGGAACCTCTGCATGAAATGCGACAATCCGCCGACCCACGAGGATGCGGTACGATTGTGCAAGAGGAGCTTAAAGCCTGAAATAAGTGAAAAGCTGATTGGCGCAAATGTCAAGAACTTTGATCAACTAAATAACATTGTGACGGAGGTCGAAATATTCTATGCAGACCATCCAACCATTGCCTCCATTGGGGGGAAAGTCCCAAAGAAGCAAAATATGGATACAGAAGAGGCCAATGCTATAGACTTCGCCTCAGCTGTAGAAAATACAGGGGGCAAGAACAATGTAAATGCCTCAACATCTAATAGAAGGGGATCATATGCCACCCTTAATGAGAGAAGGAAAATGACTTACTCTTTCATAAGGGAGGATACAAGAGAGTTGTTTAATGTCTGCATGCGGGCCAATCTCTTGATGCTACCCGAACCAAAAAGGCCAGCAGAAGTTGGTAAAATAGATGAACCCAACTATTGCATGTACCATCGTATGTTGGGACATGTAATAGAGGATTGTTATATCTGCAAAGGGGAAATTGAAATGCTTATCCGAGAAGGGGCCGTGGAGATGGGGAAATACCTGGTAGACCCGCCTCAACCACATCGAATGCCCAGACAAACATTTATAGCAAATGTCGTCCATATGGATGAAAACTCCTCAGAAGAAGAGCCTACAAATAAGAATATAGATGCCCCTTCAGAGCAGGAGGCAATACCATCTTACGCTCCAACGACTTCCACTCCAGAAAGGTCTATCGTGGCGGCACTGGAGGAGATTCAGATGAATATGTCACAGCTCTCCCATCAGCAAGTTTCGCCAGAACAGGAGGCAATACCATCATATGTTCCAGCAACTTCCACTCCAGAAGTGTCTATCATGACAACATTAGAGAAGATTCAGATGAGTCTGATACAACTCTCTCACCAGCAAATCTCACTGGAGCAGAAGATAACTCCATCATATACTCCAATAATTTCCACTCTCGAGGGGTCCATCATGGCAGCACTGGAGGGGATTCAAGTGAGTCTAGGACAAATCTCTCATCAGCAGTATGAACTCACTCAAGTAATGGAAGGTCTTGCAAGACAATGGACAGAAGTCATGTCAATGGACAGAATCAATAGGCCTTTCTCCTTTGAGGAACCAGGACCAAAATGCAGTCGTCCTCTAAAGAGTAAGGGCAAACTTATCATAGACTTAAATGAAGCACCAGAAGCCCAGTACCGAGAGGGAGTGGTGCTCAAATGCAAAGGTTGTGAAAGTCACGACAATACTCTCGAGGCCACCTTTGCAGCTAGGCAAAGCTCTCGGGGAAAACAAGTTGCTGATGCAGAAATAGGGATAAGTTTTAAAGATACTGAATCCCTGGCAAAAAAGCTCAAGAAACCATACTCATTTCCAATGGAAAAGACTAAAGAACTCTTCGAGTTATGTATGAGCAGAAAAGCAATTATTCTGCCCAAACCAAAAAGGGAAGAAGAAATACATCGGGTAGATGCACCCAATTACTGCCCATACCACCGCTTCATCACCCATCCAATTGAACGTTGCTTTATGTTCAAAGATGAAGTAGAAAAGCTTATTCAAGAAGGAAAGATAAATATGGGGAAATACCTGGTAAATCCCCCACAGCCACATACAATTACACATTGAGTGTAATTCGCAGATCCATGAGCAAAAAAAAAAAGGGAGTGTGGGGCTTAAAAATGAGGTGCCCCGACAGACTTGATTGGTCCCGCTCCTGTGAGGGGCCAATTAAGGGCAAAAAAGTCTAAAAAACCAGCTGAAGTGAAAACCCGAAAGGGCGCTTCAGGCAAAAATGGGTGAACCCTGCTGTGTGAAAACCCGCAAGGGCGCACAGGCAAAAATAAAGGGGCTAGCTTCGGTGAAAACTCGTAAGAGCGCCGATGTTAGTATTATATATTATTTAAAAAAAAAAAAAAAACATCATCCTGCAACCCGTCGGGGGACAACGCGCAAAAGTTATTTGCGCCAAGAAAAGCCAATAATGTTTGTGCGCGAATACATAGGCTCATGAAGCCGCATATTTGTTCC
Organism: Zantedeschia hybrid cultivar; assembly: GCA_030544215.1. Classification (NCBI taxonomy): domain Eukaryota; kingdom Viridiplantae; phylum Streptophyta; class Magnoliopsida; order Alismatales; family Araceae; genus Zantedeschia; species Zantedeschia hybrid cultivar. The sequence continues at coordinate 18,061,489 of JARZZO010000005.1, forward strand.
TCGACGGGGGGAGAACTCTCTCAGCCTGTTAAGGGCAGAGATCGAGTTTTCCCACATCCCTACCCAGGGAGGATATTAGAGTCGCCAATGACGAATAAACCCTTGGTACCACACTGGTGGTACAATAATGTCCCATCAAGGGCTACGACCGAGGCGATGATGACGATGACCTCCCGACCCGGTAAGGAAGTGGGAAAACTCGCTCTTCTGATCGATACAGCCTGAGGGGATGATCCCCGTTCCTGCTATACCCAAGGCAAATACACAGGCATATTCTTGAAAGATGTCACATAATTGTGGGTGATTCACCTCGAAAGAAAATATTTGCCGTCAAAAATATCATGCAATGCAGAATTCACAATTCGCCCGCGGAAGGCGTTAAACTCCGGCATTCGCCCGCGGAAGGCGTTAAACTCCGACATTCGCCCGCGGAAGGCGTTAAGCTCCGACATTCGCCCACAGAAGGCGTTAAACTCCGGCATTCGCCCGCGGAAGGCGTTAAACTCCGGCATTCGCCTGCGGAAGGCGTTAAGCTCCGGCATTCGCCCACGGAAGACGTTAAACTCCGGCATTCGCCCGCGGAAGGCGTTAAACTCCGGAATCTGCCCCGGGGAGGCGTTATACCCTGAAGATTTTCATATTCGCCCTGGGAAGGCAATATATCCTAAATCCTCTCCTTGGCTTAAACTAGTCCTACCGGTATGCCATAAAGGGGTTGAAAAATTCCTTTGCCCCAAGGAGGCATTGTATCCTAAAGTCTTCCCTGAGCATACGCCAGTCCCGCTGGCACGCCATAAAAGAGTTGAAAATTTTCCTATCGCCCCGAGGAGGCAATGTATCCCGAATCTTCCCTGGGCATACACTAGTCCCATCGGCATACCCATATGCTATAGTCCCATCGGCGTGCTGAAGGCGGTCGAATTCGCCCCAAAGGGACATTATACCCTAAAATTGCCCCTGGTATACGCTAGTCCCACTGGTGTGCCTTGGTGGCCTGGAAATCCATATTCGCCTACAGGAGGCATTATATCCTGGAAATTCATAATTCATGTTCGCCTACAGGAGGCATTATATCCTGGAAATTCATATTTCATATTCGCCTACAGGAGGCTTTATATCCTGGAAATTCATGTTTCATATTCGCTTACAAGAGGCTTTATATCCTGGAAATTCATAGTCGCCTACAGGAGGCTTTATACCCTGGAAATTCATATTTCATAGTCGCCTACAGGAGGCTTTGTGTCCCGGAAATCCATATTTCATATTCGCCTACGGGAGGCTTTATATCCTGGAAGTTCATATTTCATATCCGCCCACATGAGGCTTTATATCCTGAAAATTCATAGTTCATATCCGCCTACAGGAGGCCTGGTGTCCTGGAAATTCATAATCCCTATTCGCCTACGGGAGGCTTTGAATCTCGGAATTCATATTTCGCCTACGGGAGGCTTTGAATCTCGGAGTTCATATTTCGTCTACGAGAGGCTTTGAATCTCGAAATTCATATTCGCCTATGGGAGGCGTTAAACTCCGGAATTCGCCTACGGGAGGCTTTAAATCCTAGAATTCATATTTCGCCTGCAGGAGGCTTTGAATCCTGAAGTTCATATTTTGCCTACGGGAGGCATTAAAGCCCGGAATTCGCCTCTGGGGGGCATTGTGTCTCAAAATATTTGGTCTTCGGGAGCCGTTGTATCCCAAATCCACGGCTACCTAAAGCCCCCGTTTCTCGAAAACTACATATAATTTCTTATCGGCTCATAGGGAAGACTCAATTCCCTACGTATAATTCCTTATCGGCTCTCAGGGAAGACTCAGTTCCCGACATATATTTCTTACTGGTTCTTAGGGAAGACTCAATTCCCTACATATAATTTCTTATCGGTTCTCAGGGAAGACTCAGTTCCCTACACATAAATTCCTTATCGGTTCTCAGGGAAGACTCAATTCCCTACATATAAAATTCATTATCGGTTCTTAGGGAAGACTCAATTCCCTACGTATAATTCCTTATCGGCTCACAGGGAGGCCTCAGTTCCCAACATATATTCCTTATCGGTTCTCAGGGAAGACTCAATTCCCTACATATAATTTCTTATCGGCTCACAGGGAGGCCTCAGTTCCCAACATATAATTCCTTATCGGTTCTCAGGGAAGACTCAGTTCCCTACATATATTCCTTATCGGTTCTCAGGGAAGACTCAGTTCCCTACATACATTCCTTATCGGTTCTCAGGGAAGACTCAGTTCCCTACATATAATTTCTTATCGGTTCTCAGGGAAGACTCAGTTCCCCACATAGATTTCTTATCGGCTCACAGGGAGGCCTCAGTTCCCTACATATACTCCTTATCGGTTCTCAGGGAAGACTCAGTTCCCCACATATATTTCTTATCGGCTCACAGGGAAGCCTCAGTTCCCTACATATATTCCTTATCGGTTCTCAGGGAAGACTCAGTTCCCTACATAAAATTTCTTATCGGTTCTCAGGGGAGACTCAGTTCCCTACATAAAATTTCTTATCGGTTCTCAGGGAAGACTCAATTCCCCACATATATTTCTTATCGGTTCTCAGGGAAGACTCAATTCCCCACATATATTTCTTATCGGCTCACAGGGAGGCCTCAGTTCCCTACATATATTCCTTATCGGTTCTCAAGGAAGACTCAGTTCCCCACATATATTTCTTATCGGTTCTCAGGGAAGACTCAATTCCCTACATATAAAATTCATTATCGGTTCTCAGGGAAGACTTAGTTCCCTACATATATTTCTGAGCGGTTATCAGGGAAACCGTAATTCTCCACCAAAAAAAAAAATATGATAATAATAATAATAAAAAAGGAGCTTAAAAATGAGGTGCTCCGACGGACTTAACCGATCTCATCCATATTGGGGTCGGTTAAGGGTAAAAATGTCTTATACCCAGCTAAGGTGAAAACCCGGAAGGGCGCCTTAGGCAAAATCGGGTAACCCCGCTGTGTGAAAACCCGCAAGGGCGCACAGGCAAAAATAAGAGGGGGCTAATACTGGTGAAAACCTGAAAGGGCGCTGGTATTAGTTTTAATATTAAAAAAAAAAAAAAGAAAAAAAAAAAAAGGAGGAGCTTAAAAATGAGGTGCTCCGACGGACTTAATCGATCTCATCCTCAAAGGGGTCAGTTAAGGGTAAAAATGTCTTATACCCAGCTAAGGTGAAAACCCGAAAGGGCACCTTAGGCAAAATCGGGTAACCCCGCTGTGTGAAAACCCACAAGGGCGCACAGGCAAAAATAAGAGGGGGCTAATGCTGGCGAAAACCTGAAAAGGCGCTAGTATTAGTTACATAAGAAAGAGAGAATACACGCGACATATAATAAATGGTCCGTACCACTCAAACTTAGCATTTATCTTCAGGAGAACATTTGTGATACACTGAAGCAATGTCGGAGTTTGAGATGAGCATGCGGGATAGTTCGAGTTCTTCAGCAAATGGAAAGCTTTAATCCTTTTGAAGAAATTCGACCCCATCTCCGGAATATCAGTCGAAGCGATGTTCGATGGTCGCCACAAAATGGGAGTTGTCCCTCCAGTGAAGCCTCAAGAATATATGCATGCTGACGCAGAGCGGCGATATGGGCGTCCGCGGTACCAGAAAGGACAATGTCCTTCTGATATTGGAGCATAGGGGTCTCCGCAACCCGAACTACATAACCTGCCTCGATAGTTTCAGTCTCAGCTCGCTTTGGCGAAGAGTTACTCGACAATTAGTAGGAAGGGGATATTGTCCTCCCCATGCCCTGCCATATGAGGAACTCCCATGAAGGCCATGAAGACAAAGACAACAAGTTACAGGAAGATAGAGAAATAAAGTCAGCGCCAGAGAGCTGCAATAAAAGTCTCGAAAAGCAAAAATCGACCGAGTCCTAATAAAGTCATAGGACAAAGTCAAATTGCTATGAATCAGATATTAGGCCAGTCCAGAACGCTTCGTGCGGAGCTCCTGGAAATGCCAATATAAGGTACTGATACCCCAAGATAGAGCAAATGCCGGAAGAATTAAAACGACTCGCATGTGTGTTCTTAAGGAGTCTCCATGTCGTAAAGGCCAAGAGATCTCCTAGAATCCAAGTAAACGTCGAAAGATTCAACCGGCATCAACTCTCCCAGAACCTCCAAGTCGCGAAGGCCAAGAGGATTCCCATAATCAGAGGGGTAGACGCTTTCAAATATATTCGGAAAGTCGAAAAGTTATGAAAACAGGACTTCCTGGACATAGTTTGAGGTGTCTAAGTACCAAAATTGAGCGTCATCAAGACCCAGATAAGCTCAGATGGGGCATATGCACAGCAAGCCAAAGCAATATATCGCCTGGCATATATGAGGCAGCGGTTGACTTCCCCCAATAGCCGTAAATACATAAGGCGAGAAACGGGAATTCATCAAGACAATACCGGCATGCCGCATTTGAGAATTCCTCAAGCATGCAAAATGATGATTCTTGTACCCGAATGGGGCACGGGACATGCACCGTCGTCTTCACCTCCGGCACATGTCCCGTGGGGGGCATTTGTTGGAACCTTTTTTAAAAGCAAAAGGGAGAAGGGGGGAAGCCTCCCCCCCCCCACCGGTTGGGGACCCCCTACCGGTTCCAAGAGGGAAACCGGTGGGGGGGGGGAGGAGGATTCCCTCCCTTCTCTCCCATTTTAAAATTCAAAGAATAGGGGGGGGATTAATTAGGATAAAGGGGGAGTTAATGGGAACCTTAACCCCATTCACACATGGGTTAAGAATCCCATGTGAACCCCATTTAATACTCAGCCTAAAACCCCCTTTCACATGGAGCCAAATCTGGATTTAAGGGGTTTAAACCCTTTTCACATTGGCCCATCCCCCAAATCTGCCACCAAGCTCATTAATGAGCCCCAAAAACAGAAAAAAGAAAAGAAGAAGTGGGGAGGGGAACCCCCCACCGGTTTCCCAAAACCGGTGGAGAGACCCCCCCACCGGTTCCCAACCGGTGGGGGAGGGTCCATCCGGTGGCACCCCCTCCACCGGTTGGAACCGGTGGGGGTGCCAACCGGTCCCCCCCTCCCTCTCTCTCTCTCCTTTTTTTAATGATCTCTACCCTCTCTCTCTCACCCATGTGATTAAAAAATTAAAAAAGAAGAGGGGAGGAGAGATGATGGAACCGGTGGGTATCCCCCACCTCAACCCAACCGGTGGGTACCCCCCACCTCAAGCATTCCGGTGGGTACCCCCACCGGTTAAGGCTTTGAAGCCTATAAATACCCCCCAAGGGGTAAGAAGAAGCCCCATGCCCATTTGGCCCAAAAATTTCCAGGGGAAACTCTGCCAGTTTGAAGACCAAATCCGGTGCTCTTGCCCGGGTTTGCTGCGATTTGGAGGCGATATTTTCTTGGAGGGCTCTGTTCCTAAGGTTTATTCATAAGGGGAAGCTCTGTCAAATTTATGTTGTAAAATCACCGTCCTATAAGACGGGATTATGTCGAAATAATGAATGAAATGCCCATGATGTTCTTTGAGCATATGTGTGTGCATGTGTGTTCATGAATCTACTATTTAAGTAACACTATGTTACTATATTTTCATATGTAAAATAATTAATTTTATAACTAATTAAAATACATAAAACATATAATTAAATATTCTAAAATATTATTGGCCTCATTCCATACATAACTAATCTTAGACTCATAATTAAAACTTAATAATGAAACATTGAGACATAAAATAATATACTTAAGTTAAAAATGACTTAAATACTCTACATACTTAATTAATTAATAAAATATGCGAAAATTATCTAAAATTAATATAAAAATGAGAAAAAATTCTGTAAAAATCAGTAATACTCAGTAAAAATCAGAAAACAAAATCTGGAAATTACATAAATCCAAAATATAACTTAAATATCCTTCATATGCCTAATTAATTAATAAAAATCAGTAAAATTAATAAAAAAATCAGTAAAATTCAGTAAAAAACAGAGAACCAAATCTGAAAATATATAAAATTCTGAAATGACTAAAATGCCCCTAGAGCTTAATACAAATTACAAAAATACCCTCATACATGTTAAAAATCTGTAAAAATCACAGAAAATCCTTAAAAATATCAAAATCTCTCATATGTCCAAAATATCTTCCAAACCTTAATAAGATGGGTAAAATTACCAAAATACCCTCAATATGATAAAAATAAATAAAAAATCTCAGAAAAATATAAAAATAGACTTTAAGTCTAAAAATCCAATTTGGGCAAAATTACCAAAATACCCTTATAATCCAAACACACTTGAAATAACTCTAAAATACCTCCTAAGATTTTGAAACCTTCCTAAATCATTAAAACTCATTTCATACACTTAAATAACCATAATCTCCCTATACCCTCCAACTTGGCATAATTACAAAAATACCCCTATGGGTTTAAAATACTTGGAATCAATCCAGAATACTTGGAGTCAATCCAATATACTTGGAATTAATCCAGATAGCTTGGAATCAATCCAAAATCATATAAACACATCCTAAACTTGGGTGAGGCCAATAGTGTAACCTAAAATATATTTTCATATGCATGCGCTGCCTATAGTAGTAGTTTTGCATGATTAAGGGCATCATACGGACGGTTAATCAAGGGTTGCCGAGCAGTCGCTCAGCGTAATTAACACTGACCGAGGTCAGTGGAGAGAGGTCATATACTCGAATCTTCGCTTGATTCGAAGTCCCGGATTCCCTGAGGGCTAATCCCAAGCTCTCATAGTCCGATAAAATATAAAACCGACCTATAATTCTCTAGATAAACAAAAAAAAATGGATTTCCGAATAATCCGACATAGGAGAGACATGCTAGGTCAGGTTCCAAACACCCTAACAGACAGGTTCTCCTCTAGTCTCTCCCGAGTTACAAAACGAGATTTCTCCCCTAAAATCGCACAAAAACGCCATAAAAATAGAGAGGGAGGAGGAGAAACTAAGTACTCATTAAAAACCCACAATTCCTCATTACATGTAATTAGTATTTTCTTTTTAAAAGTCCCCAAAATATGTTCCAAAGCGGGAAAAACATGATTGTAATCAAAACATTGCGAGGATCCTCATCCTACCGGTTACTCGAATTCCTCCGAACTCCAAGCCGTCGAACCACCTCGCCACATGCCACCGCTGGTACCGCCGTGGACGCTGTTACTCCACCAGGACGTCGGTTGCCGTCCAGAGAGAAATGTGCCGCGGAAGAAGTGGTGGTGGTAGTGGAGGAAGTTAGGAGGTTGATGGAGTGGAGAGAGAGGATGAATGAGGAGAGGAAAGGAAGGAGAGGGGGAAAGGGGCGTCGGAGGTTTGGAGGGAAGAGAGGAGAGAGAAGGGAAAGGAGAAAATGAGGGAAATGAGGGAGGGTTCGCAGGGTCAAACTGAAACTAGGTAAAACGCGTCGTTCAAGTCCGACGTCACTCAGACGACAAGTCCGGGCCGTACACTGACATACCAGGGCCGTACTCTAAATGACGTCGTCTATGCAAGACGCCATTCAGTCGATAAGACCGGGGCCATACTTTCGCGGCTCAAAACCAACCCACGTGGCGTCCACGTGACACAACCTAAAACGTGTCCACCTAGACGGACGTCGTTTGAACAGCGTCGAGCAAACTCGACGCGAAAAGGAACCCAAGCCCCAACTCCACAAGGACCCAAATCAAGGGATCCGACCCCGAAACTGACTCGGTAACCGGATCCGAAATCTCAATCCTTACATTAGTATTAGCCCTCAGGGAGTTCGGGACTTCGGATTAGGCGAAGATCCGAGTATATGACCTCTCTCCACTGACCTTGGTCAGTGTTAATTACGTCGAGCAACCGCTCGACAACCCTTGATTAACCGTCCGTATGATGCCCTTGAAACCATCTACACTACCACACAACATGCACTCAAGTGAAAGATAACTTTTAAATCTTTGGTCTCACCCAAGTCTTTTTAGGGTATTTTGATTTGTTCCAATGTATCAGAGTATTTGGATTTATGCCAAGGCTTTTAGAAGAGGCTCTTAAGTGTTTAAGATTCATTTTTAAAGGCTTTGGGATTGATTCCCAATTGTTTAGGATTAACTTCAAGTATTTAAGACCCCTAGGGGTATTTTGGTAATTTTGTTACATTGGGGTTATTGAAGTCTTCTTAGGTTTTTAATATCTTATTAAAGGTTTGAAAACCTTTAGAATGTATTTTGAAATTATCTTGAACATACTTATGTTACAAGGGTATTTCGGTAATTATAATTATATATATATATATATATATATATATATAACCTCAAATTAGGTTTGTTTTGACTTAGGGTCTATCTTGGAATTTTTTATCATATTTGGAGTATTTTAGTAAACCCTCTCCATTATGGTTTGGAGGGTATTTTAGATATAGGAGACATTTTAACACTTTTTAGGATTTTCTTATGATTTTTACAGATTTTTATCATGGGGGAGGGTATTTTTGTAATTTGGTTAAGTTCTGGGGTATTTTGGTTATTTCGGAAATTGTACATTTCAGATCTAATTCTTTCAGCTTTTTACTGTGTTTTTTTTTTTTGAACTTTGACTGATTTTTTTGAACTTTATGGATTTTATGTATCTTAATATTTTCAGATTTTTAGTTTGCTTTTTTACTGATTTTAATTAATTTTACTGTATTTTCTGATTCTATTTGCTGATTTTTATTAATTACCACAGGTTTTAGTAATTAATTAGGGTTTAAATTATTTTTAAATTAATTTGCTTTGAGTATTTATATTTCATATTCAAGATTTTATCCTATGTTTAGGGATGAGAGCAAGGTTGGGTCATTAGGGGTTTATAGATTTTTTAATCAGATTTTAAAGTAGTTAAAAAAAATTAATTACGTGTATTAGAAAAATAATATATGATATTATTTAATTATTTAATTTGATGACACATGTACATGCACACAATTTGGCTCAAGGAAATCCTTTTATTATTTCGGCAGAGTTTCGCCTTATAAAGAAGGTTTTTACAACAATAATTTGACAGAACTTCTCTTTAGGAAAAAAACTTTAGGAAGAGAACCCTCTGGGATGAAAACTCCTCCAAACGCAGCAAACCCGGACAAGAGCACCGGATTTGGTCTTCAATGCAGCAGAGTTTCCCCTTAGAACTTTTTCACCTTGTGTATAGTGTGGTGTGTGTGGTGAATGGGGGCATTGGGTCCTATTTATAGGCCCAAATTTGGGCCCGGGGGGGAGGGTGCCACTGGTTTTGTTCTCTTTCTCCCTCTTTCTTCTTTTTTTTTTTTTTAATTAAGAGGGAGAGCGGAGAGAGAAGTGAGAGAGGGGGGGGGGGGGTGTCCGGTGGGTACCCCCACCGGTTCCAACCGGTGGGGGGAACCACCGGTTTGGACCCCCCCACCAGTTTTGGGAGCAACCGGTGGGGGGTCCTCCTCCTCTTCCCTCCTTTCTTTTTTGCTTTGGGTTCTTTAATGGGGCTTTGCCCATTAATTATCCCACTTTTGTCCAAGTGTGAATGGGGTTTGCTCTCTTAAATGAGAGTTTAGTAGAAGCTCCACTAACTTGGGGGGTGTTTAAGAACCATTAAATGGCCTTGTCCCCTAATTAATCTCTCCTCTCCCCTCTTTTATTATTTTTTTGAATTTCAAATGAAGAGAGAGGGAGAGAGAACCCCCCACCGGTTCCCCCCTTGGAACCGGTGGCCGGTGGGGGCCCCCCCCATCGGTTTCTCCCCTCTCTCTCTCCCCTCCCTCTTTTTTATTTAAACAAAGGGAGAGAGAGAGAGGGGACCACTTGGCCATCTTTCCTCTTTTGATACTTGGAGAATTTTCCTCTTTGGGCTGCAGATTTGTAAGTCCTGCGGGATTAATTTTTAGGCCCATTTGGACCTCTCATTGGGCTTTCATATCGGGTCCCTTATTGGGCCTCTTATTGGGCTTACATAACTTGCTATTGGGTCTCCATTGGGGCTGTTTTGGGCCTATTTTGGAACTGTTTTAAGCCAATTTCGGGACTGTTTTGAGCCCATTTCGGGACTGTTTTGAGCCCCCATTTCGCAGCATTGGGAGTATTTTGCTGCAGCATTTTTGGGGCTCCTTATTGGGCCCATTTATTGAAGCTACCGAGCCGCCCGCGGGACAGCATACAGGAGCTTCTGGGGCTGTTTTTGGACAGCATATGGGAGCAATTCTGGACTGTTTTGGGCTTCTTGCAGGAGCCCCGATCAAGGCGTCTTCGCCTAGGTATATTTTTTGCTCCATTGTATCCCTAATGCATGCATACATGCCAATGTATTCGCATACATATAGGAAGGGTCTTTATTTAACATGAACCCTCATATCATGGGTGCATGTTCATTCATTTCCTCATTTTTACATAACATGAGCTCATGTGAATATGCCATGCATATTTTCCATAACATAAACCCATATTATTGTGAGTATATGCCATGTATGTATTATTATTATTATTTTTATTGCACAATCATGTGCATATGCATGCTTGAATGATATCATTTCGCATGAAAAATTTTCGGGTCAACAGTACATTACAATTATCTGACTAAAGTTAACGTGTCTTCATCTTAATTCTACAAAGAGCTTTCTCAACATTGGCTGATGACATCTTTTAATATCCATAGCTTCATCTCTTCTGACTCTGCTTACGTTCTTAATTTTTGCTTCCTGTACTTTAGAAGCTGTTGACATCATGTATCTAAGATACATTCACGTACATGCTCAAAAAATGTGAATCCTCGTCTTTGTTGCAGCCATTTACACAGTTAAAAGGACGTATGACCTCTAGGTAGTAGGTTATTGAATTCTTATTGCATGTTTGACAAGTAATTTACACATTAGGCTGGTAACACAAGCCAACTCGCCTTATAGTGGATTAAACGGTCACAAACTCTGAGGATAAAGGGCTCTGAGCTTTCAGAAAATGAGCAGGGTGCATGGTCTTTCTATGGGGTGAGGGGGTTGATATGGCATAGAGCTCCAATTCATTCAATTTCTTTTTTTCATCTATTTTGTTTTTCCCTTAATTGGGATGCCTACCTTTTGTAACCAGCTTCATCTTTTGGAGCATGGCCAACTCCATATGGTCTACTAATTCCACCATTAATCTTTCTTATGGGATATTAGTGGATATGATTCTTACTGTTCTAAGCTTATCTTACAGATCATGTTTGTGTAAGCACTGTCTATGAATAAATGTTTTCCAACATAAGAATGCTTCTCACTAAGCTATCTGCGATTGACAAACGTATCTATGCAGTTAGTTATTCTTATGGTGTGTGTGTGTGTGTATGGGTATATATATATATATATATATATATATATATATATATATATATATATATATAATTGTTGCTCAATCTGGTTTCACTGTAAACATGGGATTGCATGTCCATCTAAGATTCTTGTTCACATTTTGAAGGATCGTTCAAATATGGAGATGGTGTATATGATGCTTCAGCATCACCTTCTGGGGCTAGTTATAGTAAATGCAGAGATGCAGCTGGTAAAGCCCTGAAAGTTGATGAACCAACATGTACACACATGAAGTGCACGTTTGGCGGTGTGTGGAATGGGGGCGGCGGTGATGGACAGAAAAATCTATTTGTGGCCTCCTTCTTCTTTGATAGGGCTGCGGAGGTGATTAGATAATTCCTTGACATGCCACTATTTATGTTGGGATTCCGGTCGCTAACATAATTGTTATCCTATTCAGGCTGGTTTTGTAGATCCAAAGGTGCCAGTTGCTAAAGTAAGGCCTTCAGAGTTTGAAGATGCTGCCAAGCGTGCATGTGGATTGAATTTGAAGGAGGCAAAGACAACTTATTCCCATGTTGGGGAGAGTAACTTGCCTTACCTATGTATGGACCTTACGTATCAGTATACATTGCTTGTGGATGGGTTTGGTGAGTTTCCTAATCCCTGGTGTTATGACTTTTTCAAGATTAGGGGTGTCAACTAGGCAGGCCAGCCCGTGGGCCCAACCTAGCCCAACCCATATTATAATAAATTGGATTGACCCAAATTATCTAAATTGGGTTGGCATTAGTCAAAGTTGGGCTGAAATTGGGCTGGCCCGGTTTGACTTATTGACTTTTAGATTAATTCATATAAAAAGGAAAATACTTCTAACAAACTTTCTACAAATAGGGCCAGCCCAACCCAACCCAATCCAACCCAGCCCACTCACTATGCAATTTGGGTTGAATTTGGGCTGAATTTGGACTAAATATGGGCTGGACTATTTTGAATTTGGATTAAGTCCAAATTACCACATAATCCAGCCCAACCCGCCCAAGTTACATCCCTATTAAAAACACATTTCAATCATGAAATTTAACGTGTGTTGTTTCCGGAGCAGGTTTGGGGCCATGGCAAGAGATCACATTGGTAAAGCAGGTGCAATATGGAAAGTACCTTGTAGAAGCTGCATGGCCTTTGGGCAGTGCAATTGAGGTTGCATCATCAGCATAGGAACCGGGTAATACTGTTGCGTCGCTCACATTCCCACATGAGGCTTTAGCATTCGGTGATCTGTTGCCCTTGTTTGTTGGTCGCTGCAATCTACGGAGCCCTCACAGTTTTTGCTTAGTCCAGTACTTTGTGATAATGTTTGAACAGCACCCTAAAGAGCCAGAAGCCTGGCATTCATGCCTCAGGTGTCGATCCATGTTTAACTCAGAAGTGCCACATCGTACAGATTGGTTGAGAAATTGTTCATTTCTATGTGCTTTTTGCACTATATAGAGGGGCGATGTAGTCCATTGGCATTTTTGAGCTGAGTAGTGGATGTTCAAATTAATATCAGCTTTGTATGCACTTGGCAGGCTAATTCTAATATTTTATGTCAGCCTGATTCTAAAAGAACCTTTTGTATCGGCTTTTCATTTTTCGTTGGAATTCATTTATTATGCCGGGGACGGCACCGGTAGTGAGATTCTACAGATGATGTCTCGCTATTTTAAGCCCGGGCAACGCTTGTTGCCTTAATCTTTTGATGTGTCTAAGAGCTTAAGGTTAAAATAGAAAAAGAGGAGGTAAATAGGTAAAATAGATAATAGCTTAGAAATGAGGGAAGTTATGGTCGGAGATTAGGAGTGTTTGAGATGTTGAAAGTAGTTTTTGGGAACGTTGGGAAATCGAGTTGCATCCCTACATTTGAGCGAGGGAAGGCCCGAGGGCATCCGGAAGGTTATGGTGTGAAGCGGGCTAATGGGTAGCACAGCTTAACTCTCACGTTACGGGAAAAGTCTGCTTGCGTTCCAAAACGGGCTTTTTTAGTGAAAGCCATCGCAAGTTGGCAGCATGCACCATCTGGAATTTGACTACGAGAATAATTAGCTTTTCCGAGAAATATTGGTTACGAGTTATTTTAAACAGAATAAGATCTTTTGGACTTCATTTGGGATTTGATATTCATATGTCCTCTCACATGTTTTAGGAGGTGACCTCGTCCATTATCCAGGGAAGATGAGAGCGGGTAATGAACTGACGAGAATCCCCTTCACATATGTAAGGTGTACAGGAGGCTACCATCTATCCTAAATAGGATTTAGGCTGCGTTTGTTTTCCCTATGTTTATCAGATTTCAAGGGTCCAAATTTTGTGGAAATCTTTGACAATATAGATAGTGCAAACAATTGCATCCATGTAATGTCAGATATTGAAAAACTTGAATTGTGACATTAGAAACCAGAAGAGTCTCCTCCACCGATTCTCCTGTTATCCAAAAGAAATAAGATATTGGGGGAATCGCAGCCTCAAAGTGCATCTGTCGGAGAAATTTTAATTTTGCCCTTGCTTTTTAACCCATCAACAGGGGAGATGAAGGGTGTGGGCGTCATTTGATGCGTGCATTAACACCCCCGCCAAAAGCGAAAACAAATGGATCTTTTACCTTTCCAACGTACGTTATAAAATCCACACATGTACTGAGGCGAATGTTAAAATTGCTAGAGAGACCCTCACCATGTAAACAAACAAACGCAGCCTTAGATGATCTCCCTCCGGTTTAAACTGCATTTTTTTCTTGGTTGTTGTTTAACCACTACGGTAAAAAATGAGGTCTTCAGTTTGCAGAATTCAATTTGTGACTATGTTTGTTAGAACAGATTATTAGGACATGCTCACTCTGCAAAATAATCACCTTTGTGGTCCGTCTCAAATGATACCCTAATTTGCCTTCATGATCCCTTGGAAATTTCCGAAGTCATACATAAAGCCGGAGAGAAAATATGACTCTGCTCCAAATGACCAGTTGGGTAACAGGGGAACAAAGCAATCGGCTGATCCATAGTGTAGCAAGGGCGATGTCTAGTTGCGAACAGGCAAGTGAATTTATCAGGGTGATTTGTGTAGCCTCAAACACATTAAAAAGCTTACGTCAAGTGCAGGTTGAGAAATGACTTCACGTTGCTTAACCTTTAGGAGGTAATTAGGATGTTTTCAATTTCACATTTCTAAATAACAGAAGCGAAGTTTTGTATGATGGAATTGGAGTTATGTTGAAACTTTCGTCGAGGTATGGAACATAAATCGATTATAGTGGCTATCATACGCAGTAATTATGCACCAATTGAAAACCTCATTTGTGCAGAGTCACCCAAGTACTTGGAAAGACTAAAAGACTGTTATCTTTGGCATACATTCTTAAAAATTCCTTCTCATTCTTTATTCTAAGAATAAGAATGTATTCTCCTTTCTATGGTTTTAGAATGAGAATATTATATGTGCCTATCATTCTTGGAAGCCTCTCCGAGAAAAAAAATACTCAGTATAGGAAGTAGGCTTCAAAGATATTCTCTCCAGAATGACTGTTCTTATTTTTTGAAAGGTTTTCTCAGAAGGATTACAAAAGAGATTTAAGTAAGTTCATTCATCATTTTAAGTGAGAATGAGAGATTATGGGATGCATTCCAAGGACTAGCTAAAAAACCACATCCTTTTCTCTGGTAATCCAAGCAGATCTAACTGCAGCACCTGGAAACGTTGCATCGTCTACCGCTCGTGGGAGTATCGATATTTCCAGAAGCACACCTTTCACCAGAATGCCCACATTGGCACAGCACTGTTGAGAAACTCCAATATAGTTGGGTTTACTTTTGCTAAATATCAACAACGGTAACAGGTTTAGGACGTGTTTGGCAAAACTTCCACTTGAA
This sequence comes from Zantedeschia hybrid cultivar, assembly GCA_030544215.1. Lineage (NCBI taxonomy): Eukaryota > Viridiplantae > Streptophyta > Magnoliopsida > Alismatales > Araceae > Zantedeschia > Zantedeschia hybrid cultivar. The sequence goes on from JARZZO010000005.1 coordinate 18,076,676, forward strand.
AGTTACTTTCGACTTCCACTTGGTACATAGCATGAGTTAAGGGAGAGATGTTATAACTAATTTTGATTTGTTATAAAAGTCAACTCTTTCATAACAACTTTACTTTTTCTCTAATCTTGGAAGCTTCTTCCTTGTAGCTTTATGTTGAAAGCTAAAACTTAAGAAAAATACCACATAAATGACTTCCAAGATCTAATGGCTTCTATAAAAAATAACTAAATAGAAATACAAAAATACTTCCAAATGGAAGCTACGTCAAACACGGCCTTAACATCATCGGGTACCAGCTTCTCACCTCATCTTTCCATTTTAGTGGCAAATATACCTATGGAACAGTGACACGAGAAAATCCCAAAGTATGTATGGATGCAAACTTCAGCAGGCATCAAGTTCCACAGGTGTCCCGGAATCTTTTTGCTTCGAAGTAGGCCGTCAAATTCACAAGTTGCAAATCTGATACAGGCAAATGAACAGCAATAGTTCAACAAAACCCATGCTTGAGTTTGTCCTCCATTTAATTTCTGCATTTTCTCATTCCTTGACCATAAAGTTTAGAAAGATCAGTTAATTCCTTTTGATAATGTACCCCTTATGCACATGATCAGGAGGTGCATATACCTAATTTCCTGCAAAAATGCCATCTCTTCACGTACAGAGTAGATTGAGTTGTCCAACTTCAGCTCTATATAACACCACAATCTGAGGCACTAACAAAATGGTTGGAAAACTAGGACAAACATTGTAGCTGTGGCAAAATAAATGAAAATCCATTCGGCAGAAACAAGAGATGACGTCTTGGACTGCCAGCCAGATGAGAGTGCAAACCTTCTCATAATTAAACACCGAACTTAAACTTTGCACTCATCAAATTGAATGACATAGAGTGACATGTAGCATTTCTAAACATACAAATGAGCAAAATGATGTGCTTACACCATTATTACTAATAAAAAGAAGCTATAGATATAGTATAGACACACAATTTGATACAAGCCATGTCCAAGTCCAACAGTCCAACAAAGTAATGTTAAACAATCCACATTGTGAAGAACACATGGGGATTCAATTCTTCCCGCCCTCACCCCCATCTTCCGTGTCATCATCATCATCTTGCTCATCTTCAGAATCACCCATAGCTGCCTGTTCTCCTGTAGTTGTAGACGCCTTTGCTCCCATAGTCGCAAATGAGTTCGATCCCTGCAATGGCTGCTTACCAGCCGGTACCTCCTGCGTCTGTGCCGGTACCTGCACAAAGGCATGCATGCATGTTTGCGAAGGAGTAGGAGAGATGAATGGGAGTAGGAAGATGAAGGCTTGCTTTCAAATAAGATGGCGATTAGAGCAGCATAGAGTTGTACTGTTGTAGTATTGAGTGGTAAAGGTCATACAAGAAGGTGGAACATAACTCAATTGATGAAGACTACGCTTGGTAACTTCCTCTTCAACATAAAAAATGTTACATAAAATGAATTATGATTAACTCTTTTATTATTAACTTCACTTTGATAAGACAATGACTTATTACAGGATAGTCTATTTTGGATTGCTTGTGTTAGAAGAAGAAGTGTTTCTTATTACAGGACATAATACAACGCAAACGGCCATATGTTGGGTGGAGACGGGAATGGCTCATTCAACTTATTTCCGGAATAATGCATTCAAAGGTAGAATATTGTGTCCTGCCTATGAAACTAGAGTAAGGTCTATTCTCAAAAGAGAATAACTTGTTGCACCACACATGGTTGAGCTGGAAGGGGTCACCCCATCCCGCTCCGCCACGTCCACAACTGCACATGACTCGTGCATCCTGACGTTAGCAAAAAATAATAAAAAAAGTAAAATTTTTTATGCTCTCAAAAGCGTCAAGAAGCTCTCGAGTACATCATAGCAGTTAGATGCTCTCGAGAGTATCTTGCCGCTCTCGAGAGTATATATTTTTTTTAATTTTTAATTTTTTCTTTTATTGATTTTAGGACTCAGTTAATGCAGGACGTAAGGCGATGTACGTCTGTGCACGTGGCGCCGCAGGACGGGACGACTCGTTCCAACTCAACTACGTGCGGTATAACAAGTTATTCTCTTTGCAAAATCTGCCGTTCTTACTTAATTGTATTTCACTATCAAAACAGCTCTAAGTAGTTATAAGGGTCAAATTAACTTGAGAAGTTCTAATTTAGAATTTTTAGCTGGAAATAAAAAGGCAACTAAAACGCTAAAGGTCTTCTAACACCTATTTTTTTCCCTCTCAAAGTGACTAAAACAAAGTCTAAGCTGGTATTTGATGACTCTTATTTGGACTCCTGTATCTAAAGCTGGTGATTTAATTTAGACTGTTTGATAAATTAATATTAGATTTTGGATCTTAAATATGATTAATCTGACTATTATTCTCTTAATGGTGGCTAAGGAGGAAATATTGACTTATCTCCCATGCACCAACCATATGGGAACAACCACTTGCGGTGCCGTGGGCCTCAACCTACGTTATACGAGTTCTTCCACATCCGTGCAGGAAACCTGCTTCATGGGAACCATTTCCATGTTTGCGCAGGGAGCCTGTCTCATTTGGGCATGAAACTTATGTTGGAGTCTTCCCTACATATGTATGACTTCAAAGAATCTTAAACACAATATGAAAGCAAGGAGATTTTAAATAGAATAGATGGTAAAAGAGAATACAAATAAAATAATAAAATATTAATTGTCAATTGTAATGTAAGATATTGTTCTAAGATATATATAATAATAGTTATATATTAAATTATTAATAAAATAATTATACTTATTTTTCAAGTATTTTTATCAATTAGGAAGTGTAGTAGGCATGTTATCCACCACCCAGACATCATTTTTGTATATTACGAATCGTCTATTTCACTTAGTGTTCACCACTTCAGTCTTACCTATTTTAGTTTAAGATGTAAATCTCAAATTTCAATCTTACCACTCAGATACAAAAATGTTAGATAAAAACAATTATGATTAATTTTAAGAAATTATAAAGATCGAAATTTTCTTGATAACTCTATTTTTTCTTCTAACTTAAGGAGTTCTAATTTATAAGTTTTGGTTGGAAGTCAGAAAATAATTAAAATATTGTATAAGTGTTTTCTAATATCTGTTTTCTTTCTCTTAAAATAATTAAATAAAAATTTAAAATACTTTCCATTAGAAGCTGCACCAAACATGGCTTAAATGGACAACTGTAAGCAAAATTAACTGTTTGGTTGACAGTTTGTTCATTGAAACGATAAAATGCCAATATCATTATCCACGCAGACAGTTCCCTGAACAGGGTTAGGGTAGGAGTGTGGAGTTTAATCCCACATTTGGCAGCCAATATCATAAGGTATTGGCCACTTTCACTTAGGGGTCGTCTGACTTGATTTAAAACATCATAAGATGAGGTTTCCAAATCACCACTTCTAAAACCAGGAAAAAAGACAGAATTCTAAAACATCATAAGATAAGGTTTCCAAATCACCACTTCTAAAACCAGGAAAAAAGACAGAATCCTTATTTTCAAAATCATAGGTTTTAAATTTCTAAAAATTAAATATGAAAAAAAAGCTATCTAAATCAGAAGATTCTGAAATTCACTTCAAATATAAAGGAAAAATATCATAACTTATGACATCTCAAATGTAATGTAAATAGCTTTTACCTTTTAATAAATAGGGCACACCAAACGACCTTTAACACGCCAATATAAGAGAAGGGACATGTTTGGACCGTACAATAAGGGGGAGAGAGAGGGAGAGAGAGAGAGAGAGAGGGAGAGAGAGAGATGACCTCTGTCTTCCTCTCCCTGGCGACGGAGGACGAGCTCTGTGTGGCGTTCCCTGTCCCCCATTCGAAGTCGATCGAGATGGAGGCGACCCCCTCCGACCTTGGGGACCAGAGGCAGACACCGTACCGACCTGTCTTCTCCGCCACGAAGGCGACCTCCCCGAACTCCACGCTCTCCGCCTGGCGGATGCTCTTCCCTTCGGGATCCCTCACCTGCACCACGGCGGGCAACCGTCTCAGCTTCCTCCCATGGCATAAACAGCGCAGCACAAGCTCTGCTGCGCGACCAAGTGTTGTGAGAGGAAGGGAGGGGCGGGGCGACGGCGGAATAGAAGGTTAGTGATACCCCGGCGTAGATCGTGTGGTTATGAGACGCCTGGCGGCCGCTGTAGGCAACGCGGTACCGGGCGACGCTCGTGGCGCCGGCGCCGCGTAGGTGTCTGGTGATGCACTTGGTGCGCGCGGAGGGGAGAGTGAAGACGACCGCGTGGGCGGTGCTCGCGAGGAGGAACGCGACTGGCAGCAGCAGCAGCAGCAGGGGGATCGCTCGACCACGGCCAGTGCCCCCGCGGGTTGCGGCGCCCATAGCAGCCGCCCAGGCTCGAGCGCGCTACTCGGCGATGACCAGCCTGGAGCTGAAAAGCCAACGTTAAACTGGCGGGACGGGTACTGTGAAGTGGAATCGCAAGTTATGGATCCTCTGCAGCTGGCGCAATGCGCCAACTTGTAGAAAATTAGACAGCTCGAGTCCAATCGATCTTCTCCGTCCGCGAATCCTACTCGCATAGTTGATAAAATTGTCCTCAAATTTTAAATGGAGCATAGCATTTTGGAATTACATAGGCAGAAGATGTTGAAGCTTGTTATATGAAATGAAATTATTTAGACTTTGATAGTTTGGATCCTAGTGTGGCCCACTCACGTGAACTAGAAGTGAATCTGATACTTTATAATAATAATAATAATAATAATCCTCATCTATTTATTTCTTGTTCGTGTAAGTGAAGGCATACTTTCCATCCAATGATGACATCCCAGACACCTTATCTCTTGTTTCGTGACCATACAAAGATCTCTCCATTGGTCGGGTGTAAGGCGCCATAGCCTATAGAATCTACGGTGCACCCATCCGTTTCAACTTGGTACATATCAGGTGTTAGTGCACATCTCTGGTGTGCACCAAGTTTTTTTTTTTTTAAAATTATATTTTTAGGTCGGGCCGAGCTGACTTACACGTCCGTACAAGGCATATCTTATTTTGACGTCTAGAAAAATTTAAAAAATAAAAGATTATTTTAATATTTTTTATTCTTCTGATCATTTTTTTAATTTTTAATTTTTTTTAGATGTCAAAATAGAATGTACCTTGTGGGGACGCGTAGGTTAACACGGTCCCAACCTATAAGTTTTAAAAATTAAAAAATAAGAAAAACTTAATGCACACTAGAGATGCGCACTAACACCTCACTTCAGCTTAGCCATGAAGCTGAAGTATTTCTCTTCACCTGCTGCTTTAACGAGCTCCCATGTTACTTCTTAACTTTTTAAGATCTAACCAATGAAATTTACTTTGATGAAATATTTAGAGTAGATGTCTATATGCCAATGAAACAAAAGCTGTCCAACACTGCCCTAAACAAGGAGTTATTGTTAGCTATTTTAGAAATTTTAGAAATGGACAGTACGGGCTTCAATCAATTTAATAGTAGAAAGCAAAAACTTGAAAGAGTAGAGCAATACTATTACACCACACCTTTTACTACATTCGTCTAGAGTTATTTGTTATTTGATCAAAGAGTTCTCATTTGTTGGGAAGCAAGAGCTTGTAAGAGTAGAGCAATGCTATTGTACCATCCTTATTACTATATTCATCTAGAGTTATTTGTTATTTGATCAAAGAGTTCTCATTTGTCAGAATATATCTCACATTCAAAGGATGTCTCAGGTTTGGAACAATTAGAGGAGGTTTTCTTTAAGCCCAGGACGGTTCTAAGAGACAGGGGCTATCAACATCATCAGTTAGGGTGTCGACACCCCAAGAAACAGAAGCGGCAACAGAAGTCGGCATAGAGGTGTCGACACTCTAGAAACTCTCCAATGGGCTGAAGATTGGGGCTCTATTTTGAGGAGTTATTTATGTTGTAACTTTGGATAACATGCATTCTTATGCTTGTGTTATTGGAGAAGAATAGTACAAAGTGATGGCGAAGGAATCTGACTCGTTGAATGGAGACACATTACTAAACTACATAAATTCCTGTGTGCTGTCTCTCTCAATTTCTCTTTGTAGTTTGCTTGTGTTTGATTGGCATGTATGTCTGATTTGGTGGTGAGGTGAGCGTTCTGCATAACATCATTGAATGTATTAATTATAAATAAAAGTAATGTCAAGTAATTTCATTAAGCACCTCAAACGGTTCCCAATGAATGTGATAAATATATAGGATAATAAAAAGCATGATATTAATAAAATTCCTCAAAGCTAAATTATCCTATGTTAATTTCTCTTGGATTTTCCTGCGACTAATGAACGGACGGGAAAGGGACAAAAGGATATATACATTTATATGTCTAAGTCTCAAGGCCATCACACACAAAAAATAAAATAAAATTGCAGTATCTCCCGAAATGGATATAATTAATAAAAAAGATGTTTAATTTGTTGAATAAACGAAAATTGGACCATTTTCAAAGATCAAATTGTAAAAAAAAGATCAAAATTGGACTACGTTTTACAGCTTCAACTGTAAGCAAAGATCAAACGAACCCTCGACGCCAGCGAATAATCTAAAAGCTTAGTAATGGACCATGTTCATGTTTTACATGTATATATCCTTGGGCTATTTTACTTGTTATTATAAGATTTTGAACGAGTTCTTTTTTTTTGAAAGAAGATTTTGAACGAGTAAGATGTGGAAAGAAACTAAGTGCAGGAACATACATATCTCGGTGGAGAGGACGGCGGATGGAATTGGAGACGAAGTTGCATACGAGGTCAGAGATGGTTCACCATCGATCCCATCAGACTGATGCAGGAATTTAAAATGCTAAATGGATGGGTAAGTTTTCCCATGCACGTTCTACACAAGTTGTTCGAAGCAAGAAAGTGAAAAAAAATGTTTCCACCACACGTTAAAGTTGCGCATTATAGGGTGGGCTTCAGGTAAGAAAGTTCTCCTGTACTATTATAAATGCACGGTCAAACTCTGGGTTCGATGACCCTACATTGGTTCACATTTGCCTGACAACATTAGTCTCACGTCTAAGGATGTAAATTGAGTTTGGTTATGTGATAATTTGGGTTTAACTCAAATTTAAAATAGTTCAACTCAGTTTTAGTTCAGTCTAGATTCAACCCAATTTTAACCCAAATTCAGTCCAAATTCATCTCCAATTCAACAGTGAGTGGGTTGGGTTGGGTTGATCCTGTTTATAAATAATTTGTTAGAAGTGTTTTACTTTTTGTATGACTTATTGTAAAAGTCAATATATTAAATTGGGCTAACCTGTTTTCAGTCCAACCCAACTCATATTTAACTAACGTCAACTCAAATTTAACCCAACTCAATTTATATAACTTAAGCCAACCCAATTTTCTTTAATATGGAATGAGTTGGACTGGACCACGGGTTGACCCGCCCAATTGACACTCCTACTCACGTCGCTGGAAATAAAGAATCGGCCGATGGAGTGCTAATGGGCCGCATTTTGATCAAGTTTGACAGAATTTAATCTATTGTTTGAAACAGTCTGGTCCACGTCGGATCTACGAGCAACTGTTGTATCACTCTTTCGCACAATGCAATTTAATTTACCTGTCCAAATAAAGATCAGACAGTATGAATGTTGAACTAAGATGGTCTCTTAGTTTGATGATTTTTTTAAATAATAAAAAAAATCAAAGATGCTGCCATCTGATCAATTACAATTCACATCAGAATATCATGCCTGGACATTGCAGCAATTATTACTCCTCTTTTAGAGATATCATTATGTAAAGGTTGTCTAAACTCAAGAGTTATAGTTTAATTGGGTGTTGCAACTACATAGGCTTATGGTAATTTACATCCCTTTACTTTAAAAGTTTTGCGTCTTGATTAATCAAACACGTTGGATGTACATTGCATGTAAAGTTCAGCGCATTTGGGTCGCATATACTCGATTGCAGAACAATATTACTATGTGTATAACCTTAGGTATCTCAGATGTATCCAGTTTGAGTAATGTTTGTTGCTGCCGGTGCAAACGAGATGCGGTAGATTCAGTCCCTCAATATTTTTCTGTCACTTGGAGAACTTACAGAGGTTATCCTCTCCGTTAAATGCATATATATATATATATATATATATATATATATCGTCATACTGTGATCTCAAGAACATCTTGATACTCTTGACTGTATCTTCACACTCTCAAGAACATGATACCCTAGAGAGCGTTCTAAAACATAAAGCCTTAAAACTCTCGAGAGCTTGAGGCTCTCGAGAGCATTCCCAAGCATGATGCTTTGAGATCTTTAAGATGCAGCTTGAGGATACTTTAGAAAAGTAATTTGACAGATAAATTTTTTTATTATTTTTTCGATTCTGACCCCTCCCGTGTATGCTGACATGCGATCATATCGGGATACATTTACGTGTTGCACGCAGGGACATCGCAGTAGATAAATAAATAAAAATTACTTTTTAAGGTCGATCCCGAGGTGTCCTAAGTATCTGTACAGTGCAATATCTGATGGGAGGACCTAAAAAATCTGAAAAATAAAAAATCGAGCTATGTTTATGGAACTCGATTTTTGACTTTTCAGATTTTTTAGGTCATCTGATTGGGCATTGCACTGTATGGATGGTTAGGACACCTCGGGGTCTACTTGAATTTTTTATTTATTTTTGAGTTTACCGACTGCAATGCCCTTGTTGTTGTTGAGGGGGGACATTGCAACAAGTATTACTTCGCATTTAATGGGGAGATAGCCCCTATGTAGGCTCTCTACGTGATGGAAGGACATTGGTGGCTTAGGCCGTGTTTGGCGCAGCTTCCATTTGGAAGCACTTTTGTATTTTTATTTAGTTACTTTTTATGGAAGCCATTAGATTTTGGAAGCCATTTATACGGTATTTTCCTTGTGTTTTGGCTTTCAACCAAAAACCACGAGGAGATAGTTTCCAAGCTGGGAAAAAAAATAAAGTTGTTATGAAAGAGGACTTTTGTAACAAACTAAAATTATTTCTAACCTCTCTCTCTCAACTCATTCTATGTAAGAAGTAGAAACCAAAAGTTAGAAGTTTTGTCAAACAAGCCCTTAATCTACCTCATCCCATTTACATTGACAGCAGTGCAGGAAGCATTACTCATCCAACTTTTTAGGCTTTTAGGAAAATGTAGTATTGGCCCTAAGTCTACTACTGCGGGCATGATTGGCATAATTTTTAATGAATATCATTTTTAAGTGTTTATAAGTTTAAACTCGGAATGATACTAAAGTCCATTTGAGAAGGTCAATAGGAAAATAGGAGATTTTGGTGCTGACCATTGTTTGGGGTAATTATTGCAAGTCACTAAAAGTTAGGTGGAGCTAGCCATTCAAAAATTCCAGAGAGAAAACGATAAAGTGCCGTTCTCAACCTTTTTCTCTCTATATTTAATTCATTATTTTAAAAAAAGATCATCTTTTCAGTACATTAAATGTCTCATCTCTCTCTCTCTTGTCTGTTTATGTTCTCAATGTATAAATGATTCGAATCTCTACTTTCCCAAATGGATTCAACGTCTTTGAAGTCATTTCTGTATTATTTTTGCTTTCAACCAAAAACTTCAAATTAGAACTACATAGATTGTGGAAGAAGAAGATTATAAAACAGAAGATGACTAAGATAACTATCTAAAACAACTATATACTTATCATTTTTGCTGTTGGAGGTGAAGGTCAAAATAACTTCTAAGTAAAAGTTTTACCGAACATACCTAAGTATTCTTCAATCCCCCCAGGGTGAAGCAGCCGATTGTTTAACAAATCGCCAAGTGTGCCTCTATACTTGAGAAGTGAAGTAAATCACCTGTAAACGAAGAAAAGAAAATTATATTAGATAGAATTTGAACTGGATTTTTCCACCCAACCTTTTTGTATATGTTGGTAATATGAATTAGGTTTAATCCAACCATCCACGACCTATTTAACCAAATTTAATTTGAGTATCGAATAGACAATAAAATATTTTTTTGTATTAACAAGTCAAAGAAATTATATGTCCATTAGTTATTGTAACATTTCGTATAAGAATATATTAAATAGTCTAAATTAGTAGATTTAACAATATCGATTAGCTATTTTTTAGAATTTGAGTAAGAAAGAACTCTGAAGTTAAATATGCTATGTTGGGAGAAGCCTCAGGATGGGTGATCTTCCTGAAAAGTCTACCAATTAGTACAATTGTTAGGTCAGTTAGTTGATAGGTCGTTAAAAATAGTATCAAAATCTGATACCAGTCGAAAGTGTGGTAGTTAAGTATCACATAGGACAAAATGCTATATCATGGGAACCACCTCTTGAACCTTGTATGGAATCAAGTGGTACATGATAGGAGTTACCTCTTGAACCAGTGGGGGTCACCTCTAGAATCCTACTTGTCTAGTAATCTGGATTAGTTGTGATATAGCGACGAAGACATCGCCTGTCTAAGGAAGGTAGATTGTAACACTTCGTATAAGAATACGTTAAATAGAGTAAATCAGTAGACTACTAATAATACTGGCTAGTTATTTTTCAAAAGCGTGCTCGGTTGGGAGAAGTTTCGAGATGGATGACCTTCCTACGAAATCTATCAATTACCACAATTGTTGGGTTAGTTAATTGATTGAGTTGTTTAAATTATTCATGTGACAAATAAAAGTCAAAAAATAAGATGTAAAAGGATAGAAGAGAGATAATGTAGTGAGTGGATGTTACGAGACGAGAGAGAGTGTGTATTCTAAAAAGTACTAACTCTAAGATACAAGGCAGGGATGAAAATGGTAACCAATAATTCAATTATTTAATCGATTATTAGCTTATATGTCAATTAATGGATTATCTCTTTAAATCAATATACATAGTTGATAAGGTAATGGACATAAATTTTTAATTCAATATACATAGTAAATAAGGTAGTGGACATAAATTCTTTTTCTGATTGAGTACATGTGGTACATTAGAGTCTCATTATTTGACCGATTATTAATTTATAGGGTAATTAATAAAAAGTATTCTTAAACTGATCGTATAACAGATACAGTCACCAAACTACCTTAGGTCTTCATTGAATCCAACCTGTTTGCATCTATTATATATGGAGTGAAAGTGAGTGGAGAGAGAGAAAGAGAGAGAGAATGGGTGTAATAAGGCAGTTAAGAGGGAGATTGTTGTACCCCGCATATTGAGATGACTGTTCTGGTATATACTTAACGGTCCTCAAACCTTGGGTGGTCATTCTTTACCATGTAACCTATGGCTGGTGGAGAAATTAATTCGAATTAGTTTAAACCTAACTCAAATTAATTTGAATTAATTCGAACCTGACTCAAATTAGTTGAAACAGATTTGGATTAAACTTGAGCCAATGAGTTTGGGTCAAACTTTTAGTGAATTTGGAGTGGCGTGTTATCATCAACCCAATCCACTTCGATCAATTTATACCTCAATCTTTAGTACTTGTTTTCGTTTTCAAAAAAAGGAATGGTACACCCGAAAACATCATAATCGCAAAGCTAGGCGTAGTAAAATATGAAGAGAAATAATTCAGTGCACTCGATCTCAGGTGAAGTCAAACCCTAACAGTCAAGAATATTTTTTCCTTTACCCCTTCCCCACAGTAAGATCAAACTCACTGAATCACTTTTCAAATCTAAAATATACTTTGGAAGAAATGAAACATGAAGGCTCACTCGACCTGAGGCTCATATATACTTTCGGAAGATCAAACATCTTAGCTCAGGAGGAGATGAGATTTACTCAGTGCATAGGACTCTTCTATATCAGATCGTAGCCCTGGTGAGCGAGACTGCAATTGCAATTTCTGATAAGTTTTTAGTTATAGAAATTATAGTTGCCACAGAAATTATACTTAGTTTAATCACTGGTGATTATGATGACTCAAAAGACAAAAGCGTTCTTGTAATCTTACCGCAAATTTGTCAAAGAAGCTCTTCTAACAATGGTCGCGAGGTGACCTGGGAGTAACATGAGGGGAGAAAAGGAAACAATTGCATCTAGGGATAAAGTAATGTTAACCATTCTTATATGCTAAATTTTAAAACTGTCATGTTTATTTAAATATTATCTTACATACCATCCTTATATTTATTATATTTTAACATTGTCACAACGATGATAAATTTGATATACTGTGACATATTTGATATGTATAAATATTTCATATATACCGTTGAAGTGATGTATTTGATAGATGTTATTTCATAAAGATATATGTTAAAATTTAACATAAAAAGTAGTTAATATGAAATTATCTCTTACATATATGGGTGTATGCATATCCCCATTAATTTACTTTGCTCTTAGAATCTATTATATTTTACTATGTATGTACTTTTAGAATATTATCATACATACCTCCACAATAAATTGTACTCCATTATCCATTGCCCTAGCATCATCTATCGTTTGTTAAAAGAGAAAAAAAGATAATTTGTCCTTAGCTAGCCTTCACGCATAGTTTAAACAATTATATATATGCCTTCAAAATGTTTTATGATTTTCTATATTCTCCTCTAAAACCTTTTACGCCTTATCTATTTCTTCGACTGACACCACTCGAATTAGAGGGATATACCCAAAATAACATTACTTATAACGTATAAGAGTATAAAAAAATGTGAAAATAAAAAATAAAATAAAGAATATAATTATATATGTAATTATCTAAAATAACTCACCTAGCCAGAGAACAGTCTGATGTTATGCATGCAAAAGGCAGATACATCATATCCCATTATGTAAGATTTTGTACAAAAACAAAAAATAAAATCTTTCTATTCTAAGTTCAAAATGGAGCAACTTTTTTATAGAAACCTCGCCTTCTACGTACTTAAAATCACAAACAATTTACTTCTTAATTTAATAAGAGTCGCATCCAATGGCTGATCCAGCGTTAACCCAGTGGGGTTTAGAGATCCTACTGGATTTTGCCAAGTCTATTGACTCAGTCTAACACAGTCTAGTCCGGGATTCTACTGACCCAGTCCAGGACCCTACTAATCCAACTTAAGACCCCCTATGATCCAGTCTAAGATCTTACTGACTCAACCATACTTATGACTTAATATTTGTGTGGTCCTACTGAACAAAATTTCTGTATCTGTCACTATCACTGGCCGCATCCCACTCAAGATAAAGATCCATCTGTGCTTCGAAATTATGACCCAACTGCATCCCCCACTCCAATGGCTAGGATTCCGAACGACTAGATTAAAAAAGAATATTTCACATCATGAGGTTGCTTCCTTCCAACCAATGTGTATGCAATCGGCCGTCCTGCACATAGATCACTAGCATTCTACCTCCAACGTGGGTGTGCTTACTTTTTTTCTTTTTCCCTTGCTCGGTTTTCCTGAATGTAATGGTTAGGGACTACACTCATACTATTTACAAATTCAGCCCATTAGAATTTAAATTCTGAAGGTAATACATTATATACCATTTTCAAGACCAATAAAGAATTCAAACAAGTCTAACAAGGGACAAAGTTAGCGCACAATGCACATCTACCTTGGCAACCGTCGTGCTGGAAACCCAGACCTCCCCCCATGTAGTGGCGGACCCAAGTTGTATTCAGTGGGGTCTTAGGACCCACTGAAATTTTAAAATTTTATTATGAGCATCTTAATTTAATAAGATAAGCTCTAAATTTAAGCATAATGTGATCCTATTGGATTTTTTAGATGACCTATAGGATCCTAATCTCACTTGGAGCCCAATTCTACGATGGATATGAGGGTCCACGAAAATGGACTCGAACTGCCACACGCTGAGAGCCCTTGTCACCATTAGCCCAATAGCTCAGCACTGCAGTGCTTTGTTGGTCTAGCAACCCCGCCATTCTCTCATCTCCTCAGCTCTGTCGTGCCCTACCATATGGGCCAGGCCCCCCTCCCATTTCGCTGTCACACGGCCTTCCCAAAAATGGCAGTTGAGTGTTGCCTTTGGCTGACCTCTTTGCTCCTGAGCAATTCCCCCAACTCCTCCCTTCCTCGACTGCGACTACAACTGCATAACTACGAAGTGCAATCGGCCTTGTCATCTTGGCATCACTGCAAACAAGATATGTAATCTAGTGAGTCTAAGTAGTGAGTCATTTTACATATTATTATGATTTATATTTATGATTTAATAAAAAAATCGTTGAGTGCATTTGAAAGAAAAAACTCCTTGTAACGAAGTGTATCATTTTTATTGAAGTATATTATTTTTATCATGATTAAAATATACTTTTTTTTTTAAATATAATAAAAATAACATATCGATAAATTCAATAATGATCTTAGTGACCCTATTGGATAAAATTTTTGTGTCTACCACTGGCCACGCAGACCAATGATCTGAACATATATGCATGGACACAAAGTCTAGATATGTGTCGGATCAAATACCGGTTCTATACTTATCTTTATCCTTTAGGCAATATACGTATCTTTATCCTTATCTTTTAACAAATTGTGTATGTTTATTCTTATTCTTTAAAATTATCGAAAATGGATATATAAAAGTTAAATTATCAGATAATACTATGCGTCAATATAAGTTTAATCTTCTAGAGGAAAAAAATGAATACTAATTTCAAAATATACATAAGTATAAGTTCTTTCCAAACAATTCTTATAAATTTACCCGTAAATCACGTGACATTTGTGTAAATGGACTTTGAAAACTAGTAAGGGTAACACTTGCTACATCGCGCACAGACAACCGTCCGATCTATATGGGTCGATCTCAAATCAGACGATCTAAAAAAAGTTAAAAATAAAAAATCGAGCTCAATGAACAATGATTTTTTTTACTGTTCAATGGACTCGATTTTTTATTTTTCAGATTTTTTTGAATCGTCTTATTGAAGATTAGATTATATGGACATGTAGAACATGATGGGACCTATGATAAAAAAATTCAAAACAAAAAAATGAATGTACCTCATGCTGTGTAGTAACTTGCTCTCAACTAATAAATAAGGGATAGAAGGGAGTAATAAAATAGTGTGGGCAATAAGGCATGTAATTTATGCAGGTATAATTGAAGATTTCATTTAAAAGTAAGAATTTTAGATAAGATACTATCAATAGTTAAGATGAGTGAAAGAAAATGGATGAGTAGTTGGATAATCAGACTCAGAAAAAGATATATCATTTTTCTTATCCTAAATCAATCGGATACGGATAAATTATTATCTTTTAGACTATATCATTTTATAACATTTAACTCCGGAAATGGATAGATAAACACAAAATAGACACAACATATGGTGTCACACCATAGGCACTTACTTTGCTTCAAGCATCCTGCCAATGTGGCCAATATCTATTAGGTCGTGTTTGGCGTAGCTTTCATTTGGAAGTACTTTTGCACTTTCATTTAGACTATGTTTGACATAAATTTCAATTGGAAGTATTTTTATATTTTAATTTAGTTATTTTTTATAGAAGTCATTGGATCTTGGAAGTCATTTATGCAGTATTTTACTTGTGTAAAGTTACAAAGGGAAGTTCCAAGATGGAGGAAAAAGCAAGATTGTTATGGAAGAGTTGACTTTTGTAACAAATCAAAATTAATTATAATCTCTCTCTTAAAACTTATTCCATGTGAGAAGTGGAAGTTAAAAATGACTTTCAAGTAGAAGTTTTGTTAAACAAGCCCTTAGTTATTTCTTGTGGAAGTCATTGAATCTTGGAAGCTATTTATGTAGTATTTTATTTGTGTTTTGACTTCAAACGAAAAGCGATAAAGGAGAACTTCTAAGATTGGAGAAAAAATGAGATTGCTATGAAAGAGTTGACTTTAATAACAAATTAACATTAGTTATAATCTCTCTCCCTCAACTCATTTATGTGAGAAATAGCTTTCAAGTAGAAGTTTTGCTAAACACGTCTTTATTTCCTTTTTCTTGTTTTGTAATCTTTTAATATTTCACATTAATCCATGTAATCTTTATATTCTTAAATTCTGCACAATCTTTAGACCTTCCTTGAAAAAAATCCTCTTGTTAGTGAGAATAAAAGAATATACAATATTCTTACTATGTATCATATTTCTACTAAAATATGCTAAGAATATTATGAAAAGATTCCTAATATATATATATATATATATATGATTGCTAACCAAAAGAATTTGTTTTTAAGAAGAGTTCAAAATTTTGAGAGGTTTAAAGTAAACATGAGGACTGTAAAAATT
This sequence comes from Zantedeschia hybrid cultivar, assembly GCA_030544215.1. Taxonomy (NCBI): domain Eukaryota; kingdom Viridiplantae; phylum Streptophyta; class Magnoliopsida; order Alismatales; family Araceae; genus Zantedeschia; species Zantedeschia hybrid cultivar. The sequence goes on from JARZZO010000005.1 coordinate 18,092,901, forward strand.
AATACGGAGCATTGGAAGATTATTTGGGCTGAAAAGTAAAAAGAATCTTATGGTTTTCCCTACGGTTTAATGGTAATGTATTAATAAAACTATTGCATCTTTAGTCTGTTCTTTTACCATCCAATAATCAGCAAAATATACAAGTAAGAATCTAATTACATGACTGAGAGCACTCCTTCCTGGAGTTTGAAAATAGTCAATAGATTTTGTTGGAATCCTCTACATTGGTTATGTGTTTGTTAAGAAATATTTTATTTGCAAAAGAAGTAAATTCTTACTTACCCTTTAAAGATAATACTAGGGATGTAAATTAGGTGGGTTGGGCTAGATTATGTGATAATTTAGGTCTAATCTAAATTTAAAATAGTCTAGCCTAATTTTAGTCCAACTCAAATTCAGTCTAAATTTAATTTAAATTCATTTCAAATTCAGCTCAAATTCAATAGTGAGTGGGTCAGGTTGAGTTGAGTTGGACTGACCCTATTTATAATAGTTTGTTAGAAGTGTTTTACTTTTTGTATGAATTATTGTAAAAGTCAATAGATTGAATTGGGCCGCCCATTTTCAGTCCAGTCCAACTTAGATTTAACTAATGTCAATTCAAATTTAACTCAATTTAATTTATATAACTTGCGCCAACCCAATTTCTTCTAATATAGCCTAAGTTGGACTGTGCCAAAGGCTGGCCGGCTCGACTTACAACCCTAGATAAATACTTTCACAATCTTAATTAAAACATATACTCTTATTGACGTCAACCATCTTAACTTAATATGAACCTCTTCTTCAATTAAAATCACTAGAAGAGTTCAATCCCCCTAGGCTAAACGCCGGCGAGGATGACATCAAAGTACGTCACCATGGCATGCTCCAATCGCAAGTTGCCACAAAGCAACCGCCCCAGGATGCCACCCGAACCCAGTGAACCGGGTCTCCCATTGTCGCACGAGGATGACTTCAGTACATGGTCAACTTTGTGCAGCTTCTATTGTAACTCTATGGTCAACTCATGTGGCTTCTATGTTAACTCTTTTTTCTGATTGGATAGATAAGGCCAACCATGGACAAGAACTAAGGCCCAGTCAAATTTGTATTTGTTCTATTATGTCATTGTCACATTTGCTTTTTCATGTATATGTCGAAATTAATGTCTTTTCCTTTAATTGGGTGGTTTTAAAAAGAGTGTGAATCGATAAAATTCATGAGATGATCCAGTGATAAAATGCGGATATCTGTGAAGACCATCTTCCCTTCATACTATAAATTCTCTCATTATTTTATTTTTTTTAGATGAGAAAAAAATGTACAAGTGCTTTTAGTATCAAGTTTCGAACTCTTAAAATCATGATATTATTGTGAGCATATATAGATTCTTCACATCTATAGATGGTTTAAAATGGATGGGACGTTTTCAACTTGCAAGGCGTAGAGAAATCACCACCGAGATTAGTCAAGAGTCTCCTGGGTCCCTTGCGCCATGGGCTGCCTTGACCTTTGAGTTCATTCTAGCCTAGGGCGTGAAATAAGCCGGATCTGGGTCGGATTGGGCAACGCCTAGATCCACCCTTTTAAGCTTTAAAAGAAGTGAAATACTTTTTTTTTTTTTTGAATTTTTTAAGCGATTGGATGGATCTCGGCCGCATTGGGCATTGCCTAGATCCAACCTCTTAAGCATTAAAATAAGAGAAATATTTCTTTTCTTTTAATTTTTTAACCGTCCGATCGGATGATACAGATGTCGAGTTAGGAATCTTTCCCAATTCAACAAACTTTTTCTTTAGAAAGAAAGATATTTTCACTGCTGTCCAGTCTAAGAGATCGGACGACAACGCAAGACACGACGCAAAGCGCGTCGCACCCACAATGCGGTAAACATTTCTCAAGAAGAGAATCTCCACTGAGAGGGAGGAAAGGAATAGGGTTAGGCCCTGCACGCTATAACACAAAATCTATTGCATGCATCTATTTTCTAGAAAAATTGATGATGATATAGATGCTGACTGGATCCTCAGATAATTAGTGAATTCTTTGATTGTCTGGAGATTTTAAATCATCAAATAAATTTTTAATTATTTTTTAAATATATATATAAAATAAATTTTATACGGTACCTAACAAAAGTACCCTTAAAATCATGGTCTACGTCTAAGAGTAACTTCGGTAGTCCATGTCAATGGAACGTGGCGCCCCACCTCACACGATAGGACCAAAATGCTCTCATCACCTGATACGTAAATGGCAACGCCGTCGTCGACTAGACCGCGTGGCTGGTGTATTATAAATTTACAATTATTAAGGAGCTTTAAATTTAGAGTCACTTATTTAGAAATGGAAACTGGTCGAGTGCGTGTGATGTTTTATCTACCAAACGCGGTCTAAAGGCTAAGTAGGGAACTTATATGCCAAACAAGTTTTGTTGCCAACAACCTTGCTTTGTGGAAAAAAATTTCGAAACTTGAGATAAGTGGAAGTTGGCACGTCCGATTCGAACGATAAGACCACTAAGATCAACACAATCTTCACGCAAGAACAGAAGATCCGCAGTTTTCACCACTGGTTTGTAAGTCGGCTAGCATTATTTGACTTTTCCAGAAAGAAATGGTTCGGTGAGTTCGACTTCATGAGATTGAGTTTTACAGTCAGATACATTTTTTATTTTATTCCCTTCGTAAGAAAACAAAAATTATAAAATGAAAAGAATTTGACCTCACGGTAAGATCGAACTCACTGAATCAAACCCCTTAAAGAGGTCACATGTTTGACTCTTACTAGATATTCCCACTTCCAAAACGTGGTCCCTAAGATTTCTCCTTTCCATGGCCGGTTGACACAGAATTCTTATCAAGCTAAAGTAAAATAATCATGGACAGTACAAGCGTATATTATAATATTAAAATAAAGTATTTAGTTTTTCGTTAAAATTAAAATTAGACCACGTAACGATAGGAGAATTTCTCTTTTTTTATGAAGAATTATTAAAATTTAATTCCTATTTTTCCGTCATAATTCATATGTTCAAATATAATATTTTACTGTGCATCGCACGGAGGTAAAACTAAGATTTCTCTAAATAAGAGTTCTCGTATGATCCGATTCCCTTCCACATAGAAGGCCTTGCAAATTATTACTGCTGCACCGTTGATAAAATGAAAAAAAAAAAAAAAACCTGCTGTTCTATGATGTGTCGCCCACCGTTCGAATGTGCTGTTGGCCAGTTCGGTAAAGGAAACAAATTACGAAAATTGTCATATTACAAGAAAAGAAGAAAGACAATGTGCTGGGTCTTCCTTCGGCATGGAAGTTGCCCTAAAAAAGAAAAGATATATATATATATATATATATATACTTACTTACATACTTCCCCAATTTATCATATTTTCTTGTACATTCTAATATTCCTTATCATATGAATTTTCATAATAAAAATAGAGTTTTTAATTTCTAATGCCTGCAAATATTCATAATTCCTTGTGACTTGTGCATTTGGTACGGACTCTAAAATACTTATTCTTCCTTAGTGATGTAGCCGAAGCTATCACGACCGGATTCCGAAGCTGGAATCCGAAGTTTGGGATCCGGAGCTGGGTCGGATCGGTGGAGAGGCTCGACGGGGATCCGGAAGACGATGGAGGCAGAGACACGGTTGAAGATCCGAAGCTGAGGGTCGCTCGGTCTGATGTCGGCTAGCCTCCGGAAGGCGTGGCCGAAATCCCTCCGGCTGAAAGGTAGGCGGTGCGGAACCGAGTCACCTTCGGGCGAGGAGCAGCCGGCGAATGGCGTCGAGACCGGAGGGAGGAGTCCGAGGTCAGCGGTCGAGACCGACTCGGGGAGGTCGGTGATGATTCGAACCGAACCCCTGCGGGAGGGAAAGAAGAAGAAACCGGTCAGTAGGAGTCCCGGGCTTCGGCCCTTAGGAACCCCCTCCGACGGTTAAGTTAGCTTCTGAAGATGATTCGATTCAGAAAGCGAAGAGTAGCTTTAATGCTTTTCGGACTATAGTCCTTGAGGGTCACGGAGACATACCTTTGGCAATAAATAGCGGTGTATTTATAGCGGAGGATAGAGGATGGTTAACGGTGGTAGCCGATATAGGACTATATTTCGGGCTTACTGGTAAACCGCCATAGTGCCTAGTCCTCCACCGGAGTGGGCTGGACATGGCTATTGGGCCGAAGGGGGTTGGGCCGCTGACGGGCCGAAGCCTGCTGGGCCGAGGGCTGCAGTGCCGCTATCGGGCCGAAGGCTATTGGGCCGCTGACGGGCCGAAGACCATTGGGCTGCCTGTTGGGCCGAGGGCCGCTGGGCTGCCTGTTGGGCCGAGGGCCGCTGGGCCGCTAACGGGTCGAAGGTTGCTGGGCCGCTGACGGGCCGAAGGCTGCTGGGCCGCTGACGGGCCGAAGGCTCTCAGGGGGCCTTTTACTGCCGCTGTTGGGCTGATCTGTGTGGGGCTTGTTTTAATGGGCCGAATCGGATTCTGCCTCATCACATAGCCCCCCACTCTTGTCTTCCTCAGTTTTGAGATGGCGAGAGTATAACTTATAGCCTCCTCGGGGGATAACGTAATAGGCGCTATCCGAGGCTTTCTGTTCCGTCAAGAAGAAACAATGCCCTCGGTCGGCCGAGGGTCAGTAGCCATTTAACTGTCCTCATTCGGGATGCAGTGACGAAGGCCCTCGCTTTTGATTGCGAAGGGCCGAGCCTTCTGACTTGCGTCAGGCTCAATAAATGGACGGGACAGTCGTCGAGTTTTTCGTCAGAACGGTAGTTTCGCGAAGAAACACAGGACACGCATCGCGCATCCGGCCGCTCCGTTAAAAACACGAAGAGATCCTGGCCGCTCGCGGATCGCGGGTCACCTCGGCTCCTGTCCGAGGTTCCACTCGGATTGCCGCCTCTTCTTCTCTTGGCACGCGGATTGGATTACGTGGCAGGCATCCGAGAGATCAGCCGAAGGGTCAGACCGCTTTCGGCCATCGATTACCTTGCCTCGATTTCCGGGGTTGGGTCGTCATTATTACCGAAGGACGGTGTACGTGGCGCGCATCCGGGAGAGGCGGTGAGATGAAGGAGATGATCTTAGCCGTAGATTTCGGCGGGGAGGGTTTCGAACTTAGTTTATAAATAGGAACCCTTCGCAGGGCACTGTTCCTCTTCTCCCTTCCTGAGCCTGCGTTTCTCTGCGATCATCCAAGCTCTCCTTCTTCTCCGGCGAAGGGTTAGTCCTCTGAAGGTGCTTCCGAGCTCGTCGCCTGTCGCAGAGAGCTCTCCATCGCCCGGAGCCGTTGCCGGGGAAGTCCCTTTGGCTTGAGAGGCGGTGTTCATTCGAGGAGATCTTTTTCTTTGAGGGTAAGCCTCAATCTCCTTTCTCCACCCCCACGATCTCATGTCCCACAGCTCTTCTTCGGCTGATAGCAGTCCTTCAGACGAAGACTACACTCCGTCCCAATCTCCTGATTCTTCCTTATCATCTCCTCTTTCTTCGAATTCCCTTGCTTCTGCCATGGCAGACGAGGCCGAATCCTCTGGTGCCGAAGGGTCCGAGGAGGTTCGTACCCTGGGCCAGGCTTCCTCCTCGGGTCATCGTCGTCCCGAGACTGCTTCGGAAGCAGCCTGCATCCTTACGGATGACGGGGTCAGATATCTTGCTTCCTACTACCAATTCCCTTCCTGGATGACCCCTTATCGGCCCGGTTCGAATACCAGGGTCAATACTCCTCGTCCGGGTAGCTTTTCCATTTACGAGGAAAGCTTCCGGGCGGGCTTTCGCCTTCCTCTTTCTACCTTCGTCATCAACCTTCTATGCTTCTATGGGCTGGCCCCGTCTCAATTCTTCCCCAATTCTTGGCGCACAGTCTACGCCTTCTTAGCTGTGTTCGCCCATATCAGAGTCATCCCCTCGGTCAATATCTTTCGCTACCTCTTTAAGATTCAACGGTAGGGGAGATCCGAGTGGTATAGTTTTGTCTCTCGTCTCGGCCGGGGTATCTTCTCCGGGAAGCCCTCGTCCATTCATGATTGGAACAGGAACTTCATCCTGGTTTCTCTCCCGGAGAATGAGAAGAGCGTGTGGCCCTTTCCCACTAAATGGGCACTACTGGCCGAAGGCCTCTCTGATCTGCCCACCCTTAACTCCGCTCAGCGTCACATTGTGGGCCTTATTGAAGCCTCGGCTCCGTATGATATCGCGGAGCTCTTCTATGAGGCGGAGTTGCTTGTGGGTGCCGGGGCGTGGCCGGACCCGACGATGGATCCTCCGCGGGCTTTCCCTTATTTTCCCCCCGGGGAGACTTCTGGGGAGACTGAAGGAAACGCCGAGGTCGCGCCTCTGGCCGAAGCTCCTCCGGCCGCAGAGGTTGCTGAGGCTTCGGCCGAGGGTAAGTCGGTCTTGAGTTGTAGATTTTGCGCGTTATCAGTTATTAACATTTCTTCTCCCGTTTGCAGCAATGTCTGGGATTAAAGGCCTCCTCAGCCGGATAGCTCAGCAGGGCAGCCAACCCCAGTCGTCCCGTCTGCAGGCGGCAGGAGGGGCCGGACGAGGTGTCGTGGCCCCGAGCGTCCGGGCCGGGATTACGACGATGGCGGCTTCCTTTGAGGGCCGCGCTGCTGCAGCCGCTCTCGAGAGGGAGCGGAAGAGTAAGTTGGTTGTCTGAAGGGGCGGTCGACTGTCGAAACGGGGCCGGGTGGACGAGCCTGGCGAAGCAGAGCCTGCCCCGGCGGCTAAAAAACCGGCCGCGGCCCGAAGGGCCCCGATGCCGTCGCCTCCTGAAGCGCCGTGGGGCGATTCTCCCTCGGCTATGACGGCGGGGGCGGAAGACCTGGAAGGCGCCGGGTCGCAGGGGCCTTGTGAGCAGGAGCGCGAGCTATGGGTCCCTGACCTGGGGATCTATAAGGACGAGAGTCTAGAGGACACTCGGACATGCCTGCGTCTGCTGCAGGGCCTATCCCTTCTGTCGGCCGTAGAGAACCTGAGGGATCTCTTGGCAACTGACCTGGCGCTGTTGAGCGCCCGACTGACGGTCCAAGTAAGAAGCTTCTTTGTGTGCTTCGGTCTAACATTCCCTTAGCTTGTTTTGGGTTTGCTGACTCTTATCTGCTTCTGGCGGTGGGCCGCGGTCACGAGTGGCATCCTGCTCCGTCGTCAGGCGGCCATCCGAGATCAACTCCAGGATGCCGAGAGGGCGTCGGCACCGTCGGCTTCAGGCGAGGGCCCCTCGGCGGAACGCGACTTTGAGTCCAGTGTTGACTGGCTCCTGGAAGCGAACGCCCGGATGCAGGCTCAACTGGAGGAGCAAGCGGCGGCGACTCGAGCTTCTTCTGAGGCCAAGGCGAAGGCCGAATGGGAGAAGGAGAAGGTCGAGCGGGAGCTGGAGGCGGTCCGAGCAGAAAACTGGGCCCTTAAGGCCGAGATCCAGGACAAGGATGCCCAGCGGGCTTCGGATAGCCGCCGCCACGCCGAGGAGCTGTCGGCGCTGACGCTGGATCTGGAAGCTAAGGCCGAGGAGGCTGTTCATTCAGCCGTGGCCGATTATAAGGCCGGCCCAGACTTTGCCGAGGAGATAATCCAGGCGCAGCTTCTGGCGGCCTCCTCGGTCTTCACCATCGGGCTGGCCGCCGCTCAGAAGGTCTGCCCGGCCGTGGACTTGACCGGTATCGCCCTGCCGACGGATGAGGAAGGTGAAGAGCTCCTGTCCTGGTGGAAGGGGCTTATGGCTGAGAGGGCCTCAGCTTCAGCGGAAAGTGGCGAGGCCGTTCCAGCCGAGGCAACTTCTGTCGAAGCCGCTCCTTCCGAAGCCGTGCAGATCGTGGACTCCCCCTCCCCATCTCCTGGTCGGAGCCCAGTTGATGTGGATGGGGAGAATACCGAGGGCTGATACGGGGGCCTGTCCCGGTTTTTGTCTGGACTTTCCTTGTAAGTCTGCGGCCAGATGGACGGCCGATTTTGTACTCTTTTTGTATGTATGGAAAGTACTTTGGCTTCGCCTTTGTATTCTGAATGAATGTCCGAGTCTGGCTCTTCTTGTGCCCAAGACCTCGTTGTTGTTTAGTTGCGGCTTGCACGGCCGGAACCCGATCCAGGTTTACGCGGCCGAGGCCTTTACCAATACGGTTTATGCGATCTGAGAGAATAACTTGCCGCTCCAGATACGGTTTGCATAGCCGAAGCCACTCCCGGTACGGTTTATGCGGACTGATAGAAAACCATGCCGCTTCCGATACGGTTTACTTGGCCGAAGCCACTCCCGGTACGGTTTACGCGGACTTAGATAGAAAACCATGCCGCTCCCGATACGGTTTGCATGGCCGAAGCCACTCCCGGTACGGTTTACGCGGACTTAGATAGAAAACCATGCCGCTCCCGATACGGTTTGCATGGCCGAAGCCACTCCCGGTACAGTTTACGCGGACTTAGAAAACCATGCCGCTCCCGATACGGTTTGCATGGCCGAAGCCACTCCCGGTACGGTTTATGCGGACTTAGATAGAAAATCATGCCGCTCCCGATACGGTTTTCATGGCTGAAGCCACTCCCGGTACGGTTTACGCGGACTTAGATAGAAAACCATGCCGCTCCCGATACGGTTTGCATGGCCGAAGCCACTCCCGGTACGGTTTACGCGGACTTAGATAGAAAACCATGCCGCTCCCGATACGGTTTGCATGGCCGAAGCCACTCCCGGTACGGTTTACGCGGACTTAGATAGAAAACCATGCCGCTCCCGATACGGTTTGCATGGCCGAAGCCACTCCCGGTACGGTTTACGCGGACTTAGATAGAAAACCATGCCGCTCCTGATACGGTTTGCATGACCGAAGCCACTCCCGGTACGGTTTACGCGGACTTAGAAAACCATGCCGCTCCCGATACGGTTTGCATGGCCAAAGCCACTCCCGGTACGGTTTACGCGGACTTAGAAAACCATGCCGCTCCCGATACGGTTTACATGGCCGTAGCCACTCCCGGTACGGTTTATGCGGACTTAGAATAGTCATGGCTTTTTGAAAAGGAGATTTTTATTCATGTATTCCGGTTAAATTTCGGGGGAAGTGACTTACATAAAGTAACGCCGAAGGTGTTCCACATTCCAGGTGCGAGGGAGAGGTTGGCCCGAAAGGGTCTCCAATCGATAAGCCCCTCGTCTGATTACCTCCTTTACACGATATGGCCCTTCCCAGTTGGGGGCAAGCTTCCCTGCGGCTTCGGCTGGCTTAGATGCATGAGCATTCCTCAACACGAGGCTCCCGATTTCAAAGCTTCGGGGCTTCACTCGAGTGTTGTGGTACTTGGCCATGCGCTGTTGATAAGCTGCCAGCCGAATGCGAGCTTTATCTCGGGTTTCTTCTATGAGATCAAGATGATCCTTCAAGACTTCTTCATTGGCCTCTGGATCATAAGTAATGACTCTTAGAGAGGGAAGGCCGATTTCTACGGGAATAACGGTTTCTATCCCATAAGCCATGCGAAACGGAGTTTCGCCGGTAGGGGTTCGGCTCGTAGTCCGATACGCCCAGAGAACACTTGGTAGCTCCTCTACCCATCGGCCTTTGGCTTCGCCGAGGCGGGTTTTTAGTCCTTGCAACAGACTTCTGTTGGTGACCTCGACCTGGCCGTTTGCCCGGGGGTGTGCTACTGAAGTGAACTTGTGAAGGATGCCGAAGTCGGCGCAATTATCGTTGAACCGACGGCTGTCGAACTGTTTGCCGTTATCTGAAATGATGGCCCGGCGGATGCCGTACCGGCAGATGATGGACTTCCACACGAAGTTCCAAGTATTGCTATCGGTTATGGACGCGAGGGGTTCGGCTTCTACCCATTTGGTGAAGTAGTCTACTGCCACGATGAGGAATTTCCTTTGGCCGGTGGCGACAGGAAAGGGCCCCAGGAGGTCGATTCCCCATTGAGCGAAAGGCCAGGGGTCGGATAAAGGAGTCAGAAGGGTGGCTGACTGGTGGATGAGGGAGCTGAACCTCTGGCACTGATCGCAGCGACGTACGAGGGCTAATGCGTCCTCTCGGAGCGTCGGCCACCAGTATCCTTGCCTTAGAAGCTTGTGAGCCAGGGCCCTTCCTCCCGCATGTGCTCCGCATACCCCTTCGTGCACCTCTCGCATGGCGTAGTCGGCTTCGGTTGGGCCGAGGCACCGCAATAACGGTCGGCCGAAGGACTTCTTATACAGCAGCCCGTCCAGAAGAAGGAAGTGAGATGAACGCTGCCGAACATGCTTCGCTTCCCTTGGATCGGGCGGGACTTCTCATCGGAGGAGGAAAGCGACAAGGGGAGTCATCCAGGTCTCGGCCTCGGACTCGGTCACTTGCATGACCTCAGGCTCTCCGAGGCTTGGCTCGGCGAGTTCTTCCACTAGGATCATTCGGCCTCCTCCCCCGTCTTGGGTTGACGCCAGCCAGGAAAGGGCATCGGCTCGGGCGTTCTCGGCTCTCGGGATCCGCACAATTTTGCAAGAATCGAATTGAGCGAGGATCTTGCGAGTCACCTGGAGATAAGATGCCATTATCGCATCCCGAGCTTCGTACTCCCCGGAAACGTGACTGACAATTAGCTGAGAATCGCTAAAAGCCTTTAGGTTCCAGACGCCAAGCTTTCTTGCGGCCCGGAGGTTGGAAATGAGAGCTTCATACTCGGCGGCATTATTGGTGGCTGGAAAGGAGAAGCGTAGTGCGTACTCCGTGACGATCCCTTCGGAAGACGCCAAGATCCATCCGGCGCCGCTGCCCGTGGAGCATGCGGAGCCGTCTACATAAAGCTGCCACTCATCCGCCGGTGTGCGAGCCGAAGTGTCCTCCGGTTCTGGCAGGGCGAAACTCGGACGAAGCATAGCCTTGCTCCGTTATGCGGTCGGCGCGAGGGGCTCGGGCAGGTAGCGCCGAGGGCTCGCTACGCGCCGTAGCGGTTTCGTCGGGGGAAACCGGTGAGGGCGCCGTCCGGAACCTTGCATCTTGGACCGGGTAGAGTGTAGGGAGCGGCGCTTGCTGAGGAAGCAATCCTATGCACTGGGCGATGACGGACACCATCTCCTGAAGAGGCGCAAGGGAGGTGACGGCAGCGGGTAGCGTTGCCATCTGTTGCTGGAGCGCTCCCACTCGGTCGTCTCCTGCAGCGAGGGACTCTGGTATGACTGGCAGAGCCGTGCTTGGTGGAGCAGATGGGGCGCCTTCGGGGGGCAGCAGTTGTGCTGGGGCTTCCCGTGTCTCTGCCTTGCTTTGTCCGGATCGTCGGCTTACAGGACGTTGAGACATGACTTGTTTGTTTGTTTCCCACAGATGGCGCCACGTGATGTAGCCGAAGCTATCACGACCGGATTCCGAAGCTGGAATCCGAAGTTTGGGATCCGGAGCTGGGTCGGATCGGTGGAGAGGCCCGACGGGGATCCGGAAGGCGATGGAGGCAGAGACGCGGTTGAAGATCCGAAGCTGAGGGTCGCTCGGTCTGATGTCGGCTAGCCTCCGGAAGGCGTGGCCGAAATCCCTCCGGCTGAAGGGTAGGCGGTGCGGAACCGAGTCACCTTCGGGCGAGGAGCAGTCGGCAAATGGCGTCGAGACCGGAAGGAGGAGTCCGAGGTCGGCGGCCGAGACTGACTCGGGGAGGTCGGTGATGATTCGAACCGAACCCCTGCGGGAGGGAAAGAAGAAGAAACCGGTCAGTAGGAGTCCCGAGTTTCGGCCCTTAGGAACCCCGTCCGACGGTTAAGTTAGCTTCTGAAGATGATTCGATTCAGAAAGCGAAGAGTAACTTTAATGCTTTTCGGACTATAGTCCTTGAGGGTCACGGAGACATACCTTTGGCAATAAATAGCGGTGTATTTATAGCGGAGGATAGAGGATGGTTAACGGTGGTAGCCGATATAGGACTATATTTCGGGCTTACTGGTAAACCGCCATAGTGCCTAGTCCTCCACCGGAGTGGGCTGGACATGGCTATTGGGCCGAAGGGGGTTGGGCCGCTGACGGGCCGAAGCCTGCTGGGCCGAGGGCTGCAGTGCCGCTATCGGGCCGAAGGCTATTGGGCCGCTGACGGGCCGAAGACCATTGGGCTGCCTGTTGGGCCGAAGACCATTGGGCTGCCTGTTGGGCCGAGGGCCGCTGGGCTGCCTGTTAGACCGAGGGCCGTTGGGCCGCTAACGGGCCGAAGGCTGCTGGGCCGCTGACGGGCCGAAGGCTCTCAGGGGGCCTTTTACTGCCGCTGTTGGACTGATCTGTGTGGAGTTTGTTTTAATGGGCCGAATCGGATTCTGCCTCATCACTTAGAAATAAGTTCTTTTGGTTAACAATCTTTTGAAACATGAAAATAGACATAAAGGACTAAAAAAAATATTAAACCTAAAATTGATGGAGCTGAAATTAAATATGCAAGATATAGAGAGTTTTTTCTAGTTTAGATAGTTTTGAGGGATTAAAAAATAAAACATATTTTAGTGATATCCTCTTATTCAAACACTATTGTAGACACGCTAATTTTGACGTCATTTCGAGTAAATTTCATATCATATAATAATGCCTCAGAATGGTCTGATATTTAACCATTGATTAATTTTTATTGATCTTTTTGAGTGTCGGGTTTAACAGACATGTTTAAGTTAATCAATCGAATTGATTTTAGCTCAAATTTCAGTTAAAATATGAAGAATCCTAAAAGGCGTCAACCTGTGTGGACGCGATTTAGAGTTTATTCCTGTTTTAGCGTTTAAATTTGAATTTTAATCAATTGATTTATTAACTAAAAGGCGTCTGTGAAAGTCGACGCGTTTTAGGTTTCCTAAGCTGTAACTTTTCTTCCGGATGTTTATCCTTATCTTAATTAGCGTAAAAGACGTCTACCAAGGTGGACGCGTTTTAGCTAATAAAGATAAAGATAAATTTTTCCGGATATTTATCATTATCTTAATTAATCTGAAAGGCGTCAGCCAAGGTGGACGCGTTTTAGATAATTACAGATAAAGATGAATTAATCAGTAATTATCTGTCGATTAAGGTAGATAAATCCTAGATTTTTCTATGTTAATCGCGAACGCAGAAAATGCCTATAAATACCTTGCATCTCAAAGAGTTAAAAAAAAAAAGAAGGAGAGAGAGAATTATTGAGCCACAGCGTTATAGCGATTTGAAGATCGGAGCGACCATGTCGGAACGCCGGAGCGCTGCCATTTCCAGAAGTCGGCATCCCTCTTCAAGATCTTCATCTCTTCAAAGCTTCAACCAACTGGACTTGGCATAAGTTTTTCATATCTGAATTTCATTTTTACATCATTCATTAGTTTCATACCTCATATTCACTTCATGCAGCACACACCATATCATTAATTTTCCAAAACCCATTTGTTCTAAAGGGGGTTTCAAAGCCATTTAAACAAGTGAGTTGTTGTTTATACATGTTTATAATCATGGTTAGCTTTGATATTTCTTCCATTTAAATTCTCATCAGTGTTTCTTCTTTATTTTTCTGTTTCTCTGTCTTTGCTGCACTCAACAACAACAAAGATCAAAAAGAGGGAAATCAAGCACAAAGCCAGGAGAACTTCCGGACGATCCTCAACATTCAACAGCAAGAACAAAAGAACAAGAAAGGGCTCTCTTTCTTCAGCCGGCTGAAGGAGGGGAACCAAGGACTCATTCTTCCGCATTCGAACAGGTAGGCGATCAAACTCTTTTGAAGCTTTTTAGTTAAAAGTTTCTGGCGATCACTTCACTTTAGTTTCTGTTTTTTAATAGGTTAATTTACTCTAAACAACATAGTTTTTTCACATAAATCACACGAGCAATTTTCAGCACCTACAGCTCTTTTTGGCGATCACGGTGGGACTTGGTCTCGCCGTCTTTTAATTTCTTTTGTTCTTGCTATTATCATACCGGGCACCCACGGTGCACCATTTGTGTCTTTCGACACGTCCTCACCAATTGGTGAGTGTTTAGTTTAATTAGTTTCCCTCGTGCACCACGTGCACACCCCAGTGGCAAGATCTTGCCTCCCCTTGATTAGTTCAAAAAGCTGTTTTCTGTGATAAAATGATGTGTGATTGCGTGATTTCTTAGTTGTTTAGTTAGTAAATCATCCTGTTTAAAATCTGAAACTAAAAATATTTGCATGAGTCGATTGTTTACTGCATTTTACCCTGTTTAAGGAGGATTCGACCCAGAAAATCCTTCTGGAAATATGTTTCTGCGAACTAAAAAGCGTCCAGGAACAGCGATGCGTTTCAAAACCGCGTCAGCACTCCTAGACGCCTTTTATCCTCCAGGTTTTCTCTGTCGTTTACATCTATTTCTGCGAAATAATTAAGTTCTGTGTTGAATAGCGTCGACCATAATTGACGCGATTCAGACAGTTTTTAGTTATTTTCCAGGCTTTCTCTGCTGTTTGCATCTGTTCTCTGCGAAAGAATTAAGTTCTGTTTTGAATAGCGTCGACTATAATCGACGCGATTCAGACAGTTTCTTAATTATTTTGCAGTTTCCAGATTTCTGTGTTGAGTGCTAGCTACCCATTACTCTATTAAGCATTAGAGGCCATCCAGGTCGCAGGGCATACGCATTGAGGCTAAAACCCTCCTTTTCTTAGGAACACATTACTCGACGTCAACAACTCTCTCTGATTGGGTTGGTCCCTTGATCAGACTAGAGAAGTTGATGTTGAGACCTCCATAAGTCCCCAAAATCAAGGTATTCCTCCTTGATCATCGGGCTGGTTGTACCAATTGAAGTCCCGGCTAGATTCCGAAAGCGTTGTGAGAGAGAACCCTAGAGAATAACGGTGGAAACTGAACTGAAACTAGGATCCTTCCCTGAGCGAAATTGTGGTTTAATCCAATTCAAATAATTCAACAAGGAATCCTAAAATCACGTTAAACATCCACTTGTTTGATTAATCTCTGCACAACTTGTTTTATTAAATCTTTGAAAAAAGAGAATCTAATATCATGTTGCTGCGATCAGGCAGAGATTTGAGTATGGCCCAAGACGCCATTATCAACTACGAGGGAGATGCGAATGCCCCTCGCAATTCAGATTTCAACTACGAGAACGGGAGAGATGCTGATGCCTCTCGTAATTCTGTCCCCATTCCAGTTCGACATGACGGGAATGTCCGAACTCCTCTTTTTCACCCACACGATCAATATCATGATCTTCCTCCGCATGAATATGCGATTCCTAATCCTGACCTTGAGGGGGACATGAATCAGCATGATCCCTCATCATCCGATCCTATGGATCTTGTCAATGCCCTGGGAGTTCTTGCCTCCCGACTGGACCCTCAGCAGTTCGAGGCCATCCAGTCTATCTTGAAGGGGAAGGCACCCATGCAGCCGGCCGAGCCGAACCCTATGGCTCCCCCTGTTGTTACTCAACAACCTCCTCCTCCTCCACCTTATATCCATCAGGCCATGGAAGGCCTTCATCTTACTTCTCGGCCAACTGGGCCACAACTTTCATCATCCAGGCAACCGGCTAGACCGCAGACGCCCATTTATCAAAATGCCCTCGGGCATGGCGGAAGCTCTGCCGGACCTCATCCTTATTATCCTCCTTGTCCAACGTACTCTAGGCAGCAGGCCTATCAAGTACTTCCACCTCCTCCTCCTCCCCAGGCAGATCTAACCACGCAGACGTTGCTGGCCAAGATGGAGCGCATGGATGAGCAGTTCAACAATCTCCAGAAGATGATGGGGGTTAAAGCTGTGCCGGAAATCAATTTACCGAGCCTGCCAGTGTTCCATCTGCCACCCTCTGAAATGCCAGTGTATCGAAAGTATAACGGTACTGGTAACCCCTTCACGCACCTGAAGGAGTTCATGTACGAATCCTCTTTCTGGCAGAATGATAAGAGGTCGTTGGCTTTCTTGTTCAGGAGATCCCTAGAGGGACCAGCCCTCGAGTGGTTCTTTTCTCTGGAACCCTCCGAAGTAGAGGATTACGGTATCGTTTCACGCAAATTCATCCAACGATACCAGGACAGAGTTGCACCCTCCTTGTCTATCACGGACCTCATTGCAGAAAAAATGAAACCGGATGAGGAGTTTGTCAGTTTCGCTGACAGGTGGCGGGGCCTGGCTGAAAAAGTGAAGGATCACTTGTCTGAATCTGAACAAGTGAAGATGTTAATTTCTAACGCCACTCCCCAGTTCAAGCTAGTCCTCTCCTTGAACAACTTGACTAATATGGCAGAGCTCTATGAAAGAGCACGGTACTGCCAGAATGCCTTCAAGGACGCTACGTTCTCTAGCGTCTTTGATCCTCACCGACCTAACAGGCCTCCACCTCGGAAGCCTGCCGTGCCAAATTCTCCCAGTACGGGTCCAACTACTGAGGGCACGCTCTCTCACGAGCAAGTCAGTACCATGAACAATAATTCGCCCCAGTTTGTGAGGAACCAGCAGCAGTACCAGAGGCCATCACAGCCGAGCCAACAGGGGTACAGGCAGCAGCAGAACCCCCATTACCAACAGCAGTACCAGCGGCCCCAGCAGCCGAATCAGAACCAGCTACAGCAACAGCCGCAACGGCAACAGCAGTATCAACAGCCCCCTCAGCAGCAGTATCAGCAGCCACATCAGCAGCAACAGCAACAGCCACAGTACCAGCCGCGCGCACCGCCGGCGTACCACAATGTCCCTCCTCCTGGTGACTACAACCAACAAAGAAGACCTCCAGGCCCGAAAAGGGCAGAGTACCCGGCCCTCCCAGAATCCTTGGCGGATATCTTCAGCGCTTTAATGGCAGCCAATGCCTTAGTTTTGCCAAGGGAGAAGGCCGTCTGGCCTCAAAATGCCGATACGTCTAGGTATTGCTACTTCCACAGACAACCTGGGCATACCATTGACACCTGCTTCCAATTCAGAGATTATATCCATGATCTCAACGAGCAGGGCGGCATAGACTGGGAGGAAATGAAGAAGTACATAACAGCCCTGAAGGCGAGGAGACCGCAGCAGCAGCAGCAGCAAGCAAGACCACCGGCACAGGCAGTAGCACCACCCAACATGGGTATAGTGCAGAATCCACTCCCGGAGCACCAGAACCAAAACCAGGTTGCTCCCATTTTGACGAACAGCCAGTCTGAGGCTGGTCGTGGGCAGCAGTGGAGAGTAGAGGACTCTTCCTCTCTTTGTTCAACGGGTCACGTTCAAAGTACCGCAGAGCGACCACCACGACGCACCATCCACATACCAAGGCCACAACCTGTTACCATTACCCCTATACCCACACCTACATACCACTCGCCACCACCTAATAACCCATTACTACTACCCGCCTTCCTTAGACCCATTACACCCCGCACCACTACACCTCCATCGTATAACCCCCCGCAAACCAATAACGCACCCCTTCTACCATCTAGGCCGCTATTACGCATACCATTTCCTACTTCACCCGCTACCACCACCACTTATCCAGATATGCCTTTACCATCTAGACCGCTATTACGCGCACCATTCCCCACTTCGCCAACCACTTACCCATCCACCATCCAACCCTCTAGGCCTTTAATCTGCACCGCGCCATCACCACCTAGCCCTACGCCATCACCTACCTACCAACCCTCTGCGCCATCCGCACCATCCAACCCTGCGGTACTTAAAGTGTCACCCGGATCCTCCACGGTTGAGGAACACGCGCTCCGGAGTGGAAGGATTTTCAACAAGGTCTTTCCTCAGTCCACAGTTAGAGACGGCCCATCACAGCCGACTGAGGAAGCCCATAATGAAGAGAGTGCGCCAGGCACTCAATATGACTTGTTGAAACACCTGGATCGGACACCGGCACGGATCACTATACTCGAACTGATCAAAAGGTCCAAGAGTCACCAAGAAGCTTTGATGGAATATCTGCAGAAGGTGATGGTCAATGAAGACGTGCCGGTAGAGAAGATTGCAGCACTACTAGTTCCTCAGGGGGATCAGCCCTCCATAACATTTCATACATCGGAACTAGCACCGCCAGCAGCCAGAAGCATGGCCCTGAGTATTACGGTCAACATCTGTAAGAAGGCTGTGGATGCATGCCTGGTCGACACAGGGGCTTCGATCAATGTTCTACCTCCGAAGACCCTGGAGTTATGCGGTGTGCCCAAAGAGAAATGGCTGCCCAGCCCCATATCAGTAACAGCATATGACAATTCTACCCGTTCCCCTTTGGGAATGGTCTATTTAAAGGTGGAGCTGGGCCCTGTAAGTCATGCAGAGGTCGAATTTCACATCTTGGAAATCGACCCTTCCATAAATGCCATTTTAGGTCGTCCTTATATTAAAACTCTCGAGGCGATTCTTTCTACGAATCATCAATGCCTCAAATTTCCTTACAAAGGACGAATAATTAAAGTAACGAGCATGCCGATCCTTGCTGCTGCTCATACCTTGAACATCAAATCTGTTGTTCTACCTGGCCGACAACCTTTTCTGTCGGTATTACAGGTCTACCGCCCAGTGGCTGATCCTCTAAAAGCCGCTACTATTTCTCCATATCCGTTAGATGCTATCAAGAGGGGGAAGTGCATGAGTACCCCAGGATGGAGGATCATGATGAAGAACGGCTACGAGCCTGGGAAAGGTCTGGGCACACAATTGCAAGGCAGGACCACTCATGTCAGAAATCATCGAGCGGCACCTGGAAGTGGTCTGGGCTATAGGCCAATAAAACTGAAGCAAGATCCGGTTCAGAAAGCAGAAATCAAAGAAGGCCCGAAAATCTGGGAGGCAATGTCTACGCCACTCAAAGAAGGCCGAGATCCCCTAACATGGACCCTGTGTACGCACTTCGTGAAAGGGCCCATACTTAGCTATGACAATACGGTAGTCATTACTTCCTGTTTTGACTTCCATGATATATATGGGAGGGATTTGGCCAGACATTGCTCTGAACTGCTTACGTACCAATCCTTGGAGGCTCTGCGGCCTATGAAAAGGAGGAAATTCCATGACCCTGAATGTGAATGGTACAGGTGGTTCGACCTCAGAGACCTGTATATTGCACTGAACAGACTATTCCTGGATCCTGCAGAACCTAAGTGGCCGCCGCAGATTGATGAACTGATTGAAAGCCCTGGTGCCATATTTGACAAGCGGATACTGCTGTCTGAAGAAACTGACGAAGGGGAGCCAGATGACCCCTATGAAGCTGGTTATACAACAGATCTGCTCTGGAGGGGGACATATCCTTCACATGTCTTCATGCTCCATACTCTTTTTCGCACACTGCTTTTGACCCCGACTTGGTCGCGGGTCATAATTGAAGATATTCCACGGGCTCCGCCCGTCATGATTACTCTGTCCCCTCGGGACATCATACCACAACCTCCTCTCGATCTAGAGAGGTTGTATGATCTAATCTGGGACATATTACTATATGATCCCCCCAATCCTCTGGCCTTGGTGCCACTTCCTCTGTCTGATTCCCCTCCCATTTATATTCATTCCTGCTTTATGTTTAATTCTTTCATTTTCCAAAAAAAAACGCCAATTTGGCAACAAATTCTTCCCAAATCCTCATCGAGGAAACATCTTACTTGTCCGATTGCACCCCGCCGCGCGGGTCCTTCGGTCAAGATTCTCTCCTAGATTTACTCTGTCCCTCCCCTCGGGAGGATTCTCTTGTATTTCCACTTGTATCCCAGGATTTTCATCCTGCTTCGTCTTCGTTAGGTTATGATAGTGAAGTTAGGCAGTCTAGTCAGGTTAGTCAGTTTAGGAAGTCTAGGAAGCCTAAGGGTAGGCAAATTCCAGATAGATACCTCCAGGACTTAGCTGATAAGTGCTCTTCTTGCTCTTTGATCCCTCAGTTTCTAGAAAATCCAATTCAGATGCCAGAAGATTGTATGGACGATGACTCAGTCAATGATGGGTATGGGGTATATGAATTAGTACATGAAAAGGACCCCATTGTTGAAGAGGAAGATGACGAGGACGCGGCTGAGGCATATGCCAGTGGAGTGAAGAGATTTGATGAACCCTCAGCTGCCGTAGAAGAGCCTACCAAAGAAATTAATTTAGGGACTGAAGACGAACCTAAGGTTGTCCTCGTCAGTAAAAATCTTTCTACAGAGAATGAGAACGCAATGGTACAAGTACTCAAGGACTATAAGGACACTTTCGCCTGGAGTTATGAGGATATGCCGGGGTTAGACTCAACTTTGGTTGAACACAGGTTGACATTAAAAAACGGAGTTAGCCCGGTCAAGCAGAAATTAAGGCGATTCCACCCACAAATGGCTCTAAAGATGAAGGAAGAAGTCGACAAATTGCATAAAGCTAAATTTATTAGAGTTGTCCTTTATCCACAATGGGTGGCCAATATAGTCCCGGTTATGAAGAAGGACGGGAAGGTCAGGATTTGCATTGACTTCCGCGATTTGAACCGGGCGTGTCCTAAAGATGATTTTCCATTGCCTCATATTGATGTACTCATCGATAACACCGCTGGCTATGAGACTTTATCATTCATGGACGGATTTTCAGGATACAATCAGATTAAGCTGGCAGAAGAAGATCAAGAAAAAACGTCATTCACTACACCTTGGGGAACATACTGTTATGTTGTCATGCCATTTGGATTAAAGAATGCTGGAGCCACTTATCAGAGGGCCATGATGGCAATATTCCATGACATGATGCATATAGATCTGGAAGTGTATGTGGATGACTTATTGGTTAAATCGAAAACAAAGGCTGAGCATGCCAAAGTTTTGGCAAGGGTATTAGAGAGATCAAGAGAATATCAGTTAAAAATGAACCCCAAGAAATGTGTATTCGGGGTATCTTCAGGGAAATTGCTTGGATTTATTGTCAGTAAACGGGGAATTGAGATCGATCCTAACAAGGCGAAGGCTATTAGAGAAATGCCACCTCCCAAAAATTTGAAAGAGTTGAGAGGATTAATCGGGAGGTTGCAATTTATTCGTCGTTTTGTCTCCCAGCACTCACAAAGGTGTAAGCCATTTTACGAGCTTACCAAGCCGGGAGTCAATTTCGATTGGGACGATAAGTGTCAGGAGGCGTTTGATGGATTGAAGAACTATTTGGCAAGTCCTCCTGTTTTGAGACCACCATCTCCAGGCAAACCATTGATACTTTATATTTCAGTCCTGGATGATGCAGTGGGGGCTGTCCTAGCACAAGAAGATGAAGAAGGAAAAGAGAGGGCAGCCTATTATCTCTCTAAACTTCTCAACCCCGCTGAACAGAGATATACGGCGATGGAGAAAACATGTGCAGCATTGGTCTGGGTTGTGCAGAAATTGAAACATTATTTTCTAGCCCATGAAGTCCATCTCATCGCTAGGATAAATCCGATTAAATTCCTTCTGGAGAAATCTGTTCTTACTGATAGGTTAGCGCGATGGCAAAGCTTTCTATCTCAATTCGATATCACCTATATTCAGCAGAAAGCGATCAAGGGCTATGCCATAGCAGAACATCTCGCTCATCATCCCCTTCCTAGATTTGATCTAGTGCGATCAGAGTTTCCGGATGAGGAACTGATGTCCGTAAATCAAATCAGAGATGATATGTGGACTCTGCATTTTGACGGAGCTCTGAATTCTCATGGAAAAGGGATCGATATCGTTCTGTTATCACCTGAAGGTATCACCATTCCACAAGCCTTTCAGCTTGACTTTCCAGTCACAAACAATATAGCTGAATACGAGGCACTTCTTGCTGGCCTCGAGGCTGCTCATTTCCATGGTGCCACCAAACTCAGGATCGTGGGTGATAGCCAACTGATTCTTCGCCAAGTGCTGACCAAGTATCGAACTCTCGATCCCAAGCTCAAGCCTTATCAGGAGCTTACTTCTGCTTACTCAAAGCTTTTCACGAAATTGATCTTTGTCCATGTCCCTAGGAATCAGAACATCTTAGCTGACGCTCTAGCTTCACTTGCATCATCTCTTGATTTTCCAATCAGCAAACAATCTGAATCAATCATAGTTCATAGGCGTCTTTCACCCGCCGTGAAAGATCCTTCATTCCTTAGAACTAAGGAGAAGTTGCTGAAGAAAGTCAGAGACGGAGATATCATTGAGAAGAGAGAAATCATGTTAATAGAGCTGTTAGAAGAGATGGATGATGAACAGAAGCCATGGTATTATGAAATTGCAAAATATTGTGAAGATCAATCATATCATGAGGAAGCTACAACTGAGGAGAAGAGAGCTATCAGGAGAGTTGCTCAACGATACACCCTAGTTGGGGGAGCACTGTACAAGAGAGGTTTTGATGGAATTCTTCTGAGATGTCTAGACGAAGATGAGCTTTGGAAGGTTATGGAAGGAGCTCATAGTGGAGTTTGTGGTGGTCATGTCAATGGACAGATGTTAGCAAAGAAGATCCTTAGACAAGGATTTTATTGGCCAACCATGGAAGAAGATTGCGTAGGATATGTTCGTAGGTGTGCTAAGTGTCAACTTCATGCCGACAAAATTCATTCTCCTGCATCTTCACTCCATCCTGTTTCTTCCCCATAGCCTTTCTCCATGTGGGCTTTCGACATTATTGGACCTCTTGGTAATCCAGATTCCAGCATCAAGCAAAAATCTTTCATTCTCACGGCAACGGAATACTTCACCAAGTGGGCTGAAGCTGAAGCGTACGTGGAGATCAAAGCATCAACCGTCTGCAAATTCATCATGAAGAACATCATCACTCGATTTGGAATTCCAAGCACCATCGTCACCGACAATGGACCGCAGTTCGTTTCACAAGAATTGAAGGACCTCTGTAACAGGTATAAAATTGCATTGCATCATTCGTCTCCTTATTATCCGCAAGGCAATGGCCAAGCAGAGGCAACAAATAAGACTTTGATAAAAATCATCAAAAAGACGTGCAAATCTAATAAGTTCGCAGATTGGCCGGAAAAATTGGTTGAGGCTCTATGGGCCTACCGAACTTCAATCCGCACACCCACTGGGCAGACTCCTTATTCCTTAACATTTGGAATGGAGGCGGTAGTTCCATATGAGATCCTCATACCGTCATTAAGAGTACAATTGAATAAGGAATTCTCCATTGATGAACATCGTTCAGCACTCCTTGCTCAATTGGAACTTTTAGACGAGAAAAGATGGTCAGCTGCTAATCATGCAAAAGTTTATCAAAACAGACTAGCACGTTTTTATCAAAAGAAAGTCATTGAACGTAAGTTCAAAGTCGGTGAAATGGTTGTCAAAAGAATTTTTATAAAACCTGGTGGTCCGCGTTCTAAGCTCCAACGCAACTGGGAAGGACCTTATGTTGTATCGCACGCTTTTCCTGGTAATGCTTATCGTCTTGTTAATGCAGAAGGAGAAGAGTTAAAACATCCTTGGAATGGTTTACATCTTAAGAAATACTACCCTTAGGTTAAAGAGTCGGTCAGTATGGTACAAAGACCAGTGGAATCAGAAAGTTTATAAACTCAAATTTCCTTATCAGTCTGAATAACTTAATTTCAAGCCCATTACTGCACACACTGACACGTTTGATTCGTGAGTAACAAAAGATGACAAGTCCTAAAGAATATCGAAAGCTTGACCGAAAGTGTAAAGTACAAATCATTCTTTTTGAAACAAAAATTCTGTTTTATACTCGGCCTATGATGTCGGATCGAGACTTAGAATAGACTACCAAGAATACCCGCCATCTTAGTAGGAGGCCGTCATAAAAAAAAGGGGGAGATCCGTCCTGAAGAATAGAAAAGAAAGGAAGAAAAGAAAAAGCAAGGCAAAAGCCAAATGTCAAATCAAAAGGCCATTACATTACAAACGTTACGTCAAGGCCATGAAATGAAATGAAAGGGAACGCAAGGTCGATAAATACCCCGGAAAGAAATGACCGAACCCCAACGGATATTAGGGTAGGAAAGGGACATCTTTTAAAGTCTCCGGAACCTTCTCATGGGCTTTCTAAACTTATTCATCCTTTCTTTCTAAAGAGATGTACTTCAAACTTAAGGAATGGCTTAGATTGACTAAGGGTCAAATCATCAAATGGAATCACGAATGGAAACATCAAGTTCAAACACGATGGGTTTAAGTTGAGTTGTTAAAGAATAATTTGGAAATTAAGTTAATAAATGAATATGATCTTTTGATCCAAGTACCATGCTGATCTTTTAGTCAAAAATCAAAAAATATATATATGTCAAAAATTCAAAAAAAAAAATACATATGTCAAAAAACCCAAAAAATATACATATGTCAAAAACCAAAAAATATATATGTCAAAAATTCAAAAAAAATATACATATGTCAAGATTCAAAAAAAAATATATATCAAAAATCCAAAAAAAAACACGTCTCAAAAATTCAAAAAAATGTATATGCCAAAAGTCAAAAAAAGTATATATTTCAAAACCCCAAACAAAAATGAATATTTCAAAAACAACAAAAATATTTCAATTAGCATTTGCTTGTTGCATTTACTTAAGTTTGATTATTCTCATTACCTTTGTTAATAAAGGCCATGCCCCTTGACCATTTATTGAAGAAAAGATTGATTGACCATTTATTTGGTCAGGCAAGGGGCTAAGCCTAAACAGATACTTAACCTGTTTGTTAAGTGTGTACAGGGTGCAAGATAAACACAGGAACACAAGATTGGAGCCAAAAAGTTTCATGTATATTATCAAAAGGCGTTTTTGTACATGATACATGAAGAAAAGAAGATACATGAGCCCTCAAGGCTGGCTCTCCCCTCCGCCCTCGTCCAACTGGCTCTGGGCCTCGTCAGGTGCATCCGGTGCTGGTCCTCGACTAGGAGGTGGAGGTGGTCTCATCGCGCTCGGCCCCGCATGACCGGAAGATACAGCAGCACTGGCAGTGAAGGCACTGGTCAGACCACGCTCATGGGCACGCTGCCGAGCTCGCTGGAACCGTTCCTCCACCATCTTGCGCTCATGCTCCGCAACCGACAAGCGACCCTGCATAGCCTCCAGTCGAAGGCGGTCGCGGTCTCTCTCCTCCGTCACAACCTCCAGGCGAATCTGGAGGCGTGCAAGATCTCCAGTCGAGAGAAGAGCCACCTGCTCCTCCAGAGCCCTGATCCGCTCTGCATCAGCCTCGGCACGAGCCGCTGCAGCACGGGCCTGCTCTATCTCCGCTTCAGCCCTCTGAAGGGCTTCCTGAAGCTCAGCAACCTGAAACGAAGATTTTGTTAGTCCAAAGCAATCAAAATAAGCAAGTAATCAATTTCAGAATTCAAAAATTGAAGAACTTGCCTGAGCAGCACGGTCCTCCTCCGCTAGAGAAGCCCGGTGGATGGCGGAGGCGAGTTGACTCTGGAGGTCAGCCATGGCAGCATTATGAGCAGCGGACGAGGAAGACGAAGCTCCATGAGTAGGAGGAGCCGCCTGGGTGTAGACGGCTCGCTGCACCGAAAGACAACTATCAGTGGTTAATCGCCAAAATAATTAATTAAAACATGCATTCATATTCATTCATACGTACCAAGTCATACAGTTCCTTCTGAACTTGTTCTAGCTGGGCCTCCGCATCATGTAGGTGGACCCGGAGGTCGACGATGACCGCATCACGTGCATCCTGCATGTCATACATACATTCATTCACAAATATAAATCAAGATAATAATAAAATTAAAGACGCATGAATTCATACTTACATCGAGTGGTCGGAGGAGCCGAAGCTGATCGGCATAGTGGGCCCGGTACTGCTGGAGGTAGGCCTCGCTACTCACCGCCCGTGACTCCACTCTGACACCCCGGCGATGCCAGTCTTCATATTGCTCAGGAAATTTCGCTCGCCAATCAGTGAGGGCTTGCTTGCCCCTCATGCTCCTTCCGACGCCCTCCGGGACCTCCTCGTCAATCCATTCCTGGTGGAGGCCCATGGTCCTCATCACGAGCCGGAGGCGGAGGAGCTCGATCTCATTGAGGCAATGCACCCACATCTGCCTCCCAAACCGCCTCCTGCCAGCCGTCACCCACGGCTGACCCTCCTCATTCATGCCCAAGTATGGGCGCCAAATCACCTGCATATAAGTTAGATGCATTCATAAATAACTTGCATTTAATAAAAAGATTGCATTTAATGAAATTAAACAAGTTAAAAAGTTTACCAAGAGTTCTGGATAATCCAGAAACTGACGGCGGAGGGCCGTCAGCTGGTGATGCTGTGGAGCCGTGTCCACAATCGACTGCCAACGGCAGGCGAAAGGGACGGCATTTGGACGAATAATCCTCGCTCTGCCGAGCGGAAAGTAGTAGTAGCTCCACACCTGCATTCATGAACATATAGGTTAGAAAAAGCATCATATCATATTGCACTGCATATAACAAATAATTAAACAATTTAATACCTGAAGAAATGGTGAAAAGCCACTGATAGTAGTCTCACGGTCCGGCGTGACCGCGGATAGATCGGCAAAGAGGTGAGCCAGAAGGGCTGCACCCCAGGCATACTCTCCTAGGCTACCTAGGTCATCTAACAAATAAAGAAATCTACAATGGATATGGTCGCCCTTCGTACCGAAGAGCAACCTACCGAAAAAGAAAACTAAGAAGACTCTAAGCTGTCTATCTGCCTCCTCTACCTGACCAGGATCGCTACAGTAGACAGAAGAGGATGACTCTGCTAGCCTATCCCTGAACTCCTCCCGGGTCTCGTCAGACCGACGCCGGGGCTCATCTAGACCTAGGGCTGCCTCTACCTCTACTCGAGGAACCATCCTAGACTCCTTGCCTAGGCTAGATACCTCTATCCCTAACAAAGCTTCTGCCAATCCCTGGTAGTTGGGGTAGGTCACCCCGCTCACAGGTCGGCCCTCTACCCGGAGGCCGGTAATCCTGGCCACATCCTCTAGGGAGGGGACCATATGCCCCAATGGCATTAGGAATGCCCGACTCTCTGCATGCCAACGCTCCCTGAGCGCCTGCAGCAGGACTAGATCAAGCCAAAATGGCTCAATGTCCAGTACCTCGCCGAATCCCATCTGGCGCAAGCGTGCCTTCTGGAAGTCGGGGAGCCCTCTATAAGCCCCAACTACTAGGTCCCATGAAATCCTAGCCCTCATCACTCCCTGCAAATAAAAACATAAAAATAAGGGTCAGTAATTAAAAAAAAAAACAGAAAAAATCAGTTATGTTTTGAAAAGCGTCAGCACACGCAGACGTGTTTTAAAACACGTCAACGTGCATTGACGCAATTCAAACTCTTTATTCCTAATTAAAAATTCGGAATTTATATTGAAAGACGTCAGCCTTAGGCGACGCCTTTTGAAAGGCGTCACCTGGTCTGGACGCCTTTCAAGTCCAGATTCCGGATTCCATCAAGAATCCCGTTTTCTCCCCTCTTTTCTCATCCATTCACCCCACAGGGATCTTACCGTGTGGAGGTCGCCCTCCTCTTCTTCTTCTACCGCCATGGGTGCCGGTGGAGGGAGTTCCTCCTCCAAAAAAGCCACCGCCTCCGCAAGAGCCGCCGGAACCTCCTCGGGAGCTTGTTCTTCTTGCCTCCGCCTCCTCTTGGCTATGACCTTCGTCTTCCCAGAACCTTCACCGCGTTCCATGGCTTGAGAAGAGGGATTTGAGGGAGAGATCGTCGGAGCTCGGAAATCGCCGCCGGAGAGAAAAAGAAGAGATTTTTGGAAAAGTGAGGAAGAAAGGGGGCCTTCGCGGGTCTGTTAACGAAAGGATGAAAGGCGTCGACTCAGGATGACGCGTTTTAGGGCGCAAAAGTTGAGGCGGCCCTGACAGAGGTTTGAATTTGAATGAAAGACGTCTACGTAAATGGACGCGTTTCAATCTTTTCGTCAGAGCCGTACAGAGGAAAATCATGAAAGGCGTCTTAGTGGGATGACGCGTTTCAGAGAATTAATCATGAATTAATGACAGAATCCTGGAAAAAGTAGGAGAGAGAGTTTAACGACGTCAACATGTACAGACGCATTTTAAGGTTTAAATCCGGTTTTTGAGGATTTCAGGAAAAGAATTACGATTGAAAGGCGTCAGGATGTACAGACGCAGTTTAATGTTTAAATCGGGTTTTTAAGGATTAAATTGAATTTCTGGAAGAGAATTAGAGTTGAAAGGCGTCAGGGTGTACAGACGCGTTTTAACGTTTAAATCGGGTTTTTGAAGATTAAATTGAATTTCTGGAAAAGAATTACGGTTTAAAGGCGTCAGGTTTGGAAGACGCGTTTTATGGATTAAATTGAATTTATGGTTGAAAGGCGTCTTTCTGACTGGACGCGTTTTACATTAAACAGAACACGAACTGTTGAATTTTCAGGAAAAATCAAGTTTTCTCTAAAGGAAAATTCATGTGCACTTCACAGAAAGTTGAGGAAAGGTTTTGAGGCATGAAAAAACTTCTTTATTCAATAAAATTCTTTATTACATCATGAATAAAAGAGAAAGGGGACATTCAAGGGAGAATTTCATGAAGACCTTTAAGATAAGGAGCTTTCAATCCTTTATCTCTATCTTTAGAGGATCTTACACGGTAACTGAAGCCAATGTTCCATAGAGTGGTAATGATTTGTACGGCTTCATAGTCTTCGTCGGATTCCAAATCGCGCTTCTTGATCGGGAGTGTGGGAGAGAACTCGGGGAATTCACGACGGCCCAAGCTAAGTTGAGTAAGGCACCGATGTGGATTGTATAGCACGAACTCGGTGGCTCCAATCAACTTAAGGTCTGCTCCTGCTGCACGACGCACCCACACAGGTTTTCCAACCAGAGCAAGTGGAGACGAGTCGAATATGTCGGACGTCATGAGCTTTAAATACTCTCTCCAATCGGCTCGGGTCTTGAGTTTTGGAACTTTGTTGACCATGTACTCATTGAACTTTACAACATTAGCTATGCAATGAATTGGGCTATTCAAGTAGATTTGAGATGGATTCAGAGGCCTTTTCTTGCTGTGCTCAAACTTAAAGTGAAGTTCAACCCATAAGGCGAAGAGTAACATGCATCCGTAAGGAGGACGGCCCACAGACGCTGCAGAAAGCCCACTATAGAGATATGCTAAGAGTGCAGTGCTAATGGATTTACCTTCGAAGATTGCGCATATAGCACTAACTTGGTCATCTTCTAAGATGTTATCCTGCGCAGAGAAGAACAAGGCACCGGCTAGGCATGTAACTAAAGCTTTTGTTACATCCTCCGCTTCATCCTCTCTTAGATCATCAATTTCGTACAGCGTCCACTCGGCTAGCTTGGTTAGATTGATCCCCTTTTTAGTGAGACATCCTTTGGCCTCTGAAGGATCTTTCATAATAGATGTCAACAATTGTTGACCGGTGATTTTCTCCTTCATCAAAGCTATCTTCTCTTTGTTCTCTTTGGTCTTTGGGAGACCTAAAAGAAGCTCCGCCTCCTCCAGAAGAATCGTGCACTCGAAATCTTGAAAGAAGAACGTGTGAGTTTGGGGATGCCACCATTCGATCAAGGCGCCCATAGCCGCCCAATCTACGTTCGCACTCTTGTAATGCTTGGCAAGCACTACAAGACCTTGGAGATTCCACTTAGATATGAATACTTGCATGGAAAGCTTGATGCTTTTTGCAAGTTTACGGATCCAAGGTAAGGAGGTGAACTTCCTTGGGGCAGGAAACATGGGATAGTTCTGGAAAACCAAAAGAAAAGACGAAGAACATGATGAGGAACATGAAGAACATGATGAAGAAAATTGACAAAGAAGTTGATTGAACTTACTTGGAAATTGAGATTTCTTCCATTGAGATGATTCTCCACATCAGAAAACTGCTCCAAAGACATCTTCATCTTCTTGTTTGAAGAATTCATACTCCCTTTTTTCGGAGTTCCTCCTCCTTGAAGCTAGAAAACCTTGGAAACCTTGGAACTTTGAAGAAACCTTGAAGAAAACTCAACTTTGATCTTTGGATTGTAGTGGGATTGCTTGGGAACGACCTAAGGGTGTTTATATAGACAACATTGCGATCCTAAGAAGACTTTTCCGGATTGGAAAAGGGATGTGCATTGATAGAGTTGGAATTCGAATAGAGAACAGCCAGAAACCTGTTTCTGTGAGTAAAAGGCGTCGAGGATAAGCGACGCGTTTCAACTTTAAAAAGCGTCTGCACGACACGACGCGTTTCATCTCTTTATATGATTCCATGTTTTGATGTTTAAATTGAATATTTGTTTGGAATTGTTGACAATTTTTGATTTCAGAAAATTCAAGAAAGTGGAAAATGTCAAGAGAGTCCCACTGTGGGAGTTAAGAAGTCCTAACCGTGGCTAAAAAGACGGTTATTTCTACCCCTGTATTCTATTCCATGTAATTAATTTTGCATTCGCATTATTATATAATAAATATTTATTATAGTATGTCAAGGACCTTGTAATTTTGAAGAAACTGGAATTTGAGTTCCCCTACAACAAAAACAGTGATAATTCCAGAGGATTCTTAATCGCATGGATAGGCCGTTGGATTGTTAATTAGTGAGGACGATGGTTCTACTTTTGTGAAACGGTGCGTGGATAAACGAGCTTCGGCTTAGCACTGAATTAAAAGAATTGGTATCTTGACTCATTAATGACAATTTAACAATATTATCCTTGATTAATTTATATTTTATTTGACTTTATATTTTTCTTTTAGCCTAGCATGCATCATATAGGACTTTGAAATCATTGTAATAAGAATTAATTACTGATTAAGTTTCAGACCATTAATCAAACAATTTCAACATGATATGAAATATTCCATTCTGAATTGAGTATCTTGATTATCTTTGAGGTTCGCTTGAAGATATCTTTGGAATTCTATCCTTGATTGGACTCTTTATCCAATATTTCTTGTTTTCTTTTAAGATCCATCATGGTTGCAGCATGTCCACATTGGCTGGCAAACGCTCCCCATGATGAAACCTACAGTGTCTATGACCTGGGGTACTTCCCACTCCGAGGAGGTTGATCGACCTTATTTTCCTTGTCTACCTCATCCAGACAGGATTGATTCCTTTGATCTCTTTGAGTTATCTTCATTGATAATTTTTGAGAAAAATTCCCATCATGTGATGTTAAGAGCGTGTCTCATCACACCTTGCCATCACCTTTTCAGTACATTCTATTCTATTTCACTCCCTTGCAAAGATGATGCCAAGGTGAGGCAGCTGTAGACACGCTAATTTTGACGTCATTTCGAGTAAATTTCATATCATATAATAATGCCTCAGAATGGTCTGATATTTAACCATTGATTAATTTTTATTGATCTTTTTGAGTGTCGGGTTTAACAGACATGTTTAAGTTAATCAATCGAATTGATTTTAGCTCAAATTTCAGTTAAAATATGAAGAATCCTAAAAGGCGTCAACCTGTGTGGACGCGATTTAGAGTTTATTCATGTTTTAGCGTTTAAATTTGAATTTTAATCAATTGATTTATTAACTAAAAGGCGTCTGTGAAAGTCGACGCGTTTTAGGTTTCCTAAGCTGTAACTTCTCTTCCGGATGTTTATCCTTATCTTAATTAGCGTAAAAGACGTCTACCAAGGTGGACGCGTTTTAGCTAATAAAGATAAAGATAAGTTTTTCCGGATATTTATCATTATCTTAATTAATCTGAAAGGCGTCAGCCAAGGTGGACGCGTTTTAGATAATTACAGATAAAGATGAATTAATCAGTAATTATCTGTCGATTAAGGTAGATAAATCCTAGATTTTTCTATGTTAATCGCGAACGCAGAAAATGCCTATAAATACCTTGCATCTCAAAGAGTTAAAAAAAAAAAAAGGAGAGAGAGAATTATTGAGCCACAGCGTTATAGCGATTTGAAGATCGGAGCGACCACGTCGGAACGCCGGAGCGCTGCCATTTCCAGAAGTCGGCATCCCTCTTCAAGATCTTCATCTCTTCAAAGCTTCAACCAACTGGACTGGGCATAAGTTTTTCATATCTGAATTTCATTTTTACATCATTCATTAGTTTCATACCTCATATTCACTTCATGCAACACACACCATATCATTAATTTTCCAAAACTCATTTGTTCTAAAAGGGGTTTCAAAGCCATTTAAACAAGTGAGTTGCTGTTTATACATGTTTATAATCATGGTTAGCTTTGATATTTCTTCCATTTAAATTCTCATCAGTGTTTCTTCTTTATTTTTCTGTTTCTCTGTCTTTGCTGCACTCAACAACAACAAAGATCAAAAAGAGGGAAATCAAGTACAAAGCCAGGAGAACTTCCGGACGATCCTCAACATTCAACAGCAAGAACAAAAGAACAAGAAAGGGCTCTCTTTCTTCAGCCGGCTGAAGGAGGGGAACCAATGACTCATTCTTCCGCATTCGAACATGTAGGCGATCAAACTCTTTTGAAGCTTTTTAGTTAAAAGTTTCTGGCGATCACTTCACTTTAGTTTCTGTTTTTTAATAGGTTAATTTACTCTAAACAACATAGTTTTTTCACATAAATCACACGAGCAATTTTCAGCACCTACAACTATTAAAGGTGGACAAATATTTTGTTAGAAACTTAATCAAAATATAATTGAAGGATAAAGCTCAAGATTATAAAAGGATATATAATAGAGTAGAAAAAATTCTAAAGCAAACTCTAAAGATACACGTCAGTACATTTCACTTCCTTGTTTAGCTATCTATACATGCCTTTTTCCTTTCTAAATCTACTAAAGGTTAAGATAAATAAAGGAATTTTGCATACATACTTCTGAGAACTAATATATTTATATTTATACTCTTAACTCTTATAGTATAAAATATCCTACAGACCTTAAAAATATTACAATTATATCCCTCTGTAAAAATGCGACGAACTCCCGAAAAAAAGATTGCGGCTCTCAAGGGCCTCGTTGTGACGTGTCATGTGTGTTCTCTGTTCCTATACGCTATTGACCAGGTCGATAAAAAAAACAAATTGCATAAATCGTAATACTACAAAAAAAGTAGAAAGTCAACTCACTTTAGGGATGCGCTTAGTCTTCCTAAAGAGATGTACATACTTACTTGAATTTATCATATTTTCTTGTCCATTCTAACATTTCTTATATTGTCGTATGCTCATAATAATAAAAAAAGTTTTTAATCTTTAATGCTTGTAAACATTCATATTTAAAAATAGATTCTTGTGACTCGTGTATTTGGTATTGACTCTAAAAAAATTTATTGGGCCATAGGAATAAGTTTTTCCAATTAATAGTCATTTGAAAGATACAATGAGTTTTATCTAGTTTAGATAGTCTAGAAGAATTTAAAACTATTTTTTTTATTGTACCCTCTTACTCTAATATTGTAAAAGGTGGACAAATATTTTGTTAGAAATGCAATTTAAATATAATTAAGGCGTAAATATAGGACTGTGAACGAACCAATATGATCGATGAACAACTCGTAATATTGCTCGATAATGATTCGGTTCATTGATTAAGTTAAATAAACAAGTTTGAACAACAATTTGAACTCATTTCATTGAACGAGTCAAGTTTGAACACAGGTGAACTCAACTCGATTATGTTCATGAATAAATTCGTTTAAGTACTGGTGACGAACTTATTTTAATACTCATTAACAACTTGTTTAAGTATTAAGTATTCACAGGATTATTCTAATCATGAGCAAACTTAATTAATAAAATATTTAATATCTTATAGTATTTTCTATCAAATAATTAGAGGTGCAAATGCCATGGTTTAGTTTGAGTTTATAAATTTAAATTTAAAAAACTTAGACTAAATCTATGATACATTGAGCTCGCGAGTTATTCGATATTCGGCTCGAACTCATTTAATATCAAAACAAATCAAATTTGAATAACTATAAAAAATATTTGTCTCGAACTTAAACTCGATTAACATTAATTGAATCAAGTTTGAACATGATAAAATTTGACTTGTTTACAGTTAGATCAATTAAAGGATTATAAACAATAGAATAGAGAAAATTCTAAAGATACATATGTCAATACATTTAGTCACTTCCTTGCTTAGCTATCTAAAGAAGGGTTTTTCCTCTCTTAATCTACTTAAAAGTGGAAATGAATAAATAGTAGGTATGATAGAACAACAAAGGACAGGATGTGATTTGTCGTGAAAGCATTTATAATAATATAAAAACATATACGACCATTGTGAGAGCATATATATATCTCAAAACAAAAGATTTATACGGCCTTGGAGTAACCGAGAACGTTCGCAACGCAGGACAACTCCTTTCCCAACATCAACATTTCTTAAGCTTATTAGGCTTTTTAGTTTTTAGTTCCTACATTTATTTAACTTGAGAAAAGTTCCTTATAACCTTTGTATCTAATAAAATATCATATAATCTCACTTTTATTTGAAAATGACCTTTCTTTAGAGATGTCTTTTGAAAATATTCCAAAGCATTCAGACACTTTTGACTTTTTTAACAATACTTTTCAAATAAAAGTGAGATTATAAAAAAGTTTCCATAATATAGAGGCTATAATTTTTTTTTCAAAATAATCAATAATTTAGAGGGACTTAAATATCCACCCGGCCACCCCCCACCCTCTACTATGTGCAGGTGAACCCCAATAGAGGATTTTTTTTCTTTCTTACCCCTCCTCTCCCCGTCCCACCGTGACCTGCGGCCGTGTGATAAGTGATGACCCGTATAAAGCCAGGCGGGGTTGCACAATAGCAGGTACCGCCACGCACAATTTTGCCATATCCCGCGGTGTCCCGTGGGCCCCACATCACCGTTCAGAAACATGCCGCGTTACCGTCCACCCGATAGCTTACGATCACACCGAAAACGACCCACCGCCGGCATGAAAGCGGTGGGACGTTAGAAAAACACGCGCGTTCCAATTGTGATTCCACCCCGCGGCTGCCATCCGCTGACGGTAACCGTACCTCAAGTGAACGTACCCCCAGTCCCGGCGGTGACCGCAGCCGTGACGCGAGTGGGAAACCGTCCGGCGACGACACGGCCTCGAAGCAACAACAACGACATGTAGGCTGTAGCAGAACATGTTCGGACATGTTCATATAAAAATATATTAATTTCTTATCTTTAGGATAATTGCAGTAAAACCAAAACAAAGTCTGCAATAATAATTTTATTAGATCAAAGCGGTTCCATGTAAAATAACGAAAGCAACTAGAAGACATCCCCCTGCTTCCGCGGGTCCCCATCCATGGCCGCGGTCGCCGCTTGCTCCCACTGACACCGGCCGCCGAAGGGGACAACAACGGCGGCGCCCAAGAACGAAGTCCCCCGGAGGAGCCGCTGTCCCGTTCCCCGGTCCACCCCGGCGAGCAATTGAGGGGTAAGTGGCTTTGTCTTGATGTACTTGTTGGGCAATCGCCGTCTCGGCTGCTCTTGATGCGTTAACAGCAACGGCTTTGTGATGCCAATGCAGCGGCGGGGGGAATGGGGTGGTGGAGGGAGAGGCCGGGGGCGCTGCCGCAGCAGCAGCGGCACCAGAAGCAGCAGGACAAGGGGCTGGCGGGGAGTGGGAAGGGGGTGAGGAGGCACCTGATGGGGTCGTGCCTGGTGAGGGTGGGCACCAGCGTGCTGGTGTGGGTGGCGCTGGTACAGATGACGGCGCTGGTGGAGCAGTGGTACCCGCGCCTGCCCAAGTCCTGGCCGGCCGCGTGCTTCGACCGGGTGCATGGGCGGGTTCCCAATGCCACCAACTACGTCCGCGAGGTCGATGCGCTCCGGGGTTCCGCGGCTTCGCCGCCCGTTCTTCTGCCGCGGAGTCAGTTCCCCTTTCCTTCCACCACCTGTGATCGATGCCTTCCCTCCTTTTTTCCTTACCTCCACGCTCGCCGTCGCGTTCTTTGCTGGATTGCTGTTGACGTGGTTTGCGATTTGATTCCTAGTTTCTTGTTGGCAATGGATTCCTCTTTTCTCTTTCTTTTTTTGTCCACTTCGATTTCGTGATTAATGATTGATGTGTGCATTTTGGTTTGATTGATGCGACGCAGAACAAACGAAAGAACCAAAAATAAATTGTGTGTGGGAGTTGAAGTATATTTCACTTGGAATTGTATTATTTGGTGTGTCTTTGACCTGTGGGGCGGTTTGCTTTTCATCCGATTTTACCCAGTTTTGGGTAATTGATGGTGTCTGGTTTCTAACATGTAGCGTGTTATGGGAAGAATCTTTTTTCTTTTTAGTACAATTATGCTCTCTGGGTTTCTTCTGATTTTGAGATAAGGTTTAACAAGGAGGGGCTTTCTGAAATCTGCATGCGCCGAGCGGTTCTTGTGTTTCCTTCATGGAATTTAGTAATTTAATTTTTTATTACCAAGCACCGTATACATGATCATTGGACTCTACAACTGAGAATAAGTTGTCTGTTTCTCTATTGCTTCTTGTGAGTTATTGATGGTGATTCTCACCTTGCCATGGTTGTCCTGCCACCTTCACCAAGTTATGGTTTCCAGTGGAGCTTAGTGGTTTTATTTCGGGTAGTGAATGGGAACCACAGTGGCATGTACCCATGGACTTCAAAGAGGAATCCAATGAGCGAGCATGGTTGATCTTCTCCTAAACCACATTTGGTGCTTCATGTGCTTCAACCTTTTTTGCTTCACTGTCAATTCTCTGGCATGGATTGGGAGAACCAAAGAAGGGAGATTGTGCTATCAAATGGGGCAGAATTTTTAGGAGCAAGGAAAATGGGGGACTCGGGCTCAAGGACATTATGTCTTTCAACTCTGCTCTGCTGGTTAAGTGGCTCTGAGGACTTTGGAGTCTGGCTTATGGAAGGAAATCATTTCATATAGATACTATGGTAGAACCAGAGTTTGGGACTTATTTCCATTATCAGCTCATGGAGTATCTCATGTCTGGAAGGGCATTCTTCACTCTGCAGATGTTGTTCCGGTTGGCAGTCATCTGTCCTTAGGTGATGGACAGGCCATTCTCTTTTGGACGGACCTTTGGTGTGCTGAAGCACTTCTATGTAGGTTGTTTCCCAGACCTTTTTTTTTCTCTAGTGCAGGACCACATGGTCAATGTAGCAAGAGTTTTTGATGTTGCAGTGCAGGGTGGAGGTTGGTGTCCCTCTTTCAGGAGAGCTCTCAGAGATGAGGAGGCAGCTGATTTTTGTCAAGCATTCAGTGGATAACTCTAAGAAGGATGGATGGCTTTGGAGATGGCAAGCATTCGGTCTGTTATCTGTCAAGTCAGCTTACTCCTTTCTAGGATGGGGGGCCTCCGATTTCCCTATTATAAGATGATTTGGGGAGTGAAGAGTCCTTTGAAGGTTAAAGTGCTCATATGGAGGATTGTCATTGGTCGCTTGCCTACGGCTGATCGGTTGAGCAGATTCATGGATAACTCTTTGCCCATTGTGTGGTGATGATGAGGAAAGGGCTGATCCTCAGATTGCTCCTTCTCCTCCGAGGTGTGGCAGGGCATTTTATGCAGGGTGGGACAGCAGCCGTTGCTTGTGCATTCAGTTGAGGAGCTCTTTCTCTGGTGGTCTGGACGAACAGTAAATAAGGAGGATCGCCTTCTTTGGTTGCTCATTCTGCATGCTACTTTGTGGGCCTTTGGGGTGAATGGAATTGGAGGATTTTCCAAAAGGAAGCTCTGATCTCATATAGAATTGTGTCTTTCATAGGGGTTAGGGTGAGGCATGGTTGGCAGTATTGGCCGATACTGATACATATCGGCCGGTACGTATCAGTATCGGTGGGTACCAATATCATATTGAGTGGACCAGTACCGGCCGATACTGGCCCGCTACTGGGCCAAAATAGACCCAGTACTGGCCAATACTGGCTGATACGGCCGATGCCAATATGAATCAATATCGGTACCCTCGGATACTAGTACTGCCATCCTTGTGGTGAGGGAATGGCTGCTGCTTTTTGTATGGAATATTCTTGTAAATCCTCCTTTTTTGTCCTTTTGAGGCGAGACTTGAGAGTGAGTTACACCGGCTTGGTGACTTTTTGTATAGGAGGGAGCTTGGTGGGTCTTCTGACTTTTTGCTACCACACTTGTATTCCTTTCTTCTTATTTTATGAAATTGTGGGACTATCCACTTTCAAAAAAATCATTTCACATTTCCATTATAGATCACTTGGGAAGACTGCGTTGCAATAGGTCTTCAATAAATAAGGGCAACTGGGAGTCTAGGATACTGTTTTTCTTTTCCTTTTCCTCCATAGTTGGGCCCACTGCCCCATTGGCAGTGGGTTCTTAGCCTACTCCACCCAGGATTGAACCTGGATGGACTTGTTTCTGTTGGGTTTTCAATCGTTCTGGTTTCCGGAACAATGCATTCTA
Organism: Zantedeschia hybrid cultivar; assembly: GCA_030544215.1. Taxonomy (NCBI): domain Eukaryota; kingdom Viridiplantae; phylum Streptophyta; class Magnoliopsida; order Alismatales; family Araceae; genus Zantedeschia; species Zantedeschia hybrid cultivar. The sequence continues at coordinate 18,131,103 of JARZZO010000005.1, forward strand.
TCCTATTGTGGATTTAGTTTATCTTAGTTTTTTGTTATGGATGGTACCACTTGTATTAGAATAAAAGGGATCTAGAAGGTGTACAAGAGAACCAAGAAGCTAAAGCTAAAGTTATACAAGAGAACAATAAGCTAAAGTAGCATAAGAAGCCTTCCCATGCTAGTATTGTGAAAACATTTCCATCACATGATATTAGTATACACAAACAATTAATGTAATAACAGTCCAGGGGTCCTTCCTTCCTGTCCACTTCACTATTTTCTGTATACCTGGCCTAAGCAGTAAATGCTGGCAGGCTTTCCACACCACCACTGATCCTTCAATTTTCTTCCCTAAAGATCCTGTTATCCCTTTTCTTCCAATTTGCACGTCAGTGAATAATGGCATATTCTGTATGAATGTGCCTTCCCTCAGGAGTCAGGGCCCCTTATCTGCTTAGCAAATTTTGTTTGTGAGGCCATATTTTAATCTATCAAAGCCATAATTTGCAGTAGGTATGCTTCATCATCATCATCATCATCATCAAATCCTTATCCCATCAATCGAGGTTCGCTATATGAATCCTGCCCAGCCATCTTAATCTATATGAGACCAGGTTCATCATGAAGAGAACAAAATAGAGATTAGAGAAACTTTGTATGTTTCTGCATTAGCACTTGTCCCCTACACATATTTTGCGATCAAGTTGCTGTTATTCTGGTGCCAACATTCACTAACGGCATGTTTGGATTGGATTATCTTTAGAGATTCCAATCACTTGGTGTGTGCAAGTGGGAGACAATGGGGAAACAGCCCCATTTAATGCCCCTTTTTCAAAATCTAAACTCGTATCTACCCACAAAGGAGAGGAGAGAGATAGACACAAGAGGGAGGGAGAAAGGAGAGAGAAAAAAGCTGGGTTTTGGGAGCTTTTTGGAGATCTTCAAATGGAATCATTGCTGTGGGACCCACAGCGAGCTTAATCCCAACACATTATAATCTTACATAATCAGTGTTGTGGGACCCACAGCTAACTTAATCCCCAACCTATGTAGTCTGAGGCGAGAGGCGACCGAGGCGATCGGGGGGTCGCCTCAGCCTCAAACGCCTAGGCGATGGCCTAGGCGTTTGAGGCGACATTTTTTTTAAAAAATATTTATAATTTACTTATTATACAAAATAGCCAAATAATCATACATAATGATATTTATTCACTCAAATTATCAAATATAACCATATAATTTTAAATCAAAGTAAATGAAATAAATTTAAATTACTCAAATATGTAATCAACAAATTCATAGACATTTTACTACTAATTAAATTCACCATAATGAAATTTATCAATGAAATGCTAAGCAAACACAATATTAATGTAGAAATGTAAGATAAGTCTATTACAACATTCAAATGTTCCTTAAGAAAATAAGTAGCCAACATTTCCAAATAAGGCTAACAAGCCTATGAATACATTCCTTTCACAACTCTCAAGCCTCACTCATTCATCACTCTCGGAATCCTCATCTTGCTCAAGTGGAAGTTCAACTTCAGAGTCCTCTGTTGTATCATCAGACCCAACTTCAAGCTCATCAATAGACTCTAATGTGGAACTTGTTGCAACTGCTTTCCCCTTCCCTAAACAACGTTTCTTTGATGACAATGTCCTTGTACGTGGACCTTCTTCTTCACCAATTCCTGCAGCAATCTCAACATCGAACCATGTGAGGTCTTCATCCTCATGTACAACATCTTCATTATCATGAGGATGTGCTATCCACTCGTTACAATCATCAATATCTTCCAAGCTTATAGGGTCAAGTTCACTTTGTTGGAAACGTAAAAAGCGATCTCGAAGGCGTTGGTTGTATTGCACAAACACGAGATCATTCAGCTTCTTTTGCTCCAACCTATTCCTTTTCTTAGTGTGCACCTAGAAAAATATCATTATTAGATTAATATAGAATAAAAGAACATAACATGTATTATTCAATGAAAGTTAATAAAAATCAAAACCTGTTCAAATGTACTCCAATTGCGTTCACAGCTAGATGCACTACAAGTGAGGCTCAAGATGCGAATGGCCATCTTTTGCAGATTAGGAGTTTTGCTCCCAAAATCCACCCACCAATTAACTACATAAGAGATGCAAATAGTATTTAATTTTCACATCAAAAAGAATTTAATGAATAAATGTACTAGTAGTCCATATAGAAATATACCAGGATTAGATGTGGTACGTTGTCTTATGGCCATTTCTCTCCCAAAGAAACCCATAGCATTCCTATAACATGCCAATTCCTTGGTAATCTCATCTTGTACATTAGGATCAAGAACTAACTTCTCAATGACATCATATAGTCCTTGCTTCACTTCATCATCTGAATCAATCTCTGGATTTGCATAATAGAATTGAGGGTTAAGGTAGTATCCAGCTGCATGTAAAGGACGATGAAGCTGAAAATCCCATCTCCTATCAATGATCTCCCAAAGTGGACCATACTTGTCCACTTTTCCATCCAAAGCATTCTTGATACTTTCTTTGGCGCGTTCCATGGCTTCATAAATGTAACCCATTGACGGCTTCTCTCCATCAACTAAGCGCAGAACCATGACAAGAGGCTTGAATATCTTTAGTGCATAAATAACTCCCTTCCAAAACTGAGTCTTCAAAATTATATCTTGTGCTTTCTTTCCTTCAATTTTTCTTGCCCACTTATTATTACTTGTCCATTCACTAGATGTAAACATTCTTCTCAAACCATCTTTACAATCTAGCAAACTTTGCAGATTCAAATAATTTGTGGCAAAGCGAGTCACAGCTGCACGGACAAGATTCTTTTCATTTGTATGCTTCCTCATTATAGCAAGCACCCTCGTATGTGCATAAATAAATGTAGTAACCATCCTTGCCCTCCGAATGGTTGACTTGATTGGAGACACCTTGGAAATGTCCTCCAATATCAAGTCTAGGCAGTGGGCGGCACATGGTGTCCAAAATAACTGACGATGGGCTGCCATCAACATTTTTCCTGCAGCAACATAGCTTGCTTCATTATCTGTGACAAGTTGTATCACGTTCTCCGCACCAACCTCTATAACTATCTTGTTCAATAAGTCAGCCAACAACTTTGCATCTTTGACATATTGAGATGCATCAATAGACCTCAAAAACACAGTTCCAGTAGGTGAATTGACCAAAAAATTTATCAAAGTACGGCCTTTCCCATCTGTCCATGCATCAGACATGATAGTACAACCAAACTTCACCCAACTGGCTTTTTGTAAATCTACTATTTCTTGAGTCTTTTGAATCTCCTTCTGGAGAAGGGTCTCACGAACTTCATGATACGTAGGGCCTTTCAATCCCGGACCGAATTGTCCTATAGCTTCTAACATTGTTTGGAAACTATTTAGACGCACGGTATTGAATGAAATTCCAGCTTGATACATCCACCTAGCTATGTATTGGATGACCCTTTCTCGTGCTTCCTTCTCATGCTTCTTATTCTTGATAGATTTGCCCTTTGAATCTTCAGGATTAGGAGTACAAAATCTATCTAAAGGACCTTTCATCCGAGGAGGCTTTGCAAGAATGTCGTCAACTTGATTCACCTCAAATGATGAATCTTTGGAAACTGAATTTCTAAAAATATCATCTCGACTTTCCGCTTCCCTAATCAAACATTTCTTTTCAATCCTTGATTGTTTTGATTGCTCCATATATTGTCTAATTTCTTCTTTTGCCTCGGGTGTCACCTTCAAGCAAACTGTCACATTTGTAGAAGTACCTGCTAGATGTTGTTTCAACCGGTGGATCCCTCCTTTACAATCTTTCTGACAAAAATTGCATTTTACGCAGTCCCTATTATTTGGATTCACCAAAGTACCATATTTCCAGCCTGGATCTTTATTTCTCCCCTTCCCTTCGGTAGGCCCTTGATTAGACGAATGAGACGAACCTCCGGTTGGTGTGGTCATCTTAAAAATTAAATCAACGTCCACAGTCCACCTGTAAACAGTAAAGACAAAGAGCAAGAGAGAGTGAGCGAGACAGAGAGACTACTATCGGGTCGGGGAGGGGAGAGACAGATTGAGAGAGACAGACAGAGAGACAGAGATCAGGAGAGATAGAGTGGGGGTCGGGGGAGGGGAGAGACAGATTGAGAGAGACAAACAGAGAGACAGACAGAGCGGGAGAGATAGAGTGGGGGTCCGGGGAGGGGAGAGACAGACAGAGAGAGACAGACAGAGAGACAGACAGAGCGGGAGAGATAGAGTGGGGGTCCGGGGAGGGGAGAGACAGACAGAGAGGGACAGACAGAGAGACAGACAGAGCGGGAGAGATAGAGTGGGGGTCGGGGGAGGGGAGAGACAGACAGAGAGAGACAGACAGAGCGGGAGAGATAGAGTGGGGGTCCGGGGAGGGGAGAGACAGACAGAGAGGGACAGACAGAGAGACAGACAGAGCGGGAGAGATAGAGTGGGGGTCGGGGGAGGGGAGAGACAGACAGAGAGAGACAGACAGAGAGACAGACAGAGCGGGAGAGATAGAGTGGGGGTCGGGGGAGGGGAGAGACAGACAGAGAGAGACAAACAGAGAGACAGACAGAGCGGGAGAGATAGAGTGGGGGTCGGGGGAGGGGAGAGACAGACAGAGAGAGACAGACAGAGCGGGAGAGATAGAGTGGGGGTCGGGGGAGGGGAGAGACAGATTGAGAGAGACAGACAGAGCGGGAGAGATAGAGTGGGGGTCCGGGGAGGGGAGAGACAGACAGAGAGACAGACAGAGCGGGAGAGATAGAGTGGGGGTCGGGGGAGGGGAGAGACAGATTGAGAGAGACAGACAGAGAGACAGATAGAGCGGGAGAGATAGAGTGGGGGTCGGGGGAGGGGAGAGACAGAGAGACATGCAAGAGAGAGTGAGAGAGGACACAAAGACAGAGAGTGGGTGTCGGGGGAGGCAAACAGAGAGAATGAGGGGGTCGGGGGTGAGAGACACAGAGAAGGAGGTAGACGGAGAGATTGAGAGAGACAGAGAGAGAGAGAGAGAGAGCGAGAGAGACAGAGAGAGCGGGAGAGACAGAGAAGGAGGGAGTGCGAGAGAGACAGAGAGAGCGGGAGAGAGAGAGAGAGAGCGAGAGAGACAGAGAGAGCGGGAGAGACAGAGAAGGAGGGAGTGCGAGAGAGACAGAGAGAGCGGGAGAGAGAGAGAAAGAGAGCGAGAGAGACAGAGAGAGCGGGAGAGAGAGAGAGAGAGAGAGCGGGAGAGACAGAGAGAGCGGGAGAGACAGAGAAGGAGGGAGTGCGAGAGAGACAGAGAGAGCGGGAGAGAGAGAGAGAGAGCGAGAGAGACAGAGAGAGCGGGAGAGACAGAGAAGGAGGGAGTGCGAGAGAGACAGAGAGAGCGGGAGAGAGAGAGAAAGAGAGCGAGAGAGACAGAGAGAGCGGGAGAGAGAGAGACAGAGAGAGCGGGAGAGACAGAGAGAGCGGGAGAGACAGAGAAGGAGGGAGTGCGAGAGAGACAGAGAGAGCGGGAGAGAGAGAGAGAGCGAGAGAGACAGAGAGAGCGGGAGAGACAGAGAAGGAGGGAGTGCGAGAGAGACAAAGAAGGAGGGAGTGCGAGAGAGACAGAGAGAGCGGGAGAGAGAGAGAGAGAGCGAGAGAGAGAGAGAGAGCGGGAGAGACAGAGACAGAGGGAGAGAGATACGACTTACCTGCCGTCGCCGTCGCCGTCGCCGTCGCCGGAGAAGTTCTCCGCTGCCGCCGGAGTCGGTTCCCGCCGATGCACGCTCGTATCCTTGCCGGAGGAGATCGCCTGCCGCTCGGCTCGTGTCGGGACGCAGTGAAATTAGGGTAACCGGTGGAGGGGGGTAGGCTTATAACAGTGGGCTTCTTCGTAGTGGGCTTCTTCGTAGTGGGCCGTGGGCTTCTTCGTAGCGGGCCGGTGGGCTCCAAACGAACCTGAGGCGCTGAAGGCGTGCGAGGCGCGCCTAGGCGAGCGACTGGGCGAGCGAGGCGTTTCCGGCGATCGCCTAGGCGAAAACCGGGAAAGCGAGGCGCCGACCCCTCGCCTCGCCTCGCCTCGTCGCCTAGGCGAACGCCTCGCACGCCTTTGATAACAGAGTCCCCAACACATTATAATCTTATTTTTTCACACTGTTTCCAAATGCACCCTAAGTTTTCTCCTTAAGGATTTGGTGACTCCATGGACAGTAGTGTTTTATGTGGAATTCCTGTTGTACCTAGAAGTTTCCTATAACATATTTGTGACTCTTGAAATTAAAGTCTTACAATGCAGCTGCAGCTGTACCTATCTAGTGCATTAGAATTTGTAAATGCCATATGGTACTGCTTTTTTTTATTTGTATTAAATCAACTTGTGCAGGGGTGTATAAAAATAATGGTTATCTCCGAGTGTCTTGTAATGGAGGCTTGAACCAGATGCGAGCTGCGGTTTGTTTTCTATGACAGTTTCATATTGTTGGTTATTTATAGTCACATGCTGTCAGAGTAGTCTGGTTGCTTAGTCATCTCCAATTCATAAACTAGTGCTTAATTTTTTTCTAGTTTAGTTCTTACAGTTTTCTGTTTTTGCAGATCTGTGACATGGTAACTATTGCATTCTACCTAAATTTAACACTATTGATCCCAGAGCTTGACAAAACATCTTTTTGGGCTGATCCTAGGTAATAACTTCAATGTTAGATTTTATTTTTGTCATATATTCTTTTCATGGGTATCCTATCTGTTGACTGTACTATTTGGTTTGCAGTGATTTTCAGGATATATTTGATGTTAAGCACTTTATTAATTCGTTGAGAGATGAAGTACGGATTATTAAGACACTTCCAAGAAATTTTGACAGGAAAACTCATGTTAACATATTGAATATGCCACCAGTGAGTTGGTCAAGTGAAAAGTACTACTTGAAACAGGTCAGGAAAAGGAAAACCACATATATTGTCTGTGTTTTTTCTTCTTCATTCTAACATTTGTTGCTGTGGTATCTTACTTCTACTTACAGATCCTTCCTCTTTTTCGGAAGCATAAGATAGTCCATTTTAACAAAACAGATAATCGTCTGGCAAACAATGGCCTTCCTATTCAGCTTCAAAGGCTGCGTTGCAGGGTTAATTATGAGGCATTAAAATTCACTGAACAAATTCAGACTATCGGAAATAAACTCATTTCCACTCTTCGGGAAAGGGGATCCTTTGTCGTCCTTCATCTACGATATGAGATGGACATGCTCTCTTTTTCTGGCTGTACACATGGATGCTCAAATGAAGAAAGCGAGGAGCTTACAAAAATGAGGTTTATACCTTACATAATGCCAGTGGATCATTTTTCTTTCTTCCAGAAACTTATAACCTTCTTAGTGACATATTCATTCATGAATTCTCAGATATGCATATCCATGGTGGAAGGAAAAGGAGATAGATTCTGAGAAGAAAAGGTTGGAAGGCTTGTGTCCCCTTACACCAGAGGAGATGACATTAGTGCTTCAAGCACTAGGGTTTGGAAGTGACACACAGATATACATTGCCTCTGGAGAAATTTATGGTGGTGAGAGAAGACTAGCTGCTTTATGGGCTGCGTATCCAAGATTGGTAAGTCCCATTCTATTATCCAGACAACTAAAATGGGCTTTTGATCCTGTTGGTTTAAGTTTCTTGCTCTGTTCTTCAAACTGTAGGTGAGGAAGGAGATGCTCCTTAGCCCTGATGAGTTGAGACCTTTCCAGAATCACTCAACCCAGATGGCAGCACTAGATTACCTGGTCTCTGTGGCAAGTGACGTTTTTATTCCAACCTACGATGGGAATATGGCAAAAGTTGTTGAAGGGCATCGCAGGTTTGTCTTTGACTCTTCTTATGAAAAAATAGAGTAGTTTCATGGGGGAAAAAAAAGAAACACCCTGGACATAGAAGAAAAGGCCCCTGCTTATAAATTATGATGTTTGGTTCCAATTTGTGCAGTGGGAAGGGTGTGGATGCCTTGTCTTTTCATTGTGTCTGTTTCAATAATCTACCCCTTGTATTTGCAAGTTGTTTGCTTATGAAAAGCAACTGCCTTCAATTAGATTCCCAGAGTGTTGATAACAGTACCTGAAGCATGGCTTAACCTTTTTATCCTATTAAAAATTTACTCCTATCTTTAGTTGGAAATGGATGGCTTCAGTTATGATCCTAGTTGAAGATACCTATCTTGCTTGTTAGCCATCAATAGGCATGCAAGAAGAAATAAAGTTGATCATGCTTGGAATTTGGAAGGATATCAACAAGGATGGCAAAACAAAACTTCACCAACTCCAAGTGATCCCACACAAATCTAATGTACCTTCCTTTACATTTGCTGTCCATCTAGTAATTTGGGCACCGTGAGCATTTGGTAGTTTGTTTGAGAGATTATCAGCAGAAGTGCTGTTAAGTGCAAAGTGGTCAGATGAACTGTATGTAAGAAATGCATGGATATCCAGCATGCTTCAATTCAGTTTGTTAAATGAATAAAAAAAATGCTTCTGATTGAGATACTGGGAACTCATACTACCCCTAAACCTTGTCAACAGTGTCCGTTCTTTCGACTACTATGATACGGAAGTGTTGATTTTGTTAAATTGTGGATAGCGTATCCTGGCCAATATATTATGTATCTGATCTTCTTTGTTCCACTGCTCAGGTACAAGGGATACCGGCAGACAATTTCATTAGACAGGAGAAAGTTAGTGGAGCTTTTAGATTTGCACCAAAACAGTACCTTGACTTGGGACCAATTCTCCCACTCCATCAAAGATGCTCACTGGCGTCGAATGGGTAAGCCAACAAGGAGGAAAGTCATACCAGATCGGCCAAAGGAAGAAGACTATTTCTATGCCAACCCCCGGGAGTGTCTTGCACCTCTCAGCGCAGGACCAAGAGTTTCTGATTTCTAAAAGATCAGGGATGAGTATGACCACGCAAATGTTCACGAATGCAAACCTTGAGTGTGCAATTCGATCTGCTGTGTAAATGATTCGGCTATTGTTGTACTGACCAATTGGATGCAGTCATGAGGATGCAGGCGCCACATGCCGGACCGTCAACAGAAGGGCATAGAGATGTCAGAGGGCGACGTATTTGCAGCTGATCAAAACCTGGTTTCCCCTTTACTGTGGTATCACAATCCTTTTTCATCAAATTTTGATTTTTAGTATCTCTTAACCATCCATAAATTGATTGTAAAGGGCGCTGCTTTGTGGATTTTTTTTGAAGCTCTTTGTTCACTGAGTCGTACATTATGTGGAAGTACAATTTTTCTTCAGCATTTGTTAGTAGCTGCACCTGGAATCTACTTTCGCAACTGCACATCTATGATGCAGCCGGAGGGTCTCGCTTTCGTATAGGAGTTGGATAAGCGTCCCAAAATATGGTTTTTATCTTGCATTGGTTGTTTTCTGGATATTTAGTGTGCTTGTATAAAGCATAGTTTTTATTCCATAGGGCATTGTTCTCTAAAGAATATATTTTCAAGTTGCAAAATTTTCCTCGTGTATCCATAAACAACTCCATGGCAAAGAAAATATGATCCGTGTAATGAGCAAAACACTTCTGGTCTTAGGTTGGTTGAACTCGGGTCCATACTTATAAAAGATAAAGTTATGACCCCTACTTGTGTGAGGAGGTCAATATTTTTGCAAAAAAGGTTCATGTCCAGCCTGATGCGTATTATTTTCTGGCAAAATTCTCATGGCGTAGACTGTACTTTGGTCTTGAGGAGGTATGATCAAATTCGATCCAATAACCAGCATTCGTATAATCATTTAACAAGTTGCATCAAAGGTCTAGAGAGCAGGAATATTACCGAAGTCATATTAAACCATGAAAGCACTAAGTCCTGTTAAAGCTAAACATCCACAATTGCGTCTGGTGTTGGTTTAACTTTAATCCTGCAGTGTATCTACACCCTCAAAACAGTATTTAGATTTTGACTTTTGGGCCTCGTCTTTGATTCAATAATCAATTGATTTGTTTTTTCTTGCAATCCCTCCAAGTCATTAAGATAGTTTTAAATCAAAATAAAAACTATTTGATCAAATGATAAAATAACTCTGAATGAGTACCACGAGGAAGAATCTGGTATAATAACGATTCCTCTATAAACCATGGTACGTGTCTTCGCATCATGTTCTATTTATGGTGATGCTAAATATGATGATACCGTAAACGTTGAATGCTCAAAAATGATTAATTTGATGCCCCCTTAAAAGTTTAATTCGTTCTTTACCCTGTCTAATCTGAAGCTTTTATCACTGTTTCCAACTTTCGGAAGACCGCATCTGATGAGCGAATTTTCCCTCATGGGCTTGGCCCATCACCTACAGCCCGTAGGTTGCAGGGGCTGGCCCTGTAAAGTTGGCCAGTCGGCCCACCTGGGGTGTGGTCGGCCCAATAACTGTCATGTTTAGGAAGCTGGGGAAAACAGGAACCTTCCCAAGGAATAACATATCGGATACTTAAAAGAATTACTACCTACCCCCTTTTTATAAAGAAAGGCCGGATATGTCTAATCAAGGTAAGTGAGAAATCCTTCTTGGTCACTTAGACTCCACCATATATAATTCCACTGACTTAAGCATCGGAGAAGCCTCTTTGAGACCATGTCTCAGGGACCCACTAACGTGGGTGCTGTGTGCACAAGTGGCCGCCTCCATCGGGTCCTATTCCTGTTTTGATCCGTGAGGCACTCGGCTGCATCAGCATCCATGTTCATTCATAAAAAAAGGTTGAGTTATTTTCCATACTCCGTGAAAAAATTGCATAGGTTCACAATCAATGATCATCCTTCCTAAGCTCATTTAAACCCGAAACTTCTTTCTTATGACACCAACACAGTTCCTTTGTTGTGAAACAGAAACCTCACTTCTTACCCCAAACGATACAAAGTTTAGACCGCGACCGATCAGTTAGTATCAATATTTAGCTGATTTTTATTTTTTAATTCTCATCATATTTTAATATTTTTTATAAGGGTAAAAGTGAGGTGGCCGAATTCGGCCCATTACCAGCTCCATTCTCTTGAAGACCCATACATAGGCCCACCAGCATCACGTTTCACCGACTTAGCTGGCCAGGTCATCAGACAACGGGCTTTGGGTCCTCTTGCCCTATCTCTTCGTCCCGGCAAGATGAAGGTGTATAGTTGGAACTTGGAAACCCAGAACTAGGGATGTAATTTGGGTCTGTTGGGCTGGGATATGTGGTAATTTGGACTTGAATCAAAATTCAAAGTCCAGTCCAGTTTTCAGCCTGACCGAAATTCAGCTCAGATTTAATCTAAATTCAGCTCAAATTCAACCCAAATTGAATAATGAGTGAGTTGGTTTGGACTGATCCTATTTGTAGAAAGTTTGCTAAAAGTATTTTTTTTTTATATAAATTAATGTAAAAGTCAATAGGTCAAACTGGACCAACCCAATTTCAACCCAATCCAACCCAACTTTGACTAATACTAACCCAAATTTAATCCAACTCAATTTAAATAATTTGAGTCAACCTAATTTATTATGATATGGGTTGAACTGGCCCGCCCAATTGACACCCCTCCCCGGAACTTAGTCTATTACGGGACCGACTACTTGAGAGCTCAAGACAAGGTTTCATAGGCCCGGGAAAATCGAAACCACATTGTAGTGAATATGGAAATGGCACCCCTATTTTTTGGGGGTGCACTTCCATTTCTAGGACCGAAATCCCTATGCTTTCTAAAGAGCTAAAATTGCGGGATCACAACCCCCAAGTAGGGAATCTATGATTCCAATTGTATCCCTCCCCTTTAATGGGCCAAGGTATGCGCACGCTCTGCTACTCAATCCCCCTTTTTCTCTTTCTTCCCATTTTGGAACCGAGTGATTTAGGTGTCGTAGGATCTTCCTCCTGGAAGACTAAGGACCTTCGTGACTATTGTCTCTTTATTGCAGGCCTCTTCTTCGTCGCTCCTGATGCAAATTTCACCGTGAGAGCAGGATCAGATGGTTGGATCGCCAACCAGATTCAGCTTTTATATTTTTTATTGATCTTTACAATCTTCATATTTATTTATTTTAGAGGGATGCTAATGCGCCACGTCCTTGTGCCATAACTACTCCAATAAGACAAGTGCCACTTAGACACTTCGAATTATTATTAGTCTTTAATAGTGGGAATAATCCTAAGAGTCCTCATGTGACGCTTGTCCTATTAGAATGGCAAAGAAGGCATGGTAAAGGGGCAATGTGTTCTAACATTTTTCATTTTTGAATCCTTCCTAATCTATGAATCCTCCTTAAAAACTCTTCCAGTTAATAATGTCCAAGTCAAGGATATACATAAAAGTATGGCAATTTATACGGGTACCTATGCAAAATCACCAATGTTTTTAATCAACGTAGGAATGAAAAATAAACCTTCCGTATCTTGGGTATATATGTAGTTAGGGAGAGGACATAAATTGGTGAGGGTCATCTCTACGATGAGGCTATGATCCCCACAATTGATTAGGGTAAAGCGTCGCAAGTGCTGATCTATCTACGGCAGCAGAAGACTCCATGCACCGAACAAACGTTGCAATCACAGACCAAACTTTGAAATAGGCAGCAAAATCTTCCTCAGTATACCAGGGGCCTTCACATGTACACAGCTTTTTCCCTTTTTTTTTGAACCGTCAAAAAAAAAAAAAAAAAAAAAAAGAACTGTGTAACACAGCTTTTTCTATCACCCATCCCCATCCCCATCCACAGAAATATCTTCTCCACCAACCACAGAAATCAAGAGACAAACAAACCAAAGAATCCCAAATTCTATCTTTTTCTCCTCATCCTCTTTGCCTTGGTATCGATGATTCCATCTACTCTGTACAACAAATCATGTGATGGCAGGGCAGCTCCACTAGTTGAGAGCTCAAAAGCCGGGCAGGTTGGCCTGGCTGGGCTTCATCTGCGGCGAAGCGAGGCCAAACATGTAATAATCTTGGCACGACAGGTCCAGGGGCGGCGCCCCCGCGAAGGCCATCAGCGAGCTCTGCAGCTCGTCCAGGTTCAAATCCATGAACCAGTCGTCTTCCTCCTTCACCCGCTCGGCAACCTGCACGCTGGTGGCCGCAGCAGCCACCGTCCTGGGCGCCTGGGCTGCCTGGAAAGCCTGCGCCGGCGCGAAAAGGTGGGGTTTTTGAGGGCCGCCGTGCTCCGCGAACATGTCGTCGTCCACGTCCGACTCCGGCGTTCTCAAGCTGCCCGAGGCCGTGTCGTCCGTGGCCTCGAAGGAATCCATGGTCTCCCCGGCCGATGCCTCCGCCGCCTGGCGCTGCAGCTTCTCCCAGTTGTTCTTCTTGTTGTACAGGCGGCAAAGGACCCAGTCGTCCAACTGCAAGAACCAAAATTTTTCTCATCAATTTCTTTCTTCTTTGCATTGAGACCCCTGCGGATTGCGAATTGCAATCGAAATGTGAGGAAATCAAGATAGCATTTTGACGGCGTACATACCCTGAGGCTGCCGCCGCCGCCGCCACCCTTCTTGCGGGTGCCCACGAGGCGATACTCGTGCATGATCCAGTCGGTCTTGACGCCCTTAGGCGCCTTGCCGGCGTAGAAGACGAGCGCCTTCTTGATGCCGAGGGGGCGCGCGCTGCCCGCCGGCGTGATGGGCTTGTCGGCGCCCGTGGCCTTCCAGTAGCCGCTCCCGGCGGCCCTGTTGGGCCTGGACCCGTTGGGGTACTTGCGGTCGCGCGGCGTGAAGAAGTACCACTCCCTGCTTCCGAACAGCGCCCTGTCTGCGACAAATAGCACAAACCCAAAGCTTTTTAGAACATCAAAAATAAAGAGCTAACTACTTTTGACATGGGAGGAATTAGGAAAGGAAGGAAGGGTGTAGCGTACCTGGGAGCTGCCAAGGGTCGTACTTGTAGAGATCGAGATCGGCGATGATGGAGACGGCGAGGCGCTGCTCGGCGGCCTTGCGGCAGAGGTAGTGCGCCACCAGCTCCTCGTCGGTGGGGTGGAAGCGGAACCCGGGCGGCAGGTTGAGCTCGGCTTCGGCGTCCCTGGTCCTCACCATGGCCCTTGGGTTCCCTCTAGCAAACTCCAGCAGCGCCACCCGGCAAGATCTGGACTTTGATGAAGAGAGCAGTAGTCCAGATAGCTCCCTCTCCTCCCTCTCGCTAGACCTGCTTGCTTGTTCTTGAGCACCTTGCGCTGGGAACGTGAAACTCGAGCAGGTGCTGGTTGGGTTGGTGCGGAGAAGACGGGCGGCACCGCGTGTATAAATACTCTGTGCGAGGGAGGTGGGCTGCGTAGGACGGCAGAACTTGGGGGTGGGGTGGGGGCCCACGGGGGTCCGCACGTGGCTGTAGCCGACGGGGTTGTCGGCTTGGGCTGGCGGGCCCGTGTGCGGGGCTGGACCGCGGGAAAGGAAGGGTTAGGTTCGGCCGGGACACATTTTAGCCGACGCAGCGCGCGCGACGTGGCGGGGTCCCCGCGGGGGAGGCGCTGAGGGGAAGGCGGGCCTGTGGCTGTGGGCCCACAAAGGCGGCGACAGCCAGCCGACTTCCCATGGTCGTCAAACTGGCTCGTTTTGAGGTCCAAGGGTCGGATCAGCTGACGCTCCAAGTGACCCTGGCGGCCGCTCTCCTTGCTCCCTTGTTGAGCGTCGGAGGGGATGATGGAAATGACTCTCCACGCACGTCACGTGACACTACCATCATCTCAGCCATATTTGGCACACCTTCTAATTAGAAAGTATTTTTCTTTTTTTAATAACATAGATTTTAATTTAGAATTATTTTTTAATTTTTTAAAATATAAAAATAATAAATATAAGTAATTATTACTAATTCTAGATTATTTCTCCTAATACTTTTGCTTTTTCTCTAATTTAAAAAGTTCCAAATTAGATTTTTTGGTTAAAAACTAAGAATAAACTAAATACTATGTAAGTGGTTTCCAACGCTACCTTTTTTCTCACAAAAAAACTAGATAAAAGTTTAGAAGTGCTTCCTATTAGTTATTTTCAGAGAGAAGAAGTAGATGCACGAAGCTACTTACATATTTTCTAATTTATTTTTTTGCTTTCTAATAAAAAACTCCAAGTTAAAATTTCTTAAATTGGAGAAAAAACAAGATCGTTAAAGGAGGTTTGACTTTCATAACATCTTAAAGTTACTTATAACTACTATTTCAATCTATTATTTTTTATACTATAAAAGATAATTAAAAATGGTTTCTGACTCAAAGCTATGCTGAACATGCCCTAAGTATTTGAGTAACTCTAATTTCGTAGAACTTACATGGAAGATATTTTGTTAGTTTAATAAGTTGATGCATCTCAATCACCTAATTTGATTTTTTTACTTATTAAGACTAAAGTATCACTTCAACTAAAAATCTTTTGCAGTTCAGTGTGAATGTAGATGTTGGTGAGTACTGAAGGTAATGGTGATACGCGTAACTTCCAGTGTAGCTTTATTGGTTGGGCCGAGAAAAGGGAAGTGCTTGCGGGGAACGTGTGGTTGAGTTAATCGTTCATTATTTTTCGTCTGAATATTCGAGTTTTCTTCGTACATGTAGCCTTACCATAATTCCACACTTATTATCATTATATCCATTGACATGAGTCACCCCATCTTTCATCCAACATATTTTTATTCAATATATTAATTAAACAAAATTTTAAAAATGCCAAAAACATCTTAATAGAAGTCCCTCCTTGTATTATCCGTTAATGTCGGTAAGACAATAAGATAAACGCTAATGCTTAACTCATAATCAATGTAGCATAAATCTGTGATCTTTTCAAAACTAATGGTTTCATTATATTTTTTTATCGGAATGTATTTTTTATAAATAAGTCATATTTTATTGGAAAATGATTTTAAAAAAACTTCATAATTCAGAAAAATCACATTGTCAAATATTTTAGAATTCATTTTATCCTTATAAAATTAACTTTTGTATGTCAAAAATTAAAATTCATTTTAAACTTTTTTATGGAGTTCACAAATTGTTTGTCCACTTCTCTAGAATTATATATGCCTATATATATATGTATGTATGTATGTATGTGGTATTCTTTGGAGATTATATAATCCATATATGCAAATATAAAGAGCAACATAAGCAGATCAATGACGCACACAGAGATAAACCCATCCCAGTCGTCACCTTCCGATTTCCCCACGTGCTTCCAATGTCGCGGCGACCGGTGACGTGGTGTGGGGGGGTTTGGATTCGTTGAACTAGAAGCAAAAAGGTCATGTGACTCCTAACACCTCGCGGACTAATACTAGTCAGTAGACCCGGCGCGCGCACGAGCGGGGTGACGTCGTCGCCGGCGTCATCCCCGACGCCAGCCAGGGGCGGCGGCTGTTCTGGTCTGTTCTTGGCTGGCGAATCTAATCTAATCTAGAATATTATTATTATTATTCCCATTTGACTTCTCCTTTATGTTTGAATCGGATGATAAAATTTTTATTTCTCTTTTTCTCTTGCATAATTCGTTTTCTTGTCAACCAAGAAATGAGAAGGCCCTTCTGAGCAGCTTCCTACTCCATTGCTCTGCAGCAAAGCCATGTGCATGCCCACTGTTAAGACAGTGGAGGTGATATTTCTTTGATACCAAAGGTAATGTGGCTGGAAGTTTGAATCCACCGTTTTCCGTCACATCAAAGTCTGATTCAATTATTGAGAAGGACGAAAATCTTTAAGAAGTGAGCACAAGGGTTTACATCTTCAAAATACCATATGTAGAAGCTAAAGTCAAAGTTGTTCAAATTACCATGTCATTTCCATCACAATGTGCACAAACAAGGTTGTTGGGTCTATTACTTGGATTATCCCCGAGAGCAAATACGTATGATATCATTAGGTCATTCCGTGTTCTAGCGGTTAGAAATTGGTCCTGCGATGATGACTATCAGATCAGATCTCTAGTTATTCGATAGAATATGTAGAATAAGGAACGTCTAAGGTAAAACCTACAAGAAAAAAAAGAGACGTCAGATGGACCCTCATTATCTTGGAGAGCAAGACTCTCCGATACCTAAATCAGGTTCTTGAGAAGTAGAAGATGGAGAACTCTCCGAGATTGAGTATGGTGTTGGACGTACCTTATTCAGGAGAGAGACTGGAGTATATATTATCCCCTCTACATACGGCATCATGTGGACCGTTGTCCTCGTAGAGTTAATTGGCTTATGATCCATGTCATTTGATCGAAGAGATTGTGGGATATCATGCTAGAAGGAGAGATCTCCTCTCCTCATGGAGGAAGCAAATCGTGGAGACCTACCTTAAATGGACAATTACGTTGTTAGACCGTGAGACCCGTTTGATGGCGGAGTGGAGTTATGGATCGACCTTAGGGAACCCACTCTCTTAAGTAGTCGGGAAACAGTGATTTTTGAGTCTAGAGATTTGGCCTCCTCTGATTGAAGCGAAGGCTTTGGATTACTAAAAGATAGGCTCCTCTCAACACTCAGAGAGTTTCGACCAAGATGTCAGTGGTTTCGGGACTTACTGACTGAGATGTTGGTCTTCTTGGACTTGGCTCTCCTGGGAACTAGGACCTGTACACTCTGGGTCTCAGCCTTCAGCTTGCCTGTCGAAGTATTGGAAGAAGTCACGTGGCACCCTCGCGTGACAGCCTGTGGGCCATAGACCCTTGGGCCTTCGGCTAGTTGCGTCTGATTGGGCCGGATCTCAATCATCCCTCGTCACGTGTTGTAAAATGTGCTGTAAAATTTTATAAATATTAGATATAGATGAACGCTAGGATATGATTTATTATAGTACTTACATTTTGATCGCATGTATTGTTTTCACCCTATCTCCCATGCTTTTTAAAAATATCGTTATAGAAATTTAAATATTTAATTTTGCTTTTTTAGATTATTTCCATTCTTTGAAACTTAATTTTCACTATCCGATCGTATTTGTTCATGAAACTCAATCGTAGCCATCTAATAGTACGCGTAAAAAAATAAAATTTAAAAAATAACTAAAAAAGTTACTCCAATTAATCTTTAGGTCTAATTAATCTTTAGGGTTGTTCTCATTCTTTAATATCTTAGCATTCATGTCCATTTGCATGCACCCAATTAGACAACTACGATTGACTGTTTTACGATTAGACGGTGAAACAATTTTAGAAGGAATAATTTAATATTTAAAAATTTATGATAATTTTTATTTTTTTAAACACGTAGATGAGGTGAAAATAGTGCTATATTTAAAACGCACCATTGTAAGAAACCGCACTGGAGCACTTCTCATATGGATGAATGCTAAAATGTGATTTGCTACACAGTGCATGCATTGTTTCCACCTCATCCTTATTTTTTAAAATTATTATAAAATTTTAAATATTCAATTATTCCTCTTAAGATTATTTCTACTATTTGAGACTTAATTTTTATCATCTGATTAAATTCTATAGTGAAGCTCCATCGTAGCGGTCCAATATAGTGCGTGCAAAAATATATTTTAAAATATAAAAAATAATAATATAAATGACTACGATTAACTTATAGGATTGCTTTCATCCCTTGACCTCATGCAGTTCCACTCTCATGCTCATGCTAAAAACAAATAAAAGTTATCATATTTTTTTAAAATATTTAATTACATCCTCTAAAGTATTTTCGTTCTTTAATGCTTAATACGATTGTAAAACTCAATCGTAGGCGTTTAATTGGATGTGTGCAAAAAATATCTTCTAAGGATTATAAAAATATAAAAAAATAAAAAGTTATTTTGATTAGTTCTTAGGATTATCCCCATCTCTTAGAGCTTTAACATTCATCACTATTTTGCACTCGATTGGACAACTACGATTAAATATTTCACAATTGGATGGTGAAAATTAGGTCTGAAAAAATAAAAATAATTTCAGAGAGATAATTGAATGTTTAAAAATTTCTAACAATTTTTTCTTTTAACATGAGGCACCACGATGAATGCTAGAATGCCATTTGCTACGGTATGCGCAGTTGAACCTTATAAACTGTTGTCACCCTATCCTCATATTTAAAAAAGGGAAAATTTAGTTTTTAACCTCGTAATCTTCCAATATTCCATGTAAGCTCTTCCAATCTATATACTGCTTTTTTTTTTTTATAATTATTTTAAAATATCCTTAAAAGACTCCTCAACCTCCCGAATAATCTCTTTTGAGGGACTTTTTAAGGAAGGTTCAAAGATTGGGAGGGATTTTAGGGAAATATGAAGATTGTAGGGACTTAAAAGGAATGTTGAAAGATTATTGGGATTGAAAAGTAAATTTTTTTAAACATAAATTTGTAAATATTCAATTATCTTTTTTAGGATTGTTTCTATTCCTATAGACCTAATTTTCACCGTCCGATTATATTTGATTGTGAAATTCAATCTTAGTCGTCAAATAAGGTGTATGCAAAAAATATTATAAAAAATAACATAAAACAAAAAGGTACTTTGATTAGCCGTTAGGATTATTTTCTTCCTTTATATTTTATTATTCATCACTAATCTACACTTACCCTATTGGACGACTATAATAGAGTGTTTCACAATCAGATGGTAAAATTTAAGTTTTAAAAATCAAACCAATTCTACGGAGATAATTAAATATTTAGAAATTATAATATTTTTTTATTCTTTTTAAACGTAAGGATGAAGTGGAAACTGGAAACAGTACATGTGGCTGAACCGCACCACTGTAGCAAACTATATTGTATTTTTTTTGGGTCTGAGTACAAACTATATTGTAACACTATATATATAAGTGTTTTCTTATATATGCAACTCTTTAGGGGACTGCTTGCTAGAACCCCTTCAAAATAAAATGTAGGGATCAGAATTGGAATTGGGATTTCCAGATATATATCAACCAGTCCGAGATGCATTTAAACAGGACGTGGAACTTAGAGCCGTTGCAGATAAACCCCGTATGTACATTATTGCATGTAATTCCCCTTTCTTAAAAGAATTTAAACAAATAATTCTTTAAAATATTCCACATTTATGGATTACTTTCTATATAATACGTACTTGCGTATAACCTTCTCCTTGATAGGTATTACACTGTTTATCTAATAATGTTGTATTTAATCTATTCCCAAGTTAATGGTAAGGGATACTCCTGATATTTTATTATATCCAAATGTTTAGAAGCTTATTTGACAGTAGGGCATCGCGTGCTGTTTGAAAGATATTTGTTATCTTAATTGAGAATATTATTGATATTCACATTAAATAGTTCTCACATATTTTATAGGGCAACAATGTTTTAACTGAGGTGGAATTTAAGATAAATATCATAACTAAGTAGGGATGCCAATTGGACCGGGCCGACCCAAAGCCCAGAGGCGCGGCCCGGTTTTAACTGGACTTGGGCCGATAAAATTGACCTGGCAAAATTTTTTGACTCGGCCTGGGAATTAAAAGGACCGAACTTAGGCCTTAGCCGGGTTGACCCGGTCTGGCCCGAATATATCAAAATTTCGTATGAGTTAATATAAGTTTGTATGTAGATAACATTGTGTCAATACAAGTTTTGAGAATAATTAATGAGATGTGATTTTGGTTGTATGAAGTAAGTATTTTACATGTTTATATTCCGATTTAAATATAAGAAAAATGACAAAATCCCATCTCTGTTATGGGGATAATATCTCGTGGATTGCACGCAAATTTTCACGCATCCACAATAGCGCCTTACGTGGGAAGTGAATAAAAAGTTACTAACTTGTCCGAGCATCCTTATCTGGCCTGACCCGTCTAGCGGCTCAAAGAGGTTCGCACATGCCTGCTATCGGATGTTGTAAAAATAGGCATGTGCTTATAAGTAGAGCACAACCTCTCTTCACAACGAGGACCTTTTTCGTAGGAAAGGGACAAAACCCCACTTTCGCTCTAGAGACAATATCTTGGAGAAGGCACGCAAATTTTCACGCATCCACAGTTCTAATTTTATTGAGTTGATAAAAAATTTTCATTGATTTTTGCATTAGGGAGAAAAAAATAGAAATTCTTCAAACTCGGGCCGAACTGGGCCTCATAAAAATCTCTCGGGATGGACTAAGCCCATGAAGACTGGACTTTTTACTAGGTCCGAGCTAGGCCTAGGCCGAGTTTTTGAGGATCGGACTAGATCAGACCCGGGCCTATCCAGTCCCAGCCCATTGACACCCCTATAATTAAGAGAGTTATATACAAACTGATATCTCCGCAAATATAAAATCTTTTTGTCTTTTTAATTTCACCGGAAGGAAGACTTGGTCGACCCAGTAAGTAATAAACCGCGATAGTGCCTCTTTGAACCGTGCATACTTTTAATGGAAAATAACAAAAAGGTATTTTTACATACTCCCCTCAAATACACTATATATTGTATATATATTCTCAACTTTTACATATTGTCATCGATACTCCTAAAATTTTCGAATAGTTGCACTTATACTCCTTCATCTAATGATTTTGGATATATCCCTCTAAACTCACTAGTATTTAGCATATATACCTCTTCATTTATTAAAATTTTACATATATACTCCCGACACCTGGATGTTAACATGATTTATGGAATCCTTTTAGCATATTTCGTTGAAATTCACCTTAATAGAAGGGTATAAGTGCAATATTTTGAAGACTTCAAAGATATTAATGACAATATGTGGGAGTTAGATGTAAATATGGTTTACTTGAGAGATATATATGTAAAAAACCTTTTAAAAAATACAAACAGACTGCTATAGATTCGTCATAGATAAGATTATAATGGGAGGTGCTAAGCTGGTAAAAGATAGTGAGATGAACTAAAAATGTGCTTTAGCTTGTATTCATGTACCACACGCCATGTCTTTTAATAAATATTTGTCATCTAACGAGGCGCATAGTTTAGTTTATTAACTAACACACCCTCTGGATGCTGGTCTTAGCACACACATAGGTGAAGCCTACGTGGCAATATTGCCACGCATCCGATGACATGGTAACGTTTTAAAGGGTACTTCTACAGTAGTGAGGAGATATAATTTTATCGTTCTGGGGAAGTCATTAGCAAATTTGAAAGAATTTATATATAAATCTCAGTGTTGGTTGTGGGGAGGGTTAAATATGAAGAAGAATATCCAAGGGAGGTCAAAGAGAATTTTCGGCTGGGGGTACTTATTTTATTTTTATTTTGGAGAAGATTAGTGAAGAAAAATTTCACATATGTATAAATACATATAATATAATTTTTGAAGTTTTGAGGCCAAGGCGCATACCTGCTCTCGGGATCTACCAATAAACATTTGGCTTGATATAAAATATGCAAAATATCGCATTTTATAGCTCTCAAAAATCTAATATTCTATGACATTTTAGTAACAATGAAATGGAAAACCCATACCTTCTGCACTGGTTGGCGCCCTTCCTCCTCAAACCTCTTAGTTATATTTGGCAAAATTGTTACTTGAATGTCATTTTTAATTTTCATTTTTCACATTTTAATATACCAGAGGAAAAAAGATGGACGTAAGATATTATAATTAAGTTTAGATCGTTATAAAAAGTCAGATCCCTTCTAACAATCTCACTTTTTTCTTCGATTTAAGAAGTTTCAAGTTGTAATTTGTGATTGAAAGTCAAAAAAATATAAACTAAATGCCATAAGAAATGGCTTCAAACATTTATTTTTTTTCACGCAATAACTAGATAAAAGTCAAAAGGTACTTTCAATTAAAAACTGCACTAAATCAGCCCTTACTCTTTCTCCCTTAGCAGCTGCCTGCCATCCACCATGAGAAGGGTTTCCATCACCTAACAACCAAAAGCCCATCCGACGTTCCCTTCTTCCATCTTGTTCTGCACCCAGTAGGTGGGATGGTTCCCTTCAGCCGGCCAAAAGAACATGAAGCTGCAGGTTCCTAGAGCTCAAACAAATGCGGGTGCGGACCATGATGGCGGCAGGACGCCGACCCTTCACACTGTTTGCTAGACGAGGCCATTGCTGAGCGAGGCACCCAAGGATGAGGCTCCCAAGAAGTGGAGAGTGACGAGACGTAGGGTGATGCAGCAGAGTTGTGTGTTCCTCCAGTCTCGGAGTAAAGATGTGAGGGCTTTTTTCTTTTTAAATTTAGTTATTGCCCACACGATGGCATAACATGGCAAGGCCCTGCGCCGAAACTGGTGCCAGTGATGCGTTAATAAACTGTTTTTGAATGGAAAATGGTAGAATAACATACTTTTATTTTTAAAGCGTTGATGTGACTTGAGTCCACCAAGATAAGAAGAAATAGATGAAAAAGAAAAGTTTGACGTGGAATCAGAAGATATCCTGCAGTAAAACGGATATAACTTTTCATCCGAAAGTCAAATTCGCACACAAGACCTGAATCGTCATTCCAAAGTGTAGCTTATGACCATTATGTGTCGTGTTTCAAATCAAACTCTATCGTTTTGACGGCAAACGGATCATTATGGGTAAAAAAATATTATTTTTGATAATTTTTCAGACAGAAATTAGAATGACTTAAAATTTGATTTTGACAGTGATTTTTTTATAAAAGTTACTTAGAATTTGATCTTTTTTTATCTGGTACATTCTTTTTCTTTTTTTCTAGTGAAAATAAAAAATTTACATCTATTTATAGATATCCTCCATGTATAGAATACTAGTCGAATGATATTTGTTATTTTTTAATTTTGTTGAGAGTTGTGAGTTCTTCTCTCTTGTTCTTCTTCTCTTCTTGTACGTTTTTCTTTCTCTGAACTTTGCACAACTAGATGGTTGCTTCATAATCTCAATTGTATTACTTTTTGGTATGTTCAATAGAAGCTAGTGAAAAGTGAGACGCATGACACAGGGATGGCTGGTAAGGGAGTGTAAAATAAATGGCACAAGTCTCTCTTTCTCTTGAACTGTAAACACTGTTACGTAAGGCTGCACCCAAGAATTGTCAAAAGAGGAAATCTCATCTTTAAGAAGAAATCTTGACTAGATTAGTTGCTGCAATAAAAGATAAAAACATGATACAGGTGAGAAGTTCTCTTGATATGCAAGGATGGCATGAACACTCAAAGGAAACCTTACTTTAGTATTTGAGGATTTTGGTATTTGAAAATTATTTATGTTTGAAGAAGTCATGTTATAAGGACTTGTGAAACACGTTTTTTATAACATTCAAGCACAACTTAAACATTTGAAGTGTCTTGCGCAGGGGCCATGCAAATCTTCTTTATTGTAAAATTTCACTGGACGTTTCCGAAGGAATCCATCCGGATTGAGGCCTATGAAAAGGTTGATTCCTACATTACTACAATCAACCAAATCATTTCCTCTTTTGACTCATGAACAACAAGAGCACTCTGCACTCTCCATTTTTATTTCTCACAGTTCTTCAGTTTGTTTGGAATTGCTAAATTTTTAATCGCTTAACAATACAACAATATTAATCAGACTGTGATCGACCAATGTAAAAGGAATTTGGGTGCAAAATTTTTTCAGTTGAAAGCTACTTCTAGTTTCTATTTTAATATAAAAGCACTATGAGTGATTATAACTAAGGATATTCACTATTTAGTTTAAAGCAAAGAATAAAACCCTCGGTCACTTTGATTCGGTTTGGAAGTGAAAGAAAATATGATATTTTTGTTTGAAAGCAAAGCAAATTACAGAATCTGATTTCATATGGTTCTAAAAGCTTAGAAACTAAACCAATCCTACTAAATTTAAGTTCACAGAAGATCTAAAAGAATTACAAAGTTATAAACATATATGATTTCTATAATAAAAAATGTTTGATTTTAATTTTAGGAGGAGTGATCACTTGTTGATCTTTTTGATAAACTTCTTTACAAGAAATTTTACACATTATAGACCCATTAAAAATCCAGACAAATTACAAGCTAAACTATATTTAGATTGATTTGAAAAAAAATCAATTTGGTTCTGTTTGATTTTAAGTGTTGTTTGATTTGATCTGATTTCTTGAAACTTCCCTAGACATCAAATGAAACAAAACCATCAACACCCCTAGTTATAACTGATTTTGAGTGCTCAAACAAGTCAAATCTTTTATAACAATTCTACTTTTTCGTAGCCACACATGGTACGACAACTACGGTACCACCAACTTCAAAAGTATTTTATTTGAATTCTAGTTCTTAATTCAAAGTATTAAACCCTCTAATATTACATGAAAATTATACACGTAAAAAAGAATTCAATTCTGACATGTATAAATCAGATAATACCACATATAACATTATTTAGACCATCTATTTTGTATACCTTTGATGTTCAAAAAGTAGAACTTTTGATCCATGCATAATTTATTGTAGTGAAGGAATTTTAACAGTTTAGATTAAAGAATAAATTTTAAATAAAATATTTTTAAAATAAGTGACCCAGTACTTAAATGTGTCAATGGTAACAGAATGCTCCTCTTTAACCAATATAATAGGCTCTAACTTGTAGTCTTTGGCTGAAAGAGAACAGAATAACCCAAAAGCCTACATAATGACTTCCAAAATCTAACGTCCTTCCCCGTAAAATAAATTTTTTTATCAGGGTAGGATGAGGAATGTGAAAAAAGTAGATTGCATCCTAAAGTCTCACCTCTGTCTTCGATTACATACACCCACAAAGAGTCCATGTGAACTAGGTAGTATGAGGCCGGGGCCGTGCTGCACGAGACAAGCACCGGGAGCACGTGAGGGCCGTCTTTTAATTAGAGTTGGTAGTGTGAGAGGATCCCAACGCACATTTGCAGACAACCCCTGCACATAGAAGTCACATGGAATCTGTGTGAAGAAATTTTCTTTAAATGTCTTCACACTTACTAACTTCTGTTAATTAAGTGTACTGAGAGGATCTGATCATCTCTTTAAGGAATTGTACCACACAATTGCAGTTGCACACGTTTAAGTTGATTCCTTTTCACGGTAAAGCACGAGGAAAGGGAGCCCAACTTCTGCCCGATGAAGTGGCATCCGAGGCGTGCTTTCTCCTTTGCGCATGTTTGTTCAGACACTGCCGTCCCATCCCTTTCTGGATGGCCTTTCAGCTCTAATGTAATCACCCGGGAAGATTTCTACACATGCCACCGACAACTCGTCCGGACATTGGGGGCTCCACGCTGGACGGTGGTAACCCACCCTTTTGGACACGCCCAGCTCAGAATTGGGTCGATTAGAACCACCTGTACGCGGGTTAGGCTTGGGTTCAATCCGAGGACAATGGTTGAAGCCCATCTTTTCTCGAGTCCGATCACGCCGACCTGAGTAGTGCAACTCTGCTCGTATGAATATACATACAAGCTTACAAGGGGAAAGTAAAAGTATCATATCTAATCTTTACCTAGTAATATTTGCTGCACCGCACCTGCACTGCCATATGATCTACAATGCAACAAATTTTCTTTATTATTTTTTTTTAAAATTTACTGAGCAAGGAGAGGCCCCCAACTCGGCATCTGTACGGTCCGATCTTAAATCGGACGGTTAAGAAAAATTCAAGAAAAAAAAGACCTCACACTCAACAATATGAGCTCACGCAATCCCATGCTGCACCGCTCGTGGTGCAGTAAGTATTACTCAATCTTTACCAATAAGACCATCTATTAGACGCATGGGAATATAAGTCACTATCACTCTAGCGCGCAACATGCGTGTTACTTAACGGAGATAGGGCAGCTTCTGCGCACGATTAGTTTTGTGAATCAACCACCTCCAACATAGGATCTATTATGTGGCATTGCAAAAAGGTACACGTCCGAAACCATGATGGCCTTACTTCATCCACGGGTCATACCAAAGTTAAGGCCCTGCGCCACGCCAACAAGCACGAGAACATCTGCATCCACAGTGTCGATGAATATTGGGACCAACAACTCCATGGCAGCCAAGTGGACTAGAATTTCGGATGAACAATTAGGAGGAACTCATTCTTACTCTCATCCACAACGTATGATACACATTAATAAACGGCTAGATCTCAAAAGAGATCCGCAAGGGAAACAATTACGGGCTGGGGGTGGAAGAAAAACAATGACAAAACATATAGACAACATGTTCAACAGCCGCACAAACGGACCTGGGATGATGCAAAACATATGAACATTTCCAACAAGTATTGAATGGAGCCCAGGTATCAAAGTTCTGAGAGTATCGCGGGGATGTAGTGAGACAGTTCAGCCGTGAGGGATTGGAATCCATTCACAAGCTGTGTGTGGAAATCCTGGTCTTCCTCCCCAATCAATCTGAAATGCACTCGGATTGCACGCTTGCAGACGGCCATAAATTCCAAGAGCGCAGCAATAAGTTGTTGCAACTCCTGGGACCGGAGCCTGGTTGCTGGTTCACCAGAAAGAAAGGCTGTACAGACACTGAGAACACCACTATTTACCTGCATAAAGCCATGTACATGCACAAAGTCAAACACGCCAAATGCAGCACATGGTCAGGAACTTGGATAAGTTTTTATGGACCATAAATATCAAATATTTTTGCGGATCATCATTCTGACATGACCTACATGCTTATAGTTGACTCAGATCAATTTGAGCACCACAAATCATGAACTAGCTGTAGATACATTCTTATCATAAAAAGACACCATTATCTTACCTGAACTGCTACGCTGCCTTGCAGTATTCTTTGAAGACTTTGCAGCCTTGGGAGTTGGTCACCTTCTGAGCTGCGAGGTTCCTCAAGCTCATTCCTCAATGCAGCTGTCCGGGTTTCAATCATTCCAATGGCATTTTCAACTGGAGAGAACTCTAGGGATTCAGATTTTGTCACCAAAAGCCGGTTCACCAAAGCAGGAAATGAACCATCAGTTTGAAGAACACTACGCCGTTTCCACTGGTCCTCCAGACCACCCTGGTTCTTGCCGTTTTTTGTAAATGGGGTATCAAATAAAAAGCGGTTAAAAACGCGGGCACGTACACCTCCAGTGGAAAGAGAGAATATTCTCTCTCTTCTGCTTCCCAGGTCTTCATCTTCCATAACAGGATCCACTGCTGTTATCTGCAAATAGCAGATACCAGGCTGCAGCTCATCAGCATTTACTTGCCTAGAGTCGGGTATTATATGCAGTGTGTGATTTCCATCCATCTTGGATTCATAAATGTGACTGAGCTTTTCCATTATATCACCTAGGCGCACATCCCGTGGTTCTCTGTAAACATATTCCTTTCTATCAAGCTTTCCAAACCTATCTCCATAAAAACCAACTCGGTAATAAGTGGCATCTATGAATGGAATTGGGCTTGATTCTTGTTCTAGGATTGACTCGTAAACATTAGTTAGAGATGTATGGCATTTTGCAAGCTGCCCAAATGCTCTTCTGCTCTTATAGACTGGAATTATGAGTTCCAAGATGCTGGCACAAAAATGATAGAGCTCTGCTTGGGAAAATAACTTATTTGCAAGCTGTAGATATTTCACAGCAGAGTCAACTGTGAGTTTGGATGCACCATACCCTTCTACCTCTGCTGCAGATGCCTCACCAATAACTGCATCACTAACCATGGGGCATATCTTTCGCAAAGCAGCAACATGATCTCTGCTCCAAACAGCATCATTTCTTCCTACAAGAGCCTGTAAAGGAATAATTTGGGAAAGAAAATTTCAGCATGCAGTAGTCTTCTTTCCTAAGTATAGTACATTGCCTACAAGTAGTTACCTGCATGATTACTCCAGCAACAGCTACTGCACACTGAGCAGCTTCAGCCCAGGACTGCATTTCCTGATGTGCATCACATAAGTGCAGTAACCACATTATATGCAGATCTGGAACAGATGCATAAGCCATTGCTAATTTATAAAAGCTTTCTGCAGCAGCATATCTATCAACGGTTATCAGAGAAGCCTGCAGAATACCAAACATCAAATCTGAAATTATAGAAGTATAGATCTAAAATGCAAACTGATCATTGGATTAACAAGTGCTACTATAAGTTTCTCAAAGTTCTGGTTCCAGACTTCTAAATCAACATAAACAAAGGATCTAACATGCTATTATTTGGGGGCATCAACAGGTCAGATTATCATCTTATTGGGGAGGTCATAGTTCAATTCCCATCTCAGCCAATGTGGGAGTGGGGATCTAACCCATGGTTTGTGGTGGCCTTGTGCAAATGCTCCCCACAGGTGGCGGGAGCCCATGGGGGAAAC
The DNA here is from genome assembly GCA_030544215.1 of Zantedeschia hybrid cultivar. NCBI lineage: Eukaryota > Viridiplantae > Streptophyta > Magnoliopsida > Alismatales > Araceae > Zantedeschia > Zantedeschia hybrid cultivar. The sequence continues at coordinate 18,160,228 of JARZZO010000005.1, forward strand.
ATTTCTTTCTGCCGCGGTTCCCTGATGCTGGAATAGCTGGCCCGTAGAGGCAGATAGTTGTGGCAGGCAGAGAAAAGATCCCCTACTTTTGGGAAAATATTGGTCTTGCCCAGGTTCGAACGCTCCCACTGGAAACACTTGTATATACCCTGGCCTACCAAGCCACTTGACCCAAAAAAGATCCAAATTGTCATGTCTGTCAAATATCAGCAAAGAATTGTTTGCTAGTGTTTAAAAAATTATCACACCCAGAAAAATAACAATAAAAGCATATGATGTCAGCAACTAACATACATATATGACATAGGGATGGATGCCAAACTAAAGATGAAAAGAGATAATGGAGAGATCACAGGGATGGGGGGATAGTGGAGGCAACCAAGAAATAGATGGCCGTAGATGGGTGGGAGAACAGAGAGTGGAGGCAGATTTGGGCACAACTAATTCTCTCTTTGGTGAAATAAGGGTGAGAACATAGTGCCAAAAGAATCAGGCGCTATAGGTGGCTACCAGACGTGATAGGAAATCTGATGCATAAGGATGGTTACGGCAAAAAGGATGGCGCAAGTAAAATCATTCCCCACAGGCTGCAAGACTGTGGTGTGAAAGCTCAGGCACATCCACTGGGAGCACGTAAAGAGGCTCTTATCCTCAAGGTAGTGAGAGAAGAGGAAAGAGAGGCTAACAAAGTCTGCTGGGAACAGATTGGGGAGGCAGTAACTGAAGGAAAGGATGCATAAACTAGAGGAATGATAACATGTGGGGTGGAATGAGCTCATGTGTCTCACTCATGGATGTAGAAGCCATGACAGCAATGCAATTGATGCCCCATAACACTGGGAACAGGTGCCTGAGTGTGAATGTAACTGGAAGTGGGGAAGAAAACAAACAGTCTTGTGTTGTAGCTGGAAGCAGGGAAGAAAGCAAACAGCCTTGTGTTGTTGAAACAGGTATGCCACAGAAGCTAGAGAGGCACCAATGGATGTGGATTGGGGTGCTCTATGTGTTCCATTTACAGAGGCAGATGTGATGACAGTGACGCAGTTGATACCCCATCACACTGACAAGAAGGGAACATGTATCCCAGTGTCGAGCTGGAAGTGGGGAAGGAGGCAAACAACCTTCAGTTGTTGAAGCAGGTAGCGTTGATAGCTGAAGGACACAGAATCTGGTGACAGACACATCTACAGTAAGGATTGTGGATTTGATTAAGAAGGTGATTTAGATAAGAGAAAAGAGGGAAAGAGAGGGGCGGCTGATTGGAACTGTAATCCTTCAGTTTTTCCCTCTCAAGATCATTAGTTTTAATCTAATGGATAATACAAGAGATGCGAAAATTCTTACTAGCTTATCAACTATCAAGGTAATCTATGGATGTTTGACACGTTATCCAAGAAGCATAGAAAATAAGCGATGGTTTACTTAGCTTTAATCTATGGGTTTGTACTTTCTAAGTCAGATGGGGAGCCCCATAGAAACCTAGCAATCGGTCAGGTTATCCACAGTGATCAGTTATCATTAGTATTCAAACTAACTGATTTCCCCAGAGAGGATTTGCTTACCAAAAGTGTATGCTCCAGGCCAGCATCAAGAGCTCGAAGCAGACTGTCAGACAGTTGTTTCACCTCTGGCCAAGACCAATGGTTTTCAGCTGAACCATCAGGAACAACCTCAAGTGCATTCTGAGGAAGTCCACATTCTCTTAATAATGGAGGGCTCCCTATTTCATCTGCCATTTCCTCCAGTGATCTCCTTAGACGCCGAGCTTCCCCACTCTCTTCAAGAGATCCATCAGGCTTCATCTGAGTTACTTGTACATCAGACATCAATTCTGACAACGTAATCGTCAGCATGATCCTCAGCCGTGTTGTATGTGTAAAATAGTAAAAAGAATTCTGCAAGAATTCCAACAGACATGAAATTAAAAATGGTTATACAAAATAAGAATGTCAGCAATGGTAAATGATAGAAACCCACTCGGACAAGAATCTGAAGCCCAATAACAGCTCTTTTTCGAATGGACTCATTTCGGAAAACTGCAAGGCGTAGAAGATGAAAAGCAACTTGCTTCAAGAATCGATCATTCTCTCGCGCCATCAGCGTTGCCCCATGAAGATTGAAAATATTGTTGAACACAGGAAATAAAGCTTTCCAAAAGGCCAATGGCTGACTTCGGGAAAAGAAACTCATAAATATGGATGTTATGCAGTCTAGCTTCCCATAATCTGTTGCAATCGTATGAGATGCTGCAGCCACTGAGAACTTTTCTGTCATCTCCAACACCTGGAGACTGACAGCAGCACTTAGATTCTCTTCCCAAAGTTCCTGAATGAAATATGAACTGTTAGCCCACACCCACAAATTAGAAGGATGAGACCACTAAGAGAAAGATGTACCAGTTTTTGTCGGAGCACTGGGTGAAGAGACTCTCTTAATGCTCTAGTTGAAGCTCCAATCCTAGAAGATTGAGCCTGAGCAAGAGCTTCTCTCAGCGAATATGGTTGAGTAGGTGAGCTAAAGTGCGGGCTAACCCTGTGCCACAGATATCCATTCTCTGGGGTGCCCTGTGGCTGTGGAGGGGGCAAAATGAGCATAAGAAATCAAAGGGATGGAATGATTAAACAACGTTTCTATGGAAAGGTGATCATGCGGACAAAAAAGAAAAAAATGAAACTTTATATCACATTCTTCGATGATCAAAGGTTCATAGCTATCAAAAATTGAGATCTATGGATGATAATATCCCAACTCCCAAGTTCTATGCTTCTTCAGTAATAGAAGCAAGATTTCAGGTAGTGATTATTATCATGTGATTTGGTAGCAGAAAACAGTGAAGAAACATATCAAAACACCAGGAAAAAAGTATGCATGATTTTGAAAGTAGAATTAGGAAATGTGAAGATAATATCTACCTACAATTTGACACATGCAGATTAGCCAATAAAGTTTAGCTGCATATCAATTTGCAAATAGAACTGTCAACGCAGACTACTTTTACATAGGTTTATTTACAATTCTTTGTGTTATCCTTAAAGAGCATCAACCAGCCTTCATCAATATTTATACGCATGCAAATAACTGTTCCTTTCTTTAGAATGTTTCTCTTGATCTGAAAGTACTGTAATGGACTGGAATCACTGTATTTCTAAGTCATATTTTTTCTTATAATACGATTTACCAACTGAACTTAGAAATAGGGCGACATCTCTTAGCTCAAAATTGTAGAATGTAAGTGCTAGGTTATGCAGAAACTAAGGAAAAAAAAACAGCCTATTTACATAAGAAATGCTAGGATAGTAGGATGAAACATTTAGGGGGTCCATGGGCATGATGGTCCATGTATACCAGACTATCCTACTGTGGACATGTCACATAATGGCCCGGTGATAGAATAAACCGGTCGTTATGTTAATTAAACATGGAAAAAAATTTCTGAAAAGATGCCAAAAAAAGTGGATCTGCAATGAAGTCTAAAAATAATATGATCAGAAAGAGGAAGGAAACTCATGCAAAATTGTTCCATCCATCTATACTGGATCAAGAGAATAATGAAGGGGTTGATGACATAAATGTTAGAGAAATTAGAAATCCATCCTTTAATAAATAATTAGTAAAGACTTGACAGAGTTCATATCACCTCAGCTATTTGATCCATCAAAAGAGGACAAAAGGAAAGTAAGCCAGTGAAGGATATATTTTAAATAGACAAAAAATCACCTTGAAGGCTTGAACTGGGATCCAACTCAAATTAACAAAAAATCTTACGAAAAACTGTTTACTAACCCTATGTCCTAATACACCTATATAAAACAGGTTCAAAATGTCAAAAATACCTTCCACCTCTAGCGCAACAGCTAAAATCAGCACAATCATAGTAGAAATTACAACCACTGCCAGCCTATTATTAAAACACCACAACAATGAGAACACCCCAACAGTTGGATTTGAGTGCATCCAACTCATGTTTTAACGCACCTCTTTATTCTCTTTATACAAACATTTCAATATTTTCAAGATTTATCATATGCAATCATATCAGGAACATTTACACCATGCAAATCAACAAAAGAAATTAGGTAGCCATACTCTGACTTCTTGGCGAGAAGCTTCAGACAAGTATGAGTTGATTGCTGGTGAAAGTCTGTCAGAATATTTTGGAGAAGCTGGCCCTTCAACGTCAGGACTGCGGGAACTGCAGCCAATTAACATGCTATCTGCCGTCTTCCTGTGCTGTAAGATAAGAAACAGAATATGAATTACTCAATGATCAATGGTTTACAGGCCAACACCACATGTTTGGAAGTTGGAATAAGTGAACTTGCTTAATTACTAATTCTCCAGTAAATTTAAAAAGGAAAATCTTTTGGGAGGCTCTAGCAGGTTATCTCTATAGCTAATGCCCAAACATGAATTAGGCTTTCATGCCTTCTACTTGTTAATAACTTGCTTTGACCTGACTAACAGAGATGTCTGTCAGGAGAGAAAAGTAGAGGTAGCAGGGCAGAGGTGGAGGAATCTGGAGGTGGAAGGGGAAAAGAAGAGGGTGGAAGGGAGAATTGACGCAGGAAAATAGGGATATCAGCTGTACCTGATACTCCAGGAACGGCCACTAGCTTGGAACATGCAAGAGGCCAGCACTCTGTAAGGATAGCTTAACTCGGGGCCATCGTTGCAGGAATGCTCTGGTCATCTTCAACTCAAGCAAGGGTGCAGAAATGAGCAGTCAGCTGGGGATAAGATGAGGGACCTCCCACAGAGTCAATGAAGGTTGCTCTACCAGAGGGGGGAAGGGACCAGGAGATGGTGGGTCCTTGGTACTCACATTTTTTCAGATGTGGGGGACAAGATCACTCTCCACATCAGCCTTTTCAGGAACTTTGTGGCACAATGGGGTGTTTCTAGCTCTAGCTAATGGATGGTATGGCATATGATCCTTGGTCATTTCCTGGTTTGATGTCCTGGTGGAAGAGTCAGGGAGGAGATTCTTGGGCAGTGATCCATCTCTGTTGGAGACTTCCTTAATGTGGAACTGTAATGGCCAGCTATTGGGGCATGCATGGCAAGAATGCCTCAAATTTGGACAGAGGTTCCTTGGAATAGCACTGCACTTATGAAGGACTCCATCACCATCTGACTTGCTGAAAATGTCAGGCGTGTGGCGCAGGTGGATGAGAAGAGCCTAGTTGGTTGGAGGTCATCGCGGGTCCTTCAGGTGGTTGCGTGAGCGAGTTTGTTTCAAAGTAGATTCCTGGAACTGTAGGCATAGCAGCTGGGGAGAAGATGATGGATTGTGGTCCAAGGCGAGTTTTCCAGTTTGGGGGGACCTTGCGCAGGATAGTTCACAATTGGGCTCAAATTCGAAGTTAATTTCAAACCTGAAACACCCACCCAGAGATGCTGGACCCAGAGTGGGTGCTTGAATTAATGGGTTCAGCCTTTGAACCACTTGTCCAGGTTATCATATCTGATAAAGCAAGGGAGTAGCATATTTCAGTTGGACTTCTTACTTGTGAAGAGGAGCAGCGGCTGGCATATGCAGCAAGTAAATAGGCCTTCGGATGTGCAGGGATGCTGTGATACTTCTACTGGTGACGAGGGGCTCTTAGCTAGGGTTCACACCAGGGATCAGCAGCTGTATGGTTCTCTAGGCAACATAGACTGATAGACAACGACAGTGTAGGCTTTCGTGCTGAGGGATCTCCCTTGCTTGCTGATGGGAGGTCAGAGATAGCGACGATTGCTGCAGTGGCACAGACCAGGCCTGTGGGATTGACCATTCACTGGATGATTACGTCCCATTTTCCAACAACCAAGAGGCTCTTGCAATCTATTGGAGCATGGGGGATTGGGGAGGGGGTTGGCCATGCTGGGTTCTTTCACCACCTTGGACTAGAGGATGACCACCCTACAGGGGAAACAGAGTGCATTCCAGAGAGGACAGACAGATCTCCTGATCCAGGCAGTCCTCTTAGCAGTCTAGACATGGGTTTAACAATTTCACAGCTGAGGAAGTCAGCAGAAACCAGCTTGGTGGCAGGGTATGCCACTGAGACAGAGGACATTGCCATTGGAGACAATATGGTGGATGAACTCAGGTCATCGACAGGGTTTGTAGGCATCTATCTGATGGGCTGTGATGGAGGGATCTGGAGGATGGTTAATTGCATCAACAAAGGTTGAAAAGGAAAAGTAAACTTACCAAAGAAGCTAAATTGAAGGTAAGCTCATAGCACACAGTCAAGCGAGCGCTCTGTATGGTCTACAGGGACACTTGACAAAGGGATACAATGTTCTGGCTAATGTTGAGAGATTTGTGAGTAATTCTAGTCAGGGTACCTTTTTAGTATTTGCACAGTTTGTCACATGTTTTGCAGGAGGTGACAGGGCTTATAGGATGCTGTTTACACTTTAAGGGTGTTTGCAGGCGTTGTCTCATTATTTAGGGAAGATGACCAATCAGGGTCCTTACATGTTGCAAATCCCTCCTTTTTTTATTCTGAAAGATAAGTAGCATCAAATTTCATATATTTATATACATATATATAGAGAGAGATGAATGCTGTGGTGCACTTTGCTACAGTGCATGTGGTTTGACCGTATATAGCGTTTCAATGCTGGTTTTAGTATTCATCATCAATTTGCTCACACCTAATTGGACGGCTACAATCAAGCTAGATAAGATCGGACTGTAAAAATTAAGTCATAAGGGATGAAAACAAATCCCTAGGGGGATAATTGAATATTAAAAAATTTATGATGATTTTTATCTTTCTTTAACAACGGGATTTGGATCGTGTGGTCGAACCACACCACTATAGCAAACACACCACAACACTCCTCTCTCTCTCTCTATACACACACACACACACACATACATACATCTAAGACATGCTTGTTTTTACCTGAAACTACAAACTTTCAGGTTACCATAAAGATGATGACATGCATGAGGGAGCCCTGTCTGCAGTATGCACTAACCTCAAAAAGAATAAGGCACTCTTCTAGGAGTTTAAAAAACAGTCTTGTCCTGGGAATGTTTTGTTGCCATGCTTTGACAAGAGATGTATCATCCAGATTGCGTACAATTTGCAAAACGACAATTAAGACCTCACGCTTTTCAACTGCATTTAGATTGTAGAACACTGGCATCTCATCTAGCATCTGCAAAAACACAACAACAAAAATTACACGAAATTCTTTCAAACAGGTATTTAACATGGATAAGCTCTAATCTCTTGAATATTATTGGAATTCTCTATAAATGTGCAATTCAATACATCAATTAATAAAACAAGTAGGAAGAACCCATGCATTGTCCTCATGAAGACGAAGATCAATGTTCCATGTGTTTACTATAGTTTATAACCATGCGGAAAAAGCAAGGCATACAAACAAGTCCACCTACTAAAGAGACCTAAATAGATACATGATGATATTCTTGTACATAGATTACGTAAGTTGGCCAAAATCAAACCAAAGAACAAATGGAAGGAAGTGAAAGATCACAAGGGTAAAGGTGCAGAAAGCATTGGGAAGGAAACCAGAATAAAGAAGTAATGTTGTTGTAGAGTAAGACAAATCATAACAAACAGAACTAGGAAAATCATACAAAATAAAAATAAACCACCAAAAAAAGAATTGTAGAAGAGTTCATGTCTAGGACAGGGTTTTGACAAACTCAAGAAATTTGGCTTCGAAGAATGCAGTGTTGCTTTTCTACCACACGGAACAGATGATAAATATGAGGAGATCGGGCCAATCAACAGTCGTTGGAAACCTAACAGCATGGCATATTAATATTAAAATAGGAGAGTATGAGAGTCTTACATTTATTTAGCAACAGTAGAACAGAATGTTATCAGTCGGTTACCTGAAACTTAATACACTATAATCACTTCTGTGTTTTCAAAGTCGCAATGAATGGTACAAAGAGGTCACAAGTTTTACACTTTGCATGTGGTTGATTGCCCATCTGAATGAAAGCAGACAGTTCCATATAAATCGTGCCGAACTGATATCTTCTGCCATATCACTATCACTTTGAACCTTGCCTGAAGAATGGAGATCTTTTTTTTTCATCCCTCTATTACATACCAAAGCTACAGCTAGATCCGCCAAAGGCTAGATGTTAAGCCATTTCATTTAAAATCTGCACCACATTCCACTTCTCATCACTATACTCTGCAACTGTATGACCCACCCTTTTTTCTAGAGCGCTAGTTGAGTGGCAAATATACATGAGAAAGAAAAATGAATAACTCGAGTGATAAGAATGGTAAAGAGTTCAAGACTAGGAGAAGAAAAGGGACAAGAAATATTCAGAAAGGGCACTGGCAGCAGGTCAAGCAAGGGTAGAACTTGCAGTCTGAAACATGGTTTGCCATATTGTATTCATATCGGGCCGACTCATACGCGTCGACTTGTATCTGGAAGAGTCTGAGTCGCTGGGACAGTTTGACTCACCGAGTCGCATTTGACTGGATCCAACCCGATGCCACTCAGACCGACTCATGCCAACTCGATGTGACTCGTATGTGATTTGTGCCAACTCGATGTGACTCATATGTGCCTCGTGTGATACACTGCGATCTGGCTCGAGCCTTACTCGATGTGACTTGTTTGTTGCCACCTCTAGTGATGCCTATGAGCAGCAAAGCCCCAACATGGGGGTCTGCTGGGGAGCGGCTGTTCCCAAGGGGCTGCCGCCCCTCCCCGTGACGCCGTTTCACCCCTTGGACAAATTCCTGCAGAAAAGAAAATGTTTTGTGAATAAAAATGGACTAAGTGGGCCGCACATATGCCCACATGGCCCAATGGCAAGAAGCATGTGGATCTTCCTTGCCTCATCATTGCCATCACAGTGCCACATGGACAATCATGGCAAGTCAAAGCTCAGCAATAGGGTGCTGCCACCTAGGCAGAGCCCACATGATTGAACCAATGAAGGGCTGCCACTTGGCACTTTCATCATTGGTTGTAGGTTTCTATATATAACACCCCCCCCCCCCAAAAAAAAAAAAAAACCCTCTCATTTGTAATTTTGTAAGGTCATGACACATCAAAAACCTGCTATATGTCGCAAGATTCTTGCGGTACGTTGCAAGCATGCCATGCGCAGTTTACTATTCATAAACCATATAATTATATCAATTCCCTTTTCGGCTCGTCGCCCGGCAACACTTCGACGGTTAGCTGCTAAGGATGAACTTCTCGACCCACTCTCATGTTCCCCGAGGTGGCGAGCGGTGGAGCGATGGCCTTCAGCTCGATGTCACATATGATGATATGAGCAATGATCGGTGATTCGTGGATATTTATTCAACAAAGAATTATGTTATGCAATCGCCACAACATACCACGCGATGTTTATCTCGTTGCCCACATGTCAAGACTATGGAATGCCAATGCTGGCTAGCCTACTCACCTACAATAAGGAGCCATCGCACACTGCACCGTACCTCGGGACCCGTGTCACACAAATACATCTCAAGGCGACACAAATTTTTTTTATATAATCATGTCAAATTAGAAGGGGCATCTTGAAAAGCATGCCGGTCGCAATATTCTTCAGAGGCAAATCAAAGCAAAGTGCCCCATATGCTCATATGCCCCATCAAGTCTGGACATTTCAAATAAAGCAGACAAGTTATGTGGCATCATCTCAAGCCATCGCCTACCTGCAGGCCATGTCTGGGACAGTCATCCCCAGGGGTAAATAGTGCACCTCGATATGCACGCCAATTTTCTATATCCCTCTGTTGAACAATGAAAATAAAGAGAGAGAGCAAATAACAAAAAGAGCATCGACAAAGCAAGAGAGGGTGGAAGCAATACTTGGCAGACCAATAATAAAAGAAGCAACAAGAACATCAAGCAACATCAACATCAACAACGCCATTAGCTGGAGCAACACCAACAAGGACAGCAGCATGTGCCAGAAATAGCATCAGGCATCAACACCAACAACGGAAGCAGCATCAGAGGCAGCAACCTGCAACAATAACAACAACAACAACGAGAGAAGAATAAGAAAAACAAAGAGAAGAGATGGAGGTGCATGAGAGAAAGAGAAGAACAAGAGAAAGACAGAAGCCCCATCGGGGGGTTCTCTCCGTGAGGAAGAGTCCATGTGGACTCTTCCCAAAAACACATCGAAATCGAGAGAGAGATGAGGATAAGAGAGAGAAAGAGTCCAAGTGGACTCTTCCCTCCATGTGCCAGCCAAGAGAGGAAGTTATGCACAAACACAAGGAGAGAGATAGAGAAAGAAATAGAGAGAGATGTAAAGACCCCCCCCCCCCCCCCCCCCCCACTGGATAGCTCCTTTTTTCACGCTCTCAGCACTCCATACCTCCTAAGACACTCTTTAACTTTGAAGAAACAACAAACCAACCAAACATATAACATATCCTCACTAACCATAACCCAAATAAAAGACTTAATGTCTCTAAAAGACAGAAACACCCTTCTAATCTTTAATGACCATTTAATCATAGAAACAATCTAAAATGACCAAAATACCCCTCCAACTATAAAAGTCTATAAAAATCACAGAAAAATCCCAAAAAATGTAAAAAAAAACTCAACATACGTTTAATACCCTCAAAACCCTAAAAATGACCAAAATTATCAAAATTTCCTTAACGACCAAAAATATTAAAAATCATAAAAAATGATAAATCACCAAAAACTCATCAAATACCCTTAAAACCTAAAAATTTCAAAAATCATTTCATCCCAAAAACACATTCTGGGGTTTTAAAACCTTCCCAATCCATCAAAACACACCCCAAACATCAAAATACTACCCTTCAACCTTGCAGAATTACCAAAATACCCTTTTGGGTTTAAACACCTAGAATCAATCCAAAACCCCTCACAAGCCTTCCAAACCATCCAGAACCTATCCTAGGCTCGAGTAAAGCTTTGGGCTCCATTCAAATTGTGCTTTTATTAATAGAATCACATATTTTGTGGTTGGTTTTATTTAGAACATCACCGCAGGCAGTTAATCAAGGGTTTTCACTTGTTAGAGCGATGTCATTAACATCAGTCAAGACTAACGGGGACGGTTCAACTTTTCAATCCTTGATTTGCCCATCTCACTGGGCAAACATAAATCAAATTTTAAAAATCAACAAAAAAGATCGAGGGTATTTTCGAGATCTCTCCAACACCCTCAAAATACAAATCATAGAAACTTGCATCATGAGGTGCCAATCTCAGCATTTCGACTAAAGCAAACTAGGGAAAATGAGTGATAAAGTAAAGCCTTCTTCCGCTGCTGCATGTCCTCGTCTAATGTGGGACAATCATCTCTAGGGGGGGGGGGTGAAAAGTACATAACGCATGCCATGCACATTCACATTAAACAAAGTTAATCAATTCAAATATCTTTTAAATATTGCAATGTCACACACAACCATGGTCTGATTTTCAGCCAACAATGATGCTTCCTAATAGTGCCTCGGTGTGCATGCTGGATCGATGAATAGTAACGCAATGTGCATTCAGTGTGTGGTCTTATTCAAATAAATAAATCATGTGCGCCGACAAGGCCTGACCTTAACCAGGATCTAATAGAGGTCGAGCGGCACATGAATAGTTCACCTTGAAAAGTGTGCCACACCTTCTGCCAAACATCATGTCCAAACATGGTCGAACACCCTGAGACATCTGATTTAGGTCGGGAACTGCATGAGGCACATGAATAGTGCCGATCGACAGTACTTGTGAGAGTGCTATGCACAGTACCCTCTTATAATGCAACAGACTGGCCCACAAAGGGAGCCACATTGCACTTTCCAATTCGATGCATCTTGGCAATATAATATCAAATTTCATATGATCAACAACAAAATGCCAATTGTTCTGATAAAACGTGACGTCTGCAAGCAATAAAGTGAATGAGAAAGTAAATGGCGTTGCATGGCAACATTTAAATGTGGAACACTATTTAAAGAAATCAAAGGGTTTTCCTATCATGGCAGTGATCAAGCGTTGTGTCCACAGTGGCGACTTTAAGTCCATTCCCCCATCCAAATTAGGTGCAATACCCAACAAATAGCGGGAAATTATGATTCCCACAAAACAAACAAAAAGAAAACCAAATCAAATCAAAATAAATCAGTCATATCAAAAATGACTGTCAACAGGTCCATAACACTATCCTTAAGACCTTTGTGCTGCGGAAAAAATTGCAGTCTGTCGCACTCGGGGAACAGAACATTGACTTCATGAGCTGAAATTACATAACAATCCCTTCCAGCTTCCTTTAGATGAAGACTGCAGAAGCTTAATACTTTCTTTGCTTGGTTGGGAAAAGTGGGGAAAACCTTATAGGTATGCAAAGCTCCACTCAGGAACAGTTTTGTCTGACATAATTTCTAAACTGTATGCATAGGATAAGTTTTTATTTGAGGAAGGATGAAATGGTTGTGTGGTAAGATAGGAGATAAGTACTAGAGAAAAGGGGAAAGAGAATGCAAATTGTGGCCTTGCATGAGGGCAAAGAGAAGGAAAGTGCATAAAGCAATTAAAGAAATGAATCCATGGGATAGGAGAGGGAAAGTGCATAAAGCAATGTATGTATGTATAGGGAGCTGATACAGTGCACCCCCCCAGCCAGGAGTGAATTCCTACTTTTTAGGGTGTTGTGGTCCTTCGGTGCCTTAAAATTCAGAGAGGGTAAAGTCTCACTTTGGAAAAAAAAAATGTAAAGAAGAATTAAAATTTTTTTTACAGCCCATGTGAAATGCAGAGCAGCATGGGTGTTCCCCTTTTATTTTTCCTTTTTTTTATAACAAAATTGACTATCTGATCCTTATCACACAGTCTTTGATACAGTCTGCTGCCAGAGGCAGCAGACAGAACCTTGGCAGGGGACTGTATCACTTTCCTATACACACATATGCATGTGGAGAGAGAGAGAAAGAGAGAGTCCATGAGAAGAAAGAATATTTGGAAGGGATTCAGGTAAGGGGCAGTGTCAGGTTCTCATTCTATCGATCAGAACACTCATAGACGTCATTCTGCCCCAGGATAAGCCTGAAACAGAGGACAAGTCAACCCAGAGCTAGGCCACCTCTCCTGCTTTCCTGGCCAGACCAAACAGCAAGAAAGATATATCACTTCACCAAACTTATCACCATATCAGACATGTCCTGGGTTATAGGATTGCATATCCAATTTTCATCATATAAACTGTATTATCACAAACTTAAATAGAGCCACAATCTGTGTGGCCACTTGCTAAAGCTCACACAGACGTAGAAGGCATCAGACCAATGGAAATCAAATTTTGCCAAGCAGATACCTCTCCAACTAGGGCTTCTAATAATTATTTATACTAAAATCAATATAATAATCTCCACCTTGTCCTGAAAATCTACTTTAAAAAGCTCGAATGCACCTAACAAGTAAAATAGCAGCATATCCCCACTGACAGGCATGAGGAATGGTGGAGCAGGAAAAGCATGACATGGAATGCCACTTGTGAAGGAGAAGGCATCAGACCCACATGAATTATATCTCTACAAGGCAGCCACCATCCTCTTAACTAGTTTTTAGGTCAGGATCAATATAATAATCTCCACTGTCTTTAAAAACCTGATAAAGAAAAAAAGAAATGAAATAAACAAGTAGAATCACGACACTTGTCCCCACATAATATAACCAAATGAATTTCAATATATCATCATCAAATAAGAAACATAGAGAAACGGTTAGCTGCCACTCTTTGTGCTGTCTCATGTTATCAACATCACTAGAACAGTGATGAGAAAATATCCCTTGATGAGCAATGATGACATGCATAGTCCATCTCAACTGCTGATTTTGCTCCAAGCTACATCATCAGCAGGCTGAATAAATCTGATATGGGATTGGCCAAATTTTGCTTCCACAAGAACTAGGCATGTTCCCCCACCCCCTCTTTCCTTTGCTTAAACTACTCCACCCAAACTTCAACAGGGGACTTTCTTTTACTATAAAACATAAGCATACTTTTACAGAAGGTTCATAAATCGCCGGCTCCCTATGTATGCACCACCAAAGTGAACAAGTGTCTGTGTTGGTTCACGATATTTCTTGCCTCTTATGTACCTAAGTTGTGGTAATACTATTTATTCCCACAACAGAATAACATGATATCCCACCTCTCTCTCACAAAAAAAAGAAAAGAAAAACACTAGAACATTGTCATGAGCATTACAACATTCTGATTGTCTGCAATTAGTATTTTCAAGAATTTAATATACATTTACTAATCATGAAATAAAACGATGTTTAGAAGAAAATTCTGATAACTCATACCTGCTCAATAAGAGGAAAATACAACTGAGCAATATATAATTTGTCCTCATGCTTCTGGTACCGAGAGTCAAATTCATGCTTGCACATAAGGACCACCAATATACGAGCTGCCTATTGCAACAAAAAAAAAGAGAGATTCATAAAGATCATCATAACTATGTGTAAAAAGACAGTTTACTAAGAATAAATTCAGTGGGCTAGCACAAAAGTAAGCCACCTAGAGTTGACAAAAATGACTGGAAGAAGCAACTTACTTTAGCCCGTTGTGGTAAGTCATCATGATCCCAAGTGAGAAAAAGCTCATGAATTAATACTGATGAAAGATAGTTTCTGCAAAAAAAAAAAAAAAAAAATAGGAACACAGCTTCACAATCGCTCTACAAGGAGAATGTAATTTGAGCATGAAAATAGTAACTTTAAAATGCTTGAGCATGCATTGAAAGGATAAGGAACATGCTTACCTCCACCAACCTTAGTGGAGGCAAGGGGGTCACTTCCCTTGCAATCCACTACACCTATCCATTTAGATTCTGTTAACCGGATGATGTACCTTTATAATTTCACCTTCACACTGCTGGAAGCATTCAACTAACTTGCACGTTCTCCTAGGACTCAGTTACATGATCTTCCTATTATGTAAGTGTTTAAATGAAAGGGGGAAACTCTGCGTACCCAACCAGGAGACACCCAGGCACCCCTTCATGAGAGGGCCACAGCAACGGGGCTCGCCGCACAAGGGTGCGGCGAGGGTGAGCTTCTAAAACCCCCTCTACCTCCACAAGTCAAGAACAGGATAATGTACAGAGTATCACAAAGCCATAATATGAATTCTGTAACAAATGCAGACAACTTTTACAAGCAGTCCAATGATTCCATATGGAAGATAGTCGAAAAATATTGTAGTTTTAGTTTATAAAAATGTATGCTGAAAACCATTGCCATTTTGGACATTACTGTTATCATAATTTCTCCTCTTTTTAGTAAATTCAAAATGGTAAAGCGTCCTAATCATCGAATAAGAAAGTATTCTAACATGTTAAGGGCATAAAAAAGCATGTGCTTGGCAAGATCAAATTCTGTTGCATGAAAAATTGACTTCCACAAGACTTTACCCGTGTTTGAGGTGACATTTCAATAAAAATATAAATATTCAAATATATAAATATATTTGATAAAAGCATCAGAGTCATCCTCCTTGGATGTGGGTTGGGAAAGTATGTCAGAGCCTATCGATATCATCCTTGCCAACATTGAAGCGCAATGCCATCGTCCACCAGAGTCATCCTCACCAGATGTGAGGTGGGTTGCTATCGTTCATCGGTTATGGGTCGGGAATGTGCTAGGGTTACAAATCAAGGGACACAGAGATTGGGGAAAATCAAACGAGGGGGGAATTTATATCATTTGAAAATGAGCCGGGTAAAATACATGATTGGGCCCTTGGGCCGCGAGGTAGACCGGCCGAGGTGTGTGAAGTGGCTAAGGCAGGCCAAGGCTAGCTCCTTGGAGACCAAGGCAGTTCCCAACTTCCCATATTTGCTTAGGCGACAAAGCCTAGAGCAAAGCAACTTCTGGTCAGCTTGCCTTACCTTGTCACTTAGGCAAGCACCTCAAGTGCCTTTGCTATCATAGATTCTATCCCATGCTGGTAAGGGCATTTATAATTCAATGCTTCTAATATTTACCAGAAAGCCCTGATCCTTAGTGAACTAGATTGCTTCCTGAGTCCAGATGCAAGCGGTTCATTACCATTTCTAAGCTAGTAGTATCCACAATGAACTGAAACTGGTCAGACATCAGGGTTCATTTGCCATATCAAGAACAAAATCCCTTCATTGAGAAATTGCCATACAAGCAAACTCATCAAAATGAAGTTAACACAATCAGGATAAGACTGTTCCTCTTTCCTCTTAATATTATTGAACATTTACATCACTAGCACATATTATTTTGTGAAACGCAGGATATGTGATCATCACCACCTACCAAAAGCTAGCTAAATAGAGTTGAGAATATATGAATCCCAGTCTGTCATTCCACTGTTGCCATACATCATATTTACACTGACCAAGCCAAATTTCACATCTTCTTCATTGAGTCCATCCAAGTCCCTTTTGCCTCTCCTCTTTCTTTTTCCAAAGCATCGCAAAATGGTGACCACATCTCCTCACAGGTGCTCCGACAACTCTTCTTGACATGTCATCAAACCATCTGAATCATGGACTTCACCCCCTATTCATGCAACCCAACCATCTCAAGCATGGACTCTATTCCCTACTCCTGCTACCCCAACCATTTCAAGCACAAACTTTATCCTCTATTTTGCATTGTTTTTATTATTATTATGTTAAATTTAATCACCTTTCGAGATCAACTTTCTTCAGCCTTTTGAAATCAAAAGAGCGAAATAACTAATGAGCAGTCAACAGGGTCATCTGTAAAAGTTAGGCTGGTGTCACAAGAGAATAAATAAAGTTAGGCTCAAAATAAATAATAGTGGAAGTACAATGTCAAATATAGCGGAAATATGTGCATCAAATCAACCACACTGCCAGGAATAGTCCTCAATAAGGCATCATTATCATGAAGAATAGTGGAAGGCATCCACTAGAGTGAAAAGAGCTCAAACAAACAAGGGATATAACTTCAGTGGATGCAGACATCGCCATAAATCCAATAGAAGGAAGGCCCACAAAATGCTCAAAGGAAGCTCCAGATAAAGAAATACACTGCTCCAAATCAGCACCTTAAGGAAACTCCAGATAGACATAAAGCCAGACAAACTTGGAGATAAGTTGTTGACAAATAGCAAGGTAGGCTCGAAAGTCTTGTAAACAAAGCATCAAATCAGCAAAACAGAACATCCAAATGCAACTTCCATATAGAAGCTGAGGGAAGGAATTATCTGCACACTGAGCCAGCATGCGAGTGAAACCCAAATAGCAAGAACACAACACCTGATATCTCAAAAACATGGCATCAAACAAGTATAATTAGAATGTCAAAGAACCTCTGGACCAATACTTGACATGATGCTGCTGATAAGACATCAAGTAGAGTTCAAACTGAACATTGAAAGGAACTTGAACTGGTCATAGAAGACAGCCTTAACTGGTGCAGAAACAGACCAGAAAAACAAGGTAAGTAAACTCTAATTAGATGTAAAAGAGACTGTAAACCAAACAACTGAACCATGCACCTTTTAAGTAAACTGATCTAGACTAGTCAGTCAGAATCCAAACAAGCTAAAGAGGGATGGATGAGGAGCATATCCATGCTGCATGGCCATATCAGTGAGTCCCAACCAAGGAATGTTGTATCAGATGACCTTAACATCAGTCTGGAAGGCTGAGAGAAGATATCTCAAATAGATCAGAAATAATGGCCAGAGATCATGATAATCTTAAAATCTAAGATTTAGCCATTCAATGTGATTCAATGTAGTCAAAGGTGAGGGGCAAATGAGGAGACCCGAGGCGATCACCTATGCATTCGAGGCAATGTGTTGCTCATAGATCATCATGAAGGAAGCAATTGGCAAAATAAGAAAAATAAAGAAAGAGAAAATTAACTTGGGGTCCCGGTCAGACCGGCGGACTTATTTTCCAGTCCCCGACAACAAACCGCATTGTGGCAGGTCGCTACTTTATTGTCTGACTTATTTTCTAATCCTTGTACTTGACTTCCATTATCTCCTCATGCATAAAATCCCATTGTACCCTTCCTTTTGCATTCTCACATGAGAATAATTATGTGCAATGTCTTGGGTGTCTGATAAGGTGCAGCCCGTTTTCTTTTTCTTTGTTTTCTTGCTGGAATTTTTAAATTTTTTGGGAGCATTTGATACAAAATTGGACGATATAGTTAATAAATTGAGTTGGCCAAAGCTTGTGGTATGTTTCTTTTTTGGGATTTTTTTGCACACGCAAAGCGAGGCATACACAGAAGTTCTTTTTAAAAAAAAACAAGCATACAACAAGTTTGGGACCAACTCAAGCTTGCTAGCGATATCATCCGATTTTTTATCAGATGTTCCAAAAAAATTAAAAAATTCTAAAAATACTTAAAAAAGGGAAACCGGCCAAAGCCCTATGGAGCATGACTAGTTTGATTTTTTTAATTATTTTTCATTTTATTCTAGAAATTTATAAATTTTCCTGGAACATGTGATCAAAAATTCGACAGTATAGTCAATAAATTCGAGTTGGCCCCGAACTTGTAGTGTGCTTCTTTTTAGAATTTTTTTGTACATGCAAATCGAGGCATGCAGAAAAGTTCTTTTTTTGTTTTGAAAAACAAATATACAAGCTTGGGGCCAACTTGAGCTTGCTGACAATATCATCAGATTTTGATCATATGCTCAAAAAAAATTAAAAAATTCTGATAAGAAAATTAGAAAAAGAAAAATTGGCCATCATCCCCGCTAGGGTGTATAACCGGATTAATATTATCAGTAACATGTAATAATAATTTATCAGTCACATGTAATGTAGCTTTTTTCCTCGAGGGAGAGAAGACAGAATGTTATTACCGAGGTAGAGAAAGAGAGAGACGCAATTATGAAGGTGAGAAATAGAAGTGTGTTAATTATCAAGATAGTGAGCAAACAAGCATGTTATATTGAAGGAGATTATAAAGAATTCATCTAGCTTCTTTAAAAAATAGGAGAAAAGAATTTAAACAAAGTGTAAGTAATATTTTCTTTTTAAAACAAAAATTAAGAGAGAGAAAGCTAAAAAAATATATAATCAAACACCTATTAGGTCCAGTTAGATTCAAGGACTGAAAAAACGTTATGGCTACCATGTGATAGATAACTAATTATGCATTTTTTCAAAAACTGGTAAGATTATATCAGCAATTTTATTAAAATAAATAGAGCTAATACAATCAAATGGTGAGGTAAGGTGCCTCAACCATCACCCAAAAAAAAAAAAAACACTACTACATCAGAACCCAGAATAGAAAACAAATACAAAAACACTTGCTAAACCTATGAATGGGAAAAAACAGAACACTATATAGTAACATAACCTCTACAATTACTGAAGATATCTCTACGACATCATTATCACGAAGCATCTCCGCACCACACTTTCCGGTAAGATCCGTTTTCAGTCGTTGCATCTCCCTCCTTACTTTGGTAGTTTTTATTCTGGCCGTCTTATCTTCTGGATTTCCAAATAACTTGCATAGCTATCCAGCTTGCCCTTGAACCACTTGTAACCCCAAATTGGATGCTTTTTGAACTAACTCTTCAAACTCAAAACGCTGATAAAGTTTGAATTTGAAATTTGAGTTGAATTTGAATTCCATTTTTAATTTCTTTGCCATTTTTTATATTTCTTGAAATTTTTTAAATTTAGAGCATCCACCCCCATTGAAATGACACCCCCTATAATCCCACGAACAATGAAACACACTGCAACCTTCAAATCTGGAGCCCAAACCAAGCCCTCCCCACCCCACCATCACCACCACTGCAGCTCGCCAACAAGAAGATGGCAACATGGCATCCAATCACGCGCATCAACAGCTGCTCTCATTGGTTGCATGCACCCTCCTCCTCTGTCTGGCCGCTTTCCTCACCCATGTCGCTACCACCCACCAAACGGCCTCGACGTTACCTCCCCCCCACCATGGCCCCGACCTCCCCTTACCTCTCCACAAGCATGCCAGTCACTATTATAAAATTTCACAAAAAAAAACAAAAAAGCCGACCCGTAGAACCACCAAGGTGCATGACCAAATTAATGTTATCAATAACATCTAATACATAATCAATTATCGATCACATGGTAGTCGTAATGTTTTATTCAGTTTCCAAATCTAACTGGGCATGACAAGATTTTTGCTATACTTTTTTTAGCTCTTTATCTCTCAACGTTTATTTTAAAAATAAAATACTACTTACACTTTGTTTAAATTCTTTTTTCCTATTTTTTAAAAAAGAGAAATGAATTCTTAACAAGTCTCCTTCAAAATAACCGGCATCTTTCTTTTTGCCTCCCTCGATAACTAACATTCTTCTCTTTCCCTTAAGGAAAAAAGTTACATTACATGTGACCGATAACTAATTATGCATTACATATTATTGATAACATTAATTCGGTCATGCGCCTTAGCTGGGCTGGAGGTCGATTTTTATTTTTTCAATTTTCTTCTTACAATTTTTTATTTTTTTAGAGCATCTGATAAAAAATCAAATGATATTGTCAGCAACCACAAGTTGTCTTTGAGTTTGTTTATATGTTCATTTTTTGGGAAAAAAAAAAACTCTTTTATGCATACCTCGATTTGCATGTGCAATTATTTTTTTGAAAAATATACCGCAACCTCGAGGCCAACTAGAATTTTTGACGGTACCGTCCAATTTTTGATCAGGTGCTCCAAGAAAATTAAAACATTTCAAATAAAAAATTAATTCGGTCATACGCCCTAGCTGGGCTGGGCCAATTTTCTTGTTTTTAGTTCTTTTCATAATTTTTTATTTTTTGGGAACATTTGATCGAAATCGGATGATATTGCCATGAAGCTCGAGTTGGTCTCCAACTTGCTGCATATTTGCTTTTCGAGATTTTTTTTTTTTTTTGTGTATACTTGATTTGCATGTGTAAAAAAGTTTTTTTTTTCGAAAAAGAAATATACGACAAGCTTAGGCCGACTTAAGCTTATTAACTATACCATCCGGTTTTTTATCGGATACTACAAAAAAATTTAAAAATTCTGAAAAAACAATAAAATTGTTTGCACATCATCCGTGCGCCCAAGACAATGTACGTAACTATTTTCATGGGAGAATGCAAAAGGAGGGAAAAAAAATGGGGTTTTATGCATGAGGAGACAGTGGAAGTCAAATATAGCGATTGACCGCAATGCAATTTGTTGTCGGTATGGGTGTCAATGGAAATCCAATACACGACTTTCCGATCCATTTCCCACTATTAAATAAACGGAAACGGAATCCCTATTTTGTTCTGATTCAGCTTTCGAAATCGAAATCGGATACTTCCGACAAGAAACAGAAATGGAAACAAAAAATACACATATCGAATCCCATTTTCCGTATTTCTGATAGCAAACAGCCAACATGCAATTTCCAGAATGGCTTTGGGTTTGGAACAGCTTTAGTTGAGCCCTGTGCCATGGTGTACTCAGTAACTTTGGGTTGGCCTGGACCAGGAATGAGAGAGACAGTGGAGGTGGGCTTCCTATATAGGCTTTGCTTCCATCTGCTTCCTTAAAACTCCCAAGGTGGGACTATTTCCAACAAGCCAAAGCCGCTTCCATGCACGTTGTAGGCCTGCTAACTTGTTCGCTCAGCCCCCCGCCCCCAAAGGAAGCAACGCCCCGGAGGATGCTGATGAAGTCACAAAGAGGCAAATGGCTCTCCGCCAGGTCCCTCCGATTTGCCACAGCAACTTCCACAGATGACAAATCCATCCCTCCGCAGCAGCAACATCTCCCCCTCTCCCACTGCATGCTCCACTTCCTTTCGTCGCATCCATGCCTGCAGCTGGCTGGTGCCATCTCCTTCACGAGCTGCCAGCTCAAGGGCAGCAGATTCTTCAACAAAGATCAAAGGGAGTCTTCACCAGCAAGAAGGACCTGACTCCTTCAACCGAGCCGCGTCGTTCTTCTTGAGCAGAATTATCCTACATCGGCATTTGTGGAAGCATCTGGAACCACACCTTATATTAGGAACCCAGGTCTCACTTCAATTGCATCCTTCACGGGGTTTCCAATTACCACATCTGATTCTGATTGAAACAATGAAGTGGAAACAGAAATTGAAACAGCTGTTTCCATATCTGATTCCATTTTCGATAATTTCCAATAATAATTATCGGAATCGGAAACAGAAATAGGTGTTCTTGCATACATATCCTATCCATTCACAGCCCTAGTTGTCAGGAACTGGAAAATAAGTCCGCCGTTCTGACAGGGACCCTGGGATAATTTCTCGGTAAAGAAAACATCTAAGAAAATCATATATAAGACTTTGAGAGGTACTAATCATGTCCAACATGTAGTGTCCAAAGACATCTAGCAGACTAGCACTCATATAACTAGTGGACGGTCTTCGGAATCATCAAAAATAAGAAAAAAAATGTAACAGTATGTATGAGAAAAATGGTACTGGACATTATTAAAAAAGCATTAGCCACTTTGGAATAATTAAGAATAAGAAAAAACAATACCACATACTTAAAAAAGAAACAAACATTTGACATAGATATCATAGATAAGTGCCTAAGTGAGTGAGGTGAACATGAGGTGAGGTGAAGCATTTTGGCTCGCCTCAACCTACTTCATCGCTTAGGCAAGCGAGGAGATCGCTTTGATAACATAGATGTGATTACATTAACACAAAACCAACAAGAAGAATGCAAAACCATATTTATCCATGCAAAGATTGCATTCTTGAATCTCAATGCCATCTCAACGCGTTAAGGGCTACTCTGCCGCTGTCGTTGTCCTCACCTCCTCCTGCTCTTTTTTTATCCTCCTCACTCGTCTCCCTCTTATACCTAATCTTGATAAAGATTCCATCTAGAGATCTTCGGAGATGGAAATTCTTGAGAGATCTTGGAGATATCACATGAGATGGCAAGACCTTGCCCCAACAATGCCCACAGCAATGGATGGTGACAGTGCACGATGGCGGCAGGAAATGAAGCTGCTGCTAAGTAGCTTCCCAAGGTTCTGGATCTCCTCCTTACGAAGGCCCCTCCTAAACAGGCGTGCCTAGTTCCCTCCACCACCAGGGACAGTCTCAAATACATGTGCCACACCATAGCCTGAGGCTGCGACAAGATAGCAAAAAGACTGAAATATGATATCAGATGGCACTGAGTCACACCACTTGTCCACCCAAAACAAGCATCTGTGACCATCCCCTAGGGAAACATAGGTGGCTGTTACTCACAATGTCAACAGCACTTAAGATGCCTTTCCACACAGGAGACACCTTAACCATTTAGTAGTATTTCTCCCTAGTCACATCCCACTAGAGGCCATCCTCTACTGTGCCAGACTCCAAAGCCATTTGGAGAGAAGTGCTAGGTTGAAGGTCGAGATATTCTTAACCGCTAGGCCGCCATTCTCCTTGCTCCTATACACTCTGCCCAGCAGACCTCCCGGCTGCCCCTCTTCGAAGAATCACAATTTCCTTTCCAAAAGAACCTGCTCTGGATAACATCTAAGTGAGCCACCAGTCCTCGGAATCCTAAAGATAGAAAGGAAGTAGATGGGAAGACTGTCTAGCACTGATCTACAGAGCACCAATCTCCCCCCCATAGGAGAGAAGCCTGCCCATCCACCCTGCCAATCTGGTCTTGAACCTGTGAACAACCAGCTGCCAATCCCTGCACCTAATAGGGCCTGGAGGTAATAGCCCAATACATATATGTGTACAAAGATGATTCCCAATACATGTGGGAATGCACCCTCCCTTCTACTACTGAGAATAAGACACACTAATCAAAGTAGAGCTAGTGTCTGAAATCTTGATCTAAGTAGGACTAGTTAAGAGACATGATCCAAAAAATAATGAAACCTTTTCTCTAACAGCAATAAAATTCAGCAGCAAATGCAGTAAGGCAGGATGCAATACATTGATCTTAACAATCATATAAATTAAGAAGCTTTGAGTCCGTCAGAACTACTATAATACCTATCTGAAGGATCTCTCCCTGGCATTTCAACAAAGAGATCATGGTCACATATTATCTGCAGAAAGGTAAGCTTACAGTCATGCAGAACAGACTGGCAAACACCAGCAAACTTGTCCATGTACAAGGAAACCTGCATAAATGATATAAACAAGCACTTGTCATGTTTCCAAACCCTGCAACAACATTAGAAAGCTAACGCAGCTACTGATTACAGTTCAATTGAAATTGGATTACTCAAAGATTTAGACAAAAGTACAATCAAGGAAAATATTTTTACAGAAAAAAGTACAGCAGAGAGGCTGGACACCATACAAAGAAAACAAGGGAAAAATCGAAAAGAGAAAGGGGAATGAAAGATAATAGAATCTGAAAAATAAAATGTTCAAGACCACAATGCTAGTAGAGATCAGAGATAAACTCAGATTACGGCCAACAACTAGGGTAACTAAACAGTCCCGGATTAATTAGTCTCACAGATATCACAATCCACCCCCTAGAACTTTAAACTGAGAAAAGCAAATGCATGGACATACAATCAAATCTCCAAAGGGTAAGCAATCATAAAAATAGACAAGCAGCAGCCAAACATCAGCAACACAAACGATGGGATATTGGGATAGAGCAGCTCAACATTATTGAGAAACAATACCACCTTGAACCTATCCCGGATATAGAGATGTCTGGATGGCCCAACACTCAACATTCAACCCAACACCTGAGGTTGCCATGATTTCTATTGACCAAGAAGGGGAACTCAAAATCAAGAAATGCTGAAAGAATACTGGGTTACAACTTGAGAGATCCTCTTCTTCAACGCAATAAAAACTCTGTTACTATTTACTAACCAAACAAAAACTCTCCTCCAGTAGGAACTTCTGAATGCCACATATTCCTTTTTTTTTCCCCCAATTTGACCTTCTATAATTTAATGTGAAGAAATTCCAAGAATGTTTTACAGGATCAACAAAGTGGAAACCGAACTTGTTGGACAATCAAAAGGGTAATAACTAGAGCATATAAATGTTGTACAAGGTAATGCCAATGATCAAATTTAGGATTGAGGAACTTGAACCAATGCATATAAGGCAGCTCTGTGTTTGCCGGACAAGGTACAGAAGATCAGTTGGCATAACTTTGAGGAAAGCTAGCCCCAGATCAATCAAACAAGGATTACAAAAATGAACCAGTCAGCCTAATTGGCCACACTAGCTAATCTAAAGTAAGGATGGCCGTACTGGATTAGCCTATTAAAAAGAGTGAAAAAAGTGAAAAGAAAATTTGGAAAATTTTGAAAAAACAGGAAAGAATGTAATTCTTATTCTCCAGTTGCAAGGAGGCTGAAACTGGTAGAGCCAGCCTGATCCTAAGTCAGACTGGCCAACCTGAACCAAATGGATAAAACCATGGAATCAAGATGGAATTTAAGGTCCTAACTGATATCAACTGTCGTGCAGGTGACCAGAATACACATCCAATTACAAAGAGATAAAACAGTATCTCTACAGCTACAGATGTTTCTCAGGATATATCCAAAGAATAATCATAATCCACAATTCCATATCTCTTCTACCAATACATCTTCGGTTATTTTTCCATTTCCTTGCAGCGGGGGACGACAAAGGGAATCATTTTCTAAAATCTGCTTCTTGGATGAAAACAACACAACAAAATTTTGACTGGGGACCATATATCGACAGCTATCGTTATGTACATACACATTTTCCTTTGAGAGGCAAGGGTACTTCAACAGAAATGAGGAGGTCTGGCAACATAATACCATGCCATGCATCTACTTAAGGGCTCAATGGGAAAATAAGAGAGTTTAATGCCCACTTGACACAACATCAATACATGCCAAGCCAGAAGCCATACTCAAAATGGCAGATGGAGAATGCTACTTTGAAGCACTAAGCACAGAGAAAGCTTATAAATGATAACAGCAAAGAGTGGCCATACCAGCTCAAAGACTTGGCGTGGTTCTATGATAGACAAAAGGTCATAGCAAAAGAAGGCCAGACTGCTATTTAAACGTTTTGCTAAGCTTGAACCCTTTTTGCAGCGCTCATGCACTTCCGTCAAAAGGCAATCATACAACTGCATGATACATCTGAACACACCCTCCTTTAACTGTAACGGTGGAATTTCTTCACCTACAAGAAAGAATGAGAATTATCTTTTGCTAACATAGTCAAAATTTAACCAGCTGTGAACTATCTAGCATCAGGATTTTCAACATGACTCAAGGAGAAAAATAGTAGATAAAGATGAAAAATACTACAAGTACACATAATCTTATGCGGAAGTTAGTCATACAATCTGCAAGACTATGCAGCAGCATTTTCTACAATAAGCAACAATGAGATTAGGACAATACATGATGGGAGTACAAAGGGATGAAAAATGGTATCCCATGGCTTCAATCTGGTAGCTCAGTAGACCTGAGACAAACCACTCTTACATATTGCACACAGCCAACACTCACTATCTGAACTCTTCCAAGATCAAAGTGGGGGCCACAAAGGATTCATTGCCAGACACTCTACTGTTCCCAATTGCCTGGTGTACTTTTTGGAACACACCTTGTCCAAGAAAAAAAAAAGCCATTTTGCACTCCAAACTAAAAATCTGAGACTTCTTTATCTGTGATGATGACAACGACAATGACCGTGATCACGAAGATGACCATGCAAAACCAAGTCAGTAGAAAAGCATATTTCCTCAGAAAACATAAGATAAAAGTGTGAGGGATGGATTGACAAGTAAATCAGACAGGCATGACTACGTAGATGATGACAAATTAAAAAAGAAAAAAGAAAAAAACACCTAAAGGCTCCTAATGCAGTGGAATGGTGTGCTATTCTCCAAAGCTTCTTCAGACAGGGACGTTTTGTAAAACTTCTGATGAACTTCACACAAGTGGAATTTGCAAAAATACCAAAAGCGAAGAGCTGCTCATGCATAAAAAGAGAATGACTTAAAAAGTTACACCCAAGAACATTCCTCCTACATCAGCATTGTATAGAACATAGATGGCAGACTGACAAGGTTGTCAGACACTTTGTATACCAAGTGAACATTAGCAAGCATGGCATTAAACAATGCAATCCAAAAATCACTCGAATGCAATCCCTGACACTTTAATTCCAGTCTAATACTAAAAATTGCATTCAAGGTTCAGATAGTAAAATATTTTAAAAACAATATGCAACATTATGATGTCAAAGAAAGTCTACCATTATGTACTTTCTAGATACCTAGAGGTACACTGTCATAGCAAAGTCGGCTCTGTTCCAATGCCATGGATTTTACAATAAGCTCCAAGAAAAACCATGCCATTGCCAACACGTCATCATAAACTGGTCCAACACGATACCCTTTCGCCTGCAAAGGAAACACCCAGTCACATATGGATTAGGTAACAAGCAAAACATCAGCATCAAGCATACTCCCGTCAATCAGAACACTATGGAATCCTGTCAAAAATCCATGAATTTGAAAAATACACACTATTATTTCAGTCGCAAGCAACCTTCTTTCAAGGTGAATGCTGACAAATATTGGGAAGCAAAGATGCCCATCAAAGCCCCTCCAGTCAATTGAAAGGGCACTAAATTGGAATGGCCAACCAAAAAGTTCCTTTATACGAAAGGGAAAGGGACAAGCTTTATCATAAGCAAGCATAGTCATCCAAACTGCAATGACAAAGAATCAAAAACTAGAAAACAAAAGATTTTGGAGTAAAAAGGCACTTCGAAAGTGGACAAAATAAATTTTGTTTATCAGCATCTATAACCAGGCTTATTCGCACAACATTTCCTGCTGAGTGCATCTACCATCTTTTGAAAACATGTTTCCGATGAAAATATGTGGATTTCAGAAAATAGGCTTTGGCAAATTACAGTGTAAGGCGACAGTTTTTTTCTTCTTCTGAAAAGTGGATGGTACCACTGTTGCATTAATAAAAAGAAGGGAATATACAAGTATGTGTGTTTCGGTTATCCTAAACCCCAAACAAAATACACCAAGTAGGTGCGAGAAAACTCTACAAATACTCAGTCCCCAACATAATAAAAAGAGGCGAGTTAGATGACAATCCTTTACAAAAGTTCGAAGCCCATTCTCTTACCCTATTACAAATGAAAATCCTCGTCCCTTTCAATCCAGAGAGCCCAAATTGTGGCGTGAAAGATCGTCCTCCAAATCTAGCAGTCCTTTTTGGGAAAGTAATAGACGTCCCAAAGAAGGAGAAGCTCTTCCACCAATCCCAGTCTTGGACTGGTTTCCCTGCCTTGGAAAGAATAATTTTCCACACTTCTAAGGAGAAAGAGCACCCAATAAGGAGATGGGCACTAGACTCTGCATCCTCACCACAAAGTGAACAAGTAGTATCCATCCCGGCCATAAAACAAGCCAGCCGGTCATGAGTTGCGAGGCGCCCACAGCTCACTCGCAATGGTAAAACTTTCACCTTCAGAGGGGATTCAGGCTTCCGAATCTGCCGCTAGTACTAATACCTACAGCCACCATCAGCACTCACCTGGTAAGTAGAACGGACTGAGAAGCTCCCCTTGGGATCCCATCTCCAAACCCACTTGTCATGGTGGGAGGAAATGCAGAACTCCTGCAGCAGAGTAAGGAGGCTGCCCAGATCTGCAACCTTAAAATCTCTGAACTGTCTCCTAAAAGTAGGAGCCTACACTCCTCCAAGGTCCCAAACATCTGCAACCAAGGCCATGGGATGGGAAGAAATACTAAAAAGGCTGGGAAATCTGTCAGACAAAACTGAATGTCCACACCACTTGTCCAACCAAAAGAGACATGATTGGTCGTCCCCAAGATCAATGCGAATACCTACTTGAAGGACATCAAAGCACGAAACAATGCCCTTTCACACATGGGACAAAGAATATGAAGAAGGCCATAGATCCCACCTCCTGCTTGAAAAATAGTATATATGGAGAACAATATCTACCCATAAACCTCCGACGGCAGTGCCTAGCTTCCAAAAGCCACTAGGTAAGGAGTGCAATGTTGACTTCATTCAAGCTCTTGATACCTAGACCTCCATTCTCCCTACTTCTGCAACCCTGGACCAACACATATCATGCCCGCCTCAAGACTCACTATTGCCTTTCCAGAAGAAACAATTCCTAATAGAATCCAACTTCTTAAGGACACCTTTAGGAGCCCCTAAAGATAGAGAGATAGTAGATAGGGGTATTATCCAAAACCGAGTTGCACAGCACTAGTCTCCCCCCATAAGAAAGAAGTTTGACTTTCCGACCTGCCAACCTATAATCAAACTTCTGAATAACCTTGTGCCAATCCCGAATCCTCAAGGTCCCTGGGGAGAGAGGCAAACCCAGATAAGTAATGGGAAACTCCCCAAGCTGACAACCCAAATAAGGGCAGCCCTCTAGAGAGCTCTAACCTTCGTATGAACACCAATGAATTAACTCTTGTGTAAATTGACTCGTAAGCTAGAGACCTCATCAAGCAACTCCAAAATAAGCCTGGCCATGAATAGTTGTTCCTCACCCTTGGAGAAGAAAACGATGATATCATCCACCTACTGTAAGTGCGTAATCTGCACCCCCCCCCCCCCCCCCCCGAAGGGAGACCCTTTTACCCGAGATGAGTCCTGTGATCTCTACTCACTCCCACATTCTCATCAACACATGAGCCACTAGCACAGATAGAAGAGGAGATAGCGCGTCGCAATTCCGAAGACCCCTACCACTATGGAAGAAAGGGGTGGGTTCTCAGTTAATCAAGATAGCAAAAGTGACTGATGAAATACAGGCCATGATCTAGCTCACCCACCGGTCACCAAAACCCATCCTCCTCATCACCTGAAACAGGTATTCCCAGTTAACCCAATCAGATGCCTTTTCAAAATCCAACTTGAGAATCAATCCCTTCCTCTTCTGAGCTTTCATAGCATGAACACACTCATGAGCCACCAAAAAGTTCTCATGAATCTATCTACCTCTGATGAATGCTCTTTGATTCCAGGAGATAACCCAGTCCACCACCCTCTCTAGCCTGGATGCAAGGATCTTATATACCCCATTGAGAAGAATGATAGGCCTGAAGTCTACTAGACAGTAAGCCCCCTCCTTCTTGGGTATAAAAAGAATGAAAGTCCTGCTAAGACCACCAAAATGAGTCTTGCCTTCCTGAAATTCCAGAAGAGCCTTAACAATCACCCAACAATGTTGGAAAAAAAACATGGAAAATCTATCAAATCTTGGAGCATTATCCCCGGCCAGTGAAAAGATCATCCGCCTAATCTCCTCTATAAAGAAGGGGCAGAAAGATCCCTCCTATCCTCCTCCTGGAGGTGAGGCAGCAAATCATTGGCAAAAGATGGCCTCCAAGAATCCTTCTCGGAGA
Source organism: Zantedeschia hybrid cultivar (assembly GCA_030544215.1). Taxonomy (NCBI): domain Eukaryota; kingdom Viridiplantae; phylum Streptophyta; class Magnoliopsida; order Alismatales; family Araceae; genus Zantedeschia; species Zantedeschia hybrid cultivar. The sequence continues at coordinate 18,190,614 of JARZZO010000005.1, forward strand.
AGAGCTTGGAATAGAAGCTCTAAACATGGTGCCTGATACCCTCTGCCTGAGAAATGATGCTCTCTCCATCTCTAAGGTTCCTAATCAGGTTCAGTCTACGTCTGCCTGAAGCCACCCTTTGGAAATATATTATCCCCTTCCCTGATCCACTTGTCTCTCCACCACTTCTTCCAATAAATCTCCTTAATGAGAATCTGCTCATATCTACTTTTAAGTTTGTTCCAGTGAGCCATATCCTCCTTATCTAGCAAGCCTGCTTCCTCCAAAGCATCCAAACAATTCAACTAATCAAGGATTGAATTCTTCGCTATCTTGCCATGAAGGGTCTTATTAGCACCCCACCCCGATAGTAAGCAAGCCAAGAACCTAAGTTTGAGAACTAGAGTAGCTGTAGCTGAGCTACCTGTAGCTTCGTCATTCCATACCCTTTGAACTACCTCCACAAACTTGGATCCATGAGCCAATACTTCTCAAGTCTGAACTGCCTCCTCGATCTAGGTCTTCTGAAATTGGTCTTCAGAGAACAGGTTTATGATTTGGCATAGGCCATGGAAGATAGAGCCTACAAGTGAGGGAAACGGTCATCCTAGTCCACTGAAACTAGCAATCTCTCTAGCCTGGAGTAGGATGGGGCCTCCCTCTCGTTAGAGCGCGTGAGTAAGGCATACGGAGTCGGAATGTCAATAAGAGTCACCTCAAAAATGAAGTTATGAAAATCCGTCATAGCTCTCATTGAAGTTGCATGATCAAATCACTTTGAAGTGGCATTGAAATCCCTATAGACACACCAAGGGTTGCCCGACCGACAATGGAAATCAAACAGATCCTCCCACCTACCTTGTGGGCCATAAACTCCAAAGAAATACCAGAGGAAGCCATCCACCATACTCCTAAATGTAAGGGATACCACAAATCTTCCAACCTCCAACCACCTCCTCGACTCCAAACTCATTCCAGAGATCCATAATACCTTCAATATTCCTCACTACTGGAGAAAGGACACCCATGGTAAGCCTTCTCCCCCCATCTCCTTCATAACATCCACCCCTTCCTTCACTGCATTTGGCCTCCTGTACACATGACACATCTATTTTACACCACCACACCATCTCTTTCAAAAAAGCCCTCTTCTCCATCCCCCTATACCCCTCACATTCCATGTGACAATCCTCATTGGATAACCATAAAAGCTTCCCTCTCCTCTTCCCCCCTCTCCCCCTTGTTGGAGGTCTTACCTCCCCCCTTAGCAAGACCAAGCTGCCACCTATTAAGAATTTTATGGTATGCTACCTGGATGCATTGTTTTCAAGGCATCGTTCAGGCGATGCCATCAGGCGCTCCCTTGTGCCCAAGGCAACTTGGCGCCCAAGCGAGCAGCACATTAAGGCCTTGCCTAGGCCGCCTAGGGTGCCCAGCCCACTTATGACGCACCTGGCCCACCGTGTTGCAGATGCCTTCTTTTATGTCTATTTTAGTTATTAGAAAGAAGGTGAAGGGTATTTTCATATAATTGATCATATTTACATAAAAAAGGGGAAATAGATGATCAAACTTCCCAATTTACGTGAGATTTTTCTGTCTGGAGGTTTCCTTCCCTTTCCTTTCCTACTCTAAAATTTAGACATGTCACTATGTTTAACAGTTGATAAGTAGAGAACTATGATGCTAGTATATTGGTTTGCTTAATGTTTATTTAAATATATCTTACAATTGTCTTTCTTTACATGGTTTACTATTAAATTTCAAGCTGAGTTGGAATTTTTTTTTTATTGGCATAGTTCAAAATTTCATTGGTCTTTGTCCTAATTCATTTGTTAATATTTGTCATTTATTCTATTTTTTCTTTTTACATTGTAAATATATGTTGAATATTTCTGAATGCCACCTTTGTATAAAAAAAAATAGAATTTTATATGGTGGAACTATCTCTCTTGAAATACATAGGCTATATAAACTAGGCTTCCACAGGAGTCTCGCCTTGATGCCTAAGCCGTCAGGCAGTAAGTCACCGCCTTGACGATAATGCATGGATGTCCTTCTCCAACCCTTCAAAGGAACCCCTACCTCCTCAGCTACCTCCCTATCTTGACCTTCGGCCATTTTCTCCACCCTTGAAAGAAAATCCTTAATATCTTCCTTCCCCCACCCTTCTTCCTTCTCCTCCCCTACTACCTCCTCCTAGCGATCACAAACCTCCAAGCCCCTCTAGTTGAAAGTTCGGGGTCCCTCCAAACAGGAGGGGGCAAAATCCGTTGCCCCCACAGATTCCCTATGAGAACCATTAGGGGGACCCTCATCTAGCAGCCCACATTCAGAACACACAAAGTGGCCTCCTGCCCTTTTGGCAAAGCCGGCTATGAGGCCAACTGACCAGGAACCTCTCCTTGGAATAGGCTTGGCCCTTAAGAGTCAAGGTTAAGAAACCCGGGATCGGGTCCCGGATCGGCCGGTCCAAAACCGGTCGGATCGGCCGATTCCGATCCGAGTCTGCCCGATCCCGGCCGATCCTGGCTGAGTCAGGCTCGGCTGGTTCGGATAGCAGAAAAAAATAGAAAACAATATGAAAAAATGTGAAAAAAATATAAAATACAAGTCTAATACATAATTGTGTTGAAATATATTGATTTGAAGTACATAAGATGTTGTTGGACAAAAAAACCTTGAATAAACTTACATATATGATTATGAACTTACATTTATTCCAAACGTACATTATACTGAATGAACATATGGCTAACATACTCAGCCCATGACATATAGCTCTGGTAGTATTGTTCATATTGCATCACATACCGACTATAGTCATCCGTATTGATATAAATGACTGACAATTGTGGATATTCTAGATAACCCCCTGAATAGTCGGATGTATCAGAATGTTGAGGAGGGTAAACTACATATCCAGTAGGCTGACTATACTCTTCGTATGGAGAATATGATGATGCATCTGATAGTTGCTCCTGATATTCTTCCTCCCTCCTAAGTTCTTCTTTGGCCTCTGCATATTGAGAAGCTTTACCTTTGTCCTTCCTCCTTGATCTGCTGAATGTTTGAATGGAAGATTCTTCACGTCCTGCTCTGCTACCATGATGTTCATCTTGGGTAGCATGTGTGTATTCTTCTTCTCCAGTGAATTGAATTGGTGGAGCTGGGGCTGGGGTACTGGTAGCATCTCCGCCATCCTCAGAACTGTCAGAGGTCGTCTTTGATGTCGAGTCATTTGAGGTTTGATATTGGACCTCATCACTTGGTTCTGGCGTTTCATCCTCTTCCACGATAGTCTCCAGATCAGCAATCTGAATTCCAGTACCACTCTTCCTTTTGCTTGGTGCTTGTTTTTGCTCTTCTTCTGACGTTTTGGAGGAGGAGGTTGAAAATCAGTAAGTAATGGAACATTATATAACTCACCTTCCGCCCATTCCCGATCATTTGGGTTGAATTCAGACTCATTTGAGGTGCTTGCATCAACCCATGCATTTATTCTGCATGTGTCGTCTCCGTGGCTTGTCTGGAAATTCTCTCTTTCTCCTGCCTTTGAAGGTTCCTTATGAACTCCAGATTTTTTAGCTTCAACCTCATGTTATAATGACAGAATACTAACTTCTCTAGACGGCTCGACTTCAATCTATTCTTTTACTTTGTGTGAATCAAGCCAAAGGTGCTCCAGTTTCTCTCACAACCTGATGAAGATGTTGTTTGACTTAAGACCCGAATTGCAACATAGGCTAGATCTTCATACCCATATGCTTTTCCATGATCTAACCACCAGTCAGCTGTAAATAGAAAATTGGCCATGTCAACAATGTGCAAGCTATAATTAAAAATTAAGTAGAACATCTAGTTAATAATTTTCAAACCTGGACTCAAAATTTTGACAGCTCTTTGAGCAGTACTTGTCCCAAAGTGGTATAACATTATTCTGTAATCATGCATTTGCTTGCATGCCATTATTGCTCTGTCCTCATCTGCAAGCATGCGCTTAATACCAGACTTAACCCCTATTAACACTTCCGAGCAACTATCATAGTTATCCTTCTTCCCATCAATTCTAAACATGTACTGAGGGTTGAAAAAATAACCTAAATAAATAAGTCGAAGTTAGTTATTACTTAAGAGAAATGTGTATACAAATAATACATATAGAAAGTTAGTAGCTTACCAACTGCATGAAGATCGTGATGTAAAGTGTGTTCCCAATATCTGTCTATTATGTCCCACCACTTCACATAGGTTGTTGGATTGTTAAGTTAAATGAGCTCCTTAGCTCTGTCCATAACTTCATATAAATATCTCATATCCGATCTTCTTTCTCCATCACAAGATCGCAAGATACGGACAAGCGGTTCTACAATATTTAACACCGCTTGCACCCCCCTCCAGAAGGGTCTAGACTGAATTAGATCAGCCACTTTCTTACCTTTCTCTCTGACCTTAGTTGGTACATGCCGCAATATGTGATTCTCCCAATCTTCCGATGCCACCATCCTAATCAAGTTGTTCTTTTGTTGACTTAAACTATCTAGAGAGATATATTGAGATGCAAACCTGGTGGCTCCTGGACGAAACAACTCTCTTCCATGAGCATGTGTGCGCATGATATCCAGAATGTTGTTGTGGTTGTAGATGAATGTGGTGATAAATCGACCACTCTTGACCACTCTATCTACCATCGGATCAGAGCAAATGTCTTCCAACATCAAGTCAATATAATGAGCAGAACAGGGAACCCAGTATAGATGTTCTCTCTTCTGCATCAACATTTGTCCAGCTAACTTGAACGCCGCTGCATTGTCCGTAACCACTTGGATAATTCTTTTTTGCCCACTTCTTCCACCATTTGATCCATTAATTCATATAGGTACTGGACATTCTTTATTTTTCCAGATACATCAATAGACTTCCAGAATACGGTTACGGCTTTGCAGTAAATTAAGAAGTTGATCATACTTCTTCTTGTTATCCCTGTAAAGTTCCAAACGTGATAAGAAATCAGAAAGAGACCCATTCTGATTAAGAAAAAATGAAGATAAGATAAGAAACTGGAGATAAGATTTATGTACCTGTCCATCCATCGCACATTAAAGTGCATCCATACTCATCCCAGATCCTTTCAAATGATTTAATGTATGTTCGGTTGTCATCAACCTCCATATCCAAGTACTTGTTGTATATCTCATATAGAGAAGGTCCCTCAACCCCTTTGCCAACTTTTTGTATGGTCTCGATCATGGACTCATAATATGGCCCCTTGGCAGCATTAGCAAGGATACTGTTATAGAAAAACTACCTAGATGTAACTCTCCCTATCTTCTCCTTACAAAGTTTTAAGTTCTTGAATGCAGCACTAATAGAAGGTTGTTTATCCCTCTTCTTGGTGAGCAAGAGATCTATTGGACCTACTCTAGGATCTCCAGCTCTAGTGAACTCCTGAGGCAGCTCCTCGCATACATTAGTGCTCATGCCGACGCTAGTGCTCTCTTGTGCAGAAGGTGTGGAGCCACTTCCTTGTCCTCCATATCTTCCAGTTTGCCGAAATAAGTCCTCATCTGCAAAGGACCGCCGGCTTGCTTCCATTGCACGTCGCAATTCAGCTTTAAATGTAAAAGAAAAAAATATTAATCTACTATAACTATTTGTCTGAAAACGTTAAATGAAGAACATGAAAATAAGTTAAATAAGAAACTTACTTGTATCCCAATCATCAACATTTATAGGTTGATTACTTCCACCAAGCCGGACTCCAGCATCAGACTTTCGCGCTGGTTCAGACAATTCCTCTCGAATTTTGTCTTCTTCTGGCAGTACTTGCTTTGCTTGATTCCTTCTCCTTCATATAAGTTCGAAGTTGGATCCTAACCTCTGAAGGAACTCAAGTACATGCTGCAACTTTACCTTTTATTCCAGCAAGATGTTGTTTGAATCGGTAGACCGCGCCAGAGACGACCCGGTTGCAATATTTGCATTGTACCTTTCTTTGGCCCATGTCCACCGGTGTGCAATGACCCCAAGCAGGATCAACGCTAGGAAGATTCCCAGATGACCGCTCAGCAGCACTTTGAGATGCCATTCCTTTACAGCACAAGAAGATGAGAGATCGCGGAGCTTGTAGTAGACTAGAAGTGACCTCATGGGAGAGATGGAGAGAGAATTCTATGATCGAGAGAGTGGGAAAGAGAGCAAGAATGTTAGGAGGCTCAAAGGAAATTTGTGGAGCCTTAGGAGGGCCTTGGGGGGGTTTAAATAGACCCCCAAGGCCCAAACTAGCCGTGCTGGCCGTTTGGGAACAGCCAGCAACGGCTAGGTTGACCCCCCAACGGCTAGTCAAACTAGCCGTTGGGGGCCGGGTCGGGCCGATCCAAGCCGACCCGGCCCGATCCGGCTCGGATCGGACGATCCGAGTCCTGGACTCGGCCAGGTTACTCGGGATCGGCACGGACGGCCCAAAACTGGTCCAACTCGGCCGATCCGAGCCGAGTTTTTGAACCTTGTTAAGAGTTAGAAGGTGGTGCAGTTCCAAGCTCTACTACATCGGAAGCTGCAGGGGTGGCTAAGGAGCAATCAGGCCTCCAAGACCAGCATGTACCTCCTCTCTCATCACCAGAGGTGATAAAAGACGCAAATCACGACCAACTAGAGGTCCAACAATAGAGAGGCCCTCCGTTTTAGCAAAGAAGGGCTCGTCGCAATGAGGGGACTTGCTATGGCTGATCTAGTAAAGAAGATGGGGAAACGCGAGCCTCCATTCGGGTCCAAGGCCAGCGGGTAAGTCATGGGTCTTAGTCGATGGACCCAGAGACTAACCGATACGATTTTCCAACCCTTGTGAGCCACCCGCCAAGAGTATTGACTTGAACACCCGCCGAAGACAAGAAGCTGGCATGTCCTCCTAGCTCGCCCGAAACATGAACAAACAAAACACCCAACCCATGTGACGCCTGTGCAGGTAGTTTGAATTTCGAATTGAATCATGACGTGCTGCCATGACCCCCCTCGGGTCATACATCGTCAATGTCATGCCCACGTAGCCGAAACCCTAGCTCCTCTCTCTACGACGGTGGCGGCACATCATTGGTAGGCAAGATCCTAACTGAGAATGTTCTCCCATCCATGTTGAGCTTGATAACCTCCAGAATGCACTCCCTACAGGCTACAACCCTCCTTAGCACTTTAACCCCTAGGAGCCCTCTACACCAGACTGCAATGGGTTCTTCTTCCACCCAACCCCCAAGGACTTCTACCAGGTTTCGGATACCCAGTCGATCGTAGAGAACGACTGGAACTCCAAGGAGCCTAACAGAAATCCTAATGGCCTTCAACTCCATGAAAGCACCCTACTGAAGCTCCCAATGGCAAATACGAAGGAGCGCCCTCCAGCAATGGAATCCCCCTTCATAATCACCTTAACTTCCTCCAAATTGCCGACAACCAGGAAGCCTCCCTTACCCAACTCTTGGATGTCCCACAGCCCCACCCTAACTCCACCCTTGTCTAGAAGGCTATGGGCAGTTTTCACGTCCACAGTCCACACTACCTTCAAGCAACCTCCAATGCAAGCAGAACGACATTCACTAAAACCGGGGACGTAGCAGGTTCGTCAGAGAAGCAGATGCAGTAGCAAGGCAGCTTGGCCACCCATCTTCTTCCCCTAGACCATCTCAACAAAGGTCCTATTGTCGACAGGGCACTTCTCCACAGCCTGCCGAAGGGAGCACGCCCTCTAGACATGGCCTTCTCCCCTACAATGCAAACACACGATTGGAGTAGCACAAGTACTGGCATGGAGCGCCTCCGTCAGGCATCAGAAGCACCAAGGCCGACGAAGGGCTCCCGAGAGCAATGGGAACCTCGCACACCTTCGAGGGGAGGAGCTACCTAAGGCATCGTTTGGTGACATAGCCCAGAGGAGTATGGTTGGAACCGGTGATGAAGTCTGACCGCACTCTCCCCTTCATCACTTAGGTACCACTAATGTGTCTAAGAAGACAAATCAATTGAATGAGATTAATGAACTACAGCTCAATCCTGCAATTATAAAACAACTATCTCAGGATCTATCATCTAAAGTAGGGATGCAAACGGGTCAGATTCGGTGTGGATCTAAGGTAAATTCATAAGTTAATAATCGGTCATATAATTGGACCTTAGTGTACAATATGTACTCGGTCAGAAAAAAGTGTATCCATTACCTTATCTACTATGCATACCATTACCTTATCCACTTTGCATATCAATTTAAAAAGACTATCCGTTAACTGACCTATAAGCTAACTAACAGCCGAATAATCGGGCTATCGGTTACCATTTGCATCCCCAATCTAAAGTATTTAAAACCAGCCCATGATGCACAAAATTGAAACTCGTATACTAATGACTTGAAAGTTCAATACAACTGCATGATGTGCTCAAGTTCATTACAATGCAAGTTGTTCATGAAAACACATCCACAAAAGCAGATGACCCATATTCAAAATAAGCAATACCAGAGACAAAGCCTACACAACCTAGTAATGTGTTATGCCCGACATTTTACTGAACTTCTTTCTAGGTTATTTCAGTTAATTAAGCCGATTAAGTTCAAAAGAGTTAGCTCACTAAGTTGAAGTAACTACTATTCACGGATTCACTTGACACAGGCTTGGTATTTTGCACATAACTTATTGTAGGAAACTTAGATTTCTGCAAACTTATGTGTTGGAAAGAGGACTTAAAGTCCTACAACTTTGTAGAAGACCACTTTTACTAATTCAGACAACTTATGGGATTGTTATTCAGATATTTAGAGAGCTATGTTATGTGATAACAAGTAAGCATGAAGTGGCAACATGAAGTGATAGGTGGCAACATGTGGATTCATTGTTATCCAAAGGAATGTTAGATGGCAGCATATAACTCTCAAGCTTTATCCTAGGAATGAGAGGTGGCACCCATTTAACTAGCATGGCTCCTAACATTAACACCTAGAAGGATAGGTGGCAACCAAGTAGCATGGCCCTAAATTTTGATCCCTTTTATGCCTAGGCAGCAGCATTTAAATTAATTAATTACACACTCTCCCTTATCTCCTTCTCCTCCACTTCCTACAAATAGGAGGGCAACCCCACCTTAATATCTACATCTCCAAGAAAGAAGAAGAACAACATAGGTGTAGAGAGAGGAAGAAAAAGAGAAAGACGAAGAAGAAGGTAAGCAAGAGAAGAAGAAAGCCATCATTGAAAAGAGTTGCTGCACCAAGGGAGGATATTGCCGGTACCTTCCCTTACCCAATGAGAACTTAAGGACAAAGGAAGGGACCAGGAGTTCAAGGAACAAAAGAGGATTAAGAAGAGCCCAGTAGCGTAGAAAGGTTCTAGTGCACAAAAGGTAGGCATATGATTACTCTAAGCATGATTAATTTGTAAACACAATTGGATGTATGCAAAGATTTGATTTAAGTTAGACTGTTTGACTAATTCTGTCTGTCCTACTCCTTTGAACCAATTTGATATGATTAGCATAATTTTGATACCTAAATGTACAAACGTCATGAGATACATTTATTATGACGTTTAGAGCTATTTTCATCTGATTCATGCTTCTTAATCATACTTCATCTTGAAAATGACAACTTTCATTACTTTAAGGTTATTAAATTTCTTTGATCACATTTGGCCATAAGATTTTACTATGATTCTATACTTGATCTATGTAAAGTACATAATCTGTATATATAAAAATATGTGAACAGACAGTGCCATCATAAGGAGAGTTTTGGGCAGACCTTGTAAGCATTCGCGAGATAGGTCAAAATCCATGGGCATCAGATATACGGATAAGGTATGCGCAGTTCTGTGCAGCAACCAAGACTTTAGCACTCGTCTGCTTAGGTGCTTTGATATTTGTGTAGGTGATCCTTATGATGTGGTTTGGATGCATGTCCAGTATGTGCAAGTGGAAACATGATCTTTAGGACAACTTATGATATAATTCCAAGTTAGTCAGCCATGCTTTTATTTTAACAAGTCTTCCATGATCTCTGATTAACCTTGTGATCTATTAGCATAAGAACATGTTAACATGTTACTAGCCATGTGAGAAATTGATATATGTCATGTGAACCTCTTTATATATTGGAGGTTATTTGTTTAGTAGGTGCACTGGCCAGAGACTATGCTCATAAAATACGAAATATGACCTTTGAACCCGATGATGTGATTAATTAACATTTTCCTAACAAATCTAATTATTTGATTAAGAATATGTGCTTCGTTTGATAAGATTTAACACATGACACTCATTTAGATAAACTCTTTATTTGTACTACATGATAAGATCATCATGCTTAGAGCACATGTAAAAATGAAATTGCAAACCTATTATATAATATGCCACGTGTGGGGATTTTATGCCTACTGAGTGGTGGACTCATAAATCCCACTAACCATTTTTTAGGAGAGACCGCTTAAAGATCCGATTAGTTAAAGAATTGGACTTTTGGGAGGGCTTGATATCTCAATTTGATATTTGATTTCAGTTTTATAGTTTGATGTGGTAGGTGGTGTAGAGCAGTTATGAACCTTGTTATTTTAAGAGTTGACAGGTTTTTAGGTTGCTTGTTTAGTCATCTATTTCGATGGTTTTGGTGTTAGCTGGGAATAGAGACTCATGTGATACTTAAGATAATGATGACTTTTGATCCTCAGCCTTGTGGTATGTCTTATCTCTTAGATCAACTTGTGTGTTGGGTTTTATCCCGCTGTTATGCACCCGAGTCTGATGTGAGTCAGTGTACTTGACCGGATCGGGGGCGTGACACAATAACCCTTGAATGTGTGACACTGTAATGTTGATATTAGATTCCAATGTCCTGCCTTTAAATACAATAAGATTATCATCACAGCCAGCAACTTTATTTTCATAAACAAAAAATTATATTATATGGTCACCATACCTAATATTTTGTATTATCACATGATTAAAAAATTACAATTTATTTGAAAATTTCTTAATAATTGGATACTCTTTTTATCAGCAGCACTACACACATTAAGTGAATGTAGATGCACCAACAGTTTATTATAGAAACAGTGCTGATTACAAACAGGCTCAAAGCTGTACCCAAACTGAAACAACAGGATCCAATGGTGTGGTGAGACAGTGTAAGGCAGTTTTCACCCACTGCCCTTTTTGCACCGTAACAGGAAGTACAATATCAATGAGAGAACTTTAAACAGGAAACGTTGTGGACCAGTGTCTAAATCTAACAGGATGGGAGACCAAATAATATGCCAGAGATAGATAGGATAAGTTTATAAATGTAGTTAGCAAGTTGCTGGTATTAATCATGCCATGGACTCAAATGGGTATTACCACAGCATCAGGCTCACAAAGACGTGCTAGTGCAAGACCACATTGTTGTCAAAGAAACATAGCTGACAAGGTGAAAATCAGTGAACTCTACCCAGCTTCAGATGCTACCATTCTCCTGCCCAGTCCTGTTGCTCACTCTACAGTCACTACTTAAGTTTGGTGCTGCTATTAGCCTGCAGCAGGACAAGAGGAAGAAGCAGAAGCAGTCAACATGGCCACCGGCAGCCATCAGAGGATCTGTACTACAGATGCCAGGTGAATCTATCTTTCATTTCCCTCTTTTCTTCCTCTATCCTACCATTTCTTCATCTACATCTGATCTAATGTTATCCCCCTTGTGCTGTTCATTCTGTTTTCCTTTTACATTGGTTTGTTTCCTTTATCACTTTTTTCCTTTTCCATTTCCATCATTTTAAACTATTCTCTATTTTTAACGGCCTAATTAAAGGTGGGCCTGTAATCCCCTTGATCACCCAGTTCTCTGACTTGATCCCGATTTAGCTCAGTACACTCATTAAACATGCCAACCAATATTTCCTTCCATGGTTTTTTTACACAAATCATACTGCAAAAAAATCACAAAAAGGTATCCTAAAATGATGGAAGAAAATTTTAATTTTATTTCATGGAAATTGGAATTAGCACAAAAAAAATCAAAAAAATAAGCTAGAACACACACACACACATAGAGAGAGAGAGAGAAAAAGAGATTGTATAACACTTAATATGAAACAATAATTCATTTGAACATGCACTGATGCTATAACGAAATCAAAGTATAAATCGACAAACATAATTACAGGCTCACAGTTATGATTTACCTTACTCCTAGCCAAACTTCCCCATACCGTGGACAAACCAGGATAAACAGTTGCCTGACGGCCTCCAAAATCATCGAAAGCATAATCAACATAGCTAACAACAAAACTGTTTCTTTCTGCGCCATCAGACGATTCTTGTTGAACCCTGCAGAATCCCTTGATTACCAAAAAGACAAAATGAAATCTAAGGATATTATGAAGTGCTTAAAATTTTGAACTTCTCGTATATGACACCCATCGTTCACTTTTAGTGGACGGTTTGGATGGAAAATGACTTCTCGCAGGTCATTTAAAGAACATGATGATAAATGATACACTCCTTACCACATAAAGATCCAACTGTACATCCAAAGTGCCCAAAAAAGTTGCTCTGCGCCACCAGTCACACAGAGGCACAGCTTAACTGTGAAAGGATCACAAATGAAATAGCGACGCATGCTCTCATGAGCAGAAGGATATACACTTCAACAGATTAAACAAGGATATCATCCCAGTCTTCCTTTTCTTAGTGCAGCTAACAAATGTTGCAATTCTTCACAGAAACAGAACAAGAATGAAGAAAACAGAGAAAAGCTGGCCAAGAATGGATATCAGGAACAATCCCCCAAAATATCTCCACCAAAGGATCTAGTGTACATTTAATATAAAGAAGAGGAAAAATACGATAGAGATTCTAGGGAAGTCATCTAGATGATACTAAAGGTGTAACGACCCAATCCAACCCTTGTAAATATTGTCCATTTTAGGCCAAGCCCGCACGGTTTTGTCTCCAAAAGGCGCCACACAAGTTATGGATCAAAATCCCACATATACGGCCTAACAACTTTTTCCGCTTTCTAGTGTTAGACTAATCTGGTTCATTCCCATGCGAACCCCTAGGCATATTGGAGGCTCACACCAATGTGTTACATATTGCCGCCCCATAGGTAGCCCTCTCCTACAGGTAGGCCTTTCCTCCTATCCGGCTCATAATTGGGTCATTACACACCCACCAGCTTCCACATAGTTCATCCCCGAGCCAGCCAACATCATACTACACGAGGCCTACTCTGATACCATTCTATAACGACCCGATCCAACCCTTGTAAAATATTATCCACTTTTGGCCAAGTCCGCACGGTTGTGTCCCCAAAAGAGGCCTCACAAGTTATGGATCCAAATCCCATATATATGGCCCAGAAACTTTTACCATTCAGATGTTGTACTAATCTAGTTTATTCCGGCCCTACCCCCCAGACAAGTGGCTCCACACCGCAATAACTCTACACCATGGTGTTATGTATTGCCGTCCCACAGGTAGCCCTCTCCCACAGGTATCCCTTTCCTCCTATCCGGCCCGTGAGTGGGTCATTAGAAAAGGACATATAGATCTACCCGCTTATGTAGTTTAATGAGAGTTGCCCAATACGTACTTGCATAACAAATCAGTGCTGCCATGGGTGCTAAAATAATGTGCTTTGGCATATTGTCAAACTAACTAAACACAAGGTGCTTATAACATTTTTTTCTTTTGTATGTGGATAGTACCACATGTATTATTAAAGAAAAAAAGATGTACAACTGTGAGGGAGATACAGAACAAAAGTCCTCTCTGTAGAAAGCACCAAGATGGTGTAGTAACTCAAGTATTCCTCCCAAGAAGAGCAAAAGGGAGGAATTAGATACACAAGAGATGAGCCCAGCCCCTCACCCTCTCACAAACAAAAGAAGACACCATGTCTAGAGTCCGCACCTCGCTCTTGAATATTCTGTTGTTCCTCTCCCACCAGATAGCCAAAATTGTGGCATGGAGAATCACCCACCAAATGAAGCGATCACCCTTGCAAGTACACCACCTACTCCACATGTTGAGGAGCACTTCCACTGAGATCCCCAGCCTGAAAACACAATGGAGATGCTGAAGAACAAGCTGCCAAACATCGCAAGAGAAAGTGCATATCACAAAAAGGTGGTCCTGAGTTTCTATCTCCAGCCCGCGGAGACAACACATGGTGCATAAATCCTGCATAAAATGGGCAAGCCAATCCTGCCCAAGGAGACTCTCCATATAAAAATCTTCACTTTCAAAGGGCTTTTAGTCTTCAAAACACAGATGAAGTAGGGAAAATAGATACCCCCATCAAAGATCATAGAGTAAGCTGATCTAATTGAAAAGGTCATGGGCCGATTCCACCTCCATGTCCAGGAGTTTTAAGATGAATTGTCTACACAGCAGTCCTGAAGAAAATTAAGCAGCTTCACCAAGTCCTCCACCTTTTCATCTCTGAGATTCCTTCTGAAGGAGGGCTCCATGATGCACCGCTCTACTTAGATGCAAAATATTGACCAAACCACAACCTCCGGGTCGATGGAGATCACAGAGTCTAAGGAACATGCAGCTAAGAAGGTTCGTTGTGCACCAACTGTCCATCCAAAAGCGGCAAACTTGATAGTCCCCAACCTTAACCTGAGTCTCGGCTTTGAATATGTCAAGACACTGTAGTATAGCCTTCCAAACTAGTGACATATTATAAGTGATAGGAAGGTTCACCTCCTGCAAAGTGGAAGTCCCATAATACTTATGGGAGATAACCTCCAACCAAAGGCTGGACTCAGCAGTCACAAGTTTCCATAGCCACGTAGTAAGCAACGCACAGTTGAAATCAACGAAGTTCTTCAAACCCAGCCCCCCATTCTCTTTACTTTTTGCACACTCTACCCCAGCTGATAGCATAAATACCTATTTTAGGATCTCCCTTGCCAAACCAAAGGAATCTAACTTGAATGGATTCAAGCTTTCTGGCCACAAACTTGTGGATGCTGAAAATAGGTAAAGAGAATAGATAGGAGCTGCAAAGAATCAATCTCCCTCTAGAAGACAGAGCCTTTCCCTCCAGCCAGTCTACTTTCAAATTTGTGAACTACATTGTTCCAATCTCTACATGGCAAGGGCCCAGAAGCTAAGGGAAGACCCAAATAATAAATATGGAAAACACCTCTCTGACATCCCAAAATGAAGGTGGCCCTTCTAACAGCCTTCTCATCCAAATTCATACTAATAAGTTGGTTTTTTTGGAAGTTTACCTTCAACCCAACCATCTCTTCCAAAAGTTCCAATATAAGTAGCCACAAATAATTGAGAGATGTGAGAGATGGTATCATCGGCATACTGGATGTGAGAGATGTGCAGACCCTGCTGAGTAACCTAGAAAACTCTGATCAATCCTGCTAACTTGGCTCTCTCCCATATCCTACTTAGAATATGTGCCACTAGGATGAATAGAAGGGGGGATATTGGGTCTCTTTGCTTGAGTCCTCTCCCACTATGGAAGAAGGGTGTGGGGACTCCATTAGCCGGATCCGCAAAAGAGGCTGAAAACATACACTCGTTAATTCAATGCAACCACTTACCCTCAAATCCCATCTTCTGCATAAAGAACAACATCTCCAGCTGACCCTGTCATAAGCTTTTTTAAAGTCCAACTTCAGGACAAGACCCTTCCTGGGAAAAAACTTCATCAAGTGTAAGCATTCATGAGCCACTAAGAAGTTTTCTTGAATGTGTCAACATCTGATGAAAGCCCCTTGGGAGGGAGAAACCACTCTATCCACTACCTTTTTCAGTCTAGACGCCAACACATTAGTAATAATCTTGTACACCCCATTTAGAAGACTAATCAGCCTATAGTCCTTCAAATAGTCTACACCCCATTCTTAGGGATCAAGACAACGAAGGTCTTGCTAATGCCCTGTAAGTGAGCTCTCCCCTATTGAAACTCCAATATAGCCTCAAGAAGGGAAAATTTGACAAAGGTGAAAGTAGAGTTAGGAGTAGACACATCATTAAGAGTTGCCAACTTAATCAAGTCACCAAAGTTTTCAATAACTCCCAGGGGCATACCTACCTCGGTACTCTTGCCTAAGGAGGAAATGACATTAAAATCCCTCCAAGGCACCATGGTTTACCTTCCTGCAAGTGAAAAGCTGTGAGCTCCTCCAAAAGGGTCTCCTTGTCTCCCATCCCGCATGGGCCATACACTCCAGTGAAGTATCATACAAAGCCATCAAAGAGGTTGTGGAATCTAACAAAGACCGCATATCGACCAACATGCTTGCAACCTACAACTTCTTCAACCACATACTCATTCCACATAATCATGATACCTCATGACCTTCCCATAGCTGGATCAGCCACTCCCTTAGAAAGTCTACTCCCTCTGATCTCTTTCATGACCTCCTCTCCCTCCCCCTCACCCTTATGCTCTGTTTCCTGAATGCACATAATGTCGGACTTGCACCTTCTTACAAACTCCAGCCCCACCCTCCTCTCCTTCACACAAATACCTCTCACATTCCAGGATATAATCCTCATAGGAAACTGTGCTTCCCTCCCCTCCTTCTCTTCTCCCAAACCCCCCTCGTTGCCCTTGGACTTCACCTCTCCCCTTTTGGATTCTCTCTTCCCCAACTTCTCACCCTTGGCCATTTTGGCCAATCCCACCAGCCACCTTTTGTGGATTTTGTTGAAAACTTGCCATATGTCCATGTCAAATCCTTTGAAGGAAACTCCCACTTTTTCAGCAACCTCTCCAGTCTGGTCCTCCACAAGCCTCCCTACTTTCGCCAACAATTTTTTCACTTCCTCCCTGTCAAGGTCATCGAGTCCTTCCATCACTGCTGCCAAACACTCCCTGTCACTAGAAAGGGCATCTCTAGGAGAATGGGCCTCTGCAATGCAGCCTTGTAGAGGAGGTATACGTGGAGCGTCCTGCACTCTGGAGATAGAGTGCTCCAGAGTGGAGACTTGCTCCCATTGACTCTCACCATTGGAGGAAGCTCCAGGTGGGAACAGATCCTTCCCTAGGATGAGCAAGGGAAGCGTCGGAGAGGGGGATCCATGAGCAGGCATACTGGAGACCTAGACTCCCAGCTCCAGCCTTTGTCTAGGAGGCTCCGGCCCAAAGGATTCTAAATCACCCCACGCAGCCGGGGGAGCAGAGATGGGCCCCAATGTCTGCCCCACAACCAGATGGGTAGATGGAACAGAAGCAACAATGCTCGATGAAGGAGGGTCCTCAATTCCAACAGGAGATCGAGGCTGCTGGAGAAGACGACTGAATGGCAGATCTAGCGTGTATCTCCCTTGTGTCTAGCGGCAGCTCAATAGGAGGGTGGCATGGCCGAGCCGGTGATGGAGCAGTGGCAGCCCCCCCACAGGCCTAAGAAGAACCCTGCAACCTTCAAGTAGTCGCAAAGGAGGGTCAGAGCAAGCCAGCATAAGAGGGCACAGAAGGCTGGAAGTTATCGGGCAAGGACAAAGAGTCCAATCAGGCTCAAAAGAGACAGGGTCGGGTCGTTGGGTGGTCCTCGGGCCCTATCCCACTGGATGGCTCAGTTTACTGCGAGCCGCTGTCGAGCAGGTTGAACCAATTCGAAAGCGTGGTCTCCCAAGAGCGCGTGGCTGGTCTAGAGGCGGGCTGTTTGAAAATAAAAGCCCCCAATCTTGGCACATGCTTGACACATGATCCGAGGTCTCCTCCTACCTCTAGAATGGTCGACGAAAACCAGTGATTTAAAAGTTGGCCACCTAGACAATTAGGTGGGCCGCCTTGTCGGCATCGCACCCCATTCCTGCCTAGGTGGAAACCGACTCGCCTTCTTTTGTGAGATTTTAGTTGGATGTCTTCTCCTCTTGTTAACAGACCTTTATACCCCTACCAATAACTGATATGTGGCTTCGTAAATTGGTAATGTGCATTTAGGAATTGAAGATGCGCTCAGCAGGTTCTTATCTTAGTATGTTGGTTTTTTTAATATGTTTGCGTAGGAACCTATTTGCCTTGCATGTAGTTTTTAAATGAATTGTTTAGACATCTAGTCAATCCACCTAGCTTCTTTTATGGGACTTTAAAAATTCTACACAAATATAAAGTGACATATACTTCATCAAGGTACTTGCCAATGCAGATCATAGCATAAAGTTTCTTGCTAGAAAAAGATCCTTCTGGCAAGGTTGGTCATATCGGGGGATCTGTATGACTCGGGGACTCTTCAAAATTGATACATCTCACTAGGCCACGATGCATGGTTCGGTTCGTCTCTACGTAGGACATGGCTCTTTATGTTCTTCGTTTGCCATAATGCATACTGCAACAACTGTGAGAACTGGCTGCAGCTACATGGAAACTAAGAGGATGCTCTCGTGCTTGTTTGTAGATGCCAGCATAATAGCTCTCATGTTTAATACTATATTATTCTTCAAGGTGTAGTAACTAACTTTTAGCAAATTAAGATTTATATTGAATTAGGTACTATGATCCTTATATAAGTTAATATGAGATGTATATGGTTAATAGCATTATCAATTAGTAGAGGACATATATAAGAAATTCAAATTAAAAATGGTCCAAAAAATAGCTGCCTCGGATTTGAGGCGGCCACCTCGCTGCCTAGGCTGTCCACCTAGGCAATAAGGGGCTCGGCCGACTCACTCCGCCTAGGCATTTTTAGAACATTGATAAAAACCCTACCCTCATCCTTGCCTCCCCACCACTGTCCGACAAAGTGATCGGTACCCTGAACCAAGGAATTCCGGATCGGATCGGGTCCCCGAATCGGGACCCGCCGATCCCGATCCGACTCGGATCGGATCGGCCGAGTCGGCCGATCCAGATGAAGTCTGGCCAGTCCGACTCGGCCAGATTAAAAAATAATAAAAAATTAAAAAAAAAATCAGAAAAAATCAGAAAAAAATAAAAATAAAATCAGAAAAAATTACATGCATATTATTCAATTGATGTACAATAAGAATGAATGCAATTCATGTACATCCATAAAAAATCCTAAACCCTAAAACCCTAAAACCCTAAACCCTAAACCCTAAACCCTAAACCCTAAACCCTAAACCCTAAAACCCTAAACCCTAAACCCCTAACCCCTAACCCCTAAACCCTTAACCCTTAACCCTTAACCCTTAACCCTTAACCCTTAACCCTAAACCATAAAACCTTAACCCTTAACCCTTAACCCTAAAACCCTAAAACCCTAAACCCTAAACCCTAAACCCTTAACCCTTAACCCTTAACCCTTAACCCTTAACCCTTAACCCTTAACCCTTAAACCCTTAAACCCTTAAACCCTTAAAACCTTAACCCTAAAACCCTAAAACCCTAAACCCTAAACCCTTAACCCTTAACCCTTAACCCTTAACCCTAAAACCCTAAACCCTAAACCCTAAACCCTAAAACCCTAAACCCTAAACCCTAAACCCTAAACCCCTAAACCCTTAAACCTTAAGGGGGGGACCGAAATCGGCCCGAACCGGACCAGATCGGGTCCGGACCGGCCGATCTGGCCGGTCCGGCCCCGATCTGGTCCGGTTCGGGCCGATTTTGGCCGGGTTTTTTTTTTTTTTTTCAAATCGGTGGGGGGGAACAGTGAAATCCCCCCCGAATCGGATCGGAACCCGCCGATCCCGATCCGAATCGGCCGATTCGGATCGGAATCGGCCGATTCCGCAATCCATGCCCTGAACACCAAGGCCACCCCGTCAACAATGTGCAGGCAAAACCTTTTGACAAGTTGAACATAAGTCATAAGAATACCAACAAAAAGATGAATGTGAGAATATATCAAGAGAAAGAACACCACAGCAGAAATCATGTGGTGCTGGCATACAGTGCCATATTCCCACAATAGAAAGAGAGGAGAAATGAAAGAAGAGAGAGAAGGGAAGCATGGGAATTTTGAGAGGCCCCACAATCAATGGACAAAGTGGATGGCAACCATGCAACAACATCCCCCTCCCCCCAATCCCACTATCCACAAGGGGTGAGATCACCAGTAACATGCTGGCTTCAGCAACAAGTTCTATTTTTTGGGTTTGAATGTGCTAAGCCAAGCTCAAGCAGGCCAAAACTTTGCCTCGCTCAGCTCGTTGCAACTTGCGACCCTTAATCGGGCTTCCTGACCTGATGGAAGGATATGCAAGCCATTTTACAAAGAACTAAAGCTAGAAAAGGGCACTGCAATGATCCAAAATCAGCCTATCTTCACTGCTACGGGCAGAGAGACTGGCCATATCCCAACCATGGGGATCTTCTTAATTCATAGTGGATGATATATCATAACATAAAATTATACTGTAGCATGAAGATCAAATACAAATAGAACCTCTTGCATGGATTATTTAGAAGAGGGAATAATGATCTGGAAATGCAGAAGTCAAAATAGTTGCTCTATATATACATACATACATTCTTGTATATATATAGAGAGAAATGTTGGAATACGAACCAAGGGCCTAGATATGGCCTGGCTATATTCTAGCGGAGCCATCCGATGAAATTGGATGGCTCTGCAAGTTCCCGCCCAGCGCCGGAACAGTTCCACGCTGGGCAGTAAAACGTGAATGGGGCACCCAGCTGGGTGCCCCCAACACGTTTCCACCCAGCATGAAGCATTCCGTGCTGGGTGGGAATGTGTTGGGCCACTGGCTGTTGATCCAGCGGCCCATCTTCTTCCTCTCCCCCACGCAACTCTTCCTCCTGTGAATTTTGGCGCCGAACACTCCACAACTTTTTTTTTTACGGTCAAACCGTACCAGATGTTAAGGTTGTACAGTAGCACTGCTTATATATATATATATATATATATATATATATATATATATATATATATATATATATATATATATATAGATAGAGAGAGAGAGAGAGGAATGCTACCATCTGGCAAACGGTCCGGCCTCACGGCACTTTTGGAGGTTTAAACCCCTAATTTGTGACAAAGATGGCACTACCGGTATCAGTGCCAGTACCGGTGGGCACCAATATCGAGACGTCCCCGCATTGGTATCGGGCATATAGGTCCAATACAGGCCCATTTCGACCAAGTACCAACCGATACATTTTTTTTTTAAAGATTTCAATGACCGGTATCAGGATGCCCCCGTATCAATATCAATATTGACCGATACTACCAACATGATTGGTGATCAAAATTAAAACCCCAAGGGGTGGGAACAATAGGGGCTAATGGAGTAATTTCAAATTTTTGATGATTGTTTTAATTTTTTGTACAAAGATTTTTACCGTACAAGGATACATGAATATTTAAAAACTCACAATGATTTTTATTTTTTTAACATGAGGATGGGGTGGATTAACACACCCCGGGGTGCATCTAAAGATAGTTGCACCCTAGTGTTTTTTTTTTTCTTGTAGGGGGGGGGGGGGGGGGTTTGAGAGGGAGGGGTCATGGTTGGTTATATCGTCCCAGATCGTGCCGGGTGGTACACAAACTAGTGGCAGCACACAAGAAGCGATCCCTGAGCCCCTTACCCAGGCACGTTTGGAAACACTTCTTCAAATATATTCCAAAGATTGGGATTTCTAAGATCTCTCCCCATAATCTACCCATTAAGGAAGGAGAGAGATGGACTCAAGAGGGAAGGGAGAGAGGAGAGAGAGGCAGGCGTTGGGTAGCTTTCAGAAATTTTGGAATGGATTATCACCATTAGTGTGGGTCCCACAGCCACTTTAATTCCCAACATACCATAAGCCCACTTTTTACAAGTGTTTCCAAACAGGCTTAATGGCCTAGATTACATATGTGCACCTAAAAAGGGAGCAAAGGGCTTTTTTTTGGGTAATCAGTTTGCAATTGGAACAATCTGATAGCTGATATTAAGGTACCAAGGGTCCACAACAAGTGCATTGGTTGCATCATAACATTAAAATATAACGGCAGATTTTATATTACTAGACAACAGGAAAAATTCTTGTTATCACTTTTCTAACCATTCGATCATGTAGATACATGATCTAGTGCTTATAAAGTAAATGCATATAAAAATAGTGATGCGTGACGGCTAACAGAACTAACCGACTCACTAACGGAGGTAGAGATCAGCAACAAGCAATATAAGAATAAGTAGATGCAGCCTAATTGCACAATTATAATGTTGGATAACCACACCAAATAACAGAAGCTGGCTGAGTGACCGTCCCTCTCACGATGAGGAAACATGGGACGTTGGCAGTTGAGGAACTACCATAAGTCTAGAGAATTAGAACCATCCCAAAGTCCTGATGGAACACGAGATAAGTGTAATGCTCTCTCAAGCCAGTAGTAGGCTGCGGTAGGAGAGAGAAGCACGTACCTCTATGCTGGTGCGTGGGAGAAGACCGCCCAGTACGTGTGTACTACAGGAAGAGTACAATAAAAATAAGGCCCACTCCTCGCAAGAAGATAGCAAGCAACAAATAACCAATAAATGAAATCCAGGTTGGTAAACACAGTAGTTGATGGCCCACGTGTGATGTGCATGATGTTGCCTAGGGATGCGTACCACAAAATTAGAGTTAACCAAATGCTGCCACACAAATCGAGGCAACTGAAATGGCCTCAAGATGCACGTAGGGGGCCTCAATGAGCGTGCAAAGATGACACGCAAAACGAGACACTATCGGGACAGCACCACACTGGATCTAGGTTGGCATTGTTGACACGAGACCAACGACGCTGACGATGCGAATTGGAGTCCAGATGACTCCCCAACTAAGGCAGTACGATAAATGCAACTTGGTGCACCGCATGCGCACTACAACAGACCCAAACAAGCCCTTGGCTTAGACCTGACAGGACCCTGGCTCGGACCAAATTAAACCTGGTTGGACCAGGCTGGAAGAAGTGGGCTCAAGGCCTTCTGTAGCAATCTGATTCAGACTTAATGCCAACCTGGGCTCGTGACCAGGTTCTATTAGGTGCACAGGGCTTGGCTGAACCAGGTCAAAATTGATTTGACTGGGCTTAAACAAAATGGGCATGATCTGCCCTCCTATCCTTCTTCCCCCCTTCTCTCAAACCCTAACCGAGGGAGAAAGAGAGAGGGAGGGAGAGAGACGATGACAGTGATAGTGGAGTGGATCCGCGGACTGGCAAAGGCAGCGGCAGCGACCGGCAGGGCCGCCAATGACGGCAGTAGATATGGCAGATGGCGGCAACGGCACTGACAACAACTAGAGACAACGGCGACGATGCTGGCAGGCGTCGGCGACGAAGGCGGCAGGCCGTCAGCTCTTCTCTGACGTCTTCCTTTTCCTCATCTCTTTTTTTCCTTCGTTCTTCATTTTCTTTTTTCCTAATGCGTTTCAAACCGAAGGGGGGAGAGAGAGAGAGAGAGAGAGAGAGAGAGAGAGAGAGAGAGGGAAAGAGGAGAGAGAGAGAGGGAAAGAGGAGAGAGAGAGTAGGAAAGAGGGGGGATGAAGGCGGCGGCTACGGGAGGCAGAACCGATGGGCAGCGGCGGTGACCAATGACAACGGCGGTGATGGATGGATGGCTGCGACGGAGGCAGCAACGACGACGACAGCCCCGGTAGGACCAACGACGACCACAGCAACGGCGCTCACCGAAGGAGGCGATGGAAGTGGCGGCACCAAGGAGCGCAGGCAGCACCAGGGCAACAGCCCATGGGGCCTGTCGCGGCACCAGCGGAAGCCAACGATGACAACAAAGGGCGGTTGCACCGACTGTGCCCTCCAACAGGTTCTTCTCGTTCTCCTTTTTTCGTTCTTTTTTTTTTTGGTGTTGCGGTGGGGGAATTTCTTTTTTTCGGTGAAACAAAGAAAGGGGGGAAGGATGTGGGCGGCGGAGGGCATCGGTAGGGAAGCACATTACTGTGCACATGAACAGTGCGTGAACAATAATCGGGATTTTTTTTAAGACTGTGCAGAGAGAAGGAGAACCAAAGGAAGGAAGCGGACAATGGGGGCTATGTTCTAGTGACGAGCGGCGGCAGAACGGTGGCAGGGATCAAAATTAGACACTAATATTGATTTGGTGCGGGACAGAGGAGGAAGGGGGTAAGGAGACTACCGGTGTCGCACCGGCAGCCCCCTAGTTGACAGTATCGGTACCGGTACGTACCGGCCAATACCGGCCCAGTATCGGCCGATACACCCTTTACAGGTATGGTATCGGTGTCGGCCGATACCTATACGTACCGGTATAAGCCGGTACTACCAACCATCCCCGGCCGACGCCGTTGTAGACGGCAACCCTTGATGCCGGTGCCGTTGCTACTTCCGTCGTAGCCCTCTTCTGTTGCTGCCTCCGCCGACCATTGTTGGAGCTACAGCCGTCGCCGGCCACTGCCGCCGTTGCCATTGCTGCTGCTCGCATGCAGCTCCTCTCTCTCTCTCTCTCTCTCTCTCTCTCTCTCTCTCTCTCTCACGTTCTATCCCCTGTGGTTAGGGTTGGAGGGGGTAGGCAAGAAAGAAGGGCTAGTGCCCTTTTAATTCAAACTTGGTCAACAAGGTTTGACCCGGTCCACCCTGTGCAGCCCTATTAAACCTAGTCAGCACTAAGTCCAGAGGAGGTTCGAGCCACTTTGGCTATCTAGTTCAAGCTCCGGTCTAGACCAGGATCCTGTACCTTAATTGAGCCATCTGGTCCAGTCCTGGTCCGAACTAGGGTCCTACTAGGTCCGAGCCAAGGCCTATTTGAGTCAGCTATAGTATTATAAGTGGTGCAATAGGAGTTCTTAGTGTACCAACGTCGCCGGGGAGTCATCTAAATCCCGATTCGTGCACCGTTTGCACCGATCGATTCATCTCAATGAGGCCAACCTTGTTTCAGCATATTGTTGTCCCGACTATGCCTTGTTTTCCATGTTCGCCTCTGACAATCGCATTGGTCGCGTAAAGGCACCTCTGTGTTCTGTTTTGCACGCCGATCGCATCGATGGCATCCTGGTCGCGAGGCGGATCTCATCCAATGTCACACCCACCAGTAATGCATCATTTTGCGTGCTGCCCCTACATGTTGAGGTACCACTTCCTTATCTTTTAACACTGAGTTTCTTTTTCACAACCAGGATTTGTTTACCTAATGGGTCAAGTGCCAACCTGATTTTTAATGACATGTTCAAAGAAAGCTCCATGTCCAAGACTGTTGTTGATTTCTCCCAAACGGGTGAAAGTGTTGTTGAAACTGACAGTGTCTTTGTGGAGTTTCACAAGCAATTCGGAAGGTTCTGTACTTTGATGGTACATGGGCTAACATCTTCTCTTCAGATAACCTTACCATTATTGTTGGCCAAGAGTGGATGGAAGAGCACCATGCCACTTTCGACTCAGAGCAACCCAATTACATTCTCCAACCAGTGCACTTTGATAAATTTTGCTTCACCAGCTCTAATCCTAATCCGATTAACAGCAAGCCAACTTATCCAGAGGAAATTGAAGATGTAGTTTGTGAGGCCGACCCAACATTGAATGAGAAATATGACAATAAAATAAAAAAGATACACTATAAAATCGATCCAGCAGTTGCAGATGAGTATTTTGAAGAGGTTGAGTCCAAGATGTCTCGTAATGACATCCTTGTTGTTGAACCACAATTAGATGTAATTCTTGATGTCCACTTTAAGGCTGGTTCCGCATTCATAGCTGAGCAGAATGAGCTGAAGTAGGAAGAGGCAACCATAGAAGTGGACGATCAGTCGAAGATTGTTGAGACAAAATCGGCTAGCATGATTTTGACGACATATGGAGCGATCTTGAGCCTTACTTTCTACCTCAAGTTGGAGTTTTCTTCTGCATGGTGACCTCAACAGCATCAGCCGTACATCATTGTTTTGTTGTTCTTACCATCTCCCTATGGATATTGCCACACTTCAAAACTCCGGGACAAGTTTTCTCCAACCAGGAGAGAATGATGGGAATCCAAGACTAGAGTAAGCTTTATTATGCTCAGAAGCTTCCAAAAGTTTGTCTAAAGTGTAGAATATTTTTAGAGGAGTCTATAGATATTTTATTTGGCACATTGGAACCCGTTTAGTATTTTTTTATTTTTCATGAATTTTAAGTCCGTCTTAAAATTAGGTAATCGGGTTTGAGTCGGAAAGGTCTGTAAACACCATATATACAGATATATGATCTCTTTTCCAATTATGGATGATTATTATTGCGAATTTTGAGTAAATCTTTTGGTGCGACAAAGTTGAATCTGCCTTGCAACGGAGAAGACAATCTTGCGACGGAGTTGAATATGCCCTGCAACGGGACCAGGTGTGACGGCCAAGCCGCCGATGCGACACCGGAGGCCTCCCCAATGCTGGTGCGATACTGGTAGTCTCTCCAAACCCTTTCCTCCTCTGGCCCCCATCAAATACGCCCCACATGTTGTGACACTTCGGTGCCTTAGCTTTTATCCGAAGTGGGTGGGGTCAGGAGAAAAAAGGAAACTTTCTTTTGGCGAGGTTGGGGTGGCTGAAAGGTTCTCAGGCTGTCAACCACCCATGGGGTGGTTGAAGGGATCCCAGCCACCCTTGTAGTGAGTGGTGGCTAAGATCACTACGCCCATCACAACAAACAAGGGAGTTCCACAATGGGCAGGATCCCTGCAGACTGCCCAGCACACCCCACCCAACAAACAACCTGTTAGCCCAATGTAAATAAAGATCCTCCTCGCTAATATGCATGCACATATACATAAACATGCATGTATAATATGTACTCATCTACTCACTTACGCCGTAATAAAAAAACAGAACCATGTCCAAGATTGATAGTGACTGCTTTCCAGAAAATGTTAGTTCTTGCCCTTACAAATCTCCAACATTTTGACAAGTTTCACATTTCTAGAGTTCCAATAACAAGTGTCAAATCTTAACATATTTTACATGTCTGCCAGACAGACACATGCCATAACAGATGCCTAAAAGGTTTCAGAAGTGTACCTGGTCTTAGAAAGAAAGTCGATTCTACCAAAAATGGTACATGTCATCACTATGTACCGTACTCCACCTATAATTACAAGATCTTCCTAAGGTTCCCATGCCTGTTACTGGAACCTGGTATCTCCAGATGCAGGCACAATAATAAAAAGCATGCACCATGGTTGTATAACTTAAGCCAATGCACATTTAGAACAAATGAATATGGTTCTATGATGATTGTCACCACCAAGAGATGACTTTTCTCTTTTTGCTACCATGATTTGGCACACAAGCACAATTATGTCTTCATAAGCAATTAGTTAAATGACTAAACCATGGCCACATTTCAATGGAGATATTGCATCGTGTTTATCATGTAACACCCCTCAAAAATAGTTAAGTTGTATCTCTAAACATCCAAAACCTTTTCGAATATTAGCTCAATTCTTTAAAAGAACTCCGTGGTATTAAGCGTGCTTAGTCGGGAATAGTACCGAGATGGGTGACCACTGGGGAAGTCCCCGCTCCGGAGCCAAAACAGACAATACTTTGATGTTGTGGAGTACAGGACATTACAAAATAGTATCAGAGCCATGACACCAGTCGAAAGTGTGAAAGCTAAGTGCCATATGGGGCAAAGTGCTACACCCTGGGAGTCACCTCTTGAACCCATATTGGACAAACTGCTACATGGTAGAAGCCACCTCTTAAGCCTATGAGAGCGACCTCTAGAGTACTACCTACCTAATGGTTTATTTGTAGGCTACGTAAGTAGCGACAAAGACGTCACTTATATAAGGAGGGTAAAATGTAACACCCCTCATATATAGATAAGTTCTATTTCTAAACATTGAGGCACCTTGTCAAGTATTGGCTCAGTTCTTTATAAGAACTTTCTAGTTAAGCATACTTAATCGGGAGTAGTACCGAGATGGGTTACCATCCAGGAAGTCCCCACTCTAGAGCCAATTACTAGTAAAAAGGACAAATCCACGAGGCTCATGGGTCAAAGCAGACAATACCTTGATGTTGTAGAGTACAGGATGTTACACATCATTTGTCCATATCAACTGCATGAAAGCTCCACAAATTTTTCAAGGAGTTCCCATCAGCTACAGTACATGACTATATACATTATAAGCCCAATGGGTGGTGTATCCAAGTAGAAGCTGAGAACAGACTTTTCTCTTCTTTTTTTCAAAGAGAAAACAATTGATGATTTCTTCTGTCAGAAATAAGATAAATAGTACAGTGTCCTTTGTGCATTTATACTTTAAGCATAGTGATTATTTTATGGTCATGATTCATGCAATCACATCAACAAGTGCATTAACAACAAAAGAAAAGGGAAATAAATGTTCCTTCTCTTCAGAAGCTTTGATCGAAAAACCCTAAAATGATGCATATCAAATCCGAAGGTTTGACAATCTAACCAGAACAACAGTGAAAAGAATTTTAAAAAGCATCCATATAATTGAAAATAATAAAAAATATTCAGAAATATAGTGCCCATAAGTGGCTGTACGGTCGCAAGGTCAACCTATTTTCAGATGCAGCAATCTAGAAAAGATGCACAGAGGAGGAAGGGACCAAGGGCACATCTACATATGAATATATAGGTAAACAAGAGTGGCAGAATAACGCTTATCACAGTGGTTGGAAGCATACCGAGTAATGATGTTCACCATAGCACGAAAGGCTGCAACCTGAAAATTGAAGGAAAAAAAGTTCAGAAGATGATAACCACAGTGCAACAATTTTTCAGAAAACAAGTGGCAAGCGCTGTTGATACAGTACGAAGCAGGATTTTCCTCATACAATAACCAGAAACCAGATTGTTATTACACAAAGGTTAAAGGATTAGTCATCAAAGTACCTGCAGAGTCTCACCACCATCACCGATCAGGTGGAGAAGCATATTAAGTATTGGTTGGAGAAATTGCAGTAAAGCAGTGGAATCAACATTCTTCAGACTGTTGATGGCCTGCAAGAGAGACACCATCTACTGATAAACAAAGTATTCTTTTCTATTGCTAACAGTGTCAGATATAAAAAAGAACAAGCACATGTTACCTTCGCACAACAGAAGAACAAGAACATCTAATGCAGGAGACTAGGTGTGAGACCCCACCAAAAACATAAAAGGACATGTACCCAATTAATAAAAGATAAGCGGTTTAAATATAAAACTTTTCATTTAAACTTATAAGTTATTGGGCCTAAGCCCACATACTTAATGGGCAGTTAATGGGGTCCATTAATGGGCCTAAATGGACCCTAATAAAAGTCCTTAATAGGCTATAGGCCTAATCGGGCTTAAAATAAAAGGCCCTAATGGGCCTGCATAGACCAGGGCCACTTGCAGGCCCAATGGTGACACCGCCCCCACTTTTTCTGCCCACCACCCTTACCCTCTATATAAGGGGGGTACGGGGGGGTTGGCATGGGCAGCCAGCAGGGGCAAGGAGAGATGGGGAGAGAGAGAGAGAGAGAGAGAGAGAGAGAGAGAGAGAGAGGGGGGGGGGGGGGAGAAGGTAGAAGGGCAGGCAGCCGGCGGCAGGCCAGCAGTGGCACGGCGGCGGTCCGGCGGCAACGTGGTGGCGGTCTTCTTGATAAGAGGTAGGGTGATACTCCCTATGACTATCCTTGTTACTTATGGTATAGGAGTAGGAAAAAATATATGATTTTAGGGGAGATTACGTTTAGTTAAATTATGATTTAAGGGGATCATGGGTAATTTTATAATATATAAAAATAAATTAAGTATGCCGCTAGCATAGATAGAGACATGGTTCTAATTTGATTTATTAATGTTCTATTGTCAAATAGAGGCATGATTTTATTATAGTTTTGGTTTGTTTTGACAATGTTATTATTATCAAAAGTATGTTATGTTTTGATAAATTTAAAGATCCTAATCCTATGATGAAAGCATATGAACCAAATAGGGGGTTAGCTCGAAACTAGAGTTTTTCAATCACAAAAAGATGATTAAAACTTGAATTATGAAATGCCTATGGAAATTTACACTGGTTAAAAGGGTTTATGAAATAATGGACCAAGTCCATCTAAATTCATATGATTTATAAAAGAAATATGACATTGGAACCTTAAACACCAAAAGAGATTTAAAGTTATACTTATATAATATATATTATGTAGTAAAGAGAATAACAAAGCCTTTATGGCTCTAATGACCCCATTGAGGGGGATAAAGATTATAGAATTCAAATAAACAAATGGTGTCTTCAATGATGATGGTGAGTTCTTATGACATGAATCACCAATGATTTCTACACTAACTATTCTTTTTATAAAAGAAAGAAAGTGACATCATCGCTAGCGGGACGACAGCATGCCTTCTGAGGATAAGGGGACATACGAAAATCTCCCTAACGATGTGTGGTGCCGCGGCACAGAACATCCCTTCTTTGCTTACGATTTTAGAGTCTAGGTTCGGGACCTCGACTAGACAGGAGACAGAATTCCTACTTGAGTGCACTCATAGGCTGAGGCGTGGACGATGCAGTAGGAGTGAGTGAGTACATTGCAGACCCGGCTAGCCCTTTCTAGCCTTCCTGATGGATTTCCGAAGACTTACTAGGTTGGGTAGTTGTTGGGTGATAGGTGCGTCGGAGGAACGGCCTATTCACCATACGACCTGTTAGTGGATGATTATTCTTGTCACTTCAAGTTGAAGGATGAGTCTCATGACCACGATACAGACAATACTGACGATTCATAGACTCATTCATGAAACTCTAAGATGATTATATATATATATATATATATATATATATATATATATATATAATAACAATAGATCATTTGAGGATGAATCTGCCAACATTAAGAGAGCACAAATTGTATGCCAAATTCAGTAAATGTGAATTCTAGCTGGAAAAAGTGCAATTTCTAGGGCACATGATTTCAAGAGAAGGCATAACAATAGATCCTGCAAAGGTTGAAGTAGTGCTAAAATGGGAACATCCTAAGACTATAACAAAAGTTCGAAGTTTTCTTGGCTTGGCAGGATATTATAGAAGATCTATCAAGATTTTTCATCCAATGCCAGTTCTCTGACAAAATTAACTAGGAAAGGAGTGTCGTTTGTATGGAGTAAGGAATGTGAAGACAGTTTTCAAGAATTGAAGACACTCCTCACTACAGCTCCTATACTCATAATTCCTTCTGCATCTGGCGGTTTTGTAGTATATATGGATGCGTCCAAAAAGGGTTTGGGTATTGTGCTGATGCATAATGGTCATGTCGTAGCTTATGCCTCGAGAAAGTTAAAACCACATGAAGAAAATTACCCAACTCACGATCTTGAGTTAGCAGTTGTTGTCTTGGAGAGACTACTTATATAGTGAAAATATTGAAGTTTTCACATATCACCAAAGCTTAAAATATATGTTCTCTCAGAAGGACTTGAATTTAAGACAAAGGCGACGGATGGAATTTATTAAAGATTATGATTTTGAGATTGCTTATCATCCAGAAAAAGCCAATATAGTTATTGATGCCTTAAGTACAAAGGCGATGATAGCTCACATGATGATGAATGAAGAGAAGTTATATGAAGAAGTGGTGGAATCCACCTTTGAGACTGTTAATAGTGCATCCAAAGGCGAGATAGCCCTAGTCTGGCAGTGAAACCCAACCTATATGAGAAGATTGTTGAGACCCAAAAAGCATATGAAAATCTCTATCAAATACTACAATATCCAAAAGTGGAAATAGGCGACGATGACATTGTGAGATTTAGAGGAAGACTGTGTGTGCCTTCAAAAGAAGAATTAAAAAAAGAATTATTAAATGAAGCACATAAGTCTAAATTTGTTATTCATCCTAGAAGCATGAAAATGTATCATAATATGAAAAAGAACTTCGGTGGTCAAAGATGAAGTCAGATATTGCCAGCTTTGTAGCAAGGTATCTGATATGCTAGCAAATCAAGACTGAACATCAAAAGCATAGGGGATTGTTGCAGCTGCTGGAAATTCCCGAATGGAAATGGGATCGCTTTACTACTGATTTTGTAGTAGGTTTACTTAGAACTCCAAAAGGATACGATAGTATTTGGATTTTGGTTGACCGGATAACAAAAACAACACATTTTCTTGCAATTAAAAATTCTTAGACACTGATAGATATGTCAAGTTAT
The DNA here is from genome assembly GCA_030544215.1 of Zantedeschia hybrid cultivar. Taxonomy (NCBI): domain Eukaryota; kingdom Viridiplantae; phylum Streptophyta; class Magnoliopsida; order Alismatales; family Araceae; genus Zantedeschia; species Zantedeschia hybrid cultivar. Next base: position 18,222,650 of record JARZZO010000005.1, read on the forward strand.
ATATTAAAGAAATAGTGAGGCAACATGGCGTTCCAATTACTTTAGTGTCTGATCAAGATCCCAAATTCACATCTAATTTTTGGAGAAGTTTTCAAAAAGAACTTGGCACCAAACTGGCCATGAGCTCAACATACCATCTAGAATTAGACGGTCAATCAGAAAGAACTATTCATACTCTAGAAGATATGTTGAGGGCCTGTTGTTTACAATGGAATAGTACATGGGATGACCATTTACCATTGATAGAATTCACTTATAATAACAGCTATCATGCAAGCATTGGAATGGCACCTTATGAAGTCCTATATGGAACACCATGTAGATCACCTTTATATTGAGATGAGGTAGGGGAAAGAAGAATAAGTGGACCTGATTGTGTCCAAGAATGCATTGATAAGGTAAGATTGATAAGCCATAAATTAGAAGGAGCGCAAAGCAAGCAAAAAGATTACGTAGATGCTCGAAGGGCGGCCCCTTCAGTTTGAAGTGGGAGACTGTGTTTGTGAAGATCTCCCCGACCAAAGGCACAATGAGATTTGGGAAGGGTGAAGCTAAGCCTGTGTTACATCGGGCCATTTAATAAGATCATCAAGCGAATTGGGGAAGTAGCCTATTAGCTTGCCTTACACCCGAGTCTTGCAAATATAAAAAACATACTCCATGTATCAATGCTAAGGAGATATGTGCTAGATCCCTCCCATGTACTGGATTATACAGGCATTGAGGTTGCGCATGATTTGTCAACTCTTGAACATCCGATTGGAATCCTGGGTCGTAAGGAGAAAAGATTACGAAATAAGGTAATTCAACTTGTGAAAGTAGTATGGCAACATCGCACCATTAATGAAGCTACATGGGAACGAGAAGACGAGATGAAGGAACAATTTGCATCTCTATTCTGAGACAGTAATTTTAATGACATAATGTTTCATATCTGTAGTCTTTTATGGAAATAACAATGATAATAATATTATCAATATTTTGCTCTGATTATTGACATGAAATTTCGAAGATGAAATTTTTATGAGGGGAGGATGTCATACCCCACCAAAAGCATAAAAGGACATGTACCTAATTAATAAAAGATAAGGGATTTAAATATATATATTTTTTATTTAAACTTAATAAAGTTATTGGGCCTAGGCCCACATGCTTAATGGGCTGTTAATGGGGTCCAGTAATGGACCGTAATAGTAGGCTTTCGTGGGCCAAATTTATAGGCCTAATGGGGCTTAAAATAAAAGGCCCTAATGGGCCTGCCTTAACCAGGCCCAATGGGGGTGGGGGGCCTCCCACCGCCATACCCCCCCGCCTTTTGCCCACCGCCCTTCCCCTCTATATGAGGCAGGGGGGGGGGGGGGGGGGGGGGTGGCTGGCATGGCAGGGGCAAGGTGAGAAGGGGGGCAGGGGGGAGAGAGAGAGAGAGAGAGAATGGGGGAAGAAGATAGAAGGGCAGGCAACCGGCGACAGGCCAGCAGTGGCACGACGACGGTCGGGCGGCAGCGTGGTGGCCGCCTTCTTGCTAAGAGGTAGGGTGATACTCCCTATGACTATCCTTGTTATTTATGGTTTAGGAGTAGGAAAGAAATTATGATTTTAGGGGAGATTATGTTTAGTTAAATTATGATTTGAGGGCATTATAGGTAATTTTATAATATATGAAAATAAGTTAAGTATGCCACGAGCATAGATAGAGACATAATTCTACTAAAGCTTTGGTTTGATTTAATAATGTTCTATTTTCAAATAGAGGTATGATTTTAGAGCACTGCTAGGGTGACAGGAAAAGTTATCCACTTTTCTTACCCCTTCAAAAGAAAGAATCCAAGTGAAGGAGGTTTTTACAAATTACCTGGTAAAAATGCAACAACATTTTAAGGGGTTGGTCTTTCTTATTCACCCATGTCAGCTGGGTAAAATAAATGGGGAAGCTTTCCCGTCGTGTTAGCATTATCCATGATTTTATTATGGTTTAGGTTTGTTTTGACAATGTTATTATTATCAAATGTATGTTATGTTTTGATAAATTCAAAGATCCTAACCCTATGATGAAACCATACGAATCAGCTAGGGAGTTACTCCAAACTGGAGCTTTTCCATCACAAAAAGATGATTAAAACTTGAATTATGAAATGCCCATGGAAATTCACACCGGTTAAAAGGGTTTATGAAATAATGGACCAAGTCCATCTAAATTCATATGATTTATAAAAGAAATACGACATTGGAGCCTTAAACTACAAAAGAGGTTTAAAGTTATGTTATACTATATATATTATATAGTAAAGGGAATAACAAAGCCTTCATGGCTGTGATGACCCCATTGAGGGGGATAAAGATTGTAGAATTCAGATAAACAAATGGTGTCTTCTATGCTAATGACAAGCTCTTATGACATGAATGACCGATTATTTCTACACTAATTATTTTTTTATAAGGGGACGATGACACGCCTCCTGAGGATAGGGGACGTACAGAAAGCTCCCTAACGATGTGTGGCACCAAGACACGAAGCATTCTTCTTTTTGTTACGATTCCAAAGTCTAGGTGCGGAATTCCTACTTGAGTACACTCATAGGCTAGGGCGTGGACGCTACAGTAGGCGTAAATGAGTACATTGCAGACCCACCTTAGCCCTTTCCAGCCTCTCTGGTGGATTTCCGAAGACTTACTGTGCTGGGTAGGCTGTGGGGGTGGTAAGTGCGTCGGAGCAACGGCCTACTCACCATACGACCTGTTAGTGGATGATTATCCATGTCACTTTGGGTTGAAGGATGAGTCCCGCGACTACGATATTGATGATTCATGAACTCATTCCTGAAACTCTACGGTGATTTTTTATATATATATATATATATATATATACAATGAATAGTCTTATATATTCTTTATCCTTACCACTAGAATATAAGTACCATTAAATGCAATAATAAAATAATTGAAAGAAAAATATGAAAATTATCTATGTTAAATTACGGATGTTGTTCATTTTACGTCTGTTTCTTGTGGTAATCATATATAAATTGCACGTGTCCTTTCGCATTTCACAAAGGTAAGTATAAGCATACATCTATAAGAGTGAATAAATGGCTAGTGTGTGTGTTTGTAGGATATCGTAGGGATGTAAATGATCCCTACTAAAGATTTAGTTACAAGGTTCTCATAACTTTCAAGTAAAAAGGAACAGTGAAGAGGGACAGCTTGAGTTGAAGAAGGCGACGCTAGAAGAACTCACCTTTTGTTTTACGGTCAGTTGTGTCTTAGTTATGTGATGTAATGTTCACTTTGTAGTTGTTGGGTCCAGTAGTATAATGTACTTGTTAGATTGTACTATTGTTCTATGTTTGCTCAGTGTGTAATCATGGACATGTATGACTAATGAATATTACAGTTTGTACTTTTATTATTTCCCTTGTGACATGGTTAATGTATTCTTGAGATTTGTACATGAGTTCAGCAAAAGATCTTGGGTAAGTAAGATTCTTAATATAGGTAACGGATCAATTAATTGGGAATTTCGGATTGATCCTCCCTAGGGATGTAATTTGGGCGGGCTGGGCTGGGTTATGCGGGAATTTCGATTTAACGCAAATTCAAAATAGTCCAGCCCAATTTCAGCCCAGCCCAAATTTAGCTCAAATTCAACCCAAAGTCAGCCCAAATTCAACGGTGAGTGGATTCGGCTGGGTTGGGCTGGCCATATTTGTAGCTAGTTTCTTAAAAATATTCTACCTTTTGTATGAAGCAATGTAAAAGTCAATGGATCAAACCGGGCCAGCCCGCTTTCGGCCCAACCCAGCCCAAATTTGACTAATCTCAACCCATATTTAGCCCAACCCAATTTAGATAATTTGGGTCAATCTAATGTAATGTGGGCTGGGTTGGGCTGGGCCACAGGCTGGCCCACCCAATTGACACCCCTAATCCTTTATCCCTAGTAGTGGGGACATTACACTAGGAGGCGATATTTCCGGCCAAGGCTAGTTGGGATGGGGATCCAGGGGTCAGCTGAGACAAAACTGATACAGGTTGGCCATGAAGTTTTTAGTATATTTATAACTATTAGGACAAGTATATAATATTCTGATCATGGTTGGCAGTACCGGCCGATACCGGTACGTACCGGTATCGGCCGGCACCGGTACCCTGGGTATCGGCCGGTACCAGACCGGTACTGGGCCGGTACCGGCCGGTACGTACCGGTACCCACCGATACCGGTACCGGTACTGCCATCCTTGATTCTGATACATTAAAGGTATAAATTATATTATAAATATTTTTCTAGTAAGAGGTTGCCTATAAATGTTACCCCTTTTACCCTCCCCAATCCCAATCACAGGGATAAGAAGAAGAAACAAGTGAAAGAAAAGGAGAAGAAAGGAAGAAGAAAAAAAGAACTGTGTCAAGGACCTGTAAGGAAAATATAGGGATATTTGTCCTATTACCTAGAGTCTTTGGTTTTAATAAAAGAATTTAAAAATCAACAGAAATAATACTGAAGGCATTTATTTTGGGGTTACAAATATGTCAAGGGCAAGCAGGGCAGCTGCGCAAGCTTTTTGGAAATCAAGAAGGTAAGCCTGCCACTCAACCAACCACAAATGGAAGGAGAGAGTTGCAAAGCTTAATCAAGGATACAACGGTTAAGCATGGTGCAGAGGATGTTTCTCCACATCAACATGGAGGTGGAAAGCTCATTATCTAAAGAGTCTCTATAGGTCAGGTTGAGAAGCGTGCATAGAGATGTCAAAGTGTAGTGGACTAAGTATTTATTCTTAATAGAATGTCATTTGAGTTCTTTCCCTTCTTGTGGAGGTTGATGTAGCTGGTCGGGGATTCTCACCTCACCATCTGATTGTACTACCTCTGTTTATCTTCATAAAATTGGTGATATAATCCACACTTCCTTTAAAAAAAAAAAATCAAACTTTTCCTAGAAAACGGGCCTTTACAGGGCCAAGATTTAATGCACCTAACAGGCCAAAAGTTTTGGGCTTTTACTATGCTCTCATTGGGCCTGAAAACAGCCTATCTAGTCCAGTTCTGTAACCCATGCCAGCCACACTTTAAGACCAGAGTAACACTTGTTGCACTAAGGGTCCCTGTTGCACTGATCCTCAGTACAGTGGGTAAATAAAAAAATATATATGTCCGTACAGGCCGATCCCCGAACGGACGACCCAAAAAAAAACTGAAAAATAAAAAACTGTTATTGGGCTCAGCCCATTAAGGGTTTTTTTACTGTTCATTAGGGCTCGGTTTTTTATTTTTTAGATGTTTTTTGGGTCATCCGATCGGAGATCGGCCTGTACGAACATGTATATGTATTTATATATATATATATATATATATATATATATATATATACACCCACTGCAATGAGGATCAGTGCAACAGGGACCCTCAGTGGAGCAAGTGTTACTCTTCAGACCAATCATGAAGGTAGCCAGGAATTTAAAGCAGGAATTTAAAGCCCTTAATCGGCTGGAAACTAGGCCCTAATGGGCCCAGTTAATGAACCAGCTGGGGCCCATTTACCCTCACCCCAACACCATCGATCTCCATCTGCGGTCTCCACCGCCCAAGCCCCTCTATATAAGCGAGGCAGTGAAGAGCCTTCCTCAGACCAGCACCCACCCAGCCTGAGGAAGGGAGAGAGTACACAACAGAGAGCAGGAGAAGAACAAGTGAAAGAGGCAGAGGAGAAGAAGAGAAAGGCACGGAGAGAAGAGAGTCAAGAGACGAGAAAAAACTAAAGAAAGAGAAGAAAGCTCCCCCCCCCCAAAAAAACAAAAAAAAACTGTCTCTGAGCATCGCATGTTGTGGCATAGAAGCAGCCCTGGTCCCTCACAGCCATCGATGACAACCCCCTCACAGGCAAGAACAGTGGCAGTGGTCACCTCGGAGGCAAAAAAACGGCAACGGCGGTACACCCTGCACCTGTCCCCACCACCTCCCCCTCTCTCCTCCCCCTTCCCCAAGCCAGGCCAGATTTTTCCATGCCTTGGCCTGGCCTGGCCCAGGCCTGCTTAATTGTAAGTTAACCAGGTCTGGCCCGCGCCAGCCTACAAGCATGCTGGGACAGGCCATGCTTAACTACACCTGATCCAGGGCCAGCACATTGACTGTAGTCTGACTACGGGGCTGGGCCCTAGCTTTGACTGTAGTCTCTTTAGCTCATCTCCCTTTTCAAGAATATAAATACAATTTGTACAAGTTGTTCTCATGCATATAGGGGGCTCATACTGTAATGCCCCGCCGACCCGGTTCATATAGCCAACTTACTTCGAACCAGCGGGTGCGCCACAGTAGGAACAACCCAAACATACACTTATTCCAGAGTGAGCACATACATACATCCATAACACCATGAATAAACCATCGTAACCACAAATTTGTACACTAATAATAAATATTGTAAATCACAATACTTATTTAGGATGTTTAAACTTATCCAAATTACATCTCAAGAGTTTTAACCAACTTAATTACATAAATTTTAAATCTAAAAATGAAACATACGTCTAAAGAGCAACTAGATCTTTTGACTTTAAGTCTCCCGCCCCACTGCTCAACCTTAGCTCATTTTTCTGAAAACTAGCTAGTGAGCAAGGGTAAGTCCCAACCAACTTAACAAGTTCATAACCCACAAAATCACAGATTTTCATACAATATATCATAAAAGAAAAAGACATGATAAATATCTAAATAACATGCATCATGATATTGTGTATACATGCTTATGCCCTAAACCCGTTCTTTAGCATCAAATCCTATCATGAGCAACTAAACATGATTTAAACTTAAATATGAACGTTAAACATCATAAGCCTAGCATGCATCTACAACATACATCTTAACATAACTTAACATGCCTCTATCATAAACTTAATATATCATGTATCTTGCTTCTTAACATACCATCATGCATCTTACTTCTTAACATGCTCAACTGAACATGATCACACATATCATCATCTTATCATTAATTTAACGGACAGTATCCAAACCACAACATGAGGTCATGTTGAACATGACATGCGGCCAGTGGTAAGGCAAATGTCCACTGACGCTTCCACTGCGCAGCAAGGGGACCCACCGGTCCCACCTAGATTGGAAAAGCCGTAGCCAGGATTTTACATGTTTGCCTCGGGTTTTATACATCCTTTAATTTAATGTCCGCCTGATAAGGATGCTCGTATGATTCGAACGCATAGACTCCTGAAGTGGCATTGTCCGTAACTGGGTAGACAAAGGATCCTAGAGGTGGCATCCACAAGTTCAAGGGTTGGCTCCACGCTATAGCGGCTTCACCTCTAAAGGTGGCCCTTTCCATAAGTAGCATTTTCCTCCCATCACAACCTACATGGCACTTAGTTCCTAAGCTACCGGTTGGTTAATCATCTTAACACATATATACGACATACTTAAACTATATGTAACTATTTTACCTTACATATGTTGAATATGCAAATATGCATGAATATCATCTTAAACATTTCATATAGATCTTTATACTTATAGTAGATAGGAAAATAATGCTGAAAATAGAATTTTCTACATAAAAATGTATATAGAGTCATGGTTAATCATCACTTGTCTCTTGCTTCACGCTAAGAAACTCGAAGAAGCTCGCCTAGGCAAGGCGAGCACTTACACACTCACAGCCTCTTGAAGATCCTCTTCGTGCAAGGCGTCCCGAACCAGAAGTCTCTCTCTCTAAGGCTCTCTAAACTTCTCTTTCTCTCTCTCTCTCTCTCTCTCTCTCTCTCTCTCTCTCTTGTTGGAATAACACCCATATTTATAGTTATAGATTTAGGCAACCAATTAGGGTTTAACAAGCATATGCTTAGGTGTCCCTCCCATCATAGCTTGAAGATAAGGACGAGGAATGGATGACAAGTGTCCGCTAAGGTGTCCCTCTCCATCATGGCTTGGAGATATGGATAAGGAATGGATAACAAGTGTATGTTGAGGTGTCCCTCTCCATCATGGCTTGGAGATATGGATAAGGAATGGATAACAAGTGTCTGCTGAGGTGTCCCTCTCCATCATGGCTTGGAGATAAGGATGAGGAATGGATGACAGGTGTCTGCTGAGGTGTCCCACTCCATCATAGCTTGGAGATAGGATAAGCAATGGATGACAAGTGTCTTCTGAGGTGTCTGTTTACATCATCACCAAAGGTCGAAGTATAATGATGGCATGGTGAAGTAGCATGGCGGGGTGGTATGGGGTAACTTAAGGGCCAAGTAATCACTATCTTACCCATTAAATTAAAATAATTATATATATACCCCTATCTTCTAATCTTCTCCATATAAAATTTTAGAGTCGTCCGTTTGGCAAACTGAAGATAGTTTTAGGATTTTAGAAAAATTTAACTTAAGACCCTATAAAGATTATCAATCACATTATTATCCTTAAAAACTTTATAATTGTATTGATAATTTTTAAGAATTTACAAATAAACCCATTTTACAATTATGTATATTTTCGTAAAATTCATTAACAACTTAATTACACTAAAATTTTATTAAAATTTTAAGTTAACTTTTTATGTAAACATAATTTCTTTGTGGGTCTTTACAGATACAGTGCACTTCTCGCCTTATTCTACTGATAGCAAAATTGAATTTTTACAGATTTCAAGCATCTTTAGCACCAAAACATTCACAAGAGAGTAATGGTAACTATGAGAAAAAAAAATAAAAATAAAAAAAAACCATTGGGCAGTCCAATCACACTATGGTGCGTGATCAGATGCCCCCACATATACGCCAGGCACCCTACGCAGAATGCAAGCACATACGACACCTTGCATGCCTCCATGTGAGATGTGGAAGGCTCCACATTTCATCCAGAGGCGGGTACTCATGAAGTTTAAGAATTTTTCAGGGGAAGGATCTCAGCGTCAAGGGTAGGTTGTGCAATTCCAGCATTCGGTTCCACACATAAAAGCGGGCAATAATACGTAGTGTTGTTCAGTCGTACCTTGAGTATGTGCCTTGACAATTTTTGTAATAAATCAGCTGCACTTGGATGTGTATTAATAAAATGAAGTTTTTTAAGTTTAACTATGCTCCCATTTGGATATCGGCAACGGCTTTGCATTCTAAAAATATTACTTTATCTCAAAATAAATCAATAGAGTGTGGGAGGAACTAGTGACCAAGGAACAAGTAGGGAGAAAAATAGGATACGGTTCTCCGAATTCCAGTCTAGAACCTCCTTCCTTTCTCGAAGTGGTACCCCACTATCAAATCCATTCTTCGAGCGGAGTCAACTCGAAGTCCATAGCTGTCAAGGAGGCGCACACGCCTAAGCAGCGCCTAGGCACAAAGGCACCCACACAAGAGCAAGGAAACCCACCACTTTTCTTGGGCCTAGGAAAGACAGGCAGGCATCTGCCTAAGTGGCCTAGGTGGCCCGCCCAGGGCGCTTGAGTGCCTAGCGGCATCTAGCATGGTTTGTCGTATTGTACAGGGTCGTGCCAACTTGTACGAGCCAACTTGTATCTGGGCGAGTTCGATCTGCTGGTAAGCACCAAGTCAGACCGGTTTATGCATAATGGATTGTTTTAAATTGAGTTTTTTCCATTTGATAAATAAATTTGTACTTTTTATATCAATTAATAGGATACATTTCTATAAAATATGGCTTAAGCTCATTACTTCCAACAAACTTATCCGCTTGACTCATGCGAGTCGGCCTGAAGCGGATTGGATCCAACTTGTATCTAGTAGAACCCGATCCAATCCGGATCCCCGAGTCGGCAAACCTTGGCACTTGGAGCCGATGTGTCCCAACCCGATAAGGCCCCTTTTAAACCCCTCATTTAGCATAAACCCAAGCCCCGACCCCTGACTTCCCGTCCCCCTCGCTCCCTTGTCCATCCGCTAGGGTTTCATTAGTGGCCTGCCACCACCGCCGCAATCTCCAATAGCCGCTGCCGCATTCGCCGATTGCCAATGCCGTCACTATCACTGTGTGCACCCTATCCCCCTCGCTCTTGCAGTCCATCTGCTAGGGTTTCTCCAGTGGCCGGCATCACTATTGTAATCTCCGGTAGCCGCTGCTGCGTTCACCAATCGTCGATGCCATCCAATGAGTTTGCACTCTCTCTCTCTCTCTCTCTCTCTCTCTCTCTCTCTCTCTCTCTCTCTCTCTCTCTCACACACACACACACACACACACGAATAAAAGAGGGCCGACGCCCCTCCCTCTCCCCTTCTCTTAGGCCCCTTCCCCGCAAGGATGGCAATCTCGGTATCGGTACCGGTACCGGTGGGTACCGGTACCGATACGTATCGGTATCGGCCGTATCGGCCGGTACCGGCCAATAAAAAATTAATAAAATTTTTCTTATTCTTTTTACTACAAAGACCGGTATCGGCCGATCTGGGGGGTATCGGTACCGGTACCGGCCGATACGTACCGGTATCGGCCGATACTGCCAACCATGCTTCCCCGTCTCTCTCTCTCTCTAAGATAACGGGGCTAAAGCCTCGTGTGATTGAAGCCCCCCTCCCCTCCCTCTCTAATCTTACATAAGAGGGCAGACCTCTCTCTCTCTCCCCCCTTTGACTGTGTACTGCAGTACACACACAGATAGAGGACCAAAGCCCTCTATCTCACTGTCTGTCTCTCTCATTCCTCTCTCTCTCTCTCTCTCTCTCTCTCTCTCTCTCTCTCTCTCTCTCTCTCTGCCATAATAAACACCTCACATACTCTACCTTTCTCTAATCTCATCTTCCTCACTCACACAATCTTCGTCTCACTATCTCTCTCAGTCACACAATGTCACTCTCTATCACAGGGCCGAACCCTGCTTCCCTCCCTCAATCAGTCAGTCCCTCTCTCTCTCTCACACACACACAAATAGAGGGTCATAGCCCTATTCACTGTCTCACAATCCAACTCTTACTTTCACTCTCACAATCCCCCCCCTCTCTCATGCACAGGGCTGTAAATTAATTTCTTTAAATTTTATCATGTTTGACATGTTCTTATATATTTAATTCAAGTGAATTGTTTCATGGGAGATTAATTTCTTTCAATTTTAATATTTATTGTGATTGATTTGTTTCATATACGTTCAAATCAACTATCTCATAGTAGATTAATTGCTTTCGATTTTCATATTAAAGTTGATTTTATTGCTATTTTTTATTTATGTTGACGAATCTACAATTAATATACTAATATTTAGTATACATTTTAAGGAGGTGCCTAAATCGCTGCTTAAGCGGCCCCCTTAACGCCTAAGCGCTTAGGCTCCCTAAGAACGCCTTGGGTCGCCTTGGCACCTTGACACTGGCTCCCTTGACTATGTTGTCATGTCTCCATCCACGACAACCACCGCCCGCCACACGACAACCTCTCCCTGGCAATGCCATCGGTGAAGGCGGCTAGACTGGCTGGCGGTATCGTGGAGTTCCCCTTCCCTTCGTAGAATGTAGTAGTAACGTCATCGAGAGCAAATTCGACCTATAAAGGACCGCTGACTGCATCTGGTCGTAGGAGATCCCCACCCTCTTACTATGGTTGTGCACCGACAAGCTCAACTTGAACATGGCAGAAAGTTGTCGAGGGAGCGGCACCAGATCCATTAAGGGAAGAGATTGAGGCATAAGAGACAGCAACTCAGGGTCATACGGGCAAAGGACCAGCCAGATGGCGAAGCTCACGAAGCCGATGAGGAGGAAGAGGGTGACGGTGGTGATGATGAGGCCGCGAATGAAAGTGGTGCTACCACTGCCACTACTGTAGGCGGCCATGAGTTCACAGTAGGGGTGGGGGACGTGGCGGCGGGGCGGCATAGTATGGAGAGGCTGGGTACGGGTAGGCGGTGTCGCAGGTGGGTACACCATGAGTAGTGGCGGGGTGGGGCGGCTGCGCTGCCGTGTGCACATCTGCACAAGTTTTGTGTCAGCATCTCTACACAAGCATGGCTGTGCCCAGATGGAAAGGGTTTGGAGAACGGTGAATCCAAAAGGTCTGGAAATTTCTCCAGATCCGATTAATCATGATCCGAAATGGACGAGCTTGGATACAGAAATTTCGGATCTGAAGTCAGATCGGATCCGAACCATAGTTTCTGCATCCCCAGGAACAATGGAAACGTATATAAAAGCGAAAGGTGGCATAGCATCAGCAGGGGCCTACAGCACATCAACAGCTGCAAGAAGCAGAAGCAGCAAGTGAATCCGGTGAAGGTCTTTTCTCTTCTCTCATTCTTCTAGGGATGGCAACGAGCCAAGCCAAGCCAAGCTTTGCCAAGTTTGAGCACTGCTCAGCCCAAAAAAGAAAAATCAAGCTCAAGCAGAGCCCAAGCCTTTGATCAAGCCTAGACCCAGGCTTAAGCTCAAGTGGAAAAAGGTCAGAGCTTAAGCTGAGGCCAAGCAAAGCTCACTGGGTCTAAAAACCCAATTATTTTGTCAGCCCAAACTGGATAGATGAGGTGAACAGGATGGGGGTCTCCATGGAAATTTGTTAAAAAAATGGAGGGTGGGGAGAAAAAAAAATCCATCAAAATTTAAGGAAAAAATGGAGAGAGAGAGAGAGAGAGCAAAATTCCAATCCTGATGTGGGACTAAAGTCCAAGCCGCGCTGCTGTGCGCGCATGCTGCAGGCCATGCAGGCGTGTGTGCAGCCCACCCACCCGTGGCATTGCAATGCAGCTGGGACTTTAGTCCCATATCAGAGGGAAAAGAAAACTATGGGACCCTATAAGTATCCAACAATTAATACAAACCTGTGCCCATCTAGACCCCTGAGTCTAGGTAAACAAGTTTGCATGGGTTTGATGTTAAATAAACACAAAATTAATTTCAACATTTTAACATGAGCCAGCTCAATAAACATAAACATAATTTCAATATTTTAACATGAGCCAGCTCAATAAACATAAACATAATTTCAATATTTTAACATGAGCCAGCTTGCGAGCTAACAGAGCCAAGCTCGGTAGAACTTGGACTCCGCTTCTTTGGTTAAACGAGCGATCTCCCAGACTCAAGCTCCACTCATTTAACTCAACAAGTCAAGCTCAACTCAAGCCAAGCCCAACTAGTTGCAAGAGGCTCGGCTCGTTGCCAGCCCGACTTCCAGAAGGTGTCAGGGTAAGCAGCAAATGGGATCCAAGAATTAAAAATACTCTTTAAAAGGGCATTTCCATAGTCAGGACATTTTGGACTGAATGTCCTTTTTTTAACATCTAGGAGAGGACCAGGATGATTCCATATCCAAGCTGATCAGGGTTGCATCAGCTGATCCTGTCTGATCCTCCCCTGAAGCATATTGAGGTAGCATTAAAAGAGTCAGAATCTGATCAGAGTGGCTAAATCCAATCCAGATCAGTCGATTCAGATCTGATTCCACTGATTGTAAGAACCATGCTAAGGCTCTGATTAGTGTTAATTCTTGCTTAAGATTTTCTTGTTGAAGTGAGGTTTTTCTTTGTTGCATTTCTTTATATAATATAATAGCCATCTAGAAGTCAGAAAAAAAGAGGATCCCCCAGGAGATCATTGTTGTTTTTTCATTTCAATGACACAAAAATCTAGCACAATAATCAACGTCTAGGATAAACCAGTCTTAAAAGTTCAACCGGCCAACCAAAATGTCTTACTCATTTCACTCGCTATAGTCAAGAACTTTGCCATCAATAGCAGCAAACAAAGGCTGACACAGTTACATAAATCATAAGGCACATCATTGTGGTCAAAGATGGACATCAACAAGTAATGTTTCCCTAAGAGGTATATAATTCCCACCGTGCGAGTCTGGGAGGCAATTAAGAATAAATGGATTGACAAATTGACTGGAACGCAATGGCCAATGGGACCAGCCAGACCCCCATTTTCTTCTGAAATCAACTAACAGTAAAGTAAAAGCATGGGAATAATTTTAAGAAAATTAAATGTCAGCCTGGAAACAGCGAAATTAGACAGAATAAATTTAACCAATGGTATGGCAACACTCTACATCATCTGTACTGAAATTCCGGCTGGGGAGGAGTATGGCACATGCGAGACTTTGTGATAGATATTCTTTCAGTGCAAGTTTGATAGTCAGCAAGTATGATAAACATCTGGTTTCCGATGATGCAGTATATAAGAATGCTTCTAAGGCAAGAAAAACTGCCAATGTATACCAAAAGTGTCCACTTAAAATTTTCTAAGTCATGAACACACAGAAGATGAGACACTTTGTCATCAAAAAACATATGGATCACACAAACACTACCTCAAGAAGCTCAGATCCCCATGGAGGACTTGTCCGAAGCATATGCCTGTCATACTCCAGGAAGAAATCTCTGATTCTCTCATTAATTGGATACAAAGAGGAGCATAACTTTAAACGCAACTTGAAAACATTTTTCCCATCCTCCAAATAATCCAGTCTCTCCTGCAAGGAGGTTAATAGGAGAACTTACATCAACAGGTAAAGGAACTCAGTCATCCAGAAACAGCTTCATGCAGTGATATCCTTAGGGATATTCCGTCTATTAATATGCAGGCTCAAGAATACATTTATCTATGTCAAGCACAATGCAGCTTTGTCAAAAAAGAAAACAAGAAAATAAAGAATAAAAAAGAACCATACATGCCAGCAAACATGCAAAGCTATCATGTGAACAATATATACACAAACAAGCAATTTTAAGCAGGCTGGCGCCATGCATGGATAACAGTAATGTGTTACTCAGGAAAGTGGTTAATAGATGACACAATGTTACCTTGCAACCATCCTGGAGATAATGTGGGGCCAACTCTTTCAGTAAAGGCAAAGATATGTCAGACTGCAACCTGTCAATAATATCCTAACATAGTTAATCCTAACAAGTTGAACCAAGAGCACAAGATAACTAAGGCACAAAAACAAGTTGAACCAAGAGCACAAGATAACTAAGGCACAAAAAGGAAAATTTAGTGACTATATTCAATCAAATCCAATCTACATCTAATTAAAGATCACAGCATATTAATGTGATGGCATCCTTCAATAAAACTTTAAACCAATGTTCATCACATTAACCACAACCATGGAAATAACTCAGAGGGAGTGATCAGCACATGTGACGAAAGCAACCCATTAGGATTTTAAAATTCCCATGTCGATGCCATCACTCAAAGAGAGGGATGGATCCCCCAATTTGCACATCCAATGAAAGTAAACTGATCTGGCCAATCCAACAGAAGTCAGCCAATCCAATTTAAAAGACAAAAAAAAAAATCTGTTTCCATAAATAAACAGAGCCTTTTATAACTAAAAACCATGTTTAGAAATAAAAAGGCATTTATACAAACATAGAATTATGTGACATCATTTTTATAAAATTTCACCAACTTCAACCCAAATCACCCTGCTCTCTCACCCTCTACTCTGTCCGGCAGCCCCTATACTCCAGTGACTTCGGTACACTTCCCACCCACCCACACACCCCAACCATTCTGTCAGCCCCCCCCCCAAAAAAAAAGTCTCTCTCAGATTCTCTCCACCAACATCTCTCTCTCTCTCTCTCTCTCTCTCTCTCTCTCTCTCTCTCTCTCGCGTGTGTACTCTCCACTCCCTCCCCGCTCTCTCTCTCTCTCTCTCTCTCTCTCTCTCTCTCTCTCTCTCTCTCTCTCTCTCTCTCTCTCACACACACACACCCCTCACCCCAGTTGCCTTACGTCTCTGGCTACGTAGAGTAACATTGCCCTGACTCTGGTATAAGCAGGGGACATTTAACAAAATTTCGTCTGAAGGAAATTTCATGTGATTTTTCAGGAAGATAAGAGTGTAAAACCCCTGCACTCTGCCAACATGATATCCCGAGCGAGTTAGCGACCACCGGCTACATGGGAGCTGGAAACCACCTCAAGCACATATCATTGTTTAACTGTATGAACAGAATAAAGCTATCATCTTATTTTGCACAGTAAATGCATTGGTATCATTTCTAAGCTGTAGGAGGAGAGGAATAATTCAGATCCAAATATATCATATGTGCCACTGTGATCCTAAATTCCCAAGAGTTTAATGGTGTTTAATAAGGCATCAGGACACCGCGAACATTGTTCTTCACATTGGCATATAGTTATAAGGTATTTTATGACCTTTTATATTTTATTTGAAGAGTTAAATTAGGTTTAAACTCCGCCTAGGTATGAGCCTCTTGTGCTTAACCGATCCCAAGTCCGGATAAAGGAGGAGGGTTGCAGTAGGTGACAACCAACGTAAAAATCTTGTCACATTTCATGATATGGATTCAATCAAAATTAACGTTGGGGCGTCCTCTACTTACGACGCACTGGACCGGAATATGGATGTAGTGAGAAATAGGCAAGGGTTAAGGGCATTCTCCGCAAACAACGCGCCACGTCGGCGTCCAGAGGTGGTGTTAAATGAGCAAGAGTTCACACATCATATACAAGTGTGGGTAAAGAAATTAGTCAATGGAACCTAACAGAGAATAGGACACAGGACAAACTTACCGAATGATAAATGTTACTACAGAAAGAATTCTAAGAAAGTGCAGGTTGAGAAGAGGATCAGAGTAGGTTCTTGGAATATAAGGTCTCTTACAGGAAAGTTGATAGAACTTGTTCACACCATGAAGAGAAGAAAAGTCAATATTACTTGCATTCAAAAGACTAAATGGGTAGGAGAGAAAAATAAGTAGGAAATACATGCTACAAATTGTGGTATACAGGAAAGGATAGAAATAAGAATGGGATAGGTATTATTATTGATAAGACTTTGAAGGATGCAGTGGTAGCGGGGAGGAGAGTAGACGATAGGATTATCCTAGTGCAATTAATTATAGAGGGAGATGCAATTAATGTAGTTAGTGCCTATGCTCCACAAGTTGGATTAGATAGTGAGAGTAAACGAAGGTTTTGGGGAAATATAGATGACCTTATACAGAGCATACCAAATGAAGATAATATCTTTATTGATGGAGACCTCAATGGGCATGTAGGAAGTTAACGTAAGGGTTATGAGAAGGTTCATAGAGGTTTTGACTTTGGGACTAGAAATGAGGAAGAAAAAAGTATCCTGAATTTTGCTATGGCCTACGACATTATACTAGCAAATACTCACTTTATAAAAAGAGAATCTCATTTAGTGACCTTTAAAAGTGGACAAAATAAAAGCCAAATTGACTTCCTTCCCACAAGGAAAATAAATCGCGCTTTATGCAAAGATTGCAAAGTTATCTCCGGAAAGGCCTTAACAAGTCAACACAGGTTAGTAGTCTTAGATATTAAGATCAAGAGATGGTCGGATACGTTTAAAAAGAAGATTGTTGCTAGAACAAGGTAGTGTGAATTAAAAGGGATGAAGCAAGTGATGCTTAAGAATGAACTTCTCAATATGGGTGATTAGAAGTAAGATTTGGAGGCCAATATTATGTGGATATATATATATATATATGGCCTCAAAGATAAGAAAAATAGCTGTAAAAGTGCTCGGAGAGTTTAAAAGACATGGCCCACCTGCGAAGGAGAGGTGGTGGTGGAATGAGGAGGTACAAAAGACAGTGAAGAAAAAAAGAGAATGATATAAAAGATTGCCAAAGTGTGATAATAATGAGACTCGTGAACAATACAAGATAACAAAAAAAGTTGTTAGTTGGACAAGAGCTCAGGCCTTTGAAAAGATGTATGAGAAACTTGAAACTAAGGAAGAGGAAAAAGATATTTATAAATTGGCAAGGATAAGAGAGAAAAGGTGTCGAGATCTTAACCAAGTTAGGTACATCAAGGATAGTGAAGAAAGGTTTTGGTGAAAGTGGAGGACATCAGAGAAAGTTGGAGAAGTTATTTTGACAATCTCATTAATGATAATCATAGTGGAAACATAATGGGCATAGAATGTACAACAGAGCATAATGTGAACTATATTAGGAAGATTAGATTTTCGGAAGTCAAGAAAGCATTAAAGAGGATGAAAGTAGGTAAAGTTTGGGGTCCTGATGGAATTCCTATTGAAGTGTGGAAATATTTAAAAGATGTAGGAGTGGAATGGTTGACCCGATTGGTTAACAATATCCTAGTCTCTAAGAAAATGACAAATGAATAGATGAAGAGCACTCATGTACCTATTTTTAAAAACAAATGAGACATACAGGACTGCTCAAATTATAGAGGAATTAAGCTCATAAGTCATACTATGAAGCTGTGGGAGAGAGTTATGGAACTGTTTACATTCTGACACAACTATCTCGGCCAATCAATTCGACTTTATGCCAAGTCGATCAACTATAGAAACTATCTTTCTCATTAGGAGTTTGATAGAGAAATATAGAGATATGAAAAAAGATCTACATATGGTGTTCATCGATTTGGAAAAGACTTATGATAGAGTTACAAGAGATGTCTTGTAATGGGTGTTGGAGCGCAAGAGGATATCTACTAGATACATACAAGTATTAAAAGACATGTATGAAGGAGCAACTACTAGTGTCCGCACGGTCGGAGGGGAAACAAGAGATTTCCCTATTTTCATTAGAGTACATCAAGGATCAACAATAAGTCCCTACTTTTTCGCATTAATTATAGATGATTTAATAAAGGATATGCAAGAAGGCATTCCGTGATGTAAGATGTTTGCAGATGATATTGTGTTGATCAATGAGACGCAAAAGGGAGTTAATAGAAAACTAAAGCTTTGGAAGAGCACCTTAGAGTCTAAGGGTTTCAGGTTAAGTAAAACTAAGACATAATACATGCATTGTAAGTTAAGTGAAAGTCGGATAGGCGAAAAGGAGGGAGTTAACTAGGATGGGATGGCAATCAATACCTTAAAGCACCCATTTCAAATATCTTGGTTCGATCCTCTAAAAAGACAGAGGGTGCGATGAGGATGTTAGCCATAAGATTAAAACACGATAGGTGAAGTGGAAACTTGCTACAGAAGTTTTGTGTGACCGCAAGATCGCAACGAAGCTAAAAAGAAAATTCTACCGTACAGTGATAAGACCTGCAATGTTATATGATAGCGAGTGTTGGGCGATGAAGGGGTAACATGTCTCCAAGATAAGTGTTGTCGAGATGAGAATGTTAAGGTGGATGTGCGGGCATACTAAGCTAGATAAAATTCGTAATGAGTATATTAGAAAAAAGGTAAGAGTGGTACCAATTGAGGACAAATTGAGAGATGAGAGACTGAGATGGTTTGGTCATGTTAGGCGTAGGCCTAAGGAGGCTACATTAGAAAAGTGGAGCATATTAGGAAAGAGGAGGGGAAGAAAAGAAGACGTAGACCTAGATTAATTTAGAAGAGGCTAGTACAATATGATTTAGAAGCTTTAAACCTTTCAGAAGAGATAGCCCAAAATGATTTAGAGTGGAGACAGAGAATCCATATAGCCGACCCCAATTATTTGGAATTAAGACTTCATTGAGTTGAGTTGAGTTAAATTAGGTCTAGTGGTTCTTTCTTATTATGCTCGCATGGTTAAAACTTTCTCAAATATTTATGACAGGTAAGATGTAATTCTCAAATTAAACATCGCATGGGAACTCTTAATAATGCTACGGAGCTGGCAAAATTAGTCATTTCATAATCAGATGCTTGCCTCGCACTTGGACAATCCGCTTGACAGTCGGGTGGTCTACTGCCATGCCCTGACAAGGCATTTTTGAAACATTTATCTTGTTTTCTTTTTTTTCTTTTCCTTTTTTTTCTTTTTTCTTTTTTTTGAAAGGGGGAATAGATAGTCATGATGGTTTGAAACTCAGGACATCTCACCCAAAGTCTAGCAGGGCTTAGGGGCCTCATATTCCTTGATAAACAAAATACTCAAGGTTGGAATGGGTGCATTATGGGTGTTTTGGCTGAGCTGGCCAACACCAAGCATGGCCCATGAACAAGGCCAGGCCTGAGCTTCGTCAGGTGCAGACTTGATGCACAGGAGCAGGGGGCACGGTGCCACCCCACCTTTGCATCTTTAGACACACACCAATTCAGGTTCCCCTCAGACCCATCCCCCGATCCCCCGGCATCCACAGGCCATCCCCTTCCACATGTGGCCCACCTGCCTCTGACCACCGCACCACCTGCCTCTGGCCACCCACCCCACCTTTTCCAGTGCTCTAACTCAAGCCCAGTCACATGTAGGCTCATCGCACTTCCATCTGTTCCAGCTCTCCTCAGCAGTCCAGCCTAGAGCCCCCAGCAGAGCAGGTATTTCTGGGCATGACCCGGGCCCAGCCAGGGCTACAATGAAAGATAAATGCAGTGCCCATGCTGGGCCTGCCTCCAAGACACCCCTAACTTTTAAAAAAAAAAAAGTATCATTTATTTGATGGTATAAGTGTAACCTGGGGCTACATGCATATAGTAAAAATTGAGAAAAGATTGCTGTAAAGTGGAGAAAAATGATGATGAAGATGAGGAAACAAAACAATTCAAAAACATGTCATTGAAAAAAGTCAGAACAAAGTACAAAATGCTGGAAAGAAGAATGAGCATGCCATGCAATCTAATGACTGTTCTGGCTTCTCGACAGAGAAGCACAGCCCTTTTTCTTTTGTTGCAACACTAACCAACAATAACTATGAAACATTGGAGCAAGTCTAACATTTACTAAAGAATGCTGATGATGTGAGCAGATGTTCTGACAAAAATCTAGAAATACAGGTTCATGCCGTTCAATGCAGTTTCAAGGGCATTATAATCATATGATGTCAGACGTACTAGTCAAAACTATTCAGAAAAGCCTAAGGTGGCTGCCAATGAGGTTGCTGACCTGTCCAAGCAACTAGGTAACCAGGCCGCCGCCTTTAAAAACAATGTAACTGATGTAATCCACTTCCAGTATAATAGACTAATAATTGTAAAAATCAGAACAAAGAACGCTATAAGACACATCGTGAAAAAGTGGCAAAAAAAAGAACATAGGATTAGATCAAATATTATTAGCAGTCTCCATCTCTATGCACATTGACCAAACTTAAAATGTATGTCTTAAAGGATCCATCAGCATTACTTTTCACCTCACTGTCAATCATTTGCACATGATTCCAAGATTATCACTGCTCAGATTACCTCACAAGCAGTACAATTTCCCAAAAATAAGTGATTACTTAGAGGAAGGAACACATACTGAGCATGTGTAGATAAAGGAAGTGCAGCATAACCTATGATTACCTGTAGAAATAAATGCTTGTTAAAGAATTATACTAAAAGGATATACAGTAGAAAAACCAAACCGCAACCAGAAATGCTAAAGGCGGCGACAGAGAAACGAAACATCTAGATAACAAAGGACCAAAGAACCACAAAGGGCTATTTTAGGTTTTAAATCCTACAAATATAATGGTTTTAGAGATCAATACGCACATACTTTAAGCCTTTCTTTCACAGTTCTTACCATTTGCTCGTATCATGTTCTGACAACCTGTCTATTGTTTAGCCTTTAGCTCAAGGGTTGAAGTACTTTTCCGACCTTATAACCAAGGAATGACATACCCAATCTCAGCATCATGTTGGAAGGACGAAGACAAATTATCCCACAAAGATTTTGGAAAGAACTCGGAGACGTTGGAAGACAAAGATCATGACAAGCTTATATTTCTTAGGAAACAGCTTTTACCTATTATAGATTTAGTCATTCAATGTGATTAAGTTAATACAACAATAATAAGAACGATGCAAAAACACATATATACATCTCCGAGGATTGTTTCATCAGAGGCTCAGATTGCAATGCTATCTCAGTATGTTGGTATATGACTAAATGAACACAATACCAATAAGAACAATGCAAAAAACATTTATATATACATACATACATGTACATACATACATATATATAGACACACACCATAACCTTTTGTTAATGATAAAGACCATGCAACAGGAGGAAACCCAGTTTCCGATTGGAGAAACACCAGCTTCAGGACGACGGATACATGGACCTAGTGCTAAGGGTATGGTCGCTGCATGTAGATGCTTCCACAGCTATAGGTTCACGGGTGCAGAAATTGAAGAGATTATCCAAGGAACCTTCCAGGTCAAGAAAGCAAGCCAAGGACAAGCTTCTTGATCAGCTTAAGGGCTGGATTCTTCATGGTGAGGACACCAGAGCAGTCAAGCGGTATGATCTGAGCCGCAGTTATTGCGTCGGAGAGCCACTCTCGCTTCTCTTTGGCTTGGAGACTACCCAAAGCCCATTTGATGCCTAGAGATATTTTATATAAATTTGTTTGGCCTATTTGAGGCTCATTAGATGATTTTTCTATTTCTTAGGATTTTTAGATGCGATTTTTGCACTAATTATGGGAGGTAGTATTTTGAGTCAGATTTAGAGTTAGGAGTTTGAGTCGGATTGGTTAGTTGGGTTGGAGTCCTATTCTCCAGGGTAATCTATATAAACAATTGTAATCTCTATTTTGAAAGTTAATGGCATTAAAAGTTAGAGAAAACCTTGATTCCTTGTGTATTCCTCTGCAACGGAGGATACCCGCTGGCTCCCTCCCCAGTGTGATGTCGAGGAACTTCCCCAGCCCCTCAAAGTGCGACGTTCGTGGGTTCACCACCCTCCGTCTTCATCTCCTTCCCCTGTTCCCTCGCTAATCTCCCCTGCTTCCTCACTTTCAGTTTCTCGCAGATCCCCAGCACCACAGAGGAAGAGGCAAAGAGAAGAACCGGAATGGAGTGAGGAATCAGAGCTGCCGGCGGATCCCGAAGTCATTGCGGCCTCCACCGGTGCCCCCCCCCCCCGCTCTCCCACGTGCAGGACTTCCCCTCCTGCTGGTCTTCCGCAGGCCGCCTCCCTAAGCCTGACCCCATTGCCCACACCCTTCTTTCCTCTTCTCTCTCTCTCTGCAGTTTCCTCTCTCTCGCCACCTCCGTCTCTCTCTCCCGATCCCATTTTATCTCTCCCTGTTCTCCATTTCTCTCTCCCCAATTTCTCTCTCCATCCGTCTCTCTCGTTTCCATCGCGCGGGGCAGGAGGAAGGGGAAGAGGACGGGCCCCCGTGGGCCCATCCGCTCATTCCCAACAGGTCCCACCAGCTGTAGGCCGGACCTAGGGGGTCCTTCCACCCACACCTGGGCTGCTACAGGGGCCCGTCCCCCTGCTCTTTCCTGGTACAACCAAGTTTGAGCTGGTCCAAACCAGGTCAGCACCAAGGCCCAAATGCCCTTGTCCTTGGTGTCCCGAGCCACCTTAGCCCAGCCAGCGAGCTAGAATCCAGCCTAGAGTTCCAGCCAGATCTGTGCACTGGATCTCTGTGGTCAACTCGTGCGCCAAGGGGATGCAATAGGAGAATTAGTGCACCACCCTTGTTTCGACGCTTGTTTCCGCTCCAATTGGCGTACTGTTCGTGCTGTTGGCTTCATGTCAACAAGGCCGACCTCATTCAATGTGCTGCTCCCCGACACTACCTCATTTTGCGTGCCGCACCTACGCACATCCCGAGGGCTTCCATTCATACATCTCGAGGCCCACATCAGCTGCCTCGATTTGCATGCCTACATTTGGACGCCTCTGGCTATGTGGCATGTTTCCCAAGATAATATCCCAACAGCAGTACATAGTACGTAGCCCATCAAGTGCCATTGATTTCCAACCCAATATTATTTTTTTATTATTATTTGTAGCATGTTATCTCCCTACGATGAGTGGGCCCCTTTTGGTTATACTTTAAGGGTAGAACATGAGCACCAGGTGATCTTCTCCCATGCACTAGTGTGGAGATACGTGTTAATCCCTTCTGCTACAGCTTACTTTTCTAGTATTTGCTCTCATCAACTGCTAACTTGTGAAGTAAGATACCTAAACTGTGATACGTCATCATTGCTGGCTTAAGAGTATGTTACACCTATCTCGAGAGTTCCAGCAGGACTTCGAGGTGGTTCTAATTCCCTAGACTTGCCGTAGTTCCTCAACTACCAAACAATCTCATGTTTCTTCATCGCGTACTCAGCTAGCTTATGTTATTTGGTGCGGTTATCCAATTCTACGATTGTGCGATGGGATTAGTTTATTTCAATATTGCTTGCTGCTGATCTCCAATTCAATTAGTGAGTCTGTCGGTTCCTTTAGCCGTCCCGCATCATTTTGAGGGTGTTGGCCTCATAGATGATGATGATAGATAGCTCATACAAAGTTAAAGGCAGATTACAATGATATCCTGATCAAAAAGGAAATCTTTTGGCATCAGCAGCCTAGGGAGAGGTAGCTAAAAGAGGAAGACAGAGACACAACATATTCAATCGCATCAAGTAGGAAGTGATTCAATTGCATCAAAAGCCTAAGGGTTGGGGATCAAGTGATTGAACAAGAACAAGCCATTAAGCAACACGTATTCTCATTTTCTTCTCCTCTCTATTCTATGGGGAGGATAAAGGGAAGCCATCCCCTGCTCCAGACCTTTTCCCTCAGATCCCAGAGAAAGACTACCAATTTCTCTCTGCCCAATTCACTGAAGAAGTGAAACACACAGTGTTTGCCTTGCCAAGGGATAAAGATGCTAGCCTGGATGGATTCCCCTTGTTCTTTTATCAGCATTTTTGAGAGATCATATGGACGGACATCCTAAGTGCTCTCTCTGAGTTCCAAGAAGGGAGAGACATTAAGAAGACAGCATTTATGAGAGATCATATGCACGGACCTTAAGGGCATTAAGAAGACTCTGATCATGCTTATACACAAGAAGGAAGGGACAGATATAGTTCAGGAGTATGTACCTATCAGCCTGTAAAATGGCATAAAAAAAATCATAACTAAGCTGTTAACCAGTAGACTGCAAAGAGTGGAAGACAGGGTCTTGTTATTGCATCAAGGTGCCTTCATCAAAGGGAGATAGATTCAGGAAAACTGCTTAGTGGCCTACGAATGCATCCATGCTATGAAGCAACAACATAGAAGAGGGTTGCTTTTCAAGCTTGATTTCAAGAAAGCCTATGATACGGTGAGGTAGGATTGTCTTTTTCAGATGATGTATACCATGGGATTCGGAGACAAGTGGATTGATTGGCTTACGACCTGTATTTCCTTGAGCAAATTTGCAGTCTTGACCAATGGCGAGTCCTCTTCCTTTCTCCACAGCAGCAGAGGTCTTCAACAAGGACCCTTTGTCCCCTCTACTGTTGTTCTGGTTGCTCTGCTGTTCATAGGCTCTAGAGTAGGGCTGAGGATCGTGGTTCTATCGGATGCTTTCAGACACACTCTACTCGGTTGCAGATTACTCATCTCCAATACGCTGATGACAGCATTTTTTTTGCTACTGATAATGAGTAGCTTTATATCATTAGACCTATGTTGGAGCTCGTTGCGGAAGTAGGTGGGCTAAAAGTCACCCTTGAGAAGAGTCAGGTAGTTGGTGTGAACATGGGTACAGGATGACTCAGCAAGTTGCAAGGATTCTATGCTGTAGGGTGGGGAAGTCTCCCACCACATAACTTGAACCCCTTTATCAGCTGGTGCTCTCCATTCCAGGCATTGGTTGGCTGTAATTCACAGGTTAGAGACCAGACTGGTGTGAAGGAAAGATAGACTCATATCTGATGGAGGGAGATATGTCCTTGATAGCCTTCCTTTTTATTAATTGTCCATATTCAAGATTCAAAACCCTATGGTTAAAAAGTTGGAATCTATTCAGAATAATTTCCCTTGGAAAGGAAGGAACAATGGAGGGCACAGGATGGCTCGGCATGTACTGGAAGAGAGTGTGTACACCTAAGGAAGCTGGGGGAATAGGCAGCAAATGTTTCAGTAACTTCAACTCAAGCTTGCTCAGCAAGTGGTTATTGAAGCTTGTCAGGGAAAAGAGGTTTGTGGTATCAAGTGATTAGACAGAAGTATTATAGGTCTTCCAAGACTCGTGATTTGATCCCCTCTTCTAGAAGCAATATTTCCTTTGCTTGAAAGGGCATCCTTCAGTGCATGGATATTTTGGTGTCTGGCATTCGCATCAAGCTGGGCAATGGCCAACGATGCTCCTTTTGGTATGACAGATGGTGTGGTGATGCAACACCAGCAGAGAGATTTCCTCATTTACTCGGCTAGTCCTCAGATGGTGTGGTGATGCAACACCAGCAGAAAGATTTCCTCATTTACTTGGCCTGTCCTCAGACCCCTTGGCTTCAGTGCACCAACTCTTTGATCATTCAATTGCTGGGGGTGGGTGGGCACACCATTGTTTAGACAGAATTTGATAGACATTGAAATTGATCAATTGGGTTAATCTCTTTTACGCCATCCAAGGTTTTGTTTGGAAACCATATGAACAGGACACCAAGGTTCGGAGATGGAATGGTAGTGGCGGCTTCTCAATTAAATAGAAATCTGCTTATAGCTAGGCAAGTCTGGATCCCCAAAAGCCCTATCAAGGTCAAGATTTTGATATGGAGGATCTCTCATGCTGATGATAGGCTGCCCATGCATGACAGACTTGGGAGGTTTCAAGGTAATATCCAAACCACATGTTGTTTATGTGGTGGGAATGAGACCATCAATCATCTTTTTGTTTGTTGCTCCATCTCACTGGATGTGTGGGCCATGGTGTTCAGAAGAGTTGTGTCCGACACAAATGCAAGGTTCGGTAAATGGGATCTCAGCTTCTTGGCACTATTCATGGGCTGCTAGAGGGGACCGCATTGTTCGGTGGCTGGTTTCACGCTACCCTCTAGGCCATTTGGAATGAAAGGAATTCGAGGATCTTTAGACGGGAGTGTAGAACTCTGGAAAGAGTAGCGTCTTTTATTTGTGATAGGGTGTGTGAGTGGGCCAAACCATTAGTAACTCCATTCTGTTTTCTTTGAAGAGCTTATAGACACACCATCTTGGCGTTGTATATGTTTTAGTACAGGGGATTCTAAAGAGCTCTCACTCTTATAATAGCACATTTCCTTTTATTAACAATATTGTGAAACCATCCACTGTCCAAAAATCTCTATCCTACTCCTACCCAATACCTTTTATTCTTGATCTTAGTAGAGATTTTATCTTGGGAAACTTGAAGACACAAAGATATCAGAGAGATCTTGGAAGATGGCAAACCAAGGTCTTAACCATAGGAGGGTGAGTTGACTTTAACAACTTCAGTTTGGCAATGTCCGCATGGAAAAGGCTTTGACGCATGCCAAGAGCAGATGGGAAAATTTACCAGGCCTGCCTCTAATCTCCTTTTCTAAAAAACCCCAAGAACATCCAACGTAGATGCACCTACATACATAGTACATACACACATATAACCAATATACCTACATAAATATGTATACACGTATGTAAATAGAAAATGCTACTACGTGATCTGCGGCAGGACCACACGGGGTTAAATTTCCCCCTCCCACCCAATCCCAATTGTTTTAAAAAATAAAAATTATCATAAAATTTTAAACATTCAATTACCCCTTGGTTTGTTTCCATTCCTTGGGGTTAATTTTCATCGTCCAATCATGAAATTCAACTGTAGCCATAAAATCGGGTGCTACAACTGATATTCATGATCGGACAGCGTAAAAATTTAAAAAAAAAATCAAAAAATAGAAAATTCCACCAATTACCCCTTGGGTTTTAAATTTGGACAGCAATTAACGGATTTAAACCCCGTGTCATCCGGCCATGGCTGCACAGCTGAAGAGAGGAGGAGGGGCTCCTCTCCCGCCACTACAAAATATTACAAGACTTTTATTACCTTCCACCACAAAATTACAACAAATATTCAGCTAATATTTCTCTTCTGAAAAATAAATAAAACCCCAACAGCAGGGGGGTTGGTTTTGGGGGGAGTGGGGGAAGCCACAATTAATTAATTAATAACAAAAGAGGACCATAGTACAATAGGGGCAACAAAGGTAGTAGTCAGGTAACGAAGAAAGAGTGTACAAGAAAACCCCAACAGAGACAAGAACAATATGCAAAAAGCCAGTCCCACCACCAAGCTTATATAACTGTCCTGCTTGATTTAGACTAGGTGCATGCACAAGTTTGCAGCATGTTGAACTAACTGTTTATTGCTCCAGTGTGAAATTAAATCAGAGGCGCTTAAAAAAAAAATTAATTGTTGCCATCTTTCAAATGATAATTGTTCTTTTTACAGCTCAACACAAGAATGTCGCACGAGGAAGGGGCTTGAATTTCCCTTTCCAATATCTCGCATGCCAGCTGGGATCTAATATTTGAATTGTTTCACTCTCAGATGGGTATTCTGGTTGAAGAGCCTTTGCACTGAGCAGAATCTGCTACAGATGCCGCGATCCGCGGAGCAGAATCCCTTATATCTTGCCTTCCATCCACCCATTGGCTTTCCCTGTTAACTTCGGGCTCCCTTGGAAGACGGCCGGATCTCCTACCGTACATGCATAACACTGGCACGCAGCTTGGCCTGGGGGATAGCGATTTGAGAAGACAATTGTCCAATGGCCTCTTTCCAATCATTATCCGCATAAAGGATGTCTGTCCCTTCCGGCTTCATCTTCCAAGAGGGCTTTGAGATTCCTGTCTAAAATGTCACTTGGAATTTTCTTGTAAGACACTAGCACAATCTCCGAGCAACTAAAAATTTGTTTTGATCACTCACCTTCTTACCATGTTCGACAATAGTCTTCCCCTGGTTTTCTTTGTATGCCTTATAGAACAAGTTCTGAACATGTCCAATCCAGGTTACTATCAGAAGATAAATTATCATGAAAGTTCTGAACCTGTATATTCCATGGTACTATCAAAAGAAAATTTTATCATGCTCCATGGATATCTCAAGTAAATACAAAGAATTGCCTCATCGTAAAGTTATTGTTTGTGGAATGTCAGAAATATGATCAACTTTCACCTTCATCCGACCAAAACTCCAGACTTACCCAAGATAATGTGTTTCTGTCAACTTCTTTAAGAATTTCAAAAGAATTAATAATGCTGCAAAAACCTCCGCACTCCATAATTTTAAAGGTACACTCGACACCAGACGGACCTTCCTTTGACTGCAGTTGTAACCAAGGAATTCCGGATCGGATCGGGTCCCCGAATCGGGACCCGCCGATCCCGATCCGACTCGGATCGGATCGGCCGAGTCGGCCGATCCAGATGAAGTCTGGCCAGTCCGACTCGGCCAGATTAAAAAATTAAAAAAAATTAAAAAAAAATCAGAAAAAATCAGAAAAAAATAAAATTAGAAAAAATTACATACATATTATAATTGATGTACAATAAGAATGAATGCAATTCATGTACATCCATAAAAAACCCTAAACCCTAAACCCTAAACCCTAAACCCTAAAACCCTAAACCCTAAACCCTAAACCCTAAACCCTAAACCCCTTAACCCTTAACCCTTAACCCTTAACCCTTAACCCTTAACCCTTAACCCTTAACCCTTAACCCTTAACCCTTAACCCTTAACCCTTAACCCTTAAACCCTTAAACCCTTAAACCCTTAAACCCTAAAACCCTAAACCCTTAACCCTTAACCCTTAACCCTTAACCCTTAACCCTTAACCCTAAAACCTAAAACCTAAACCCTTAACCCTAAAACCCTAAACCCTAAACCCTAAACCCTAAAACCCTAAACTCTTAAACCTTAAGGGGGGGGACCGAAATCGGCCCGAACCGGACCAGATCGGGTCCGGACCGGCCGATCTGGCCGGTCCGGCCCCGATCTGGTCCGGTTCGGGCCGATTTTGGCCGGTTTTTTTTTTTTTTCAAATCGGTGGGGGGGAACAGTGAAATCCCCCCCGAATCGGATCGGAACCCGCCGATCCCGATCCGAATCGGCCGATTCGGATCGGAATCGGCCGATTCCGCAATCCATGGTTGTAACACCTATCCGGTCATTCCACTCTGCCCATCTGTAGTATTGTTGAAATGAAAGAAAATTTTACAAAAAGCTTGATACCTGACATATTCTCATCGACGAAGAATACATGCAATGTCGATCATCAAGAAGTCCAATACTCCAATCTTTTGCCACTGGCCATGTTCTACGCAGATCCTTAAGAAATTCCTCCCTGTCCAGAAGACCCTCTGAATATATAGCCACAAGGCGACATCTGAGAGAGTATATTCTTCTCATATTGTGGAAAGCACAGGGCGTCCACAGAAATAGTTCTTGTTGGAGATTCAACACCAGAGTCACCAGATTTCTCTTTTGAAGACAGTAAGGCATCCAGCAGATGCTTTGATGGGACAAGCTACAGAGGGAACTATGATCTCCAACCATTTTGCATCCCCAACAGACTAAAGAATTCCTACATGAAGAAGCCTGATGCCCTTTGCAGAGTCAACGAAAACAAAGATTACTGCTGGGATTGAGGTTGACAAGAATTGGCAATAGGCACTGGAGGCTTGTTCCAACCTATTACTACAAAAACCTGTAGCCCCAACGCATACCCGTCACCACTCTTTGTATGTTGATTGTTGTTGGATACTTAATGCCGGTGGATGACGAACTATTGTTCCCTTCACCATTCACATCGCCAAGGGTTATTTTATTTTGTTATTGAAATACCCATGCTTTGCAGGAAACCAGAACCCAACCTCCCTCATTTGAGAGTCTCCGTCGTCATTTGTGATCGATCCCCGCGGTTGAAGCAATCTGCCACGAGAAGAGACAGCCTTCCCGCTTGGTCTATGCATGGAACACAATCTCCTTTCCTTATGTTGCCTCTTTCGCTCTTGTTGTCGCTGGTGCTTATAACAGAACCAACAAAAGAAAGGAGGTGTTGACAGTCGTTTTTGATATGACCGATTTGTTTTGAATTTTGATTTCTCTTTATTCTTTGCTTTTTGCTTTGGTTTTGTTTATTGGAATTATGATTTCCCACCATTTCTTGGATACCATTTTATTTGCATGATAGGCAATTGTACATGAATTTTGTTTTGGGATTCCGACCCAGAGATTGTACCATGAAACACGGGATACTTGATTATTTTATGTTGACTTGCCCATAGAAAGGGTTATATGGGTTCTTTCGCTTAAAAGACTCTTTCCGCCGGTCCGTAGACTGATATTAATTACATCCTGCTGCAACAGGAAAACCTATTGATTTCTTTAAGATGTGTTCCACATCTTGATGCTGCGACGCAGTGCGATTCTCTTACTCACTCTTGTTTTATTCCTCGTACATATGGTATAGTATCCAAATGATCGGCATTGGCCCTTTTGAATATATGAAAATCATATCGTGTTGCAAAGATTCATCATTTGGAAAACACAGTGCGAGGCACTTTGTGGGCCCTACCAGTCCCTTGCATTATAGGAGCACATTGTGCACAAGTACTTTTCACATGCACTATTCATCGACAATATTCATGTGTCTTATGTGGGCCCCGACTGGATGGGTCTGTCTAAGGGCATTCGACCATGTTTGGGCGTGATTTGATTCATTTATTTGATAAAAGGAGGTGTGACACGCTTATCATGGTCTACTATTAAATTATTAATGCGCTATTGGTGGGTCCCAACATAAGTCAAGTCGATCCCAAACTATTGGATTGTGATTTGAGTCATTTATATAGAAAGAGGGATGCGACACACTTATCGAGGCACACTATTCATACAGTAAGAATTGAGGTTTCAGATCCGGATATCGGATCAGTTTTCGGAGTCGAATTCCTTAGTTTGGACCCTGGTGGGGCTGAGACTTAGTTTCCAAGCTCGACACGTTTTAAACGGCGTCCATCAATGTGGACGCGTTTTAGGCTGTACCACATGGGCGCCACGTGGGCTGGCCTTGGGACGCGAGAGTACGGCCCCGGTCTTATCGTCTGAATGGCGTCTTGTATAGACGACGTCATTTAGAGTACGACCCTGCTTTGTCAGAGTACGGCCCGGTCTTGTCATATGAATGACGTTGGACTTGGACGACGCGTTTTCCCCAGTTTTTATTTGACCCCGCGAACCCTCCCTCCTTTCCCTCATTCTCTCATTTCTCTTATCTCTCATCTCTTCCCTCCGATCTCCGGCGAACCCCTTCCCCCTCTCCTTGCTTTCCTCCCTCCATTCCATCTCTCCCTCCACTCTATCAACCTCCTAACTCCCACCACCACCACCACCATCTCCTCCGTAGTGTTTTTCTCTCCGGACGGCGGCCGACGTCCCGGTGGAGTAACGACGTCCACGGCGGTACAGGCGGCAGCGTGTGGCGAGGCAGGTCGACGGCTTGGAGCTAGGAGGAGTTCGAGTAACTGGTAGAGTGACGATCCCCGTTGTATTTCGTTTAAAAACCATGTTTTTTTTCGTTTTGGAGCATGTTTAGGGATTTTCTTAGAGTGAAAATACTTATTGCATGCAATGATAATTTGGGTGTTTTAATGGGTATTTAGGTTCTTCTCCTCTTTCTCCACTTTTGTTGTGTTTTTTCACGATTTGGAAGAAAAAATCCCACCCCGTGGATTGGGAGATGGCGGAGGAAGAACCTGTCTGTGAGGGTTAAATGGCATCGGGGGACAGCGACGTCTTTTAGAAAGGCGGCTTCCACCCGCGACGCGATTTAGCCTAAATAACAGACTTTGTCTCTGAACTGATGAGCGTCCAGAGACAGCGACGCCTTTTGAACGGCGACTTCCATGCTCGACGCGTTTTAAGTCAGATCACCCCGAAGTCTGTCTCTGTTTCTGTCGTTATCATGCGACTAGGAACAGCGACGCCTTTTAAACGGCGACCTTGTTGAACGACGCCTTTTAGGCCTTTTTCCGAGACCAGATTTCACATGAACCAGTTTAGGAAGCTTGAATGACGTCGGCTTTGGACGACGCGATTCAAGCCAGAATTCCATTAATCCCTGCAATTAACACGTGTTTACATTGTTAGATAGTTTAGTTAATTGCATGCTTAGAAATATACTCGATGACAATGAATTCTATGTGACCAGATTGCACCGTGTTGTGTTTTGTGCGATCGTGGGCCTAGAGTGATAGTTGTTAACGCTTAGACACCCTGTGTCAGTGTAGGAGTAACACGGCGCCGGTGTGAGAGTGGCGGGGTGACGCATAGAGAGAGAGAGTCACCTGGTATATCCCGTGGTATAGCTAGTACCGTTGTGGGAGTGGTACATTCGGAGTGTCACTTGTACTGGGAGAAGCAGAACCACCTGGAGCCTGTCATGCCAGAATGGCCAGCGCGCTATCCGAGGGGTTGCTGTTTGGTCTCAACGGGTTGGTGTTTCCCGCGTTCGATCGTGTGGTTGGCACGTTTTGTCGAGACGCTGGTTGTGGGCTCCGTGGTAGAATGATTTCAAAATTGTGCATGTTATATTTCGAATGCATGTGTTTTATATCGAAATCTAGAAATTGTGTTTACTGTTTTACTTGCTTAAATTATCTATATTTGTGTTGTTGTACTTGTGGGTGCGTGAGTGGGCGGTGGGGATCGAAAGATCCCTACTTAGTCTTTTCAATGAGACTCACCACTGCGGTTTTCAAGTGAGGGTTCCAGGCAGGCGTAACGAGGAGAGTGTTGCTTTGGGTCGCGCCAACAACCGTTGTTCCGGAGTATGCCCCGATGTAGTTGTTATTTTATTTTCTGGCATGCATGCTTAATTATTTCCTTTTAGTTGGAGTATGTACTTATTTGCTGAGTCGAGTCGCATTGTAATAATTTTTAATTCTTGCACTTCCTTTTTAATTCAATGCGATGTGAATGTTTAGCTTAGTTTATTATTTATTTTCCAGACTTATCAAGATCTTGGTTTGGCTCCAAATTAATGATTCGATACCCATTTAGTAATCGGATCCCCGATTATAGGGTGGCGGGTCGTTACAAGTTTGCCCTTCTTCTTTAGAGTACGACTGCATTTTGGTCCTGGCTCTTCACAAAAGAACGGCCTATTGACTCTATCCATTGTCAGGACTTTTGTCCACTGTCTCGCAAGGCTTTCCATTACCCAAGCGAGTTCATATTGCTTATGAGAGATTTATCTCAGACTCACTTGAATACCCTCCAGTGATGTCATGACGGGGCCCTCTTGAGTGGAGGTCGCTAGAGTGTATGATTGAGTTATCTCCTGCTCCAGTGAGGCTTGCTGGTGGGAGAGTTGTGTCAGACTCGTATGAATCTTTTCTAGTGTCGCCATGATAGACCTTTCTAGAGCGGGGGTCGCTGGAGGGTACAATAGTATCGCCTCCTGCTCCGGCGAGGCTTACCGATGGGGGAGCCGTGACATACTCATCTAAATCTCTTCCAGTGCCGCCACGATAGACCCTTCTGGAGTGGGGGTCACTAGAGGGTATGATGATGGTATCACTTCCTGCTCCAGAGGGACATCCATGTTCTCATTTGAAGGCTCTTCTTCTGAGGAGTTTTCACTCATGTGGACGACATTTGTTGCAAATGTCTGTCTGGGCATTCGATGCGACTGAGATGGGTCTACCAGGTACTTTCTCATCTCCACGGTCCCTTCTCGAATGAGCTTTTCAATTTCCCCCTTGCATATATAGCAATCTTCTATTACATGTCCCAACATGCGATGGTACATGCAATAATTGGGTTCATCTGTTTTACCAACTTATGATGGCCTCTTTGGTTCATGTAGCATCAAGAGATTTGTCCGCACGCAGGCGTCAAATAACTCTCTTGTATGTTCTCTAGTAAAAGAGTAAGGTATTTTCCTCCTCTCATTGAAGGTCGCATATGATCCCCTTCTATTGGATATCGAGGCATTTGCATTGCTATTGCCCCCTGTGTTTTCTACAGTCGAGGCAAAGTCAATGGCATTAACCTCTTCTGTATCTATACTCTACTTCTTTGGGACTTTTTCTTCAATGGAGGCAATGGTTGGATAGTCTGCAAAGAACATTTCAACATCCGCCATAATGTTATTTAGCTGATCAAAGTTCCTGACATATACGCCAATCAACTTTTCACTTATCTCAGGCTTGAAGCCTCTTTTGCACAATCGCACCGCATCCTCGTGGGCCGGCAGATTGTCCCATTTCATGCAGAGGTTCCGCCATTTCTTGATGTAGTCGGTGGCAGGTTTATTCCTACCTTGCTTTAGCGTCACTAGTTCAGTGATGGTGACATTTTGCTCCGACACCTTGAAGCGGTCGAAGAACTTTTTCTGCATTTCCTCCTAGCTGCTGATAGAGTTGGGCTTCAACTTTGCACACCATTGGAATATAGTGCCCGTAAAGGAGGTTGAAAAGAACCTCAAGAGATAGGCTTCATCAGTAGCCAACTCTCCCAAGTCACTCATATCGTGAGGAATATGCTCCTGGGCCAAGCCTTCTCCGTCATACCTGATGAACTTGAGGCACTTGTTGTGATCTGGCGGGAAGCTTCTTGAACATATGACGTGCTAGGAACATATGACTTGTTGATTTTCTTACCTCATCTCCTCCATGGTCTGAGGTTGTATTTGATCTTGGGGTTGTTCTAGAGCAACCTCGATACCTGGGGCATCTACCCCGCCTTCATCAGCTCCTCCGACAGCATTGCCATTGCCAATTTAGGTGGCTCTGCCCCCTGGTTCTCTCGATTCAGCAGGCGCATAGCCTGCTCCATTTGACGGGTTATAGGCCCGACCCATTGCACCAGATTGGTGATATCATTTGGGTCTTCCGACTGGCAAGGTTGCCGGTTGGTAGTGTTGGAGGTGTAACATGTGTATACCAGTATGTCATTCTCTGTTATTCCGACATTTTTCTTTTCTTTTGAGTTGGTCGGACCAATATTCCCAACTGCTCGAAAACGAATGTCCGCTGCCGAACTTGCTCCTGCACCTCATACGCACCTTTCCTCTTTTCACCTTGCGAGGAACGAGGCCGGGTAGCTGAGTTGGTTATCTGCCCCTCAGGCTCTACAAGCTGTTGAGGTTGTTATTCTGCTAAGGTAACCCTAGCCTGACAAATTTTACGGGCTTCCTCTTTGGTTACCCACGTTTTCTTTACACTGAGGCTCCTATCCTCTGTCGGATTGTCCCTAATCTAAGGCATAAATCTACCCCCATTCCGAGGCATGGCAGACTTGAATTTATATTGTTGCTCTTGCTGGACATGAGCCCATTGTGTCCTTTTCTTCTTTTTGAAGGTTGCCCCATCTTGGCAAACCTTCGATAGAATCCCGAACTAATTCTGGACAGGAACCGTCGGGATATGAGGAATCTTAGGAATGATGGGTTGTCCGCCATCCAGACAAATGCGTAGGTTTCCCACCAATATAGTTTTATCCGTCCCGACGGGCTTGTGGTTGCAGCCTTCTGCTTTTGCCTCATGTTGGACGAGAAGGCTAAAGAGATGTTGATGGCATTGACGGCGAGCACTCACCTAGGTCGGCCATCATTGTTGCTCTTTCTGGTGCAGGAAGCGCGCCTCTTCTTCTTATTTTTCGGAGCAGGCTCCAACACCGGGATGGCTTCCAAAAAGTATGGAGATCCAATCACCGCAGGGAAGTCCCCGAAGCATGATGGTGTAGTTAGATATCCACATCATGCGTGGGTCGCCACCACAAGCGGGTCATACGTGACCCTTGCTGCCATTATCGTCTGTTGAGCAGAAACATGGTCACCTACATAACACATGACAAAGTTAATAGTAGGGCTGTGGTGAGGGCATCACTGAAAGGAAAGATAAAGGAAAAGAGAGGTCCCATCGAGCGTGCCATCTATTTGGACCAGCACCTAGATCTCTCCTATCATATTCTCATTTTCTTTTTTTATTTGTTTTTATCTTATTTGGTGAAATATAGGTTGAGTTTATTTATTTTATTTCTTGGACTATGAGAACTTGGGATTAGTCCTCAGGGAGTCCGGGACTTCGGATCAGACGAAGATCTGAGTATATGACCTCCGTCAACTAACCTCGGTCAGTGTTAATTATGTCTAGCAACCGCTCAACAACTCTTGATTAACCGTCCGATGATGCCCTTGTAACATACAACACTACTACTACATGAAGATATGTTTTAGGTTAAGCCTTTGGCCTTGCCCAAGTTTAAGATGAGTTTATGATTGGGTGGGAGACCTTTTTTTTCTTTAAGATTTTGGATTGACTCCGAATTATTTGGATTGATTCCAAGTATTTTAGACCCATAAGGGTGTTTTCGTAATTATGCCAAGTTGGAGGGTATAAGGGTATTATGGTCACTTTGGTATGTGAGATGAACTTTAATGATTTAAGAAGGTTTCAA
The DNA here is from genome assembly GCA_030544215.1 of Zantedeschia hybrid cultivar. NCBI lineage: Eukaryota > Viridiplantae > Streptophyta > Magnoliopsida > Alismatales > Araceae > Zantedeschia > Zantedeschia hybrid cultivar. The sequence continues at coordinate 18,259,718 of JARZZO010000005.1, forward strand.
AACCTCAAGAGGTATTGTAGAGTTATTTTAAGTGTGTTTGAGTTGTAGGGATATTTTGGTAATTTTAGGTTAATGTGGGTTTCATGGATATTTGTCATGTTTTAAGTGATTTGACATTTTTTATGATTTTTTTAAAACTTTTAATGACTTTTGGTATCTTAGGGGTATTTTGGTAATTTTGCTTGTTTTTAGGATTTTGAGGACATTTAGGGTATGACAGATGGTTTTTATATTTTTTAGGATTTTTCTGCGATTTCAACAGATTTTTATCATGAGAACGGTATTTTGGTCATTTTCAAGGTTCTAGGGGTATTAGGGCCATTCCTAGGGTTCTGGAAGTATCTAAGGCATGCTGGGAGATTTTTATTTTATTTTTTAATTTCTCTGATTTTACTGATCTTTTATAGGTTGAGGGCCATTTTAGTCATTTAGGATCAATTATGTAATTAGATGAGTTATTTAAGGAGTATAATGATGTCCGTGCGTTTTAAACATGTTAAGTATATGTTATTTAAGTTATAGTTTATGAGAGTATGTTTACATTCTATTAATTAGGATTTAGGTATGTTTTAGAACTTAGTTCAATTGAGGGGAGAGGCCAAAGGTATTTGTCTTTAGGTATATAATTAATTAAGCATATGGTTAATCAATTATGGCTAATTACATGCATGTATGATTAATTAGATACGAGATTAAGCTTACACATACGAGATTAATGGCCACCCCCATTCCCCTCTCTCTTTATTTTATTCTCTCCTTTTTTTGTATTAAATGAGGTGAACCCCATTTAACCCCCTCGTCTAGTCATGTGGGAAAAAGGTTTCCAGTAATTGAGGCCAATGATTGACCATTAAAGTCTTCTTTAGTGGAGAACCTACTAACACGGGGAGCCTAAATGGGCATTAACCCTCTTAAATAAAGGCCATTAAATTCTGCTCTCCCCCCTCCCTTTTGGGGGGGGGGGGGGGGGGGGGGGGGGTGGTGTGGCATTCTAGCCTCCCTCCTTTTCTTTATTTCCCCATTAAGGGGCTCTCTTTCTTCTCTCTTTTTTCTTCTTTTGTACCCTTCATAAAAAGGAGTTCAACACCTACCTCTGCCTTCACCCATATATATGATCTAATAGGTAAAGAATTAAGATTATTAACGTTGCATGTGGTGACACCTTTGCCACCAAAACTCACAAGATGATGGGTGAGAAAGGGAGGAATGTGGACCGCACCCTTATTTTGAGGGCAAAAAGTTTAATCACACTGCCAACTGGCTATGCCATTTGAACAAATGGCCCAAACACTGGCAAGCAATTAATGCCCAGAAAAGATGAAATTCACGCAGAGACAGTGCACAAACACTGGCGTGCAAATGAAAGTGATATAGTCTACAATTGCTGCCCCTAGACCACGAACACCTCATCAAGATTGGGTAGCAACATTTTAATTTTAGGCTGCATTTGTTTAGGATAGTAGGCAGATTTCAATGCTCCAAGATTGTGGGAAAAGTTAAAATGAGGAAAGCTGAAACAAATGGGCACCTGTCCCATTAACTTTTTAGATTCTCCCAGAAGTCCCAAACTTGAAACTGGGACACTCGGCACAAACCCATTTAACTTCCCCCCCCCCTTTTTAGATTTGGTGGAATCTTAGAAAAGTTAGATAGTAGGAGAATCCACGTAGTCATGACTTTTCACAATATCCAAAGCCCAAACAAATGCAGCTTTAGAAAAGGGGGGAAAAAAAAAAGAGGGCAGACTCGAGCGACCAAACCCAATGCACCAATGCAACGGCACTCTGGGCTCACCAAAGCAACTCCACGTGGGTTTTCTTTTATCCCTTAAAAGTGCCAACCCCTTGCTGACACCTAACTTCCCCATAAATTTATGGGAGGAAAAACTCGCTATACTGCCAGCAGACTCAAATAGGAAAGCACACACATGATGGTACAAGAAGCACTGTGCCGCCTACCCTGGAAACATCTTATGCAAATTCTGATTTGAATCCAAACTGTTCAATCTCTTATACAAGTAACAAACCATCCACAGGCCAAAAAATCAACTGCATTTGATGCTTACTTCCTAAGCATCAAATTATACAAGATGGGTGTTAAGTGTTGGAACTAAATAATTTTGTGCATATGCTACTCATAGTTCATTAGAAGATTTGGGCATAAGATTTCAGAATCTGCAACTCTTTCAAAAATTGTCCAGTGGAAAACTGTCTTTCTTTGAGGGTTTTGATGTGAGTTGTAATGTGTTCTCTTTTTTGGGAAGGGGGTTTTATCTGGTTCCTGTGATTCTTGTAATGTCTACTGTCTTGGTAGACAATTATTATGTTTCCCTCTGCCTTTCTTCTACCCTTGTACTCTTTTTCTGATAATTTCAATGAATGAATGTGGCTTTTTGCTGCCTTCAAAAAAAAAAAAATATGCTACTCATAGTTGTCAAGACAGTAAGGCGACCCAAGGAGTGCCCAGGGTGCCTGAGCCCTAAGTGCTTAGGCGCCCACGTAGGCATTGCCAAGGCGCCTACTTCATGATAACCTATGTAATATGACAGGAATATGACATTAACATAAAAATTACAGGAAAATAAAACAAATATAACATTAACATGAAAACTAGTGAGTAGTCAATTGCAGTGAAATATCAAAGTTAAATGTGTGAACGAAAAACAATTACAAAAAATGAAATTTCATAATAAAACAACACTAACCGTATGAAATATACAGTGAGATAGTGAGAGTGCTTGGGCTCTATACCTTGAGAGTGTGTGCAAGAGAAAGTGGGTTCAGCCCTGTACAGTCACCCAGTGAGTGAGTCAGTGTGTGTGTGTGTGTGAAATGTGTGGGAGAGGGAGAGACAGTGAGAACAGGGGGGATTCAACCGTGTACATTGTACAGAGAGCGTGTGTGTGCAGTGTGCATGTGTGTGTGAGAGAGAGGGGGGTTCTATGGACCCAGTGAGTGAGTCAGTGTGTGTGTGTGTGTGTGAAATGTGTGGGAGAGGGAGAGACAGTGAGAACAGGGGGGATTCAACCATGTACATTGTACAGAGAGCATGTGTGTGCAGTGTGCATGTGTGTGTGAGAGAGAGGGGGGTTCTATGGACCCTCTACAATGGGATGGGGTGGGGGGGAAGAGAGGGCTTCAGCCCTGTGCATGTGTGAACGTGAGACAGAGTGGGACAAATAAATATATATATATATATAGAGAGAGAGAGAGAAAGAGAGAGGAGGCTTTGAACCTGCCGCCATTGAGACACACTCAGAGGGGGGGGGGGGGGGGGGGGAGGGGATTACCTACCGGTGCTGGACATGGAGAAGAGTCACCAGAAGCTGCCAGAGAAGCCCAGAGGAGAAGGCGGTGATGCCCGGCAGTGCTTGGCAGCGGCGGAGAAACCCTGGCGGTTGTCAGCTATCTAAGAGGGCCCCTCATGGTGGTCAAACGGCGGAGGGAGGACAAATACACAATCCAAAATGGGCCTGAGACCTAATCAGGTCAGCAGCTCCAATACTCCCCTATGGGGCCTAGATGGGTGCCTTGGCTGTCTAGGTCCTGGGAGGACGCCTTGGGGACCTAGGCCGCCTAGGCACACCCCTTGGGCCTATGGAAAGACAGCCCAGAACCTAGTGGATGTAGGTCCACCTTGGCACCCAGGCGACGCCAAGTCGTCCGCCTTGACAACTAGGATATTCTTACATTATATAGAAAGCTTAATATAATGACCCAATCACAAGCTGGACAAGAGAAAAGGACTACCCACAAGAGGAAGCTACTTGTGAGATATAGTAGTGTGGAGCTTCCATGGTGTAGAGGCACCATCGTCTTTGGAGGCTGGAGCAAAAACAAACTAAATTAGCTCCATATCGAAAAACAAGAAAAAGTGACTAGAATATATATGGAGGGCCAGTATCCATAACTTGTTAGGCATGTTTTGGGGACAGAAACATGGAAGTCTAAAGTGGATAATACCTCATAAGGGATGGATCTGGTTGTTACATTATGGTACCGGAGTAGGACCTATGCAGTATGATATGAGTTGATTCAGGGATGAATCACGCAAAAGCCAGTAGGCCTATAGTGACCTAATCAAGAATCGAGCAAGAGAAAAGGACTACTCATAGGAGAGGACTACCTATGAGATAAACCGGTGTGGAGCTGGCACAGTGTGGAACCACCACTATGTTTAAGGGCTAAGGCAGGGATGAACTTGAATAGTCCCATGTCAGAAAATAGGCAAAAGCTACTAGGTTAGACATGGAAGGCACATATCCATAACTTGTGAGTAGCCTTTTGGAAACAAAATCAGGCGAACTTGGTCCAAAATAGACAAGGGTTGGATCGGCTGTTATATTTAATGGTCTGAATTAGAAATTCAAATTTCAATAAGATATTTTCAGAGTAGCTGGCATGATGCTTATTGTGCCACCTGTGGCAATTGATCCCACCTATACACATCATCATCATCAAAGCCTTATCTATACATGTATATACAGGGGTAGGTAGCACTATTCTTATTTTGCCACTTGTAGCAGCATAACTGTTGTCACATCTGTCTACCCGTGTCTATATATCTATCTATCTAGTCGTATTTCGCTATCTCTAGTTAGCTATCCATCTATTTATCTCTGTCTGTCTATACCCCTTTGCACCAACACATGTTAAAATAACGTATTTTCTGTCATTTTACATGGCATTGTTTCTTTTAATAGCAGTTTGGAGAATATTCCTAGATTATTCTCTTTTTAAACACCAGTTAACTAGATGTACTTAATACAAAAAGCTTGTCAGGGTTTATTCATAATAATGTAGAGTACAGGGAATTTAGAGGGTTTATTCATAACAATGTAGAGTACAGGGAATTTTTCATAATTTATTCAAGTGTACAAAGATTGAAAAATAAACAACCCAAAATAAGAAAAGGAGCATGAAGAGGGCATACAGGTTTTGGGGCTTCAAGTTTCATTTGAAGGTCAACATGAAAAAGAGTGAACAAAAGATGATGTTGGGGAATCAATAAAGCCGGAAGTGACACTTTAATCTCATCATGGAAGCAAGCCATTCTCGCACCAACAGCAACTTGAGTATGAGACCACCTCTGAAGTGCTGCACTTGCATCCCTTGGATACATGGACTACAAGAAAGAAAATATAATCATCACGTTGATATATCTAAGTTAAAAACAAAAACAAATAATAATTAGTTGTGGCATACAGGGTCGTACTTCTAAAGGTGGCCGTCGAAGGTCAACATCATCCTTTCTCAGTTCCACTCTTATGAACAAATTTCTTTTCCTACTCAAACTAACAGACAAGGGGTATACATAGAGGCAATGCAAAAGCTGTGAAAATGGCTCACTCCTTGTCATCACACGAAAATCGAAGATATGAATCTGCCAAAGCAAAAGTGCAATTTGTTATGGGAAAGAAAAATACAAAAAGTGGAAGCCCAGTAAAATGTTTAGTGTCATGAAGCACCATATTCAAGTAGTCCTAAAGAAGCAACCACGACTTCAATAAATTTTCATTTTCCAAAAGCTTACCAGAACAATGAACAAAAAATAGACCTGATTACTAAAATCAAAACAATATGATGGAAAAATGTTTCCACTAGAGAATGCATCTCTTCTCCAACCATTTCTCAACCTCGCAACCAACCTCACACCTCATTAAATATAATCCCTTTCTATGCTCACAAAATATCTCGGAAAAAAAACAATCAATAAAACTCCAAATGAAATCACTGTTAGCTTTCCAACCCCTTCGAACTGCCAAGAAACCTACAAATTGAATACCTCTGCCTCGTTCCCTCCCTAAATAACAAGTTTGACTTGTAAACGGGAGAAGATACCAATTTTCAAATGCCCAACATGATGCAGAGGCATATCATGGGCTGTCGAAGAAGGGGAAAGGAGAGAACGATGGAACATCCCTCAAATAAATCATGGGTTCCTATGGTCTTTGAGAAAGAAGAAACTCTATCTTCAAAATGGGTGGTAAACGTAAATTTCCAAATTTGGAAATGTCCATATAACAATTACCTCATCAAACATGCCAGTTACGATTAGGCTCTTAGATGCTCCATTTGCATCAGCTATAGGGCTGCAAATGGGTCAGGTTAGTTCATGGGGTGGCTTGATCCACACCACAGGTGACCTGTTGCTAGCAAGGGTAAAAATTTCAACTTTAAATACCATTATGCATACTCTCCTCCCACCTACTATGTACTTCCTGCAATGAGAAAGGCGTGTAATGCCACATTCCCCAATCTCTGCTTTATCCTCTCCTCCCAACTAGTTTGTGTTGCCTCTGTTTAACTTTATAAAATTGGCAGCACAAGCCAAAACTTTGCAAAGAAATTAACAGTGCAGAATGCGGGAGGTTCTGCCTACCAACATCCAAAGAGTTTCTCATGCTTGGAGGAACATCTTGCAGAGTGCTGATGTCATCAAGGCGGCAACTCATATCTGTTTGGGGAATGGGAGATCTTGCCTTTCCTGGCTAGGCAACTGGTGTAGGGATGCCCCCCTAGCAGCCCAATTCCCCTCTCCTATTGCCATTCCCTCTCATTCCATGGCAGCAGTGGAGCAACTATCTTATAGTGCACCGATTGGAGCAAGGATGGCAGTACCAATATCAGTATTGGTGGGTACAGATAGCGATATGTACCGGTATCAATATCAGGCATATCGGCCCGTTACCGGCCCATTTCGACCCAGTAGCGGCTAATACATTTTTTTTATTATTATGTTCAAACTTAAATGATCGGTATCAGGGAACCAGTATCAGTATCGGTATTGGTATCCATCGATACCGATACGTACCAGTATCAGTACTGGTGGGTACATATAGTGATATGTACCGGTATCAATATCAGGCGTATCGGCCCGTTACCGGCCCATTTCGACCCAGTAGCGGCTAATACAATTTTTTGATTCTTATGTTTAAACTTAAATGATCGGTATCAAGGAATCAGTCTCAGTATCAGTATCGGTACCCATCGATACCAATATGTACCAGTATCAGCTGATACTACCATCATGGATTGGGGGAGGCTTGATACCCTCATTCAAAAACGCAACTTAGAGATGCAAAGGTCAAGGATCTAGGAAATCTCCTTCAAGCTTTGCAAAGCTTCTCCGTGGACTCCTTCAGACAAGATTCTTGGACGCAGAGATGGGAAGCCTCCAGTCAGATTAGCTTACAGGGTCATTGCAGATGGAGGCACCCGATATCAATTTTATAGGCAGGTTTGGTCTCCAAAGCAAGGAATTCCGGATCGGATCGGGTCCCCGAATCGGGACCCGCCGATCCCGATCCGACTCGGATCGGATCGGCCGAGTCGGCCGATCCAGATGAAGTCTGGCCAGTCCGACTCGGCCAGATTAAAAAATAATAAAAAATTAGAAAAAATCAGAAAAAATCAGAAAAAAATAAAAATAAAATCAGAAAAAATTACATACATATTATTCAATTGATGTACAATAAGAATGAATGCAATTCATGTACATCCATAAAAAACCCTAAACCCTAAAACCCTAAAACCCTAAACCCTAAACCCTAAAACCCTAAACACTAAACCCTAAACCCTAAACCCTAAAACCCTAAAACCCTTAACCCTTAACCCTTAACCCTTAACTCTTAACCCTTAACCCTTAACCCTTAACCCTTAACCCTTAACCCTTAACCCTAAACCCTAAACCCTAAACCCTAAACCCTAAACCCTAAACCCTAAACCCTTAACCCTAAACCCTAAACCCTAAACCCTTAACCCTTAACCCTTAACCCTTAACCCTTAACCCTTAACCCTTAACCCTTAACCCTTAAACCCTAAAACCCTTAAACCCTAAACCCTAAGACCCTAAAACCTTAATCCTTAACCCTTAACCCTTAACCCTTAACCCTAAAACCCTAAAACCCTAAACCCTAAACCCTAAACCCTTAACCCTTAACCCTAAAACCCTAAAACCTAAACCCTAAACCCTAAACCCTAAAACCCTAAACCCTTAAACCTTAAGGGGGGGACCGAAATCGGCCCGAACCGGACCAGATCGGGTCCGGACCGGCCGATCTGGCCGGTCCGGCCCCGATCTGGTCCGGTTCGGGCCGATTTCGGCCGTTTTTTTTTTTTTTTTTTCAAATCGGTGGGGGGGAACAGTGAAATCCCCCCCGAATCGGATCGGAACCAGCCGATCCCGATCCGAATCGGCCGATTCGGATCGGAATCGGCCGATTCCGCAATCCATGCTCCAAAGGGCCCCCTTAAGGTTCAAGTGCTTTGATGGAGAATTTTCCTTCGATGTCTTCCCACGAGTGATAGGTTGGCCCGTTTTATCAATGGGTTCCATACGATGTGCTCTTTATGCAGGGGAGAGGACAAGTCCATTGATCATTTGTTCATCAGCTGCTCATTTGCTTCTTAGGTTTGGCAGCTTCTATTGCATAAACTCCATATTGTGGGTGTTAGTTTTTTTTCTCTGAACAGTCAATGGACCACCTTCTTCACAACTGGGACATGATCCATTCTTCCAAAGAGGAAAGGCAGATAGGGTGGTTGATTCTCCATAACGTTGTGGGCCATTTGGGGAGAGAGGAACAGGAGGATTTTCATGCATGAAGTCCCCCACCCCAGAGAGAACGGTCTCTTTTGTTCGGCAAAATGTCAGAGCGGATGTAAGCCTCTTGTAATGTGAATTATTCTTCCATTTTTCATTCTTTTGGGGGAGGTCCAAGAGTTGAACCACTTCAGTGACTTTTGCACAGAGACAATTCTGAGGGCTTTTGTCCTATACTCTTGTACACTCACCTCTTTATTTTGAATATATTATGTGGTGCCATCCATGTTTCAGAAAAGAAAAAAACAATAACCATGTGCACCATCATCTCCAATTGGACTGCCCACATCTTAGGGATAATCTTATAGACCACTAACAAGGATGGCAGTACCGGTGCTGGTGGGTACCAATATCAATACGTAACGGTACCAGTATCAGGTGCATCAGTCTGGTACCAGCCAATAACAATTATTTTAAATTTTTTTATGTAAAGACTGGTATCGGGTCCCCCCCCCCGGTGATTCAGTATCAGTACCCACTACCCACCAATATCGACACATATCGGACCGATATGTAAATCGGCCAGACTATCCAACCCCTCTTTTTTTAGAATGAAAACTAAGATGATCTTGTTGATACCATGTAGATGAGTCATCCCCTCCTATAACATCCGCAGCAAAAGATGCTTAATAATCTCCCAGGAGTGTTAATAAAAGAACAGGGGAAACTAATCAGGCATAGGAGCCTTGTCTCCAACAAAAGCAAAGATAGAGTGCTTCATCTCCTCGTCTGCAACAAAAGCAAAGATAGAGTGCTTCACCTCCTCATCTCCAACAAAAACGAAGATATAGCACCGCACCTCCTCTTCAGAGAAAGGAGCAGAGCACCGCACCTCCTCTTCAGAGAAAGAAGCAGACATAAACTCCCTCTCATCCAACTATAGCCAAGGGAGGTCATCATCAGCAACAGCGGGCCATCCAGATTCTTCCTCATGTAACAATTTGGAGTAGTTGCATGCTGAAAAACCCCTCAATGGGTGTACAACATGACAAGCCCAAAAGAAAGCTGGAACCAACAACCATTCATCGGTATCTCACAAATGACATGACAAACAGACAAGCAGACTATGCTTGAGTGGTCAGCCAAACAAAAATAGCCCCAAACAGGTGCATAGAGAGGAAAATGGTAACCAGCAATAAAACTGCACCCGATACCTTTCAAAAAAGGTGTCAGATGAAGAAATAGGCTGCATGCCTGATATTCAAACTTTAAAGAGTCATTGGATCAATGTCTGGTACAACGTTGCCATCAACAGGTAACATGGCACCCTCTCAGAGTGTTGTATGGTACCACAAGATAGCTATCATGAATTGGCTTGTAAAATGAGAGCACTGGTAAGAGAAAATTGGCTTGAACTGAGGACATGAACCAGTGGAGAAAAGCCCTAAACTTGAATGAAGGAGCTTGAATCAGCTTCATCAATCCATGAGGTAGAAGGTGAATTGTTCCAAAAATAAGGGCCTTGAACCAGTTTACATAAAGCAACAAACTGGTAAGTGAACCATTGAATTAATTTAATTGGATCCAGACTACCTATGTCCCTATTTGGTAAACTTAAACAATCGATGTACCAACAGCAAGCGATGGTGGAAACCAATGTTGACCTGCAGCAACAATGGCAGCAGCTAGAAACTTAAAAGGATACTTCTTGGGCCAAACAATAGCCCTATGATTATCCATACCCTTTCAGGGAAGGTTGAATCCTTGTCCCCATGTATCCATATCCTTTACGTTTATTGGAAACAAATATATGAAGGTTAAATTATTGGATAACACTATATATGAATGTAATCTCCCTGTTATGTTGCTTCGGGGCTGGTGGAGAAGAAAAATCTACTTCCAAAACATATATTTAAGTTCTTTCAAACAAGGTAGTCCACTACTGGGCAAACATGATATGCGTAAAAAATGAGTTTAAATAAGAAATGGGGGTTAGCAGAGCAATGTGGACAATGCGGCATGCAAGCAGGTGGACATCTGATTGAATTTTATTTATAAACAGGTAAGAAATGAGGGCCCCATGTAAGATGTGATCAATTTCTAAGACGTGTGAAAAATAAATGGATGGATACTCAGACATTACATTTGAAATAGGTGTACCCTTATCCTCAACCAAAACTATTGGAATATGTATATTCCCTAACCTAACTAAAACTGTAAAAAAAGATCCCTCCTTTCAGCTACAGAAATGCATGGATAAACAGATATTCAGGTACCATTTTGCATCCTTAGCAGCAGCAATTAAGGCAAAGATTGACAACAAAATTAGTGGCAATGGTTGACTGCTACAACCTTGCCTGCGAGTTCAGACACCTGCTGTCAGTCAGACGGCAACTATACCCTTGCCAGAAGACCTTGGAGATGATGACAGCCACTGATGCCCATGGCAACAAGGGGAGCGGGAAGGCCGTAAAGACAATGGAGGAAACAATGCAGTGGCCAGAATGTGTAGAGAAGTAGCTTCCATGAGAAAGGCTCCCTTGAGTGTGTGATCCACATAGATACTCACAAGAAGGGAGACAATCAGAGGAGAATGTGGGGATAATTTAAGAAGATCGCCAACTGCAATGGGAAAAAAATGTCGTAATGAAAACATAGAACTGAAGAGAAGCTTCACGGCAATCTCTACTTACAAGAAGAGAGGGCACACAATTGCACGAGGAAGACCAAGGTAGACTTTTGAGGTAAATGGGACGACGGGGCCATTGCTGAAGTACTCAGCATCCATCCAATACTCTGTTCTGGGATTGGCGGTTCTGATACCATGTGGGAGCAGAGACGAGAAATTAAAAAACTCTCTATTTAACATTGGGGAAATAGTATGCACAAGGCATATAAGCCACTTCCTGATATCACTGCGACTAGGATGTGTCCCCAATACTAGTGTATCTATGACAGTTATTTAGGGCATCTCTAATCCAAGCATAACTAGGGCAGCCATATATACAATAGATACAATGTCTCTTTAAAACCTTTGCATTTTCTAAATCATAAGAAACCACAAATTGTCAGACTTAATTATATTGTTGAAAGAGAAATAAGATGATGAAATATTAATGTTATCAATTCAGATGCACCACATGTTTCACTAGCAAAAAACTGGAAAACATTGACTAGATTTCTAAGGTCCTTAACTAACAGAGGATCATAACTCAATCAGCTGAATGCTCCATCAAATAGCAAAGCAAGATAAGAATAGCAAATATATATTTTCTTCAGAATTGAGCATGAGAATCACTGAGAGGTCAATATTTGCTTACATCATTGGTAAGGCAAGCAGAATGGTATCCTACTCCATTCTGGCTATTCCTGCTCACTTCCTTTCCATTAGCTGCATTCCATCTGGTATTCACATTCCTAGGCCCATCGGAACCATTACCAAGGGACTTTGGAAAGGCAGGTTCACCAAATCGATCCCCAACATCAATTGAATCATTGGCAATGCTACCACTTTCGGAAACGTTGTCAGCATCAAGATTGGCTGCTTGAAGCTTTTCAATCTCCAACTTGAGTACACCTTTCACGGGCTTATGTATTTTCCTTTTAGGATCCTGTGGACCACAGTAACAACAAGATGCATTTGTCAAAGGTCTGCATGTAGAAGTAGAACAACAAGAGGAAAGCAACCATCTAATTATCATAAGAAATGGCAAGTCTAACAGATCCATTCACAAAACCGAAAGTAAACTTATATGAATGTGACGAACAACAGAAAACCCACTTGTTGCTGACCACACCATTACTCATCTGATTATCCCCCACCATAGCCTATTGGGTGGCTGCAGAAAAAATCAAACGACTCCAAACACAAGGTTTCATTTTCTTCAGTCAATAGGATGTTATTAAAGCATCCAGTGTTGTCAAGGCGTACGCCTAGGCGTCGCCTAAGCGCATGGGCGCTGTTCACCGGGCGAAGCGGGCCGGCGCCTAATTTGGGCTTGAAAAAGCGGCCCAGGCGGATGTTTAGGCGCTCAGGCGGTTCACTTAGCCCGCCTGGGCCGCCTAAGCGCCCGCTGGGCCGGCCCGTTACCCGGCGTAGGCACCCACCCGGCCCACCTTCCCTTTAAATAACCCCGACCCGATACGAGCCTCCTTCCTCCCCCTTTCGACCCCAGCACCCGCAGACCCCCTCTCGCCCGCTCCGCTAGGGTTCGCCCATGCCGCTCATCGCGACACCACTGCCGTTTGTCGTCGATTGCCTCTACCGCCACCGGAGATCGCCACCGCTTCTGCCGTTGTCGCCTTTGCCTACTGCAGTTGGAGCCATCGTCGGCGGTCGCACGCGCCGAATCCCTTCGTCATCTCCGATGAGGCCTTCTCTTACATCCCCTCCCTCTCTCTCTCTCTCTCTCTCTCTCTCTCTCTCTCTCTCTCTCTCTCTCTCTCTCCCTGCTCCCTGTCTCTCTCTCTCTATCCCAACTATCTCTCTCTCTCTCTCTCTCTCTCTATCTCTCACTGTCTCACACGCTCTCTAGCTCACTCTATCTACCTCTCGCACGCTCTCTGTGTCTCACTCTCTCTTCGTCTCACTGTCTCACTCTCTCTATCTCTCATTGTCTCACTCATCTCACAGCACTCTCTCTATCTGCCTGTCTCTCTCATCCTCACAATCTCTCTCTATCTTACTCCCTCTCTATCTCTCACATCTCTCTCTATCTCTCACACGCACTCTGTCTCACTGTCTCTCTAGCTCTCACTCTCTCACACCCTCTCTCTGTCTCACTCTCTCTCACTGTCTCACACACCAACACTCTCTGTCTCACTCTCTCTATCCCTCTGTCCTACTCTCTCTGTCTCACCTTCTCTATCTCTCTGTCCCACTCTATGTATCTCCCTCTCTCTGTCTCACTCTCTCTATCTCGGACCCCCCACTCTCTGTCTTTGTCTCACTCTCTCTCACACACCCACACTCTCCATCTCTCTCTATCTCACTCTCTTTATCTCTTTGTCCCACTCTCTCTATCTCACTCTCTCTATCTCTCCGTCCCACTATCTCCGTCTCAAACTCTCTCTCTCTCGAACCCACGCTATGTCTCACTCTCTCTCACACACCCACACTCTCAGACTATCTCTCTCTCGGACCCACGCTCTCTGTCTCACTCTCGCTCTCACTCTCTCTATCTCTCCGTCCCACAATTAACTTTGTTACTTTATTGTAATATTTGTTTTCATGTTAATGTGATATTATTGCTATTCTCTTCATATTTTTATGTTAATGTTAAATTAGTGTGATATAAAATATATTATTTTGAAGTATATGCCTAGGCGAGCGCCTAAGCGCTTAGGCGGTCGGAGACCCGAGCACGCCTTGGTCTCCTTACCGCCTTGACAACTATGAAAGCATCCAATCAAACAAGTGCCATACGATTCAAAAAAGTAAAGGCTCCAAAAAGGACCAATAAATCATAAAAATACTACCCATAAGGCCCTAAACAGAGACCAGGTAGTTTGAATTGCTACGATACCCTCCTAGGGTTTTGGTTCAGGTACGTTGATACCAACTTTACCACCATCTCATTTTTGTTTAGTTGACAATTCTTTTCGTTTTGCTTTGTTAGAGGTTCTTTAGGCCTTTGTGGTGTTTTCTTTTGAGGGAGGACACTGCAAGAGTTTCAGCAAAGGTGGAACATCATGAAGGCTGCATGTTGGGTTGAGGATGTTGTAACTAGACTAGTTTGACTCAAAGGAGCCCTAGAACCATCCTTTTGTCTTGTTACATCCCTGCTAAACAATAGCATGTTCTATGCTGGTCTGTGTCCTAGTTGGCAGTATCGGCCGATACCAATACATATTGGCGGATATGTATCGGTATCGGTGGGTACCGATACCATACTAAGTGGACCGATACCGGCCGATATTGTCCATGTACTAGGCCAAAAGGGACCCAGTACCGGCCAATACCGATACCGGTACATATCGGTACCAGTACCCTCCGATACCGGTACTGCCATCCCACTGACTCCCACTTGAATGAATTTTAAATAAGTATAGAATTAGTGGGCTATGGCTTAAAAAAACTGATGTACGAATTCTGACGGGCATTGCCCAATGATAAATACTCTACATGTTTAGAAGGGGATTAGAGTCTCCATTGGTCTCTGGTTGACAGCTATAACTAGCGACTGATTTAAAATCAAAGGCTAAGGGCTTAAGCACCTGTTTGATTGGGGAATATCCCTGGATTAGCCAACATTGAGCCAGGGCTCAACTTCTATCTTGCTTTAATTGAGGGAACAGACTCACCTGGCTTAACCAGTATAACTGAAGGTTAACCCGGAATCTGTCTTCCAACCCGAAGTGGAATTTATGTTTCTAGATTATCAAACTGGATTAAGTAACTGGCTACCAAACAGAATTGGCAATGAATATGGTTTAACTGATCCTACAGAATAAGAATAGATTAACCCTTTCCCACAATCAAACATGCCTAAATGTCAATAAAAAACACAACAATGCCTACTGAGATAAATCAAACAGCAAGCAGCCAAGAAGAGAACAAAGAAAAGCCATGCATAATGCTGCAGACTATATAAAAAAAGAATGTTAACAAACGACGACTTGTAATTCTTCACTCTGTAGCCATAGCCAACAATGCAAGAAAATCTAAATCAGATTTCAACAGAATTAAAATATGATCTGGATAATGATCAAAATTCTAGTCAACAGTGATAATGCAATGACGAAGTTCATTGGATACCATCTGACTGATCATTTGGCTCAGGTGTGGATTTGTTCCACAACATATGTTCAAACCATTGTTGACATTGGCTCGTGTGCTGAGATGCATTGGTACACAATATACCTGGTTCTCAAATATTCTACATTTGGCATAACCTATATATGGTGCGGCCAATCCACTTTGACAATCCAGAGAAATCCACCATTATAGTACCAAACAAGGTTCGTAAACTA
This sequence comes from Zantedeschia hybrid cultivar, assembly GCA_030544215.1. Taxonomy (NCBI): domain Eukaryota; kingdom Viridiplantae; phylum Streptophyta; class Magnoliopsida; order Alismatales; family Araceae; genus Zantedeschia; species Zantedeschia hybrid cultivar. Next base: position 18,275,234 of record JARZZO010000005.1, read on the forward strand.
AGCTGTGAGGTCAATTTTCCCAAAAACAGGAAAAACATCTATTGCCTGAGTCAACTTAATCTTCTTTTTTTCTTTTCTTTTCTTTTTTTTTTTGAATGAGAATGTAGATTGTAGAGCCAGTTTTATTAATGAAAATAAACAGAGGTAATACAATCAGGTATATAAAGAGGAGAAGTTCCTCTTGCATGAGAAAAGGAAACTACATGAGCTGGAGAGGATTGTTTATCTTAACCTCATTATTCCAGCCAACTTAATCTTAGTTATGCTTAGAGACTCAGTCCAAGTCTTTTTCCAGGAAACCTGAAGAATTAATCTGACTAGTTTGCACCAATTCACTTGATGTCATGAGAAGGGTCATCATGAACACGTGCTGTCCAAGAATGTAAAACGTGAAATTCTTACAACCCTATGATTTGACAAAAGACCATGATGCAATGTGTGGAAGAAGCATGGCACTAGTTAACCATCTCACCTGAAGAGAGTCCTCAGTATAACTTTCCTTGACCTTATTCAAAGTTGATATTTCAAGTACAACAGGACTCCCACTTGAATGCATCAATTTCCCATCCAAAGTTACTTTTGCACTAGGTTCACCAACGCTCTCCTGGGAACTTGTGCCAGATAAACCGGGGTTAAGAGGACTGCTTGGAGAGCCAGCTCCACCAGCAACTGGATGACTGCTGTTTTCAAACAGTGGAATAGTAACCCAAGCAAATGATTCCCTGTAAGGCATGATCCGGGACCAAACTTCCAGCTTCTGTTTTTCTCTCTCTGTCAAGTGTACCTGTTAATATAAAATATCTGCATAATTAGAAGGCATAAATATTTAATAAATTCAAACAATCCAATGATCAACAGAATAGTCTGATAAGCTGTCAAATGTGATCATATATTTCCCCTTTGAGAAACAAATCTTTCGTTGAAATCTAAAGGTGACAGATGTTCAGCCATTGTGAAGTTCCATACTTAATGACAGCACCAGAAATGTCAGTCATCATGTGTCATGAAGACTAAGATGAAGAATTTAGAAAGAAAAAAAAAACAGAGGATATGGTTACTGTTGTCCCAGACCCTATACATAAGAAAGTTCAGTCAACCACACTCTTAACAGCTTACAGGTATCACAAATCCATTTGCATTGTTATTACATTCATAACTCTTGTCAATAATTTGTATGCACTAACTGGATATGTCAAAAGGGAACTGAGAATAAAGAGACAACTTTACTTTATCTACGATCATTTTTTCCATATTTTTTCTCTGATATTCAGAAGAGATATGAACAAACAGTTAAGGAAGAGGACAAAAGAGTAATCAGAAAGGATGAGCAGTTTACAAGAACATCGAGGAAAAGCTAAACAAAGGATGAACCAAGAGAAGGGGTTTGCACATTCAATAAGGAGTAGTCATAAGGAACCATTGCATACAGAGAACATGCAAGGACAAAGGTGAAGGACTAAAGAATGCGTTAGGGCTATCTATGAATTTTTTTGCTAGGTTATGATTTCTAGAGTTTTACAGGCAAAAAGATTCAGATATCTTTATGGAAGTTGGCCATGAAGAGACTCCCTACCATGGATAGAATTTGGAGAATTCAGAATGATGCTAAGATGAATATATTTCCTACAGTCTACAGCCTTCAAAAGGAAACTAGAGATCATGTTCATGAGCTGTGGTATTGTTGTTGTTCTTTGAAATACCATGAAAGAATTTTCAATATTACCTGGAACTCTGAGCATGATATTCTTGAACACATTAAAGGCTGGGATAAGGGAAGGGTGCCCAATGGGTTTTGAAGCTGACCGGTAGTTAGTTATATTTGGTACATGTGCCGGACAATTTGGTGGGAGAGCAACAGGAAGACATTCAATGAGAACTGTGCAGGGGACATTTACACCTTCAGAAGAGTTGAGTATTGGCTGATAAATTGGGGTCTGGCCGCAAATCTAGGGAAAGGAAAAGATTCAGTTATTGCTCAGACAGTTAACAGGTGGAAGGACTTTACTAAATAATGACGGGTATCAACTTTGCGCGTCAATGAGTCATAATTTCCTGTTCTATCATCTTGTTGGAACAGATGTGCTTCTTCTTTTCATCCTTTTGTTTCTATGCCCTTCTCAGGGTTCCTTAGATATTAACGGGGCCCTTCTTATTTATTATGTACCATATTTTTGTTTACATTAGTTGTGGTGACTTTTACCGTCTTCCAAAATTCCAGGAAAAAGAGAATCCCCATGCACAAAAAGCCATGACAAGTTAGCGTGGACTAGTTAAAAGGAATAAACAACACAGTGGAGCTATTACACTTCAGACGACCAATCACAATAGCCCACTCAACCCGATAACAAATGAAGCCTACCAGTTGACCTTGGGTTCTACATTTTGCTTGGCAAGATACAAAAATTCCCCTCTGGACACTGCTGAGATGGTAGCATATAGCACCATACAGTGCACTACCTTATCCAACCTACAGCTCCAAGATCTGTGCCAGGCACATAACAATTCTTCGATATTAGGGTCATTGAACCACCAATGTCTCTCAACTTGGGGGAAAAGCGTTCCTCCATACAGCGCGAGAAAAGGGACACCACAGTAGCAGCTGACAAAGGCTCTCATCATCTTCATCACACAGATAACACATGGTCCTCATCCCTTCCAAGAAGGCAGCCACACAGTCACAAGTAGGATCAAGCATGTGCAACTGCACACAAAGAATTTGACCTTCAAAGGAGTAGAAGGCTACCAACTGTGATGGGACAAAGGCAGTATCCCACTCTATCAGTAATAACCTTGTAAGTGGACTTAACAGAGATGGTACCATCTTTCACCTGATTTCAGCAGCATCAGTCCAAGTGCGGCTGAAGGGATTGGCTGCATACTAGGGAAAAGAGATCCATGAGCTAGACCATCTCATCCTTAGACACATTTCTCCTAAAAGTGAGGGCCCAAACAGCTATCCTGTTCATTTTATCCAATAAGACTTCATTGGCAGTTCAAGAGATGGTGAAGGGGCTATAATAGAGTTCCACCAAGGGTATATGGCCGTACCTCCTGGCCTGTCAAAAAGGTATTTTATGGCCATCCCCTGCCAGAATAGCACATTGGCATTTCAACCAACTCTTGACATCATGTGCTAGGCACATTTTTTTAATATCCATTTCAACTCATTCACCTTTTTTTGGGTGTCATCCTTTCCAATTCATTGAATTCAAATCACTATTTGTTTATTAGTTAACTTTTTTTTTTCTTTTGAGCGTGGATGGTACCACTTGTATTATAAAGGGAGAAAGAGCATATACAAGTAAAAGAAGAGGGGAAAAGAACAGAGCCCTATAACTCGCGTATTCTTGAGTTGTCCAGGAACCCGGCAACAAGCCCCTAGACAAAAGGGCTACATGTCGTGGATCATTAACAATCCTCCCCTAGCAAACAAAATATAGAGGAGTTACAATTATGTGCATTATACGACACCCTAGAGAATGATTTTCCCACAAAGAAAAGAAAATACATGATGAGGAGTATTAGCCTCCTGCCCGAAGAGCCTATTATTGCATTCCATCCAAAGGGCCCAAATGGTCACATGAAGGATGATCCGGCAATAAGGTCTTCTTTCCTATTCCAATGTCTGCCCCAAGAAAGGAGCCTCTCCGCCAATTCGCACCTACTATAATGATGTAATCAACTTGCAGCTGATTACATACCAATTGTCATACCTCCTCAGCAAAGGAGCAGATTGTGAATAGATGATATGTCAACTCATCCTCCGTGGAACGTAAGCATCATGTTGTAGAAATATCCTGGAGAAAGCAGCCAAGCATATCACACGTAGGAAGCATATTAAGGGAGGCTCTTCAAAGCAGAGTCTGTCCGTTGGGTGGACTCTTGACCCCCCATACCTGCGAGGTAAAGGGTACCTCAGCCACCACATAGTATATTGATCTTACCATGAACCTTCCCCCGCTATCCCATCTCCAAATCCATTTATCAGATAATGAGGGATCCACATGGAAGGGCTGTAGGAGGTTGACCATCTGCACCAGATCCTGGAGCTCCTCATCTCTCAAATGTCTTCCGAAAGAAGGACTCCAACCAGCGAGGGGCAGCTCTGCATCACAAACTTGATTGACAGCTGTGTCGGGATCTCGGGAGATGGCAAAGAGGCGCGGAGAAAAAAGGCTGGAGGGGATAAGGAGCACACCAAATGTCAATCCAAAATATGCACTTTCTTCCATTCCCCACCTGGCAATGTGCCCCAGTCAAGGTGTCCATGGTCATAAAGGTTCCCTTCCAAACCCAAGAGACACTGTATGTGGTTTAAAGGGAGATCCCCCACAATCTAGAGTTGCCATCGTACTTTTGGGAGATGACCTCCCACCACAAGCTGGAGTCAAAGTTGGCAAGCTTCCAAAGCCACTTTGTAAGGAGGGCCAGTTTAATTGCACAGATACTCTTCAGCCCTAAGCCACCATTCTCTTTCTGCCTGCATACCCAGTACTAGTACACATCATACCCTCCTGTCTACAGATCTCCAAAACCATGCCAGAAGAATTTAGCTTGAAGAGACTCCAACCCTCTCGTCACCTTTTTAGGGATCTTAAAAATGGACAAGTACCATCATGGACTAAATTGCAGAACGTCAGTTACCACCATATGAAAGCAGTTTCCCTTTCCACCCTCCCAATCAGCTCGAATCTTCGCACAATCGTGTCCCAATCAATGCGTAGAAGACCTCCTGGGGTGAGAGGAATCCCAAGGTAGGATATAGGGAATCCCCCTCTTAAGACAGCCCAAGATAAAAGTAACTCTCCTCAAAGCCCTCTCTTCGATGTTAATCCCTATCAACTAGCTTTTCTGGATATTAACCTTCAGCCCTGCCACCTCTTCAATGAGCTCCAACATATATCTGGCCATAATAAGCTGCCCCTCATTATCAGAAAGAAATAGAATTGTGTCATCAACACAATGGAGGTGGGAGATGAACATTCCATGCTGGGTAACTTGGAAGCCGCTGAAAAGCCCTGCTGCCTCTGCCCTCATCCATATTCTGCTCAAAATTTGTGCTACCATGATGAAGAGAAGGGGGACAGATAGTCACCTTGGTGGAGACCTCCCATTCTGGAAGAAGGAAGTGGGTTGCCGATTGATGCGCACTGATGCGGGGCAGGTCCCAGGATCGAAACCTGGCTCTGATACCAACTGACGCGGGACGACTACCGACGAGACTCCGAAGCGACGTGTGAGTCCGATAACAGCAACAGCATCACAAACGAATAGCACATATTCACCGAATATTCCATATTTCCATGAAGTTAATTTTGCAATGCAATCGCAAACGTACTCGGAAATCGTCCGCTCAGAAAGAATAAAATAGATAGGACCGATGGTAGTGAGGGCTACCACAAAGCTAGGACAGCAACAACGTAATCAATAATCTCAAATAGTGCCATGGGACGGATCTCATGCTCACAATCCGGCAACGAATAAAATTAAGTAGCTAGACGTCCTAAATCACGTGCACGGGAGCAAATATAACCGTATAATGAACGACAGATCGAGAGAGATGAGGTCATTCAACGCTAACAGTCCCACTGTCGAGTGGGGTTCCGAGTTCGATCGACGTGAATCCACGGGCTACTCAGCGATCTCGTAACACACGTCCCAGCTCCTGAAACTAGGAGACCATATCAACTCGGATGGCGCGAATCCAGCGTACTAAGCCGTCGGGGTGGGCCCGACCAGACAGCGGGGAAGCAAGGGCTCGTGGGGAGGCGGGTGCTATCAGGGTCGCGTGGAGCTGGCGCGGAGGGCCCGACCAGACTACGTTGCGTGGAGGGGAGTGCTCGCAGGGGTTGGTGGGGAGTGCCCGCCCAGAGCCGCATGGGCACGAACGCAGCAACGTTCGTTGCATGACTTTTGGCGGACGGCGGCCCTCGAGCGAAGTGGTGCGATGAGGGGGGGGGGGGATGTTCCAGCGTCGTTCGCGGGGATGCCGCGTGGACGTACACGGGTGTGGGCCCAGCGAATGTTGCTCCTGGACGTACGGCGGGGCTGTGAGCACTGGCGTGCGGTAGGCGGGTTGTTTCCTACGCGTAGGCACGAGCGGCGGGGAGGGCGGTTCAAAGCTCGTCCAACCTCTACGTGGCGTTCACTCGGGCGATCCTCGCGCAGAGAGATAGCAGGCGTGAGAGGGAAGTGACTAGACGTGGAGGGAGAGAGAACGAGAACGGGGAAGAAGATGTTGACAGGGACCTCACGCCCGAGACGCGAGCGTGCGCATGATGGCTGCAATCTTTTTTTCTTCTTAATCATCAGCAATCCCCCTTAACAAGGTTTACAAGGCCTTAAATAGGCTACACAAAATCCTAATAAACCCTAATGAAATAAATGACTGAACTAACCCTGATTCTAGACAAATACAAGGAAATTCGTGCAGAAAATAATAATAAAATAGAAAAGTGTCATAATGGGCCTTACATCAGTCCCAACCGCTCCTCAATAAAGTAAACACAAGTCACTCAGCAAATAGGCCATCGTCGAGCCACAAAGAAACTGGGAACACTGCAGTCGTCCTCCTCCAACGGTAAACGCGAGTCGGATCGAACCGGGTCTACGCGCGGGTGTCCTCACCAATTCTCCCCGGCTGGGAAGAATTCGACCCTGTCGAGTATGGGTCTCGCCCACTCTGATATCGCTCCAGAAGGTCCGGGTTTCGCACGTAATCCACGTGTCCTCCGTAGGCGGCCATCCTCTCGAGTGGACCAGGTAGCGCTGATAGGCCCCATCCTTAGAAGTAACAACCTGCTCGTCCAGTATATGATCAATATGCTCTCGCCGTGCTGGAAAGGAAGATGGAAGTGGACACTCAGAGGTGGGGTCACTCACAAGGGAGGGAGACTGGATGAAGGAAGAAGAGAGGGGGGTTGGGGAAGAAGCTAGGGCTCACACGGGTTCCTGTCCCGTCTCGAGAGAAAAACGCAGTGGCGGCTCTTTCATTTCAAAAATCTTCTTCAATGCTTTCCCACGAGGGGATACAGGACCATATATAGACTCCTCAAAAGAAACCCTAATACTAAAGAACCAAAATGACCTTTATTCAAAGTAAAAGACTCAAACAGGACTAAAACAAGAAAATACATTAATTGGGCCTTTAATGGGCCAAACAAAATATAAAATGGACCCCGAAATCCATTCAGCAGCCTCTGAATTCCCATCATTCTCCCCAGGTTCGAAAAAATTCGTCCTCAAATTTTAAAGTGAGCCAGAATAAGTACGCGGATGACTGGATCATCAGTAGGAGTCTTCAAGCAGAGGATCATCTCAAGAACCACAAACTGGTCTGCTACATGTGAATCATAAAAGTCCTGCCATACCATGTCCACTGAAGACGATAACAAATCATATGTGCTATCATGTAGGGTAGCTATTATTACACTCTCAGTAAGTGTTGGACGAAGCTTTGAGTCAGCAAAAACATCATTAGCAATAAGATCTAATCCTGCCTCAACAAATAACTCATGATCCCATGAGATAATATGAACTGGTGCAGCATCAAGTAGACCAGTGCTAAATACATCTTCAGAGATACGATTCAATCCTGACCGTCTAATCAAAGCATGATCCCAACTGTCAACCATATACCTGACATCAACCTCGAACACTGTATCAGCGATCATATGTAGTCCCGATGCCATGAATAAGTTGTGATCCCAACCAGTAACAGGTGATGGTGTCACTTTAGGGAAACAAGCTAAATACAACTGTTGAAACTTCTCCCGAACCTGATAAGAGGCATTGAGAATACGAATCGATGTTTGGTATCCCTTGGGTCGTAAAAGACAGTCTCGCTCAGTGGGATCAATCACAACTTGCCGCTCGTCCATCCATTCTCTACCCAAACTGATATATGAACCATGTGGTATAATCTTGCATCATGCATCATCATAATATCTGACGCGTCGGGAAGTGCTTTTGCTCTTTAGGAGACGGAAAAATGGCACCTAGACTTGGTCTCCAAAGACAATTATGTAGTCCGTATGGGAGACAGAATCCACAATAGATTGCGAGATAACATTGCCGAACAGAATTGCATTAAGAAACACCTTAACTTGCACGGAATTGGGTAGCTCCACCTCAAAACTAAAATCCATGATAAGAAAACGTACCATTGGCTATAGAAATGATGGACGAGATCCGTCTCGCTACCAAGATGCCAATTGGCACAAGAAACAGAGCAAGTCACCAACCTCGATATGTGCGCAAAAGTGGCACGCAAAATGAGGTAAAGCGAACACTGGCTGCTGCGAAATTAGTGCACTGTCAGGCTGGCACGCAAATCGAGGCAACTGGGATTGGCCTCAAGATGCTTGATCAGGGGCCCTCGGTATGCGTGCAGAAATGGCACGCAAAACGAGGCAAATCTGGGATACAACGCACTGGATCTGCTTTGGCCTCGTTGAGACAAATCTGACGGCACGAACGATGCTCAAATCGGAGTCCGGAAAGACCTCGAACGGCGGGCCCGAGTGCCCTCGTAATGCGTACAAGTGTGGCATGTAAAACGAGAGACTGTTATCGGACGGAAGGTACAGCGAGGTCGGCCTCGCCGATACGATCCCAACAGCACAAGCGGCGTGCAAATAAGAGCACGGACGAGCCCTGGACGATGGCGGTGCGATAAGAACCCCTAGTGCACCTCCTGTGCATTGTAGCGAACCCGAAGATTGGACCCTGGCTCGAACCCAATATTACATTGGCTCAGACCGGGTAGCAGATGGTCCGGACCGCGTTAAACATGGCTTGGACCATGTTGGTAGGGGGTCGGGCTGGACCACCTCGGCTGAACCACTTTGCAATGTGGTTCAGGCTAGGACGAAGTTGTGATGGGCCCTGAGCCAGACCGGGTCGAACCGGTTCTGGCTTAAAAGGGAACGAGCCCTTCGTCCGCCTCTCTCCCACCCCTTTTCTTGTCTTCTTTCCTCTTCACCCTAGGGCACGAAAGGAGGCGGGGGAGCAGACAGAGGCGGGCTGGCAAGCATGGCGGCAGCGATGGCGACGACAGGGAGAGGCGGCCACTTCGACACCGGCGCTGGCTGGCGAGGGCAATTGTGGGGAGAAGAAAGGCAACGGCTGAACGGGGGGGGATGACAGCTGCGCCGCTGGGAGCCGACAGTGTCGGCGGCGGCCGAAGCTGGCGGCGACGGAGTCCGACGACGACTACGGCGGCTGCGGGTACTGGTGACAACGGCGTTGGTGGCAACAGTGGCAGGCGCTGGCGATGGCGCCGACGGCGGCAAGGTAGGCCTGGCCCTCCGCTCTGAGCTCTCTTTCTTCTTGACCGAGGGAAGTCGGGATCCGGTGGAGGTTGAGGGGGGGGCTAGGGCGGCGACAACGGCTGACGTCGACGGCGGCAGCAACGTGTAGGTGTGACGGCGACTATCCCTCCTCTTTTCTTTTCTTTTCTTTTCTTTTTTGTTGCGAACTAAACCGACAGGAATCGAGATGGGAGGGGACAAAGAGGAGAGAGAAAATGAGCAACTTCTCACAGGACTTGGGCCATGAGGATGACCCAACACCGCTCTGATACTAAGTTGATGCGGGACAGTAAGGGAGGGAGACCGGATGAAGGAAGAAGAGAGGGGGTTGGGGAAGAAACTAGGGCTCATACGGGTTTCTGTCCCGTCTCGGGAGAAAAACGCAACGGCAGCTCTTTCATTTCAAAAATCTTCTTCAATGCTTTCCCACGAGAGGATACAAGACCATATATAGACTCTTCAAGAAAAACCCTAATACTAAAGGACCAAAATGACCCTTATTCAAAGTAAAAGACTCAAACAAGACTAAAACAAGAAAATATATTAATTGGGCCTTTAATGGGCCAAACAAAATATAAAATGGACCCCGAAATCCATTCAGCAGCCTCTGAATTCCCATCAAGCACTGCAAAAGTAGCGGAAGAAACACAGTCCCTCACCCATGCTGACCATCCATCACCAAAACCCATCTTCCTGAATATATGGAAAAGGCACTCCCAGCTGATCTTCTCATAAGCTTTCTCAAAGTCCAAATTTAATACAAACCCCTTCCTATAATGAAGCTTCATAAAAATGCAGCCCCTCATGTCTCACAAGGAAATTATCCTGTATGTGTCTGCCTCTAATGAAAGCACCCCCATTACAGCTAATCACTCAATTGACCACTTTCTCAAGTCTAGAAGCCAGAGTCTTGGAGATTATCTTGTAAACCACATTAAATAAGCTTATAGGATTATAATCTCTCAAATTGTCTAGGGATTACAATGATATAGGTCTTGTTGATGTCCCTAAGGCAAGCTCTACCCTCCTGGAACTCCAACATTGCCTCTACAATGTCAACATTAATGATGGCCCAACAATGTTGGAAGAAAATCAGAGCGAATCCATCTGGTCCTGGCATTCTGTCACCTGCAAGGGCCAAAGCAGACCTCTTTACCACTTCCTCCTAGAAAGGAGCTGAAGGAGTCTCTCTGTCAGCGGGGGGAAGAGAGGGAAGAAGATCATCAACAATACGAGGCCACCTGAAATTATCTTCTGAGAAGAGCTTAGTGTAGAAGTCCGTCACATGTTATCTAAGCTGTGAGGCATCTGATATGATCTAGTCCCCATCCTTAAGACTTCTGATGTGGTTGATCCTCCTCCTGGCTGACATCTTCTAGAAGTATGCCGTATTGCAGTCCCCCTCTTTGATCCATCAATCTCTAGACCTCTACTTCTAGTAGACATGGTTGGCAGTACCGGTCGATACCGGTACGTACCAGTATCGGCCGGCACCGGTACCATACCTGTAAAGGGTATCGCCCGATACCAGCCAATACTGGGCTGGTACCGGTACTGCCATCCATGCTAGTAGATCTCCTCCCTAAAAAGAATCTCATTAGATTCTATCTTGAGCTTCTCCCTCTGCACCCCTATCTTCGGCATCCAACAATCCTGCTTCCTCTAGAGCACCAAATGCATTTAGCTGGTTCATGATGCTCTCCTTAGCCACCTCCCCAAGGAGGGTCTTTGTAGCACCCCACCGGGATATCTCCTAGGCCAGATGCTTCAACTTGAGGGTAAGTCTGCCCATTAAACTAAAGCCCTGTGTAGCCTCATCCCATACTCTGCTCATCAACTCCACAAAACCCTCCTCTCTAAGCCAACACCTCTCAAACCTGAAACCAGGCTGCCTGTAGAAACTGCTACTAGTTCGAAGGAGAATAGGTTTGTAGTCCAATGTCATCCTTGTCATGCATTGTGCCTACAAATGGGGGAAGTGATCCTCCCAGTCAATTGACACCAGGAACCTGCCCAATCTAGAAAGGGAAGAAAGATCCCTAAGATTCGACCAAGTGAAAGTCACATTAAGAGTCAGCACATCAATAAGGGCCGCTGCAGCAATAAATTCCCTTAAGTACTGCATCCAGCCTTACTGGTGTGAGGTCCCACTACTCTCCTCTAACAAATCTGCTACATTGAAGTCACCGCCCAAGCACCATGGCTTGCCAGCCTGTTGATGGAACGAGAGAAGCTCTTTCCAAAGTGCCTTCTTGTCAACCGTGCTCTGGGGGTCATAAAGAAATCCCACTCAAAGCCATTGCAGATGCTGCAAAATGTTAGAGATACTGCAGACCTGCCCACGTCCGAAACCTACCACCTCCTCCGCTTCAAACTCATTCCATAAAACAATAATCCCTCCTGCACTTTTCCACAGTAGGAGAAGCAACCCCTTTCCTGACCCTCCCACCCCCTATCTCTCTCATAATAGCCTCCCCCTCCTCATGGCATTTAGATTCCTGTATACACATAATATCTAGTTCGCATCTTTGCACGAACTCCCTCACCCCCCCTCATGTTCTCCTTCCCACATACTCCTCTTACATTTCAGGAGATTATCCTAATGATATTAGGATTTATCTCCCCCTGAGCCACTTCCCTCGCCTGCTTCTTCATATCCTCCCCACTGTTTCTGGCAACTCCTTCATCTCTTCTCTATTCAGCCACCTGACTCTCTTGTTCCACCTTTGACATTATTCCTCAAATGCCAGAGTCCCATCCAAATGTTGGCCAGACTCCGTCTCCCCTCTTAGTTCAAACAGGGAGTTCGGCACCTGGGAGGGCAAACCCTCTAACTCTTCCCAGGCAGCTTCTAGATGATCCCCTCCAAGAGGAGGAGGTCCTCCAGAGATGATCTGCAGAACACCCCTCTGCATCTCCTTACTCTCTGAAGGCCCTTTGATGCAGGATACGAAGCAAAGAATCCCTCTCCCATTCCCTTTACTTTTATTAAGCCTATTTATAGCCCATTATGTTGTTTTTTTATTTTTCTAGGAATTATAAAAACGTGGATAACGTATAGGAAGTCCTAGAGTCAGGGAGGGAGTCCAAGAGTCAAGAGTTACTCATCTAGACTCCTTAAATATGTATGATCTTTCAGAATATGAGGAAAAGATGAATTATTGAAAGAGAATGAACTGATGTGTGTGATCTTGGCCTCTGCGAGAGAGAGCCCCAACCCCCCCATCTTCCTTGGTGCGACGCCAAGGAACCTGTCCCCGGTGCGACGCCGGGAACTCCCTCAATCCTCTGGTGCGAGGCCGAGGATCCCCCTCCCATTCCCCCCCCCTTCCCCTTCGTCCCGCCGCTCCGTCGCCGCAAGTGCCAGCCCGCTCCTCACCGCAACCGGCCCCCACCGCTACAGCCACCGGCCCCGCCGCTGCTGCCCCCCCCCCCCCCCCCGGCCGCTGCCCCCCCCCCCAGCCGCTGCGGCCGACCGCAGCCTCCTTGGCCACCAGTGCCACCAGCCCTAGCCGTCATTGCCATCGGATCCCACCGACGCTACAGACCTCACTGAAGCCACCACCGCCTTCGCCTTTACCCACTGCTGCCATGGTCGTAGACGGAGCCCGCAGCCGCCATTGCCACCGGCGACGTCGCCGCTGGCCGCCGACACCGCCGTCTCCACCTCGCCTCACTGCCGCTGGAGCAGCCAGCCCCCGTAGCTGTTGCCCCCCTTCTATGTTCGTGCTGGCTAGGTTAGGGTGGAAGAAGAAAGGAGAGAGGAGGGCAAGGAAAAGGCACGTGCCTCTTTAAAGGGAGTAACCTGGTCTAGCCCGGTTGCTTGACTTGGGTTCGAGCCACTTTCAAAGTGGTCCAAGCCACGTACGTTTGGTCCGAGCCCTAGCCGAATCCAGGATTCCTATTTCTAATTACAAGGGGTCCGAGCCACCGGTTCAGCTCTGGTTCGAACTAGGGTGCAACCTGGATCGAGCCAGGGTCCAATCCAGATCCGTATTGGGTGCCGAGCGGTGCAATTACAGCAACTAGCGCACCGCCCTCGTGTAGAGCTCGTTTGGACTCCGAATCGCACGCCGTATGCGCTGTTGGGTTCGTATCGACGAGGTATTTCTAGATCCAGTGCGATGCATCCCTGGCCTGCCTCGTTTTGTGTGCCACTTCTGCACGCATACCAAGGACACCGATCGCGCATCCCGAGGTCCACGTAACCGCCTCGATTTGCGTGCCAACCTCCTGGCACACCGATTTCACAGCAGTCAGCATCTCCGACTTGCCTCGTTTTTGCGTGCCGCACTTGCACGCTTTATGAGGGCGCTTGTACTCGTTGTTCAAGGTCGTCTCGGACCCCAATTTGAGCACCGTTAGTGGCATTAGTCTCGTGTCAGCGAGGCCAACCAAATTCAACACACTACGCCCCGACTTGCCTCGTTTTTCGTGCCACCTCTGCACACATACCGAAGTTGTCGATTTGGGCTCCGTTTATTGCACCGATCGTGCCGTTTGTTTCGTCACTACAAGACCAACCCATATTCAATGTGAGACAGCTGCAACGGTGTCTCGTTTTGCGTGCCGTTATTGCCCCATTTCGCACACCGATCGTACCGTTGGCATCCTTGCAGTAAGGCGAACCTCGTCCAACGCTTCTTCAGCCAGTGGTGCATTAATATGCACATCATCTGCTCTATTCGAACCGATTTGTCTTACAAGTCGGAATCCTAGGTACGCTTCCTCACCATGGATTTTATGTTTAAGGTGGACCTACCCGATTCTATGCAAGCCAGGGTGTTTCTTACTGCAAGTCCATTCGGCAATTTTATTTTGCAATCTATTGTGGATTCACTATCCCATACGGACTACATAGTTGTCTCTGGAGACCGAGTTTGTGTGAAATTTTCTCATCTTCTAAAGGGCAAAAGTGCTTCCCGATCCGTCTGATATTATGATGATTTATGGTGCAAGATTACACCACTTGGTTCATATATTAGCTTGGGCAGAGAATGGATGGACGAGCGACACGTGGTAGTTGATCCCACTGAGCGGGATTGTCTTTTACGACCCGAGGGATACCAGGCATCCTTTCGTATTCTCAATTCAACTTATCATGTTCGAGAGAAGCTTCAACAGTTATATTTAGCTTGTTTAGCTAAAGTGGCACCCTTATCCATTACTGGTTGGGATCACGACTTATTCATTACTTCTGGGCTACATTTGATTGATGATACAGTGTTCGAAGTTGATGCCTCATGGGTGGTACACAGTTGGGATCACGCATTGTTTGGACAATCAAGATTGGATCGCATCTCTGATGATGTGTTTTACGCAGATCTACTTGATATTGCACTAGTTCCCATTATCTCATGGGGATCATGACTTATTTGTTGAGGCAGAGTTACAACTTATTGCTGATGATGTTTTTGCTGACTCAAAACCTCATCAAACACTTACTGAAGATGTGATGATAGCTACCCTACATGAGGATATGTATGACTTGATACAGTCTCCCGTGGATATGATATGGCAGACCTTCTGTGATTCACATGTAGCAGACCGGTTGGTGATTCTTGATATGATTCTCTGCTTAAAGATTTCCACACATGATCCAGTCGTCCGCTTATTTATACTTGCACACTTCAAAATTCGAGGACGAATTTTTTTGAACCAAGAGAGATTGATGCAGGATTCGAAGCAAAGAATCACTCTCCCATTCCCTTTGCTTTTATTAGGCCTATTTATGGCCCATTATGTTGTTTTTTATTTTTCTAGGAATTATAAAAACGTGGATAACATATAGGAAGTCCTAGAGTGAGGGAGGGAGTCCAAGAGTCAAGAGTTACTCATCTAGACTCCTTAAATATGTATGATCTTTCAGAATATGAGGAAAAGATGAATTATTGAAAGAAAATGAACGGATTTGTGTGATCTTGGCCTCTACGAGAGAGAGCCCCAACCCCCCCCCATCTTCCTTGGTGCGACGCCAAGGAACCTGTCCCTGGTTGGAGGCCGGGAACTCCCCCAATCCTCTGGTGCAAGGCCGAGGATCCCCCTCCCATTTCCCCCCTCTTCCCCTTCGTCCCGCATCATCCTTCCCCCTCATTCTCCCTCCATGTCCCTTCCTTCTGTATAGTAGGACCCCTGCAACATCATTCACGATTCCAGGAAGTCTGTAGGACCTGGGTATTCTTGCGAGGCACCCTCTTCAAAAGGCCAAGTGGGCCCCCTCAGCAGGCGAGGGGCACAGGTCCAAGGAGGCTATTTCCTCCTTACAACCCTCTCTAGGGGGGATAGAGGGTGCTCCAGGGGACTCTGGCAAGGCCGTCTCCCTGTGCCACTGCTAGAGCGACAAAGAACAGCCATAGTACCAGTGACCACCATCGAGCCAGACGGAGGAGGAATAATCCCGATGGTGGAAGCGGAGGGCCAAAGGGTTGCCGAAGAAAAGCCTGTGAACTGGATAAGGTAATGCATGCACTTGTACTAGAGTTCAGATCCTTTGAGCGAGGAGGACAACTGTTGTCAGTCAAGAGAAGTCATCCACCATATCAAGTAAGTCATCGGGTCAGCCCGATGACTGCACTCAATTGTCCCGATGCGTCAGTGCATACACAATAGGATGAGAGGCGGACCGGTTGAGCCTAGTTGCGGTTCAAAATTTGAATGCTCACGCACTTGCCCCCCTTTGGCAAGCTGGTCCTGGTAATCTCCAACCTCAGTAAACCCTAACCCTGCACATGAACATCTGCTGCCATCATCCCAATCATGGGAGCAAACCTTGATGACCAAGAAGGCCCCCTCCACTGCCACCGAGATCTCGAGAGCATTGGAGACCTTCACGTTTAATCAAACTCCGAGAATGGGTCTTCCAACCACCGGCCACTACAGCACCCTTCTTCCATGTTGGCGAAGCCCTCGATAGAGAAGGCTTTCCTCTAATAGAATCAAGGGGATGCCAGCGAGCTTGATGTGTGTTGTGACCACTATGAGGTTGGGATACATAGTCATATGCATATCTCGAGAAGAGATCTTGACCACCAGATCCCTACTGGCAAGGATTCTGACCTCGACCACCTCATAGGCTGAAGCAAATGACGGGCATCTAATGTGGAGAAGTCTCTTTGATATCTTAAACACCTCCCACTATTCTCCCATCCCCTTCTCTCTCAATAGGCCTAGGATAGGCTCTACATCACCTCCCACTGTCATTTCTTCAACTCCATCCTCCTTGACCTCAGGGTATCGACGCCATGATGGAGATCTAAGCAATCATTGGTGATTGTTGATGGTAGCCACCTGAGGATAGCAACAGAGAGACAGAGCAGATGATGCACCAGACATGGCCTCAACATAGGACTTCTTGCGGTTGGAGGGATAGCTCCTCCAAGCATGTCCTAAGCCCCCACAAGCCCAACATCTTTGTAGGGGGAGAGAGCAAGCTGGGTTTCTCTGAAGGGAATCCAATTAGTTCCTGTAAGGACCTGCAAATTCTGCAGGGACATATGCACAATTATGAAACGATTAGGATTTAAATGTAAGAAAAAAAAAAGCCCTAATTAAGTCTTCAACACACTAAGAGAAAAAGGGATAAGTTGAAAAATCTGAGGATATAAATAAAAATAGTGGGGTTTCGGGTTAAGAAGAAATAATTATTAAGACAGGGGTTAAAGTGAAATTATCTCTCCATGTCACAAACCAACCATGTGATGACACGTGGCATTATGACCAACATGTCACTTGTTGATTGGATATAGCAACATGGCAACATAAGATTGGCTAAGGGTAACACATGTCACCCATTAATTGTTAGAATGACATGACAACTTGTCATTGGCCAAGCCAGAACCACTATATTTCAGCCCATTGGAAGACGAAACCACTGGCCACAGCCTATTGAATTTTATCTTCTCCACTTCCTTAAAACTCCTATATAAGGTGGCAAGCCTTCCTCTCAACCCCCATCTTGGCTGCCTATAGTTTAGAAGAGAGAGAGAGAGAGAGAAAGAGAGGGTGAGTTTGAGAGAGGAAGAGAACGAGATAGAGAGGAAATCTACAAGAGGTGTGGAAGAAGAAAGTGGAGAGGAGAGAGAAGAATAGATAGAGAGAGGGAGATAATGAAGAAGAGCTAAAGAGAGAAAGATAGAACGGGAAAGAGCAACCTGTTGTAGTGTGGAGTTTTCCCCAACGGGAGGCAACAGCTCCAGCTCGTCTTCAACACGGGCAAGGGTTGTTCGTCGTGCTAGGCTCGACGGTTAAGAGGTAGGGTGATACCTCTACTTGTATATTCCCTTTATTTTTTGGGTTCTTGTAGAATTGAAGGGGGTGTAAAAGCATTGTAAGCAAGGAGAACCATATTTGTTTATTTTCTGAATCAAGATGGCTGTAAAAAGAGTTTAAAAATCATGAAAACAACTTGTTAGTTACATCCTACCATATCATATACGCATGTTTCAGCAAAGTTTATCTATGAATCTCTACGAAAAATAAGAACATGATTTTTGATATGCTCCATGTTTATTTCAGCACATTTACTGATGATTCATATGTTGTTTATTAGAAAACATGTTAGAGTTTGAATATAGCTACTCAATGAAGAGAACATGAGAGATTCACATGAACCCCACATGAAATATATAATGAAGTGTTCTCCAACTTGGAGAACCACCACAAGAAGAACTCAAGTTGCATGTCCAACACAAAGAGACATGGGGACGTAAAAAAGGGCTAGTTGACGAACACACAAGAATCCGATGGATCAAGTCCATCTAAGACTCGCATAAACTTGATGAAGTGCAATGAAATTGAAGACATGGAGTCTTCGGCTCCGTATGTTCTTTAAAAAAATATAGGAAAAAAATACCAGTGTACCCCTAAATTCATTACAAATAACCACTATACCCCTGCTTTTAAGATAATTACCCCAATACCCTTGAAATCTTCTTCTCATGCCCTTATCGTACACTTTTTATTATTGAAAAAAATATTAAGATATTCCTGAAAAGTGTACAGTAGGGGCATGAGAAGTAGAGATTGAAGATTTTAAGGGTATTAAGGTAATTATCTTAAAGGTAGGGGTATAGTGGTCATTTCTAAATATTCTAGGAGTATACTGGTATTTTTTTCAAAAATATATTATTATTATTTTATCATGAAATATGAAAAAAATTACGACAACGATGACCCCTAGAAGGGCAAAAGAACAAGAACAAGGAGGAGGCATACTCTAGTGCACTCCCTATGAAAAATAAAACCATGAAAGAACTCATTAAATGAATTTTAAAGTAAGAAAGCCTTTTATGAATAAAGATTCTCATGATGATTTGTTTTATTTTATGCAAGAGAGTGACATCATTTACTAGTGGGACAAGCCCACAAGATCCATCTCTTGGGGATAAGGGAACGCTCGGGACAAAACTTCCTAACGATGTGTGATGTGGAGGCACGGAGCATCCTTTCTTTTGGTTACGGTTCCAGAATCCAAATTCGGGATCTCAACTTAAGCAGAGGATGGTAGTCCTACTTGAGTGCACTCGTAGGCTAGGACATGGACACTGCAACAGCAGCCATAGAGTAGACAGCAGATCTAACTTAGCTTATGTTTTCCGCCTCACCTAGTAGGCTTCCAAAAATAGAGGTGGGAGGTTGGTCGGAAGACGGTCTGCTCACCACTACGACCATTAGTAAGTGATTATTTCCTTGGGGATCTAGAATTGACACCACATCAGTTTCCGTATGGCTTAGAGACTCACCAAAGCATGTTTAAAGCGTAGGATTTTGGACCATGAGTCTATGGATATCTTGTTCCGCCCATTCGGAGCTTGTTTAGGTATTTGTCTTTTTTTTTAAAAAAAAATTGTTCGATTTTCGCACTAGTTATTGTGGTTAGGGGTATTTTAGTCTTCTACTTGGTTAGGAATCTGATTGGGATTAGGTTTGAACTATTTCCACTATTTATATGCATGTAGACCCCCTTTTTTAATTAATATTTTTTCAGTTTCTCTTAGATAAAGATCTAGAATCCCTGAGATGGGGTGGGGTATGACACCCTAGCCGCCAGTGCGACAGAGGTTGTTATCTTGCCACCAGTGTGACGTGGAAGGCCTTTACCATCACCTCATTCTGCCTTTTTTTCTCTGGTCGTTCCGCATCAAGTTGGTATCAGAGCAACTCTCGATCCAATCACTCCACTAGTGAGACACCGTCGATCAACATTGTCAATCCTTCCTTCTCTTTCCTTCTTCTCTCTTTCTCTTCCCCCACAATATTGTTCATGCTACAGTACCCGTGGTACTGTTCACCGTGACAATACTAGCACCCACCCTTGTTTCTCTCTCCCCTATTCTATGAAATAAGGTGGGAGACCCCCCAGCAGCCCCGTGCGCCCACCTCTACCGCTCTGTACGCCCCAGTCCATTGAATTGGTCGCTGCACTAGGAGCCCATACCGCATTGCCAGCGATCTGACCACCCTCGTACTCCATTGTGTATCGATCACGTCAACAAGTTCTTGTTAGTGAGACCAAGGATTGCCAACTCGGTCCGGGTCGGATCGGATCGCCCGGTGTTGAACCCAAAAAAAATCTCATATACAGATATGCAGATTTGCATTGTATGAGTATACATATGCGACACATGTTCGCGTCGATGCGAAATTCCCGTGGGAGAATACACACGCATGAGCATGACAATACGTTCATAAAGGACCATGTCAGGTAAAATAAAATGCACGCCTATAATATAGGCGAATACTAGAAATCCATAAGGAACCACGGATTCGCATTACGAGGGCAGCGGGGTAAAAGACGTACCTAGGCCACGAAGGCCTTAGTCAGATTTTTTTTTAGGAGCCTGAGGCAGCCCCAAGTCGCTTGCTTCGGCTCCCGAAATCAGCTCCCGAACCGCCCTTGCAATGCTCGATAATGGGACCCGATAGGAGACCCCAAATGCAGCGATAGATGGAATCCCGAACGCTGCGAAACAAGGGTCAAAATTAGTCCCAAAATGGACCAAAATCTGTCCCGAAATGAGAGAAAATCAGTCCTAGAACTCCCCCAAAATGGCCCCGAAATGGAGGCCCAATAGTGGGGGAGATAGGCCCAATAAGCAGCCCTATGGGTAGGGTCAAGATGAGGCCCAATAAGCCCCCAAATGGGCCCAAGTTCAGTCCCAAAAATGGGCTGAAATCTGTCCCGGAATAAAGAAAATCAGTTTGGGGACTTACCCAAATCAGTCCCGGAACGGAGACCCGGTGTCGGGGAAGTTAGGCCCAATAAATGGCCCAAGGGAGAGGCCCAAAAAGAGGCCCAATAGGCACCTCTAACAGGCCTAAATCTGGCCCGGGATAGGCCAAAACCAGTCCCGAAATGGGGGAAAAATGACCTCCAAACCTGCCTAAAATAGTCCCAAATGAGGACTCAATGGCAAGGGAAAGAGGCCCAATAGATGGTCCAATGGGTGGCCCAATAAAAAGCCCAATAAGGAGCTTGAGTGGGCCCAAAACCAGCCCACAAAGGGGGCCTAAACCTGCCAAAAGGGGGGAGAGATCTCCAAAATTTCCCAAAATGGCAAGAAAAGAGGGTGGACCCCTCTCTCTCACTCCCCCTTATTTCAATAGGCAAAGAGGAGGGAGGAGAGAGAGAGGAGAAACCGGTGGGGGGAGCCCCCACCGGTTGGGAACCCCCCCCACCGGTTCCAAGGGGGAAACCGGTGGGGGGGGAGGAGGATCTCCCTCCTTTCTCTCTCTGTTCAGATTTTAAAAATTCAAAAAAAGGGGGGTGGGGGATTAAATTAAAGGAGGGGAATTAAATGGGGGATCTTAACCCCATTCACATGGGTTAAGAATCCCATACAAGAACCCTCCTAAACCCCTTTCACATGGGAGCCAAAATTGGAATTAATGGGGTTAAACCCCTTTCACATTGGCCCAAACCCAAACCCCCAAAATCTGGAATCAAAACCCCATTAAATGTGCCCCAAAAAGGCAGCAAAAAGGAGGAAGTGGGGAGGGGAACACCCCCCCACCGGTTTTGGGAAACCGGTGGGGAGATCCCCCCACCTGTTCCCAACCGGTGGGAGGGTCAATGGCCGGTGGCCATTCCCCCCACCGGTTGGAACCGGTGGGGGTGCCCACCTTTCCCCCCTCTCTCCCTCTTTTGCTTGCTCTCTCTCACCCCCTCTTGCCATCCATTGGCCAATGGGGAATAAAAAAAAATGAAAATGGGGAAGAAAGAGGCTCCAACCGGTGGCTCCCCCCACCTTGCTCCATCCGGTGGCTCCCCCCACCGGGCCTAAAATTGGGCCTATAAATAGGACCCCAAGGGTCCCCAATTAAGGACACACAGAGAGGCATATACACATATGCACAACAAGGCATTCACACTTAGCCTCAAAATTTAAGTGTGAAATTTGTGAGAGAGGGTGCTGCTTGAAGACCAAATTCGGGTTTTCTAACCCGAATTTGCTGCGTTTTTTTTGGGGAGTTCTTTTCGTCCCGGAGAGCTCTCTCCTAAGGTTCTATCCTAAGGGGAAGCTCTGCCGAATTTTATTTGTAAAACGGTCTTATCATAAGGCGAAATGCTGCCGAATTGATTCTGCGCCCATGTGTGTATCATTTAAATTTTATAATTATCATATTTTCAATAATATACATATGCATATAGTTTTCTAAAGCTAAAAATTTGAATGCACCTTCAACCTAACTCCTAACCTCACCCCTTAAACAAATAAAATATGAATTCAGAAAATTGCATAAAAATTATAACTAAACCCAAAAAGGTAATTTATAATTAACAATTAATTAATTGATGAAAATTCGGGAAATCAATTAAAAAATCAGGAAAAACTAATAAAAATCAGGAAAAACCATAAGAAAACAGTAAAAATCTGTGATAAATTATAATAAATCCAGATAACCTCATATGAATAATTAATTAATTAATTAATTAAATTAATTAAATAAATCATAAAAATGAACAAAAATCAGTAAAAAACAGTAAGAAATCAAAAAGTAAAAATCTGAAAGAACATAAACTGTTCATGAGGAACACAATACATGAATATAAAATTACCAAAATACCCCTAGGTGTAATATTTACATATATAACCCCGAAAGCCCTAAAAATCAGATTATGAGTGAAATCCTTCACCAATATCCTCAATATCAAACCTTAAAACTTGATAACCCAGTTTAAGGGAAAATTACAAAAAAACCCCTCATACCTTTAAAATTGATTTCATAACCCCCATAGAGTGTAGAACCTTTTAAAATCCACCCCACATATACTTACAAATTGTCATGCTCTCGCAAGGCGCCCATAATTACATAAAAAGACCCCCAAGGTGTAAAATTACAAAAAAGTCCCTGTAAGGCTAAAAATCAGGAATCAATCCGCACAAGTTGGAATTAATCCTCCGAAATTGGAACCAATCTTAATAACCGGGAGTCAATCCCAAATCACATAAAAAATTGTCTCCGAACCAGGGTGGGGTTAAGGATCCAACTTAAAATATACTTTCATCTAAATATGCATGCGCTTTCTATAGTGGTAGCTTTGCATGATTAAGGGCATCATACGGACAGTTAATCAAGGGTTGCCGAGCAGTCGCTCAGCGTAATTAACACTGACTGAGGTCAGTGGAGAGAGGTCATATACTCGAATCTTCGCTTGATTCGAAGTCCCGGATTCCCTGAGGGTTAATCCCAAGCTCTCATAATCCGATAAAAAAAAATATATAGCCGACCTTAATTCCTCTAGATAAACAAAAAAATGGATTTCCGAATAATCCGACATAGGAGGAGGGATATGTCTAGGTCAGGTCCCGACGAAGGTTAGAAAAATCTTCGCGCAAACACCCGGTCCGCTATTAAACCGGGCGGTCCGATCCGACCCCGAGCCCCGACCCAGCGGTCCCGCCCCGGGATCGCTTGGATCGGGTTGGGTCGGCCGGATCGGGCGACCCGGGCCCGGGTCGGACTGGTCCGGCCGACCCCAACCCCAACGGCTAGTTCCGAACTAGCCGTTGGGATAACCGTTGGGAACCCATTCACGGCTAGAAGGGGCTTCTAAGCCCCTTCAAGTCCCTATAAAACCCCCCCATACCCTTCTCTCCCTCGTTCACACAAATTCTCATTTCTCTCTCTCTCTCAAATTTCTTTCTCTCTCTTTAAGCTCTCATACTCTCTCAAAGACTCAAACTCAAAGCTCTCATGCTCTCCCTATTTACCCGAGGTCCTAGATAAGTTTCGGGTAAATATAAATTTTTCTGATTTTTTTAGAATTTTTTTCTATTTTTCGGACCAATTTTTCCCTATTTTTCTTCTATTTTTTTTCTTTTTTTAAAATTGAATTGGCCAGACCGGTCCGGCTCGGTCCGGACTGGTCCAGGATCGGATCGGATCGGCCAATCCACTCGGTCAGAACCGAACCGATCCAAGTCCGATCCACGAGTTAGCCTACCTTGAGTGAGACTGACCTCGTCCAACACTTTGATTGCTTGTTGTCTCGGCATGTGATATGATGTCGTCTGCACACGTGTTTCAAGGTCCACATGTGCTGCCTCGTTTTACATGCTACTTCAGTGCATTTCCCGAGGATCTAGCATGCTTCCCGAGGATGCGGGTATGCGTCCCAAGATGACTCAGAGCGCGTGCCAGTACGAAGCACCATTCGTGCATTGCTTGCCATGAACACATGTGGGCTCCATTTTGTGCACCAATCGCGCCGCCAGCTTTCTCTCAACGAGGCCAACTCATCGCTTCCTTAAACAGTGGTCACAAACTATTCTAGCATGGATTGGGTTGCATTAAAGGATCACAAGAGTGGATTACAATGAAGAATGACATTAGGAGCCTACTTTCCAGAATGACCAAAACAAAGGAGGTAGATTTACACCCAGCATTGGTTGAGGAGTACTACAACCAAATGGAAGTAGTTTGCAAAGTAGATCTGGTGTTAACTGAGGAGTATTTCAAATAGGTCGAGTCCCAGATGTTCAAAATGTGTGATGATGTCCTCTCTGCTGAACCAAGGTTAGACTTAGTCTACGAAGATCCTTTTGAAGTCGATCACCCGAAGATTGTTCCAGACACTTTTAGCCAGCATGATTTTGTCCATATATGGAGCAATGTTGAGGCACACTTTCCACATCGAGTCGAAGCTCTTTGCATGGTGATGTCACTGGCATCCGTTGTGCTTCCTTACTTTGCTGCTCTCATCATATCCCCATGGATATTGTTGCATTTCAAACCTCGAGGATGAGTTTTCTCGAACTAGGAAAGAATGGTGGGATTTGGAATCAGTGTTGCACCAATTTCTCTGTGGCTTAGAGACTCTCCAGAGCATGTCTAAAGCGTAGGATTTTGGACCACGACTCCATGGATATCTTGTTTGGTCCATTTGGGTTTATTTAGGCCCTTTTCTATTTTTCAAGAATTTTCTATGCGATTTTTACACTATTTATTGTGGTTAGGATATTCTTTTACTTGGTTATTGTCTGATTAGGGTTAGGTTTGAGTTATTTCGACTATTTATGTATATCTAGGCCCCCTTTTTCAACTAATGATCATTTTTGTTGCAAATTTTCAATAGTTTTTCATGCTTCTCAGAGAAGGAGATCCAAAAGTTCTGAGATGGGGTGGGGTGTAACGTCCTAGCTGCCGGTGCAATGTTGGAGGGCGTTATCCCACCGTAGGGGTGACGCCAGAGGCCTCTACCATAACCTCGTTCCGCCCCTTTTTCTTTGATTGTTCTGCATCACACCTTGGTACATCTGAATATAGTTGTAAGTGCCATTAGTTTGGGTAGACCCAGACCCAAAATGATCCATAATAGACCCAATGTTGGGTAAACAGGCAGGTCAGTTGTTTGCTAGATAAAAAAGGTCCAGTGGGCTTTACAAAGAATTCATTGATCTCAGACTCAAAGATTGGCCACAAATGGGCTTGATTCAGGGCCAGATTCAGAGAAATATTATCTTAATTTTATGTAGTGTATGCTAATGGGCTGTTATTGGGTAAATGGCACCAAACCCATAATTACCGGGTCCAAAGAGGTGTGGGGTCTGGACCTATTTTTGTACCCCAGGTACATCACATGCAACAATTTCTGAGATTTTGTAACATGGTGAGTTCCTGTATACTAAAAGTATATCAAATTGTTGTGATATAACCACATTCTTAAACATCTCTACCCAGCGATATGCACACCTTTTATGCCACCACTAAGAATCCTCTTGTTCATAAATAAGGTGTGATGGACAGAGACCATCACATATGGTTAAGAAGACATTCTCCTAATGTTGTCCTTACCACAACGGTTAGGCTACAGCTCCTTGATATCAGTGTAATGTTTCCCCTAGTTGCAGTGACATCCGGAATAACGAGAACCCTTCGGCACCTTCAATTCTATGTCCAAGCTTACAGATGAGCAATTGACCACAAGGACCAAGCCAAGTTCTTCTTAATGCCCAATAATAAGGTGTATATGCTTTTCATAGAGACTGAAATGTGAAATAATGCAACAAGGTTTTGAAACAGGTGATATAATGATAAAGCAAAAAAGAATATGACTAAACCTACAGGTTCTTTGCGGGAATACACAGATGGAGTAACCCCTCCTTCCTCTGTGGCTGGCTTCTCCAGTTGAATAAGCAGGCAGATAGATGGTGATGGAGTATCTAAGGAGAAAATGGCCCGGCGTTCCAAGGAAATATTAACCTGCACAGAGGATGAATAGAAAAAAAAAATTGTCTTCTTCTCTTCAAGTAAAAAACTATCATAGACTTCTACAGCATAGAAAGTGTCTCAGACAAAGTTGGGGAAGATAAAGAGCAGAATTAGAAAAATCAGCAAAAATGAAGGTTTGTAACTTTTAAATTTACTAAAGGAAAAACATGCAGTTAGGTAGCTGTAGAGATCTTACCTCTTGTCCGTTAGTTGGTAGCACACAAAAATAGAAGTCCTCCGATAATTTTTCTCTTCGATCCCTATTGTACAAGCAAATTGTACCATAAAACGGCTCTACGATAAGAAGAACCAAAGTTAGTTCAATGTGGAGCTCAACAACAAGAACAGCAGCTCATAGAATAAATGTGCAATGGTCTAGCCTTCAATACAAAACCAAAAAGATTTTAAGCAGGAATAGAAACACTCACCAACCAATCCAGCTTGAAATGATAAGGATATAATCTTCACAGATATCTTTAATCCACTGAATGAGAATTTAAAAGTTTAGAAACAAAGGTATCCACTTGAGTGTGCACTTAGGCGTAGAAATTTTTTTAAAACTACCTAGGCGTTGAAAGTTGTATGGTAAAGGCTAAAGACCTGGAATATTGTGCTGGGTGGACTTCTGAAGATCTCTGTCCAAAAATCATCGACCTTTCAGTTTCCCAATCGAAGCAAGGCTCATATGCTGGCAAAGGAGATTCACCAAAATGCTGAAAAGACAAGGTAATACAACCTAAAAGCGTGAGATACGTAAGGCTAGAAAGGTGAACAAATGTCATTGCCAACAAAATGTTTAAAAGAAAACAAGATATATAGATTTTGACAAGGGAAACTGAATAGGAGAGACATTTAACAGGAAAAGGAAAGGACCAGTTACCGAAATATGCCTTCCAGAAGTACTGGGGATATCATCGTCAGTAGCATCTTCAGTCTTGGGATGCCTTGCACATGCAAGCCGCATTTCTGTAGGAAGGAAAGAAAGACATTTATAGATGCAAATTTCCTGAGGACCCTTAGAAGGGGAAAAGGAGGATCAGGATGTAACTTCTATGGAAGCAGTGACAAAATATATTAAACTATGCAAGCTGAACATAAATAAAAGAAATGAAAAAATGAAGTGGTAGGAGGAGAACCATGCCCCAAACTCCTATTAGTTGAGATTTGATGGATGATTATGACGATGACAATGACAATTATGATGAGGTGCTAATGAATACAATCTTCAAGTGAAAATAAAAGTGATCTTTTATATAAAAAAAAGGAAAACAAAAGTGATCATGGTGCCATTTCTACATTACCTGTTTCAATGTCAGTATCAGGGCCTTCAAAAATCTGACCTTGAAATGGTGCAGATGCAACACTTTCATAGTGGCCATATTTGCTTTCATCCTTCACCCAATCAGCCTTGTAGCACTGGACCAACTCGTTCAAATGTGGCCACTGCTCTAAATTTTCACTTAGCTGAAAGTAAAATATGAATAAGAAAAAAGGACAATATGACACAAAGAACCAAAGAGTACCCCAAGAGTTTGCAAAAAAAATTCAACTGCCAAGTACATGCACACATATAGAGGTGCAGGCATGGTCTTCTGCATAATCAGCTCTTACCAGTATAAACATTATACATACACACGTATATAGTTATTCAACTTACTAATTAGTAAATAACATATGCAACAGGCATAAGCAAAAGACAATAAAGAACTCCATCTGTAAGAAATGACAGATTCCAGCCACTCTCAGGCATTACATCCATTTCACCAATTCCCATGGGACACTTTTCGCCTGACAGAAAGTTAGTGAGATGAAAGTCAGTTATGATTCTGATAATGCCAAGGAATAACAGCAAGCACAAACTACACATGATTCATGCAGTGAAAAAGAAAACATTCCAAAGCATAGACTCTTGATTTGTATAGGTTTAAAAAAGGCCTCACCATGAAATGAGCACCTAATGTCAGCCAGCACTTATCCTAGAGATGCGAGATTAGCTGCATTCAGTTTCATGAACCTGTTCTTAAGGCATTTGCAAAGTGCAAGTTGTGAATACCCAGTGTGGGATTAAAAGGCTCCCCCCGCCCCCCACAAAAAAAAAAAAAAAAAAAACCTCTTTTACAGCAAAAATGGGTATACTCATATGGTAAATGAAGCAGCCAAATGAAGAAAAACATCATGAGCTCAAGTTATTGGATGGAGAAGTGAAGAATTAAGATACTCATGGAGTGGGGATTGTAACTACCCAATATGGGACTAAAAGGCTTTCACTTACAGTATATGTTAGCTAACATATGAAATAGGAATTATTTTGGTTTCTAGGTTACAGATCATTTTTTGGATTTTTATACAGATCTTAAATAAGCAAGTTTTTTGAGTGGCGTGTCTAAATCATGTCAAACCTCCCCATGAATAATTGAAACCTTCAATTGTCTTCTAACATGTTCATTGATCACAGCACATATTTCGCAAAAATGATTGCATGTGAACCTCTTCAAAAAAAGGCCATTTATCCCAGCAGCATAGAGAGAGATACAAACCAATGAATCCAGCTCAGGGTTTGCAGCCCATGGTTGACGTGGTATTCGTCTAAAACGATATCCACCCGTTGATGGATCTTCCATTCCTTATGACAACTAAACAAGAACAATTTGTTAAAATCAAATAAATAAAAAAACTTCTAAAAGCATGATTCATGAATTAACAATTGAATAAAGTTCGTAAAATGCATCAGCTATTCTGGTTTTTTTTTTTTTTGAAGGTGACAAAGTCACATTTCATTAAGAGAAAAAAGTTACAAAGAAGGCCCACGGCCTATCTTTTAGAAGGTCCTTGGCCATACATCAAGACACAAAGGAAAACAAGTAAGTCAAAGCGAAAACAAGCAATTCTGGTTTATATTTCTTACAGAATCCAACATTCCACAACTTTTGTTATGAAATATTGAAGATTTAATTTCTTTCAAATTGTACACACATGAAAAGGATACTAACAAGAATCTCAATGCTTCAGCCTTTTGCTGACAAATAAGATCAACAAGAAAATAGAAGAGAAATGTGGTCTTATTGGCCGACATTTAAGCTCATTAGAACCTATAAACATCAAAATAGAGAGATAAAAGGAGGCTCTCCACTCCCTTCAAGACTGAGGTGCTCCAATTTCTCCTATGTGTATGGTATTTATCATTCTCCACAATCAAAAACCATTTGTGTGGTGTACCACCAGTTCCCCTTTACATGATTGATAAAGTACGATCAAGATACATTTCTAATCTAGCACCCTGATGCAGCATAGAAGGTCAAAATTAATCCTAGGCCCAACCAATGATGTTAAAATGAGGATTCCCTAACCATTCATAGTGGATAATAGACGCCACGCTTACTGCTAGAAGCTACTAAGATACACTAGACCCAACTTAGTTGAGACATTTAGGCCAAAAGGATTCAAGAGAAGCCAAACAATCAGACAGCATTAGAAGATCCACTACATTGTCTATACAACATGGCTAGGCACACCGATAAACCTTCTGTTGTTTCAAGACAAGCACTTGATCGTCCTGTTTCAAAATTTAGGCTTTTTTTAAAGTTTTTGACCATTCTAAACTTTTGAATCTAGAAGAAAAAAAATCTATGAATCTTGCGCATTTAGTCTTTGGCTCCATTAAGCTTAGGTTTAATAACTTTTTAGTCCTTATGTCTATTTTCATCTTTCAAATGACTATTAACTAGAAGGACTTATTTCTAAGGAAGAATAAGTTTTTTAGATAAGTTTTATTTTAGTCAACAATAAATACACAAGTCATAAGGGTTTATTTTCAAATATGAATATTTACAGGGATAAAAAACTAAAAACTAAAATTTAATGCACATCAGCTACTAAACGTGAATCAATTAGATGGATTGTGCATATATATTAAACAGAGTTTATCTCTTGGACCAGAAAATCTTCATCAGAGTCTTCTCACATTTATGCAGGGTCAACTACATGAATCCTGTCCCTAAACATATTTGTAGCTAAACCTGTGAAGCTCAAGTCCTTCTTTACCATGGCAGCATTTGGTAACACCAGCTAACCAGATTTTTAGCTTGAGATTCTACCAGAATCCTTGACAGGACAGCTAGGCTGCCAGATGCATGGGAAACGGACAGATCTTCTCAGAATTGACTTCTAGTCATTAGAGAGAAACCTGACATACAAATGACTTCCCTAAAAATCCAGGAAAAAAAGAGGATTGTGGGTGAATCCCACATGTAATGGCCTGAATGGTCCTTTTACATTTTTACCCACATCTATGAGAAAGCAGTGCCAGTGCGTCAGGGGATAGAATGTGGGCTTTAGGGATTGAAAAGCAGAGGCTAAGACATAAAATCGTCTACCATAATCTGCCTGTGAGAAGGGTTGCCAGTTGAAATTTCTTACAGCTTACAGAATGCACGATTGCCACAATTGCCTTGCAGATTTGGCGTGTGGGCTGTACAGTAGATTTTGTTAAAATCAATCTCTTAAGTTAGCATTGCCAAACACTGCCTGTGCCAAACCATCTAATAACTCAATCTCTTAAGTGAGCATTACCAAACACTGCCTATGCCAAACCATCTATTTTAGGCCTTCCTGTATTCTGTTGCCATTGAATTTGATCACAACCTCTAGCCAACACCAAACGTGGGGAATGGTACATGATCAAACCATGTAATCCCATTTTCCCTAAGCTTGATGCAATAGAAGAATGTTTAAGAGAAAGGCTCGCACTACTCATTGATAAAGGACAAAGCAAAAGGAAACCGGAAGAAGGCTCGGGGACCCAAGGGAGAGGGATGACAAGGGTAGAAGAAGAGGAAGATGCAGGGGAGGAGGGGGTTCAGAGAAGAAGAAGATACAGGGGATTCCACCCCAATCCAGTCCCCCCTCACGGGACCAAATGCACAGATGCACAGTGGCGGCACATTCTATCTTTCCCTTCTCAGCAAATTCTTCATTAATTTCTCCAAAAGTAGTACATGGCTCCCACAATAGAAGCCCTAATACCAAAAATTATGAAATTACCCTAGACTCTTAAAAGAGAGAAATAACATGCAAAAATAACAGAAAAATAAGAAAACAGCTATCGGGCCTCTAGTGGGCCTTATACAAATCCCAAAATTGCTCAAATAACCTAAATAGACACTATAACTACAAAAGTTAGACTCTAACCAAAATCTTAAAAAAATACATTAAAAAAACAACTCGGCAAATAACAAGTCGTATCGAAATTCCTCATGTGGGCCGAAATTGTGTCTTCCGAGATCTAGTTGCCGCATCATTCTCCCCGGTTCAAAAAAATTTGAACTCGAATTTTAAAATGCACCAATATATAGATGCGGACGACTGGATCAACTATGGGAAGCACCAAGTAGAGGATCATATCCATAGTCATAAATTGCTCGACTGCATATGAATCACAGAAGGTCTGCCATATCATATCAATAAAATCTGATCATGAGTCCACAACTAATAGAGGATATGGACTCTCTGGAGGAATGAGGTCATGATCACCAATGTGTAACGAGTCAGCATTGAACTCAAAAATATCGAGCATGTGCAACCCTGAATCAACAAATAGATTGTGGTCTCATGAATCCATGTCCAATAGCTCACTAGCAGCTGTCAACAACAGGTTGTCCTCAAATACATTATCGGATATCAAACAAAGTCCAGACTCAGCAAACAAATCAACATCTAAGGCAATCTCAATTGTAGGTGCAGCACATGCATGGGTTGTTGACTCCACTTTGGCCACTTTCTATTCCAGAGGTGTCGATGTGATTGAGCATAAACATAAGCCTTAAAGAGGAAAGTACCCCGCAAGTGCGGCGACTGCAAAGTGCAATGGGATTGCGCATAATTCATGGTGGCATGCCACTTTTCTAACCACTCAGACCCCACAATGATAGAGAAACCTCCAGATGGATAAATTTCAGCCCAAGCTCCATCGAAATACATAAAATATGTGGAGTGTGCTCATGACATTTCGCACGAAACCCAACAAAAGCATGGTCATGCTCAACAACAATCTCACCAGTTTAGGATAATAAATCCACAATCCCTCCAAAAATATAGTTGCCACATTGGAGTGGATCAAATCTCAAAGAAAATAAAAGGAAGCATGATATCGGTCCTCAACTTGTGCTATCCGACGAGTGGAAGGAGCACTAAACAGGGTCAGCCACATTGCAAGGAAGTCGTTGATGCGATCGGCTCGCAAAATGGAGTCTAAACGAGTGACCTCGATATGCATGCAGTGGTGGCATGCAAAACAGGATGGCATGCAAAACAGGGTGTTGTCTAAGTTGACGCATGTTGAAACTAGGTTGGTCTCGTTGAGATGAGACCAACGGCACTGACGGCACTCAAATCAGAGTCCGAAACGACCTCGAATGATGGGCACAAACGTCCTTGTAAAACGTGTAAGAGCGGCACCCAAAATGAGACCCAACTGACATACGGGATGTGCAGTAAGGTCGGCCTCGTTAAGACGATCTCAACAGTGCAACTGGCTCGCAAATTGGAGCATGAATGTGGTCCCGATGTTGATGGTGCGATAAGGACTCCTAGTGCACCGCCGAATGCACTGCAGCAAACCAGGCCAAGACCTGGCTCGAACCTGACTAAACCTTGACTCGAACCAAGGCTGAACCAAGTGGCTCAAACCACTTGGAATCAAAGCCAAGAGCCTTAAGTGCGGCTATGGCTCAAATTGGGCTTAAGATGGACCCGTACGGGACCCTAACCGACTGGGACCAGGGCCAAGTCAAACTTCGTTGACGACTAAAGGGGCACGTGCCCTCTTCTTTCCTCCCCTCCTCTAACCCTAACAAGAGAGTAACAAGAGAGCAACGAGAGAGAGAGAGAGAGAGAGAAAGAGGGAGGGAGAAGAAGGGGCGGCAGCGGCACCGGGCATAGGCGGCAATGGCAACGACGTCAACGGATGCCGGCAACGGCAACAGTGGCCCCGATGGGGATGCGCGACGGCAGGCACAAGCTCCCCACCTCCACCTCTTATGCTTCTTTTCTTGGGAGGACGGCAACGGCGACGGCAAGAGCTGCCAGCATCACCGGCAGCAGTAAAAGTAGTCGACGGTGGCCGCAATGCAGACTGGCTCCCTCGGCCTCTTCTTCCTCTTCCTTTTTTTTTCTTTTGCTGCTTTACTGTGGGAGAGAGGGGAGTGGGTGCCACAGTGATGGTGAGATGAGCGGACGGCAGCGGGGACGGCGACAAGGGCTGTTGGCGGCAGCAGCGGTGGAGAAGATGGTGACAGCAGCAACAGCTGCAGATGGCTGCGGTGGTTCTGTCAAGAGAACGGTGGCGGCGTGGTGATGAGGGGGGGAGACGAGAGAGCTGGACATAGGACTCAGATCGTGAGAACAATCCAAAACCCACTCTGATACCAAAAATTGATGTGGGACAAAGCAAGGAGAAACCGAAAGAAGGCTCGGAGGCCCAAGGGTGAGGAGGAGGGGGGTAAGAGAAGAAGAAGATACATGGGATTCCACCCCAATCCAATCCCCTCACGGGACCAAACGCACAGATGCACAATGGCGACACATTTTATCTTTCCCTTCTCAGCAAACTCTTCATTAATTTCTCCAAAAGTAGTACATGAGATATTGATAGGCTCCCACAAGAGAAGCCCTAATACCAAAAATTATGAAACTACCCTAGACTCTTAAAAAAGAGAAATAACATGCAAAAATGACAGAAAAATAGGAAAACAGTTATCGGGCCTCTAGTGGACCTTATACAAATCCCAAAATTGCTCAAACAACCTAACTAGACACTATAACTACTAAAGTTAGACTCTAACCAAAATAAATAAAAAATACATAAAAATAAAAACAACTCGGCAAACAACAAGTCGTATCCAAAGTCCTCGTGTAGGCCGAAACTGTGTCTTTCGAGATCTAGCTCCCACATCACTCATAGGGTACTCTCTTTTGTTTGTGATAGAGTTAGAGAGTGGGCTAGCGTCTCTTGCGATGTTGATAATTGTAACTCTTCCCCTTTTTGTTCTCTTGGGGAGAGTTGATACTGAGACACTGTCGAGGGCTTTTTTATAGGAGGACATTTGTTGATATCCCCTTAACTCTTGTCATGTTTTTATCTTCTTTTATAATACAAGTGGTACCATCTACATCCAAAGAAAATGTGATATTAAAATCTTATACAAGTATATGTGTCATGTTTAAAATCATTGAGCTAGAATATCGTTCAACACAATCTAAAATTAGATTAAGATACAAATTAATGTACTATTTTGATACAGTTAACAATACAACGTAACAATCATTCATCGCTATCATCAACCAAATCACAACAAACAGAAAGGTTAACCATCTCAAATGGCTTTCACAAACTAATGCCTATTATTGTTAATCCTACCATGTTACTAATAGAGTCATTGGAACAACCTCTGCTTGCTTTATGACACCCACCGTCACATTCCCATGTTAGCTTACTGTCTTCTTATCAACAAGGCTTTCTTAGTAACCTAATACTCTGCCCATAAGGCATAGCTTGTGTAATTATCATTTCGTAGAACCTCTTCAATTAATAGAAATATGACAACAACGAAGCACTCCTGAAGATGGTATCTCTTTAAGCCAAATTGTTATAATCCTACCCATCATACTCCTCTTAACATATTCTCTTTCTGTTCAATTACCAACATAGGCAATAGAAATAGTCTTCCTGAGGTAACTCTTAGTTGTCTAATTGAATAGCATGATCATTACTCCTAGTTTCACATTAATGTTACACACTGCACGGTATGCTTGGTCCTACGTAAAACGCTAGGTAACTAAGACATCCTTTCAGTGTTTGCATATGACATGGTCCATCTTTAGGCATATCCACTGGAATGTGCATTGTCTGCAAATAATTTATGCCAAGGTTCCCCCCTCACAAACTTTTTTTCTTGAGAGAAGTTATGGATTGTACCACTAAGTTTACTAAGTCATAAAAAGTAATAGTACAATCAATAATTGTAGGAGAGGTTCCTATCAATAAAACTCAAAAGAAAATCAAGCAACTCAGAAAGGCATAGAAAGCCTACTCCACTCTTCAGTAGAAACACATAAGATATAAAGACTGCAGTAATACAATAAAGACGAGATTCTCTCAAAAATGTTTTCAACATAACAGATCCTCCCCTTAAAGATCACTTCGTTACACTCCTTCCATGTGCTCCGACACACCGCATGAGGTAAAAGGCACAGCACTTGTTGACAAATATTTTTACAGCTACCTGTGGTTCTGCACATTAAGCTTCGGCACAAATCTTCCAGGGAATTGAGATTAAGTTGGAACAGGAACACTTTACAAATGCTATCCCAAACAGATCTACTCACTAGGCAGAGAAAAAGCAGGTATTCAACATCTTCCTGGTCATGCTCACAAAAAGAGCATAACACATTGCAATCATGTCGCCATTTCTTGCGATACATTTTAGTGGTTATCCTCTTTTCAAAAACCATGCAGTTAACTCATACATAACAAGGACAAAAAGATATCAGCTCAAAATGGATACTTGATGAAAACTAATTGAAATAGGAAAGTCATTTTTTCCACCGTCCGCACATTAGTTATTGTTTCTTCAAGAATAACCATCATTAGGATGCACAACTTCCTGCAACCCCTTATGTTTCTAATGTCCACCAAATAACTTCCCTATTTCCTAGGCACTCAACCAAAAGCCTGTTTGACAAGCCTTTTAACAGGGACATTTAAACAAAAAGGAAGACAGAAGGGTAAAGAAGGAGAGGGAGAACCCCCCCCCCCCCCCCAAGTTCTACTTGAACCCCCCACCGATGGGGGATACAGAGAGAAAAAAGAAAGAGAAACAAAAACAAGAAGAAGAAAAAAGAGAGGGGAGGCTACCAGTGGGGGGGTACCCACCGGTAGCACACACCCCACTGGGGGGGGGGGGGGGGGGGGGGGGGGGGGGGGGGGGGAGAGAGGGGGGGGTGTCGTCTCCAAGAAAAGAAAGAGAGAGAGAGAGAAGAAGAAAAGAGGGGGGGGGGGAAAGAAGGGGAAGGGCCGATGGGGGGTACCCACCAATTGACCCCCCAACCGGTGGCTTTCACCGGTGGGGGGTCCCACCGGCCACCCCCACTGGTTATTCGCGACGGTGGGGGGTGCCACCATCCGCCCCTCCTCCTCTCTCTCTCTCCCTCTCTCTCTCTCTCTCTCTCTCATTTCAAAATAGTGGAGGGAAAAGGCACCGGTGGGGGGTGCCACCGGTGCCTCCCGCCCCCCACCGGTTGGCCATGGCCACATGGCCATCCACTATAAATAGCCCATGAAGGGGCTGCTGTAGGACCAAGACAGGAGGCTTGGAGAGAAGC
This sequence comes from Zantedeschia hybrid cultivar, assembly GCA_030544215.1. Taxonomy (NCBI): domain Eukaryota; kingdom Viridiplantae; phylum Streptophyta; class Magnoliopsida; order Alismatales; family Araceae; genus Zantedeschia; species Zantedeschia hybrid cultivar. Next base: position 18,311,635 of record JARZZO010000005.1, read on the forward strand.
TCTGGAAAGCTACCACCCCATTCAAATTTGTTGAGTTGTGAAGGCAAGAAGCTCAAGAACAAAGCTCCATGTTTTTTAGATTAGGAGGATGTCCTCAAAATACTTAAGATATCTATGGATGCACTCATAATGTTTGAGTGATCCTTCTTTATACAAGTCTAAGTTCCTTAGACTTTGTATTTGTTATATGATGACTTAAGTCATTCATGATGAAATTTTAATTAAATGGCGATATTGTGCCATTAATCAAACTTTATGTAAGGTCATGATGACTCATGTAAACTTTGTTTAATCAAGTTGTCAATGGGACTTTGCATAGTTGCCCCAAGAATGAAGGTCATTGATACTCATTAAATTAAGATTACCTAATAGGTCAGTCAATTTCTTTCCAAAAATGCACACTAAAGGATAGTCAAAAATTGAAGGATACGTAAAGGTATAGTTCATGCTCCTAAAAGATATCAATATAACAAATGATCAATAGTACACTCTTTTGACACCCTATTCTTTAAGGGTTCAAAGAGGGAGGTAATAGATTCACCATGTAAATGAGTATCCTTTAAGATGTCTTCTAAAGATTCAAAAAAGGAATGTCACAGTAAATGCATGTCCTTTCTGTATCCTTTAAGGGACTCAAAGAGGAATATCATTGCCACGGCACACCAAACCCTTACGTATCCTTTAAAGTTTACAAGAAAAGATCCTCATAAATGCATTCACTGAGTATCTTTTAAGGATCTCTTAAGGACTTCAATGTGAATGTCATGTGCACACCTTTTGATTATCCTTTAAGGATTCAAAAGGAAGCCAAATGGACATGTCATGAATGATGAGTGACATATTTTGGAGCTTCCAAACCCATAATGTTCTAGTACGTGATTCTTATTAAAGGGCACCATAGGACAGTTAATCAAAGGTAGTCAATTAGTTGATTGACATAATTAACACTGACCAAAGTCAGTGGAGAGAGGTCAAGAGGTCGAATTCACGGATCTACGCCTGATCATAAGTCTTGGACTTGCTGAGGGTTCATTCTAAGTCCTCAAAGAAAGAAAAAGAAAAGAAATAAAAAACAATAACATTCCCACAATGCCTTCTACATATCAATAGAATTACATATCCATCATTCTTTTTGCAAACTTGAACCATTAACTTTGTAAGCAAGAAAGTCAGTTCAATAGTTGATCTTCCTAACATAAAATCAAATTTGAAGCCTGGCACCACTGCAATTTTCCTTAGTCCTCTATCCACACTCTTTAACGTAACTTCACTATCAAAGATGCTAGCTCAATGCCAATAATGATGCTCTCCATGCTCAGAATGAGAGAAAACGGCAATGAAGGAAAGGACAAGATTAATGCAGAACATGATAGGACGGCATAAAGACTGGCAATAACAGAGCTTTGGGATGCTTGTATTGATCAAAAAGAGGATTCAAAGTTCGGCTAGGGGATATAGGTGCCATCCATACTTAGAAGAGGGACATGTCGTAGTATCTTGTAGGCATGTTTTGGTGTGTTGGCATGGCAGGGGAATAGGCATAGAAGATTTGCTTGCTCAATAAGGATTATCTCTTTTCCCAAAGCAATCCACAAGATACAGTTATAGACCCTCTTAACAGTTGACTGAAATAAAGGGCATTATGCACCATGGTTCCCTAATCTTCAAAATGACTTGGCATTCTTTGAAAGGAACGTTGTCAGTTTGATGGACATCACGTTGATCAACTAGCATAGCTGGTAGTACCATATTCCCCAGTTTAAGTTCTTGATTCTTCGGACATAACATAGCCCAATTCTCAATAATATCCCGAATCTTAAGAAACTGCCATTGTTGCAAATGAAGACATTTAAAGAATGCATTCCACACACATTCTATAATACCACATTTCAGGAAAACATGGTCCATCGTTTCCTGGAACATCCCACAGAAAACACAAGAGTCTCGCTTCTTATGTGTGATCCATTTTATTCTATCACATGTTGACATCCTTCCCCAAGACATCTTCCACATAAACAATCTGATTTTAATGGGTAACTTCTTGTTCCAAACTTAAGTTTTCCAACTAACTTTTCTTCCCCTTAAGAACCTGTGCAGCTGTCTTAACAGTAAAATTTCCACGAAAATCCCATTTCCAGATTCTAACATCTTTCTCCTCTGCATGGATGTGAAAATTGGATAGAAGCAAATTCAACTCAAGGAATTCATTCATTTCATCCTCTTGCAGGTTTCTGCAGTATCCCAATAATTTCCAGTTTCTGTTTGCAATCAGAGTTCATTGATTCTTTTATTTGCTGTCAAAGTAATCTCATACAGCCTTTGATATTTCTCCTTTAGAGGCCTATGATCAATCCAAGTATCCTCCCGGAGGAGAGTTCCCCATTACTTATTTAGGATTGCCTTTGTTTCCAGGCTCCCTCAAGTGCAGCGATTGGAATCCAGTTGTACAAAAATTCGAGAATAGACTTGCAGGATGGAAAGGGAGATTACTCTCATACAGAAGAAGATCGATGCTATGTAGATTGATATTTGATAACCTTCCTGTCTACTTCTCTCCACTTTTAGGAATCCCAAGGCTGTTCCCAACAAGTTGAATTCTTTGCAGGCTAGATTCTTTTGGCATGCAGTGGGGACCCTAAGAGAGTGGGTTATAGTGTCTCATGGGCCAAGGTTTGCAGGAGCAAGGAAAATGGGGGCTTATGGGTGAAGAATATTGACAGACAGTTTCAATTGGCCCTCCTCTCAAAGTGGCTGTGGAAGCTAGTAACTTCAAAGGCTGGACTTTGGCGTGAGATCAGCACTCAGAAGTACTATTTTCACTCCGAAGAGGTAGTCCCGACAAGGTGGTCCCGACAATTACTTATGGTATCTCTTTGCCATGGAAGGGTATTCTCCACAGTGCTAATATCTTGTTGGCTGGCTCTCACATACGGTTGGTGATGGCAGAGCTACCCTCTTCTAGCTTGATACTTAGTGTGCTCATTGGCTTCTATAGTAGCTCTTTCCGAGACTATTTGCTATCTCTCAAAACCCTCTAGCTTGTATCAATGATCTCTGTGATGGGGAGGTCGATAATCTCTTCTAGAGGCCTGCTTTTAGGAGGCACCTTAGATGAGGAACTTCATGACTTGACTCAGATGCTAGATCTGCTGCAATCCCATCACTTAAATCCCAATGATCCAGATAGATGGTCTTGGAGGTGGATCCAAAGGGGCAGTTTTCAGTCAGATCAGTTTATTCAATGGTGGCGGATAGAGGCTCGAGGTTTCATTTCTCTGAGATTTGGAGGGTGAAGAGCCCACTCAAGGTGCAGAACCTGCTTTGGAGGGCCTCTCTTGACAGAGGCCCTACATGTGATAAATTGGCCCATTACATGACTGATTTAGCCAATCTGTGCAGCCTCTATGGGCAAGAGGAGTCGAGGGACCATGTGTTCTGTACCTGCTCTTTCTCTGCTGAGGTTTGGCAAGGTTTGTTCCAGAGGCTTCACTGCGGCACCAGGCTTTGGGACACTATGGAGTGTCTCCTTTGCATGTGGGATAGAGCTTGGCCTATGAAGGAAGACAGCACTCTTTGGTGGTTGATCCTTAATGCTACCTTTTGGTAATTTGGTGGGAAAGAAACAATAGGATCTTCAGAAAGGAGGCTAACTCTAGAACATGTGGTGTCTTTTGTTTGTCATCATGTGAAGGAATGGGTTATGATTTTTTGTAAAGTGGATTCATGTAATTCTTCCCCTTTTTGTTGACTGGGAGAGAGTTGAGAGCTGCACCAGCTTGGTGCTATTGTATAGGAGATTTTCCTTCTATCCCTCTTGGCGTACATGCAAAAAAAAAAAAAGATGTGAGAGGGTGCTAGATAGGTGTTTTGTTTAAGTAGATAGTTTTGTTGGTAAGGGTGAGGAAACTCTCCTCCTATTCTATTGTACTACCTTCATTTGTTCTTAGTAAAATTGGTGGTGCAATCCACAAATACTCTCAAAAGGAAGGGGAGGGGGGGGGGGCCTAGTTTCACGCCTATGTAGCTTGAGCAACTATGAACATCCCCCTTGCTTTCATGAAATAATATTATTGTGCTTCTCCACCATCTTAGCTATCTTTTTTGACTTCAACTAACACAGCCACATTTCATATGCTTTCGCACCCTCAGAAAAATCGTCTGTTAACAGCTATTTCTTTCTTTATTTTCTTTGACTTCATTTTCATGGATTACGACAAAATGTAAAAAGCATGAGGATATATGCCAAGAAGATTCATAAAATCTTTACAAATTTGTCTTCCATTCTTCTTCATGGAGAGAAAAAAACTTAGCCTTAATCGACTGACTAATCAAAGTCACAAAATGCTTTTCCTATCTTACCAAAGAAGGCATTTCCTATGGTAGGATCATATACTAATTAAGAGGATTACATCCCCATCCTTATTCCTCATACAACATCCATGTGCACCATTGGCTAATTCAATTCATTATCCAAACCTACATCCACATACAAAATCACATCATTTAGGATTTGACTGTATTAGTTGATGATTAATCAATCATCGTCCTCATCATTATCACAGTCTTTTCTCATGGATCGGGGTCACATAGACCTGATCAAAGATCCAAAGATTTGGCAAACTTTTCCAACCAGCTGCTTGCCTAATATCTGCCCTTCTACAAGATGGTGCCAAGTACTGGCCAAGATAATGTTCGACGCTATCAAAATTCCTGTAACCATCAAACGTTCCCCTAGACTTCAGAACGAGTCTAGACAGATACATGAAAGTTTGATATAGAAGTACTACACCAAAATTTCCTACAATCGAAGTTATAGAGTTAAAAGAACATATGTAGTCAGCGCTTATGCACTGCCAGAAGCCTATCACTTACTCAATTCACACCTATGGCTATGGATATCAGCTATTGTAACTCTAGGTTCTTATCAACTATTGTAACTCTATAACTCCTTACCTTCTCATTATGTATAAAATGCAATAATAGTTACCACCACCATCATCATCAAAGCCTTATTTATTTGTGGTTGGCTACATGAATCCTATCCTTCCATTTTAATCTATGGAATACCATATTTGTAGTTAAACCTAAGAAGTTCAAATCCTTTCTTATTGCATACAACCACCTCATTTTAGGTCTACCCCGAGCTCTTCTACCCTCCTCCACTCTGACTTGATCACACCTCCTAAATAATGCTGCACTTGTACGGGGGTATACATGATCAAACCATTTTAAGCCATAATCCAAATGTAAATAGGAGCTACACTTAAATCACCATGCATATATGTTCATTTTGAAGCTTATCCTTTCTAGTCTTTCACACATCCGAAGAAACCCAAAATCTGCACACAGCTTTCACCTCAAATCCATTCTAGCACCATTCCAAATGACCTGGGAAAATGTATCCCATCCTTAAACCTTATACTCTTTCATCTTAGTTGAAGTGAACTCAAAAAAAAGGGAAAACAAGGAGATTGTCCAACAGACATCCAAAAGGCTGAAAAGCTTTCTCCCTGAATGACCGAACGGAATCAGACAGACCAACTTGCAGTCTACACAATGCACCAAAAGTGGAGGCAACTACTGAATGACGGAAATGATTCAGCATTTTCCCACAGCAGATTCAGAGACATAGTAATGCACATTAAAGACTCTCACATCTTTGTTCGAACTAAGGTTAGTACAAAACAGAGTACAGCTAGGTTTTACACCAAATCGACAAAACCAAAACGAAATGTGTGTCGTTCTTCTCTCTCCCTTGCCCTAGAATGCCGTACAGCTAACCGGAGCAGCACACCACTAGCAAATCGACAGACGCATACACAAACATACCGAAGAGCGGAGGATCAAGAGAAACAAAAGGATGAAGACAGGAACTGAACTTACCCTAGAGTGCCGCGGGCGGAACTGAACTCAACTGGAGCTCGTCCCCAGCTCCGCCGAAGCCTTCTAATCGCCCGGCGAGGAAGCCCACTCAGGGCACGCCCAAGATCCGCCGCCCCACTCCGGGGATCCCCCCGCCCTGGATCTCTCACTCGACCCCCATTCCCTTCCCAAAGACGGTGTGTGGGAACACGAAGGAAGCAATGCCCTCCTCCCTCCCTTCTCCCTCTACCTGCTCTCTCTCTCTCTCTTTCTCTCTCCACCCCGGAAGGAGAGGGGTATTGGTCTGGAAAGGGAGCAGACAGCGGTACTCCGGGGGTAGAGAGGGGAGAGACCAAAATGGGAAAGAGTGTAACAAGGAGGAGGAAATGATGTAGCTTTGAAGCCCACCCTCCCCTCTCTCTACTCCAAGTTGTTGGTATTTGTGGTTTCTTACCTTGCTTTTATGTTATTTTATTGTGATGTCACGCCAGCCAGCAGCGGCAGCGGCAGTGTGTACAGTGTGGCTTGTTATTATTATACTTGAGAGGGAAGGCAAGGCAGAGTAGCACACCGGCCCCCCAAAACCCCACCCGCTTTGGTTTCTCCTCCACCCCTTCACAGCGCAGCAACACCATTAGCCGCACTGTCCACACCATAATTAGTTCAATACAGTATTATATTATTTATAATTCGCATATTTTAAATTTTTCAACAAAATTTTCACGTATCAAACCAAAAGATAAGATAAAATATTCTTTTATGCTAACTATTTTATTCCTGTATATCTACAAAAGTGTTTATTACTTTTTATTTAATACACTGTATTATCAAATTAAAATAAGATTTTTATTGCTTCAATATCATAGAACATGAGATTACGTGTTAAAAAGACTCACTTTTTAATTGGCAAAAATTCATAATTTGATTAATAATTATTTATTACAAGATTATAATTTTTACTTAAACTTTTTTAAAACCTTAATAAAAAATTTATATGTCTTGTCGGATCTATTTTTGATTTTTGACTAAAACTTTTACCATCTCATTTGAGTTTTAAATCGAGATATATTCGAATATATTTTTGCCGTACAGCCCCTACCATGTCTAACTAAACTAACCATAGTCCTCGCCCATAATCCCCCCTTCCCATGAGAACAGTAGCTCCTTCCCAAACGCCTCCCCATTGAACCAAGCCCACCTCCAATCTTGCAGAAACCGTGGCTTTGAATAGACCTAACTTAACCTATTAGTACCCACTAAATCGGCTTCGTTTGATCTTAAAAAAATAGATCGTAATTAGAGGTTTTGATAAATGGATCAAATTTAGATCGGATCTTTTCTAACTTTTAATTCTACGTTAACTCAAGTTAGGGTCAATAAATTTGGCTTAAATCCATCTCAAAAGAAATTAACTCATTATTCTTAATCTTATAATTATATAAATATAACTTAAATTTAAATTAAATCAAGTTAAGATGAAATACTTTCCGTCAATCACGTGCTTTGAAAGTACTCGAGACTGAGATGTACCGCTGAGTGGGTTTACCTTTTGTCCTCTTTTTTACCATTTTCCCATTTGGGTGTTGTACTAATGCGCGGATGGTGATTTTTCCTTTTGTTTGGACCGTGCAGCCGTGCAGATGCGAGGGGAACGGTGGGGCCGCCGGGGCTTTTGGGGAGGCAGGTGGGGTTGTCAGACCGTGGGTCGAGGGAGGGTGGGCCAGGCTGGGTGGCAATGGCCGCGGCAGCCACCTTGGCGACGGCGGATTCCAGCCGACATGTGTGGTCATGTGAACCGTGGTCCGTGGCGGTCCAAAAAATGAAAACCCCGGAGGAAACCCTCCTGACCCGGCGGTTTCACTTGTGAGAACTCATCCAGGTGGCCCGTTAACCCGTCTTCACCAAAAGACACCAGCCTTTTTGACCCGGTAAGTGCCACCGCGACCTGACCCGATAAATATATTGTCCGTTGGAATTTCGGATATCGGATAATGCCTTTGGCCTAATATAGTTAGGCTCTGTTAGATTAGATCGTGTTTGGTGTAATCTATAATTTAAAGTAATTTTTTTTTACTTTTGTAAGTTTTAAATTAGTTATTTGAAGGAGATAGTTCTAGAGATTGGAAGATACTAATGCAATCTTTGGGTTGTTTTCTAATTTTGAATAAAAAATTATAATATTAAATTTTATTAAATTATAATGAAGATGAGATTGTTATAATTTTTTTGACTTGTATAATTACTAAACATATTAAAATTTGAAGGAAAGTTTCAGCCATAAACTTGTCAAGCAAATCTTAAGATGTGTTTAGCAAAACTTATGATCAAGAGTTATTTTTGGCTTCTATTTTTGACATAAAAATATTTATAAAATATTTATAAATAATTTTAAATAATTATAAAAGCCAAGTCTTTCCTAAAAACCTTACTTTTATCTCGATCTAAAAGGCTTCAATTAACCTTAGGAATTTTTAATTGGAAGTCAAATCCACCGAAATATGCATAAATCATTTTCAAAATCTATTTGCTTCCCCTCAAAATTATTAGATACGTGTCCAAAAGCACATTTTCAGCTCAAAGTTGCGATCTTAACTTGATCAAACCTATGAATTTGATTAGAATCCATCTTTTACCCATTATTACTCAACAACTCGTCTAACATGAGTCCCAAAATTAAGAGAGAATAGGTTATGGCCTGTGTGAGAGGCTGAAAGGTTTAGTGTTGTATTAGACATTAGACTAAGGTTGAAGGCCTAATAATAGAGAGAATAGGTCTCCTAAGTCGCCAGTCATTTTGAGATGGAACCAATTTCCGATCAATTGGTGTTTGAGGCTGGGGGCGGTGTCTTAGAAGCGGGAGGATTTGTTATGGTCTGTGTGACAGTGTGAGGGGTTGAAAGATTTAATGTTGTATTAAATACTCAACTTGAGTTGAAGACCTAATGATTAGGACTGCAAAGTGGCCCGGATCTATCTATATTTGACCCGACCATATTAGGAATAGGCGGATTCGGACTCCCTCACATACCCAGATGGGAAGAAACAGAGCCCACCTATATCCACGCTTCCAAAAGTGGACCTCCGTCAGGTATCCAGAGGTGTGCTTGCGGGGTGGGGGGGCGCGGTAGTGGAGGCCGACTCGGCCATGGCAAGGGCCCAGCACTGGACTTGGTGGAGGGGTGGGAGGCAAGTTGGTGGGAGGTGGCGGCCTCGGCGGCGGTGCAGGAGGCGGTCCTGGAGGTGGGCTGGGCCTCAGCGGTGGGGCTTGGTCTACTGCTTGTGAATGAGCTCTACTTCTCGATTGTGACCCTCTCCACCATCGGCTATGGCGACATCGTCCCCCACACCACCTATGTGAAGCTCTTCACCTGCACCTTCGTCTTGGTCGGGTCAACGGGTTGGTGGCGCATGTGCTGGACAAGCAGGAGCAAGCGTTGCTGGGCATGGTGGACGGCAACCGCTCGTCCATTGCGGTGCTGCAGACATACTTGATGGACATGAAGAAGGTGAGGGTGAGAGTGCGGATGAAGGTGGGTTTGGCAGTGGCAGTGGTGGCGGGCTGCGTTGCCGTAGGGGCGGCTATGGTGCGCTTGCTGGAGGGGCTGGGCTGGGTGGACAATTTCTACTTGTCTATGACGTCGGTGACGACGGTGGGGTACGGGGACGTCGGGTTTGAAATGGAGGGAGGGAGGTTGTTCACAGCGGCGTGGTTGTTAGTGAGCACACTGGCGATAGTGAGGACCTTCCTCTACCTCACCGAACTGAGGATGGTGAAGCGGAATAGGAAGGTTGCTTGATGGGTGCTTCAGAGGAAGATGACATGCAGGGACCAGTTGGTGGCCGCAGACCTGGACAACGATGGATCCATAAGGTACGTACCTTTCGCTTAGCTCTCTTGGCTTTGTTGTTAGCTGTAGTTGTCATGTTTGTTTGCTTTGTTGCAGGTTCGGCAGTGAGGCAGGAGCCGGCAGAGGGGGAGCCTGCATGCGCCTCCTCTTATGTTTCTTCTTATCCCATTCGCGTCCTCTGAAACAAGAATCGAACGACCAAGTGTTGTTCTGAAGAGGCTATCCTCTCCAGCTGCAGCCCTTCCCTAAGTAGCACCTCAAAATGGGGTCCCTCACCATGCCAGCCTCCTTGGGCGGCGGCGCCAGCGTCGTGCAGAAGTCGCCGGCCAGCCATCGCAAGCTGGTGGTGCTCAGGGCCGTCAGGGCCGAGAGCTAGGAAGCTGCAACCCCAGACGGCATCGCCCATGACAACAAAAGCAATGGTGGGCGTAAGGGCTTGAAAAGGTGCGCTGGAATGGACCGTCCGGATTTGAAGTAGAAGACCCGTTTTTTATCCGGACCCGGGTCTATGCAATGAAAAATGGATGCGGATCTTGGCGAATCCGGCTTCGGATCCCATTGGATCCTCCCGATTTGCACTCCTACTAATAATAAGAATAATAGGCCTCCTAAGTAACTAGTCATCTTGAAGTAGAACCAGCTCTCTATCATCCTATACATCTCCTTCCTTGGCTTGGCTCCATCTACCATGTAATCTCTGCTCCTCCCGAGTCTTGGCTCAGCCGTGAAGTGAGTTGATCTAGTCTGGCCGGCTCCCTTACCCAACCAACCATCATCCTGACGAAGCACATATTCTTTTTTATTTATTTGCCTGTACGTTGTCAGTCGAGCGGACAAAAAGCCTCAGAGGCGGGTACGGCGTCTGATTAGCAAAACAAACAAAAGGCCGGCGGAGGACGCTTTTGCTTCAACTTTGAAGAGAAAAAAATGGCGTTAAATGGGGGAGTCAGAGCCAGGGTCGGCTAGGACGCCATTGTCTGCTATAAGAAATCTCTTGACTTCTTTTTTATTTTATTTTTAATTTTAAAGTTCAATTATATTTCTTTGCACGACATTTTTGGATAGGGCTGCAGACAAATCAATACTCTTGTATGAACAACTTGTGAGACCACTTGATGACAATTGGACTTAACTCATTTATGAAGTTAAATAAATAAATTTAAATAGTTCAAATTATTAAAAGAGCTGAACTTGAACGTATGCATACTCGACTCGAATATGTTTGTGAATAAGTATGTTAAGAGCTCCTTAAGCGACTGTTAATAGTTTCTTTATATACTAAGTACTTATTAAAATCTATTTTAAGTACTAATCTAATCATTTTATTCACGAGTAAACACAGTCAATAAGATATTTAATATTCAAAGTTTTCAATTAAATAGTTAGGGAAGCAAAGAAACTAGTACTTTATCATGATTTGGCTTGAGTCTACAAATTTAAATTAAAAACTGAGATTAAATCTACAACAGACTTATTGGGTCCGCACCCTATTCAAAACTTGACTCGAGGTTATTCAGTCCCTAAATGAGTCAAACTTGAACAACTACCATACATTTTTTATTGAACTCAAACTTAATTAAAATTAATCAAATCAAATTTAAACACGGCAAAACTCAATGGAGCTCGTTTGCGCCGCTACAAACATGTCGCATTTATTTCTCACTCCAACCAAATTTTCCCTTGTGGTCTCACGTCTCGTTTTCTAATTGACATTACTTTTTACCCCTACACCATAACTATTCACATCAATGAAATAATTTAATATTGCAACGAAATAATGTAGTGGCGGAGTAACATACTTTCCCTAATATCGACAATTAAAATATTAATGTATTAACTAAAGACGTGATAATCCTAACATCTTAACCTTTAAAGATTTCAATATGTTGATAGGTTGACATCTTAATCGTTAACGTGTGAGGAAATTTTGTGTTGACCATTCTTGTATGTCAAAGTCTAAAAATGTTGTTTACTTATATATTATGGTACATATCCTTCAAACATGTAGAATGTTTCGAATTTGCCTCAAAGATGGCACATTAGGTATGTATAAATGTTTCATATATATATATATATATATATATATATATATATATATATATATCACTAAAATACTATATTTGATATATGTCATTTTGTAAGAGTACGCGAGATATTATGCAAATGCACGTGCTATCTTTAAAAGTTAGCATGTAAGAGTAGTTAATATAAAATCATTTTTAATATATTATACGTTACTAAATTCTTATATTATTTTTTTATTATCACTTTGATGATTTGTCATGAAATTCGGACAATAAAAAATAACTTCAGACATCACAAAGCGATCTAGTTAATTTTTTTAACTTCTTATTTCTCTTTCTTTTTTCTATTCGCTGCCCATGGGGAGCCCTCCACGGAGGTCTGCGCACGTGACTCGGGTTGGACCCATCATTTTTGCGAGAGAGAACAGAAAAGCAAGAGCCAAGAAGGAAATGGGAGTCACGGGGACGCGCTTAGTGGAGAAAAGACCGGGTTTGGAAATCGCCTGGTTGGCGGTTGGCACCCCCGGCAATCATTGGAGGCAAGTAGTGATGCAAATAAATCGGATTTGGTACTAAATTAAAATATATCTCCGGTATACTATCAAAATTTTGAGATTATCTATTAATTATGTTATGAATTAATAATCGATGGAATAGTTGAATGTTAAATGTATTATACATATTTGGTCATAAAAACTTTGTCCAGGTTATCTTATCCGTTACAAATATTGGTTTAGAAAGAATATCTATTGTCTGACCTATAAATTAACAATTGATTGAATAATCGAGCTATTAGTTATCATTTGCATCCCTAAAGACAATTGATTTCAATTTTTGTTAGGTTTTATCTCCCTTTTATTTAGTTCCATGTGTGCCTTTTAAAGTTTAATTTGTATAATAGAAGCTGTAAGTGTGGGTGAGTAAACTTCCACCTACCCAGGACGAGTGACTATCGAAGCAAAAGTTGGGTTAAGCAATATCGGCTTTAGATAAAGTTTGGTTAAGTTTAGCTCCAAAGTTTTTGAGATTGTAAATTGTGGATGTTAGCCAAGCTGACTCATAATTGGACCACATACAAAAATTTGAGTAATGTTTGCTGCACCCTGTAGATGCAGAAGTGACATTGCTCATTGTGCCACCTGAAATGGGTTATCAAAACTTACTGAAGCAATTGAGTATGAAAATTAATTGCAATAATAAAATAAATGTGTAAAAGGAGGAGGAAACAATGAACAAATATATAAAGCACAAGTATTTTTATATTGATTCAATTTTCAGACTTACTGTTAGACTCCAAACAACTTCTTGAGAGTTCTACTAGTTCACACACTACACATGGTATAAACTCAATGTAAGTTACAACCACAACAAACTATTTGCCGCAACTAATCCTCCTTTCTCTTAAGAAGAGGTACAACCTTCTGCAATGCAGTCCCTCTCTTCCTCTCAAGGAAGAGGCAACATGATGCTTATAAAAAAGCAAATACACAAAATACCTCTTAATAGATAGATGTGTACAATAAGAACAAAGAACAAGATCAAGACTAAGAAGAAAATTAAATTGGTGCAGTCTTGACCAGTCGCTAGAGATGCCTGAGAGAGCTTAATGTAACATAGTGGATGAACACAGTGGGCGCAGTTTTTCAGAATGCATATAGCTCTCTAAAACTCCTCTCACTTTTTTTTCTCAAATAGAAAGGGAATTCTTGAGCGTAGAGAGTAGAGTTTTTCGAAATTTGAAAGCTCTACAATGCTTTGTTACTCCTCTTTCTGACTGAGGCCTCTAATATATAGGTAAATTTCAAGTATGTCTGTTGAGGCACATCTTCCTGTTAAAAAAAATAAGTAGGGAGTTTGGGAGAATTTCATGTTTTCATGTGTGTGGTTGTTCTTAAGTTGGTATAAGAACTTTCGTCTTATATTAGAAAACTAAAAGAGAACATATGAGTTTATCACCTATTGGGCTTCCTAATAACTTGTTCTAAGGAACTAGAGAAAGTTATGCTACAACACACACACACGTGCATGCGTACGAGCACGGGCCGGGCCAAGTTGGAGTCGGAGCCGGAGCTGCATACGAGTTGGGCCAATCATTTTGGATTTTAGGAGTCTAGAATTCTATTTGACTAGGTCTCTTTTTGGAGATGTTAAGGATTGGAACATGCCCATTCTTCTCGGATGCTCCCCTCCATGTAACGGCGCATATGGGAGGAAGGGGAACGTTTGAATGTATCTGTGTCTCTCTCTGGTCGCACTCTTTATTCTATGCGTTTTTCTCCCTATCTCACTTCTGCTCTATGCTCTTTTTTTTTCTCTCCTTGTGAACGAGGAACAACGAAGGGGATCTGTGGGGTGTGATCGGATCGCTATAACCATTCTATCTAGGGGGAAGATCATGAAACTCTACTGCACTGGTATGACAGGGGTGATATCTCCTTTTAGAAGAGCTTTCTTGGGAAGCGGCTTGGTTAAGTTTTTAACTCTATTTTATTTACTTTTTGTTGCATAACCATGCATGTTTTGTTCTTATGGTCTTGCTTTGAATCTTGCTTTTGTATGGACTATTTTATGGGAAATCTATGTTTCATCTCTTCCATATATATTTGGATATTAATAATTGATTTTCTATTTAAATTTTCAACAATATTAGAGAAGATAATCACAATGTCTACTATGTCCTCTGTGATTGCACCGAGAGTGGATATGTCCAGGATGCCTGAGAAATTTTTCAGGAAGCACTTCAAATGATGGCAACATCGCATGAAGATCTGGTTTACCACAATTGGTTTGATTTCAGTTCTTGAGTCAAGTTGCCAAAAACTAGTTGAGAATGATGAGAACAATGCAAAAATAGCTGAGGAGTGGACTCAAAAGGACCGTATATGTCATGTATGCATCTTATTGGCTTTGTCCAATGTGCTTTTTGATATATACAGTTCTTCATCTCTTACTGCAAAGGTTCTATGGGATGAATTTGACAAGAAATATAACATTAAAGACCTCGGTCTAAAAAAATATTATGTTGTCAGGTTCTTAAAATTTCAAATGGTTGAGGGCAAATCTATGTCAGAACAGGCTCACAAATTTCTGTTGTTATTTCATGGGTTGGTTGAAGCTGAAATGAAACTTGCAGAGAAGTTTCAAGTTATGTCCATCATTGAGAAATTTCCTAAGTCCTAGGAGGATTTTGGGATGTCTTTAAAACATTGGATGTTTTTCTCTTGATGAGTTGATGGTAGCCATAGCCATAGAATAAGAGCATAGAAAGCAGAACCAGTAAACAATAGGCCTAATGTGCATGTATGTAATAACAAGTCCAATTTTGTGTCTTATGAGACCGTTCAGGGCAGCTCTGTGACCATAGGAAATTCATCAACTTTCAAGGTGTTAAGGATAGGCTGTGTAAGGATCGAGACTTTCGGATCCGGTTTTCGGGTCAGACCCTATTGTTCTAACCTTTGTGGGGGGCGGAAGTTATGAGTTGAATCGCGTCAGGACCTGGCGACGCGTTTTTAACGGCGTCCACCTTGGCAGACGCATTTTCAGGTACTGCCACGTGGGTGCCACGGGGGTTGGCCTTAGGCCGCGTGTGTACGACCCTGTCAGGTCGTCTGAACGGCGTCTGCGGAGGACGACGCCTTTCAGACTGCGACTCTGGTTGTGTCAGAGTACGGCCCTGACAAGTTGTCTGAATGGCGTCTGTGTAGGACGACGCGTTTCAGAATCTTGTCAGACCGGCCGTCACATCACCTGATTGGCGTCCGTAGATGTCGACGCGTTTTAGCCAGTTTCTGGTTAACCCCGTGAGCCCTCCTTCTTTCCCTCATTTTCTCCTACTCTCCTTCTCTCCTCCTCCTCCGGCGACCGGCGGCGGCCACCTCCTCCTCTCTCTTTTCCTCCCACCATTTCGCCTCTCCCTCCACTCCATCCTCTACCTAACTCATACCACTACCACCTCCACTTCCACTGCGGCGTTCTACTCTCCGGACGGCGGCCGACGTCACGGTGGAGCAAGGACGACCACGGCGGTACCGGCGGCGGCGTGGGGCAAGAAGGGTGGACGGCGTGAAGTTTGGAGGAGTTCGAGTGTTCGGTAGGGTGACGTTCCCCGTAGCGTTGTGTTTAAAATCATGTTTTTCCTCGATATGCATGTGGTAGATCTTCGGTTTTGGGGGTTAGAATGAGCATGTTTAGGTTTTCTATGGGGGTGTTTGCCTATGAATTGCCTTGCTCTCCGTTTCCCCTCCAGTTTAGTCGATTTTTGGGGTTATTTGGGGTTGGAAAGGGAGCCCTCGGGTTTAGGGCGTCCCTGGTTCCTGGGCCTGAAAGACGTCGTGCATGGACGACGCCTTTTTGAAGGGCGTCGGGCCATCACGACGCCTTTTAAGACAGGAATCGACTGACAGGCAGATTGCCCGGTTGGGGATTCTGTGGCTAAATGGCGTCATGGGTAAACGACGCATTTTTGAATGGCGTCAGGCGTCCATGATGCGTTTTAACCACAGAAGTCCCCTGAGTAAAGCTCTTGGAAATTCCGGATTTTCGTGTTGAATGGCGTCTGGGGATGTCGACGCCTTTTAAAAGGGGACTACTGGTGTCGACGCCTTTTAAGGCCAGAATCTGAAGACTGATTTATATAAACACGTACTTGGAGCTTGAATGGCGTCGACCTTGGTCGACGCGATTCAAGACAGAATCTCACTAATGCATGCCAGTAAAACGTGTTCATACTGCTAGTTAGATGGTTAGCACATGTTTTAGTGCACCCGAAAGAGATGGATTCCTCATGATCGGATGGTTCTATATGTGTTATGCGATCGCGGGCTTTTTCACGTGACCGGATCGCACTGTGTTGGGTTTTCAGTTACTGTGGACCTGGAGTGACACTGTAGCACTTTATCACCCTGTGCTGGTGGGGGCGTGAGCACAGCGCCGGTGGGGGCGTGGGCGGGGTGACGCCTAGTGAGAGAGGGTCACCTGGTGAACCCCGGGGTCAGCTAGTACCGGTGTCGGAGTGGTACATTCGGAGAGTCACTCATGCTGGGGGAAGAGGTAGTCACCTGAGCCAGTTGGGCCGGAGTAGCGAGCGTGCTATCCGAGGGGCTACTCCTTGGTCTCGGCGGGTCGAGGTTTTCCCACCGTTGTTTGCATGGTCGGCGAGTTCTAACGAGATGACGGTTGTAGACTTTCTAACGGCTGGTTTAGAATGTGCATGATTATTATAATTACGATTGCATGTATTCTCACGTAGAGAATTAGGAATTGTACCTGCCACTACACTTGTTACTCCACCGTTAGCTGTACTTTACACTTGTGGGTGTGTGCGTGGGCAGTGGGGATCGAAGGATCCCTACTGAGTCTTGTTCTTGAGACTCACCCCTGCGGTTTTCAGGTGAGAACTCCCAGCAGACTTAGAGCGGCGCGTGCGGCCGTGTGTTGTGCTTCTTCGGCAGTTGTTCCGGGATATGCCCCGATGTAGTTGTCATTTATTTCTAGCCTGTATGTTTAATTATTTCCTTTCAGCAGGAGTATGTAATTATTTGCTGTAATCGAGTCGCATTGTAATAATTTTTAATTTCCTGCACTTTCATTTCAATTCAATGCGATGTTGATGTTTAGCTTAGTTTATTATTTATTTCCCAGACTTACTAGATCCTGGTTTGGTTCCAAATTAATGATTCGGTACCCATTTAGTAATCGGATTCCCGATTATAGGGTGGCGGGTCGTTACAGGCTGTGTGAACCTAAAGCTTCCTTTGGGGCATGTTCTTTATCTACACATGGTGCATGATGTCCCTACTTTTCAATGAAATATCCTGAGTGGTTTTGAATTAGTGAAGCAGGATTATGAAATAGACTTGAAATGAAATAAACTTGTGCTTTTTTATTTAGGGACTTTTATTGGGAAATGATACTTGTCTATGGTTTATTTAAGATTCATATTGAATATATTATGAATAAGAAAGTGGATGTTAGTACTTTTTATTCTACTTCGTATTCTATTAATGTTGTGGAATCATCTGCTTTGTGGCATGAACAAATAGATTATATTAATTTCAATTCTTTGAAATAAATGATGAATTTGAAAATGATTGATAAAACTAGAAAATGTGATATTTGTGTGCAAGCAAATAACTAAGGAAACCTTTTAATCATGTTGTAAGTGATTCTAAGATTTTGGATCTAATTCACACTATATCTATGAGTTTAATGGCGTGCAAATTGGGGATCATAAAGAATATTTTATCACCTTTATAGATGATGGTAGTAAATACTATTATGTGTATTTGCTTAAGTCTAAAGATGAAGTTTTGTCAAATTTTATTATCTTTATGAATGAAGTAGAGACACAAACTGTAACGACCCGCCACCTTATAATCGGGGATCCGATTACTAAATGGGTACCGAATCATTAATTTGGAACAAAACCAGGATCTAAGTAAGTCTGGGAAATAAATAATCAACTAAGCTAAACATTCACATCGCATTGAATTTGAAAGGAAAATGCAGAAATTAAAAGTTATTACAATGCGACTTGATACAGCAAATAATTACATATTCCAACAGAAAAGAAATGATTATACATACATGCCAGAAATAAAGATAACAACTACGTCGGGGCATACCCCGGAACAACAGCCGATGACGCTCAACACACAGCCGCACAACCCTCGCTAAGTCTGCCTGGAGTCCTCACCTGAAATCCGCAGGGGTGAGTCTCAACGAAAAGACTCAGTAGGGATCCTTCGATCCCCACTGCCCACACACACACCCACAAGTGCAAAGTACAACAGAGATATATTAACCATGAAAGGCAGTAATTGCTATGCCTAAATCTCAACACGAATCACATGCATTCGAAGTATAATTAACATGCATAATTCCATTTTATCAGGGAACCCGTAATTCGGCGTATCCTTAAAACACGTCAACTACACAACGAAAGTGGGAAAAACATCGACCCGCTGAGACCAAACAGTAACCCCTCGGATAGCACGCTGGCTACTCTGGCCCAACTGGCTCAGGTGGTTACTCCTTCCCCCAGCACGAGTGACACTCCAAAGGTACCACTCCGACACCGGTACAAGCTAGCTAACCCCGGGGTTCACCAGGTGACCCTCTCCACTAGGCGTCACCCCGCCACTGCTCCCGTCAGCGCTGTGTCCCTCCGCACCGACACAGGGTGTAGAACGCTACAACTGTCACTCTAGGTCCACCGAAACATAAAACACGGCACGGTGCGATCCGGTCACAGAAGAAGTCCACGGTCGCACGACATACAACGCAGTGTCATCCGGTCACGAAGAGTACATCATCATCGAGTGTACTAGAAGCATGCATTTAACTAACTATCTAGCAGTGTAAACACATTTTACTGGCATTGATTAGTGTGGTTCTGTCTTGAATCGCGTCGCCCAAGGCCGACGCCATTCAAGCACCCTAAACTGGTTCATGAAATCCCGGCCTCAGAGTCTGGCCTAAAAGGCGTCGACACCAGAGGTCGCCTTTTAAAAGGCGTCAACATCATCAGACGCCATTCACACAGAAAAACCGGAATTAGTAGAACACCTTAATCGGGGGATTTCTGCCTTAAAAGGCGTCATGGTGACCCGACGCTATTCCAAATCGCGTCGTACAAACATGACGTCTTTCAATGCCAGAATCCCCGAACTGACAGAGCCTTAGTGGAACGATTTCTGCCTAAAAGGCGTCATGATGGCCCGACGCCCTTCTGAAAGGCGTCGTCCATGCACGATGTCTTTTAGCGCCAGAAACCAGGTTCTGTCTCCTGCCCGAAGGCTCCCTTTCCAACCCCCAAAAACAGAGGAGAAAGAGGGCAAACCAAAGCATCATAAATCCACATTCATAGAAACTCCCATTCCCATCAAAGAAAAGCCTCTAACATGCTCATTCTACCCCAAAACCACAGATCCATATCATGCTTTAAACGGGAGAAACATGGTTTAAAACACAACACTATGGGAACCGTCACCCTACCGTCTACTTGAACTCCTCCAAGCTCCAAGCCGTCCGCCCGTCTCACCCCATGCCGCCGCCGGTACCGCCGAGGTCGTCCTTACTCCACCGAGACGTCGGCCGCCGTCCGGAGAGTGAACGCTACGGAGGAAGTGGTGGTGGTAGTGGTGAGAGCTAAGTGGTTGATGGAGTTGGAGGGAAAGACGGAGTGGTGGAAGGAAAGAAAGAGGGGAAAGGGGCGTCGCTGGAGTCGCCGGAAGGGAGGAGAGAAAGAGAGAAGGAAGAAAAATGAGGGAAAGAAGGAGGACTCGCGGGGTTAACCAGAGATTGGCTAAAACGCGTCGAGATGTACGGAAGCCTATCAGTTGACGTGACGGCTGCTCTGATAAAACTCTGCAACGCTCTGTCCGAGGTCTGAAACGCGTCTTCCATACAAGACGCCGTTCAGACGACAAGACTGGCGCCGTACTCTGACAACCTAGAGTCGCAGTCTGAAAGGCGTCGTGCCTCACGGACGCCGTTCAGACGACATGTCAGGGCCGTACTCTCGCGGCCAAAAGCTAGCCCACGTGGCACCCACGTGGCACATGCTAAAACGCGTCTACATTGCTGGACGCCGTTTAAATCGCGTCGAGCCCGCTCGACGCGAAACATCACAGAGTCTCAGCTCCACTGGAGCCTGAACTACAGGGTCCGACCCCGAAAACCGGATCCGAAAGCCTCAGTCCTTACACAAACATCTAAAGTTCTAAAAAGGATGAGGTCTGATAGAGAAGGGAAGTACACTTCTAATCTATTTATAGAATACTGTCAAAACCAAGGTATTATCTATGAAGTTACAATACCGTACTCACCTCAATCTAATGAGATATATGAACGAAAAAATACAATATTTATGGACATGGTCAACTCGCTCCTACAAAGTTCTGGACTACATGATTATATGTAGGGCGAAGCTTTGGATGCAACTTGCCATATTCTAAAGAAAGTTCTCCTGTAACACATAGAACAATTCATATGAGCTTTGGAGAAATAGAAAATTTAGCTTAAAATATTTTAGAGTGTGTAGGTGTCTTGCTAAGGTACTTATTCCTGAACACAAAAGAAAACATTGGATCCTAAAATAGTTGATGCAGTCTTCATTGGCTATGCAATTAACAGCTATGCATACAGGTTCTTGGTGATTAAATCCGAAATATCTGGCACAGTTGTTAACTCAATAGTTGAATTTCGTGTTGCTACATTTTATGAGGATGTGTTTTCCATGAAAATTGATGTACCTCATTATGTTTCTTCCGAAGATAGTCCTTACACATCTGGGACTATTCCATATTACGTGGACAAGTTGTTAAATTTGGGGGCAAATGTATCTCATTCTCATCTTGATTCTTTTGATGAAGAGGATATAGTTGAACCTAGATGGAATAAGAGACCAAGAATTGGCAAAGATTTGGGAAGTAATTTTATTGCTTATGAAATCGAGGGCGATCTTCTCTCATATATGTAGGTGCTGAAAATTGCTCGTGTGATTAATGTGAAAAACTATGTTGTTTAGGGTAAATTAACCTATTAAAAACAGAAACTAAAGTGCAGTGATCGCCAGAAACTTTTAACTAAAAAGTTTCAAAAGAAGTACCGATCGCTTACCTGTTTGAACGCGGAAGAATGAATCCTTGATTCCCCTCCTTCAGCCGGCTGAAGAAAGAGAGCCCCTTTCTTGTTCTTTTGTTCTTGCTGTTGAATGTTGAGGATCGTCCAGAAGTTCTCCTGGCTTGTGCTTGATTTCCCCCTTTTGATCTTTGTTGTTGTTGTTGAATGCAGCAGAGACATAGAAAGAGAAAAATAAAGGAGAAACACTGATGAGAATTTAAATAGAAATAATATCAAAGCTAACCATGATTATAAACATGTTTAAACAACAACTCACTTGTTTAAATGGCTTTGAAACCCCTTTAGAACAAATGAGTTTTGAAAAATTAATGGCGTGGTGTGTGTTGCATGAAGTGAATATGAGAATGAAACTAAATGAAGATGTAATTGAAATTCAGAAATGAAAAAAAACTTATGCCCAGTCCAGTTGGAGCCTTGAAAGATGAAGATCTGGAAGGGGGACGCCGTCTTCTGGAAATAGCAGCGCTCCGGCGTTCCGACGTGGTTGCTTCGATCTCCAAATCGCTATAACGCTATGGCTCAACTTAATTCAATTCTCTCTTTTTTTAACTCTTTGATATGCAAGGTATTCATAGGCATTTTCTGCGTCCGCGGATTAACATAGAAAAATCTCGGATTTATCTACCTCAACCGACAGATAAGCACTGATTAATACATCTTTATCTGTAATTATCTAAAACGCGTCCACCATCGCTGACGCCTTTCAGATTTAATTAAGATAAGGATAAATATCCGGAAAAACTTATCTTTATCTTTATTAGCTAAAACGCGTCCACGTGTATAGACGTCTTTTACACTAATTAAGATAAGGATAAACATCCGGAAGAGAAGTTAAAATAACTTAGGAAACCTAAATCGCGTCGACCTTCACAAACGCCTTTTAGCTAATAAATCAATTAATTAAAATTCAAATTTAAACGCTAAAATAGGAATAAAGTCTAAATGGCGTCCACATGGGTCGACGCCTTTTAGAATTATGCATATTTTAACTGAAATTTGAACTAAAATCAACTTAATTGATTAACTTAAACATGTCTGTTAATCCCGACACTTAAAAAGATTAATAAAAATTAATTAATGATTAAATATCAAACCATTCTGAGGCATTATTATATGATATGAAATTTACTCGAAATGACGTCAAAATTAGCGTGTCTACAGCTGCCTCACCTTGGCATCGTCTTTGCAAGGGAGTGAAATGAAATGGAATGTACTGAAAAGGTGATGCCAAGGTGTGATGAGACACGCTCTTAACATCACATGATTGGAATTTTTCTCAAAATCATCAATGAAGATAGTTCAAAGAGATCAATGGAATCAATCCTGTCTGGATGAAGTAGACAAGGAAATAAAATAAGGTCGATCAACCTCCTCGGAGTGGGAGGTACCCCAGGTCATAGACACTGTAGGTTTCATCATGGGGAGCGTTTGCCAGCCAATGTGGACGTGCTGCAGCCATGATGGATCTTTAAAAGAAAACAAGAATATTGGATAAAGAATCCAATCAAGGATAGAATTCCAAGGATATCTTCAAGCGAACCTCAAAGATAATCAAGATACTCAATTCAGAATAGAATATTTCATATCATGTTTAAATTGTTTTAATTTAATGGTCTGAAACTTAATCAATAATTAATCCTTATCACAATGATTTCAAAATCCTACATGATGCATGCTGAGCTAAAAGAAAAATATAAAGTCAAATAAAATATAAATTAATCAAGGATAATATTGTTAAATTGTCATTAATGAGTCAAGACACCAATTCTTGTAATTCACTGCTAAGCCGAAGCTCGTTTATCCACGCACCGTTTCACAAAAGTGGAACCATCGTCCTCACTAATTAACAATCCAACGGCCTATCCGTGCGATTAAGAATCCTTTGGAATTATCACTGTTTTTGTTGTAGGGGAACTCAAATTCCAGTTTCATCAAAACCACAAGGTCCTTGATATGCTCTAATAAATACTTATCATATAGTAATGCGAATGCAAAATAATTACATGAAATAATACATGGGTAGAAATAACCGTCTTTTTAGCCACGGTCAGGACTTCTTGAATTCCGCAATGGAATCTTCTTGATGTTTCAGCTTTATCTGAATTTCCTGAATTTTCTGCAATCAAAATTATTAGTAATTCTAAACAAATATTCAATTTAAACATCAAAAACCTCGGGTAAATGACAGAAAAGATAAAACGCGTCGTGTCGCGCAGACGCCATTTAACGTTGAAACGCGTCAGTTCTCCTCGACGCCTTTTACTCACAGAAACAAGTTTCTGCTTGTTCTCTATTCGAATTCCAACTTTACCAATGCCTTGTGTCCTGTATACAACTTGAATAAACATGTTAAGTATTTGTTTAGGCTTAGCCCCTTGCCTGACCAAATAAATGGTCAATCAATCTTTTCTTCAATAAATGGTCAAGGGGCATGGCCTTTATTAACAAAGGTAATGAGAATAATCAAACTTAAGTAAAATGCAACATACAAGCAAACAGATGCTCACTGAAAATAAAAGAATGAAACACGCTAAATGCAACAAGCAGATGCTAACTGAAATATTTTTGTTGTTTTGAAATATTCATTTTTTGTTTGGGGTTTTTTTTTTGAAATATATGCCTTTTTTTTGAATTTTGACATATGTATTTTTTTTTGAATTTTTGAACACATGTATTTTTTTGGCTTTTTGACATATGTATTTTTTTAGATTTTTGGCATATATATATTTTTGGATTTTTGACATATGTATTTTTTTTGGATTTTTGACTTATGTAATTTTTTTGAATTTTTGACATATGTATTTTTTTTTTATTTTTGACTTATGTAATTTTTTTGTAATTTCTTTTTGGATTTTTGACTTATGTAATTTTTGGATTTTTGACTAAAAGATCAGCAAGGTACTTAGATCAAAAGATCATATTCATTTATTAACTTAATTTCCAAATTATTTTTTAACAACTCAAATTAAACCCATCGTGTTTGAATTTGTGTTTCCATTCGTGATCCCATTTGATGATTTGACCCTTAGTCAATGTAAGCCATTCCTTAAGTTTGAAGTACATTTCTTTAGAAAGAAAAGATGAATAAGTTTAGAAAGCCTATGAGAAGGTTCCGGAGACTTAAAAAGATGTCCCTTTCCTACCCTAATATCCGTTGGGGTTCGGTCATTTCTTTCCGGGGTATTTACCGACCTTGCGTTCCCTTTTATTTCATTTTATGGCCTTGATGTAACGTTTGTAATGTAATGGCCTTTTGATTTGACATTTGGCTTTTTGCCCTTGCTTTTTCTTTTCCTTCTTTTTGCTTCGGGACGGATCTCCCCCATTTTTTTATGACGGCCTCCTACTAAGATGGCGGGTATTCTTGGTAGTCTATTCTAAGTCTCGTTCCGACATCATGGGCCGAGTTTAAAACAGAATTTTTGCTTTTAAAATGAATGATTTGTACTTTGCACTTGTGGTCAAGCTTTTGATATCCTTTAGGCCTTGTCATCTCTTGTTACTCACGAATCAAACGTGTCAGTGTGTGCAGTAATGGGCTTGAAATTAAGTTATCCAGACTGATAAGGAAATTTGAGTTTATAAATTTTCTGATTCCACTGGTCTTTGTACCATACTGATCGACTCTTTAACCTAAGGGTAGTATTTCTTAAGATGTAAACCATTCCAGGGATGTTTTAACTCTTCTCCTTCTGCATTAACAAGACGATAAGCATTACCAGGAAAAGCGTGCGGATTGAAGTTCGGTAGGCCCATAGAGCCTCAACCAATTTTTCTGGCCAATCTGCGAATTTATTAGATTTACACGTCTTTTTGATGATTTTTATCAAAGTCTTATTTGTTGCCTCTGCTTGGCCATTGCCTTGCGGATAATAAGGAGATGAATGATGCAATGCAATTTTATACCTGTTACAGAGGTCCTTCAATTCCTGTGATACGAACTGCGGTCCGTTGTCGGTGACGATGGTGTTTGGAATTCCAAATCGAGTGATGATGTTCTTCATGATGAACTTGCAGACGGTTGATGCTTTGATCTCCACGTACGCTTCAGCTTCTGCCCACTTGGTGAAGTATTCCGTTGCCGTGAGAATGAAAGATTTTTGCTTGATGCCGGAATCTGGATTATCAAGAGGTCCAATGATGTCGAAAGCCCACATGGAGAAAGGCCATGGGGAGGAAACAGGATGGAGTGAAGATGCAGGAGAATGAATTTTGTCGGCGTGAAGTTGACACTTAGCACACCTACGGACATATCCTACACAATCTTCTTCCATGGTTAGCCAATAAAATCCTTGTCTAAGGATCTTCTTTGCTAGCATATGTCCATTGACATGACCACCACAAACTCCACTATGAGCTCCTTCCATAACCTTCCAAAGTTCATCTTCGTCTAAACATCTCAGAAGAACTCCATCAAAACCTCTCTTGTACAGTGTTCCCCCAACTAGGGTGTATCGTTGAGAAACTCTCATGATAGCTCTTTTCTCCTCAGTCGTAGCTTCCTCAGGATACGATTGATCTTCGCAATATTTTGCAATTTCATAATGCCATGGCTTCTGTTCATCATCCATTTCTTCTAACAGCTCTATCAACATGATTTCTCTTTTCTCAATGATATCTCCGTTTCTGACTTTCTTCAGCAATTTCTCCTTAGTTCTAAGGAATGAAGGATCTTTCACGGCGGGTGAAAGACGCCTATGAACTATGATTGATTCAGATTGTTTGCTGATTGGAAAATCAAGAGAAGATGCGAGTGAAGTTAGAGCGTCAGCTAAGATGTTTTGATTCCTAGGGACATGGACAAAGATCAATTTCGTGAAAAGCTTTGAGTAAGCAGAAGTAAGCTCTTGATAAGGCTTGAGCTTGGGATCGAGAGTTCGATACTTGGTCAGCACTTGGCGAAGAATCAGTTGGCTATCACCCACGATCCTGAGTTTGGTGGCACCATGGAAATGAGCAGCTTCGAGGCCAGCAAGGAGTGCCTCGTATTCAGCTATATTGTTTGTAACTGGAAAATCAAGCTGAAATGCTTGTGGAATGGTGACACCTTCAGGTGATAACAGAACGATACCGATCCCTTTTCCATGAGAATTCAAAGATCCGTCAAAATGCAGAGTCCACATATCATCTCTGATTTGATTTACGGACATCAGTTCCTCATCCGGAAACTCTGATCGCACTGGATCAAATCGAGGAAGGGGATGATGAGCAAGATGTTCTGCTATGGCATAGCCCTTGATCGCTTTCTGCTGAATATAGATGATATCAAATTGAGATAGAAAGCTTTGCCATCGTGCTAACCTATCAGTAAGAACAGATTTCTCCAGAAGGAATTTGATTGGATTCATCCTAGCGATGAGATGAACTTCATGGGCCAGAAAATAATGCTTCAATTTCTGCACAACCCAAACCAATGCTGCACATGTTTTCTCCATCGCCGTATATCTCTGTTCAGCGGGGTTGAGAAGTTTAGAGAGATAATAGGCTGCCCTCTCTTTTCCTTCTTCATCTTCTTGTGCTAGGACAGCCCCCACAACATCATCCAGGACTGAAATATAAAGTATCAATGGTTTGCCTGGAGATGGTGGTCTCAAAACAGGAGGACTTGCTAAATAGTCTTTCAATCCATCGAATGCCTCCTGACACTTATCGTCCCAATCGAATTTGACTCCTGGCTTGGTAAGCTCGTAAAACGGCTTACACCTTTGTGAGTGCTGGGAGACAAAGCGGCGAATAAATTGTAACCTCCCGATTAATCCTCTCAACTCTTTCAAGTTTTTAGGAGGTGGCATTTCTCTAATAGCCTTCGCCTTGTTAGGATCGATCTCAATTCCCCGTTTACTGAGGATAAATCAAAGCAATTTTCTTGAAGATACCCCGAATACACATTTCTTGGGGTTCATCTTTAACTGATATTCTCTCGATCTCTCTAATACCCTTGCCAAAACTTTGGCGTGCTCAGCCTTTGTTTTCGATTTAACTAATAAGTTATCCACATACACTTCCAGATCTATGTGCATCATGTCATGGAATATTGCCATCATGGCCCTTTGATAGGTGGCTCCAGCATTCTTTAATCCAAATGGCATGACAACATAACAGTATGTTCCCCAAGGTGTAGTGAATGATGTTTTCACTTGATCTTCTTCTGCCAGATTAATCTGATTATATCCAGAAAATCCATCCATGAATGATAACGTCTCATAACCAGCAGTGTTATCGATGAGTACATCAATATGAGGCAATGGAAAATCGTCTTTAGGACACTCCCGGTTCAGATCGCGGAAGTCGATGCAAATTCTGACCTTTCCGTCCTTCTTCATAACCGGGACTATATTAGCCACCCATTGTGGATAGAGAACAACTTTAATAAATTTGGCTTTATGCAGTTTGTCGACCTCTTCCTTCATCTTTAAAGCCATTTGTGGGTGGAATCGCCTTAATTTCTGCTTGACCGGGCTAGCTCCTTTCTTTAATGTTAACCTGTGTTCCACTAATGATGAGTCTAACCCTGGCATATCTTCATAACTACAGGCGAAAGTGCCCTTATAGTCCTTGAGTACTTGTACCATTGCCTTCTCATCCTCAGTAGAAAGATTTTTACTGACGAGGACAACCTTAGGTTCGTCTTCAGTCCCTAAATTAATTTCTTTGGTAGGCTCTTCTACGGCAGCTGAGGGTTCATCGAATCTCTTCACTCCACTGGCATATGCCTCAGCCGCGTCCTCGTCATCTTCCTCAATGGGGTCCTTTTCATGTACTAATTCATATACCCCGTACCCATCATTGACTGAGTCATCGTCCACACAATCTTCTGGCATTTGAATTGGATTTTCTAAAAACTGAGGGATCAAAGAATAAGAAGAGCACTTATCAGCTAAGTCCTGGAGGTATCTATCCGGAATTTGCCTACCCTTAGGCTTCCTAGACTTCCTAACCTGACTAATCTTAACAAAATTAGACTGCCTAACTTCACTATCATAACCTAACGAAGACGAAGCAGGATGACAATCCTGGGATACAAGTGGAAATACAAGAGAATCCTCCCGAGGGGAGGGACAGAGTAAATCTAGGAGAGAAGCTTGACCGAAGGACCCGCGCGGCGGGGTGCAATCGGACAAGTAAGATGTTTCCTCGATGAGGATTTGGGAAGAATTTGTTGCCAGATTGGCGTTTTTTTTTGGAAAATGAAAGAATTAACCATAAAGCAGGAATGAATACAAATGGGAGGAGAATCAGATGGAGGAAGTGGCACCAAGGCCAAAGGATTAGGGGGATCATATAGTAATATGTCCCAGATCAGATCATACAACCTCTCTAGATCGAGAGGAGGTTGTGGTATAATGTCCCGAGGGGACAGAGTAATCATGACGGGCGGAGCCCGTGGAATATCTTCAATTATGACCCGCGACCAAGTCGGGGTCAAGAGTAGTGTACGAAAAAGAGTATGGAGCATGAAGACATGTGAAGGATATGGCCACTTAGGTTCTGCAGGATCCAAGAATAGTCTGTTCAGTGCAATATACAGGTCCCTCAGATCGAACCACCTGTATCATTCACATTCAGGGTCATGGAATTTCCTCCTTTTCATAGGCCGCAGAGCCTCCAAGGATTGGTACGTAAGCAGTTCAGAGCAATGTCTGGCCAAATCCCTCCCATATATATCATGGAAGTCAAAACAGGAAGTAATGACTACCGTATTGTCATAGCTAAGTATGGGCCCTTTCACGAAGTGCGTACACATGGTCCATGTTAGGGGATCTCGGCCTTCTTTGGGTGGTGTGGACATTGCCTCCCAGATTTTCGGGCCTTGTTCGATCTCTGCTTTCTGAACTGGATCTTGTTTCAGTTTTATTGGCCTATAGCCCAGACCACTTCCAGGTGCTGCTCGATGATTTCTGACAGGAGTGGTCCTGCCTTGCAATTGTGTGCCCAGACCTTTCCCAGGCTTGTAGCCGTTCTTCATCATGATCCTCCATCCTGGGGTACTCATGCACTTCCCCCTCTTGATAGCATCTAATGGATATGGAGAAATAGTAGCGGCTCTTAGAGGATCAACCACTGGACGGTAGACCTGTAATACCGACAGAAAAGGTTGTCGGCCAGGTAAAACAGCAGATTTAATGTTCAAGGAATGAGCATCAGCAAGGATCGGCATGCTCGTCACTTTAATAATTCGTCATTTATAAGGAAACTTGAGGCATTGATGATTCGTAGAAGGAATCGCCTCGAGAGTTTTAATATAAGGACGACCTAAAATGGCATTTATGGAAGGGTCGATTTCCAGGATGTGAAATTCGACCTCTGCATGACTTACAGGGTCCAACTCCACCTTTAAATAAACCATTCCCAGAGGGGAACGGGTAGAATTGTCATATGCTGTTACTGAGATGGGGCTGGGCAGCCATTTTTCTTTGGGCACACCGCATAGCTCCAGGGTCTTCGGAGGTAAAACATTGATCGAAGCCCCTGTGTCGACCAGGCATGCATCCACGGCCTTCTTACAGATGTTGACCGTGATACTCAGAGCCATGCTTCTGGCTGCTGGCGGTGCTAGTTCCGATGTATGAAATGTTATGGAGGGCTGATCCCCCTGAGGAACTAGTAGTGCTGCAATCTTCTCTACCGGCACGTCTTCGTTGACCATCACCTTCTGCAGATATTCCATTAAAGCTTCTTGGTGACTCTTAGATCTTTTGATCAATTCCAGTATAGTGATCCGTGCCGGTGTCCGATCCAGGTGTTTCAACAAGTCATATTGAGTGCCTGGTGCACTCTCTTCATTGTGGGCTTCCTCAGTCGGCTGTGATGGGCCGTCTCTGACTGTGGACTGAGGGAAGACCTTGTTGAAAATCCTGCCACTCCGAAGCGCGTGTTCCTCAACCGTGGAGGATCCGGGTGACACCTTAAGTATCGCAGAGTTGGATGGTGCGGATGGCGTAGAGGGTTGGTATGTAGGTGGTGGCGTAGGGCTAGGTGGTGATGGCGCGGTGCAGATTAAAGGCCTAGAGGGTTGGATGGTGGATGGGTAAGTGGTTGGCGAAGTGGGGAATGGTACGTGTAATAGCGGTCTAGATGGTAAAGGCATATCTGGGTAAGTGGTGGTGGTAGCGGGTGAAGTAGGAAATGGTATGCGTAATAGTGGCCTAGATGGTAGAAGGGGTGCGTTATTGGTTTGCGGGGGGTTATACGATGGAGGTGTAGTGGTGCGGGGTGTAATGGGTCTTAGGAAGGTGGGTAGTGGTAATGGGTTATTGGGTGTGGGTGAGTGATATGTAGGTGTGGGTATGGGGGTAATGGTAACAGGTTGTGGTCTGGGTATGTGGATGGTGCGTCGTGGTGGTCGCTCTGCGGTACTTTGAATGTGACCCGTTGAACAAAGAGAGGAAGAGTCCTCTACTCTCCACTGCTGCCCACGACCAGCCTCGGACTGGCTGTTCGTCAAAATGGGAGCAACCTGGTTTTGGTTCTGATTCTCCGGGAGTGGATTCTGCACTATACCCATGTTGGGTGGTGCTGCTGCTTGTGCCGGTGGTCTTGCTTGCTGCTGCTGCTGCTGCGGTCTCCTCGCCTTCAGGGCTATTATGTATTTCTTCATCTCCTCCCAGTCTATGCCGCCCTGCTCGTTGAGATCATGAATATAATCTCTGAACTGGAAGCAGGTGTCAATGGTATGCCCAGGTTGCCTGTGGAAGTAGCAATACCTGGATGTATCGGCATTTTGAGGCCAGACGGCCTTCTCTCTTGGCAAAACTAAGGCATTGGCTGCCATTAAAGCGCTGAAGATATCCGCCAAGGATTCTGGGAGGGCCGGGTACTCTGCCCTTTTCGGGCCTGGAGGTCTCCTCTGCTGGTTGTAGTCACCAGGAGGAGGGACATTGTGGTACGCCGGCGGTGCACGCGGCTGGTACTGTGGCTGTTGATGTGGCTGCTGATACTGCTGTTGCCGTTGCGGCTGTTGCTGTAGCTGATTCGACTGCTGGGGCCGCTGGTACTGCTGTTGGTAATGGGGGTTCTGCTGCTGCCTGTACCCCTGTTGGCTCGGCTGTGGTGGCCTCTGGTACTGCTGATTCCTCACAAACTGGGGCGAGTTATTGTTCATAGTACTGACTTGCTCGTGAGAGAGCGTCCCCTCAGTAGTTGGACCTGTGCTAGGAGAATTTGGCACTGCAGGCTTCCGAGGTGGAGGCATGTTAGGTCTGTGAGGATCAAAGACGCTAGAGAACGTAGCGTCCTTGAAGGCATTCTGGCAGTACCGTGCTCTTTCATAAAGCTCTGCCATGTTAGTCAAATTGTTCAAGGAGAGGACTAGCTTGAACTGAGGCGTGGCGTTAGAAATTAACATTTTCACTTGTTCAGATTCAGACAAGTGATCCTTCACTTTTTCAGCCAGGCCCCGCCACCTGTCAGCAAAACTGACAAACTCCTCGTCCGGTTTCATCTTTTCTGCAATGAGGTCCGTGATAGACAAGGAGGGTGCAACTCTGTCCTGGTATCGTTGCATAAATTTGCGTGAAACGATACCGTAATCCTCTACTTCGGAGGGTTCCAGAGAAAAGAACCACTCGAGGGCTGGTCCCTCTAGGGATCTCCTGAACAAGAAAGCCAACGACCTTTTGTCGTTCTGCCAGAAAGAAGATTCGTACATGAACTCCTTCAGGTGCGTGAAGGGGTTACCAGTACCGTTATACTTTCGATACACTGGCATTTCAGAGGGTGGCAGGTGGAATACTGGCAGGCTCGGTAAATTAATTTTTGGCACAGCTTTAACCCCCATAATCTTCTGGAGATTGTTGAACTGCTCATCCATGCGCTCCATCTTGGCCAGCAATGTCTGCGTGGTCAGATCTGCCTGGGGAGGAGGAGGAGGAGGAAGTACTTGATAGGCCTGCTGCCTAGAGTACGTTGGACAAGGAGGATAATAAGGATGAGGTCCGGCAGAGCTTCCGCCATGCCCGAGGGCATTTTGATAAATAGGCGTCTGCGGTCTAGCCGGTTGCCTGGATGACGAAAGTTGTGGCCCAGTTGGCCGAGAAGTAAGATGAAGGCCTTCCATGGCCTGATGGATATAAGGAGGAGGAAGAGGAGGTTGTTGAGGAACAACGGGGGGAGCCACAGGGTTCGGCTCAGCAGGCTGCATGGGTGCCTTCCCCTTCAAAATGGACTGGATCGCCTCGAACTGCTGAGGGTCCAGTCGGGAGGCAAGAACTCCCAGAGCATTGACGAGATCCATAGGATCGGAGGGTGAGGGATCATGCTGATTCATGTCCCCCTCTAGGTCAGGATTAGGAATCGCATATTCATGCGGAGGAAGATCATGATATTGATCGTATGGATGAAAAAGAGGAGTTCGGACATTCCCGTCATGTCGAACTGGAATGGGGACAGAATTACGGGAGGCATCAGCATCTCTCCCGTTCTCATAATTGAAATCTGAATCGCGAGGGGCATTAGTATCTCCCTCGTAGTTGATAATGGCGTCTTGGGCCATACTCAAATCTCTGCCTGATCGCAGCAACATGATATTAGATTCCCTTTTCAAAGATTTAATCAAACAAGTTGTACAGAGATTAATCAAACAAGTGGATGCTTAACGTGATTTTAGGATTCCTTGTTGAATTATTTGAATTGGATTAAACCACAATTTCGCTCAGGGAATGATCCTAGTTTCAGTTCAGTTTCCACCGTTATTCTCTAGGGTTCTCTCTCACAACGCTTTCGGAATCTAGCCGGGACTTCAATTGGTACAACCAGCTCAATGATCAAGGAGGAATACCTTGATTTTGGGGACTTATGGAGGTCTCAACGTCAACTTCTCTAGTCTGATCAAGGGACCAACCCAATCAGAGAGAGTTGCTGACGTCGAGTAATGTGTTCCTAAGAAGAGGAGGGTTTTCGCCTCAATGCGTATGCCCTGCGACCTGGATGGCCTCTAATGCTTAATAAAGTAATGGGTAGCTAGCATTCAAAACATAGAAATCTGGAAACTGAAAAATAATTAAGAAACTGTCTGAATCGCGTCGATGATAGTCGACGCTATTCAAAACAGAACTTAATTATTTCGCAGAAACAGATGCAAACAGCAGAGAAAGCCTGGAAAATAACTAAAAACTGTCTGAATCGCGTCGATGGTGGTCGACGCTATTCAACACAGAACTTAATTATTTCGCAGAAACAGATGCAAACAACAGAGAAAGCATGGAGACTAAAAGGCGTCTGGGTGTGCTGACGCGGTTTTGAAACGCGTCGCTGTTCGTGGACGCTTTTTAGTTCGCAGAAACAGATTTCCAGAAGGATTTTCTGGGTCGAATCCTCCTTAAACAGGGTAAAATGCAGTAAACAATCGACTCATGCAAAGATTTTTAGTTTCAGATTTTAAACAGGATGATTTACTAACTAAACAACTAAGAAATCACGCAATCACACATCATTTTATCACAGAAAACAACTTTTTGAACTAATCAAGGGGAGGCAAGATCTTGCCACTGGGGTGTGCACGTGGTGCACGAGGGAAACTAATTAAACTAAACACTCACCAATTGGTGAGGACGTGTTGAAAGACACAAATGGTGCACCGTGGGTGCCCGGTATGATAATAGCAAGAACAAAAGAAATTAAAAGACGGCGAGACCAAGTCCCACCGTGATCGCCAAAAGAGCTGTAGGTGCTGAAAATTGCTCGTGTGATTAATGTGAAAAACTATGTTGTTTAGGGTAAATTAACCTATTAAAAACAGAAACTAAAGTGCAGTGATCGCCAGAAACTTTTAACTAAAAAGTTTCAAAAGAAGTACTGATCGCTTACCTGTTTGAACGCGGAAGAATAAATCCTTGGTTCCCCTCCTTCAGCCGGCTGAAGAAAGAGAGCCCCTTTCTTGTTCTTTTGTTCTTGCTGTTGAATGTTGAGGATCGTCCAGAAGTTCTCCTGGCTTGTGCTTGATTTCCCCCTTTTGATCTTTGTTGTTGTTGTTGAATGCAGCAGAGACAGAGAAAGAGAAAAATAAAGGAGAAACACTGATGAGAATTTAAATAGAAATAATATCAAAGCTAACCATGATTATAAACATGTTTAAACAACAACTCACTTGTTTAAATGGCTTTGAAACCCCTTTAGAACAAATGGGTTTTGAAAAATTAATGGCGTGGTGTGTGTTGCATGAAGTGAATATGAGAATGAAACTAAATGAAGATGTAATTGAAATTCAGAAATGAAAAAAAACTTATGCCCAGTCCAGTTGGAGCCTTGAAAGATGAAGATCTGGAAGGGGGACGCCGTCTTCTGGAAATAGCAGCGCTCCGGCGTTCCGACGTGGTTGCTTCGATCTCCAAATAGCTATAACGCTATGGCTCAACTTAATTCAATTCTCTCTTTTTTTAACTCTTTGATATGCAAGGTATTTATAGGCATTTTCTGCGTCCGCGGATTAACATAGAAAAATCTCGGATTTATCTACCTCAACCGACAGATAAGCACTGATTAATTCATCTTTATCTGTAATTATCTAAAACGCGTCCACCATCGCTGACGCCTTTCAGATTTAATTAAGATAAGGATAAATATCCGGGAAAACTTATCTTTATCTTTATTAGCTAAAACGCGTCCACGTGTATATACGTCTTTTACACTAATTAAGATAAGGATAAACATCCGGAAGAGAAGTTAAAATAACTTAGGAAACCTAAATCGCGTCGACCTTCACAGACGCCTTTTAGCTAATAAATCAATTAATTAAAATTCAAATTTAAACGCTAAAATAGGAATAAAGTCTAAATGGCGTCCACATGGGTCGACGCCTTTTAGAATTATGCATATTTTAACTGAAATTTGAACTAAAATCAACTTAATTGATTAACTTAAACATGTCTGTTAATCCCGACACTTAAAAAGATTAATAAAAATTAATTAATGATTAAATATCAAACCATTCTGAGGCATTATTATATGATATGAAATTTACTCGAAATGACGTCAAAATTAGCGTGTCTAGAATATCGAGATGCTACGGCTTCTCCTAAAGTAATGCACTGGAAGGAAGCCATTAGGAGTGAAAAGGATACCATTCTCTCTAATGGTACTTAGGAATTAGTTGATCTTCCTTCGTGTTTTACTACTATTGGATGTAAGTGGGTTTTAAGAAGAAATTGGAACTAGATGAAACTATAAAAAATTACAAAGTCAGATTGGTTGCTAAAGGATTCAAACAAAATGAGGGTATATATTACTTTGATACCTATTCTCCTGTCACTAGAATGGCTACAATTGGAGTGCTTTTAACCTTGGCTTCTGTGTATGATTTCTTCATCCATCAAATGGATGTTAAGACTGTCTTTTTGAATGGTGATCTTGAGGAAAAGATATACATGGATCAGTCTGAAGGATTTGTGGCATTTGGTAATGAAAAGAAAGTTTGTAAAGTTTTCTGAAAAAAAACTCCCAATTAATGTCATGAGAAATTTGAGAAGACCATATTATCATTTGGCTTTGTTGTCAACGATTTGATAAGTGTATCTATTTGAAAGTTAAAGATGATTCCTACATTGTTCTATACATGTACATAGATAATATTCTTTTACTTGGAAATTCTATTGAGATTGTGAATGAGACAAAGTCCTTTTTGAACAACATCTTTGAAATGAAGGATATGTGAGTAGCTAATGTGATTAGCTAATGTGATTTTAGGCCTTAAGCGGTTAGTTGAAGGGATAGCAATTTCTCAATCTTATTATGTTGAGAAAGTCTTAGAAAAATTTGACTATCGAAATTGTAAATATGTGCGCACTCTATATGATCCATCTAAAACATTCTTTAAGAATAAGAGTGGTGTTCCTGTGTCTCAACTCATATATTTTCAAATCATAGGAAGCTTGATGTATCTTGCAAATTGCACTAGACCTAATATTTCATATTTAATGACAAGACTTAGTCAATACACTAGTTGTCCTGGCTGTACTCACTAGGAAGGCTTGGATAGGGTATTAAGATACCTTAAAAGAACAATTTTCTTGGGGTTGCATTATGGAAGGTTTCATGTTATACTAGAAAGGTATAGTGATTTAAGTTGGATAGCCCAAGACTCAGGAGTAATGGTGTTACAGGATATGTCTTTACCCTGGGCGGCGATGCAGTCGTCTGGAGGTCTGCAAAATAGACTATTCTTTCTTGGTCTACTTTTTGAGGTTGACCTGTGTACTTTGGATACAACTGGAATGGAGGCTAAATGAATCAAAGGTCTTCTTTCTAAAGTTTCTTTGACGAGTAAGCCAATTCTTCTGATCTCTGTACATTATGGTAACATGGGCATAATTGTAAAGATCAACAGTTCAAAGTGCAACAAAAAATAAAGGAGAGATGTCTAACTCATATTGAAGTTTGTAAGGGAACTCGTGTCTTAGGGAGTGATAGCTGTTGACTTTATTGGTACTAAGGATAATATAGCAAATCTACTAATAAAGGGACTTGACAAAAAGCATGTCCAAAAATCCAGAATGGGGATGGGACTGAGACCCATATAAAATTTTACTACAGTAGCAACCCAACCTATATGAGTGGAGATCCCATGAAGTAGGTTCAATGTAGTAATAACAAACCACAGGGAGAATAAAGTGACATTTAAAAGAGATTTTGGTACTTATGTATTTGTTCTATCCCCTATGATTTATTCTAAGTGCATGAATTGAAAGTCAAGGAAAAGTTTTTAAACTTTGAATGGGTTTAAGCCTATTTAGCAGGATGTCGGCAGTGCATCTTTGGAGAAGTCCACCTATGTGAGTATGACTGTGAGGCTACAATAACAAGAATGTGGGTCATTCTTAGAAATACTCATGAATTAGGATAAGGGCGTATACAAAGCATCAACCCTAAAGATTATGACCAAAAATCTATATCTTGTTCTTTCCAATCAACACCTTCACATTTAAGAATCAGTTTCAAGACTTAATTCACCTCGGTTATGTGGGGATATAAATTGGTTAACTCAAGTTAAGGTTTAAATCCAAAAGGTACCTTTACTGAAAGCATAATTGACCTTCTTGTATATATTTCTCCTACATTCAAAATAAAATTTGTGAGAGAATGTTAGAAAAAGTAAGTAGGGAGTTTGAGAGAATTCTATGTTTTCATGTATATGGTTGTTCTCAAGTTGATATAGGACTTTAGTTCTATATTGAAAAACTAAAAGAGAACATATGGGTTTATCACCTATTAGGCTTACTAGTAACTTGTTCTAAGAAATTAAAGGAAGCTATGCTACAACACATATACACATACGTGTGCATGCACGAGCATGGGCTGGGCCAAGTTGGAGTCAGAGCCAGAGCGATGCGTGAGTTGGGTTAATCCTTTTGGTTATTGGGAGTTTAGAGTCCTATTTGACCAAGTCGCTTTTTGGAGACGTTAAAGATGGGAACATGCTCATTCTTCTCGGACGTGCCCCTTCATGTAATGGCATATACAAGAGGAAGGGGAACATTCAAATATATCCGTCTCTCTCTAGTCGGACTCTTTATTCTATGTATTTTTCTTTATGTCTCTCTTCTGCTCTCTGCTCTTCTTCTTTCTCTTTGTTAACAAGGAACAAAGAAGGGGATTTTCTAAGGTCGTCTTCAAGGTGTGATCAACAGGATGCGACTGGATCACTGTACCTGTTCTATCTTGAGGGAAGATCGTGAAATTTCATCACATTGGTATGACTGGGGCGATATCTTCTCTAAGGAGAACTTTCTTGGTAAGTGACTTAACTAAGTTTTCTAACTCTATTTTATTTACTTATAGTCTTGCTTTGGATCTTGCCTTTGCATGGACTATTTTATAGGAAATCTATGTTTCATCTCTTCTATGCTTATTTGGATATTAATAAATGATTTCCTATTTAAATTTCCAACACTTCCCACCCATTATCTCTTGCAAGCTTCTACTGTGTCTAATGTTAACTCTATTGAGTCTAATATTAATAGGCTTGAGTCTTGCGTAGAGAGAGCTCAAGCAAACAAGGATTGCTCTCAGTTGGAAGCTTCCACGTGTTGACCCCTTGTCTTCTAAATTCGGCTGTGCAACCCTCATTTAACTCTGTTGAATTACCAAAAGAGAAAATTCTCATATGGTGTATTGACCATATGGTAGGTGAGTGGCAGAAGATCTAGAAAAGTAGAACGTCAGCGTGAAGGTGTCAGTTGAGTATAATAGAATAGGCATGTACGAGGAATCGATTAAGTATAGAGAAATCGACTATGAGATCGATTATGGAGGTGATTAGATAATTGATTCAATTGATAACTTAAATTACTTACTGATAGAGACGATTAATCGTTGTGCTTGAGTCACAATAATTGATTAAGAAATACGCAGTTAATCGAATCACAGATAAGCATAGTAAGCAATTTGCAGATAATGAATATCAATGAATACAGATAATTGATTTTAAGATACGAAGATAATCGAGTGAAAATCTGCTCTACAATCAATTTAGCAGGTAAATAATTTTGAGATCAAAATAAGTTCTTAATCGATTCAAGAAGACATAGATAATCGATATGCAGGTAATTGATTAAATAAAAGAAAAATATCAAATTCAAAAGAAGCTGTTAATCGATTCAAGAAAGTACAGATAATCAATTAGATGCAAATAGATAATTGATAGTACACAAGGCAGATAATCTCTCTTATAATCGAAGTTGCTAGTCATTGAATCCTTCTAATTGATTAGGTCGATTAATCGATGACTAATTTGTTAGTCGATAATCAATAATGAATTTGGCATGTGATTGATTTATACGGAGCGACTAAGTCGAAGTAATGCTAAAGTTTAGTGATAAACTTAATCAATTAGCGAGTAGTCTTCTAGTAAATACAACTAATCGATTTAGCCTTAACGACAAGCTTAATCGATTAGCAATAACGACCATGAGAAATTTTAATTTAGTCTTATAATTTATACATCTAAATAATTTAACTTTAGCAATAGACTTAATCAATTAGCGATAGCGATTATAAGAAGACATATAAATGAATTCTAATTGATTTGAAATCTAGATGTGAGAATTGACTTTTTCTCTATTAGTCGATTAGTGATAGAGATTTAATTGAAGTTCGGTGTTAGATTCAAAATAAAACAAAAAAATTTGTCTGCCAAACTGTTTTTTCTCCGGAGCGTTAACTACACTCTTGAGAGCACAATCACGCTCTTGAGAGCATGATTTTAGAGCATCATGCTCTCGAGAGCATGATCATGTTCTCTTGAGATGAAGCTCTCGAATGCCCTTGAAAGCATCATGCTCTTGAGTGCATGATTATGCTCTCAAGAGTTTGGTTATCTTCTCGACAGCATAGTCTATGCCGTTGAAAAAATAGTTTGGTAGACAATTTTTTTTAATATGACTCCCCCATATGCACATCATGTTTTGTTTTGTTGCTATATTTGATGATGTTTTAGTATGTTTTATTGATTTAACATTTATGTGTTTTATATAATATGATAATAAACTTAATGCAGCTCTATAACTATGCTAAAGTATTACAATTTTGGGTCTCAAGACTTTCTATCCTCTCACTTCAACACCTCCAAGTTTCTCCTCTCTATTTAAATTTTCTAAGATTAATTTTCAATATTAATACTATAAACTTTGAAAACATTAATGTTGAAAGTAATGTTATAACAAAACTGGCGTTCCAACAAAACAAGGCACAAGGTGTGTGAGCTTAGCCGCTCTCATTGTCGGACAAACAAAAAGAAGATATACAGGAGATATAATAAAAAGAGGAATACTTGTTGCACCATGCCGACAAAGTCATCCAACCTCTTACACAATAGAGGGAGAGAGAGAGTAATGCTAGTATACAATTACAACCTCATAACCTCATGTGGAGTATGGCTGCACAGTAGATTTCTTAGATAGTAGAGGGAGAGAGAGAGACTAATGTTAGTACATGATTACAAACCTCATGTGCAGTATGGCTGCATGGCAGTCGGAGCCGTCCCACTGCTAGAAAAAGGGAAGGCGCGGTGGTTGTGTGTGATGGCATGAAGACACCCACGTCCCTGGTACTGCGGTGCAATTGATGGAGTGATTTAAGTGTGATTTGGTGCATCCTGGAGTAGTATAAGATGACCTAAACAGTTATAAAATAGTTTTTTTTTTTTTTTTGCGTTTGAAGTGCTATAAATTTTTTATAGTACTTTTTTTGTACAATTTGGTGCATCGTAAATTACCATATTTGAAAACCTTTTTGACTCTTAAGTTAATCTTCCTTTTAGTTAATTTTGATTTACAATTCAAAATTATCATAAATCAAAATTGATGATTTTAAAATTAGAGATTTTATTTTCGCTGATTACAAAATCAATGATTTTTAAAATTGAGATTTTATTTCATTTTAGGATGCACCAAACGAGCCCTTAATGGACAAGGGGATCAATGTTAGAATTATGCCCTAACATACAAAGTCAAGAGTAATACTTACTGCAATGCGTCCCCCCCCCCCTCAATCGCAATGAGGGCATTGCAATGGGTAAAAGTAAGAGGAAAATTGTTTTTTGATGTTTTTTTAGGTCGGTTCCGAGGTGTCCTACCTATCCGTACAGTGCAATGTCCGATCGGGCGACTAAAAAAATGCGAAAAAATAAAAAATCGACTCAATGAGCAGTGAAAAATGTCTCTTAATGGGCCAAGCCCAATAACGGTTTTTGATTTTTTTGATTTGTCCGATCGGGTATTACACTGTACGGCCGGATAGGATACCTCGAGGCCGACCTAAAAAAAAATATTTATTTTTTGTCTTTTACCCACTGCAATATCCCCATTACTATTGAAAGGACATGACAACAAATATTACTCCAAAGTCAATATTGAGACTGAAAGTCCGGCCCATAGATGGTGGATTCTAACTCAAGAGACTCGAGCATTGGACATGCAAGCTGATGGACCCTCCGAAGACCCAATAGTCAAAATTTGTAAACGTGGGAAAATACTTATAGACACGTACACATCTAAGGAGGATTTAATTATCAAAATAGTGCAAAGTTGGTATGCGTGGAAACCTAGTGGAACAAAAAATCAATATGTTAGGCTGATTATCAATTTGACCTCGAAGCCCAAATCAATAAGTTAGACTGATCACGCGTGTTTGATAAAACTTCTATTTAAAAGTTACTTTTGACTTCCACTTCTTACATAGAATGAGTTGAAGGAGAGAGGTTATAATTAATTTGATTTGTTATAAAAGTCAACTCTTTCATAACAACCTCACATTTTCTCTAATTTTGAAAGTTCCCCCCTTATAGCTTTTAGTTGGAAGTCAAAACACAAGGAAAATACTTCATAAATAATTTCTAAGATCTAATGACTTTCATAAAAAATAACTAAATAAAAATACAAAAATACTTTAAAATAAACGTTGCGTCAAATACGGCCTTACCAACGTCGATGAAGCAGTCATGATCATAGTTATGTAACCCTTACCCAAAGCTAAAAATTGGAATCTACTTTTAGGGCATTCCAAAAAATAAATACGAAAAATTACATATTATTGAAAATTCTTCAAGGAAGAAAACTAATAGGAAAGTTGGAATAATAATCTGAGGTCAAGATGCAAAGTTACAGGATTCTTCTTGAAGGGGTCATCACCAAAATTGAATCTGTCAAAACATAGGTTTGAGTTTGGTCCACGTTTCATAGTATCTGATCATATAAAAAAGCTGAAATCAAAGACGATTAGAAAGTCCTCCAAATTTAGAAATTAGAGCAACACACAGCTCGTGGCTCAGAGGTCAGATCATAAAGAAAAAGTGCGAAGAGTACAACAGTATATGGATAGGCAGTCATTCCTTTGCGTGCTGCTCATCACGACTAATACCTTGTAGAGAATTACTCACTGCACCACACTTTTAAGTTTTAAATATTTTTTTTTATAATTTTATTAGGTGGATCCAACTTGGTCTACCTGTCTGTGTAGTCTCCGTTCTATTAGAGAATGGACTGTACAAATATGTAAGATATTTTTTTTAGCAATAAAAATACCATCAGGTGGTGCAACAAGTTATTCTCTACTATATAAAGTTGCCAGCCTGCAACTCTGTTGTAACACCTCAAGTCGAAAGACACTAAACTGTTCCGAGTTGACTCTCTTGAATCGGCATGCTACCGGGTCAAAACCTGTTCGTATTCATTTCATATATTGAGAATGATAAGTTAGAACCGGAAATAATAAATTTTTAGCACACGCATGTACGATAAAATCTCATACATTTTACCATTTATACATGCTCACAAGATAATAAATTACAAAATTCACATGAAATTATTTATATAATCATGAGTTCACAAAAAATGAAGATAATTGCCGTGAACTCCCGATGATGCACAACCAAAGCCACCACATAAGCCAAGCCCAACCGCCGATATCTCGAAAGTCCTGTTTGACGGAACCTAAAAACAAATAAGATGAGTCTCTAAATAGAGAACTCAGTAGGGATCTCGCACCTATCATGACTAGCAAAATCTCTACCCAGCAAATCACATTTTATCTCAATGTAAAAACATCTACTAAGTAATTTTAATTATTAAATAATCTATAATCGTGAATTTAAATTCGCCATCTAACATTCGTCACATGAATTTTTAATCAAAGTCAACCATGAAATCAAAGACAATTAGAAAGTCCTCCAAGTTTAGAAATTAGAGCAACACAAAGCTCATGGCTCAAAGGTCAAATCATAAAGAAAAAGGGCGAAGAGTACAACAGTATAGATAGGCAGTCATTCCTTTGAGTCTACCCAACTGCATTGGCAAGCCACTTAGGGGAATTGCTGATCACGACTAATACCTTATCGAGAAGAGAATAACTTGCTGCGCCCTCACTAGTTGAGCTGAGAATGAGTTGGAAATTTGACAGTCTTGTGATTTTAGTTTTGTATGACGCGAACATTTTATATTCTAACTTGAAATTCATGTATGATGTAGCTAACCTAAGTTCTCCAATAACCTCATGTAGTTTTTGAATTAGTTGTGTAGATTTCGAATGCCATGGACCGCAAAGGGAAGTGTTCACTCTATTTTGCATGGCAGATCCTTGGGTCTACTAAGATAGGCAAAATGCCAACCATTTCCGATGAAACAGTCAACCATTTCTATTTTGCATTTTGTCTGATTTCTTTAGGCAGAAAGATGGAACATTTCAGTGATACCGATCGATTGTTTTGACCTATATTTACTGGGGGTATGTGGCACTTTAACCTTCGAACCTTATGATTTGACTCATGGACCATGTGTAATGATCACAAGTGGTTTGTTTATAATTAATTGAATGTGATTAGTCAAGATTTATAGGTCAATGCTTTTGAACTTTATTTTCTTTAAGAATTAATGAATTATAAGCTATGTTCAAAAGATTTGAATGGATGGCCGCGT
Source organism: Zantedeschia hybrid cultivar (assembly GCA_030544215.1). Taxonomy (NCBI): domain Eukaryota; kingdom Viridiplantae; phylum Streptophyta; class Magnoliopsida; order Alismatales; family Araceae; genus Zantedeschia; species Zantedeschia hybrid cultivar. The sequence goes on from JARZZO010000005.1 coordinate 18,355,417, forward strand.
CACTACCATAACACATGACATTGATATGTCCTTTGGAGAAGGGGGACATAGGTTAGACTCAAGATTGGTCTAGGTCAGGGCCTCGAGTCTCTAGAGAACACATACATGTCTAGACCTTAGGCTTTGGTAATACTTGTCTAACTGATAGGCAATAGGAGAGAGTACTGTATATGTATTTCGGCTGGGGGTTGGACTGGACTACATGATGAGCTAATCATGTATCCCAGTTGGCCTTACTTCTTTGTCACACCTTTGTAGATTTTTGGAGATCCAACAATAGCGAAATGACATTGCTCAGGTGAGGACTCTTCCTGGGTATTCCGCAACCAAGACATGAGGATGATATGATGATATAACAAATGATTGGTACTAGTATTATGTCCTTGTCAAGGCCCAAACATCCTCCCTTAGGGCGGTCTCCTTCGCCTAGGACAGAACTATCACCCAATTGGCAAAATCTGTGCGTTGCCAGTGCCTCCTCGAGGAAGCCTTCGGTGGCGGCCTCCCCCAGATTGGGGAGGGGGGTCCCCCTCCTTGGGGTACTCCCCCTCCTTCCGATCTTCCTAGATCTCCCCTCCTTCCATTTTTATCCTCCTTTCTCCTCTCCCATCTCCTTCTCCAGTTCCATCCCCTTTCTCCTTCATCTCCTTTTAGCTTCTTCGTTGCAAGACCCTCCTCCGATCTGTGCCGCCTCCATCCTCCTAAGACCGTTTCTTCGGACTCCCATTTACCCTCCGTTGTGCGTTGTCATTGCCATCTTCCGCCCTACCTCCATTGACCTCCCTTATTTCCTCCCTGTGCAATCCGGTCGCTGTCTTCCGCCCACCTCCATTGACCTCCTTGTTTCTTCCTTGTGCGATCCGCTACTTTTCCTCACATTTCCTCCACCAAAACTTTGCTCCCCTTTTATCCTTTTTTTGGAATCCCTCTTTTGCTTTGTTTGGTCTCGCTTTTGTTCCGTCCTCACCACAATTTTGTTTGGAGACCAGGGGCTCCTTTCCTTAGTGCTCGACGTAGTAGTATCCTCCCCATTATTTTGTGCCTTGTTTGTTTTCTGTGTTTTCTCTTTCAGGTGGAACTTCGTCTTTTCAGCCATCTGTGGTTGCCAAGGAACTTTTTGTGGCTATCTTTGCGGGATTCTAGGAGATGGGTGAAGATGGTTCGAGATTTATGCTTATCCTGTGCATTTCTGTCGATGCACGCTTCCGAGCACATCTTGTTCAAACTGCCATGTAGATGAATTGCTAACGGCTCCTTTCTTGTCGGTGTCTCCATGGAGGACCTCTGTTTCCGAGCAAACTTCAGCCTAGACCATCCTAGCGTTTTTGATCGATCGCTGCTCCTCACGGTCCTTTTTTGGCTTCATCGGCAACTATGGTGATCCTATTCTCCGATGATGGATCCCCTTCATGATGGCTTTGTTCAGGCTTGCTCTGTGTCCCTTTCCCCTGTGTGTTTTCTTTCCCTACTGTGTTTTTGTTTTCCCCCGCCCATGCTGTCTCTTTCTTCCTTATTGTTCTGTGCTGTGTTGTCATACAATCGATGTATTGTGGCATGACCCTTCTGTGTAACCCCTTTCTTAAGGAATGATATTATCTTATTGGTCAAAAAAGTATTATGTCCTCGTCATTGCTATATATTATGGAAGTTATGGACGGATAGAATATGTGATTGATTGATAATCGGCCCCATAATGGGTCAATATAACAAATGATGAATTGATGTCCGGCCCTAGAATGAGTCAATAGAGAGAACTATGAAAGTAATGATAGGACACACTTGATTTCTACGACTCCTAATAAGAACCATTGATTGTGGACGATGTGTATAAATGATTTGAATATAGTGATCCTATCTATTGATTGACTATCCATTTGTCCTATGAAATTTGATTAAAAATGGTAGTAAGAATTATAGATGATTCTCATGTTTGGCTTTGTGGCATGAGATACATGATAGAGAGTAGAGATGTGAAATGTGAACCTTGTGTTACCTCCATGTGAAATGACTTCTTGAGATCTATGAATGACTTTGATCAATGATTCTTGCAATGACTAATAGATATTTGAGTTTTGATTCTTGACTAGTGACCAATGAACTGTTGTGATTACTACGGTGTGCTCCTTCTATTGTGATACATTGTGATTATTTCCTTAGTAGCATTTTTCGTGGACCCTCTCGGATAAGGGATCCGTATTAAGTTCTCTTCTAGAGGTGTATTGTGATCAAAGTCTCCTTGGGTGGTGGCCACCTTGGTGTAATGAAAACCTATATACTTTACATTTAATGGTTGTATTTTGGACATGTGTGGCTATTAGAAATGTGACTACGTAATCCATTAATTTTTAGTAATCGGATTTTAATTTGTTGTGATTGTACTTTAATTATGAATTATTTTAAATTACATAATTGTCCTAAGATATTATTTGTGAGTATGATCATGAACATGTAACATTTCAAGATTAGGACATTGAATTGGGTTCAGTCATGCCCTTGAACTTGGGGTATTACATCTCTTTTGGAGACCCAATCTCTTCTAGAGGCAAGTTCCCGGGAGCAAGAGTTTTCATGCAGTGTGTGGCTGATCTTGGGATTCGGCGGTGTGGTCTTCTACTAGTGGCGGTTGGGCGTGCAAAAGCGTTATTTTAACTTTTTTCTTCCCGTTGTAAACTTGCTGGCCATGTAATTTTGAATTTTCTATTTTGAATTTCATCTTGGACATATGTGAATGGCCTAATATATGGAACTTATTTCCCCTTTGTTGTGACTTAGTTTCTTACCTTTTTAATGTGCATGTAAATCAAATATGAAAACTCAAGGATAAAAGCTAAAGCTAATAAGATAATAGACTAGCTATGTGTTTGAGAAGAAGTGGTCAAAGATTCTGCTGAAAATTGTTAATAAAGCCAGTATTATCATATATAGATTTATTGAAACTTTGGCCAAAGGATTTAATACATAGTAATAGCTTGTGACTTTATTAAATATTTGGACATTATATAGGTGTCTTCTAACTTTGTTGTCTAAACCCTATATTACATAGATGTTGTTAAATATGATGAATAAGAGTTGGAAACATTGTACAATTAAGTGTACGCTGCTTATAATGATACGTTTGTGGAATGTTATAATGATACACTTAGGGACTATTTGATAATATTCTTAATAGAGTTCTGGCATTTAAAGTAGTTGGACAACGCCCAGTTAAGTGTGTAAGATCTTAAAGTCTGAAAATTGTTAGATAACTCCTTTGAACCACTAACCTATCAAGTAACACTTAGCATTTAAGAGGGACAATAAGATGTAAGAAAATGATACGTTTTGCCCTATATTAAAACCTAATGTTCCCAAGGTTTAAAGAGATTCTTCATTGTATTTTTTTTTTAAAGTTACCCATTCATTTGTCTCTTCACCCTATCCTTTTAGGCTTCTTTTCCCTCTCCCCATCATTCTCCCTACGTGCACACTATTCTCTCCCTCTCCCATGCTAGTTGTCATGAACGGTAACAACAACCATTCACCCCCTCCCACCTCTTCTCTCCCTCACCTTATCATTTCTATGTGCTAGAATAATAGTCACCTTATCCATCCCTTCCCATCCATGTTCTCCCTTTCGTCACATGATAATGATTGTGTAAGCATGATTCATTTAATATCACATATTTTGCAAGTCCAGTTAATATATTTTAAAAAAGGACAATATTTTACAAAATATACTTTAAGGTTACCTATATTTATTTTTTATTTTTAGATAACTATAACTCCATATTATATTAAACTACAATAAATTTACTTCTATGCTACAAAATAACAAAAGTAGACATTACGTTGTCACATTTTAATATATTTTTACACAAGTTTAGTCTAAAATTTCAAATGTTAAATGTACTTTAATTAAAAGTTAATAGATAAAATAACTATATTTATCTTTATAAAATATTATTATTGAATTAAATAAAATAGTAAAAATTATAAACATATAGACTACTCAGACGTCATCTTTGAAGTTACCAATAAATAGTCTTCTGTGATGTTGGCAAAGGGGGAGAATGGATGGGGGATTGATGGATGCTTGCTTACATAGCAAATGAAATTTACGAGGCTGATCTTGTAGGGAGGATTCGTTTTGAATTCTTTCCCCTTACTTTTTCTTTCCAAAGATTTGTGTTTTCGGATTTTATTTGATCATGACACAATCTTCTTTAATAATAATAAGTACAAGTCATTGAAGTTAGAGAAAATAAAATGCCGAAGATGTCATCTCAGGGGAGATAGGGATGCAAGGCACAGAGGTATCGTCTTATTAAAGGCGTACTGAAAAAGTTCTGTTCTACATGTGCACTTGTCTGGGAGATAAAAAAGTGAGAAAAAAAACGTGACAGAGGCTCTTGCAGCATGCCATGCTCCCCTGTCGTAGCAGCAAGAAACATTCGCGGGGCACATCCCAGATGATAATAGGATTGAATTCATAATTGAACCAGCTGCCTAGGGCTCACCCACCTCCCTTGCAAAAGGGAGGTCTCAGGTTGGGCCTAAAAACCTCCAGCCATGCAGCCTCTTAGGTGTTGTTGAGATATTTATCTCATGATCTGTAAGATTACTTTTCCAGAAATCAGACGGATCTGGAAATGTCGCCTAATTAGGTGGATCTTTCGACCAAGCCGGAATTATTTCCAACTTTAGAAGATTATCTCGAGTTCCCGATTAGAATTCTGGTCGCTTGTAAATAGCTGTACATAATCGGCCTCTGGGCCCCTTCAAAAAAAAGAAAAAAAGAAAAAAAAAAAGGATTGAATTCATAATTCATAATTCTCCGATTGTGAAATTCAGTTGTTCGGTTTCCTCCTTTTAATCTAAGTTTAAGTGGGGATCATATGTATATGACATAATCCCACGGTTAAACATATATGATTCACTAATAAGAGGTTCTAATTTCCCAAAAAATGACATACTTATTTCAATGTTATCCTGTATACCTTTACAAAATAACCTATGTGCCAAGCCAAACACATGCTGCACCGCGTGTGGGTAGACGGCTGCAGCAGTAATTATTTTTACTTATCTTTTGAATTTTTTTTAGGTCGATCCAATCATGGCCGACATTTTTTATGCAGGTCAATCTCTGATTGAACAATTTAAAAAGATTTGAAAATTCAAAAATTGAGCCCAAACAAAACACTGTTCATTGGGCCTGATTTTGAATTTTCAGATTTTTTTAGGTCATCTGATCAGAGATTGAATTATATGGACGTGTAAGACATGATGGGACTCGCCAAAAAAAATTTCAAAAATTAAAAAATTATGCTGCACCATGTACAGTACAACAACTTGCTGCAACGCACGCGGTGCAACAAGTATTACTCATATGCCAAATATGCCATTTCAATGGTATACATATAAAGTTTTTCATACACTTCAAATATGCCAATCGCCACGGAATTTTTAATATAGTATACATATTACTGGGATATTATGATAACATGCAAGTAAGTATAGTATTTTTGAAATTTGATATATAAAAGTAGTTAATATAAAATTGTTTCTCTGCTATTTAAGATTTGAGAAGTGAGTGTCCACATGACATCTGAGGTGTTCTAGATGGTGCAGGGCACCCCCAACCCATCAATAGCTTAGACGATGCATGACATGTGCTCATTGCATCCCCCATGGAAGATGGAAGGGCCTTCATTGTCCTCCCACTAAACTTTGTTATGGGTTTATATCCATTATCCCCCCAAGTAATGGTTTCCAAACGATTATTCGATGTTTCTTCTACCACACACACACACATGAAGTGACATCCATGTCATCTTCTAAAACAACTCAAGTGCCTTCTCAAGTTGTTGCTTGTAAGTTGTAAGTAGGAGCATGCCATGTGACCGAATAGGAAATGGAAGTACAAAAATGTGTCCACACTAGGTAGTAGGTATGCAAACGGGATGGATTCGGCAAGTATCCAAGTTATATCTGTGTATGTTATAGGTTTAAAAATACTATACATAACTGATTATAAATTAATAATCGATTAAGTAATTAGATTATTAGTTATTGCATGCATTCATTTTTTTTTAAAATAATGTATTGGTACCTTATCTGTTATAGATTGCTCATTAATTAACTCATAAGATAATAACTAATTCAAAAAATCGACTTATCAGCTACCATTTACACCCTTAGTGTACGCATATATATGAATGTGTGCACTCGTGCATGAATGGTGCTCACAAAGAGAGTGAGAGAGAGGACCTAATATTTGACATGGCTCAATCCTTAGGGTACTTTGATGTATTCTTAATCAGTGGTGGATCCAGTATATATCTAGTGGAATCTCATGACTCATTGAATTTTGTTAAATTTACCAAGACTATAATTTTGGCCTACTGAGTAATTGGCTACTGATCTCGACCTGTTAGAATGGCCCCATTGATCTACTGATTCGGGTTTAATAGAATGACCTCACTAATCCACTGTTTGAGTGATCTTATTGAATAAACTTTTTACATCCGTCACTATTCCTAATAGTCTGGATCCTGCGGAAATTTTGACGTTGTCAGTACGTACCTGAAACCTAGTAGTCTGGCATTGCCTAATCCTTACGAAATTTGATGTTGACAAATGAGCCCATCTCTAACTTTTGCTTACCACTTTTTTGTTTTATTTTCCTTTTTACACAGATGATCCCGACTTCAAAAGTTGTGTGCGATGGTTATGGATCTGTAGTATGTTTGGCCTCATAGACTATGTATTATATCCACACATGGTCTCATATCACATGCTTATATATACACACACAAGACACACCTACATATACGAGTGTCTAAATATAGTAAAAATAGGTAAATAAATGCAAAGATATAAACTATGCACCAAAATTGATATACTTACATACGTATATCAATTATGTCAACTTGGGTCTATATCAATTATACCAACGACACGTTGCTACCACGTGGGCCTCCTCAAGCCCAAAACTGTACGCCTAGGGATAGGTGGGCCAAGTATTAAGCCAATCTGTAAGAAGCCACGTTAACAAAAGAGGTTGTGCGGTATTGATGTTGTGGGAGGAATATTGTACCATGTTCCTAAGTTTTGATAGAAGTTTCACATAGAATCTTTCTATGTGTCGTTTAACTCAAAATATGACATCCACCGAGGAAAAGAAGATAGTATCGTTTTCACCAACCTGAGTGGCCTCATATATAAAGAGCAAAAGGAAAGAAAAATGAGGCCCATGGACGCCCTCTACGTCCTTGTCGTTAGCCTCTAAGGTCAGACGAGCATCCAATGCCATGGCTGGTTCATGCCCAATCACACCACCTTGCGTAACTACGTTCAACAAAACTGAGCTATCGGTTACAGAAGAAAGTGGGCAAAGTGCATGCACCTCTGGAATTATAGGGGCCACATTACAGTCTCTTTGAGGGCTTTTGCCGCAGAGGATAAGGCCATTGCAGCCCGCATTAGGAAGGAAAAGGGGAATAAAGGGAAAGTTGCACTAGTACTGTTGAGATATCCAGTGGATACATACAAAAATTAAAGCAGAAAACGGAATAGACTAGCCCATGCTGTGCTACTCTTCATATGAGATATTTTTATCCGGAGATGATCGTGAGCTAAGAACGGTTGCTCAAATGGATGCGAAGGACTCCCTGTTGTGCAAAAATATTTCCTATCAAGAGGTATAATACTGAACGTGCTGATAGTGAAATATTATCTGCTTGGAAGGATTTGTACTTACTCAGCTAATTATATCATCTAACTATTAGAGAAAAAAAAGAAAATACAGACCTTCAGCGCAGTGGCGGACGTAAAAATTTTGTCTAGTGGAATCACTCGGACATTAAGTCATAAGCATGATTAGTTCAGTACAATCTTGAGTTAGGCCATATAGGGTCTTAGGTTGGATCAGTGAGGTCTTAAACTAAGTCAATAGAGTCTCAGACAAGACTGCATTAAACTAGGTCAGTAGACTTGACAAAATTCAGTAGAATCTTAGGATCCCACTGAGTGCACGTTGGATCCGCCACTGCTTCAGTGTGGGCATTGAACTCTGAACTCGAGTTGTTATGATTGGAAAGGACAATCCTATTCCACGGTTGAAGAATTGCACTGAACGATTGATCTTACAGGGGTTGGTGTGATCGAAGAAAAGGACATTATAAGATTTATGAGATGCTTTTTCAGGGGAAAAATTGTAAGATAAGATTTATTCCAACATTTGAAAGGTAAGGGTAGCGGGTTGGCCTTTCGCGTGAGCGGAGAGGACGGGTGGGGGTGTGTCAACATAGCGCAACGCACTGTCGCGTTGCAATTCACATTGGATGCGCTACATCGTTTGCGGTATAATAAGTATTGCTCTTTTTTATATCAACTGTCTTTTCAAAGACAAATTCGTTGAGATGCGCAAATTATATGAAGAATATCTTCTGCGAGTTGCAATCTGACTCTTGATTATAACAATTTGTCACTGTTTGTGGAAGCTTATCTATGACAAGTGCAAGACCGACCCTTCACTAATAAGAGGAACATATTCTACAGGTAATGGGTCCTAATTAGCCATACATTGGTTTCTAAGTGAAGGTAGTCTAATGGGTACGGTGCATGATCTTTCGCTTCTACCAGCGATGTCTCGTTAAGCATAATTGTGAGGCGTGCAGGCCAAAATAGATAACACTACAATAAGACCGCGTGTGAGCCACAAGTTTACTCTTGTTTACAATACAATCATATTTGAGTTATGACTTAGCTATAGGTTTAAAGGAGAAAACTGCTTCAAACTGTGACATCATCCTCTACACATGTTGATTCAGTCATTTTGACGTATGTACGTGGTAGAGGTCCTATTTATCCATGTAAGTGTAGTAGAAGTCGTAATAATTTTCGACATGTTCTCAAACGAGAATGCTTATATCACTGTGGATTTGAAACTTCCAAGCGAACCCAAGGGAACTTTTTGATTGCATTTAGGAACATGTATTTTAAAAAAATTATAATAGTATAGAGACAAAAAACAAAAAAAAGTTCACTGAGAATTTGATTTGAATCATTGTGTTTTCAAATTGTTTTTTCTTTTAATGGATGCTATCTTGATCCCTACATTGTGACACATGTAACACTTGTTTTCTTACTTTGATTTCAAATCTTTTAAATCTAAGCTTTTTTAAATATGAAAAAATTAATAAACTCTTCAAATATCATTTTTTATTTTGTACATTTAATTAACTCTAGGAAAATAAAAACTAATTTCCCTCTCCCATCTAATTTTTTATGGGAGGGAAAGCAAGGTCATGGTCACACGTTGAGGAATGAATCCCCTACGCGTTGCCAAACGAAGACGTATATTACCTTTGGATAAAGCGATGGTTGATGGAAAATATTCAAGACATTCCTTACAGGAGTGCAACGGTATTTGACTTGCCGCGATGTCCAAGTTGGATTGCTGAGTTCAGCATCAAAGGGAAGCCAAAAAGGGCATGTGTATATATATATGAGAAATGATCAAATTTGAGCACATTTAACTTAGATGCATCTCTCTAAATATCTAACATCTCAAGTTAATTTTTTTTAAAAATTTTAAATATTAAAATGGGTCCGTTAAGATTATTCCTATCTCTAGAATTTTAATCTTTATCGTCTGATCTTGACGATCAATCTTAGCCATTCGATCGACTGTGCATCAAAAAATGACATCTAACAGTATTGAAAACATAATTTAAAAAATAATAAATTCGTCGGATTAGTCCTTAGTGTTAGATCTCACTCCCAAGATTTGAATTTTAATCTTTAAAGAATAACACACTTGAATAGACAACTACAATTGATTTTGTTGATTAGACGATGAAATTAAACCCAAAGGAGTAGGAACCAACCTAGAGGGGGTATTTAAATATTTTATATTTTTTAGTGATTTTTATATTTTTGACATCAAGATGGCAAGCATCTAAATTAAATGTGCCCTGGGAGACATTATATCCACCCCTATATATATGTGTGTGTATATATATACACTCTTGGCATGTTATTGTAAATATTTTTGACATTCTCAAAAAGATTCCAATTATATCCCTCCCATAAAAGAGCCGAGTATGCCAAAAGAAAAATTGATACTTTTGCACATGCACTCCTTAATTCATCATAAAGAAAAATTGATACTTTTGCACATGCACTCCTTAATTCATCATAATTTTGTACATATATCCTTAACTTCATCAGTGTTGCGTCAAAATCTCATCTGCTCTAATCAAATCGCTCAATATCAAAAGGCCAAGAAACGATGGACCTATAAGAAAGGAACACCATCAAGGGCCTCCAATAATCATCTCGGGGATCCCCCTCCGATACTTAAGTCAGAGAGTCGGGGTTCAAGAAGAAGACAAGATTGGTTAGGTACTGGAAAAGCGTATCTAGTGAAGTCGAACCAGGGGTCTTTATACAGCCGTCCTTGGGCAATTTACAAGCCAATTTCAACCAGGAGGGGTGGGTACTGGATAAGTCTCCTCATAGAAACTGTGGCCGGGAGGAAACGATTTTGGAAAGATCCGATTTGAGATGGATTTCTAGGTTCATCATGATCCTTTAGGGATTGAAAGGGGTTGCCTTGAAAAGTAAGATCCGTATCTAGGTAGGTTTCTAGATTCGTCTGGATCTGCTCCAAGTCGTAGTCGGATCGGGATGAGGAGGTCAGGATCCTCCTACAAGAAGGTGTTTTAGTCAAGTTGATATGGGGATCCCGTTAGGGGGAGGACTCGGATGCACCCTTAGCGGGGCATATATGATGAATTGAGTGCTTCTAGTGGCATGGATTCCTAGGCCTAGTCTTGGGCCTTCTCGATTTGGATCCTGGACCAAGGGCCTAAGTGAGATTCGGCCTTGGTGAGGCTGTATTCATGGACTTGGACTCGTGCTGCTGGGCCTGGCCCATTGGCTATTTAGGCCAGACAAAATTCTCATCTTTTACTTGGCCCCCACTCCTTGACACACTCACAACGAGGGATAACAGTTATCTGTCACATCAACCGACTGATCAATTTTCAAGATTGGTAAGTTATGTGGGGGTTTTCCCAGCTGTTGTGGATGATGCGTAATGTTCAGGTGCCGAATGGCGACTTTTTATGCCCGTCGGTAGAGATGGTCATCCCATCTTTGCCTTTTTCCTCTGAGTGATCTAGTATTTTCGTAAGAAACATGGATTATGCCACTAGAGTAGAGGATGATCGTTAGGCCGTGGGGTTGTCGTAGATCACTACAGAATTCCTTGCTGAGCTCCGATTAGCTTACCATATTCCAGATGAGTATCGGCTGGTGTTGCCGATCTCTAGGGACTACATCTTTTCTGAGGGGCAATGCTCATTTATGGCTTACGCCGCGATGTTTGAGGCAGGATTCAGGCTGCCAGTGCCCACCTGTGTTGAACAACTATTGCGATTCTTTGGGATAGCCCCCGCCTAGCTGATGCCAAACTCCTAGGGGTTGGTCTTGGGTTTCCCTACATTAATTTGAGACATGGGCCACCTAAGAGGTACAATGGACATGTTTCGGCATCTCTTTCGGGCCAGGCAGTGTGAGATTCTAGATGCTCATGGTTTCATTCAGTTCGAGGTTAAAGAGAGGGCATCGCTGACGCTGGGGTATGGCGCAGTGGAAGGACTTCTTCTTTTGGGTCAAGGAGCGGTCTCAAGGGGGGAGGTTGTTCCCAGCGGATCTTTCCTTTCCTGCCCCCCTTGAGTAGGGGATAACTTTACTTCTGTATGAAGACTTACACACTCTTGACCTTATCTCTATTGGTCCTCTTATGGATGTCAAAAGAGGGTTACACATAAAAGATCTTTAGTCGACGGGTCGAAAAATGAGTTTTATGTTAAGTTCGGGTTTTTGTGAAAAACTGTGCGAACATCTTAATATAAAAGTTCGCTGTTAGGTCATAGGCTAGACACTTTGACCTAGTGAGCCACTCCCCTCTCTCTGGCCATCCCACCCCAGGGGCGCACCCTTTCGGCATTTTCTCCATCTACCATCTGTATCGATTCTCATCCGACGAGAAATCGTCTCTACATGTCGCGGAGGATTACGTGAAACCAGACAAGATTTGCAGACACCGTATCGAGCGAAGAAGCGAGGACGATCTGTTGCGTGGAAGATCGTATGGATATTGCTAGAGATCCGACATCTGTGCGGCTTGCGGCATCGCACCGACAGAACCAGTCGGACACAAACTTGGATCTGCGCAAGGTGAAATCCATTCACCGTATTTTATTTTATTATTCGAAATAGCACAAGATCGATTATATTTTTATTTTTCACTGCATTCTTTGATCTAACCTGGAGATCTTAACACAAGGTGCATTTGGCTGTATCCCTTTTCAACCTAAAGTCTCGAAGAGGCTTAGAAGGCAGTGGCATCTCCTCGAAAGAACTGCCCCCAGGACCTAATAATCGGGTTAGGGGGGTGAGGATTTGGTGGTCTTTCTGCTATCAAAGTCGAGGACGCCTAGAGTGATTCTTCGTTTATGTAGAAGAGGCGACGTAAGATTCTTCTTCTTCCTTTCTTGAGGATCTCAGTGCCTTGTTATCTCCTGTATAACGCATTTATTTGATAAGACGAATTTCTGTTCATACCTTGGCACTCCTTTCCCTCGACCGACTAGGCTAAGTTGCACCTGTAACTTAGGCTAGTGGTGGAGTGGTGGTGTTATATATATTGATAGAGGATTATTGTTCATGTCAAATGGATGTGTTTACTTGTAGAGTTGTCGGCAGATAGATGTAAGCGATTTTTATCCCATCTTAAGGTGGGGGTGTTTTCTTTGTGAGGCGTGGCTTGATAGAGGGAAGAACGAACGAGTTTTATGCCATTTGAAGGGAGGGAGTCCCTTCTTTGCGAGGTTTGGCTTAGTGGATGGGAAGAACGAGTGAGTTTTATCCTATTTGAGGGTGGGGAGTCCCTTCTCTATGATGGCCTACGAAAGAATGAGTATCCCATTTGAGGGTGGGGAGTTCCTTCTCTGTGAGGTGTAGCTCGACAAAGGGAAGAATGAGCGAGTTTTATCTCATCTGAGGGTGGGGAGTCCATTCTCTACGAGGCGTGGCTCAATAGAGGGAAGAACGATCCATGTCGGGGTCGCGCGTGGCCGATCACTCCTGGTCGGTTGGTGTTGGCTTTGACCGATCGCTTCTACCTTACTATTAATGTTACTAGATTCGCCCAAAACTGATTGCTTGTCTTTCAAATAAGGATGGGGCTCAGATTGTGTAATTGTCATTGCATTGCTCAATAGGAAATAATTAAAGCATTATGCTATTTAAAGGAACATTTAAAATAACAATTATTTATTTGAAAAAATTCTACTGATAAAAGGGGCGTAGGTGCTCTGCATTCCACTTATTTTCTAGAAGCTTGCCGTTCAGTTGAGTAAGGCGATATGCCCCATTACCATAGCTCTTGGTGATTACATATGGTCTTTCCCAATTAGGTGCCAGCTTGTGGCCTGCCTCTGACGGCTGGGAGGCTGTACATACTTCAGAAGACTAGGTCGCTAGGGTTTCTTGGTCGGATCTTCTTGTTATAGAAGCGCACCATCATGCATTGATAGTTGATCATGCAAATCCTGACTTTCTCTCTGATTCGTCGACGAGATCGAGGTTCTTCCGAAGTCTATGGCGGTTTTTGGCTTCATCATATTCTTGGACATGAGGGAAGGGCAACCTGACCTTGAGTGGGATCACAACGTTAGTCCTAAAGGTGAGACGATAAAGAGTTTCTTTGGTGGCCATTCGGGGGGTCGTCTGGAAGGACCACAAGACCTTTGGGAGTTGCTGTAGCCAATTCTGATCACCTTGTAGCCGAGTTTTGATTCCTTTTATGATTGCCTTATTAGTGTTCTCCACTAGTCCGATAGCCTAGGGATGTGCCACCAATGGGAAAAGATGCTGAATTCCGAATTAGTGACAGTGTTCGGCGAAGCATTGGCTCTAAAACTGCCTGCCATTGTCTGAGACAAGCACTCGTAGTACCCCGAACTTGTATATGATGTGAGGAAGGGTGTCTTCCTTGATATTTGCCGTCACCGTGGCCTCAGGCCACCTCATGAAATGGTCGATTGCTACTAGCAAAGATTGCTTTTCTGCGGTGGTCTTCGGGAATGGTCCCAGAATATCCATTCCCCACGTGGCGAATGGGCATGGCTAAGTGATGCATGGAGCTTGGTGGCTGATAATCAAGCGATCGGGCCATGGACTTGGCAGCTTATACGTTTCTTGATGAATTCGACGCAATCGTGTGCCATAGTGGGCCACCAGTATCCATGGCGGAGTAGTATCCTAACTAAGGCTTGTGGGCCCGTAGGACTCTTGCACATGCCCTCGTGGACTTTTGTGGCTGCGTTTGCTGCTCCTCTCGGCACGAGGCACTTGAACAAGGGTAGAGTCATCAATCGGCAGTAAAGCTCACTACCGACCAAGGTGACACATGGCTGCCTGATACTTGATCCATCGGGCTTCGATCCTATCGACTGGTAACTGACCATTTTGTAAGAAGACAACGATCAAGGAAGCTTACTTCATGGCTGATTGTTGCGTCGATAAATTGGTCCACATTAGGTAGAGGAAACAATGCTTGGATGTAGCTTTATTAAGCTGAGTAAAGTTGATCCACATGTACCATTTTTCGGATGCCTTCTTCACAAGGACCGCGTCGGCAACCCATATTGGATATTGGACATTTCTGATGACACCAGTATCTATGAATGAGGTTATTTGATCCTTGATGGCGTCTTGGCACTCCATCGTAAAGTGGCATTTTCACTGTTGGACCGGGAGGGGGGGGGGGGGAGGGGGGACCTCGGATCTAAATTAAGGGAATGGGTGGCTATGTGACCCGGCACCCCTGGAGGGAAGCCCCCACCCAGGCGAACATGTCCAAATGGGTCGAGAGGAATTCTTGATATTCTTCACGCTGTTGTTTAGACATGAGTTTTCCTACCTTGATTTCTTGATCAAGGGCCGGGCCAACTCGATTAGTGACCAGGTCTTCTAATGGCTCGACCGTTTCCTCATATTTTGCGGCTACTAGATACGTCTACTGGGTGATGTTCTAATTTTTGCACGCTTTCCCAATTTCTCTTGCAGTAAAAAAATTAAAATTTTGGTGCAGGCTTTACGGAATAGCTTTAAAGTAGCGTAGGGATTCTCTTCCTAAGATAACATTATATGCAGAAGAGATGTTGACCACCGTGAATTCAACCTCTCGGATAACCAATAAGGGGGAAGTCCCTAGCATCAATGATAGAGTTGTCTGTCCTTCCACAACTATGGATTATTAGTAGTTGCAGCCTCCGAGATGGCTTCCTGGGTCTCGAAAACGTAGCTGCGCAGTCTCTTGTTGCCATCTCTACCTCTCGAGGTCCCTCTATAGATCATATGTATCACACACTTTGGTTGAGCAGAATGACCATAATTGTCTAGCGGAGGTGACCGGCCGTCATACTTGCGATAATAATAGGATGATGCTTTGATCCAGGGAAGCTTATGGCCTTGCAATTGATTGTACGAGTACCAGATCTAAGGATGGTCATCCATGGGGCACTCACAAGGTTGTCCCTGGGCTTCCTATGATTCAAGGTCATAGCAGAAAGGCTGTTCCCTGGTCGATCCTGACAGTCCATTCTGTCGAGGATGTTGTGGAGGCATCTGACTTTCCCGACCACAAGATCTCTAAGCGAGGTCAGTGTTGCAGCAATCATGCAGGGGGCTTCCTCTGTGACAAGGCTTTTGTCAGAGGGCCTCCCTCTCTAATCAGTCGATTTTTGCTTCTAGCCATTGAATCATATCAACCAATGTCTAGAAATTTGGTGTTAGAGACGGCTGGTGCGTACCTTCAAGAGGGGGACGAATGTCTAATCCTCTCGGAGTTTCAGTGGCCAGAAGCTAGACTACTGTTTGCATGTGCCGTGATTTTTGGCTTGCTTTTCCCATAGACAGTGCCATAAGATGTTGTGTCAAGATCTCGTCTGC
Source organism: Zantedeschia hybrid cultivar (assembly GCA_030544215.1). Taxonomy (NCBI): domain Eukaryota; kingdom Viridiplantae; phylum Streptophyta; class Magnoliopsida; order Alismatales; family Araceae; genus Zantedeschia; species Zantedeschia hybrid cultivar. The sequence continues at coordinate 18,371,425 of JARZZO010000005.1, forward strand.
TCTGACTAGAGTGTTTTGCTTAGTGTTGGAAGGCCACGGAACGATGGACCTACAAGAAAGGAACACCGTCAAGGGCCCCCGGTGATCACTCGGGGGATCCCCCTCCGATGCCTAAGTTAGAGAGCTTGGGTTCAAGAAGAAGACATGACCTGTTAGGTGCTGGAAAAGCGTACCTGGTGAGGTCGAACCAAGAGTCTTTATATAGCCATCCTTGGACGATTTACTAGCCGATTCCGACCAGGAGGAGTAGGTCCTAGCCTAGTCTCCTTATAGAAACTGTGGTTGGGAGGAGAGTGTTTTGGAAAGGTTTGAATCCGGGATGGATTTCCAGGTTCGCCATGATCCTTCTAAGATTGGAAGGGGTTGCCTTGAAGAGTAGGATCTGTTCCACTGTAGGTTTCTAGATTCATCTAGATCTACTCCAGGTCGTGGTCAGATTATGATGAAGAGGTTAGGATGCTCCCACGAAGAGTTTCGGTCAAGTTCATCTGGGGATCCCGTCACGGGGAGGACTTGGATGCCTCCTTAGCGGGCCGAATATGATGGGCTGAGTGCTTCTAGTAGGGGTATAAAGGAGTCGAGTCGAGCCAAGTTTCACCTTGTTCAAGCTTCGTTCACTTAATTTTAATCGAGTTCGAGCTCAAGCTGAGTTTTATGATGGTTGTTCAAGCTTGACTCGTTTAGATATTAAACGAGCTTAAGCTGAGTATCGAGTAGTTCGCGAGCCCAATGAATGCATTATAGATTTTAGTCCGAAGTCTTTTAAATTTAAATTTATGAACTCAGGTCAAACTATGACGAGTATCAAGTTGTTTGCATCCCTAGTTATTTGATAGAAAATAGTATAAGACATTCAATATCTTATTAATTAAGTTTATGCATGAATAGAATAATCCTATGAGTACTTAAAATAAGTTTTAATGAATATTTATACGAGTTCTTAACGAGTATTAAAACGAGTTCTTAACGAATACTTAAACGGGTTTGTTCACAAACATAATCGAGTTGATTCACCTGTGTTCAAACTTGACTTGTTTAATGGATCAAGTTCAATTTTTTATTCAAACTTGTTTATTTAACTTAATAAACGAGTTGAGTCCATCTATTATCGAGTAGTCTTATGAGCTGTTCCTCAAACGTATTGGTTTGCTTACACCTCTAGATTCTGGTGGCAAAGCTTCCTAGGCCTAGTCTTGGGCCTTCCCAATTTGGATCATGGACTGAGAGCCTAAGCGAGATTGGGCCCTGGGGAGGCTGTATTCATTGACTTGGACTCACGCTGCTCGGCCTGGCCGATTGGTTGTTTGGGATAGGAAAAATTCTCATCCTTCAATCAGAATTTAAGAAGTCTTTCTGACATATTTAATTAAAGTTTACAATATTTTTACAAGATATATGATTTCAACATCTTTGAAGATTTTAGGAGTATTTATGATACTATATGAGAGTGATGCATATACATATAAATGCTGTAATTTATTAGAATACATGTAATAAAATCTTAAAAAACGTGCACTTGTACATGCATGCTTTCGATAATTCGGATTGTACAAAATGGATACGTGCGCATGTATTGGAGGAAGTAATATATATTACGCGATAGACCTAACGACGGGTGAAGAAATAATTATAATATTTTTATTCACAAAGACACGTGACTTTGACCGAGTAAGACGGTGGAGCCCTCGTGACCATTTCACTGCAGAACAACCATGCACCACTCCGGCTGGAGCTCACGAGATTCCAAGAGGAGCCAAATTAGCTGGTTCGCATTTGGCTTGAGGAAGGAACCGTGAACTTGGAAGCAAAAGGAGAGACTCCCAAACTTTGCTCCATAACGAAGGATAAGGAGTACATCTTCCCTGGTTTTACTTTACGTTTTGGTTCGTCAAACCTAAGCAAAGTTTCCACCCCGAAAGCTATGCTCCAAGTCGCGATCAAACTGCCCTTCTTTGGGTTTAATTTCATTTCTTGACATAAGAAGTTAACATGCATGAGAATAAATAGAGTAGCAATATTTAATGATCGGATACTTGATTTATTAATTGTTATTACTAGTAAACATTGTTAAATATTTTTGAAGTATTTATGTAGCTGAATTGTAGATTGAGTCGAGTATTTATATGTTCTTAACATTGACAAGAAGAGTACATTTGTAAACCCTAATATTTCTCATGCATGGAAGTTCTTATTGCATAAGTCTCGTGACTCTTTTGCATTTTGACGGTAATATTGTGAAGTTTAAGATCTTAAATAGAAAACAAGACTTATGAATCGCAACATAATTGGTAGTTACCTATACTATTATGTCTAAAGATCACCAAATTTACGACGTTTTCTTTGAAAGAGAAATCTAAGTGCTTTTGACTTGTGGGTCCTTTGGAGCAATTGATCGAGGCTACTCAGTGTGAGAAAGGGAGAAAAATAAAAGAAATACTGAAACTATATGCGTCCCCATTCATGGTCTGGTCAAAACGCTTCCCTGTACACCACTATCAAAAATATGTAGTAGTGCCGGGTCAAGGACTTGTGGTCAAGGTTCCTATTCATGGAGATGTGTAAGCTGGCAAGAATGGGTTAGAACTGAGGAGATGGATAAGCATCGGAGGATAGGATTGAGAAAGAATGAGGGGATCGAGCATATATTATAGTAACATTATTGTTCATGGCATTGTTTGGTCCTAGAGTTAGATGACTCAAGTCCATTCCAAAAAGGGGACCAACTTTTCGTGTTTTTAGTTAGGTATGCATGCATTTTCTAACTAGCGGATTCGGAATCCAAAAGGGAACAAACTTTTTGTTTAGAAGGGTTAATTTCATATATGCCATCCTTATAAGAAAAGTATGCCATTGTTGAAAATTACAGATCAAAATAAAGCATGCAGAGCTTCTAATAAATATAAAAAAATGACAACAACTTAGAAAAAACAAGCTAGGAAAACAAATGGGAGGAGGCATGCTGACACTTTCTTTAATAAATCGTATGTTGGTGGGTGAAACAGGTTGTCGACGATCTATTCCTAACATTTAATTAAAGAACCCGGCCCACTCTATTGCGGCACTCAGGTGCACTCTAAATAGTGCAGAAGTAGACCGTTTCTACCAATGAACATAATGAAAGAAAGGGGAACATAGAAGAGATAGGAGTGTCCATTGCCTCCTTTTAGTAGAGTACAAGACCCTTTTTGGGATTTTTAATATGTTTTGAAAAATTGATTCCATGGGTACCCCATGGAAACGTAGATCAGCTATTGGATAGGTGTGGGGGGATAATACCTCAAGCCATTGGTGGACCTAGAGTATCGTGTGAAGGGGGGTGGGGTGTGAACTCTTAGGTCATGTTTCAACGGGGAGAAGCAAATTATAGAAACCATATACACATAGACACAATGGCTTTGTCTATATAGGTAAATGGCATAATGTGTGAGAGCTTTTATTTCTTTATGTGTTTCTTGGGAGTGGGTGATTTAGGGGGGGCCTGTAGGCCTCTATTATGCCCAAGTCCTTCCCTACTTAGAGAACACCCTTGGCACTTCCCATCACCACCCTTGTCCACCAGTTCTACTCCACCCCCACTCTTCTCCACTCAGGTCATTGCTCTCTGCTCCTCTTCTCCATGGCTCCCCTCCAACCCTACCACCGTCGAGTGTATCCTTACCATCCATACCCATCTCCTCGACCATGACCTCATCAATGACCTCCTCATTTTCCACTTCCTCCTTGGCCCTATCACCATCCCTTTTTAGGCATTGCACACTACAATCCTCTACTGGCCTCGCCTACTTGTGTGCAGCTTGGATGACCAATTAGTACTCCTTGAACTCATACTTCTCTAGCGATTGATCTTCATGGACACCAATTAAATCAGCTTCTAGATCACCTTACTATCGACATCTAGCATTGGGGTTTCTTATCCCCAAGTTGAAGAACAAGTAGAGCCTTGGATTTTCCTGAAGGCCATTAACATATGTTGAGGTCATTTGGCAATCCTTTCATTAGCTAGTCCGATCCCAACAAACACAACCACCCTTCCCTACTCCTTCTATGGTTTCCCTATTGTAGAAGCTTCTATGGCCATTACTATTATTGTTAGTGCTATATTATTTGCAATTAATTGGAGCTCATTATTGTTGTTATAGCCCAATTAAAGGAGAAGAAGAGTAGATAAAGACAAGGAGGAAAGGAAATTGTGGAGGAAGAGGGAGAAGGAGAAAAAGAGACCAAGAGTAGATACTAAGGGGAGAGAGAGAGAGAGAGAGAGAGAGAGAGAGAGAGAGAGAGAGAGAGTGAGTGAGTGAGTGAGAGAGAGAGAGAGAGAGAGCTTCCTTGGTGATTAACCAAATTATGGTTGAGTTAAAGAAACAAACTGTAAATGGGTTGGAGAGAAAAATAGAAATAGGTTATTCATTTCAGTTTACTATATGAAATATAAAAATGAAAATAGAAATAAAATGTCTCTGTATCCATTTTCTATTTGGAAGTTGAAATGGAAACAAAAGTATCCATTTCCATCTTCCTTGCTTATGCACATTTACTCTCACATGTAAGATGCATTTAATGCCCATTATAAGTTACATGCAACATGCATTGTTGTCCATTATACATCCTATAATGCATTCAATTTGTCCATTGCACTGATGCCTGTGGTGTGCACATCAATTTAGCATAGTTTTTCTTTTGTTTAGTAGGAGTGTTCATGGTTTAGTTTGATTTGGTTAAAGATTAGATAATCCAAACCAAACCAAACAAGATCACAAACCATATTACATTCTCCTCAACCAAACTAACTGTTTGTGACCAAGACGGACATTCTCCTCAACCAAAATTCAATGAGTATTTTGTCTCTCTTTAGCTTGCCACTTGTGTGTGTGAACATTCTAAGCATATTTTCCAAAGGTTCTGGATAACTCAAATAGCATATTTGAACAGTTTTCTATGTAATGTGATACAATTTATTTTGTTTTTAAGAGGGGGAATATAGTATTATGAATTTTATCCATGGTGTATATGAAACTAACACTTTAAACTTTGGTGGGACGTTCTAGCGTGGATATGATATTCTCCACTCCATTTTTTCTTGGTTCTTTAGGTCTAGCCCCTATAGCTTAGCAGCGATAAAATCTTTTATAGTTCATTTGTTTGTAGAACTCTATAATAGACTCACTTTTATTGAAAAGATATGTAAACCTTCCATTTTCTAAATTCATTTGAAAGAAACTTTTGTGAACCTTTAGATATTTTTCTTGAATTTTTGAGTTATTTATCAAAGGCGTGATTTTAGGAGGTCATAACTTGGTGAATTTCTAGATTATTGACTCTTACAATTGATCTTGTTTCGGAATAAACTATTCTAATTCAGCAATTTGTTAACCTCTCAAAATGTTTGCTTTTTTGATAAATACCAAGAAATTTAAAAAAGAAACCCTAAATATATTTATAGTCAGATTGTGCACGAGGACTTTTTTGGAAAATTGACTGATTACAGTGTCTAAAATTTAAAAATCCTACATTAGGCTATAAGTGGGGATCGATATCCAAAAGCCCTTCACTTTTAACGCCATAATTTTACCATTTTTCGTAGCAATCCTTTCGCTTTGATTTTATTTATTTATGTTTGCCCGTGTAAATTGAGTACCTCTTGTATAGATGAGCCTCTCTTCTCAGAAACAATTTTTTTTTTAATTTAAATGCTCTAAAGTTAGAAATTTGCATTGTAACCTCTCTTTCAACATTATGAAAAATTATAGGCACCTCAAGTCAAAATTTGGAGATGGCTTTATGCCCGTTGGAAAGCAGCTGAAAACAAGAAGAGAAGTGGAATTCTTGCTTGGCAATCGGCGCCTTTGTTTCACGTTTTTCTCATCACTGCCTATGATCCCCTGCGACACCACCATGCCAAAGCAACCTCTCATTAATTTCCACATGTACAAGGCAATTCCCATGGGCCGCACCGGTCTAAATGGCGCGTAGAATTCTCAAGTCTCACAGTGGATATTATCTAGGGGGATGGATGATCTCATGAGATGTGGAAATCTTCACAGTCGCCACCAATCATAAGGCATCGTGAGTGGGGCCTAAATTACACAACAGTAGTCTACACTCCTTTTTTTCTTCTTCTTCTTCTTCTTGCGTGTGTGCCGCAAAAAGGAGGAAGAGAGAACCGGCTGCACCCAATTAGCTAGACCCATGTTCCATGTGTGGTGTTCCTTAATTGACAAATGACTGCTCATAAGGTTTCACTGTTCTACGTCAGGCTGACACACGTTTGAATAGGTCCAGTGAGAGTTTCACATCATGGACATTCGCAAAGCCATCATTTCACAGATGAAAATTATAAAGAATTTGATGACCGATCAAGATAATAGTCTATTTTGATCATGTAATCTCATTTATCAACCCTCATGACATCACAAAATGATCTTGACGTCGTTCAATGCTAGCTTTGGGAGCTTTGGACAAACCTTCAACCGTACCATGCATGTGAGGTGGCTACCCATATGTCATTCATACATGTCCTCTAGTACGTAGAGTTGAAAACTTGAGAATACTGTCAAACGGGAGCTGGACCTGATCGACACAAGGGCCTCTCCCTAAGCTAAGACTCCAAGATGCTCTCCCTCCCCTTCAATCCCTCTCTCTCCTGTCCCCCATTTGCTTGTCCTAAATTTTCTTTCGCCTTCTCATCGTTCCTCGTGGCATCTATCTAGTATCGGATCGGACAATAGTCGCGCTGCAGCATTCCTGCGGCTAAGTTAGCGAGCAGTGCTACGTATCTTTCGTCACTGTGACCATTCTCTTCTTCTTTTAACATCTCCTTTCTCGTTAGCTTCGCCCGGAGGGGACCTTCCGGGTAGGTTCGCTATGGACTCCATCGTCATCAGTGCCGTCAGCAGGAGGGGTGCCGGGTCACGGAGACCACCCAGGTTGGCTCACTCACAGTTCACAATTCATGCACAATCCCGCCTCCATCCCAAGGTGGATTCACACCTTATCATTGGGGGAGAAAGCATGCAAATGGACGACAACAAAACGCCCCCCTGCTTTAATTAGAATAGACGCTTGTGGAGGTGAAGGTGACACCACCGCGCCCAAAGAACCCACGACTCCAGACCTTTCATGGGTGGCTGCGCTTGGGTTCTCTCAGTGTCCACCTCCCTAGTGTCTCCCTCATGTACACTTCCCCCCTCCCTTTCCCTTGTCCCTTCTCATCTCCTCCTACATGGATTGCGAAGCCTAGCTTTGTTTGCATGGGAAGGCCTACCTTTCAGTACCACTCACCCGGGCGGACAGCCTTGTGACACGCCACTAATGCGGGCTCTAATCTTTTGGATTAATTAGGTGTTAAGGAAGAGGTCGTTGTAGCTGGCCCGGAGCACAAGTAGCCAACTCCAGCCGGTGGCGGGCCAGGCTGAGACGCCCGTGGCGAGCCATGGACGCGCCGGGCGCCCCCCGGGACCGCGAGCCCTCCGGCGGGTTTGGCTCTTTGTTAAATCCACATAGATTAGCACTAACTCTCCTCTGGTGTAACGACAAGAAGACACACCCCCACCCTTCCTTCTCTCTCTCTCTCTCTCTCTCTCTCTTACATTGCATGGGTGCGCAAAGATTGCGAAAGGTTCGAAATTTGGGGTTGTGTGGGAAAATTTTGGGGGGTGGGGGGGATGATGGGAATTAGGACATATATGAGATACACCAATCGTCCACGCCACACGCTGGCGACACGCCCCACGCCCCACGTGTCCAACCGAGCCCGGTTTGACCATTGCTTTATCCCAGCTACTCGGCTAGCCTAACTCGCGTACACCATTTAAATAGAAATTATATTACCGATAACAGTAAGATCCGTGAGAAAGGAATGAGAAGAGATCATCTCACTATGCGTTTGGATCGGACCTCAACAGTAATGAGAGAGAAAGGATCACCTCTTCTCATTATTGTTGGACTTTGATCCAAACGTACATTGAGTGGATCTCCTCTGGAAAGGAATTGCAAGAGTCACGATATGGGACCGCAAAGTAGGGTGAGTCCAGGAGAAAGAACCCCCTCCAAGTCCCCCGTATTGGTAAATCCACTTGAACTCCACTATGGAATCACTGTGCCTAAGGGCCCATAATTTGTTGGAACCAGGTGTGTGGATTAGTGAAAGAAGAAGAAGAAGAAGGAACCATTACACTGCTACAAGGGTGGCTTGTACAGTTGCCAAGAGGCGGTCCTAGGACCAGGAATACGAGGCTTCCCATCAAAGGACATACAGACTGAACCCCACCATTAGTGCTCCCTGTGAGCATACGTACGTAGGGCCAGATCACCTGTCTTAGGTTTCCACTGTTGACCGAATTGCTAGCCATACCCACCTCCAACAGTATGTCGCCGCATCGCAGGGGAATGCTCGGTGGACAAGTTTGATGGGTACATGAGGACGTGCTGTGCTGAGGGGCGTACGTGGTCCCTAGTCCCGGACGTCTTCCTGGCCGCCAAAGGTTGAGCGAGAGGAAGAAGAATCCATACACATGGAAGAAGACGTGCACGTCCGCCACACTGAGCAATGAGACTTCCGGCCAGGGTCCGCTAGAGAAAGTGGCGCTACACGTGTCCCAGCTTAAGACGTCACTTCTCTGATGTCATCGTGGGTTTACCGTTACCACCTACACGGTCCTCTGTCCTGATTATCCGATGGAAACCTATTTCCGTGTTGGAATGATGCTACGTTACATAATTAACAAACAAATTGAGAAGGCGTCTAATAACGCGTGTCTAATGTTTTCAGATAGTCTAACATATATATACGAATAATTAAAAAGAAAGATGCGAATAATTCTATCCATTGATTCACATATAAAGAAAAAATATATTTAATAATTATGAATTAATTAAAAGATAAAAATAAAACTATATTCAATAATAGTAAATACTAATTCTACTCACAACCTCTCAAATTCTTGAGTGGGAGGGTCTAACACTCTACGAGGAGAATACCCTAGCCGGAGCCTCAACCCAAACCCACACCTCTCACTAGACGACAAAGCCCAGCGTCCATATAATCACCGCCCCTACCTCCTCTCCTGAAATTCCAAATTCCCTTCCTCCTCTTCCTCATCTTCCCACAGCCCCCTCATAGCACCCCTCACCTCCCCAAGCTAGCCACACATCGGACGTTCACATATCACAACCCTTTTGATCTCTCTCACTAAGGTGCGTGCTAATTAACGAGCAGTAAGAGCGAGCAGCTGAGAGCGGCGGCAGGAAACCATGACCGATCTCCCGCCGGGCTTCCGGTTCTACCCCACCGACGAGGAGCTCATCCTCTATTACCTGAGGAACCAGACGACCTCGCTGCCGTGCCCCGTCTCCATCATCGCTGAAGTCGACATATACAAGTTCGACCCGTGGGATCTACCCGGTAAGATGGCATCGCCAATTCGTGGGCATAGCCTTTCAACTTTGGCTTCCCATTTGGTGTACGTTCTCCGATCATCTTCTTTGCCTCTTCTTTAGATAGGCTGTATGCTTGCTGATATATACGTATATGTGTGGCGCAGCCAAGGCGATGTTCGGGGACAGGGAGTGGTACTTCTTCAGCCCAAGGGAACGCAAGTACCCGAACGGGGTGCGGCCGAACAGGGCGGCGGCGTCCGGGTATTGGAAGGCAACGGGAACGGACAAGCCGATCGTGACGTCAGGCCCGGGCAGGGAGAACATCGGTGTGAAGAAGGCGCTCGTGTTCTACAAGGGGAAGCCTCCCAAGGGGATTAAGACCAAGTGGATCATGCACGAGTACCGATTGGCCGAGAACCCCGGCGCCACCCACAAGAGGGCGCCCATGAAGCAACGCGACTCCATGAGGGTGAGATTAATCTCCCTCTAGTCTTACCAATAGGGTTGGCGACCCCTAGCTAGCTAGTTACACCTGCCCCCCTTCCCTAACATGCTTTGATTAGATACTTTATATCTTTAATTATCATCTCTACACGTTACTGCTGTTCTGTCAAGTGGAGAATAATTGTTATAGTGGTCATGTCTTGTCGAAAGGTTGTATCCATGCATGTCCGTATATGTTGGATTTCTTTTTTCTTTCTCGCTCTCCTTGGACCATTGGGTGCACCCTTAACATATTAAAATGCCCACAAAGTTACATATATGACCACTTGTCCATGTAGTATTTGTTGCATGAGGCAGCCGTAAGCTTAATTTGGTGAGTCCAGCTACTTGCACTCTGACGCGCGCTTCCCGTGTGTGTTCCACCTGCTTTGCGGTGTTGCAGCTGGATGACTGGGTGCTCTGCCGGATTTATAGGAAGTCCAGTAATCTCCCCGTTTCGTCATCCGATGGCGACCACGACGACACCAACTCTGAGGAGGCGTACTTCCCACCGGGGCCTGCCGGCGGCCTCTGTGATCAGAATGATGTCAAGCTGCCCAGGTCCTCCTCCTTGAGCCAACTTTTCGACGATGCCGATTTCTCCGTCTGGTCGCGCCTACTTTATGAGAACCCCACGGACATGGCCAGCCCTGGGCTCGGTTCCCATCTGGGTCAGGCTAGTGCCAGCCACCTATCCTTTCTCCATGGTGGTGGAAACGGTGCCATCAGCTTCTCGCCACTGAAGCCGGCGGCACCCATGGAAACCCCTGCCTCGGTCGCCGGAAGCTGCCTCAAGCGGCAGAGAACGGCCGCCGAGTACACACAAGACTATGGAAACAGCGCCTTTCACCCGTCTAAGAAGTACAGCATTCCATGCACCAGCTACACCAATATGGCAAACCCCGGGGATAACAGCTCTCCACAGTGCAACGTGCTTGGACAACCCTTCCTACAGCAGATGCTGTTGAATTCTCACCTTGGACTCCAGTAAGCTTCTTAGGAGAGGACAACATAACGTGACAAGCTTCTTAGGAGAGGATAACAGCTTCTTAGGAGAGTGTAGGAAAGCCTAACTGGTTGCTTACATTCGGAGCTCTTTTTGTACAGAAGAAGTTATGCTAGATTCGGTGAGCTCATGGTTCGAGCGGACACATGGAGCTTGAATGGTGCCAAGAAAGTGGATACCATCGTGAGAGCTTGAGAAGAAACGTACGCTACTAGCATGCAGAATAATTAGATACATTCTTTCACAATTATGTATGATGTTCATTTGGATGGCTGCATCTGTAGATGTGGTTTGATCAGATGTAAGACTTTTCTTCTTCCCGAATAAAAAGGTCAGGAATTGTTGTAGAACTAATGGCCTGTTGAGTCGAGAACCTAGGGACTTTATTCTACGTATTTTTATGTCTCTCCACTCACAAAAATTAAGAATAAATTTAATATTTAGTTTATTTTTTCTAATCAAGTGAATGATTCTTAGTCCATGAATAAAAATAGAAAAAAGTCCTGAAAATAAAATCATAGGATGGATCTTACATTTGGTTTGTTCATACATAATTATTTAGCTGTATGATGCCCTGTAGGTCCTACGTTTCGGACAAAGAATATATGGTACGTACAATAAAGAGTAACCGGAGTCCAATAATACTAAAAGAAAGAAAGGTCGAACATTGTAAAAAATTTTTAAGTACTGTTAGATTTTTATGTAAATGTGTACTAAGAGGATCTCTTCTCCATAAAGATACATGGGAATCCTTATCTAAAACTTGTAGGGCTTTCTCCTTGGCATCATTGGAGCACATGGAAAGGTAACAACATATTTCTAGGAAGGTGTGAGCGTGGCATACTATTGTTAGCATTGATTTCTTAAAGAGTTCGGATCTCCTACGGTCGACGTTGGACCGTAGGAGATCAGTAGTCACTGGGAGAGGGGGGGCGAATTTAATACAGTAGGGTCTAGACAAAATACTTTTCGGATTTTAAATTCCAACTCCCCCAGTGACTACTGATCCCCTACGGTCCAACGTCGACCGTAGGGGATCCGGACTCTTTCTTAAATGGGTGTGACTCTCAAATCTAAGTAGGGTAGGGGATCCGGACGGAATTTGGAATATACCCACAATTCTCGGTCAACGACCTTCCCTATGGGTTAGCCTTAGGCTAACTTTATGCTGTGGTCAGATACATGCCCCCTACAACGTTATCCGGTGAAGTTTGACCAGATGGCTTTCTGTCTGCCTCTGAAAGTCGACAAATCTTGTTGGTTAACCGTGTGCTTAATTAATAGTGTGCAGTTGATCTCGTAATCTAAGTTTTAGTTTTAATCTCTTCTTCCTAAGGACATAGATGAGACAAGAAGACAAGTCTTGCTTAGCTTACGATTACACCAGTGAATGTGATTATGATAAGAAACGTGGACGCAGCTCATTCAGCAGACAACTTGTAGGCTTAAACCTCTCCGGCCCAAGGCTTGGTCACCCAAAACTTAAGGCGGCGCAGGCCATTAATTTGTCTCCGCGTGAATGAGGCGTCTCCTTAGTTACATATTGTAAAAAAAATAATAAATCGTTTTAGTCTCACATCGGATATTATAAAACTAGATGCATGCTGCTTATAAGTAGAACACAACATCTCTCTTCAACGTGGGTTCTTTTTTAAGAAAAAGAACAAAATTTTACCTCCACTCTGGAAGCAGTATTTTAGGAAGGCGCACAAATTTTTATGTATCTACAAATGATACTTTTTGTGAGAATTAAACAAAAATTCACTAACTTATCCGAGTACCCCTAAACATTTGTGACACGTCCACCTCGAGAGAGATACGTAAATTTTCACACATCTACATATAAAATTTAAAAGTGACGCATGTCACATGTGGCAATCCGCATGGTTCTTATAAGAGAAGAGATCTTCTACGGTCCTTGTTGGATCGTAGAGAGTCAATAAAGTGAAGGGGAGGAGGGCAAAACCGATAAGATCACCCGCACACATCCCCGTGAATTTACCGATTTTGCCTCTCCGTCTATTTTATGGACCCTCTACGGTCCAACGTCCCCCCCTTCACTTTACTGACCCTCTCCAGTCCACTAACTGTACCGTAAAAGAATCGAACTCTTCTTATAACGTTGATATCTGTTTTAGCTATATATTATTTAAAAAATATACACGGCAAGAACGTGATGCTTACAAAAGTTTATGGGCCAACGAGCATCTAGCATCACACCCAAAAACTTGTGGCGGCGTTGGCCACTCACATCCTCTGTCGAATGAGCTGCGCAGGGTGAGGGGGAAAAGACAAATGCCATAGACAGGCCCCCACTCTCTTCAATAGAGAACAACTCAAGAGGCTAAGAGCCAGTGTACAGCACATGCTAATTGAGTTAATGGCCCATGCTACTTTCATGCATGTTGTCCACATGTTCGTTGGCCTGCGCCGCCCTAAGTTTTGGGTGGGATAAGATATGCTCGTAGCCCATAAATTTGCGAGCAACGTGTCCTTAATTCTATAGTATATCTTTAATAAGAAATGGTTACAACATGGGTGAGCAACATTGAGAGCCACGCGCACTGATGTAGGTCGCCTCTAAACCTTGCTAATTAATTATAAGTTTAAGCCGTATATAATGACATGCCTCTTAACATGATTAATAAATTCGAAGGGCATCAAACCATGCTCTGACATTTCTCAAATCTAATTATTAAGCGCTTGTGTCAAACAGCAGCTACTAAGTAGCTTAGCATTAGCCTTTTTTCTGTCTTTTTTTGGTTTGTTTGGGCTCATCTAGATCTGGTAGGAAAAGCAGGGAATCTTTGTGGTAATTAGAGGTCTTGTCAGGTTCGCGCGCTCTTTTGGGTCTCAAAATAATCCGGAGTCCAGAAGGTGTCACTAGCTGGTGAGGTAACCCCATTTTTGCTGGTTCGACAATCATGCAAGAAATTTTATATTGCCTATATGAGTATGATATAAGCCGGATGCATTTAAACGTGCATCTTCTCTAGGATAACATTGTTCAATGGGCTCTTCGTTCATCGCACAGCAGTCCAATGGCTTATGCCTGGGCTATATTGTCATATACGATTAGCCGATTTGAAGAGTCGAACCGATTCAGATCTCTCATGATTCGATACGAGTCGGGTCAACTCGTACCGACTCGTTCGAGTCGCATAGTTAAATCATATAGACTTGATCGAGTCGTATCAACTCATATTCGTCCTGATACAGTACGAGTCACCCGAGTCGATACAAGTCCATCCAATACGGCAAACCATACTGTCATAAACATAGAACATAGATTAATTAGTGCATACGAAAATGTTTCTCCATTAATTAGAATGCACAGCTATGTTTGTCAGCTTTTCCTTCCTCAATTTTTACATTTCTTAAGAGCCTCAGAGAAATGAGACTTTCTGTTCTTTATGCTTGAAAGTTTGGATTTGCCATATTTAGGCCTTTGAAGTACAAACATGAAGTTATATATATATTGAACTGACTCGAATAGGCTTCTTAATTGTGATCAGCTGCGAGAAATTAATTAATTTAATGACAGATTGTAGGATAACTTAGGGCTGTCAAAATGGGCCCAGAGCGTATTGAGCCCATTTGGATGCCATAATTTCGATTTGTGTGTTGCAAAAACTAAGCCCCTTGGTAAATTATACTAGGGTTTAAGACAAATAAATTATTTCTTAAGCCATTTGAAGCGTAATGTCAAACACAGATATAAGAAATAGATCCAAAACCTCGACATGTTTATCTAAACATTTACCCAACAATTTATTATATCTATGTACGTACACCCCGGCCCATCAAGTCGGGCGCTACGCAGATGTGCACCATTTATAGACTTGGGCACCGTTTGATTAAGCAGTCATGGATTCTAATTATTGGAATCCTATCTGCCAAAGTCATTGATGTTTTCGAATGAAATGAGTTTGCCTCAATTTCTTATCTGTCCAAAGATTACTTGATTTAGAAAAAAAACAAAAGAGATAAACACATTACGAGGGGAAGGGAAGATATTTTCTGAAGCTAGTTGGGTGAGCTTTGTAAAATAAAATGAGATATGGACGATTGGAAAGGGTTTTTTTGCAGGAATAGATCAATATGCCCATGTTAACTAAAGCAAGTGAGCAGTGCATGTAAATCAACTATCTGCAATCCTTCCTCATATATAAATTTTCCAGCTTATATTACTTGATTTTTTGTTAGAAAATCAACTTATGCCTTAGATCCAAAATACCACATACATTAATTCCAAAACGGTGTCCTAGCAGGATTTGACCAAGGCAGAAGATGAGCACGTGAGGCTGTAGAAATCATACATATTTTCTTCATCCTGTACAGTTTTGTGTTAATTCAAACTGGAGCCGAGCACTAAGGTTAGGTCACTTTGTAGCCCCTCGTCACGACGCCGGGTGTCCACTCCCTGGTGGGTTGATTCGATTTGTATACATAGCTGTAACACGGCTAATGAACAATGGTGTTGCGGCTCCAAAGTTGCCCAAGAATAGAGATCTTTAGGCCCTTTGATAGAGGGATAGGATAAAAGTGAGTTAATCTCATACGATTAATTTTCATTACTTAATCTTTTTGGAAAAAGTAAGTTATCTCGAGTTAACTCCCAAGTTAAAACAAGTGGGTATTAGTCAGAAGTGGGTTAACTCTTTTTAAATTACAGAAACATACTTGTTGATCTACACTTACCCCACCGGAATATTATTCTTTATTCATTGGAAAAAGTACATATACATATTTAATTAAGCATTATAATATTTTACATTAGCATGTGTAGCATTTTATTATTACTTACCTTATATTTCATATTAATACTTTATTAAATTATGTTAATTGTTATCTTATTATGTAAATATGTATTACATTAATTAATAAATTAATAAATTATATTATCATATTAGTTTGTGCTATGTTCAACATTACTTTAATATACTATTACATATTCTAAAGTTTTAAATTATTATATTAATACATTTTATGTTAAGTATTAAATTAACGAACTATAATATTATATTATTAAGTCTCATTGTTAAGTAATATCTTATTATATTATTATGTATTGCGTATTAAGTATTATCTTATTGTATTAATATGCATTATGGATAGTATTAATTTATTGAATTATATTATTATTCTATTATGTATCATGTTAAGTATTATCTAATTACATTGTTATGTATTAAGTGTAATATAATTATACGAATATAATTATACAAAAAGGGTGACTAAGTTTGACTGATATATTATATTATTATTATAAGTGTAGCATAAATTTAACTCAAACATTATCATTATATAATAATTTAGTATTTGTAATATTAAATGTCATCTTAGTTTAGTTAAGTATTATCTATGTATTTAGTTATAACAAATTAGATATTATAGTTAATTTATTTAGTGTAATAAAATTTCTTATATTAAGATATTTTATTAACTACATAAATAATTTAGGTACAATGTTATTTGATTATGACTGTTATCTACTATAGTTAACTTACATATTATACTATTATAATTCACTAACTTTATAGTGAATAATTAACCTGTGTTAAGAGTGAACATTTTTCGTTATAACTACTTAACTTTCTATTTTTAATATAGAAGTTTATCGTAACTCTAATTAAAAGTTTCTAAGCATAGCCTGTCTCATACTTAGGCACATGTATAACTTGTTTCACACTTAGGCACATACACGACCTGTGTCACGCTTAACCAAAAACCCAATTTGTTTCACACTTGGACACATACATAACATGTCACACTTAGTCACAACATATACAACCTGTTTCACACTTAGTCACGTATACAATTTGTTTCACAATTAACCACATGCACAATTTGTTTCACACTTAGGTACAAATACTTTATATTTTATAATTAGTTACAAATACAATATGTTCATACTTAGTCACAAATACAACTTGTTTCACACTTAGGCACAAACACCACCTGTTTCACAATTAGTCACAAACATGACCTGTTTCACACTTAGTCACAAATATAACTTGTTTCACACTTAGGCACATGGACAATATGTTTCACACTTAGTTAGAAAGGCAACCTTTTTTAGAATTAGTCACAAAGACAACTTGTTTCACATTTATGCACAAACATCACCTGTTTCACACTTAGTCACAAACACAACTTATTTCACACTTAGGTACAAACACCACATGTTTTACGATTAGTCACAAATACAATATATTTCACACTTAGTCACAAACACAACTTGTTTCACAATAAAAGTGCCAAACACAACCTGCTTCATACTCAGGCACATGGACAACTTATTTCACACTTTGTCACAACACAACCTTTTTTATAATTAGTTACAAATACAGCCTATTTCACACTTAATTACATAAACAACATGTTCAACACTTAGTCACAAATACAACCGATTTCACAATTAGCTATATGTACAACCTGCTTGACAATTTTAAGCACATGCATAATCTGTCTCACAATTAGGCACATACAGAATATGTTCCACAGTTTATCATATATACAACACTAGCTATTCCACATAGTAAAAAACGCAAGCTATTTCATAATTAGCCATATGCATAACCTGCTTCACACTTAGTCACAAACATACTCTGTTTCACACTGTCACAAATACAACCTATTTGACACTTAAGCACATGGACTACATGCTCCATACTTAGTTACAAACACAACCTTTTTCACAATATAACCTACTTCATACTTAGGCACAAACAAACACAACCTTTTCATACTTAGTCACAAACAATACATATTTCACACTTAGGCACAAATATCACCTGTTTCACAATTAATCACAAATACAACCTGTTTCACACTTAGTCATAAACACAACTTATTTCACAATTAAAAGTGTTCAAACACAGCCTGTTTCACACTTAGGCACATGGACAACTTGCTTCACACTTTGTCTCAAGCACAATCTTTTTCACAATTAGTTACAAACACAACATGTTTAACACTTAGTCATATACACCATGTTTCACAATTAGCTATATGCACAACTTGTTACGTAATTTTAAGCATATGCACAATTTATCTCACAATTTGGCACATATAGAACATGTTTCACAGTTTATCATATACATGACTTATTCCATGACTTAGTTATAAACACGATCTATTCCATGGCATAATCATATACAAAACAAGTTTCATGACTTAATCACATACACAATTTATTCTACAATTGGGCACACGCACATCCTGTCAAATTATATTACATAAAAATGATAATGATAAGTACATAAACAATAAAATATGTTGGTACATAGTGAATAAGTACACAAAGATTGTTGACAATTGTTTGTGTTCATTATACAATTATTAAAAATATTTTAGTTGGAGAGCTTTGATTTCACGTACTTTTGTCTTTTGAATTGAACTTGCAAAAAGAATTAAAGACCCAACGTTACTAACATCATATATAACTTCAACAAATTCAAATAACACTTACCTTCATACTTTCTAATTCTTTCCGTAGAACACCTACTCTACATTTTATTTGTAGTCACATACACAATCTTTTCTTACAAATCATACAACATGTTCCACAGTTAGTCATAAACAAAGAACAAGGCAACCATTTTGGTCATCCAATTGCTCGATCATCTTATGCAATCTGTTCATTATTACCCTCCTATAGGTAATTAGACACATGATGCCACATCACACATACCATACAGTGCAATATAAGCCATGTAAAAAAAAAGGTGGCTATAAGTAATGCCTCGCCACAACCAAATGATGTGTCTACAACTAATGTCTCTCAACACTCATTTACATAACTCATAACTTACACCTATGGTTAGGGGCTACAAGCATAGCCTACTTCCTGTAGTTCATCATTCACTTGCATAACAAAAATAACCGATTCTACGCTTAGGCACATATACAACATGTTCCACACTTTTTCTCATAGAAGGGTCATTGGGTTCAGAGTAGATAAATGCAATCATTTTATCTAACAAGCCAATCATTTTGGTCATTCAATTGTTTTGCAGTCCGTTCATCATTGTCTTCCTGTAGGGAGTTAGACACATGATGCTGTAACACACATACCATATATACAATATAAGTTGTGCAAAAAATGTGCTAAGAAGTAATGCCTTGCCATAGTCATATACTGTGGCTGCAACTAATTTGTCACCACAGCAATATAGTATGATTGCAAATTAAGCCTCCCGACACCCATTTACATAACTCATAGATGACACATATGGTTAAAGGCAATAAGCATGGCCTACTTCCTACAGTTTAACACTCACCTGCACAAAAAACACTGAATATAACATACATTAACCATGGATGAGTTATGTTCGAGGCAAATGTACAATACATGCTAAAGCAACAATAAAATAGTCTTAGTACACAATCCTAGAGTTCGAACAATAAGACAAATCATAAAAATTTCTCGCAAGATCATAGGCATAAACAAATCCAAGATAGTTCTTACCTGAGGATCTAGTGCTGACAAGGTCATTGCGCAGGAGTAGTTTCCTTCTCCTAAATCACCAACTTAGAGGATTAAACTATAAAACAATGATGCAGGATTAAGACCCTGATTTAGCCAACATTGGCAATGATATTAATAACACATCGTAGATACATAAGAACATGTAGGTATTACTCCTAAGCCATATCCGAGGCAACTATCTCATTCCCATCGTCATCTCATTGGAATCCAACCTCTCATACGAGTCTTTAGTAGTTAGGTAAAATGATTTAAAAAAATCGAAACGATGTTTAAAATGGGTGACTAAAAATCGTTTAGTGAATGTATCATTAAATGATTATTGAACTTCCTCCCACCCATTATTGGTCAACCTATTTGCCTCGAATTGACCTTTGCAATATTGTTTGCCGATCAAGTAGATCAGAATAAAATCCTTGTCTAGAGTTCGTAAGTCACGTACATTACTGTGAAATTGTTTGCATAAACATAAGGAATAGATTGCGCATTTCATCAAAGCAAATAAATAGAAAACAAAGGTAAGTTCGATCAACACAACATGACAAGGGATGCCATAACAAGGACATGATAAAGAAGAATGTAAGATGGGATCAACGTGTATCCCAAAGCTCATTCGTAATGCCATTCAGCAGTATTTCCCCAGCCTTACTTTCGTATGTCCCAATAGCCTAGTTCAGATCTACTGCCATGTCCCCTGTGTCATCAACCTCTTCTGGTATATTGATTGAAATAATAATCACCACCTTGGTGCTGTCGAATGAAATTATGAACAACACAACATACAACAACCATCCATAGTCTTGAATCTCATCTTTACGATCCCAAAAGTTCGTTCTACAACATTGTGGAGTTGTGCATGTCGGTGATTAAACTTATCCTTGGGGATATTAATAGGTGCATTACTATTACCTTGATACTGTTGTATATGATACCTTTCTTCTCTATAAGGTGCTAAGAAGCGACGGGTATTCGCATATCCAAGGTCCACCACGTAGTGCTTTCCAACATGAACAGTAAAGCCACATTGATCTAAAGCCCAATTTAGGATAAACATGTATGATGTTTCTCCCTCCCAACCCACGCCTAGGTACTAGAATTACAAATTAAATCCTACAACTGCCATCACATTTTGCGTTACTTCACCTTTGCGGTTTCTATAACGCGAATGCTTTGACCGAAGGACATTAGCGGGGATGTGTGTTCCATTAATGGCCCCGACTGCATCTTGTAACATTGAAGATATTCGCGATTACAAGGATTTGTTTATGTAAAATAAACATAATTTTAAAGTCGGTACACGAATTCATACCTTGAAGAAGGGGTAGAATCTATTATCATGACGAATGGGTGGATGGATGTCATCCACTACAGTCGGCAAGCAAATGTAGCCATGTCAAAGTGAAACCACTATCTTGGCGACCAGATTCACATATTGAGTAATGGTCTGTAAGGAATATTGAAAATGCTTACATATAGCACCTGACGCCTGTGCATGGCCCATGGCATGTAAAAACATGGCTAACTGATCATTTGCAGTCACGGAGCGTGAATCACGAATCAAACCCCTCTGCAAAAACTCATCTTAGAGACGCATAGACATGATCGGATTAAGTCGGAATGTGTTGTAAGAACGTTTCTCGTGATCTCGAATCAGTTCGTATATCCACACATGCACTATATAGTGAGATGTGTGCATTGGTCTAAGCACGTGTTCCTGCTCCTCCAATTGCTCTCTAATGAGCTCATCTTTGCCAAGGAATATCTCATTCTCCTCTCGAAGCATCTCCCTCAAGAACTCATTAGGAATCACGTTGGAGGGGCCTACATTCCCATAAAATATCAAATTACAGTTAAAACACATGTTAATAAAACAATTGTAAAGATTACAACATTAATATTTTCTCCGAATAGTCTCACGAATTATCAGTTCAAATGCTACGAATAACTAGAAAAAAACATCATACACTACTAAACACCACAATCAATATACCTAAGAATATTAAGACGAGAAGCAAGAGTATCAGAGAGAGCAGAACAATGATCACACTGTTGTAAGATGGTGGTTGCGTCCCATTTCTTTGCAGTAGAGGGACCGAATAGTACATTTCAGGATGATACCATAGAACTTGACTTGCTTGTGACGACTCAACCACTTGTCTTCCCGTAATGCCGTAGAACGCAACGATAACATCTTCTAATAATGTTCTGCCCTTAAACTTGGCACCAGGGAAACCAATGATTTGGGTATGACATTCACTCCAAGTATGATGGATACATGGGTGACGTCCAACCCAAACCACATAGCATTTATAGCTGCCCATATCTAGAACCCTGCAATTTTTGCATGTACATAGGCAGATAACATAATTTTTTATTAAACACAACAAATTAAATAGAAATAAAGCAGGACAACTTGTTTAGGTTAAATTCCAACTTCGTAGGTCATACCATCACAAACTAGGAGTTGGACTTCACGATGAAGCATATAAAAACAAAAGCCACATGAAAGCAAGTCAAATACTCTACAGTACTAAATTTCATCATATTACAAAACACAAAATACATGCAGTGACAGAAAATGAAACTGGTCGACAAAATGAGCACAAAAATAATGCGATCAAGGGGAATTGTGAATGATCCAACTGAGCTTGTCCTCATCTTCCATTGCCATGAATACAACCCTAAACTTTGGTTCTTGGAACAATATCGCTGCCTTATAAAGTATATCTTCAGTAAATCTGGGTAACGACTTCAACTTGCCTAAGCACTCCCTGATGCTATGTATTTCCTCATTTGCAGAGGGAGCTATAGAGGCAGAGGGACTTAATAGATCCTGAAGTCCCAACCTCTCTAAAAGGTGTTGGCTCATCTTCATACGCATGATTCACTCTCGGGGTGCATGTATCCCTAAGGTGTTGGCTTTCTACTGGCAGTGATGGCTAGGATGGCTGTGTTGATGGCTAGGATAGTTGTGTCGATGGTTGCGACACATATGCAAATAAGAAAGGGTTGAAAGAATCAGTTCCCTCCATTCGGGACCCATCAAAGGAGTCTAAAACCCAGGACATTAAATTGCTGGCTACTGTAATCATCATCTCCAAAGGAGTGTCTGGCCTCTAGATCGACATTCTATTGAGTTGAGCCAAAATAAAGACAACCCCTTGTTGTTGTCTTTCTGTACAAAATGTCGATCTCCGCCTTTCAGAGGTAAGGCTTGTCAATAATGACAGCGTACTTACTATTCGACTGGGGACATGTACAAAAAAAAGGGTTAGAAGGTCATCTACTTGTAGATCTAACACTATCTCATATGAAAAATATCTATGACATAGAAACGTACCGCAATGACAGTTGCCCTTGCTGTGGATCTGGTGGAATAGGCACTTGCCATGCATCATCCCAACGCCACCCGATATGATTTTGCAAATGCTCATCTAATGGTTTTGTAAATTATCTATATCCATATTCTGACACGTGGCCTCGTTAAACGGGACGAGAATGTCAGTGAATACATATTTCTTAAACGTGTCCATGTTAGTATAACGCTTCTCGTATTAATTAAGAAGCAAGTTCAAGAGGATCCTATCTTGTTGTGGGGTCCAGTTGGAGACTCAAGGCTTCCCTATTTTACAAACATTAAAATGAAAATATTCAACCTCAAATATTATATTTGTTCCAAAAAGAGAAAAACAATCAAGACTCGTTAAACAAATACACAATTTCAGTATAGAAAAGTAAGTCTCCCCTTGAACCACAACACAAGCGGGTTGATATGTAAAGTAAGGAGAATACATGATCACATGTTTGATGGAATCACTTGACACTAACTAGTATGGCTTATTTTAATGCACCTCCTTATTTGCATCCCATGATATGTCATTTTCGATGATATGCTTTGACTCAGAGTTTCATATAAACCTAGCATTGTTTACAAGATCTTGTGTTATTATGTAACGAGACTTATAAAAGGCTAGCCTATGCTTCAAACTTGTTATAGTATGATTGGAACTAAAAACGGCACTGAAGGCCTCAATAACAAGGTCCTAAGCATGATCCAAAATAAAATCTCTATGTACAATCTTCTGTCTAATTAAGTTGATCAACAATAAATCCATGTCAATTGTCCAAAATAAACCAAAGAATGTTTCAATTCGTGTTATAAGGAAATCAACCAATTATCACCTACCCGCATTCCTAACTTATCTAACAATAATGAAAGAACCAAGATATAAACTAAATATTTTTTATTTATTTATATTAAAAAGTGAACATAGAGCCTAATTCGCTTTAATTTATTGGACTGCGACATAGTTGTCGGAAGGAAAAAAATCCACCACACCATGGGACCTTTGGTCTTCTTGATCGAAAAAAATGATGCGGACGAATAAGTAAAAAAACATGTTAGCAGTCATAAGAATGGATAGCCAGATGAACACATGACTGACAGTAGAGAAAAAATGGTAATTAAAATGGCCTAATAATAGTTTCCACTTAAACTAAATAAGAGATAGATTACATCAACATAAGTCAGATAATTAGACAGGTAAACACAAAAATGTTGGTATACGACTATTTAGTATACTAAATTTGAACCAATAGTAGGTAGATTAGGTATAGTTCCAATCAGTATTAGATTGGTGGTCCTGGGTGCATAACATGGTCATAAAAATGCCTCGGTCAAATAAAATGGTAATAAAAAGTAAATAAATTTTTGATCTTTTTTTCTCTGCTACCCTTTCATGAACATGTTAACATGTTAATTTATGCAAATTAATATTTTCCACATTTTAGAATCAAATTAATAAAAATGAACTAATCATAGTTTCATATCAAATCAAATAGCTCATCAGGGAAAATTCATAAACAAGCTTGCATTTTATAATCATACCGCCTCTTAGACTAGTGGAGGGGAAGGGTCAATGATTGGGCTCCTTCCTAAAGTAGAAAAAAAGGGATCCAACTTCATCTCAGGGTTAATTTGGTACCCACATGCACACGGAGACCAGCGAAGAACAGAATCATGCACCGACTAGATATGTTTCAAAAGTGATGGTGAAAATCATTTAAATTATACGAAGATATTCATTTAAATTATACAGTACAGATAAATTAAAACATGCATGTATTGACATAGTAGATATATATCATATATAGATTCACAGAGTGAGACAAAACATAATACACCTAAACTAGGCATAGATAAATTACAATGGATAGCTACATTCAACAGATATTACACATTAATAGAGTAGACAGAATGCATGGATTCACCTAAACTGAAGGCATGGATTCACATATCATCCATCCAAAACTAAGCGTGGATATCAGGTTGATAAATTAAAATAGTATTATACACCTAAACTAGGTACATATATTAGGTAGATAAATCTGATGAGCTAAACTAAGAATACATTAACAAAATAAATAAATTATAATATGCATATAGTAGGCATAGATAAATTACAATTAACAACTAAATAGACAGAGCATAATACATGTAAAGTAGGCATAAAAAAATTACAAGAGACATACACATGGATCCATACTCATGTATTCATAGATCGGACATTACACACGGACACAGGGATTCAATGGTATCCAAATTGCAATAAGCATGGGTTCAGAGGCCTGGAATCACAATGTGTACAACACACAGTTCCACCAAATATCAAATTAAACCAGAAATGAGGTAGATAAATTAAAACGCAAGATGATTATAACATTCGATTGACACTTACACATGCCTATTTCTTCAAACACTATATGATTATAATATGTGATTGACACTTGTAGACACGCTAATTTTGACATCATTTTGAGTAAATTTCATATCATATAATAATGCCTCAGAATGGTCTGATATTTAATCATTGGTTAATTTTTATTAACTTTTTTTGAATTAATTATCTAAATAGTATTGGGTCAAACATACATGATTTAAGTTAATCAATTAAATTAATTTTAACTCACATTTTAATTAAAATATGAAGAAGTCTAAAAGACGTCGACATTAGTAGACGCCATTTAGAGTTTATTCCTATTTTGATATTTAAATTTGGATTTTAATTAATTAATTAATTACTTAAAAGACGTCTGCCAGACACGACACAATTTAGGTCTCCTAAGTTGTTTCTATCTCTTTCCGGATATTTATCGTTATCTTAATTAGTCTGAAAGGCGTCCTCAGAGGGCAACGCGTTTTATCTAATTACATATAAAGATAAATTTTTTCCGGGTGTTTATCCTTATCTTAATCAGTCTGAAAGGCGTCTTCCATTGGCGACGCGTTTTAGACTGATTACAGATAATGATGAATTAATCTGTGTTTATCTGTTTGTTAAGATGGATAAACTTCAAGAATTTCTTCATGTAAATCTGCGGATGTAAAAGTCTATAAATACCCAGTCTCTTGGTCAAGTGACAGTTAGTGATTGTGAGTGATTGTGGCGATAGTGATAGTGATGTTGATGCAAGTGATCTAAGTGATAGTGAGAGTGACAATAGTGATAATTGGCGACGACGTCCAAACGCTGAAGGTGCGAAGTGTTGCTTCAAGGAGTCGGCATCCTTTCTTCATTCGCTCTTCGTCCATTCAAGGTTCTTTCAAGACCAAGGCTTCCCAAGGGCCATCCAGCTTAGCTTTAAATTAATTTCTGCATATTTCTCACATTTTTCATCACATTAGTCTCACATTTTCATCACATCACTCCATGCAACACACACACACACACACACACTAGTATTATTTTCCAAACCTATTTGTTAAAGGGGTTTAAAAGACCACTTAATAAGTGAGTTCATCTGTCTAGTTGCATGTTTAAAATTTCTTTTAGAATGGATACTACTTCTGCCTGAGTTCTCATTGTCTTTCATTTCTTTCTATTTTCTTACAAGGTACAAAGGAGAATCAAGGGGAGGGAGTCAATAGCGAACAACAAGGAATCTGGATGATCCTCAAATCTCAATAATCAAAACAAGAACAAAGATAGAAATGGCTCTCTTTCTTCAGCCAGCTGAAGGAGGGGAACCAAGAAGTCAACATCTCCCACATCCAAATAGGTAGGCGATCAAATCTTTATTTTAGAACTTTTTAGTCAAAAGTTTCTGGCGATCACATCACTTAGTTTCTTTTTAATAGGTTTATTTTTCACTTAAACAACATAATTTTCATGATAATCACACACCCATTTTGAGCACTCACAGCTTTTTTGGCGATCACGGTGGGACTTGGTCTCGCCATCTTTTTAATTCTTTGTTCTTGCTGTTATCAATTGGGCACCCACGGTGCACCACCTGTGTCTCTCGACACGCCCTCACCAATTGGTGAGTTTTTAGTTTAGTTGTTATTCCTACGTGCACCACGTGCACACTCTTGCGGCAAGATTTTGCCCTTCCCGTTTGATTAGTTGAAAAGCTATTTTTGTGATAAAAGATTGTGTGATTGATTGATATTTTAGTTATTTATCTGATAAAGTCATCCTGTTAAAATTTGAAATAAAAAATTCGCATGAGCTGATTATTTATCGCTTTCATCCTGTTTGTGAGGGGGAATCGATCCAGAAATTCCTCCTGGAAAACTGAATCTGTGACTTGAAAAGCGTCCAGGAGCAGCGACGCATTTCAAACTGCGTCGCCCATCCCAGACGTCTTTCAGGTAATTTTCCTGCTGTCTGTTGCCTGAGCTTCTGCGAAAAAATAAGGCTATGTTTGAATAGCGTCGACCAACAGTGACGCGATTCAGGTAGTTTCTTATTTCTTCTTCAGTTCTCAGATTTTTGATCTGTATGCTATTACCCATTATGTATTAAGCATTAGAGGCTGTCCAGGCTACATGTCATACGCACTGAGGCTAACACCTTCCTCTTCTTAGGAACACTCTTCTTGACGTCTTCAACTCTCTCTGATTGGGTCGGTCCCTCGATCAGACTAGAGTGGTTGGCATTAAAGACCTTCGTAAGTCCCCAAAATCAAGGTATTCCTCCTTGATCATCGGGCTGGTTATACCAATTGAAGTTCCGGTTAGATTTTCATAACGTTGTGAGAGAAAGCCGTAGAATATAACGGTGGACATTGAACTGAAACTAGGATCCTACCCCTTGAGTGAGTGTGTGATTTAATTGAATCCAAATAATCCAACAAGGAATCCTAAAATAACGTTAAACATCCACTTGTTTGCTTAATCTCTGTGCAACTTGTCTGTCAATCTCTGAAAAAAAAATCTAATATCATGCTACTTCGATCAGGTAGGGATTTGAGCATGGCCCCAGATGCCATTGTCAACTACGAGGGAGATGCTAATGCCCCTCGTGACTCTGATTACTGTTTTGAGAGCGGGGGAGATGCTGATGCCTCCCGTAATTCTCACCCTCGTCCAGTTCGATATTTGGGGAATGTCCCAACCCCTCTTCATTGCGCTCACGATCAATATCATGATCTCCCTCCGCACGTACATGCGGTTCCTAATCCGATTTTGAGGGGAACATGAATCCTAATGATCCCTCGTCTTCCGATCCTTCGGATCTTGTAAATGCTTTGGGAGTTCTTGCCTCCCATCTGGACCCTCAACAGTTCGAGGCGATCCAGTCCATCTTGAAGGGGAAGACTTCCATGCAGTCTTCTAAGCCGAACCCTGCGGCTTCCCCTGTCATTCCTCAACAACCTCCTCATCCTCCTTCCTTCATTCATCAGGCCATGGAAGGCCTTCACGTCTCAGCTTCTCGGCCAACTGGGCCACAACTTTCCTCTTTAGGCAACCGGCCAGACCGCTGACGCTTGCTTACCAAAATGCCCTCGGGCATGGCGGAAGCTCTGCCGGACCTCCACTCTATTGTCCTCCTTACCCTGCATATTCTAGGCAACATGCCTATCATGCACCTCCCCCTCCCCCTCCTCCCCAGGTTGATCCAACCACGCAAGCGCTGCTGGCAAAGATGGAGCGCATGGACGAACAATTCAACAACCTTCAGAAGATGATGTGGGTCAAAGCTGCATCAGAAATCAACTTACCAAGTCTGCCTGTGTTCCACCTGCCACCCTCTGAGATGCCAGTGTACCGAAAGTATAACGGTACTGGTCACCCCTTCACCCACTTGAAGGAGTTCATGTACGAGTCATCCTTCTGGCAGAACGACAAGAGGTCGTTGGTTTTCTTGTTCATGAGATCTTTAGAGGGACCAGCCCTCGAGTGGTTCTTTTCTGTAGAACCTGTTGAAGTAGAGGACTACGGTATCGTCTCAAGAAAATTCATTCAACGATACCAGGATATAATTCCCCCCTCCTTGTCCATTACTGACTTGATAGCAGAGAAGATGAAACCCGACGAGGAGTTCGTCAGTTTTGCTGACAGATGGAGGGGTATGGCGGAAAAAGTGAAAGATCACTTATCTGAATCAGAGTAAGTGAAGATGTTAATTTCCAATGCTACGCCTCAATTCAAACTCGTCCTCTCCCTGAACAACCTGACCAGCATGGCAGAGCTCTATGAAAGAGCGCAGTACTGTCAGAATGCTTTCAAAGATGCTATGTTTTCTAGCGTCTTCGATCCTCACCGACCTAGCAGGCCTCCACCTCGGAAGCCTGCAGTGCCTAATTCCTCTAGCACAGGTCCAACTACTGAGGGCACGCTCTCTCATGAGCAGGTTAGCAGTATGAACAACAACTCGCCCCAGTTTGTGAGGAGTCAGCAACCTCAGTACTAGCGGCCACAACAGCCAAACCAGCAGGGTTACATGCAGCAACCGAATCCGCAATATCAACAACCCCAATATCAGCGGCCCCAGCAGCCAAACCAGCAACAACAACAGTAGCCACAGCAGCAGCCGCAACGGCAGTTACAGTACCAGCCTCCACCACAGCAGTATCAACAACAACAACAATACCAGCCGCGCGCACTGCCGGCATATCACAATGTCCCTCCTCCTGCTGATTACAATCATCAGAGAAGACCTCCAGGCCCGAAGAGGGCAGAATACCCAGTCCTTCTAGAGTCCTTAGCGGACATTTTCAGTGCTTTGATGGCAGCCAATGCCTTGGTCCTGCCAAGAGAAAAGACAATCTGGCCCCAAAATGCTGATACTTCCAAGTATTGTTACTTCCACAGACAGCCTGGACACACCATTGACACTTGCTTCCAATTCAGAGATTATATCCATGATCTCAACGAGCAGGGAGGCATTGACTGGGAAGAGATGAAGAAGTACATATCCGCCTTGAAGGCGAGGAGACCACCACAACAGCAGCAGCAGCAACCACCAAGAGCACCAGTGCAGGCAGCAGCGCCACCGAACATGGGTATAGTGCAAAACCCACTTCCAGAGCATCAAAATCAGAACCAAGTTGCCTATATTCTGACAAATAGCCGGTCTGAGGCTAATCGCGGGCAACAGTGGAACATAGATGACTCTTCCTCTATTTATTCAACGGGTCACATTCCAAGCACCGCAGAGCAACCACCACGCCGCACCATCCACATACTTAGACCACAGTCCATTACCATCACCCCTATACCCACACCCGCATATCACTCACCCGCACCCACTAACCTGTTGGGATCCGGGCGGGACGCGAAGAATGTAGCGGAAACGAAGAACAAAAATTAAACTCGCTCGATGCCCGCTGATCCGATTCGGAACGAAAACACAAACCGAAAAACCGGATTGGAATCTGATTACCATGCGCGGATTCGAATCCGCTTCCGTTTTGGTTCCGTTGAGGTGATGCCGCAAGCCGTACAAGCGTCCGGCCTCCAGCGGTATCCACGCGATCCTCTGTGGTTGTTCGTCCTCGATACCTCGTCCGTTTCAGCTCGCTCGCTGAAGATCCGTCGCCGCAACAATTGCTGAAATCCCGCTGACGGGAATTCCCGACTTTCGGGAATCACGCGCGGCGGAGACGGAAACTGTCTCGGCGCCTCGAACGGGACGCCCAGAGGAGGAGAGAGAAAGGGGGGATGACGGCCAGCAAGGGAAATCCTGGAGCTTGGCCCAGGGTTTCTCAACAGCGTTTATATATATTAAGTCGGCGTGACTTTTCACAAAAGTCCCCGAGTTAATATAAATCCCACTTATGTACCACCGACTGAGAATCTTATTGCGTGTGACCCTCTAGGCCCATTTACCAGTCCGGTTTTCAGCCCGTTAAGTCCAATAACTAGTTATCGACTTATTATAATTAATTAATATCTAGAAATTAACTAATTACTCAACCGAATTATCATCGCATGTAGATTCGGTCGGACTTCTGATCAAGTTGGGTGCCAAGCAACACCGCATGATCCCGGAAGGTAATGGGGTTCAGCAACCCACTCATGGAACCTGTCCGTCCACAGTTACCACGTGGCTATAATCCTTCGTTCGCACAATGCTCTCGAGTTAACCTAGGGTATGGTCAACTGTCAAACCCTAGAGTGTCAACTCACTTGAATCAGACTCCGCTTTACAATATCCGAAAACCACTTTTCTGATATTATTTCTGCTCTGGCCAGAGACTCCTGCGGATCTACTCTAGAGCATTCTCTCTCCAGTTACCTGAGAGCGAACGATCCTCAATTGAACACACAATCACCTTCGAAGGTCTTCCGCTGGACCCGATTCTTGACTATTAGAGATCCCGTGGATAGGGATTCGTAGGTCAAGGTCAAAGTCCAGAACTCCACCGACAAGGTGTCTTTGGTGTCTCAAGTCCAAGGATCAACCACGCTACTGTGACGATGAATCAAGCCGATTGACAGTTAGGTAAATTACCATTCGGCGATTCATGTCAGATCAGTTCAGTGAACTCATTCTCCAATGAGCACCTACAGGTTTACCATTGTGTCTCCACACTAGTAACTAACGAGATCAGTCACCCTCATCATATGAGCTGGAATAACCTGTACTAGTCTAACCGGATGTTTGATGTCCTTCTCAAACATCCTACGACTAGGAACAATTAAGAATATGTGTTTATAAGTCATCAGTCTCATTATTATGATCTCATCATAATCTGATGACTGTTGCACATATTCATGGACTTCATTATGCGCAATTATAAATATGCCAATCTACATAATGAATTTAATGCCATTTATTAATGAACCAGATTGAAATAGGTGCCTTATGATTGGCTTAGAGAATACCTATATCCATCAATCTCCCACTTGGACTCAAGCTAATCACTTTCGTATTTGATCTCCATCAAATCAAGGTGATGCTCACAGAAAGTCTGTGACTAAGACTTGGTCAGGGATCTGCTAAATTATCTATAGATGGAACATTTTCCATTACGTTATTTCCTCTTAATCCTTTGTCTCTGAACCTGTGAAAGAGCCATAGAATATTCTGTAACTTCTGAAGAGACCATGGCTTTATCATACAACTGATTGCTCCCACTGTTGTCCTACAACGATGGGATGGTATCAGAGACCTTTTAGAACTACAACTAGTTCAGGGATGAACCTTTTCATCCATACTGTTCCAATAACAATATCACTTGTCTATGTCGTCATTTTAATATCGAGTTTTGGATTTGAACCATTCCAATCCATTCCTTTCTACTATAGGGTTGAATCCATTATTTGACTTGAAATTTGAGTCAGTGTGAACTCATAGTTTCAAATCATCCTCTCCATATACGTGAATGCATCCTTAACACTTCTCAAGCGCTTAATGATGCAATTCACTCCTGTATCCTTTAAGGAACCTTTTCCTTAAAGGAATGAATTCCATATCTCAACTATTGAGACTTGTTATGAAATTTATGTCAAACGTCTTGACATACAGGTTAATATAATATCCCTACCAATCTATCTTAATAGATTCGTATTTCCAATACGTGGAATATTATAACTAAACTTATTATGGAGGAAAACATGGTTAATAATGCTTTCACTAATAGTAACATCCTGAAGTCATTCTCAATGACTTTGATGTTATTATCATAAAGCATTATTAAAGCGACCGTGCTCCCACTGTCCTTTCTGAACACACACAATCCGTGATCATTCTTAACGATCACATAATGTTTGACCATTAAGTCAAAGCTTTTACTACAACTTAGGAAGTTTCAGTTTGATTCAAAATATTTTTGAAATCATAACTTGCTTCCTGGATATTCTAAAAACTTTAAAGGTATATCATATACATCTTTACCTCAATCACATTGAGAGGACGTTTTTAATATCCAACTGTTATCATCTTATGATTGGCAGTATTGATAAGTATAATTCTAATAAACTTATCAATTTCAAAGTTCTAATGACAAAGAGCATCATTATCATAGATTTCAGATCGTAATCTATTTTGAGGTCCCCTCATCTTGCTAAATTAGATATGTCAAATATATCCTTTTAGTTACTGAGAGAATCTAAAAAATCTATGAAGCTCTCTGTTGTGTCATGACCGATTCCAAACAACTAAAGATTATCTAATAATCTTATGTTAACTTGTGAATCTAGAACATCTTCTAGTTTTATCAGCTCCCACTGTCTTCTTTGAGGACATATTCCTCTTCACAGAAGACAGCTTTCAGGACGACAATTATTTCATTATCGTCTGGCCAAGAACTGTAATGTCCAAACTCTTTAGACATTTACAAATTCACATCGCGACAATACCTGACTTTTAAATCAAGTTTGTTCATAATTCACATCTCATATGAATTATTTGGTTTCCATATCTTATATGGACACACACTGACTAATTTGGAACTATCTTTAAAGTATGGACATCTAATGTTCATACTCATTTTCAAGAGGATAAGAATTAGGCGAATCTTGTTATGCATTGCACCGTATCTTAATAAGGTGCAATTCCTCATTCTATCATATTGCTATGATGTAAAATGATGATTAATCGAGCAAGGATACAATTATCCTCTTAATGATTTATGTGAATCATATACTAAAGTATCAGTTTTCTTGATCAAATCAAAAATTCTAATACTTCATATTGATCTTATACCTTAATCTCTCAGATGCATTCGACTTGTACTTCAGTAAGTACATACAGTCGAATCATTCCAAGAGTAAACTATAAGGTAAGTCAACAGTAGTGATTATCTTATAGCCTTTGAGCTGTTTACATCAATATGTATCAGTATCAATAATTTCCTATTGCACAACCCTATGTACAATACCATAGATAATCAGGATTCACACAATTCATTTCTATAGGAGACTTGTGAACATTCATAACATGAATGTCACTTCAAGAATCTATAGTGCATTGACTGATTCGAGCAACTATTATTCTTGTCAATCAATGTTATTCTTGATTTCTCATGTAACTAAATAACAATTATTTAGTTTCATATTAGACTCCTATAGATATACAAAGATTTACTGTCTAACAGTAATCTATGAATATCATGAACAATAGTTGAGTCTAACTCAACCCTTACATTTTCTCGATTTCCTTTTACTTGTCTAAGTCTGCACACTATCGCAGCTCTGAGAATCATTTCCAATATCTCATATTAGATACGCTAATTCTCCAATAGACATGCAAAAGACGATAAATGAAACTTCTTTCAAGTTCCATATTCTTTTTGCCTTTACCAATATCCTTATATTGGTTGCAGTGGGAGAATTGCTACTTCTCTATCTCAGCTGACTTTTCTTTATCCTTTCAGGTGTGGATTTGACCGTTTAAAGTCTAACCACTTGCCTTTCTCAAAGGCACATCATAAATATCTCTTCATCTTGGTCTATCCAAATAAGAGATTTCATGATAATCATTGCCTTTCAATAAGGCATACCATGAGCACCTCTTCACCTTGGTCTATCCAAGTAAGAGGATTCACGATATCTGATTAGGATAGTGACTTTCACTTGGCCCTGAAGACATTCTTCAGAATTTTCTAGTCAGTCTGAATATGAGAAGTATTGGCATCCAATATGCCAACTTCTCGAATAGACAACATTTTAATGATCGAAGGAAATAATGTGATTTAAGCAGATAGTTCTGATAATTCAATTATGGTCTTTTATCTTGAATTATTTCCCACTATTTTTCGACGGACTGTATAACCTTCAGGTATACAGAACGGAAGACTCCTACGGTCTTCTAGTGAGGATCAGAATCTCCAAGAATCACAGTATGACCTCGGGTAAACACATAGTATCATACCATTATCTTAGAGCAACCATCTCATGCTAATTGCAACTCTTTGCAATATCCGATCTTATTTCGGCTCCCAGGTCTTTAATGGTCCCGGGTAAACACAGTAGACCATTATACATGGTCTAAGCTTTACCATCAATACGCGACAGAGTAGAGTAAGAATGCAGCTCCCGGGCAAACGCGAGGATAGCTACACCGTTCCTCTATTCCAATCTCAAGGCATCATAATGCCATAGTGAATAGTCCTTTCATCAGATGGTGGCAGATCTCGGGTAAACACGTAGTATCTGTCATCACTGAATCAAGTTCTAAGAACTATATTGATGGAGAGCCACGCGGTACATTCTCAATGACTCGCGCTCCGGCTTAGACTTTATGTTGAATGTTTTGTTTATATTAAGTTGGTCTCATCCTAGGTGATAGTTTATAAATATATCGTATATATTTAACTATACCTAGATATTAGCAATCGATTCATAATCAATAACTAAAAGCATGCATCATCCATACATGTTCATTATGTGGTCATGGACAGCACGGTGATTAACTGGAGCCAAACAATTAATCACCAAAACTATATAACAATTATATAATTTAAACATGCAAACACATAGCTACTGGTGATCTCATCTCCTGTCGCCTTCCTGGTTGCATTTGTGGATCATCCTCGCCTCTCCTCGGTCGGCTCGATCAATTACAAATATAAAACATAATTTGAAACATTTTCAAATACAGATTAATTGCAAGAGAGAGCCTTATGGCCGAGTACAATAACAGAGGGAGATAGAATTACAATGGAATGGAGCGAGGGAGGCACACAAGCCTCATTAATTAACACTTAATTAATAAACATCACATTCCACAACAATCCACAAAATCACATACCATCACATGATATGAAATTTAACTAAGTGCATGTCCAAGACAACCACAAATTTTAACCATCCACACATGATAAAACACATCACATGAAGGCTAAAATTTTGAAAATATAATAATTTTGACTTTCTTAAAACCTGGGTTCCAATCAAAATTAGATAATTTGAATTTTCGAAAATCTTATTTTCTAACATGCAATAAATCCAATTTAAAGCATTAAACACATCAACATGCGCACACAAAGCTAAAATTAAAATTCTAAAATATTCCATGCAGTATTTAGAATAATTCTAAATTAATTAATCTAACACTTAGATTAATTTTAATTCACATTAATAACAATTATTAATGTGAAACAATCTAACATTTATAAAGAATTAAAAATTCCTAAATAATATTTATAAAAGAATTTCCAACTCAAATTATTAACCCCTTAACAACTCCTTGTTAATAAACCCCTTTATTTAAATCATATTTCTCAATAACCATTATTAAGAAATATTAATTAGAACATTTCTAATTAAATAGTCTAACAATTAGACTTAATTTAATCCTTTCAATAACTTTTATTAAAAGATTAATTATTAAGTAGATTAGATCTTCAAAATCTAATTAAGAGACCCTTGAGAATATTAATTAGTTTAATAACTATTAGTAAGCCATAATTAATCCTCAATAACTTTTACTAAGGTTAATTCTCAAGAAACAATTAACTCTTTAATTTTGGGGCGTCCTTACATAAAAACCCTCGAGGCGATTCCCTCTACGAATCATCAATGCCTCAAATTTCCTTACAAAGGACGAATTATTAAAGTTACGAGCATGTCGATCCTTGCTGCTGCTCACTCTCTGAATACCAAGCCTACCTCTTCACCTGGCCGACAACCTTTTCTGTCGGTATTACAGGTCTACCATCCAGTGGCTGATCCTTTAAAGAACGCCACTCTTACTCCTTATCCATTAAATGCCAAAAAGAGGGGGAAGTGCATGAGTACTCCTGGATGGAAAATCATGATGAAGAGTGGCTATCAGCCTGGAAAAGGTCTGGGTACACAGTTATAAGGAAGAACCACTCCCGTCAAGGACCACCGAGGGATACCTGGAAACGGCTTGGGCTATAGGCCGAGAGAAATGAAGCAGGACATTGTTCAACAGGAGGAGAATGAAGGCGGCCAGAAAGTCTGAGAGACAATGTCTACACCACATAAAGTGTTAGAATTGGGTGGCCTCAAAGCCAATCATTGTACATTCTAGTTCAAATTATTAATAAAGACAATCATTTCTTTATTTATAGTTCTCGCAAATTAACTATCGTAATGAATGTCCGTAGACAAATGTATGGGATATTGAATCATGATGAGATCATGATAGTGAGATCAATATCCTCAGTCACTTGTCTTAAACAGTTCTCGATCATAGGATATTTGAGATGGACATTAAATATCCGAAAGATCGACACAAGTTATGTCTGCTCATGTGATGAGGGTGAATGATCTCACATTCACTCGTGTGGTGACACTAAGACAAACATGTGGGTGCTCATTAGAGAATGAGTTCACCGAATAGACCCAAATAGAATTCCTGGATGGTAATTATACCTATTAGTCAACCGGGGAATTCACTCGTTGCAGTAGCACAGTTGGTCATTTGACCTGAGTCACCAATGATACCTTGTTTGTGAACCATTGTATCTTGATTCTCTGACTTGTGGACTTTAACCATTAAGTCCACGATAGTCGGTCTTTCAGATACAGTGGAAAGCTTGCGAAGGTAATTGAGTGAACAACAAGGGATCACTCACTCTTGGTATAAGATTGGAGAGAGAATGTCCTATGGATGTGTACACAGAAATCCCTGGCCAGGGTCAAATGAAAGAGATGTCTTTCTAGATATTAACTGAGTACTGGAATCCATCTGGATAATGCGAAAGAGGGTTTGACTTTAAAACCATACCCTTGCGTTATTGGG
Organism: Zantedeschia hybrid cultivar; assembly: GCA_030544215.1. Classification (NCBI taxonomy): domain Eukaryota; kingdom Viridiplantae; phylum Streptophyta; class Magnoliopsida; order Alismatales; family Araceae; genus Zantedeschia; species Zantedeschia hybrid cultivar. Next base: position 18,408,725 of record JARZZO010000005.1, read on the forward strand.
ACATTGCATGAGTGAAGGATTTTATCTATGCGGTATCTGCAGACGGAAATGTTCAATTAAAGGGAATAGTATCCCTTATATCTTCTGGGATCATGAGGTAGTGTTTGGTGTTGTTCATGATCAGAAGGCCAAGTGAATTAATCATCAGATGATAATTCACTTGTTTATTAAATTAATCATTTAACATATGATGTTTAAATGTTAATTAATAAATATTAAACTCTAGAATCAGTTCTAAGTTTAATGGGCCTGAAACCGGACTGATATATGGGCCTAGAGGGTCACACACATAAGAGTTCTCGTCAGACGGTAAGAGACGTTAAATTTCATGCTTATCGGAGTTTTTATGAAAAGCCGCAGGATAAACATGAAGATTTAATGGAGAATTATCCAAGGCCAAACTCTTGGATAATCATGAGGATTAATCTTTGTGCTTATCCTTATTTCTATATAAGGAGGGCCAAGGGGGAGGGGTAAAAAAATAGTTGGACGAATTTTACACCCCAAATTCTCTATCTCCTCTCTCTCTCTCCTTCTCTCTCTCTTGGAGTAGATCTGTCTCTCTCCGCGCTTGGTGGATTTGAGATCTGGTCGGAGCATTCAAGTTGAGGAGGAAATCGCGTCTGCAGCGGGAACTCGTGTGGATACCTCTAGAGATCGTGCGCGTGCGTGATTACCGAGTCGGAATCATCCACGGGAGATTCGAAACCCCGCAAAGGTGAAGAATCGTTCTTCCCGCAATTTTTTTTTAATGTCCGTTTTACGATCCCAGCAGCCGATACATAGGAATCGTTTTATTCTCCACTGCATTCTTGACGATTCTTTACATAAAGAAGGTCGGGACCCCTTAACATGGACTCTATACACACATTTTGTAAAGGGGCCCGTAATCAGTCATAACAACACGGTGGTCATTACTTCTTGTTTTGACCTCCATGATATATATGGAAGAGACTTGGCTAGACATTGTTCAGAACTACTAACGTACCAGTCCTTAGAGGCTCTGCGGCCTATGAAAAGGAGGAAATTCCAAGACCCTGAATGTGAATGGTACAGGTGGTTCGATTTAAGGGATCTTTATATTGCATTGAATAGACTGTTCCTTGATCCCTCTGAACCTAAGTGGCCGCTACGGATAGATGAGCTGATCGAAGGGCCTGGTGCTATTTTCGACAAGAGGATACTGCTGTCAGAGCAAACTGATGAAGGGGAGCCAGATGACCCCTTTGAAGCTGGCTATACCACGGATATGCTCTAGAGGGGGACTTATCCTTCTCATATTTTTATGCTTCACACCTTGTTCCGCACTTTACTCTTGACCCCAACTTGGTCGCGGGTCATTACTGAGGATATTCCGCGGGCTCCGCCCGTCATGATTACTCTGTCCCCACGGGACCCCATTCCACAACCTCCTCTCGATCCAGAGAAGATTTATGATTTAATCTGGGACATACTGTTGTATAATCCCCCTAATCCTTTGGCCTTGGTGCCACTTCCTCCATCTCATTCTCCTTCTATTCATCTTCATTCTTGTTTTATGTTTAATTATTTTATTGTAAAAAAAAAAAAGCCAATTTGGCAATAAATTTCTCTCAGATCCTCGTTGAGGAAACTTCTTACTTGTCCGATTGTACCTCATCGCGTGGGTCTTTCGGTCAAGATTCCCTTCTAGATCTACTCTGCCCCTCCCATCGGGAGGATTCTCCTGTACTTCCGTCTGTATCCCATAATTTTCATCCTGCTTCATCTTCATTAGGCCAGGATAGGGAGTCCAGTGAAGTTAGAAAGTCTAGTTCTAGGCAGGTTAGTCAGGTTAGGAAGTCTAGAAAGTCTAAGGGTAGACGAATTTCAGATAGATACCTCCAGGACTTAGCTGATAGATGCCTTTCTTACTCTATGATCCCTCAGCTATTAGTAAATCCAATTCAGATGCCAGAAGACTGTACAGACGATAAGCCAGTCAATGATGGTTATGGGGTATATGAGTTGATACATGAAAAAGACCCCATTGTTGAAGATGAGGAAGATGACGAGGACGCGGCTGAGGCATATGCCAGTAGAGTAAAAAGATTTGATGAACCCTCAGCTGCCGTAGAAGAGCCCACCAAAGAGATCAATTTAGGGATTGAAGACGAACCTAAGGTTGTCCTCGTTAGCAGGAATCTTTCTGAAGAGGATGAGAAGGCAATGGTACAAGTTCTTAAGGATTATAAGGACACTTTCGCCTGGAGTTATGAGGATATGCCGTGGTTGGACTCATCCTTAGTGGAACACAGGTTGACGTTAAAGGATGGAGCTAGCCCGGTCAAACAGAAGTTGAGGCGATTCCACCTACAGATAGATTTGAAGATGAAGGAAGAGGTCGACAAATTAGATAAAGCCAAATTCATTAGAGTTGTCCTCTATCCACAATGGGTGGCCAATATAGTCCCGGTTATGAAGAAAGATGGGAAGGTCAGGATTTGTATTGACTTCCGAGATTTGAACCGGGCGTGTCCTAAGGATGATTTTCCATTGCCTCACATTGATGTACTCATCGATAACACTGATGGCTATGAGACTTTATCATTTATGGATGGATTTTCAGGATACAATTAGATTAAATTGGTAGAAGAAGATCAAGAAAAGACATCATTCACTACACCTTGGGGAATACTGCTATGTCGTTATGCCATTTGGATTAAAGAATGCTGGAGCCACTTATCAGAGGGCTATGATGGCAATATTTCACGACATGATGCATATATATCTAGAAGTGTATGTGGATGACTTATTGGTAAAATCTAAGACTAAGGTTGAGCACGCCAAAGTTTTGGCAAGGGTATTAGAGAGATCAAGGGAATATCAGTTAAAGATGAACCCCAAGAAATGTGTATTCGGGGTATCCTCAGGGAAATTACTTGGGTTCATTGTCAGCAAACGGAGAATTGAGATCGATCCCAATAAGGCGAAGGCTATCAGAGAGATGCCACCTCCTAAGAACTTGAAGGAGTTGAGAGGATTAATCGGGAGGTTGCAATTTATTCGCCGTTTTGTCTCCCAGCACTCACAAAGGTGTAAGCCATTTTACGAGCTCACCAAGCCGGGAGTCAAATTCGATTGGGATGATAAGTGTCAGGAGGCATTCGATGGATTAAAGAATTATTTGGCAAGTCCTCCTATTTTGAGACCACCATCTCGAGGCAAACCATTGATACTTTACATTTCTGTCCTGGATGATGCAGTACCGTCATTAAGAGTACAATTGAACAATGAATTTTTCATTGATGAACACCGTTCATCACTCCTTGCTCAATTGGAACTCTTAGACGAGAAAAGATGGTCAGCCGCTAATCATGCAAGAGTTTACCAAAATAGATTAGCACGTTTTTATCAAAAGAAAGTCATTGAACGTAAGTTCAAAGTTGGTGAAATGGTCGTCAAAAGAATCTTTCTAAAACCTGGCGGTCCACGTTGTAAGCTCCAACCCAATTGGGAAGGGCCTTATGTTGTATCACATGCTTTTCCTGGTAACACTTACCGTTTAGTCAATGCATAAGGGGAAGAGCTGACTCACCCCTGGAATGATTTGCATCTCAAGAAATACTACCCTTAGGTTAAAGAGTCGATCAGCATGGTACGAAGACCAGTGGAATCAGAACATTTAGAAACTCAAATTCCTTTATCAGTCTGGATAATTTAATTCCAAACACATTACTGCACACACAGACACGTTTGATTCGTGAGTAACAAGAGATGTCAAGTCCTAAGGAATACCGAAAGCTTGACTGAAAGTGTAAAGTGCAAATCATTCTTTTTAAACAAAATCCTATTTTTACACTCGACCCATGATGTCGGAACGAGGGGTAGAATAGACTACCAAGAATACCCGCCATCTTAGTAGGAGGCCGTAAAAAAAAAAAGGGGGGAGATCTGTTCCAAAAGAAAAGAAAAGAAAAGAAAAGAAAAGCAAAAGACAAAAGTCAAATGTCAAATCAAAAGGCCATTACACTACAAACGTCACATCAAGGCCATGAAATGAAATAAAAGGGAATGCAAGGTCCATAAATACCCCGGAAAGAAAATGACCAAACCCCAACAGATATTAGGGTAGGAAAGGAACATCTTTTTGGGTCTCCGGAACCTTCTTGTGGGCTTTCTAAACCAATTCTTCCTTCCTTTCTAAAGAGGCGTACTCCAAACTTAAGGAACATCCTAGATTGACTAAGGATCAAATCATCAAATGGGATCACGAATGGAAACACAAATTAAAAAACAATGGGTTTAAGTTAAATTATTGAAGAACAATTTGAGAATTAAGTTAATTAATGAATATGATCTTTTGATCTGAGTACCATGCTGGTCTTTTAGTTTTAAAAAAATCCAAAAAAAGTATATACTCCAAAATCAAAAAAAAAAAAATCCTAAAATCCAAAAAAAGTACATGTTTCAAAACCCAAACAAAAATGAATATTTCAAAACAACAAAAATATTTCAATTAGTATTTGCTTATTGCATCTAGTATGCTTCATTCCTTTTATTTTCAGTGAGCATTTGCCTGCTTGTATGTTGCATTTTGCTTACAGTTCGATTACCTTTGTTGATAGAGGCTATGCCTCTTGACCCTTCTACTAAGAAAGAGATTGATCGACCATTCACTTGATCAGGCAAGGAGCTAAGCCTAAATAGATACTTAACTTGTTTGTTAAGTAATGTATAGGGTAAAGGAACGAAAGCTAAAGAGTTTACACAAATGCCAAGACACAAGGTTGAAGGCCAAAAGTTTCATGTATATATCAAAGATGTTTCTTACATGATATACAAAAGAAAGGCAAAAATACATGTAGCCCTCAAGGCTGCCTCTCTCCTGCCCCCTCATCCATTTGGCTCTGAGCCTCATCCTGGGCGTCTGGCGGTGGAGCTCTAGGAGGCGGTGGTCCCATCAGATTCGGACCAGCTTGGCCTGATGATATGGCCACACTCGCGGTGAACACACTCCCGTGCCCCCTTTCCTGCGCTCGCTGGCGGGCACGTCGGTAACGCTCCTCCACGCTGCATCGCTCGTGCTCTGCAACGCCAAGCTGGACCCGGAGAGCAGTCATCTCAGCATCCACTCGCTGCCGCTCCTGCCGCTCCCGTTCTCGGTCCTCGATAAGCATCTCCAGACGGATTTGGAGTCGTGTCAGCTCACGAGGGAGGTCGTTGCTGGAGAGGCGTGCCAGCTGCTCCTCCAGGGCTCTAATACGCGCAACATTAGCTTCGGCACGAGCAGCCGCTGTACGAGAATGCTCCAGCTCTGCCTCGGCCCTTTGAAGGGCCTCCTGAAGCTCAGCAACCTACAGAAGAAGTCGTTGTTAGTCCAAGGCAATCAAGCAATCAAAAATCAAATTCAGGAATCAAAGGGAAAGGATCAGAACTCACTCGAGCGGCACGATCCTCCTCCGCGAGAGAGGCTCGGTGGATGGCGGATGCGAGCTGGCTCTGGTGGTCAGCTAGAGCAGCCTCATGAGCGGCAGAGTAGGAGGAGGATGAGGCCCCATATGCAGGGGGAGCCGTCAGGGTATAGACGGCTCGCTGCACCAAAAGACAACCATCATAGATTAATCGTCAAAACAAATTAATTAACTAAGACATTCATTCACATTCATACATACCAGGTTGAAGAGTTCCTTCTGGACCTGCTCTAGCTGGGCCTCTGCATCATGTAGGCGGGCCCGGAGGTCAACGATGACCGCATCTCGCGTGTCCTGCATACCACACATGCATACATTCATTCACAGATATAAGATAAAAATAATAATAAAATGAAAAGACGCATAAATCATACTTACATCGAGTGGTCGGAGGAGCCGAAGCTGATTGGCGTAGTGGGCCCGGTACTGCTGGAGGTAGGTCTCGCTACTCTCCGCTCGGGACTCCACCCTGACGCCGCGGCGGTGCTAGTCCTCGTACTGTTCTGGGAACTTGGCGCGCCAATCGGTGGGGGATTGCTTGCCCCTCACGTTCCTTCCGACGCCCTCCGGGACCTCCTCATTGATCCACTCTTGGTGGAGGCCCAGCGTCCTCATCATGAGCCGCGGGCGGAGGGGCTCGATCTCGTTCAGGTAGTGCAACCACATCTTCCTGCCGAACCTCCTCTGGCCGGCCGTCACCCACGGCTGACCCTCTTCGCCCATACCAAGGTAGGGGCGCCAGATCACCTGCATACAGGTTAGATACATTCATATAAATAACTTGCATTTAATAAGGGAATAATTGCATTTAATGAACAAAATTGAACAAGTTAAGAACTCACCAGCAGCTCGGGATAGTCGAGAAACTGACGGCGGAGGGCCGTCAGTTGGTGGTGCTGGGGTGACGTGTCCACAATTGGCTGCCAACGGCAGGCCAATGGGACGGCACCGGGTTGTACTATCCGCGCTCGACCGAGCGGGAAGTAGTAGTAGCTCCAAGCCTGCATACATGAACATATAAGTTAGAAATCATCACATCATGTCACGTTGCATATCATAAACAAATAAAAGACGATTTAATACCTGGAGGAACGGCGAGAAGACGCTGATGGTGGTCTCACGGTTAGGCGTGACCGCAGACAGGTCGGCGAACAGGTGGGCCAGAAGAGCCGCACCCCACATACTCATACAGACTATATAAATCATCTAACAAATAGAGGAACCTACAATGAATGTGGTCGCTCTTCGTACCGAAGAGCAACTGACCAAAGAAAAAGACCAAAAAGACCATAAGTTGCCTATCTACCTCCTCCCCCTGACTCGGGTCACTATAGTACACAAGGGAAGATGACTCTGCTAACCTACTCCTAAACTCTTCCCGGGTCTCGTCTGATTGACGCCGGGGCTCATCTAATCCTAGGGCAGCCTCTACTTCTACCCTAGGGACCATCATGGACTCCCTGCCTAGGCTAGACACCTTTATGCCTAGCAGGGCCTCTGCCAACCCCTGGTAGTTGGGGAAAGTCACCCCACTTACCGGTCGGCCCTCTACCCTGAGGCCAGTGATCCTGGTCACATCCTCTAGGGTGGGGATCATATGTCTCCAAGGCATTAAGAAAGCCCTGCTTTCCGCATGCCACCTCTCCCGCAACGCCTACAGGATGACCAGATCGAGTCAAAACGGCTCGATCTCAAGGATCTCGCTGAACCCCATCCGGCTCAGGTGCGCCTTCTGGAAGTCCGGGAGTCCCCGGTATGCACCTATAACTAGGTCCCAACTGATCCTGGCTCTCATTGTCCCCTGCAAATGAAAACAAGGAATTCCATCAGTTAATGAACATAAAAGCAGATAAAATATTCCTGAATTGAAAGCCGCCTACCAACAGGGACGCCTATTGAAAGGCGTCAACATGTCTTGACGCAATTTGAGACCATTTTCTGGCCTAAATAAAAATTTGGAATTACGGCTGAAAGGCGTCGGACCAGGGCGACGCCGTTTGAAAGGCGTCACCTGGTCTGGACGTCGTTCAAGCCCGATTCCGGGTTCTTTCCAAGAACCCGTTTCTCCCTCCTTTTCTCACTCCATAGGGGGCTTACCATGTGGAGGTCGCCCTCCCCTCCTTCTTCCACGGCCACGGGGGTCGGAGGAGCCTCCTCCTCCTCCAAAAATGCCGCTACCTCCGCGAGTTCAGCCGGGACTATTTCTTCATCCCTCGTTGAGGTCCGACGGCGCTTCACCATCGCCTTGGCCTTGCGAGAACATTCACCGTGCTCCATGGTCTTAGAAGAGGGTTTGCAAGGGAGAAAACGAGCAAAGATCGCCGGAGAAGGAGGTGATCGCCGGAGACGCTCGAGGAGAGAGAAAATTTTGAGGAAAGTAAGGAAGAAAGGGGGGCCTTCGCAGGTTCTGTTTGAAAAGGTTGAAACGTGTCTAGGTACAGCGACGCGTTTAAGGGCGCATAAATTGAGGTGGCAACGCCAGCTATTTGAAATTGAGTAAAAGACGTTCACAGGACGACGCATTTCAGGTTACCGCCAATTCTGGTTAGAAAAGTACAAGGCATGATGATGAAAAGAGTCCACATATCAAGACGCTTTTCAGTAGATTAATCACAGAATTAATGGCGGAGTTCTGAAAAAAGTAAGAGAGAGAGTTGAAAGGCGTCTAGGATAGTGGACGCGTTTTAAGCTTAATTCAGGATTTTGAGGATTAATGGCTAATGAATTATAGTTTAAAGGCATCTTTTTGAGTGGACGCGTTTCGAATTAAGTAAACCCGAACTGTCATATTTTAAGGAAAAATCCAGTTTTTATTGTGGAAAAGTCACAGGAGGTTGAGGAGAGATTTCAAGACACAAAGGAACAATTCTTTATTCAATAGAAATTCTTTATTACATCAAGAAAAGAAAAGAAAAAGGACATTCAAGGAAGAAATTCCCGAAGTGCTAGTATGTATTCAACTTTTAATCCTCTATCTGTATTCTTAGAGGATTTTACACGATGACTAAAGTCAATGTTCCACAAAGTAGCAATGAGTTCTGTAGCTTCATAGTCTTCATCGGATTCCAAAGCACGCCTTTTGATTGGAGATGTAAGGGAGAATTCGGGGAATTCATAACGAGGCAAGTTGAGTTGAGTAAGGCATCGGTGAGGGTTGTACAACACAAGCTCAGTAGACCCGATCAATTTGAGCTCTGCACCGGATGCGCGACGTACTCAAATGGGCTTTCCAACAAGTGCAAGTGGGGAAGAGTCAAACCCGTTGGACGACATGCATCTCAGATATTCTCTCCAGTCGGCTCAAGTCTTGAGCTTTGGTACTTTGTTGATCATCCTCTCGTTGAACTTCACGATGTTGGAGATGTAGTGGATCGGGCTGTTCAAGTAGATTTGAGACGGTCTTGTTGACATCCTCGTGTGATATTCGAATTTGAAGTGTAGCTCGACCCATAAAGCAAAAAGCAGCATGCACCCATAAGGAGGTCGACCCGTGGACGCCGCAGAGTGCCCACTGTAGAGATAAGCCAGGATCGCAGCGCTGATGTGTTTTCCCTCGAAGATTGCGCATATCGCACTGACTTGATCGTCTTCAAGGATGTTGTCTTGCGCAAGAAAAAACAAAGCCCCGGCAAGGCATGTGACGAAAGCTTTCGTCACGTCTTCAGCTTCATCCTCCCTCAGATCATCGATCTCGTACAAGGTCCATTCAGCGAGCTTTGTAAGGTTGATTTCTCTATTAGTAAGGCACCCTTTTACCTCTGTGGGATCCTTCATGATCGTCGTCAACAATTGTTGACCGGTGATCCTTTCCCTCGTCAAAGCCATCTTATCCTTGATCTTTGGAAGACCCAACAAAAGCTCCACCTCCTCTAAAATGATAGTGCACTCGAATTGAGGGAAAAGAAAGGTGTGGGTTTGCGGATGCCATTGCTTAATCAAGGCACCCATGGCCGCCCAATCCATGTTTGAACTCTTGTAGTGCTTAGCATTGACCACTAAGCCTTGGAGATTCCACTTGGAGATAAAAGTTTGCATAGAGAGTTTGACACTCTTAGCAAGTTTGCGAATCCAAGGAAGGGAGGTGAATTTCCTTGGACCGGGAAAGATAGGGTATGTCTGGAGAATAGAAGAAATGATCAATTGAAGAACTTGAAAAAGGACATGAAGAACATGGGGGAAAAGGAGGAAATTAAAGAAGAAGGAAAGATAATTCAACTTACTTGGAGGTTGGGATCCCTTCCGATTAGATGATTCTCTACTTCGGAGAGCTTCTCTAGCGTCCTTCTCATCCTTTTGCTCGAAGAACTCATCTTATTTTCGAGTTTCTTCCTTCTTAAAGCCTTGAAACCTTAAAAACCTTGGAAATCCTTTGAACCTTGAAGAAAAACTCTAGCTTGGATCTCTAGATTGTGGTAGGATTGCTTTGAAACAAGTTAATGGTGTTTATATAGAAGGAATTGCGATCTTAGGAAGGCTTTTCTGAATTGGAAAAGGAATAGGCATGGGAAGAGTTGGAATCCAAGTAGAGAACAGCCAGAACTTGTTTCTGCGACTGAAAAAGCGTCGTGGAACATGGACGCATTTTAGATGGGTAAAGGGCGTCGGTGCGACACGACGCATTTCAAGCTTTTTGTCATTTACCCAAAATTCCATATTTTGATGCTTAATTAAACACTTGTTTGAAATTACTAATGATTTTTAAGTGCAGGAAAATCAGAAAAATTCAAATGAACCTGAAAATCTCAAGAAGATCCCACTGTGGTAATTTATGAGTCTTGACCGTGGCTAAAAAGACGGTTATCTCTACCCTTGTACTATTTCATGTAATTCATTTGCATAATCTCATTACTATATGTTAAATATTTATTAGAGTACATCAAGGACCTTGTGGTTTTGATGAAACTGGAATTTGAGTTCCCCTACAACAAAAACGGTGATAATTCCAGAGAATTCTTAATTGCACGGATAGGCCGTTTGATTGTTAATTAGTGAGGACGGTGCGTGGATAAACGAGCTTCGGCTTATCACTGAATTATAAGAATTGGTATCTTGACTCATTAATAACAATTTAACAATATTATCCTTGATTAATTTATATTTCATTTGACTTTATATTTTTCTTTTAGCCCAGCATGCATCATGTAGGACTTTGAAATCACTGTGATAAGAATTAATTACTGATTAAGTTTCAGACCATTAATCAAATAATTCCCAACATAATATGAAATATTTCATTCTGAATTGAGTACTTTGATTATCTTTAAGGTTCGTTTGAAGATATCCTTGGAATTCTATCATTTCTTATACTCTTTATCCAACATTTCTTGTTTTTTTTTAAGATCCATCATAGTTGCAACGCGTCCACATTGGCTGGCAATCGCTCCCCATGATGAAACCTGCAGTGTCTATGACCTGGGGTACTTCCCACTCCGTGGAGGTTGATCGACCTTATTTTATTTCATTGTCTACCTCATCCAGACATAATTAATTCCATTGATCCCTTTGAGCTATCTTCATTGATGATTTTGAGAAAAATTCCAATCATGTGATGTTAAGAGCGTGTCTCATCACACCTTGGCATCACCTTTTCAGTACATTCCATTTCATTTCATTCACATGCAAAGACGATGCCAAGGTGAGGCAGCTGTAGACACGCTAATTTTGACATCATTTTGAGTAAATTTCATATCATATAATAATGTCTCAGAATGGTCTGATATTTAATTATTGGTTAATTTTTATTAACTTTTTTTGAATTAATTATCTAAATAGTATCAGGTCAAACATACATGATTTAAGTTAATCAATTAAATTAATTTTAACTCAAATTTTAATTAAAATATGAAGAAGTCTAAAAGACGTCGACATTAGTAGACGCCATTTAGAGTTTATTCTTATTTTGATATTTAAATTTGGATTTTAATTAATTAATTAATTACCTAAAAGACGTCTGCTAGACACGACGCAATTTAGGTCTCCTAAGTTGTTTCTATCTCTTTCCGGATGTTTATCCTTATCTTAATTAGTATGAAAGGCGTCCTGAGAGGGCGACGCGTTTTATCTAATTACAGATAAAGATAAACTTTTCCCGGATGTTTATCCTTATCATAATCAGTCTGAAAGACGTCTTCCATTGGCGATGCGTTTTAGACTAATTACAGATAATGATGAATTAATCTGTGTTTATCTATTTGTTAAGATGGATAACCTTCAAAAATTTGTTCATGTAAATCCGCAGATGTAAAAGTCTATAAATACCCAGCCTCTTGGTCAAGTGACAGTTAGTGATTGTGAGTGATTGTGGCGACAGTGATAGTGATGTTGATGCAAGTGATCTAAGTGATAGTGAGAGTGACAATAGTGATAATTGGCGACGACGTCCAAATGCTGAAGGAGCGAAGTGCTGCTTCCAGGAGTCGGCATCCTTTCTTCATTCGCTCTTCGTCTATTCAAGATTCTTTCAAGACCATGGCTTTCCAGGGGCCACCCAACTTAGCTTTAAATTAATTTCTACATATTTCTCACATTTTTCATCACATTAGTCTCACATTTTCATCACATCACTCCATGCAACACACACACACACTAGTATTATTTTTCAAACCTATTTGTTAAATGGGTTTAAAAAGACCACTCAACAAGTGAGTTCATCTGTCTAGTTGCATGTTTAAATTTTCTTTTGGAATGGATACTACTTCTGCCTGAGTTCTCATTGTCTTTCATTTCTTTCTATTTTCTTACAAGGTACAAAGGAGAATCAAGAAGAAGGAATCAATAGCGAACAACAAGGAATCTGGATGATCCTCAAACCTCAATAATCAAAGCAAGAACAAAGATAGAAATGGCTCTCTTTCTTCAGCCAGCTGAAGGAGGAGAACCAAGAACTCAACATCCAAACAGGTAGGCGATCAAATCTTTCTTTTGGAACTTTTTAGTCAAAAGTTTCTGGCGATCACATCACCTAGTTTCTTTTTAATAGGTTTATTTTTCACTTAAACAATATAATTTTCATGATAATCACACACCCATTTTGAGCACTCACAACACTTACACATGCCCATTTCTTTTCCAATAATTTTGATGTAACTCCAGCATGTGTATTATTTGTGAAGTCCCATGGGATAACTGCTCATGACAGTTGAGCATAAGATTTATCTTATGATTTACAAAGGATACAATTATAAGAAGTATATGTAATTGTGCTGAAATCAAAAAGCATTTTGCCGAATGAAAAAGTTTATTTGATACCTGAAAAAAACATAAAAGACAAGCACCTTCACCTGTACTAGATTGATTTCTCTTCTGTCAAATGGAAAACAGGTGGCAAATAAAGTACAAGAGCTTAACCTTGTTGTGTCTTATATCCTCAATTTGTTTTTGAGGTATTGTATAATTGGAAACTAAAAACTAAAGGGATTCTGAGTTCAATTTTTTGCATTAAAACTATAGATTAAAATTGATTTTTATAGTCAAAGAGTCCTTACTGCAATGAAGGTTGGTGGAGGTAAAAAATCTGTTACTGATCATGGTAATGTGATAGTGCAGAGAGGGTTCCTTGAGTATCTTGCTAAACCCTTTTGAAATAAAAATCACAAATTCATGGGGCTTTTGTATTTCTTTCTTTCTTCCTCTTGGATTCCTATTTATCTTTTGATGATTTTCCTAGAATCTTGTAAAATTGGCTGGATATAGATTTTAGTATTTGCTGAGGGGGTCGATTTCAAAGCTATTTCTTTTATTAGATAAATTAAACAGTATAGAAGAATTAAAACATGCATGCATTAACATAGTAGATATATAATTAGACATGGATTCATAGAGTAGACATAACGTAATATACTTTAACTAGACATAGATAAATTACAATGGATAGCTATAGCCAGCAGATATTGCACATTAGCAGAGTAGACAAAATGCATGGATTCACCTAAACTAAAGACATGGATTCACATATCATCCATCCAAAACTAAGCGTGGATATTAGGTTGATAAATTAAAATAGTATTATACACCTAAACTAGGTACATATATTAGGTAGATAAATCTGATAAGCTAAACTAGGAATAAATTAAGAGAGTAGATAAATTATAATATACATATAGTAGACATAGATAAATTACAATAGATCGCTAAATAGACAGAGCATAATACATGTATTACAAGAGATAGCTACACATGGGGTTATTTAATCAATACATACATATGGATCCATACTCATGGATTCATAGAATGGACATTACACATAGACACATAGATTCAAAGGTACCCAAATTGCTTATAGGCATGGGTTTAGAGGCCTGGATTCACAATGTGGATAACATACAAGTCCACCAAATATCCTATTAAACCAGATATGAGGTAGATAAAATAAAATAGGCATGCATTAACACAATAGACATATATCATATATGGATTCATAGAGTAGACAAAGCATAATACACCTAAACTAGGCATAGAAAAATTACAATAGACAACTATAGATGAGGCTATTAAGACAGATATTACACATGGATTCATAGACTAGGCATTATATATGGACACAGATTCAAAAGTATCCAAATTGCAATAGGCATAGATTCATTGACTGGACATTACACACAGACACATGGATTCAAAGGTACCTAGATTGCAATAGGCATAGATTCATAGGCCTGGATTCATAGTGTGGACATTACACATGACCAACAAATACATACTCCCATAATCACATGCCATTATAAAATAAGAATATTAAAACATGGCATTACAATAGAGACATGACAGTAAAGACGTAGTACATGGGCATAAGACCCAACAATAGTATCCTGAGGCATCACAGTAGAGACGAACTACATGCCCAAAAATTTAGCATATGAAAGATCCAATGATTCCAGAGTGGTCGGGTTAGGGTGAGGTGAGAATGCTCAAACCTGGAAGGGAGAAGACATCCATAGGAAGGTTCAGAGCCACTGCAAAAAAGAACAACCCCGAAGCCACCAACTCAGAAGACTCAGAGCCAGTGCTAGGGAATCGAGCAACGCCTCCAACAACGGAAACCAGCAAAGAACCACTGCGGCACCTCCAAACCCCTTCTTAGCAAATGAGGAAGAGTGTGCGAACTCAAAACATGTGTTCATCACAATGAGAACATGCATAAATATGATGGGTCGCCGAAGAGGAGATAGATCATGGTTAATGGGAAGACCTACGGAAAAAGGATTAGGACACTAGTGAACAGAGAGGGTGGGGGGGAAGCGCCGCGGCTGTCTGGATCATCCCAAGGAAGTGCCACCGTGTCGGATCGAGGGGGGCGCAGTGGGCTTCATCATCATCAGAGGGAGTGCAGCAACCATAGGCAACACATGGAGGCTAGCAAGCGACATCCATCATCGCCAGCCTTCGAAACAAGAAGATCGACAGTATGTTCACATGCGCAGGCTTTGCATCAAGGCGTACAGAGGAATCCAAGGGAGGGCTAGCTCAATCGAAGGTTGAAGAGAGGTGATGGGGATAGGGCTAGCTCAAGCGCAGACACGGCATCACTGTGAACATGGGTGGGGAACATGGGAAACTGGGATAGGCTGCTAAGCGGGGAAGAGGACACAGACGTAATCGTAGCAGGCTGCGAGGAGGAGAGGAGGAAGACGATGGGGAAGGGGAAGGGGAAAGCAGATACCTCGTCAGGGCAGGCCCGCACAAGCCCATGTGAGCATCAAAATGGGGGTTGGGGATATCCGAGCCAAAGAGGTGGAATCGAACGCAGGGCTTAACACAAGGTTAACATGATTCTATCTCAAGATAAACCGAGATATGAGATCTTGAGAACCAAAGCAAAAAACGGGACAGCTTAAAGATATCCTGAAGATAAAAAGGAGATAACCCTCAAGCAAAGTGGGGCTTAGGTTTAGATTGAACTCAACCAGTGCAGAGAGAGAGAGGAAAATAATCTTTCATAAAAATCTCTCCTAGATAATGAAAAAAGCAAGAGTTTTTTGGAACCCTGTCCCTCTCTGCTGGTACGGTGTGGTGCTGGGCCTAAGAGTCTAGCTCGGGCCAGGATTCGTCTCCTTTCTTTTTGTACAACGTGATCCAGTACCCGGGAATCTTGTACTGGTTCAGCTTAGAAATTTTGCGCAAGCCCATTGAGATATATAGGATGGCTGGCTACCTAATGGCTTCCATATCTTTGTCCGATGCCGACAAACGCGCAGTACGTAGTCGTCTGCGTGAAGGTGGGGAATTTAAGAAGCCTAATTGTCCGTAGTATGCGGCTTCGCAAGAGCAAGAGCTATCCATATATGAGTACGGAGAGCATGCAGTGAGGAAAAGATGAACGGTTCCTGGAATCCACCAACGACTAATTCGTGGTTCCGTGGCTCTCTCCACCTGCAAAAGTTGAGGAGGAGGAGGAGGAGTCCTTCCATGCCGTGCCCTTGTCAGAAGGGAAGTCTGGGTGGATAAGCATGGCCGGGTCCGGTCGCCAGCACACGGCAAAGGAGAGATGAATGAGCCGTCGAACACCTCCCCTTTTCCCGGTCTCGACACGCCTGCAGCTACCCGCCGTGCACGCCACCATGTGGGGGGCCGAAACGTTGGAACGAAATGCTAGGTCCTCGTCGACAAACGCCGTACGCGTCGACAGCTCCTCATGGGCAGCTGTCGGTGGGGCAGAGAAGACCTTCCCGAGCTCAGAAAGGGTCCCCCGCATCGCAATCTGAAATGTTGACCCGCCGACACGGGCGAGGGGGAGCTCCCGCGTGCACATGCCGTCCGGTGGTCCTACAGAGCGTGTGATGTTGACACGGAACGGCTGCTGCGAAACCTGCCGGGTGGCGAGAGCGCACCATCGCCAGATGGACGTGGTAACAGTGTGGGCTGCCATCTCCGGCCGTGGGGGTGAGGCGTGCCGCAGTCCCAGGCCCCGGCGGACGCGCAGTGCCCGCGGGTCCGCAGCCCCCAGCCTTGTGGGCCTTGCTGCTGCTCGTCCCGGGGCAGGGATGACGGAAGAATCTAGAGCGTACAGACTTTATAGTATATTAGTACGCGCATGGGTGATGGACATGTCACTGTGTGGCACGTTCGTGTCTAGGATTCCCTTGCTGCTGCAAAGTTTGCTACTTAATTAATTACCATGGAAATATGTGAGGTATCAGAAGAACCACTCTTGACTTATGTGAGTTAGGACATATTAGTGAAATTGATCAAAAAATGAAGTTTATAAGATCTCATCTCTCTAATCCATAATTAGTGAAATCCCCGACCATGATTGGGTACGCCTCTGCGTTGTCCACGTTGCAGCTACTTACATTACTGCATGCCTTGACCTAGGAGGAACGATGAAGGGGAGCATGTGACGCGTCCCCTCCTAGTGACTCCTTTTGCTGAAACAATAATTTGGCCAGACGTGTCATGACACAGGCCCAGTCCACCAAGGTTGTTGCAGGAGACCAGCCGAACGTGGCAGTGGTGCTAGCTGCATTATTGAGATGGGCCTGGGCTGGCCACCCTGGGGTCGACCTCGCTTAATCAAGTCCACGACGTTGTGTGTCGGAATCTGCAAGGCTTGGTGGGGCATATCCTGGTCCCACGTAGGACACAGATGGGAGATTAAAAGATCCAAAAAGGAATGCCTGGTTGCTGTCGCCCCCTACTGTGTTGACACATATGCACGTTTAATTAAATTGCTGATCCCCATATCATGTTGCAGCTTCTTTTATGCAATATATCCCGTTTTCTGCCTAATCTACTTTAGGCGCATGAAATGAACTCCGATCGAAAAGATTAGACTAAGCCAGCGAGAGTGTCACTAATTAATGTTCCTAAATGATATTTGATTTGACGTAAAATCTTATAAAATGTTGGAAGACTTACCATATTTCAGTAAGATACAAAGTGTGGTACCTGTTCTACGGTACTTTATGGCATTTTATGTTAAACCAAAGGACGCATACATGTTGTGGATTTGCCAAGATTAATGCTTTTTTTTTCCCACTTCCAAAGATTGAGGCATCCGATCTACCGAACTGATGGAGGCACATGACTCTTGACTTGGGAAGTAATCTTTGACACAGGAAAATAAAGCAGGATACCGAGATGAAGTAAATTATACATGCTTCATCGGCATTAATTCGCATCCCATTCATTCAGAATCTGTTGGATAGTACATCTTGCAGTGGAAATGAAAAGATATATGGTGGTGGGTGTGGTACATCAACAGCTCTTGTACTCATACAAGCCGTGTGGTAAAGATCCCTTTTTCTTGTTTTCACTGTTCCCCTCTAACAAAGTAGCAATTAAGAAATATGAAGGTACTTAATTAACGTGAATAGCTTTCTATGATGCTAATATATATATATATATATATATATATATAGAGGAATGTTATGGTGCAATGTACTGTAACAGTGTGCAACCAAGTTGCACGCTTTGTTTTCGACTCATTCTTTATATTAAAAAAATAAATAAAATTCATCATAAAATTTTAAATATTCAATAATCTTTTTAGAGTTGTTTTAATCTTCTGAAACTTTATTTTCACCATCCGATCATAGTTCTATCTTAAAACTCAATCTTAGTTGTTCATCGGATACATGTAAGTTTTAATTTCTAAAAATTATGAAAAAATAATTAAGAAATAAAAAATTAATCAGATTACCCTTCGGATTGTTTCAATTTCTTGGAATTATAGTATTCATCACCATCCAACTCGCACAAAATTTGATGGCTACAATCAATTATGATACGATAAAATAGTGAAATTTAAACTCTAAAGAGTGAAAATTATCTTACGAGAGTCATTGGATATTTAAAATTCTATAATAATTTTAATTTTAATTTTCAACATGAGAGTAGAGTCAAAACATACTGTGCAACCAAGTTGCACAGATAGCCTTGGTTGCTTATATATATATATATATACACACACACATATGAGCTTTGGACTCATCTAACTTAGATGTGTCCTCTTCGAAACTGTTTCTTCTCCATCATTAAAAAATCATAATTTTTTTAAAAATAATCAAATACCTCTCTCTAGGCTGGTTTCCATGCTTTGAGATTGATTTTTTACCGTTGTATTAAAAAGCTCAACCGTAACCATACCATCAAGTGCATCAGTCAAAATTAAAGTATGAGGAGATGGGATCAACCCCAAGGGTTCATTTAACGAACTTCTTATTTTTTGACTTATATTCAGTATTTTTAAGCATTATTTTTTGATACATACCTAGTTGGATGGGTCCGATGAATTTTCAAGATTGGACGGTAAAAATTAAAGCCCCAAATATGAGAACAACCCTAACGGGATTATCTAAATATTAAAAAATTATTGATGATTTTTAATATCTTTTTTAAATATAAGGAGAAAAAGATTTCAAGGGGGAACTCATCTAAGTTAGATGAACCTCGAGACTCAAATACCTTCTTACAGTTGTTCCATCCTTGGGACTTTAATGTTCACCGCTCTATTGTTGAAATTATCAATTGTAGTTGTTCGATCTAGTGAGCGCAAAAAATGTTGAAATAGTAGTAAAAAAGTTAGTAGATTAACCCTTAAAATTGATCCCATCCATAAGACTTTAATGTTCATTGTCTGATTGTAGAAATAATCAATCATATCCATTCAATCGAGTGAGCACCAAAAATGTTGAAAAAAAATGATAAAAATAATTAGCAGATTAACATTTAAGATTGGTCCCATCTCTTGGGATTTTATTTTAACCTCTAATTAAGACAACACTTGATTGGATGTCTATCATTCAGTTTTTTGACGAGACAGTGAAATTAAGCTTCAAAGAGTGGGAATCAACTAAAGGGGATATTTGAATATTTGAAATTTTTTGACGATTTTTATTTTTATTTTTAACGTTGGAAGGGTTTAAGGTTTAGGATTTATATATATACTCACGTATACCACCGATCAGACGACACAAGAATATTGTATAGTCTTACATAAGGTGAAATAGAACTTAAAACCTTTGTGATCGACGGCAGTAGCAACTACACTACAATTAAGTATTTCAACATGTATTACTGACATAAATATAGAGGAGAGTTTTATTATCACTGATGATAAAAGAAAAATGATCTCACTTATTTAAAAAAATATTTTCTATGAATAAGTAATAAAATGCGACATCACTCTAATAGAAAAGGAAAATACTTTTGAGTAATACTTGCTGCAATGTAATGTATTACAATAAGTTGAGTCATCTTGCAATATAAGATATCATAGGTCCATGTATGTGGACAGTACATGGTTGGACAACTTTTTTGTCGATGGCCTAACATGAATTTAATGTGCCTACAAATTTTCGTAAGTAATAAATGTACGTAGACATGACAAATAATACTTTATGAGAATGACAAATAGATTTATAATTTACGTACATTTGTCACATCCAAAGATCCATAGGCCCAATGATAACTGTACATTTTTACGTATCAAAGAGATGAAATTCATGTATTACACTCCTGACTTTTATGTAAAATCACATGAAATGATAGAGAATTTAGTCTTCTTTTCCAGTGATATTAATTTTATAAAATTCTGAGTAAATGCATCGGCATTTTATGTGAAGAAACCGAGTGTCTATACATTTATGCAAATTTCAATATTTATAGGAGTTTAATTATAGTTTTTGTATACAAGGGCATAATGGAAACATGAAAACTTCCTTGGGCATGTAAATAAAAATTTTTATTCATAGTTGTGCAATTTTTATAGTCTATATACACAATGTTACATTTTGCAGGGACTAAACTGCAAATTTTCATGTGCCGAGACATTCTAGAGATTGTGTCTACCATGAGGGGATGCCCTAGGACGTACCCATTAGATCTAAACCTCTTCCACCAGCCGCCTTCCTCCTATTACACAAGATAAGAAAAAGGGGATTTGAATTTGAAAACCCACAAATCAAGGAGAAGATAAAGCAAATGATTTTCTTGAAAGAAAAGAAGACAAGAAAAGAAAGAGTCCAACCAGCCCTATTCCCAGCAGTGTCTGCTCCCCCCACTCTCATCTCATTCTTCTCCTCACCATCATTTAATCTCCACCCTCCGTCCACCATCAATTGATCTTGGCCATTCATTTTTCTCCATTTTGAAATCCTCCAATATAAAATCTCCAAAGGGGCAGCCACGTTTGGTATCCATCCCTCTCTTTCTTTCTTCCTCTTTCTACTACAGTACTTGCAGGTATTATAGCAGCTACAGTGACGCGGGTACTGTAGCAACCCCCCTCTCTCTAGCTTTCATTCTCTCTCTCTCTCTACATCTCTCTTAATACAATGACTACTATGGGTTGGAGGTGGACTCGAGGCACTGCAACTAACTACTAAAAAGAGTCCCATGGATATGTGCGAAGGTCTGCGGTGGTTGCAAATATTAGTTTTCTTTCTTTAGCTTCTCTCTTTCTCCCTTATTTTTTGAGTTATCTACGTTACATAGTATTTTGAATATTTTCTGTAAAAGTTATCTTCTGAGAGTTATATTATTTTTTCATTTTCAATCTCTTTGTAAAATTTCATGAAGTTCTGATGTCATTTGACAATAGTTTGTTTGAAAAAAATAGATTTTTCTTTATTTTTTTCTTCTACAACTCTTTTTTTTTTGTTGACATCACTTAAATTTTGTACTCTTTTATTATTTACTATTTTTTAGATAGTCTTAGTTCAAAAGATGTTCTAAGTTTGCTCATTTAGGGGTGTTCCTTTTATGAGTTAGAAGTGAGTTAAATCTTCGTCTAATCTTCGTTTATCATTTAATATTGTTCTAGGGTCATTTGCTCATTATTTTCAACATTAAAGATCAAATATTTTTGAACTTAAAATTAAATTTCAATTTATTTCATATTTTTTATTATAAAAACTATAACGACCTGCCACCTTATAATCGGGGATCCGATTACTAAATGGGTACCAAATCATTAAAATTTGGAGTCAAACTAAGATCTCGATAAGTCTGAAAAATAAATGATAAATTAAGCTAAACATTTCACATCACATCAAATTATAAAGGAAGTGCATGAATTAAAAATTATTATAATTCGACTCGACTCAACAAATAATTACATATTCTAACTGAAAAGAAATAATTAAACGTATAGGCTTGAAAAAGAAATAACAACTACATCTGGACATACCCTGAAACCGTGGCTGCTGGCGCGCAACTCAAGACGAAACCCTCCACGCTGCACCTGTCTGAAACCCTCACCTAAAAACTGTAGGGGTGAGTCTCATCGAAATGGACTCAGTAGGGATCCTCCGATCCCTACCACCCACTCACGCACTTACAAGTGCAACAATACGAATAGGCAATTAAATAAGTAAAACAGTAAACACAGTTCTCAAAGTCCGATATGAAACACATGCATTCGAGGATGCAACAGGCATAGCTCTAAAACCACTCGACTCAACACCAGAGTCTACAACCAGCGTTCCTACGAAACACACAAACCACGTAGCCGAACGTGAAAAAACACCGACCCGCTGGGACGGAGTAGCAACCCCTCGGATAGCACACTGGCTACTCCGGCCTGTCTAGCTCCTGGTGGTTCTGTCTCCTCCCAGCCACGAGTGACACTCTGTAGTGTACCACTCCCACACCAGTACTAGTTATACCCCGGGGTACACCAGGTGACCCTCTCTCACTAGGCGTCATCCCACCACTCTCACACCGGCACTAGGTGTTAGTCTTAGGTGGCCTACAAGCCAATATGACTTTGTAATCTCGTTCATTTTATTAATATAATGGCAATATTTCATTATGTGTAAATTCGTATTATCGTCTCATAATGAAGTCCATGAATATATGCTATAGTGATCAGATTATGATGAGATCATACTAGTGAGACTGATCACTTAAACATACATATTCTTACTAGTTTCTAGTCGGAGGATATCTAAGAAGGACATCGGATATCCGGTTAGACTAGTACAGATTACTCCCGCTCATAAGATGAGGGTGACTGATCTCATAAGTCACTTGTGTGGAGACACTAAGGCGAAACTGTAGGTGCTCATTAGAGAATGAGTTCACAGAACTGATCCGACTGAATCTCTGGATGGTATTGTACCTCACTGTCAACCAGCTTGATTCTATTGTCGCAATTGCATGGATGGTCCTCAGACCTGAGACACCAAGGACACCTTGTCGGTGGACTTTTGTGCTTTGACCTTGGTTTATGAATCTCTAACCACATGATTCTAAACAGCCAACGATCGGATACTGCGGAATACCGTCGAAGGAAATTGAATGTCAAAAAGGAATCATTCGCTCTCGGTACTTACAGAGAAAATGCTCTAGGAAGGATGTTCGGAAGTCCCTAGCCAGGGCGGACGATAATATCGGGAAAAGGGTATTCCGATATTATACGGCAGCATCCGATCCAAGTGAATCAACTGGTTAGGGTTTGACAGTACACCATATCCTGAGTTGAGTCGAGAGTATTGTACGAATGAAGGGCTATATCCACGCGATAACTATCGGCGGAAAGGTTCCAAGAATGGGTTACTTAACCCTGATACCTTCCAGGTTCACGCGGTGTTGCTTGGCACCCAACGTGATCGGAGGTCCGACCGAATTCAATGTGCGACATTGATTTGGTTGATTAATTAATTAATATGAGTTATTAATTGATTAATCAGGCCATTGAGGAGTCACTGGACTTATTAGGCTATTAACCGGACTGGTTATTGGGCCTAGAGGGTTACACGGAAATGATTATCAAGGCGATGGATAAATAAGTGGGTTTTATATTAACCAGAGATTTTTATGAAAAATCACGCGGTTAGTATAAAATGTAGCGAACGGGTTGAGCAGGCCAAGCTGCTGCTAACCCTAGCAAACCCCTCTTCTATTTCTCTCTCTCTCTAGTGCCCCGGAAGAATCGGGATCCCCGGATCTACTCCGCCGCCTCTCCGACTCTCGTTCGACGGAAAAATCGTCTGCGCGTTGCGGCGATAATTGCGGCGAACGGCGGAGACTTTGTGGGCTGCGAAGAACGAGGAACGTGAGGATATCCGTCGCGAGGAGGATCGCGTGAACTCCGCTAGAGGCCGGGCGCTTGCACGACTTTTGGTGTCACACCGACGGAACCGAATGGTTGCGAATTCGAATCCGCACACGGTAAGATTCGATAATCCGATTATTGGGATTTTAGATTTTTCGAAACGGGAACGGATCTCTGTTTTTATTTTATTTCCGCTGCATGGGAGATCCGGAGAAATCGCGAGAAACCAATACTTTGTTAGTCCCACACCGACACAAGGTGTCAAACGCTAACAACTGTCACTCTAGGTGTACGATCGCACAAAATACAACACCGTGCAATCCGGTCACATGAAAACCCTCGTCTTTAAAGTACGATTTTGAACATGCATGTAACCGAGTTATTTAATAATGTATACACATGTTAATTGCATGAATTAATGGGGTTCTGTCTTGAATCACGTCGCCCGTGGCCGACGTCATTCAAGACCCTTGAACTGGTTTAGTTTTCTCACCGGCGTTGGGACCCGGGGATACTGGCCTGAATGGCTTCGTCCATGGTTGACGTCGTTCAGTTCTTTATCCTACACTGGCCTCGGGATCCGAGAAAATGGGTCGTTAAATCACGTCGACTATGGTCGACACCATTTTTAATGGCGTTACCTGGTCTCGACGCCATTCAACATCCGAAACTGAGCTTATCCGGTCTCCACCGTACCAAAATCGAGGGTTCCTCTTCTCCCCTAAAACACACAAAAACGTAAAAGAGACAAGGGGAGAAATCCAATAACCAATTTAACATCCAAAATCCCATTTCATAAAAATGCCTATTTCCACTAAAAAGCTCTTTAAAACATGCTTTCTACCCAAAATTTCCCATACACATCGCATGCTTCAAAGTGGGAAAATCATGTTTTTAAACGAAACACAACGAGGATCATCACCCTTCTTGTTACTTGAACTCCTCCTAGCTCCAAGCCACCGCCGGTACCACCGTGGACGTCGTTACTCCACCGGGACGTCGGCCGCCGTCCGGAGAGTAATATGTCGTGGAGGAGATGGTGGTGGTAGTGGTGAGGGGTAGGAGGTTGATGGAGTGGAGGAAGAAGAGGAATGGGGAGAGGAAATGAAGGAGAAGGGGAAACGGAGCTGTTCGGAGAGAGGGAAGAGAGAGAGTGAGAAGGAAAGAAATGAGAGAAGTCTCGAGCGTCAAACCGAAATAGGCTAAATCGCGTTGTTTTTAGACGACGCTATTCAAACGACGGGTCGGGGTCGTACACTGGCAGATCTCTGAATGGTGTCGGTCATGCAAGATGTCTTTCAGATGATCACACTGGGGCCGTACACTTGCACTCCAACGCTCGCCTGCGTGGCACCCCCGCATAGGTCCTAAATGACGTCCCACTAGGCCGACGCCGTTCAAAATCACGTCTCGCAACATCGACGCGATAAAGAGCCCATGCCCCCGGCCCACAAGAGCCCAAACCAAGGGGTCTGATATCGAACCTGACTCGATAACCGGATTCGAAACTTCAATCCTTACAAAAACTCTAAAAATATTATCTCTCTCTAAAGTTTTCAAAACTTAAATGAAACCTCTTTGTGGATTTGACCCGTTTTTGCCATCTATACTACGTACCATTTTTGTTGCGAGTCCAGTATTAAGATTGGTGTCTTCGAGTGTTAAACGACGCATTTCTAAGCACATCACCCATTAGATGTTTGTCAAGTCATTTATGAGGGAGTAATGCTGTTGCACTGAGGTTCAGTACAGCAAGTTGAAGCTCAGTGTAGCAAGTTGAGTCATCTAGTAATGCAAGATATCATTGGTTCTGTAATGCCTCTAGGTGATCCGGTTCAATCATGTCAGCCTACAACAAACCAATTAGGTGGGTGCAATAGTGGGAACAACCCTCACATAATGAATAATAGTAGTGGGTACCAGCATAAGACAAGATATAGAAAATAACTCAACCTTCATAGCCACAAAAAAATACTACTAAATATTAATTAACTGAGATAACAACTACTACATTGTCGAGGATTTCTATAAGTTCAAATAAATCAAAAGTACATCTCATATTTAGGAATAAACTAACCTATACATCTCTTGCTAGCCTATCAATTTGAAAATGGACAATTAATAACCTAATATAGGTAACTGCAAATTTATGATCAAGTCTCCCATTCCTCGGGTTCAGCCTCAACTTCATGGTCCTCTGAAAAGGGTTAGTGAGCAAAGGTGAGTCACATAGAACTCAGTAAGCTTAGAATTCCACAACAACATAGGTTTTCAGATGCTATAACATAAAAAAACTTTGCATACTAATCATCTAGACACATAGACCAAACATAACATATAAATTGCATTCTTCATCCTAACATGGTTTTTTAACTATTGCAACATGACCACATAAATAACATGCATGAACTAAACATGCTTACTTCCATGAAATCAGAATATGGACAGGATATAAACATCTTAAACATAAGGATTTATAGTACTTAAGTATGGATCTTTCATTATAGATTAACATGAAAGAAACATATAACTATCTACCATCATTCTAGCATTACTTGAACATCTTTATACATGCATATGAACATAAACTTCCAGCATTTAATAGGACATGATTTCATGCATTAAAATCTAAAACTTAACATCATCTTGGCATTTAAACATATGATCACATATATCATATCATTATGCTTTAAGATAGGACAAGCAACTATACAATGACATAGAGGTAACTTCTTCATCTTCTTTAACTAGTGGTAATGGCAAACCCACTAGATCTTCGGCTATGTTGTTGTGGGACATTCTCAGATCCCACTTGAATAGCATGTAAAGTTACTCAGAGAATTTAACCCATTGTCTCGGGTATTATTCTTAAGACCCTAGCCATTAGCCGAGTGAATGAGGAAATCTAGAGGTGGGCCCCATAGAATTAAGAAATGGCTCCTGTTACGTAGCATTTTGATCATGAAGGAATCAAGAGATGGCCCCCACAATATAGTACTTTAGTTTACGTGGCATTTATGGTCCACATCACCGACTTGGTGCATCTACTTAGCATCTTAATTACTTCAATTAACATCATACATACAAATATGTTTAATGCAGAACTTGCTTTAATACAACAATGGATAGTTATGACATGAAGTTAAACAAAGGAATAGGTCAAATTCAATGGTTTAATTATTCTTCTGAATTGCATCAGGGATAGGTGACATAATTTTTAAATCGCATCTGCCTCCCTTCATGCCTTTTAGTAAGTTAATCATTTTTTTAGTTTTCTTTAAAACATGATTAACTTTGAAAACAGTGAGCATGCATGTAAAGTTATGAATCTAAACATTGTATAAATAGGTGCATCACAGTCTCAACATGATAATGAATATTTACAAAAAATAAATAAGATTTTCATAACATGATGACACGAAATTCTACATATTAAAACATTAAGCATGCTTTTTCTACAAAAAATATTATTGTCATGATATCTAAAATTTAAGCATAAAACAAACTTGTCCAACATGCGCGATTAACCACTACAGAACTGTAATATCATATTATATGGATTAGATCATTGATTAAACATAAAAATAAATATAGGTATTCTCTGGCTACGTGAATCGTGGCATATATGGTTGACGTGATTAACAAATTGCGTCACCTTGCATGAACGCATTTCACCGCCATATGTAGGTTTCCAAAAAACCAAAAGAGAAAGTGTAAGGACTGAGGTTTCGGATCCAGTTATCGGGTCGGTTTCGAAGTTGGATCCGATTTTGGGCCGCGGGAGTACGACCCCGTTCGTGTCGTCTGAATGGCATCTTGCATGGGTGACGCTATTTCAGATGTCTGTCAGGGTACGACCCCGTCCTGTCAGCTGATTGGTATCGCTCTAGAGAGACGCTATTTAACGAATTCAGTTTGACCCCGCTAACCCTTCCTCCTTTCCCTCAATTCTCTTATTCTCTTCTCTCTCCTCCCTCTCTCCGACCCATCTGCTCTCCCTTCCCCTTCTCCTTCCTTTCCTCTCCCCATTCCTCATCTTCCTCTAGTCTCCAACCTCTCACCACTACCACCTCCACTTCCTCTGAGGCGTTTCACTCTCCGGACGGCGGCCGACGTCCCGGTGGAGTGACGACGTCTACGGCGGTACCGGCGGCGGCTCGTGGGGTGTCGGTTTGACGGCTAGGAGCAAGGAGGAGTTCAAGTAACTGGTGGGGTGACGATCTTCGTTGTGTTTTGTTTAAAATCATGATTTTTCCATTTTTGAAGCATGCGATGTGTGTAGAGAATTTTAAATAGAAAGCATGTTTTAAGGAACTGTTTAATGAAAATGGACATTTTTATGAAATGGGTTTTAGGTGTTAATTGATTATTGAATTTCTCCTCTAGACCCTTTTATGTTTTTGTGCGTTTTTGGGGAGAAGAGGGACACCAGTGTGGCTCGGTAGAGGCCAGAGGAAGACCTGTTTTCGGGCGTTAAATGGCGTCGGGACCAGTGGACGCCATTTGAAATGACGTCAGCCTGGGTCGACGCGATTTAACGGCCCATTTTCCTGGAGCCCAAGGCTAGTGCGGAGATAAAGGGTTGAATAGCGTCGCCCATAGGCGACGCCATTCTGGCTAGTATCTCCTGGGTCCCAGTGCTGTTGAACACAGAACCTGTTTAGGGGTCTTGAATGACGTCGGCTACGGGCGACACGATTAAAGACAGAATCCCATTAATTCATGCAATTAACATGTGTTTATATTGTTAGATAGTTTAATTAAATACATACTTGAAAACGTACTTCGAGGACGAGGATTTCTACGTAATCGGATCGTACTGTGTTGCATTTTGTGCGACCGTGGACCTAGAGTGACAGTTGTTAGCGCTTAGGCACCCTGTGTCGGTGTGGAAGTGACACGGCGCCGATGTGGAAGTGGTGGGGTGACGCCTAGAGAGAGGGTCACCTGGTGTACCCTAGGAGTATAGCTAGTACCGGTGTGGGAGTGGTACATTCAAAATATCACTCGTAGCTGAGGGAAGCGGAACCATTTAGAGTTAGATAGGCCGGAGTAGCCAGCGCGCTATCCGAGGGGTTGCTGTTTGGTCCCAGTGAGTCGGTGTTTTTCACGTTCGGCTGTGTGGTTTGTGTGTTTAGCCGAGACGCTGCTTGTGGACTTCGTGGTAGAGTGGTTTCAGAGTTGTGCATGTCGCATTTACAGATGCATGTGTTTTATATCGAAATTTAGAAATCTATGAGAATCCCTACTGAGTTTTTTTCGATGAGAGTCACCCCTGCGATTTTCAGGTGAAGGTTCCAAGCAGACATAGCGTGGAGGATTTTGTCTCGAATTGCGCGTCAGCAGCTACTGTCCTGGGATATATCCCGATGTAGTTGTTATTTTTCTTTCAGGCCTATAGCTTAATTATTTCTTTTTAGTTGGAATATGTAATTATTTACTTAGTTGAATCGAATTGTAATAATTTTTAATTCCTACACTTCCTTTACAATTCGATGTAATGAAATGTTTAGCTTAGTTTATCACTTATTTCTCAGACTTATCGAGATCTTGACTTGGCTCTAATTTTTAATGATTTGGTGCCCATTTAGTAATCGGATCCCTGATTATAGGGTGATGGGACGTTACAGAAAGGAAGAAGAGGAAGATAGAGGGAATCTAGACATCACATACAACTCCCCAGTACTTTACTCACGTAGCCATGCACCATGTACCCATATTAGATAGTAAAATAAGTTGAAAATAAGATTTTTGATACGTAAAAATACTAGAAATTGTAATTCTTCAGCACTTGTCTCTCTCTCTCAAAGCACAAGTACGTGAAGAAGCCCGCCTCCAGTATGGCGGCACACCCTACCACGCATGACCACGCTTACAAAATCATCCTCGCGTTCGCCGCAGCGCACGCTGTGAAGAGTGCGAAGAACGTGAGCCTCCTCTCTCTCTCTCTCTCTATCTATCTATATATATATATAAAAGGTTTTTGGTGACTTAGAGATGAAGAAGAAGGTCGGGGACGTGCTTACAAGCCTTAAATAAGCCTGCAACACGAGTTATAAGCAGAGTAGATTCACAGAAGGAAAGATCCGGCCTCGGATCGAACTCAAAAAATAAGTGAATTGTGTCAGCCCGACCTGACACGATCCAACTCTTGTGAATCACGCCAACCCTCGTTGACACAGTTCAACACGTTAGGCAGAATTCTAATAAATCTCATTTTAACCCTCTAGTGGGCCATGAAATGTGCTAATGGACTTCTAACATATTTGCTAAGATGCCAGGTGTTACATGTTCACTTAGGCAGTGGTCACATAGATTGGGCAGTTATTTTCACAGGTGAGCCAGATAAGTATTAAATGCAGGTACTTCTGTGTATTTGTCATGCCCACAAAACTTTTATCACGTTTAAAAAATATTTGTCATCTCTATGTATTTGTCTTTTGGCGCGACAAATATTTTACAGACGGGACAAATGTTTAGTAGGTATGGCAAATAGTATTTGTCATGTCTACAAAATATTTGTCACGCTTATAAAGTATATGTAATCCGTACACATGTATGTACAGATTTATAGGCATTGCAAAATATTTTTTAGGTGAGACAAATAATTCATGGACATAACAAGTAGTATTTATCATGTCTTTTGTGCGTTTGTCACGCTCACATTCATTTGTCACATCCAGACTCCTGCATCGTATTTAATGCTTGCCTAGTCTACTTATACAAAAAGTTACCCACTTCATGTAACGTATACCCAAGTGGACTGATAACATCTTTCGTTATAAAATAACTTAACTTGTAGTACCGAACCTTAATGCAACAAGTATTACTCTTTATAAAAAAGTTGTCTAACAATGTGATATCTGCGTACATAAATCAATGACATTTTATACTGCAAGATGACTCAATTTACTTCAACACTTAATTGCCTTTTATTGGTGCAAGTATTATTCAATCCTACTTTTATAACCTCCTAACCTAACTTACGTGTTGAGGGAATGGTAGAGGCCACTGCATTTATTATCGTAGGTGTGACGTGGTATATCCATTTCTGCGAAGAACAGTTCACAATGTCAACATGGTCATCACTCTGAACCACCACCCGACCCGGTGTACATCTCAGTGTACTCGCCGGATGCAGTTTGCAGACGCTCTCTGCGGGAAAAGCACGTGGACACCCAGGACAGCTGGCCGTCCCGGCATGTGATGCTGAGAATAACAGATCGATGTGACCGCTGAACTGTGGACCCACCATTGCCCAAATAATTGCCGGGTCAAACGACCCCCCATGTCCCCTCTTCTTCTGGGTCGTACGGTTAAGATAGCATGGGGCATCGGTTAACGCGAAAAGATGACATGGAGATCGGGGTCCCACACCCTGTTCAATCGCCGACTCCCTGAGGACTAGATGATAGTTGGAGTTAGGACTGTGCACGGCTCCGTACGGTTCGATTTTGGAGAATTGACACTTGAAATCGATCTGAATTGAACTGAAAGATTTCTGTTCGGTTCGATTTAAATTTAAAATTTATATTTTATTTATATTAAAAATATATAAATATATTAAATATTAAAATTAAAATTTAAAAATATTTATTTATAAATAAATAAATATATGATATTAAATTATTAAATTATTTATATATAATATTAATATAAAATATCTATTTATTTAAAAAATTAATTTATTTGATTTTTCAATTTGATTTGCTTTCACAATTTTGTGAAATCGAACCGAGTCAAACGTGACCCCAAATTAAATGAAATTGAATCGAATCACTCGGTTCCATTTGATTTTCCAATTTAAACCGAATTATGCACAGTCCCAGTTGAAGTTAACCTAGGAATTTTAATACAGGAGGTTCAAAAACTTCTTCACCCGCTATTTATATAGAGTTGTTATTAATCGATGTAACGTCGTGTTAATCAAGATGTCTAATTAAAGTAGGTCAAAGGAAAGATGTCTAATTAATTATTTAACTTTGAATTAAAATATAACATAGGCTTTGAGCAGAATGACATCTGTTGATGTGTTTTGTTATACGTTTTTATTTATTTGCCATGATACTTTTAATATAAGCTTAGATATAATACATAATAAAAGTGCATGATCAAATGATGTAATGATTGTCACCGAACATAGCATTTTACATAAATATGGTATAGTAAAGTTTCTTAAATATGGAACGAGATCTTTTAGATCACTTTCTCCTACTTCTATGTACACTTCAAGACACATCAAGGAAAGAGATGATGAGATACAACTATGGCCTATACGTTCTGATTAATCACTTCATTGTCTGTGCCCCAAGCCCAAAAGTAGCTGTAAAGTGCCACAGGAGTGTTTATCCTCTAGGCGGTGTTATGTAAGCAGCTAATTAAACGGATGGTGGTGTTTAATGGCACAAGATTCTTAGATCAAACTGTCTGGACCTTTTTGCGCTCTTAGACATATTAAAAGGTAGGTGTACTTAATTTCTCATATCATTTTAAAATTAAATGACACGTTCACTCATCTTTTGATGTATCTAGAGATGCGGGAAGATCTAGAGGATCCAGTCCAGATGATCTCTTTTCGTGTTTAATTAGTTTCTCCTTCCTTTGACAAGACTTCTCATGGGACTGAACATACTAGTACAGTCGTAACCTGAGCTCAACTGCCAATGGCACATGACCTCTCTCGCAACCAAGAAGATTTTGAAATAAAAACTTTTGCTTTCTTTAAAATATATTTATATGTACTGTTATTTAGATTTTGAAGTTCTTGATCATAAGAGCTAAAAGAAGTTGTTCAAATTCTTTTATTTAAAAAAAAATAATTGAAAATGAAATAAATGTGTTACTCTTATATCTAATATCTATCATGCTTTCAAAGTGCAGGAAAATTATAGAAAAGAATACAAGCTAAAGAAAAATTCCACTCGTACTCCCTGAAGTTACTCCTTTTAACGAACTTATCATTGTTTCTTGGCCATCCGATTATATTTATTATAGTGACTAATTATTATGATGATCCTGAAACATTCAACTTAGAATGATGATGGAGGAAATATCTCAACAAAATAGATCTTAAACATAAGGATGACATTATCCTTCATTCAAACCATCTCCAAGTGTAACTCATCGTTGACTCTATTGATATTATTAGGTCATCTAACTCAAAATTTTAAGACATTAAGTAGAGTACACATTATTTATATTATTTATTTTATTCTTTTTAATGTTAGATTATTCTAAGATGTCTCATCATATGAAGGTCAATTTTAGTTCTGTCATATGAACTACAAAGACGGAGTGCAAGAACCTGATTCGTAATCGTGGGAATTGCCTAGTTGACAAAGTATAATATCTTTTTTAAATAACTCTCCCTCCTCCCTTTTCCTCGAGTGCGTCGATAATAGGGTTGTAAATGGAAACCAAAATTATTCGACATTTCGCCCCGTTTCCAATTTTAAAAAGTAGATTCAAATATATAAAAAAATTCATCCCTTAGACGTCGGAATCAGAATCCAGAGTTTCTGATAAGGTATCGAAATAAAAAATGGAAACTATTATTTCCATATACTAATTCAATGTTTGATTGCATTAAGTATTAAAATTCACAAATAATAATTATATTGTATATAATTTTTATTATATATTAGATACAGAATTTTAGTAAGATACATACAATTAATGAAAAGGAATAGAATTGGTGATACTTTGATGAGGATCCAACTCTTCTGCTTGCAAAGGAAGAGGCACTCGACCAGCAAAATGTGTGGTTTCTTGACTCGGGAGCAAGTAACCACATGTGCGGAAGAAAGGAACTCTTTATAGAGTTTTCTAGCCATACTCATAGCACTGTCAGTCTTAGAGATTCGTCAAAACTTGCTGTAAAAGGCGAAGGAAAAGTCAAAATTTTTCAAAAAGACGGTACACCTCAATACATTTCTAATGTGTATTATGTGTCTAATATAAAAAGTAATATCCTCAGTATTGGACAGCTCCTAGAAAAGGAGTACACAATACACATGGAAAATTGCAAGCTAAGTTTGACAGATAAAAATGGGAGGCAAATCGCACGGGTCCAGATGGCAAAGAATCGGATGTTTCCCCTTGTGAGTGCTTAAAATGGGTGTGTGATTATCATGAAAAACTATGTTGTTTAAGTGCAAAATAAACCTATTAAAAAGAAACTAAGTGATGTGATCGCCAGAAACTTTTGACTAAAAAGTTCCAAAAGAAGATTTGATCGCCTACTTGTTTGGACGTGGGAGATGTTGAGCTCTTGGTTCCCCTCCTTCAGCCGGTTGAAGAAAGAGAGCCCTTTCTTATCTTTGTTCTTGCTTTGACTGCTATTGAGTTTTTGAGGATTGTCCAGATTCCTTGTTGTTCGCTGTCGATTCCCTCCCCTTTGATTCTCCTTTGTACCTCGCAAGAAATAGAAAGAAATGAAGAACAATGATGAGAACTTAGGAAGAAGTAGTATTTATTCTAGAGAAAATTTTAAACATGCAACTAAGAAGGAAAACTCACTTGTTGAGTGATCTTTTAAACCCCTTTAACAAATAAGTTTTGAAAATGATGCTAGTATTGTGTGTGTTGCATTGAGTGATGTGATGAAAAATGTGATACTAATGAGATTAAAAATATGAGAAGTATGCAGAAATGAATTGAAAGCTAAGCTGGATGGCCCCTGGAAACCTTGGTCTTCAATGGATCTTGGACGGATGAAGAAATGATGCCGACTTTTGGAAGTAGCAGCACTTCAGCGTTCGGACGTCGTCAAGCTTCTTTGCTCCAATCGCCACCAAAATAATTACTAATTATCACTCAACATCACTCTCTCTGTCACTCGTTCAAGAGGCAGGGTATTTATAGACTTCTTTGCATCCGTGAATTTACATGGAGAAATTTTGAGGTTTATCCAACTTAACCAACAGATAAATACAGATTAATTCATCTTTATCTGTAATTAGTCTAAAACGCGTCGCCCATCAGAGACGCCTTTCAGACTGATTAAGATAAGGATAAACATCTGGGAAAAGTTTATCTTTATCTGTAATTAGATAAAACGCGTCGCCCAATGGAGACGCCTTTTAGACTAATTAAGATAAGGATAAACATTCGGAAGAGATAGAAACGACTTAGGAAACCTAAATGGCATCGTTCCATGAAGACGTCTTTTAGCTAATTAATCAATTAATTAAAATTCAAATTTAAATATCAAAATATGAATAAACCCTAAATGGCGTCTACACAAGTCGACGTTTTTTAGACTTCTTTATATTTTAACTGAAATTTGAGTTAAAATCAATTTAATTAATTAACTTAAATCATGTTTGTTTGACCCGACACTATATAGATAATTAACCCAAAAGATTAATAAAAATTAACTAATGATTAAATATCAGACCATTCTGAGGCATTATTATATGATATGAAATTTACTCGAAATGATGTCAAAATTAGCGTGTCTACAGCTGCCTCACCTTGGCATCGTCTTTGCAAGGGAGTAAAATGAAATGGAATGTACTGAAAATGTGATGCCAAGGTGTGATGAGACACGCTCTGAACATCACATGATTTGATTTTTTTCTCAAAATCATCAATGAAGATAGCTCAAGGGGATCAATGAGAATCAATCCTGTCTGGATGTAGTAGACAAGAAAATAAAAAAACGTCGATCAACCTCCTCGGAGTGGGAAGTACCCCAGGTCGTAGACACTGCATGTTTCATCATAGGGAGCGGTTGTCAGCCAATGTGGACGTGCTGCAGCCATGATGGATCTTAAAAGAAAATAAGAAATATTGGATAAAGAATCCAAGAAAGGATAGAATTCCAAGGATATCTTCAAGCGAACCTTAAAGATAATCAAGATACTTAATTCAGAATGGAATATTTCATATCATGTTGGAATTATTTGATTAATGGTCTGAAACTTAATCAGTAATTAATTCTTATGACAATGATTTCAAAGTCCTATATGATACATGTTGGGCTAAAAGAAAAATATAAAGTCAAATAAAATATAAATTAATTAAGGATAGTATTGTTAAATTGTCATTAATGAGTCAAGACACAAATTCTTGTAATTCAGTGTTAAGCCGAAGCTCGTTTATCCACGCACCGTTTCACAAAAGTGGAACCATCATCCCCACTAATTAACAATCCAACGGCCTATCCATGCGATTAAGAATTCTCTGGAATTATCAGTGTTTTTGTTGTAGGGGAACTTAAATTCCAATTTTATCAAAACCACAAGGTCCTTGACATGCTCTAATAAATACTTAACATATAGTAATGAGATTATGCAAAAGGATTTACATGAAATAGTACAGGGGTAGAAATAACCGCCTTTTTAGCCACGGTCGGGACTTCATAAACTCCCACAGTGGGATCTTTGAATTTTCCTGCACTAAAAAATCATTAGTAATTGCGAACAAATGTTTAATTAAGCATCAAAATATGGAATTTCGGATAAATGACAGAAAGCTTGAAACGCGTCGTGTCGCGCCGACGCCCTTTAACCATCTAAAATGCGTCCCTGTTCCACGACGCCTTTTAAGTCGCAGAAATAGGTTCTGGCTGTTCTCTACTCGGATTCCAACTCTTCCTAGGCCTATCCCCTTTCCAATCCGTAAAGTTTTCCTAGGATCGCAATTTCCTCTATATAAATATCATTAATTTGTTTCTAAGCAATCCTACCACAATTTAGAGATCCAAGGTTGAGTTTTTCTTCAAGGTTCAAGGGTTTTTCAAGGTTTTCAAGGTTTTCAAGCTTCAAGAAGGAAGAAATTCGAAAATAGGATGAGTTCTTCAAGCAAAAGGATGAGGAGGTCGCTGGAGAAGATCTCGGAGGTGGAGAATCACCTTAGCGGGAGAAACCCTAACCTTCAAGTAAGTTGAATTAGCTTTCCTTCAATTCTTCTTCTTCAATCTTTTCTTTCTCTTCCATGTTCTTCATGTTCTTCAAATTCTTCAATTGATCCTTTTATTTTTCAGATATATCCCATGTTTCCCGGTCCGAGGAGATTCACTTCTCTCCCTTGGATTCGAAAACTCGCTAAAGGTCCTAAGCTTTCCATGCAAGCCTTCATCTCCAAGTGGAATCTTCAAGGCTTGGTGGTGCATGCTAAACACTACAAGAGCTCGAACGTGGATTGGGCGGCCATGGGTGCCTTGATTGAGCAGTGGCATCCCCAAACTCACACCTTCTTTTTCTCGGATTTCGAGCGCACTATCCTTTTAGAGGAGGCGGAGCTTTTATTGGGTCTTCCAAAGACCAAGGACAAGATGGCTTTGACGAGAGAAAGGATCACCGGTCAACAATTGTTGACGTCAATCATGAAAGATCCCTCAGAAGCTAAATGATGTCTTACCAATAGAGGGATCAACCTTGCAAAGCTCGCTGAATGAACTTTGTATGAGATCGATGATCTAAGGGAGGATGAAGCTAAAGATGTGACGAAAGCTTTCGTCACGTGCCTTGCCGGGGCTCTGTTCTTTCCCGCGCAAGACAACGTCCTGGAAGATGATCAAGTCAGCGCGATCTGTGCGATCTTCGAGGGGAAATCCATTCGCACTGCGATCTTGGCCTACCTCTACGGCGGGCTCTCTGCGGCGTCCACGGGTCGTCCTCCTTACGGGTGCATGTTACTCTTCGCTTTGTGGGTCGAGCTACACTTCAAATTCGAGTATTGCATGAGGATGTCAGCAAGACCGTCTCAAATCTACTTGAACAACCCGATCCACCACATCTCCAACATTGTGAAGTTCAACGAGCGGATGATCAACAAAGTACCAAAGCTCAAGACCCGAGCTGACTGGAGAGAATATCTGAGATGCATGCCGTCCAACGTGTTTGACTCTTTTCCACTCGCTCTTGTTGGAAAGCCCATCAGAGTACGCTGTGCAGCGGGAGCGGAACTTAAATTGATTGGAGCTACTGAGCTTGTGTTGTACAACCCCCATCGGTGCCTTACTCAGCTCAGCTTGAATCGTCATGAATTCCCCGAATTCTCCCTTACATCTCCGATCAAGAGGCGAGCTTTGGAATCCGACGAAGACTACGAAGCCACATAACTTATTTCTACTTTGTGGAACCTTAACTTCAGTTATCGTGTAAAATTTTCTAAAAATAGAGATAGATGATTGAAATTTCCATACATTCAAGCACTTCATGAACTCCTTCCTTAAGTGTTCCCTTTTCTTTTCTTTTCCTGATGTAATAAAAGATTTTATTGAATAAAGAGTCATCTCTTTATGCCTTGAAACCCTTCCTTAACTTCCTGTGATATGCCTATGATTTTTCCTTTAATGAAAATTGGATTTTTCCTTAAAATATGACAGTTCGGGTTTACTAAATCGAAAACGCGTCTACTCATAAAGACGCCTTTCAAAGATAATTTATTTTCCAAAATTTAGCCATTAATCATCAAAATCCCGTTTTAAGCTTAAACCACATCTACTATCCCAGACGCCTTTCAACTCTCTCTCTTACCTTTTTCAGAACTCCGCCATCAACTCTGTGATTAATCTCCTGAAAGGCGTCTGCATGGGTGGACGCCTTTCATAATCATGCCTTGTACAGTTCTGACCAGAATTAGCGGTAACCTGAAAAGCGTCGCTCTGTGTAGACGCCGTTCACTCAATTTCAAACAGCTGGCCTTGCCGCCTCAATTTATGCGCCAGAAAACGCGTCACTGTACCCGGACGCGTTTTATACTTTTTTAACAGACCCCGCGAAGGACCCCTTTCTTCCTCACTTTTCTCAAAATTCTCTCTTTCCTCTTTCTTCTCCGGTGACCGGTGATCACCGGCGATTTCGCTCCTTTCTCCCTTGCAAACCCTCTCTCTCAAGTCAATGGAGCGTGGTGAAGGTTCTCACAAGGCTAAGGCGATGGTGAAGCGCCGTCGAACCTCGGCGAGGGGTGAAGAGAAGTCCCAGCTGAGCTCGCCGAGGTAGCGGCGTTTTTGGAGGAGGAGGAGGCTCCTCTAGCGCCCGTGGCCATGGAAGAAGGAGGGGAGGGCGACCTCCACCTGGTAAGCTCCCTATGGTTTGGATGGAGTGAGGAAAAGGAGGGGGAATGGAGTTCTTGGAAGAACCCGGAATTCGGCCTTGAATGGCGTCCAGACCAGGTGACGCCGTTCAAACGGCGTCGCGCTGGTCCGACGCCATTCAGGCAAAATTCCCAATTTTTAATTGGACAGAAAATGCTTCAAGTCGCGTCAGGACATGTGGATGCCTTTCAATAGGCGTCCATATGACTCGACGCCTTTTGAACAGTTATTTTTATTTATTCTTTAACTGATGAAGTTCCTTGTTTTCATTTGTAGGGGACCATGAGAGCGAGGATCAGCTCGGATTTGGTCATAGGGGCATGTAGAGGGCTCCCAGATTTCCAGAAGGCGCGCCTGCGTCGGATGGGATTCGGTGAGGTTTTAGATATCGAGCCATTTTGGCTCGATCTAGTCCTCCTGCAGGCGTTGCGGGAGAGGTGGCATGCGGAAAGCCAGACTTTCCTAATGTTGTGGGGCCATATGGTCCCAACTCTAGAGGATGTGGCCAGGATCACTGGCCTTAGGGTAGAGGGTCGACCGGTCACCGAGGTGACTTACCCCGACTACCGAGGATTGGTAGAGGCCCTACTAGGCATAGATGTGTCTAGCCTAGGTAGGGCGTCTAAGATGGTCCCCCGGGTAGAGGTGGAGGCTGCCCTAGGATTAGATGAGCCCCGGCGTCAGTCGGATGAGACTCGGGAGGAGTTCATGGATAGGTTAGCAGAGTCATCCTCCCTTGTATACTGCAGCGACCCTAGTCAGGAGGAGGAGGTAGATAGGCAGCTTAGGGTCTTTTTAGTCTTTTTCTTTGGTCGGTTGCTCTTCGTTACGAAGGGCGACCACATTCATTGTAGATTCTTGTATTTGTTAGATGACTTAGACAGTTTAGGAGAGTATGCATGGGGTGCGGCCCTTCTGGCCCACCTGTTCGCAGACCTGTCCGCGGTCATGCCTGACCGTGAGACCACCATCAGCGGCTTCTCGCCGTTCCTTCAGGTATTAAATTGTTTTATTGTTTGTTTATGATATGCAAATGTAATGAAATGATTTTTCTAACCTATATGTTCATGTATGCAGGTGTGGAGCTATTACTACTTCCCGTTCGGTCGAGTGCGGATAGTACGACCTGGTGCCGTCCGGTTGGCAGCCAATCGTGGACACAACACCCCAGCACCACCAGCTGACGGCCCTCCGCCGTCAGTTTCTTGACTACCCCGAGCTGCTTGTGAGTTCTTGACTTGTTCAATTTTGTTCATTAAATGCAATCTTTTATTCATTAAATGCAAGTTATTTATATGAATGCATCTAACTTATATGCAGGTGATCTGGCGCCCGTACCTCGGTATGGGCGAGGAGGGTCAGCCGTGGGTGATGGCTGGTTAGAGGCGGTTCGGCAGGCAGATGTGGCTGCACTGCCTGAACGAGATCGAGCCCCTCCGCCTGTGGCTCGTGATGAGGACCCTGGGCCTCCACCAGGAGTGAATAGACGAGGAGGTCCCGGAGGGCGTCGGTCGGAGCATGAGGGGGAAGCAAGCCCCCACCGATTGGCGTGCCAAGTTCCCAGAGCAGTACGAGGACTGGCACCGCTGCGGTGTCAGGGTGGAGTTTCGGGCGGAGAGTAGCGAGGCCTACCTGCAGTAGTACCGGGCCCACTACGCCGATTAGCTTCGGCTCCTCCGACCACTCGATGTAAGTATGCATTCATGCGTCTTTCGTTTTATTATTATTTTAATTTATATTTGTGAATGAATGTATGTATGTGGTATGCAGGATGCACGAGATGCCGTGATCATCGACCTCCGGGCCCGCCTACATGACGCGGAGGCCCAGCTAGAGCAGGTCCAGAAGGAGCTCTTCGACCTGGTATGTATGAATGAATGTGAATGAATGTTTTAGTTAATTAATTTGTTTTGACGATTAACCACTGATGATTGTCTTTTGGTGCAGCGAGCCGTCTATACCCAGGCGGCTCCCCCTTCTCACGGAGCTTCATCATCTTCCTACCCGTCTGCTGCATATGAGGTTGCTCTGGCTGACCTCTAGAGCCAGCTCGCGTCCGCCATCCACCAAGCCTCTCTTGCGGAGGAGGATCGTGCCACTCGAGTAAGTTCTTTCCCTTTGACTCCTGGATTTGACTTTTGATTGCTTGATTACCTTGGATTAATAATGACTTATCCTACAGGTTGCTGAGCTTCATGAAGCCCTTCAGAGGGCTGAAGCAGATGCGGCTCAGGTTCACGATCTCGAGGAGCAGGTGGCTCGCCTCTCCACCGGGGATCTTCCTCAGGAGCTTTCACACCTCTGGTCCCGACTGGAGTTTATCACCGAGGAGAGGGAGAGGGAGTGGCTGGAGCGGCATAGGATGGACTTGGAGATGACCTCCCTCCGAGTCCAGTTGGGCATTGCCGAGCACGAGCGCCGGAGTGTGGAGGAGAGGTACAGACGTGCTCGGCAGCGTGCTCAGGAGCGCGGGCAAGCGAGCGCTTTCACAGCCAGCGTGGCCATCTCCTCCGGTCAGGCTGGTCCGAGTGCCATGGGTCCGCCGCCGCCTAGAGCTCCACCGCCAGATGCCCAGGATGAGGCTCAGAGCCAGATGGATGAGGGGGAAGGAGAGAGCCAGCCTTGAGGGCTTATGTATTTTCTTTTCTTTTGATGTATTATGTACAGAACACTTTTGATATATGTACAACACTTTTGCCTTCAACTTTGGTGTTCCATGTGTTTGCCTTGCGTCCTGTACGTCACTTAACAAACAGGTTAAGCATCTGTTTAGGCTTAGCCCCTTGCCTAACCGAGTGAATGGTCAATCAATCTCTTTCTTAGTGGAAGGGTCAAGGGGCATAGCTTTTATTAACAAAGGTAATCGAACTGTAAGCAAAATGCAACATACAAGCAGACAGATGCTCACTGAAAACAAGAGGAATGAAGCATACTAGATGCTATAAGCAAATGCTGATTGAAAAATTTTTGTTGTTTTGAAATATTCATTTTTGTTTGGGTTTTGAAATATGTATCTTTTTTTGTGTCTTTTTTTTGAATTTTTTGAAATATGTGCCTTTTTTTTGAATTGTTTGAAATATGTACCTTTTTTTTGAATTTTGTATTTTTTTTGGATTTTGGAATATGTATTTTTTGGACTTTAAACTATGGTATAAACTGAAAGACCAGCATCGTACTCAGATCAAAAGATCATATTCATTTATTAACTTAATTCTCAAATTGTTCTTCAATAATTTAACTTAAACTCATTGTGTTTGAACTTGTGTTTCCATTCGTGATCCCATTTGATGATTCGATCCTCAGTCAATCTAGGCCGTACCTCAAGTTTGGAGTACGCCTCTTTAGAAAGGAAGGAAGAATTGGTTTACAAAGCCCATGAGAAGGTTCCGAAGACCTAAAAAGATGTTCCTTTCCTACCCTAATATCCGTTGGGGTTCGGTCATTTTCTTCTCGGGGTATTTATCGACCTTGCGTTCCCTTTTATTTCATTTTATGGCCTTGATGTAACGTTTGTAGTGCGATGACCTTTTGATTTGATGTTTGGCTTTTGCCTTTGCTTTGTTTTTCTTTTCATTTCTTTGAGACGGATCTCCCCCATTTTTTTTTATGACGGCCTCCTACTAAGATGGCGGGTATTCTTGGTAGTCTATTTTAAGCCTTGTTCCGACATCATTGGCCGAATGTAAAAACAGAATTTTGCTTAAAAAGAATGATTTGTACTTCACACTTTCAGTCAAGCTTTCGGAATTCCTTAGGACTTGGCATCTCTTGTTACTCACGAATTAAACATGTCAGTGTGTGTAGTAATGTGTTTGGAATTAAATTATCCAGACTGATAAGGAAATTTGAGTTTCTAAATTTTTTGATTCCACTGGTCTTTGTACCATGTTGATCGACTCTTTAACCTAAGGGTAGTATTTCTTAAGATGCAAACCATTCCAGGGGTGAGTTAGCTCTTCTCCTTCTGCATTAACCAGACGGTAAGCGTTATCAGGAAAAGCGTGTGATACAACATAAGGTCCTTCCCAATTGGGTTGGAGCTTAGAGCGTGGACCACCAGGTTTTACAAAGATTCTTTTGACGACCATTTCACCAACTTTAAACTTACGTTCAATGACTTTCTTTTGATAAAAACGAGCTAGTCTATTTTGGTAAACTCTTGCATGATTTGCAGGTGACCATCTTTTCTCGTCTAAGAGTTCCAATTGAGCAAGGAGTGTCGAACGGTGTTCATTAATAGAAAATTCCTTATTCAATTGTACTCTTAACGACGTTATAAGGATCTCGTATGGAACTACCGCCTTCATTCCAAATGTTAAGGAATAAGGAGTCTGCCCAATGGGTGTGCGAATTGAAGTTCGGTAGGCCCATAGAGCCTCAACCAATTTTTCTGGCCAGTCTGTGAACTTGTTAGATTTGTACGTCTTTTTGATGATTTTTATCAAAGTCTTGTTAGTTGCCTCTGCTTGGCCATTGCCTTGCGGATAATATGGAGACGAATGATGCAATGCAATTTTATACCTGTTGCAGAGGTCTTTCAGCTCTTGTGACACGAACTGCGGTCCATTGTCGGTGACGATAGTGCTTGGAATTCCAAATCTGGTGATGATGTTCTTCATGATGAGCTTGCAGACGGTTGATGTTTTGACTTCCGTGTATGCTTCAGCTTCTGCCCACTTGGTGAAGTCTTCTGTTGCCGTGAGGATGAAAGACTTTTGCTTGATGCCGGAATCAGGATTGCCAAGGAGTCCAATGATATCGAAAGCCCACATGGAGAAATGCCATGGGGAGGAAACATGATGGAGTGAAGAGGCAGGAGAATGAATTTTGTCGGCATGAAGTTGGCACTTAGCACACCTATGGACATATCCTACACAGTCTTCTTCTATGGTTCGCCAATAAAATCCTTGTCTAAAGATCTTCTTTGCTAGCATTTGTCCATTAACATGGCCACCACAAACTCCAGCATGAGCTCCTTCCATAACCTTCCAAAGCTCATCTTCGTCTAGACATCTGAGAAGAACTCCATCAAAACCTCTTTTGTACAATGTTCCCCCAACTATGGTGTAACGTTGAGCAACTCTCCTGATAGCCCTTTTCTCCTCAGCTGTGGCTTCTTCAGGATATGATTGATCTTCACAATATTTAGCAATTTCATAGTACCATGGCTTCTGTTCATCATTCATCTCTTCTAACAGCTCTATCAACATGATCTCTCTCTTTTCCACAATATCTCCATCTCTGACTTTCTTCAGCAACTTCTCCTTGGTTCTTAGAAATGAAGGGTCTTTCACGGCGGGTGAAAGACGCCTATGAACGATAATCGATTCGGATTGCCTGCTGATTGGAAAATCAAGAGAAGATGCGAGTGAGGCTAGAGCGTCAGCTAAGATGTTCTGATTCCTAGGAACATGGACGAAGATCAATTTGGTGAAAAGCTTTGAATAAGAAGAAGTAAGTTCTTGATAAGGCTTGAGTTTGGGATCAAGGGTTCGATACTTGGTTAGCACTTGGCGAAGAATCAATTGGCTATCACCCACAATCCTGAGTTTGGTAACACCATGGGAATGAGCGGCCTCAAGGCCAGCAAGGAGCGCCTCGTATTCAACTATATTATTGGTGACTGGAAAGTCAAGTTGAAGGGCTTGTGGAATGGTGATACCTTCAGGTGATAACAGAACAATGCCAATACCCTTTCCATGGGAATTCGGAGCTCCGTCAAAATGCAGAGTCCACATATCATCTCTGATTTGGTCTATGG
Source organism: Zantedeschia hybrid cultivar (assembly GCA_030544215.1). NCBI lineage: Eukaryota > Viridiplantae > Streptophyta > Magnoliopsida > Alismatales > Araceae > Zantedeschia > Zantedeschia hybrid cultivar. The sequence continues at coordinate 18,452,956 of JARZZO010000005.1, forward strand.
ACATCAGTTCCTCATCCGGAAACTCCGATTGGACTGGATCAAAACGAGGAAGGGGGTGATGAGCGAGATGTTCTGCTATGGCATAGCCTTTGATCGTTTTCTGCTGAATGTAAGTGATATCGAATTGAGATAGAAAGCTTTGCCATCGTGCTAACCTATCAGTATGGACATATTTCTCCAGAAGAAACTTGATTGGATTCATCCTAGCGATGAGATGGACTTCATGGGCTAGAAAATAATGCTTCAATTTCTGAACAACCCAGACCAATGCTGCTTTTCTCCATCGCTGTATATCTATGTTCAGCGGGGTTGAGAAGTTTAGAGAGATAGTAGGCTGCCCTCTCCTTTCCTTCTTCACCCTCTTGTGCCAGGACAGCCCCCACTGCATCATCCAGGATAGAAATGTAAAGTATCAATGGTTTACTTGGAGATGGTGGTCTCAGAACAGGAGGACTTGCCAAATAATTCTTCAATCCATCGAATGCCTCCTGACACTTATCGTCCCAATCGAATTTGACTCCCGGCTTGGTAAGCTCGTAGAACGGCTTACACCTTTATGAGTGCTGGGAGACAAAACGGCGAATAAATTGCAACCTCCCGATTAATCCTTTTAATTCTTTCAAGTTTTTGGGAGGTGGCATTTCTCTAATAGCCTTTACCTTGTTGGAATCATTGACTAACTCATCGTCCATACAATCTTCTGGTATTTGAATTGGATTTTCCAATAGCTGAGGGATCATAGAGGAAGAAAGGCATCTATTAGCTAAATCTTGGAGGTATCTATCTGGAATCTGTCTACCCTTAGACTATCTAGACTTCCTAACATGATTAACCTGCCTAGAACTAGACTCCCTAACTTCACTAGACTCCCTATTCTGACCTAATAAAGATGAAGCAGAATGGGATACAGACGGAAATATAGGAGAATCCTCCCGAGGGGAGGGATAGGGTAAATTTAGAAGAGAATCTTGACATAAAGACCCGCGCGATGGGGTATAATCGGACAAGTAAGAGGTTTCCTCAATGAGGATCTGGGAAGAATTTGTTGCCAAATTGACATTTTTTTTTTGGCAATAGAAGAGTTAAGCATAAAACATGAATGAAGATGAATAGAAGGAGAATGAGATGAGGGAAGTGGCACCAAGGCCAAAGGATTAGGGGGATCATACAGCAGTATGTCCCAGATTAAATCATACATCCTCTCTAGATTGAGAGGAGGTGTTGGAATGAGGTCCCGTGGGGACAGAGTAATCATGACGGGCGGGGCCCGTGGAATGTTTTCAATAATGACCCGCGACCAAGTCGGGGTCATGAGCAAAGTGCGAAACAAGGTGTGAAGCATGAAAACATGAGAATGATAAGTCTCCCTCCAGAGCAGATCTGTGGTATAGCCAGCTTCATAGGGGTCATATGGCTCCCCTTTATCAGTCTCTTCTGACAGCAGTATCCTCTTGTCGAAAATAGTACCAGGACCTTCGATCAGCTCATCGATCTGTGGCGGCCACTTGGGTTCTGCAGGATCGAGAAACAGTATGTTCAGTGCGATGTATAGATCTCTTAAATTGAACCACCTATACCATTCACATTCAGGATCTTGGAATTTTCTCCTCTTCATAGGCCGTAGAGCCTCCAAGGACTGGTACGTGAGTAGTTCTGAGCAATGCCTAGCCAAGTCTCTCCCATATATATCGTGGAGGTCAAAACATGAAGTAATGACCACCGTGTTGTCATGGCTTATTACGGGCCCTTTACAAAATGTGTGTATAATGTCCATGTTAGGGGGTCCCGACCTTCCTTGTGTGGTGTAGACATCGTCTCCCAGACTTTCTGGCCGCCTTCCTTCTCTGTTTGCTGAACAATGTCATGTTTGTAGACACGCTAATTTTGACGTCATTTTGAGTAAATTTCATATCATATAATAATGCCTCAGAATGGTCTGATATTTAACCATTAATTAATTTTTATTGATTTTTTTGAGTGTCGGGTTTAACAGACATGTTTAAGTTAATCAATCGAATTGATTTTAGCTCAAACTTCAGTTAAAATATGAAGAATCCTAAAAGGCGTCTATCCATGTCGACGTCATTTAGAGTTTATTCTTATTTTAATGTTTAAATTTGAATTTTAATTAATTGGTTTATTGACTAAAAGGCGTCTGTTAAGGTCGACGCTTTTTAGGTTTCCTAAGCTGTTTTAACTTCTCTTCCGGATGTTTATCCTTATCTTAATTAGAGTAAAAGACGTCTACACAGGTGGACGCGTTTTAGCTAATAAAGATAAAGATAAGTTTTCCCGGATATTTATCCTTATCTTAATTAAATCTGAAAGGCGTCACCCAAGGTGGACGCGTTTTAGATAATTACAGATAAAGATGAATTAATCAGTAATTATCTGTCGATTAAGGTAGATAAATCCTAGATTTTTCTATATTAATCGCGAACGCAGAAAATGCCTATAAATACCTTGCCTATCAAGGAGTTAAAAAAAAAAAGAGAGAGAGAATTATTGAGCCACAGCGTTATAGCAATTTGGAGATCGAAGTAACCACGCCGGAGCGCTGCCATTTCCAGAAGACGGCATCCTTCTTCCAGATCTTCATCCTTCAAGGCTTCTCCAACTGGGCATAAGTTTTTCATATTAGAATTTCATTTTCATTCATTAGTTTCACTCTCTCATACTCACTGCATGCAACACACACCACATCATTAATTTTCCAAACCCATCTGTTTTAAGGGGTTTCAAAGTCATTTAAAACAAGTGAGTTGCTGTTTATACATGTTTATAATCATGGTTAGCTTTGATATTATTTCTATTTAGATTCTCATCAATATTTCTCCTTTATTTTTCTGTCTCTCTGTCTGCTGCATCCAACAACTGAATAACAAGAAATCAAAAAGAGGGAAATCAAGCACGAAGCCAGGAGAACTTCTGGACGATCCTCAACATTCAACAGCAAGAACGAAAAACAAAGAGGCTCTCTTTCTTCAGCCGGCTGAAGGAGGGGAACCAAGGATTCAATCTTCCGCGTTTGAACAGGTAAGCGATCAAAACTCTTTTGAAGCTTTTTAGTTAAAAGTTTCTGGCGATCACAGCACCTTAGTTGCATTTTTTTAATAGGTTAATTTACCCTAAACAACATAGTTTTTCACATTAATCACACGAGCAAATTTTCAGCACCTACAGCTCTTTTGGCGATCACGGTGGGACTTGGTCTCGCCGTCTTTTAATTTCTTTTGTTCTTGCTATTATCATACCGGGCACCCACGGTGCACCACTTGTGTCTTTCGACACGTCCTCACCAATTGGTGAGTGTTTAGTTTGTTTAATTTCCCTCGTGCACCACGTGCACACCCCAGTGGCAAGATCTTGCCTCCCCTTTGATTAGTTTAAAAAGCTGTTTTTGGTGATAAAATGCTGTGTATTTGCGTGATTTCTTAGTTGTTTAGATAGTAAACCATCCTGTTTAAAATCTGAAACTGAAAATCTTTGCATGAGTCGATTATTTATTGCATTTTTCCCTGTTTAAGGAGGATTCGACCCAGAAAATCCTTCTGGAAATCTGTTTCTGCGAACTAAAAAGCGTCCAGGAACAGCGACGCGTTTCAAAACCGCGTCAGGACACCTGGACGCCTTTTAGCCTCCAGATTCTCTCTGTCGTTTACATCTGTTTCTGCGAAATAATTAACTTCTGTGTTGAATAGCGTCGACCATCGTCGACGCTATTCAGGCAGTTTTTAGTTATTTTCCAGGCTTTCTCTGCTGTTTGCATCTGTTCTCTGCGAAAGAATTAAGTTCTGTTCTGAATAGCGTCGACTATCATCGACGCGATTCAGACAGTTTCTTAATTATTTTTCAGTTTCCAGATTTCTATGTTGAGTGCTAGCTACACATTACTCTATTAAGCATTAGAGGCCATCCAGGTCGCAGGGCATACGCATTGAGGCTAAAACCCTCCTTTTCTTAGGAACACATTACTCGACGTTAGCAACTCTCTCTGATTGGGTTGGTCCCTTGATCAGACTAGAGAAGTTGACGTTGAGACCTCCATAAGTCCCCAAAATCAAGGTATTCCTCCTTGATCATCGGGCTGGTTGTACCAATTGAAGTCCCGGCTAGATTCTGAGAGCGTTGTGAGAGAAAAAAATCTTAGAGAATAACGGTGGAAATCAAACTGAAACTAGGATCCTTCCCTGAGCGAAATTGTGGTTTAATCCAATTCAAATAACTCAATAAGGAATCCTGAAATCACGTTAAGCATCCACTTGTTTGATTAATCTCTGCACAACTTGTTTGATTAATTTTTTGAAAAGAGAATCTAATATAATGTTGCTGCGATCAGACAGAGATTTGAGTATGGCCCAAGACGCCATTATCAACTACGAGGGAGATGCTAATGCCCCTCGCAATTCTGATTTCAACTACGAGAACGGGAGAGATGCTGATGCCTCTCGTAATTCTGTCCCCATTCCAGTTCGACATGACGGGAATGTCCGAACTCCTCTTTTTAATCCGCACGATCAATATCATGATCTTCCTCCGCATGAATATGCGATTCCTAATCCTGACTTTGAGGGGGACATGAATCAGCATGATCCCTCATCCTCCGATCCTATGGATCTTGTCAATGCTCTGGGAGTTCTTGCCTCCCGACTGGACCCTCAGCAGTTCGAGGCGATCCAGTCTATCTTGAAGGGGAAGGCACCCATGCAGCCTGTTGAGCCGAATCCTGTGGCTCCCCCCGTTGTTCCTCAACAACCTCTTCCTCCTCCTCCTTATATCCAACAGGCCATGGAAGGCCTTCATCTTACTTCTCGGCCAACTGGGCCACAACTTTCGTCATCCAGGCAACCGGCTAGACCGCAGACGCCCATTTATCAAAATGCCCTCGGGCATGGCGGAAGCTCTGCCGGACCTCATCCTTATTATCCTCCTTGTCCAACGTACTCTAGGCAGCAGGCCTATCAAGTACTTCCTCCTCCTCCTCCTCCCCAGGCAGATCTAACCATGCAGACGTTGCTGGCCAAGATGGAGCGCATGGATGAACAGTTCAACAATCTTCAGAAAATGATGGGGGTTAAAGCTGTGCCGGAAATCAATTTGCCGAGCCTGCCAGTGTTCCATCTGCCACCCTCTGAAATGCCAGTGTATCGAAAGTATAATGGTACTGGTAACCCCTTCACGCACCTGAAGGAGTTCATGTACGAATCCTCTTTCTGGCAGAATGATAAGAGGTCATTGGCTTTCTTGTTCAGGAGATCCCTAGAGGGACCAGCCCTCGAGTGGTTCTTTTCTCTGGAACCCTCAGAAGTAGAGGATTACGGTATCGTTTCACGCAAATTTATCCAACGATACCAGGACAGAGTTGCACCCTCCTTGTCTATCACGGATCTTATTGCAGAAAAGATGAAACCGGACGAGGAGTTTGTCAGTTTCGCTGACAGGTGGCGGGGACTGGCTGAAAAAGTGAAAGATCACTTGTCCGAATCCGAACAAGTGAAAATGTTGATTTCTAACGCCACTCCCCAGTTCAAGCTAGTCCTCTCCTTGAACAACTTGACGAACATGGCAGAGCTCTATGAAAGGGCACGGTACTGCCAGAATGCTTTCAAGGACGCTACGTTCTCTAGCGTCTTTGATCCTCACAGACCTAACAGGCCTCCGCCTCGGAAGCCTGCAGTGCCGAATTCTCCTAGCTCAGGTCCAACTACTGAGGGCACGCTCTCTCACGAGCAGGTCAGTACTATGAACAATAACTCGCCCCAGTTTGTGAGGAATCATCAGCAGTACCAGAGGCCGCCACAGCCGAGCCAGCAGGGGTACAGGCAGCAGCAGAACCCCCATTACCAACAGCAGTACCAGCGGCCCCAGCAGCCGAATCAGAACCAGTTACAGCAACAGCCGCAACGGCAACAGCAGTATCAGCAGCCACATCAGCAGCAACAGCAACAGCCACAGTACCAGCCGCGTGCACCGCCGGCGTACCACAATGTCCCTCCTCCTGGTGACTACAACCAACAAAGGAGACCTCCAGGCCCGAAAAGGGCAGAGTACCCGGCCCTCCCAGAATCCTTGGCGGATATCTTCAGCGCTTTAATGGCAGCCAATGCCTTAGTTTTGCCGAGAGAGAAGGCCGTCTGGCCTCAAAACGCCGATACGTCTAGGTATTGCTATTTCCACAGACAACCTGGGCATACCATTGACACCTGCTTCCAATTCAGAGATTATATCCATGATCTCAATGAGCAGGGCGGCATAGACTGGGAGGAAATGAAGAAGTACATAACAGCCCTGAAGGCGAGGAGACCGCAGCAGCAGCAGCAACAAGCAGGACCACCGGCACAGGCAGTAGCACCACCCAACATGGGAATAGTGCAGAATCCACTCCCAGAGCATCAGAACCAAAACCAGGTTGCTCCCATCTTGACGAACAGCCAGTCTGAGGCTGGTCGTGGGCAGCAGTGGAGAGTAGAGGACTCTTCCTCTCTTTGTTCAACGGGTCACGTTCAAAGTACCGCAGAGCGACCACCACGCCGCACCATCCACATACCAAGGCCACAACCTGTTACCATTACCCCCATACCCACACCTACATACCACTCACCCACACCCAATAACCCATTACCACTACCCACCTTCCTTAGACCCATTACGCCCCGCACCACTACGCCTCCATCATATAACCCCCCGCAAACCAATAACGCACCCCTCCTACCATCTAGGCCGCTATTACGCATACCATTTCCTACTTCACCCGCTACCACTACCGCCTATCCAGATATGCCCTTACCATCTAGACCGCTATTACGCGTACCATTCCCCACTTCACCAACCACTTACCCATCCACCATCCAACCCTCTAGGCCTTTAATCCGCACCACGCCATCACCACCTATCCCTACGCCATCACCTACCTACCAACCCTCTGCGCCATCCGCACCGTCCAACCCTGCGGTACTTAAAGTGTCACCCGGATCCTCCACGGTTGAGGAACACGCGCTCCGGAGTGGAAGGATTTTCAACAAGGTCTTTCCTCAGTCCACAGTCAGAGACGGCCCATCACAGCCGACTGAGGAAGCCCATAATGAAGAGAGTACGCCAGGCACTCAATATGACTTGTTGAAACACCTGGATCGGACACCGGCACGGATCACTATACTAGAACTGATCAAAAGATCCAAGAGCCACCAAGAAGCTTTGATGGAATATCTGCAGAAGGTGATGGTCAATGAAGACGTGCCGGTAGAGAAGATTGCAGCACTACTAGTTCCTCAGGGGGTCAGCCCTCTATAACATTCCATACATCGGAACTAGCACCACCAGCAGCCAGAAGCATGGCTCTGAGTATCACAGTCAATATCTGTAAGAAGGCCGTGGATGCATGCCTGGTCGACACAGGGGCTTCGATCAATGTTTTACCTCCGAAGACCCTGGAGTTATGCGGTGTGCCCAAAGAGAAATGGCTGCCCAGCCCCATATCAGTAACATCATATGACAATTCTACTCGTTCCCCTCTGGGAATGGTTTATTTAAAGGTGGAGCTGGGCCCTGTAAGTCATGCAGAGGTCGAATTTCACATCCTGGAAATCGACCCTTCCATAAATGCCATTTTAGGTCGTCCTTATATTAAAACTCTCGAGGCGATTCTCTCTACGAATCATCAATGCCTCAAATTCCCTTATAAAAGACGAATAATTAAAGTAACGAGCATGCCGATCCTTGCTGCTGCTCATTCCTTGAACATCAAATCTGCTGTCTTACCTGGCCGACAACCTTTTCTGTCGGTATTACAGGTCTACCGTCCAGTGGCTGATCCTCTGAAAGCCGCTACTATTTCTCCATATCCGTTAGATGCTATCAAGAGGGGGAAGTGCATGAGTACCCCAGGATGGAGGATTATGATGAAGAACGGCTACAAGCCTGGGAAAGGTCTGGGCACTCAGTTGCAAGGCAGGACCACTCCTGTCAGAAATCATCGAGCGGCACCTGGAAGTGGTCTGGGCTATAGACCAATAAAACTGAAACAAGCAGAAATCGAAGAAGGCCCGAAGATCTGGGAGGCAATGTCTACGCCACTCAAAGAAGGCCGAGATCTCCTAACATGGACCCTGTGTACGCACTTCGTGAAAGGGCCCATACTTAGCCACGACAATACGGTAGTCATTACTTCCTGTTTTGACTTCCATGATATATATGGGAGAGATTTGGCCAGACATTGCTCCGAACTACTTACGTACCAATCCTTGGAGGCTCTGCGGCCTATGAAAAGGAGGAAATTTGATGATCCTGAATGTGAATGGTACAGATGGTTCGATCTCAGGGACCTGTATATTGCACTGAACAGACTATTTCTGGATCCTGCAGAACCTAAGTGGCCGCCGCAGATTGATGAACTAATTGAAAGCCCTGGTGCTATATTTGACAAGCGGATACTGCTGTCCGAAGAGACTGACGAAGGGGAGCCAGATGACCCCTATGAAGCTGGTTATACAACAGATCTGCTCTGGAGAGGGACATATCCTTCACATGTCTTCATGCTCCATACCTTATTTCGTACACTGCTTTTGACCCCGACTTGGTCGCGGGTCATAACTGAAGATATTCCACGGGCTCCGCCCGTCATGATTACTCTGTCCCTTCGGGACATTATACCACAACCTCCTCTCGATCTGGAGAGGTTGTATGATCTGATCTGGGACATATTACTATATGATCCCCCCAATCCTCTGGCCTTGGTGCCACTTACTCCGTCTGATTCTCCTTCCATTTGCATTCACTCCTGCTTTATGTTTAATTCTTTCATTTTCCAAAAAAAAAAAAAAAACGCCAATCTGGCCACAAATTCTTCCCAAATCCTCATTGAGGAAACATCTTACTTGTCCGATTGCACCCCATCGCGCGGGTCCTTCGGTCAAGACTCTCTTCTAGATTTACTCTGTCCCTCCCCTCGGGAGGATTCTCTTGTATTTCCACTTGTATCACAGGATTTTCATCCTCCTTCGTCTTCGTTAGGTTATGATAGTAAAGTTAGGCAGTCTGGTCAGGTTAGTCAGTTTAGGAAGTCTAGGAAGCCTAAGGGTAGGCAAATTCCAGATAGATACCTCCAGGACTTAGCTGATAAGTGCTCTTCTTGCTCTTTAATTCCTCAACTTTTAGAAAATCCAATTCAGATGCCAGAAGATTGCATGGACGATGACTCAGTTAGTGATGGGTACGGGGTATATGAATTAGTACATGAAAAGGACCCCATTGAGGAAGATGACGAGGACGCGGCTGAGGCATATGCCAGTGGAGTGAAGAGATTTGATGAACCCTCAGCTGCCGTAGAAGAGCCCACCAAAGAAATTAATTTAGGGACTGAAGACGAACCTAAGGTTGTCCTCGTCAGTAAAAATCTTTCTACAGATGATGAAAACGCAATGATACAAGTACTCAAGGACTATAAGGACACTTTCGCCTGGAGTTATGAGGATATGCCGGGGTTAGACTCATCTTTGGTTGAACACAGGTTGACATTAAAGGACGGAGTTAGCCCGGTCAAACAGAAATTAAGGCGATTCCACCCACAAATGGCTTTAAAGATGAAGGAAGAGGTCGATAAGTTGCATAAAGCCAAATTTATTAGAGTTGTCCTTTATCCACAATGGGTGGCTAATATAGTCCCGGTTATGAAGAAGGACGGGAAGGTCAGAATTTGCATTGACTTCCGTGATTTGAACCGGGCGTGTCCTAAAGACGATTTTCCATTGCCTCATATTGATGTGCTCATCGATAACACCGCTGGCTATGAGACGTTATCATTCATGGACGGATTTTCAGGATATAATCAGATTAAGCTGGCAGAAGAGGATCAAGAGAAAACATCATTCACTACACCTTGGGGAACATACTGTTATGTTGTCATGCCATTTGGATTAAAGAATGCTGGAGCCACTTATCAAAGGGCCATGATGGCAATATTTCGTGACATGATGCATATGGATCTGGAAGTGTATGTGGATGACTTATTGGTTAAATCGAAAACAAAGGCTGAGCACGCCAAAGTTTTGGCAAGGGTGTTAGAGAGATCGAGAGAATATCAGTTAAAGATGAACCCCAAGAAATGTGTATTCGGGGTATCTTCAGGGAAATTGCTTGGATTTATCGTCAGTAAACGGGGAATTGAGATCGATCCTAACAAGGCGAAGGCTGTTAGAGAAATGCCACCTCCTAAAAACTTGAAAGAGTTGAGAGGATTAATCGGGAGGTTGCAATTTATTCGCCGTTTTGTCTCCCAGCACTCACAAAGGTGTAAGCCGTTTTACGAGCTTACCAAGCCGGGAGTCAAATTCGATTGGGACGATAAGTGTCAGGAGGCATTCTATGGATTGAAGGACTACTTAGCAAGTCCTCCTGTTTTGAGACCACCATCTCCAGGCAAACCATTGATACTTTATATTTCAGTTCTGGATGATGCAGTGGGGGCTGTCTTAGCACAAGAAGATGAAGAAGGAAAAGAGAGGGCAGCTTACTATCTCTCTAAACTTCTCAACCCCGCTGAACAGATATATACGGCGATGGAGAAAACATGTTCAGCATTGGTCTGGGTTGTGCAGAAGTTGAAGCATTATTTTCTGGCCCATGAAGTCCATCTCATCGCTAGGATGAATCCGATCAAATTCCTTCTGGAGAAATCTGTTCTTACTGATAGGTTAGCACGATGGCAAAGCTTTCTATCTCAATTCGATATCACTTATATTCAGCAGAAAGCGATCAAGGGCTATGACATAGCAGAACATCTCGCTCATCATCCCCTTCCTCGTTTTGATCCAGTGCGATCAGAGTTTCCGGATGAGGAACTGATGTCCGTAAATCAAATCAGAGATGATATGTGGACTCTGCATTTTGACGGAGCTCTGAATTCTCATGGAAAAGGGATCGGTATCGTTCTGTTATCACCTGAAGGTATCACCATTCCACAAGCCTTTCAGCTTGATTTTCCAGTTACAAACAATATAGCTGAATACGAGGCACTTCTTGCTGGTCTCGAGGCTGCTCATTTTCATGGTGCCACTAAACTCAGGATCGTAGGTGATAGCCAACTAATTCTTCGCCAAGTGCTGACCAAGTATCGAACTCTCGATCCCAAACTCAAGCCTTATCAGGAACTTACTTCTGCTTACTCAAAGCTTTTCACGAAATTGATCTTTGTCCATGTCCCTAGGAATCAAAACATCTTAGCTGACGCTCTAGTTTCACTTGCATCTTCTCTTGATTTTCCAATCAGCAAACAATCCGAATCAATCATAGTTCATAGGCGTCTTTCACTCGCCGTGAAAGATCCTTCATTTCTTAAAACTAAGGAGAAGTTGCTGAAGAAAGTCAGAGACGGAGATATCATTGAAAAAAGAGAAATCATGTTAATGGAGCTGTTAGAAGAGATGGATGATGAACAGAAGCCATGGTATTATGAAATTGCAAAATATTGTGAAGATCAATCATATCCTGAGGAAGCTACAACTGAAGAGAAGAGAGCTATCAGGAGAGTTTCTCAACGATACACCCTAGTTGGGGGATCACTGTATAAGAGAGGTTTTGATGGAGTTCTTCTGAGATGTCTAGACGAAGATGAGCTTTGGAAGGTTATGGAAGGAGCTCATAGTGGAGTTTGCGGTGGTCATGTCAATGGACAGATGCTAGCAAAGAAGATCCTTAGACAAGGATTTTATTGGCCAACCATGGAAGAAGACTGTGTAGGATTTGTTCGTAGGTGTGCTAAGTGTCAACTTCATGCCGACAAAATTCATTCTCCTGCATCTTCACTCCATCCTGTTTCTTCCCCATGGCCTTTCCCCATGTGGGCTTTCGACATTATTGGACCTCTTGGTAATCCAGATTCCGGCATCAAGCAAAAATCTTTCATTCTCACGGCAACGGAATACTTCACCAAATGGGCAGAAGCTGAAGCGTACGTGGAGATCAAAGCATCAACCGTCTGCAAATTCATCATGAAGAACATCATCACCCGATTCGGAATTCCAAGCACCATCGTCACCGACAATGGACCACAGTTCGTGTCACAAGAATTGAAGGATCTTTGTAACAGGTATAAAATTGCATTGCATCATTCATCTCCTTATTATCCGCAAGGCAATGGCCAAGCAGAGGCAACAAATAAGACTTTGATAAAAATCATCAAGAAAACGTGTAAATCTAATAAATTCGCAGATTGGCCAGAAAAATTGGTTGAGGCTTTATGGGCCTACCGAACTTCAATCCGCACGCCTACTGGGCAAACTCCTTATTCCTTACCATTTGGAATGGAGGCGGTAGTTCCATATGAAATCCTCATACCATCATTAAGAGTACAATTGAATAAGGAATTTTCTATTGATGAACATCGTTCAGCACTCCTTGCTCAATTGGAACTTTTAGACGAGAAAAGATGGTCAGCTGCTAATCATGCAAAAGTTTATCAAAATAGATTAGCACGTTTTTATCAAAAGAAAGTCATTGAACGTAAGTTCAAAGTCGGTGAAATGGTTGTCAAAAGAATTTTTATAAAACCTGGTGGTCCGCGTTCTAAGCTCCAACCCAACTGGGAGGGACCTTATGTTGTATCGCACGCTTTTCCTGGTAACGCTTATCGTCTTGTTAATGCAGAAGGAGAAGAGCTAAAACATCCCTGGAATGGTTTATATCTTAAGAAATACTACCCTTAGGTTAAAGAGTCGATCAGTATGGTACAAAGACCAGTGGAATCAGAAAACTTATAAACTCAAATTTCCTTATCAGTCTGAATAACTTAACTTTAAGCCCATTACTGCACACACTGACACGTTTGATTCGTGAGTAACAAGAGATGACAAGTCCTAAAGAATATCGAAAGCTTGACCGAAAGTGTAAAGTCCAAATCATTCTTTTTGAAGCAAAATTCTGTTTTAAACTCGGCCCATGATGTCGGAACGAGACTTAGAATAGATTACTAAGAATACCCGCCATCTTAGTAGGAGGCCGTCATAAAAAAAAGGGGGAGATCCGTCCCAAAGCGAAAAAAAAAAGAAGAAGCAAAAGCAAGGCAAAAGCCAAATGTCAAATCAAAAAGGCCATTACATTACAAACGTTACATGAAGGCCATGAAATGAAATAAAAGGGAACGCAAGGTCGATAAATACCCCGGAAAGAAATGACCGAACCCCAACGGATATTAGGGTAGGAAAGGAACATCTTTTTAAGTCTCCGGAACCTTCTCATGGGCTTTCTAAACTTATTCATCTTTTCTTTCTAAAGAGATGTACTCCAAACTTAAGGAATGGCTTAGATTGATTAAAGGTCAAATCATCAAATGGGATCACGAATGGAAACACAAGTTCAAACACGATGGATTTAAGTTAAGTTGTTAAAGAACAATTTGGAAATTAAGTTAATAAATGAATATGATCTTTTGATCTGAGTACCATGCTGATCTTTTAGTCAAAAATCCAAAAAAAAATACATAAGTCAAAAATCCAAAAAAATTACATAAGTCAAAAATCCAAAAAAAATACATAAGTCAAAAATTCAAAAAAAAAATACATATGTCAAAATTAAAAAAAAAAAGCATATATTTCAAAACCCCAAACAAAAGTGAATATTTCAAAACAACAAAAATATTTCAATTAGCATCTGCTTGTTGCACTTAGTGTGTTTCATTCTTTTATTTTCAGTGAGCATCTGCATTTTGCTTAAGTTTGTTTATAATTATCATTACCTTTGTTAATAAAGGCTATGCCCCTTGACCATTTTACCAAGGATAGGATCAAGTAGTCGGTTACTTAACCAGGCAAGGGGCTAAGCCTAAACAGATACTTAACATGTTTGTTCAAGTTGTATACAGGACACAAGGACAGCCAGAAACCTGTTTCTGTGAAAAAAAGGCGTCGAGGATAAGCGACGCGGTTTCAACTTTAAATGACGTCTGCGCGACATGACGCGTTTCATATATTTATGTGATTTATCTGAAATTCTGTTTAAATTGAATATTTGTTTGGAATTATTAATAATTTTGATTGCAGGAAATTCAAGAAAAATTGAGTAAAGCTGAAATATCAAGAAGATCCCACTGTGGGAGTCAAGAAGTCTCGACCGTGGCTAAAAAGACGGTTATTTCTACCCTTGTATTATTTCATGTGATTAGTTTAAATCATCAGCATTAATATATGATAAATATTTATTAGATCATATCAAGGACCTTGTATTTTTGATGAAACTGGAATTTGAGTTCCCCTTCAACAAAAACAGTGATAATTCCAGAGAATTCTTAATCGCACGGATAGGCCGTTGGACTGTTAATTAGTGAGGACGATGGTTCCACTTTTGTGAAACGGTGCGTGGATAAACGAGCTTCGGCTTAGCACTGAATTACAAGAATTGGTATCTTGACTCATTAATGACAATTTAACAATATTATCCTTGATTAATTTATATTTTATTTGACTTTATATTTTTCTTTTAGCCCAGCATGCATCATGTAGGACTTTGAAATCATTGTGATACGGATTAATTACTGATTAAGTTTCAGACCATTAATTAAACAATTTCAAACATGATATGAAATATTCCATTCTGAATTGAGTATCTTGATTATCTTTGAGGTTCGCTTAAAGATATCATTGGAATTCTATCCTTGATTGGACTCTTTATCCAATATTTCTTGTTTTCTTTTAAGATCCATCATGGCTGTAGCACGTCCACATTGGCTGGCAAACGCTCCCCATGATGAAACCTGCAGTGTCTATGACCTGGGGTACTTCCCACTCCGAGGAGGTTGATCGACTTTATTTTATTTTCCTTGTCTACCTCATCCAGACAGGATTGATTCCATTGATTTCATTGAGCTATCTTCATTGATGATTTTGAGAAAAATTCCAATCATGTGATGTTAAGAGCGTGTCTCATCACACCTTGGCATCACCTTTTCAGTACATTCCATTTCATTTCACTCCCTTGCAAAGACGATGCCAAGGTGAGGCAGCTGTAGACACGCTAATTTTGACGTCATTTTGAGTAAATTTCATATCATATAATAATGCCTCAGAATGGTCTGATATTTAACCATTAAATAATTTTTATTGATATTTTTGAGTGTCGGGTTTAACAGACATGTTTTAATTAATCAATTGAATTGATTTTAGTTCAAATTTTAGTTAAAATATGAAGAATCCTAAAAGGCGTCGACTCATGTGGACGCCATTTAGAGTTTATTCCTATTTTAATGTTTAAATTTGAATTTTAATTAATTGATTTATTGACTAAAAGGCGTCTGTTAAGGTCGACGCTATTTAGGTTTCCTAAGCTGTTTTAACTTCTCTTCCGGATGTTTATCCTTATCTTAATTAGTGTAAAAGACGTCTACACACGTAGACGCGTTTTAGCTAATAAAGAGAAAGATAAGTTTTCCCGGATATTTATCCTTATCTTAATTTAATCTGAAAGGCGTCAGCCAAGTGTAGACACGCTAATTTTGACGTCATTTTGAGTAAATTTCATATCATATAATAATGCCTCAGAATGGTTTGATAATTAATTATTAATTAATTTTTATTGATCTTTTTAAGTGTCGGGTTTAACAGACATGTTTAAGTTAATCAATTGAATTGATTTTAGCTCAAATTTCAGTTAAAATACAGAAATTCTAAAAGGCGTCGACCCATGTGGACGCCATTTAGAGTTTATTCCTGTTTTAACGTTTAAATTTGAATTTTAATTAATTGGTTTATTGACTAAAAGGCGTCTTTGAATGTCGACGCGATTTAAGTTTCCTAAGCTGTCTAAACTTCTCTTCCGGATGTTTATCCTTATCTTAATTAGGGTAAAAGACGTCTACACAAGTGGACGCGTTTTAGCTAATAAAGATAAAGATAAGTTTTCCCGGATATTTATCCTTATCTTAATTAATCTGAAAGGCGTCAGCCAAGGTGGACGCGTTTTAGATAATTACAGATAAAGATGGATTAATCAGTGATTATCTGTCGATTAAGGTAGATAAATCCTAGATTTTTCTATGTTAATCGCGAACGCAGAAAATGCCTATAAATACCTTGCCTATCAAGGAGTTAAAAAAAAAGGAGAGAGAGAATTATTGAGCCACAGCGTTATAGCGATTTGAAGATCGGAGCAACCACG
The DNA here is from genome assembly GCA_030544215.1 of Zantedeschia hybrid cultivar. NCBI lineage: Eukaryota > Viridiplantae > Streptophyta > Magnoliopsida > Alismatales > Araceae > Zantedeschia > Zantedeschia hybrid cultivar. The sequence goes on from JARZZO010000005.1 coordinate 18,469,096, forward strand.
CCGGAGCGCTGCCATTTCCAGAAGACGGCATCCTTCTTCCAGATCTTCATCCTTCAAGGCTTCTCCAACTGGGCATAAGTTTTTCATATTAGAATTTCATTTTCATTCATTAGTTTCATTCTCTCATATTCACTTCATGCAACACACACCACGTCATTAATTTTCCAAAACCCATCTGTTCTAAAGGGGTTTCAAAGTCATTTAAAACAAGTGAGTTGCTGTTTATACATGTTTATAATCATGGTTAGCTTTGATATTATTTCTATTTAGATTCTCATCAATATTTCTCCTTTATTTTTCTGTCTCTCTGTCTGCTGCATCCAACAACTGAATAACAAGAAATCAAAAAGAGGGAAATCAAGCAAAAGCCAGGAGAACTTCTGGACGATCCTCAACATTCAACAGCAAGAACGAAAAAACAAAGAGGCTCTCTTTCTTTAGCCGGCTGAAGGAGGGGAACCAAGGATTCATTCTTCCGCGTTTAAACAGGTAGGCGATCAAACTCTTTTGAAACTTTTTAGTTAAAAGTTTCTGGCGATCACAGCACCTTAGTTGCATTTTTTTTAATAGGTTAATTTACCCTAAACAACATAGTTTTTCACATTAATCACACGAGCAATTTTCAGCACCTACACCAAGGTGGACGCGTTTTAGATAATTACAGATAAAGATGAATTAATCAGTAATTATCTGTCGATTAAAGTAGATAAATCCGAGATTTTTCTATGTTAATCGCGAACGCAGAAAAATGCCTATAAATACCTTGCATCTCAAGGAGTTAAAAAAAAAAAGAGAGAGAGAATTATTGAGCCACAGCGTTATAGCAATTTGGAGATCGGAGCAACCACGCCGGAGCGCTGCCATTTCCAGAAGACGGCATCCTTCTTCCAGATCTTCATCCTTCAAGGCTTCTCCAACTGGGCATAAGTTTTTCATATTAGAATTTCATTTTCATTCATTAGTTTCACTCTCTCATACTCACTGCATGCAACACACACCACATCATTAATTTTCCAAACCCATCTATTTTAAGGGGTTTCAAAGTCATTTAAAACAAGTGAGTTGCTGTTTATACATGTTTATAATCATGGTTAGCTTTGATATTATTTCTATTTAGATTCTCATCAATATTTCTCCTTTATTTTTCTGTCTCTCTGTCTGCTGCATCCAACAACTGAATAACAAGAAATCAAAAAGAGGGAAATCAAGCACGAAGCCAGGAGAACTTCTGGACGATCCTCAACATTCAACAGCAAGAACGAAAAACAAAGAGGCTCTCTTTCTTCAGCCGGCTGAAGGAGGGGAACCAAGGATTCAATCTTCCGCGTTTGAACAGGTAAGCGATCAAAACTCTTTTGAAGCTTTTTAGTTAAAAGTTTCTGGCGATCACAGCACCTTAGTTGCATTTTTTTAATAGGTTAATTTACCCTAAACAACATAGTTTTTCACATTAATCACACGAGCAAATTTTCAGCACCTACAGCTCTGTTAAGGTCGACGCTATTTAGGTTTCCTAAGCTGTTTTAACTTCTCTTCCGGATGTTTATCCTTATCTTAATTAGTGTAAAAGACGTCTACACACGTGGACGCGTTTTAGCTAATAAAGATAAAGATAAGTTTTCCCGGATATTTATCCTTATCTTAATTAAATCTGAAAGGCGTCACCCAAGGTGGACGCGTTTTAGATAATTACAGATAAAGATGAATTAATCAGTAATTATCTGTCGATTAAAGTAGATAAATCCGAGATTTTTCTATGTTAATCGCGAACGCAGAAAAATGCCTATAAATACCTTGCATCTCAAGGAGTTAAAAAAAAAAAAAGAGAGAGAATTATTGAGCCACAGCGTTATAGCAATTTGGAGATCGGAGCAACCACGTCGGAGCGCTGCCATTTCCAGAAGACGGCATCCTTCTTCCAGATCTTCATCCTTCAAGGCTTCTCCAACTGGGCATAAGTTTTTCATATTAGAATTTCATTTTCATTCATTAGTTTCACTCTCTCATACTCACTACATGCAACACACACCACATCATTAATTTTCCAAACCCATCTGTTTTAAGGGGTTTCAAAGTCATTTAAAACAAGTGAGTTGCTGTTTATACATGTTTATAATCATGGTTAGCTTTGATATTATTTCTATTTAGATTCTCATCAATATTTCTCCTTTATTTTTCTGTCTCTCTGTCTGCTGCATCCAACAACTGAATAACAAGAAATCAAAAAGAGGGAAATCAAGCACGAAGCCAGGAGAACTTCTGGACGATCCTCAACATTCAACAGCAAGAACGAAAAACAAAGAGGCTCTCTTTCTTCAGCCGGCTGAAGGAGGGGAACCAAGGATTCAATCTTCCGCGTTTGAACAGGTAAGCGATCAAAACTCTTTTGAAGCTTTTTAGTTAAAAGTTTCTGGCGATCACAGCACCTTAGTTGCATTTTTTTAATAGGTTAATTTACCCTAAACAACATAGTTTTTCACATTAATCACACGAGCAAATTTTCAGCACCTACAATGTTTCAGTTTTCTTGGCTTATAGCCCAGGCCGCTTCCAGGTGCTCTTTGGTGGTCTTTGACGTGAGTGGTCCTGCCTTGTAACTGTGTACCCATGCCTCTTCCAAGCTGTTAGCCATTCTTCATCATTATTCTCCATCCTGGGGTACTCATGCACTTCCCCCTCTTTATGGCATTTAATGGATAAGGAGTAATAGTGGCAGTTTTCAGAGGATCAGCCACTAGATGGTAAACCTGTAATACCGACAGAAAAGGTTGTCGGCCAGGTGAAGAAGTGGGTTTGACATTCAAAGAATGAGCAGCAGCAAGGATTGGCATGCTCGTGACCTTAATGATTCGTCCTTTGAAGGGGAATTTGAGGCATTGATGATTCGTGGAGGGAATCGCCTCAAGAGTTTTTATGTAAGGACGACTCAAAATGTCATTCAAAGAAGGGTCGATTTTCAGAATGTGAAATTCGACCTCTGCGTGACTTACAGGGCCTAGCTCCACTTTCAAATAAACCATTCCCAGAGGGGAACGGGTGGAATTATCATATGCCGTTACGGAGATGGGGCTAGGCAACCATTTTTCCTTGGGCACACCGCACAATTCTAGGGTCTTCGGAGGTAAAACATTGATCGAAGCCCCTGTGTCAACCAGACATGCATCCACGGCCTTCTTGCAGATATTGACTGTGATGCTCGAGCCATGCTTCTGGCTGCCGGCGGTGCTAGTTCCGATGTATGAAATGAAATAGAGGGCTGATCCCCCTGAGGAACTAACAGTGTTGCAATCTTCTTTACAGGCACGTCCTCGTTGACCATCACCTTCTACAAATATTCCATCAGAGCTTCTTGGTGAGTCTTTGATCTTTTAATCAGTTCGAGCACGGAGATTCGTGCCGGTGTCCGGTCCAGATGTTTCAACAAATCATATTGAGTGCCTGGAGCACTCTCATCATTGTGTGCATACTCCGTCGGCTGTGATGGGCCGTCTCTAACTGTTGACTGAGGAAAGACTTTGTTGAAAATCCTCCCACTCCGGAGCGCATGTTCCTCAGCCGTGGAAGGTCCGGGTGATACTTTGAGTACCGCAGGGTTGGATGGTGTGGATGGTGTGGAGTGTTGGTATGTAGGTGATGGCGTGGGGTTAGTCGGTGGTGGCGTGGTGCGGATTAAAGGCCTAGACGGTTGGATGGTGGAAGGGTAAATGGTTGGCGTGGATGAAGTTGGGAACGGCATGCGTAATAGCGGTTTAGAAGGTTGGATGGTATCTAGGTAAGCGGTAGTGGTAGCGGGTGAAGTACGGAATGGTATGTGGAGTAGTGGTCTGGATGGTAGGAGGGGTGCGTAGTTGGTTTGCGGGGGGTTATTTAGTGGAGGCGTAGTGGCGTGGGGTGTAATGGGTTTGAGGAAAGCGGGTGGTGGTAATGGGTTAGTGGGTGTGGGCGAGTGATATGCGGGTGTTGGTATATGGGTAATGGTAAATGGGCTGTGGTCTGGGTATGTGGATGGTGCGGCGTGGTGGTTGTTCTGGGGTACTCGGAATGTGACCCGTTGAATAAATAGAGGAAGAGTCCTCTATCCTCCACGGTTGCCCGCGGTTAGCCTCAGACCGGCTATTTGTCAGGATTTGGACAACTTGGTTCTGATTTTGGTGCTCCGGAAGCGGGTTTTGCATTATGCCGATGTTCGGTGGTGCTGCTGCTTGTGCCGGTGCTCTTGCTTGCTGCTGCTACTGCTGTGGTGGTCTCCTTGCCTTTAAGGCATATATGTACTTTTTCATCTCTTCCCAGTCAATGACTCCTCATCGGGCTTCATCTTCTCTGCTATTAGGTCCGTAATGGACAGGGAGGGGGCAACTATGTCCTGATATCGTTGAATGAATTTTCGGGAGATGATACCATAGTCTTCTACTTTAGAGGGTTCCAAAGCATTTACAAGATCCGAGGGATCAGAAGATGAGGGATCATTCTGGTTCATGTCTCCCTCGAAGATAGGGTTAGGAACCGCATGCACATGCGGGGGAGGATCAGAATATTGATCATGATGATGATAAAGAGGGGTTGGGACATTCCCCTCATACCGAACTGGACAAGGAAGAGAATTACGGGAGGCATCAGCATCTCTCTCGCTCTCGAAATGGTAATCAGAATCGCGAGGGGCATTAGCATCTCCCTCGTAGTTGACAATGGCATTTGGAGCCATGCTCAAGTCCCTGCCTGATCGAAGCAGTATGATGTTAGATTTTTTTTCAGAGATTGACAAACAAGTTGTACAGAGATAAGTAAACAAGTAGATGTTTGACGTGATTTTAGGCTTGTTGGGTTATTTGAATTTAATTAAATCAAAAATTCACTCAAGGGGTAGGATCCTAGTTGCAGTTCAATGTACACCGTTATATTCTATGGCTTTCTCCCACAACGTTATGAAAATCTAACCGGGACTTCAATTGGTACAACCATCCCGATGATCAAGGAGGAATACCTTGATTTTGGGGACTTACGGAGGTCTTTAACGCCAACTACTCTAGTCTGATCGAGGGACCGACCCAATCAGAGAGAGTTGAAGACGTCAAGAAGAGTGTTCCTAAGAAGAGGAGGGTGTTAGCCTCAATGCGTATGACCTGTAGCCTGGACGGCCTCTAATGCTTAATACATAGTGGGTAATAGCACACAGATCACAAAATCTGAGAACTGAAGAAGAAATAAGAAACTGCCTGAATCGCGTCGCTGTTGGTCAACGCTATTCAAACAGAACCTTATTTTTTCGCAGAAGCTCAGGCAGCAGACAACAGAGAAATGGGACTGAAAGGCGTTTGGGTTTAGCAACACAGTTTGAAATGCGTCGCTGCTCCTGGACGCTTTTCAAGTTACAGATTCAGTTTTCCAGGAGGAATTTTTGGATCGATTCCTCCTCAAAACATGATAAAAACGATAAATAATCAGCTCATGTAAAAAAAAAATTTGTTTCAAATTTTAATAGGATGATTTTATCAAATAAACAACTGAAATATCAATCAATCACACAATCTTTATCACAAAAACAGCTTTTCAACTAATCAACGGGGAGGGCAAGATCTTGCCACAGGGGTGTGCACGTGGTGCACGTAGGAAATCAACTAAACTAAAAACTCACCAATTGGTGAGGGCGTGTCGAGAGACACAGGTGGTGCACCGTGGGTGCCCGATTGATAACAACAAGAACAAAGAATTAAAAGATGGCGAGACCAAGTCCCACCGTGATCGCCAAAAAAACTGTGAGTGCTTAAAATAGGTGTGTGATTATCATGAAAAACTATGTTGTTTAAGTGCAAAATAAACCTATCAAAAAGAAACTAAGTGATGTGATCGTCAGAAACTTTTGACTAAAAAGTTCTAAAAGAAGATTTGATCGCCTACCTATTTGGACGTGGGAGATGTTGAGTTTTTGGTTCCCCTCCTTCAGCCGGCTGAAGAAAGAGAGCCCTTTCTTGTCTTTGTTCTTGCTTTGGCTGCTATTGAGTTTTTGAGGATCGTCCAGATTCCTTGTTGTTCGCTGTTGATTCCCTCCCCTTTGATTCTCCTTTGTTCCTCGCAAGAAATAGAAAGAAATGAAGAAAAATGATGAGAACTTAGGAAGAAGTAGTATCCATTCCAGAGAAAATTTTAAACATGCAACTAAGCAGGAAAACTCACTTGTTGAGTGATCTTTTAAACCCCTTTAACAAATAGGTTTTGAAAATGATGCTAGTGTTGTGTGTGTTGCATGGAGTGATGTGATGAAAAACGTGATACTAATGGGATGAAAAATGTGAGAAGTATGCAGAAATGAATTGAAAGCTAAGCTGGATGGCCCCTGGAAGCCTTGGTCTTCAATGGATCTTAGACGGATGAAAAAAGGATGTCGACTTTTGGAAGTAGCACCACTTCAGCATTCGGACGTCGTCAAGCTTCTTTGCTCCAATCGCCACCAAAATAATTACTAATTATCACTCAACATCACTCTCTCTGTCACTCGTTCAAGAGGCATGGTATTTATAGACTTCTTTGCATTCGCGGATTTACATGGAGAAATTTTGAGGTTTATCCAGCTTAACCAACAGATAAATACAGATTAATTCATCTTTATCTGTAATTAGTCTAAAACGCGTCGTCCATCAGAGACGCCTTTCAGACTGATTAAGATAAGGATAAACATCCAGAAAAAGTTTATTTTTATCTGTAATTAGATAAAACGCGTCGCCCAATGGAGACGCCTTTTAGACTAATTAAGATAAGGATAAACATTCGGAAGAGATAGAAACGACTTAGGAAACCTAAATGACGTCGTTCTATGAAGACGTCTTTTAGCTAATTAATCAATTAATTAAAATTCAAATTTAAATATCAAAATAGGAATAAACCGTAAATGGCGTCTACACAAGTCGACGTCTTTTAGACTTCTTCATATTTTAATTGAAATTTGAGTTAAAATCAATTTAATTAATTAACTTAAATTATGTCTGTTTGACCCGACACTATTTAGATAATTAACCCAAAAGATTAATAAAAATTAACCAATGATTAAATATCAAACCATTCTGAGACATTATTATATGATATGAAATTTACTCGAAATGATGTCAAAATTAGCGTGTCTACACCCCTCCATTTGAAGACTGAGGTACATAAATGTTTCTATGGACTCATAGAAAATAAGTCATGGAAGTGGCATCTTTGATATGGGCATCTCAACTTTCACAACTTGAGACAGTTAGCAGTAAGGGGCATCTTGAAAAGATTGCTCAACATTGAAGATCCAAAACATCTATGTGAAGCATGCACTCTCGGAAAGCAACATCGACATTCCTTTCCGAAGGCCGTATTTAGAAGAGCATACAATCGACTAGAGTTGGTGCATACAGATATTTGTGGTCCGTTGGAACCTATATCTCTTGGAGGTAATCGTTATTTCATTACCTTTATTGATGGTTTTAGTAGGAAGATATGGATGTATTTGATCAAACAAAAGTCTGCTGCTTTTGATGTATTTAAACACTTTAAGACTCGTATTGAGTGAGAGAGTGGCTGTAAATTAAAAGTTCTTAGATCTGACCGAGGTGGTGAGTATACCTCAAATATGTTTAAGAACTGTTGTAGACAGGAAGGCATTAGACAACAGTTTACAACTGTATACACACCACAACAGAATGACGTTGCTGAGAGGAAGAACCACACCATTTTAGAGATGGTGAGGACCATTATGAAGGAGAAAGATATGCCTAAGTCATTTTGGGCTGAAGTTGCTGCATGCACAAGTTATCTTCTCAACCGAAGTCCAACAAAAGCCTTGATGGATATGACTCCGCAAGAAGCTTGGAGCGGGAAGAAGCCAGATGTGAATCACCTACGCATTTTTGGGTGTATCGCATATGCACAAGTACCTGAAGAGAAGAGGAAGAAGCTAGATGATCGTAGAGACAAATGTATCTTTGTCGGCTACAGTAGTAAGTCAAAAGTTTACCGTCTCTATAATCCACTTACTAATAAAATAGTGGAAAGTAAAGATGTTATTTTTAGCGAAGAAGAGGTATGGAGATGGAATAATGAAGACGACAAACAAGTGGTGATGGAAAAAATAGAGGTTGAACAACAACAACCTCTACCACAACCTACACCGCCACCTCCTCCACAAACTCCTCATAATGAAGGAAGTAGTGCTCCATTCCGAAGTACTCCATCGACATCACAAGACTCCAACTCGTCAATGCGAACTTCAATCAAAATGAGAAGTTTGAGATATATTTATGAACAAACAGAAGAAGATGGAGAAACAAATTTCTTTTGTTTGTATGCAGATCATGAGCCTCTTACCTTTGAAGAGGCCGTAGAAGAAGATTGCTGGAGATCGGCTATGGAGGATGAAATCCATGCCATCGAGAAGAACCAAATATGGGAGTTGGCTACACTCCCAAAAAGTCATAAGGCTATAGGTGTGAAATAGGTCTATAAGATCAAACACACCGCTGATGGAGAGGTGGAGAGATATAAGGCAAGGCTTATAGCCAAATGTTACAAATAGAAGTATGGCGTGGACTACGAAGAAGTCTTTGCTCTAGTTACCCGGCTTGACACTGTAAGACTATTGATTTTCCTTACAGCTCATTGTAGGTGAAAAATTTATCAGTTAGATGTCAAGTCAGCTTTTCTAAATGACCCTCTTGAAGAAGAAATGTACGTAGAACAACCACAAGGTTTTGTGATTGAAGGCAAGGAGCACAATGTGTATTGCCTAAAGAAGGCACTTTATGGGCTAAAGCAAGCACCAAGGGCATGGAATTCTTGCATTGACGACTATTTGCATGAACATGGCTTCATCAAATGCCCTTATGAATATGCTACGTATGTGAAGAAAGGTAACCACGGAGAGTTACTCTTTGTTTGTCTTTATGTTGATGACATATTGTTCACATGAAATAGCCAGAAGATGTTTGAAGAATTCAAACAGTGTATGTTCAAAGAGTTCGAGATGATAGATTATGGACTTATGTCTTACTTCCTCGGCATAGAGGTGAAGCAACAAGAAGATAGGATTTTCATATCCCAGAGAAAATATGCAAAGGAGATTCTTCAAAAGTTCAAAATGGAAAATTGCAAGGCTGTCAGCACTCCTATAACAACAAGCTTGAGGTTGACAAGAGATGAAGAAGAAGAAATTGTAGAACCAACTATATTCAGGAGTTTAGTTGGCAGTTTAAGGTACCTCACCATTAATAGGCCTGATATTGTATACAGTGTTGGCCTTGTGAGCAGGTACATGGAAATACCCAAGAATTCTCATTGGATTGCTGCAAAGAGAATTCTTAAGTATATCAAAAGTTCGTTTGAGTAGAGTCTCTTCTATCCTTATAGTGGAGAGGCTATACTTTATGGCTATTCTGATAGTGATTGGGGTGGTGATCTAGATGAAAGGAAGAGCACCACAGGATATGTTTTCTACTTCGGCCTAACAACTTTTTCATGGAGTTCAAAGAAACAAAGTGTAGTGGCCTTATCAACATGCGAGGCCGAGTATGTTGCAGCATCTTCTACTGTGTGTGAAGCATTATGACTGAGGAATCTGTTTAAGGAGTTACACCATCCACAAATAGAAACCATATCTATTTTTGTGGATAATAAATCAGTAATAAAACTCTCGAAAAATACAGTGAAACATAGGCGACGTAAGCATACTGATACTAAGTTTCACTTTATTAGAGATCATGTGAAAGAAAAGAATGTGAAGCTTGAATATTGCAGCACTGTGGATCAAGTGACTGATATATTCACAAAGTCCTTACCTACCAATACTTTCACAGAGTTTAGAGAAATACTTGGCATGAAGACAATTCAAGTTTGAGAGGGCATGTTGGAGTTAACAAACTTGAATTTGAGAGTTTACCTTTTTTAGTTCTTTTAATAAATGTTGTGGGAGTTTGTAGATTATATAAATGGGAGATGGGTTACAAGAAAGATTCTCATCCGTTGTAGACTTGAAGTGGTTTATTAAATAATCTTAGTTTATTAAATAAGTAACTCTCCAAGAATTACTCTTGTAGAAGACCTATATAAAGAGGCCACTCTTACCATTAGTATCCAAGTCCAAGACAAGTCAAGTCAATTAGAGAAGAATTTATTTAAATACTCTACTTCTTGTCTTGTGTCAGTTATTAAGTGAGTTGGAGAGTTTTCTCTTTTAAGTCCTCCTTATATCCTTTTAGTGTATCCTTTAATTTTGCATGACAATAGGATACTTAGAGCCCAATTCCAAATTACCGAAGTCCAACAAGTTAGTGAGTTTAAACGTTGCGTGACCAAAAGTGTACATGCAGTCTGCATCTGGTTTGAGATCAGTCTGTGTGTTAAATCTTCCTCCGACAGGAATTGAAGAAAGAAAGCGGAAGGACCCCCATGGACCCAAGCAACTCCCTCTTTCCATTGATCACGACAGACAAGTATGGATGATCAGTATGCACACTCACAGCGAGATGGAGAGAAGGCCCCCCCGGCCCTCCCCAGCAGAGCAGAAGAAACCATTCCCCATGGTGAAAACATGTACAGCAGGGTTAGAGGAGTACTCGAGGTAGAAGAGCAGCTAGGACCGGGCTTAATGCGCGAATGGGATCCACCCACGGCTCACTTTCTAACCGCGCAGACAAGGATGACGCCGTAGAAGCATGTCTTGTGCAGCATGGTGGTGTCCTCGGAGACCCTTCTCTGGAACCGCCGGAAGAGCTCCTCCGACAGCGCGGGCCCGAGGTGGGCCTCCGCGATGGGCTTGAGGGTCGCACGCACCAGGTTCGCCTTGGCCCTGCCGTAGGAATCTGGGTCCCGGATCCACTCCTCCTGCTTGTCCCTGGAGTGCTCCTCGATCCTCTGGAACTCCAGGTGCTGGATCTCGAACCCGCTGCACTCCTCGAAGGCCTTCCTCACCTCCTCCGTGCTCCTCATGTACGCCGGGATGTTGAAGCTGTCCCTTGTCTCCTCACTGATCAGTCCCTGATGATAAGACATATCGATCGATGACAACGTGTAAATCCACCAACGGAGTTGGAAAGAGGAAGGATGATGAGGATCACAGAACACACTGTTATCCATACAAAACTAGCTAGCTAGAGATCATCTTGATGGTAAGTGCATAATTAGCTAATCAAGTTTTTTGATCAATGTAGTAGAATATACACATTGGCTTCTAGGGAATGATCATCTTAGTCATAGTTAAACAGGAAGCGTGACAGAGGAAGGTTAATTTAGCTCAGCAGAGTGGTCACTGCTCTAACACGTCTCATAGAGGAGGAAACACTGGAATGAACAGCCAAGGGGGTTACACTGTTGCAGTCGGTGCTGTACACTTCCCTTCTTGATCAAAACGATCCTCATTTCAAAACAGGGCTCTTGGCCTCCTCGCTTACAAGCCCAGGGAAATGCCCTCCTCAGCAATGCGAGCATTGTGAGAGAGCGCTGGATAAGGACAAGTGAGGATGGGGGGGATAAGCATAAGGAGGCGCCGGAAAGGAAGGGCATGGCGTCATGCTGGCTTCCTAAGGTGGGAGAGGTGGTTTCGCATTCAATTGGCCATGGCTTGGGTGCGTCGTGCGTGCTAAACCATTACCAACCTCATTTAATAGGTCATCCCACGCTTGGTCCATCGAGCTGGTGAAGGGGTGCTTGGCCCTCGACTCGGGGTCCCCCAGCTGGTTCTCCGGCGGCTGCGAGCCGGGTCTCCCCGCCATCAGCAGGAACAGCAGCCCTCCTTCCGTTATCTCCTCTCGCCGGCACCGCAGGAAGGCCTTGAGGTCCTCCTCGGACTGCCTCGCGTACGCCTCCACCACCTCCTTCTTGGCGCCGTCGATCCATGCTCTGCCCTTGTTCCATGCCGGCGAGCGCCAGTCCAACACCAACTCTGGTATCTGGCCACCCACCAGCGGAAGACACTGATAAGCACAAGAACTGCCGAATGGAACCAGGAAGCATTAATTAAAGTTGATTGGAGGGCATGACGAATGCAGCAGGGATATCTGTTACAAGATTTCACACCCGAACAAGACTAGCTAGCAAGAATATTAATCCAAGCGTACAACCGCCATACATAGAAATCTTGTTACAATACACTATCCTAATTAGTTTATAATTATACTAAGAAAGCATATATATATATATATATGACGACGACATTAATGACCCATCTGTCAAGGAAAACAAGGAACCAAGGGCTGGTTAACTTCTTGCTCAACTGAGGGACAAATACAGGCAAGAAATTAAGATGTAGCTAATTACATATCCTGTCTGGCTAGCTAGCTAGTAAGCATGCATTTGTTTGAGATGGAATTAAAGAAGAGGAGGAGCAAGATGAAGGGATTATGTATGGCTAATGGTTCATCACCTGAGAAAGCCAGTGCAAGGCGCTTAGGCTAACAGCCAAATGGAGTTTCCCTTTGGGGAACAGGCGGTCGTAGAAGGAGCCGGGCACGCCAGCTGCATAGAACGGCCTCCTCTTCTTATCGGGGAACACCGACAGTGACCGGAAGAGAGAGTTGAAGTCGTTCGAGGGGAGATCAGAGAAGAAGGCCTCGAACTCGGGCACGTGCCCGCACTCCTCGCCATATCGCCGCTGCAAGCTCCCCACCAAGAAATCCATGGTCGACAGCGTGTTGTACCCCGTGGCGCAGCCCAAGTCGGCGATCCTTAGCGACGCCTCGCCGGCGAAGAGCTTCATGGTTCGGATGGCCTCTCCGAGCAGGGGCTTCGAAAGGGCAACGGCGGATGCGGGTGCCTCGGAGTTCCTTGCGTAGCTGCCGTCGTCTTCTCCTCCCTGCATACACAGTATTCTGTGGAGCTCTCTTGTCCATGCTTGGCACCTGTTGGCTGTGTACCTGCGCTCCACGCTCTCGATAACGGGCGCCAGGCATATTGGCCTTGCTGAATCCATATCTCTTCTTACCTAGCTCTCTCTCTTCCCCTCTTTCCAGTGGAAAGGAAGCAAATGGTCCCAAGTTTATCAATGAACTGGAAGAGAGAGAGAGAGAGATGAGAAATCTGAACCCTGTTGCAAATAAACAAAAACCATATTGCATAAATGAAAATGATATATATGGTCATGACTCTTGACCTAACCTCCTGCTTCCAATCCTTTTTCAGTCACTTTGATTGGTCTGGTTGTCTTCTATATGACATCACATCTACAGAATAAGAAGAATTAGATCTACACATGCAATCTCATTTTGCAAAAAAAGGAAGAATAGTGGTATAATTGATAAATGAAGAAAGTATTTTGACCTACCCGGAGTAATTCATTCACATGGTCGGCTACCTTTGGGCTTGCATTGATATACTTGTTCACCTAATCATCAACAGCAAAATCTAGCCGATAAATATCAGATGCACGTGGTCCCTCGTGAATCTTATCGTATAAACCCTTCCTAATCCAGGGAAACCCTATATTTAATATGACATGAACATTTGCAAAGTAGTTGTGCAATTGGCCTATCATCTTCCACCCGGGGACATACATGACGTCGGGCGTATCTAGTTTCTGTCTCCTCTTTAATAGATAAGTTGTATCTGCGAGCGAAGATGTTAATGCTTCTTCTGCTACATTAGTTGTACATGCCGATATTTGTAGATATGGATGTAAGGTGGGATGTCCTTGTCTATGTGATCTGCAAATTTCATTTTAAATGGTCGTACCCAGCGATGCATGAGTGTTTGGTCATAGTTGCCATGGACATTAAAAAAAAAAATCTTTGAGGGTTGCCCCGGCCCCCAAGTTACACTAGTTTGAACTGCACATTAATAAGTCAACTTCTACCATATGACTTCTGACAATCTCTCTTCTTGAAGGTTAAATATATATAATGTCAAGTAGAAAATTTGTCAAAAAAAACTCCATCAAATTTGGGTCGTCTGATCTTCGATAGGATACGATTTATGGCGGTGATAATGGAATGAAAAGAAAATATGATTACATTTTAATAAATAGTTACGGGTCATTGAAAGTTCAAATTTAGTCACCTGAAGTTGAAACGCTAGGCTCGATGGATGTATGCCATAATCAGATTTTAACAGTCATTTTTTAACTTTTAAGACAGTGATCGGATTTTTTTATTTTTTTTCTTTGAACGAGTAGACTAGTGGTAATAAGGAGAAAGATTCTTAACTAAAGTCTTAGATTCGAAACTCGGGATTCCGCCGGATTAAGCATAAGAAAGAAAAAAATACCTGCGAGAGACACCGTGCAGAATTCAAATCCGGATCTCTCCGCCGAAAGCAGGGAGTATATCCATTGCGCCACAGGCGCGGGACCAGTGATAGGACTTAACCTTAACCCGCAGTGCCATATTAGATCTGCCGATCGGACCCATTATTTAATACCTTAACCGCCGTGGCATATCAGATCCGCTGAGACCCCGCATACTCTTCCACCTTAAATGAAAATGACAAGAACCCCACATTTTAAAGTAAAGTTAATGGACATTGCCTGCTCTGTAAAACCATCCTTTGTATGGTGGGAACAACCTTTTTCGTGAGGGTTATTTCTCTCTCTAAAAAGGATTTCATCTAAGACTTTAAACTCACTTTTAAAGATGTTACAGCCCAACTTCTAACTCCTTTGCTAGAACCGTTTGAGGAGAAGAAGAAAAAAAAAGAAAAACATAGAAGCATAAGAGTAATAGCCCTCATCATGGAGCCTAAGTACTCTGTGGTTTTTCTAGGGTTTGAATCTTACTGTGGACATGAGGAAAGAATATACGGGAGTGATGTATGCCAATGGACACAGAGAAGGGTACAAGAAGAAAGAACGAAATTGAAGAAGAAGAAGCAAGGGAGACACCAGAATATAATTCCAACTGAAAACTCATAAAAACTCAATTCCATTCATTAATTTTGTCTAGATGACCAAAAAAAGAATAATACTAACTAACTGTAGCAGTCGGAAACTGGTTGAACTGCGATGACCGTCCGATCGAAGATCTCAAGTACTTGATATAATTTATTTGGAATGAAAATGCTCAGGTATAAGAGGAATAGAAGCGTCAAGGGGGGGTTCCCCAGTTTGACGGAGAGCAACCCTCCAATGTCTAAGTTAGATATTAGAAGATAAGATCTTACTAGAGGTTCTTGGTTCTCATAATGACATACCTAGTACTGGAGAAGACCCGGTAATTATATAATCCTCCTCCCCTGAGGCGTCCCGAAGACGGTTTCCTATGAAGGGATGATTCGCCCACGATCAGATCCTCTTGATTAGAGAGATCGTGGGATAATGGATAAGGAGTAATCCGCTTGTGGTTGTGGAGGGCAGATTGTGCAGACCTGCTGTAAGTGGGCGGTAGCATCCGAAAGATCTGCCTAATGATGTAGAGGCGCGAAGGGTCGCCCCTCGGGGGAAACCTTCGTTATAGTGAGGGACCGGGGGAGGGGTCTTTCGGCCCCGTGTCCGTGGTCTTTGTCTGGCTGAGTTGCGTATAAAAGAGGTTCAATGGAGGTAAGCCCTTCTTCGAGCCTCAGGGGGCTTAACCGAGATCCTAAGGGGTCTCGAGAGCAGCTATTGGGCGTGAGGGCTAGAGATCTGGACTAAGTGGTTTCGGAATCTTGTGTCTGTCACGCGGGTTAGGGTACTGTGTGCCACGTGTCCCCTTGCGCTTGCTTCGATGAGCCGTAGGCCTTTGGGCCCGTGAGCTAAATGGGCATGATTGGGCCAAATCCGATCACGCCTCGTCACTAACAATTAATTTCAAAATCTGAAGCAGCTTCTATAATTGACATGACATCTAATTTCACTTCTAAGTTGGTGAACAAGTCAATTTATTAATTTTTTAAAATAGTAAAAAAATTCTTTGGATGGAAGAGAAAACTATGGAATTTGGTCCCAAAATTAGCCATCATAGTGATAGTTGTGTAGATTTTTTATCGTGTCTTTTTTGGAATAAGGTCCATTCTAATCTCAGCGTAAGATTATGACAGTTTTAATAGAAGATGTGCAAATTCTCCCAAAAAACATGTCCATATCCTATTTTACTCTAATCTTGCGTTCCAGTCACTCGATTGCTCCCATGCCGCATCAAGGGGTGAGTCTCACTTGATTCATGTGGCAATCATAATTTAAGTTTTACCATACGATTAGAGCATCAAAGGAACTAAGCCATTATTTGCGATTAATCTTGATGCAATAGATCCTAATTATAGAAAGAATGACAATGCTGCCAATGTATCCAAATGGGTTGGAATCACCTTGATTTTTAAGGAGACAAACTCTTGGGACTTTTCTCTCCCTCGATTTTATAATTAAAGCAACTCGACAAACTTTTGGATGAAAAAGGAACAATTTTGAGAGAAATGGACAATTCTGCCCGCCCTTCAAGCACCCCTTTATTTCCTCCCATCGTCATCGATATCATCATCATCTCTCTCTATATATATATAAGATATATATATGTGCGAGTTTGAATGATACGTACGCGTTTTACTCCCTCTATGTATCATTGAAGAGCCCTCACTGGATGGTTGACAAAGGGTCTACTCTCCACACCCTTCCTCTTCATCTCTTGCATGCTTGAGGCCCGGACACTTGATCAAAACTGTCAAATCCAACCTCAGAAACTTTTTTTATGACAGAAGCAATTCTAGTGAAATCATCTTTTTTCCGATGACATTTTTAAACGCTGCATAAGTAAAATGGTCGTCCTACTGGTCATCGAGGCCTTTTTTTTTTGGTCTTGCCATCTACAGAAGCTATTTCCAATGACCTGTTTATTGTGAAATCTCTTGCCTTTAACGTTAGACTTAGCTGTGCTACTTTCTTTAGTAGATGACTATGATAGAAGGAGAGGCAACGATTGTGGTTAAGTTCATGGATCAGATTGAGGTCGTCTATTTTACTTTCTTTATATTAGTGGTATTTTACATAATCTCATTGGTCAAGAAACTCTAAAATCACTCTTTCCTTTATTTTTCTTTTATTATAATAAGTAGACTAATAAGATGAAGTGAGGTACCACTGCTGTAGAGAAAGTAAACTAAGACACCAAGTGCCCTTGGAAAGTCAAGCAAATTATCTCTAACCACAAATTCATTATAATCTCTTTCCCAAATCTATGTGGTTTCTGTCGTTTTCTTTCCTACCAAACGAAAAATTTGAAACCTCTACTCTTTGCCGAAGAAAAGGAAAAGGAGTCTAATGCCTTTTCATGCAGTGCTGCCGCACGTAAAAGGAGCCATCTGATGATGATAGGTCGACCCAATGTTGAATAAAAAAAGTGAGTGAGGTTCAACAGGGGTGTTGAAGTTTAGTCCTAATTCAGATTTTTTATGGGCGCTTTTCCTCTATATATGTTGAGGATTCTCTCAACTCAATGCTTAGATTTTGAGTTCGAGTTCGAGCCTCTTTAACATGATATCAGAGCGGGTCTTTCCTGATAGACTATTATATTCCATCCGATCCGTTCATAGCGTCAATTATGCCGTAACTATTCGGATTCGGCGCCAGGAGGGGTGCTGAAGTTTAGTTCTATATCGGATTATCTATGGATGCCTTCCTTCTATATATGTTGAGGATTCCCTCAACTCAATGCCTAGGTTTTGAGTTCGAGTTCGAACCTCTTTAATAAGGGAAAAGAAGAACTTCTCTATGCACTTATCACTAACTAAGTGTGAAAGAGATATTTGTAAAAAAAAAAATCATGCGAACTTTTTTTAATTCCGGATGGAAGAGTTTTTATAAATGTGCATTAGAATCTTCTCACAGCTAAGTTCTTTATTGCTTTACCATCCTGGACGAATGATGATGTAACAATGACGCCATTTTGCCATTCACCCAAGCTCAAGCCTTTTGCAACAGCTTTCATGAGTTGTATCATGTCATAATCTCCTATTTATTATTGAAGTTATTAGGTCATCCAACTTAAAATCTCAAGATATTGAGTGGAGTAGACATCATATATTTTAGCATTCTTGGTTTTGTCACTTTTCGGACTATTTTAACATGTCTTCTTACGTGTAGGCATATTTTAGATTCTATCACGTCGACCACAAATACAGGATGCGTGACCCAATTTATAATCATGGACTCTGATACCATGTTAGATCATCCAACTCAAAATCTTAAGATATTGAGTGAAGTAGGGACCATGTATTTTATCATTGTTGGTTTTGTTTTCTTAGAAAAAAAGGCCTTGTTAGAAGGAATGTGCCTTTATAAGGATATGGTCACTTACTCAATAACTGATACGGGATTTTCTAACCTCTTTTTTTATACTTCTAAATAGTCCCTTGAGAAGGCAAGTGTGTGTATTTGGACTAACGTTTCTACAGACGACGCCAATGTTGACGTCAATGTTGCGAGAAAAAATATGAACTCTCGTCAATAAGATATTATCCGCTTTAACCCATGGGCCAACAAAGTATAATCCCTTTTCTCATATGAGACTATTCTTTGGCTCTCTTATCTTAAATCAACCAGAAGATCCCGAACCACTATCTTTAATTGTTCGTTTCATTCAAAATATACATTCTCTTTAAATGCTTCTTCCATGTTTCTACAACTAGGGGATCGAAGGTTGGTGGTAGGTGCTGAACCCCCCGAAACCACCTAGCGGCCTCTCCCCTGTTTCCTCTCTAGGGGGGAGGAGGCACCTCAATGAAGGTCCTCCTCCCCCTCCCCTCCATCATGAGAGGATTAGTCCCCCTCTTGGGGCGGTTTTGTCTAAAGTGTTTCCCTCCTTAGAATATATCTCTCCTTTGGAAGAGGGTTTTGGCTTCGATCGTATTGAGGGATTTTTGGTTCGACTGGAATGGAAGATCCTCTCCTGATGCTATTGGAGGAAGCGTCTCCGATATGTCCGGAGGTCATCGGCAGTTCGGCTCGCTTTGCCCAGTTGCCAGGGCCTTCTCTCTGTGGTGTTTCCTTTCCTATCGCCTTCTTTTTTCTTGCCTTCCTTTCTCGATTACTCTGTACTCTTCCCTTTGGAGTAGCATCCAAGGCTTTTATGTATGTTTCTTCCTTCCTATTGGGCTCCAAGCTCTACTGTTCCAGGTAGTTCCTCAGCGTGCTCGAGTTATGGAGCTTCTTCACTCCTTGAAGGGAGTATCTCCGAGGGCGCTTCTTGTTGGAGCTGTTAGTGCTCTGGTTCTTTCCGGTGCGCCGTGGTTGTTGAGCTCTCATCTCCCTACTCTTTTGAGCTTGTATCGTGAGGCCGTACTCCCCGTCGGATCTTCGTTCGTCCTTGCCGACGAACCTATCTGACCTTGCTGTGCGACGATCGACGGTGGCTGCCTGTATTTTTTTAGTCCTTTTCCTTGTGTGGATAACCTGTCTGTGCGTTGTGTTGTCACTTTGCTAGGCCAAGATGGCCCCCCTGCCACCGCTGCTTCAGCAAAGTTCGGGTCCATCCCTCCTCATGTCATTGTGTACTGGCTTCCTTTTATTATTTAGTAATAGCAACATGTTAATGTTAAAAAAAAAAAAAAAAAAAAAAAAAGCTTCTACAACCAGCTGTTGATGGTCCTGCAGTCTCCCCCCGAAGGCCCAGGGGATCTCTTTGAGTCCCCGGTCAATGGGAAGTGGATTTCCGAGTTTTACTCGCACACTGCGATCTCCGTGCACAAGAGGCAAGTCCCGGGGAGAGCTGTAGAGTTTGGGCCTGTGTTGTACGCACGGCTGCCATCCGCAAAGCTTTCTCTACGGCTGCTGCAGCTTTTTTCTCTGAGGAAAACTGAAAGCTCACCTGCCTCTACTCTATACCATGCACTTGCCCTTGGCCCTTGGCTTTGGAGATGTGGGACCACTGCATCAAAGGAGACTTGATCGTATACATATTCGAATAGGGTAGTTAACCAGGTGACACAAGCTACATGACCCATGCTTTAGATTGATTTTATGGCATTGTTTGGAAACTTGAAAATGGCAGATTTCTCAAAATCAACTTTTGGAGAGATATGTCACATAAGGGTGAAGCTAATGATGTCAGACGGGGATTAGTTTCAAGGCTTTAACTCTCATGTGTAAGTATCATGAAAGATTTCTGTTGAAGTTATTGGGTCATATTTTAAGGTATTGAGTAGAATAAGTAATATCTATTAAATATATTTTGATTTTATTTATTTTCGATGTAGAACTATTCTAACGTACCCTTTCATCTGCAAACCGATTTTTGTCACTTAGACCACAAAGATAAGGTACATGATCCATTTCGTAACTATAGACTGTGGTATTATGTTGAAGTTATTAAGTCATCTAATTCAAAATTTTAAGATATTGAGTGGAGTAGGCACCATATATTTAAACACACTTTGAATTTGTCCTTTTTTTAATATTTAAATACTATTCTTTTTTTAATATTTAAATACTATTCTAACAATTTCTGAATCGAGGCTTTTATGTGATTACTCTATCCGGTAAGAGAGAGAGAAGGTGAAAGGGATAACCAGTGAAAAAGAGAAAAATGGCCTAAAAGACTTTTTCTCCATAGAATTGCCCTGCCTTTTCCTAGTGATTTCTAGTATGCTTCTAAAAAAATGAGAGTGATGAATATGTGTTTGTCTCTCTCCTTCTTCTGCGGAAAAAAGGATCGCAAGAAACCTAAGACGAATCAGCCTTATTTGGTAATGTCAACTTTGTTTGTTGATTCTAATGACGTTTACAAAAGGTGCTCCCAAGTGCCATCTAAGATATCTTTTTGTTTTATAAAATAATAATATAATTTAACATTTTTAAGATAGAGTTCCCAACTTAGCTCTCGTAAGTGACCTCATAAAAAAGAGAGCTTCAAAGTTTTTTTTTAAAAAAAAAATCACACAATAAGTAGCGAAAACAACCCTATTAGCAGAACACCGTTCGTGGGCTTATCTGTAAGAGCACACAAGTCAAAACAGAGCAGAAATGTAATCATAGTTGCGTGAAATCGTTTACGCAGTTCGACAAGATGCCTACGTTACGGAGCCTGTTTCTTTTACTACCATCTTGTACTAATCTTTTCTAAGAACAAGTATAAGAACGCAACCTCAGAAGGAACCGTCGGCCACTCTTTGTTGTTTCTAATTCTAAGACAAGTTTGTTTGAAGTTAAAATATATATAACCCTCTGAAAACAAAAGCTCCAAAATACTACTGCATCTGGGCACATCGAGTTGAACTCGTCTTGAAGTCAAAGACGTACCGGACGGGGGCTTCGCCCACCCGCATCGATCCCTCCCCCCTACCCCCGGTGTCGATGGCAGGAGGTAGGCTGCGGAACATGTTCTGTCATATGGCACCTCCGATGCCATGTACGGCAGAACTTGTCTCAACCGTTACTGCTAATTGAGATGTCTTCTGTATTTGAACCACAACCTAACAATCATGAATCGGAAATTTTCATTCTCAAATGCAGTTTGATCTCATTTCTCCTCCGTCGATGGAAGTATATGCTTCTATGAATAAAAGTTGCAATTGAAACAAGTCGCATTCGGTGTGAATTTAGAGTTGATCCGCAAACATATCTGTTATGCTATCTGTCTAAAAGATTATTAAGTAGTTAATTGTATAAATTAATAAATAGCTAAATATTACATTCTCAATGTACTATATGCGTTCGACTTTAAAATAGTTTTTTATATGTAATTACCTTATCCTTTATGCATATGGATTTATAATGACTGTCTGTGAGCAGACCAAAAACTAATAATTGATCATATAATCAAGTCATCGGCGGCAAAACTTGGTCCCCAACAAGCCCGGATGCCCGCACTGAAATGATGAACAAGTCCTTGTGGCATGGCAGCTCCATAACCATCAAAAGTAAAGAACAATGCCACCACCAAACCCTCATCTTCTCCACGTACGTTAGCTTCGGGTTCTGGCCCCTCATGATCAGAATTCAGAAAGCAAGCAACAGTGTCTACATTCATACCTTGCAGAGTGTGGGGTTGGGGGGGTTCGCATCGCATGTGACACTACCTCAGACCAGAACCCACGGGCATGGAAAAGGATCCTCGCCTGCCACTCGCCCTTATGGGCCATCGTACGGTACGTGGCTGGCGCCTGCCCTTGCAGGGAAACCCTTAGTTGTGATGTTGGACTAGCCTCGTCACCCACAGGGAGTGGCTATGCATGCACCCAGTTACGCCCACCCACCACGAGGCCTCTACGACTACAGTACAGAGGCTAGGGTGGTGGTGGCACATGCATCTACAGAGACGCAAATCTGTGTTGGGTGGGTGGTCCTCTGTGTTCACAAACCAATTCGCAAAGGAGGATGAGCTGTCATACTTAAATTGCTTGTGGCTGGATCAGAGGGAGCTCCCACTGATCTGGTACTTTCCCTTTGGGTGCTTCTGTGGAGAATGAGTAGTGTAGCAGGACAAGAGAAAGGGATGGGACTGTTCTCTTTGCTCATGACCAGTGCTGGAGGACACAACTCACGACGAGCTCCCTGCACCCTCTGAAGTCCCCACAGCTGGGAGGGAATGGAGGAGCATGGGGTTTCCCTCTTCCAATCAAACGATTGCAAGTTGGGGAGAGTTTACTTGTTTGTGATGATCATATATATCTCTTTACCATCTCATACCACGCACTGGGATAGTTCTATTTCATTTTATTTATACTCTTTTGAATATTTCCCTCTATCTTATAATTAGTGAAAAGTTTTGCTTATATTTAGTAATTAATGGTATCTCTCTACCCTCTCTATTATGGATTGGAATAGTCTATTCTAACTTTCCAATACTATGTGTTTTACTCCACCCTGTTGCCGAACACCGGCCCCTACCTGTTGGTCAAGAATTTGTGGAGCATACTACTTTTCTTCTAGCATAATAGGTGGATTAATGAGATAAAGTAAAATACTATTGATGTCGAAAAAATGAAGTAGATGATCTCAGTCCCTCTGTTAAGATGCTTCCTTAAAGTTCTTCCTGCATCGTTAGTGTCCGTTTTAAGTTGTGGGATTATCATTAGAAAGAGTTAATTTGCAACTTTGCAATAATAAATACAAGCTGATGCTTAAGAGATGACAAATTTAATTAAGAAGAAAAATTAAGAAGGTACAAGTAACATTTCCCTTAATTTTTTGGCAACCCAATAGGATGAGATAGATACGTCCCTTTTTGTCACGTTTCTTTGGTGTAGTCAAATAGAAAATGGTCCCATCATTTATCCCTTTGGTTAGGTATTTACCTCAGGTTATGTGGTTGTCAAAGGTTATTTTTCTGTCTTAGGCATGAATAACATTTACACTATTATATAGTTCATTTATCTCCTCACGAAATAGAGATAGCAAAGAGATTGGGACGGTGGGCTGCTAGTGTTGAAGCCTGCAATTAGCAGTTCCATAAGTCTCTAGCCTAGTGGACTGGACCTGT
Source organism: Zantedeschia hybrid cultivar (assembly GCA_030544215.1). Taxonomy (NCBI): domain Eukaryota; kingdom Viridiplantae; phylum Streptophyta; class Magnoliopsida; order Alismatales; family Araceae; genus Zantedeschia; species Zantedeschia hybrid cultivar. Next base: position 18,492,423 of record JARZZO010000005.1, read on the forward strand.
CGCAAGAAAGCACCCTCTTAATTCGGTCAATACCAGCTGCAATGCCCCCTGTGCTGCAATGGGACATTGCAATGCCTAAATAAGAATCCTTTTTTATTGATTTTTTTAGGTCGGACCCATATGCCTTACATGACTGTATAATATGGTCTCTGATCTGACGACTTAAAAAATTCTAAAAAGTAAAAAATCGAGCCCCAATGAATAAATAAAAATACCCTTAATGGGCCGAGCCCACAATAACAGTTTTTGAGTTTTTTGGAATGTTTTGAGTTGTCGGATCGAAGATCAAGTTTTACGCTATGTAGGGTATATGCGACCTGACCTAAAAAATTCAAACAAAAATTGCTTTTGTTTATCCACTGCAATACCCCCCATTAATTGCAGCATGGGAGGTATTGCAGTAAGCATCACTCTTGGGCTAATTAGGCAAACAGGGCTAGCCAACCCACAAACATAAGCCGACGCAAAGTGGGCATATTAAAATTGGGTTTTAAGTAGAGCAATACTTGTTACAATGTCCCAAGATATTGTAGTTACAACCGTTATCTGGACGGCGTGCAGTCGCTGTGCACAGCCCTGTAGGGCACATTGCAGCAAATATTACTCTATCATGTATAAGATAAAATCTCAATTGAGATTTTCATCAACCTCCATTTTAATTTGGTCTGGCCCACATTGGACAATCCGCCCAAACTGGATTTGCTAAACATGTTATATAAGAAATGAACGGGGCAGAAGACGTACATTGGCAAAGGGATGGACCCATTCGTGCTCCATTCCCTCAAATAAATGCATGTTTATGAGACTAACAAAGAAGGGGATCTTTACTGTGCAAAAGATTCAGGTAGGGAAGTTCTACTAGCTACAGATCCGATAACAACAGTCCGCAACAAGAAAAGACGACAACACATCTAACTCCCACCTCAAACTCACGATGGCGAAACATATTGGTTTGCTAGAAGGAAAATGATGTTGCACTCTAATTGGAGCTTTTGTGAGCAGATTGGCCAATTGATGTTCTGAGTCGATTGAGGCTAAAGTCCCATGACGAAAGTGATGATGCACAAGCAGTGGCGGACGCAGAAATTTTGTCTAGAGGGGTCACTCAGACATTAAGTCACAAGTATGACTGAGTTAGTAGGGTCTTGGGCTGGTCCATTTGAGGTCTTGGGTTGGACCAGTGGGGTCCTGAGCTGGGTTAGTGAGGTTTCGGACTAGACTGCATTGGACTGAGTCAGTGAGGTCTCAGACTAGATTGCGTTGAACTGAATCAGTGGGCTTGACAAAATCTACTGGAATCGCAGGACCTCACTTAGTTAAGGTTAGATCTGCCACTGTGCACAAGGTGACAATAAATCTAAATGTACGTTGTGGGTTCATGAATGATATCACATGGCTAATTTGGATGGCACTCTCATTGTCACAAATTAGTATTGAAGAAGTCAATGTGATGCCCACGTCATGAAAGATTCGTCCCTCTTTGTTACGTTATTTTGGATCAGTCAAACAAAAAATGGTCCCATAATTTATCTCTGTGGTCAGGTATTTACCTCTGGTTCTGGGGGAAAATCTCCTATCCAATGGTGTGTAATACCAGATTTCCGAGCTTGGATGGCCAGACGGTTTGCTGCATGATCTGTCTCCCTAACTGCATGCTAGAATTGAATGTTAGGGACTGAAGCTTGAATCATATTTATATTAGTCACCCCGTCTGCTATTTTTCAAGGAATCTCTGAGTTGCCCAACACACAATCATTGACCAGTTTGGAATCTCCGGAAATGCAGAGGCATGACTCTTGGGTTCGAAGGCCTATTTTAATTCCTTTCCATAGGTCAATGATTTCAGCTTCACCAAGTACGGTTCCTCTCAGTACGGGTTTGGACTGAACTCAGTCGGTACCGAGAGGAGAGGAGGGAGGCTTTCATAAAAATCCCTCATTGGGAATGGGAAAGGCACCATATGAAGAAGTTTTTTGAAATCTTTCTCTCTTTACCGACTGAGTTCAGTCCAAAGCTGGAGGTAGAGGATCTCTATTCCTGAGCACCTAGAAAGATCTGACCTGATTTAAGCAACATACTGAGCTGTTTCTTATAGTGTAGTGATCAGCACCCTCACGTGCACTGTCTAGATCTTGGGCTCCATCAAAGTTGATCTTTAACCAGTCTCGGTGTGGTGGTAACCACTTGACCCAAGTTTCCTCATGCAATTTGATAGAAGAGTTAAGGATCCCCCCCCTGTTTGGCAAGCCCACCTTGAAGATAGTTTAGTGCATAGCTCTGGGAACTTGACTTCCAGGAAAAGAAGGCAGTCCCTCTTTGTTACTGATAGCACATGCTAATTACAGTCGGAATCCCTCTTGTTAAAGATGAAATTGTTCCTCCGAATCCACCACTGCCAGAGGGCAAAAGCAACAAAGACTGCACAGCAGGTAGAATGAGCCTCTTTCCTATTAATGGGGAGGAGGAGGTGCCATAGCTGATCGAAATCTGTCGGTGTGTGTTTCCATCCTAGCCAGCTAGAAATGTGATTCCAGAATTCAGCTGTATGAATGCATTGGAAGAAAATATGATTAGTATCTTTAGGTAATTGCCTGCATAATGAGTATATGTCATTGTCAATGCAGTGCCTCCTCTTCAGAAAAGCAGCAGAGGTTAGACAATTAGATTGGATTCTCCATAAGAATAGCTTAAGGTCTCCTATAGCAGGCTATTTCCACAATTCTTTCTAGAAGAGATTAGGAGTGATGAGTACACCATTTCCAGTTAGAATCTTATAAGCTTATTTGCATGTTATCTGCCCTGAAGCACTGTGGATCCTGAGTAATCTGTCCTGCTCATTTTTGAGTCCCAGATGAAGTTCATTGCAAACATTCTCCACCATATCAACATTCATGTGCTCTAACATTTTCAGTTTGTTCCCCCCATTATCTGAAGATTTCCCCATGCACTCAGTTTCTCCATAACATTTAAGGAATTGATATTTATGGGGCAGGGTCTTTTGCTAAGGCTACCAGCAGTCAGCCAAGTGTCTTCAAACCAGTTTATGGAATTGGCATCACCTACTTTCCAATGAAAAAACTGCTTTGCCTCTTTGAGTAGTCAAAGGATGTAGACACTAAGAGCAGACTTCTTCTTGGAGGAAATGGGGGTTGCGGGATTACCTGAGTGGAAATATTTTAGCTTTGAACACAGAAACCCACAGAGTGCTCTTATTTTGTATTATGTCACCCTAGCCTTCATCAGGGCCGCAACATCATTTTCCTTGATTGGCTTGATTCCAAACCCCCCTCATATTTACTTTGGTGATTGTACCCCATTTTTTTAGGTAAATTCCTTGCTTATCTCAACCTTTCTCCCAGAGAGAGTCTCTTCCAAGCTTTTGTAAGGCTTTAGAGGTAGCTCTTGGAAACCAAGAACATCCAAAGGCACGGTGTTTTGACTGTGATTCAAGAGTGTTAGTTGGCCTGCTAGAGATAAACTACCTCTTTTCCACCCCACTAGCTTACGGCTCATCTTGTTAAGTAGAATGCCCCACAGTTGAGTAGCATTGTTGCGGCCATTGATATGCACTCCCAAGTAATTAGGAAGTTCCTGCTTCCTTGTGATACCAAGGCAAGAACAGATTCTTCTCAGTGAGTTGGTGGCAATTGTAGGACCGAGTATGATTGAGGATTTGGAGCGATTAATATTATTCTGCCCACTGCTCTAACAATAGCTGTCTAGGGCTTCTCTTAGTTGCTTGGCTTCCTTGACATTATTGTACCTTTGCACAAATGATGAATAGATAAGGAGAGATGGGGTCCCCCTCAAAGTAGAAAACCAATTGTCTATTACTCCATTGGTAAGAATGTTAAAGGTTGGAGTTCTGATGCAACAAGAAATTCAGTGCAGTCATTTAGCTCCAAAATTCATTTTCTTCAAGACATCTAGTACAAAATTCCATTCAGGCCTGTTGAAGGCTTGTTACATTGTCAAGCTTTGGTGCCATTAATCCCTTTACTTTTCTTCATCTGCAGACTGTGACTTGGTTTTTGCGCTAGCAAAATATTGTCTGCAAGTGACTGTCCTTTAACAAAGCAAGGGAGATAATGCTTGGTAGGACTTGTCTAGGACAGGCCACTAAGATCCTGGAAACAATCTTATAGACTTCATTGTTGATGTTGATGGGTCAATAGTCTTTGACAGACTTTGGATTCTTGATCTTGGGAATCAAGACAATGAAGGTCTTGTGGAAGGACTTTGGAAGGACCACGAAGTTGAAGAACCCAGCCACTACTTGAGTGATATTTGCCTTGATCATGTGTCAGTAACTTTTGAAGAAGATGCCCAAGTGTCCATCCAGCTCCAGCCTCCCAGGGATTTGTCGATAGGCAACTTTCGGATAACAGCTTCAATCTCCTCAACCGAGATGCTTCTTTGCAGGAACTCAGCTTCCTCAAGGGAAAGTTTTTTCGGCAGAATGTCATCTCTGACAGTCATGGAACAGTTATTAGGATCGGTGGTCAATCTTCTGTGAAACTCCTCCTCAAAGGATTTAGCTATATATCTTTTGCTGCCCCTGCTGAACAGTGCCCTATCCATCAATTAGTAATCATCACCAACCTAGTTGCACATGATTGCACGGTTACAATCAATTTGAATAATATAAATATGCGTTGTCAGTTCATGAAAGATATAACTTGGCTAATTTGGATGGCTCTCTCATTGTCACAAATTAGTAGAGGAGTTGAAGAGGTCAATGTGATGCCCAAGTCATGTAACAACCATCGAAGCCAAATAATTTCTGAGGTCGTGTCAGCAAGAGCACAATATGTAGCCTCCATCATTGCTAGAGCCAAAGACAACAGGCTGTATGCATTTATCCTCGGGTGGAACAGACCAAGATTTTGGGAACGCAAGTCATCCAATCACTTAGATCCGATGCCAGCACCTTAGATGTATTTAAAAAAAATATATTATTGAACTGAGGAACATCCAACTAGTATTCGTTATTACTCGATTTTTAAAAAGATAACAAAAAAATTGTACCCCCACACGACCTAATCGCTCAGTAGTCGGACGTTAGCATGGAGGTGCAATCCAACTAACATGTTCACGTTGATGCGCGCGCATCCCGCACGTATTACTAAATGGGCTTTTCCACATGGATTTTGCACAATCGATTTCGCTGGTTTAGCTGTGGATCGAAACGATGGGCCATAGAGTTTTCTGCTTGGCGGCCAATTGGGTGACGTCTACTGAGGAAGATAATAATGACCGAAGGAGTAATGCTTATCGCACTAGGGGTCAATGCAATATGTTGCGTCATCTTACAGTATAAGATATCATTGATTTACTTTGGCATGAGTCATGTGAGCTAGACAACTTTAATTTTTCACAGTGGCCACGAGTATTAATTGCAGTGTAGAGTTCTGGGCATAACCAATGTAGTACATGTGTACCTAAAAAATATTTGTCACGCCTTCTGTACACAAGATGATATATTTTTTAGGCGTGACAAATATTATTTGTCATGCCTATAAAGTATTTATCATATCCATAAAATATTTGTCAAGCCTACAAAACATTTGTCATGCATTCACACATTTGTCATGTTCAAAACTCTGCACCTCATATTTAATGCTTGTCAGGCCACTTGTAAAAAAAATTGATCTGTCCATGTGACTCATATCTAGATGGACCAATGACATCTTACATTGCAACATGACTCAACTTATTGTACTAACCCTCAGTACAGCAAACATTACTCATGACTGGAGTGTCCACTAATATATCATGATTAAGTAAGTGAAACACTTGCAGCAAGTAAGGGTGAAAAACGGATCCAACTCGGATCTGAGTGAGACCCGGATCTATATTTTTGGACCCAGATCCGAATTGAAAAATACGAATATCCAGATCCCAATCCGGCCTCACTTTTACACATCCAGGTCCAGATGTCTCCGCATTCCATATACGGGCATCTACAAAGTAAGCATTCTGGATGGATCCGAATCTGCCTCCCCATTTTAAGTATGGGTCTACAAAGGCCCAGCATGCCATAGACTGCTGGCAGAATCATTCCACGTTCTCTCCTGTCTGCTGGTCGAAACTACCACAAAGATGCTCGAGGGTTTCGTCCTCCATTACATTAATATAAAGCTGGCAGCCTGGCAGAAAGAAGCATAGAAAAATGCCCTGGGGTTTTCTTCTCCCCCATCACATAACTATAAATTGGTATGTAAGAATTTACTCTACTCCAAAAATATGATAACCTGTTTGAAGTAAAAAAATACAGAGAGCACATTGGACTTTCCAACTTAATATTTCGTCCACCTTACACAAAATAACAACGATTTACTATCATAAACAAATTCAGAAAATTTGTGATCTCTCGAATCATACAAGCAATCATTTTTAAGCTGTTTCATGTGACAACCTTTCTTCAGAGTTAACTCCACACAAATGCAATACAACACAACGTTCAGAATGAAACTGATTTGCATTAAGGGGTTGTTTGTTTTGATGTAAAATCTTATAAATCACCGTTTCAAAATCACTGGTTTCAAAACAAGTGAAATTTTCTTATTTTAAAATCATGAAATGTTTGTTTGGTTATTTGTAAAATAAAACAAGATGAATGTTTCAATCTTCTTGTTTTAGTTTATACTGGACCTTTGTTGTAAAACAAAACAAGAAAATTGAGCTGTCAAGTGGACAGACAAGACCTAGACATAATTTTATTTTATATTGTTTTATATCATTCAAAACAATTGAAAACACTGTAAAGTACAATACTTGTTTTAAATTACCTTGTTTTACGTTAAACCAAACAACCCTTAAGACCCTTAAGAGGAAGTAAATTGATCTACAGCTAGTTAGACATAACCCACGTAACAAGACCAGCTGTTGAACACCTGTTGCTGCTGAGGGGCGCAACTTGGAGAGCAACATTTCAAGGGACTCAATCATCTTTCTTTGCAAGCATCCTTGGAATACAAATGCTTTCATAGTTCTGAAGCACTTCCTGGATAGAAGCCTGAAACATACATGTCAAAAGTTCCATCATCTGCTTGCTTGACGAAGAAATTGAGGGGTAAAAAAGACAAAAAGTGAGGTATCAAAGTTTGAATTGTTTCGTTGGGGTATCATTGTTACCTTAATATGACTACCGCTAACTGATCGAGGCAATGTGCGATCAAGTAGTTGAATGGGCTGTGGGAACTCAGAGATGGGAATTTGAATCATGAATAACTATCTACTTTGGGACAATTGAGGAACGTATAGCAACCTTGATGTGTTTGAGTGAATTGCTTACTTGTATGGGGAGGACCTTTTAAGTTTTTCACATAACTGATCGAGGCAATGCATCAAATTTGATAGTTTGAATGTTGCAAGTATAAAGGGTGCAAAAATAATCTGGCTTTTCGATATAAGACTAAATGTCCCAATTGTACATTATGAAGGCCTGGGAGCGCTACTGGGTGTGGAAACCAAGAGACTCCAGTCCTACATTGGGTTTCCCATTTTATCTCCCCTCCCTTCCATCTCTTAAATGAGCTCCAATCTTCCTTCTTCACTCATATGGGCCTGAAGGTGTCGGACTTAACCCAGCGAGCTGGGCTCGGGTTTGGCTCAAGCTCGGTTCTCTTCTATCAAGCCTAAGCTCAAGGTTGGGTTTAAGCTTGAGTTGAAGCTCGAGCTTGGCTCGAGTTTGAAATTTTTTTATTGAGCCAAGCTCAAGCTTGCCAAAACTCACTCGGCTCAGCTCAATGCCACCTCTAAGTGGGACTCTTGAACTTGAAATGCATACCGTAATAAGGTGGAATTGTCATGACTGACTATATGGTGAAATTCCTTACTTGAGAAGAAATGGCATGTCTATTTGTATTATTTGTACTATAGAGGCTTTGTAAACATATTTAACCAAAAAATTAGGATTCTTTTATTTTCAACTTTCGTAAACTTTTGATATTACAAAGAATTTCTCCTAATCCAACTGTTTACAAATAAACCCCCACAATTACAAGTTTCTTATAAATAAGCCTTTGGATTTTTTTTTTATATTGTGGGGCCTTTCACCAATTCACAGGGTATTACAAGGGCTGTAAATAAATAGTTGAAATAGGAGGACTTATTTGTAAATATGTTATGTTTTCAAGGTTAAAACATAATTATATAAAAAAATGATAATTCAAAATAAATTATAATATCTCAATATTATGTAGAGAATGAAAATTATTTTTATATTTTTAAATAATTTATTAAATTTAAAAATTAGCAAAATTGAACACTTGCAACAAGTATTACTCTTCTTTAACTTATGTGGGGAGAGTAATACTTGTTGCATTGACCCACAGTGCTGCACTGAGGGTCAGTGCATTAGGTAAAAGTTAAAAAACTTATTTTTTAAATTTTTTTAAGTGGACTCCGAAGTGTCCTATATATCCGTATAGGTCTTTCTTTGATCGGACGATCTAAAAAAATCTGAAAAATCAAATACTATTATTGGGCTCGACCCATTAAAGACATTTTTTCCTGTTCATTGGTGTTTGATTTTTAATTTTTCAGACTTTTTTTTAATCATCTAATCGGAGATCCACCTATATAAACATGTAGGACATCTACAGATTCACTTAATTTTTTTAAAAAAATATATATTTTTTTATTTTTATCCACTGCACTGATCCTTAGTATAGTACTAAGATTCAGTGCAACAAGTATTACTCACTTGAAGAGCTGTCATTGTCATGTTGTGATCCAGCCCATTCGCCCTACAGGTCTTCTTTGTTTCGTCCTATAGCATGTGGCCGCACTCCATTATTTACGTGGAAGAACAGGTCCTTTCCTTTTCTTTTGTAAAACAAGAAAGAATCTGATGTCCGAACCTCTATCCTTCTCCACACAAACGATTACTATACACCTTATTTCGCAATGGAATAATTGGGTAGAATAAGATGTTATTCGGTTATTTTTGTTAAAATATTATTTGATAATTACAATATTGTAGAAGTCGAATACTCCATCGAAGGATATAATAACCTAGTGATTTCTATTTAGGGTCTTCGTCAGGATTAAAAAAAAATGAGTAGGATATCTCATTTTCCTGTTAAAAAATATTTATATTTATTATCTTTTATTAAATAAAAAATTAGCAAATAACATAATAACCCATCCATAAAGAAATGCTCTTCCCCGTATTTATCGCTTTCGGGGCATAAAGATTATGCAACTCGTCGCAATCCTTTGAAACGAAGTACTGCACCCCAAAAATATTCTTTGGTGCACATACCAACTAAGGGGTCGTTTGGTGTGACCTAAAAATCTCTAAAACTTGGTCAACAACTGTAAAACAATAATTTTCTTATGTTTAAATCAATGTAAATTATTTTATGTTATTGTTTTGTACATTTAGAGTGTTATAATTGTCATATTTTAAAGTTGGTTGACCCTTAAACTATTTCTTTTAGGTTATTTCAATATGTCCAAAATCTAAATCAAACTAGGGATTTTGAAATTATACATTTTATTCTTAATAATTTAAAAATTATCTTAAATAAAATTTCATGACATTTTATGACACATCAAATAGGTCTTAGGAACATCACTGCTCTAGCAAAGGTCAAATATTTACATATCTTTACATTGTAGAGAATTAAAATTTAAAATTTTTAACTATCACTTTTAATAACTTTTTGGTACAAAGTTGTCATTTTCTACTTTCTATTCAGGCAAAAATATTATGGACTTGGAACTCTTAGAGCATATACATTTTCGCAGACGATGTATTTATGGTATGAGTAATACTTGATGCACCATCCTATCTGAGGTGGAACTAATCCTCCTATTCTCTTGCGTCATATGGAAAGTCTATATGACCCTATCCTTCATTAAATGTGCATCGACGTCATTTGCACGTCAGGCACAAGGGAGATGCCGAATTAAAAAAATGAAGAAAAATTTGCCCATCAGACTAATTTTTGAGAATATCTTGAGACATTCAAGAGCATCCAGGAGCGAGCATCATGCGTTTGAGAACTTTAGAATGTACTCGAGAGCTTTATGATGCGCTCTAACGATCTTAGATGCTCTCAAGTATTTCAGGATACTCTCGAGGACATCCTAGAGCACTCTAGAGCATTCTGGACAGAGCATCATGCACTCGAGAGCTTCAGGATGCTCTCGAGCGTCTTAAGAAGTTCTCAAAAATTAGTCTGATGTGTAATTTTTTTATTTTTGTTAATCCGGCTCTTTCCATATGTGCTGACTAGGATTGTTAATGGATATCAGAGTTCTATTATCCGCCCCGTTTCCGTTTTATTAATGGATACGAAAATCCGTTCAAGACCACCCATTATGTTTGTAGAAAATGAAAATAGATCTCCGATAATTATAGGAGTCAGAAATGGAAACACTCATTTCTACACCCGCTAACCCATTTCTATTTTCGAATTATCATGTATCTTATACATCCCTACATATATTATTTTATAAGATAACAATTGAACTCATTAGATAGATATCTCTCATGTCCAACAATGAGAATATCTCTTGAAAGTTTGGTAAAAGTAAAGTCATAGTAAGAAGTTGAAAACTATTTAAAAATTTAATATGATTTTATGACACATGTTTGGGTATATTCATATGTAAATTTAGATGGATATATAAAGTATATTTTAAATAGTTTCTTAGTATAATGATGATGGTAATTGAAACTTCAGTTTACTTCCATTTTCGTTTATGATTTTTGATTTAAAAATAAAATTAATGCGAAAACGAAAATACTCACTTCCATATCCATTTTTGTTTCTAATAAATCTTGTAGGAAACGAAAGCAGAATGTGTCATTTCCGTCTCCGACCTGTTGACAGTCCTAACACTGACTTATGGCTGATGTCAACACGCACTTAATAAGAAGATATGGGTCATGTGAGTTTTCCATATGGCAAAAGATGATAAAGGGGCTCATTCCAACTCACTTTGTTGCCCTCGTATAGCTAGTATTTCTCTTATGGTATATGCCTATTTGAAGATGTTTAAAGTTGTTATAGCTCTTATATCAAAGGAAAATTCAAATATGAGTGATGGGGTCGAAATCTCGTCTACTACGATCAAGATCCTTCGCCCATGATCGGAGGGAAAAAATTCAACTACTCGTGTAAAAGGGAACATTGTCAAAAGCCTCCAATAGTGTTTCCGAAGATCATCTTCTGATGCTTAAGTCAGAAAGTTAGGAGATACTAAGAAAAAATAGAAGGGGGTTGGGCTAGCTATTGTGTACCTTTATTTGTCGAATATGGAGGTCCGTATATAGCAGTACATGTCCTCATAGAAGTCCAATTCCACCTAAGAGGATGGGATTTCTGGAGTAAATCCGATTAAGAAAAGATCGTCTTTAGGAGGCTGGTCCCAACTCGGATCTTCAGGTCCGTCCTGACTCACCCTAGGTCACGATTGAATTGATATTAAGAGGGTGAGACTTTTTAGTTCCGACTATTTTTCGAGTGTGGCAAGTTTCCGGATTAAATTAGATAGTCTCAAAGGTACGTATCCAATGCAGTCTCAGATCTCGTAGATGCATTCATGAATGGTGGTTGGGCTGGGCTATGAAGAGATGGTTCATATGCTTGAGCATGGATGCATTTGACAATCCAGACTCAGACTTACTGGGTCATACCTTTTTGAACTATGCTAAATTCATCTCCTTCAATGATAAATATTTCTTATACTTCTTAAGAACATTGTAATTGAAATTGGGATCTAAATTAATCTGTTGATTGATGATAATTGAAGTAAATATTTCTCTTAAAATATTAGCGAGTGATAGATATGTAGGTCATCTTCTGACCTCAATCCCCAGCACCGCAGGGGGAACATATCTCGTCCTTCTCTGTAATACATACGTCCTTCAACATTAGATAGCATCCAACAATTAATACAGCAGCCTTCCATTTTTCACATGCTCTGAATACACAGTAATATTTGTTGTATCTCATACTATACAGTTATAACTTTAAAGAAGAAGAATATATTTTTAAAAAAAATTTGAGGTCGTTTCCATCATATCAGACATATTCGTATAACTTGATTTCTGATCAGATGATAAGAAAAATTGTACAAAATAAAAAATTGAGTTGGATTTTATTGAAGTTGGTCCATTAAGGGCATTATTTTAGTAGCAATTGGGGATCAATTTTTTTTTTTAAAATTTTTTTAGATCGTCTGATTAAAGATTGAATTATACAGATATATCAAAAAGCTAACTTTAAGAAAATTCAAATTTAAGAATTTTATCCTTTTTTGAGACATTTCTCGTGCCATGCAGCAAATATTACTCTAAATAATGAGATCAGGAGTCTTCTATGTCTCGAGAATAGATTCAATGATCCTTCCACTTCTCTTTTTGTTAGAATTGAGCCTCCTCTAGTAGAGAGTATATAATCAACTTTTTAAGTAATATTTTTTTAATATTTTTATTACCGCGATAGTTCTACTTCTTTATGGGATCATTGTCAATTCAGAAATTTTACTGTCACAATAATTTTATCTTTACAGGCGTTTCGAACTAAAAAGTTCCACTTTTTTGAGTGATGTTCGAATTCAGAATCCGATGTAAACTTTCCGAATAAAATCTTCCTCTCATACGATCTTAGAAGGTGGGGTTTGAACCATAATATTGTTAGACGTCTTTGACCAACGAGTCGGACTTGCTGCCTTATCATGTCAGGCAGTAGGTTAAAAAAGAATTTTTTTTTTTTCAAAATATCTTCTAGGTAGATTCTAAAATATCTTTTATGTATGTATCGGTCGATCTTTAATTAAATGATCTAATTTTTTTTTTTAAAAAAATATTATTAAACTCGATTCATTAAACATATTTTTTTATTGGTCACTGGATTTCAATTTTTAATTTTTGTTAAATTATCCTGTTACAAGATGCCTTGGGCCTACTTAAATTTTTTTAAAATTACCCATACAGCAGGCAGGTACCCTTGACCAACTTGCAGGCTCCTTGGCCCATGCTCTTCCTTCTACTTTTTTTTTTTTCGGTCAATGTGGCTTAGTGGTTACGGGTCAAATATCTAAACTTGAAGAACTGAATTTGAGTCCGCTTAAGTACACAAAATATTCGTACCACACGGGCTCTTAAAAAAAATTGAAAAAAATTTTCACGGCGCGGCACCCCGCCCGCACACACGCCGGCGGGATAGATGCCGCGAATTGCGGAGAGGGGCGTACCACTGCGCTAAGAGCGCGGGTGCGCCTCCTCGGCTGCTCTCACTTGTTAGTTTTATTATCCGATCGCTCAATATCCCTTATCATTTCAAAACCCCACAACCAGGTGGCGCATAACTACGTGGGCACATCAAAACCTTATCCGTCGGATCTCCGGACCCACCACGCACTTAGAAAACAAAGGGACCTGCCACTTGGTTAAACAGCATCGGACACCGACACGTTGGCCCCCCTCACGAAAAGGACAAGGGGATGGCAGCAGACTGCGAATTCAGCTTACCGCCGTCCTCTTGCTCTCGAAGACAAGGCACAGCTCCAGTAATCGGACACGGTGTGAACACTGTGAGTCGTGACACGTCAGTTCGAAGTTGCAGTCACCGTCACCTTCCAGGGAACAGGCCCCTTCAAAACAGGACGCGCGGAGGCGGTGACCTCCAAGCACGCAGAGGAGAGGGAGAGAGAGCAATGGAGTTCCCGTTCGGGCACCGCCACCACCGCCGAGACGAGGAGGAAGAAGAGGCCAGGCGCCGGAGGGACGAGCCGCAGTACCCGCCGCCGAGCCGCCAGCCCTACGGGGGGGAGGAGCCGGAGTACCCGCCGCCGGGCCGCCAGCCCTATGGGGGGGACGAGCCGCAGTACCCGCCGCCGGGCCTCGGCGGGGAGGACTATCAGAGGCCTCCCCCTCGGTATGGGGCGGCCGAAGGAGGGTACTACGGCGAGGAGGCCTACCAGAGGCAGCCGCCTCCGGCGACCCACCATGCCGGCTACGAGCCCGGAGGGGGATACTTGGGCGTGCAGCACGTGGCCCACGAGGTGAGGCCGGAGACGTACGAGGGAGAGGAGGGGGGAGCGGAGAGGTACGGTGGCGGAGGGCACCAGGGCCACCACGGCGGCCCCTTCTCCTTCGGCCATCACGGGAGCCATGGGAGCTCCGGGGGCGCTGCCGCTAACAAGAGAACCGTCAGGGTCTATCCCAAAGCGGGGGAGAACTACGTCCTGAGCATCCGCGATGGCAAGGTCATCCTCGCCAGGTCCGATCCCAGTGACGAGTATCAGGTATGATCTGTTCCCTGTCTTCTTGTTGTTGTGTTTGTTAGCGATCGATCTCATCACGTTCGTCTTCTGAGAAATTAATTTTTTTTTGTCCTCATGCGTGATCTACCTCTTTTATCATATTTGTCTCTCTTGCGCTTTACTATCCAGTGACAAGTTGACCAATTTTTCTATGTGGAATTCTTCTTTTTAAAATTTTAGTTCTTGGATCTCATGATCTAATTTTCCTTTCTTTTGGGAATTCCAGCACTGGATCAAAGATGAGAAGTTCAGCACCAAGGTGAAGGATGAAGAGGGGCTTCCGAGCTTTGCTCTTGTCAATAAAGTTACTGGGCAGGCGATCAAGCATTCCATTGGTGCAACTCATCCAGTGAGTGAGATTTGCTGCTGTCTACAAATTTGTTCTATCTTTATTTTATTCAAAGGGAATCAGTTAGATGTGTAATGGCTGCTATAGTTTATTTTATAAGCCGGATTTTGTCTAGAAAACAGACCAGTGCGTGTCTGACAATTTACTGTACATTTCTCGTTCCTTTTGCTAGGAAAATTTCATTTATTTTTAATATCCAATCCTTCGTCTTGATGTGCTTGTATTTATGCTGAAACTCTTCGAATTAGCAATTTGGTCTTTTTGGTGAATCTTCATAAAGTTCATTCTTTTCTTCGTCTTGATATGCTGTAAATCTGCCTTTTGTCTTCTAAGATTCTTAAGCAGCTTATAATACTCTTGCTGTTGGAGTTGATGAAAATTAGACAGCAAATAGGTGACGAAATGGGATAAATGCTTATGCAATTGGGCGCCGTTCCATATTTAATTTCCCTTCCTTTCTGTTGTGTCTGTGGCTTCATATGCCCCTATTCTGATGTAACTTTTGTTTATGATAATGAAAGTCACATCCAATAACAGCATCAGACGATTTTCTTTAGAGGGGTACATTATAATAATTGCTTGTTCACTAGGGCCCTATTGTAAAATTGTAGAGATACAATATACTTATGTGTTAAAGCATATGTCGAAGAAACTAAAAGCTCATATGAACGAGATTTTTCTGAAAGGTTTTATACTAGACATTATACAGTGTATGCAATGAAATCATATAAGTGCTGAAGTTAAAAGGTTATATGCTATAATAGAGGATCCCATAGACATATATACTTATATATACTCCTATTAAGGCTTTGGAGGTTGCTAAGGCTAGATCAATTACTTCATCAGGATCGACCTCTAAAGTCGGTTCGTCCAAAGTCGCAGTGGCTACTGCTACAACTCAAATCGCAAAGATTAGAAAAGAAGATCCCCGTCAATCCCAAGGCTGTCACCTCCAAAGGGTCCGCCTCAAAATCCAGCAAAACTCCTACTTCTAGAAAGAAAGTTGCCGCTCCGGGAAAGAAAGTGGTTGCTGCGGAACAAAGTCACTACTCTGGACAAGGAGAAAAGGCACCCCTGGCTGCATTACCAGAGGGTCGCTGGTGAAATGCCTTCTCCCACCCCCGGTGAGAAAGCCTCTATATAAGTATTTAGATGATTTGGAGTTTTCTTCGTAAGAGGAAGCCGGAGGAATGAATGGATGAGTTATCTGATGATTCAGATTCTCTCTCTCTCTCTCTATATATATATATATATTTCAATTCCCCCCCCCCCCCCCCCCCCCCCCCTTCTTGAGGTAGTTCTCACAGTCCCTTGCCTTCATCTCCTAAAACAAAGCATTGTACTTTGTGAATATCCTTTTATTATTAATAAATTCCTCTAGTTAACATCCGTAGAAAAGAGAATATTCTCTAACTGGCATTAAAGTTAACAGGAAGAAAGTTCAAAGTCTCTTTTACCCATGAATACCCGAGACTAGAGGTGAGAGGGAGGGAGGGTCTCCTCCTCCGATGGCGGGTTGTCTTGCATGGCCGGTGACACCAACTGGAGGCACCCCTCCACGGGGTGGAGGTGGGGTTGGGGGGGATGTTTTTGCCACCTTCCTCATGATGGTGCTGACTGTTGCCTATAATGGAGAGGAGGCCATGTCAAGGAGCACCCAGCGGACTAGGGAGGTTAAGGGGATGGTGGTGGAGGTAGCTTCTAGGATTGAGTGATGGTGTGGAGAACAGGGGCAAGGACTTGGAAGAACATGGCAGGGGATGCAGCGGCAATGACTTGGCTGTAAAAGAGGTAGAAGATGGAGGCAGGGAATGCTTAACAAGGCGGAGGGCACTCTCACCTTGGAGGATGGTGGAGGAGGTGGTGAAGGAGAAGAGGAGGAGGATGACGATGACGAGTCTAGAGGAGGCAGTGATGATTTGGGCATCCCATTGGGGAGAGATGGTGAAGGAATCCTTGCAAGCAATGCTTTGGAGGTGGGAGCCATGTTCTCTGGTGGAGACATGGCACTTTGTGGTGGTAAGAGGGTGGTGGTAATGGGTGGCAGCAGGGATGGCAGCGGGGGGTGTCTGTCTTAGGAGGTGGGGAGTCTGGAGACATTGTGGTGGGCGGTCACGGCAGCTGCTGTGGAGGGGGGGGGGGCTTGTTGGAGGCCACACTCTGCTCTGTGTCCCCACTGATAGCGATCCCATCACCCCTCCCCACATCGTCACATGCCTCCCACTTTGTGTTGGATCTTTGTTGTTTGTATCACTTGCCCCATCTCTATTTCCAGGCAAGTTGGGGGTACAATGGGCCATGAACCTGTTGCCGGGCATGAAGGCTTCCCCTAGAGGGTTATGAAGGCTTGGCAGTGGGTGGGGCAAGGACCCAACTGCTCCGTTCATCGAGCTCTTTCCTCAGTGCACCAACTTTGGGCCCTCCAATGAGAAGAAACCTAATCTTATCAGCTGAGCACTCTCTACAGTCACTGCGGGGGGAGTTGGAGAAGCTAAGGGAGGATGAGGACATGGGTTTTGGTCTTATTTTGGTAGGAAAGCCATGGTCTTAAAGTTATTCCATTTTTTCTTGGTGCAGGGAGGCTCAAAAGGGGCAGATGATGATATTCTGTCCCGGCAAGGTGGTGGTGTTTGACAACTTTCATCTGACAAGGCCAGGGCGCTGATGGCCATGGCGGGCAGGGGCTGCTCCGCCTCCACCATGCACCTAAAAGCTGGAGAGCCACCTGTTGTGGTGGTTGTTGGAAGGGGAGGGGTGGTATTCAATGTTTGGGCTGCCTCAGGAGAGCTAGCAGATATGTGAGGGGTAAAGCTACCCACGGTAAAGTTTAGGGGTAAGAGTGTCTTTTCCATGATAAGTTGGTTTTAACCCACTTCTTAACTATGGTAAGGTTAAACAAGTCGACAGAAGAGGATTAAAATAAAAAGCACTAAGTATATAGGGACTGGTATATGAGAATATGCCAGATATGGGGACTTATTTTGAAATACGTAAGTTTATTGGGACTAATGTCAAAAAAGCGTTATATATTCTAGATGAGTGCTAGTGTTGGGAAAATGATCTTCGCATACTAAGACATTCAGCTTGCATGTTGGGAAAATGATCTTCCCATTCTACTGACACCAATAATCTGTCCAGCCTAGAAAGAGTAGGGTCTTCCTTGAGATTAGACCAAGTAAAAGCAACATTGGACGGCGGCACATCAACAAGAGCAGCTGGCGAGAAACTCTTTGAAATCTTCCATCTCTCCATTCTGAAAGTGAGTCACCATTGCTCTCTTCAAGATTAACAATTGCATTGAAATCACGTCCAACACACCAAGGCAAGCCCTCGTGGGTGTGGTAAACTAGGAGCTGATCCCATAGGGCCTTCTTATTTGCCCTACACTGAGGGCCATAACCTTGGTGAAGTCCCAAGTCATCACTGATGCAATGAAACCTGATGGAAACAGCGGATCTGTCCACCTGCCTGAATCCTACCACTTCCTCCAAAGCATACTCATTCCACAACGCATAATACCCGTGCATTACCTACCGGAGGAGTAGCGCCCCTTTGGTAAGTCTGTTACTCCCCACTTCTCTCATAATATCCTGCCCCTCCTCTTCGCACTTGGTCTCTTGGATGCAGAAGACATTTGGCTTGCATCCTCTCACAAATTCCCTCACTACTTTTCACTTCTCCTTTCCAGACTCCTCTCTAACATTCGAGGAAATAATCCTCATTGCGAACTAGAAGACTCCTTACCCTCCCTACTCTTCCTTCTATGGATGGCAATACCAGTACGTACCGGTACGGGCCTAAAAGGGCTCAAAAAAATCAGAAAAAAGGAAAAATTTCAGAAAAAATCAGGAAAAATAAAAAAATAAAATCAGAAAAAATGTAAACAATTAATTGGATATGTGTTGAGTGTGACAAAGTTGGGTTAAGATAAAGAAGTACACGTAACACATACTAAATGACTATTTTTATACAAATTAAACATAAAAAATATTATGTTAATGTACTAAACATTTACAAATAATAAATGTTAACGAAATCAAACGATCCTTACCTATGAAAAACATGAGTGAGTATACTAATATGGATAATAACCCGTAGATCCTTTTGATTCATCATCTGTTTGCTGTTGCTGATATCCATAATAAGGTTGCATATGTTTCCTATATTCACTATAACTAAACAATGATGCAGCCAAGTCGTGCATCCCTCTTTGAATCCCTCTTGGAGTATACGTTTATTGACTTGATGAAATTGCAAAATTAGGATGCAAAGAAACAGCTTGAGGATAAGAAGAAGACCCTGACCCATAACTGCTATTGGGTGGATGGAATTGAAAGCCTTCATATTCTACTCGATCTCCCCAGCTATACATGCCTGCTTCTTGTTGGCTACCTCCATAATCCAATTGTTGTTCATACTGACCTTGTAAATCATAATCTTCTTGACTTTCAGGCTGTCCTTTTCCAGTGTCAATATGCAAGGAAAAAGAAGGTGCATACACTCCGCCCCCGGTAGTAGCACCTGCAGCTGCACTAACATCATCAATAGGAGACTGTGTACCATCATCATCATCATCTTGATGATAATCAACAATTAATTTCCTTTTGACATAACTTGCTTTTTTCTTTTGTGATGCTTGTTTTTGCTGGTTTTGTTTTCTTTCTAGATTCCTTTGCAAGTTGAACCGATCCAATAATTCTTTTCCTCGTGGTGTATGTCTCACATAAATTTGCTTCATCTCATCAATCGTATGATCGTCTTTAGCAGCCAGATTAACCCTCTCAAGTGTAGATGTACTCCTTCTCAAGAATGATGGTGGTCCAACCATTCTAGGAGTGACAACCTATTATCTGATTCTGAATATCTAGTAGGCTGAAGCTCAGTATCAAGTACAAATAAAGGCACATGCTCAGTTTGACTCTGATGCTCATGTGAAGGATGAGATGAATTTTCTTTTTGCCTTTTTGAGGTTCTTAATTCTAGATCTCTAGCAACAACCCTATCTAGGATGCCCTCTGCCCATTCTGTATCAACATGATAAAAAATTAGCTGATCGACAGTTGCTCGTATCTCAACTCAAGTCTGTAAGGGATTATCATCATCAAATAAGTCTTTCACATCAATTTGGCCAACATCTTCTATATGCCCTGCAGCTCGTTTCTCCCTCAATTGTTGTCTCAACCGGATGTTTTTGATCATCAATTTCATATTGTAATAACAGTACACTAATTTGTCCAATCGCTCAGCCTTTAACCGGTTACGAATTTTTGAGTGTATAAGGCTGAACGTACTCCAATTTCTTTCACATTGGTTTGCCGATGTCGTCTGGCTCAAAACCCTCACTGCAATGGAAGCCAAGGGATTATAACACATATCTCTGTTGTACACTATTATCTACCACTCAGTTGTGCCATCAGTAAAAAAACAAAAAAATTAATCAATGTATGTTCTTCTTTCTTATGCACATATAACAACAATGTAATCACTAAGTATATCTGGGTTCACTTTCTCTACGGCAATTTGCACAGGGTCTTTATTATGTCTCTAGCCTTAGCCTATTAGCCTCCATCTATAAAGATGGATTTAACAATTAATATAATTTATGGACTCTTGAAAATACAAGTAATTAGATATATCTTAAAGTCAATTCTTCATATAAGAGATAAACACCTGTCTCTCTGCCTCAATTCTATTTTCTATTGTCCTCGACAAGCGTGCAATCACATTCAGTGTGCCTTACATCACCTCTCCATCAATATGCACTTGACGACTGTACGTTACTCGATTTAAAAAATAACCTGTATTTAGGTGGATAATTACTAAATAACAAGTTAATAAATAATCTCCCATGTAACAGTATATGACTTCACTTACCAGCTGCATGCAAGTCGTGGTGTAATGTACTTTCCCATATGAGATCAATAAGGTCCCACCACTTCATATAAGTGTTGAAAAATGCGTTCTTGATGTGCACCTTAGCAATATCAATTGCCTCGTGCAAATATCCTATGTAATTCTTATCATCTCCATCCACCAATTTTAAGACTTGTACAAGCGGTTCCACCAACTTCAGATAAATTTGCATACGACTCCAAAATTTTTTGTTCTCTATGATTTTTTCCACTTTCAAATGTTCACATTTAAATTCATTGGAGGTAGTCCGCATATACTCCAAGAACTCCTTATTAAACATAAACCCCTTAATCTCATTCATGAATTTGTGCAAAGATTCTAAAGAAATAAAATTAGGTGCAAATCTTGTAGGCCCCGCACCAATGAGATCTCGGCCCCCAGATGCTTTTTCTCTGAACATGTTCAAGATCCTATGATGACTATAAATAAATTGGGTAATTCTTTGTGCTCTCTTTATTGTCTTGCTGACAGTCGGATTTTTATCAATGTCTTCAAGCATCAAGTCCAGACTATGTGCTGCACATGGGACTCAATAAATGTATTTGCGCTTGTCCATTAACTTCTTCCCTACAGCCTTATTACTTGGTTCATTATCAGTGATCACTTGGACAACATTTTTTTCTCCAATTTCTTGTACTATTTGATCTATCAAACCAAATAAATATTTGACGTTCTTTGAATAGTTTGATGTATCAACATATTTCATAAAAACTGTCCATTCAGTGTAATAAACAGGAAAATTAATCATGGACTTCTTTGTGGTACCAGTCTAGCCATTGCACATAATTGTGCATCCTCTCTCCTTCTATACAGTTTTAAAATTTTCAACCCACTGTTGAAGCTCCTCATATTCTCTATTAATCCCATGTTCATATATGTCTCGACGTGTGAGGATTTTGAACCCACGACCATGATCTGCTATTGCATCAATCATAGGTTAAAAATAAGGAGACTGAGCAGTATGTGAGGGAACACCTGCATGCAAAAATCATTTGCAGATGCTTTGAAAAGTATGTCATGCTGCTTCAGCTGACTGTTTTACTCCTTTCATTACTTGCTTGATTTTTGGCTTAGTAGAATTATGTCTTCTAAAAAGATAACTGTCCATACGACCCACTTGGCCTCTAGCTTGAGTTGTGCCTCTTGTTGATAGTCCATCACCTCTCTTTCGAGCTTCGTCTTCTTCTTGATGCCACAAACTCTCTTCTAACTGCAGCCATCTCAGGATCTTTATTATCATCATCATCACTAGAGTCTACAATTTGTTCACCCCTTTGCTTCTCACGTATAGAAATGCTATTGGCCCCAGTATACATCCCTTTGCCTTTTCTATTATATCTACCTGAAATTTCGTCTTGGAGTTCATCCTCCTCTTCGTTCTTTTGCTCATTTTGTGCTTTTCGGCCACGCAATAATTCACGCATCTCGTTGGTGACTTGTCGGGGACAGACAGTACACCTTGTCACCTGTCTTGTCTTTCCTGCTAAATGTTCTTTTTCTCGAGTGATTCCACCACCCATCTCTTTGTCACAATATTTGTATTTCACTATCCTCTTTGCAGTATTAACTAAGGTGGTATGGGCCCACCCTGGGTCATGTTCTTGCTGTTCAGTCATGATCTTACAACAAGAAAGAAAAAAGTAGAAACAAATATAAGAACATTTGACATTATGTTTCTACTTTAAAATATACAATGGAACTTAATTAGGTTTCAATTGATGTTTAATTTAAGTAATTAGACAAAAATCTCAATTTTTAACTGTTAATTAGGGTCAAAATTGAGATTTTTTTTAATTAACCGTCGATCAATGCAATTTACAGCATGTTTCTACTTTCAAATATACAATGAAGCTTAATTATGCTTCAATTAATGTTTAATTTAAGTAATAAGTCTCAATTTTTAACCGTTAATTAAAGTCTAAATTGGGATTTTTCCTAATTAACCGTCGATCAACGCAATATACAACATGCTCCTACTTTCAAATATACAATGAAGCTTAATTAGGGTTCAATTGATGTTTAATTTAAGTAATTAGACAAAAGTTATAATTTTTAACCGCTAATTAGGGTCAAAATTAGGATTTTTTCCTAATTAACCGTCGATCAACGTAATTCACAGTATGCTCCTACTTTCAAATATGTAATGAAGCTTAATTAGGTTTTAATTGATGTTTAATTTAAGTACTTAGATAAAAACTCTAATTTTTAACCGCTAATTAGGATCTAAATTATGATTTTTCCCTAATTAACCGTCGATCAACGCAATTCACAGTATGTTCCTACTTTCAAATATGCAATGAAGCTTAATTAAATTTCAATTGATGTTTAATTTATGTAATTAGATAAAAGTCTCAATTTTTACCTGTTAATTATGGTCTAAATTTGGAGGTTGTCTATTTTACTAAGAAAATGAACGTAAATAATCTAAGAATTAGTTAACAATTAAAAAACAATTACTAAATTTAAAATATGTATCATACTTTTTTTTTCCCATCCAAAATGGTGAAAACGTCTCCGGCAACGGGTGAAAACGTCTCCGGCGGCGGCCGGTGGCGGCGGTTCCTTCCCCTCCTTCCCTTCCCCTCCCAACCAAAAACGACCCTCCCCTCTCATAGATCTGTTTCTGTACGTACCGGTTTCATGGGCGTACCGGTTTGGTATCGGTCCGGTACATTTTTTTTTTAATTTAACCGGTACCGGCCATTAATGGCTGAACCGGTACCGGCCGGTACTGCCATCCAACTTCTCCTTCCTGATAGACTTATCTCCCTTCGTCATTTGTGCCAAACCAACTTGCCATCTCTTCTTTATTTTGATAAAGACCTGCATCACATCCTTCTCCAACCTCTCAAAAAACACCCCTAATTTATTAGCAACATCCTTAGCTTGATCTTCGGTGATTCGCCCCACTTTCGCAAGCAGCTCTTTCACCTCCTCCCATACCACCTGCTTCTTCCAGGTCCACCTCTGACCCCTCGTCCCTCCCCTGCAGGCCGGGAGAGAGCAAGGGATAGTCTGAAGATCCCTGCCCTCCTCAAGCATATCCTCTCCTTCAAGAAGGAGAATATCGTCCAGTGGCATCCGAAGCAATGGAGCACTCCCGCCCTGCCCTTCACATTGAGACTGCTGTAAGAGCTCAGGGTCAGAGCGCGCTGTTACCTGCATTGTTGGATCACCCTGCAGGAGACTAATCCATCCACCAGGAGGTAGTTCAGTGGGGGATAAGTTTCCCTGGCAACCGACAGGGAGCCCAGCTGCCATACCCCCCCCCCCCCCCCCCCCCCCAGGTTGCCATGGGCCACCTCTCTCAGCATCGCAGAGGAAGGCCTGCACATAACCTGCAACGAGGGTGTCAAGATGCAATTATCAGGAGTTCTATTATCCTGCTGAAGATGGCTCCCCTCAGCTGTTGCCAGAAAGCCATCCGATGGCCGGAGAAGCACAGGGCCCATGCCTCCTCGAACGCCAGAGCCTGAACTCCTCTCTCCAGCTGGATCACTGTGAGAGCCGGGGATGGCTGCGTCTGGTGTCAGAATAGTCGGGTAGGGGAGACTACCAATGCCGGGTCCCATTGCTGGTCTTAAGTGCCGGGCGGGTAATCATTGGGTTGGCCTGATGACTTACACCCAGACACGGAAGGAAAGAAAGATCGGATCGCAGGTGAGGGCAGTCGAGCTAGGTCGGTTTGGGGCGCAGCGAATTCAAAATTTGAATTCGCACGAGCCATCACGTGCTCCGCATGTGGTCGACCCCCATCGTTGTCAACCACCGGCATGTTGCAGTGGAACCCCAAGGGACCTCGGTGCCACTCGCCACCGCCATCCCCCTTAACAACCCTGACGACGGTACGAGCTCCGTCCACCACCACCTCGATTGTTGCTGGAATGGATGCCAGAGAAGAGACCCGTGCCGTGATCTTCAACCCAAGCAGAGGCGACAACTTCCAGATTCCAGTCTTCCACTGAGACCCGGTCACCGAAGCTCCCGATGAGCTGACCCATGACAGACTCCTCCATCAGAAGGAGAGGAAGACCTACCAGCTTCAGCTTGACCACAAGGACCGTGGGGCTAGGATATGTAGCTGTCATCGTGCTCCATGGGGTGATCTGAGGATCACATTGTTCCCTGTGAAGCTACCTGCCTCTGTGAGCTCCTCAGGGATCCTGAGTGTAGGGCATACCACCAGGAAGGGAGACTGCGACACTTTGCTCACCTCCCAGGCACCCCCCGGCCATATCTCAGCCAAAAGGCTGAGGAGTCCCTCCTACGATGTAGACCTGTGGACCAGGAGGCAGTGGCAGAATCTGGCCACAACATTCCTTCTGGACGAAAGAGCAGTGGAGTCTCCAATCTTCACCTGAATCACCCTATGTCCCCCCTGCGGCCTCTGAACCAGAAGCCTGTGCCTCACAAGAGAGGGAGGGGGCCTTACCCTCCGACAGCGTCGGTTACAACCTCAGCATAGCATCTCCTTCTGGAGGCGCATCTCCTCCATGGGTGGCCTATGCCTCTGCAAGCCCAACAGTGCAACGGAGGGCGGGAAGAGGCTGGACCTCTGCCCAGTGGCACCCTGTTGGCACCGGTGGCCGGCGTAGTCCCCAGAGCTCGGGCACTCCACCCTCTCCTCATAGTGGTTCCTGTAGAGATGAGGATGTTGAATGGATGTGCTGAAAATCAGCAAGGGGAAGATTCGAAATGAACATATATGTGGAGACTTAGGTGTAGCTCATATTGACATGTAGTTTGGGGAAAATAGGCTCAGATAGTTCAGTCGTGTGCACCATTGAAGTGTTTGAGCAGAGAAGAATTTGAGGAGGGTCTAATGAGATGGTTGGACGTACTAAGAAAGGATTTACTTTCCATCTAGGTTTTACTATGAATATGATATTGGATAGACTAAAATGGTGGGACAAGATTCATGTGGCTGACTCCATTTTAATGGGACATGGCTTTGATGATGATGACTCATTTGGGAATAAAATGTGGTGTATACAAGGAAATTCAGAATTAGGTGATGATGATGTCAGCATCTTTTTAAATCTGAATTCCCACAGGCATCTCAATGAGGTTTTGCATGTGAAAAGCAACAAAAGGTTCAGAACATTGGAGATAAAATTGTAATTAAGCTTTTTGCACAACCATTATAGGAAAAAGAGTAAAAATGTGTTATTTTGTGATTCTTTTAGGGGAGAGTTGTACAGTGTGACAGCCTTAAGTGTTCTGACAATGAATTCCTGTGCCATGCATTCTAGGATGGCATGGGAATCCAGATAAGCCCATTCCTTGTGTCTAACAATCAATCCACTTCCCCTCAAATCACGGCCCTTTATTTTTTTCTGTTTGAGAAAGATTCTTCGTATCACAGGACTCAAAGTCTGCCAAAGCATTTTCAAACGAAGCTTAAATGAAGACCAAGTGCTGTTTTGATTGGTGATTGGTGATCAGGAGGGAACGCATGACAATCTGTGCCATAAAATGACATTGTCTGGCTGTTTAAGTGGTACTGGTCCTTCAACATCATATAAATGTGTTTTATAGATCTTCTACCGGAGTAATTCATTTTATGAATCTTCTAGAGGGTTGAGGTATTGGGCTATCTTTAGTATTAATTTTGATACTAAGCCTTTTATGAACGAATATTGTAATGGATATAGATGGAGTATGGAGGGCGGCAGCCTAAGGAAAACATAGAGTTAGTGTTTGGGGGAGGGAGAGGAGAGGGGGTCTTGGGATTCTCAAAGCCTGAATTGTAATTTGTTTAATATACAGTTAAAGCCTGTATTAAATTTGGTATAATGTTACATTCTTCTAATATATAAATATCCAAATTGATGGTGCATAACCAAACACTTGCTATTGGCTGCTATTATATCTAAATTGTTACCAATAGAGGTATTTAATATAGCAACCAACCACCTCATGAAAGGAGCTTAAAATTTGGGTTTGCGCTTTCCTGTTGTTTATCTCTCTCTATTTCTTCATTCTCATTGTCGAGTTTAATGGAGGAACTTCTCTGTTTATCTCTTTCTTGAAGTTTGTCAAGGCTTCCCTTATCCAAGTTGGGAAGATTCCAGTGTTGTTACTGATAACAATTATTGTCACCCGAGCTCCTTCGAGCCATGGACATTAGTCCTCTCAGTAGGTTATCGCTTCAAAGGTAGTCACACATGTAATGTGTAGAACACTTAATTTTGCATTCTCTTTAAACTTTATGTTGCCTTTGGGTCTTGGGTATGAAGAACATTACCTTTTTCTGTGCACCACGTGTCTGCTTCCCATGCATTTTCTGTTAATACCTGGAAAGAAAGCCTCTCTTCAAGAACTGTGGAAGAGATGTGGATGCAGTTGTCACTTCTCATGTGTAAATGTCGGATTTTAGAACTGGATTTATGATGTGTGGACCAACATGCCTTCGATAATTCTATATTTTTATTTTGCTATGACTTTCCATTTCTCGGGCCTCTGTTCTTTTATTGTATCAACATTTTTTATTTTGCTATGACTTTCCATTTCTCGGGCTTCTGTTCTTTTTATTGTATCAACATGTTTTGCATGCTTGTGGTGGGAGTTTAATTACCAGGCTGGTGGAGTTCTAAATTACTTTACAATTTGTTTGAAGAAATAATTATTTTTGTTTGTAAATTGCTAGTTTTTGAAGGTTTAATGTCATGAAAATTGATGTTCCTGTGGCCTCTTTTCAGTTAGTTGCAAGCTTCATGATCCTATGTTTATATTTTTTGTAACAGTCTGCAATGAAACCAAAAGAAGTGGTGAGACCTGTTTCTATGATGCTTAAATAAAAACAGTATAGTGAAAAAGGAGGAAAAAAATGATCCTATGATAGATGTAGCTTAGAAGCATCAATTGAAAATGGGAGGGAACTTTGAAGAATTTCCTGGCCTCAGCTCTTTTGTGGGCCGGCAGGCTGGTCAAATCCTTCGGGACACCTAATCCCTTTGGCCTATGTAATTTCACTCCTTAACGCAATATTCAAGCGTCACTAAAAAACTGAAGCATTAAAAAGGATTTCTCTGCCATAAATATGCAACATTCTTTCAAGGATTTTTTCTTTGTCTATGTTAAAAAGGACAAAATTTCTCCTGCTCCACAGTTCTGCTGAATAGAGTTCACCTATCTTGATAACAGTACCATTGTTTTCTTACTTTCCATCTGTCCATTGAACGGTGAAATTTCTCGTAGATCTTGAATGGAAATTATCAAAAGGCCCTGTGATTTGTTGCCCGACTCTGATTTTAAACTTATCGTCTACCTCATACCGTCTTGTAGCCTTACGACCCAATTTTTGTTGAATATCTTCTTATTGTTGTGCCAATTGGAGGCTTCGTTAACTTTTTATATTTTTTCCCACCAACTTACAGGTGCAACTGGTTCCATATGATCCTGATTACCTGGACGAGTCAGTTCTGTGGACAGAGAGTCATGACACTGGCGAAGGCTTTCGGTGCATAAGGATGGTAAACAACATTCGCTTGAACTTTGATGCTTTACATGGGGACAAGGATCATGGTGGTGTACGGGATGGAACAATTGTTGTCCTCTGGGAGTGGATGAAGGGAGAGAATCAGAGGTGGAAGATTGTTCCCTACTGTAAGTTATCATATTCTTCACTGCTTTCAAACTAATAAATTTGACTTTAGGGCTTGTTTGGCAAAACTTCTACTTGAAAGTTACTTTTGACTTCCACTTCTTGTATAGAATGAGTTTAGGGAGAGAGATTATAACTCATTTTGGTTTGTTACAGAAGTCAACTCTTTCATAACAACCTCACTTTTTCTCTAATCTTGGAAGCCCCCCCTTTGTAGCTTTTAGTTGGAAGCCAAAATACAAGTAAAATATCACATAAATGGCTTCCAAGATCCAATGGCTTCCATAAAAAATGACTAAATTGAAATGCAAGAGTGCTTCCAAATGGAAGCTGCGCCAAACACGGCTTTAATGTGTTTGGTCAAAACTTTTCACTTGAAAGTCACTTTCAGCTTCCACCTCCAATAAAGGAAAACAGTGTGCAGGAATGTATCCGGTTAACACTTAACAACCGCACTAGTCCAGTGCTCACATAACCTTATTTTATCCCCATGGTGCTTTTGTTTCGAAGCCAGTATACGACATGAATGGTTCCAAGGTCTTATCCTCCCCTGAAAAGTAACTGGGCTAGAAGTTGTGGAAGCTCAGGTGTAAGTTTTGCCAAGCCAACGCATCCTTAATCCCATTTAAGTTTTCCTCACATTGGAGGCCTCGTGTGTTATCTGGGGTCTTCTTCCTGGAGCATGTGAAACTGTAACCGTGTGCCTATGTTGCTTTGACAGTATCCGAACGTGGATTGCTTCTATGTCAAATTTCTTACGGAGACTTGCATGAATTTGTTAAATGCAGGAATGTCGAATGGAGCTGCCATCCGGGACATCCTTGAAGAAACAGTGCTGTTTACCACCTGAATAAAGCTGTTTCTTTGCTGTGTTCTTTTTGTGGGTGCTTGTTGTGCGAGACTGAACGGCTTGGTTGTGGGGCCTCTTATGGTTATCTTGCCCTTGGTCTTGAACATTATGTTGACTCTTATTTCGTTCCCGTGTGCTGTGTGATGCGATGCCTTATATACAATTTGGCGTGGATTTCCTTGTTTTTTTTTCAATGAAATTTTGTGGTTTTAAAATTAAGGAGCACTTGTTTAGTTGCTTGTAAAACAAAACGAGGGAATGCTTCAATCTTCTTATTCTGGTTTACATTGGATTTTTTTTTGGTAAACCAAAATAAGGAAATTGGACTATACCGTAAAATCCTAGTCAATCAACATCTTAATCTGTTGACATGGAGCTCAGAACATCTCTGGACGTCTTTCTTTGGACTTCTGATGGTAAAGAGATATATTATTTGCTATAAAAAAATGAGATAGTATTAGGCTTATTTCCTCCTCTTCATGCAAGCTGGGGTATACAAAAGTTCTGAAAAAGAAGGTCTAGAGAAGTTCATCTTGTTGATTTTTTTCCAGATTTTGGCATCCTTGTAATTTTTTTTTCTTAAAACATCTTTTTTATTCGAATATATTTTACATGGAGCCAAACGCATCCATAATGACGAGGGGTTTCCGGTCAGAGGAATGATTTCATGGTCTGACTGCATGGAGTCATCCATGCAGTCGAGCCAGGTGCCCTCGGATCTCTCTTCTAATAAATAGAGCTTGCAGCTCCTCTCCCACAAATGCCAACAAACATGGGCCGTGCAGATGAGAGTGCATTGGAGGGGGAAGAGGGCTGTGTAATGTGAAGAGTAATACTTGCTGCACCGTGTGCATGTAGTGCCGTCCGATTCAGTGGATTGGATGGCCTTAAGTGGGGTTTTTTTTTTTGATTTTTTGATCGATTTTTTAGAAATTTTTGGAACATCCGATTAAAAATTTGACGGTACATCGAGAAGTTCGGGTCAACTTTGAGCCGGCTGTATATTTGTGTTTTTGGGAAAAAAAACTTTTGGTATTTATCTTGATTTGTGTTTAAAAAAAGTTTTTTAAAAAATACAGTCGATCCGGGTCTGATCCGAACATCTCGGTTGTATTGTCAATTTTTTAATCAGACATTAAAAAAAAATTAAAAAATATGATAAGAAAACTGAAAAATTGAAAACGGCCTGTGGACTGTCCGATCCATTGGATCGACACTGCAACAAGACACGTGGCCTACATTGCACTGTATGTGCAGAAAATGTGGCACACAAAATGATTTTATTTGAATTTTTAAGGTTGTGCTCATTATGTCCTACATATCCATATGATCTGATCTCTAATGGATGGTCCAAAAAATTTTATAACTTTGATAGTAGAATGGGTTATGATGAAGTTAGCTCGTTTGGATTGTGTATTCCAGAATACAAAGGGTTTCACTTTGATAGCGGGGTGAAATTTAAGGTGGGAATACTAAATTCTTGGGTGTTCACTTAATTCTAGAAATAAGTAATTCTAATCTAGAATAACAATTTTTTTCAATCAAATCAAAATTTGCCTATTCTGAAGATAAGGGGTCTTATTTCCTTATTCTGCAAACAAAGTGGAACTAAAATAAAAAATCACAGTCCAACTTATTGGGGTTTGCCTATCAATGGTTAATTTTATAGGATTTGATTTTTGATTTTTTAGAATTTTTTACGTCATCTAATTGGCGATCAGATTATACATATATGTATGAGATGGTGGGACTTATCTTAAAAAAATGTTATTTAAAAAACAAGATTATTACATATCAGTCCCTATAATTATGTGAAATATTATACATGTCCCTCGTATTTTAAAATTCCTAAATATGTCCTTATAATCCCCCGCTGTTATAAACTATGGGCTTGTAGGAAGAGGCCATTTGAAGAAGAGATGATGGAGCCAAAAAGTAAACAACATTTATAAATCTCTTTCTCCTCTTTCGTCTCCCCCCCTCCCCACAAATGACCACCTGGTTCTTCCCCCTTTCGCCCGAGTAGCTCTGCCTCTTTGACGCCGCCGGCATGCCTCCCTCTCTGACGCACCCCCGCGACGCCTAAGAAGGACAAGACGTCCATGCTGCTGCTCCTCTAGGCCGAAAAGGCGAGACCTCTTTTGAGGAGGGGGAAGCCCTGCTTCTACCTTGCGTTCACACACCCCGCCTCCACGGTAAAAGAGAGTGCATCAATGCTGAAGGACCGCTTCCAGTAGGGTTAATGTGAGCCAGATTTATACTAGGAAAGGGATCTTGCCCCCGACTTCATTTATACGAAACCCTAATGTACACTAGTGTTGTGATGTTGTCCTTTTTTCTTTGTATGTAGAAGTGTTGATCAAACCCCTTTTGGTTAAGAAGGGTAATATATAGACTGGTGGTCGAGGTTGGAAACATGGACAGCTGAAGATATCTGAAATGGTATGTGAATAAAGATGACGCCCACAACTTGTTTGTGATATTGACTGAATGAAGAATCACGCCTGACATGTTTGTATTTGTTTTCAATTGTTTGATGCATCAAGCATGCTTTGAATGACGATGGAATGCTGATACAAGAGAGGCTACTGTCGGATGTTTACATCACTAAGAGAGAAGTATCAGGGACGACGATTTTATCGTTGTCCCAATGTAAAGAATCTTATTGAAGATTGTGAGTTTTTTTTTGGGTTGATGATGCGCCGCATGGCACGATGGATTTGAAATATCAAATGATGGTGATGGAAGAAGGTAAAAATCCTGTCAATTTAGAAAATCAAATGACGATATTAACGATTGTATTTTTGTTGTTTTTTTGGTTGCTATGACTTTTATACAGTCTCGAGGGAGGCTGTCATTCTTGTGATCATGCTTGTAAGACTCATGTAATGACTTATGTTTCTGTTAGTGGAATATGCCTTCTACAAGTTTATGATCTTGTTTGTGAATTATTGATCATGCTTGTGCCCATGCCATATATCATTGTCATATGAATCTTGCGTATAATAAGCCTACACGTAACAACTTGCCAGTCACAACAAAATAAACCTGCCATATAACACTGCCTACACCCTACCTTGCCTTCTATTCGTGTAATGCCACTGAAGTAACTTAAAACCTGCCATTTATAGTAGTCACATGAGACCGTTTATAACAGCTCTAGTTAACAACCCTACCTTCACTAAAGTCATTTTGAACCTGCCATTTATAGTGCTCATATTAAAAACCTTTCATATAACCACTCTTGCAATATCAAGTGATATGAGAATTCATGCTATAGAAGACTCCTATGATCCAGTTAACAGCTTGCCATATACCAACCTAAAACTTGCCATATGACACTCCTCTGATCCCATTTATAGCATATATAAACTCATATATAACAGGCCTATAACAACCTAAAACTCATATTAAAACCTTGCCACAGTCACAAACTCATTTATAACAGGCATATAGCAGTCACAAAAACCTACCATATAACAACCATAACCTGCCACATAACAACTAGTTCAAAAACTGTCACAACAACCATTATAGTTAACAACCTTACCTTACCTTCTACCTTTCCAGACATCACTAAAGTAATTTTAAACCTACCATTTATAATAATCACAAAAGCCCGTTTATAACAGCTCTGGTTAACAACCCTACCTTGCCTTCACTGAAGTCATTTTAAACCTACCATTTATAACACTCATATTAAAAAACAACATTGCCATACCAAGTGAGATGAAAATTCATGCTATAAACTCATTAAAACCGTGCCACGCTCACATAAACAACCTTATATAACACTCTTCTGATCCTGTAACACCCCCGCCCAAAAGACACTAAATCGCTCTGGATTGTTTCCCTTGAATCGTTGTGTTACCAGGTCGTGACCCCTTCGTAATCATCTCATACATTGAGAATGATAAGTTAGAATTAGAAAGAAGAGAATTAAGCACACACGAGTATGATAAAAGTCTCATACATCTGACCATCCATGCATGTCCAAAAGAGATAACAAGATATAGAGTTCAAATAGAATTATTACGTAGTCACAAAGTCGCCAAAAGTAGAAGATAACAATTGCATTCACCTATCGGTGCACACATAGCCAAAGCCACACAGTGCCAAGTCCACTACCACCCATGCCTTAGGACTCTTGCTCCTCAGAACCTGAAAACAAAGGGCTGAGTTTCAACAATAGAGAGCTCAATAGGGATCTCGTGCCCATGATGGCCCACAAAATCTCTACTAAACGCAAATCATAAAAATGAACTACAATGAAATGAAACACTTTTAGTGCTAATCAAGTCAATTATTCCATAGCTGAAACGTTAAACTATTCCATAGCACTTCATAATTATTCAATCATCACATCGAGCCAATCATGAATTGTCATAATCGTATCATCAATATCGGTACTTGGAACGATAGGAAGTAACATCACTAGCCATCAATCATTCATCTATCTCTCAGATTCAGTAATCTCATCAGATTCTTTATTCGTCTAATGCTACTCTGTCCTTTTAGGATCTCCAGAAATCTTTGAAAGTGTGGCAAAGAGTCAAGGCCATCTAAGATACGTAGCACACTGCCATGTAGTCCAAGTCCTTAGTTGAGGTGCACACACAAGTGGGTTTTCACCTACTACTGCCCTTGGTCAGCAAATATAATATCAAGAAAGTTGGGTCTGGACATCTAGACCCCATCATATAGATAAGTCAGATTTTGACCTAATCCCATCATATAGCTAAACCCCTCTCCTTTTCTAAGGAGTGCATCACATGGGTCATCAAGAGCTTGTGAGGTTAGTCATCCACGATAATTAGGAACGTGATTATCATATCAATGAAAATTCAATTAATCAAATACTCCATCATAAAACTAAGTCAGTGCTAAGAAAATCATAGATTGAAAGCCTTTTAATCATAAACCTAGGCTAGGTTACAACTGTCAAGGTCCCATAGGTTTGGAATAGTGAAAAACATCTAACAAGGTCACACAAGTCAAGTGGTATCAACACCATAGTGTAGGGTATTGAAATCCTAACTAAAAACAGAGCTAGGGAACTATCTGGCGCCAATGGTGTCGACATCATTATGCAGGGTGTCGACACCCTAGGTGCCAGGACTTTGGCCTGCATAAAGGTATTGACACCCTACTCAAAGGTATCGACACCCTGGGCATAGCTTGGGGTTCTAGCTCAATTTCCTCGATTTTCTCACACTATAAACCATCCAAAAACACCATGAAACTTTTGGGAATCATTAAACACATCTTTCTAACTGATTTGTACACAAAATAGTAAGCTAAATAGTGATCTATAAGCATCATTTGAATCTGAGGACAGTCTAGACGTAATTTTTTTGAGAATAGCTCCGCATTCCCCAATGCAAGATGTGTCCCACCAAATCTCAACCAAAAATCATAAGATTACATATAGAGTTTCTGGATATGAAAATTAATCAATCTTCAAACATGTATGACATTCAATTTAACATATCCCTTGTAGAAATTAAGAAAACTTAGATGAACTCCATTTTTGGACTAAACACAATGCATATAGAAAGCTCATCTTAAAATCATTGAATTCACCGTCTAATTGTTAAATAAGAACCATAAGTGATGGTGCAACTTAGAAAGCATCAATTTCTACACATGCATGCCCATTCAAAGTCTCCAAACTCACATGCACGCCATGGATTTAGGAAAACTAACACATGAGCATCACCCTACCTCAATTAACACTTCATCAATCTAAGAAGGGTCTTCTAGAACCAATCCAATCCCCAAGGAGTTGAGGAGAAAGATTCCAAGTCTTCATGCTAGGAATTCACTAAGGAAGAGTCTCTACCCAAGAAGAGCTTCAAGAACCAGACTGTAAAGACTTCCAAGCCTCTACGAACACCAAGCCAGCTCTCTAAGATTAAAATCACCAACATGCACAAAGGGTTCTCTACCAAAAGTCAAGAGAGAGTGAGAGGAGAAGTGGGAAGAGCATGGGGAGGATAAGAGAGATGGGTTCAGATTCTCTCTCCCACCCATACATAAACCATGTAGAATTTGTAAACTTATCCTCAAACCTTTTAAAATTGGCTCTCATACACCTATATGTCCAATGAGCCTACTGAAATCCACTTCCTATAGCCTAATAACTCTTTTTTTTTTTTTTTTTTATCAAATGCCTAATAACTCTTGTTTGGGTCCCAAAGTCTAGTCCTTAAATCTAATCATTTCCAAAGTCACTAATCTACCATTCTAAGTGGGTCAACCCAACTAAACTCACTGTCGATAACTTAAATCACAATAATCTACCATACTGATCTACTTGGCTCAAATCAAAGTAATTTACTGGAATTCAAGTCAGTTAGGTTAAATTCAAACTCGGTTAAATCCGGTAATCCGGTTCGAAAAAGAAGGGTCAAGGTATTACATATCTAGTTAATAACCTTCCACATAACAACCTAAAACTTGCCATATAACACTCCATTGATCCCATTTATAATAGACACAAACTCAGTCACAAACTCATATTAAAACCCTACAATAGTCACAAACTCATCTATAATAGGCATATAATAGTGCGCAAAAACCTGCCATATAACAACCATAACCTGCCACATTCACAAGCTCATTGATAACAGGCATATAATAGTCACAAAAACCTGCCATATAACAACCATAAGGTCCAGTTAAAACCTGCGATAGTACCATATAACAACCATAACCTGCCACAAAACATATTAAAACATGCCAGATAACAACCTGCCACGTAACAATGATAACAACACACGCATAGTGAAACTGTCATAGTCATAACACTGTCATAAAGCACATGAAAAAGTCTAGAATAGTTCCATGCTCACAACAACACAGTCATAGTGAAATATTATGTAGTACACAGTACAAGAATTGCAAGAAGGTCAATAAATTCAAAAGGCTCCCCTAAGCTAAAATTCAGTACAAAAACTTCAAAAGGCTCCTTCATGCCATACACTTCAGTAAACTCAAATCTCGATTCATTGTCTTCTTCATGTCATACACTCCAATCCTACAACGACATAAAATTCCATAAGCTTAAGACTAAGATACGATGATAAGATATATACTAGTCTCAAACAAGCTTAGTAATTATATGCTTGAGAGCCCGAGAATTGTGGACTAGTGTCTCCAATGTTTAGAATACTTTGACCAGTAACATGTACAAATGATTGACTCTCCATAGTCCAAGTGGTGTGGATATTAATAGCCCCGGAACCTGATTCATTGACTAACTCTTGCATTACAACTGCTCCTTCTCGAGCACCGATAAGGCGATAATTTCAATAGTTCCTAACATGTCAAGGGAAGAGAGATGCCAACGTGAAACACATCCCATATTATTGGACAGTGCATTGCCACATTTATTATATATCTACAGGTGTGCGGTGTTCTGTCCCCTTTCGCTTTCTTGGAGTCCACCAGAGATATGCCAACGTGAAGCATGCACCGCAAAAGGTAATAAAACCAAGGTAAGGGTGAAGCTAGATTTGCTGAATTTTGACTTTTGTTTTCCCACTTATATTGACCAGATATAAATATAACCAAGTTTGTCAAACTAAAAATTATGTAAAAATGTACAAGTGCCAATTTTGTCTTTGGATAATCTGTGTTATATAATATCTATCATGTTTAGGTTCAAAAGATTTTGTTCCACATTTAGTACAAAGAAATTAAAAGGCTTCTTCAAATTTTTTTTTATTACAACATCCTAGTCACTACTTGCCTGTGCTCGTCTCCTATTGATTGATGACAGCTAGTACTGTGGAAAAATTATCCACCCGGTTTGAGTTCCTCTTTGTGCTCCTGCCCTGAACCTAGGGTTGTCAATGGGCTGGATTGGCCTGCGGGTTCACAGGCTGGGCCACGGATGGGTTCAGATTCGGGCCCTAGTTTTGAACCCGCGGGCCAACTCGGGCCAAAGTTTTCCAGCCTGCGGGCTGACTCGGGCTAACTTGGGCCACGGGCTAACTCGGGCCACGGGCTAATTCGGGGCACGAGCTGAGCCAACTCAGGCTGGAAGATCCCGATGGGTGAGCCGGGCTCGGGTGTAAAGCTCGCTGCTACTTGCTCCGTAGGCGGAGCCCTCGGCCTTGGGCATGGGGGTGATGAAGCGGTCGGTGTATTGGGTTACGTGCATGGAGTCGAGGTCGACGATGAGGGAGACCCCCTCGATGGGGCGGGCGAAGAGGTTGTCGGTGCCGTTGAGGTAGAAACAGTTGACCCGGATGATGCGCCCGGCGACGCGCTTGCCGAACCAACCGGTGAGAGAAGGATAACCCAGCCCTGCGTGGATGCGGTCGGAGACGACCCTCCCCTCCCCGAGGTCGACGATGAGATCGTGGGTGATGCCGTCTGCGCAGACGACGGCGCTGGCTCGGCGGGGTAGTGGCGGCAACGTCAAACGAAAATGCCCCTGCAAAAGCGCACGAGAAAGATGGAATCTCGCGCTCGGTTTTGGTAGAGTTTTCACGATTTGTGCAGGGCAATTGTGTCAAGAAAGCGGCTTCTCTAGTTAAAAGATGGAAGGAGGGGATCACTCGCTGTTGCCGCCCAAGAAAGGAGGCGGAAGCAGTGCCCAACAGTTGTGATCCACCCCGAGAGCCACGGGGGGAAGAGGGTGAGAGCGGACCCGTCGAACCTCGATCTGAGGGCTCTGGAGCCCCTCCCTCCGACGGGATCCTCTGACGAGGGGTTTGCAGACGAACGCGGTCGGGGGGGATGGGCGAGGAGGGGCAGGAGGAGGGCGCAAGAAGAAGGTCCCCGGTGCCAGCCGCCAGCCGCAACAGCAGCAGACTCCAGATCCAAGAATCAGATCGGCGGCGATGGCGTTCTCGTTGCCGCCGCAGCCTCAACAGTAGCAGCAATGTCAGCACCACCAGCTGCAGTTTCAATTCCAGCCGTAGTCACAGCCTCAGCCGCTGTTTCAGTTCCAGATGATGTAGCTGCAGGCGCTGCTGCCGCACCAGCAGCCTATGTTTCTGTTCAAGGTCGACAAGTCGCGGCGGTGAGGGGGTCGAGGGGGTGGGGAGTGGCGGCGCTGCTGGCGTTGGTGGTGCAGTGGAGGAGGAGGAAGGGGAATGATGAGGAGGGGGAGGGTCCGCCGGAGGGCTCCTGCTGCGGCTGGCGTCTAATGTAGGCTGGGGGTTTGGGTGTGCATGGCCGTGGCTGCTCTATTGACGACCATCGAGTGCGAGGGTAAGTGTTTCTTCAATCAGAGAAACGGGCCACCCACGGGCTGGGTTGGACCCCACGGGCTTTAGAAAGAGGTTGCGGGTCGGGTTGGGCCGGGCCAGGCCAACGAGTGGGCCAAACTGGGCTTGGCCCATTGATACCCCTACCTGAACCATTGACCAATTCGCCACTCTATTGGTTTCTCTTGTTTGACGGTATATTTTTACCGAGAATAGATCTTTTGGACCCTTTTCCTAGACCTTTTACATGGGCCCTAAAATTTTATTGGTTGAAATTTATATATTTGTGCGACCTTTTGTGTTCACGAGGATGTAAAGAGTAAATTCTGTTGGGAAAAAAGGTCGTCTCGATTCTGATAATTGTATTACAGAAAGTCAACTTTTCCACTCGTGCGAATGAATCCGAGAATGCACCTTGGCAACCACACACAAGCACAAAAATATCAAACATAGCAAAATAAAAATAACAGAGATAGCACACATAAGATTTACATGAAAAACCCTTAAGTCGAGAAAAAAATCACCAGGCAAATATGATCTCTATATCAAGAAGAAGAAATACACCGACCCTACACTCGGATGACAAATTGAGTATCACCACCATCTTTACAGAATGAGAAAAACACGCACCTCTCACTCTGATGCAGATATCCCCAAGAAGGTAACTGAGATGAGAATGCTAAGGAGGGATGCCCAGGGAAGCTTGGAGACGCTCCAAGCCCTTCTCCCTTTTTCTTCTTCTTCTCCTTCTCCTTCTCCTTCTCCTCTCTCTTCTTTTCTCTCTCTCTCTCTCTCTCTCTCACTCATAGTGGTGATGGCAGCTAGGGAATGCACCCGCTGCTACATTGCTCTCTTCTTCTTCTCTCCTACTCTTTCCCTAGCTACTGCTATTGCTTCATGCTCCTGCTGGAACAGAAAGAGGTGGTGGAGGCTTGGCTTAGGTAAGAAGTTCCTCCATGGGAACTTGGCCAATAGCTGGGCCCCACCTTACATGATGAGGATGGCACCGCTTAACGATCTCCCCCTCCAGACTCATCAGAGGTGCTCTGCCATGCTAGTGAATCTTGCCCAACTTCTAACCGCTTAAGTAAAAGTCATCCATATTAAGCTTCTGCACCTGTCATGCTTCTCCTTTGGTAGGGTCTTCATCATCATGTTTGATGGATTCTTATCTATGTGAATCTTCTCTAACTGCAACAACTTCTTCTCTAGAGCATTTCAGATCCTGTGATACTAAACATCAACATGCTTCGTCCTAGAATAATACACTGCATTCTTTGCCAAATGTATAACGCTTTGACTATCACAATGCATCACATAAGCCTTTTGACTAAGGCCTATGTCTACGAGAAGCTTCTTCTTCTACACCATCTCCTTACATGCCTCTGTAGCTGCAATATGCTCTGCCTCTATAGTAGACCAAGCAACACACTTCTACAATCTAGATTACCATGAAACACAAACAATAATGTGTTGTGCCCTTGAGATTCTTGAGGAGCCACTTCATTGCTACCCATGCCAATTGCATAAGCTAGATCTAGATGTGTGCATACCATGGCATATATGAAACTCCCAACTGCTGAGACATACGACACCTTCTCTATACTCTTCTGCTCATCTATAGGAGATGGACACTACTCCTCAACTTGAAATGACCTATAAGTGGAGTGTCAATTGGCTTGACATCTTTCATGTTGAATTCATCAAGCACTTTTTCCACATATTTCTACTGTGACAACCACAACCTTTTGGCCTTCCTATCATGAGTGATTCTTATGCCCAATATCTATTATGCTAGTACCAAATCCTTTATATCAAAGAACTCGCCCGTGTCCTTCTTCAGCCTACCAATCATGTGACTGTCCTGCTCAATAATCAACATGTCATCTACATATAATAGAAGTATTATAACATTATCTCTAGCAAACTCCTGATGTAGACATAATGATTTACTGTTAACCTTTGATACCTTTAATCTACCATGAATGAATCAAATTTCTTGTACCGTTGCCCTGGAGTTTGTTTCAAGCCATACAAGCTCTTCCTCACTCTGCAAACTATGTTCTCTTTCCCATCAACTTTAAATCCCTCTAGTTGTGTTGTATAGATCTCTTCCACCGAATCACCATGAAGGAATGCCACCTTGACATCTAGCTGCTCTAGTTCTCAGTCAAGACATGCCACCGAGCCCAATATCACCTGAATAGATGATATCTTTACTATAGGAGAGAAGATTTCATCAAAGTCAACATCTTTCTTCTTCCTATAATCCTTTACCACTAATCTGGCTTTGTACCTCACTTGTCCTTGTCCTTCATGTTTTAACTTGTAAACCTACTTATTTTGCAGCACCTTTTAGCCCTTTGATAACTCTACCAAATCATAGGTGTGATTCTTATGCAAAGAATCCATCTCCTCCTGCACAACATGCATCCACTCATCCTTATAAGTATCCTCCTGTACTTTTGCAAAATTTCCTGGTTCGCCATTGTCAGTGAGCATAATATAATCGTTAGAAGAATATCTAGTAAATGGAATACGACTTTTTTTACCTTTCCCATATTGCTCATTAGCTGGCTCCCCCTATTCGTGGCTCCTCCTGCACATGAACGTTCATGCGTGGGGCGGGAGCCACATGCACCCTTTGATGTAGTGCAAAAGGCGCCATTGAGGGCACCGGAGATGCCAGCAATGTTTTTTCTTTTTCCTTTTTTTTGTGTTTTAACGTCTCCATCAGTTGAAATCTTACGGTTGAGGCAAATCGTATGGCCAAGCCTTACCAATTGCTCTGGCTGTATAGTAGCATTACTCTCTCTCTATTATATATATGTATATATATAGTCCCGGGCC
The DNA here is from genome assembly GCA_030544215.1 of Zantedeschia hybrid cultivar. Lineage (NCBI taxonomy): Eukaryota > Viridiplantae > Streptophyta > Magnoliopsida > Alismatales > Araceae > Zantedeschia > Zantedeschia hybrid cultivar. The sequence goes on from JARZZO010000005.1 coordinate 18,533,501, forward strand.
GCATCTAGCTTAGATATGTCCTCCCCCAAAACCTCTCATCCCGATTTCAAAAAAAATAAAAATCATCAAAGAAGTTAAAATATTCGAAACCTCTCTAGGCTTTTTCCTATCTTTTTGGATTTAATGTTCACTGTCCAACGAATGAAATCAACCGTGACCGTACAATCTAATATGTCGTTGTTTGAGAATCAAAAGTAAAATTCCAGGGGATGAGATCAACCCTAAAGGTTAATTTGATGAATTTTTTACTTTTTGACTATTTTTTTAACATTTTTAGATGTCTATTTTTGATACTCGTCAAGATCGGACAGTAAACATTATAAGTTTCAGAAATGAGATTAAAGAAATCTTTTGAAACTTATGTTAATCTCAAGATGGAACCTTCTAGGTATGCTCCCCCCTTTGGCGCCGATCTGCTCGAACAAGGAGAAGATGGAACCTTTTCTAGCACCGATCTGCTCGTCTTCCATCACCGAGAGCAACAGGAATAGGTTCCATCACTCCCTTCAGTGTAGTGGCTGCAACAAAGAGGGAGTGAGAGAAGGAAGGAGGCCAATGAGGATGGAGAAGGTGGCACTGATCTGCTCGAACCTAGAGAAGATGGAACCTTCTCTAGTGTCGGTCTGCTCGTCTTCCAACACTAACAGGTGCTGGAACAAGGTCCACCGCTCCCTTCACCACAGCAGCTAGAACAAAGAGAGAGCGAGAGAAAGGAGGAGGGAAACGCAGATGGAGAGAAGGGGATGTAGTTGAGATGGCGATGGTGATGGAGAAGGAGATGGCACTGGTGGTGAAGATAGGCGGGGCGCAGTAGAGATCGAACCTGGAGGTAGCGCGGAGGCTTCAGGGAGGGGTTGGACTCACGCGGGGGGGGGGGGGGGTAGCTTCTGAGTTTGTGTCATCGCGATAAGAAAAAAACAGGGTGTATGCTCTTTTTTATTTTATCATGTTCAGGAAAGTTTTATCAAAATATATTTTGGCAATTGTAACCAAACAATCGTTTTAACACGTTTTTGTTATCAAAATATACATTTATAAAATAAAATTGTATTATAACATAACCAAACACCTTATAAAGTTAAACACAACCTCAGATGCATGCAGAGTGGTCTTTATAAAACTGAGATGCATAGTTAAAAAATTGGAAACACAACTGACTGTGGATTTAGTATTGGGGTTTTCTTTTGGGAAGAACTGACTGCAGTGAGTGATCAGATATTGACTAAACATGAACTCTTTACGAGTGATGGGGCATAATCCGATTTCGGCCCATTAAACAGCCCAACACCAGTGTCAACCCAACAGCAGTAGCGGTAAGAGGCCCACTAGCAGCCTTCGGCCCATTAGCGGCCCAGTGGCCCTCGGCCCATCAGCAGCCAAGTGGCCCTCGGTCCATCAGCGACCCAGCAGTATCCGGCCCATCAGCGGCCCTCAGCCCAATTGGCCTCGGCCCAGTTAGCGGCCTACGGCCCAGTTGGCTTCAGCCCACTAAGCGGCATCCGGCCCAACAACGGCCCCCACCTTCGGCCCAGTAGCCGTATCCGGCCCACTATGGTGGGAGGGTTAGGCGCTATGGCGATTTATCAGTAAACCAAAACATAGTCCTATATCGGCTGCCACCACTAAGCAACCTCTATCCTCCGCTATAAATACAAGGTTATTTATTACCAAAGGTATGTCTTCTTGACCAAGGACAACAGTCCAAAAGCATTAAAGCTGCCTCTTCTTCCTTCCCTTCTGAATCGAATCTTCTTCAGAAGCTAACTTAGCCGTCGGAGGGGGTTCTCTTGGGCCGAAGCCCGGGACCTCTACTGACTGGTTTTTCTTCTTCTTCTTCCTCCTGCAGGGGCTTCGGTTTGAATCTTCGCCGACCTCTCCGAGTCGGTCTCGGCCACCGACCTCGGGTTTTCTCCCTCCGGTCTCGACGCCCTTCGCCGGGTGGTCCGCCTCGGCCGAAGGAGTCTCGGCTTCGCTCCCAGCAAGCCTTCGCCCCGGTACCTCTCGGCTTCGGATCCTCGACCCTGTGTCCGCTCTTGTCTCGTTCCGGATCCCCGTCGGTCCTCTTCTTCGATCTGATCCAGTTTTGGGTTCCGGTCTCGGAATCCGACCGTGATAGCTTCGGCTACATCACGTGGCGCCGTATGTGGGAAACTAGCGAGAAGTCATGTCTCATCGTCCGGTGACCAGACGATCTGGGCAAGACGAGGCAGAGACGCGGGAGACTCTAGCACATGCACTCTACTCTGAAGGTACTCCGTCTGTCCTTCCACAAGGCTCTGCCCTTCCTGTTATACCGGAATCCGTCGCTCCTAGAGACGACCGGGTGGAAGAGCTTCAGCAACAAGTGGTGACGTTAGCCGCCACTATTACTTACTTGGCGCCCTTGCGAGATATGGTATCTGCCATTGCCCAGCACATGGGATTACTGGGTTAGCTCCCGCAGCAGGTACCACCTCCTCCATTCTGTCCTGCTCAAACTGTAAGGGTACAACCAACACCCTCGCTGGCCTTCTCCGACGAGGCCGCAACGGCACGCAGCGAGCCCTTCGCGCCGCCTGCCCGAGTCCCTCACGCCAGTCATATTATGACGGAGCAGGACTATGCTTCGTCTGGATTTCATCCGACCAAGGCCGAAGGACATGCGGTCACTATTTCAACCGCCTTGGACCTCGACCGGCAGCTGACGGCGATGAGGAAGGAAATGCAGCAGATGGTATCTCGGCCATATGGAGCGCCTCTCGTCAGCACCATTCTGGAGCAGACTCCATTTTCTCCAGAGCTTCTGGCCATTGAGGTACCCCCAAACTTTAAACTACCGAAAGGCCCTCTGTATGATGGAATGACATATCCGGTCTGCCACTTCCAGAGATTCAATTCCTACCTCTCAGTCCGAGGGGTTTCCGAGGCAGTCCACTGCCGTCTCTTTTCCCTCACTCTTGAAAAAACAGCCTTAACTTGGTTCGAAACATTGGCCCCCAATTCCATCCACTCTTTAGTACAGCTAGGCCAACTGTTCATCGACCAATTTTACGACGCCACTCGGCAATGTAAAACCTCGGCTAGTGTACTGGCCATTCGGCAAGAACCTACCGAGACCCTCTAAGAATATTTCACTAAGTTTCGGGCTGAAACCGCCCAAATTCCGAATCTGGATAGTTCGATTGCAGTCTTGGCCGTAATCAGTGGGTGCATAGACGAAGGGCTTCTCAGCTCTATCGGGAAGCGCCATCCCTCCACCTTCCAGGACCTCGTGGCTCGGGCCCATAAGTACATTAACCGGGAAGTCCTGATGATGTCCAAAGGCAAGAATACCGCCGAGGCATCACCAGCGGCTACCCCTCTGGTTCGGTCTCGCCCAGAAGATCAGGAGCCGTCTCGTAAGCGATACCGGAGGGAAGAATGGGACCGAGAAAAGCACCGGGATCGGCAACAACGGTATCTGCCGCTACCTGCTCCACCCTCCCGGATGCTCATGGAGGTGAAAGGTATGCTTCGACAGTCGGAGCACATCAAGACTGATCCCCGCCGAAGGGACCCCCGCAAGTACTGTGAGTACTATCGGGAAATCGGCCATTCAACTGACGAATGCCGGCACCTTCGGGAGGAGATTGATCGTCTCATCAGAGAAGGCCGACTGCCACAATACCGGCAAGAGCAGCCTCAACAACGACAGAACCGGGACGTTCCTGAAGCAGCCACGCAACGTCAACTCCCGGATAAAGAAGCCCCACTTCAGCCGAAGGTCACTTCGGCCCCGGCAGAAGCATCACATCAACGACCCAGTGCCAGGTCAATTATGATGATATCTGGAGGACTGGGAGAGGGGCCGAGGCGTCGTCGGCTTAGCACTATAGCAGTAGCAGCAGTCGACATCGAGCCGAAGCGGTCTCGTCAAGAAGACATCATCTTCGGCCAGGAGGATCAGACCGACATTCAGGTTCCTTACGACGATGCCTTAGTTGTAAATGCTGTAATGAAAAGTTACGATGTTCATCGTATCTTTGTTGATAATGGAAGTGCCCCAAATGTATTTTTCTACGACTGTTTTGTAAAAATGGGTTTGAATGAGGCTGATATGAAGCCTCACCGGGGGTCTCTATTCGGCTTTATGGTTCGCCTTGCCGAGTAGAAGGCATCGTCCAGCTCCCTGTAACCCTAGGTACGGCGCCTCGGCAATTAACCGTTGAAACGGATTTTACCGTTGTCAAGGTCGACTCGGCCTACAACGCCATCTTTGGCCGAAGGCTGATCGGCGGGATTGGAGCTGTACCCTCGTCTTTTCATCAGAAGCTAAAGTTCCGTACCGGCCATGGAATTGGCGAAGCTAAGGGAAATCAGGAAGCAGTTCGGCAGTGTTACATGATTTTGGTCAAAGGGAAGGTCGCAGCCGAATCCCTTTCAATCGAATCTTCGGCCAAACCATCTCCAGGAGAGGAACTTACAACCGTTCCGGTTCCGGGAGGAGAAGGTTGGACGTTAATGATAGGCTCCGGCCTAGAGAAGATTGAAGTCGAAAGACTTGCTGAGTTCCTGAAAGAAAATCTCGACGTCTTCGCCTGGTCTCCTGCGGACATGCATGGGGTCGACCCGAAGGTAGCAGAGCATCGGCTGCACGTCGACTCCAATCAGCCCCCGGTCAAGCAGAAGCGGCGTACCTTCAATCAAGAAAGAAGGACGGCCATCCAAGCTGAAGTACAAAAGGGGCTGGACGCGAGACACCTCCGAAAGGTACACCATCCTGACTGGATCGCCAATGTAGTAATGGTGCCCAAAAAGGATGGCAAATGGCGGATGTGTGTGGACTTCACCAACCTCAACAAGGCCTGTCCGATGGATAGTTTTCTGCTACCTCAGATAGATAAGGTGGTGGACGCAACCTCCGGCTACGAGCTATTTAGCTTCCTCGACACCTATTCAGGCTATCATCAGATCTGAATGCATCCTGAGGACGAGGACAAGACCAGCTTCACAACGGACCTCGGTTTATACTGTTATACCCGGATGCCGTTCGGCCTGAAAAATGCAGGAGCAACTTATCAGCGTCTCATCAATGGGATATTCGCGCCACAGCTCGGCCACAATATGGAGGTCTACATCGACGACATGCTGGTAAAAAGCCACGTCGCTGCAGACCATCTGACCGATTTGGCCGAGACATTCACTGCCTTGCGCAGGTATAAAATGAAGTTGAATCCAGCCAAGTGCGCCTTCGGCGTGGCCTCTGGGAAATTTCTCGGCTACATGGTCACCCGCCGAAGGGTGGAAGCCAATCCCGCAAAGGTGTCGGCAATTATCCAAATGCGCCTTTCGGCCAACGTCCGAGAGGTCCAGAAGCTGAATGGAAGAATTGCCGCGTTAAGCCGCTTCATGTCAAGGGCAGCGGATTACTGTTTTCCTTTCTTCAAGCTGCTGAAGAAGACTAATGGCTTCCACTGGCCAGACGAGTGTCAGTCGGCCTTCGATCAGCTGAAAGCCTATCTCTCCAATGTTCCCGTCTTGTCTAAACCGGTACACGGAGAGCAGCTGTTCCTTTATCTTGCAGCGTCTGAAGCAGCTGTCAGCGCTGTCCTCGTTCGGGAACAAGACGGCGTTCAGAGGCCTGTTTACTATATAAGCCGAGCCTTTCAAGGAGTAGAGCTTCGGTATCCTGCTCTCGAAAAGCTGGCCCTAGCCCTCGTCTCGTCTGCAACGAGGCTCCGGCCCTACTTCCTCGCGCATTCAATAAAGGTCTTTACGGATCAACCTTTGAGGCAAGTTCTCTCTCGGCCAGAATTGTCCGGCAGGCTAGCAAAGTGGGCGATCGAATTGGGAGAGTTCGACGTCTCTTATGGGCCACGGATAATAAAAGCTCAAGCTCTAGCCGACTTCGTCGCCGAACTCACTCCCGAAGCATCCTCGGCCCCTCAGCCGGAAGTCAGAACTACACCTGAGGCCGAAGGTACTTCGGTTCCCCCATCTCTGACGGATGAATGGCAACTCTACGTTGATGGATCCGCGTGCTCTTCGGGTAGCGGCGCCGGATGGATCTTGGCGTCTCCAGAAGTGGTCATCACGGAGTATGCGCTGCGCTTCTCCTTCCCGGCTACCAACAATGCCGTAGAATACGAAGCCCTTATCTCAGGCCTTCGGGCCGCAAGAAAGCTCGGTGCGCAGAACATAAGGGCATTCAGTGATTCTCAGCTGATCGCCAATGAAGTCACTGGGGAGTACGAGGCCCGGGACGCATTAATGACGTCCTATCTCCAGGTAACCCGCAAGATCCTTACTCAATTTAATTCTTATGAAATTGTGCGGATCCCTCGGGCCGAAAATGCTCGAGCTGATGCTCTTTCTCGGCTAGCATCAACTCTGGACGGAGGAGGAGGCCGAATGGTCTTGGTAGAAGAACTGTCTAAACTAAGTCTTGACGAATCCGAGGTCATGCAAGTGAATGAATCTGAAGCAGAGACCTGGATGACTCTCCTAGTCGCCTTCTTCCTTCGAGAGGAGGTCCCGTCCGATCCGAAGGAGGCAAGGCACGTCCGGCAGCGCTCTTCCCACTTCCTTATTCTGGAGGGAATACTATATAAGAAGTCCTTCGGCCGGCCGCTCCTACGATGTCTTGGCCCGGCTGAAACTGATTATGCACTACGGGAGGTACATGAAGGAATATGCGGAGCACACGCAGGAGGAAGGGCCTTGACCCATAAACTCTTGACGCAAGGGTACTGGTGGCCAACGCTCCGAGAGGACGTGGCCGCTCTCGTCCGCTGCTGTGACCAGTGCCAGAGATTCAGTTCTCTCATTTACCAGTCGGCGACCCTTCTGACTCCTCTGTCAGATCCTTGGCCTTTCGCCCAGTGGGGGATTGATCTTTTGGGACCCTTTTCCATGGCTACCGGCCAGAGGAAATTCCTTATTGTGGCAGTGGATTACTTCACCAAGTGGGTAGAAGTCGAACCTTTCGCGTCTATAACCGATAGCAATGCATGGGACTTCGTGTGGAAATCCATCATTTGCCGATACGGCATCCCTCGGGCAATTATCAATGGCAAACAATTTGACAGCCATCGGTTTAAAGACAACTGCGCTAGCTTCGGCATTATCTAAAAGTTCGCTTCGGTAGCACACCCTCGGACGAATGGCCAAGTCAAGGTCACTAACCGAAGTCTGTTGCGAGGACTGAAGACTCGCCTCGGCAACGCCAAGAGCCGATGGGTCGAAGAGCTACCGAGCGTTCTATGGGTTTATCGAAGAACAAGCCGAACCCCTATTGGCGAAACCCCATTCTGAATGGCTTACAGGGTAGAGGCCGTTATTCCTATTGAAGTCAGCCTTCCATCGCCGAGGGTTCTTACTCATGATCCGAAGGCTAATGAGGAAGCCCTAAAAGATCACCTTGATCTTATAGAAGAAACAAAGGATCAAGCCCGCATTCGGCTGGCGGCTTATCAGCAGCGCATGGCGAGATACCACAACACTCGAGTGAAGTCCCGAAGCTTTGAAGCAGGGAACCTCGTGTTGAGGAACGCGCACGCATCTAAGCCAGCCGAAGTCGCAGGAAAGCTTTCTCCAAACTGGGAAGGACCTTATCGCATAAGGGAAGTGATCCGACGAGGGGCCTATCGGCTAGAGACCCTTTCGGGCCAACCTCTCCCTCGTACCTGGAATGTGGAGCGCCTTCGGCACTACTTCATATAAGTCATTTCCCCCGAAGTTTAGCCGGAAGTCATGAATATATTATTCTTCTTTCGAAGTATTGTGTCCGGCATTATTCTCTAAGTCTGTGTAAACCGTACCAAGAGTGGCTTCGGCCATGCAAACCGTATCGGGAGCGGCATTATTCTCTAAGTCCGTGTAAACCGTACCGGGAGTGGCTTCGGCCATGCAAACCGTATCGGGAGCGGCATTATTCTCTAAGTCCGTGCAAACCGTACCGGGAGTGGCTTCGGCCATGCAAACTGTATCGGGAGCGGCATTATTCTCTAAGTCCGTGTAAACCGTACCGGGAGTGGCTTCGACCATGTAAACCGTATCGGGAGCGGCATTATTCTCTAAGTTCGTGTAAACCGTACCGGGAGTGGCTTCGGCCATGCAAACTGTATCGGGAGCGGCATTATTCTCTAAGTCCGTGCAAACCGTACTGGGAGTGGCTTCGGCCATGCGAACCGTATCGGGAACGGCGTTATTCTCTAAGTCTGTGTAAACCGTACCGGGTGTAGCTTCGGCCATGCAAACCGTATCGGGAGCGGCATGGCTTCGGCCAGATACAGAACCAAATTCGGCTATCTACTCAGACATACTATGAAGCAAGCATAAGCAAAATGCCTTCCATATATGGACAAAAGTACAAAAGCAGGCCATACGCCTGGCCTCGGCATCTTAAGAAGCAAAAACAAAAACCGGGACAAGCCTCCGGACTAGCACGGATCGGCCGAGTCGGACAGGTTTTGGGCCGTCCGTGCCGATCCCGAGTAACCTGGCCGAGTCCAGGACTCGGATCGGCCGGTCCGAGTCGGATCGGGCGATCCGAGGCCGGATCGGGCCGGGTCAGCTCGGATCAGCCCGACCCGGTCCCTAATGGCTAATTTGACTAGCCGTTGGGGGTCAAACTAGCTGTTGCTGGCCGTTCCCAAACGGCCAGCAACGGCTAGTTTGGGCCTTGGGGGTCTATTTAAACCCCCCCAACGCCCTCCTAAGGCTCCACAATTGCCCTTTGAGCCTCCTAACATTCTTGCTCTCTCTCCCACTCTCTCGATCATAGAATTCTCTCTCCATCTCTCCCACGAGGTCACTTCTAGTCTACTACAAGCTCCGCGATCTCTCATCTTCTTGTGCTGTGAAGGAATGACATCTCAAGGTGCGGCTGAGCGGTCATCTGGGAATCCTCCTAGCGCTGATCCTGCTTGGGGTCATTGCACACCGGTGGATATGGGCCAAAGAAAGGTACAATGCAAATATTGCAACCGGATTGTCTCTGGCGGGGTTTATCGATTCAAACAACATCTTGCTGGAATAAAAAGTGAAGTTGCAGCATGTGCTCGAGTTCCTTCAGAGGTTAGGATCCAATTTCGAACTTACATGAAGGAGAAGGAATCAAGCAAAGCAAGTACTGCCAGAAGAAGACAGGAAATTCGAGAGGAATTGATGGGTTGATGCAAGCATCTCAAATGAGCCTGAATTCAACTCAAATGATCGGGAATGGGCGGAAGGTGAGTTAGATAATGTTCTATTACTTACTGATTTTCAACTTCCTCCTCCAAAACGTCAGAAGAAGAGCAAAAAATAAGCACCAAGCAGAAGGAAGAGTGGTACTGGAATTCAGATTGCTGATCTGGAGACTATCGAGGAAGATGATGAAACGCCAGAACCAAGTGATGAGGTCCAATATCAAACCTCAAATGACTCGACATCAAAGACGAGCTCCGACAGTTCTGAGGATGGCGGAGATGTTACCAGTGCCCCAACCCCAGCTCCATTAATTCAATTCACTGGAGAAGAAGAATACACACATGCTACCCAAGATGAACATCATGGTAGCAGAGTAGGATGTGAAGAATCTTCCATTCAAACATTTAGCAGATCAAGGAGGAAGGACAAAGGTAAAACTCCTCAGTGTGCAGAGGTCAAAGAAGAACTTAGGAGGGAAAGAGAATATCAGGAGCAACTATCAGATGCATCATCATATTCTCCATACGAAGGGTATAGTCAGCCTACTGGATATGTAGTTTACCCTCCTCAACATTCTGATACATCCGACTATTCACTGGGTTGTCTAGAATATCCACAATTGTCAGTCATTTATACCAATACAGATGACTATAACCGGTATGTGATGCAATATGAACAATACTACCAGAGCTATATGTCATGGATTGAGTATGTAAGCCATATGTTCATTCAGTATAACGTACGTTTGGAATAAATGTAAGTTCATAATCATATATGTAAGTTTATTCAAGGTTTTTTTGTCCAACAACATCTTATGTACTTCAAATCAATGTATTTCAACACAATTATGCATTAGACTTGTATTTTATATTTTTTTCACATTTTTTCACATTTTTTTCTATTTTTTTCTACTATCCGAACCAGCTGAGCCTGACTCAGCCAGGATCGGCCGGGATCGGACTGACTCGGATCGGAATCGGCCGACCCGATCGGTTTTGGACCGGCCGATCCGGGACCCGATACCGGATTTCTTAACCTTGATTCTCTAAGTCTGTGTAAACCGTACCGGGTGTGGCTTCGGCCATTCAAACCATATCGAGAGCGGCATGGCTTCGGCCAGATACAGAACCAAATTCGGCTATCTACTCAGACATACCATGAAGCAAGCATAAGCAAAATGCCTTCCATATATGGACAAAAGTACAAAAGCAGGCCATACGTCTGGCCTCGGCATCTTAAGAAGCAAAAACAAAAATCGGGACAAGCCTCCGGACTAGCTTTCGGCGTCATCGCCGTCCACGTCGACAGGAGTATGGCCGGGAGACGCCGGAGGAGAAGCTTGGACTGGTTCGGCCGCGGCACCTTCCGGAGAAGCCGGAGTTCTTTCGGCCTTGAGCCCTCGCCATCAGGCCAAGATCTCGTCGCCTTCTTCATCCGTTGGGTAGTCGATGCCGGTCAGATCTGTGGCCGGGCACGCCTTTTGGGCGATAGCTAGCCCTAGATCAAACATGGCCGACGCCGCCTGGACTCTGGCCTCCATTATCTCCTCGGCGAACTCAGGGCCTTCCTTGTAACTCGCCACGGCTGTGCGAGCGACGTCGTCGGCTTCCTTGGCCCTGGCCTCCAGGTCAGCTTTCAGAGCCGAAACCTCTTCGGCGTGAAGGCGGCGCTCCTCTTCCCGATCCTTGGCCTTGTCCTGGATCTCGTCCTTTAGGGACGCGACCTCGGCCCGAGACTTCTCCAGCTCCTTCTCGGCCTTCTTCTTGGCCTCAGAGGCGGCATGGATCACCTCCTTCTGCCCTTCCCGATCGGCCCGCATCCGCGCATTGGCCCCGAGGAGGACATCGATGCTAGCCTCGAGATCGCGCTGCACCGAGGCCACTTTGCCCGAGGCCAGCTGGTCCGAAGCCTGGTCGATGTCCAGGAGCTTCTGCTGGATGGTGGCCTAGCGGCGAGCGAGGGCTCCGCACATGACCGCGGCTTGCAGTCGAGAGTAAGAAAGGAAAAATAAATTTAAGGCAGCTAAGGGAAACAACGAGCAAAGACAAAGACGAAAGGGCTCTCACCTGGACGGTGTGCCGAACGCACTGCAAGGATAAGCTTTCCGAAGAAAGCTCCTTGATTTCGTCCCCGGCCATCGGGAGGGTCCAGCCATAGACCAGACGCAGACACGTCCGGGAGTCCTCCAGACTCTCGTTTGGGAAGACCCCTGCATCCGGGCGCTAGGACTCGTGCCCGTACACCCGGGACATGTGCGTCCCGGTCGCCCCAAAGGGGAACGAAACAGTCTCCGCGCTGGCCCCGGTGGCCGAAGGAGAGTCACCCCTCTGCGGTTCGGGAGGCGACGAGAGTGGGGCGCCTCGTACCGGCACCGACCTCTTAGTCGCCGGGACGGATTCCCTCTCGCCGGGATCATCCGCCCGGCTCTTCTTCTCTGGCCGGCCACTTCCTCCGGCGAACGACTTTCCTTTCTGCCGCTCCCTCTCAAGAGCAGCAGCGGCAGCGCGACCTTCGGCGGAAGCCGCCGTCTGCCTTGTGGTCCGGGCGCCGGAGGCCGGAACCCCTCCAGCCGTCCTCTCTTCCGGCGCCCGCGGCTGGGATGGTCGAGACTGCCCGGACTACTTGGAGATCCGGCTGATCAATTCCCGAAGACCAGACATTTCTGCAAGCAGAAAAAAGAGTTAGCAACAGTTCAGAATATAACTTTTTGACTCAAGATCGACTTACCCCCTGCTGCAGCGTCGGCGCCCTCTTCGGATGGACGAGCTTCAGCCGGAGACCCGGTCACGGCGGTTCTCTCCTCAGCCTCTCCCGGGATATCTTCGAGAGGAAGATAAGGGGAGACCCGAGGAGGAGAGAACGTCGGGTCCGGCCAGGCTCCCATCTCTATAAACCTGTCCTCGTCCGCGAAGAGCTCCGCAATCTCGTACGGAGCCTCGTCCTCAAGAAGGTGCACGATGGCGAGCTGTTCGGGGCTGAGAGAGGGTGGATCGGAGAGGCCCTCGGCCAAAGGTGCCCATTCGATGGGGAAGGGCCACACGCTCTTCTCCTCCTCCGGAAGAGAGATGAAAAAGAAGCCCTTCTTCCAATGGTGAATAGACGAGGGCTTTCCGAAGAAGATACTCCGGCCAAAGCGGGGGACAAAGCAGTACCAGGAAGACTTCCCTTGAGGTTTTATCTTAAACAGATGACGGAAAATATTTACCGAAGGGTTGACTTCGAGATAAGAATTCAAGGCCAAGAAAGCATAGACTGTCCACCAGGAGTTCGGATAGAGTTGGGACGGGGCCAGTCCGTAAAAACTCAGAAGATTTATAACAAAGGAATGCAGAGGAAGGCGGAAGCCCGTCCGAAAGCTATGCTCATAAATTGAAAAGCTACCCGGCCGAACGGAGTTAGCCATGGTGAGTTTCCCGGACCGAACGGGAACCATCCAAGACGGAATCTGGTAGTAGTTAGTGATAACCTTGACAGTATCGGTGTCAAGGATACTAGTTACATCCGAAACCATCTCGGCCGGGGCGACGGCTGGAAGTAAAAGGCTCGGCGGCCGCCGGAACCGGCTCGGCTTCTGCAGCCGGAAGCGTCTCTGCTTCGTTCGCCATAACAGAAGCAAAAGAGTTTGAAGAGAAAGGAGACGACATAGAAGACTGGGGAGGTCTGGACGAAGAGCAAGAAGAACCGCCTTCGGCCGAAGAGCTACTCTTGGCCGAAGGGGAGTAGTTGGACATGAATCACAAAGCGGAGAAGGTGAAGAACTGATGCTTATCCTCAGAATAAGATCTCCCCGACGACTAACAGTCTCCCCGCTGACAGAGGATTCCTCGGCGACGATTCCCGGCGACAAAGAGCTCCCCAGCGATGGACAAGGCGCCCTCAAACACCCACAATGGCACGCTCTCCGCCGGTGAAGCAAGGACACTTGGGGAAGCCACTCACAGGGATGCACAGGCGCCAAGGGAAGAAGAAAGCGGAACAGTAGCCAGAGGAGAGGGGTTGGTATTTATAGGAAAACTTGAGGAGGTCTGGTGCCGGACCGATGGCCGAGATCTTCCCCCTCCCCGGCACCGCTCTGCTCGAATGCGCGACACGTGTCCCGTCCTTCGCCATAATGACAAGTGGGCTGCCGGATCGAGAGGAGGCAATCAATGGCCGGGTGCGGCCTGACCCTTCGGCTGTTCGTCCGGATGCTCGCCACGTGTCCCGATCATCGTGCCGAAAGCAGGAGAGGCGGCGATCCAGGTGAAGTCTTGGGCAGAGAGCTGAAGTGACTCGCGATCCGCGTGATCACTGTTAACGGCTGAGATCTTTTTGTGCTTTTGGCGAATCGGCCGGATGCGCAACGCGTGTCCTGTGTTTTTTATGACGCGACCGTGAAGGCGGGAAGCCCGAGGTCTTTCCCGCCCTTGTCTGATGTCCCGATATACTCTAAGGATTCGCCCCTTCGCGACTGGGGACGAAGGCGCCCGTCACCAAGTCTCGGCTTGAGACGAGGGTGTCTACGACAGGGTCCCGGCTTGAGATGAGGCTGTTTGTCACCTGCCCTTGGCCGACCTAAGGCAAAGACAACTTTCAAAACGAAGCGAAGGTTTCAAACAGGGCTCGTTCCATATTATTCTCCCGAGAAAGCTTCGGATTTTACTCTCGACGTTTCATGAAATTGAGAACGACAAGAGTAGGGGGCCATGTGATGGGGCAGAATCCGATTCGGCCTATTAAACAGCCCAACACCAGCGTCAACCCAACAGCAGTAGCGGTAAGAGGCCCACTGGCAGCCTTCGGCCCATTAGCGGCCCAGTGACCCTCGGCCCATCAGCAGCCCAGTAGCCCTCGGTCCATCAGCGACCCAGCAGTATCCGGCCCATCAGCGGCCCTCAGCCCAATTGGCCTCGGCCCAGTTAGCGGCCTACGGCCCAGTTGGCTTCAGCCTACTAAGCGGCATCCGGCCCAACAGCGGCCCCCACCTTCGGCCCAGTAGTCGTATCCGGCACACTCTGGTGGGAGGGTTAGGCGCTATTTATCAGTAAACCAAAACATAGTCCAATATCGGCTGCCACCACTAAGCAACTTCTATCTTCCGCTATCAATACAAGGCTATTTATTACCAAAGGTATGTCTTCTTGACCAAGGACAACAGTCCAAAAGCATTAAAACTGCCTCTTCTTCCTTTCCTTCTGAATCGAATCTTCTTCAGAAGCTAACTTAGCCGTCGGAGGGGGTTCTCTTGAGCCGAAGCCCGGGACCCCTACTGACTGATTTTTCTTCTTCTTCTTCCTCCTTAGGGGTTTCGGTTTGAATCGTCGCCGACCTCTCCGAGTCGGTCTCGGCCACCGACCTCGGGTTTTCTCCCTCCGGTCTCGACGTCCTTCGCCGGCCGGTCCGCCTCGGCCGAAGGAGTCTCGGCTTCGCTCCCGGCAAGCCTTCGCTCCGGTACCTCTCGGCTTCGGATCTTCGGCCCCGTGTCCACTCTCGTCTCGTTTCGGATCCCCGTCGGTCCTCTTCTTCGATCTGATCCAGTTTCGGATTCCGGTCTCGGAATCCGACCGTGATAGCTTCGACTACATCAACGAGATTGTGTTATACATAAATTCTATATAAAGCGAGGTCCCACAAAATTAGTTGGATCAAAAGAAAGACCCTGTTGCTCTTATTGATCAAAAGGTCCCACAAATGAGTGAAAATTTCTGATTGATCAGATACTGACTGATCAGGTTGATTTTGAAATTTCAGATACGCAGTGAGTGAAGCCGATGAGACATGAAATGACTGAAAATTTTTGACCGATCACATATTGACTGATCAAATATTAATTGATTGATCAGATATTGACTGGCCAAATTTTGACCGATCAGACATTGATTGATCAGATATAGACTGATCAAATTTTGACTGATCAGATATTTTCTGATGAGTTATAGCAGTAACTGAGAACTAATGATCTCATAGGGGAAGAAGAAGATGAGGAAAGATGAAATAGGGTCACCGTCGGTTCAGATATTGTGCAGAGGGAGGCTGACGGACATCCAGGGGGGAATGCATGACACAAACAGTATAAAGCCTCTTTCACTGTTTAAAGGAACAAACCACCCGAACCTCACAGGCGTGAAGCGGTGCAGGCTCATCTCTGTAAAGATTGGGGACCACTAGAGACTAGAATCAACCTTTCTCAGGGAACCTGGGTAAAGTGGACGAAGCCACCCACAACAGTGCTAGATTAAAATGAACTTTCATGGTACCCAAGACTTGGTAGCTACAGCCTCGGGGCAGGATTTGTTGTTTGAGACTCCTCAGGCAAGTTACTCAAAGCAAGTCACATTTTCATTGGTCCAGAATCTGAGGCCAAGCCTAATAGTGAAGAATACCCTTGATGGGTCAAGCTTAATAACATTCTTTTGATTTTCTTTGATTTTTTTAGGTCGCTTGACCAAATATTGCATTGTACGGACAGGTAGGACACTTCGGAGTTGACTTAATTTTTTTCTTTTACCTATTTTTTTTTTCTTTTACCCTTACAATGTCCCCCGTTGCAAGTGGGGGGGGGGGGGAGATAGTACATCAAGTATTACTCTTAATTTGAAACAGTAATTGGATGCTATTTGATTAAAAGTTATACTTCAACACTGAATTCAAAGCATTCAAACTTCAAACAAAGTACATCAAATCACAGAGCACGCAGGAATGAGCAAATACACCGCCAAAAAAAAGAGAACAAATACACCCCAACAAATAAGGTCTCGCCATAGGAAGCGATGGAGAAAATTACCGGGTGCCGGTGCAACAAGTTATTCTCCATACCTTCTTGTTACTCTCTAATTTGGATGAACAAGAAAACCTTCTTTAATGTCAAAAAAAAAAAAAAACAGGAGATGTAACATTATTCCAAGTCACCAATTCCTTAGCCGCATGAATAGTGTTAATCCATTGAAAATGAGTTTTATGATCCTTAAAAGTTAAAATTGCCGGCTTGAATTTTACTATAATGTTGAAGTCAAGTGACTTTAATCTTAAGGAAAATCTTAATTCGATTATGATTGCTTGCACAAGATGAATTCATCTACTTATGGGTTTTAGATTATAGCTTACCGAAAAGTGTGCGTTAGGTCCATCTTAGCCTTAGACGTCACAGAGTCTAAAAGTTAATATTATCAAATACGGAACACGGGCGATTCATCCATGGCACTAACAAATAGGCATCCCACACGTGTACGTCCTTAGGTAAAGTAAAATCCAAATACGTACCCCTGGGCACTCATTAATTTGAGAGTAATATTTGCTGCAATGCTCCGCAATTGCAATTGCAACGGAGGTATTGTAGTCGATACAGAAAAACAAAATTCTGATGTGTACTACTTATCCGTACAATGCAATGTTCAATGGACTTAAAAAATGTGAAAAATTAAAACTCGACCCCAATGAACAGTGATGAATACCCTTGTTGGGCCGTGCCCAATTAACATTTTTTTTAATTTTTTAATTTTTTTTTGGTCGCTCTACCAAACATTATACTATAGGGATGGATAAGACACCTCGGAGTTGACTTAGTTTTTTTTCTTTTACCTATTTTTTTCTTTTACTATTATAATACCCCCGTTGCAATTGGGAGAAGAAACAATGCAGTAAGTATTACTCTTGCTCATATGATGAGGGTGACTGATCTCATAAGTCACTTGTGTGGAGACACTAAGGCGAATCTGTAGGTGCTCATTGGAGAATGAGTTCACTGAACTGATCCGACTGAATCGCTGGATGGTATTGTACCTCACTGTCAACCAGCTTGATTCTATTGTTGCAGTTGCGTAGATGGTCCTCGGACCTGAGACACCAATGACACCTTGTCGGTGGACTTCTGTGCTTTGACCTTGGTTTACGAATCTCTAGCCACGGGATTCTAATACGCCAAGGATTGGGTACAGCGGAATACCGTCGAAGGGAATTGTGTGTCAATAAGGAATCATTCGCTCTCGGTACTTAGAGGGAGAATGCTCTAGGAAGGATGCGCGAAAGTCCCTGGCCAGGGCGGACGATAATATCGGGAAAGGAGTTTTCCGATATTCATCAGCGGCATCTAATCCAAGTGAGTCGACCGGTTAGGGTTTGACAGCTCGCTATACCCTGAGTTGACTCGAGAGCATTGTACGAATGAAGGATTATATCCACGCGGTAACTGTCGGCGGAAAGGTTCCAAGAGTGGGTTACTTAACCCCAATACCTTCCGGGTTCACGCGGTGTTGCTTGGCACCCAACGTGATCGGAGGCCCGGTCGAATTCGATGTGCGACATCAATTCGATTGATTAATTAATTAATAAAGGGTTATTGATTAATTAATTAAGCCAGTGAGGAGTCACTGGGCTTGTTGGGCCATTAACTGGACTGGTACTTGGGCCTAGAGGGTCACACACAAATGGTTCTCAAGGCGATGGATAAATAAGTGGGTTTTATACAAACCGGGGGTTTTTATGAAAAACCGCACGGTTAGTATAAAACATAGCGAACGGGCTGAGCAGGCCAAGCTGCTGCTAACCCTAGCCGCCCCTCCTCTGTTTCTCTCTCTCTGGCGTCCAGACAGATCCAGATCTGCTTCGCCGCTTCTCCGAATCCCGTTCGACGGGAAATCGTCCGCGCGTTGCGGCGACCGACGGAGGTTTCGTGGGCTGCGAAGAACGAGGAACGCGAGGATATCCATCGTGGGGAGGATCGCGTGGACTTCTCTAGAGGCCGGGCGCTTGCGCGGCTTGCGGTGTCGCACCGACGGAACCGAACGGTTGCGGATTCGAATCCGCACACGGTGAGAATCGATTATCCGATAATCGTAGTTTTTTGTTTTTCGAAACGGGAACGGATCGCTGTTTTATTTTATTTTCCGCTGCGTGAGCGATCCGGAGAAACCCAAGAAATCCCAACAAAGAGTTCGATACTTGGTTAGCACTTAGCGAAGAATCAATTGGCTATCACCCACAATCCTGAGTTTGGTGGCACCATGGAAATGAGCAGCCTCGAGGCCAGCAAGGAGTGTCTCGTATTCAGGTATATTGTTGGTGACCGGAAAGTCAAGCTGAAAGGCTTGTGGAATGGTGACACCTTCAGGTGATAACAGAACAATACCGATCTCCTTTCCATGAGAATTCAGAGCTCCGTCAAAATGCAGAGTCCACATATCATCTCTGATTTGGTCTATAGACATCAGTTCCTCATCCGAAAACTCTGATCGCATCGGATCAAAACGAGGAAGGGGGTGATGAGCGAGATGTTCTGCTATGGCATAGCCCTTGATCGCTTTCTGCTGAATGTAAGTGATATCGAATTGAGATAGAAAGCTTTGCCATCGCGCTAACCTATCAGTAAGAACAGATTTCTCCAGAAGAAATTTGATTGGATTCATCCTAACGATGAGATGGACTTCATGGGCTAGAAAATAATGCTTCAATTTATGAACAACCCAGACCAATGCTGCACAAGTTTTCTCCATCGTTGTGTATCTCTGTTCAGCAGAGTTGAGAAGTTTGGAGAGATAGTAGGCCGCCCTCTCCTTTCCTTCTTCATCCTCTTGTGCTAGGACAGCCCCCACTGCAACATCCAGGACAGAAGTGTAAAGTATCAATGGCATGCCTGGAGATGGTGATCATAAAACAGGAGGACTTGCCAAATAATTCTTTAATCCATCTAATGCCTCCTGACACTTATCGTCTCAATCGAATTTGACTCCCGACTTGGTAAGCTCGTAGAACGGCTTACACCTTTGTGAGTGCTGGGAGACAAAACGGCGAATAAATTACAACCTTCCGATTAATCCTCTCAACTCATTCAAGTTTTTGGGAGGTGGCATCTCTCTGATGGCCTTCGCCTTGTTGGGATCGATCTCAATTCCCCGTTTGCTGACAATGAATCCAAGTAATTTCCCTGAAGATACCCCGAATACACACTTCTTGGGGTTCATTTTCAACTGATATTCCCTCGACCTTTCTAATATTTTTGCCAAAACTTTGGCATGCTCAGCCTTCGTCTTAGATTTAACCAACAAGTCATCCACATACACCTCTAAATCAATATGCATCATGTCGTGAAATATTGCCATCATAGCTCTTTGATAGGTGGCTCCAGCATTCTTTAATCCAAATGGCATGACGACATAGCAGTATGTTCCCCAAGATGTAGTGAATTATGTCTTCTCCTGATCTTCTTCTGCCAATTTAATCTGATTGTATCCTGAAAATCCATCCATAAATGATAAAGTCTCATAACCAGCAGTGTTATGAATGAGTACATCAATATGAGGTAATGGAAAATCATCTTTAGGACACGCCCGGTTTAAATCTCGGAAGTCGATGCAAATCTTGACCTTCCCATCCTTCTTCATAACCGGGACTATGTTGGCCACCCATTGTGGATAAAGGACAATTCTAATGAATTTAGCTTTATGTAATTTGTTGACCTCTTCGTTCATCTTTAGAGCCATTTGTGGGTAGAATCGCCTTAACTTCTGCTTGACCGGGCTAGCTCCATCTTTTAATGTTAACCTGTGTTCCACCAAGGATGAGTCTAACCCCGGCATATCTTCATAACTCCAGGCGAAAGTGTCCTTATGGTCCCTAAGAACTTGTACCATTGCCTTCTCATCCTCTATAGAAAGATTCTTGCTGACGAGGACAACCTTAGGTTCGTCTTCAGTCCCTAAATTGATTTCTTTGGTGGGCTCTTCTACGGCAGTTGAGGGTTCATCGAATCTCTTCACTCCACTGGCATATGCCTCAGCCGCATCCTCGTCATCTTCCTCATCTTCAATAATGGGGTCTTTTTCATGTATCAACTCATACACCCCATATCCATCGTTGACTAACTCATCGTCTATACATTCTTCTGGCATCTAAATGTGATTTTCTAATAGTTGAGGGATTAAAGAGCAAGAAAGGCATCTATTAGCTAAGTCCTAGAGGTATCTATCTGGAATTCGTCTACCCTTAGACTTCCTAGACTTCCTAACCTGACTAACCTGCCTAGAGCTAGACTGCCTAACTTTATTAGACTCCCTATCCTGACCTAATGATGATGAAGCAGAATGAAAATCATGGGATACAAATGGAAATACAAGAGAATCTTGACCGAAAGACCCGCGCGATGGGGCATAATCGGACAAGTAAGAGGTTTCCTCAATGAGGATCTGGGAAGAATTCGTTGCCAAATTGACGTTTTTTTTTTTGGACAATGGAAGAGTTAAGCATAAAACATGAATGAATATGAATAGAAGGAGAATGAGATAATGGAACTGGCACCAAGGCCAGAGGATTAGGGGGATCATACAATAGTATGTCCCAGATTAAATCATACATCCTCTTTGGATCGAGAGGAGGTGGTGAAGTGAGGTCCTGTTGGGACAGAGTAATCATGACGGGCGGAGCCCGTGGAATGTCTTGAATGATGACCCGCGACCAAGTCGGGGTCAGGAGCAAAGTGCGAAACAAGGTGTGAAGCATGAAAACATGAGAAGGATAAGTCCCCCTCCAGAGCAGATCTGTGGTGTAGCCCGCTTCATAGGGGTCATCTGGCTCCCCTTCATCAGTCTCTTCTGACAGCAGTATCCTCTTGTCGAAAATAGCACCAGGACCTTCGATCAGCTCATCGATCTGTGGCGGCCACTTGGGTTCTGCAGGATCAAGAAACAGTCTGTTCAGTGCGATATACAGATCCCTCAAATCGAACCACCTTTACCGTTCACATTCAGGATCTTGGAATTTTCTCCTCTTCATAGGCCGCAGAGCCTCTAAGGACTGGTACGTGAGCAGTTTGAGCAATGTCTAGCCAAATCTCTCACATATATGTCGTGGAGGTCAAAACATGAAGTAATGACCACCATGTTGTCATGGCTTATTACGGCCCCCTTTACAAAATGTGTATACAAGGTCCATGTTAGGGGGTCCCGACCTTCCTTGGGTGGTGTAGACATCGTCTCCCAGACTTTCTGGCTATCTTCATTCTCTGCTTGCTGAACAATGTCCCGCTTCAGTCTTCTCGGCCTATAGCCCAGGCCGTTCCCAGGTATTCCTCGATGGTCCTTGACGGGAGTGGTCCTGCCTTGTAACTGTGTGCCCAGGCCTCTTCCAGGCTGATAGCCGTTCTTCATCATTATCCTCCATCCTGGGGTACTCATGCACTTCCCTCTCTTTATGGCATTTAATGGATAAGGAGTAATAGTGGCAGTTTTCAAAGGATCGGCCACTGGATGATAAAACTGTAATACCGATAGAAAAGGTTGTTGGCCAGGCGAAGAAGCGGGTTTGATATTCAAAGAATGAGCAGCAGCAAGGATCGGCATGCTTGTAACTTTAACGATTCGTCCTTTAAAGGGGAATTTGAGGCATTGGTGATTCGTAGAGGGAATCGCCTCGAGAGTTTTTTGTAAGGACGACCCAAAATGACATTCAAAGAAGGGTCGATTTCCAGAATGTGAAACTCGACCTCAGCATGACTTACAGGGCCTAGCTCTACTTTCAAATAAACCATTCCCAGAGGGGAACGGGTGGAGTTATCATATGCCGTCACGGAGATGGGGCTAGGCAGCCATTTTTCCTTGGGCACACCACACAGTTCCAGGGCTTCGGAGGTAAAACATTAATTGAAGCCCCTGTGTCAACCAGACATGCATCCACGGCCTTTTTGCAGATGTTGATCGTAATGCTCAGAGCCATGCTTCTGGCTATTGGCAGTGCTAGTTCCGATGTATGAAATGAAATAGAGGGCTGATCCCCCTGAGGAACTAATAGTGCTGCAATCTTTTCCACCGGCACGTCCTCGTTGACCATCACCTTCTGCAAATATTCCATCAGAGCTTCTTGGTGAATCTTCGATCTTTTAATCAGTTCAAGCACGGAGATCGGTGCCGGTGTTCTGTCCAGATGTTTCAACAAATCATATTGAGTGCATGGTGCACTCTCTTCATTGTGTGTTTCCTCCGGCGGTTGTGATGGGCCGTCTCTAACTGTTGACTGATGAAAGACTTTGTTGAAAATCCTTCCACTCCGGAGCGCATGTTCCTCAACCGTGGGAGGTCTGGGTGATACTTTGAGTACCGCAGAGTTGAGTGGTGCGGATGATGTGGAGTGTTGGTATATGGGTAATGACGTGGGGTTAGGTGGTGGTGGCGCGGTGCGGATTAAAGGTCTAGACGGTTGGATGGTGGAAGGGTAAGTGGTTGGTGCGGATGAAGTGGGGAATGGCACGCGTAATAGCGGTTTAGAAGGTTGGATGGTATCTGGGTAAGCGGTAGTGGTGGCGGGCGAAGTAGGGAATGGTACGCGTAGTAGCGGTCTGGATGGTAGGAGGGGTGCGTAGTTGGTTTGCGGGGCGTTATTTAATGGAGGCGTAACGGTATGGGGTGTAATGGGCTTGAGGAAAGCGGGTGGTGGTAATGGGTTAGTGGGTGCGGGTCAGTGATACGCGGGTGTTGGTATAGGGGTAATGGTAATGGGCTGCGGTCTGGGTATGTGGATGGTGCGGCGTAGTGGTTGTTCTGCGGTACTCGGAATGTGACCCGTTGAATAAATAGAGGAAGAGTCCTCTATCCTCCACTGTTGCCCGCAGTTAGCCTCAGACCGGTTATTTGTCAGAATAGGGGCAACCCGGTTCTGATTTTGGTGCTCCGGAAGCGGGTTCTGCACTATGCCCATGTTCGGTGGTGTTGCTGCTTGTGCCGGTGCTCTCGCTTGCTGCTGCTGCTGCTGTGGTGGTCTTCTTGCCTTTAAGGCAGATATGTACTTTTTCATCTCTTCCCAGTGAATGACACCATGCTCGTTGAGATCATGGATATAATCTCTAAATTGGAAGCATATGTCAATAGTGTGCCCAAGTTGCCTATGGAAATAGCAATACCTAGACGTGTCGGCATTCTGGGGCCAGATCGCCTTTTCTCTTGGTAGGACTAAGGCATTAGCTGCCATTAAAGCACTGAAAATGTCTGCCAAGGACTTTGGGAGGACCGGGTATTCTGCCCTCTTTGGGCCTGGAGGTCTTCTCTGCTGATTATAGTCAGCAGGAGGAGGGACATTATGATATGCCGGCGGTGCGCGCGGCTGATACTGCTGCTGTTGCTGATACTGCTGTTGTTGTGGTGGCTGGTACTGCAATTGCCGTTGCGGCGGCGGCTGCTGTGGCTGTTGATGTTGCTGTTGCTGGTTCGGCTGCTGGGGCCGCTGAAACTGGGGCTGCTGATACTGGGGATTTGTTGCTGCCTGTACTCCTGATGGTTCAGCTGCTGTGGCCTATGGTACTGTTGTTAACTCCTCACAAACTGGGGCAAATTGTTGTTCATACTGCTGACTTGCTCATGAGAGAGCGTGCCCTCAGTAGTTGGACCTGTGCTGGGAGGATTTGGCACTGCAGGCTTCCGAGGTGGAGGCCTGCTAGGTCTGTGAGGATCAAAGACGCTAGAGAACGTAGCGTCCTTGAAGGCATTCTGACAGTACTGCGCTCTTTCATAGAGCTCTGCCATACTGGTCAGATTGTTCAGGGAGAGGACTAGTTTGAACTGGGACGTAGCATTGGAAATCAGCATCTTCGCTTGCTCCGACTCAGACAAGTGATCTTTTACTTTCTCGGCCAAGCTCCGCCATCTGTCGGCAAAACTGACGAACTCCTCATCGGGCTTCATCTTCTCTGCTATCAGGTCAGTAATGGATAGGGAGGGAGCAACTCTGTCCTGGTATCGTTGAATGAATTTTCGGGAGACGATACCATAGTCCTCTACTTCAGAGGGTTCTAAAGAAAAGAACCACTCGAGGGCTGGTCCCTCTAAAGATCTCATGAAAGAAAAGGCCAACGACCTTTTGTCGTTTTGCCAGAAGGATGACTCGTACATTAACATCTGATCAAATATTAATTGATTGATCAGATATTGACTGGCCAAATTTTGACCGATCAGACATTGATTGATCAGATATAGACTGATCAAATTTTGACTGATCAGATATTTTCTGATGAGTTATAGTAGTAACTGAGAACTAATGATCTCATAGGGGAAGAAGAAGATGAGGAAAGATGAAATAGGGTCACCGTCGGTTCAGATATTGTGCAGAGGGAGGCTGACGGACATCCAGGGGGGAATGCATGACACAAACAGTATAAAGCCTCTTACAATGTCCCCCGTTGCAAGTGGGGGGGGGGGGGGGGGGGAGATAGTACATCAAGTATTACTCTTAATTTGAAACAGTAATTGGATGCTATTTGATTAAAAGTTATACTTCAACACTGAATTCAAAGCATTCAAACTTCAAACAAAGTACATCAAATCACAGAGCACGCAGCACGCAGGAATGAGCAAATACACCGCCAAAAAAAAGAGAACAAATACACCACAACAAATAAGGTCTCGCCATAGGAAGCGATGGAGAAAATTAAGGCGTGGTTGAGTTGAGTTTTAGAAACATCAGCAGCGTACTACCGGGTGCCGGTGCAATAAGTTATTCTCCATATCTTTTTGTTACTCTCTAATTTAGATGAACAAGAAAACCTTCTTTAATGTCAAAAAAAAAAAAAAAAAACAGGAGATGTAACATTATTCCAAGTCACCAATTCCTTAGCCGCATGAATAGTGTTAATCCATTGAAAATGAGTTTTATGATCCTTAAAAGTTAAAATTGCCAGCTTGAATTATACTATAATGTTGAAGTCAAGTGACTTTAATCTTAAGGAAAATCTTAATTCGATTATGATTGCTTGCACAAGATGAATTCATCTACGTATGGTTTTTAGATTATAGCTTACCGAAAAGTGTGCATTAGGTCCATCTTAGCCTTAGACGTCACAGAGTCTAAAAGTTAATATTATCAAATACGGAACACGGGCGATTCATCCATGGCACTAACAAATAGGCATCCCACACGTGTACGTCCTTAGGTAAAATAAAATCCAAATACGTACCCCTGGGCACTCATTAATTTGAGAGTAATATTTGCTGTAATGCTCAGCAATTGCAATTGCAACGGAGGCATTGTAGTCGATACAGAAAAACAAAATTCTGATGTGTACTACTTATCCGTACAATGCAATGTTCAATGGACTTAAAAAATGTGAAAAATTAAAACTCGACCCCAATGAACAGTGATGAATACCCTCGTTGGGCCGTGCCCAATTAACATTTTTTTTAATTTTTTAATTTTTTTTGGTCGCTCTACCAAACATTATACTATAGGGATGGATAAGACACCTCGGAGTTGACTTAGTTTTTTTTCTTTTACCTATTTTTTTTTTTACTATTATAATACCCCCGTTGCAATTGGGAGAAGAAACAATGCAGTAAGTATTACTCTTAATTTGAAACAGTAATTGGATACTATTTGATTAAAAGTTATACTTCAACACTGAATTCAAAGCGTTCAAACTTCAAACAAAGTACATCAAATCACAGAGCACGCTGGAATGAGCAAATACACCGCCAAAAAAAGAGAACAAATACACCACAACAAATAAGGTCTCGCCATAGGGAGCGATGGCTAAAATTATTCCAAAGAAACAGCTTTATTTAGCGTAGAAGACTGTTTCCTTTGACGGTGGCAAGCGCGTGAAGGACACCCATGATGGCAGCTCCATTTTAATTCCTGCAGTTACAAAATTCATTGAAATATTAGTTCACAGAAGAAATGTTTGGAAATATCTTGATGTCTTGGAGAGAACCCATTAAGTGGGCCATATACAATCGATTGAGCAAGGATATTTTCGACCGAGTAATACTGTTTCACGTGGATACAGTCGGATAAAAAGAAAAAAAAAGTACATTTATATCATTTTTTAAAGATCAGAATCATACATGTTCGTACAACTCAATCTTCGATTGAATTATTTAAAAAATTGTAAAAAATAAAAATGAGTCTCAATGAATAGCAAAAATGTCTTTAATGAGCCGAACCTAATAAAATGTTATTTTGTTCTTATTTTTTTAAAATTTTAAATTATCCAATCGAAGATGCAAGTTGTACAATCATGTTGGTCATCGTGGGCCCATTCCTTAAAACATTAATTATTTTCTTTCTTTCCTTTGGAGATCGAATTGTATGATCATGCAACATAAATATTTAAAATTCCAATGAACCAGAAGGATCAGAGATCTATTTTATTGATAAGATTATTTCTCACAGTTCCATTTGAGTACCAAAAGATTCATAAGAAATCGATAAAGATAATTTAATTTAATTAAGTAATCTTATCTTGTACTTCAATACTGCGACTGTAAATATATTTTTTAATACTTACTGAATTTGAACTAATTAACCAGCCATGAATGTTGCTGAAGCATGCATGCATGTGCTGCATGCACCTGATGCATGAAGATCCAAAAAGAGCCAATGGCACCCTATTATTTATCTATTTGCCATTGCATTCCCTGATAATAACTTGCAATCGACTAAATAGAGGACTTGGACTAGATAGATTCACGTTTGACAGTTGTAAAAAAGTGAAGAAGATAACAACTTACTTTAACGTGAAAATACTCCACTTCTGGTTATCTTGATCATTCCAGTCCCAAAGGCCAACCATCATTCCACCATCAACAGGCGAATTAAGAAAACAGTCCATGTTCCAGGAAGGATCGTTTACTCTCCGTAACGCCTGATACCCTCCATCATCGCCTACGGCTGTCCACAGAATTGTCTCATCTAGGTAATCAGGCGAATAGGGAGTCAGTTGCAACTGCACGTCAATAAATGAAGCATTCAATATTGTTCGTCACTATGTAGTTACTTAAAACAACAAAATTCTTATGTCAGCAAATAAAGCCAAAGATTACAAATTGAAACTATAGTATTTCGGATCCAATTGTTAGATTTCTGTCGGATTTTAGAGACCTATTGTGAGGATCTGATTCGCGTCAATTTGACGTGCTATGATTCGTGAAAAATGTCACGTTGCACCGATGTGATTCAGAATGTCAGGATCCCACATCATCAGAATGTTCTCAGCCATTGAAGATTTAGTAGTCATCACCGATTTACGCATGTATAATAGGATGGGTTAAAGTGAATGCTTCATGGTCCCATGGCGAAAATTAAGTCAAAAGGGATAGAAATAATTCCGAGAGAAAAATTAAATATTTAAGAATTTATCGTAATTTTTTATTTTTTAAAATATCAGGGTGAGATCAAAATAGTGTGCATGATTTACTGTAGCAACCACACCATAGCACTCCCTTCTCTCTCTATATAAAAAAGAATAATGCAGCTAATTAATTAATTCCGAGACAAAATTGTATAGCAATTTGCACTCACCGGGCGACTTTTAACTGCGGAATGCCTGATAGCGAGCCCGGTAGTTTTGTTGACAAGGGCAAAGCCGGGTGAACCGCCGTCATCCTTCACCCAGGCGCCGAAGTTGTCATATTTGTACCAGATCTGGAATTAAAAGAGGAGACCACCAAATTAGTACCATTTTCAACAGATTTGATACATATAGTTTATTCTACAAATATATAATTCCGTAAACTTATTTAATAGATAAGAGAACATATCTATATATATATATATACCAAGTTTCAAAATTAATTATTGGTGACTATAAAAAAATTCGACTCTTAGCTATTCTTTCCTGGATAGAAAGAGTAATTTCAAACATAAGCTTTACCTATTGCTAAACGATAGGTAAGAGATTTTTATGGTAGTGTCATTATTATTAGACACGGAAGGGAACAATATTCTTATCATATCGGACTGTGGTTCTCATGATTTTAATACGTAGAAAAAGCAAGAGAAGGTTTCTACATAAAAAGTGAACCAAAAAGTATGATCTAGATGCATGTATAGATGAAGCATTTACCCCCAGATTTGGTCGAGATGGGGGACTTGAAGCTAAGAACTCCCACAGATATATGACCTATCGAAAAACTACATATATCTTCGTAGATGGCAATCCAGTATCATAACAACGTTGAAGACGCTTAATTAATTAAACCACATTTCTTTGAAACAGAGAAATCACAGAATCCTAAACATGTCAAGAAATTGAACAAATTAATCTTGCCTGTCTCTCGTCAGTGTCGCTAACAGGGTCGAGAACGACCATCCCATGACGGAAGCTGAGGGCATGGTGTGGAACCGCCCTGTTGAAGACCTTCACGGCGGTCGGCTCCATTGCCATCGGATAATGTGTACTACCACGGCCTTCCTTGCTGTTGGTGGCGATCTCCTACACTGTAATGAGCTAGGCGTCGTCTCATGTTACCTATATATATACCCATTCGAACGCATACCTGGCTATCTCTTTTTTTTTTTTTATGGTGAATACCTCTCTATATATCTATTGGATCCCATAAGTTGCTTAGTCAATAGTCTTATTAAAACATATTACCGTCAATAGTCTTATCAAAACATATTACAGTCAATAGTCTTTTCAAAATATATTACCTTCTCCTTACCTGTACGCAGCCTGTCTGTGTTCGTGCATCCAGTATGGAGACGAAGTCAAATGCACAAGTATGCAAACGAGTTTCCAGTCTCCATGTGTGATTCTTACTCTTGTGGTTCTTTGTTCTATGGTGTTCCCTCGTGTACTTTTGTGGTTCTATATTAATTTGGCGCCGGGCACCGAACGAGTTGTTCAGGTACTTTTCTCTTCCGCACTGTGTTTGTTTCTCCAAGCGTGTCTTTTACCTGGTTCATGTACCCTTTCTCTGTACTATGGTTGTATGAATAACAAAAAAAATATTGAAAAAAAATAATCAAACTTTCTTCTCGCATGCAATATTTAGAAAAGAATAAAAAATTAATAAGAACCATTTCTTCATGTGGTCAAATGACTCTTGATGAATGAGACAGAAAATGTCATAAAAACCGTGGTATAGTAGTACTCTTCAATTTCATAGGTGGCAACCTGTCAGTGAAAGCTGATTTCTATTTAATGTCTATTTGATATAGTTCCGTACATGTTTCCACTGCAACAAAATAGCTTCATTTCATAGGTGGCGACTTGATTTCTATTTAATGCCTATTTGATATAGTTCCAAACTTGTTTCCGTTACAACAAAATAGACATTTAGCAGCCATCTAGGTAATAGCAACTAAAAAAACTACTGCTAGTTAGCAGCGATTTTTAACAAAATGCTACAAAAGGGGCGAGCGTAAAGAAAAGCATGCCCGCGCCCTGCCCAGTGGGGAGCGAGTCATTTACCTTTCTTTTTAGATTTTTTAAATTCTTTTAGTGCATTTGATTAAAAACCGGATGGTACAACTAGTGAGTTTGGGGTGTTTTCCAAAAGTTTTTCTTTAAAAAACATACAGCTAGTTAGGGACCGACCTGAGCTCACTAGTTGTACTGTATGATTTTTGAATGGACGCTTCAAAAAAAATAAAAAATTCAAAAGTAAAGAAAAAGGAAAAAAAGGCCCATCATGAGATAACCTAGTGGCCTACAGCCAAGTTAGCAAGGGGAGCCTGTGACGCCCCCACCGGCCTGGCACAATGGCCCAACAAGGCTACCCAAGTTGAGATCCCCGAATATGAGGGTCCAAACAACATTCATTAGAGACCTTTGACTTCTCGAGAGGTCTGAACACTCGGTAACATTTAAAATTTCCCTCTATGCCCTGTCGCTTCAAGAGTGCTGGGTCGAAGCACTCTACTCTCGGGCGGAGAGGAGGTGACAAGAGTCAAAGCCAATGCTCTGACACACCAACAAGTTCCCACTCGTACAGAATGGACCCCGCCATAGATCGCCTCGAGAGCCTCCTTAGGGAGAGATGTTCCTCTTCTCCTACCAAAGAAGAATAGGATCTCTCTCCCTTCGCCTAGAAGATCCTCGACGTCCCCGTGACAGAGAAGTTTCCCATCAACAACCTCCACACATATGACAGAGAAGATCCCGAGAGCTACTACAACAACTTCCAGTCTCACATGAGGTTGCATTGGGTCTCGGAGGCCATTCGATGATGTGCCTTCATTACCATCTTGGTGGAGATGGCGTAGACATGGTTTACTTTCCTAGCTCCTGGATCTGTCCATTCCTTCCAACAGTTCAGAGGGTTGTTCTAGGGTCATTTCGCGGGTGCCCACTGCAAGGGATCATCCGCTAGCCTGGTGGTGATCAAGTAGTAGCCAGGAGAGTCCCTCAAGTACTACATCTGGTTAATACATTTAGCATTTGCATATGTGCCAAGTTTCAATCAGATCCTAAAGAATCTCATATGAGCTGTGTCAAAAGAATCTTTAGATATTTTGTTAATACCTGTGACTTAAGACTTTAGTATTCTAGAGGATGCCATCTCAATTTGCTTGGATATTCGGATGCTGATTATGCTGAATGCAAAATAGATAGAAAGAGCACCGGTGGTACTTATCAGTTGCTTGCAATGCTTAATCTCAAAGTAACATTCAGTGGCTTTATGTGGATCAAGCATCAATTGTAAGACTTTAGATTGAAATTAGAATGAATCCCAATGCTGTGTGATAACTCAAGTACAATAAACCTGACAAAGAATTCCATCCAGCACTCCATGATCAAGCACATTAAGGTTATACATCATTTTATTAGAGATCATCTTGGTTAAAGGGTAATTAAAATTAATTTTGTAGATATTTTTTATCAACTAGCTGATATTTTTATAAAATCCCTTCCAGAAGATGGATTCACTTCTATTAGAAGCGAATTAGGGATGTGCAATTTGTAGATTTATTAGTTGATTTTTTAACTTTTTTGGGGTTGTCCGATCCGAAATCGTATGACTATGTAGGAGGGGTTGGTATCATGAGGAATGATAAAATTAACCATATTAAGTTTTAAAATAGTATCATTAATGAGCATTTGGTTATTTGTTATCATTTTAATTGGGAGAGGATATTTTAGAATTCAAAGTGTGTAAGTTGATCTCCAAAGTGGCCTTATGCCTGGAGAATAATAAAATATTTTCCTTAAGAAATTAAAATGATATCAAATGTTTGTGTTTTTGGCTTGATTGTAGATTTAATTTCCAAACAAGTATCTATTTTCATGTCATGAGCATGATAGAATAAAATTTATTTGCATGGCGACTCTTTAGAGTTTTGTACCCAAAGGTACTTTCTCTTGACATCAAAATGTTTATAAATTTTAGTTTTATCACTTAAGTTAATTTGAGGAATTTGTCTATAAAACAAACGTACGACTTGATAAAGTAGTTCATTTCAGTTATTGAATTACTTTGCAATTTAAGATATTGCCTCATAACTTGCAATTTTGTTCCATTATCTTATATTTGAGCATGTGTGTCTCCGAACATTAATCAATTGTTCGACTGCCTTGAAGTTGCCATGTTGTTTCGTCTACTCCCTTCCCGGCATATCCATGTGTGATTCTTACTCTTGTGGTTCTTTGGTGATCTATTCAACTAGTGCCCTTTAGTCCTTGTTACGGAGAGACCTTCTATTTGTTCATAGAGGAGGTATAAAAAATGGTCTCTTCATGAACAAGGTATGCACACACCTACCCAGAGAACCCTAACCTAAAGAATCCACCACGAATGGACTTAGGCATCGGAGGGTCCTTTTCCCAGTTAGATCAGGGACCCCTGATGGTCTTCTGGTGTTTGAAAGTTCCTAATCGGCATCGTGTCCCCAACAAACAAATCTCATCATGTAGCGGGAGAGCTAATCGAACGGTCCTCTCATCCACCTAGTTTTCCTTCGCTACATGATTGGCGCCATCTGTGATAAACTATATGAGAAGCTATGGTTAGAGGCGACGACATAACATCTGGTGGGCTGGAGCACCCTCTTAGTAGGATGCTCCTAGAGGTGCTGACGGCCACCACAACTCTTAAAGTACATATTTAACTTTATTGCAGAACGACAATGACCCTCTGGGAGTAGTAGTGCAACAGCTGGGTACCCTCATCAATATGGTACAAGAGCATTTGCATGTCCCCCAGGCAGGCATCTCCCAGGGTGGGATTCAGCCAGCCTAGCAAGCTGCCCTTGAAGGTGATACAGAGTCTAGAGCATCAATGGGTGTTTCACGATCATAGACAGAGAGATCTGTCGTAACAATCCATGCACTGTTGCTTCAAGAGTCGCTGGTTCGAAGCACTCTACTCCCGAGTGAAGAGGAGGTGATAAGAGACAAAGTCAATGCTTTAAAGCACCAACATACATGTTCCCACTCGTACAGAGTGGACCCTGCCATAGATCGTTTCGAGAGCCTCGAGGGAGAGACATTTCGAGAGCCTCGTTAGGGAGAGATGTTCCTCTTCTCCTACCGAAGAAGACTAGGATCTCTCTCCCTTCGCCTAGAAGATCCTCGATGTCCCGGTGCTGAAGAAGTTTCCCATCAACAAATTCCACACATATGACGGACAAGATCCCGAGAGTTACCGCAACAACTTCCAGTCTCACATGAGGTTGCATTGGGTCTCGGACGCCATTCGATGTTGTGCCTTCATTACCATCTTGGTGGAGATGGCGTAGGGGTGGTTTACTTTCCTAGCTCTTGGATCTGTCCATTCCTTCCGATAGTTCGGAAGGCTGTTCTAGGGTCATTTCGCGGGTGCCCACTGCAAGAGATCATCCGCTAGTCTGGTGGCGATCAAGCAATAGCTAGGAGAGTCCCTCAAGGACTACATCTGGTTAATACATTTAGTATTTACATATGTGCCATGTTTTAATCAGATCCTAAAGAATCTCATATGTGCTGTGTCAAAAGAATCTTTAGATATCTGGTTAATACCTGTGACTTAAGACTTAGATATCCTAGAGGATGCTATCTCAATTTATTTGAATATTCAGATGCTGATTATGCTGAATGCAAAATAGATAGAAAAAGCACCAGTGATACTAGGCAGTTGCTTACAATGTTTAATCTCATGGTCTTCCAAAAAGTAAAATGCAGTGGCTTTATCAACAACAAAAGCAGAATATGTAGCAGTTGGAAACTACTGTTCAGAACTGTTGTGGATCAAGCACCAACTGAAAGACTTTGGATTGAAATTAGAGAGAATCCAAATGTAGTGTGATAACTCAAGTGTCAGAAACCTGACAAAGAATCCCATCCAGCACTCCACGATCAAGAACATTAAGGTTATACATCATTTTATTAGAGATCATCTAGCTAAAAGATAATTAAAATTGATTTTGTAGATACTTTGTATCGACTAGCTGATCAGGCAAAAGTAGTATCCATTCCAGACTAGTCGATAAATACCCCGGAAAGAAATGACCGAACCCCAACGGATATTAGGGTAGAAAATGGACATCTTTTTAAGTCTCCGGAACCTTCTTATGGGCATTCTAAACTTATTCATCTTTTCTTTCTAAAGAGATGTACTTCAAACTTAAGGAATGGCTTAGATTGACTAAAGGTCAAATCATCAAATGGGATCACGAATGGAAATACAAATTCAAACACGATGGGTTTAAGTCAAGTTGTTGAAGAACAATTTGGAAATTAAGTTAATAAATGAATATGATCTTTTGATCTGAATACCATGCTGGTCTTTATGTCAAAAATTCAAAAAAAGTACATATATCAAAAAATCAAAAAAATACATAAGTCAAAAATCTAAAAAAATACATACATCAAAAATTCAAAAAAAATACATATGTCAAAATTCAAAAAAAATACATATGTCCAAAATTCAAAAAAAGGTATATATTTCAAAACCCCAAACAAAAATGAATATTTCAAAACAACAAAAAATATTTCAATTAGCATTTGTTTGTTGCATTTGATGTGTTTCATTCCTTTTATTTTCAGTGAGCATCTGTCTGCTTGTATGTTGCACTTTGCTTAAGTTCGATTATTCTCATTACCTTTGTTAATAAAGGCTATGCCCCTTGACCATTTATTGAAGAAAAAGATTGATTGACCATTTATTTGGCCAGGCAAGGGGCTAAGCCTAAACAGATACTTAACATGTTTGTTCAAGTGTTGTACAGGACACAAGGCATTGGTAAAGTTGGAATCCGAATAGAGAACAGCCAGAAACCTGTTTCTGTGAGTAAAAGGCGTCTAGGAGCACTGACGCGTTTCAACGTTAAATGGCGTCTGCGTGACATGACGCGTTTCATCTCTTTATGTGATTTATTCGAAATTCTGTGGGTTTTTGATGTTTAAATTAAATAATTACTAACAATTTTGATTGCAGAAAATTCAAGAAAACCTGAGTAAAGCTGAAATGTCAAGAAGATCCCACTGTGGGGAGTTCAAGAAGTTCTGACTGTGGCTAAAAAGACGGTTATTTCTACCCTTGTACTCTTTTCATGTAATTACTTTGCATTCGCATTACTATATGATAAATATTTATTAGAGTATATCAAGGACCTTGTGGTTTTGATGAAACTGGAATTTGAGTTCCCCTACAACAAAAACAGTGATAATTCCAGAGGATTCTTAATCGCACGGATAGGCCGTTGGATTGTTAAGTAGTGAGGACGATGGTTCCACTTTTGTGAAACGGTGCGTGGATAAATGAGCTTCGGCTTATCACTGAATTACAAGAATTGATATCTTGACTCATTAATGACAATTTAACAATATTATCCTTGATTAATTTATATTTTATTTGATTTTATATTTTTCTTTTAGCCCAGCATGCATCATATAGGACTTTGAAATCATTGTGATAAGAATTAATTACTGATTAAGTTTCAGACCATTAATCAAACAATTCCAGCATGATATGAAATATTCCATTCTGAATTGAGTATCTTGATTATCTTTGAGGTTCGCTTGAAGATATCATTGGAATTCTATCCTTTCTTGAATTCTTTATCCAATATTTCTTGTTTTCTTTTAAAATCCATCATGGCTGCAGCACGTCCACATTGGCTGGCAAACGCTCCCCATGATGAAACCTACAGTGTCTACGACATGGGGTACTTCCCACTCCGAGGAGGTTGATTGACTTTATTTTATTTCCTTGTCTACCTCATCCAGACATGATTGATTCCATTGATTTCTTTGAGCTATCTTCATTGATGATTTTGAGAAAAATTCCAATCATGTGATGTTAAGAGCGTGTCTCATCACACATTGGCATCACCTTTTCAGTACATTCCATTCCATTTCACTCCATTGCAAAGACGATGCCAAGGTGAGGCAGCTGTAGACACGCTAATTTTGACGTCATTTTGAGTAAATTTTATATTATATAATAATGCCTCAGAATGGTCTGATATTTAATCGTTGATTAATTTTTATTGATATTTTTGAGTGTCGGGTCGAATAGACATGTTTAAGTTAATCAATTAAATTGATTTTAGCTCAAATTTCAGTTAAAATATGCAGAATTCTAAAACGTGTCAACCTGTGTGGACACGATTCAGAATTCTAAAACGTGTCAACCTGTGTGGACGTGGTTCAGAATTCTTTCTAAAACGTCTCAACCTGTGTGGACGCGATTCAGAATTCTAAAACGCGTCAGCCTGTGTGGACGCGATTTAGAGTTTATTCCTATTTTAGCGTTTAAATTTGAATTTTAATCAATTGATTAATTAGCTAAAAGGCGTCTGTGAAGGTCGACGCGTTTTAGGTTTCCTAAGTTATTTTAACTTTTCTTCCGGATGTTTATCCTTATCTTAATTAGTGTAAAAGACGTCTACACACGTGGATGCGTTTTAGCTAATAAAGATAAAGATAAGTTTTCCCGGATATTTATCCTTATCTTAATTAATCTGAAAGGCGTCCGACATGGTGGACGCGTTTTAGATAATTACAGATAAAGATGAATTAATCAGTAATTATCTGTCGGTTAAAGTAGATAAATCCTAGATTTTTCTATGTTAATCGCGAACGCAGAAAAAGCCTATAAATACCTTACATGTTGAAGAGGTTAAAAAAAAAAAAAAAAAGAGAATTGAATTGAGTTGAGCCATAGCGTTATAGCGATTTGAAGATCGAAGAAACAACGTCGGAACGCCGGAGCGCTGCCATTTCCAGAAGACGGCGTCCCTTTCAAGATCTTCATCCTTTCAAGGCTTCACCAACTGGGCATAAGTGTTTCATTTTTGAATTTTATTTTACATCTTCATTAGTTTCATGCTTCATAATCACTTCATGCAACACACACCGCAGCATTAATTTTCCAAAACCCATTTGATTTAAGGGGTTTTCAAAGGCAATTAAACAAGTGAGTTGCTGTTTAAGCATGTTTATAATCATGGTTAGTTTTGATATTACTTCTACTTAAATTCTCATCATTGTTTCTTCTTTATTTTTCTTCTTCTGTCTCTGCTGCACTCAACCTCAACAAGAGATCAAAAGGAGAAATCAATCACCAAGCCAGAAGGACTTCTGGACGATCCTCAACCTCACATTCAACAACAAGAACAAAAAGAACAAAGAAAGGGCTTTCTTTCTTCAGCCGGCTGAAGGAGGGGAACCAATGACTCATTCTTCCGCGTTCAAACAGGTAGGCGATCAAAACTCTCTTTTGAAACTTTTTAGTTAAAAGTTTCTGGCGATCACTGCACTTTAGTTGCTGTTTTTAATAGGTTAGTTTACACTAAACAACATAGCTTTTTCACATTAATCACACGAGCATTTTCAGCACCTACAAGCAGTACCGGGCCCACTACGCCGATCAGCTTCGGCTCCTCCGTCCACTCGATGTAAGTATGCTTTTATGCGTCTTTTCGCTTTATTATTATCTTTATCTTATA
This sequence comes from Zantedeschia hybrid cultivar, assembly GCA_030544215.1. Lineage (NCBI taxonomy): Eukaryota > Viridiplantae > Streptophyta > Magnoliopsida > Alismatales > Araceae > Zantedeschia > Zantedeschia hybrid cultivar. The sequence goes on from JARZZO010000005.1 coordinate 18,570,251, forward strand.
TCTGTGAATGAATGTATGCATGTGTGATATGCAGGATGCGCGCGATGCGGTCATCATTGACCTCCGGGCCCGCCTACATGACGCGGAGGCCCAGCTAGAGCAGGTCCAGCAGGAGCTCTTCGACCTGATATGTATGCATGTTTATGAATGAATGTTTTGATTAATTAATTGTTTTGGCGATTAACAACTGACGGTTGTCTCTTGGTGCAGCGAGCCGTCTACACCCAGGCGGCTCCTCCTACCTATGGAGCTTCATCGTCTACTCTCCCTGCTGCTTACGAGGCCACTTCGACTGACCTCCAGAGCCAGCTTGCCTCCGCCATCCACCGGGCTTCCCTTGCAGAGGAGGATCACGCTGCTCGAGTAAGTTCTGCTCCTTTGACTTTCCTTTTCCAAATTTGATTCTCATTGTTTAATTGCCTTGGACTAATAAGATCTTCATATGCAGGTTGCTGAGCTTCAGGCGGCCCTTCGACAGAGGGATGCAGAGTTGGCAGAAGCACGGACTTCGGCTGCTCGTGTTGCCGAGTTGGAGGCTCAGGTAGCGCGCCTCTCCACTGGAGATCTGGCACGACTCCAGGTTCTCCTGGAGATCCTGACGGAGGAGAGGGACCGCGACCGTCTTCGGATGGAGAGCCTCCAGGGCCGTCTTTCAGTGGCAGAGCATGAGCGCCGGATGGTGGAGGAGAGATACCAGCGGGCTATCGACCGAGGTCTGGCGAGTGCCTTCACCGCCAACATCGCCATATCATCTGGCCAGGCAGGGCCAAGTGCGATGGGACCGCCTCCACCTCCTAGAGCTCCACTGCCAGATGCCCAGTGGAGAGGCAACGGTCGATCAATCTTTTTCTTAATGGAAGGGTCAAGGGGCATAGCCTTTATCAACAAAGGTAATTGAACTGTAAAAAAAAAATGCAATATACAAGCAGGCAGATGCTCACTGAAAAGAATGAAACATAGTAGATGCAATAAGCGAATGCTAATTGAAATATTTTTGTTGTTTTGAAATATTCATTTTTGTTTGGGTTTTGAATTATGTGTCTTTTTTTGGATTTTGGAATATGTATTTTTTTGGATTTTGAAATATGGTGTAAACTAAAAGACCAGCATGGTGCTCAGATCAAAAGATCATATTCATTTATGGACTTAATTCCCAAGTTGTTCTTCAATAATTTAACTTAAACCCATTGTGTTTGAACTTGTGTTTCCATTTGTGATCCCATTTGATGATTTGACCTTCAGTCAATCTAGGCCGTTCCTCAAGTTTGGAGTACGCCTCTTTATAAAGAAAGGAAGAATTGATTTAGAAAGCCCATGAGAAGGTTCCGGAGACCTAAAAAGATGTTCCTTTCCTACTATAATATCCGTTGGGGTTCGGTCATTTTCTTTCCGGGGTATTTATCGACCTTGCGTTCCGTTTTATTTCATTTCACGGCCTTGATGTAACGTTTGTAATGTGATGGCCTTTTGATTTGACGTTTGGCTTTTACCTTTTGTTTTGCTTTTCTTTTCTTTTCTTTGGGACGGATCTCCCCCTTTTTTTTTATGACGGCCTCCTACTAAGATGGCGGGTATTCTTGGTGGTCTATTCTAATCCTCGTTCCGACATCATGGGCCGAGTGTAAAACAGAATTTTGCTTAAAATGAATGATTTGTACTTCACACTTTCAGTCAAGCTTTCGGTATTCCTTAGGACTCAGCATCTTTTGTTACTCACGAATCAAACGTGTCAGTGTGTGCAATAATGTGTTTGGAGTTAAATTATTCAGACTAACAAGGGAATAAGAGTTTCTAAATTTTCTGATTCCACTGGTCTTTGTACCATACTGATCGACTCTTTAACCTAAGGGTAGTATTTCTTAAGATGTAAACCGTTCCAAGGGTGAGTTAACTCTTCTCCTTCTGCATTGACAAGACGGTAAGCGTTACTAGGAAAAGCATGTGATACAACATAAGGTCCTTCCCAGTTGGATTGGAGCTTAGAACGTGGACCACCGGGTTTTACAAAAATCCTTTTGACGACCATTTCACCAACTTTGAACTTACGTTCGATGACCTTCTTTTGATAAAAACGTTCTAGTCTATTTGGATAAACTCTTGCATGATTAGCGGCTGACCATCTTCTCTCGTCTAAGAGTTCCAACTGAGCAAGGAGTGATGAACGGTGTTCATCAATGGAAAATTCCTTGTTCAATTGTACTCTTAACGATGGCATAAGGATCTCGTATGGAACTACCGCCTCCATTCCAAATGTTAAGGAATAAGGAGTCTGCCTAGTGGGCGTGCGGATTGAAGTTCGGTAGGCCCATAGAGCCTCAACTAATTTTTCTGGCCAGTCTGTGAATTTGTTAGATTTGCACGTCTTTTTGATGATTTTTATCAAAGTCTTGTTAGTTGCCTCTGCTTGGCCATTGCCTTGCGGATAATAAGGAGATGAATGATGCAATGCAATTCTATACCTGTTGCAGAGGTCTTTCAATTCTTGTGACACGAACTGCGGTCCATTGTCGGTGACGATGGTGCTTGGAATTCCAAATCTGGTGATGATGTTCTTCATGATGAACTTGCAGACGGTTGATGCTTTGATTTCTGTGTATGCTTCAGCTTCTGCCCACTTGGTGAAGTATTCCGTTGCCGTGAGGATGAAAGACTTTTGCTTGATGCCGGAATCTGGATTACCAAGGGGTCCAATGATATCGAAAGCCCACATGGAGAAAGGCCATGGGGAGGAAACAGGATGGAGTGAAGATGCAGGAGAATGAATTTTGTTGGCGTGAAGTTGACACTTAGTACACCTACGGACATATCCTACACAGTCTTCTTCCATGGTTGGCCAATAAAATCCTTGTCTGAGGATCTTCTTTGCTAGCATCTGTCCATTAACATGACCACCACAAACTCCAGCATGAGCTCCTTCCATAACCTTCCAAAGCTCATCTTCGTCCAAACATCTCAGAAGAACTCCATCAGTGATCCCCCAACCAGGGTGTATCTTTGAGAAACTCCCCTGATAACTCTCTTCTCCTCAGATGTGGCTTCTTCAGGATATGATTGATCTTCACAATATTTGGCAATTTCAAAGTACCATGGCTTCTGCTCATCATCCATCTCTTCTAACAGCTCTATCAACATGATTTCTCTTTTTTCCACGATATCTCCGTCCCTGACTTTCTTCAACAGCTTCTCCTTAGTTCTAAGAAATGAAGGGTCTTTCACAGCGGGTGAAAGACGCCTATGAACTATGATTGATTCGGATTGCCTGTTGATCGGAAAGTCAAGAGAGGATGCAAGTGAAGCTAGAGCGTCAGCTAAGATGTTTTGATTCCTAGGAACATGGACAAAGATCAATTTCGTGAAAAACTTTGAATAAGCAGAAGTAAGTTCTTGATAAGGCTTGAGTTTGGGATCAAGAGTGTTAGTTTTAGGTGGCCTACAAGCCAATCTGACTATGTAAATCTCGTTCATTTATTAATAAAATGGCATAATATTCATTATGTGTAAATCGCATTAATTATCGTTTCATAATGAAGTCCGTGAATATGTGCTATAGTGATCAGATTATGATGAGATCATACTAATGAGACTGATCACTTAAACACACATATTCTTAATCGTTCATAGTCGGAGGATATCCGAGAAGGACATCGGATATCCGGTTAGACTAGTACAGATTACTCCTGCTCATATGATGAGGGTGACTGATCTCATAAGTCACTTGTGTGGAGACACTAAGGCGAATCTGTAGGTGCTCATTGGAGAATGAGTTCACTGAACTGATCCGACTGAATCGCTGGATGGTATTGTACCTCACTGTCAACCAGCTTGATTCTATTGTCGCAGTTGCGTGGATGGTCCTCGGACCTGAGACACCAATGACACCTTGTCGGTGGACTTCTGTGCTTTGACATTGGTTTACGAATCTCTAGCCACGGGATTCTAATACGCCAAGGATTGGGTATAGCGGAATACCGTCGAAGGGAATTGTGTGTCAATAAGGAATCATTCGCTCTCGGTACTTAGAGGGAGAATGCTCTAGGAAGGATGCGCGAAAGTCCCTGGCCAGGGCGGATGATAATATCGGGAAAGGAGTTTTCCGATATTCATCAGCGGCATCCAATCCAAGTGAATCGACCGGTTAGGGTTTGACAACTCGCCATACCCTGAGTTGACTCGAGAGCATTGTACGAATGAAGGATTATATCCACGCGGTAACTGTCGGCGGAAAGGTTCCAAGAGTGGGTTACTTAACCCCAATACCTTCCGGGTTCACGCGGTGTTGCTTGGCACCCAACGTGATCGGAGTCCCGGTCGAATTCGATGTGCGACATCAGTTCGATTGATTAATTAATTAATAAAGGGTTATTGATTAATTAGTTAAGCCAGTGAGGAGTCACTGGGCTTGTTGGGCCATTAACTGGACTGGTACTTGGGCCTAGAGAGTCACACGCAAATGATTCTCAAGGCGATGGATAAATAAGTGGGTTTTATACAAACCGGGGGTTTTATGAAAAACCGCGCGGTTAGTATAAAACATAGCGAACGGGCTGAGCAGGCCAAGCTGTTGCTAACCCTAGCCGCCCCTCCTATGTTTCTCTCTCTCTCTGGCGTCCAGACGGATCCAGATCTACTCCGCCGCTTCTCCGAATCCCATTCGACGGGAAATCGTCCGCGCGTTGCGGCGACCGGCGGAGGTTTCATGGGCTGCGAAGAACGAGGAACGCGAGGATATCCATCGCGGGGAGGATCGCGTGGACTTCTCTAGAGGGCGGGCGCTTGCGCGGCTTGCGGTGTCGCACCGACGGAACCGAACGGTTGCGGATTCGAATCAGCACACGGTGAGAATCGATTATCCGATAATCGTAGTTTTTTGTTTTTCGAAACGGGAACGGATCGCTGTTTTATTTTATTTTCCGCTGCGTGAGCGATCCGGAGAAACCCGAGAAATCCCAACAGTGGTATCAGAGCCAGGTTCCACTGTTTCTCGTCCCGTTTCGATTTCTGAAATTAATTTTTCTTGAGTTATTCCATGCGTTTAATCCGATTAAAATGACTAAATAGTGTTCATAAGATGAACACAAATATTTTGATCATTTTTCTGTGATTTTTCGGAGTTCTTCATGAGATGATGAACCGGGGTACTTTGGCGGCTTCGTACATGCCTCCAAAGCGTTGGGATGGCGGGTTAGATCTCTGGATCTCTTGGTGATAGTCACCACTACACATCGGGCATGATAGCCGGCGCCATGGTGGCCTTGTAGAGCTATAAAATCGAGCCCCAAATCGGATTTAAAACCTTGAAAAATCAATTTTTTGGGGGTTTTTTGAAGGGCTCGGCTGGCTGTTTTTTCTCCACCGCTGGCGGGCCTGCCGGCGCCGGGCACGTCGCCGGCGCCGGGGGCATCACCGGCCAGGCCCGGTGACGCCGGGGGGCCGGCCGGCGGCAGCGCCGGTAGCCGCCGCCCGAACCTGCAACAGAAACCCTAATCTGTTGCAGGTTGGGGGCGTCGAGTGGGAGAGGCCGGTCCACGGTCCGGCCCGGTGGTTCGAGCCCGGCTAGGCCGGGCCGGGCTAGGTGGCTGAGCCGGCAGGGCCCTCGCTGAGCCAGGAGGGCCCTAGCTCGGACCAGCCCGAACCAGTGGCTCGAGCCACTTGTAGCATTTGATGATTCCTCCCTTTTGTGCAATAATAAAACCCCAAGTTAACCCCATTGACCCAATTTAAGTTAAATTGAATATTAAATTTAAATTCAAAATTGTTTTGTAAATTTAAATTGATTTTCAATTCTCTTTTAATTGGGCATTAATGATTTTAATCATGTTAATTAGCAATTAGATGTAATTTGATTAGAGTTAATTATTAGCATAAAGGTTAAGGTAATAATTATCTTTAATTATCTAATTTAAATGTTAAAATTAGTGATTAATATTTAATAATCTAAATGTTAGATTATTATCTATTAATACATCTAATTATTAATTAATATTAGAGTTAGTTATTAATTTAATTGTTAAATTAATAATTAACTTAAATTACAAATTTAAATGTTAAATTAGTAATCCTTGATTATTTATTGTTAATCATTAATTTAATAGTTAAATTAATGTTAACTTTAATTATCTAATCTAAGAGTTAGATTAATTAATTATTAATTAGTTAGTGTTAATTATTAGTTTAAGAGTTAAATTAATAATTAACATTAATTAGCTAATCTAAGTGTTAGATTAGTAGTTAATAATTAATCATAGTTGATTATTAATTTAAATGTTAAATTATTAATTAACTTAGTTGGATTAATCTAAGAGTTAGATTAGTCTTTAAATAGTCTAATTGTTATATTATTAATGGGATTTAATCTAAGTGTTAGATTATTAGAATTGTTCTAATTGACATGGAATAATATGGAATTATTAATTTGGAGTGTGTGCGCATGTGATGTGTGTTTATTGCTTTTAAATTTTGATTTAATTGCATGTTAAATTAATAAAATGAGTTTTCAAAATTCAAATACCAATTTTGATTGGATCCCAGTTTTTTGAAAGCCAAAGTTATCTATTTTTGAAAACTCTTTTATTTTAGCCATGTGATGCGCTGAATCATGTGTGGAATGTTTAAAACACACCGTGGTCATGGATATGCACTTATTTAATTGTTCATGTGATGAATGATGTGATTGTGTGGATCGTGGATGAATGATGGATGTTTATTAATTGTTAATAAATAGAGATCTGAGTATCTCTCCCTCTCTCATTCTCTGATGTATTTCTACCTCCCTGACTCTTGTACTCGCCATAAGCCTTCTTCAATTTACTTGTAATTTTAGAATTAATGTAATATGATCGAGGCAACCGAGGAAGGAGCGAGGACGATCCACAACTGCAACCAGAAAGGTGAAAAGATAGAGATCTCTTGCCTATATGTTTGCAGGTTTATCTAATGTAAATGTTATGTTAGATTGTGTGTCCGTTTGACTGTTGGATCCAGTCAAACCCACTGTGCTATCCATGACCACACTAATGACATGTATGTGATGCATTATTTTCTTTTGATTATGAATCAAAGCAGGTATAGTATTTAGTAAATATATACGATATATTTATATACTATCACCTAGGAGAGACCAAGATAAAAGCTATCTAAATACCCTCAGATAAACTCTAAGCTGTAACGCGAGTAGTTAAGAACTTACCGCGTGGTCCACCATCGTTATAGTCATAGGATTCGAATCACTTTAGGCAGGTTTGTTGTGCTATCCACAAGGCCTGTTTAATTGGGAGGAGAAACTGTGGCTATGGCATTAGATGCCTATAGATCGGGGTAGAGGAACCATGTAGCTTTGTTGTGCTATCCACAAGGGCTGTATGCAAATCTATGCTCGTCGCGTAATGATGGTTAGCTTAGACCAGAATTAATGGTTTGTTGTGCTATCCATAAGGCCATTAAATCTCTGGGGACCGAAGCCATGATCAGATATTGCAAGGAGTTGCAAGTCCCATGAGTTGGGTGCTCTCTGATTGTATTACAGTTTGTTGTGCTATCCACAAGGCTGTAGTGCAAGTCATTGAGATTCTGATCCCCACTAGGAGACTGTCGGCGTCTCCCGTTCTGTATAACTGAGGGTTATACAGTCCGTCGAAAATTAGTAGGAGTTAAACTTGAACAAAAGACCATGTCTTGTTTTAAATTTTAATAATTGAACATCTGTTAAATAGATTTTACTTATCTCCTGTAGGGAATTATGTCGTCGAATAACCCACTCCGTGGCATACTTGATGCCCTTTTGACTTACCTGATCTACTCGGATTGGTTCAGAAACCTGAAGAATGTCTTCAGATCTGAGCCCATTAACTTTGTCCCTAGAGCTGATCCTCCTGCTGAATCAGCATTGGATGCCCCTGAAGCAGAGATGGCAGCTAACGATAAAGGATCGAAGGACAAAGGCAAAAGAGTAGTGAAGGGTGACTGCTTCTACTATAAGCAGTATGGTCACTGGAAAAGGAACTGCAATGAGTTCCTTCATGATAAAGCTCATGGAAAGGAGAACCTGTCTGAAGCTTCAGATATCTATATGATAGATATCAACTTGTCAGTTAGAGATTCCACATCTTGGGTATTGGATACCGGATGTGCTTCTCATATCTGTCATGATGTACAGATGCTGACAAGTAAACGTAAGCTGAGACAAGGCGAAGTGGAATTGAGGCTAGGAAACGGCGCAAAAGTTGCGGCGATTGCTGTTGGGACAACAAACCTCAGGCTTCCATCGGGAGATGCCTTACTATTAGAAGATTGTTATTATGTTCCTAGCATAATAAAGAACATCATATCAATATCTTGTTTGGACAAGATAGGATATAGGTTGACTATTGAGAATAGAAGTTGTTCGATTTATTATGGTAATAAATCAATAGCTTCAGCATCTTTAGTCAACGGTCTATATCTATTAGATGTTTCTTATTACAATCTTCAAATTGATAATACTCTTAAGAAGAGCAAGAATTGTGTGAACCAAGCCTATATGTGGCATTGTAGACTTGGGCACATTGGCGAAAGCAGGTCGCAAAAGTTGCACAAGCATGGTTACTTAACTGCATTCGATTACGAATCGCTTGCAACATGTGAATCCTACCTTATGGGAAAGATGGCAAAATCTCCATTTACTGGACATGGAGAACGTGCCAAGGACATTTTGGAACTAATACATTCAGATGTATGTGGTCCAATGTCCACCCAAGCCAAATGTGGCTTTTCTTACTTCATCACGTTCACCGATGACTTCTCAAGATTCGGCTATGTGTACTTAATAAAGTACAAGTCGGAAGCATTTGAGAAGTTCAAGTAGTTCAAGAATGAGGTAGAGAAGCAGTTGGGAAAGAGTATTAAAGCTCTTCGATCAGATCGAGGAGGAGAATACTTGAGTACTAATTTCATATAATTCTTAAAGGAAAATGGTATCCTTTCTCAGCTGACCCCTCCATATACACCACAGATGAATGGTGTATCAGAAAGGAGGAATCGCACCTTGTTGGACATGGTGCGATCCATGATGAGCTTTTCGGGATTACCAGTGGTCCTCTGGGGGTATGCTCTAGAGTCAGCAGCATACCTACTGAACAGAGTACCCAGCAAGTATGTGGCCTCTACTCCATATGAAATATGGAAAGGCAGGAAACCAGAATTTAAACATGTTAAAGTCTGGGGTTGTCCTGCTCATGTAAAGAGGCATGATCCAGACAAATTGAAATCACGAACTGATAAATACAGGTTTGTGGGATATCCAAAGGAAACCTTTGGATACTATTTTTTCCATCCTAGTGAACAAAAGGTGTTTGGTGCCAGGAAAGCTGTCTTCCTGGAAGAGGAGTACCATCTCCAGGAGGACAGTGGGAGTAAAATAGTACTGGAAGAGGTTCCAGATCCCCAAACAGCTACATTATCATCAGATGAGATATCAGTTCCTGAATCTGTTCAGGTACATACAGATGAGCCTCGTAGATCTGATAGAGTACTTAGACTACCCGAACGATATGTGGGACATATTGCTGAAGGTGAGTCTAAGGTAGAATATAATGAGGATGATGATCCTAAAACCTACCAGGAGGCCATAGAAGGCCCAGAAGCCGGGAAATGGCGAGAAGCCATGAACTCAGAAATCCAGTCAATGTACACCAACCAAGTTTGGAACTTGGAGGACTTGCCCGAGGGTATTGTACCCATCGGTTGCAAGTGGATCTTTAAGAGAAATATCGGTACTGATGGACGGATCGACACTTATAAGGCAAGGTTGGTGGCAAAGGGATATCGTCAAAGGTAAGGAATTGACTATGACGAGACTTTCTCACCAGTTGCCATGATAAAGTCGATTAGAGTTCTACTTGCTATTGCTGCACATTTTGATTATGAAATCTGGCAGATGGATGTGAAGACTGCCTTCCTCAATGGTAACCTTGAGGAAGAGGTGTATATGATACAACCAGAAGGTTTCACATCCAAAGAATCTCCAGATAAAGTGTGCAAGCTTCAGAGGTCCATTTATGGACTAAAGCAGGCTTCCCGGAGCTGGAACATAAGATTTGACGAGGCGGTCAAGTCTTATGACTTCACTAAGAATGAAGATGACCCTTGTGTGTACAAGAAGACCAGTGGGAGTGCAGTCACTTTTCTAGTTCTTTACGTAGATGACATACTACTCATTGGGAATGATGTAGCTATGATGTCATCAGTAAAGATCTGGCTGTCGAAAAACTTCTCCATGAAGGATTTGGGAGAAGCATCCTACGTATTGGGAATACGGATCTATAGAGATAGATCAAAGAGGATGCTTGGAATGACCCAATCCTTGTACATAGATACCATAGTCAAAAGGTTTGGCATGAAAAATTCCAAGAGATGTCTCATACCGATGAGACATGGAATTAGTCTCTCAAAGGAGCAGTCTCCTAAGACTCCTGATGAGAGGACATTCATGGATAGAATACCCTATGCCTCTGCCATAGGATCTATCATGTATGCCATGCTATGTACACGGCCTGATATTGCATTTGCTCTAAGTGTTACGAGCAGATTTCAGGCTGATCCAGGCGAAGAGCACTGGAAGGCAGTGAAATGTATCCTTAAGTACTTAAGAAGAACCAAGGATATGTTTCTTGTCTATGGAGGAGGTGACTTGAAACTGCGAGGCTTTACTGACTCGAGTTTCCAGTCAGATCCAGATGATAGCAAGTCTACATCCGGATTCGTGTTTACTTTGAACGGAGGTGCAGTGTGCTGGAAGAGTTCCAAGCAAGTAACAACTGCAGATTCGACGACTGAAGCTGAGTACATCGCTGCAGCTGAAGCCGCCAAGGAAGCAGTGTGGTTGAAGAAATTCATCACCGACCTCGGCGTAGTTTCCAGCATCTCTGAGCATGTTCTACTGTTGTGCGACAACAATGGAGTCATTGGGCAAGCGAAAGAGCCGCGGTCTCATCAGAAATCGAAGCATATTCTGAGGCGCTTTCACCTTATCAGAGAGATCATATCCAGAGGAGATGTAGTAGTGGAAAGAGTTCTATCCGTCGACAATGTAGCAGATCCACTCACAAAGCCGTTGGCTCAAATTGTATTTGAGCGTCACCTAGAGTCTATAGGCTTATTGTATAAAGGTGATTGACTTTAGTCTAAGTGGGAGATTGTTAGTTTTAGGTGGCCTACAAGACAATCTGACTATGTAAATCTCATTCATTTATTAATAAAATGGCATAATATTCATTATGTGTAAATCGCATTAATTATCATTTCATAATGAAGTCCGTGAATATGTGCTATAGTGATCAGATTATGATGAGATCATACTAATGAGACTGATCACTTAAACACACATATTATTAATCGTTCCTAGTCGGAGGATATCCGAGAAGGACATCGGATATCCGGTTAGACTAGTACAGATTACTCCTGCTCATATGATGAGGGTGACTGATCTCATAAGTCACTTGTGTGGAGACACTAAGGCGAATCTGTAGGTGCTCATTGGAGAATGAGTTCACTGAACTGATCCGACTGAATCGCTGGATGGTATTGTACCTCACTGTCAACCAGCTTGATTCTATTGTCGCAGTTGCGTGGATGGTCCTCGGACCTGAGACACCAATGACACCTTGTCGGTGGACTTCTGTGCTTTGACCTTGGTTTACGAATGTCTAGCCACGGGATTCTAATACGCCAAGGATTTGGTACAGCGGAATACCGTCGAAGGGAATTGTGTGTCAATAAGGAATCATTCGCTCTCGGTATTTAGAGGGAGAATGCTCTAGGAAGGATGCGCGAAAGTCCCTGGCCAGGGCGGACGATAATATCGGGAAAGGAGTTTTCCGATATTCATCAGCGGCATCCAATCCAAGTGAGTCGACCGGTTAGGGTTTGACAGCTCGCTATACCCTGAGTTGACTCGAGAGCATTGTACGAATGAAGGATTATATCCACGCGGTAACTGTCGGCGGAAAGGTTCCAAGAGTGGGTTACTTAACCCCAATACCTTCCGGGTTTACGCGGTGTTGTTTGGCACCCAACGTGATCGGAGGCCCGGTCGAATTCGATGTGCGACATCAATTCGATTGATTAATTAATTAATAAAGGGTTATTGATTAATTAATTAAGCCAGTGAGGAGTCACTGGGCTTGTTGGGCCATTAACTGGACTGGTACTTGGGCCTAGAGGGTCACACACAAATGGTTCTCAAGGCGATGGATAAATAAGTGGGTTTTATACAAACCGGGGGTTTTTATGAAAAACCGCACGGTTAGTATAAAACATAGCGAACGGGCTGAGCAGGCCAAGCTGCTGCTAACCCTAGCCGCCCCTCCTCTGTTTCTCTCTCTCTGGCGTCCAGACATATCCAGATCTGCTTCGCCGCTTCTCCGAATCCCGTTCGACGGGAAATCATCCGCGCGTTGCGGCGACCGACGGAGGTTTCGTGGGCTGCGAAGAACGAGGAACGCGAGGATATCCATCGTGGGGAGGATCGCGTGGACTTCTCTAGAGGCCGGGCGCTTGCGCGGCTTGCGGTGTCACACCGACGGAACCGAACGGTTGCGGATTCGAATCCGCACACGGTGAGAATCGATTATCCGATAATCGTAGTTTTTTGTTTTTCGAAACGGGAACGGATCGCTGTTTTATTTTATTTTCCGCTGCGTGAGCGATCCGGAGAAACCCGAGAAATCCCAACAAAGAGTTCGATACTTGGTTAGCACTTGGCGAAGAATCAATTGGCTATCACCCACAATCCTGAGTTTGGTGGCACCATGGAAATGAGCAGCCTCGAGGCCAGCAAGGAGTGCCTCGTATTCAGCTATATTGTTGGTGACCGGAAAGTCAAGCTGAAAGGCTTGTGGAATGGTGACACCTTCAGGTGATAACAGAACAATACCGATCTCCTTTCCATGAGAATTCAGAGCTCCGTCAAAATGCAGAGTCCACATATCATCTCTGATTTGGTCTATAGACATCAGTTCCTCATCCGAAAACTCTGATCGCATCGGATCAAAACGAGGAAGGGGGTGATGAGCGAGATGTTCTGCTATGGCATAGCCCTTGATCGCTTTCTGCTGAATGTAAGTGATATCGAATTGAGATAGAAAGCTTTGCCATCGCGCTAACCTATCAGTAAGAACAGATTTCTCCAGAAGAAATTTGATTGGATTCATCCTAACGATGAGATGGACTTCATGGGCTAGAAAATAATGCTTCAATTTATGAACAACCCAGACCAATGCTGCACAAGTTTTCTCCATCGTTGTGTATCTCTGTTCAGCGGAGTTGAGAAGTTTGGAGAGATAGTAGGCCGCCCTCTCCTTTCCTTCTTCATCCTCTTGTGCTAGGACAGCCCCCACTGCAACATCCAGGACAGAAGTGTAAAGTATCAATGGCATGCCTGGAGATGGTGATCATAAAACAGGAGGACTTGCCAAATAATTCTTTAATCCATCGAATGCCTCCTGACACTTATCGTCTCAATCGAATTTGACTCCCGACTTGGTAAGCTCGTAGAACGGCTTACACCTTTGTGAGTGCTGGGAGACAAAACGGCGAATAAATTACAACCTTCCGATTAATCCTCTCAACTCATTCAAGTTTTTGGGAGGTGGCATCTCTCTGATGGCCTTCGCCTTGTTGGGATCGATCTCAATTCCCCGTTTGCTGACAATGAATCCAAGTAATTTCCCTGAAGATACCCCGAATACACACTTCTTGGGGTTCATTTTCAACTGATATTCCCTCGACCTTTCTAATACTTTTGCCAAAACTTTGGCATGCTCAGCCTTCGTCTTAGATTTAACCAACAAGTCACCCACATACACCTCTAAATCAATATGCATCATGTCGTGAAATATTGCCATCATAGCTCTTTGATAGGTGGCTCCAGCATTCTTTAATCCAAATGGCATGACGACATAGCAGTATGTTCCCCAAGATGTAGTGAATTATGTCTTCTCCTGATCTTCTTCTGCCAATTTAATCTGATTGTATCCTGAAAATCCATCAATAAATGATAAAGTATCATAACCAGCAGTGTTATGAATGAGTACATCAATATGAGGTAATGGAAAATCATCTTTAGGACACGCCCGGTTTAAATCTCGGAAGTCGATGCAAATCTTGACCTTCCCATCCTTCTTCATAACCGGGACTATGTTGGCCACCCATTGTGGATAAAGGACAACTCTAATGAATTTAGCTTTATGTAATTTGTTGACCTCTTCGTTCATCTTTAGAGCCATTTGTGGGTAGAATCGCCTTAACTTCTGCTTGACCGGGCTAGCTCCATCTTTTAATGTTAACCTGTGTTCCACCAAGGATGAGTCTAACCCCGGCATATCTTCATAACTCCAGGCGAAAGTGTCCTTATGGTCCCTAAGAACTTGTACCATTGCCTTCTCATCCTCTATAGACAGATTCTTGCTGACGAGGACAACCTTAGGTTCGTCTTCAGTCCCTAAATTGATTTCTTTGGTGGGCTCTTCTACGGCAGTTGAGGGTTCATCGAATCTCTTCACTCCACTGGCATATGCCTCAGCCGCATCCTCGTCATCTTCCTCATCTTCAATAATGGGGTCTTTTTCATGTATCAACTCATACACCCCATATCCATCGTTGACTAACTCATCGTCCATACATTCTTCTGGCATCTGAATGTGATTTTCTAATAGTTGAGGGATTAAAGAGCAAGAAAGGCATCTATTAGCTAAGTCCTAGAGGTATCTATCTGGAATTCGTCTACCCTTAGACTTCCTAGACTTCCTAACCTGACTAACCTGCCTAGAGCTAGACTGCCTAACTTTACTAGACTCCCTATCCTGACCTAATGATGATGAAGCAGAATGAAAATCATGGGATACAGATGGAAGTACAAGAGAATCCTCCCGATGGGAGGGGCAAAGTAGATTTAGAAGAGAATCTTGACCGAAAGACCCGCACGATGGGGCATAATCGGACAAGTAAGAGGTTTCCTCAATGAGGATCTGGGAAGAATTCGTTGCCAAATTGACGTTTTTTTTTTTGGACAATGGAAGAGTTAAGCATAAAACATGAATGAATATGAATAGAAGGAGAATGAGATAAGGGAACTGGCACCAAGGCCAGAGGATTAGGGGGATCATACAATAGTATGTCCCAGATTAAATCATACATCCTCTTTGGATCGAGAGGAGGTGGTGAAGTGAGGTCCCGTTGGGACAGAGTAATCATGACGGGCGGAGCCCGTGGAATGTCTTGAATGATGACCCGCGACCAAGTCGGGGTCAGGAGCAAAGTGCGAAACAAGGTGTGAAGCATGAAAACATGAGAAGGATAAGTCCCCCTCCAGAGCAGATCTGTGGTGTAGCCCGCTTCATAGGGGTCATCTGGCTCCCCTTCATCAGTCTCTTCTGACAGCAGTATCCTCTTGTCGAAAATAGCACCAGGACCTTCGATCAGCTCATCGATCTGTGGCGGCCACTTGGGTTCTGCAGGATCAAGAAACAGTCTGTTCAGTGCGATATACAGATCCCTCAAATCGAACCACCTTTACCGTTCACATTCAGGATCTTGGAATTTTCTCCTCTTCATAGGCCGCAGAGCCTCTAAGGACTGGTACGTGAGCAGTTTGAGCAATGTCTAGCCAAATCTCTCACATATATGTCGTGGAGGTCAAAACATGAAGTAATGACCACCATGTTGTCATGGCTTATTACGGCCCCCTTTACAAAATGTGTATACAAGGTCCATGTTAGGGGGTCCCGACCTTCCTTGGGTGGTGTAGACATTGTCTCCCAGACTTTCTGGCTATCTTCATTCTCTGCTTGCTGAACAATGTCCCGCTTCAGTCTTCTCGGCCTATAACCCAGGCCGTTCCCAGGTATTCCTCGATGGTCCTTGACGGGAGTGGTCCTGCCTTGTAACTGTGTGCCCAGGCCTCTTCCAGGCTGATAGCCGTTCTTCATCATTATCCTCCATCCTGGGGTACTCATGCACTTCCCCCTCTTTATGGCATTTAATGGATAAGGAGTAATAGTGGCAGTTTTCAAAGGATCGGCCACTGGATGATAAAACTGTAATACCGATAGAAAAGGTTGTTGGCCAGGCGAAGAAGCGGGTTTGATATTCAAAGAATGAGCAGCAGCAAGGATCGGCATGCTCGTAACTTTAACGATTCGTCCTTTAAAGGGGAATTTGAGGCATTGGTGATTCGTAGAGGGAATCGCCTCGAGAGTTTTTTGTAAGGACGACCCAAAATGGCATTCAAAGAATGGTCGATTTCCAGAATGTGAAACTCGACCTCAGCATGACTTACAGGGCCTAGCTCTACTTTCAAATAAACCATTCCCAGAGGGGAACGGGTGGAGTTATCATATGCCGTCACGGAGATGGGGCTAGGCAGCCATTTTTCCTTGGGCACACCACACAGTTCCAGGGCTTCGGAGGTAAAACATTAATTGAAGCCCCTGTGTCAACCAGACATGCATCCACGGCCTTTTTGCAGATGTTGACCGTAATGCTCAGAGCCATGCTTCTGGCTGTTGGCAGTGCTAGTTCCGATGTATGAAATGAAATAGAGGGCTGATCCCCCTGAGGAACTAATAGTGCTGCAATCTTTTCCACCGGCACGTCCTCGTTGACCATCACCTTCTGCAAATATTCCATCAGAGCTTCTTGGTGAATCTTCGATCTCGCTCCGACTCAGACTAGTTTGAACTGGGACGTAGCATTGGAAATCAGCATCTTCGCTTGCTCCGACTCAGACAAGTGATCTTTTACTTTCTCGGCCAAGCTCCGCCATCTGTCGGCAAAACTGACGAACTCCTCATCGGGCTTCATCTTCTCTGCTATCAGGTCAGTAATGGATAGGGAGGGAGCAACTCTGTCCTGGTATCGTTGAATGAATTTTCGGGAGACGATACCATAGTCCTCTACTTCAGAGGGTTCTAAAGAAAAGAACCACTCGAGGGCTGGTCCCTCTAAAGATCTCATGAAAGAAAAGGCCAACGACCTTTTGTCGTTTTGCCAGAAGGATGACTCGTACATTAACATCTGATCAAATATTAATTGATTGATCAGATATTGACTGGCCAAATTTTGACCGATCAGACATTGATTGATCAGATATAGACTGATCAAATTTTGACTGATCAGATATTTTCTGATGAGTTATAGTAGTAACTGAGAACTAATGATCTCATAGGGGAAGAAGAAGATGAGGAAAGATGAAATAGGGTCACCGTCGGTTCAGATATTGTGCAGAGGGAGGCTGACGGACATCCAGGGGGGAATGCATGACACAAACAGTATAAAGCCTCTTACAATGTCCCCCGTTGCAAGTGGGGGGGGGGGGGGGGGGGGAGATAGTACATCAAGTATTACTCTTAATTTGAAACAGTAATTGGATGCTATTTGATTAAAAGTTATACTTCAACACTGAATTCAAAGCATTCAAACTTCAAACAAAGTACATCAAATCACAGAGCACGCAGCACGCAGGAATGAGCAAATACACCGCCAAAAAAAAGAGAACAAATACACCACAACAAATAAGGTCTCGCCATAGGAAGCGATGGAGAAAATTAAGGCGTGGTTGAGTTGAGTTTTAGAAACATCAGCAGCGTACTACCGGGTGCCGGTGCAATAAGTTATTCTCCATATCTTTTTGTTACTCTCTAATTTAGATGAACAAGAAAACCTTCTTTAATGTCAAAAAAAAAAAAAAAAAACAGGAGATGTAACATTATTCCAAGTCACCAATTCCTTAGCCGCATGAATAGTGTTAATCCATTGAAAATGAGTTTTATGATCCTTAAAAGTTAAAATTGCCAGCTTGAATTATACTATAATGTTGAAGTCAAGTGACTTTAATCTTAAGGAAAATCTTAATTCGATTATGATTGCTTGCACAAGATGAATTCATCTACGTATGGTTTTTAGATTATAGCTTACCGAAAAGTGTGCATTAGGTCCATCTTAGCCTTAGACGTCACAGAGTCTAAAAGTTAATATTATCAAATACGGAACACGGGCGATTCATCCATGGCACTAACAAATAGGCATCCCACACGTGTACGTCCTTAGGTAAAATAAAATCCAAATACGTACCCCTGGGCACTCATTAATTTGAGAGTAATATTTGCTGTAATGCTCAGCAATTGCAATTGCAACGGAGGCATTGTAGTCGATACAGAAAAACAAAATTCTGATGTGTACTACTTATCCGTACAATGCAATGTTCAATGGACTTAAAAAATGTGAAAAATTAAAACTCGACCC
Source organism: Zantedeschia hybrid cultivar (assembly GCA_030544215.1). Taxonomy (NCBI): domain Eukaryota; kingdom Viridiplantae; phylum Streptophyta; class Magnoliopsida; order Alismatales; family Araceae; genus Zantedeschia; species Zantedeschia hybrid cultivar. The sequence continues at coordinate 18,588,524 of JARZZO010000005.1, forward strand.
CAATGAACAGTGATGAATACCCTCGTTGGGCCGTGCCCAATTAACATTTTTTTTAATTTTTTAATTTTTTTTGGTCGCTCTACCAAACATTATACTATAGGGATGGATAAGACACCTCGGAGTTGACTTAGTTTTTTTTCTTTTACCTATTTTTTTTTTTACTATTATAATACCCCCGTTGCAATTGGGAGAAGAAACAATGCAGTAAGTATTACTCTTAATTTGAAACAGTAATTGGATACTATTTGATTAAAAGTTATACTTCAACACTGAATTCAAAGCGTTCAAACTTCAAACAAAGTACATCAAATCACAGAGCACGCTGGAATGAGCAAATACACCGCCAAAAAAAGAGAACAAATACACCACAACAAATAAGGTCTCGCCATAGGGAGCGATGGCTAAAATTATTCCAAAGAAACAGCTTTATTTAGCGTAGAAGACTGTTTCCTTTGACGGTGGCAAGCGCGTGAAGGACACCCATGATGGCAGCTCCATTTTAATTCCTGCAGTTACAAAATTCATTGAAATATTAGTTCACAGAAGAAATGTTTGGAAATATCTTGATGTCTTGGAGAGAACCCATTAAGTGGGCCATATACAATCGATTGAGCAAGGATATTTTCGACCGAGTAATACTGTTTCACGTGGATACAGTCGGATAAAAAGAAAAAAAAAGTACATTTATATCATTTTTTAAAGATCAGAATCATACATGTTCGTACAACTCAATCTTCGATTGAATTATTTAAAAAATTGTAAAAAATAAAAATGAGTCTCAATGAATAGCAAAAATGTCTTTAATGAGCCGAACCTAATAAAATGTTATTTTGTTCTTATTTTTTTAAAATTTTAAATTATCCAATCGAAGATGCAAGTTGTACAATCATGTTGGTCATCGTGGGCCCATTCCTTAAAACATTAATTATTTTCTTTCTTTCCTTTGGAGATCGAATTGTATGATCATGCAACATAAATATTTAAAATTCCAATGAACCAGAAGGATCAGAGATCTATTTTATTGATAAGATTATTTCTCACAGTTCCATTTGAGTACCAAAAGATTCATAAGAAATCGATAAAGATAATTTAATTTAATTAAGTAATCTTATCTTGTACTTCAATACTGCGACTGTAAATATATTTTTTAATACTTACTGAATTTGAACTAATTAACCAGCCATGAATGTTGCTGAAGCATGCATGCATGTGCTGCATGCACCTGATGCATGAAGATCCAAAAAGAGCCAATGGCACCCTATTATTTATCTATTTGCCATTGCATTCCCTGATAATAACTTGCAATCGACTAAATAGAGGACTTGGACTAGATAGATTCACGTTTGACAGTTGTAAAAAAGTGAAGAAGATAACAACTTACTTTAACGTGAAAATACTCCACTTCTGGTTATCTTGATCATTCCAGTCCCAAAGGCCAACCATCATTCCACCATCAACAGGCGAATTAAGAAAACAGTCCATGTTCCAGGAAGGATCGTTTACTCTCCGTAACGCCTGATACCCTCCATCATCGCCTACGGCTGTCCACAGAATTGTCTCATCTAGGTAATCAGGCGAATAGGGAGTCAGTTGCAACTGCACGTCAATAAATGAAGCATTCAATATTGTTCGTCACTATGTAGTTACTTAAAACAACAAAATTCTTATGTCAGCAAATAAAGCCAAAGATTACAAATTGAAACTATAGTATTTCGGATCCAATTGTTAGATTTCTGTCGGATTTTAGAGACCTATTGTGAGGATCTGATTCGCGTCAATTTGACGTGCTATGATTCGTGAAAAATGTCACGTTGCACCGATGTGATTCAGAATGTCAGGATCCCACATCATCAGAATGTTCTCAGCCATTGAAGATTTAGTAGTCATCACCGATTTACGCATGTATAATAGGATGGGTTAAAGTGAATGCTTCATGGTCCCATGGCGAAAATTAAGTCAAAAGGGATAGAAATAATTCCGAGAGAAAAATTAAATATTTAAGAATTTATCGTAATTTTTTATTTTTTAAAATATCAGGGTGAGATCAAAATAGTGTGCATGATTTACTGTAGCAACCACACCATAGCACTCCCTTCTCTCTCTATATAAAAAAGAATAATGCAGCTAATTAATTAATTCCGAGACAAAATTGTATAGCAATTTGCACTCACCGGGCGACTTTTAACTGCGGAATGCCTGATAGCGAGCCCGGTAGTTTTGTTGACAAGGGCAAAGCCGGGTGAACCGCCGTCATCCTTCACCCAGGCGCCGAAGTTGTCATATTTGTACCAGATCTGGAATTAAAAGAGGAGACCACCAAATTAGTACCATTTTCAACAGATTTGATACATATAGTTTATTCTACAAATATATAATTCCGTAAACTTATTTAATAGATAAGAGAACATATCTATATATATATATATACCAAGTTTCAAAATTAATTATTGGTGACTATAAAAAAATTCGACTCTTAGCTATTCTTTCCTGGATAGAAAGAGTAATTTCAAACATAAGCTTTACCTATTGCTAAACGATAGGTAAGAGATTTTTATGGTAGTGTCATTATTATTAGACACGGAAGGGAACAATATTCTTATCATATCGGACTGTGGTTCTCATGATTTTAATACGTAGAAAAAGCAAGAGAAGGTTTCTACATAAAAAGTGAACCAAAAAGTATGATCTAGATGCATGTATAGATGAAGCATTTACCCCCAGATTTGGTCGAGATGGGGGACTTGAAGCTAAGAACTCCCACAGATATATGACCTATCGAAAAACTACATATATCTTCGTAGATGGCAATCCAGTATCATAACAACGTTGAAGACGCTTAATTAATTAAACCACATTTCTTTGAAACAGAGAAATCACAGAATCCTAAACATGTCAAGAAATTGAACAAATTAATCTTGCCTGTCTCTCGTCAGTGTCGCTAACAGGGTCGAGAACGACCATCCCATGACGGAAGCTGAGGGCATGGTGTGGAACCGCCCTGTTGAAGACCTTCACGGCGGTCGGCTCCATTGCCATCGGATAATGTGTACTACCACGGCCTTCCTTGCTGTTGGTGGCGATCTCCTACACTGTAATGAGCTAGGCGTCGTCTCATGTTACCTATATATATACCCATTCGAACGCATACCTGGCTATCTCTTTTTTTTTTTTTATGGTGAATACCTCTCTATATATCTATTGGATCCCATAAGTTGCTTAGTCAATAGTCTTATTAAAACATATTACCGTCAATAGTCTTATCAAAACATATTACAGTCAATAGTCTTTTCAAAATATATTACCTTCTCCTTACCTGTACGCAGCCTGTCTGTGTTCGTGCATCCAGTATGGAGACGAAGTCAAATGCACAAGTATGCAAACGAGTTTCCAGTCGCGTGCGTCTCCGAACATTAATCAGTTGTTCGACTGCCTTGAAGTTGCCATGTTGTTTCGGCTACTCCCTTCCCGGCATATCCATGTGTGATTCTTACTCTTGTGGTTCTTCGGTGATCTATTCAACTCGTGCCCTTTAGTCCTTAGGCGTCATGTCCTTCGTTCTATGGTGTTTCCCGGTGTACTTATGTGGTTCTATGCTAATTTGGCGCCGGGCACCGAACGAGATGTTTAGATACTTTTTTCTTCTCATAACTGTCCAATTATGGGAAGACCCATGATCCAGCCACTCGGCAATTACGGGAAGACCCATGGTCCATCTGTGGTTTAATGGACTACACAAGTGGTATCAGAGTCTGTGTCGGCGATTTTAGAATTTCGATTTGCCGTGTTTTTCTTGTTTTCATCCATGTAAAAACGATTTGAACACGGCATACTTTCTGTTAAATTATTTGATTTTTCGGTTGTCCGATGGTGACATAGGTCGCCGTGAAGGAATCGGCACCGCCGAAAAATTGATCAAAACCCCGTAATGATCAGGCGAACAATGCCGGAAAAGGCTCCCCTTGCGTGGGCGCGGCATCCATGGCCTCAGGCCATGGGCGCTGCGCAGCGCCCAGCGCCCCTACGCGGGACACCCACGGGCGCCGGTAGGCCCTGAGAAGGGTCTGCCACAGGTTGTTTAAATTTTTTTTAAAAAAAAAATAGGGGGGCCTGTGGGGGGGTTTGCGGATTAAGGTGTTGGGGATCCAATGAAGTTCAATGGATCTAAGTTAATGGGTCATTTTGGGTTTTATGTTTGGTTTGAGTTTAAAATTCGTAGCGGATCTTATTTCTTGGGTTTCGTATATAAGTTTTGGATAAAGAGATCTATTCGGATCTTATTTAGGACCTGAATCCGTATCCGCTTAAGTATTATGTAACGGATCTTCCTTAACGGGTTTTGGATTCAAATATTGGGTATTAGATCCATTTGGATTGTAATTAAGACGCAATCCGATCCGGTTAAGAATCCGACCCGGATCCATTAATCTAACTCGACTTGAACCTGTATCCGGTTAAATATCCATATCCATATCCGTTTATATCCGTTAAAATTTTATGTATCTTTTAAGATTTAAAAATTATTTAATTTTAATTTCTTTAGTTATCCTTATACTTTAAAGCTCACTAATGATAATTTATTGGGTCTATTAAGTTTTGGATCCAAGGTCCATATTTCTGGGTCTATTTTAGACTCATTAGTAAAATTTAAAGTGTACTGGATAATTTTTTAAACAGTTTGGATACATATACAATTTCAGAAGATATGTTTACAATTCTATTTAATTATGCAAACAGAAATAGATATATTTGTAATTCTGGTTATTTCTGTAGACAGAAACGGATATGTTTGCAAATTCTGTCTATTTCTGCAAACAGATAAGGATATGTTTGCAAATTCTGGTTCATTTTGCAAACAGAAAATGATTAGTTTGTTATTCTAGTTATTTCTACAAACTAATAAGGGTATGTTTACAATTTAGGTTATTTATAAATAGAAATGTATTTGTTTGCAATTCTGGTTTAATTTCTGCGAACAGAAAATGACATTTATGCAAGAGCATGTTATAAACTTGTATTCTTGCCCTTTTTAATCTAGTTTTAAGCATAATTAAGGTTGTTTATAGATTAATAATTATTGTTATAAACTTAAGAGATATTTTTTGTGATAATTTGACCTCTTTAAAGTATTTATTTTATGCATGAATATCTCTATTTCAGATTGCAATAATTATTATGTTTAAGTCCTTTTTACTCATATTATGTGTTAATTGATGCTATTATATAATTTAGTGGTAAATTTTAGATTTCTAAATGGTTAGTTTGACCACCAAACTAGCACTAATCATGAGGAATGATAAAATTAACCATATTAAGTTTTAAAATAGTATCATTAATGAGCATTTGGTTATTTGTTATCATTTTAATTGGGAGAGGATATTTTAGAATTCAAAGTGTGTAAGTTGATCTCCAAAGTGACCTTATGCCTGGAGAATAATAAAATATTCTCCTTAAGAAATTAAAATGATATCAAATGTTTGTATTTTTGGCTTGATTGTAGATTTAATTTCCAAACAAGTATCTATTTTCATGTCATGAGGAGGATATAATAAAATTTATTTGCATGGTGACTCTTGAGAGTTTTGTACCCAAAGGTACTTTATCTTGACATCAAAATATTTATAAATTTTAGTTTTATCACTTAAGTTAATTTGAGGAGTTTGTCTATAAAACAAACGTACGACTTGATAAAGTAGTTCATTTTAGTTATTAAATTACTTTGCAATTTAAGATATTGTCTCATAACTTGCAATTTTGTTCTATCATCTTATATGTGAGCATGTGTGTCTCCGAACATTAATCAATTGTTCGACTGCCTTGAAGTTGCCATGTTGTTTCGGCTACTCCCTTCCCGGCGTATCCATGTGTGATTCTTACTCTTGTGGTTCTTCGGTGATCTATTCAACTAGTGCCCTTTAGTCCTTGTTACGGAGAGACCTTCTATTTGTTCATGGAGGAGGTATAAAAAATGGTCTCTTCATGAACAAGGTATGCACACACCTACCCAGAGAACCCTAGCCTAAAGAATCCACCACGAATGGACTTAGGCATCGGAGGGTCCTTTTCCTAGTTAGATCAGGGACCCATGATGGTCTTCTGGTGTTTGAAAGTTCCTAATCGGCATCGTGTCCCCAACAAACAAATCTCATCACGTAGCGGGAGAGCTAATCGAACGGTCCTCTCATCCACCTAAGTTTCTTTCGCTACATGATTGGCGCCATCTATGATAAACTATATGAGAAGCTATGGCTAGAGGCGACGACATAACATCTGGTGGGTTGGAGCACCCTCTTAGCAGGATGCTCCTAGAGGTGCTGACGGCCACCACAACTCTTAAAGCACATCTTTAGCTTTATTGTAGAACGACAATGACCCTCTGGGAGTAGTAGTGCAACAGCTAGGCACCCTCATCAATATGGTACAAGAGCATTTGCATGTCCCCCAGGCAGGCATCTCCCAGGGTGGGATTTAGCCAGCCTAGCAAGCTGCCCTTGAAGGGGATACAGAGTCTAGAGCATCAATGGGTGTTTCACGATCATAGACAGAGAGATCTGTCATAACAATCCATGCCTTGTTGCTTCAAGAGTCGCTGGTTCGAAGCACTCTACTCCCGAGCGGAGAGGAGGTGATAAGAGACAAAGTCAATGCTTTAAAGCACCAACATACATGTTCCCACTCGTACAGAGTGGACCCCACCATAAATCGTTTCGAGAGCCTCGAGGGAGAGACATTCGAGAGCCTCCTTAGGGAGAGATGTTCCTCTTCTCCTACCGAAGAAGACTAGGATCTCTCTCCCTTCGCCTAGAAGATCCTCGATGTCCCGGTGCTGAAGAAGTTTCCCATCAACAACTTCCACACATATGACGGACAAGATCTTGAGAGTTACCGCAACAACTTCCAGTCTCACATGAGGTTGTATTGGGTCTCGGACGCCATTCGATGTTGTGCCTTCATTACCATCTTGGTGGAGATGGCGTAGGGATGGTTTACTTTCCTAGCTCTTGGATCTGTCCATTCCTTCCGATAGTTCGGAAGGCTGTTCTAGGGTCATTTTGCGGGTTCCCACTGCAAGAGATCATCCTCTAGTCTGGTGGCGATCAAGCAGTAGCTAGGAGAGTCCCTCAAGGACTACATCTGGTTAATACATTTAGTATTTACATATGTGCCAGGTTTGAATCAGATCTTAAAGAATCTCATATGTGTTGTGTCAAAAGAATATTTAGATATCTGGTTAATACCTGTGACTTAAGACTTAGGTATCCTAGAGGATGCCATCTCAATTTATTTGGATATTCAGATGCTGATTATGCTGAATGCAAAATAGATAGAAAAAGCACCAGTGATACTAGGCAGTTGCTTACAATGTTTAATCTCATGGTCTTCCAAAAAGTAAAATGCAGTGGCTTTATCAACAACATAAACAGAATATGTAGCAGTTGGAAACTGTTGTTCAGAACTGTTGTGGATTAAGCACCAACTGAAAGACTTTGGATTGAAATTAGAGAGAATCCAAATGTAGTGTGATAACTCAAGTGCCATAAACCTGACAAAGAATCCCATCCAGCACTCCACGATCAAGCACATTAAGGTTATACATCATTTTATTAGAGATCATCTAGCTAAAAGATAATTAAAATTGATTTTGTAGATACTTTGTATCGACTAACTGATAGTTTTATAAAATCTCTTCCAGAAGATAGATTCACTTCTATCATAGGGGAATTAGAGATGTGTAATTTGTAGATTTATTAGTTAGATATTTATTTGTTCATTAAATAAGAATAGATCTCTTGAAAAACACACTAATGAAGAAGAAATTTAGTAATCGAAATCTCTTTTGAAAATTCTTCAGTAATCGAAGCTTGAAACCTATTGCTAATTGCAGTAAAATTTACCTCTTTCTTTAATCGAAGTTCACTTCGCTATCAATTCATTGTATCTTTTGCTAATCGATGTTCTCTTGGTAAACAAAATAGAATGCACTAATCAATTATCTTTTTACTGTTCATTTGAGGTTGTCTTTTGATTTTTTATCTTTTTTAGGTCGTCCGATCCGAGATCAGACTGTACGACTATGTAGGAGGGGTTAGCGCCAACCAAAAAGAATTTCAAAAATATTTCTTTATTAACTTAAAAACACCGACAACCTAAGTATGAGCCTCTCGTGCTTCTCTGGTCCTAAGCCTGGATAAAAGAAGAGAGTTAGCGATAGATGACAACCAACGTAAAAATTTTGTCACATCACATGATATAGATTCAATCAAAATTAATGTTGGGGCGTCTTCTACATATGACGTGCTGCTGAATTGAAAAGGGCAAGTCGTTAAACCGAAATTCCTTCCTATGTCTCCCTTAGCAAGGGTTTGTGCGGTCTTCACTTCAAAGCGAAACCAGGGCTGGATGAAATCCTATACCTAATAGTGATCCGCCCCGATACGATAGTGACTTGATCTAATAAAGGGAGCTTTAGTTGAATCATTTCTAACCTAACCCTCTATTTCCTCGGATGAGGTCTCGCTTATTTTATCGAGTGTAGTGAGAAATAGGCAAGGATGGAAGGCGTTCCTCGCAAGAGACGCACCACGTCGGCGCCTAGTTGTAATATTAAATGAGCAAGGGCTTCCATATCATGGACAGGTGTAAGTAAAGAAGCTAGTCCATAGAACCAAATAGAGAATAGGATACTGGACAAACTTAGAGAATAATAGATGTTGCTACAAAAAGAATTTTAAGAAAGTGCGGGTTGAGAGGAGGATTAGAGTAGGTACTTGAAATATTGGGTCTTTTACAGAAAAGTTAATAGAACTTGTTGACGCCATAAAGAGAAGAAAAGTCAACATACGTTAGTAGTATTAGATATTAAAATCAAGAAGTGGTCAGGTACATTTAGAAGAAAGACTGCTACTAGAATAAAATAGTGGGAATTAAAAGAGATGAAGCAAATGATATTTAGGAATGAACTTCGCAATATGAGTGATTGGAAGTCAGATTGAGAGGCCAATATTATGTGGATAGATATGACCTTAAATATTAGAGAAGTAGTTGGAAAAGTATTCGGAGAGTCTAAAGGACATGACCCATCTCAGAAGGACAGGTGGTGGTGGAATGAGGATATATAAAAGGCGGTGAAGAGTAAAAGAAAATAGTATAAGAGATTACTAAAGTGTGATAATAAAGAGGCTTATGACAATACAAGATAGCAAAAAAAGGCCGTTAGTCGGATAAGAGTTTAGGCCTTTAAAAAGATGTATGAGAAACTTAGAACTAAAGAAGGAAAAAATATATTTATAGATTGGCAAGGATGAGAAAAAAAAGATGTTGAAATGTTAGCCAAGTTAGGTGCCTTAAAGATAGTGAATGTAAGGTTTTGATGAAAGATAAAGACATCAGAGAAAGGTTGATAAGTTACTTTGACAATGTTTTAGTGATAATCATAGTAGAAATATAGTGGGCATAAAATATATAACGGAATGTAATGTGAATTATACTAAGAGGATTAGATTTTTGGAATCAAAGAAGCATTGAAGATGATGAAAATAGATAAAGTTTGTGGTCCTGATTGAATTCCTATTAAAGTATATAAATATCTAAAAAATGTAGCAATATAATAGTTAATCCGATTATTTAACAAGATCTTAGTCTTTAAGAAAATACCAGATGAATGGAGAAAGAGTACTTTTATACTTATTTTCGAAAGCAAAGAAGACATTCAGAGCTTCTCAAACTATAGAGGAATTAAGCTCATGAGTCATACTATGAAACTGTAGGAAAGAGTCGTGGAACATCATTTACATTATAACACAACTATCTCGGTCAATCAATTCGACTTTATGCAGAGTCGACCAACTATGGAACTATCTTTCTTATTACGAGTTTGATAGAGAAATATAGAGATACGAAGAAAGATCTACATACGGTGTTCATCGATTTGGAGAAAGCCTATATTGGAGTTCTAAGAGATGTCTTGTGGTGAGTATTAGAATGCAAGAGGATATCTACTAGGTATATACAAGTATTAAAAGATATATATAAATGAGCAACTACTAATGCCCGCACGGTTGGAGGAAAAATAAGATAGTTTCTTATTTCAGTTAGAATGTATCAAAGATCAACAGTAAACTCTTACCTTTTCGTATTAGCCATAGATGATTTAATAAAAGATATACAAGAAGACATTTTATGGTGTATAATATTTACAGATAATATTGTGTTGATAGATGAGACGAAGAGAGAGTTAATAGAAAACTAGAATTATGGAAGAGTACCTCAAAGTTTAAATGTTTCAGGTTAAGTAGAACTAAGACATAATATATGCATTGTAAGTTTAGTGAAGGTCGGATGAGTTAAAATAGGAGTTAACTTGGATTGGATGGCAATACCCTAAAGCACATATTTTAAATATCTTGGTTCGATCATCTAATAAGATAGGGGGTGCAAGAAGGATGTTAGCTATAGGATTAAAGCAGGATGGGTGAAGTGGAGACTTATCACGGGAGTCATGTGTGATCGTAAGATTCTAATGAAATTAAAAGAAAAATTCTATCGTATGACGATAAAACTTGCAATATTGTATAGTAGCGAGTGTTGGACGATGAAAGGATAACATATCTCTAAGATAAGTGTTGTCGAGATGAGAATGTTAAGGTGAATGTGCGGACATACTAGATTAGATAAAATTCGTAATAAGTATATTAGAAAAAAATATGAATAATATCAATTGAGGACAAATTGAAAGAATGGAGATTGAAATGATTTAAACATATTAGGCGTAGACATAAGAAGGTTTCAATTAGAAAAATGGAGTATGTTAGGATAGAGAAAGAGAAGAAAGGAAGAGATATACCTAGATTTTTGGAACATGGTAGTACATTATGATTTGGAGACTTTAAATCATTAAGAAGAGATAATCCAAAATTATTTAGATTGGAGACAAAAAATCCATCTAGCCGACCTTAATTAATTTGAAATTAAGACGTAGTTGAACTGAGTTTTAGAAACATCAGCAGCCGTAATACCGGTTGCTAGTGCAACAAGTTATTCTCCATACTTTTCTGTTACTCTCCAATTTAGATGAACGAGAAAGACTTCTTTAATGTCAAAAAAAAAGAAAAAGAACATGAGATGTAACATTATTCCAAGTCATCAATTCCTCAGCCGCATGAAGAGTGTTAATCCATTGAAAATGAGTTCTATGATCCTTAAAAGTTAAAATTGCCAGTTTGGATTTTACTATAATGTTGAAGTCATGTGACTTCAATCTTAAGAAAAATCTTAATTCGATTATGATTGCTTGCACAAGATGAATCCATCTACGTACCTTAGCGGTTTAGAGGTGAATATTAGCCATCATATGATTTTTAGATTATAACTTACCAGAAAGTGTGCATTAGGTCTATCTGGCGCTTAGCCTTAAAGGCCACAAAGTCTAAAAACCAACATTATCAAATACGGTATACGGGCGATTCATCCCTAGCACCGACAAATAGTCATCCCATACGTGTAGGTCACCAGGTAAATTAAGTAAAATCCCAATAGGTATCCCTGTGCATCATTAATTTGAAAGTAATACTTGCTGCAATGTCTCTTTAATTGCAATGAGGGTATTGCAGTGGATAAAAGAAAAAGAAAATTCTGATGCGTACGACCTGTCCATACAATGCAATGGTCGATCGGACGACTTAAAAATTCTAAAAAATTAAAACTCGACTCCAATGAACAGTAAAGAATATCCTTAATGTGCCGTACCCAATACCAATTTTTTTTTATTCTTTTCCAATTTTTTTTGGTCACTCAATCAAACATTGCATTGTACAAACGGATAGGACACCTCGACTATTACTCTTAATTTGACGCAGTACTTGGATGCTATAAGATTCAAAGTTATACTTCAACAGTAAATTCAAAGCGTTCAAACTTCAAACAAAGTACGTGAAATCACAAAGCACGCTATAATGAGCAAATACACCACAAAAAATTTAAAAGAGAACAAATACACCACAACAAATAAGGTCTCGCCATAGGAAGCGATGGCGAAAATTATTCCAAAGAAATAGCTATATTTAACGTAGAAGACTGTTTCTTTTGACGGTGGTAAGCGCGTGAAGGACCCAAGATGGTAGCTCCATTTTAACTCCTGTAGTTATAAAATTCATTGAAATATTAGTTTACAGAAGAAATGTTTGGAAATATCTTGATGTGTTCGAAAGAACCCATTAAGTGGGCCACATACAACCAAATGAGCAAGGATTTTTTCGACCGAGTAATACTGTTTCACATGGGTACAATCCATAAAAATAGTCTCAATGAATAGCAAAAATACTCCTTAATGAGCCGAGTCCAATAAAATGTTATTCTATTCTTATTTTTTAAAATTTTTAAATTATCCAATCAAAGATGTAAGTTGTACAATCATGTTGGTCATCGTGGACCCGTTCTTTAAAAAAATAATTATTTTCTTTTTTCCCTTCAGAGATCGAATTGTACGACCATGCGGTATCACTGCTTAAAATTTCAATGAACTAGAAGGATCAAAAGTCTATTTTACTGATAAGATTATTTCTCACACTTTCATTTGAGTACTAAAAGATTCATAAGAAATCGAGAAAAAATAGTTTAATCTAATTAAATAATTTTATCTTGTACTTCAACACTACGATTGTAAATATATTTTTTAATAATTACTGAATTTGAACTAGTTAACCAGCCATGAATGTTGCTGAAGCATGCATGCATGTGCTGCATGCACCTGATGCATGAAGATCCAAAAAAGAGCCAATGGCACTCAGTTATTTATCTATTTGCCATTGCATTCCCGAGCCGGGATGATAACCTGCAATCGAGTAAATAAAGGCCGAGTTCCACTATATAGATTCACGTTTAAAAATGTGAAGAAGATAACAACTTAGTTTAACGTGAAAATACTCCACTTCTGGTTATGTTCAGCATTCCAGTACTCCCAATTCAAGACCAACTATCATTCCACCATTAAAACCCAACAAAACTGTTTACTCTTCGTAACGCCTGATACCCTCCACCAGTGTTTGCGCCCGTCCACAGAACTGTCTCGTCTAGGTAATCAGGCGAATAGGGAGTCAGTTGCACCTGCACGTCAATAAATGAAGCATTCAATATTGTTCGTCACTATGTAGTTACATAAAATATAAAATTTCTTATGTCAGCAAATAAAGCCAAAGATTACAAGTTGAAACTGTAGTATTTCGGGACTTCCGGATCCAATTGTTATATTTCTATCGGATTTTAGTGGATCATTTAGGGACCTATTGTGTGGATCTGCTTCGCATCAATTTGACGTGACATAATTCGTGAAAAATGTCATGTTGCACCGATGTGATTCAGAATGTCAGGATCATGTCAGACCTTCTGATTCACATCATTAATGCGTGATCAATGTAAATTGCAAATAGCGTCATCTAACCATGACAATTTAATTTATTACCGTACACCATTCTTTCTCTTCGTAACACTCGCCGACCGACCGCGCACGTGCCAAAACAGACATCCCTCTCCCCTTCTCTTTTTCTTCTCCCCCCTTATTCTCTTTTTCTACCTGCTTCCTCTCCTTCCATTGAGCCCCTCCTTCTTCCTCCTCCTTTTCCCTCCCTCTTCTTCTACCTCCTTCTTCTCCTCTACCTCTCCACCTTACATCCTTCCACCACTACTCTCCCGCACTCTTGACAGCCGACGAGAGATGTGGCAGTGGGGGCGGCAACGACGTGGATGACGAGGTGGTGGCATGAGAAGGGTCTCTGTTGGGTCAAGATGCATTCAAGTTTGAGGTAGGATGATGATCCATCTAGTGCTTAAGATCTCCCTAGAAATCATGTTAGGATTTATATTTTTGGAACATGTTTCTTTGATATTTTTCTTGATGGGATTGGGTTAGCATGTTTGGGAGTGTTTGGGAGTTCTTTCTTCTTAATTTCTTTGCGTTTTTTGGGTGTTGTAAGGGTGCCAGGCTGAGGTTGACAAAACCCCGACTCCGACTCTAAAAGTCATCATTTGTGCCTAATGCGATTCATGAAAGGCGTTAGGCACATATGTCATTATTTAGAACGACTAGGTACTATTATCCGTGCCTGATGCGAATTATGATAGGCATCCAGGATAGGTGTCGTGATTCAATTTGATAACCCCCCTTAACCGTACAATTAATCGATTTAGCACTTGACCGATTAAGTTGAAAGGCGTCATACATGGCCAATGTGATTCAGCCTAATTAGTTTATTTAGATTAAATCAGTTAACCTGTACAATGTTGTTAAAAGGTGTCTAGTTGTGGAGGTGCGATTTAGGAGGCGTCATATGCAGGTGACGCGATTCAGAACAGTAATTGAACTGCCCTCGAACTTGCATCATTTGTGTGAATTAATATAACATATAATTGTTCTTGTATAGATTATGTATTCTAGTTTCTAATATAATCGTTAGATACGTTCCTACGCACTTGCATACTTAGAATCATTCATAGGGGTGTCTTTTCTACTGCATTTCACATGGTTGGACTGAAGGTGATGACATCAACTAGTAGTGCACCTAGTGCGTATGTGAACGTTGTCCTATGAGGTTCGAGTTACCGGTTAGTCCGATTATGAGTTCAAGCCGATTCTCAAGGCCTCTACATTTATAACTTAAGTCCATGTGCAAGGGAAACCGGCCATGGGAAAGTAACTTTTACTACTTGTGTACACACGTGACTAGAGATGCGGACGTCGCGTGGACTTGCAAACTCCAGTTAGTCCTATTTTCTCATTGCCTCACTTTGTGAGTGTCTGGAGCTCGCAGAGGTGGTCAAGCATGAGGTGTTGACTGTGAGGTAAGATGTTAGTGGATGCACTCAAGTTGTGGAATTTGAAGTTGTATAGAGTTTGGCTTGAGAGTTGTTGTGCCAGTGGGGTATGTGTGCCTTTGTTATCTTGTGACTTGGCAGGGTACGGCCATCTGTAGGTGGGTGTGGCTAGAGTAATGTGTGCTACTTTGGGGTACTCGACTTTCTTATAGGTATGTGGTTTTGGTGCTCTTTAGCGTATTTTAACATTTGGCTACATTAGCTGCTCATATGTGGTTGGACTGAAGGTGATGACATCAACTAGTAGAACACCTAGTGCATACGTGAACGTTGTTCTATGAGGTTCGAGTTACCGGTTAGTCTGGTTATGAATTCAAGCCGATTCTCAAGGTTTCTGCGTTTATAACTTAAGTCCAAGTGCAAGGGAAACCGGCCGTGGGATAGTAACTTTTACTACTTGTGTACACATGTGACTAGAGATGCGGATGCCGCGTGGACTTGCAAACTCCAGTTAGTCCTATTTTCTCAGTGCATCACTTTGTGAGCATTTGGAACTCGCAGAGGTGGTCAAGCATGAGGTGTTGACTGCAAGGTTAGTGGATGCACTCAAGTTGTGGAATTTGAAGTTGTATAAAGTTTGACTTGAGAGTTGTTGCGTGAGTGAGGTGTGTGTGCCTTTGTCATCTTGTGACTTGGCAGGGTAGGGCCATCTGTAGGTGGGTGTGGCTAGAGTAGTGTGTGCTACTTGAGAGGGGTACTCGGCTTGTCTCATAGGTATGTGGTTTTGGCGTTCTTTAGTGCATTTTAACATTTGGCTACAATAGCTTTGTTGACAGGGGCAAAGCCGGGTAAACCGACGTCATCCTTCACCCATGCGCCGAAGTTGTCATATTTGTATCAGATCTGGAATTAAAAGAGGAGACCACCAAATTAATTCCATTTACAACAGATTTGAGAGGACGTCAAAGGCAACGGATGTTCTTTAATATATATATATATATATATATATATATATATATATATATATATATATATATATATATATATATATATATATATATATATATATATATATATATATAGTTTATTCTTCAAATATATAATTCCATAAACTTATTTAATAGACAAGGGAACATATCTATGTATACCAAGTTTCAAAATTATTGGTGACATTAAGTTCTAAACGATACGTACTTACTTTCCCTGCATTGTGAATTCCTGGTATATATGACCTATAAAACAAATTACATGTATATATCTCCGTAGCTGGCAATCCAATATCATAATAACGTCAAGAAATTGAACACATCAAACATGCCTGTCTCTCGTCAGTGTCGTTGACAGGGTCGAGAAGGACCATCCCATTACGGAGGCTGAGGGCACGGTGTGGAACCGCCCTGATGAAGACCTTCACGGCGGTCGGCTCCATTGCCATTGGATAATGTGTATCTCTCGGTTGTAGCACGGCCTTCCTTGCTGTTGCTGGCGATCTCCTATACTGTAATGAGCTAGGCGTCGTCTCATGTTACCTATGTTATCTTTTTTTTTTTGTGGTCAATACCTCTCTATCCATTGGATACCATAAGTTGCTTAGTCAGTAGTCTTATCAAAACATACTACCTTCTCCTTACGTGTACGAGTTTCTTTAATTTAGTAGTTTAATATATACAAGTTGTCTGTGTTTCTTTTATCGTGTGCAGCCGTCCTCTTTGACAATTTGGATTCCACGTTGTCGAGAGCCTGGATCCAGTCGCGTGCGTCTCCGGACATTCACTTGTTCGACTGTCTTGAAGTTGCGGTGTTGTTTTAGCGGCTCCCTTCCCGGCATATCCGCAGAGTTCTCATCTTCATTCATGTGGAATATTACTCTTGTGGCTCTTCGGTGATCTATTCAACTAGTGCCCTATGTGGTTCTTTGTTCTATGGTGTTTCCTCGTGTACTTGTGTGCTTCTATATTAGTTCGGTGTGGGGCACCAAACGAGTTGTTCATATACTTTTTTCTTCCCCATTGTGTTTGTTTCTCCAAGCGTGCCTTTTACCTGGTTCATGTACCCTTTCTCTTTGCTATTGTTTCATGTTCCCTTGGAAACCCTAATTTTCCTAACCACCGTCCTCACACAACTCCCCGCTCCCCTCTCCCTAGCCCTTCTTCTCCATGCAACTTCTTCCTCCTCTTTTCTTTCTCGAGTATTACTTGCCGCACTATGCTGGGTAGCATGTCCTACACTGACCCAGAGTAGACTATCCGATCCAAGCATGCCTGCTCCTTGCCCAACAGGCAGCGGGCCATTTCTTTTTATTTTTTTCAGATTTTTTAAATTCTTTTGAAACATCAAATCAAAAATCAGATGGTACAACTAGTGAATTTGTGTTGGCTCGGAGTTGACTGCATTTTTTTAAAAATAAATAACGTTTTTTGCATGCAAATTGAGGTGTTTCCCAAAAGTTTTTCTTTAAAAAATATACAGTCAGTTAGGGACCAACCTGAGTTCACTAGGTGTACTGTATGATTTTTTATCAGACGTTCTAAAAAAATAAAAAAATCAAAAGTAAAATTTTAAAAAAAAAAGGTCCAAGAAGGCCCATCATGAGAGAGCCTAGTGGCCTACTTCCAAGTTAGCAAGGGGAGCTTGGACACCCCCACGGGCTTGGCGCAATGGCCCAACAAGGCTACCCAAGTTGAGAGCCCCGAATGAGGTTCCAAATGACATTCATCCGAGACCTCTGACTTCTTGAGAGGTCTGGACACTCGGTAACATTTAAATTCCTTCCCTTCTAACTCTTAGCGGGCATAACAGTCAAAGGGCAATAACTGTCCAATTATGGGACGACCCATGATCCCGCCACTTGGCAAAATAAGGAAGGCCACACCTTCCAATCCATTCATCCACAATCACTCACAATCAAGAGGCCCCAATCGTGGCAATGGGAAATCGTTACGGAGAGACCTTCCACTCCTCCATAGAGGAGGTATAAAAAAGGGGTCTCTTCATGAACAAGGTATGTACAGACCTACCTAGAAAACCCTAGCCTAAACCATCCACCACGAATTGACTTAGGCATCGGAGGGTCTTTCCCCCACCTAGATGAGGGACCCCTAATGGCCTTCGGGTGTTTGCAAGTTCCTAATCGGCATGTCCCCAACAAACAAATCTCATCATGTAGTTGGAGAGCTAATTGGACGGTCCTTTCCTCCACCAAATTTTTCTCCGTTACACGATTGGCGCCATCTGTGGTAAACTATATGATAAGCTATGGCAAGAGGCAACGACAAGAACATCTGGTGGGTCGGAGCACCCTCTTAGCAGGATGCTCCTAGAAGTATGGATGTCCACAACTCTCAAAGCACCTCTTCAGCTTCATTGCAGAATGACAACGACCCCCTAGGAGTGGTGGTGCAACAGTTGGGCGCCCTCATCACTTTGGTGCAAGAGCATTTGCCTATCCCCCAGGGTGGGATTTAGCTAGCCTAGCGAGCTATCTCCGAAAGGGGGTACGGAGTCCAGAGCATCAGGAGGTGCTTCGCGATCATGGACAAAGAGATCCATTGTAACAATCCATGCCCTGTCGCTTCATGAGTCGCTTGGTTGAAGCACTCTACTCCTGGGTGGAAAGGAGGTGACAAGAGCCAAAACCAACACTCTGATGCACCAACATGTTTCCACTCGTATAGAGTGGATCCCGCCATAGATCGCCTCGAGAGCCTCCTTAGGGAGAGACATTCCTCTTCTCCTACCGAACAAGACTTGGATCTCTCTCTCTTTGCATAGAAGATCCTTGATGTCCTCGTGCCAAAGAAGTTTCCCATCAACAATCTCAACACATACGATGGACAACAACCTCAACACTTTGTGGGTGCCCACTGCAAGAGATCATCTACTAGCCTGGTGGCAATCAAGCGGTAGCTGGGAGAGTCCCTTAAGGACAACATCGCTCGTTTCCACATGGAAGATCTCTATGTGCCCAAGCTTGAGGTGTCATCCATCGTCACGGTAATGAATCAGAGCACTTAAGATGACACACTGAAGAGGTTAAAGGATCCAAAGACCCTCAATACGCTCATCACCCTGACGCATCAGCACACTGATTGCGAAGAGGTGCTCACTACCTGCCACTCTTAGTGAGACGAGAACAATCGCAAGTAGTCTAATGAGCGACCTGTAAGGAATCGCCATGAACGCAGCGGAAATAAAAATGATTCCATTGTATCGGTTGCTGGGGTCGTAAAACGGACATTAACATCTAAGCGGGAAGAACAATTCTTCACCTTTGCGGGGTTTCGAATCTCCCGTGGATGATGCCGACTCGGTAATCGCGCACGCGCACGATCTCTAGAGGTATCCACACGAGTTCCCGCAGCAGACGCGATTTCCTCCTCGGCTTGAGTGCTCCGACCAGATCTCAGATCCACCATGCGCGGAGAGAGACAGATCCACTCCAAGAGAGAGAGAAGGAGAGAGAGAGAGGAGAGAGAGAATCTGTGGAGTAAAATTCGTCCAACTAACTTTTTACCACTCCCCCTTGGCCCTCCTTATATAGAAATAAGAATAAGCACAAGAGTTAATCCTCATGATTATCCAAGAGTTTGGCCTTGGATAATTCTCCATTAAATCTTCATGTTTATCTTGCAGCTTTTCACAAAAAACCCAGATAAGCATGAAATTTAACATCTCTCACCGTCTAACGAGAACTCTTATGTGTGTGACCCTCTAGGCCCATATATCAGTCCGGTTGCAGGCCCATTAAACTTAGAACTGTTTCTTGAGTTTAATATTTATTAATTAACATTTAAACATCACATGTTAAATGATTAATTTAATAAACAAGTGAATTATCATATGATGATCAAATCACTTGGCCTTCTGATCATGAACAGCACCAAACACTATCTCATGATCCCATAAGATATAAGGGATACTGTTCCCTTCAATTGAACCTTTCCGTCTGCCGATACCGCACAGATATAATCCTTCACTCATGCAATGTCCCGATAACGCAAGGGTATGGTTTTATAGTCAAACCCTCTATCGCATTATCCAAATAGATTCCAATACACAGTTAATATCTAGAAAGTCATCTCTTTCATTTGACCCTGGCCAGGGATTTCTGTGTACACATCCATGGGACATTCTCTTTCCAGTCTTATACCAAGAGTGAGTGATCCCTTGTTGTTCACTCAATTACCTTCGCAAGCTTTCCACTGTATCTGAAAGACCGATTATGGTGGACTTAATGGTTAAAGTCCACGAGTCAGATAATCAAGATACAATGGTCCACAAACAAGGTATCATTGGTGACTCAGGTCAAAGGACCAACTGTGCTACTGCAACGATTGAATTCCCTGATTGACTAATAGGTATAATTACCATCCAGGAATTCTTATTTGGGTCTGTTCAGTGAACTCATTCTCTAATGAGCACCCACTTGTTTGTCTTAGTGTCACCACACGAGTGAATGTGAGATCATTCACCCTCATCATATGAGCAGACATAACTTGTGTCGATCTTATTGGATATTTAATGTCCATCTCAAATACCCTATGATCGAGAACTATTTAAGACAATTGCCTTAGGATATTGATCTCACTATCATAATCTCATCATGATTCAATATCCCATACATTTGTCTATGGACCTTCATTACGATAGTCGTTTGCGAGAACTATTAAATGAAGAAATAATTGCCTTTATTAATAATCTTGAACTAGAATGTACAATGATTGGCTTTGAGGCCACCCAATTCTAACACGACCTCCTATCCCTGAGAAGAAGAAGAACCGGTGCAATGAGGGGGAGTCCAATGCACCTATGGCCTATGAGTGCAATAATCCGCTGACTAACCCAATCTTCCATCGTCTAGGATATCAAGGACAAAGAATATGTCAGCTGGTCACAGAAGATAAAGTGTAACCCAAGGCGTTGCGACAAAAAGATGTTCTACCACTTCCATAAGGATCACGGTCACCCCACAGAGGAATGTACATTACAAAGTAGGGACAAGATCGGAATAGTCCTCAGATCGAGAATTACCCTAATGGGTTGGAGATTCATATGTTCTCGGGAGGACCGGGATATGGAGGCTATAGACACTAGGGCAAAAAGCGCTACGCCCGATAGGTCAACCATGTACTCCCTAACTCCAAGCGCTCTGCTCTCGAGAAACTCAATGTAAAGGATTGTATGAAAGATCCCATAATATTCTCGAATGAGGACTTGGATGATGCACTCATTGTCTCAGTAGCAGTCAACAAATGTAAGGTCCATCGGATCCTAGTGGATAATAGATGTAAGGACTGAGGTTTCATATCCGGTTATCGGGTTTGTTTCGGTGTCGGACCCCTTGGTTTGACCTTTGTGGGACTAGGGCATGGGCTTTTTTTTGCATCGAGCAAGCTCGACGCGATTTTGAACGATGTCAGCCTAGGTAGATGCCATTTAAGAACTTTGTAGTCGTGCCGCGTGGGCGGGCGTGGGGGCACGTGTGTACGGTCCCGATCGTGTCGTCTGAATGACGTTTTGTATAGACGACGTGATTCAGACATCTACCAGTGTACGAACCCGTCCTATCGCCTGATTGGCGTCGTTCAGGAACGACTGTTTTTGCAAGTTTCGGTTGACCCTGCATATCCCTCCCTCCTTTCCGTCATTTTCTTTATTCCTCTCTCTCCTCCCCCTCCTCTCCGAACAGCTCCAACCCCCCTTCCTTTCCTCTCCCCATTCCTCCTTTTTCTTCACTCCATCAACCTCTTACCTCTAACCACTACCACCACAATCTCCTCCGCGACACATTACTCTCCGGACGGCGTCCGATGTCCTAATAGAGTGACGACGTCCACGGTGGTACCGGCGGCGGCGGCTTGGAGTTAAGAGGAGTTCAAGTAATCGGTAAGGTGACGATCTTTGTTGTGTTTTGTTTAAAACCCATGATTTTTCTGTTTTGAAGCATGCGATGTATATGGATATTTTTTTTGGTAGAAAGTATGTTCTAAGGGGATTTTTAATGAGAATGAGCATTTTAAGAAATTGGATTTTTGGTGATAATTGGTTATTGAACTTCTCCCCTTGTCTCCTTTGCGTTTTTTGAGTATTTTGAGAGAAAAGAGGGACCCTCGATTTGACTCAGTGAAACGCAGTTTCGGATATTAAATGGCGTCGTGACCAAGTGACGTCATTTAAATGATGTCGACCTAGGTCGACGAGATTTACGGCCCATTTTCTGGTTCCCGAGGCCAGTGTGGGACAAAGAGCTGAATAGCGTCAGCCATGGGCGACGCCATTCAGGCTAGTATCCCTGGTCCCAGTTGCTTAGCGAAAACTGAACAAATTTAGGGGTCTTGAATGACGTCGGCCACGGGCGACACGATTTAAGACAGAATCCCATAAATTCATAAAATTAACTTGTGTTTACATCACTAGATATCTCGGTTAAATGCATGTTTGATACGGTACTTCGAGGACGAGGGTTTCTACGTGACCAGATCGCATCGTGTTATGTTTTGTGCGATCGTGGACCTAGAGTAACAATTGTTAGCGCTTAGGCACTCTACGTCAGTGTGGGAGTGACGCAGCGTCGGTGTGAGAGTAGTAGGGTAACGCCTAGAGAGAGGGTCACCTGGTGTATCCCGGAGTATAGCTAGTATCGGTGTGGGAGTAGTATATTCTGAATGTCACTCGTGGCTGGGAGGAGGTAGAACCACCTAGAACTAGATAGGCCGGAGTAGCCAGTATGCTATCTAAGGGGTTGTTGCTCCGTCCTAGTGGGTCGATGTTTTTTCGTGTTCAGCTGCGTGGTTTGTGTGTTTCATAGGAACACTGGTTGTGGACTCCGGTGTTAAGTCGAGTGGCTTTAGAGTTATGCCTGTTGCATCTTCGAATGCATGTGTTTCATATCAGAATTCGGGAATCTTTGGGAGTTGTGCTTACTACTTTACTCATTTAATTGCCTATTTTTGTGTTGTTGCACTTGTGGGTGCGTGAGTGGGTGGTGGAATCAGAGGATCCCTACTGAATCCATTTCGATGAGACTCACCCCTGCGATTTTCAAGTGAGGGTTCTCAGCAGGTGTAGCGTAGAGAGTTCAGTCTTGGGTTGCACGCTAGCGGCCACTGTTTTGGAGTATGCCCTGATGTAGTTGTTGTTTCCTTTTCAGACCTGTACGCATAATTATTTCTTTTCATTTGGAATATGTAATTATTTGCTGAATCGAGTCGAATTATAATAATTTTTAATTCATGTACTTTCTTTACAATTCGATGTGATGTAGAATGTTTAACTTAGTTTACCATTTATTTCCTAGACTTATCGAAATTCTGGTTTGACTCTAAATTTTAATGATTCGGTACTTATTTAGTAATCGGATCTCCGATTATAGGGTGGCGGGTCATTACAATAGAAGTGGCTCCAACGTTATTAGTTATGATTGTTTTCTTTGAATGGGTGTAGATGTGCCTCCTCTCAGATCAATGCAAAGGCCATTATTTAGGTTCTTGGAAATGTCCTCCCGCTCATCAGAGTAGTCGCTCTACCGATAACCCTTGAGACAACTTCCTTGGACATAACCCTCATGGCCAAGTCCGCGGTCATTTGGGAGATGAGCACTTACAATGCCATCATAGAAAGAAGCATCATTGGAAGGATCGTTGGGGTCCCCTCCTCGCATCACTAAAAGATGAAGTTCCCCATTCCCTATGGAGTCAGAGAAATTAAGGAAAATCAACAGGAGGCCCGCTGCTTTTACATCATAGCTTCCAAAGGGTGAGAGAAGTAAGAGGATGTGGCAGAACTTCCTCAACAACCTAGGAAAAAGCCTAGATTGGTGACCCCAACAGAGGATCTCTTAAGTATCCAGCTAGGATAGGATCACAACTGGGTCGTCCGAGTGGGATCCTCCCTCCCACCAGTCCAGGTAGAGGAGTATCAAGTCTTCCTATCCTGCTACCAGGATGTTTTTGCTTGGGTCGAGGAAGACCATTCGGGCATCTCTCCAAGAGTTGCTTCCCATTACCTCAACCTTTGATTCGACCTCAGGCCCATTCAGTAGCGCAAGCGGAGGTGCACACCCAACAGGCAAGCAGCTATTCGAGAGCAAGTCACCAAAGGGGTAAAGACTAGCCTGTTAAGAGTCGTACCACATCCCCAGTGGCTAGCCAATGTGGTCATAGTCTTGAAAGCTAATGGGAAATAATGCATGTGTGTAGACTTTACCAACCTCAACAAGGCGACACCAAAAGACTGTTATCAACTACCGAGCATCGATCAACTAATTGACTCAACCTCAGGGAACAAGCTGCTAAGCTTCCTAGACGTTTACTTAGGGTATCATCAGATTCGCATGAACTAGACAGACGAAGGAAATATAGCTTTCATTAGTGACTTCGGCATATTCTGCTTCACCAAGATGGCGTTCAACCTCAAGAATGCCAAGGCCACCTACTAACTTGATCATCATTTATCCTTTTAAATTCAATAATCATGTTCTATGTTGATTAGCCTCTCATTCATGATCGTGTGACTCTACTATGATTTATGACATGTGAAATATAATTAAGTTAAGATGTTGTTAGTTATGTGAGAATTTGATATGTGTTATATAAACCTCATATAGATTAAAGGTTATTTGTTCGATAAATTCACTGGTTAGATAATTATAATATGAAACATGAAATTTGTTATTTGAACATCTTAATTTGACTATATGATCATCTTATTTCAGATCTCAATATTTGTATTAGAAAATGTTCGCATAATAATATTTGATAAATATGACATGCTTCATATCATTTCTTTTTTGTACTATATGTAAAATTTGATCCGATTATCATGTTTAATATAATTATATAATATGATTTGCAAAGTCACTATATATTAAGTCATGTGGATGGTTTGAAACTTACTGAATGGTATACTCATAAATCTAACCAAACATTTTTCAGGAAGAATTGATTCAAGATCAGATTAAGTGGGAAGTCAAGTATATTAACTTTTAGAAGAATTTGTAGAAGTTTATTTTCTAATTTAGTAGTTTGATATAATAAGATTAGTTATAAGAAATTTAATGTAATGTTCTTTATTTGGTGAGACTGAGAGTTAATATATTATTTGATGGATATTGTAATTTGTGGACTTTAGTATTTGACTATTCATTTAGACTATGTGATGGTAATGACATTTATTTAGACTGTCTTATGGTATGTTTATCTCTCATATCTGTTTGTTAAGTCGATGTTGTGTACTTAAAATCTAACGTAAATAAATGTATTGAGCTAAATTATAAGAGCAGAACACAAAGAACCTGAGATGGGAGACAACACAGAAGAGAGACACCGACAACATCGATCTAGGGGAAAAGGAGGATGAAAAGCAGTTACAATACTACGCCTAATCTAGGAAAGCGCCTGGGAGATCTTACAGAGATGGGACAGAAATTAGGAGTTCGCTCACCGGCCAAAAAAAAAACGAAGGGGGCCGACTGAAGTAGAACAAAGGTAGAGGGGGGCCGATGGGGTCAACAAGGTAAAGGAGGTAAGAGGGTCGGCAATGGAGGTTAAGAAGGGGGCATCTAAAAGAGGAAGAGGCAAACTAACAAAAGAGAGGTGGAAGGGAGGAAGTGGATCTAACGGCAGGGGAGGTGACTATGGTGACTGGAAGGGAGGGGGAAGAAAGGAGGAGCTGGGGGAAGGAGGGGTGGCCAAACCTGGAGGGGGAGGGGGAAGAAAGGAGGAGCTGGGGGAAGGAGGGGTGGCCAAACCTGGAGGGGGAGGGGGAGAGCCCTCGGAGGACCACCCCCCACCTAAAGAAATTGATCAGAAAGTTGACTAGTTGTCCCACTATAAAAGAATTCTCGAATTGATTTCAAAGAGTGCTTGAGAACATTTTTTTTATTTTTCTGACTGTTGCATATGTAAAGAAAGGTTCAGTTACCACATGGTTTATAGAGCGGTTGATAGAATTATAATATTACTTTAAAACAATTGACTTCCAAGCTCTTCCGAGTTTTCTCTACTTGCCTTCTTCCTACTCTTCCAGCGCTGAAATTATGGCTGGAATTACGCTCTCGATTTCTGGGTCCACGTGCCATCCAAGGTGTCAAAGAGTGAGTTTTAATCAAAGAGAAGAGCTGCATACCCGTTCCCACCCTTATTAATAACCCATCTGCAGCACAAGCGAAAGAAGAAAGGTACGTATAGAACCAGCTGTATAGGGCAGTTGGTTCATCCATCTGCTTTGCAAAAGGGAGGTCTCAGGTTTGATTCTGGTTGGGTCTAAAAACTATCAGCCATGCAGTCCCCTGGTGTTGTTGGGATATTTATCTCTTGATTTGTGGGATTATTTTCCCATAAATCAGACGGACCTGGAACTGTCGCCTAGTTAGACGGATCCATCGACCGAATTCCGGTCACTTGTAAATAACTGTACATAATCGACCTCTGGGCCCCTTCAAAAAAAAAAAAAAAAAGAAGAAGAAGAAGAAAGGTACGTATCTGGACAGCATAACTTGGGAATAACTTGCGCATTTGACGTCATCACCATATTGGATAATCTTGAGTTGAGTGTTTTGATAAGATTAAGTAACTTATGGCAGCCATCCAATATATAGATAAGCTAGGTATCCCTTGAGATCACTATATATAATATATAGCTTGAGAGGACGCCTAGCTCGTTACATTATACGGGATATCACCACACACCAACAAGAGGGAAGGCCGCTGTTCGGTACCTGAGGTGCGACGGATACGTTCTCTGCCTTCAGTGGAGAGATTTGGATTCGAATCCTGCGAGAGTGTTCTCGCGGGTGTCTTTTCTCTTATCCACACTTAATCCGATAGAATATCGAGTTTCAAATCCGAAACTTGATTAAGAATCTTCCTCCTCGTTACCGCTAATCTACTCGTTCAAGAAAAAACAGCTAAAGTAACTAGGTGGAACTTACACGTCACTAATGAATGGGTCAATGGCACATGGACTTTTCTTTTAGCGGGGGTTCTTAGGTTTAACTGTCATGTTGATCAAATTGGAGGATAAATGCTTGAACCAGATGTATGCTTCGTCTAGTTATTTACCACCTTGTGTAGGGGTCATGGTTTATTAAGGATCCCTGTCCTGCAAAACTGCCCTGCGGTGCAAGAAATGAGAATCTCGCAAGTTGGGGAAACTTGAACTGTTTTACCAAAATTCCATGTAATCCATGGAAGTAGACCTATAGATATGCATATCTTGGTAACTTTCTTAGTTTTAAAAAAGAGAATAACTTGCTGCACTATTACAGGTTATACTACGTCGTCTCGCGGTGCAATCAAGTTAAAAAGAAGAAAAAATGAAATTCCCTTACCAAGTTAAAACAATTGTTTTTTACTGTTCATTTGGGGTCAGTTTGTAATTTTTCTTTTTTTTTTGTCTCGTCATATCTAAATGATGGGTCAATTAGGGGATTTCAATTTTTTTTATAAAAAAAAACTTGGCTGCACCGTCAGGCGGCCTAATAGCCCAATGCAGCAAGTTATTCTCTTTGATAAATTGGAAAAACATAACAAGTGAAGAGTTTAAATTCCTGACCACTCTCTTCAAAGCACAGAAAATATTAAAGCGCACAACGTTCTACCTTGCCTTGAAAGTGTAATACACGTTGCAATGTAATGAGGATATTGCAGTGGGTAGATAAAACAAATGTGTTTTTTGAATTTTTTTGGGTCAGATCGGACATGTCTTATTCGTCCGTACAATCGACTGATTTTTTATTATTTAATTTTTTTTAGTCGTCTGATCAAACATTATGTCGTATAGACGAGTATGACATGTAGGGTCCGACCTAAAAAAAAATTTAAAAAAATTATTATTTACCTACTACAATGCCCCATTAAAATTAGGGAGACATTGCAGCAAACATTACTGGCTTTGAGGGCCAATCATCTTCACTCATTCTCTATCCTTTTCCCTTCAGATAAAATAAAATTTTATTTTCTTCTAGTTTGATTGTAATGATTCTTGTGCTCTCTCTCACCCATTAATCCAACGTACAAGTTATCATGACATCTTTTATTTATATTAATGGTGTTTATGCAGCTCTGCTAGTGCTATGGTATGACGTCTTTAAGTGTAGATTCCATTCCATCTTTAAAACCCTCCCAAAAGATTACAACTTATTACACCAGTTTTAGCTTTCTTTGTTAACCACAAATTACAAATTATAATACGAGGTTTGATTTTCTCCTTTTGTCTTTAACTTACAAGCAATATTAGATATGTGATAATTTTGTTAGAAAATTTATAGTATGTCGATCTTATTTCAGATCTTTGTACACTACGGTCTTATACGAAGGCATTTAATTCAAATACAAATCTTAAATAGAATGATCAAATAGAATTTTCTGTAACATAAGTAGAAACTTGATTCTATTCTTATTTAACTTACTATAAAGTTTTGACTGATCTGGATATTTTGATTTCATATGAAATTTTGGAAAAACTATACAATATTTGTCAATTCATGATTGAACTAGACTTGCCAAAATAATTCTGCCTATCAAATTTAATTGAACATTTTGGCCCCCCAAAGCCAAAAGTTCTGACTACGCCCTTGGCTAGTGTTTTTAGTTTTTATTTTTTAAAAAAATGGTAACCCTCAACGAAACCTACATGTCATACAATCTAATCTCTGATCTGACAATTCAAAAAAAATCTAAAAACAAATTTTTTAGGTCATCCCAACGGAGATTGGATTGTATGGGTATGTAATTAAGACATACTGGGATCTACCAAAAAAAATATCTTTTAAATTAAAAGTTGTTAAATCTTCTCCACCATGTGAAAACTTTATGCAAGTAAGAAACTATTTAATTATGACATCTATAAGTCATAGATTAAAGAATAGTACATTTGACACTATCAAGACCATCCATTTTCTATCTCTGTTGTTCAAGAAATAAGTATCGGATGTATGTGATTTTCGATTTATGGATAGACTGTTAATAATAAAGAAGATTTATTGGTTTGAATCAAAATTAAATCCCAATTAGATTGTTTTCAGAGTAGGTAACACGGATCAAACTGACCTTCTAATTGTTGCCATTGGCGGCCCGCGATTTCACCTAGTGCAGAATCGCTCTGTCCAGGCCACTAGATCATAAGATTCAACGGTCCAGATTCAATCGTTCGCCTCTGGGCCCAAGCATACCCCCATAAATTAAGAAGCACCAACGACATTGCTTGTGTTTTTTTTTTTCCTTTTTAGATTTTCATTGGACAGCTGTTAATTAAAGGACTGCTGTTTCACCTTTTCTCTCTCCCCCTCTTTTCTCTCTCTCTATGCATATGAAGAATGAGTTTGCTGGATATTATATCTAGTAACAGTTCGAGTTATAAGTGAAAAAATGGGGCATGGGAAAAGTAATCCTATGTGGGCCGTCATCCTCTCTCTCGTCAGTTCTTGGTTTGGATGACAAATCTTGTGTCATTTTATATCAGTAATACTAGTTGCATTATATACAGTGTAGCAAAGATGATGTGGAATGCAACACACCATTTTCTTGTATTATTTATTTATTTTTTCACTTTTTTAATCTTTTTCAGTGGAGAGAAAGAAGACATGTAATTTTTCTGAAAATATTATTACTATCCTTTCTTCCTCACCTTCCTTTGAAAATGATGCGAACATTATTGTTGTCATTTCTCCCTAGCTTTCCTTTGAGAATGATACGGAATCCTTCGTACTTTAGTCCGGTCATTTTTCATTTGAAAATCAATTTGATTATTTCTAAGTACAAAATTATCACTTCCAAATATATTTTTATCACTTACTAAGTAACTTAATTTTACCATTCTCAAATGTAATTTTATCACTTCCTACATAATTCAATTATGTTTGGAGGTGATAAAATTGAGCTAAACAGGAAAGAAGTGATAAACTTGTGCTTAGAAATAATTAAAATATACTTAAAAGGAATAATTTTTTACTTGAAAATGATCAAATTGGTTTGAAAATGATAAATTAGAAAGTAGCGTACTTTCCAAACGGAGGTGAGAGAGAAAAAAGTTGTAAAAAAACTACATATTCTTTTTCTTTCCTACTTAATAAGGTCAGAAAAAAAATAGACAGACAATGTAAAGGGTTGAAGCGTTACATTTTACGTCATACTTGTAAAACCGAATGCACTGCAGTAAATACTATTCCTTTTATATTCTCTTCTTTACGCATTTTATAGTTGAATTACCCTTAAGCTGGCCTTGCGTTGATGCTAGATGGATTGTTACTTGGGGGAGTTGAGTTCCCCTCATCAGGGGAACTCGGGCTGTAGTGAACGGAGGTTCTACATGAGAGGTTTTTATGCAAAATGCAGTAAAACATTGTAAATAGCTGTAAAACGGTGTTTTTAGAATATTATAAATCATTTTATAGTACTTTTTCGTATGTTTGATGCATCGTAAATGACTGTATTTCACAATTGTTTGACACCTAAAATTTTTCTTTTAATTGATTTTGATTTATAGTTCAAAATCACTCTAAACCAAAATTGATGATTTTAAAATAAATTTTTTTATTTTTACTGCTTAAAACCGACAATTTTGAAAACGACATTTTAAGATAATTTACGGTACAGCAAACGAGCCTTTAAATTTTACATTCCTTTTTCCTCATTTGTTTACGTCCAGGTGCAATTGACTTGCACCACCATATACACTGCACAAGGTGCAGCACTCTTCAACAACATGGATCGCTGGCTAGTTCAGATCTCCGAAGGTGGAAAATGTTGTGGCCCATTCAGTTCTGAGCGGCCCAATTAATGGTTCTTTCGATATTAAGATGTTTCCAAACATTTCTTCTGTGCTAACTGAAATTTCGACGTTTCTTTTTAACTGCAGGACATAAAATGGAGCTGTCATCAAGAACGTCCTTCACCCGCTTTCCACCGTCAAAAGAAACAGTCCTTTCACCTAAATAAAGTTGTTTCTTTCTAGAGTAATACTTGCTGCAATGTCTTTCTGTGTTGCACGCATTGCAGTGGGTAAATCATTTTTTTTTCATTTTTTATTTTTTTTTCTAGGTCGGCTCCGAAGTGTCCTAACCGTATGTACAGTACAATGTCCTGACCGTCCGTACAGTGCAATGCCTAACAATACTTTTTCACTGTTCATTGGAACTCAATTTTTTATTTTTCAAATTTTTTTGAGTCGTTCGATCGAGCATTACACTGTACGGACGGATAGGACACTTCGGAGCCAACCTAGAAAAAAATAAAAAATAAAAAATTATTCTTACCCATTGCAGCAAGCATTACTCTTCTTTCTAATAACTTTTGTCATTGCTTGCTACGGCGAAGCCTTATTTGTCGTGGTGTCATTGTCCTTAATTTTCAGTTTGATTTGATGTTGTTTGTTTCAACATTTTGAATTCAGTGTTAAAGTATGACTTCTAAACAGATAGCATCTTATGCTGACTTCAAAATGTTGCCAAGGTTGCGTATTAGGATTTTACTTTACCCGGTAATACGCACACTTGAAATATCAATTTGTTTGTGCCAAGGATGAATTGCTTGTATTTGTGAACACTGTAGTGCTTAAGGCTAGAAATTAAATACTTGCTGCAAAATTCCACTACAATGCAGCTACAATCGCCGTCTTATCCTGAGCATCTCACAGGAGGAGCAGCGAAATTTAAAAATCCCTTGCTATGTGATTTCATTGTAGGTGTCGGAAATAGCCTAGCGTTCGATAGAGATAACTCTCAAGATTTCACCAAGGAGGAATTATTATGAAAAATGAAATGATAATCACCTTTATACTAAGTGTAGCGGTCAAAAATTGGGGGACATTGTATCCAATTTCTAGCTACCCAATATAATTTGTATTGAGGAGGAAGATGCATAAATGTAAGAACTTGCAAGAAGAAGAAGGCCATCAGAGGACTCCCTATCTAGCTAGAGAGAAGACCCTCTCATGCCTAAGCCAAATCTATGAGTCGAAGGAAAGTTGAGTGGCTAGGATTTCTTAGGTGCAAGAGTACGTACCTTCTTCTGAAGAAAGACCGGCACATTTATATCTGCTTCGGTGTGAGGCATTGGACAGTAGTTCCATAACGACTGGTAGATGGCCCACGATTTGGGCTACCTGATTATGAGAGATCGTGGGCCTCTAGGCTACGATGCACCATCCTCTCTCTCCGTCTGAGGCGGAGATCATAAGATTCTGCCTTGATATAGTAGTTGTTGTGCATTGATTGTAATTCTTACATGTTGGTGGGCATGGGAGGATTCAAATTGTCTCGAGAGCTCCTGCTATCTTGGGAAATCAGGGGTCTCGGACTTCAAGCCTTGGAAGCCATGGACTTGTCTAGTGGAGCAAGGGAGACGCTTGGATTTCTAAGAGTCTGGCCCTCTCAGGAGTCGGAGGAAACCTCTCAAAAGGCTGGCTCTTCTCTCAAGAGATGCTGCCCGACAAGCACTAACCCCCTTGGGGGTTAACCCTCTCGAGAACTTGGGCCCTCTTCTCGAAGCCTATGGTCCCAACTTGTCCGCCGGGAACTTGCAAACGCTCACGTGACCTTTGCACGTAATCATTCATGGACCGCAGGCCTCTGGGACTTTCTTTCTTTGAGCCTATTTGGGCTGAAACCAAATTGCCCCTCGTCACTGGCCCCTAACTCTCAATCTCGAGATTCGAGGGTGAGAGTGACATGAGCTGTACAGCCTCAGGGGATGTCCCGTCTGGGAGTTGGTAGGAGCAAGAGTTGAGGCATCGGTGTATGGTGAAAAAGTGCCCATTTATGGGAGGATGCAATTGTCATGCCACCATGCACTTCCATCTGTTGCATCGCTTACTTGGTGTACACGTGTCGCCATGCGAGTGCTTGTGTGGGATGGATTTAATAAAGGTGACGTTTCGAGCTATCATGGCGCAAACTGTCCCCTTGCTTCCCAATGGGATGACCCTTCGGTTCTGGTGGCGGGGGGATTTGGCGCCTTCTTGGATTTTGTAACCAATTGGGAAGGGGAGAGTTGTCTCTCCCCTATATAAATGCACTGTAGGAGACCTTTAAACTCCTTCCTGCGGTGAACTCTTTTGTTACTTCACCCCTCTCGCCGGAGTTGGAGGAGCTCACTCTCCTCGTTCTCACTGGGCGGTCTTCATCTCTGGTGAGTACACCCTGGTTTCTTTTGCTTCGTCATCTTCTTTTTCTTCTACCCAGGCCTCTAGCTCCCTCTCGTCTAAGGGTTGTTCCTAGATGCCGGGAGTGTCTGGTGTAGAGTCCCTCTAGCTTCACTTTCTGGGCCGGAAAGTCTTCTCCCTCTGCATTAGTTTCTTAGACGGTAGAGTCTTCCTCTTTGACGGGGAAATCTTCATCTTCTACGTCCATTTCTTGGACAGTGGAGTCCTTGTTGGTTTCCCCCCTCAAGACAAGAGGGCTTTAGACACTCTTTTCGTTCCTCCGCCTTCCTTTATGCTAGGAATGGCCTCCGAAGGGGCCTCTAGCTCGGTCGGAACATGTTTGGAAAAAGGCAATGGATGAGGAAATTTCTGTTAGTGAGAAAAGTCGCACATGAGAGCTAGTGGATCCTCCCAAAGGCAAGGAGATCATTGGATTAAAGAGGACAAACAAAATAAAGTATAATGAAAATGGCTAAAAGCATAAAGAAAGATTAATTGCAAAAGACTAGGAAGATAAAATCTATCGTTTGCACAAGGCATTATATGGCCTAAAGCAAGCTCCACGAGTATGGAACAACAAAATTGACAAATGTTTTTACTAACTTGGTTTTCAGAAGAGTCCACATGATCCATCTCTTTAGGTAAGAAGAAAGGTATACATGACTTCTTCATTGTCTGTCTCTATGTTGATGATTTGATTTATACCCGTAACAATCATGATATGATCAAAGGATTCATAAATATCATGATGAAAGAATATGAGATGACATATTTGGATCTTATGAAGTATTCTTGGTATTCAAGTAATGCAATCTCCTGGAGAGATCTTTATCTTTCAAGAAAAATATATAGAAGACATCTTGAAGAAATTCAATATGAGCAAATGCAAGGCAGTTGCTACTCTAATGGCTTTAAATGAGAAATTGACAAAGAAGTAGTAGATACATTAATTTATCGAAGCTTAGTTGGTTCTTTGATTTATCTCACAAACACAAGGTCCGATATAGTCTTTGCTATAAGTATTGTCTCTAGGTTTATGAGTGAACCTAGTAAATTTCATTTCACTACTGCAAAAAGGATTCTAAAGTATATCCAAGGTACAAAGAACTTTAGTATCCAGTACACTTCAAAAGAAGATAATTGACTTGTCAACTACACTGATAGTGATTGGGGTGGATGCATTGATGATCGCAAGAACACTTCTGGATATGTAATCTTTCTCAGGTCAAAGGTTATATCATGGTCAACAAGGAAATAGAAGACTGTTGCATTATCGTCTATAGAAGCCAATTATATATATGCTACTAGTGCGGCATGCGAAGCAGTTTGGTTAAGAAAGATTTTATCAGACTTGCTACAAGAGCAAAAAGGAGCAACAATCATCTATTACGACAACATGTCTACAATTACTTTCACATAAAATCCAATTTGTCATAGTCATACAAAGCACATAGAAATGTGGCATCACTTCATCAGAGACTTGATCGAGATTGAAGAAATCAAATTGGAATTCGTCAAAACTGAAGATCAAGTGGCAGATATCTCCACAAAGGCAGTCAGTTTAAAAAAGTTCGTACACTTCAAAGATGAAATGAAAATTACAAATTAAGGAGGGATGTTAGAAGTTAATTTGTAATTTTGCGCAAGGCCCATGTATCTTGGGCCCACTCTCTTGTTTTCGTATGAGTCTCCTTAGATAGGCCCATATTCTAGAAAGGGCCACAGAAAGTCTAGAGATGGTTCTCTAGAGTCATCCACAAGCTCTAAGCTTGTGTGGAGATAAATACCGTAAGAAGAATTTAGAGAGGTGTATCCCCCTCCACAAAATATCTTGTAATTAGAATGTTCCTAGCCTTGTAACTAGAAGGTCCCACCAAGGGGTGAGGTAAAGTGAAACAAGTGAGTCTTAGAGCTTGTGTAGGAATTCCAAGAGTCCTTGTTGTAACCTTCCTTCTTTTCTCATGCAATACAATTTTCCTTTGTTCAAGAACTTGTTCCGCCAACTTCTCAGTGTTGGTCCTTATATAAGAGCCCACTACCTTTCCTTTCCCAACATTCTTGCTGAAGGAGGATGCCCGGTGCAAATGGCCATGGCGATCAGCACATCGAACGGAGTTCCAGGGGAACAAAGGAGACGAGTAGATCTAGACGGGGCATGTCATGGCAGAGGAGGGTGCTGTAGAGGTGGTAGCTAGGTGAGTGTGATGGTGGTTTACTAGGCTGATGCCGTTTTTGTGAAAAAAATTATTCTCAGAGGTGTGGGGTGGGTGTGATGGTGGTTTTCTGTCTGATGCTTGTTTTATGGAGATTTTTTGAGATTTTTATTCCTCTCTCTCTCTCTCTCTCTCTCTCTCTCTCTCTCTCTCTCTCTCTCTCTCTCTCCCCCATGGTATCAAGCACGGGCCCCCTCACTGTTTCTACATAAATTATATTCAGATATTAAATAAGTTAGTTTAACAAACATGCAATCTTAATGTATCTCTTAGTTATTTTAAGTACTTTTTGTAACATGATAAGGTTTGGAATGTGAATAATAGATTTCAGACAGTAGATTTAAGTGTTGTCAAACAAAGTCATATGTGTAGGCCTCTTTAGAGAGTTCAGAACGAAAAAAACTGTTTTTGACATCATCTGATAGAGAGGCCGTTATTGAGCAGTGTAAAAATGGCAGTTAAGCTACCTATAGAGGTTCATCTTGGCAATAATAGTAAAAGCTTCCTCGTAATCAATGCCATACTTCTGGCTGAAGCTACGGGCATCAAGACGAGTTTTGTAATGCTCCATGATCCCATCGGAGAAACTCTTGCGTCTATACGAATTGATAGGAGAGACCAGCTACAGCTAGCAAGTGTGGGTGCGATGAAGAGCTAGCTAGGTTGTAGTCCCTTGGCCGTTGATTGCTGCCATATTTCTGGAGAGTGAACTACCTAGCTTAGAGAACTTTGGCTGTAAGTAGTCACTAGCTAGCTGCAAGAAAATATCAAAACTGGCCGGAGACCAACACTCGCATGGTAGATTTCAGCAAGGAGCAGAGATACAAGTGGGAATGATTG
Organism: Zantedeschia hybrid cultivar; assembly: GCA_030544215.1. Lineage (NCBI taxonomy): Eukaryota > Viridiplantae > Streptophyta > Magnoliopsida > Alismatales > Araceae > Zantedeschia > Zantedeschia hybrid cultivar. The sequence goes on from JARZZO010000005.1 coordinate 18,624,517, forward strand.
GGGAGGCAGTAGTACCGGAAGAATCACCTATGGACAAGTCAAATCTATAGAAGATGTGCACATTAAAATTGGGCAGGTTCTTTAAAGACAAGTCTTTTAATGAACATGAACGGAATCAATAACTTAAACGGCTTACAGAATAATGCAAAGTTGTCATGCATGATATTTGCATTTCTATCAAGATTAACGTGTTAACGATTCAGATTTGCGTATATAACGATCAACACACTCATTTTAAGGAAAAAAAATCATGTAATTTCTGCATTTTTTTATCATTTGCATAATCCTGCTGAGTTATATATGCAAGCTGATCTACCACTAATCCAACTTTCCCCTCTGTTGAACGTAATCGAGTCCCAACGCGTTAGCTACCTTGTCCCACTAGAGCTCGGCTCAGCAACCCATCCTGACCCAGAAACTTGGCCCACTTAACCTAAGAGTGTCGATGCCCAATGACCCATCGTTTCTAGCTCAACACTAGGCCAACCTAGACAACCTGCCACACAAAGCAAATTAGGAAACTAACCTGACAGGAATTTGCCTGAGGATAATACTTGCAAACTAAGAACATGAGTAACAGTTGCTGCATTAACCCCAGCACTATAACACTGAAGGTCACTGCATTCTTATTAGGCTCGACCTTTAAAAGTATTTTTTATTTTCGAAAGCTCAATCCAACTCACTCCACCTTTACTACTCTGTTACTATTGACATCTTCCACTTCCAGTTTATGTTTTTTTGAATTTTCACGATCCTTTTTCATCTTTTCTTTGTTTTCAAACTTTCCCGTGTATTATTCCGGTCAGCAGCGAGCTTCCTCTCTTCCAGCTTGCTCGCGCATTGCCAAGTCATGCCAGGCACCAGATCGAAACCATGCTTGGCCATCACGCCATGCACCGCTGTACATGAAGAACTAGGGACAAGAAGCAGAGGGAGGGGGGGCGTGTGCCCCTCCCTTAAAGAAACCCTATCTTATCTAGTGGCATGGGGCCGTGCATGGCTTGCGCCACACGTGCCACTGTGGAGCCAGTTGTACAGCCGCCTCTAAGTTTGGTCATTGATCTCGGGGAATTCCACTCCATATCGGCGCATGCTCCCACACAAAGCACATCTCAGCTCCCATCGTTCTTGTTTTCCTGACGAATACTAGGGTGCTATATATATGTGACTTCGTCATTAATTGGTGTAGAACACACTGTCTTGTGATTGTGGCAGCTTAATGATCACACCGAGTTATAATCATAATGCAAAATAGTCGACTGGAAACCTAGGGAAATTAAGTTATATTATAAGAACATGTAGAATTGGACTCGAGCAAAATTGCACCAAATTGTCCAAGGCAACCCAAGTTCTGATGGGCATATGCATGCCCGTCCGTCCCCATCAGTGCCAGCTGCCCGCCCCGCCGCAGCAGCCGCGCTTGGCCAAATAAAAAGTCATCCGACTCCCCGATCCCAACATATATATATATATATATATATATATATATATATATATATATATATATATATATAAACTTAAGGGATTATAGCGCTCTTTAATTTCATAAAAAAAAGTCCACTGATCATTTGAAGAGCAGTAAGTGCATAATCTATGAAACTGAACTTTGTAGTTATTATCTTCAACTGAAAAATATGTCTGGTGAAATAGTTTTGATCGAGCTACATATAAATGCCTTTTTATGTAGCGGAGCAACGAATCACTCCACCAAGAAAAAATATATAAATATCTTGCCAACTTACCTGTCATCCGATATATTGAAAAATATTATAACCTATGGTAAAATAGTGACTTGATGTAAATTACATTATTTTTCATTCATTTGGAGTGTCGCAAACTGTTGCATTTCAAAATGGGTTGACTCATGTACGTATTTCTTTTTTTCATTGATGTAAACCATTGTAAGCCAAAATTGGAGGTTTTATAACTAATGACAATTTATAATCAGATAATTTATTTCTGTGAATTTTAAAATTAGTGATTTTAAAATTAATCTTTTGTGATATTTTATAACACACCAAATCCATAATCTCTTATTTATCCCCTCAACAGGACAAAACTGTCCTCACATAGAAACCACTCAACTAGAGATCTAATAATAAAGCACAGTAAGGGCCCAGTGACGAAGCAAGTGGGAAATGGGTTCTAACTCCTAACTCACCTCGAGGCGTAGCCCTTTTCAAAAAAAGAAAAGAAAAAAAAATCTCGAGCCAATAGTATCACAAAGGTTCCTTTTTCTTCACCAGCTGGTCTTTGACCGGAACGGTAACGGAAGAATCCCACTGTTACTGTCCACGTGGTAATCGGATCTCATCGGACGGCTGGGGTTGCACCGTCTACGCCTGATCGATCGGGTGGCGTTAAACGAACCCAGAGTGGGTATGCCGGGTTTTCAACGGCGGGAGGTGGAGTGGGTCGGCTGGCCGGACTTCCGACCGTTATGTCGTCAGCCGACGTCAGCGTACGAAGGTTCCGTCCAGTTGGCAACTTATCAAGTCAACAGGAGAGAAGGGGTTTTGGCAACTTGCTGCGAAGCTTCTCTTGCTCGCCACGGCGGGGCCGCCGGCCGCTCCGCTCCCGCTTCTCCAGCCCACGCTTCTTCCATCCACCTTCGCGCGCGTTCTATATTTCTTAATTCTGTGTTATTATATTATAATATATAAAAGAAAATTCACGGGGCCAAAAAAGTAATTTACTTTTCTGTCTTGGGTTTTAGTTGCTTCGCGGTAGAGCTGTCAATGGGCCCGGCTGGCCTGCGGGCTCACGGGCTGAGTCAAGGACGGACTTAGATTTAGGCCCAGTTTGAGCCCACGGGCCAACTCGGGTCAGCCCGTGGGTCGACTCGGGTCAACTCGGGCCAGGGGCTGAGTCAACTCAGGAGGACACTCCTTTCTGCTTCTTCCAACGAGTCCAACTTCCTGTCGATGAGTCGATCTGTCGTCGGCCGCTCTCTAGTCATCGGGCCGGTGAACCCAGTGGTCGCGCCTGTAGGGCGAAGCCCCGGAGAGAGGCGGCTCTCCGGAAAGGCACCGTCATCATCGTCCTCGCCATCTCCCTAACCCACCCCGTCGACCACTCCCGCCTCCACGAGCAAACCGCCATTTGTTGTTGCTTCTCCTGGTTCAGGGCGCTTCCCCCGACAAGGCCGGGGCTCAGGCACGTCTTGACGGCAGCAAGGGGTCTCAACGCCGAAGGGGAGAAGCATCTCGGAGGCAACTAAGATGACTACTGTAACCTGCGAGGTCACCAAGACTTTGGCGTCAAGACTCCCCGTCTCCGACAATGCTTCCGCTGGCAACAAGGCGTCGTCGGAGAACACCTCCACCACATCAACACCCACCGTCATCAACGATCCCCGCATCAAGAACACGCTCGCCATCATCCTGTCGGCTACTGTGGGGGTACCACTGTTGTCGCGCTTCGGCTGCACAACTCGGTGTACAACTGGGCTTCGGGGTCCTCTGTGCTACAAGAGCTGCTGGATTTGCTCATGAAGGCCGGGGATGGCAATGGCGGCGGCGGTTGCTGGGGGAAGACGGATTTGCTCATGGAGGCCTGGCTCGGCTTCGGCGCCGTCATCGGCTCTGACATCTTTGTCCTCACCGACCTGGAGGCCAGCGTTGACGCCGGCTTTGGCGTCGTCCTCGCCTACGCAGCTGCCTGCCTCTCCGCCCTCTTCTCCGTCTTTTGCTGCGCCGATGAGAGAAACGGAGGTGGCGGGATGGGTTGGGCCCCACGGGCCTTAAAGAGAGGCAGCGGGCCGGACCGGACCGGGCCGGGCCGGGCCAAGCCAAGGTGCGGGCCAGGCTGGGTTACCATCGGGCCGGGCCGGGCTGGCCCATTGACACCCCTACTTCGCGGGCCTAAATTTAAGGATCTTAATTTTATTGGTTACGCGTGCTGCTGATGCGCACGTAGCGCCTTCTCAGCTGCGACGGGCAGCCGTAGCCGGGAACGCGCGCGGATGGGGCGGGGCAGGAGGACGGTCGCGTAGCCAAGACGATTCAAGGTTCCTCGTGTTGGGAATCCAAGCTTACGTTTATGAAGAAGACTACGGAGGAGGTGGTAGGTAGTGTAGTTTCCTTAATGCGTATAGCTTCACTAGTACTGAAGGTATTGTACATGGAGGCATGACAACGAGACAGATAAAAATTTGAGCAAGGGTTTCCGTTTGAGGTCGGGTTTTTGACGGTCAAAAGTAAGTAAGATGTTGATGACTTTGGTGGTGATGGCGACCTACAAATGGACACACTTTCTTATGTTTTCATCATTGGCAGGGGATTTGAGCAGTAGAACAGGGAGACGCAAATCCCAACTTGAGAGATTATGATGCTGCAAATGCCCGTCACAGTCACTACATGTGAATGTAACTGAGCGGGGTCCGGGTTATTTCGGATTCCTTTAATTTTTACACTAGCTCTCCCACCGCAATCACAATCCCAACTTAATTTGCTCAATGGGCTGGTTAATTTGTTATCAGGCAACAGGAAGCTGTCCATTTGCTCTCAGCTGGAAGGTGGGTATGCAGCTTGTTGATCACCTTCGCTGGCCAAGGATTCATGGAGTGAAGATGGTTAGAAGGCTCCTGGCTAGCATCAAAGAGCTAGGACCTCTTCCATGGATTGCCGGGAAATGTAGTAGGTTAAATATTTTAACTTTGAGAAAGACTTGCTGCACTGTCAGACTTGTTACACTAAAACTTTTGGCCATTGGACGTGCTGATTCCAAGTGTTTAAAAAAAAAGGGAAAAGAAAAGAATAAAGAACACAGAAACTAACACAAAGAACAGGTCCTTCAGTATTGAGAGATTGTTTAGACGTGCATCGCAAATTAATATAATACGCTGCTAGTTTGAACCCATACAGTCAACAAGGGAACAGCAAATAAATTAAGGTGAGAAATGTATTGATTTGAGATAAAACTGCCTCGTTTTCTAAGGAGCCGGCAGGTGCAATCACGCCTTTAAGTGGCAACTTGAGCAACGCGAAGACCATGGCTTTGCTCGTTACAACTTCTTCAAAAAGGGACGGTAGTCTTAAATTTAATCCTTTCAAAATATGTTCAGCAGAGTTCTGAAAAAGGGACGGTAGTCTTAAATTTAATCCTTTCAAAATATACTTTTGACACTAACAAATGAAATTACACCATAGATACAAACGTCTTCAAAGTCGGTCGTTTCTGGCGTTTCCCAACGGAGGGAACCGTGGGGTACGTCTGTCCATTTCTGTGTGGATTTGTGTGCTAAGAGGAGGTGGTAACTGGTAATTATAAAACGCTTTAAAAGTTTGGACATGTACTAGTGTTGTGGAGGGCTGCTTTTAGCGGGGTAAGGTTCAGCTGATGCTTCAATACATGATTCTAGCTTTTTTTTTTAGGTTCAGCTGAACATATATGATTCAGTGAATCATTCTAGCTGGTTTTATTGCACAAATCTCCTTAACGTTAAAGATGGTGAATTATTACATCCATGTACGGGAATCATGGTGCAAGTATGGGTCCCCAAACTTGGAAAGGCATGCACCTTTCAAGGAGCCTTTTGTGAAAGTGTAGCAAAAGAGACCCAAAAATAAGTCACTGAACTTGATATAACAATACGGTGTAATGTGAACAGCGGAAATTAATAATAGACCAGGCTCCCCCAGGAGGCTTCTTTCGGAAGTACCTTGCACCAGAAGGATCGTAGGACTCAGTGTGAAGCCTCCATTTAAGAAGGGTGTCTGGCATCTATAGTCTTCTTTCTAAACCCCTCCCCGAGATCACACCGAGCTTGTTTTTTCTCCTCATATGGTCTCTCTCTCTCTCTCTCTCTCTCTCTCTCTCTCTCTCTCTCTGAGTTTTTTGCAGATTGCGTCTGTGTTCTCCTTCTCTTGTTCTTGGGTCTCCCACCTTGTCAGATGTTTTGGTACCACGAATTGGAATATTGATTGGTTTCCTTTTAGGTAGTCGAACTTCTGTTGCTGGAGAGAGGATATATACTAGGATATTTATGGGTGCAACGAAGGAGGAGGTCGCAGTGCTGGCCATGGGGGATAGCTTCACAGACCTGCCCCCCGGATTCAGGTTCCACCCCACAGATGAAGAGATCATAACTTACTATCTCTACGAAAAGGTGAAGAACAAGAACTTTAGTGCAAGAGCCATGGGGGAAGTAGATCTGAACAGATGTGAGCCATGGGATCTTCCAAGTAAGTTTGCATGCAGCATAATTCAAATGCTCTATTATTGCATGCTCTTGTTCTTCTTCTTGTTCACCTTTCCCCCAATTATTGTCCTAGATTCTATGCATGGTACTTCGTAATTTGCAGGCAAGGCGAAGATGGGAGAGAAGGAGTGGTATTTCTTCTGCCAGCGGGACAGGAAGTACCCAACAGGTATGAGGACGAATAGGGCCACGGAAACTGGATACTGGAAGGCCACGGGAAAGGACAAGGAGATCTACAAGGGAAGGAACTACCTTGTTGGTATGAAAAAGACCCTTGTGTTCTACATGGGGAGAGCTCCCAAAGGCGAGAAAACCAACTGGGTGATGCACGAATACAGGCTCGAGGGCAAATCCCTGCACTATAATCCCCCGAGGTCTTCAAAGGTACTTACTGCATCCTCTCCTCTAAGAAATAAAATCATAAGTACCTTTTTCACTTTAATTTCCTTCTCTTGCCCCTTAATCAAGGACTGTGTGGTGAATTCATACATCATTTGTGCTGTCGCATGCAGGATGATTGGGTTGTATGCCGGGTGTTCCATAAGAACACGGATCCAAAGAAGGGTTCTTTGCCTGAGTTAGGAAGAATCGATTCTTTTGGAATAACCGCATCTTTCGTGGACGAGTGCTTGGAATCTCCTCCATTACCATCTCTCCTGGAGTCTCCATACGGCAATTCCAGCAGGCCAGGTTCATGCTTTATTGACGATGGAAGTGGCGGGGACATCAAAGCTACTTCTGCAGTAGCTATGCAAATTAATCCATCCCATTTGCCCTCCTTCTCCACAGATAACCCTCAAGCCCACCAAAAGTACTTCATTTCCAACAACACCTACTGGAGCAACAACCCTCAACTTGACCTTAGCAACACAGCTGAAGAATCCATGTTTCACCCGCAAGCTCCAATCATGCCACCTTACCATCCACTTCCAACATCTGCAACTAACGCTTTTTTCAACTTGCACCAGGAGAGGAATCTCAATCCGCCTTCTTTATACCAAACATCACCCAACTTGAGGAGTCTTCCCAAGGTAGAACAGTACTCTAACCAGTCGTTGGTCAGCGCTTCGCAGGATACGACTCTGAGCACCGATAGGAACACAGAGATCTCATCTGTGGTATCGAAGCACGACATCAATTGCTCATCTTGTTCAGCTGGGCCGGCGGCAGATTTGGCAGATCTCTGGGAGTATTGAGGGTATCTGAAGATTATTGGTTTCAATTCTTAGGATACGGTTTCTTTGCAAGGCCTCTCATAGAGGGTGCCTTGTCATTCAGATCATGAATATTCTTACTGTATATAAGCATGAGATGGTAACATATAGGTTAAAGTATTTTCATTTTTTTATATATAGAGTAGATTTAAGAACAAGGTGTTGTGAAATTGTGAACGTCATGTAAATTACCTTTTCTTTAATTTTATTGTTGAATCTAGCTAGCTCATCCACATCTTATTTGCTGGATGTTTTGCTTCCTCATCTTCTATTTTTTAAGTTTTTGAGGTCTCACAGCTAGTTCAATTCCATGTAATTAATAATATTCTGAAGTGGCCGCTTAATTTGGTTTCCTATTAGACATATGATTCTCGACTGGCTTATATATAACTCTCACTGTTCTAGATTAGTCTTGCTGTCATTTCTACATGTTCCAAGAGGATATGTTAATTCTTGTTAGCTTAATTATATCTTTAGTTTCATTCAGATCATTCTCTCATTCCTGACAGACAGCAGTGCATCTACTCATTCTTTTTTAGTGGATCCGCTTCAATAGCAGCTCTCTTTATTGCACTCGTTACTAGTTCATGGGTCTCATGTGACATCCTTTGTCCTCCCTAAATCCCAATAATAGTTCTACATTTCTTGTACTATCATCCAATCTAAATGTCTTCTCCGGGCCACCTCTTTAATCCATAACCAGAGTGGATCTCTACATGCCCCCCTACTACCAATTCATGTACCTAACATGTTCCCATAATGCAGTGTTTGATCCCTTGAGGAAACACCTTGCAGAAGCTAAGATCTTTCGGTGCACATGGCCTGTGCTTGAAAGAAGACCTTCCCCACACCTTGAGAGCTCAAGTTTATCTTCTGTATTTAGCCATTTTAGGTCATGGAATTTGTTGGTGTGTTCTTATCAGTTATCACCACCCCTTTCCCACGGCGAAGGAAAAGGGAAAGCTACATGACAGCAACATGTATATACAAAAAGATGACACCTTTAGTGCAACGAGGGGAGGAGTTGGTTAAAGGTGACAGGAGGATAATGCAAAGTGGGGGTGGATGTTGCAGGAGAAGGAAAGGAAGAGAAGGAGGGTGAGGGGGGTGATCCATGTGATTCGCTTCGCATGTGGGATTCCACACGCTTTGCTTTCACTATTCAAAGTTGGGGGGTGGGGAGAACTCCGGATACTCGGAACTTTGCTGCAAGGAGAAGGGGCGGACTTTCCGCCACCCCCCTCTCTTCATGTCATGTAGTAAAAGCTGGGGAAGAGAATAACATGCTCTCTCACGTGCCATCTACCGTCGTACACTGGTGGACACGTGCGAGTGCGACGTTACCCCCAAGGCGTGGTGGGTTGGATCTCCAGGAAGGGATCGATCTCCTGTATCTCTTTGGTCGTGTTCCCCTCCACGACAAAGGATGTACGAATTGCTAGCTGCCGCTATCCGTGGGGATATATTAATGGGTTATATATATATATATATATATATATCTAAAATACTGTAATTGCATGTATATCCTCAATTCTCACATATTATCATCACTACCTTTGCAATCTTCAAAATGTTTTATTTATGCCTCTCCCCCCAAACTTAGGTTAATTTCAATGAATTATGTCAAAAATATTACATAAATCATGACATTGTTGAAGGTATCGGGAGTACAACATATAAGATCTTAGTATATTGAGAGGTATATATGCAAAATATTAGTGAATTTAAAAGTATTTATGTCAAATCATTAGATTGAGAGATATAAATGCAATATTTTGAAAATTGCAAGAGTATTGACTATTATGTGAGAATTGGAGATGTACATGCACATATGTTGTTTTTTTAGGGGTATATATATAAAAAAATCCTATATTAATTTGATGGGGTACGTAATTTTAAAGAATGCTAGCTAGTGAAGAAGTAAAAATTACTTACAGAGCATTATCACCCAGTAATTCTTTAGTTTATCTCCAAATACTTGGGAAAAGTTATGTAAGCAAAACCACAAGGTTAAGTGCAATTTTTTTTTTTTTTAATAATGTTGGCACATAGCAAGTATATAATTACGATTCCTTACACTCCAGAAATTAAAAACCAAGCGCAGCATAGGACCTAATTGCAAGTAGTTCCGAGATATTTGAGAGCTTGAACAGTGGCATTTATTCCTTTTTTTTTTACTGGTCCCCATGTCTATTAGTGAGTGCGTACATATTACGTACGTACAAAAGGGACTTGTATATAAATTTGTCCAAAATAAACGGGTAGAAAAGGAAGGGTGGTGCACAGCGATGAAAGAAAGGACAGAAACAGGTGGCCGAAAACAAAGAGGGGCGAAGATGTGGACGCCGCTGCCCGGCCCCCGCCCAAAAACGCGCTTGCCGTTTTGTTCTAGGCATCCTGGCGGTGGGGCTTTCCTCCTGCCCTGCCGGCTAATGAGCTAGCGATGCAAATGGTAACTCATATCCGATTATTCGAGTGGACTATTAATCCCTAGGTCAGTTAACGGTTGGTCATTTTATATCGATATACAAGGAGGATAAGATTACGGATATAATTTTTCTGACCGAATATATGCGATATATTAAGAATCTGTTTATTCTACTGATTATTAACTTATATAGGACAGCTAACGGATAATCTTTTTAACTGAATAGCTTGCTAGATATGATCACATATCTACTTTAAATCTGTATTGAATTTAACCCGTTTGCATCCAACCTAGAATCGCTCAACTATAAATTTCTTATTTGAGAAATAATTACATTTTTGCTAAAGGACCTTTGGAGTAATACTTGCTGCAATATCTTGCGTGTTGCACACGGGGCATTGTAGTGGGTAGAATTTTTTTTTTTTTCTTTTTAAATTTTTTTTCATGTGGACCCGAGAAATAGGCTAATATATATTGGGTCCGGACCCGTTTTGCAGCCCTAGCCTACACTGCGGCAGCCAGTATATAGCTCCCTGGTGAAATACTTGCAAGAACCTTATAGCCCTTGACATCAGGCAAAAGAATCAATTAGCAAAGTTTGTCAGATCTTTAAATTGATCTATAAATGGCTCCAATGGACCCAGATTATCCTAAGGTAAGACTTACAATATTTGTAACGGTGGGGTAAGAATGATTATGATAATGACGATGACAATGAGAAAGACATCAAATGGAAAGAGATCCCTTTCGATTTTGCATATCAAATATTGGTTCATATATTTCCTGATTTTGATTTAATCACTCAAAGTAAATTAATCTTTCCATCAAATTATAGCTGTATGGCATGTGCTTCTTCTTTGCATAACTTTAAATCAATATACAGTACTCACTTAAAGATATCAGCCCTCTCTAGTCAATTTATTAAGCTTTTCCTCATTTCCTGTGATTTCTATCCTGTTAGAACTACATTTAATTCCATCATTGTATCTTCCGTTGAACCACACTTGCTATAAGATTTAATTGCTAAAAAACTAAATCTTTTACCCAAAACTTCAACAAAATCATTCTCAAATATGAGATGCTTAGGTATATATAGAAATATTCAAAAGTTTAGTTAAACTTTAAAAATATTATTGCACATTATAAATTTTTGGTAAAAGAATTGACAATTTATATGACATATTTGTCCACCCGTCCCTTCAAAAAGTTCCCACTCCCCCCACTATTTGAGAGAATCTCCGGCATAACTGAACTCCTCTAAGTGGATTTATAAAAACACACGTACGTTGTTTGAGGAGGTTTTGAGATTATTGAGTGAAATTATTTAATTTTCACCCATTCAAACTAAGGTTAAGGCAATAAACATAAATGCATTTATAAGTTTGACATCCAATTGAAAACAAAGGAAACGCTTCCATCCCATGGCACAGCTTAATTGGCGCAGACTCTACCACCCATTTGACATCAAATTGGTCTGCGTTTTGAATGTATTGTATAAACGGGATGTGGAACCGAAAGGTTGAAAACTGGTTAGTTAACTCCAAAGCCAGGTGCCACCCATATCAAAAGGACAGCTTTTCTGCTTCCTCTTTCTGTAATAGCGGCTCTTTTTCTCTAATTTTCAAATTAAAAATGGGCACTAACAAAAGATTTAAAAAAGAAAAGAATAGCGCCGGTACAGGGTTGTGCAGGCGAAGACTTGGCTGCCCTGCGGTCCATCAATGGGCCGGAGGGCCTAGGCAAACGGAGAAGGGGCTGGCAACCTGTGGCAGATCCCTCTTAACATCTGGCTAAAGAGAAATACTTGCTGCACTGAGGCTGTCGATCGAATGACTGTATCGAAAACATTTTATTTTTTATTTTTTACTAAAAAAATAAAATCATACTTCAGTATTAGGGATGTCAATTGGGTAAGCCAGTTCGTAGCCCAATCCAACTCAACCCATACTAAATGAAATTGGGCTGGCTGAAGTTATATAAATTGGTTGGACTAAATTTAAGTTGACATTAATTAAATCTGGCTAACTTGGGCTGAAAACGGGCTAGTTCAATTTAATTTATTGACTTTTATAATAATTCATATAAAAAGTAAAATACTTCTAACAACCATTTATAAACAGAACCATCCCAACTTAACCTAATCCACTCATTAGTGAATTTGGGCTGAATTTGGATTAGACTAAAATTGGGTCGGACTATTTTGAATTTGAATTAAACACAAATTATCAACCCGCCAAATTTAAATCTCTACTCGGTATGATACGACAGTATAAATTATAGAAGGCATGATGATGTGCTGTGGAACTTGTTTATATATACATTACACGTGGCCGGAGGGCTACACGCTTTTGGATGACGAGGTGGTAGGCCCAACATTTCCTCTGGCCCATTGGTGACGCTTCAGGGCTGATATGGGAAGAGGTGGAAGAGAGTTGGAAGGAAGAAACAAATATGTGAGTACCCATCATGAGTAGGGCCGGCCTCTAGCAGTTCCTTTCCTTCAAATCATGAATGTCGTAGCTAGATACTGGGACGATGTGGACAGAAATTGGACCAAAGAAATGAACACACATGTATACATGTATACTATTGCTTGTGATATTGTTCATGGCTAGAAGGAAGTTCTTATCTGCTTCAAAGATGCGAACCACACTGCATTCCTTGTCGTTATTATTTGTATGACGTTGTATTGTGTTTGGCCTCATCCGGAGAAGAATGATCTCCCTCAAATGTTGCCTTCCCACCTAAATACACATGGGCCCCTACTTCACGTACCAGTATATGCATACTGGGCATAAGGAATCCCATCCAAACATGATATATGTGGCCTCCCTTGCAATCCAAACTTGATAACATCTATACATAATCTCGAACTAATTAATACATTAATACTCCTTTCTTTTAAATATATAGAAGGTCCAATATTTAACAATTGTCCGGTGAAATGCTTCACTGTTGAGCGAAACTCGTCACTGTTGGCATCCCAAGTCATCTAGTCACGCTTAGTTAACATGGCAACGCAAGAATAATTAAGGAACATTCTTATTTATTTGCTTTCGCTTCATTTGCCGTGCATCTTCGCGTTTATAAGTACTCTACAAGAAAACATTTGCTGGAACACGGTTGGCAAAACATATGCTATGCTTGAAACATGGAGCGCCACAATTTCCCGTGGACTCAAATTATGAGCACACGGAAACAACGGTTTAATTAGTGTTATTTTGTTATCTGTATATGGTGCAGGTCACAGAGAAGTTCAATGCTCTAGTATGCACATCATCATTCGACTTACGCCTCAAGGCTAATAAACTATCCCAGGACAGCAGCAACTGGTTTCAGATCATTCGGGCCAGTTCACTCAACTGTAGCCTGATTCAATAAATTAATGATGTATCACTTCTTGAGCTCCTGCCATAAGCCACGGGATTCAATATATAAAAAATGGAGAACCCTCTCCTCAGGGAAATGTGGGAGAGGGTCTGAGAAGAACTACCTCCACTTCCCATATCTTTCTTGTTCACAGCTATAGGCAACTTCCAGAGAGATTCCTTGTGCTAACAGCCGCATCTTTGGCCGGCGTACGTATATTATATGAAAAGTGAGTGCCACAGTCGAGAGGTTTTTTTTCACTTAACTTTTTCCGTAAAAAATGAAAAGAGTAAAGTAAAAAAAGTCATCGCACAATGCACACAAGATGGAAGTACTGCTCTGCAGAAAAATGCATCTTACAAATCACAAAATTCAAGTGTTGAGTTTGAAGAAGCCCAAGATCATAAACACTAGTTATAACTGAAATTAATCGATGTAAGACTATTATACAGCCGCTCCAACACTTCCTCTCACGGTCAAGATGGGCTGTGAAAATTAGATAACAAGAGGTGGCACAAATTATAAGATAAAGTTGGATCAAGCCCCTTACTCTAATACAATCTTACAAACTACAAAACTAGGTGTTGAATTTGAAGGGGCCCAAGATCATAAACACTAGTCACAACTAAAATTAACCGATGTAAGATTATTATATAGTCACTCCAACAATGCGCAATTACGTTTGTGACTCTGAAGGAAATTATGGAACTCCAAGATGGCAATCACAAACCCCGGAGTGGATAACATAATTTGTTCGAGTATTTAATAGATAGGTAACCTACGAGGAGGTCAAAATGTCCGGTTCCATGGATACACACACATTAGCTCAGGGTGGACTATGTGAATATGAGACGACAGCTGGATGGACGAACATGCATGTTCTCATGACACTTCATGTCCACCCAACGTACGGACGTGAGAAAGCTACCATCGTCTCAGGGCCTGCCAGGGCCATTTTCTTGCTTCTCCCCATCGCTGCCAACTTTTGTCTAAGGTGACTGACCAGGGAGACCCAGCTTTGTGGACTTACTAATTTCCCCTGATCAGTGCGTCATCCCCGAATGAAAAGATCCTCATATTTTTCTAGGACAAGAACACACAAGGGCACCTTCTGGATCTTTAAAAAGAATATGTTAATAACACCTCCTTTCCTATTATTTCCACCCACCATTAGTCTTCAAAGTCGGCAAAAGTATGAGACTTGGCAATCATGGAAGGAATCATCTATATATGGAGCCTGTCGAACCGAGTTTCGTACGTCGTCTGATATGGTTTGTTAATTAGTTTTAAAAAAATTCGTGCCAAATTATAACACATCAGTGCAGAGACACTTTAATTTATACAAAAATTTTACAACTTGTGCCTGGATGAATAATATTTGCTGCACAATTTGCTACCGTCTGATCTCTGCTATCTGATCTAAGGGATCGGACAACTGCATTAGCACGGGGCAGTCGTGCCGTGCGGTACAGTAAGTTGCATTCTTATCAAATTGAGTTGGGTCCAGCCAGATGTCTAATCTCCGATGGATCTATCTATTTGGGTGCCTACCTTGGCAAGAAGTCTGACGAGAATGGGGGCCGTTCTAACTTTTTTTTTTTTTTTTTCCTTTCGGGCTTAAAAGACACCTTAAAGTGAACGCATGGAAGCTGCTACACCTTTAACGTAACGTTGATTTGGACATCCACAACGAAATGTTTCAACAGGTAGGCCATGGATGGAGAGACAGCTTTGGGTCCTCTCTTCTTTTGTCCATGGCCCCCATTCTTGGATCAGTTCGTTTGGTGCCGTCCCCATTGCATGGCCATACTCCGTCGCCATCGGGGGGAACAAATTAGTACCATGTGGCACCTCCTCAGTGAGATGCCTTTCTCGGGCTCCAAGTGATCATACGAACACCGTCACCACAGCCCTTAGATTATATCCCGCGGGATCCGACTTAGGGTACGTACTACGTAGGGGTACCTAATTAGGGTTTAGGGTCGTTTGGTGTGTCGTAATTAAAATTCTGTAAAGTGTCTTAAATAAGTGCGAAATAGTGTGTTCTTTATATTTAGATTGCAGTAATTATTTTACAGAATTGTATATTCAAAAGCTGTTGACCCTTAAAATTCTCTTTTTAATTGATTTTGATTTTCAGCCTAAAATTACTGTAAACCAAAACTGGAAATTCTAAAATTTTTGGTTTTTAAATAAAAAACTTTACTTTTACTGATTTTAAAATAGATGATTTCAAATCCGAGATTTTACGCATTTTACAACGCACCACATCAAATAAGCTTTTAACGGAACATAGGAGCATGGTTCTGTTTTTTTTTTTTTCACAGCCATGTAATCTGTGGTTAGTTGGTACAGACACCAACGATTAATGGTCCTCGAATTCGATCCATATTTTTCGATCTTCTTCTAGTAAGTAGATTTCTAATGGGCTTTTGTGTCGGAAAGAAACATGGAAGCACAAACATTGCATGGAACGACAAACAAGCATAACAGAAGAAAATTCGAGGCCACTCAAATAGAAAAGAATGCCTAAAAGTCAACCTGAGTAATGTTACAAGACATTTCCTCTTGGGGATTTTTATTTTTTAACTCTTATAATCTTTTAATATTACAAATAAGCCCTTATAATTTAACTTTTGTAATAAGTCTCCACAATCTACCGTGAATTAGTGAAAGGCTCATAAAAGTTAGGGATAAGTCCCTAAGAGTGTTAAAAATAAGCCCTTTAGGGGCTTATTTGTAAGAATGTTGTGACTGTAGGCTTTTATCTATAAATGGTTATATTAGGAGGACTTATTTGTAATATTAAATTATGTAGGGGCTAAAAAAAAATCCATTCTTTTTGTCACTCCTTTTCTATTCTTATTTTCTAGAATTTCTAGTTTTTAGTAAAAGTTCCTAATAATCTCACTTTATCTAAATTATGTAGGGGCTAAAAAAAATCCATTCTTTTTGTCACTCCTTTTCTATTCTTATTTTCTAGAATTTCTAGTTTTTTGTAAAAGTTCCTAAAATATCTTTTAGGGGTTTTTTTATAAATATTCTAAAATGTTCAATGACTTTTTTCAAATATTTAAAAATATTCTCTAGATAAAAGTGGGATTGCGGAGAACTTTTACTAGATATGAAAATTATAGAAATTTTTTCTTAAATTAATAGATGAGAAGAATTGACAATCCTTCTTCCTACTATCCACAGTTGAAAGGTCATCTCATAGCACCAAAGTGTAAGTTCCATGTTAACTACAAATGCCCAATCGTCATGCAATCTTGGGATTAAGTAAGGTGTAGCTGGCAAGGGGGGAGGGAAGGAAATTCCTCAATAAAATTATATATATATATATATATATATACATGACAGTTGAGGCTTGGAGCAAGGGCAATGATGTGGCCCTGGCTTCTTCCCAGTTTTAGCTTCTTGACAAGTGACCATCCATCTAATCCTACAGCGACATAAATCTTTCCCCACAAAAAAAAAAAAAAAAAAAAAAAAAAAAAAGGAAAGCAGCAACATGAATCTGAATTATCTTTATATATGCACTATCCGTTGTTAGCCTAAAAAAAAGCGTCACCCATTGCGTCATTTTTAATTTTCCCAGTTCAAGCAAAATGTACCTGTTCATCAAACCAGTTAGGTAGAGGACTATGCCATCACTGGACAAGTTGGTCTCTTCCTCTTCTTCCACCACTTCTTTTCTTCCTTCCTCTAGTGTAAGATCAAAGGCCAACTGCCCCACGCCTCTTGTTTAGTCAGGTTGGGTTGCAACTACAAGCCACACTGCTTACAATGTTGACAGGATAAAGTATATTTTAGAAGGAGGTATCATTTATCATAATTGTATGTACAAGAAGAGATTACTTTGACTTTTTATTAGGTCATCCAACTCAAACTCTTAGATATTAGGTAGAGAGAACTTCACAATCTCAATATTTTATTTAAAAAATCCTTTAACTAATATGAGATAATTTAATGTGCTCTTTCACATGTTAGGAGATTTAAGTTATTTTCACGCAGACAATGACTAATGTAAAGTACATCGACAAAGGCAAAATTATAGGCTGGCTCAGTTATTATGCTTAAAATATTACGATGATATAGTTATTAAGTTATCTACTCAAAAATTTGAGACAGCGAAACGAAAGAACTCAACTGTTTTAGATGATGCAACTAAAGTGGGATTATAACATCTATGATCATGTGTAAGTTAACTTAGGCTCTGTCATTTGAAGGGCAACCATCACCAATCAAAACTATAATCGCAACAATTGTGAAGTTGGTTTCTGTTTTTCCTAGTCTTCCCATAATTATTTGCGATAAACACTGACAAATATTCCTAATTATAGTCTAAAAAACTAGTTTTCGGTAGTTTTCATGCAAGTCTTAATCCTTCGATTCAAAAGATTTTAAAAATCCTAAACTCACATAACTAAGTTTGAAACTATCAAACTAACCCAGAGATATAGAATAGTCATGGCTTATTTGATCACTTGAGGGTTTTATGGTGTCCCATTTCACATCATAAGTACTCGCTTGAGGGTTCTATGGTCACTCCTTACTTCTTGGTGGTGAAATCCCAAACACAGGCCTAAAATTCACAACATGCATGTTCGAATAGCACACATGTTGCAAGGTCGATAAGTAGAAATTCTGTGGACTTGCTGGTTTGAAAGAACTTACACAATTGCATTTTAAAAGTAGTTTGTTCTTTGTTTCTCTCCGGGTGGAAACAATATAACGAGAAGCTTACATCCGCATAAAATGTTATATGATAAATTAAACTTTTAATATTTATTTTAAATAATTTTAAAGGATGACACATTGAAGATACATACGGATAAGAACAAGAATAAGGGTACTCCCTTTCTTTGGGCCCTCTTTGCTAATGGAATAGGCCTACAATAAGGTAACTTATTAGAGTTGTCTAAACCCTTTTGCTTTGGTTGCTCAAATTTTTTCTCGGTGGAAATGGCTTAGTTTGGAATAGACTAGCATAAGCAATTTAACTACAATGTTCAAATTACTTATTCTAACTATAATAGGCAATAATATCTCTTTTATATGTTCAATTTTTTTCTTGCCTTATCTAATCTACTTTTCTTCTTCCAAGTAGAATATTAATCCAGCTATTAAAACAAAATGCCTCTTATTCAAGTAATGGCAATCTTGGATTATTTATATTAGGATGAGCAATATGGTTATCAAATATAATGTTTTTTAAAGAATAAGGATAGAGGAACTTATGCAGGTTGGTAGGTTTTAAAGAATAAGGATAGACGTACCATCCAGGTTGGTATTTCTACAACCTGCTTCACCAACACTATTTTTGAAATCATTTAGGACATATTTCTTGTAGTTCTTAGTTAGAACTCACTTTTGACTTCCTCCGTCAATATAAAATTATTAGATAGTGTAGACACGCTAATTTTGACATCATTTTGAGTAAATTTCATATCATATAATAATGCCTCAGAATGGTTTGATATTTAATCATTGGTTAATTTTTATTGATATTTTAAAATTAATTATTTAAATTATGTCGGGTCAGACAGATATGATTTATGTTAATTAATTAAATTGATTTTAACTCAAATTTCAATTAAAATATGAAGAAGTCTAAAAGACGTCGACTAGTGTAGACGCCATTTAGACTTTATTCCTATTTTAATGTTTAAATTTGAATTTTAATCAGTAGATTAATTAGCTAAAAGACGTCTGCATGTAACGACGCCATTTAGGTTTCCTAAGTTCTTTCTACTTCTCTTCCAGATGTTTATGCTTATTTTAATTAGTCTGAAAGGCGTCTTTAAGTGGCGACGCGTTTTATCTAATTACAGATAAAGATAAACTTTTTCCGGATGTTTATCCTTATCTTAATCAATGTGAAAGGCGTCTCCCATGGACGACGCGTTTTAGATAATTACAGATAAAGATGAATTAATCTGTATTTATCTGTTAGTTAAGTTGGATAAATCTCAAGATTTCTTCATGTAAATCCGCGGATGCGAAGAAGTCTATAAATACTTCACCTCTTGAGTGAGTAAAGAAGGAGAGAATGATATTGAGTAATTATTTTGGTGGCGATTGGAGCGAAGAAGCTTGAAGACGCCCAAACGCTGAAGTGCTGCTACTACCAGGATTCGGCATCCTTCTTCATCCGTCCAAGATCCGTTGAAGACCAAGACTTCCAAGGGCCATTCAGCATTAACTTTCAATTCATTTTTGCATATTTTTTCACATTTTCGCCCCATTAATTTTACATTCTTCATCACATCACTCCATGCAACACACACAATAGTAACATCATTTTCAAAACCTATTTGATTGAGGGGTTTAAAAGACCATCCCAATAAGTGAGTTTTCCTGTTTAGTTGCATGTTTAAAATTTTCTCTGGAATTGATACTATTTCTTCCTAAGTTCTCATCATTGTCCTTTATTTCTTTTCTATTTCTTATAGGATACAAAGGAGAATCAAAGGAAGGGAATCAATAGCAAACAACAAGGAATCTGGACGATCCTTAAAATTCAATAGCAGCCAAAGCAAGAACAAAGACAAGAAAGGGCTCTCTTTCTTCAGCCGGCTGAAGGAGGGGAACCAAGAGCTCAATATCTCCCACACAGATAGGCGATCAAATCTTCTTTTGAAACCAAATCTTCTTTTGAAACTTTTTAGTCAAAAGTTTCTAGCGATCACATCACTTAGTTTCTTTTTAATAGGTTTATTTTACACTTAAACAACATAGTTTTTCATGATAATCACACACTCATTTTAAGCACTCACAGCTTTTTTGGCGATCACGGTGGGACTTGGTCTCGCCATCTTTTAGTTTTTTGTTCTTGTTGTTATCAATCGGGCACCCACGGTGCACCACCTGTGTCTCTCGACACGCCCTCACCAATTGGTGAGTTTTTAGCTTAGTTGATTTCCTACGTGCACCACGTGCACACCCCTGGGGCAAGATCTTGTCCTCCCTGTTGATTAGTTGAAAAGCTATTTTTTGTGATAAAGATTGTGTGATTGATTGACATTCTAGTTGTTTATTTGATAAATCATCCTGTTAAAATTTAAAACAAAAAAAAAACTTTGCATGAGCTGATTATTTATTATTTTTATCCTGTTTTGAGGAGGAATCGATCCATAAATTCCTCTTGGAAAACTGCATCTGCGACTTGAAAAGCGTGCAGGAACACCGACGCAGTTCAAACTGCGTCGTCATACCCAGACGCCTTTTAGTCTCATTTTTCCTACTGTCTGCTGTATGAGCTTCTGCGGAAAAAAATAAGGTTCTATTTTGAATAGCGTCGAGCAACAACGACGGGATTCAGGTAGTTTCTTATTTCTTCTTCAGTTCTCAGATTTTTGTGATCTGTGTGCTATTACCCATTATGTATTAAGCATTAGAGGCCATCCAGGCTACAGGTCATACGCATTGAGGCTAACACCCTCCTCTTCTTAGGAACACTCTTCTTGACGTCTTCAACTCTCTCTGATTGGGTCGGTCCCTCGATCAGACTAGAGTAGTTGGCGTTAAAGACCTCCGTAAGTCTCCAAAATCAAGATATTCCTCCTTGATCATCGGGCTGGTTGTACCATTTGAAGTCCCAGTTAGATTTCCATAACGTTGTGAGAGAAAACCATAAAATATAACGGTGGACATTGAACTGAAACTAGGATCCTATCTCTTGAGTGAATTTGTGATTTAATTAAATCTAAATAACCCAACAAGGAATCCTAAAATCACGTTAAACATCCACTTGTTTGTTTAATCTCTATACAACTTGTTTGCCAATCTCTGAAAAAATCTAATATCATGCTGCTCCGATCAGGCAGGGACTTGAGCGTGGCTCCAGATGCCATGGTCAACTACGAGGGAGATGCTAATGCCCCTCACAATTCTGATTACCATTTCGAGAGCGGGAGAGATGTTGATGCCTCCCGTAATTCTCTTCCTATTCCAGTTCGACATGAGGGGAATGTCTCAACCCCTCTTTATCATCCACATGATCAATATCTTGATCCTCCCCCGCATGTGCATGCGGTCCCTAATCCCACCTTTGAGGGGGATATGAATCCCGATGATCCCTCATCTTCTGATCTCTCGGATCTTGTAAATGCTTTGGGAGTTCTTGCCTCCCGTCTGGACCCTCAACAGTTCGAGGCGATCCAGTCCATTCTAAAGGGGAAGACGCCCGTGCAGTCTGCCGAGCCGAACCCTGCGGCTCCCCCTGCCATCCTTCAACAATCTCCTCATCATCCTCCCTTCATTCATCAGGCCATGGAGGGCCTCCATGTCTCAACTTCTCGGCCAGCTGCGCCACAACTTTCCTCTTCTAGGCAACCGGCCAGACCGCTGACGCATGCTTATCAAAATGCCATCGGGCATAGCGGAAGCTCTGCCGGACCTCCTCTTTATTGTCCTCCTTGTCCTACGTACTCTAGGCAACATGCCTATCAAGTATCTCCACCTCCCCCTCCTCCCCAGGCTGATCCGACCACGCAAGCGTTGCTGGCAAAGATGGAGCGCATGGATGGACAATTCAACAACCTTCAGAAGATGATGGGGGTCAAAACTGCACCAGAGATCAATTTACCAAGTCTACCAGTGTTCCACCTGCCATCCTCTGAGATGCCAGTATACCGAAAGTATAACGGTACTGGTAACCCCTTCACCCACTTGAAGGAGTTCATGTACGAGTCATCCTTCTGGCAAAACGACAAGAGGTCGTTGGCCTTTTTGTTCAGGAGATCTTTAGTGGGACTAGCCCTCAAGTGGTTCTTTTCCTTAGAACCCTCCGAAGTAGATGACTATAGTATCGTCTCCCGAAAATTCATTCAACGATACCAGGACAGAGTTGCCCCCTCCCTGTCCATTACTGACTTAATAGCAGAGAAGATGAAGCCCGATGAGGAGTTCGTCAGTTTTTCCGACAGATGGCAGGGTTTGGCCGAGAAAGTAAAAGATCACTTGTCTGAGTCGGAGCAAGTAAAGATGCTCATTTCCAACGCTACGCCTCAGTTCAAACTAGTCCTCTCCCTGAACAATCTGACCAGCATGGCAGAGCTCTATGAAAGAGCGCGGTACTGTCAGAATGCCTTCAAGGACGCTACGTTCTCTAGAGTCTTTGACCATCACAGACCTAGCAGGCCTCCACCTCGGAAACCTGCAGTGCCAAATTCCCCCAGCACAGGTCCGACTACCGAGGGCACGCTCTCTCATGAGCAAGTTAGCAGTATGAACAACAACTCGCCCCAGTTTGTGAGGAGTCAACAGCAACAGTACCAGCGACCACAACAGCCGAACCAGCAGGGGTACAGGCAGCAGCCAAACCCCCAATATCAGCAACCCCAGTTTCAGCGGCCCTAGCAGCTAAATCAGCAACAGCAACAGCCACAGCAGCCGCCGCAACGGCAATTACAGTACCAGCCTCCGCCACAGCAGTATCAGCAATAGCAACAGTACCAGCCGCGCGCACCGCCGGCGTATCATAATGTCCCTCCCCCTGCTGACTATAACCAGCAGAGAAGACCTCCAGACCCGAAAAGGGCAGAATACCCAGTTCTCCGAAAGTCCTTGGCAGACATTTTCAGTACTTTAATGGCAGCTAATGCCTTGGTCCTGCCAAGAGAAAAGGAAATATGGCCTCAAAACGCTGATACCTCCAGGTATTGCTACTTCTATAGGCAACCTGGACACACTATTGACACCTGCTTCCAATTCAGAGATTACATCCATAATCTCAACGAGCAGGGCGGCATTGACTGGGAGGAGATGAAAAAGTACATATCTGCCTTAAAGGCAAGAAGACCACAGCAACAGCAGCAAGTGAGAGCACCAGCACAAGCAGCAGCACCACCGAACATGGGCATAGTGCAGAACCCGCTTCCGGAGCATCAAAATCAGACCAAGTTGCCCCCATTCTGACAAATAGCCAGTCTGAGGCTAACCGCGGGCAACATTGGGGGATAGAGGACTCTTCCTCTATCTATTCGACGGGTCACATTCCGAGTACCGCAGAACAACCACCACGCCGCACCATCCACATACCCAGACCACAACCCATTACCATTACCCCTATACCAACACCTACATATCACTCACCCGCACCCACCAACCCATTACCACCACCCGCTTTCCTTAAACCCATTACCCCCCACGCCACTCCACCTCCACTAAATAACCCCCCGCAAACCAACTACGCACCCCTCCTACCATCCAAACCCTTACTTCGCATACCATTCCCTACTTCACCCGCTACCACTACCGCTTACCCAGATACTATCCAACCTTCTAAACCGCTATTACGCATGCCGTTCCCCACTTCGTCCACTATCCAACCATCTAGGCCTCTAATTCGCACCACGCCATCACCAGTTAACCCTGTGCCATCACCTACATACCAACACTCCACTCTATCCGCACCATCCAACCCTGCAGTACTCAAAGTATCACCCGGACCTTCCACGGCTGAGGAACATGCGCTCCGGAGTGGGAGGATTTTCAACAAAGTCTTTCCTCAGTCAACAGTTAGAGACGGCCCATCACAGCCGACGGAGGAAGCACATAATGAAGAGAGTGCACCAGGCACTCAGTATAATTTGTTGAAACATCTGGATCAGACACCGGCACGACTCTCCGTGCTCGAATTGATTAAAAGATCGAAGACTCACCAAGAAGCTCTGATAGAATATTTGCAAAAGGTGATGGTCAACGAGGACGTGCCGGTGGAAAAGATTGCAGCACTGTTAGTTCCTCAGGGGGATCAACCCTCTATTTCATTTCATACATCGGAACTAGCACCGCCGGCGGCCAGAAGCATGGCTCTGAGCATCACGGTCAACATATGTAAGAAGGTTGTGGATGCATGTCTGGTTGACACCGGGGCTTCGATCAATGTTCTACCTCCGAAGATCCTGGAATTGTGCAGTGTGCCCAAGGAAAAATGGTTGCCTAGCCCCATCTCCGTTACAGCATATGATAACTCCACCCGTTCCCCTCTAGGAATGGTTTATTTGAAAGTGGAGCTAGGCCCTGTAAGTCATGCAGAGGTCGAATTTCACATCCTGGAAATTGACCCTTCTTTAAACGTCATTTTGGGTCGTCCTTACATAAAAACTCTTGAGGCAATTCCCTCCATGAATCATCAATGCCTCAAATTCCCCTTCAAAGGACGAATCATTAAGGTTACGAGCATGCCGATCCTTGTTGCTGCTCTCTCTTTGAATGCCAAACCCACTTCTTCACCTGGCCGACAACCTTTTATGTCGGTATTACAGGTTTACCATCCAGTGGCTGATCCTCTGAAAACTGCCACTATTTCTCCTTATCCATTAAATGCCATAAAGAGGGGGAAGTGCATGAGTACCCCAGGATGGAGAATAATGATGAAGAATGGCTATCAGCCTGGAAGAGGCCTGGGTATACAGTTACAAGGCAGGACCACTCCCGTCAAAGACCACCGAAGAATACCTGGAAACGGCCTGGGCTATAGGCCGAGAAAAATGAAGTAGGACATTGTTTAGCAAGCAGAGAATGAAGGCGGCCAGAAAGTCTGGGAGACGATCTCTACACCACACAAGGAAGGTCGGGACCCCCTAACATGGACTATATACACTCATTTTGTAAAAGGGCCCGTAATAAGCCATGACAACACGATGGTCATTACTTCAAGTTTTGACCTCCACGATATATATGGGAGAGACTTGGCTAGACATTGCTTAGAATTGCTCACGTACCAGTCCTTGGAGGCTCTACGGCCTATGAAGAGGAGAAAATTCCAAGATCCTGAATGTGAATGCTACAGGTGGTTCGATTTAAGAGATCTCTACATCTCATTGAACAGGCTGTTTCTCGATCCTGCAGAACCCAAGTGGCCGCCACAAATCGATGAGCTGATCGAAGGTCCCGGTGCTATTTTCGACAAAAGGATACTGCTGTCAGAAGAGACTGATGAAGGGGAGCCAGATGACCCCTATGAAGCTGGCTACACCACGGATCTGCTTTGGAGGGGGACTTATCCTTCTCATGTTTTCATGCTTCACACCTTGTTTCGTACTTTGCTCTTGACCCCGACTTGGTCGCGTGTCATCATTGAAGACATTCCACAGGCCCCGCCCATTATGATTACTCTGTCCCCACGGGACCTCATTCCACCACCTCCTCTCGATCTAGAGAGGATGTATGATTTAATCTGGGACATACTGCTGTATGATCCCCCTAATCCTCTGGCCTTGGTGCCACTTCCCTCATCTCATTCTCCTTCTATTCATCTTCATTCCTATTTTATGCTTAACTCTTCTATTGCCCAAAAAAAAACGCCAATTTGGCAACAAATTCTTCCCATATCCTCATTGAGGAAACCTCTTACTTGGCCGATTATACCCCATCGCGCGGGTCTTTCGGTCAAGATTCTCTTCTAAATTTACTCTGCCCCTCCCCTCAAGAGGATTCTCCTGTATTTCCATCTGTATCCCATGATTTTCATTCTACTTCATCTTCATTAGGTCAGAATAGGGAGTCTAGTGAAGTTAGGGAGTCTAGTTCTAGGCTGGTTAATCAGGTTAGGAAGTCTAGAAAGTCTAAGGGTAGGTGAATTCTAGATAGATACCTCCAGGATTTAGCTGATAGATGCCTTTCTTGCTCAATGATCCCTCAGTTATTGGAAAATCCCATTCAGATGCCAGAAGACTGTATGAACGACGAGTTAGTCAATGATGGATATGGGGTGTATGAGTTGATACATGAAAAAGACCCCATTGTTGAAGATGAAGAAGATGACGAGGACGCAGCTGAGGTATATGCCAGTGGAGTGAAGAGATTCGATGAACCCTCAGCTGCCGTAGAAGAACCCACCAAAGAAATCAATTTAGGGACTGAAGACGAACCTAAGGTTGTCCTCGTCAGCCAGAATGTTTCTGAAGAAGATGAGAAGACAATGGTACAAGTTCTTAAGGACTATAAGGACACTTTCGCCTAGAGTTATGAAGATATGTCAGGGTTAGACTCATCCTTAGTAGAACACAGATTGACATTAAAGGAAGGAGCTAGCCTGGTCAAGCAGAAGCTAAGGCGATTCCACTCACAAATGGTTTTAAAAATGAAGGAAGAGGTCGACAAGCTACATATAGCCAAATTTATTAGAGTTGTCCTCTATCCACAATGGGTGGCCAACATAGTCCCGGTTATGAAGAATGACGGGAGGTCAGGATTTGCATCGACTTCCGAGATTTAAACCGGGCGTGTCCTAAGGATGATTTTCTATTGCCTCATATTGACGTACTCATCGATAACACTGCTGGCTATGAGACTTTATCATTTATGGATGGGTTTTCAGGATACAATCAGATTAAATTGGCAGAAGAAGATCAGAAGAAGACATCATTCACTACACCTTGGGGAACATACTGCTATGTTGTCAAGCCATTTGGATTAAAGAATGCTGGAGCCACTTATCAAAGAGCTATAATGGCAATATTTCACGACATGATACACATAGATCTAGAAGTGTATGTGGATGACTTGTTGGTTAAATCTAAAACGAAGGCTGAGCATGCCAAAGTTTTGGCAAGAGTGTTGGAGAGATCAAGGGAGTATCAATTAAAGATGAACCCCAAGAAATGTGTATTCGGGGTATCTTCAGGGAAATTACTTGGATTCATTGTCAGTAAACGGGGAATTGAGATCAATCCCAACAAGGCGAAGGCTATCAGAGAGATGCCACCTCCCAAGAACTTGAAGGAGTTAAAATGATTAATCGGGAGGTTGCAATTTATTCGCCGTTTTGTCTCCCAGTACTCACTAAGACAGAAGTCAAATTCGATTGGGACGATAAGTGTCAGGAGGCATTCGATGGATTAAAGAATTATTTGGCAAGTCCTCCTGTTTTGAGACCACCATCTCCAGGCAAACCATTGATACTTTACATTTATGTCCTGGATGATGCAGTGGGGGCTGTCCTAGCACAAGAAGATGAAGAAGGAAAGGAGAGAGCGGCCTACTATCTCTCTAAACTTCTCAACCTCGCTGAACAGAGATATATAGCGATGGAGAAAACATGTGCAGGATTGGTCTGGGTTGTTCAGAAATTGAAGCATTATTTTCTAGCCCATTAAGTCCATCTCATCGCTAGGATGAATCCAATCAAGTTTCTTCTGGAGAAATCGGTTCTTACTGATAGGTTAGCGCGATGGCAAAGCTTTCTATCTCAATTCGATATCACTTACATTCAGCAGAAAGCGATCAAAGGCTATGCCATAGCAGAACATCTCGCTCATCACCCCCTTCCTCGTTTTGATCCAGTCCAATCGGAGTTTCCGGATGAGAAACTGATGTCCATAGACCAAATCAGAGATGATATGTGGACTCTGCATTTTGACGGAGCTCTGAATTCCCATGGAAAGGGTATTGGCATTGTTCTGTTATCACCCGAAGGTATCACAATTCCACAAGCCTTTCAGCCTGACTTTCCAGTCACCAACAATATAGCTGAATACGAGGCGCTCCTTGCTGGCCTCGAGGCCGCTCACTCCCATGGTGTTACCAAACTCAGGATTGTGGGTGATAGCCAATTAATTCTTCGCCAAGTGTTAATCAAGTATCGAACCCTTGATCACAAACTCAAGCCTTATCAAGAACTTACTTCTGCTTATTCAAAGCTTTTCACCAAACTGATCTTCTTTCATGTCCCTAGGAATCAGAACATCTTAGCTGACGCTCTAGCCTCACTTGCATCTTCTCTTGATTTTCCAATCAACAGGCAATCTGAATCAATCATAGTTCATAGGCGTCTTTCACCCACCGTGAAAGACCCTTCATTTCTGAGAACCAAGGAAAAGTTGCTGAAGAAGGTCAGAGATGGAGATATCGTGGAAAAGAGAGAAATCATGTTGATGGAGCTGTTAGAAGAGATGGATGATGAACAAAAGCCATGGTATTATGAAATCGCCAAATATTGTGAAGATCAATCGTATCCTGAAGAAGCCACAGCTGAGGAGAAAAAGGCTATTAGGAGAGTTGCTCAACGATACACCCTAGTTGGGGGAGCACTGTACAAAAGAGGTTTTGATGGAGTCCTTCTGAGATGTCTAGACGAAGATGAGGTTTGGAAGGTTATGGAAGGAGATCATGTTGGAGTTTGTGGTGGCCATGTTAATGGACAAATGCTAGCAAAGAAGATCCTTAGACAAGGATTTTATTGGCCAACCATGGAAGAAGACTGTGTAGGATATGTCCGTAGGTGTGCTAAGTGCCAACTTCACGCCGACAAAATTCATTCTCCTGCATCTTCACTCCATCATGTTTCCTCCCCATGGCCTTTCTCCATGTGGGCTTTCGATATCATTGGACCCCTTGGCAATTCCGACTCCGGCATCAAGCAAAAATCTTTCGTCCTCACGGTAACGGAATACTTCACCAAGTGGGTAGAAGCTGAAGCATACACGGAAGTCAAAGCATCAACCGTCTGCAAGTTCATCATGAGCAACATCATCACCAGATTTGGAATCCCAAGCACCATCATCACTGACAATGGACCGCAGTTCGTGTCACAAGAATTAAAAGACCTCTGCAACAAGTATAAAATTGCATTGCATCATTCGTCTCCTTATTATCTGCAAGGCAATGGCCAAGCAGAGGCAACTAACAAGACTTTGATAAAAATCATCAAAAAGACGTGCAAATCTAACAAGTTCACAGACTGGACAGAAAAATTGGTTGAGGCTCTGTGGGCCTACCGAACTTCAATCCGCACGCCTACTGGGCAAACTCCTTATTCCTTAACATTTGGAATGGAGGCGGTAGTTCCATACGAGATCCTCATACCGTCATTAAGAGTACAATTGAACAAGGAATTTTCCATTGATGAACATCGTTCAGCACTCCTTGCTCAATTGGAACTCTTAGACGAGAGAAGATGGTCAACTGCTAATCATGCAAGAGTTTATCAAAATAGACTAGCACGTTTTTATCAAAAGAAAGTCATTGAACGTAAGTTTAAAGTTGGTGAAATGGTCGTCAAAAGGATTTTTGTAAAACCTGGTGGTCCACGCTCTAAGCTCCAACCCAATTGGGAAGGACCTTATGTTGTATCACATGCTTTTCCTGGTAACGTTTATCGTCTTGTCAATGCAGAAGGAGAAGAGCTAACTCACCTCTGGAACGGTTTGCATCTTAAGAAATACTACCCTTAGGTTAAAGAGTTGATCAGCATAGTACAAAGACCAATGGAATCAGAAAATTTATGAACTCAAATTTCCTTATCAGTCTGGATAATTTAATTCCAAACACATTACTACACACACTGACACGTTTGATTCGTGAATAACAAGAGATGCTAAGTCCTAAGGAATACCGAAAGCTTGACTGAAAGTGTAAAGTACAAATCATTCTTTCTAAAGTAAAATTTTGTTTTTTACACTCGGCCCATGATGTCGGAACGAGGCTTAGAATAGACTACCAAGAATACCCGCCATCTTAGTAGGAGGCCGTCATAAAAAAAATGGGGGAGATCCATCCTAAAGAAAAGAAAAGAAAAGCAAAGCAAATGCAAAAGCCAAACGTCAAATCAAAAGGCCATCACATTACAAACGCTACATCAAGGCTATGAAATGAAAAAAAAGGGGACGCAAGGTCGATAAATACTCCGGAAAGAAAATGACCGAATCCATCAGATATTATGGTAAGAAAGGAACCTTCTCGTAGGCTATCTAAACCAATTCTTCCTTTCTTTCTAAAGAGGCGTACTCCAAACTTAAGGAACAACCTAGATTGACTAAGGATCGAATCATCAAATGGGATCACGAATGGAAACACAAGTTCAAACACGATGAGTTTAAGTTAAATTATTAAAGAATAATTTGGGAATTAAGTTAATAAATGAATATGATCTTTTGATCTGAGTACCATACTGGTCTTTTAGTTTACACCATAGTTCAAAATAAAAAAAATATATATATATTTCAAAATTTAAAAAAATACATATTTCAAAATCCAAAAAAAATACATATTTCAAAATTCAAAAAAAATACATATTTCAAAATCAAAAATAAAAATAAAAAATAAAATACATATTCCAAAATAAAAAAAAATACATATCCCAAAATCCAAAAAAGGGCACATATTTCAAAAAAAAAAAAAGGGAATACATATTTCAAAACCCAAACAAAGATGAATATTTCAAAACAACAAAAAAATATTTCAATTAGTATTTGCTTATTATATATAGTGTGCTTCATTCCTTTTATTTTCAGTAAGCATCTGTCTGCTTGTATGTTACATTTTGCTTATAGTTTGATTACCTTTGTTGATAAAGGCTATGCCCTTTGATCCTTCCACTAAGAAAAGAAATTGATCGACCATTCACTTGGCCAGACAAGGGGCTAAGCCTAAATAGATGCTTAACCTGTTTGTTCAAGTCATATACAGGACACAAGACATGAAAAGAGTTGGAATTCGAGTAGAGAACAACCAGAACCTGTTCCTGCGAATTAAAAGGCGTCGAGGGACACCGCCGCGTTTTTAATGGTTAAAGGGCGTCGGCTCGACACGACGCATTTCAAGCTTTCTGTCATTTTTCCGAAATTCCATATTTTAATGCTTGGTCAAACACTTGTTTGAAGTTACTGATGAAATTTTGAGTGCAAGAAAATTAAAGAAAACCTAATTGAAGCTGGAAATATCGAGAAGATCCCATTATGGGAGTTTATGAAGTCTTGACCGTAGCTAAAAAGACGGTTATTTCCACCCTTGTATTATTCCATGTAATTCATTTGCATAATCTCATTACTATATGTTAAGTACTTATTAGAGCATGTCAAGGACCTTGTGGTTTTAATGAAACTGGAATTTAAGTTCCCCTACAATAAAAACGGTGATAATTCTAGAGAATTCTTAATCGCACGGATAGGCCGTTGGATTGTTAATTAGTGGGGACGATGGTTCCACTTTTGTGAAACAATGCGTGGATAAACGAGCTTCGGCTTAGCACTGAATTACAAGAATTGGTATCTTGACTCATTAATGACAATTTGACAATATTATCCTTAATTAATTTATATTTTATTTGACTTTATATTTTTCTTTTAGCCTAGCATATATCATGTAGGATTTTGAAATCACTGTGATAAAAATTAATTATTGATTAAGTTTCAGACCATTAAATCAAATAATCCTAACATGATATGAAATATTCTATTCTGAATTGAGTATCTTGATTATCTTTGAGGTTCACTTGAAGATATCATTGGAATTCTATCCTTTCTTGGATCCTTTATTCAGTATTTCTTGTTTTCTTTTAAGATCCATCATGGCTGCAGCACGTCCACATTGGCTGGCAAACGCTCCCCATGATGAAACCTACAGTGTCTACAACCTGGGGTACTTCCCACTCCGTAGAGGTTGATCGATTTTATTTTATTTCCTTGTCTATCTCATCTAGACATGATTAATTACATTGATTCATTGAGCTATCTTCATTGATGATCTTGAGAAAAATTACAATCATGTGATGTTGAGAGCATGTCTCATCACACCTTGGCATCACCTTTTCAATATATTTCATTTCATTTCACTCCCTTGCAATGACGATGCCAAGGTGAGGCAGCTGTAGACACGCTAATTTTGACATCATTTTGAGTAAATTTCATATTATATAATAATGTCTCAGAATGGTCTGATATTTAATCATTGGTTAATTTTTATTGATCTTTTTAAATTAATTATCTAAATTATGTCCGGTCAGACAGATATGATTTAAGTTAATTAATTAAATTGATTTTAACTCAAATTTCGATTAAAATATGAAGAAGTCTAAA
Organism: Zantedeschia hybrid cultivar; assembly: GCA_030544215.1. Lineage (NCBI taxonomy): Eukaryota > Viridiplantae > Streptophyta > Magnoliopsida > Alismatales > Araceae > Zantedeschia > Zantedeschia hybrid cultivar. The sequence goes on from JARZZO010000005.1 coordinate 18,656,536, forward strand.
ACACGTCGACTTGTGTAGAGGCCATTTAGACTTTATTCCTATTTTAATGTTTAAATTTGAATTTTAATCAGTAGATTAATTAGCTAAAAGACGTCTGCATGTAACGACGCTATTTAAGTTTCCTAAGTTCTTTCTACTTCTCTTCCGGATGTTTATCCTTATCTTAATTAGTTTGGAAGGCGTCTTTAAGTGGCGACGCGTTTTATCTAATTACAGATAAAGATAAACTTTTTCCGGATGTTTATCCTTATCTTAATCAATTTGAAAGGCGTCTCCCATGGGTGACGCGTTTTAGATAATTACAGATAAAGATGAATTAATCTGTATTTATCTGTTAGTTAAGCTGGATAAATCTCAAGATTTCTTCATGTAAATCCGCGGATGCGAAGAAGTCTATAAATACTTCGCCTCTTGAGTGAGTAAAGAAGGAGAGAGTGATATTGAGTAATTATTTTGGTGGCAATTGAAGCGAAGAAGCTTGAAGACGCCCAAACGCTAAAGTGTTGCTGCTTCCAATAATCTTCATCGGTCCAAGATCCTTTCAAGACCAAGACTTCCAGGGGCCATCCAGCATTAGCTTTCAATTCATTTTTGCATATTTTTTCACATTTTCGCCCCATTAATTTTACATTCTTCATCACATCACTCCATGCAACACACACAATACTAGCATCATTTTCAAAACCTATTTGATTGAGGGGTTTAAAAGACCATCCCATTAAGTGAGTTTTCCTGTTTAGTTGCATGTTTAAAATTTTCTCTGGAATGGATACTATTTCTTCCTAAGTTCTCATCATTGTCCTTTATTTCTTTCTACTTCTTGCAAGGTACAAAGGAGAATCAAAGGAAGGGAATCAATAAGCAAACAACAAAGAATCTAGACGATCCTCAAAACTCAACAGCAGCCAAAGCAAGAACAAAGACAAGAAATGGCTCTCTTTCTTTAGCCGGCTGAAGGAGGGGAACCAAGAACTCAACATCTCCCACTTCAAACAGGTAGGCAATCAAATCTTCTTTTGGAACTTTTTAGTCAAAAGTTCATGGCGATCACATCACTTAGCTTCTTTTTAATAGGTTTATTTTGCACTTAAACAACATAGTTTTTTTCATGATAATCACACACTCATTTTAAGCACTCACAGATAGAAGTACCTATAACTAATTTTAATTAGTTAAATGTCAAACCTTATCTAATACTCTTATCGTTTCTCCAAAATGCTATATGAGTGGCTTGCAATTTTCTTCCTTTCAAAACAAGTGGTAGCATTTGAGGATGATTGGAACTGGATTCCAACCACTGATGGGAGACAAGGGGGGACAAGGGAGGAAGTAAATGCATTTAATGCACTTTTTTCCAAAGTCAAGATAAAACCTCCAACCCACACACTAGAGAGAGGTAAGCACAAAGAGGGAGAGAAGGGAGAGAGAGAAAAGACTAACGAATGTAAGTTTCTGGCGATTTTAAGGAGATTTTAATCATCTATGTAGGGCCCACAAATCCCAAAATCTCAACATCAAAAATCTTCAATTTCTTATCCATACTAGTTGTAATCCCATGCAATGCACGGCGAATTAACATATTTAAATAAAATAATTGTAATTAATATAAGTGAAGTTAATCTTTTGCTTTTTGTAAAGTAATGAATAAAATAATTGCAGAAGAATATGTATTCAGAAATACTAATATTTTTTCTATGAATATTAAGATAATTATTTGATAAATATTAATAATTTAGAACTATTGTATCTATAAAATATGGATTGAGAGAAAGCTAAAAACTATACTTAAAGTTATTATTATTATCCTATACCAGTAAATGTTGTGTTGAAATATGGATTGAGAAAAAAATGAGAAAAAGACTGGTCTCGTTAATAACAAAATTAGTTATTATTATCCTATGAGACTATCTCAATAATGATAATAAATATTAAAATTTATTATTATTATTCCAATAACTATCTCAATATTAACAACGACAACAACAATAACAATATAATATGAGTAAGAAAAGTGAGTTAACAACAACAATAATAATGACAATAATAATATGAATAGGAAAAGTGAGACATAGATTGGTCTCGTTAATAATAATAATAACAACAACAACAAAATTAGAAATATTAATAGGGAGAGAGGAAAATGTGCAAGAGGAGAAAGAGAGTTAATAATAATAAAATCAAAATTAGTTATTATTATCCATGAGACTATCATTTTGATATTAATTTTAATAATAATAATAATATCAAAATTAATATTATTATCTTATAAGACTATCCCAACAACAACAACAACAATAATAATAATAATAGTACTTTCAATAATTATAATATAATACTTTCCACCATGTTATATTAAAAAATAGTAGTAATAATAATAATAATAATACTTTAAAATAATAATAATAATAATAATATCAAAATTACTTATTATGAGACTACCCTACTACTACTAATAATAATAATAATAATAACAACAACAACAATATCAAAATTAGTTATTATTATCTCATGAGATTATCCCAATAATAATAATAATAATAATAAAATAATACTATATCCCATGAGACTATTATTTCGATATTAATTTTAATAAGAATAATAATAATATCAAAATTAATATTATTATCTCATAAGACTACCCTAACAACAATAATAATAATAATAAAATAATAACACTTTCAATAATAATAATAATAATATAATACTTTCCAACATCTTAGATTAAAATAATGGAAATAATAATAATAATACTTTAAAAATTATAATAATAATAATAATATGTATAGTATATAAAAGGTTATTAATATTATTGTTATATATAAGTAAATTTTATTGGAAAGAGAGGAGGGAGAGAGAGAGAGAGAATTAATGAGATAAAGAGGGAGGGAGGGAGAACGTGAGAGAGAAAGAGAATTAATGAGAGAGAAAGAGGATTAATGAGAGGAAGAGGAGAGATCAAGAGAATTAATGAGAGAGAGAGTGGGGAGAAAGAGAATTAATAAGGAGTAGAGATATTAATAGAGAATGGAGAGAGAGGAAAAAAGAATTTAGGCAGGAAATAGAGATCTCTGGTGTAAACACGTGGCACCTGAGAACTCTGTTTTATATATATACTATAGATTCTAAAATGGGGTCTCATAAACATTTGAAAGTACTTCCAATAAGAAATTGTGCTAAACACAACCTTAGGTAGATTATGAAAAGTCTTATAATCTCCATCTTTTCAAAAAAGTACAGATTTAGTTAAGCAAATCTCATGATCTCATTTAAGTATTTGTATACTATCGTTTTTGGATATGCATTTTCTCTATTGCCCTTGTTATTTTGGTAAAAGAGGAAGAAAGAACACCATTGGGTTTTATATGTAATATTTAGTGGTCCACTTGTGTCTTTGATCCTCACAAACTTAAACACAATATTATGTCCAATATATGGAATACCCTTCTATTGGGCTTAACCCATTAAATTAGCCCTCAAGAGCCTATTATGGTGAGAACTTGGTTTGTGTCTGCTTGGGACAAGTCTCTCCTCTATATATAAGTGACCTACAACTTCCCATACAATTGTATGCATCGGAGATATAGAGAGAGAAAACTAGAGAGAGATCGTGTTAGAGTTACACACTTCTTCGCTTGGCATCCGTGTGTATAGGGATTGCCTTCCTCCTTTGTACGCCGCACAACATGTGGTATCAAAGCTAGGTTGGACTTTTTGGGGATCCGATCTTTTTTGTTCTTCCTGTTTTCATGTGGTTATGAAAAAAGAAGAATTTTTGCATTTTTTCGCAATTTCCTTTATTTTATTTTGGGTCACCAGACAAAGCGACAATGGCAACAGAGCGTAGCCAAGGCGTTGGGTGCTGGGGGTGCTTGCACAGGGCACCCTAGAGCTATGTGCCTGGGAGTTTGCATAGGGCGACACCTGACACAACACCCTACGCGGGGGCTCCAACACGACAATAGGGCATCGCTGTCCTTCCAGTCCATTTTTTCTAAGGGTTCTTTGGGGTGGCCAGTGGCCATCTCCCCACTGATCGATGCCTCCAATGTCGTCTCTAGTGGCGGGGGGAAGGAGGACGATGGCCGCCCGTCCCCCATGTTCCTCTCTATGGTGGCAAGGTTTTGGAGAGAAACATGCGGTGAGGAAGAACATTGGGTCTTTTGACCCTTTTGCCCTTGGTTTGAATTTCAAATTTCAAAAGACTTGTTTTAAGTTGGGGATAGAATAAGATTCTTGGATCCGACTAGTAGGTCTCCTTTAAGTGTTTGTGTTTGGTTTGGAATTGGATTAGGGTTCTGTATTGGATCTAAGGTTAACGGGCTTCGAGTTCAAATTTTGGGTATTAGATCCATTTTGGATTAATTTGGAACTGTTTATGGTATCCGAAACCAAGTCGAAACCAAATTCATAATGTTTCATTAATATCCGTTAATGTTAGTTGTATTTGTAAGTTTAAAATTGTTTATTTAGTTCTTTATTTGTATCCTTACCCTTTGAAGCTCATTAATGAGGAATTTGTAAGGTGCATTAAATTTTGAATCATGGGCCCATTTATTCTCGGCCAATTTTGGACCCATTAATAGTTTGTAAAGGAAATAGGGTCCAATTTGTTAACAATTTGGATATAGAAGCATTTCTGTAGATATATTTGCAATTCAGCATACATTTCTGCAAATAGAAAGGGATGTTTATGCCAATGTCACCAAGTCGGGATTCGGAAAAAAATTGAGTCGACGAAAAAATCTCAAGTCGGCAAAAAATATGAAAACTTCATGAAAAAATTGTGCAAGTACGTTAATTTTTTAATAATAAAATATAATTATGAAATATAATACAAAACTTTAAGAATATATATTATAAAAATGAGTGAGTTCATTTAAGAAAAGTATACGTTTAAGAAAACTACGTCATTAAATCATTACTTTTTAAATTTATGAAGATTTTAAAGATTCTTTCAATAAATCGGGATTTGTTTGTGAAAAATATGCTAAGATGAAAACTTGTGATTAAATCGTGATGTTTTCAAAAAAATGATTGAACACTGATTTATGCTACAACATGCTAAAAACTTGTGTTTTGCCCTTTTTTATTTTGTTTTAGTATGATTGAAGCTTGTTTATGGACTAATAATTATTGTAGTAATTTTAAGAGATATTTTTGTGAAATTTTGACCTCCTTATAGCTTTCTTCTATGTATAAATATATCTAATGTTGGACTATGACGATTATTGTGTATATGTCCTTTTGCTCGTATTTAATGCTAATACGATGCTATTGTGTAGTTTGTGGGATTTTTTTTTTTTTATGTGTTTAGGTAGATCACCAAAGTGACACTAATGACCAAGAACGATAAGATATATCCTTTTAAGTTTTAAATAGTGTCATTTATGAGCATTATAGTTTGTTTGTTATCATTTTAATTGAAGGAGGATATTTTAGTATTCGAAGTATGTAACTTGATTACAAAAGTGGCCTCATACATGGAGAATAATAAGGTATTCTCATTAATAAGAAATTAAAATAATATCAAATTTTATGTTCTTGGCTGGAATGTGAAGTTTCAACTCCTAAATGAATGTTCCATTTTCATGTCAAAAGCACGATAGCATTTAATTTATGTGCATGACCACTCTTGGGATTTTTTGTATCCAAAGGTGCCATCTCTTGACATCAAAGTATATATAAGATTAGTTCTATCACTTAAGTGAGGATAGCTCAAACAAAACTGTCTAAACAAGGAAAAGTATTGCAACTTAATTCTAACTAACCTGGTCACTGTATCATCTGGCATATTGACCTCAGTTAACTAACTTATTCCCTTAACCGATCTTATCTACCAGCTCAGCCCATTACTAATAAACCACACTAGTTAGCTAACAGACTGATGAGGCAGAATCCGATTCGGCCCATTAAAATAAGCCCAAACCCAGTTCAGCCCAGCAGCAGCAATAGAAGGCCTAACAGCCCTCGGTCCGTAAGCGGCACAGTAGTCCTCGGCCCAACAGGTTTCGGCCCGTCAGCGGCCCAACCTCCTTTGGCCCAACAGCCGTGTCCGGCCCACTCCGGTGGAGGACTAGACACTATGGCGGTTTACCAATAAGCCCGGAATATAGTCCTATATCGGCTTTCACCGTTAACCATCCTCTATCCTTCGCTATAAATACACCGCTATTTATTGCCAAAGGTATGTCTCCGTGACCCTCAAGGACCATAGTCCAAAAAGCATTAAAGCTACTCTTTGTCTTCTGAATCGAATCGTCTTCAAAAGCTAACTTAACCGTCGGAGGGGGTTCCTAAGGGCCGAAGCCCGGGACTCCTACTGACTGGTTTCTTTTTCTTTCCCTCCTACAGGAGTTCGGTTCGAGTTATAGTCGACTTTCCCGAGTCGGTCTCGGCCACCGACCTCGGACTTCTCCCTTTGGTCTCGACGCCGTGCGCCGGCTGCCCCTCGACCGAAGGAGACTCGGTTCCGCACTGCCTGCCCGTCAGCCAAAGGGACCTCGGCCACACCTTCCGGAAGCAAGCCGACCTCCGGCCTCGGATCCTCAACCGCGTCTCTGCATCCATCGCCTTCCGGATCCCTGTCGGGCCTCTTGCACCGATCCGACCCAGCTCTGGATCCAGAACTTCAGATTCCAGCTTCGGAATCCGATCGTGATAGCTTCGGCTACATCACGTGGCGCCGTCTGTGGGAAACAAACAAACAAGTCATGTCTCAACGACCTGTAACCCGACGATCCAGACAGAATGAAGCAGAGACACGGGAAGCCTCGGCACAGCTGCTGCCCTCCGAAGGCGCTCCTTCTGCTCCACCGAGCGTGGCTCTGCCCGTCATACCAGAGTCCCTCGCTGCAGAAGACCGGGTGGGAGTGCTCCAGTAGCAGATGGCGACGCTAGCCGCTGCCATCACCTCCCTCGCGCCTCTTCAGGAGATGGTATCCGCCATCGCCCAGCGCATGGGATTGCTGGGACAGCTTCCTCAGCAAGCACAGCTCCCCCCACTCTACCCAGTCCAAGATGCAAGGTTCCGGCCAACGCCCACACCGGTTTCTCCCGACGAAACCGCTACGGTGCGCAGCGAGCCCTCAGCAATACATGCCCGAGCCCCTCGCGCCGACCGCATAACGGAGCAAGATTATGCTTCGTCAGAATTCTGCCCGGCCAGAACCGGAGGACAGTCAGTCGCCACCTCAACCGCCCCGGACCTAGATCGACGGCTGACAGCGATGCGGAAGGAAATGCAGCAGATGGTGTCTCGGCCATACGGGGCGCCCCTTGCTAGCAACATCCTGGAGCAAACCCCGTTCACGCTAGAGCTCCTGGCTACCGAGGTACCTCCCAATTTCAAACTGCCGAAGGGTCCTCTCTACGACGGGATGACAGATCCGTTCTGTCATTTCCAGAGATTCAACACATACCTCTCGGTCCGAGGGGTCACCGAGGCAGTCCGCTGCCGACTTTTCCCCCTCACCCTTGAGAAGACTGCCCTAACTTGGTTCGAGACACTGGCCCCCAACTCCATCCACTCCCTAGTCCAGTTGGGCCAGCTGTTTATTGACCAGTTCTATGACGCCACTCGGCAGTGTAAGACTTCCGCCAGCCTACTAGCCATCCGGCAAGGCCCCACCAAGACTCTCCAGGAGTATTTTACCAAGTTTCGGACCGAGGCCGCCCAAATCCCAAACCTTGATAGCTCGATTGCGGTCTCGGCCGTGATCAGCGGGTGTCGGGACGAAGGGCTCCTCGGCTCCATCGGGAAGCACCATCCCCCTACCTTCCAGGACCTTGTAGCCCGGGCCCACAAGTATATCAACCGGGAGGCCCTGATGATGTCCAAAGGTAAAGGCGCAGCCGAAGCAGCCTCGGCACCTGCCCCCCAGGTGGTCCGCCCTCGGCCCGAAGATCAAGAGCCCTCCCGAAAGCGATATCGCAGGGAGGAGTGGGACCGAGAAAGGCGACGGGATCCGCAGCCGCGGTACCTACCGCTACCCGCTCCCCCTTCCCGAATGCTCATGGAGGTAAAGGGCATGATCCGGTGACCAGAGCGCATGAAGACGGATCTTCGCCGAAGGGATCCCGGCAAATACTGCGAGTATCACTGGGAGATCGGCCATACGACGGACGAGAGCCGACACCTTTGGGAAGAAATCGAGCGCCTCATCAGGGAAGGTAGACTGCCACAGCTTCGACGAGAGCAGCCCCCGCCGCAGCGAAACCGGGACGTCTCTGTGACGGCCAGGCCACAACAGCCCCCGGAAAAAGGAGCTGCTCCTCCGCCAAAGATCACCTCGGCCCCGGTGGAAGCATCCCATCAAAGACCCAGCTCTGGGTCCATTATGATGATATCCGGATGGCCGGGAGAAGGATCAAGGCGCCGGCAGTGCAGCTCTACCACTATAGCGACGGTCGATGTCGAGCCGAAGCGGCCTCGCCAAGAAGATATTACCTTCGGCTCAGAAGACCTGATTGATATTCAGGTCCCTCACGACAACGCCCTCGTCATAAACGCTGTAATAAACAGTTACGATGTACATCGTATTTTTGTTGATAATGGAAGCGCCCCAAACATCTTGTTTTACGATTGCTTTGTAAAAATGGGATTAAGCGACGCTAATATGAAGCCTCACCGGGGCCCTCTCTTCGGTTTCAACGGTTCGCCTTGCCGAGTGGAGGGCATTGTCCAACTCCCTGTAACCATAGGCTCCGCCCCCCGGCAACTAACCGTTGAAACGGATTTTGCCGTTGTAAAAATCGATTCAGCCTACAGCGCCATCTTTGGCCGAAGGCTAATCGGAGGGGTTGGAGCCGTGCCTTCGTCTTTCCATCAAAAGCTAAAGTTCCATACTAACCACGGAGTAGGTGAGGCCAATGGAAATCAAGAAGCAGCCCGGCAATGTTACATGATTTCGGTCAAAGGGAAGGCTGCAGCCGAGTCCCTGGCGATTGAATCATCAGCCGAGGCGTCCCCGGGAGAAGAACTCGTCGCTATTCCGGTTCCGGGAGGCGAGGGACGAACCCTGATGATAGGCTCCGGCCTGGAGAAAATCGAAGCGGAGAAGCTCACCGAGTTCTTAAAAAAGAATCTCGACATCTTCGCCAGATCTCCGACAGACATGCCCGGAGTCGACCCGGAAGTAGCAGAACACCGGCTACACACCGATCCTAACCAGCCCCCGGTTAAGCAGAAGCGGCGTACCTTCAATCAGGAAAGGAGAGCCGCCATCCAAACCGAAGTACAGAAGGGGCTGGACGCCGGGCACCTCCGAGAGGTGCATCACCCGGACTGGATCGCCAACGTAGTGAGGGTGCCAAAGAAGGATGGCAAGTGGCAAATGTGCATGGACTTCACCAACCTTAACAAAGCTTGTCCGATGGATAGCTTCCCGCTACCTCGGATAGATCAGGTGGTGGAGGCAACCTCCGGCCACGAGCTCCTGAGCTTCCTCGACGCCTATTCAGGCTATCACCAGATCCGAATGCATCCGGATGACGAAAGGAAAACCAGCTTCACGACCGATCTAGGTCTATATTGCTATACCCGGATGCCCTTCGGCCTGAAGAATGCTGACGCGACATATCAGCGCCTCGTCAATAAAGTGTTTGCCCCGCAGCTCGGCCGCAACATGGAGGTCTATATAGACGATATGCTGGTCAAGAGCCGCGTCGCTGCGGAACATTTGGCCGACTTAGCCGAGACATTCTCCGCCCTGCGGCGATACAGAATGAAGCTGAACCCGACCAAGTGCGCCTTCGGGGTAGCCTCCGGGAAGTTCCTCGGCTACATGGTCACCCACCGGGGAGTAGAAGCTAACCCTGAGAAGGTTTCGGCCATCATACAGATGCGCCCTCCCACAAACCTCCGAGAGGTACAGAAGCTAAACGGAAGGGTCGCAGCCCTAAGCCGCTTCATGTCAAGGGCGGCGGATTACTGCTTCCCCTTCTTCAAGCTACTGAAGAAGACCAATAGCTTCGCCTGGATGGATGAGTGCCAGGCAGCCTTCGACCAACTGAAGGCCAACCTCTCTACAGTCCCCATTCTGTCCAAGCCAGTCCCCGGGGAGCCGCTCAGCCTTTACCTCACGGTATCCGAGACAGCTATCAGCGCCGTCCTCGTCCGAGAACAACACGGCGTTCAGAAGCCAGTCTACTATACCAGCCGAGCCCTTCAAGGAGCAGAACTCCGGTATCTCGCTCTAGAAAAATTGGCTTTGGCCCTCGTCTCGACCGCGAGGAGGCTCCGGCCTTATTTTCTTACCCATTCGGTAAAGGTTCTCACCGACCAGCCTCTAAGGCAAGTTCTCTCCCGGCCAGAGGTATCCGGCAGACTGGCAAAATGGGCGATTAAGCTAGGAGAGTTCGACATCTCCTATGCGCCTCGAATAGCAATAAAAGCTTAGGCATTGGCCGACTTTATCGCCGAACTCACTCCCAGTGCTTCCTCGGCACCTCAGCCGGAAGCCAACGTATCCGAAGCCGAGGGCACTTCGGCTCACACACCGACGGACGAGTGGCAACTTTATGTAGACGGCTCCGCATGTTCCACGGGCAGCGGCGCCGGATGGATTCTGGCGTCGCCCGAAGGAGTCGTCATGGAGTACGTGCTACGCTTCTCCTTTCCATCCACCAATAACACCGCCGAGTATGAAGCCCTCATTTCCGGCCTCCGGGCCGCAAGAAAGCTCGGCGTCCGGAACCTAAAGGCTTTTAGCGACTCTCAGCTGATCGCCAGTCATGTTTCTGGGGAATACGAAGCTCGGGATGCGATAATGGCATCTTACCTCCATGTGACTCGTAAGATCCTTGCTCAATTCGATTCCTGTGTAATCGTACGGATCCCGAGAGCCGAGAATGCCCGAGCCGATGCCCTTTCCCGGCTGGCGTCAACCCAAGACGGGGGAGGAGGCTGAATGATCCTAGTAGAGGAACTCGCCGAACCAAACCTCGGCGAGCCTGAGGTCATGCAAATAACCGAGGCCGAAGCCGAGACCTAGATGACTCCCCTTGTCACTTTCCTCCTCCGAGGAGAAGTTCCGCCCGATTCAAGGGAAGCAAAGCATGTTCGGCAGCGCTCATCTCACTTCCTCCTTCTGGACAGGCTGCTGCATAAGAAGGCTTTCGGCCGACCATTATTACGATGCCTCGGCCCGACCGAAGCCGACTACACCATGAGAGAGGTACACGAAGGGGTATGCGGAGCACACGCGGGAGGAAGGGCCCTGGCTCACAAGCTTCTGAGGCAAGGATACTGGTGGCCGACACTCCGAGAGGACGCCTTAGCCCTCGTACGACGCTGCGATTAGTGCCAGAGGTTAAGCTCCCTCATCCACCAGTCAGCCACCCTTCTGACCCTCTTATTCGACCCCTGGCCTTTCGCTCAATGGGGAATCGACCTCCTGGGGCCTTTTCCTGTCGCCACCGGCCAAAGGAAATTCCTCATCGTGGCAGTAGACTACTTTACCAAGTGGGTAGAAGCCGAACCCCTCGCGTCAATAACCGATAGCAATGCTTGGAACTTCGTATGGAAGTCCATCATCTGCCGGTTCGGCATCCCCCGGGCCATCATTTCAGACAACGGCAAGCAGTTCGATAGCCGTCGATTCAGTGATAAGTGCGCCGGCTTCGGCATCCTTCATAAGTTCACTTCAGTAGCACACCCTCGGGCGAACGGCCAGGTCGAGGTTACCAACCGAAGCCTATTGCAGGGACTAAAAACCCGCCTCGGCGAAGCCAAAGGCCGATGGGTAGAAGAGCTACCAAGTGTTCTTTGGGCATATCGGACTACGAGCCGAACCCCTACCGGCGAGACTCCATTTCGCATGGCTTACGGGATAGAAGCCGTTATTCCTATAGAAATCGGCCTCCCCCCTCCAAGAGTCATTACTTACGATCCCGAAGCTAATGAATAAGTCTTGAAGGATCATCTTGACCTCATAGAAGAAACCCGAGATAAAGCTCGCGTTCGGCTGGCGACTTATCAGCAGCGCATGGCCAGGTACCACAACGCTCGAGTGAAGCCCCGAAGCTTTGAAATCGGGAGCCTCGTGCTAAGGAATGCTCATGCATCTAAGCCAGCCGAAGCCGCAGGGAAGCTTGCCCCCAACTGGGAGGGGCCGTATCGGGTAAAAGAGGTAATCAGACGAGGGGCTTATCGGTTGGAGACCCTTTCGGGCCAACCTCTCCCTCGCACCTGGAATGTGGAACGCCTTCGGCGTTATTTCATGTAAACCACTTCTCCCGAAATGTAGCCGGAAGGCATGAATAAAGAAGGTCTCTTTTTTAGAAAGCCATGGTATATCTCTAAGTCCGTGTAAACCGTACCGGGAGTGGCTTCGGCCATGCAAACCGTATCGGGAGCGGCATGATTTTCTATTCTCTTAAGTCCGTGTAAACCGTACCGGGAGTGGCTTCGGCCATGCAAACCGTATCGGGAGCGGCATGATTTTCTATTCTCTTAAGTCCGTGTAAACCGTACCGGGAGTGGCTTCGGCCATGCAAACCATATCGGGAGCGGCATGATTTTCTATTCTTTAAGTCCGTGTAAACCGTACCGGGAGTGGCTTCGGCCATGCAAACCGTATCGGGAGCGGCATGATTTTCTATTCTCTTAAGTCCGTGTAAACCGTACCGGGAGTGGCTTCGGCCATGCAAACCGTATCGGGAGCGGCATGATTTTCTACTCTTTAAGTCCGTGTAAACCGTACCAGGAGTGGCTTCGGCCATGCAAACCGTATCGGGAGCGGCATGATTTTCTATTCTCTTAAGTCCGTATAAACCGTACCGGGAGTGGCTTCGGCCATGCAAACCGTATCGGGAGCGGCATGATTTTATATTCTCTAAGTCCGTGTAAACCGTACCGGGAGTGGCTTCGGCCATGCAAACCGTATCGGGAGCGGCATGATTTTCTATTCTAAGCCCGCAGGTAACCTGAACCGAGAGTGGCTTCGGCCATGTGTACCGGATCGGGAAGCGGCACGGTATAACTCTAAGTCCGTGTAAACCGTACCGGGAGTGGCTTCGGCCATGCAAACCGTATCGGGAGCGGCATGATTTTCTATTCTAAGCCCGCAAGTAACCTGAACCGAGAGTGGCTTCGGCCATGTGTAACGGATCGGGAAGCAGCACGGTATATCTCTAAGTCCATGCAAACCGCGTCGGGAGCGGCAGGATATCCCCTCAGATCGTATGAACCACGTTAGTAAAGGCCCCGGCCGCGTATACTATCGGTGGCGATACTTTATCGACTTCGTATCCGAACCTACATCGGGTCTCGGCCGTGCAAGCCGCAACTAAAACAATGACAAGGTCTCGGATTCAAGAAGAACCAGATTCAGTCGTTTGTTCAGAACACAGGTAAAGCCAAAAACACTTCCTATATATACAACAGTGGAAGTACAAAATCGGCCGTCCATCTGGCCGCAGACTTACAAAGAAAGAAACAAAAACCGGGACAGGCCCCCGTGTCAGCCCTCGGTATTCCCCTCATCCACATCAACTGGGCTCCGGCCAGGAGATGGGGAGGGAGAATCAACTATCTGTTAGTTTAGGTGGCCTACAAGCCAATCTAACAATGTAAATCTCGTTCATTATTAATGAAATGGCATAATATTCATTATGTGTAAATCGCGTTAATTATCGTTTCATAATGAAGTCCGTGAATATGTGCTATGGTGATCAGATTATGATGAGATCATACTAATGAGACTGATCACTTAAACACACATATTCTTAATCGTTCCTAGTCGGAGGATATCCGAGAAGGACATCGGGTATCCGGTTATACTAGTACAGATTACTCCTGCTCATATGATGAGGGTGACTGATCTCATAAGTCACTTGTGTGGAGACACTAAGGCGAATCTGTAGGTGCTCATTGGAGAATGAGTTCACTGAACTGATCCGACTGAATCGCTGGATGGTATTGTACCTCACTGTCAACCAGCTTGATTCTATTGTCGCAGTTGCGTGGATGGTCCTCGGACCTGAGACATCAAGGACACCTTGGCGGTGGACTTCTGTACTTTGACCTTGGTCTACGAATCTCTAGCCACGGGATTCTAATACGCCAAGGATTGGGTGCAGCGGAATACCGTCGAAGGGAATTGTGTGTCAATAAGGAATCATTCGCTCTCGGTACTTAGAGAGAGAATGCTCTAGGAAGGATGCGCGGAAGTCCCTGGCCAGGGCGGACGATAATATCGGAAAAGGAGTTTTCCGATATTCATCAGCGGCATCCAATCCAAGTGAGTCGACCGGCTAGGGTTTGACAGCTCGCCATGCCCTGAGTTGACTCGAGAGCATTGTACGAATGAAGGATTAAATCCACGCGGTAACTGTCTACGGAAAGGTTCCAAGAGTGGGTTACTTAACCCCAAATACCTTCCGGGTTCACGCGGTGTTGCTTGGCACCCAACGTGATCGAAGGCCCGGTCGAATTCGATGTGCGACATCAATTCAATTGATTAATTGATTAATAAAGGGTTATTAATTAATTAATAAAGCCAGTGAGGAGTCACTGGGCTTACTGGGCCATTAACTGGACTGGTACTTGGGCCTAGAGGGTCACACGCAAATGATTCTCAAGGCGATGGATAAATAAGTGGGTTTTATACAAACCGGGGGTTTTTGTGAAAAACCGCGCGATTAGTATAAAACATAGCGAACGGGCTGAGCAGGCCAAGCTGCTGCTAACCCTAGCCGCCCCTCAGTTTCTGTCTTCCTCTGGAGTCCAGGCAGATCCAGATCTGCTCAGCCGCTTCTCCGAATCCCGTTCGACGGGAAATCGTTCACGCACTGCGGTGATCATTGCGGCGACCAGCGGAGGCTTCGCGGGCTGCGAAGAACGACGAACTCGAGGATATCCGTCACGGGGAGGATCGCGTGGACTTCGCTAGAGGTCGGGCGCTTGCGCGGCTTGCGGTGTCACACCGACGGAACCGAACGGCTGCGGATTCGAATCCGCACACGGTGAGAACTTCGATAATTAGATTATCTAGTATTTTAATCTCCGAAACGGGAACGGATCGCTGTAAATATTTTATTTTTCCGCTGCGTGAGCGATCCGGAGAAACCGAGAAATCCCAACAGTGGTATCAGAGCCAGGTTCCACTGTTTCTCGACCCGTTTCGGTTTCCGAAATTGATTTTTCTTGAGTTATTCCATGCGTTTAATCCTATTAAAATGACGGATTAGTGTTCATGAGATGAACACAAATAATTTGATTATTTTTCCGTGATTTTTCTAGATTATTTTAGGGGTTTTTCGTGTTCTTCGTGAGACGAAGAACGGCGACTTTACGGCGGCTTGAATCGGCTTCCCAATCGTTGGGATGGCCGGCCGAGACTCCGGATCAACTGGTGATAGTCACCACTCCACATCCGGTATTTTTCCGGCGCTGGAATGGCCTTGGAGAGCCGCAAAAATCTAGCCCCAAATCGGATTTAAACTCTGCAAAAACCAGAAATTTTGGGCTTTTGGGGCTTCGGATTGCATATCTTAGAAGCCCTCGCCGGCGCCGGGGTGCCCACCAGCAATGGGGGGGGTCACCGGAGTGACCTGCCGGCATCGGGGCCCGGCCGCCGGGCGGCGCCGCACTGGGTAGCCGCCGGCCACCAACCTGCAAAACCCTCTTAGGGTTTCGGTTGTGTCGGGTGTTGCAGGGTGGAAGGAGGGGCCGGCCCGACCGGTTCGACCAGCCGGGTCGAGCCTGGGCCGGGCCCGAGCCCTGGGCTCTGGTCCAGGCGAGCCCAGGCGTGCCTGGTTCGGACCCAGGCTCGCCTGGCTCGAGCCCAGGCCCTGCTGGGCCCGGGCCAGCTTGGCCCAATTGGGCTGAGCCCTTCTTTGAAACCCCACTAGACCCAATTAAACCCTAAATAAAACCCCTTTGACCCAATTAAATTCTAATTAGATTTTAAATTTAAAATCAAAATTATTTTTGAAATTAAATCTTTATCTAATTTTATTTAATTGGGTTATTAATGATTTGTGAATCATTTTAATTAACATTTAGTTGTTAGTTGATTAACATTAACTGTTAGTTTAATGGTTAAACTAATAGTTAATTTTAATAATACTAATTTAATGGTTAAATTAGTAATTAATAATTATTAATCTAATAGTTAGATCATTAATTGTTATTTCAACTAATGGTTAATTAGTAATTGAGTTAGTTATTAATTTAATTGTTAAATTAATAATTAACTTAAATGATTAATTTAAGTGTTAAATTAGTTGTATTTAATGATTATTGTTAGTTATTGATTTAAGGGTTAAATTAATGATTAAATTTAATCTTCTAATCTAATTGTTAGATTATAGTTATTAATTGATTAGTGTTAATTAATAATTTAAATGTTAAATTACTAATTAACATTAATCAACTAATCTAAGAGTTAGATTAGTAGTTAATTAATAATTAGAGTTAATTAATAATTTAAGTGTTAAATTGTTAATTAATTTTGATGGATTAATCTAAGAGTTAGATTAATCTTTAATAGTCTAATTGTTAGATTATTAAAGGGGTTTGATCTAAGTGTTAGATTATTAGAATTGTTCTAATTTGCATGGAATAATCTGGAATTATTAATTCGGAGTGTGTGCGCATGTGATGTGTGTTTATTGCTTTTAAATTTGATTTAATTGCATGTTAAGTTAATAAAATGAGTTTTCAAAATTCAAATACCAATTTTGATTGGATCCCAGCTTTTTGAAAGCCAAAATTTATCTATTTTTGAAAACTCATTTGTTTTAGCCATGTGATGCGCTGAATCATGTGTGGATGTCTAAAACACACCGTGGTCATGGATATGCACTTTTAATTGTTCATGTGATGAATGATGTGTTTGTGTGGATCGTGGATGAATGATGGATGTTTATTAATTGTTAATAAATAGAGGTCTGCGCACCTCTCTCTCTCTCATACTCCGATGTATTTCTACCTCCCTCTCTCTCTTGTACTCGCCATAAGGCCCTCTTCTAATTACATGTAATTCTAGAATTAATGTAATATGATCGAGGCAACCGAGGAAGGAGCGAGGACGATCCACAACTGCAACCAGGAAGGCGAAAAGATGGAGATCTCTTGCCTGTGTTTGCAGGTTATCTAATATAATTGTTGTGTTAGATTGTGTGTGCGTTTGACTGTTGGCTCCAGTCAAACCCGCTGTGCTATCCATGACCACACTAATGACATGTATGTGATGCATTGTTTATCTTTTGATTATGAATCAAAGTAGGTTATAGTATTTAGTAAATATATACGATATATTTATATACTATCACCTAGGAGAGACCAAGATAAAAGGTTATCTAAATACCCTTAGATAAACTCTAAGCCGTAACGCGGGTAGTTAAGAACTTACCGCGTGGTCCACCATCGTTATAGTCATAGGATTCGAATCACTTTAGGCAGGTTTGTTGTGCTATCTACAAGGCCTGCTTAATTGGGAGGAGAAAGTGTGCTTATGGCATTAGATGCCTATAGATCGGGGTAGAGGAACCATGTAGCTTTGTTGTGCTATCCACAAGGGCTGCATGCAAATCTATGCTCGTCGCGTAATGATGGTTAGCTTAGACCAGGATTAATGGTTTGTTGTGCTATCCACAAGGCCATTAAATCTCTGGGGACCAAAGCTATGATCAGATATTGCAAGGAGTTGCAAGTCCCATGAGTTGGGTGCTCTCTGATTGTATTACAGTTTGTTGTGCTATCCACAAGGCTGTAGTGCAAGTCATTGAGATTCTGATCCCCACTAGGAGACTGTCGACGTCTCCCGTTCTGTATAACTGAGGGTTATACAGTCCGTCGAAAATTAGTGGGAGTTAAACTTGAACAAAAGACCATGTCTTGTTTTAAACTTTAATAATTGAACATCTGCTAAATTTTACTTATCTCCTGTAGGAATTATGTCGTCGAATAACCTACTCCGTGGCATACTTGATGCCATTTTGACTTACCTAATCTACTCGGATTGGTTCAGAAACCTGAAGAAAGTCTTCAGATCTGATCACATTGACTTTGTCCCTGGAGCTGATCCTCCTGCTGAATCGGCATTGGATGCCCCTGAAGCACAGATGACAGCTAACGATAATGGATCGAAGGACAAAGGCAAAGGAGTAGTGAAGGGTGACTGCTTCTACTATAAGCAGTATGATCACTGGAAGAGGAACTGCAAGGAGTTCCTTGATGATAAAGCTCATGGGAGCGTGATGCTGTCTGACGCTTCAGATATCTATATGATAGATATCAACTTATCAGTTAGAGATTCCACATCTTGGGTATTAGATACCGAATGTGCTTCTCATATCTGCCATGATGTGCAGATGCTGACAAGTAAGCGCAAGCTAAGACAAGGTGAGGTGGAATTGAGGCTAGGAAACGGCGCAAAAGTTGCGGCGATTGCTGTTGGGACAGCAAACCTCAGGCTTCCATCGGGAGACACCTTACTATTGGAAGATTGTTATTATGTTCCTAGCATAATAAAGAACATCATATCAATATCTTGTTTGGACAAGATAGGATATAGGTTGACTATTGAGAATAGAAGTTGTACGATTTATTACGGTAATAAATCAATAGCTTCGGCATCTTTAGTCAACGGTCTATATCTATTAGATGTTTCTCATTACAATCTTCAAATTGATAATGCTCTTAAGAAGAGCAAGAATTGCGTGAACCAGGCCTACATGTGGCATTGTAGACTTGGGCACATTGGCGAAAGCATGTTGCAAAAGTTGCACAAGTATGGTTATTTAACAGCATTCGATTATGAATCGTTTGCAACATGCGAATCCTGCCTTATGGGAAAGATGGCAAAATCTCCATTTACTGGACATGGAGATCGTGCCAAGGACATTCTGGAACTGATACATTCAGATGTATGTGGTCCAATGTCTACCCAAGCCAAATGTGGCTTTTCTTATTTCATTACGTTCACCGATGACTTCTCAAGATTCGGCTATGTGTACTTAATGAAGTACAAGTTGGAAGCACTTGAGAAGTTTAAGGAGTTCAAGAATGAGGTGGAGAAGCAGTTAGGAAAGAGTATTAAAGCTCTTCGATCAGATCGAGGAGGAGAATACTTGAGTACTAATTTCACACAATTCTTAAAGGATAATGGTATCCTTTCTCAGCTGACCCCTCCATATACACCACAGATGAATGGTGTATCAGAAAGGAGGAACCGCACCTTGTTGGACATGGTGCGATCCATGATGAGCTTTTCGGGATTACCAGTGTCCCTCTGGGGGTATGCTCTAGAGTCAGCAGCATACCTACTGAACAGAGTACCCAGCAAGTCTGTGGCCTCTACTCCATATGAGATATGGAAAGGCAGGAAACCAGAATTTAAACATGTTAAAGTCTGGGGTTGTCCTGCTTATGTAAAGAGGCATGATCCAGACAAGCTGGAATCACGAACTGATAAATGTAGGTTTGTGGGATATCCAAAGGAAACCTTTGGATACTACTTTTACCATCCTGATGAACAAAAGGTGTTTGTCGCCAGGAAAGCTGTCTTCCTGGAAGAGAAATATCTTCTCCAGGAGGACAGTGGGAGTAAAATAGTACTGGAAGAGGTTCCAGATCCCCAAACAGCTGCATTATCATCAGATGAGATATCAGTTCCTGAATCTGTTCAGGTACACACAGATGAGCCTCGTAGATCTGGTAGAGTACCTAGACTACCCGAACGATATGTGGGACATATCGCTGAAGGTGAGTCTAAGGTACAATATAATGAGGATGATGATCCTAAAACCTACCAGGAGGCCATAGAAGGTCCAGAATCCGGGAAATGGCGAGAAGCCATGAACTCAGAAATCCAGTCCATGTACACCAACCAAGTTTGGAACTTGGAGGACTTGCCCGAGGGTATTGTACTCATCGGTTGCAAGCGGATCTTTAAGAGAAAGATCGGTGCTGATGGACGGATCGACACTTATAAGGCAAGGTTGGTGGCAAAGGGATATCGTCAAAGGCAAGGAATTGACTATGACAAGACTTTCTCACCAGTTGCCGTGATAAAGTCGATCAGAGTTCTACTCACCATTGCTGCACATTTTGATTATGAAATCTGGCAGATGGATGTGAAGACTGCCTTCCTCAATGGTAATCTTGAGGAAGAGGTGAATATGATACAACCAGAAGGTTTCACATCCAAAGAATCTCCAGATAAAGTGTGCAAGCTTCAGAGGTCCATTTATGGACTGAAGCAGGCTTTCCGGAGCTGGAACATAAGATTTGACGAGGCTGTCAAGTCTTATGACTTCATTAAGAATGAAGATGAGCCTTGTGTGTACAAGAAGACCAGTGGGAGTGCAGTCACTTTTCTAGTTCTTACGTAGATGACATACTACTCATTGGGAATGATGTAGCTATGATGTCATTAGTAAAGATCTGGCTGTCGAAAAACTTCTCCATGAAGGATTTGGGAGAAGCATCCTATATATTGGGAATACGGATCTATAGAGATAGATCAAAGAGGATGCTTGGAATGACCCAATCCTTGTACATAGATACCATAGTCAAAAGGTTTGGTATGGAAAATTCCAAGAGAGGTTTCATACCGATGAGAAATGGAATTCATCTCTCAAAGGAACAGTCTCCTAAGACTCCTGATGAGAGGGCATTCATGGATAGAATACCCTATGCCTCTGCCATAGGATCTATCATGTATGCCATGCAATGTACACGGCCTGATGTTGCATTTGCTCTAAGTGTTACGAGCAGATTTCAGGCTGATCCAGGCGAAGAGCACTGGAAGGCAGTGAAATGCATCCTTAAGTACTTGAGAAGAACTAAGGATATGTTTCTTGTCTATGGAGGAGGTGACTTGAAACTGCGAGGCTTTACTGACTCGAGTTTCCAGTCGGATCCAGATGATAGCAAGTCAACATCTGGATTCGTGTTTACATTGAACAGAGGGGCGGTGTGCTGGAAGAGTTCCAAGCAAGTAACCACTGCAGATTCGACGACTGAAACTGAGTACATCGCTGCAGCTGAAGCCGCCAAGGAAGCAGTGTGGTTGAAGAAATTCATCACCGACCTCGGCGTAGTTCCCAGCATCTCTGAGCCTGTTCCACTGTTGTGTGACAACAATGGAGCGATTGCGCAAGCGAAAGAGCCACGGTCTCATCAGAAATCGAAGCATATTCTGAGGCGCTTTCACCTTATCAGAGAGATCATATCCAGAGGAGATGTAGTAGTGGAAAGAGTTTCATCTGTCGATAATGTAGCAGATCCACTGACAAAGCCGTTGGCTCAAATTGTGTTTGAGCGTCATCTAGAGTCTATGGGCTGATTGTATAAAGGTGATTGGCTTTAGTCCAAGTGGGAGATTGTTAGTTTAGGTGGCCTACAAGCCAATCTAACAATGTAAATCTCGTTCATTATTAATAAAATGGCATAATATTCATTATGTGTAAATCGCGTTAATTATCGTTTCATAATGAAGTCCGTGAATATGTGCTATGGTGATCAGATTATGATGAGATCATACTAATGAGACTGATCACTTAAACACACATATTCTTAATCGTTCCTAGTCGGAGGATATCCGAGAAGGACATCGGATATCCGGTTAGACTAGTACAGATTACTCCTGCTCATATGATGAGGGTGACTGATCTCATAAGTCACTTGTGTGGAGACACTAAGGCGAATCTGTAAGTGCTCATTGGAGAATGAGTTCACTGAACTGATCCGACTGAATCGCTGGATGGTATTGTACCTCACTGTCAACCAGCTTGATTCTATTGTCGCAGTTGCGTGGATGGTCCTCGGACCTGAGACATCAAGGACACCTTGGCGGTGGACTTCTGTACTTTGACCTTGGTCTACGAATCTCTAGCCACGGGATTCTAATACGCCAAGGATTGGGTGCAGCGGAATACCGTCGAAGGGAATTGTGTGTCAATAAGGAATCATTCGCTCTCGGTACTTAGAGAGAGAATGCTCTAGGAAGGATGCGCGGAAGTCCCTGGCTAGAGCGGACGATAATATCGGAAAAGGAGTTTTCCGATATTCATCAGCGGCATCCAATCCAAGTGAGTCGACCGGCTAGGGTTTGACAGCTCGCCATGCCCTGAGTTGACTCGAGAGCATTGTACGAATGAAGGATTAAATCCACGCGGTAACTGTCGACGGAAAGGTTCCAAGAGTGGGTTACTTAACCCCAAATACCTTCCGGGTTCACGCGGTGTTGCTTGGCACCCAACGTGATCGGAGGCCCGGTCGAATTCGATGTGCGACATCAATTCAATTGATTAATTGATTAATAAAGGGTTATTAATTAATTAATAAAGCCAGCGAAGAGTCACTGGGCTTACTGGGCCATTAACTGGACTGGTACATGGGCTTAGAGGGTCATACGCAAATGATTCTCAAGGCGATGGATAAATAAGTGGGTTTTATACAAACCGGGGGTTTTTGTGAAAAACCGCGCGATTAGTATAAAACATAGCGAACGGGCTGAGCAGGCCAAGCTGCTGCTAACCCTAGCCGCCCCTCCTCAGTTTCTGTCTTCCTCTGGAGTCCATGCAGATCCAGATCTGCTCAGCCGCTTCTCCGAATCCCGTTCGACGGGAAATCGTTCACGCACTGCGGCGATCATTGCGGCGACCAGCGGAGGCTTCACGGGCTGCGAAGAACGACGAACTCAAGGATATCCTTCGCGGGGAGGATCGTGTGGACTTCGCTAGAGGCCGGGCGCTTGCGCGGCTTGCGGTGTCACACCGA
This sequence comes from Zantedeschia hybrid cultivar, assembly GCA_030544215.1. Classification (NCBI taxonomy): domain Eukaryota; kingdom Viridiplantae; phylum Streptophyta; class Magnoliopsida; order Alismatales; family Araceae; genus Zantedeschia; species Zantedeschia hybrid cultivar. The sequence continues at coordinate 18,679,268 of JARZZO010000005.1, forward strand.
CGGAACCGAACGGCTGCGGATTCGAATCCGCACACGGTGAGAACGTCGATAATCCGATTATCGTATTTTAGTTCTTCGAAACGGGAAACGGATCGCTGTAAAAATTTTATTTTCCGCTGCGTGAGCGATCCGGAGAAACCGAGAAAACCCAACACTATCTGTACGGCCTCGGACGGGGCGGCTTCGACAGGAGTCGCCTCTGCTGGAACGGCCTCGTCGCCTTCCGCCGAAGCTGAGGCCCTCTCAGCCGCAAGCCCCTTCCACCAGGACAGGAGCTCTTCGCCTTTCTCGTCCGTCGGCAGGGCGATTCCAGTCAAGTCCACGGTCGGGCAAGCCTTCTGAGCGGCAGCCAACCCGTTGGTGAAGACCGAGGAGGCCGCCAGAAGCTACGCCTGGATTATCTCCTCGGCGAAGTCTGGGCCCGCCTTATAATCGGCCACGGCCGAGTCGACAGCCTCCTCGGCCTTAGCTTCCAATTCCAGCTTCAAGGCCGACAGCTCCTCGGCATGGCGACGGTTATCTGAGGCCCGCCGGGCATCCTTGTCCTGGATCTCGGCCTTAAGGGCCCGATTTTCGGCCTGGACCGCCGCCAGCTCCCGCTCGACCTTCTCCTTCTCCTATTCGGCCTTTGCCTTGGCCTCGGAAGAAGCTTGGGTTGCCGCCGCCTGCTCCTCCAGCTGAGCCCGCATCCGGGCATTCGCAGCTAAGAGCCAGTCAACACTGGACTTGAAGTCGCGTCCCGCCGAGGAGCCCTCGCTTGAACCCGCCGATGCCGACGCCCTCTCGGCCTCCAGGAGTTGATCTCGGAGGAACGCCTGACGATGGATCAGGACGCTACCCGTCACCGCGGCCTGCGGCCGAAAGCGGATAAGGGTCAGCAAATCCGAAATAAGCTAAGGGGAATGCTAGACTGAAGCACACAAGGAAGCTTCTTACCTGGACCGCCAATCGGGCACTTATCAGCGCCAGATCAGTGGCCGAGTGGTCCTTCAGCTCCTCCAGGGCCGACGGGAGAGTTAGGCCGCGAAGCAGACGCAGGCACGTCTGCGAGTCCTCCACACTCTCATCCCTATAGATCCCCAGGTCGGGGACCCATAGCTCGCGTTCCTGCTTGCGAGGCGCCTGCGGCCCAGCGCCTTCCTGCTCCTCCGCCCCCGCCATCATGACCGGGGGAGAATCGCCCCTCGGTGCTTCGGGGGGCGAGGGCCTCGGGGCCCTTCGGGCCGCGGCAGATCTTTTAGCCGGGGCGGGCTCTGCCTCGCCAGGCTCGTCCGCCCGGCCCCGCTTCGATGGTCGACCGCCCCTTCGGGGAGCCGACTTGCTCTTCCGCTCCCTCTCAAGAGCGGCAGCAGCAGCGCGGCCCTCAGAGGAAGCCGTTGTCATCGTGATCCCGGCCCGGACGCTCGGGGCCACGGTACCTCGTCCAGACCCTCCTGCTGCCTGCGGACGAGACGACTGGGGTTGGCCGCCCTGCTGGGCTATCCGGCTAAGGAGGCCCTTGATCCCAGACATTGCTGCAAACAGGAGGAAAAGTGTTAGATGTTAATAACACACAAAGGTCACAACTCAAGACCGACTTACCCTCGGCCGAAGCTTCAGCAACCTCTGCGGCCGGAGGAGCTTCGGCCGGAGGAGCGACCCCGGCGTTTCCTTCGGTCTCCCGGGAAGTCTCCCCGGAGGGAAGATAAGGGAAAGCCCGCAGAGGATCCCTCGTCGGGTCCGGCCACGCCCCGGCACCCACAAGTAACTCCGGCTTGCTGAAAAGCTCCGAGATATCATACGGAGCCGAGGCTTCGATAAGGCCCATGATGTTGCGCTGGGCGGAATTGAGGGTGGGAGGATCAGAAAGGCCTGCGGCCAGCGGTGCCCACTTAGTAGGAAAGGGCCACACGTTCCTCTCATTCTCCGGAAGAGAAACCAGAATGAAATTCCTCTTCCAACCATGAATGGACGAGGGTTTCCTAGAGAAGATACCTCGGCCGAGACGAGGGACAAAACTATACCACTCGGATCTCCCCTGCCTTTGAATTTTGAAGAGGTAGCGGAAGATGTTGACCGAGGGGATGATCTTCATATGGGCAAACACAGCCAAGAAGGCGTAGACTGTGCGCCAAGAATTGGGAAAAAATTGAGACGGGGCCAGCCCGTAGAAACATAGGAGGTTGATGACGAAGGTGGAAAGAGGAAGACGAAAGCCCGCCCGGAAGCTTTCTTCATAAATAGAAAAACTACCCGGGCGAGGAGTGTTGGCCCTGGTATGCAAACCGGGCCGATAGGGGGTCATCCAGGAAGGGAGTTGGTAATAAGAAGCAAGGTAGCTGACCCCGTCGTCAGTGAGGGCGCAGGCTGCTTCCGAAGCAGTCTCGGGACGACGACGTCCCGAGGAGGAAGCCTGGCCCGGGGTGTGAACCTCCTCGGACCCTTCGGCACCGGAGGCTCCGGCCTCGTCTGCCATGACAGAAGCGAGAGAGTCCAAAGAAAGAGGAGATGACAGAGAAGACTTGGGGGACTAGGACGGAGTATATTCCTCGTCTGAAGGAGTAATCTCACTCGAAGAAGGGCTACGGGGCATGAGGTCACGGTAATGAAGAAAGGAGATTGGGGCTTACCCTCAAAGAAAAAAGATCTCCTCGATCAGACACCGCCTCTCAAGCCAAAGGAACTCCCCCGGCAACAGCTCCGGGCGATGGAGAACTCCCTGTGACAGGTGACGAGCTCGGAAGCACCTTCAGAGAACTAGCCTTTCGCCGGAGAAGAAGGAGAGCTCGGGCGATCGCAGAGAAACGCAGGCGCAGGAAGCAGGAAGAAGAACAGTGCCCTGCGAGGGGTTCCTATTTATAGGCGCTGTTCGAAACCCTTCCCGCCGAAGCCAACGGCCGGGATCTCCTCCTTTGTCTCACCGCTTCTCTCGGATGCGCGCCACGTGTACCGTCCTTCGGTAATGATGACGGACAGACTCTGGAAATTGAAGCAGAGTGATCAACGGCCGAAAGCGCTCCGACCCTTCGGCTGATCACTCAGATGCCCGCCACGTGTTCTGATCCGCGTGCCAAGAAAGGAAGAGGCGGCAATCCGAATGGAATCTCGGACAGAGAGCCGAGGTAACCCGCGATCTGCGAGCGGCCAGGATCTCTTTGTGTTTTTAACGGAGCGGCCGAATGCACGACGCGTGTCCTGTGCTGCTTCGCGAAACGACCATTATGACGGAAAAAGCGACGCCCGTCCCGTCCATTTAATTGAGCCTGACACAAGTCAGAAGGCTCGGCCCTTCGCCCTTAGAAGTTAAGGCCTTCGTCGCTACATCCCGAATGAAGACGGATAAGTGACTACTGACCTTCGGCCGACCGAGGGCATCCTCTTCTTAAAAAAGAACAGAAAGCCTCGGGTAAGTACCTGTTACGTCATTCCTCAAAGAGTCTTCAGGCTATACTCTCGTCATCTCAAGACTGAGGAAGACAAGAGTGGGGGGCTATGTGATGAGGCAGAATTCGATTCGGCCCATTAAAACAAGCCCAAACCCAGTTCAGCCCAGCAGCAGCAATAGAAGGCCCAACAGCCCTCGGCCCGTAAGCGGCACAGTAGCCCTCGGCCTAGCAGGCTTCGGCCCGTCAGCGGCCCAACCCCCTTCGTCCCAACAGCCGTGTCCGGCCCACTCCGGTGGAGGACTAGACACTATGGCGGTTTACCAATAAGTCCGGAACATAGTCCTATATCGGCTTTCACCGTTAACCATCCTCTATCCTTCACTATAAATACACCGCTATTTATTGCCAAAGGTATGTCTCCGTGACCCTCAAGGACCATAGTCCAAAAAGCATTAAAGCTACTCTTTGCCTTCTGAATCGAATCGTCTTCAGAAGCTAACTTAACCGTCGGAGGGGGTTCCTAAGGGCCGAAGCCCGGGACTCCTACTGACCGGTTTCTTTTTCTTTCCCTCCTACAGGAGTTCGGTTCGAGTTATCGCCGACTTCCCCGAGTCGGTCTCGGCCACCGACCTCGGACTTCTTCCTCTGGTCTCGACGCCGTGCGCCGGCTGCCCCTCGACCAAAGGAGACTCGGTTCCGCGCTGCCTGCCCGTCAGCCGAAGGGACCTCGGCCACACCTTCCGGAAGCAAGCCGACCTCCGGCCTCGGATCCTCAACCGCGTCTCTGCATCCATCGCCTTCCGGATCCTTGTCGGGCCTCTTGCACCGATCCGACTCAGCTCCGGATCCAGAACTTCGGATTCCAGCTTCGGAATCCGATCGTGATAGCTTCGGCTACATCACAGACAAAATAACTAACTCTTAGGCTCAACTACTAACCGATATCACTACCTTGCTAAATAACCACATGTCCAATTAAATTCTTAAGTTAAATTTTAATCAATTGTTAGTATTAATATTAGTTTCAAGTTATCATTTAGCAGGGCATAACATTTTATGTAGGATTCTTATTTCAAAGGCCTCCGAATGAGGGTGGGCAAAGCATGCATTCTTTTAAGAAATAGAACGTACTCACAAGTCAAGGCTTTAGGAACATGTAGATTTATTTTAATACTTTATTTGTTTTAGATTTAAGAAATAGACATTTTTTATGTTCCATCTTCTAATAGAAGTTTAGTTTCAATATCAAAATTTAACTTAGAAAGATTTTGTGTCAGTCTTGGAAACTCTTCATTTGAATTAATTAAAGATTCAATTGTTATGAGTATTGGTTCTCTATCTAATGGTTTAAATAAATTATGTCTTGGTATTGTAAATGAACAATCCCATAATACTATATATACTTCAGTTTCTTATTGGTAACAAGTATAGTAAAGTCAATGAAAATTCATTCATGTTATGACATAGGATATTATGATATATCTCTGTTAAGAGACTTAGGAGGTTAGAGGGAGAAAGAGTAATAGACGTTGATTTCAAAAATAAAAATAAAAATTATAAAAAATATTAAAATATTCAAATACTTCCGTCTAAGTGATTTTTCATCTTTTTAAATTTAATTTTTACCATTAGATCAAAAAACTTAACCGTAGTCGTGCAATCAAATGCATCATTGTTTGAAAATTAAAACTAAATTTCTAAGGGATGAGATCAATCTTAAGAACTAATCTGACAAATTTTTTATTTTTTTTATTATTTTTTCAAAATTTTAGAAATTAATTTTTAATACATACTCGATTGAACAGCTACGATTGATTTTTAAGATGAAATGACAAAAAGTAAAATCCCGGGAATAGAGTCAACCCTAAAGAATCTATTTAAATATTTATAAATTTATAAAAAAAAAATTCTTTAACATGAGGTAGGTGAATTTTCGAGCGATGCACCGAGAGACGTATTGAATCTTTTCCTATATATATATATATATATAGAGAGAGAGAGAGAGAGAGAGAGGGGACGCTTTTTACACAGGGAAAGGGATATAGATCGATATACAGCTATATATAATAATAATAATAATTTATTAAATATTAACGAGGATTTTATAATGACGTAATCAGACTTACACAAATCTTAATTAGGTTATTGGGGATGAGAAGAAATAAATTTATAGAGACAAAGAGAAATAGAAACACAAACACGTCCGCCTTGATAAGAACATAGTAATCTCATAAAATGTGTATATTTAATTAAAATCTATATCTTTTTTTGTTAACTTTGCAAATTCTATCGTACTCAATAAATAATTACGTATAAATTGACATAATATTATTTTTTCTTTCTTTTGAAAAGAAAAAATATACCATTTCTGAATGGCTGGCCATGACGAAAATTAACCTTTCGCTAACAGATAACAGGAACGGCGGAAACCATCGCTAAAGGTTAAGCATGACGGCACCCTCTGTTTAGGGCTGTAAACGGGTAGGATACGGATACAGAAACAGGTGTTTCCGTTTTCCGATTCCGATAAGGATAACCTGTTTCCGTTTCCGATTCCGATAAGATCGGAAAGTGCATTATCCGTTTCCGTTTCCGATAAAATCGGAAAGTCTATTTTCCGTTTCCGATTTGTTTCCGATTCCGATATCGGAATCGGATATTATTTCCGATAATTTTCGAAAATTACTAATTTCCTGATTTATTTGTTTAAAACATATAAAATGAAACCTAAATATAACCAATACATCTTAGTATATTAAATAATAATTAATTATATTAGATAATGATTAATAAGATTAAAACAATCCTAAGGTTAATATTATTCATAATAATAAATTTAACAACAATCGGAATCGGAAATCGGAAAGTGGATACGGAAACAGGAGTTTCTGTTTCCGATTCCGATAGCTTATCGGAAATATCCGATAGTTTATCGGAAATATCCGATTCCGATTCCGATAGCTATCGGACGGATATTTTTTATCGGAAACGGATATTTTTTTTCGGTAACGGATCGGACAATCGGATAATCGGGTTTCCGTTGACAGCCCTACCTCTGTTACCCTTAAGATTCGCGATGGCTTCCCCCATAACTAAGGATCATAACATTTTACCTTACAAATAGAGACGGTTAGAAGCCGTTGCTAATTTATAGGTTTTGTAGCGGCCGCTACAATTAGGTATCGTTGCCTTTCACTGTGAGTAATACTTGTTGCAATAATTTTGTGTGCATGCAAGGTCATTGCAGTGAATAAATAAATTTTTTTTTTATTTAGGTCCGTCTCGAGACTTTTTAACCGTCCGTACAATGTAATGTCAAATTAGACGATCTAAAAAAAATCTGAAAATATAAAATCAAACTCCAATAATTTTACTGGACAAAATTTTTACGTCCGTCATTGTCTCCACTATCCTCACGGCCGAAAAGCTTAACGCCTCGTAGGCCGCCAACTTGCATCATCATGCTCTAGCAGCTCCACAGAAATGGTCTACCCATCTGAACCCAACGCCCACAACCAAAAGCTCGTGGCCATCCCCCCTCTTGTCTCTTTTATTTCCATCGATCCCAGTCCTAGCGAGGCTGGGTAAGAAGCAACATGCAGTTTTACGATCTTCTGCTGAAGCAGAAACTAGGGCAATGGCCCTGCACCATGTGAGATCTCTTGGTTATAATACCTCTTATTTGATTAATTGTGGGTCCCAGTCACTCCACGCCACTATATTATGATAGTCAGGCAGCATTGCATAGTGTTTGACTTGCTGCACACCTTAATATTATATATGCAAGCCACGTGTAGCGCACATCCAATCCGTCCGTGAATTTAGCGTACACCCAATGCACTACCTTAAGTTGTGCAACAAGTTTTTCTCCATTGCATCTTGGGTCAAATCCAGTTAATCATGAGCGTACTAAACACATAGAATTAGGATATTGACACTTCATTCATGAAAAGATTCATGATAACACCATTAAGACTGTTTATGTGCCATCATCTCTTCAGATTGCTGATATTTTTAAGAAGACCTTGAGTAAATTAAGATAATTTTGCACACTCATCTGCAAGCTGGTTCGTACTTTACACTCTGCACCTTAAGGGGGGAGTATTACATAGATTATCAATTTTCCAAATGAAAAGTCGACCTCACCGAAAAGATAAAGTGAAAAATGCTAGGAACTGTGGAGTTCAACTTCACCCTAAGATCGAACTCACTAAATTATTCTTCTTTTCAAATTTCATACCTGTTGGTAACTATTTTTGGTTCTTTCACCGTAATTACTCTCTTGTTATTATTGTAACCGCATAACTACTTCCACTTCCAGTTTATGTTTTCTTTGTTTGTAATCTGTTCATCTTTTCTTTATTTTCAAACCTTCCCGTGTATTCCGGTCAGCAGAGAGCTCCCTCTCTCCTAGCTTGCTCGCTCATTGCCAAGTCATGCCAGGCGCCAGATCGAAACCCTGCTTGGCCACCACGCCATGCACCGCCGTGTATGAAGAACCAGGGACAAGAATTAGGTCACGTAAAGAAAACCTAGCTATCTAGTGGCATAGGGCCGTGCATGGCTTGTGCCACACGTGCCACTGTGGACCCAGTTGTACAGCCGCCTCTAAGTTGAGAAGAGATTCTTTTAGTACACGTTTAGATCAGAGTCCAGTAATATTGAGAGAAAGAATATCTTAATATTTACTAAATTTTGAGATCACATGAGAAGAATTTTCGCATTGTTCGGTCTCTTTCTCCCTCTCACTAATATTGGATTCCGGTCCAAATGTGTACTGAGAGGATCTCCTCTCCTCTAAGTTTGGTCATTCAGGAATTCCACTCCAAACTCCCCACCCACATCGGTGCTCCCACACAATGCACATCTCAGCTACCATCGTTCTTGTTTTCGGACGAATACTAGCTGGGTGCTATATGTGACTTCGTCATTAATTGGTGTAGAACACACTGTCTTGTGGGCAGCTCAATTAATCGCATCGAGTTATGATCATAGCAATAGTTCGGAATTACTGGTTCAGACTAGCCTAGCCAATATCCGATTACTCTGGCTGATTTTGATTAACTACATTAGTCAAACTCTCTTCCATATATAGTGTCATTCATCAGATTTCTCTGACTGGAAATTGCAAGATATATAATCGTATGGATAAATGGTTTCTAGCTAATGCCAATTTGATTTTCAAATGAACGAAATATATATAGTCGATCGAGTTGAAACCTAGGGAAATTAACTTAAGATCATGTTGAATTGGACGCAAGTCCAAGGTTATTAGCAGGAATATAGCGAACCTCGTGGGTCGAGGGCTGTCGGGCCGGGACTTGAAAACCTCATAGAAAACATATATTATTACCTTGTAGCAGATTTATTAGCAGGAAATATCAAGCCCACAGCTCTGAGGGGCATATGCTCCGGCTGTCCCCAACACGTGCGTTGCTACGTATCTTGGATTATAACGCTCTTTAATTTCATACAAAAAGTTCACTGACTTGAAGAGCAGTAAGTGCATAATTTATGAAACTTTTAAGGTTATAATCTTCAACTGGAATATATATATATATATATATATATATATATATATATATATCTTGCCAACTTACGGGTCATCTGATATATTGTAAAAATATTATAACATATGGTAAAATAGTGATTTGCTGTAAATTACATTATTTTTTATACATTTGGAGCATCGTAAATTATTACATGTCAAAATGGGTTGACTCATGCATACGTAATTCTCTTTTTCATTGATCTAAACCATTGTAAACCAAAACCGGAGGTTTTAAAACAAATGACGACCTTAGAATCAGATATTTTATTTCTGTGATTTTAAAATTAGTGATTTTAAAATTAATTTTTTGTGATATTTTATAACACACGAAATCAATAACCCCTTATTTATCCCCTCAACAGGAAAAAAGTGTGCTCACATAGAAACCACTCAACTAGAGAGAGTGGAGGATCTAGGCCATTTCAGTGGTGTCCTATGACCCATTAGATTTTAAAAAATTTAAGAAGACTCATTATTTTCGAGTGATGTCAACTACTGTCCAAATGATTCTACTAATCAAAATTTTTGTGTCCCGCGCTTACTAGAGATCTAATAATAGTACGGTAGAAGTCCAATGACGAAGCAAGTGGGAAATGGGTTCTACCTACGAACTCACCTCGCGCCGTAGTTGCTCTTTCTTCGCAGCCCGTCTTTGACGGGAACGGCAACGGAAGAATCCATTATTACTACTACGTACTAACCAGATCTCATCGGACGGCTGGGGTCGCACCGTCGACGCCACATCCATCGTGTGGCATTAAACGAATCCTAGAATGGGTATGCCGGGTTTTCAACGGCGGGTGTGGGGGGAGGTGGAGTCGGGTCGCCTCGTCGGACTTCTGACCGTTATGTCGTCAGCCGACGTCAGCATAAGAAGGTTCCCGCGGTTGGCAACTTAAAAAGTCAACACGAGAGAAGGGATTTTGACAAGTTGCTGCGAAGCTTCTCTTGCTCGCCACGGCGGGGCCGACGACCGGCCCGCTCCGATTCTCCCGCCTGCGCTTCTTCCATCCGCCTTGGCGCGCGTTCCATTCTTAATTTTTTTTTATTTTGACCTAAGTTTAAGGCTTTTAATTTTATTCGTTACGCGTGTTGCTGATGGACACGTAGCCCCTGCTCAGCCGCGGCGGGGAGCCGTCGTAGAGGCGGGAACGCGGATGGGGCGGGGCAGGACGGTCGCGTAGCCAAAACGATTCAAGCTTCCTCTTGTTGCGCCTATATATCACAAGTCACAGTTGCCTTTGTTTTTTTGGTTCTTCCGAAGCCCATTCATCTCCTCCCCACCCCATCGCAGAGGCAGCCCATCACCCAGTTTACTGTCTCTTGGTTTCTCCGAGTTCCCAGCCCTGCTCCGTCACCCCGCGCGCACACTCGTCAAGTTTCCAACGCCACCCCCATCTCCTACACGCACGCCCTGTTTCTCGCTTCTAGCACCCCTCCAACTCCTCCCTGCAGCTCCCTCCAACAATTTCCAGCTCATCTTGTTCCCTTTCTCCAATCTCCCTCTCTATTTCCTTTGTCCTTCTGAAGTCTGGACAGAAAAAGGAAATTGGTAACAGGGTCAGACGCTGCAGCTCTCTTAATCATCCTAATTCCAATCTATTTATATAACTTGTGATATTGCCAGCCCAGTAGCATCTTCTTTGGTGTTCTCTCTCCAAGCAGAAGACTCCAGGGCACACATTCATAAGTCATGACATCCACCCCCGTTCCCCAAGGCTGCAGCCCACCTGTGAGGCTCCCCAGCAGCGATGGTGTGAAATCTGCCCACTTTTCTTTTGCGTTTAGTCCCTTCAATCTTCGCTATATATTCTCTTCTGGTTGTTCTTGTGGTGAAATGTGTAGTCTTCCGGTAATGTGTTCTAACTCCAAATTGTTGAATCTTTACGCGACAAAGAAGAACGAAGCACAATTTTAGGTATTTATTTTTGCTTAAATTTGGGTTCCATTTGAACTGGGCATCCCTTTTTGTCTCCTGCTATATTTTTGTTTGAAAGCGTAAATTATGAGTTTACACAACATGTCAAATAACTTTTAGGTAATTGGATGCCATGAATGAAACGGTTGTTACTTGTGTACATTCTTTTTTAGAGTGGCAATAGTGGGCTATAGAACGAGGGTGGGAAGCAGAATGCTTCCCCTACACCTTTATTTCCTCTCCGTGCAGGCCATACGGTTGTTACATCTTGTCCTCCTTTTCAGTACGCAAATATGTTACAGCACATTATTTCATTAAGGCGATTTAGATTGTTATGGAAGATGCATGTCTACATCATTAGTGCACCTTTTGTCTATCTTTGTTCTAAGTATCTAGATACTTGCATTATGAAGTCATTATATTTAATTGTTGAAGGATAAAATAGAATAAGGGTGTAAGGATCGCACGGGGAGAACGATTAAGAGATCATAGAATGATTACACAGCGGAAATTAAAACTTCCCCGTGATACTCCGATCTGTTTCTAAGAACTAGAAGGAGGGAAGAACGGTTCTTACCTTGCGCAAAGTTGAATCTACAATCGAAGTCTGATTCCGTCTGAATGATGTCACTAGTCACGTAGGTGTCCGGCCTCCAACGGTATCCATGTAGTTCTTCTGTTGAGGGATTGTCCTCGCTTCATCTCTAGAGGGATCTGCCTGATCTATTGCCCTTCTTCTCCTCATAGATGCTCGTAGCATATGAGTGATGCTTCAATCCTCACAAGAGCGGAGATAGAAGAGAGAGAAGAAGAGGGCGCCCTTGTCTAAGGGGGTAGGCCATGAGAGAGAGAGAGAGAGAGGAGGGGGACGGTCATATCTGAGAAAACCCTAGAGCCTCAGTTCCCCTCTGACGTATATTTATATTAATATTTAGCGATTTCGTAAAAGTCATTGAGTTAATATAAATTTTCACTTAATATCTATCAACCGAGAACTTTGTACATGTAATTCTCTAGACCTAAGTGTCAGTCCAGTTTTCAACCCAATAAGCTCAGTAATCTTTTACTGACTTAAAGTAATTCATTTAACATCTCATATTAAATAATTATTTAATCGATCTAAAATGTTACGATAATCGGCTAGACTTCCAATCCAGTTAGATGCCAAGTAATATTGCATGATCCTAGAAGATATTTGGGTTTAAGCAATCTACTCAAGGAGCCTTTCTGTCATCAGTTACCGCATGACTATAATCTTTCATTGGTATAATACTCTTGAGTCAACCTAGAGCATAGTCAGTTGTCAAACTCTAACCAGTCAACTCACTTAGATTAAATGTTGCCGTATGATATCAGAAAACTCTTTTACCGATATAGCGTCCACCCTGGCCACGGACTCGTTAGAACATTATCTCTCCAATTATCGAGAATAAATGATCATATATTGAACTTTCAATAACCTTCGAAGGTATTCCGCTGGACTCGATCACTTGACTGATTAGGACTTTATGGTTAGAGATCTATTAGTCAAATTCAAAGTCCAAAAGTACACCGACAAGATGTTTTTGGTGTCTCAAATCCAAAGACTAAGTATACAACTGTGACATTGAATCAAACTGACTGATAGTCAGGTAAATTACTATCTAGTTATTCAAGTCGAATCAGATCAGTGAACTCATTCACTAATGAACATCTACAGGTTCTCCTTAATGTCTCCACAATCACCCTCATCAAATAAGTCGAAGTAATATATATTAGTCTTACTAGATATTTAATATCTTTCTCAAATATCCTCTGACTATGAATCCTTAAGAATGTGTGTTTATAAGTTGTCAATCTCATTATTATGATCTCATCATAATTTGACAACTATACACACACTTCACGGACTTCATTATGAAACAGTTGAATAAAAAGTGATTTACACATAATGAATATAACATCATTATAATTAAAATAATTGAACAAGATAATATAATATATGTGATTGACTTATAAGCCATACACAATACCAACAAAAGGAAGTAAAACAAAGTTTTGATAGTTATTAGTGTTTACGACCGAAGGAACAACGATTTGAAAGGCTGCAAAATTTTGATAGTTTTCCACGATACATAGGTTAAAATCAAACCAATTGCTCATGGACATTATGCAACATGATTAGACACCCAGGACCATTAGTATGCATCGTCAATGGTGAAATTTTCACAGTATGAATATTTTCTTATGGACTAAGTAAAGAAAGAATGAGATCATGATGGTCTTCCCCTCACGTTATGAAATTGTTAGCTAAAGTAGTGACAGAAAATAATTTAGGTCTTTACCCCTGTAACGCACCTCTATAACCTCACATTCCAAGAAAAATAGGATTCATGTTTGTCCCCTATGCATATGCAGCTCGCCTCCTCTAAGGAAGGGGGAAGGAAAAGAGCACCCCATCACACAGCCACAGAACGCTAGCTGATTATGAATCTATATAACAATGCTATTCATGGTCTTCTTGTTCCTAATTTAATTTTTCCACCTAAGTAATAGAGTATACAAAATTCCAAACATTCCCCGTTAGCTATGATGAAGTCCTAAACATACCATCCTTGGAATTCTGAGCTATTGCAAATTCCCTATTAACTTAGGCCTAACAAGGTTTTAAAAAACACAAGCACAAGTTAATAGTTTCAATCAAATCCTAAACACATATCAGACTACTTTGTGCCATGAAGAGAAATTATCCTCCAACAAGTCTCTTCAATCCTCCATCCTTCTATTTGGTTTGATACATCTGTATAAATATTTCAAAACACAATTCCCCTTCTAGTACTTTAAAGGAAGCCCAACTGGTGTCTAAGGCTCCAAGCAACCCACCTGGACCCTCAAATGGGTAGATTGCCTCAATGGTTACTGACTCGACCATTTTTTTGAAGTTTTCTTGAACTAGTTTGTTTTCTCATATACTTGTGAATGATACATATTACTTAGCATGGACTTTAGATTTATCCACTGTCTATGAACAACAAACTTGAAAGTGGTTTCATGCTTCTACAACATCACTTCATTTCCTATTTGTTATTGGCTAAGGCTAGGATACTAAACAATAACTTCTAAACCCTATACTACCATGAAGGAAAAATAGACTAAATACTGATAGTGCATGTACAAATCTTTACATTCCCCTTTCTCATACCATCTCCTCTATTTAAGATTTCTCATTGTCCTTTGTGTAGAGGCTGTAATAAGAAAAAGGAACTTACAATAAACATCGGAGCAAAAACTTTATACACAGCTTCACTTTTCTCCACATTTTTTTGTTCATTTTTTTGTGTTTCTGTCTCTCTCTTATTCCATGTCAGGTTATAACATGAATATACCAATAAAAATGTATTTAAGTCAAGGAAATACATAAAAAATAGTTAAAAATGCCTTGAAAGTGATGTGCACACCATGCTATGTAGGCAGGTGCCTGAGCCACAGGTCTATGCTAACACCTTACCTCACACGGGCACTTTTAAGACATGGTTATCATTGTTGAAAAATATGACCAAAAAGGGCTTGTACGTTTATGTCTTTGCCTCAAACTTTTTTCTGAACTGAAAGCCAAAACAACTCAAATGGTCTTCCATCAATCTAATTATTGAGCATTTAGCCCATTTTCCAACATTCTTATCTTATATCAAGTCATACATTTAACCTATGGATACAGTACTTCGAAGTAAATAGACAAGTAAAATAGAAGTTGTCCTCATTTGTTTTAGCATGTTATCATCTTTTACGATTGGGCTCTTTAATACCCTTTTGAGTTAGCTAGGAAATAAGTGGAGAAGGAGCTAAAAATCAGCTCAATCAACCTTTTTGTTTATCCTGGCAAATGTTGCTCTGTTCTTTAGGATGCAAGCTATATGTGAAAACAAGGTTGCGATCAATTGTGGTGACTTTTAGGCAAAGATTCTAACCTTACAACTTGTCATATTCTGGTCATAAAGGCAACATCAAAACATGTACTTTTCTTATTCCTACAACCCAGAATGTTGGTAATTTGTTATACCCTTCTATTCAATTTACTGTTATTAATTCATTTTTGGACTCACTGATGTGACTACAAAAAATTGCGGAGGTTGCTTGTGACATACCATATCTCTCTCTCTCTCTCTCTCATTATTTTATAGATTGCCTCTGTGTTCTTCTCTTGTTCCTGGGTTTCCCACCTTGTCAGATGTTTTGCTACTTGGAATTGGAATATTGATTTTCCCTTTTTTTTAGGTTCGTCCAACTTCTGTTGCCGGTGAGAGGATATTAGGGTATTGATGGATGCAACAAAGGAGGAGGTTGCAGTACTGGCCATGGGGGATAGCTTCACAGACCTACCCCCCGGATTCAGGTTCCACCCCACGGATGAAGAGATCATAACTTACTACCTCTACGAAAAGGTGAAGAACAAGAACTTTAGTGCAAGAGCCATGGGGGAAGTAGATCTGAATAGATGTGAGCCATGGGATCTTCCAAGTAAGTTTGCATGCCGCATAATTCAAATGCTGTATTATTGCATGCTCTTGTTCTTCTTCTTGTTCACCTTGCCACAAATTATTGTCCTAGATTCTATGCATGGTACTTCGTAATTTGCAGGCAAGGCGAAGATGGGAGAGAAGGAGTGGTATTTCTTCTGCCAGCGGGACAGGAAGTACCCAACAGGTATGAGGACGAATAGGGCCACGGAAACTGGATACTGGAAGGCCACGGGAAAGGACAAGGAGATCTACAAGGGAAGGAACTACCTTGTTGGTATGAAAAAGACCCTTGTGTTCTACATGGGGAGAGCTCCCAAAGGCGAGAAAACCAACTGGGTGATGCACGAATACAGGCTCGAGGGCAAATCCCTGCACTATAATCCCCCGAGGTCTTCAAAGGTACTTACTGCATCCTCTCCTCTAAGAAATAAAATCATAAGTAGCTTTTTCACTTTAATTTCCTTCTCTTGCCCCTAAATCAAGGACTGTGTGGTGAATTCATACATCATTTGTGTTGTCGCATGCAGGATGATTGGGTTGTATGCCGGGTGTTCCATAAGAACACGAATCTAAAGAAGGGTTCTTTGTCAGAGTTAAGAAGAACCGATTATAATGCATCTTTTGTAGATGAGTGCTTGGAGTCTCCTCCATTCCCATCTCTTCTGGAGTCTCCATACGGCAATTCCAGCAGGCCGAGTTCTAGCTTTATCAACGATGGCGATGGCGGGGACATCAAAGCAACTGCTGCAGCAGCTATACTCGTTTATCCATCCCATTCGCCCTCCTCCTTCGCCACAGATAACCCTCAAACCCACCAAAAGTACTTCATTTCCAACAACACCTACTGGAGCAACAACCATCAACTTGACCTTGGGAATACAACTGAAGAATCCATGTTTTACCTGCAAGCTCCAATCATGCCACCTTGCCGTTCACTCCCAACATCGGCCACTAACGCATTCTTTAACTTGCACCAGGAGAGGAATCCCAGTTTGCCTTCTTTATACCAAACAGCGCTCGACTTGAGGAGTCATCCCAAGGTGGAACAATACTCTAACCAATCCTTGGTCAGTGCTTCACAGGATACAGCTCTGAGCACCGATAGGAACACGGAGATCTCATCTGTGGTATCGAAGCAGAACGTCGAAGGCCCATCTTGTTCAGCTAGGTCGACAGTAGATTTGGAAGATCTCTGGGGGTACTGAGGATCACTGAAGATTGTTAGTTTATATTCTTAGGACATGGTTTCTTTGCAAGGCCTCTCATCTGAGGATTCCTCTCATCAACGGAGGGTGCCTTGTCCTTTAGATCATAAATATTCTTACTGTACATATGCATGAGACAGATTGAAGTATTTTCATTTTCTTATATATAGAGCAGATCTAGGAACAAGGTGTTGTGAATTGTGAACACAATGTAAATTACCTTTTCTTTAATTTTATTGTTAAATCCAGCTCATCCACATGTTATTTGCTGGATGTTTTGCTTCCTCATCTTCTCCTTTTTAAGTTCATGAGGTCTCAGTTGGTTCAATTCCATGTAATTGATAACATTCAAAAGT
The DNA here is from genome assembly GCA_030544215.1 of Zantedeschia hybrid cultivar. NCBI lineage: Eukaryota > Viridiplantae > Streptophyta > Magnoliopsida > Alismatales > Araceae > Zantedeschia > Zantedeschia hybrid cultivar. The sequence goes on from JARZZO010000005.1 coordinate 18,696,162, forward strand.
GGGCTTAATTAGGTTTTTTATTAGATATATGATTCTCTAGTGGCTTATACATGCTCGTCTGTTCTACAATAATCTTGCTGTCATTTCTACAGTTTCCAAGAGGGTACGTTAATCTCTGTTAGCTTAATTATATCTTCAGTTTCATATTCACTTCATTCTCTCATCCGTGACAGCCAGCGGCGCATCTGCTCATTCATCTAGTGGATCCGCTTCAATAACGCTTTCTTTGTTGCATGCAATTTTGTACTATGCATGCAATTTAATTATCTTCTCCGGGCCACATCTTCAATCCATCTCCCCAAGCCCCACTACTGCCGGTTCATGTACCAAACTTGCACATTCCATGTTCCCATGGTCCAGCGTTTGCACCATTGAGGAAACACCCTGCACAAGCTAAGATCTCTCAGTGCACATGGCTTTTGCTTGAAAGAAGACCTTCCCCGCACCTTGAGCTCAAGTTTATCTTCTGTATTTAGCCATTTTTGGGGAATAGAATGTGTTGGTGTGTTCTTATCAGTTATCACCACCCCTCTCCCAGGACAAAGGAAAAGGGAGAGCTGCATGACAACAACGTGTATATACAAAAAGATGACACCTTTGGTGCAACGATGGGGGAGTCGGTTAAAGGTGACAGGAGGATAATGCAAGTGAGGATGTGGGGAGTGGATGTTGTAGTAGAGGGAAAGGAAGAGAAGGGTGGTGAGGGGGGTGATCCGTGTGATTTACTTACTTCCTATGTGGGTTCCACACCCTTTACTTTCTCTATTCAAAGCTGGAGAAAACTCTAGATATTTCGAACTTTGCTGAGAGAAGTGGTGGACATCCCTCCACCCCCCTCTCGTCACATCATGCACCAAATGCTGGGGAGGGGAATATGCTCCCTCACGTGCCACCTACTGTCCTGTTATGGTGGACACGTCCGAGCGCAACGTTGCCCCCAAGGCGTGGTGAGTTGGGTCTCAAGGAAGGGATCTCCCGTATCTACTTGGCCATGTTCCCCTCCACGACAAAGGATGTAAGAATTGCTAGCTGCTGCTATCACTGGTGATATATTTGATGGGATACTTACGTTTAAAATAGTGGCAGACGTAGAAACTCAGTCCAGTGAGATTATTCGGACATTAGGTCATAAGTATGATTGGATCAGTGAAGTCTTAGACTAAGTTATATGAAATTTTAGATTGAGCCAATAGAATCCTGAGCTGGATAAGTAAAATCTCTCGTCGCATGTCTACTGACTGTTGCAGTGTTCTCCATCTTGGATGCATTTGGGGCATAAACTGGATTGTGATTAGAGGCTTAAGGGATCCCCTTCAAAGAAATATGAATGGCACTATTAGTAAGTACCACCTTGTGACATTAACCTGTAGTTAAACTGCCCAAAGGGTAGGGACCTTGCAGCTAGCATTCTGTAGTAAATCACCTAATTAAAGAGTTATGACCTTGCAGTAACCTAAAGGGTTATGGAACATACCCATGCGTGCACGTGTAAATATTGACTTTGCAAATGGCTTAGGGGGTTCTTTTTTCAACGTAAAATATGTAATTCATTAGTTTCAAAATCATGAATTTTAAAACAGATGACATTTTATGGTCTCAAAATAGAAAGACATTTGTTTGAATATTTCTAAAACAAAACAAGAGAATGCTTATTTTTATTTTTATTTATGATGAGCTTTTCCTGAAAACTAAAATAAAAAAATAGGCCCGCCACGTGGGTACACAAGATCCAGACAAGATTTTATTTTACACACTCTTACATCATATTAAATAACTAAAAATATTATAAAGAAAACAAATAACCCCCGTGAGGAAACGAAACCGGAAAAGCGTGGGAAAGCTAGCGTGACACGGACTCTACCGTCTTTTTCCACGTACACCGACTTAAATGTTTCAAGTACCTTGTCCTCCTGTGGATGCAAGTCTACCAGTTTTGTTTGCTATGATGAATACTATTTCTTGTTGAAATAGTTGGGTAAAGAAAATAAAAGGTTGTCGTTGCTCATATTATCAACATGAAACTTAACTTTCATTATCGGATTCAAGTCATTTCCAAAAATGCCTATAATGTGTTTGTGGAATAATTTTTCTCCACAACTAGATCTCTTCCATAGACACGGAACGAGCAGATTGATCACATCACGCACACGAGTTACGTGACTGTACAGTTTGATCTTAGATTAGATGTCCAAAAAACAGATAAAAATTTGAAAATCATTTTTTTACTATTCATTTGAGATCGATTTTTTATTTTTTTAGATCGTCGAACTGTACGGTGTCATCTAGGACATGCACCATGGGGTTGACCAAAAAAAGTTTAAAAAATTATTTAAATAAAAACACCAAAAAAGGACATATAACCGTTGGCCAGTGTCGAATTCAGCCTATTTCAGTGGGGCCATAAGTGAGTCCTATGGCCCCACTAAATTGTATAAAATTTAAGAAGATTAACTATTCTTGATCAATTATAGTGAATGGTCTATTGATTCTGACTTAATAAAGTGATCTCACTAATTCACTGTCAAATGATCTTACTGAACAAAACTTCTGTACCCGCCACTATCCCTAACAGTGCAATAAGTTTAACTCAGCCACACGAAATGGCCTCAAGAAGCGACAATCCTCGCGCTGCCACGCGCCTACACATGGCCGTAGATGCCTAATCGTCATATCATGATCTCCTTATATATGCAACCAACAATGATGGATTCCCTTCAGGGTTATTAATTATTTTTTGTTCTTAAACGCAATCTCGTGCACATAGGCTTACAATAATTAGCACTTCAGCTATATATAGAATTTTATCATTGTAAGAAATGTAAACGTTCATATATCCTGTTAGAACTATATTTACTTCCATCATTGTATCTTCCGTTGAACCACACTTGCTATAAGATTTAATCATGAGACTAAAATATTGCATTATCTGAAATTCCTCTGTTTGGATAATTCTGATAGAGAAAACTGCATAAATGAATCGTAGAATAAACAGTTATTCCAATATTTCAATAGAATGTAATGTGGAATCAAAAGGGACACAAATTTTTTTATATGAGAAGAGTGCACAAGCAATCACATAGGGTTATTCTATAATCAGATTCCAAGAGATATAATTAATTAATTACCAGTGTAAAAGTAATTTTCATAAAATCTTCTGAAAACGTGACTATATATAATGTAGACCTCTTAACCATCTAATTACGTACGCAAAAACTAAAAACTACAGCATTCTCAAATATGAGATGCTTAGGTGTGGATCTCTCGCTTCCATCGTCTTCTTCGTCACATAACATCCAGCTGGAGAGCAATACTTACTGTACTGAGGTGCCATCCGATCAGCTCAATCGAACGGATCTGACAGAAGCATAATTTTATTTTATTTTCCTGTAAAAAAATAAGATTATACTTCTATGTATGCGTTACACAGGATGTCATTGTGCGGCCCTGCGGCCTACCGCAGAAGCGCGGTGCAGCATACAGTACAGGGCTGGCTGGGGGGTTACAGGCTTGTGGGTGGCCAGCTGGTGGGCCCAATATTTTCTTGAGCCCACTGGTGACGTGAGCTGGCACCCCAGCCAACCGTACATTGGGGGCTGAGATGGGAAGAGCTGGAATAGAGTGGGGAAGAGAGAAATATGTGAGTACCCATGATGAGTAGGGCCGGCCCCTAGCAGTTCCTTTCCTTCAAATCATGAATACCGTAGATTTTGGGACGATGTGGACAGAAATCGACCAAAGAAATGAACACACATGTATGCATATAATATTGCTTGTGATATTGTTTATGGCTAGAAGGAAGTTCTTATCTGGTTCAAAGATGCGAACCACATTGCATTCCTTGTCGTTATTATTTCTGTGACGTGTGTATTCCGTTTGGCCTCATCCGGGGAAGAATGATCTCCCTCGAGTGTTGCCTTCCCACCCAAATACACATGGGCCCCTACTTTACGTACGTTTGCACCCTTGTAGGGGTGGTACTGTTTATGCATTGCGAGCATAAAGAATCCCATCCAAACCATATGATCTTAAGGACGGGTTGTCCTCTTCCCATCTCTCGTGTACGACAAGATAAGGTGTGGTGTTTAGTCGTTAATTTAGTTAGTGTGGATGGTGTCACGAAGATAATTATATATGGCCCCCTTTCTAATTAACCCAAATTTGACAACATATATATATAATCTTAATTAAGCTTAACATCATACATTCCTTTTTAAGTAGAAGGTCCAATTAACAATTGCCCAGTGAATGCTTCACTGTTGAGCAAAACTCGTCACTGTTGGCATCCCCAATCATCTAGTCGCGCTTAACATGGCAATGCCAATTAGGATTAATATTCTTTGTGTTTGCTTTCGCTTCATTTGCCGTGCATCTTCGCGTTTGTAAGTCTACAAAGAAACATTTGCTGGAACACGGTTGGCAAGTAGAGGCAGCATCTGCTATGCTTGAAACATGGAGTACCACAATTAAGATCACATGGAAACAACGGTTTAGTGTTATTTGTTATCTATATATGGTGCAGACAAAGAAGTTTCAATTCTCTAGTACGCACATCATACGACATATTTACTTAAGCCTCAAGGCTAATAAAGTATATATACCAGGACAGCAGCAATTGTTTCATTCATTCCAGTTCACTCAACTATAGCCTGATTCAATAAATGATGTCACTTGGATCTTAGGCTCCTGCCATAAGCCACGGGATTCAACATATAATAAATGGAGAAACCTCTTCCCAGGGAAATGGGGGAGGGTCAGAGAAGGCCTTCCACTTCCCATATCTTATTCACAGGCAATTTCCCCAGAGATTCCTCGTGCTAACAGCCACCTTATTGGCTGGCCTACGTATACTGTTAGGCCGACACAGCAGGAATTCCTAGGACATGCATGAGACAGCCATACAGCTGATGGAACGCACACAACATAGAAGTACTGTTCCGGGGAAAATCCGAAATTACGTACATTTGTAACTTTGAAGGAAAGGAACTCCAAGTTGGCAGTCACAAACAGGGGGGGGGAGGGGATAGTTTACAGCAGTGGGCGTACATGACAACAGCTAGCAGCATGAACTAGGAATGGATAAGATAATTTGCTCGAATAGATAGGTAATCTATATATGATCGAGGAGGTGGGTGCACGCTAGTTTTCTTAGCAAACTGTCAGGTTCCATGGATACATGTACATTAGCGCAGGGTGGAGGATGTGAATATGAGACGTCGACAGCTGGATGGACGAGCATACATATTCTCATGACACTTCATGTCCACCCAACGTACGGACGTGAGAAAGCCACCATCGTCTCAGGGCCCAGCCAGGGCCATTTTCTCGCTTCTCCCCGTCGCTGCCACCGTTTGTCTAAGATATATGACCGGGAACCCAGCTCTGTTAACTTTTCCCTGATCAGTACGTCATCCCCGAGTGATAAGATCCTCAATCTTTCTGGGGCAAGAACACACAAGGGCAGGTTAATTTTGGATCTTTAAAAGAATGTGTCAATAACACCTCCTTTCCTATTATTGCCACCCACCAAAAGTCTTCAAAGTAGGCAAAACTATGAGACCTGTCAATTATGTAAGGGATCATCTATGATGCCTGTTGAACCAAGTTTAGTCTGAGAGGCACTGAAGATATGTAAATTAATTGTCTATAACATCATATCTATGGTGTGTTCGTATAGAAAAAATTTCTGTCGTGCCAAATTGTAACACGTCAACGTAGAGACACTTTTATACTGATGACGACTCGGAATTACAGTCCTCGGATAAGGTCGGCTCCGGGGTGCACGGTTCTCCGAACGTCTCGTTGGAAAGGACGATCTACACAGAAGAGTTAAGCTCGGACAGTGTGTCCAAAAAAAATTCCTCCGACAGTCTAAGTCAGTTCCGAAGTGGTGTTCGAGGTTATAGCCAAAGACTAGAGTTTTATGTTAAGAAGTTTAAAGCGTACCTGGAACTGATGGGAGAAGGGCTGTTTATATAGGAGGCCGTCTTTTGGTGGTCAGTGAGTTTAACTCTCGACCACATGCTCGTCCCTCAGTAGTCGGATGAGACGTACGAGTCCTACTGAGGTGTTGACAGATATATGGAGCCACATGGTGGGACCCCGGGGGTTGTCGGGCCCCGCTAGGCCCCGCTCCTGCGCGGACTTCAGAGGTCGACCTAGGCCCGTGACTAATCAATGACTTGGGCCGGCCTAACCACCTAGGCCTTAATTGGGCCCGCGCCCACGGGCCTCATCATATACAAAAATTTTACGAATAGTGCTAGCTTCTTTACGCTTATTGGATTGAGTTGGGTCCAGCAGGATGTCCAGTCTCCGGTGGATCTATCTATTGGGTGCCTACCTTAGCAAGAAGTTTGACGAGAATGGGGGCCGTTCTAACTTTTCTTTCCCTTTCGCGCTTAAAGCACGTCTTAAAGCCAACCCGCAGAAGCTGCTACAGCTTTAACGTAACGTTGATTTGGACATCCGCAACGAAATGTTTTAATAGGTAGGCCATGGTTGGATAGAGAGATCTTCGGTTCTCTCTTCTTTTGTCCATGGCCCCATTCTTGGATCAGTTCGCGAGATGCCGTCGCCATTGCATGCTACACCAGGGGAACAAATTAGTACCATGTGGTGTGGCACCTCCTCAGTGAGATGCCAGCCTTTCTTGGGCTCCAAGTGCATGATAGCAACACCCTGAGCACATACCTCAAGCAACTATAGATAAATTGCTCAGGGCATAGGCTTCATAGAGCTATTGATTGCTGTAAGGTACACATAGGCGCGGATCTCACTACAAGGAAGATAGATTTTGTTAGCGAGTTTATATTGATGGCTAGATACATTTATCGATAAAGAAAATATTAATCGACGGCCACTAAAACATTATTTACAATTGTGTTATATGTCGACGGCTTAAGTAACCATTTATATATACATATGTTTAAAATTAACGGCAATGCACTGCCTCAAGGCATCCGACTTAGGGGTACCTAATTAGGGTCGTTTGGTGTGTGGTAATTAAAATTCTATAAAATATCTTAAACAGTTGTAAAGTAGTGTGTTCTTTCTACTTAGATTGCTGTAACTATTTTCTTTTAAAAAATTGTATTGTGTTCAAAAATCAGTTGACTCTTAAAATTCTCATTTTATCTGATTTCAATTTTCTGTCCAAAATTACTATAAACCAAAATTTTAAAATCGATGATTTTTCAAATAAAAAATTGATTTTTATTAATTTTAAAATTGATAATTTTAAAATCGAGATTGTATGACAATTTACAACACACCAAATAAGCCTTTAATGGATCGTATAGGAGCATGGTTCTATTTCTTTTAATAATTTTCGCAGCCATTTAATCTGCGGTTAGCTGGTACATACACCGAGCATTATGGTCTTCAAACTTGATCCATGATTTTTTTTTTCTTAAACAAATGACTATTGTATATATAACTGCCGAGGGATAGTACAGCAAGCATTAATCTCACTCTTCAGATGGAATGACAAACAAACATAACAGAAAAGAATTCAAGGCCACTCAAATAGAAAGGAATGCCTAAAAGTTAACCTGGGAAATGTTACAGGACGTTTCTTGTTCTTACTCCTTTCATATTCTTATTTTTCAGAATTTATAATTTTTAGCAAAAGTTCCCGATAATTTCACTTTATTTGAAAAGATATCTTTAAGGAGATTTTTGAAAATATTCTAGAATATTCAAGGACATTTTCAAATCTTTGAAAATATTTTCTAAATAAAAGTGAGATTGCAAAAAACTTTTACTAATTAAATACAAAAATTATAAGGAGCTTCTCTTAAATTACATGGATGAGAAGAATTAACAATCCTTCTTCTTACTATCCACAGTTGAAACGTCATCTTATAGTACCAAAGTATAAGTTTAATTTTAACCCCGAATGCTCAGCGGTCATGCAATGTTGAGATCAATTAAGATGTAGCTGACGAGGGGAGAGGGAAGGGAATTCCTCAATCTTTGTATATATATGTAATGTAAGTAACCAGGTCACACTGCTGAGAGAGTCATCTATGAACATGACTGTTGAGGCTTGGGCAAGGGCAGTATTAATCATAGAGTGTGGCTTAGTGCACACTCCTACGTGGTGAAGTGAGCGCACGCCGCGCCCTGATAGACACACGTGTCTGAGACTCGCACGCACGCGCCTATTAGGGTGCGACGTGTGTGCACACCCCCGCACGAGATATGCAACAAGTATTTACCTTGATAATATGGATGTGGCCCTGCCTTCTTGCCAATCTTAGCTTCTTGACAGGTGACCACCCATCTAATCCTACAGGGACATGAATCTCAATTATTTTTATATATCCACTACCCATTGTGGGGCTGCAAAGGACGTCATCCATTGCATCATTTTTTATTTTCCACTTCAAGCATAAGGTTGCTGTTCGTCAAACCAGTTTTACCAGCCAGTTATGTTGAGAGGTCTAGGCCATGAGTGGACAAGTTGGCCTCTTCCTCTTCTTCCTCCACCTCTTTTTCTTCCTTCCACTAGTGTTAGATCAAAGGCGCCTTTTGTTAGTCAGGTAGGGCTGCAACTGCAAGCCACACTGCTCACAATGTTGACAAGCTAAAGTATGCTTAGAAGGAGGTAGCTCTCATTTCTTTAAAGAAACATGTGGTCTAATCATCAACTGTATTTATCATATATTAAATCATCCAACTCAAAAACTTAGACATTAGGTAAAGAGAACTTTATTCTTTTAAGTATATTTATTTTATCCTTTAACTAATATGAGATTATTTAACACACTCTCTCTCACATATAAGGGTTTTAAGCTTTTTCAAGCAGCCAATGATAAACATAAAGCACATTGCCCAAAGACATAATCATGGGCTCTGTTTTGCCCGAAGACGTAATCATGGGCTCTGTTATTAGGCTGAAGTTATTTTCTACATACATATTAAAAGATTACCATGGTAAAGTTATGAAATTATCTAATTAACTCAAAATTTTGAGACAGAGAAAGGAAAGAGCTCATCATGTTTTCTTATAAGTAACGTATTTTCTTACTTGACTAATGTGGGATTGTAACATCTATCATCATGTGTAAGCTAGCTTAGGCTCTGTCACGTGAAGTGCAACCATCAGCAATCAAAACTATAATCACAACAATTGCAAAGTTGCTTTTTGTTTTTCCTAGTCTTCCCCTAATTATTTAAAACATGGTTGTTTTGCACATATGTTCCTCAAAAACACCATATTTATATATATATATACCTCTCTCTGATTATCAAGAATATCCATGAAATCTTCAAAAATCACTTATACCCCTCCATCTAAAGATTTTGCATTGGTACCCCTAAATTCACTTTGCATATGTACCTGTTAATTCACTAAAATTTTGCATATGTACCCCCTGACAGCTCCAATGTTATCATTGATTTATAGAATCTTTTTTGACGTATTTCGTTGAAATTCAGCTTAGTTTGATGGAGGGGTATAAAATGTAACACTTTAGTGTTTCTGGGCGTATTCTTGATAATAGAAGAGAGTTGGAAGTATATATGCAAATACGGTGTTTTCGACAGGTATACATACAAAAAAACGCTTTAAAATAAACACGGAGAAATACATTCATAGTTATAGTCTAGAAAACTAGTTTTAAATAGTTTTTCATGCAAACCTTAATCCTTCGATTCAAAAGATTTTAAAAATCCTAAACTCACATAACTAAGTTTGAAACTATCAAACTAACCCAGAGATACAAAATAGTCATGGCTTCTTTGATCACATGGCTACCTCTTTACAAAATTCCACACGTCTTCATGTGCAAGAATCTAGTGCAAGGAAAAATGAATAAGAACAAATGCGTGAAAATGAGCCAAGTATGTATCCAAGCAACTTGCATATAATCCATAAACAAAATCTAAGGCCTATTTATAATATTTCCAGCTTTAATTGAGTTCTAATGGGCTAGTCCCATACCAACTGAGATTGATATCCTCCATTCCTCCAACTCACTAGAATTCATATGGACATATATGAAATTTTCAGAAAAGTCTACCATAACTAATGTCTAGCTTTTATTATCTTCGACCTACAAAACAATAAAATCTGAAAAAAATTAAATGACAAGCAGAAAAGTTGTTGCAGCTGACTTAAGAGGTTTTCTAGTGTCCAATTTCATATCATGTCTAAAGCTATATCCTCCACAGGTAGACTGATGTTATAAAGTCCAAAATAGTGGCTTTGCCTTCCAATTGGGCTGATTAACTTAAGTCCTAATGGGCCAAGCTAATAAATCTAAATAAGTTAAATGATTCGGGCATTACAAAATCTCAACCTCAAAAAATTTCTTTTCTGTCATTTTTTTGTTACTATTCTTTAGATCTCTCTTGAATATTATTGCAGAAACTCATTTTTCCAGCATCATCGAACCTTGAAATTGAAAGCTCCTTAGATGGCACTGAATGATTGATTGAAGGGTCCACCAGTAGTCCTTTTTTAATATTCTCCAACATTGAACCAGCTGCCTAGTTCAGTTAGGCCTCTCAATTGGGAGGTCTTAGATTCCATTCTTTGTTGGAGCCTCAAAATTTTCCTGGGATATTTATTCCCCATCAATAAGATTATTTTCTTAGATGATCAGGTGGATCTAGATTTTTCGCCTAATTAGGTGGAATTATTGACCAGTTTATAATTATCTTCAACTCTGAAAGATCTCTCAAACTTTGTCCTTAGTCATTTGTAAATATCTGTACCAGTTCAAAAAAAAAAAAAAAATTCCTCAACATTCACTTCCGTATTGGAATATCAAAACATAATCTGCCGTGTCTTGATCCAGAATGAAGCAAAACACCACACCCTTGTCAATGACGAAAATGGTGCCCAATATCCGATATCCATCCATTTTTTAACTTATAGGCCACACTCTTTTTAGGGTTACAAGATAAGAGTAAGAGGACGATCTATATCCACAGAATTTCTTGTGAGGATAAGGATAGAACTATTTCCTTTTTTCTTTTTTTGGACCAGGAGGATAGAACTATTTCCATGTCTGGTTATTCATTTTGTTCCATTTTTATTCGACTTGGCCGTTGATCACGTCTTATATGTTGCTCTAATTTCTCACTTGCTCGTAGGTGATTCCCAATTACATGCCTAGCCTACAGCATGCATGTTCCAATAGCACACATGTTACAAGGTGGATAAGTAGAAAATCTGTGGACTTGCTCGTTTGAAAGAACTTGCGCAATTACATTTTAAAAGTAGCTTGTTCTTTTTTAATTCTCCGCAAAACAATATAATGAGAAGCTTACATTCATATAAAGTTATCAGATAAGTTAAACTTTTAATATTTATTTTCAATAATATGGATAAGGATAAGAAGAAGGATACTCCCTTTCTTTAGGCCCTCTTTGATAGTTGAATAGGCCTAGAATAGGATAACTTATTTGAGTTATCTAAACTCTTTTACCTTGGTTGCTTGAATTTTCTCCTTCTTGGTGGAAATGACTTATTGTGGAATAGACTAGAATAAGCAATTCAACTTCAAAGTTCGAATTACTTATTATAACAATGATATCTTTTTTCTCTATGCTTTTCTTGCCTTATCTAATTTACTTTTCTTATTCCAAGTACGTAGAATATTAATCTAGCTATTAAAATTGAATGCCTCTTATTCAATTAATAGCAATCTCATATTCTTTAAGTTAGGATAAGCAATATATTTATCAAAGAGGGTTTTAAAGAATAAGGATAGAGGTACTATCCAGATTGATAAATATCCTTTTCACATCCTTGTCCATCGACACTATTTTTGAGACCATTTGTGACATTCTATTGTAGTTTAGTGAGAAGTCATTTTTGACTTTTTCTATCAACATAAAAATTGTTGGATAAAAGTAACTATAACTAATTTTAGTTAGTTACAAAAATCAAACCTTCTCTAATAAGCTTACTTTTCCTTCAAAATTCCATATAAGTGGCTTCAAACGCCTTTTTTCTTCCTCTCAAAATAATGGTGGCATTTGAGAAGGAAGATTAGAAATGGATGAAGTAAATGCATTTAATGTACTTTTTTTTAACACCAAAATAAAATCGTCCACCTACCCATTCGAGAGAGATAGGCACAAAGAGGGAGAGAGAAAGGCTAATAAAAGTGAGTTTTTGGAAATAAAAATAGATTTTAATCATTAATATGGGACTCACAAATAATTCCAAAATCTCAAATATCAAATATTTCTATTTTTTATCTATATTCTCAATTGGACTCACAAAAACGTTTGAAAGTAACTACGCTAAACACTGCCTTAGTTTTGTTGGCTTCGAGATGATAAGAGAGTTATCTCAATCTGTGTGAGATCAGCTGTAATAATATTGACCAAGTTGGTTGAAATAAGATATCTTCATGAGTGCATTAAATATATTTAAATTGATTGTTGCTCTTTGCTACATCATTTTAAAATAACTCACTCCTCGCCTCACATTGTTAGATGCTCGTACAAGTCAGTGATTATGCTTCATACTTAATGCGACGCACAACAGTGATACCACCCCTATATATTCTTGTATTTATGTAAAGCAAATCTACGTGTGATAGTGCAAAGTCTCCTTAACACGCTTGAGATTGTCGTCTTAACTTGACCATGCATAAACTTAGCTAATCTGAGTTTAATGTTAATTTTGTTTAAGAGTCAAGATCCTCTACTTGAGGTATAGTGCACCTGGCCAGAGAAAGAACACCATGTCTCTTTGTAACAAGATGTTTGTGGAGTGCAATGCCCCTCCATTGGTTAGGTGCACTGTGCTACGATGCAAAGGATCTGACTAGGGTTAACTGATTCCTAATGGGAAAGGCTAACATATATCGTCTTAGGAAAAAGAAATCATTTATGACATATTTTCGAGCAGAACAACTTGCTGCATCGCTAAGGGTTATTACATCATTGTCTGACAATATTTTTATTTAAAATAAAATAAAAAATTATAAAAAAAATTTTACTGTTCATTTGAGATTTGATTTTTGATTTCTCTTTTTTTTTTTTGAGTCGTTTGATCCAAGATCGATTGTACAACATGTAGGACACCATGGAGCCCTTCAAAAAAAATTCGAAAAAAGGTTTTTTCAAATAAAAGCACCGCCATGTAGCATTGGAGCCCTTGGCTATGCAACAAGTTCTACTCGTTTTCTAGACGTGTCAATGGGCCAAGCTTGGGCTGGCTCAACCCAAGTCCAGTTCCAGGTTGGCCCAGCTCAGGCCCAGCCCGATTCCAGTCATTTATACATAATCTTGTATGAGGAAATGCTTGCTGCAATAGGGGCATTACAGTGCTGCTGCAATGCCGCCGACCAGCTATAGCCAATTTTATTTTTTTATTTTTAAAAACCCAAGGGGTGCCTATCTGTTAGTTATTGTTTTGATTTTTACAGCTGTCCAATCAAAGATGGGATGATACATATGACTCCTTTGAAGTTGTCCCCACCCAATGGATTTTTAAAAACAATTATAAAAAAACAGACATACTACTGCAGCCATCCAAGTGCACCTGATCGGATGTTGGGTGGCACCATTTCTGCAAGCGTTTCTCTTTTCATTGTTTTGAAGTCAACCCAACGGGCCATTTATATGACAAACCTCAAGTCCAGCCCATGATGGTCCAGCTACTGGTCAGGCCCATTGACACCTCTAATATTAATCTCTTACAAAAATTGCCTCATAATTATATGCTAACCTTTTTTTAGTTTTTCCATCTGGATGGAATAGATATATAAATCATTTGTTGCATCTTTTTAGAGGCGTCAATGGGCCATGCTTGGGCTGACTCAACGTAAGCCCAGCTCCAAGTTGGCCCAGTAGAGTCCTAGCCCGGTTCCAATCATTTATGCATGAGTAATATTTGTTGCAATGCACCCTCCACTCACAATGGAAGTATTGCAGTGCGTAAAGGAAAAAAAGATTTTTTGAATCTTTTAGGTTGGTCCCAAGGTTGTTTACCTGGACGTACAGTGCAATTTCTCATCGGGCAATTCAAAAAATCCAAAAAATCAAAAACTAATCCAATGAACAGTGAAAATGCCCCTTAATGGGCCAAACCCAAGAATGGTTTCTGATTTTTTAGATTTTTTTTGGATCGCCCGATCGGGCATTGCACAGTATGACCGGGTACGGCACCTTAGGGCCGACCTAAAAGAAATGCAAAAAAAAGAAAAAAAATTCTTTTACTCATTGCAATGCCTCCATTGCGATTGGAGGGGGCATTGCAGCAAGTATCTCTACGCTCTACGCATATTTTCATGTGTTTGAAGCCAACCAAACGGACCATTTGAGAAACTTCAAATCCAACTCATGAGGGAGCAGCTATTGGCCAGCCTATTGATACGTCTACATACTTATGTTAAAGAAATACTTGCTACACCACTTCGGGTGCAGCAAGTCCCACATAGAATGAACCTCCAAACTAAAAAATGTCATCTGACACATCTCATATGTCTCTTTGTAGCGCCATATGGTGTCGGATACACACTGATGTCAGTGCACATGGGTGCCCCTTAAAAAAAAAAATTATTTTCGAATTGAATTTTAAGGAGCGTGTACGCACTTTGGAAAGCATGTACACACTCACAAAAGCATGTGCAAGGTTTGAAGAGTATGTGCTCCTCAGAGTATGTAGATGCTCACGAGAACATGTACAAAATCTAGGAAGAATGTTTATCGTTAACATGCTCTCCAAATCTTGTACGTGCTCTCGAGAGTGCATATATGCTCCCGAGTGCTCTCGAGAGTGCATATATGCTCCCGAAAGTGCATATATGCCGTCCAAAATTTAAGGTGAAAGTAATTATTTTTTCTTTTTAAGGGGCGTCCATGTGCACTGACATCAACACGCGTCAAGTGCCATTATGGCGCTGCAGGGGAACATGTGGGGTGTGCCAGATGGCATTTTTTAGTTTTGGAGTGCATTTCACGTGGGACTTGCTGCACTGACCCAGTGCTACACTAAAGAAAACCCAAAAAAATCTGAAAAAATAAAAATTGCTATTGGGCTCAACCCATCAAAGACATTTTTTCTGTTCATTAGGACTCGATTTTTTAGATTTTTTTTATTTTTCATCCACTGCATTGACCCTCAGTGCAGTATGGGGTCAATGCAGCAAGTATTACTCTTTTACGATCTACGAAAGAGTAATACTTGCGCATTGATGGTGCCAATTACACCAACCCTCGGTGAAGTGGGTAAAATAAAAAAGTATTTTTAAATTTTTTTTTAGGTGGACCCTGAGATGTCCTACATGTCCGAACAAGCCGATCTCTAATCAAACGACCCAAAAACATCTGAAAAATCAAAAACCGCTATTGGACTCGGCCCATTAAGGGCTCTTTTTAATGTTCATTGGGGCTCGATTTTTTATTTTTCAAATACTTTTAGATCGTCCGATCAAGGATCGACCTGTACATACATGTAAGACACTTTGGGACCCACTTAAAAAAAAATAAAAATATTTTTTTTTTTTTATCCACTACACTAAAGATCAGTGAAATTGGCACCCTCAGTGTATCAAGTATTATTCCTAACAAAATATGTATCGATTATTTGTGGTTAGAGGTGGCAATGGGCCATGCTTGGGCTGGCTCAACATAAGCGCGGTTCCAAGTTGGCCCAGCCGAGGCCCAGCCCGGTTCCACTGATTTATGGCATATTTTCATGTTTGAAGTCGATCCAACGGGCCACTTGTGAAACCCCAAATCCAGCCCAACACGGGCTAGCTGTTGGCCCAGCCCACTACCTCCTCTAAAATAATGGAGGTCAAGGTTGGTCAATGAGATGATGGAGTGTATGCTTCATTGTCCTTTTATTTTAGCAATATCCATGTGGAAATATCAAAGTAGCAAGTGCGAAAGAATATATAAGCTGATTTTGGAATTATACCAAATGTTTGAATTAAAATTAACTAAACTGAGTTGAAGGACCGACACTATGAAGGTCCCACAACTTGCAAGAACCTTGTCTTCATTTGCTATAGACTACCTGATACACACCATTTCAATTGCCTTCACAGCTACACTATCTCATCTTTTCTAAAGCACCAAATTTATGTGTTATACTCCCAACATTTGTGCACTAGAGCTAAACTCTGCACCTTTATTTGAAGATTGGATAGGGGAGAGAAAATACGGTGTACCATGTTGAGACGGGGATAGTACTAGCATTTCTCTTCACATGCAGGATGTGATCAACTTTACACTATGGAGAAAGGTTGCCATGAGGAACATGAAAGGACACCATGCTCAACAAATTGTGGCAAGACTATGCTCGACACATTTTTCTTGCCTTTCAAAAAAAATTCCATCCTGTGATCCATCTTCCATCAGCATTCATACCGTCTAATCAGTGGCGGATGCAGAAATTTTGTTCAATGGGATCACTCGGACATTAAGTCATAAATATGGCTGGGTCAATGAGATCTTAGACTAAAAAATATGGGATCCTGAGTTGGGCCAGTAGGATCCTGGGTTGGGTCAGTAGGGTCCCAGACTATACTACATTGAACTGGACCAATGGACTCGCAAAATCCAGTGGGGTCCTAGTGGGTCAGTGAGATCTTGGACCGAAAAATATGAGATTCTGAGTTGGGCCAGTAGGGTCCTAGAGTGGGTCAGTGAGATCTCAGACTATACTATATTAAACTGGACCAATGGACTTGCAAAATCCAGTGGGGTCTTGGGACCCCACTGAATCCATATTGGATCCACCACTGCACCCAATCTAAGATCAAGTGGTCAGAAAAATCTGAGAGAATTGGATCATGGTTATGCAGCATTGCAGCTCACATGCTGCAATGCCACATTATAGCAAGTATTTCTCTTGTTTGGCTTGGGAGTGTCCTAAGTTGGCTTGAACTCAAAATAGGATTTGCATAGCCCAAGCTAAATTTAGGCCGGCGCAAATTGACTCTAGTTTTACAAGTAATACTTATTGTAGTGCCTCCTACTGCTATAGTGCAAATTACTACCATGTGTGCAATTTGACTTACCGTACTATTTTAACTCCCTGTCTATATAAAAATAAAATATATTATAAATTTTTAAATATTTAATTACTTCCTACAATATTATTTCCATCTTTTGAGGTTTTATTTTCACCGTCCGATTAAGACATCCCTTTTAAGAATATCACCTTAAACCAAAATTTTGTAAATCCGAAATTTTATAAGATATAAATACAAAACTATCTATAAATTTCAAAATACGACCATACCAAAATCATTGACATAAACATATAACAATGACATTGTCACAAATTATAAAACTCTTGTCTCAAAAATTTACAAGAACTATACCTACTTCTAATGCATAGCTGAAAATTCTAGAAGCTCTGCAGATCTAACTTCCTCCTTCACCTTCTAGGGTCAAGACTTGCTAAAGTCTCCTAGGAAGATTGATAATCAAGTGTGTTAGTCTAAGACTCGGCAAACATTAAAATCAATGACAAGCTTGTCATATAATACATTGACAAATTACATGATAGTTCTAACTAAACAAAGTTGTACTTGTTCTACACATGTTATATAAGTCGAAGTGTTATGAACAAACAAAGCAAATATATTTCTCAATCTATAACCACAAGTGATTACAAAATAGTTTGAACTTACCAAAGGCCTACTTTTGTGTAGGCAATTCATACCATATAATGTCAATAAATCAGATCATATCCACATGAATCAAATCATTCTCAAAATACATATTCACCTTATAAATAGATTTTAGTTTCGTGATTTGGACATGTATCTAAATCACAACATAAGACACCAAAATCGTCAGCATGTAGATGATAGGTGCCAAGAGTTATGATACAGCTACGTTGAATCAACGATTAATACATCACCATCTATCAAACCATTATCTTTGAATATCAGATTGACTATCCACATCCAACACTTACTGCAAGTTCATTTAGAATCTCCTTAGGATGGCACTATCTATGCATATTTAATGTAGTTTAAAGTTCATAACAAGTAGATAATTATCTGATTTTCAAATTAAACAAAAGCTCATAAATAGTTTACAACTAATTCTCATAAAGCATATTTTCCTCTAAAATAGTTTAGAACTAATAAATAGGTAATTAACAACAAATCAAATATTAAAGTAAGTCATAAACATGGGCGATCAATGCTAAATATAACTACACATTCTCTTAACAGTCACTTAGTTCTCACATGCAAATTTTGTATTTTATAAATATCAAACAAAATTAAAACTATGTAAATAATAAATAACATGAAATTGATTTATCATGCACCTATCTTGAAAAGAATATTCTAAGCAAATCTTATTCCCAAGCTTCGAAAGCCTATAGTAGCACGCAAACCTACATACCCTTCTTCTACTCTCCTTCTTTTCTTTCACTCTCTAAAGTTCCTATGCAGTAAAATGCCTTCAAAACCCAACTGAAGTCCACGAACAGAACCGCGAAAGTCTTTACATCCCCTTACTCGCACCCCCTACCAACTTAGGTCCTCCCCCCCACACCCCCCCCCCCTAAACACACACATATTTTCTAATGTTTGAATTGTTCTCTTTGACTATCCATCAGTTTGATGATGAAAAGCTAATATAAACTTCAATTGGATACTAAGTGCTTAATGTAGACTTCTCCTAAAATTTGACTATATTAACCTCCTACCTGAAATGATGGACACCGATACACCATTGAGTCTTACAATCTCTCCAATATAAAGATGGGTAAAATCTTCTGACGATTGTGTCTTGAGAATTGTCAAGAAATGGGCTAATTTTATGAGCCCATCAACAATCACACATATGGAATTATGTCTTCATTTAGCCTTTTAACAATCCCATCACAAAATCTATGATGATATCTTCCTATTTTCATTCTAGAATTTTCATTAATCGTAATGGCCCTGCTATCCTCCTATGCTCAGCCTTTACTCTTTGGCATATAAGATACTTACTAACCAATTCTACTACGTCCTTTATGTCATTCCACCAAAAATATTTCTTCAAAATTCTTGTACGTCTTGATACTATCTGAGTTGATAGAATATTCTAACTTGTACTCCTCAATCAATAGACTGTTCTTGATTTTCTCGTCTTAAGGTACACACAATCTCCTTTCAAATCTGATGGCTCCATTTGTACTTTGCACAAATCCTAGCTTTTCAACCATTCCTTGCAGCTACTAATCATGTACTTGGACTTCTACAATATGATCAACTACTACAAATTGGATAATCAATTGTGCTAAGAATAAACCTCCCTAGCTGCTTAGTGGAGAACACTCTTATCAATCATCCTCCAATCATGGTGTGGCTACATAACCATTAGTCTCCTCCACCTCAATGTGTTTACTATCCTATTAACTTTTCCTGGATGATAGTTTACTATAAAATCATAGTCCTTCAAGAATCCTATCCATCTTATCTATAATAAATTCAACTCGTTCTGATAAAAGATGTACTTCAAACTTTTATGATCAGTGTAACACCTGAAATCACTCTCCACAAAAATAATCAAATTCATAACTCATGTACCACTACTGCTAGCCATAAGTGGGATAACTCATCTCAAGATTCTTCAGCTGTCTAGATGCATAACAACTACCTAGTCATGTTGCATCAATACGTAGCCTAAGCCTTTCTGGAGGAATCAATCTACACTACAAATCCTTCTGAACCACATGTCAAAGTGAAAATTGGAGTTGTAGTCAATCTGGCCTTCAATTTGTGAAAGCTTAATTTACACTCATCTAACTATATAAAAGAAACTCTCTTCCTAGTCAACTTAGTCGTAGGAGCTCTAATAGAAGAGAGTCTCTTGATAAACCTCCTATAATAACCTACCAAATCCAAAAAGCTCCTAATTTCATTGACATTATTTGGCCTTTCCCAATCGCCTTCACCTTTTTTGGGCCAATAGATACTCCATCTTCAGAAATGACATACCTCAATAATTGCATCTTGTCAAGACAAAATTCACACTTATTAAATTTAGCATGTAATCGTTGGCTCCTCAAGGGCACCAATACCACCCTCAAGTGCTCCAAATGGATTTCTACATAATACATTAACACATCATCAATAAATACTACCACAAAGTTGTCTATATATAACTGAAAAATTATGTTCATCAAGTCTATAAAAGTTGCTGGTGTATTAGTCAATCCAAAAGGCATAACTAAAAAATTAATAGTATTTATATCTTATTCTAAAGATAGTTCTGAACACATCTTCTTCTCTAATCTTTAACTGATAGTAACCTTACCTAAGATCAATCTTAGAAAATACCTTAACTGCCTACACTTGAACAAATAAATCATCGATTCTCGACAGTGGCTACTTATTTTTCACTGTCACTTGATCTAGTTTCTTATAATTAATACAAAATTTAAGAGACTTATCTTTCTTTCTCACAGACAATATAAGTTCTCCCCATGGGGACACACTTAAGTGAATAAATCCCTTATCTAATGATTCTCGTAACTGTTTCTTCAACTCAACAAGCTCTACCAGAGCCATTCTACAAAATGCCTTAAGGAAAGACAAAGTTGTGAACGCTCAAATCGTGTGTGTGATTTTTATGAATTTTATGTTGTTTGTATGATGAATAAAACTATTAAAAACTAAAGAAAACGTGATCGTTAGAAGCTGTTAAGTTTCAAAAGAAAAGTGATTGCCTTACCTTTCAAATTTGGGAGAGTAAAGTTCATGATTCCCTCTCTTTGGTCGGCCAAAGAAAAGGAGCCATTTTCGTTCTTGTTCTTGTTCTTGCTTTGATAGATTTGTGGTTTGTCCTTTGTTTGCTCCCTTTTGATCTCTTTCTTTTGATCTTTGATTCCCTTGCAAGAAAGATTAAACAAAGAAAAATTCTATTAGGACTAAAGAAGAGGTAATATCTATTCTATCAAAGATTTTAAACATACAACTAAACTAATCTACTCACTTGATTGGTGTTCTTTAAACCCCTAATATGCATATAGGTGTGGAAAATATGATGTGTGTGTGTGTGTGTGAACATGAAGTGATGAGATGAATAATAATAAATCTATGGAATAACTAGAAAGAAATTAAGGGAATAAGATGGTTGGTTGGCTCCTCCATAACCCTGATCTTCAAAAAGCTTCAAAGGATGAAGATGATGATGAAGAAGAAGCTTTTGATAAAGTTTCTCTTCCTATCCATGTTTTCTCCTTTACAACTTCCAAACACCTTGTCTTTAGCTTCAAAATCACCAATTGCCAACCTTTTTCAAAGGTTCAAAGGGTGTTGTATATATAGAGAGTGGGTTAGGGTTGTTTTGGGTTTCAAAAGAACTCTCTCCCGCAGTCGGACTTACCTTGGACGAGTATAGAGGAATTTGGAACCTTCCCAACTTCGGAAACCGGATTATCTCGGCCAAATCATGTTTATCAGAAAATTCTCAAATCGCGTCGTTCAACCGAGATGTCATTTGGCTAATTAAAGTAACCAAAATAGAAATAAAATCCGGAAAGGAAACCAAAATATATTAGGAAACCTAAACAGCGTCTCCTATGGGGGATGTGCTTTAGATAATTAGAAAATTAATTCGAATTAAAATTGGAAACCTAGACGGATTAAGACTTAAATGACGTCTCCCTTAGGCGACGCTATTCAGTTAAATCTATCTGAATTTGGAAATTTAATTCCCAACTGATTTCTACTAAAAATCTAAATGACGCCGGCTATGGGCGACGCTAATCAACAAAATTCGAGAAAAATCAATAAAAATTAATTAACGATTAAACATCAGATCATTTTAGAGTATTATAATTGTGACATGAAATTTACTCAATATAAAATCAAAATTAGCGTGTCTACAAAAGTCCTTAGCAAAAGTAAATGATAAACTCCACTTCTCTATTTGGTGAAAACTGATCCTCTGAAAAAACATCTAGAAATTCTTTAACAACATCAATATCACCAATCGACAGTTTGTCGCTCTCTAATGAAATAGCTACTACATTGGCTAGATAAATATAACATTCATTCTTTAGCCACTTCATGTTGGATGACTGAAACTAAATTTCTACTAGAATAATGTCTTGGATAATGATAATGGAATTGTTTACTCTCTTGGCTTTTGAAAGATCACCTTTTTCTTTTGACAATCTAAGAATGTAAAGTTTTCATCTAACCAATCTATTCCTAGTATGGCATCAAAATCATGCATATCTAACAAATATGCATATGTTTGCATAATTCTCCCTTGAATCATCGCATAAATACTAGGAATAACATAAGCAGACCTAGTTATTTCTCCTACTAGTGTGTCAATTGATACTTTTTCTGACTCTACAATTTTGTCCAACTTTCAACAACTCAGCAAATATTACAAAAATAAATGACTATGTAGCACCAGAATCAAACATAACTTTAACATGCATATCATCAAAAAGATTTATACATTCAACCACCATAATTGTATCTTGATCATCTTCCTTAGTTAAAGCATATACTTTGACTTAGACTGTCTGCTAGTGTGGTTATTCCTGTTGCTTCTTCTGCCTGCTAGGATAGTCCTTTATTAGATGTCCAATTTGTCCACAAGAAAACATTTTCCAGTGACTCTCCAGCATTTACTACCCTCATACTACCACCTACACTACTAGCAAACTAGTGCCATCCTAGTACATAGCATAGCGTACATGTTAGACCGTATTATAGACACATAGAAAATTCCATTCATTCACTCTCTCTCTTTAGGAGTCTTAGGAGATTGTTCATTTAATTAATTAATTTCATGTCTCATCGGTATGAGACCCCTTTTAAAACTTTCTATGCCAAACTTTTTGTCAATGCTTAAGTCTTTATCTAGAACAAACCCAAGCACAATGAGCCTCTCAATCCACTTATCATCTTCAACACATGAATCTACACTAAAGAGTCCTCTGCCATGTGAGCCATGAACATGTTTCTAAATATCTCATATCTTTCAGTCATGCTCTGATCCTTAAACAGCTCATTCAAATGTAGCATGATCAATTTGACATCTATCTTCTCATGTTGCTACTACAACTCATTGTTCATTAAGGCCAACATGTAGTATTGGGCTAAGGTGAATCTTCCTTCCACTTCACATACACGATTATCTCTCCTTTAGGAGCATCATCAACTGGTTCAAGCAAAGCCTAATCATCAAGGATATAGGCAATTTGCTCAAAGCTGGAGACAATCTTCAGGTTTCTAAGTCAATCTGAGTAGTTCGGACCTGTCAGTTTCTTGGCATCCAATATGCTCCATGGCATATTGTTCGATGACATTTTTGAAAATGTAAATTAATAAGTGAATGTTCTTACTCATTAAATCAAGTAAGGTCTTTAATCGTGATTAATTCTCACTAATTTGTGTTAAACTATATAACCCTTAGATATACAGAACGGTAACCTCCGATAGTCTCCTAGTAGGGATCAGAATCTCACTGACTTACGTATATGGTCTTGTAGTAATACAACAAATTACACCATGATTAGAAAGTAATCAACTCTTGACACTTGCAACTTTTTGCAATATCTGATCATACTTTGGCCCCTAGACTTTGACAACTTTATGGATAGCACAACAAGCCATTAAAGTCCAGATAAGCATTACCGTCGTTACTAAATAGGCATAGATTTGAATGCAGCATTTGTATATAGTACAATAAGGCTGCATCGTTCCTCTACTCCGTTTAAGGCATCATCATGCCATAGTTTTATTTATCTTTAGATTAGATAGATCTTGTGGATAGCACAACAAACCTGCCCCATCTATTTTCAATCCTAAAACTATAACCATAGAAGACCACACGGGTGCATTCTCAATGACTTGCATTACTGCTCAAGTTTTAAACAAAAGAGAAGTGTTAATCCAAATTTTATCTTGGTCTCATCTTAGGTGTTAGTAAATAAATATATCGCATATATTTAGATATTTACTATATTTACATATTATATTTGATTCATAATCAAAGAAAAACTAGCATTCATCAGACATACATGTCATTATAGTGGTCATAGATAGCACGGTGATCAAATTATAGCTTTACAGTTTATCGCTAATTAATTAATATAACATTTATATTAGAATTTCAGCAAGCAAATATACTAGTGATAATATTATTTGAGAGTCTCCTAGTTGTGGATCATCCTCGTTCCTTCTCAACCATCAGGTCCAATTATGTAACACCCAGCAACTTAGTAGACTCATTAGAGGCCTATTAGAGCACTAGGTAGCCCACTAGGTAGTCTTCATATCCTGCTGCCTCTGCTTCATAGCCAGCCACCTCCGCCTTACAAGCAACAGCCACTGCTTTACAGTCAGCTGGTGCTACCGCCTCACAACCAGCTGACCAGCCAGTGACACCTTAGCCTCAACTAGGGGTTACATATTCTCAGCCTGTAGTTGTCAGCCCTCAGACTCCTGGAAGTGTATCTTCTCCTGCTTCAAGTTTAAAAAGTTTTTTTTATTATATAAATTGTATCTCTCAATGCAAATTATTTTTTATTTTCATTTAGCTGGCAACACAAGACATGAGAGAGGTCCTTCTCGGGCTACTTGCATTAGTTCCCTACGCCAGGACATACATATCACGTAGATCTTATAGGGGAATCGACGATGGGACTATATACTCCAAAGTTCACTACAAATTGCAACCTATGGCAAGAGGACTACATCAGACTTCCTCCCGAAAAGAAGCAAGTCATTATGGAAGATATTTAGGTAATTTATATATTTAGGTTGTTTAATTTTATTTCTTTCTAAAGTTATAATCAGAATGAGTAATATGATGATTATGCTATGCAGTGAAGTTTCACTTTAGAACGGTCTCTAGCTTTAGGTGCAGACACTTTTAAGCATACGAGGAGATAGAGCAAAAGTATAAGACTTATCTAAAGGGTAAAATAAGTTCTCTTATTATTTGTAATGTTATTACACATATACTCTCAGTTATCTTGTGTATGACAATTTTTTAAAAGACTACCATATGAGGAGGCATGCTACAAGGTGCTGCCGACATTAGACGTGGATCTATGGCAATATATGTGTGAGATTTGGAACAAAAAAGAAAATAGGGTAATATACTTACTTTTATTTAATAATATTATATTATTTAATTATAGTAGCTACTTTTTATCTAACATTTATTTTTATGAATGCAGGACGTCGCCCAAAGGAATAACGCTAATCAATCTCATTTATCCATGCCTTATCAGAGAGCGCAGACAAACATTCATCAATTGACTTATGATTTTGTAAGTTTTGATTTTCATTATAAATTTTACTTATTGATTTTAGCTTCTTTTAGTCTAATTATAACTTTTAATTATTAAATAGTAAAAAAAAAAGGTCATCAGCCCACGCATCCAAAGATTTTCCAGATGACTCAAGCTAGTACGTAATTGGATGGTAGTGTGATTTAGAACAATGAACAAAGTCGCCAAGTGATGGTAATCATGATTATAATTATTAGAATTATTTTATTACCTAAATTATTTATACATTAATTATATTATAATTATTTACAAGATCAGATGACTCAGCTGATGGCTCCCACTCTCTCCTCAAATGGTTTAGATGCCTCAACTCACCTCCCCCCGCACTTACTCTTGAGGAGGACTTCAAGTTTTGGGAAGGATAGGCCCGAACATATCGGGTGTGGGAGTTGAGGACAAACCTTGAAGAGTTGGTACGACACGTCTGAGGAGAGCAGCAGCAACAACAACATTGTGTATCATCAGCTTATGGAACAACAATCTCGACCGTAGATTGAGATTGAACATCTGGAAAAAGGTCATTGAAGATTATCAGCAGCAATTAGCAACTCAGCAAACGGATCTGGACGGTCGGATTGTTGTGATGCAGGCAATGATGTTTCAAAACATGGAGTGGGGAGGAGATGGAGATAGAGATGAAGAGGGAGATGGAGATAATGGGGAGGACTAAGGAGAAGATGATGATGAGCCATTCTTTGGCAAGAATGAGTAATTAATGATGTATTTGTTGTTGGCTTGTGAGAAACATTATGTCTATTTTTTACTTGATATTTATGTTTCTTAATTTGTATATTGTGACAGTTATGTATATTTGTGATGTTTTGTGAACTGTGCTTATGTACGTGGATGTTTACAGGTTGCAAATTTGTGGGTATGTGTGGATGTTTATTTGTGATATTTTGTAATATTTAACAGGTTGTAAATTTGTAGGAATTAAATATTTTTTTATAATTTTTTAATAACAAAAATTAATAGCGACGACTGTGATCGTCTCTGTTAACTCAATAGTGATGGACTCAGCCGTCGCTATAACTCCCATTTTATTTTTTTAAATTTTTAGTGATGGCTAAAATATGTCACTATTAAATTTATGGCGCCAGCTGATCCGTTGCAGTTATATTAATAACAACTTATATAGCCATCGCTATTATTCTTTTTCTTTATTTTTTTTATTTTAGCGACAACTTCATCCGTTGCTATTAATTTTATGGCAACGACTCATCAGTCGCTATTCTTTTTAAGGGGGCGGATAACAGTCATCGCTATTAATTTTTTATTTTTTTTATTTCAACGTTTAGGAACATTTTATAACCGTCGTTATTAATTTAATACCAACAAACAATAGCCATCACTATTAAATTTTTAGCGACGATTTAGAGCAATCACTAATATTTTTCTAAGGACGACGAACAGCCTCGATATTTCCGTTTAACAGCGTCGGTGGCGGATAGCCATAGCGAATATATTAGCGATGGAGGTATCCGCGATGGCTTAGCGACGACTGCATAGCCGTCGACTTTTTAACTTTTGGCGACGATGTCAGCCGTCGCCAGTTGTCTTTCTCCTTGTAGTATGATGATAGATCATGGATGTGCAGTGGATCTGCATAGCCACTAACATGAACTGAGCAGGCATATGAATTTACTACGAAAAATGCCATTATTTTTCAATCCTATTGTGGTGTTTATAACAACACTTAATGCTAACCGGCGTCAGTCAGAAATGTGGTCTTTGTTGCTAGATTGGTATGGAAGGCATCACTTATTTAACTATCATTCCAAGGAAAATCAGAAAACTCTCATGGATATGTAGGATTGTTGAATGGACAAATCCCCCTTTCTCTTACAATAAAAAGGAGAGGAATAATACTTACTGCAATGTCCCTTTAATAAAGTATATAATAATATTACCTTAAAAAAAACAACACTTCAACACTCATAGGATATATGGTAAGACGAAGTGAGATCTTTTGAGTCTTTCCTCTTGTGTCTTCATATGTCAAAAAACACATGAAGGAAAAAAATAATAGATCATTTGATCTTGAAATGATAGAATTTTTACCATCACCTCGCGCCCTCATTCATGTAAGAAGGTAAGTGGAGCTGCAAAGGAAGAGATCCAAAAGATCACATTCCTTAGTAAGAGTTGCTTTAGCCAAAGGCAAAAATTAAAGAGCAAAATTATTGCTCACCATGTGTACTGCAAAGTGATGGCGACGTGACGTGCATATCTTTTTAGTTCATAATATTACCATAATTGTTGTTAGAGTGTGAAACATAATTTTCGTCACGTCTGCTGACGTTTTCTTTTTCAACATGGATCTAACTTTTTAGTTAGTTAACGGGGATTGCAGAGGGGCAACGCAACGCCCCTTGCATGTGAGATAAGGGTTCGGAGGGTCAAGGGTGTAAGTCCATGAGACAAAAATTTTTTGGACCTATTATTGCAAGATTACCTAAAATAAGTTGTAATAATCCTCATGTTTAAAGACGGTAATTAATTTGTCTCTTATGCAAGGACACCAATATGTATATATAGTGGAATTTAGTGCCGCCGTTAATGTAGGTAAAAGCCTTGCCAAATCACAAGATTTTTTTTTTTTTTTTTTGTTCAGAAAATCACAAGATATTCATGCCATTATTTAACGCCCCGTTTGATATGAGGATAAGAAATTAACGGAATGGAGGATAGGTATGACGTGTACAGTTATTCTTATTCTTATTCCATCACCGTATAACAATTATTGTTCTTGGATTAAAATATGAAATTGATTTAAACGGTCATGTGGTGAAAATGAGAATAAGAAGTAGAATAAATGTCAAAGTTAACCTCCTTATTCAACTAGAATAAAGGTTAAACAAATGTCAATGACCAGGCATGGGTAGGTGACGCTGGCCTGATTAGCCCTCTCCTGGGCCGAGATTAGCCCTCTCCTGGGCGGAGTTCTTGTCCCTTAATGGGCTGAACCCAAATCAGGTGACTTTTCGTCGTCAAGGACCAATGCCAAATTGCCAATTGTACGTGACTTTATCTGCTATTCTCTTGTGAATAACATCAAGTTCTTATGTGCTGATAGTTGGATCATTTTACGTTTGGCATAACCATTTAAAAAAAAAGTTTTAAATTTTAATAATTTTTTGAGAAAAAGGATTTTTTCGATACTTCACTATGGGACAGCCAAAGTTTCAAAAGACAAAAAGAGCACTAAATAGTGGCTTTTGTTTTGCAAGGAAAAGATCTGAAAATAAAAAAAATTGTTAATAATCCGTAATTTTATTAGAAAGAATCATATAGCAGCCAAATGAGATCCCATACATAAAGTTTTTATCATTAAAAATCTATATTTTCTCAAAATCTCTAAAACAATCAGATTTCTTCTGGCCGCTATAGTAAAATTCCACGTTTTTTGTCATGTGTAATACCTAATCTCGCGGTCAAATCCTGGACCGTTGAACATAAAACTCCGAGAAATTAAAGAGCAAAGAGGGTCAAAAGTCTCAAAAGACAAAAAAGAGCACTAAAACGGACTCCTTCAAAAAAAAGATACAAGTAGAAAATAACCTACTAATATTTTTTAATCTATGAAAGAAACATAGAAACACCCAAATGAGATTTCATACATAAAATTTCATTGTTAAAAATATATATATTTTTTATAATTTTGAAAAAAAATCAGATTACCAGTATAATTCCGCTAACATGCTATACACAACCTAGTTCTTCACCCCGCATCACTTTCTTTCACCTGCGTAATACCTAACCTCGCTGTCGGATCATGGACCATTGAACATAAAGTGATAAAACACAAGAAATTAAAGGGCAAAGATGGTCAAAAGTTTCAAACAACAAAAGAGATAAATTAAGGACGTATTTGGCACAGCTTCCATTTGAAATATTTTTGTATTTTTATTTAGTTATTTTTTATGAAAGTCATTAGATCATAAAAGTTATTTATGTGATATTTTACTTGTGTTTTGACTTCTAACCAAAAATTATAAGAAGAGAGCTTCCAAGATTAGAAAAAAAATGAAGTTGTTATGAAAGAGTTAACTTTTGTAATAAAATCAAAATTAGTTATAACCTCTCTCTCTCAAGTCACTCTATGTAAGAAGTAAAAGTCAAAAGTAACTTTTAAGTAGAAATTTTGTCAAACATGTCCTAAAAATGGTAAAAAAGATACAAAAACAAAATGACTTTATTAATACTTAATAATCTAATGAAAGACCCATATAAAACATCTCAAAATGAGATTTCATACAAAAAGTTTTCGCCGTTAAAAATTTATGCGTTTCTAAAAAAATTGAAAACAATCAGATTACTAGAGTAATTTACGTCTCCTTAATCACATGGTTCCTTGCACCTAAGATAGCTTTTTTTTTTCTGCACTCTGCGGTAAATTTTTACAAGTATTATTGCTTTTTTACATGCTTAAATACGTAGTCTTGCTGTCGGATCCTGCACCGATCAACATAAATTTTATTTCCTATTAGCATTTTGTATGGCCGTGAAATTTACTGCGTGGTGGTGGCAGACGTGGAAAAAGGGTCGAAAATTACGCGCCGTGGCGCGTCGCCACGTGGTGCTCTCCGGCAGTTTCGGTTATCGAAGCCTTATCCACTCGTCGGTCTGGGGCGGCCGACTTCTGAGGGAAACAAGCTTTTTCCCAGCAGTACTTTGAAAGCTGCGGAGCCACGTCTCTCGCGCATCCGCCGTCAACGCCGCCCGGTGGGCTCCACTGGTTGTTCCATCGCACGGCCAAGGATGATACAGCGAAAGGATAAGAAACAGGAAAAACAAATTTGCTTTTTGAAATTAACCCTGTAGAGCGGCGATCTTTGTGAAAAACACCTATGTGATCAACTTATATAAAAGATGGTACCATAGTATCAATAATATCCTCCCCTCTCGCAAAAGCCACATATTAAATCATGAACTAAGTTATTTTTTATCACCATATATGCTATGCTAACTTATATTGTGTTAGGCTCTTTTTATAAATAAGCCCCTAAACTTGTGCACAATAAACACAAAGGAAGTTAGTTAGCAATTTCCATAGTATATAAGGTTTTTCTGCGAGTGAGTCTTGTGAGGGTTGTGTGTGAAAATTCTAAACAAATAATGTGGATAAGAGGGATTAACAGAAAATCCGTTTTTGACTCCAAAATGCGCTTTTTCTAAAGGGAAGATGGGAGGGTTCCGGTACCCCCTTCTTAATAAAAAAAGGTTGGAGCTTTGAGGAAGGGAAAAGCTCCCATTCTTCCCCTCCGCCGCAAGCAACACAGAAGAAGAAGAAGAAGAAGAAGAAGAAGAAGACGACGAAGAAGAAGAAGTCTCTCTCTTTCTCTCTCTATCTCTCTCTCTCTGGGTTTCTTCTCCTCAAAGCTGTGAAAGGTGTCACCTTTGATCTGCGTTTTGCGAGTTTCCTGATCTGATTTGCAAAAGTAGACGTTTTGATCTGCGATTCTTCGGAAGAGAAAGGATGGCGGATGTTCTGAGCAAGAGCAGCGTGTTGCCATCGCCTGGGCACCGGTTCTCCGCCCGGGGCTACCAAAGCAAGGCCGCCGGCAAGGTCTGCTTTGGTGGGTTCTGCTCCATGCGGTCGGCTCCGCCCGTGAGGTCTCTGAGGGCCACCTCCTTGGGCAGCGACTTCTATGGGAGGAAGGTGGTCGGCTGGGAGGGGAGGGTGAAGCCCATCGGAGTCCTAAAAGCTGCGCCCGTACAGGTATTTGGCTGCCCAAGTTGTGGTTTTTCCCTCTTCCCCTCTTCATGTTGCTTAATTTTGATGAAATTTTTGGGGGAAGTGCTCTTTTTTCCTGAACATTTCGGGTTCCTAAGATGAGGTATTAGGGGTGCCTACTGTTCTTCGGTTTTTCTCCCTTTTTAAGAAAAAAAAAATCCCAGATCACTACCTCGGTATTTCTCTTTTTGCATCGGGGTTTCTTATATGTGTTCATGTGTGTTTGCAGATGACCCTTCGATTAGGGAAGGCCATGAAGTGGTGGGAGAAGGGCCTCCAATCCAACATGAAGGAGATCCAGTCCGCGCAGGACCTTGCTGATTCCTTGGTGAACGCTGGGGACAAGCTTGTGATAGTGGACTTCTTCTCCCCCGGGTGTGGTGGCTGCAGAGCTCTCCATCCCAAGGTATTATTATATATGGTGTTGATTCTTCTTATGTTATTGTTCAGAAATTTCCCGGTTTCTGCACACGGGTATGGATAGATTTTTACATGGATGTGGGGTTTTTACTCCTCTCCCGTTAATGTTTGCAGGTCTGCCAGTTTGCGGAGATGAACCCGGATGTGATGTTTCTCCAGATAAACTACGAGGAGCACAAGTCCATGTGCTATAGCCTGAACGTCCATGTTCTCCCCTTCTTTAGGTTCTACAGGGGAGCACAGGGGCGCCTCTGCAGCTTCAGCTGCACCAATGCCACTGTAAGCTTCTCCACCTTTGTTTGCCTTTTTCTGTATTGTCACCACTTCTATGCATATATAGGCCCTTTTTATGTGGTTATTGGGGATGCGTACATACTTGTTCTAACAGTCACAAACCCAAGTATCTAGTTAGCATGTTCTGTCAGACAAATCTACTCTGGGGATGATAAGATTTCTGTATGGATAACAAATGTATGAGAAGTATACAAGTTTGAGGGTCTGATGATGTAAATCGAGCACTTGTTTACGTTTCTATTGGGGGGAAAAGAAAATTGCTTCTTTGAGATTGTAGTCCGATCCTGGGGATGAAACGTATGCATGTTTCTCTTGAAATTTTCTCTCCTCTTCTGTGTGGGGTTTTGACGTAAGATAATCTTTTTACTATCTTTCAGATCAAGAAATTTAAGGACGCACTGGCCAAGCACAACACGGACAGATGCAGCCTGGGGCCTGCCATGGGGCTGGAAGAGAAAGAACTCCTGGCTCTGGCTGCAAACAAGGATCTATCCTTCACCTACGAGAAGAAACCGGAGCCTGTTGCTGAACCAGCCCCAGCCCCAGCCCCGGAGCCAGTCTCCCCTCCTGTCCCGAGGCTCCCCTTCGCCCCTGCGCCAAAGGCAGCCACCCAAGGCGCCGAGGAGAAGGCGGTCGTCGCAGCTGGAAGATAACCAACTACACGGAGGAGATGACACGCCATTGGCGGCCTCTTTCCTGCCTCTGTACTGTACAGCTTCTTCTTCATATCAGTGTTGTTCTTCAGTGGCCGAGCAGTTGGGGGGTGGTGATGGCGATTTTTAAAGTCCTTCCCTTTGTGCATGTCTGTCTCGTGTTTACAGCAGGCTACCGGCTTTTTTGGGTTGTTCAGCCTGCTTTCGATTTATTAGTATGGTGTTGTAAATAATGATGATGGGAGTGTGGTGGCGCGGGAGCTGAACCTCCTTCCCATGAGGAGGGGGAGGGAGGAGCTGTGCCTGTGAGCTGAGTGAGACCAGATCTTTTTGGCTTGGCAACTGGAATCTGCTCAGGTTTGTGGCTGAGAAAAGAGAGATTTTTATCTACCCTGGATATCTGTGGTCATTCATGTCCGGCTCCATGCCTTGTTCTAATCTTGTGGTTGCCTTTGTTTTGAGGAGATAAATGCTCCGGTTATTTATTACATGAATAGAATGGCGAGCGGAGTTTACATGGGACCCATTGACGGAATGACGTATATCAAAATAAGAGATATTTTGATTTAATAGTTTTGTAAAGTTTATTGATGAAATAAGAAGAATAAATAATTCTTAGGTCTAGAGTGAGATGACTTATTCTCTAATATGTTATTTTGTACAGTATAAGTTATTCTGTTTGTCAAAATAAAATTAAGTTTATTCTCTCCTTATTTGTCTTTATTCTTCTCCTATTCTCGAATTAAAGTGGCGTGGAATGACGAGCGGAGGTTTGGAAAGCTTGTACGCGTGGTTGGATTCGGTGTCTGCCTGTTTTGGATGGGCGACTGCTATGTCACATTTTTGTTACTGTTTCTGCTGGCATCATAAGTGGTAATTTTTCTTAAATAGGATGTTTGTTGTGCAGTTGAAGATTGAAGTAAGAAAACAAGTTATCCTCTGTAACTTAATAAGTTATCCTCCTCCTAACCGACCGTGTCAAAAACCGATCTTTGCCCCTGATCAGACGACAGGGAAGCTGCCACGAGAGGTGGGTTGCAACTGCCCCACGCGGCTTCTGCAAGCGGCCGTTGCCAAGGGCCGTTACTGTTTCCAGGTCCTCCCTTAGACTACGTCACGGCGCAACGAGGGGAACCTCTACTGTCTCTTCTACCTGCCTCTCAATTGTGCACTAAATCCATAGAGGGTTTTAAAATTTTCTCTTTTCGCAGAGAAATATTATTATATTATACATTTTTAAGCTACAATTTTTGTTATAATTAATATATACAATGAGAATTCTTTGGTTAAATAATCAAACAGCTACATGTGCTTTTACAGAGCTCATTTTAACATATCCCACATGATTTGATTTGAGTAGAAATCAGGTGAAGCAGTTGAGAAAAACCTACATATGATTATGATTCAAAAGTAAATTTTGTCCTTAAAGGTAACTCGATTAAAATTTTATGTTTGCGCACACTATTATTGTTTTCCATATATAGTCTTAATAAAAGATAAAGATTAAAAAAAAATAGAAATAAGGAGAAAGTTAAAGATAACGATGCTATTATGAACTGTTTGAAAGGGAGCAGCTTGTTAGGCGCCTTCGACATTCAAAATTTTGCACGAGTTAAGAATGGAAGCGTGGGAATCTCTTTCAAAAAGAAGCTAAAGAAGTGGACAATTCACACCCACCCACCGGGAAACCTCCCCTATCTCTTCTGCATGTCCCTCAAAACTGTGCACGAAATCCGCAGTGAATATTAACATTTTTTTCCTTTGCAGAGAAAAATACCATTTATGTTATATATTTTATTATCTTATTTGTCATGGTCTGAGGATTCTTATTGACATTCTTTAAGATATAATTTGTAGTCCCAATTTTCTCAGTACACTGGCTGACCGACTTATTCGGCGGGAATTTTTTTTTCAAAAATCTGCTCCTTCCCGTATATTGATTGAACTCGGTCAACCAGTGCAATGAGAGAATCCGAACTCTAACTTGTATTGTAATTAACATATGGAACGAGAACTCTTTATTTACGTGATCAAATAACTACATGTGATTAAAAGGGTGACAATAAAGATGATATATATAATAGCATCTCTTTTTTAGAAGATAAGGGTAAGGATGAGAATAATATTATCCAAACACTATATATAACATCGCTTTGCCTGTGGACTCTGTTGTGAACGGTGGTGGAAGACCCATTACGTTAGTGGATTCTTCTCTCGTGGGTCCCAAGGTCGCATCCGTCACGGAGTAAAAGTCGCTTTTCGCAGTTGATTTAGGGAATGTTAATAATTAACAGTGTGCAGACTAATCTTAATTAAAACACTTGCTAAGTTCCTGAAGTTTCTTCATGTGATTGCTGCGCGTGCAGGGACGCAATAAGGGATGTCACCGGATGCGAATCTGTAAGCACTTCTTCTCCGGATCTTCGCTGCCCAATTAGGCAGACCCATGGATGCCAACAGACGTGTACATAACCTTTATCAAATGGTTCGCCTGCCTTGCAACTTTGAAGCTTCCTACACGCATCCTCTTCTACACGTCTCAGAAAAGATCTTCTCAGGTCCAACAGTGTTAAGAGGAGAACGTTTAAATATTTATAAATTTTAAAAAAAAATTACAAATATCTGAACCTTTTCTTACTTTGCATGCAGTGATTAAGTGTTTGTTTATTCAACTCGGACGCTAGACTCCATCGTGCGGGAATTTGACCGGATCCTCCTCCTACATGTATGCGGTTCGGATTGTCCAGAGTCATCAATCAGATAAGACCGCGAGGAGCTTCCATAATATGTTTATTTATATATGAGTATGGATCTTCCCGGTATTATTTTGAATTGGACTCTAACTGTAATCAGATCCAAGACGTCATGTGTAAAGTAGCTTCGTCGTTCGATACGCATCCCAGAGAAGTTGGCAATTTTTTTTGATTTTTTAGTTCAGCAGGTTCTCAATACTATGCAAAGTATTTAAATACCATCAAGGGCATAAATTTATAATTATAATTTAAAATACACTCCTAATGTGCATCTAGATACAACTTAAAATTATTGTATGAATATTATATTGGAGTGTATTTTAAATTATAGTAGTAGTCTTATGCTCTTGGTACTATTTAAGTGTTCCGCATAGTATTGAGAATCTGTTAAATCGAAAAATTAGAAAAAATTATCTGTTTCGATGAGATGCGCCTCAAACGATAAAACTATTTTACACGTGACGCTTTAAAACTAGTTATTATTAGAGTCCAGTCTAAAATAGTATTGAAAAGATCCAGACTCTTTATATATTATCGTGTGGTGGTGAAGAATACAGCCCCACTCCACGAGTCCGGTATGGAGACGTGGTGGCTGTTCGCCGCTGCCACTGCCGACACCACCACTACCAGTCCCCATATCCACGCCTACGCAGAGGCCACCTGCCACTTGGCCTTCTTCGGTCCAGCAAAACTTCCTCCACATGCACACCGGCCGGCCCTTCCGGCGCTCGATCCGCTGCTGTTCTGCCACCTCCATGTCCTGCCAACGTCGTCTTATGCCGGAAAACAACGTCCTATGACTCAGACGCCGTCGTGTTTGTGGATCGTGCGCTCCTCCTCCTCCTGCTGATTGTCTGGTGCAGTTGTGGCGGAGCAACATAATCGATCTGCGTCATTGCATGCAGTTGCGGTGGGAAAAACACGCGTCATCTAAGTGATGGCATGCGCGCAGAATCTTAGTTTAGCAGCTCGGCGCAAAATCTATGGTGGTGCGTGGTGGTCACTCACCCAACTTGTGCTGCCACCCGCCACCAGTTTCAGTGGAGAAGATAGCTCCGGCATAGCACCGTCCGGCATGAAGGTGGGGTACTGAGAAAAGAAAAGTACGAAGAACCAATGTGGTCCTGTACCTATGGGGGGAGTAAGACCGTCCCCACAAGAAACCGATTTCAGTTAATTCACTGTTAAACCTTAACGTCCTCTCTCCCTTCCTTTTCTGTATTGTTGTGCACTTACTAGAATTGGATTCAGAATACTCCGAATCCGATTCTAGTCAGTAATAGATCAGACTCCAGTGAATTGAGATCATTTACTTCACATTTTCTATATCATTAGCGGCATTTTGATTGAAGAACAGGAGAAGAATAAGGACGAGTAAGGAAAAAATAAGTTTAATTTTATTTTAACAAGCGGAATAGCTTATATCGGTGCAGAATAACGTATTCGTGGAATAAAGAGAATAAGTCATCTCACCTTAGATTCAAAAATTATTTATTTTTCTTATTCCGTCAGCGAATCCTACAAAACTATCAAAGTGAAACACTCCTTATTCTAGTATAAGTCATTTCGTCAGTGAGTCCCACGTAATAACTTATTCTGCATATAAAGTGGGGCTTAGTGTTCCACTTCATCCTATTGGTTTAATTATTGTCGTGAGAAAAAAGTGAAACTTAAAAAAGAAAAAAAGTTTTTTACTTTTAAAAATTCTAAATCAATCAGAATGAGTGGAGTATAAATGGTGTAGAAGAAATGAAGTAAACGATTTCAATCTGAGTCCAACAGTATAAAGCAAGAGGAAGGAGGCGTTTTCAAAATCCCTTACATGTTCCATCCCATAAGATTGACCTGTTAGTTATCACTAGCATTTTCTTGTAGGCCATGGTTATTTGATGAGACTCAAGTAGTGATCCACACACTGTCTAGGAATTGTTATCCATATGCTGTTGAATATAAAACTGTAGCTAGCTAGCTAACATTCAGCTAAATCTGCTGCCTATCGTATCAATTCCGTGCCGTGATGCTTCTCTTCCTCTGGCGCCATGCGTAGGCACTACGAAGAGATAAGAGATAAGCGTGGCATTTTCTAGCACAACGTACGGTTAAATTAATGTCAGAACAACCAATAATTAATAACGCAGATGATGAGATGAGTCCAAAAGATGGCGTGGGGCAGTGGTTCTCTCTTTGGCTCAAACGATTTCTCAGGTTCCATGCACGGCGAACTTCTCCTCGGACAAGAAACAAGTACACATCAGCAAATTAGCATGGTCAGGAGCGGAAATAATATTTAACAGGCCATTTGGTTAGAGTACTGTCGATTTTGATAGTATAAATAAGCTTAATACTGGTATTTTTAAGATTTAGAATATTAACATCACAATTAATACAAGAGAAATGCTGAAAACGATGACAAAAGGAGGAGGGGGTAAGGGGGGAGAAGGGAGCTAGAGGAGATGGAGTAGTACTCCTTTGAGACTTCTTAAACTGAAATCGTGCCTATATTAAATTGGTCATAATATTAGAGTCTCTTAGTTTACAAATATCATAAGTTATCAAATACTTGTACATAAAAAGTGATACTAAAATTACTGCTACACAGCAACCAAACATCCTAACGACGAAGGTCAAACTCAACTAATTAGAAGATTTAATTCCTAATTAAGTTACATGATTTCGCATTCAACTCCGTAAAACTCGCGGATATGTTAGAATCGTCCTAACATTTTAGTACATGTGCAGTCTCTCCCTATAGATCATCTCGTGTGCAAGAACAACTCCCAAACAACTCAGATAAAAAGATACGGTGATCAAAGGGACATTGTTTATGTAGACAAACATATATGATTCACATCTTGTACAAAATTTATTTAAATTATAGACTTTTTAATTTGGATTCAATTAATCTGTCCACCTAGCCCACATGAATGGGCTAAACTGTTTAGGATCCGACAAAAAAATAAAATTAAACCATTTCTATTACTTAATGATGTAGCCGAAGCTATCATTAACGGATTCTGAGGGAAAAATCCAAATGTGAACCGAAGGACCAGTTGCTGAGACGGATCCGACGAAGAGGTTGGCGAAGAATGCAGTCGAGACTCCTACGAGAGGAAGAAACCAGTCAGTGAAAGTCTTAGGTTTCGGCCCAGGAGAACCCCCTCTAATAGTAAAGTCAGTCTCTGGAGAAGACTAATTTAGAAGGTGGAAGAAGTTTGAGTGCTTAAGGTGTACCTTTTCCGCAATGAATAGCCTTCTTTTTATAGCAGAGGATAAAGGTTCTCTTCTTGTAGCAGCCGATATAGGACTATATTTAGGGGTCTGAGAGGAAATTGCCGAAATACTCTGTTAATAGGCCAATGGCTGGATAGCAGTTAACCAGAATTGGCCGGACTCATTTCGATTTATTATTCACTACGGCTGGGCCGAATGCGGTCGTTAATTGAGTCCATCGCTTGGGCCGAATCTATACTATTTCAATAAGGCACCTGGGTCGTTTATGTTTGATTGACTTTATGGGCCGAATGTGCTTCGGCCCTTTCTCTTATTTGGGCCGGCCCCCTAATGCTGGACCTAGTCGGATTCTCCCCCATCACATGGCCCCCTACTCTCATCGTTCTCAACTTTGTGAAATGCCAAGAGTAAAATCCGAAGTCCTTATGGAAAGACACCAAATCCGATAGATGACCTTCGTCTGAAACTGTTATCAACATTCTTGTCTCAAAAACCGTAAGTGGGTCAGTCTTTTCTCAAGCCGAGAGTTGGTGACGAATACCTTCGTCCCAAGCCGAAAGTTGATAACGAATACCTTCGTCCCAAGCCAAAAGTACAGGTTGGTTTGTCGGAACATTCTAGGCACTAGATGATGACACGAATGACTTTGAATCTCTCGCCATCATGCTTGCTTCGTGATGAGTAAGGGACACGTGTTGAGCATCAGGACAGGAAGTCGAAAGCACAGGAGATCTTAACCGTTAACGATCATCACTCGGATTACCGCCGTCTCGGCTCTCTGTCCGAGAACTCACCCAGATCATCGCTGCTCCGGTTCCCGATACGGGGATCAGGAACATGTGGCCAACATCCGAAGGAGTATCTGAAGAGTCGGGCCACTCCCGGCCGTTGATTGCTTGTCTCCGATCGCGCAGCCCGCTCGTCATCATGACAAAGGACGAGACACGTAGCGAACATCCGAGCGAGGAGCAGCCGAAGGGTCGGAGGATCTCGGCCGTTGGTCTGCCATCCGACCCCCTTAGGTTCCCCTATAAATACTAGCTTCATTCGCCTCAGAACTATTCCTTCACTTTCTCTATCTTCTTCTTCGCGCCAGAGCGTTCCTGCGAGCAGCACCGCGCACGTCTTTTCTTCTCCAGCCATAAGTGTTCCATCGAGGCCATCCGAGGACGTCTTGTCAATCGCTACGGAGTTCCTAATCTGAGGGTAAGCCTCAGCTCCAGCCTTTTCTTCTTTTGATACATGTCTAGTAGTTCCTTTTCGGCCGAGAGCAGTTCATCCTGCTCTTCGTCTAAACCTACTCCTCAGCCTTCTCTATCGTCTCCTTTTCCTTGAACTCCTTTCCTTCTGATATGGCAGGCGAAACCGAATCAGTTCCTGCTCCCGCCGAGCCTTCCGTTTCCAGCCGCCGTCCGGCCGAACAAGTTTTGGACGTGGCTCCTGCCCTTAGCACTCAATCGCTGAAGGACATTACTCTTTATTATCTAATCCCTTCCTGGATGACACCCATCCGGCCTGGCAGGCATACGAGGGTCAATTCCCCTCGGCCGGGTGCTTTCTCAATCTACGAACACAGCTTTCGGGCTGGGTTTCATCTTCTCCTTCACCCTTTTATCATTAATCTTTTGAACTTCTACGGACTATCTCCGTCTCAATTTTTTTCGAACTCTTGGCAGACTGTATATACTTTTTTGGCCCTTAATTCTGCTTTCGGTCTCTCTCCTTCTGTAAATATTTTTCGTTATCTTTTTAGAATCAAACCCCAGGGAAAATCTTCCTAGTTCTGCTTCATTCCCCGCTTCGGCCGGGGCATCTTCTCCAGGAAGCCCTCGTTCATTCATCATTGGAAAGAGGGTTTCTTCTTCATTACTCTCCCGGAGGGAAATAAAAATGTCTAGCCCTTCCCTACCGAATGGGGACCCCTAGTCGAGGGGATTTCTAATAGCCCTTCCCTCAGCCTCGGGCAGCTTGCCGACGCCCATCTCTTCGAGGATGACGCTCCCTTCAATATAGCCGAGCTTCCAGAGGACGAGGATAGGCTTGTTGGGATGGGAGCTTGACCGTGGTGAAAGCTGCCACGACAACCAAGGGCCCGGCCAAGGCCCGTCATCCGTCTGAGAGTGCCGAAGCTGCAGCCGAGGTTAAGTCGGCTTTGCGTCATACGATCGTCACCGAATTTCTTCTAACTCTTCGTTTTACTTTCAGATATGTCTGGCCTCGGATCGCTCATGGCCTGGATCTCAACACAGCCGGCGCCCTCCCGTCCGTCCAGGCCGCGCCCAGCCGAAGGGCTGTCGGCCGATATCATATCGGTGTCGGACGCTTCTCCGGTCCGACAGACGGCGGCCTTCGCCGAAGGAAGGGCGGCCATGGCTGCTCTCGAACGGGAGAGACGGGAGAAAGGCATGGTTGTTGCCCATGGGAGCGAGCGCTCCGAGAGGAGGAGGCGGCGGGGCAACCACGGTGAGAGGGAGTCCGCCCGGCCGACTAAGAGGTTGGCCTCGCAGCGGGAGGCTGTAACAACCCCCTGTCGGTCGGTTCAGTCATGTCGACTTACTACGAACCAAAGGGACCCGTTAACAGCGGGAACAACCCGAATATGTCTTACAATTAAGGTTGAGCACTTTGCATGTAAATAAACAAAACATTACATATAGATGTCATACACAGTGCATTACAGTACATCAAGTCCAAGGATACAACATGTAAGTTACATAGGGGCTGGACTTACAAAAACAACCTCTGTTCAACTAAACTAAGTACGTATAGACTTCTCGGTTGCCCCAGGAAGGTCTTCTCCTGAAAGAGGGTTAAATAGTGTGGATGAGTTTACCGACTCAGCAAGCATATGATACCACTACATAGCTTATCATATATATATAAACGTAAAAAGATAACATGATATTACTACATAATCATGGCATGGTAAAATATAATATAACAAACTTCAACTAACATAAGGATCATGGCAAATCATGACATGGTCAAGAGAGCATGGCGTAACATGGTATGTATAAGCATAAAGATTCATGGCATGGCATCATGGCGTGACTTGACTTAAACATGGCATGGCATGACATGAGTATAAGCATAATAGAGGCATGACATAGCATCATGTCATGGTGAAAAGATCATGGAATAGCATGAAGTCATAAACATATATAACATACGAATAGTATGAATCTTTTCACTTATTTAACGGACATGCATCCAAACCACAACATGAGGAGGTTAGCATGACGTGCAGCCAGTGATAAGGCAAATGTCCACTCGCGCTTCCACTGCGCAACAGGGGGACCCACCCGTCCCACCTGGACTCGGAGAACCGTACCCAGGATTTACCCGTTTGCCTCGGGTTACGTCTTTTAATTATGTATGCCTCACACGGATGCTTGTATGATTCGGACGCATGGACTCCTAAGATGACATTGTCCGTAGCATGTTAGATTTTAACATGAGAGACTTATAGAAATGGGGATTTAGGCATGGGTTGAGTGTTCAATTTGGCAGCATAACGGCTTAGTAGCATCTTGGTAGGGGGTTTATTTCGGCAGCATAACAGCTTAGTAGCATCTTGGTTGGGGGTCCATTTCGGCAGTATAACGGCTTAGTAGCATCTTCTTAAATTTGTAGGAAAATATATATTTGAAAAACAGACTATTCGAAATAGGAAAATAACCATGCAAAAAGAATCATGTACTTGTCTTTAAACCAGGAGCTCTCTTGGAGACAGCAATAACCCCTTCCTACACGTGTAAAGAATCCTGCGAACAGCCCCCACTCCCGCTTTAAAATCTCTCTCTCTCTCTTTCTTTCTCTCTCTTACTCTCTTGGATGTGGACAAGGAGGAAGGAGGGGAAGGTGGGAAGGAAGGGAATGGGATGGGGAGAAATGGGAGGAGAGGGGAGGTTACTTAAGGGTTAGGTTACTTGGTGGTCAAGAAACTTGGTTAGATTAACTAGGGTTAAGTCACTTGATGGTCAAGAAACCTTACCAATATCATTTATCCTTCAATGGTATCCTTTAGTACTTTTTCACTTTAGTCCTTGTATTTTTTTATAATTGTATTTATACTCCTCCTCAGTAGTTTGTCACTGAATTTAACTTCTTTATGGTGTTTTGAGGACACTTTCAGAGACCTTAAAAATTATACTTAAGACCCTCTAAAAATCATCAATCACATTATTAACCTCAAACTTTTCATAATTGCGTTTATACTTTTTCAGTATTTACGAATATATCCTTTTTATAATTATGTATATGTTGGCATGTAACCGTAATCTTGTAGGTCCTTACAGAGGCGCCACTAGCGGCCTCACCACCTCAGCCGCAAAGGGGCGACTCACCTCCGACCGCGACGACGGCAACGGAGACGGGAGCATCATTCCCGTTTGGGAAAGTCGGGACTCATATGTCCCGAGAATACGGACATGAGCCTTGACGTCCGGATACGGGAGTCTTCGCGGACGACAATCTGGATGACTCCCAGACGTGCATGCGCCTTGCACGGAGCCTGGCCATCCCCATGGCCGAGGATGAAATCCGGGAGCTGTCTTCGGAGGGTCTCTCCCGACAGTGTGTTCATTACACCGTCCAGGTGAGTGAGCTTCGATTATCTTAGTACTTACTATTTCTTGTTACTTCGTATTATGTTTCTCGTTTTCTTCTTTCAGGCCACGATCATGTGTGAGGCTCTCGCTCGCTGCTAGGCTCTCATCCAGCGAAAGCTTATGGATGTGGACGAGGCCGCGGATCAACTGGCCGCAGGCAAAGTGGCCTCGGTGCAGCGAGATCTCGAGGCCAACATCGACGCCCTCATCGGGGCAACTGTTAAGCTGCGGTCTGACCTGGCTAGTCAGAAGGAGGCAACTCGAACA
Organism: Zantedeschia hybrid cultivar; assembly: GCA_030544215.1. Lineage (NCBI taxonomy): Eukaryota > Viridiplantae > Streptophyta > Magnoliopsida > Alismatales > Araceae > Zantedeschia > Zantedeschia hybrid cultivar. The sequence continues at coordinate 18,739,382 of JARZZO010000005.1, forward strand.
GCCTCCGAGGAGCAAAAGAAGGTCGAAAGCCAACTAGATCAGGCCCATACTGAGGTCGAATCTCTCAAGGCTCAGATCCAGGACAAGGAGGAAGAAGCCGCCGGGAAGATAACTCGGCTGGAGAAGGAATTGGACGAAGAACGCCGCAAGTATGACGAAGCCGTCTCGGACCTTAAAGCAGAACTAGAGGTAAAGACCAAAGAGGCCGAAGACGTGGCTCGCGTGGCTATAGCGAGTTATAAAGAAGGTCCGGAATAAGCCGATGAGATGCTCGAGGCCGGGGCCAAAACGGCTGCAACCATGTTCGATCTGGCGATGGCTATTGCCCAAAAGGCTTGTCCGGACACAGATTTGACTGGTTTCGGCTTTCCTACCGAAGAAGAAGGCGATCAACTCTTAGCCTGGTGGCAGCAGCTTAAGGCCGAGAGGATCCCGGCTTCTCTGGAGGGTGCAGCAGGAAGCTCAGACCATGCCTCTTCTCCTCCAACGTCTCCGAGCTACTCCCCTGTCGATGTAGATGGCGAGGACGCCGATAGCTGATCCGGGGGTTTGTCCTGGATGCTTCTATTTTTAAGTTGCCGAGGCCGAGTACATGGCTTGTTTTTGTACCTCCCGTATATATAAAAGTGACTTGTATTTACCCGTCTTAAACAATCTTTCTATGCATTTTGTATTCCTCGAATATGTTATCCTTTGGTCGGATCAATTGAAGAATGTCCCAAGAAAGTAACCGGGTTCGGCCCTGTATGCGGCCGAAACCATTTATGTCCTCTTATAGGTTTGAGATAATGCCGCTCCTGATACGGTTTACATGGACTTAGGATCATGCCGCTCCGGATACGGTTTACATGGACTTAGGATCATGCCGCCCCCGATACGGTTTTCATGACCGAAGCCACTCCCGGTACGGTTTATACGGACTTAGAATAATGCCGCTCCCAATACGGTTTGCATGGCCGAAGCCACTCCCGGTACGGTTTACACGGACTTAGAATAATGCCGCTCCCGATACGATTTGCATGGCTGAAGCCACTCCCGGTACGGTTTACACGGACTTAGAATAATGCCGAACATAATATTTTAGAACAAAGTATTCATTTAAGGTGTCCGGTCAAAGTCCGGGAAAACATTTTACATAAAATAGCGCCGAAGGCGCTCTACATTCCAGGTACGAGGGAAAGGTTGGCCCGATAGGGTCTCCAGCCGATAGGCCCCTCGTCGGATTATTTCTTTCACCCGATAAGAGCCTTCCCAGTTTGGAGATAGCTTTCCTGCGGCCTCAGTTGGCTTAGACGCATGGGCATTCCGCAACACAAGGTCTCCGGCTTCAAAACTTCAAGGTTTTACTCGAGCGTTGTGATATCTGATCATGCATTGTTGATATGCTGCCAACCGAATGCGAGCCTGATCCCTAGTTTCTTCTATGAGATCAAGGTGATCCCTTAGGGCTTCATCATTATTCTCCGGATTATAAGTAAGAACCTTCGGCGAAGGCAGGCCGATTTCAACAGGGATAATTGCTTCCACTCCGTAAGTCATTCGGAATGGGGTCTCTCCAGTAGGGGCTCGGCTTGTTGTTCGATAAGCCTATAGTACACTCGGCAGCTCTTCTACCCATCGGCCTTTGGCTTCGCCGAGGCGAGTTTTCAGTCCTCGTAATATGCTTCGGTTAGTGATTTCAGCCTGGCCATTTGTCTGAGGGTGAGCTACCGAAGTGAACTTGTGCAGAATGCCGAAACTTGAACAGTTGTCTTTGAACTAGTTGCTGTCAAACTGCTTGTCATTATCTGATATAATCACCCGAGGGATGCCGTAGCGGCAAATAATAGACTTCCATACGAAGCTCCAGGCATTATTATCAGTGATAAACGCAAGAGGCTCGGTTTCAACCCACTTTATGAAATAATCTACTACTACAATAAGGAATTTTCTCTGGCCGGTGGCAATGGGAAAGGGTCCCAGAATGTCAATCCCCCATTGGGCGAAAGCCCAAGGGTCTGACGGAGATGTTAAAATGGTTGTTAATTGGTTAATGAGAGAACTGAACCTCTGACATTGGCCACAGCGGCGGACGAGACTAGCTACGTCCTCTCGAAGTGTCGGTCACCATTACCCTTGCCTCAAGAGTTTATGGGTCAAGGCCCTTCCTCATACATGTGCTCCGCAAATTCCTTCATGCACTTCCCGAATGACATAATTGGCTTCGATCGGGCCGAGACATCGGAGGAGTGGCCGGCCGAATGATTTCTTATATAATACATCTTCTAGAATTAAGAAATCAGAGGAACGCTGCCGGATGCGTCTTGCTTCTTTTGGATTGGACGGGAGCTCCTCTCGGAGGATAAAAGCGATTAATGGAGTCATCCAAGTTTCCCCTTCGGAATCATTCACTTGCATAACCTTGGGTTCTTGGAGACTTGGCTCAGATAACTCTTCTACCAAGACCATTCGGCTTCCTCCCCTATCATGTGTTGATGCTAGCCGAAAGAGGGCATCAGCTCGAGTGTTCTCGGCCCGAGGGATCCGCACGATCTCAAAAGAAATGAATTCATAAATGATTTTGAGTTACCTGAAGATAGGACGCCATCAATACGTCTCAAGCCTCGTACTCCCCGGTGATCTGGCTGGCGATAAGCTGAGAGTCGTTGAACGCCTTTATCTTTTGCACACCGAGCCTTTTAGCGGCCCGAAGGCCGAATATGAGGGCTTCGTACTCGGCGGCATTATTAGTGGCTAGGAAGGCGAAGCGCAGGGCATACTCGGTGATGACTCCTTATGGAGAAGCCAGGATCCACCTGGCGCCACTACCCGAAGAGCATGCGGATCCGTCAATATATAATTGTCATTTAGCAGCCGAAGATACTGGAACCGAAGTTCTTTCGGCCTCAGGATTTGTTCCGACTACCTCTGGTTGAAGGGCCGAAGATGACTCAGGAGTAAGTTCAGCGATGAAGTCAGCTAGAGCTTGAACTTTTATTGCAGTCCGAGGTCCATAGGAGATGTCGAACTCCCCTAATTCGATCGCCCATTTAGCTAGTCTCCCGGACACTTCCGGCCAAGAGAGAACCTGCCTTAAAGGCTAATCCATGAGGACCTTTATTGAGTGTGCAATGAAATATGGCCGAAGCCTTCTCGCGGAGGCAACGAGGGCCAAGGCCAGCTTCTCAAGAGTTGGATACCGAAGCTCCGCTTCGTAGAGCGTTCGGCTTATATAGTAAATCAGCCTTTGAATACCATCCTCTTCTCTGATAAGGACGGCACTAATAGCAGCTTTTGAGACGGCGAGATAAATGAACAGTTGTTCTCCTTGGACTGGCTTAGACAAGACTGGAACATTAGAAAGATAAGTCTTCAGCTAATCGAAAGCCGATTGGCATTCGTCTGTCCAAGAGAAATTGTTGGTCTTCTTTAGTAACTTGAAGAAAGGGAAACAATGGTCCGTTGCCCTTGACAAGAAGCGGCTCAGCGCAGTAATTCGCCCGCTTAGCCTTTGAACTTCTCGGATGTTCGCCGGAGGGTGCATTTGAAGAATGGCCGCAATCTTTGCAGGATTCGCCTCCACCCCTCGGCGGGTGACCATATAGCCAAGGAACTTCCCCAAAGCTACGCCGAAAGCACACTTGGCAGGGTTCAGCTTCATTTTGTACCTGGGCAAGGTAGAGAATGTTTCGGCCAAATCGGCCAAATGATCAGTGGCGACACGGCTTTTTACCAGCATATCGTCGATGTAGACCTCCATGTTTCGGTCGAGCTGTGGGGCGAACATTTTGTTGACGAGACGCTAATAAGTTGCTCCAGCATTCTTCAAGCCGAAAGGCATCCGGGTGTAGAAATATAAGCCGAGGTCTGTTGTGAAATTTGTTTTGTCCTCGTCCATAGGATGCATTCATATCTGGTGATTGCTCGAATATGCATCGAGAAAGCTGAGTAGTTCATGGCCGGAAGTGGCGTCCACCATCTGGTCTATCCGAGGCAGCGGGAAACTGTCCATCGGACAAACCTTGTTGAGGTTAGTGAAATCAACACACATTCACCACTTACCGTCTTTTTTGGGCACCATCACCACATTGGCGATCCACTCCGGATGATGTACCTCTCGGAGATGTCCCGCATTCAGCCCCTTTTGTACTTCAGCTTGAATGGCCATTCTCCTTTCCTGGTTGAAGATGCGCCGCTTCTGCTTGACCGGAGGTTGATCCGGATTGACGTGCAACTGGTGCTCCGCTACCTCCGGGTCGACTCCAGGCATATATAGGAGAGATCAGGCGAAGATGTCGAGGTTCTCCTTCAGGAAGCTGGAAAGTCTTTCGGCTTCAGCTTTCTCAAGGCCGGAGCCTATCATCAGCATTCGGCCTTCTCCTCCTGGAGCTGGAATAGTCACAAGCTCTTCTCCTGGAGATGCTTCGGCCGAAGACTCGATCGAAAGGGATTCGACCGCAGCCTTCCCTTTGACCGAGATCATGTAGCATCGTCTAGCAGCTTCTTGATTCCCTTTCGCCTCACCGACTCCGTGACTGGTATGGAACTTCAATTTTTGGTGGTAGGACAAAGGCACAGCTCCAATTCCTCCAATCAGCCTTCGGCCAAAAATGACATTGTAGGCTGAATCGATTTTCACAACGGCAAAATCCGTCTCAATAGTTAGTTGCCTCGGTACTATGCCGAGGGTAACAGGTAGCCGGACGATGCCTTCCACCGGACAGGGTGCACCATTAAAACTGAACAGGGGCCCCCGATGAAGCTTCATATCAGCTTCGGTCAAACCCATTTTCAAGAAACAGTCATAAAAAAGCACATTATGTGCACTCCCATTATCAACGAAGATACGACGAACATCGTAATTTTTTAATACAACATTTACAACAAGGGCATCATCATGAGGGACCTGAACGTCAGTTAGATCCTCCTGGCCGAAAACAATGTCTTCTTGACGAGGTCGCTTCGGCTTAGCATTGATCGCTGCTACATCTGACGCCGCCTCGGCACGACGACGACACGCTCCCTCTCCCGGTCCTCCAGATATCATCATGATTGACCCGGTGCTAGGTCGCTGATGCGATGCTTCTGCCGGGGTCAAAGTAGTCTTCGGCTGAGGTGGTGCTTCTTTATCTGGGAGTTGAGGTTGCTTTGGCACTGCGGGGGCATCTCGGCCTTGCCGCTGCTGAGATTGCACTCGTCGGTATTGCGGCAGGCGGCCTTCCCGGATAAGGCGATCAATCTCCTCTCGAAGGTGTCGGCATTCGTCTGTTGCTTGCCCAGTTTCCCGATGGTACTCACAATATTTCCGGGAGTCCCTTCGGCGAGGATCAGTCTTGATGCGTTCAGGTTGCCGAAGCATGCCTTTCACTTCCATGAGCATCCGGGAGGGAGGAGCTGGTAGTGGCATGTACTGCTGCTGCGGATCTCGGCATTTGTCTCGGCCCCATTCTTCTCTCCGGTATCTCTTACGAGAGGGTTCATGATCTTCAGGGTGAGGACGAGCCGCTGGTGGGGCAATAGCTGATACTGTCTCGGCAGCACTCTTGCCCTTGGACATCAGCAGGGCCTCCCGGTTGATATATTTGTGAGCCCGAGCCACTAGATCCTGGAAGGTAGGAGGATGACGCTTCCCGATGGAGATGAGAAGCCCCTCGTCTGTGCATCCGCTGATTATAGCTGAGACCGCAATTAAGCTGTCCAGGTTCAGAATCTGGGCTTCTTCGGTCCGAAACCTGGTAAAGTACTTTTGAAGAGTCTCGGTCGGCCCTTGCCGAATGGCAAGTAGACTGGCCGAGGTTTTGCATTGCCGAGTGGCATCATAGAATTGGTCGATAAATAATTAGCCTAATTGTACTAATGAATGAATGGAATTGGGGGCCAATGTTTCAAACCAAGTAGAGGCTATTTTTTCAAGAGTGAGGGGGAAGAGACGGCAGCGAACTGCCTCAGAAACCCCTCGGACAGAGGTAAGAGTTAAATCTCTGGAAATGGTAGACTGGATCTGTCATTCTATCATAAAGAAAACCTTTTGGTAAGTTGAAGTTGAAAGGTACTTCAATGGCCAGAAGTTCCGGGGAGAAAGGAGTATGTTCCAAGATAGTGCTGGCGAGAGATGCCCCATATGGCCGGGAGACCATCTGCTGCATTTCTTTCCTCATCTCTGTTAATCTCCGGTCCAGCTCCGGAGTTGTTGAAGTAGCGGCCGAACGTCCCTCGGCCTCGGTCGGATGAAATCCGGACAAAGCATTGTCTTGCTCCGTCATAAGATGACTGGCGCGAGGAATTCGGCCTTGCGGCCCGAATGGTTCGCTGCGCGCCGATGTTGTTTCGTTGTGAAACATCCGCGAGGGCGTTGGCTGCCCCTTTGCAGGCTGAGTAGCAGGGCAATACTGAGGAAGAGGCGGTACCTGCTGTGCGGGCTGATTCAACAACCCCATATGCTGGGCGATAGCAAAAACCATATCCCGCAATGGTGCCAAAGAGGTAACAGTAGCGGTCAGTGTGGCCACTTGCTGCTGGAGCTCTTCCACTCGGTCGTCCCTAGGAGCGTGGGGCTCCGGTATTATTGGGAGGACGGAACCTTGTGGAAGAACGGACGGAGCACCTTCGGCGTGGAGTGATTGCGCCGAAGTCGCTCATGTCTTCACCTCATCTTGGCCAGATCGTCTGGTCACTAGTTGATGAGACATAGCTGTTACGCTCCTTTCCCACAGGCGGCACTAAGTGATGTAGCCGAAACTATCACTAATGGATTCCGAGGGCAGAATCCGAATGTGAACCGAAGGACCAGTTGCCGAGACGGACCCGGACGAAGAGGTTGGCGAAGAATGCAGCCGAGACTACTACGAGAGGAAGAGACCAATCAGTGAGGGTCCTGAGTTTCGGCCTAGGAGAACTCCCTCCGATGGTAAAGTCAGTCTCTGAAGAAGACTAATTTAGAAGGAAGAAGAAGTTTGAGTGCTTAAGGTGTACTTTTTCCGCAATGAATAGCCTTCTTTTTATAGCAGAGGATGGAGGTTCTCTTTTTGTAATAGCCGATATAGGACTATATTTAGGGGTTTGAGAAGAAATTGCCGAAATACCCCGCTAATAGGCCGATAGCTGGATAGCAGTTAACCAGAATTGGCCGGACCCATTTCGGTTTATTATTCGTTACGGCTGGGCCGAATGCGGTCGTTAATTGAGCCCATCACTTAGGCCGAATCTATACTATTTCAATAAGGCATCTGAGTCGTTTCTGTTTGATTGACTTTGTGGGCCGAATGTGCTTCGGTCCTTTCTCTTATTTGAGCTGGCCCCCTAATGCTGGGCCTAGTCAGATTCTCCCCCATCACCTAAGTTTTAAGAGTCTGACCAGACTAAACTATCAAAACTTTGGGTACCCACTAATGTCATTCCAAAGGTTATGCGTTGTGTCAAGATGAGAGGGAAAGATTGTGGTTTGAGGGCCATGCTCCAAAGGTACTAGCCAATCAAAGCTCCTTCTCGAAATCAAATTATTGAAGAATATTCCCCTCCATAATCGTCGTGTATAATAAAGCCACAGGCAATTGACATTGGATGATGTATGGGTTGATGTCATCAAGGAACTTGCTCAATATTAATAGGATGTGTAAGTCATTGAAACTCTAATTCTTGATGTTATAAATACTAGTCTTCCCATTATCACCATTCTAGAATTTGGTGACATTGGCTTCCTCATGCCATGCATTATTACCCCAATAATAACTGCCAGTTTGTTGTCCAATGGATCATTATTTGTGGAGCCTACTGAATTATCGCTGAAATAGAAGATGAGGCCCTATATCGATTAAATAGCTCAGCTTCATGCTTACGCAAAGACATTTAAGTTAAATTCATGGTTGTTCTCATTGTCCTTAGCATACTTATTCTAACTGTGGGATATAGAGTGAAAAAGTTTGAATGGAAGTGGTGTTGCCAAATAGCATTTTGGTGCAATCATTACGGGTAGTGTCATCAAACCATTCACTGCTTCTCAACGTACTACTGCACTGTTGATGTGACACTCTTTCATTTTCACTCGTATATCTAAATTTTTTTATATGATTTAATTGAGAAATAATTAGATTGCAATACATGACACAGCAGTCGTCGGATCGGATGGTTGTTATGCAGTTCGTCTAAATTTAGGGGAGCCTTTTGAGAGGTGTTTTTCATTTTTTTTAATTTTTTGTTGAATTTTTTTAAAAAAATTAAAACATCCAATTAAAAATCTGACGATACAACCGAGTTGTTCGAGTCGGTCCCAAGCCGACTGTATATCCAATCCAAGACAATCAAACAACTGCCGCCACCGTGAGCGGTGCAACAGTGTTCATCAGTCGGTAATCTACCATGTTTGGACTTTGGAGGAGGCTTCGTAGGACTTTCTTCTCTTCACAAGTGGAAGCAGTCCCTTTTTTGGGTTACAAGGAGAAGAAAGCTATGGATCTAAGGTCGTAGCTTGCAGCCACCACGACAAGCCCACGTATACCCTCCATTATCTGAACCAGTTGTAAACCGGGCCCTTCCACCATACAAGTTTGTCGTAATTCTAGTCTGGTCATTTGAAATGCCACGCGCCACTAATAGGATTGTAGCATCCGTGCCTTCTCCCCTAAGCAACCTGGTAGGTGGTGAGGATGTACAGGGCCCCTCGGCTATTACAAGCGAGCGTTTCCATGAAATTGTGGGGTTGCTTTACCTGCCTCGGGAAAGCTACTGCTTGCATGTTACATGTTTGTCAAATGCCCTCAAACTTGATCGTAATCGACAAATGAACGCACAAGTGCACTCCTTTTGGAGCTTTGTTTTCTATGGAGCGCACTGATTTATGATGAGATGCTATCCACTGTTGCATAATCATGTACTCAACCAAAAGAGATGAAATAATCATCTTGGCAATTTACAAAAATTTAGACCCTTTTTTTCTTCACTTTGGCTATCCATGTCTCATGCAATCTGTATACGGTGGTTTGTGTTCAATGCAGAATGCAGTCTCTTACATCTATTTAAAACTACAAAAGGCACTATAAAGAAAGAGTGATACTTATTACACTGCATCTACAACACTTCACTTCTTTCCACCATATGTCTCATTTTTTTTTCATTTCTTTTGACATTTTTGAATGAATAAAAAGAAAAGCTACAGTTTTCTTGACAGCATTTATCTTTGTCATTTTCCTCCTACCACCCTTTGAAGAAGACCCAAAACCTTTCCTGCCTCCATCCATTTGCAAGTTTATTACTTCTAATGCAAATTTGTCACTTTCAAATGTAAAATTATTATTTTCAAACTTATTTTTATCATTTTTAAGTATAATTTTGTCACTTCTTATATAGTTCAATTTTATCACTTCCGCTACACATTTATTATTTCCAAACGCATTTTTATCACTTCCTACATAGTTTAATTTTATCATTTCTTACGTAATTTTATCACTTTTTACCACAATTTTATTACTTTCAAGTGATAATTTTGCTTAGAAGCAATAATTTTGTATAAGAAATGATAAAACTACGTTAGAAAGTGATAAATTACTTAGGAAGTGATAAATTGAATTATATAGGAAGTGATAAAAATATACTTGAAAGTGATAAAATTACGTTTGAAAGTGATAAAGTTACAATTTAAAAGTGATAAAAATAAATCTAAAAGTGATAATTTTATGCTTAGAAGTGATAAACCGTAAAGTGACCGACTAAAGTAAGAACGATTTCGTGTTCTTTTTAAAAGAAAGTGAGTAAAAATCGATACTATCAGAAAACTGTAGGTTCTCTTTTTCTATATTTAAAAAGGTCAAAAAGGTAAAAAGAAAATGAGACAAATGATGAAAAAAAATAGTGTTGCAATCTATGTTAGCCAAAAAAAAAAGAGAGAATTTTCTATGGCCTCCGTTGAGCTGAGCATAGTTAGTATATAGCCAGCACCAACTCCAAAATAGAGATGAATAAACTAAGGTCGGAAACATTTTCATGAAGATAAGTTGTCGTCCACCGCACAGTGCAGCCTAGGCTGGATTCTAACATAGCACGGCCTATCCAAGCAAATAGTTCCACTGTAGCTAAAGTCCTATAGACCAAATTTATGAAGCTCACACGTGTAGTACTTGTTGCACACACATGCATTGCAATTTCAATGTACATGCGTGCCTATTAGATCGCACCTCCGGGCAATTGGACCCATCAGATTACAGAAAGGCTCGATTTTTTTTTTTGATCATCCGATCAAGAATCTAGTACAACCATCAAGCTGAAGCAATCTCCTAACCCACGCAAATCTGAAAAAAAAAAAAACAGTGACGATGCCGTGTGTTGGGTGAGAGTGTCACCTAAGCTCGTGAAGCTTTCGGTGAATACCCCGAATCTGAAAATATAAAACAAAAAAATTTGCATCTGAAATGCAATCATCCAAATTGCACCGGGGACAGTGCAATCCACACCACATCCGATTGCAATGCCCTCAACCAATACAGCAAGCATTACTCAAGCTCACTCTCCAAAGGTTGGAAGAAAGGAAAAGAGCCAGCCAGCTTCGGTGAAGTAACTACGCCTTTAGCGGGAACTAATCTAGGCCCAAAAAGAACACACACAGAGAGAGAGAGAGAGAGAGAGAGAGAGAGAAATGGTATCCCGCTCCCATGTTATCTGATGGTGCAGATCACCTGGCAATTTCAACTGATGGGATGGTACGGTGCCAAACTGCAAAGTGGAAAACAACTCGACAATCATTTTTCTCCTGAAAATCAAAAATGGAATTGCAGCAAGCATTTCTCCAACCAGAATGACCTACTAACAGCGACAACACCCGCATATACCAATCAAATAAGAAAGTTTACAATATTATTTCCTCAGACGAGACATTTGGCAAATGACACATGCTTCTCCATGCATCAATTAGAGAAACAGAATTATTGTCTAACACGCTTTAAAGAAAAGGAATAAAGAAGAAAAAAAGAAAGCATGTGAAGCATGCTCCAAACAAAATATATAAATAGACAGTAAATGTAAAGTGACCGAAAATCAGGTAGAGCCTATCATCTCTGTGCAGGTTCGATTGTCCGGACATTTGCACCAGCCATTCCTTCAAGCTGATCTTTGGTTATTTCCACGAAATAGCCAACCATCTCATGAAATTGCTTCAACCCAGAGAGTGGGAGGATGATAGAAGACCGATCAGCTCCAGCAACCTACATTCACAGTTAAAGAACAAGCTGAATTGGGGATGCTGACTCATAGATTTGGTCCAATAAAATGAATCATCAATGTTACCTCCGATATCCTCAGAAAATGTCCCCTGTTGTTGCTCCCTAAATCAAAGAAAAACCTCTTCTGGTCAGCTCTAATTACTTTGGAAACCCCCAGGCTGCCAATATCTTCCTGTGGCAAGAGTTCAACTGATCTGTCGACATTTAACTCAGATCTGGAGGTTGAATCAACATTATGGCCTGATATAAACCCAGCACCTACATCATCTGAAAGTCCAGGGAGACGCTCTGAAGGCGCTGAATTTTGCTGTTGTGTGAAAAGCATGAACGTGATGACCATAAGGATCAGAAAACATTGAATGACACTACTGCATTCTGTCAAGTGAAGAGAAGATTTTTACCATTCTATACAATTCTTCATTCATTTGGGCCAGAATGTCCCTGAATGCTACCCAACCATCTCTCATGGCACTCCCTGCAGGAACAATAATTGTGCTACGGTTTCTGCTGACAGAAGCTTCCGAAATCTGCCAAAAGTGATGGCATTAGTGTTCTGCATGGCACTTATTTGACTTTAACCGATGTATATTTCACTCAGATCTCGGTGTACTAATAACTATAAGATTCCTCTAGTAGGTTACCCCTCTTCACCACTTCTAATTCAAGGATAAGATGGCGTTAAGTAAGAATAGCATAATTCAGAGAGTAGAACTGTTTCTTCTTATGTTCACTAGTAATTGTAACCCTTTTCATCTAAATCAAGAAGTCAACAAAGTATGTTCCCATCAGCATGATAAACATACACAGAAATGGGAAAAAGGAAAATAGAATGACATTAATGTTTAATAATGTCATTGCAGCAAGTGCTGAAGATGGTCATCCTACTGTGTTTCGGTCACGCCACCTTGCAGGTCTGGGTTACACTAAGATGTTGAGAAACAAATCCCACCAAACACCTCTAAGTTATGCCACTTACTCCAGAATGTATAGCAGTACTCGTGTACAACAGTACCTCAAATCTAGGAAGAAATGTGAAACTGTCAAGTAGAGGTACAATCACCAAGATAAACTTTTCAAAGCCAAGGATCGATGGTTCCAAAACCCAGACAAGCCTGACAGATCAATTCTCTGCAATTGGGACCAAATTCTATGAAGCCTAAATAATAGAAAGCGAATAGAAGGCATTACAAAGTGCATAAGTTAGCCAGTTTTCTCAATTCAGCTGTTAATCCATAAGAAATACCTCATGGCTTGATTTACTAATGCTTCAGGGGTTTTGAATGACAGCTAGAAATCCTCTTCATTAATGGACTGATTACCAAACAGATATTGGAGCAGTTTTATGAAAGATGATGTGTGACTACCCATTTCATGAATAACTGATTGACCAGAACAGTTTAACAGTGAATCTGCAATGTTTTTTTCCAAATTTAGCTCATATAAAGGATCCCCACACATCGATTAAGATGCCAAGTCAGGAGGCTCACTTTATCTTATAAAAACAATGATTAAGAGACAGATTTTGCAGTTTGACTGCCTGTGGGGCATATTGGTGATGCCTCGTGACCTCACCTAACAATGTGAGTTGAAAAGAAATATTATAAAGTTCAACACAGATTACATAAACTAAAAGGAAAGCAATATCAAAAAAGAACAGTGTTTATTTGAATGAGAATTTTCTTAACAATGGAAATATGAATATAATGAACCAAAATAAAATGTATATCATCCTGCTAAATGTGCAAAAATGATGCTTTGCGATGTATATCTGCAAAACTGACAATGATCCTCCATGTACAAAGCATGAATTGCCACCTCCAAAGATCTCACAGATTCCTTTGAAATTTCTGTCTCCCTGGGGGTCCCAAGATGAAATCTCTGCTGGGATCAAGAAGAAGAGGAAGAATGAGGAGTTTGGGAAACAGTAGGACCAAACAAGGAGAAGAAGGTGGTGGTGGTGGTGGTGGTGGAGGAGGAGCAGAAGAAGAGTAGGGTCATGAAGATGATCACAGACAAGGAAGAGGGGGAGGAGGAGACAGACAGATGGAGGAGAGGGGGAAGGGAAGACAAACAGATTATCCCTTGATCTCTCCAAAATCTCTAATCTTCTAACTATAGGAGATTAGGATCTTTTCTCTCTAACATGATGAGATAGCACTTGAAAAAACAATCTTCAAAAGGCACTTCAAATGTGTTTTTATTGTTCTTATTATTATAGTCTAGATTTAATCATAGCATATGGCTAAATGCATAAGATTTATAGTTCCTCTAAGAAATACAAGATTATCACGATCTCTGGCCACCACTCCTAATCTCTCTGGGATATCTTCTCTTCGGCCTTCCAAGATAATGCTAAGAACTGACATGGCACTCCTTGATTCCGAGGAAATCAGTACCATAAAGGATACTCTTGCCATCAAGACTCACTGCCAAAGGCAATCAACACCACATTTAGCATATTCTTGAAGTGATGCATGAATCAAATAAGAGATAAAATGCAAGGGTTCAAGCAACAACATACTTTTGGATGTGTTGGATAGTTAAAACAGAATACATGCAAAAGCCAGCGAACTCAAACAAGACTTCTAGTCTTTATATGAAACCATGAAAAACATATACATATCAATAAGAACATGAATTAACACCAAAAAAAAAATGTGGGGAGAAATTAAAAGCGAAGAAAGAGAGGATCCCTAAGAGCCATAACCAGGTCGAGACTTCTGCTTATTCACTTTCTTTTTTTCTTGATGAATAATTTATGGATGCAATCAACATCCTGGTTGGATGTTTAAAAAAAGAACAAATCTTCCAAATCATTGGGTGGGTGGGAGCTATGATTATTAGAAAAGAGGACTAGATATCTTATAAACAGCATGATTACCTGGTTGTTTTAAAATGGAAACATCAGAAAAGATAGTAGTATATTGCGGTACTGTTCATTTCACAAAAAAGGGCTTGTTCAGGGGTAGTGATTTTTCAAGTTTACCAGAAAAGGAAAAGGAAAATGCCATGTTAGACCAATTAAAAAAAGGATATACTCAGGCAAAGCGCCACTAGTATATATTCATGGCAGCCATTTTTATCGATCTAAGAGTGGTCTTTGGCTGAGCTGGTCATTTAAAAAAGGAAAGATGTTATAACTAGATTCAATCTTTAGCTAACATGGCATGACACGATGCTATTGCTAGCACTGCATTCCAAGTAATAAAGGGTCTCCAGAAATAGATAATCAGAAGGAAGAAGAGAAAACAAGGTGGAATCAAATCAGAACCTTGAATCAGGAGGTCCAGATCAGGATCGGATCAGCTGAATCGCCAATCCAAATGAAGAAGATCGGATCAGCTGAATCGCTGATCCAAATGAAGAAAGTGGATTGTTGGTTTGACCTGATTTTAATTTTGAAAAATTAATAAAAATAAGGGAAATCAGCAAATCCAGAAAAAAAAATAGGAAAAAAAAACCAACTATCTAAGGCTGGATCCAGTGGGATCAGTTGATCCTTGCTGAATCTGCCCAGTTCTGAGCTTCTGACTTGGCTTGAGTTTTCCTTCTTCCCTCCCCATTTTCGGGGGGATCACATTACAATTGAAATCAAATCGGCAAGGGTTGATGCTGATCTGGATAGGAGTCGGCTGATCCTGCGAACCAGGGAGTCAAGTGCTGCTGCATGTCTATCACCGCAGATAGTCTAGGGTACCCTACTCCGTCCCAGAGCTGGTTACCTCAAAAAAATCTGCAACTGACACCAGCCAAGGTGGAAGATCATACGAGGGAAGGCAGAGGTCTTGGAGTTACTAATATAAGGGAGCCCTCTACTTTGGACAATCAGCACAACGAAGAAGTGGAAGAGCATTCAATTTGGGAAGGGATCCCTCTCTTCGAAGGAGCCAATCAAGGATACACTGGACTGGCAATCACTTGGGCTCTTTAATTCTAAACTAGGTATGTGTGGGAAAAATCTGACATCCCTGTTTTGTTACTTCCTTCTCCCTTCTCATAATGATGAAGCGAGCACTGCTGAAGACTCCACTCGTAACACAGTGAAGAAGATTCAAAGATCAGATATTATTGCAGCTGGTGATACTGAGTCAACATGTAGGGACCAACGACATTCCAAGTGATCACTCCTTTTTATCAGACTAGAGTAATTAAGAAATTTTAGAGAAAGCATTAGGCCTGCGTATTCAAATTGAAGAGAAAGTGGGCCAACTACAAAAAGCTGTGGAAGGATGAAGTCTCCAATGAGTTATTACAAAACCATTAAAACGACAGAGGATTTCATAGCCTTCTGAAAGGAACAGATATTGGAAATGACATGCTTGCACACTCTGTCTGTACGTCTCATAGAAATTCCAGGGATAACTGTAATATTGTGTACATTAAGAAGCATCATGCAGTTGGCTAGTTAATCATGTAATTCCTTTATTTTTATCAAGGGTGTTTACAGGTTGCCGGCTGTGCTTAGCTCAGTTGGCACAGGGTAGAGGGTTAGGAAGGGATGACCCAGCGTTCGAACCTAGGTGGGGTGTTTATTTCCAATTTATATGAACTGTGTGTCCTACCACTATGGCAGGGATTTCAAAAAAGAAGAAAAAGAAGAAGAAGAAGAGTGTTTACAGGTTGTTTCCCAGTTGTTTATGAATCTGCTTGGATGACAGCTCAGTCGAAGAAGCATGTGCTGGGTTGCATGGAAGTCGCACAATTTTGGTCATCAAGAAATTATGGTAGAGCTTTTGGAGTTGGTCTCAGACTTTGTTGGTTGTTTCCCAGTTGTTTATGAATCTGTTTGGATGTCAGTCGAAGAAGCATGTGCTGGTTTGCATGGAAGTCGCACAATTTTGGTCATAAAGAAATTATGGTAGAGCTTTTGGAGTTGGTCTCTGACTTTGTTGCTGGGCCTACGTGGAGGACTTCTGACTTCTGAGATCTTTTGATGTTAAACTTTACTGCAAGATTATTTGAGCGTTGTACTTCCGTAGAGTATTTGAACCAATTAAGTTTTGAGTTTCCTTTTTAGAAGAGTGATGGAGAGCTTGGTTACTTTCTGATAATCCCCACCTTGTATTAATTTCTTTTTGGGAAGCATTGTACATCTAGGGAGCTATGATGTAAGTGAGGAATCTTTCCTTTCTCACTTGTTTGTATGACTCTATTTAATTTAGTAAAATTGATAGCATGCAAGCCTTAATTTCTTTCCAAAATCACCTAGATTCCATTTCTAGCCTTCTTGAATGTACTACATTTGAGAGATAAATCAATAAATCATCTTTTGACCAAATACTGAGTTGTTGTGCAGGTCCTAATCTCTCTGTTTTCTCGAAATGATTCAAGAAGAGATGGTAGTGTTATGTATCATTTTTCAGTACAACAGAAGATACCAGTTTCCCCATTTCGAAACCCTTCACGAACATCTTATTGTCTCGATGATGCAGCTGGCCATCAGCATTGGACAAATAGCATCATCAAATAGGCATGACATGGAAGTAGTTGTCATAGAAGCCAGCAAAGTATATAAGGTGATTAGTTGTTCATTGAATCCAGATCCATAGCCACTTTTAGAAGTAAAGCCATAGTCGCAGCGTATCATAACACAACAAAGTGTCCTATCCCACAAATTTATTCACGAGACTGCTGCCAACATCGGGAAACCACTTCTGGTTTTCGGGTATGTAACATATTTTTCACCGCAACAGACATTAAGAAAGAATTGTATGCAAGGATAAGTACTCACTTTAAAGAAATCCAATCATTCAACTCTTAATATTAGTAGTAGCCCATGGGCAACAATGTGGTTTGACACGCCATTTCATAAGGGTGTCTGTTCAAAACTGCTTACTTGGGGGAAAAAAAAGTTCAATCATGAGGTGTTTAAACTATATGTACGGCTCACAATGAAAACAAGCTCCAAGTGTCATGCTCCATCTTTTAAACCTCAGGTTAAAAGAAAGCATACTTAATAGGTCCCATAATACCCCAATTTAGAAGCGCTTTTAGGTCGTGAAATTTTTAAGCCCCAAGACTGAGTTTCACCTGATACATTGCATCAAATTAGAGACCAGAAGCTATAAAACAAACACACAGGGACTTGTTATTCGTCATCCATTAATCATCGTTTGCTGTACCGTACCCAATCGGGATGACTTGTACGAGTCGACTCGTATCTGGATGAGTCTGAGTCACTGGAACAGTTTGACTCGCCAAATCGCATCCGACTCAAGCCAACTCAATGGAACTCGGACCGACTCATGCCGACTTGTAAGTCGTATGCGACTTGAACCAACTCATGCCGACTCGTACAATATGTTGCTATCCAACAGGGGTTATTGTGACTGGCTCGAGCCTACTCAATGCGACTTGATGTGACTTGGATTTTATTAATAGATTTTTTCTCTAATTTGATAAGTAATTAGAGTTTTTTTCTTTAATTGATAAATAATTGGACTTTTTTTCTCTAATTTAATAGATAATTTACACTTTTATATTGATTAATAGGGTAGATTTCTCCTGAATTTGACTTGAATCGTTGTCATTAACAAACAACTACAGTTAAAAGTTTATTTATTCATAAACTTGTAATTATTCATAAAATTAAAGACTTTGGGAAAAAAATCAGAAATAAGACTGAATAGGCCTAACTGGTGTGACTCATCCAAGTCGGATCGGATCCAACTCATATCTGGCTAGAGCCGATCCGATCCGGATCACCGAATCAGCGAACCTTGCATTAATCATTCGTACTATAGAAATCTAAGAAGTAAGAACCCATGCGCAGTAGGGAGATAGAATTGGTAACCTGCACATCATCAAAATGAAACAGGTGAGCATATCCAAATGAGATAATGATTGACGGTCTAGGATCAGGAATCTGAAGGTCATGTCTAGGATGCAACCCAGAGAAATAGTTGACAATTTGATGAATGAGCAAAAAGTCTTTTAGAAAGAGATAATTTGTTTCAAATAAGCTACTGATGTCCTGCAAAGGAAGTCGCACTCTTCTACAAGGTCTTGGCATCCTATTTTGAAGGGGATCTTCAAAATAGCAGACCTGATGTTAACAGATACCATCCAGATTGGATCATGCAGCTATACCTTTTCTTGAAGAACATAAAGCGAGATAATAAAAGTAAAGTTTCCAAGTTATTACCCGCAGCAGCAAACAGATCAGTCTGTTTCCATTACACACAATTGATGGACTGAAATTGGTGATGAAACCTTTTCTTAAAAAGGATCTTGGTGTGGTGAGAGCATGAGTAAGAAGGCTGAAACCCGACAACCATGTTATAAACTCGGTATGGGTTAGGCAGTGATCTTCACAAGAGGCATTTTATAGAAATTAAACATGGCTTAGTGAAAATGCATAAACAAGGAAAAGGACATGCATAAACAGGGAAAAGGACAGCCTATCAAAGATGAAATATTTTACCTGGCAAATAGAGGACAAGAAAATCCAGACCAAAGATAATCTAATAAAAGGAACAGTTGGGACATTTATGTCCTACACATTGGAAAGTAAATGAAACAATAAATCAGAAGTTATTCAATGTCTGCTAGTGAAAGATCTTCTAGGTAACATTCTGAGAAGAAGAACCATTCTTAGCACCCCTTTCGGTTAGGTTTTGGGGAAACAAGTGATAATAGGGAGTCCCCCTTATGGCTCATGGTACAGTTAGCCCAGTCTCTTGGCTAGGTGCAAGCAGGGTTTCCTCCCATCCTTAGAAAAAGGTTCGTCGGGAGGGACTCCATCACAAGAATTCACACGTATTCTGCTCCTCTGGGGGCAGCACACTCATAGTCTAATCTAGGAAGGTTATGTTGAAGGAGTGTCGAGCTTGATTCCTACCTTTGAATGCTTCCCCACACCCACCCAACCCCCCCCCCTCTCTTTTCATATATCCAACTTTGCTGTACCCATACAATGAGGTGTGGGGATGTGAGTCCCCAGGAGAAAATTTGGGGTTATTATTGTGATACTACCCAGAACAGCTTACCCTGGGCCCTTTGTACTTAAAGAGGGTGAACATTCTCTTGTACTTGTAAGTTGTAACTCCTAGCAGAAATAGTGGAACTCAGTGCAGCCATAGATGTAGGCAAACCCTTGTCAGTCCACATAAAAATTTTCTGCGTTCTTGTGTGTTCAATCCACTTTTTCTCCCTTGATATCTTGTTTCTTTGACTCTGCTAATCGTATGAAGGCATCCTGTCCCTAACAGGATACAAGATTTGCTTTTCATTGTCAAGTACGTTGAAATGCAAATTTGCTAAACAGGACACTGTAAACAGAGGTAGAAAAAATCAGCATTGTACTGGTGTCATCAATTGTGCTGGTTTCTTTCAGTCAGAACCAATAAACACTAAAGGCAATAAACCAAGGGTAGTTGGTGGTATATTTTATGAATGTTAGAAATTCTTCTCCTCAGTTCCCGTCCAAGACTAGAACGAGTTGCTACCAATGCCACTCTGGACCCTAAATCCACTTTTAAAATCCTTGGGTCAGGATTTAACTGCGTTGTCCTTTTAAATTGAATCAAATCTAATGGTTCCACAGTTTATCTCAGAAAACTTATTACAACTGCTAATCATAAACTGCTGAGGCTGGCATTAAGGAAGATATAACTAATCTAAGCTCAATATCCTTGTCCTTACCATGGTTTATGAGTGCTTTGCCACCGTCCAACATCGTCTAAGACTGGATAGTTGGTTTCAAGTTTATTACGCAAAACAAATCTGCTTTAATTGATAGGTCAACAGAAACAGTGGAAGGCTAACACAGTAGACAATAGGCAACCTTAAACTTCTAACTCTATGGGAGAATACCAACTGGTAATGAAAGTGCAATCTGGAAACTATCAATGGCAAATAAGTGCAAGCGAGTTAGAAAAATTATGTGACAGGATATATGAGTGATTAAAAGTAGAACTTCAGGGATGTTGGGTCCCCCCTCCTTCCAAATCATACATAATGCTAAGGGGAACATGATCACTGGGGGGTGGCGAGGAGGGCTGTAGAGGAAAGAAAGATTCACTTCCCTAAAATGGTTCAAACAGAATTATCATAGTATTTATTCGGGATTTGAGGTGAGAAGGAGGGGGACTGCAGGACACAGGAAACCATATCTTCCAAAATGGTTCATATAGGGTGGCTATAGCACTTATTGGGTCTGAATTGGGGGGCAAAAGAAAGATGGGACAAATATCTTGCTGTTAGACAACTAGTACACATCTTGAGGCCTCTTGCAAATACTGAACCTCTAAAAGGTACATAAGGAAACATGGAGGAAACTAAAATAAAAGTGGACGCTCACTTCGGCCCTCATGAGACTTTTTTGGGTGGGAAAAAATATCCTGAAAAGAACGATACTGTGATTTATGTAAGGAACATACACAAGAAAGAAAATCAGAAAATGCAATTGGATCCGAGTACAAAAGCATTTTTGTTTACAAAAGCCTAACCACCGCTTTAATTATCTCAGATGGAAACATGATTTATATCCATCAGTTTTCTGTGTAGCCCAAGACTTAAAACATTGGCAAACGGATCCTCTGGGTTAATAACATATACAACCAAACAATAATCATAAAAACGCACCCTAGTGAGGATCAGAGGTCAAACCATTAACAGACCCAGAAAGAAACAAACCGGCAGCATCATCGATGACAAATAGGCTAGGCCATGTCATGAATTCAGTGCATCTCAATGAAAAACTCTTGACTTAATCCATGCATAAATGGATTGACGTGTTTAACTAACTATCGACAACATATCCAAAATCTCAAATACAGGTTCCAACACTGTTCTTCACCAGGAACCAAATTCCGAACGTCCACAGTGAATTGAATTTATTCTATCAAAACCCAGTGTATATACAAAGGATCATTGAAGCAGTAAAATTCTCTGACTTCCATTAGCTCGAGAGAAACTCTTTTGGGTCCAATCGAAAATGACTCGCACTCGGAGAACGCATCATCAAATCACACCGCACCATAAATTCAAACCACCAATCAAACGCCCTAGAACAAACACAAGGTCACAATTAAGAGCAAGTAACTAACGCCTCCCAAACCATACCTTAAGGAAGCGCCCCCTTTTATTCTCGCCAATATCAAAGTAGAACACCTTCACAGAGACAAACAAACAAACAAAAAGAAAGAAAGAAAAAAACACAAAGTCAGATCAACCATACGACCAAAAACGGAAAGATCTTCGAACCAGAGCGTCCCAAACGCGCGGCGAGGAACCGACAGAGAAAGAAACACCTTGGTGTCGAGCTGGAGCTCCTTGTTGACGACCTGGTCGACGGTCTTGACATAGTAGTCGAAAATCTCGAAGAACCAGACAATGCCGCCATCGGGGACGATGATGGTGGACCTGGTGGCCGACGTCTTCTCAGAGATCTTGAGGTAGCGCCCCCGGGGGTTCTCCTTCAGATCGAAGTAGAACAGCTTGTGCTCCACCTGCAGCGTCTTGCACACCAACTCCACGTCGCCTCCCCCGGACCCCCCCTCCATCACCAGAACTCCCCCCCCCACCCCAATTCGCCAAGAACAACGCAAGACCCGATCGAATTCTTCCTCCCCCGCCGCCTGCGATCCCTGCGATGCTGCTGCCCGCACCAGGACGGTTGCGCGCGGTGGCAGAAGGGAGGTGGCACCGGTTAATTGTGGGCGCGGCGCCGCCAACGCCTCCGGAGGTGGCGGTGCTACTGGCGGACGTGGAGAGGGGGAGCAGAGTAGGGTTAGGGTTAGGATTGGGGAAGCGTCATGGGGGTTTGACCTTGATGAGTCATGTGTAGAGCTCCCGCCCGCAGCGTCCGCCGCCCTTTTAACCGCGCGTTTTTTTTTTTATTTTATCTTTTTTCCTGTTCTTCGTGGCGCAGCGTTTCCTCGTTTCAACCCGTCCCCACCACGCCACCAACCGCTGGAAGTAAAAAGGAGCAGTAGGTTTTCTTACATTTTTAAAAAACAAATTTTCGTCTTTTGGACCTCATCCTTCTCCTTGTGTATTTCCGTTATTTTTATCATATCTTATATGTTAACATAATGTTTTATAAAATCTTGTATGTAGTAGGTTCTATATATGTACCTTTTCTACCTCAAAAAGATGAAAACAGATAAGATATTATGCACGAATTAGTCAATAACCATGTTAATGAGCATCCGTTTACCTTTACTTCTCGAAACATATAAGATTCATGAACGTTAAAAAAAAACGTACTAATATTGTATGCAATATGCAGGGATAACTTAGATACTCGTCAGACTATAAATGGGTCAAAGATAAAAATAAAAACAGTGTTTCTGTTTGTATTTTTCATATGGAATATTGAAAATAGAAGGAGAAATAAAAGTGTGCGTTTTTATTTATGTGTCTAGTTTTTATTTAGAAGAGAAAATAGAAATAAAAATACATATTTTCTCTCTTTTTCCTTTTACTCATGTTGACACTCAGTAATTCACATAGTGGCGGATCTAGCATTCATCCAGTGGACCCACTGGATTTTGTCAAACACATTGGCCCAATTCAAAGCAGTCTAGTTCGGGACCCACAAGATCCCACTGATCCAACTCAAGACCTCATATGACTTAGCCCGAGACCGGACTGACCCAGTCATGCTTATGACCTAATGTCCGAGTGACGTCACTGCATGCAACAAATTACATGCAACATGCCTTGTTGTCTATCATACACTAATGCGATGCCTGCCATGTATTGATACATGAGACATACGAAGAAGAAATGTAAGAAGATTCCAAATTATTTGTCTTAAAGTAATTTTTGGTTTATTTAAAACATTAGTAACCAAACCAACTAATTTGAGCCTAGAGACGGTAATATCTTAAAAATAAGATATGAGGACACGAAGCACATATATATATATTAATGTGTAATCATACGTGCATATAATATAGTATAATTATTAAAACACAAAAAGTCTTACTAAAATAGATTGAATGTTAAAATATTCTGAGAAAGATCTAGTGTTTATTTTGAAATATCATGAGAGGGTTGGACACGAGTGTCCGAATATCATATCATGTCCGAGTGTCTGATACGACTGTCTAATATAAATAGAAGTGTCTACTAAATTATAGATTTAACCCAAATGTTTAAATATTTAGCCTTAGTTGTTGGCTCTTGTAAAAGGAAAAAATGTGATTAATATTTATCATATAAATATTATAATAATATACTATCGAAAGATTAATGAGTGCAACAAATTGTTGCACCGTATGCAATGCAACCCCATCTTTTAAAAACTTTTTATGGTGAGGCCATCATGCCCGACATGTCGATACAACTCAATTTTCAATGGAACAACTCAAAAAGGTCTAAAAATAAAAAATCAAACCCCTTTTATTGGCCTTGGGCCTAATGGCAGATCTAACATTAATCCAGTGGGGTATTGGGACCCCACTGAATTTTGTCAAATCCATTGGCCCAATCAAAAGCAGTCTAGCCCGGACCCTACTGACCCAGCCCAGGACCCCACTGATCCAACTCAGGATCTCATATGACCTAGTCCAAGACCCCACTAACCCAACCATACTTATGACTTAATGTCCGAGTGACCCCACTGAATAAAATTTCTATGTCCACCATTGCTTGGGTCGTTAAGGACGTTATTTCACTACAATGATGTTTGCTACACTGAGGATCAACACAGCAAGCTAAGTCATCAGGGTCATATAGGCTAATCAACTTTTTCCACAAGTGACTTAACAAGTATTAAATGCGGGGTACAGAGTTATAGACGTGACAAATGTATATATGCATGACAAATACTTCATAGCCCACTAAGCATTTGTCACAACCTAGAAAATATTTGTCATCTCTTTGCATATGTGTACAGATTTTTGGCATGACAAATATTTTATTAATGTGTCCACGAAGTATTTGTCATGCTTAAATAATATTTGTCCTCCATGCACATATTCATGACCAATATTTTTCACATGTGACATATACTCTATGTACATATATTTGTCATGTCTACAGAGTATTTGTTGTACATACATATATTCGTCATATCCAAAAACGTTTTCTTAAAATATAGATCTAGTGTTTATTTTGAAATCTCACAGTAGAGGGTTGGACATGAGTGTTCGAATATCATGTCATGTCCGAGTGTCTGATACGATTGTCTAATATAAATAGAAGTGTCCACCAAATTATAGATAACCCAAATATTTAAATATCTAACCTCAGTTGTTGACTCTTGTAAAAGAAAAAAAAATGTGATTAATATTTATTATACAAATATTATAATAATATACTACCGAAAGAGTAATGCAATGTAGCAAATTGCTGCACTGCATGCAATGCAACCCTATTTTTTAAAAAAAATTATTTTTAAAATTTTTTTCATGGTGGAGCCATCATGTCCGACATGTCGATACAACTCGATTTTCAATGAAACAACCCAAAAAGTCTAAAAAATAAAAAACCAAACTCATTTTATTGGCCTTGGGCCATTAAGGATGTTATTTCACCAGAGTAATGTTTGCTGCTGAGTCACCTTTCAATGCAAGATTCATTGGTCCACCTAAGCAAGGGTCAAATAGGCTAACCAACTTTTTCCACAAGTAACTTGACAAACATTAAATGCGAGGTACATAGTTATAGACGACGTAACAAATGTATGTATGCGTGACAAATACTTCATAGCTCACGAAGTATTTGTCACAACCTAAAAACTATTTGTCATATCTATGCATATGTGTAAAGATTTTTTGGCATGACAAATATTTTATAAATGCGTCTACGAAGTATTTGTCACGCCTAAATAATATTTGTCATCCATGCACGTGTGTGTACAGATTTATAGGCATGACTAATATTTTTTACATGTGACAAATGTTCCATGGACATATATTTGTCATGTCCACACTATATTTGTCATGCATACATATATTTGTCACGTCCAAAACTATGCACCCACAATTAATATTTGTCGAGTCACTTGTGTAAAAAGTTGTCTAGCCTATGTAACCCCTGCCTAAGTAGACCAATGACATCTTGAATTACAAGATGACTCAGTTTATTGTTGAATGCTAACCCTCAGTACAATAAGTATTACTGTTTTCACTATTTATTAGGGTTCAGGTTTTGATTTTTTAGATATTTTTGGTTGTCCAATCAAAAATTAAATTGTTGACGTGATGGGCCCCATCTTAAAATAAAAAATGCAGCTGCACTTCATGTTGCTTAGCCACTTGCTGCACCGCATGCTCTTATCGAAATGTATATTAGGAGGTGGATACAATAATAAGTATGTCTTCCTCCACACTATTTTTTATTAGAATATTTTAATTCAGAAACATTCTTTGCCTAAAAAAAGAATAAATATTTTTTATACTTTTGTATATATCTTTAAATATTGAAACTAAAAATATTCAAGAACCATCTACAATTCTAGTAATGGATACGCAAAAACACACAAACACATAGTAAAGTGAGGGGTTCATCCGTGCAAGTTTTTTATGAAGAGGGAGTTTCAATAGAGGGGAGAAAGAAGGCTTTATGATAAAGAGTAATACTCACCACCCCATTTTCTTTTTTAATTTTTTGACTTTTTTAGTAGAGAGAAAAAGAACCTGCAGCTTTCTTACAATATTTATTACAGTCCTTTTTCACTCTACCTCCCATTAAAAAAGGTTAAAACTTTTCTCGCTTTAGTCTATCCACTTGCTAGTTTATTACTTCAATGTAAATTTGTCACTATCAAATATAAAATTATCACTGTCATATATATTTTTATCACTTCTAACCACAATTTTGTCACTTACTACATAGTTCAGTTTAATCACTTCAACATAAATTTGTCACTTTTAAGTACATTTTTATCACTTCCTACATAATTTAGTTTTATCACTTCCTAACGCAATTTATCACTTCTTACATAAAAATATCACTTTATTTGCAAATAAAGTGATAAAATTTACTTCTTATACAATTTTATCACTTTTTAATATAATTTTATCACTTCTTATGTAAAATTATCACTTCGAAAGATGAAGTGATAAAATACTGGAAGTAATAATTTTACTTTTGGAAGTGATAATTCTGTATAGGAAGTAATAAAATTGTGTTAGCAAGTGATAAAATTACATAAGAAGTAATAAAATTATATTTGGAAGTGATAAAATTGAGCTACGTAGGAAGTGATAAAATTGCAGTTCGAAAGTGATAAAAATATGCTTGTAAGTGACAATTTGCCCTTATAAGTGATAAAATTAGTTTCGAAGTGATAAACTAGAAAATGACCATACTAAAGCAGGAAGAGTTTTGTATCATTTTCAATGGGAGGTGAGTGAGAAAGGACTAGTATTAAAAAACTACAGGTTCTCTTTCTCTCCACTTAAAAAAGTTAAAAATGTGAGAAATAAAGTAGGACATGTGGTAGAAAGAGGCGCAATATTACAATCCACGTCATCCTTTCTACACCGGATGTGGTATAGTAAATATTACTCTTATGATAAATGATCTTAGTTTGCATAAAGATATTTATTATATAAAACATATTTTTATTTTAAAATAAAAAGATATATAATCAAGTTACAAAGATCGAATACACATGTACCCCTTTCTTTATCTTAAATAAAAGGGATAAAATAGTATATTGATACATGCATGCATGTATACAAAATTGTTCTCATATCATTCGAATAATTTTTTTATAAAGATACACCTTCTATATCAACCTTTATTGATTGTGACCTAATAGAAGACACTCACTCTATCCATAAAAAATCCCAAAATAAGCATTTCTTATCCATACTTGTATTCCAAATGTGATCCAAATTATCCATTTGTTATCTATATTTGTATTTGAGATATATACATCATATTATAATAATATAATATTGATATATTGTAACACCCTGTATAAGAAGATGTTAAATAGACTAAATTAGTAGACTACGAACAATACCGGCTAGCTATTTTTTGGAGATCGAGTTGGAAAGAACTCCGAAGTTAAGTGTGCTCGGTTGAGAGAAGTCCTAGGATGGGTGACTTTTCTAAAAAGTTTACTAACTAGCACAGTTGTTGGGCCAGTTAACTGATTGGGTCGTTAAAAATGGTATTAGAGCCTTACACCAGCCAGAAGTATGGGAGCTAAGTGCCACACAGGGCAAAGTGCTACATGATAAAGTGTTAAATTGATCATTTAAAGGCAATCAAACGCATCATACTCATGTTTTTATCTGTAAAATAGCATGAAATGATAGATAATTGCGTACCAAGTCCAACGGTACCAATTTCGTCAAATTCTAACTTAAAAACATCGTCATTTCATGTGATTAATGGAGTATAGCGCATTTGCGGTTTTTCGACAAAACCGATACGAAATAAATAAATATAATGATATTTTTATGATAATGTGCTAATTTATATTTATTTTATGTGAACAGGACATGCCGATGATGTAGTGTAGCTGGTGGAGTTTCCGAAAATGTGGGGGAGGTCTAATGTTCGGATTTCAATAAATTCGACTAAAGCAGGGGTAAAAATGTAACTTGATGTCCTAATATTGTCCTAATTCTTGCCCAAAGAACCCAAGAAAAACCAGCCACCGTCCCTTCCCCCACTTTCTTTTTTTTTTTTAAAAAAAAAACCTTCCTTTTTGTTTTTTTTTTTTAAAAAAAAAGAGAATCCTCACTGTTTTCCTTCTCTCCTCTATGTTTCCTTTTCTCTCTCTGTCTTTCCCTCTTTCCTGCTGCACACTTTCCTCTCTCTTTCCCACGACTCTCTCTTCCTCTCTATAAATTCCTCCCACGTCCCTCTCCTTCTCCAATTTTTTCCCGGATCCTCCTCTCTCTCGGATTCTCCTCTCTCTTCTATTCCTCCTCCCCGCAACCCTCCTTTTCGTTTTTTTTCAGCAGCAGCCGTATCCCTCTCCTTCTCGGTTTCTCTTTCTCTCAGCCGGTTCCTTCTTTCTCTCGGTCTCTCTTGCTCCCTTTCTCTTCTCTCTCTCACCAGCAAGCTCCACCGCCGACCTCCATGCATGTTGGCTGCATCTCCACGGCCATCTGCGGTGAAGCCCTCCTCCACGCACGCCGGTGAAGCCACGCAAGCCAGCAAGTGCCAGTGCTGCGCATCCACGCGTACCTGCAAGCCACCGTCCACGCAGCTGCACCTCCATGCGCTTGCAGCGCATGCATGCACCGCCTTCCCTGAAGCTGCACTCCACGTGCCACCAATAGCCGGCCTTCTCCAGCGCCTCCACGTCAAGCTCTCACCTGCAGCACCAGCAGCAGGCCTTTTCCTGAACTCCACGTGCATGCCAGCAAGCTCTAGCGACAGCACCTGCAAGCATCCTACGAGCAGCAGCAGCGCACCTCTTCTCGGTTCTTCCAGTGGTCCACTGCGCCATCTCCTCTCCGGCCCGGTTCATTGCGCCGGCAGCCCCCACAGATTGTTGTTGCTTTGTTCTTTCTCTCCCCCATTAGTATAGTATTAGTTTAATTGTTTAGGATTAGTTAGTTATTATTTGATGTTTGATTATTTAGTTTAAGGATATTAAACCATTAAATTTTGTAATTTGTTTCATGATTTTTATATAGTTAATGATTTACACATAGTTAAATTACGGTGTTTTTGTTATATTTTTTAGTTGTGCTTATTTTCCATATATGGTTGTGTTTAATTTCTGAATAAGAAAAAAAAAGATTTGTTTAATTTACGTAATTATATTTTTAGGTAACATTAGTTAATTGAATTCTAGTTTGAATAAGTAATTAGTTCACTTAAATTTTCACCTATTTTTAGATAACTAAATTTCAAAGTTTTCAAAGTTAAAAATTTTACTCCCTGTGGATCGACTCGGACTCACCATTATTAATTTTCAAAATTGAATTTAAATGAGCCGAATAAATTTAGATTGAACGTTCTCGTGAGTATTTAACGACGCACAATTTGGAACGATCACTACACCATAGAAGCCCTCTCTTAAATCCATACGGGACAAAGTGCTACATGATGGGGGGCACCTCTTGAACCTGTGGGGGTCACCTCTAAAATCCTACCTGCCTCATGATCTAGAATAGTTGTGATATAGCGACGAGGACATCGCCTATCTAAGGGGGATAGATTGTAACACCTTGTATAAAAATATGTTAAATAGACTAAATTATTAGACTACCAACAACACCGGCTAGCTATTTTTCGGAGTTTGAGTTAGAAAAAACTCTGAAATTAAGCATGCTCAGTTGGGAGAAGTCACAGGATCTTCCTTCGAAGTCTCCTAACCAGCACAGTTGTTAGACCAGTTAGTTGATTGGGACGTTACATATATAGACATGCCCATTTCATTTCCATTTTACATGCAAAGATAAATAAGATTATTTTTAATAATATACATACATAATTCTAGAAGATCTATTTCGAAATATATATTTGCTATATCCATATAGTTTTTTAGAAAGGGTGATCATTCAGCTAACATGATTTTTGCTCACAAAAAGTTGAATATTAAAATTTCTATTTTTCTTAAATTATTTTCAATTAAATATAAATCATTTATAATATTCAATTTAACATTTATTTTAAATTTAAGTTTAAATTTTCTAGGTTGAATTCATATTTTTACAGAAAACAAATTCAGATATGAATATATATATATATATAAGTAATAAAATAGGGATTTTTGCATATATATTCTAAAACCTACCATATTTGCATATATACCCCTGACTCCCATGTATTGTAAAAATACCCCCAGAAACCTCGTAGGATTGCAGTTATATCCCTGGGGTTATGGAATCCTTACTAGTAAGGAATATGTCGGAATATGCCCCGCTTATGTGCTAAAGGATAGATCAACCCTAAGAAGGAGACCACTTGCACCAACAGTAGCCTTATATCCATCGACGTAGCAAGCATCAAAGGCGGCTGACAGTTCCATCTCCAACGACTACATTTGACGGCATCCGACAGTTCCATCTCCCTTGAAGGTATCCGACATCCCCAACTTCTAATCTATCTCTGTTGATGGCCTATGGCATCCCCAACTCATAATCTATCTCTATTGAAGGCCTCCGGCATCCGCATGGTGACCAGCATCCACATCTCTGATTCCATCTCCGACTATGTCCTCGCCGTCCTCTGCTTCCAGGGCTATTGGTCTGCCCTTGCCGCCAAGCTCGACCGCCTCTGCACCGACCTCTTTGACCTCCCCCACCTCCACTCCAACCCCCTCTCTGCCAACCTCCTGTGCTCCGTCGCCCACACCCTGCCACCGCCCTTGCCCTCTCCCTCCGCTACCACTCTCCCGACCTAGCCTCTCCCCTCCCCCACGACGTGCTCTGCACCTAGAGTGACATCACCGTCGTCACCCTCAACCAGCACCTTGCCGACACTGACCTCTTCCTCCTCATAGGTGCTTTACTAGACCCCTCACAGGCGGCCGTAGGCCGCCGTGTGCTGCTCCCCCTTTTGTGCTCTTGCTGCAAGCTCGTCCCCATCAAGGCCTGAAACCTGGTTATTTGCCTTCAGATCGGTGGTGCAGCCTCCAAAAACGAAGCCTTGGACGAGCTCATTTGGCTTCTCCAAAAGGACAACAAGAACGTGCTGATCGCCATTGCCCAAGGTGCGGTCTTGGCGCCGGTCCACCTCTTGGATTAGTCTTGCCCAGAGACCAAGGAGAAGGTTGTGGCTGCGATCTCTTGAGTCTCCTTGATCTGCTCCTCCTCATGATGAAACAAAAAGAAGCACGTGCTTGATACAACTCTATCACATCCAAATACTAAATTACTTGAGCTTAATCTAATATTAAGGTCTCATTAAGTATCAAGTTAGAGATGGGTTAAACTCATTTTATCTTCGTTCAACATTTGGGACGAGATTTCCATATAGATATAAAAAGGGTTAAGACTTTTGGAGATATCCCCAATTTCGGGATTAAATACGAGGATAAGTCATTCTAACTTTTTGTTAGAATGACTTATCCCCCTTCCCATCGTCGTTTTCCCATCCCCATTTTTTACCTTTCCCCCTTTCCACTCTTGGAACCTAGCTGTATTTAGGAGGGTTAATCAAACACTCCTAATGGAAATGGTTAAAAAATTATCAAGTCTTATTATTTTTTCATTATATTTAATACATACTTAGATTAGTACTAAGTTTAATATTGAATAATAAAATGATAGCATTACTACTAATAAGAATATTTAACATGATATTGTATTAATACAAATGACATAATTATGTTTAATATATCATTAAAAGGGTGTCAATGAAACACTTCTAATGAAAAGGGTGAAAAATTGTTAAGCCTTATTAACAATTTTGTCATTATGTTTAACATATATTTAGAATAGTACCATGTACAAAGTTGAATAATAAGATTAAAGCGTTGGTACTAATAATCATATTTAATATATCACTTCATTAATAAAAATAATATAATTATATTTAATATTTCATTTAATGTGAGGGTTATTATTTTACCATTATTAATACATACTTAGATTAGTACTAAATACAAAGTTGAATAATAAATGATGGTATTATACTAATAAGCATACTTAATATATCATTATATTAATAAACAAATATATCATCAAATTAATAAACAAATCTTAATTATATTTAATATATCACTAAATGATAGGGTTAATCAAAGAGATTGCATCAAATGGTGGAAAAAATGTTAAATCCTATTATTCCCATCCAAAGAGAGCTTAATCATATCCCTCTTAACTTGGGATAAGAAAGGTGGTTACTTACGCAATCACTATCTATGTTTTAACCAAATGAAGAATAAGATCCCTCTTAACGTGGGATAAGAAAGGTAGTAACTTACACAATCACTATCTATGTTTTAACCAAATGAAGAATAAGATTAACTTTTCTCTTATCCCTTCTTATATCAAACATACGAAAGAATAAAGATAGGAATAAATTATACTGGGTTGAGTTATGCATATTCCTCTTTTAAGAGAACCCAAAAAATTATTATTGGAATGTTTTTCTCCAAGTGCTTTTAGCAATTAAAATGAATATGAGTGTAAAAAGGAAAGGAAGAAAAAGAAGAAAGAGAGAGAAAAAAAGGCAAAATAGCCTTGAAAAGAGTGGAACCCTTGCGAGGAAGTTCTACGTGGAACAATGTATATAGATTGTTCTCCACCGGGATAGTTTCGTGTTGACAGACCCTAGACGAAGGTAAAGTGTGAAAGGGAAAAAAAAATAGCTTCCATCGTGATTCAAAGACTAGTGTTTGACGCAACTTCTATTTGAAAGTACTTTTACATTTCCATTTAGTTATTTTTCATGGAAGCCATTAGATCTTGGAAGCCATTTATATGGTATTTTCCTTGTGTTTTAACTTCCAACCAAAAGCTACAAGGGGGGAGCTTCCAAGATGAGAGAAAAAGTGAGGATGTTATGAAAGAGTTGATTTTTGTAACAAACCAAAATTACTTATAACATCTTTCTCTCAATTCATTCTATGTAAGAAGTGAAAGCCAAAAGTAACTTTCAAGTATAATTTTTGCCAAACACGCCCTATATCATTGTGTAACAAGGTCATGGCAATGGTACCATTATATTGCCCAAAAATGTTAGAATGTCATATCTTTTTGTCATGCTTTTTCACTACTCCAAAAGGATGCTACATAGGTATCCTTAAAGTTGTCCCTATCGTAGAGTAGTTAATAAGTAGTTAATAATAACTCAAAAAATACATAAGTATCCTTAAAGTTGTCCCCATCATTGATCGCATTATCATGTATGCCCTGGATTCATGCATCATCTGATCAAAAAAAGGTAGATGTTAATAGATAAGTATATCCTTCTCGTGCACTTATGGAGATGTTTCATTCAAGATTGATCTTTTTCAAGTGATAAATTTCTTTCTATATTAAATAGTTTATATGTACTTCTACCATAAAACTATTAGATAGAAAATTGAAAACATACATGTCTAACTAATTCTAAAAGTCATACATGCAAACTTTTTCTTGTAATTCTATCTATGTCTCTATATAGTCAAGTTTTAAAGTCAAAACTAAGTTGTTGTATGAGGTGTTGTTTGGATTGATTTTAGCACTATAAAAATGCTATAAAGCACTAAATTTTTATGAGATATAAAATGCGATATTTTACAAGATTTTGCCGTATTTTACATCAAACTAGATGACCTATTAATAATTGAGGTTACAAATAAAAAGAAACTTTTTTTTCATTCTTGTGGAACCTTACGCATTTATTGAATAAATCAAGTTACCATATTTCATACTCAGCACATTCTTATAGAATCTTAAGCATATACTGAATGTATTAAGTCACCATATTTCATGTTCTTGATGGTAGTAATGGGTCTGAAAGTAACAATACATGCTCTTAAAATTCTAAAATACCGTATGCACTTCTTGAAATTTAAGATAATTTCTCGTTCATTTATAAAAAATATGGAATATATGGTCCAGAAGGACATAACTTTTAGCTATGATATGATGATGAAATTTTGATACCATTGAACTCTCTAGGAAGCATTCTACATTATACTTATATGAGTAAAACATGTTGCATAGGCAGTCATTCTACATCGGTCGCCAGTATTTTAATTTTTAATTTTTTTTTAAGTTTTATGGGTGGCCTCATGGTGTTCTTCATGGCCGTACAATCAGATCTCATCAACCGTCCAAAAAAAGACGCAAAAATAGAAAACCGATTCCAAATGAATAATCAAAAAATAAGATCAGACTCAACTAAAAAAAGTTAAAAAAATAAATAAATAACAACACCGGCCCGGTGCAGCAAGTTGAACTCTGTACTTAAATAACACAATGTTTATAGTCTTCTAATACACGACTTGTTTATTCTAGGATGTATGATACATATTCATGTGTAAGTTGAACTCTATACTTAAACAACACAATGTTTATAGTCTTCTAACACACAACTTGTTTAGTGTAGGATGTATAATACATATTCATGTGTACTTTGATGCATTATAGGGTACCATCTTTCTACTCATATTATGGTATGATGAGCATCAAATATCTTTTCTTGGCATCAATCACGATCTCTATTGCTTGGGTGATTATTCTAACGATGCGGCGCGTTATCTTATCTGAAAGCCGCCACACTTATATGTTATTTTGGAAGTGACGGGCCCATCGGCCATCAGACTCGCCTTTCATCATCAGCTTTGCTGCACCCATCAGTTGATTATTCGGATAGGGTTCCGAGAACTCACGATGACGATGGGGCCTACGTGTCTCTTTGTATGACTTACGACCATTGTTAGGAATGTAAATGGTTCTGATTAAGTACAGATCTAAGGTAAATTTATGATTGTATTTGTTAAATTATTGATTTATTATTTGTTAACTGTCATGTAATTAATAATCAGTTGATTAATTAGGAATGTAATAGTAACACTTGTTGCACCGTGTGCACGCGAGGTGCAGCTAAGTTTTTTTATTTTTTGAAATTTTTTTATGATGGATCCAATCATGTGTTTTATGCGTACATATAATTCGATCTCTGATCGGATTATCCAAAAAATTAGAAAAATACAAAATTGAGCCTAATGGGAGATTGACCCGTAAAAAAAGTGTCCAACGTGACGGGACCAATTTAAAAAAAATTAAAAATAAAAAAATTATTGTTACTGCAGCCGTCCAATCTTACTATTTAGACGGCCGGTCTCATGCGGTGCGGGTGTGTCCACACTGCACGCAGTGTAGCAACCGGGACTTCAAAAAAAAAATTATATCTATTACCTTATCCACGATTTAAAAAGATTAATCGTTAACTTTCTTTTTGTTATTATCCGTTAACTGACTTTTTTGCATAATGTCAGCCCTCAGTGCCCAATGGCGTCCTTTAAAATGTTAACATGGCTTTGTTTCCGTTCTCACTTCTCTCTCTCTAGGGAAAGGGGTCAGAAGATGAGACTCCAGCTTTTAAGGTCCCTCACTTCAGGTGTTGTACATCGATGGACTTCCTGAGAATAAGTATATGGCGTGCGTTTGGTCTAACTTCAGTTGGAAGGTATTTTTAATTTTCTCTTATAACAAAAAATAATAAACGACAGAGTTAAAATTAATTTTAAATAATTATAGAAGTCAAATTTATCTTAACAGTTCAAAAGTTTCTCTAATCTAAGAAGGTCTAATTTATAACTTTTTTTAGAAGTCCAAAAAAATCAAAATATTATAGAAGTAGTTTTTAACACCTGCTTTTTTTTCTCAAAATAACTAGCAAAAACTTTAAGAATACTTCTAGAAGCCGCACCGAATAAAGAATTGTTCCCGCAGGTAAAAGGCTCTTTATAGAGTTACATTTGTTTTGTCGCAAAATTTTAATTCAAAATTAGTGAACTTTCATAATTAGTTTGGATACTTATAAAATGCATGAGAACAAAATAAGGGAATGTGGAGATTATTTCTAATTTTGGTTTACGGTGACCCTTAAGGGTAAACCAAAATATGGAAATAAACTGTCATGTGGGCTGACAAAAATCGACAGAATTTTGTTTCACACTATTTTACAACATACCAAACATTCAAAACTACTGCAAAATGAAACATTTTTCTTACAATTATATTATTTTACATTGTGACAAACAAGCCCTAAGAGTTGAATGGTAAGGTTCGAAAAATTAGCATTATAAGAGTTTGCAATTTTTTTCACTATCTATTCTTAGATTGCGTGAAAATTTAGAGTAAGAGTGAGAGTGGAAGACAGTATTAATATGTGCCACGCAGAATCTGTGCCGTGAATCTATGTGGAAATGTTTTTATAAAAATTAACAATTAGAATGATTATTAATCAAATCATATTTAAATACAAAGGTGGCAAATCGGATGTTAATTTATTCCCTTGTTTATATTTTTTCTTAAATTGTCTCGCGTCTTTCAGTTTGCCTTCTTAAGGGCAACCTAGATATAGAAAGAGGAGTCAAGGTAACACCACAAGTTTCTAGTGATTTTCTGCTCCATTTTTTATATAGTAACAATATTCTACTCTATCCCAAAAATTCCCAGAGATTGGAAACTTCTTTCTCTCCTTTCTTTGCTTTTCTTTTATTGTAATAGGAAGGCCAATAAAATAAAAAATAAAATATCATTACTATGTAAAAGTGGAGAACTCTGTCTCAATCTAATAATAACAAGTTTTGTTAAAAACAAACATCAGAACTGTTAACTAACTTAACTTCGCCTACTCATAGTTCAAAGCAACCCTGCCTAACTACCAGGCTACCACCCTGAGGAATGACGACCCCATCTGAATTTAGCATGGTATAGTATAGCTTCTGATGACTGTGGTAGCAGGTAACCTTTTTTAATTTTTTTAAAATTTTAAGAGGTTATTTTTTTAGCTGTCTGATAACAAATAAGACAATACAGACACCCTACTCTCTTGAGCTTAAAGAAGAATACCAATTACTACTGCAGCCGTTTGGCCGTTCACGTGGGGTGTAGCAATTAGGGATAAAAGTTGAAAAAGATAACTCAAAATATCCATTCTTATTCGCAGTTCATAGGACACATAGAGATACAAATTTAAGAATAAAGATAAGAATACTATCTTTATCCTTTTATTTAGGATAAGAAAAAGAAGATAGTTGTTTCCACATCATGTAACCCAATTATCTATCATTTTATATTTTGTATTATAATATTGTAATATAACATATTGATGAGAAAGTATTTTATATTTCATATTAATATTATAGTATAATATATTTATGAAAACATAAAATCTCTAAAAAAAATTGACAAATGCAGATGTTAAGGCAAGCAACTTAATGTATACTTATACATAGCATCGTGCTTACCTTCTATTTTCTTTTACGTGTAGTTAGCAAACTTAACAAGTTTATTTTTTCCATAAGTTTCATTATGTTATATGCTTATCACATGATAAATTTGAAGTTAGAAGTAATTGTATCGATGTTTATTTTATGATAATTGCATTCCATACATATGATGAAAAAATTTAACTCAATTTTGAGAATTATACATTGTCTGATAATTTAATTTTTATTTATTTATTTTCATTAAATTTTATAGATAAAAATAAAGATGTATGTACATAAGGATAAGAATAAGATTAAAGATATATTTTTTATTTTAAGATAAAAATAAGAATATAATTATTATACTCACCATTAAATAACTTTTTTCATCCCAAACTGCAAGTATCACTCCATTTAAGTGACCAAAGCTCAACCATGGAATCCGGTGAGTCCGAAGTTAAGTACGGCTGCAGCTCGGGCCGAGTTGGATCACGATGGGTCACTTCGGAGAAGTGGCGTTTTAATTATCGATTGAATCACACCTTGGTGAACTCGAATCCAACTCAACAAACTGAAAAATGTATTTTTCTTATCCAACCCGGTCTTAATTCTTAACTCAAAGTTAAAATACTTAGCTCAATTTGATCCGAAGTATATAAATTCTAGGACTTTTTTTATATTAATCCTTATAAATATAGTGAACTTGAAATAAATCTCCGTATCATGCATGTTTTGATATTAGTTCTTACAAACTTTATGTAATTAAGTAATAAGTCTTTCTAGTTAAAAATCATTTAAAAATAAATAATTATGAAATATTCTTCAAACTAATATTAAAATAGATGAAAATACTTGAAATGGAATATTCTTCAAATCAATATTAAAATAGATGAAAATATTTAAAATGACTTTAAAAATAAAAAATTGAGCCCTACAAACAGTAAAAATGACTAACGGTCCAGTCTAATAATATTTTTTTATTTGTAGATTTTTTAAATTCTTTGATCAAAGATTGAGTTGTATGGACATGTAGGGTATCTTTAAGGAAATCCAAAAAAATAATAGTTTTTTGTTTTGGCTGCACTTGCTACCATTGTAATAGGTAAAACTAAATGGGAGTATAAGTGATATTTTCAAAGTGAATTAAATTAAAATTCATATTTAACTATGGTAGGAATAAGAAAAACTAACATAAACAAATGATAGGGATTAAAAACAAAAAAGTCTAAGTATATAAAGACTAACAACAAAATATGTAAGCTGTAAAGATTTATTTCGAATTCGCTATGTTCATAGAAATAGATATAGAAACATCCTAAATTATAATATATATATATATATATATATATAATTTAAGATATAATTTAAATTTTATTGTGTTGAATTGAATAAAAGAACAATCCGATCCAACTAGATTTGACTCTTGAATTGAGCACTTACTCATCCGAATCTAATCCAACTTAGTCTTATATAGATCCAACTTGATCTAAATTTTGAATAATTTCTTGTGGCATTAGTGCATTGCAGTGCTATCACTCTATGCTGCAGTGAAGTTGGATCGTGATCAGAACCATCGGATCATGTAGAACAGTACAAGTATAAAAAAAAAATTATTTTTCAACGGCTGATCAAAGATAGAACAATATAAATAGATCCTTTAAAGTTGATCCCTTTCCAAAAAGTCCTAGTAAAAAAAACAAAAAAATCTCATCTCTGACCGTTCAATCGAATCAATCGGACCCATTGCAGCACAGCACACCTTTACTCCTACATTTTAAGTTTTGACATCACTTGTCCGCCATCTTCCCAAAAAAAAGGAAAAAAAGACACCATTAGTCCGCGCAATCCTGCACCCCATGCCCAGCTAAATGCCTTTGGAGAACACAACAATACAGGTGTTCGACCAAATGCCTACACGCAGAAACCGGGATGCGTCTGCTCGCATTTCACACTTCTCTCTGCTCACTGCTTTGAGACGCATCATGTAATGGCGCAAACCCAAACATTCCTGAACTCCCTCCATGCTTAGACGATGTGTTCCCTTCAGATACTTCTCTTCCGGCAGCCTCCCTTCTCCATCTCCCATCGCAGACGCCAAAACGCAGGCGGCAGCATCCGCGGAGTCGCACCTTCTCTCCCTGCTAGACCGCTGCTGCAGTCTCAACCACATATGCCAAACCCACGGTTTCATGGTCCCCCGGGGCCTCGACCGGGAGGACCACCTCCTCTGCAAGCTCATCCATCGCTGCTCCCACCTTGGTCTCAGGCATTACGCCTACTCCGTCTTCGCCCACAAGGACGAATCCGACGTTTATCTCCACAACGCCGTCATCAGGGCTCTCTCGCAGACGGACATGGCGAGGGACGCCATTGCCGTGTACAGTAGGATTCTGGTGGCGGGCTTCCGCCCGGACACCTATTCCTTCCCTTCCGTGCTGAAGGCGGTCGCCCACATGAACGCACTTGTGGTAGGAACAGAGTTCCACGGCCAGGTTGTGCGCATTGGCTTCTTACATGACGTTCATGTTGCGACGGCCCTCGTCCATATGTACTCTGTGTGTGGGGATGTGGGAGATGCCCGCCATTTGTTCGACGAATTACGTCACAGAATGTCATCGCCTGGAATGCGATGGTTGCCGGGTATGCCAGGCATGGGGAGATGGATTGTGCTCGGGCGCTCTTCGAACAGATGCCGACGCAGAACGTCATCTCGTGGACGGCGGTGATTGCAGGTTATGTGCAGAGTAACTGTCCAACCAAGGCCATCGAAGTCTTCCGAAGGATGCAGGTTGAAGAGAGTGTCGAGCCAGACGAGATTGCGCTGTTGGCCGCACTCTCAGCATGTGCCCGTCTGGGTGCACTTGAGCTGGGGGAGTGGATCCACAGGTATATAGAGAGGCATAATTTGTGCAAGATAGTTCCCTTGATGAATGCGCTGCTCGATATGTATGCAAAATGTGGCAACATAGCCAAGGCATTGGAAGTTTTTGCAAGTATGAGGCACAGAAGTGTTGTCAGCTGGACGACGGTAATCGCAGGGCTCGCTATGCACGGGCTCTGCTTCGAAGCCCTGGAGATGTTCCAGCAGATGGAGAAGGCAAACGAGAAGCCGAACGACGTCACCTTCATAGCTATCCTATCTGCATGCAGCCATGTGGGGATGGGTCGGTACTACTTTGACACCATGTGTTCTATGTACCACATCAAACCCAGGATTGAGCATTATGGATGCATGGTCGATCTCCTCGGCCGCGCGGGTTGTCTTGACGAAGCGAGGAAGCTGATTGAAGACATGCCATTTGATGCTAATGGGGCAATATGGGGCTCTATTTTAGCTGCAGCCAGGAACCATGGTGATGCTGAGCTGGGGGAGGTGGCCCTGAGGCATCTTGTTGAGTTAGAGCCCGACAACAGCGGCAACTACTCCCTCTTGTCCGATATATATGCATCACAAGGGAAGTGGGATGGTGTTGGGAAGATGAGGAAGGTGATGAAAGATCAGGGTTTGAAGAAGATACCTGGGGGGAGCTCTGTTGAGCTGAATGGCACCGTTCATGAGTTCACGACCAGAGATACTTCGCATCCCAACTTAGAGAAGATATATCAAGTCCTGCAAGATATCAACAGTCACCTGAAGGATGATTGGGTATGTTCCAACGGAATGTGAAAGCCCACATGATACTAAACAAGGACAAAGGATCGTCCATAGTTCTCATGTTGTTCAACTTCCCATTAAACATTCAGAAGCCTTTAAACGCGTGTAATTGCATTCAACTTGGAAAAGATGGTAATCGCACAGGATAATTCTCCTTATTCTGGATGGAATACCAACAACTTATCAAATCAAAATATTTCTTATTTTTGTTTAAGAAATCTCCAATACCCTATTATGGGATAAGCAATTCTGCAAGCAAAGTGACCCAGTTATTATCGAGAATAACTTGCTGCACTGCCAAGCAATATCATGGCATCAGGTGGTGCTTTTAAATTTAAAAAAAAATGAAAAAAACTTTGGAAGGCCCCGTGGTGCCCTACATGACTGACGGTATAATTTGATCATAGATCGGAAGATTCAAAAACAAATGAAAAATAAAAAATTGACCTCAACAGATAGTAAAAAATTGTTTGATACAAAATCGAATTATACGACCATGTAGATAAGATTGGGGTCTTCTAAAAAAATTTCAAAAGAAATATTTTTTAAAATTAAAACCAGGCGGTGTGATATCGCCTCAAGTTCTTCTCGTTATTATTTGTGCAACTGTCATTCTTTGAAAGGGAATGTGGATAAACCTTGGGAGAGAGGATGAACTCCCGTCGACTATTCTTTTTGCCAACTTGAATGCAGATTTTCTTTGGAAAATTGGACTGCAACTTCTCTTATCCGTGTTCATAAAGTATCAGATAGTCCGGTGATCATTCCTTCAGATTTTACGTTTTCTTTTAGAAAATTATGTATACTGTAATGTTTGGTCAGGTACTATTTACTAAGATAGTTTTAGAACTAATGTTCAAGACTAATTTACCATTTTATCCTGTTAGGCACTTCTACACAAAGCTTCAGGCGAACATCTCAGGAATTGAGGTCCCGTTTGGTATCGGGATAAGCCGGGGATAAGCCAGGGATATCCCCGTTCCTCGTTTGGCATTTCAAAAAGTCACGAGGATAAGAGGGGTTAAGGGGAATAGGGATAAGGGAGCTTAACCCCATTTTTGAGGTTAGATATGGGGATAACTTATTCCACCAAAAAGGTGGAATGACTTATCCTTGCCCCTTAACCTCATTGTTACCCTCATTTGCCCCTTCTCTTGGTTCATAAAATAATAATATATTTAACTCTAATAATTATTCTATTACTATCTAATGACGTTAAATATATTATTAAATAAAATTCTTAATCAAATCGATACCACCTATAGAATATATTATTATATTTATCTTATATATCATTATATTTAAATAGTGCTAATAAGTATTTTAATATATTATTATATATAATATAATATCATATATTATTATCTTAAATTAGTATTTGTACTTAAATTATTAGTATTAGTACTAATAAGTATTAGTATTACATCGTGTTCTTAAAATAGTAATATAATTAACTCTAATAACAACTTTATTTCTAGTTAATGACATTATGTCATTAAATAGAAATATGAATCAAGCCAATACGGATGGAATATATTATTATACTAAATAATAGTAATAAGCATCTTTAATATATTATTATACATAATATAATAATATATATTATTATCTTAGATAGTACTAATAAGTTTTTTAATATATTATTATATATTATAAAATAACATATATTATTATCTTAAATTAATATTAGTACTTATATTAGTAATATTAGTACTTACATACTAATATTAGTATTAATATGCATTAGTACTACATTGGATTTATAAAATAATATACTTAAACTCAATAACGGCTTCATTACTAGCTAATGACATAATGTGTACTTTAATATATACTTTAATATATACTTAAATTCAATAATACTTAAAATAATATATATATATATATATAATACTTAAATAAGTCTATAAGCATCTTTAATATATTTTATATGTAATATAATAATATACATTATTATTTTAAATAACACTAATAAATATTTTAATAGATTATTATATAATATAATACATATATTATTATCTTAGATTAGTATTAGTACTTACATACTAGTATTAGTACTAATAGACATTAGTATTACATCGGATTTATAAAATAATAATATAATTAACTTTAATAATGGTTCATTTATTATATTGAATAATACTATTAAGTTTATTTAATATATTATTATATTCTAATTATATGTTAATTATGTGTAGTATAAATTGAGTGTCTTTAAAATATAATTAAATTCAATAACTTGAATTAAGTATGTTTAGTGTATCATGATACGAGTAATAAAAAAAAAAAAATTACACTTAATATACTACATATATATTGAATATATAATTATATTACATAAAATAATATAATACCCATGTTACTTTAGATTAGAAGGGTAGCAATGTCTTTTTCACAACTTATCTTCCATACTGTGCTCATTTTCACCAAATAGATAATAGGATTAACTTTTTTCTTATCCCCTCACATGCCAAACACATCATAGAATAAGGATAGGGATAAATTAATCTAAGTTAATTTATCCCTATTCTTCTCCTTTTCTATCCCGATACCAAACGGAACCTGAGTGTCTACGCCGGCAGGTTAACAAAGGTAACCTTCGCAAATGATAGTGGACATCATATCCATCATCTAGCTGGCGCAGAGGATCCCTCGAGTTATGTAAAATGGAAACAGAGGCTACAAGCCCATGCTTCATTGGACAAATTGACGAAATTTCAATCAGTAGTGTTGAGAAAAATGTTAGGACCTACAGATCTTTTAACCAGACGTTTGGATTTGTGATTACAGTCGATTAACCGGTGAATTTTATGATTACTGTCGATTATGGCTTGCGAAATCGTTCACCGATATGCTCAATTTGTAGAACCAAAAATTCATAAACACAAATATCGACAATTTAATTATATCTTTAATTTTGTAGCATGAACTACAACTAGAGGGAGAACAAAACAAATCAATAGCTATCATGACGTGAGTGGAGAACCCCCAGCACAAACAGGGCACTCAATAGCTTGAAAGAACATCCAGAGACCGCTTAGCTTAGTAGCAGACGACCAAATAACATTTGGGCTACTACCGCCGGGGAACTGAAGTGATTCAAAAGGCAATTAACCAATGTCAGGATAGCTAGACCAAATAACATTTGGGATACCACCGACAGGGAACTAAAGTGATGCAAAAGGCAAAGTCTCCTACACTCCACTGTATCCGTAAAGAAACAGGTTAACACCTAACAGCCGATAAGCATATGCGCTTGCCATCGCAATTTAATTAGAGCAAAACATAAGTGAATCCCGCATTGAAGTTGGGTAATGATAGGCAACAAAACAAAGCTAAGAAATGCTAAAAAAGATGTTTCCCACTAATAAGCAGAAATCAAGATGGTTCACTTGTTCTCTGTGCCCGCAAACAAGCCTGCTGGTCTCCCAAAAAAAGGAAAAGAAAAATGAGATTAACAAACTATCACAACACGATGTTCCTATTCGGCCAAAACACTAGTGCAGGAATGGGCATTTTCAGCGCTTCCCACCACCACCGCCAAGCTTTGGTCCCTTGGGAGCCTTTGGCATGCTGCCCTTTGTCTGAGTCTTCTGGGTCTTTGCCATCACCTCAGCTTTCTTTGCCTTCTTCTCATCCTTGGTCTTCTTGATTCTCTCCTTGATCTCACTGCAGGAAGAGGAAGAATATCTCTCACAAAGTTCAGCCAGTATGACTATACATTCCATAACGAGAATAAACAGCTTGCCATATTCTATAACATGAACAAGCAACCAGGGTTCAGACTTTCACAG
Organism: Zantedeschia hybrid cultivar; assembly: GCA_030544215.1. Classification (NCBI taxonomy): domain Eukaryota; kingdom Viridiplantae; phylum Streptophyta; class Magnoliopsida; order Alismatales; family Araceae; genus Zantedeschia; species Zantedeschia hybrid cultivar. Next base: position 18,783,764 of record JARZZO010000005.1, read on the forward strand.
GGACCCAGGTGAAGGCTTAAACCCACTTCAGAGGGTGAAAAAGACAGTAGAATTCTCCACCAGCTAAATGATTAGAAGAGTAATACTTGATGCAACGTCCCTGCAGTGCAATCCATGGCAGCTGCCCAAATGGAAATTCAAGGCGTCGGTTTTTCTTTTTGTTTTCTTGCATTTTTTTTTAAAAATTGGAACGTCCGATCAAAAAGCAGACGGTACAGCAGGGTCACTTGAGTCGGCCCCTACCTGGCTGTATAGTTTTCTTTTAACTTTTTTTGCACAAAAGCAGATGTGTTCTTCAAAAAAAATATACAGCCAGATCAGGGCCGCGACCCGAGCAATCCTGGCTGTACAGTCCAATGATCAGATGCTCCAAAAGAATTTAAAAAATACAAGAAGTGGGAATATAACGCTCAGCAGTGGGAATATAACGCTCAGCAAATGACCGCGTCAGATAACAAAGGGTGCTAAAATACATACAAATTAATTGTAATGTTTTCAATTTTCAAACACACTTTAGTTGATGATGGATATCATACCGCAAGGCTGCTTCTCTGGCAGCATCCCGAACCTCAGCCTTCTCAGTCCTCTTCTTCTGGATCACCTCCAAAGTAGCACCAACAATGGACCTGGAATACGGCTTCTTCGTTGCACGACGCCTTTTCTTAACAGCTTCAGCATGAATATCCTATCAACACAGACAGGCATCAGAACAACAACCAAGATGCTCATACCAAGTGTAAGTTACATGGAACCTCATTTTCTTCACAGTTTCAGCATTACTATCCTACCAGTACAGACAGATATCAAGATGACAAGTTGCCCACTGAAAAGTATTTGCATGGAACACCATTTTCCCCATGGCATCAGCACCAACATCATCCCAATATGAACAGAAGTCAAAAACCAAGATGTACAAAGTAGGAGTTGCATGGAACCACATTTTCCATTTCTAATCAAGCAAATGGGAACATCAAATAAACATTTTGCCCATGGTTTCAGCAGTAACATCATATCAAATAAACAAAGATGTACAGAGTGGGGGGGTGAGCACATAGCAAGAGCCAAGTGGAAGAGCAGCAATCAGGCACACCACCTGACATACATACTAATGCCAAAGAGAATGGATTCCACTGGTCCACTTTGGGGATTGAAGAGAGGAGAACAATATAAGGCAAATCCATTAAAACAGGTGTAAAAAAGAACCATTAACAAGCAATGTTTATAGACCGCTATCACTTGTAACTTGTAAGCTCGTTGAAGGCGGGACACTCAGTTGCACTGTCTAGATATACTAACACATGAAAACTAATGCTGTTCTGAGGATAATACCACACCAACCCACAAACACAACTCATTTTAATTTATCATGTAGGAGATCATTTCTGAAACTATGTATTCAAATATTTTGCACATCTTAGCAGCATTAAATGAAGAAAAACAAAAGCTTACAACACAATCCACAACCAGAACATTCCAAAAAAATAAAGCAAATATAACCTTCTTGTGCTGCTTCCTATACATTGCCGTCCAGGTAAGCTTGGCAGGCCTCAGACGGTTGTGGAAGTAACGCTTGCATTTTGAGTTGGCAAAAAGAAAGACCTGGGAACAAAAACAATATGTAATTGCCTAGTATAAACCGTATCAAAATAGTCCTAAACAGTGATAATTCAAAAAAATGTTACCTGAGAATCAGCCCGCACAAATCTGATACCCTTTCCAGGATATATTTTAGCACCACTAAAACGGCAAAGCTCTGTTCTGTTAAGCCAAACAATAAAGATAAACAATATGACTTACTTGTGGCAATTGGTTGAACAACCATCCTTACGAGGAGCCAAATATATGTTTTTGCATTTCAAAGAACTCGAAGATGGATCATTTTTTTTCCAAAAAACTAAAAAAAATAGAGTGATGAAGAAGCTACGTCTTATGACTTCAACAAATCAAATAAACACAAACAGACTTTCTCAAGGCAATAACTCTTAAATATCAAGTATGCAACCCAAACATTACCCAAATAAACCACATACATACATTGTCCTTTATAATATAGGAACTAACTGATAAGATATGCTGAATCTACCATCTACATTCCAAACCAGACAATATAAAAAGATAGCCTGACTTACATATAAGCCTGGGCATAATTGGGTTCAAATTGAAAAACCTGATTGGTTCAGTTTGAAAAATGTTCAGTTTAATTCAGTTTCAGAAGTCCCTGAAACAGAACCAAACCAAGAACCTGAAATAACCTGATTTTAATAAAGATAGGTATTTTATATTAATTTATACTATATATTTTCTAATCTTAAAAATGACACCAGTCCAACCAGGCCCAGAACAGTCAGGTTTGGGCTGCTGGGTCTGCTACGTGGGAGCCTCTGTAGGCATTCCCCCTTCCCTATTTCCAATTTCCTTATGTGGGACTAACTGGAACGCAGAAGGTAAGCAAGGATACCTTTCACATTAGTCCCACATCAGGGAATTGGACAAGGGGAGGAAAGGAGAAAAATATAAAGGACCCAACATACCCTCGTCAGATACACCACACGTAGGGGTGAGTATGCAACTGCAAGCTTGCCGTGGTTCATATAGGTACACCATGGGTGTCCCCAAATTTGAAACCAAAATCTGTAATATAGGTATTTGTGCCAAAGTCTGAAATATAGGTATTTGTATAAATATAGAAATATAAATAGGTTAAACCCAACCGACTGAATTTTCTCAGTTCCATTTGGTCCAGTTACTCTCAAGTGCAGCCCAGGTCCAAAACTGAACTGAATTGAACTATGCACAGCCCTACTTACTTACAATGGAATAGCTCACAACTAACCTCTGTTTAAATGTACAGCAACCCTAAGGGTCACATGAAGGTTCACACATACAAGGTTTAATTGGGCAACTTCAACAAGATGTTGCCAATATCCCTGATTCAAACACCTCCAAGAAATTCTATAAAAAGCCAGAATAGCTTATAAGAAATAAAATAAAAGAGACAAAAGATACAAATTTGTAGGCAAAATTAGTTCAGAATTACTCACTTGAGCACCATGGTAAAATTTTAACCCCTGTATGTTCTTCAATCACCCTGAGAAAATAAGGAGAAGAGAAGTCAGATGGATGGAAAGCAAACAGAACAGATGAAGACTTTTGAACCCATGTGCATCAATTTCTTTGAATAAACTAATGTTGGGTGATTACAGGCAGCGAAGAAATTGACATAATCAGGCTGCAAAGCGCATCCCCAGATTTTTGTTGCACTTTGAGATTAAGCAGCTAAAACAATATAACTGTTTTGGCGCCTCAGTACATGTGCAGCACCAAAGGACAATCAGCTTCAATCAATCAACATACTATCGATGCTACTAAAACTGCGATACAAGGAAGCAGAACTGGAATTCAAACAGTTCGTCAGATGCTCCAAGAAATGAGCTTAAAGGTGTACTCATTAACATTACATGACAACTTCTTGGCAGAAACATAAATATAATCATGAGCTAAAACAACTTAATAAAAAAAGAAAATAAACAAATTATTCAATAATCCTTTAAAATAATAACATCAATGATAATTTTTATCTCCTTGGCCATGTATAGCAGTTATAATCACTTCAATGAAGAATATCAATGGATCCTTATATTGAACAGAAACATGCAAGATAGATCAAAATCTAGCAAGCTACTTTAACATCATCCTTGGAACAAAAAGATGGCAACACTAAAGTGATTTAAATAATAACATAGCAAAATGATATGGCGATTTGCAGGAATTTGAATACGGACAACACTAAGCAATAAGAACCCGTACATGGATAGCACTAACGCAGAACATATAAGAAAATCTTAAGTGCATATAACCGTTGGCCCTCTGGACCTTAAGTCTCACTTAGCTAATGCCCAAAAAGCCGTGCAGATAAAACATAAAAGATAAACACTGACTTAGTCGTCCACGTCCATAGTACACATTTTATGTATAGTAGCAATGTGTGGTGAAAAAACAACTTGGACGCAAACGCTAACGTCAAGAAACAACTACTCTCTGCTCCATTAAATTCCAACACCTGACTGAAACTAGTCCATGACAATAACATATTTCCATGGTTCCATAACTTGCAGATCTAATGTATATGTTCCACGCAATAAAATCACAAACTTCTCGAAAGTTCAGATCTTGCAGCACAACAAATTAACGGAAGAAAACTAGACAGCAGATTATCAAAGAAAAATCCCTTGCAAAAAGCAGACATCAACGAATGGAAAAAAAAAAAAGAGACGATCTTCGTAACAATTTGCAGATACCCAGATGAAATGATCGAATACAGAACTTGAAAATCACATTTATGGATTATGGAAATGCACGCTATGTGAATTAGAAACACGATGAGATCGGGAGGAATAGGGTTTTTACCTCCTGAGGCGCGAGAAGGCGGCTCAGCACGGGAGGGGAGAGTCCGAACCCTAACGCTGGATGGGAGATTTAATAGTTGAATAAACGCCCCTGTGGCGCAATTTAACTTAAGCTGGTGCCTCCCTCCTTTACCTGGCGATGGATCTTGGGTCGTTCGATCCATTATAAGAGCGTCAGTTTCGAGCGGCTATTATCCGGGTCAGTGAAGGAATCCGGCCCAAAAAGACGGACATGGGCCCAAATCCGATTTTTTGTCCGTGGGCGAAAGCCCACCAAAATCCCAATAAGCTCATTTAATTCAATGAGTTGATCTCGAGTATTACCAAATTCAGCTCGATCGGCTTGCGAACAAGTTGGAAATAAAATATTTACTTAATAAAATATTTATTTTTAATAATTTGTAACAAATTATTCAATAAAAATTCAACCTAATTACTCAGCTCCACTCATATTCCAGCCCACCTCCATTACTGATCTGAGTTCAAGTCGAACTCGAACTGCACGAATATTTTATTGAGCTGAACTTGAGCCTATAAAATGAGCTTGAGATGAATTCGAACTCGAGCTCGACCTTGAATATATATGATCAAGCTAAACTCGAATAGTTGAAACTTGACTCAGCTCAGTTTGTTTGCACCCATGCAGAGCCATTGATAGTACCCATGTATGATCTCACAGTTTAGACTACGCACTATGTAGGAGTACAATAAGTATTTGTCCTTGAGTTGTGGCTGTCAAAATGGGTCCGAGATCCAAGACCCAATCTGTTAGACCAGGTAAATTTGGGTCTATGTCTCCAATAATCCAATAATAGACCTATTAACTACCATTAGCTTAAATTCTACAAATAGAATTATGCAAATTTGGGCCTAAAAGTGGACCTATTTTCAATTATATAGGGAACCAATTATACCCAATGAAGGGAATTTAGAGTAAGTCGGGCTCGACCTATCCCCTGCCATTATTGTGTCCTCAAAATCTGATTCAGTACATCGACTCACATCAACTTCTGAGTATTATATCCTAAACCTTTAAGCTCAATTAACTTGTTAATGGGGTATGAGTAATTAAGTCCATTTGACCAAATTAGTGGGTTATGATAGGATAAGTCCATTTATAGTTAACATATAATAATAGATTACATGTGGGTAACCATTAGGTGAACCAACTAGGCCCAATGAGCCTATTAGCGTTTTAAGAAGAAAACTAGTTAGTTGTGGACTTAGCCAATTTCTGAGTTCGGAGTGTGCACGACGATAGCCCAGTAAAATGGCTATAACGTTTCACTCAATAAGCCAAAAAAATCGGCTGCCTAGTGCCGTTGGAAAGAGGAAACAAAAATATACAACTTTGTAGAAGGAAGTTTTTCCTAATTCTAATGTTTAGTAGTTGAATTTGATGGTTTTCATATTAGGAAACAATGGACTACAGAAATAGAGTCCTACTTGCACTAAGAAGTTAACTTAACTTGGAGAGAAAGCCATCCATGGTTGAAGTTCGACTCAGCATGAAAAGAAGAGTTAGTTAGTAGTATTAGCAAGGGAAATCACTATAAATAATGCCTTAGAGTCATGCATAAATCCTTTTGCATGTAGCACCAATTCTAAGGTAAGTGCATGTAGTGTTCTTGAGAGAAAATAGCGAAATTCTCTTTGGAAATTTGATTATAATCTATGTTATTAGTTCTATGAGGTGTAGAAGATGTGAGAGAAAGTTTAAATCAAGAAGAAATAGAGGATTGATTGCTAGGAAGGTGTGGAAAGAGATTGGATTCTTATTTTTCGAGAGGTAGGTTATAATAAATCATTAAATGATATTTTGTATTATATGAAAAGATATTTCTAGAATCATATTCTTTAAGTTTAGACCTTCAAACTTTGATCGGCCATAACTCTGTGAGTTCTCGTCTAGATAATATGAAATTTTTACCACAACTTTGTTTTGATAAGCTCTACCTGTTTGTGCAATTTTACAATTTTTAGGAATTTATTTTACATTTATCTACTATTTATTCGATTGACCAGAATTGACTTAAGTTCTTGAATTCCCACTTGAGCTTCTATTCATCAAATATGAACTCCAATCTTGAAGAAACTTTGCACACATGTTACACCGTTTCTCATGTTCGCCAAGTTTGACTCAATTTTGAATATGGTTGCTAATATATGACTTATTTATTGACTTTTCAACTCTAAAAATTACGTTTAATGACTGAAAAATATCTGAAAATTCTGAAAAGTTTTTTGTAGCTTTTTTTTTTTCTGCTCAGTAACATGTTGAAACCAATCTTAATCTAATTATCCATGTACTTGATCTACTTGACTCTATAAGTGACTATGTTCAATATAAAGTGACTTATTTTGAATTGTACTTATATGTATCACTTTGATAATGCAATTTTCATATCTATGCTCATCCTATGAACTTTGCTATCTGATTGTGCCATACATGTTTGATCTTGTTTGGACATTGCTATCTTATGGAGATTTTATGGTCTGATTTTGGTATAAGCATTCATATTAGATAAGTTATTTATGAATCCAAGCTCAACCGGTTGAATTTTAATTTTCAACTAGCTAAATTAGGGGAGGGCAATACGTATGTTATGAGTTAGAACTTAAACCTAATATAACTAGTTAATGGGTCATATTTAATTCAACTCAATGTACTTAATTAATGGGTTATGAGTAATTAGGTCAAAATAGAGTTAATTATTTATTAAAATAATAAATAATATATGAGAAATTTATTAGTTTAATCATTAGGCCCATTAAGTCCATTAGTGTTCTAAGAAGGAACCAAACTGGTTCCAACACTTAGTCGAATTCTAGGTTTGGAGTTTTGTAACAGTAGCTCAGTAAATCAATGATAACTTTTTGTTCAGTTAATGGAAAATTATGATTTTGGTACTTCTGAAAAGAAAAAATTAAGATCTATAACTTTGTAAAATAAAATTTTTGCTAATTCTAACAGTAACTAGGTCGAATTTGAGGATTTACAGTTAAGGAAATACTTAAGTGCGGGAATAGAGTTCACTTGCACTAGGAAGTAACTTTTCCTGGGGGATTAAGTCATCCATGGTTGGAGTTTGACTTTAGTATGGAAAGGGGAGGTTTAGTTGTATTTTGAAGGTAAGAGACAATATATGGCCTCTTGAATTCATGCTAGGGCTTCTAGAACTACAGTTGAACTCCTAAAGTAAGAGTATGGCATTCTTGAGAAGAACTAGAAGAGATTTTGATTTTGATTTCTAGATAGATTCTAACACATAGATTGTACTCTTGGATGATTAGAGGACGTAGAGGAAGCTCTGAAACAGAAAAATTTTGTGATTAGAGCATAAGAGATTAATTAGAGAAGGATCAAAGAAGTGTTTTTGGTGTTCTTCAAATGGTAGGCTATGATAGTCTATTGAATGTCTATTTTGTATTATATAGAAATCTACGTTTTGATTTTCAAAAATAGTCAATTTCAACTTATGGAAATATGATTAGCAAATCCAAGATCTTTGATTTCCATTAGATTCATGAATCTTATCTAAAACTCTTGATTTTCTTCAGTTCGAATTGATAAGTTAAATTCACGTCATCGGTCTTTGATGCAACTTTAATTGCCTTAGTTCGACATGACGCCTTTAAGAGGTAAAATCACATTATGGGTCCTTGATGCGATTTTAAAGTTACATCCAATGCACCTGACATGACTTTTACTTAAAGATTGATGGGTCATAAGCCTTTGGCTATGGTAATGAGAACCTTTAGCTACGGTTATGAAGGTCGTTAACTACAAATTTCAAACCATGTGACCAATTTCTAAAGCTGAATGTAAATTGGTCATAACTCCTCCATTCCTAGGCCAATTGACCTAAAATTTTGATCACACATTTATTTTGACATACTCTACCTTATAATAAAATTTATAATTTTTTAGAATTTATTTGTTTATTATTCTGATATTTATTCAATTGGTTCAATTTGACTTAAGTTCTTTATGTGCCATTTGTTACTTTAAATCACTCATTTGATGTCCGAATAACATAAAACTTTATTCACATGTTTGTTTTAACCTTTTAGACATATTTGCCAAGTTTTATCAATTTTTGAGTCTGTTTGCTATTTTTAGATCTATTTATTGATTATTTAAACTCTAAAAATTAGTTTTAATGACTGAAAATTATATTTATTATTCTAAAAATTCTGAGAATTTTTTTTAACCATCTTATATGTCCAGTAACCTATTGACATCAATTTAATTCTTATTTTTTATCTATATGATAATATTGTCTCTTTAAGTGGCTAGTTTGTATGTAAAATCATATATTTTGACTTATACTTATATGTAGTACTTTGCTAATTAAATTTATAGATCTATGCTCATCTTATATTCATTGTTACACAATTGTGTTATATTTGTATGGCCATGTTTAGACATTGTCATCTTAAGGAGATGTAAGACATGATTCCGGTGTAAGCATCCATATTGGATAAGACATTTGGATATTAGGACAACGGGTGAAATCTTGATTATCGGCCGGCTAAACCAGAGGACGGTGATACATAACACCTTGGCAATTTAGAGTTTCATAGGATTTAGACTTTCCATTTATGCGCAGTAACCATGACTTCTACAGCATTGTTTAGATACTCTAATATACGTGTAGGGCTCTTTATGATGTTATATTTGTTTTATATTTAAGATTTGTATTTGCTCATATGTTGTAATTTGATCAGATTTGTTAGACTACTATGCCATGTCATTTGTCATATGATATGCGGTAGGAAATATGTGATATCTTCGTTACATGGCTAGTAGATTTGATAAGTCATATGTGAATTCGATTTGTCAACCATGCTAAGTAAGCCATATGTTATTCGATTTGATCATGCTATTAGTAAGTCATATTATCACTGATCAGGATAATATCAACCTGTGTGAAGTTCCTTTTGTGGATGAGATTCATAATGTTCTCAAGTCCATAGATCCTTGCAAATCCCCTGGTCTTGATGGGCTCCCCCCCCCCCCCCCCCCTTTTCTTTCAGAAGTACTGGCACATTGTTAAAGATGAGACTGTGCAGATGATCCAGTCCTATTTCAAAAACAACTCATTGCCTTCTGGTCTCAACCACATCAATATTGTGTTAATTCCCAAGAAGAAATCTGCTGGTTCCCCCTTAGATTATAGACCTATTAGTCTGTCCAACATTCTATACAAAATCTGTACAAAAATTTTAGCTGGCAGACTTAAAATTATGCTCCCCAGACTTATCTCTTACAATCAGTCTGCCTATGTTCTTGATAGGTTGTTGTTGGATAGTATGCTTATCACTCAAGAATTGGTGCACTCTATGAAGGTTAAACAAGGTAAAACGGATATTTTCTGTCTTAAGGTTGACATTGCCAAAGCTTATGACAAGCTTGAATGGTCCTTCATATCTGCTGCTCTCTACAAATTGGGTTTCTCCACTTCAGCAGTTAATATCTTGATGATTTGCATTTCCACTACAACCTTGTCTATCAACATAAATGGGGAAAATGTTGGCCTGATTGTTCCCAGCAAGGGTATCAGACAAGGTTACCCTCTTTCTCCTTATATCTACATTCTCTACTCTGAAATGCTGACCCAACTCATTTAGCAACTCTGAAGGATAAGCATATCCATGGCTTCCAAGTCAACAAGAGGGTTCCTACCATCTCTCACCTGATGTACGCTGATGATATTGTGCTATTTGGCATTGATACAGAGAAGGAGCTCAACATGTATCTGCAGTGTCTTGACACATATGGGAGTTGGTCAAGTCAGTTTATAAATAGATCTAAATCTAGTCTCATGTTCAGTAGTAATGTGACAACCCCTGATCAGGAGCACTTATGCACCATTTTCAACATTCCCCTCATGAAGAAAAAAGACCTATATTTGGGGATTCCTGTCTGGCTTGGTAAAGGCAAAGTTGACCAGTTTTCCTACATTGTGGATAAAATGAAAACCAAGCTCTCTCATTGGAAGGCTATCACTCTCTCCACTGCTGGGAAAGTGACTCTGATTAATGTTGCTCTAGCATCTATACCTGTTCATGTTATGGGTATAGGTCTCCTACCCAAAACCATAATCCAAAACTTAAATTAGATCATGTGCTCTTTCCTTTGGGGCGATAATTTGGATTTCAAAAGGATTCATCTTTGTAACTAGAGTTCTTTAAAAAAGCATAAGGATGTGGGAGGGCTTGGTATAAGAGAGCTGGAAATTTTCAACAAGGCTGCTGTTTTGAAACTCAATTGAAAATTCATTCAAAACCAGCACTCAGTTTGGGCCTCCCTACTCATATCCAAATATCTCACTCATACTAATTTCTAGGATGTCAAGACCCCAGCTAGCTGCTCTATGTCCTGGTCTTCTATGCTTCGACTCAGAAATACCCTATCCAACCTGGGTTTCAAGATTATCAGAGATGGACTCTCTACTAATATTTGGGCTGATAGGTGGATTCCAGATTACACTGGCCCCCTTTATGTTAGGCAACAATTTGATGGTCAGGTTCTTACTTGGGTCATCCAGCTTATCAAAAATAGGAAGTGGAATGAGAACCTGATCTACAAACTCTTCTACAAAGAGGTTGCTGATAATATATGCCTTATTCAGTTACCTCACATTGGGATGTGTTTGGCTGATCAGTTCATATGGACCCTGACTCCTGATGGAAATCTTCACTATCAAATCTGCATATAAGTAACTGTCGGAAATCTCCAATCAACCTTCCTCATCTTCTCCTGCCTCTGTCTGGAGGCACCTTTGGCATTCCACTGTGCAGAAAATCATTCCACCAAAGATAATTTACTTTGTGTGGAAATGCCTTTCAAATGCTATTCCAATCTCAGATATTATCTCCAAAAGAATTCTTTATGTGGACAGTACATGTCATATTTGAATGTCAGTTTGCTAGAACTGTTTGGAAGGCTTCCCCTTTAAACTATCATTCTACTGTGGACCAGAAGTTATTAGCTGATAAACTTGTTGATTGGTCAAACCATCCCTTTGCGTCCAACTCCCAAGATAGAATGTTGCTCTCTGTTTGTTTTTCTATTATGTGGCAAATTTAGAAAGCCAGATGCAAGCAAAAGCCCTGGAGGGTGTCCAAGTTTCTCTTCTATGTGTGGTCAGAATTGCCATGATGGATGTGAAATGCTGGCATTCTTCTACCTGCTCGGATGGTCCTACTTTGAAGAATCTCACTGCTCACAGGACTTTTTGGACTCCTCCTAGCCTTAATTTTTTCAAAATCAATTTCGATGGAGCGACTTCACTTGCTGGGGGTGCCATTGGCATTATTATGCGAGATTGGACAGGATCTCCTATTATCTCCATTACAAAAATTGTTAGCGCCTCTGATCCTATTCTGGTTGAAGCTTGTACTCTTTTAACTGCTCTTCAGTTGGCACAACAGAGCAATGTGTTGGTTATTGTGGAAGGTGATGCCCAAATTTTGATTAATGCAGCTCTCAAGATCGGTTATACTCCCTGGAAGGTGCATACTGTCATTGAGAATTGTCGGCTGATTCTCTCCAATGAGAACATCTCTCTGCAATTTACTCCTCGTTCTGGCAACAAGGCTGCTCATGCCTGTGCCAAATTTGCTTCTGTTTCTAATAGGGAAGCAGTTTGGAATTCTTCCATGCTTCCTCCATGTATCCTCTGTACTATCCTTTCTGATGTAACCGAACCTACTAAATTTTAGCAATGCAAGTTATCGTTCAAAAAAAAAAAAAGATCCAATGAAATCATAGTTTTGCCATCTATTCACATTAATCATTTACTTGTAGTGCCATACAATTCCGCAATCTTCCTGCAAACGAGAATGCCAAGATCGATAGACCCAGGAATCTATAGCAACTTTCCACAGTTCAACACCCAATCCAACCGCACATATGTTTGGTGTGATGTAAAATGGTATACCATTTTACAGTTCTTTTTCTAAGGGTTTTTTGCATATATACTCCTCAAAATATCATAATTGCATGTATACCCCCAATTCTCACATATTATCATCAATATCCCTGTAATCTTCAAAACGTTCCATTTATGCCCCTCCCGTCAAACTTAGATTAATTTCAACGAAATATGTCAAAAACATTGCATAAATCATGACACCGTTGGAGGTATCGGTGGTACAAAATGCAAGATTTTAAGATATTGAAGGGTATATATGCAAAATATTAGTGAATTTAAGGGTATTTATGCCAAAGCATTAGATAAAGGGATATAAAATGCAACATTTTGAAGATTGCAAGGATATTGATGATAATATGGAGAATTGAGGGTATACATGCAAATACGTTATTTTCGAGGGGTATATGTATAAACAACCTTTTTTCTAATGTTTGCTGTGCTAGAAATGCTTTAGTTTTAGAATCTAGCCAACTTTTGTGACATTCATTTTCGAAACAGGTGTCCATTCACCTAGTTGAAGAGTCAAAATTGTTCGAACAGAAAATACAAAGACAACTAAAAATACAAATCTACAAGAAACCAAATGATAGTAATGTCATGCATTTTATTCTCAACATGTTCAGTACAAGAAGGATGGAGAAATGATTCAAATAATTCAAATGCCGCTCTCAGAGAAAGTTGGATCTTACCAAAAACGAAATGTACCAAAATTGCCCAGTTGTTATTGTGCATTGTGGAGGAAACGTGAGGTGACTAGGCTTGTGACATGAATACTACTCCAAACAGCAAGAGTGCCACAACTACTACTCACCTGAAGAACGCCATTAGCATGGAATGGCTCATAAGTTTTCATTACATAACTTTTCACATTTATGTCATTTTATGTCAAAGCTTTTATTTTTCATCTTACAAATTATTCTGTAATCTTAAATTATTTTGCACAAACAAGTTCCTTGAGAAAAACAGGTCACAAAGAAACTATCCCCAAAAGCTTAAGGAAAAGGGGGTTGGGAGGGATATGGGACATATACCCTCTTGCAGAGAAAATTGTCGATTAGAGTTCTTTTAAACATACTTGCCCATGTGTTGATATGAACCCTTGGTGATATATATGCCATCACCGTCATCCTCTATCATACATAAGTTAACGACCACTAACCAAACATTTGTTAACTGCTAACCAGAGTTTGAAAATGTCAAAGTTGCTCACCACTAAATAGATTTGTGGCTGCTTCCCTCAAGCCCGTCCTAACCAGCAACACAACTGCATTCTGCAGAACATACAAATGATGGATTTCCAAAATTTCCAAAGATAAGCTCAACAAGATGGAAAGGGGGACGGGAAAAACAAAATCTATCTACAATACTATAAGATGGTTCTTTGGGAAGAGCAAATAATCTACTTACATCGTCACTTTAAAAGATTGAACTTTTTATGTCCAAAGAACATATAAATGTAATTAATCTGCTCCTGCGGAGGTTAAAAGGAGAAGCAGAGAGATCGACATACACAAACATACAGAGAGAGAGAGAGAGAGAGAGAGAGAGAGAGAGAGAGAGAGAGAGAAGAATTATGAGAATTAGATCAAGCTCAAGACAGAGAAAGATAGATCTATTACCTGAATCATGTTGACAGGAAGAAGGGGAAGGATATCGCATCGATGCAGCCTGCGTGCCAAGCAGGGAAGAGAGGAGAGGAGCACGCCAGCTGCTCACCAAGGCAGCCCACTTGCCGAGCAGAAGAGAGGAGTAGCTCACCGAGAGCCTACGTGCCGAGCAAACAAGAGAAGTAGTGCATGTGCGGAGATGCGGCGGCATTGCGAGGAGGGTCAAGGAGCAGCGCACCGAGTAGATGAGAGGAGCATGCAGAGCCGCAGCAGCATTGCGAGGAGGGTCGCAGTGCACTGTGCAGACGAGAGGAGCGCGTGGAAATGCCGCGGCATCATGAGAGGTATCGAGGGCTAGGGCTCCTAGTATCTGAAAAATAAAAAGTTCCATTCCAGTGGCTAAAAAATTCAAAAGAGTTTCAAATTTAAGAGACCAAATCAAACATCCATTCATTCAACCAAACGGTCTCAAATTTCAAACGTCTGACCGCTTGAGACACTAGAGGTACAGTAAGGGTTATCAAATGGATCCTTAGTAATATTATTATTATAGATAAATAGATAGATTGTTACCCTTCGTCCCCTTCGCTCTCCCATGCCGTTCTAGGATTCGCCCGCCGCCGAAGCCACCATCACGATCGCCGGTCGCCGCCGCCGCGTTGTTCGCCGTTCATCCACACCGCCGCCGTCATGGTCGCCGATGCCATCTAGTAATCTCTCTCTCTCTCTCTCTCTTTTGTATGACTGTGTGAGGGGCCTTAGCCCCCCTCCCTTCCTCTCTCTCTCTCTCTCTCTCTCTCTCATATGAAGCCCGAGCCCCTTTCTCTCTTCTGTCTCTTTCCCCCGCGCTCTCTCTCTCTCTCTCACATACACACACACACACATAGGAGGGTCGATGCCCCTCTCTTTCTCTCTCTGGTGCATAAGACCATATTGCAGGCGTGCAGCTCTGCCTCTCCCTCTCTTTCTCTCTCATGCCCCCACTGTAGCCCCCCTCTCTCTCTATAATCTCTGTCTCACAGGGCCGATGCCTCTCTCTCTCTCTCTAATCTCTGTCTCTATCTCTCTCTCTTTCTCACTCTGTCTCTCTCTAATCTCTCTCTCTCTCTCTGCCCCTCTCACAGTATGTGTGTGTGTGACCGTGTGCGTCACAGCATGTCTTTGAGAACTGCATGCTGACAATTTTCTTCTTTTGACTAGTAGGATTGGACATTGTGTGTTCTGAATATTTGACGGCATTTTGTAGGTGACGTTTATCCAGTTAATTGCTGTTACAAAGAAAGGGACACGCTGATCGCAGTTCACACTTCTCTCTGTTCGCTGCTTTGAGACGCATCCTGTAATGCGCAAATCAAATATTCCTGAACTCCTCCATGCTAAGACGATGTGTTCCCTTCAGATACTTCTCTTCCGGCAGCCTTCCTTCTCCATCTCCCTTCGCAGACGCCAAAACGCAGGCGGCAGCATCCGCGGAGTCGCACCTCCTCTCCCTGCTAGACCGCTGCTCCAGTCTCAGCCACATATGCCAAACCCACGGTTTCATGGTTCCCCGGGGCCTCGACCGGGACAACCACCTCCTCTGCAAGCTCATCCATTGCTGCTCCCACCTTGGTCTCACGCATTACGCCTACTCCGTCTTCGCCCACAAGGACGAATCCGACGTTTATCTTCACAACGCCGTCATCAGGGCTCTCTCGCAGACGGACATGGCGAGGGGCGCCATTGCCGTGTACAGTAGGATTCTGGTGGCGGGTTTCCGCCCGGACACCTATTCGTTCCCTTCCGTGCTGAAGGCGGTCGCCCACATGAACGCACTTGTGGTAGGAACAGAGTTCCACGGTCAGGTTGTGCGCATTGGCTTCTTACATGACGTTCATGTTGCGACGGCCCTCGTACATATGTACTCTGTGTGTGGGGATGTGGGGAATGCCCGCCATTTGTTCGACGAATTGCGTCACAGAGATGTCATCGCCTGGAATGCGATGGTTGCCGGGTATGCCAGGCATGGGGAGATGGATTGTGCTCGGGCGCTCTTTGAACAGATGCCGAAGCAGAACGTCATCTCGTGGACGGCGGTGATTGCAGGTTATGTGCAGAGTAACTGTCCAACCAAGGCCATCGAAGTCTTTCGAAGGATGCAAGTTGAAGAGAGTGTCAAGCCAGACGAGATTGCGCTGTTGGCTGCACTCTCAGCATGTGCCCGTCTGGGTGCACTTGAGCTGGGGAAGTGGATCCACAGGTATATAGAGAGGCATAATTTGTGCAAGATAGTTCCCTTGATGAATGCGCTGCTCGATATGTATGCAAAATGTGGCAACATAGCCAAGGCATTGGAAGTTTTTGAAAGTATGAGGCAGAGAAGTGTTGTCAGCTGGACGACAGTAATCGCAGGTTTTGCTATGCACGGGCGCTGCTTCGAAGCCCTGGAGATGTTCCGGCAGATGGAGAAGGCAAACGAGAAGCCGAACGACGTGACCTTCATAGCTATCCTATCTGCATGCAGCCATGTGGGGGTGGTGGAGATGGGTCGGTACTACTTTGACACCATGTGTTCTATGTACCACGTCAAACCCAGGATTGAGCATTATGGATGCATGGTTGATCTCCTCGGCCGTGCGGGTTGTCTTGACGAAGCGAGGAAGCTGGTTGAAGACATGCCATTTGATGCTAATGAGGCAATATGGGGCTCTCTTTTAGCTGCAGCCAGGAACCATGGTGATGCTGAGCTGGGGGAGGTGGCCCTGAGGCACCTTGTTGAGTTGGAGCCCCACAACAGCGGGAACTACTCCCTCTTGTCCGATATATATGCATCACAAGGGAACTGGGATGGTGTTGAGAAGATGAGGAAAGTGATGAAAGATCAGGGTTTGAAGAAGATACCTGGGGGGAGCTCTGTTGAGCTGAATGGCACCGTTCATGAGTTCACGGCCAGAGATACTTCGCATCCCAACTTAGAGAAGATATATCAAGTCCTGCAAGATATCAACAGTCACTTGAAGGATGAGTGGGTATGTTCCAACGGAATGTGAAAGTCCACATGCTACTAAACAAGGGCAAAGGATCCTCCATAGTTCTCACGTTGTTCAACATCCATTAAACGTCCAGAAGCCTTTAAACGTGTGTAATTGCATTCAACTTGGGAAAAGATGGCAAACTTCTCTCAGTTATTATCGAGAATAACTTGCTACACTGCCAGGCAATATTATGGCATCAAGTGGTGCTTTTAAATTAAAAAATAAACAAATTTTGAAAAAAAAACTTTGGAAGGCCCCATGGTGCCGTACATGAGGGTATAATTTGATCATAGATCGGAAGACTAAAAAACAAATGAAAAATAAAAAACTGACCCAAGTAGATAGCAAAAAAAATGTTTGATACAAGATCGAATTATACGATCATGTAGATCAGATTGTAGATCAGGTTGGGATCAGATTGGGGTATTGTGATGTGTTGAGATCATGTGTGTTCCAACTTCCATTGTGGTTGGTGACTTGGTGGCATTGAACCTGCTTGTGCTTTGGATTTCCATTTATGAAGAATGTAACTTCTACCTAAATCCTTATTGTGAAATTCTGATGCAAAAATCTGCAGAAAAGTATAGAAATAGGGATTTGGCATCTAAAGAGTTCTGGACGTGTGCATGTGACTGTTTTCTGCATTCTAGTTGACATAGGGCTAGTCTACATCAGTTCATTTCTTGCATTTCAGAATTAGATTTTTGGGTTGAGTCAATTTCTGTTGTCCCTTCCCCTTCCCTCCACCCCCTCCACCAAAAAAAAAGAGTATGTTGTGTGTCCTTTGCACTTAGTATATCCATGGGTCCTAGCTGGAGTTAGGTTAACTGTGCTCTATGGAAACAGAACTGGTTACAAGAGCCTAGGCCAGTTTTATATTTTTAAGTTAATAATAAGGATTTTTGGGAAACTGTTATAGTCCTACCAGCCATGTGAAGGTGTTTCCTAGGAGTTAAAAAGGGTTCCCCAGTTTAGATCTGCAACCTCTCAGAAAAATGATGTTACAAGTGCAATTTGCAGTTGTAAAGAGGCCACTTGAGAGTTTCTATAGGGTTGTTGTAGTTGCATGAGCTTGTCATTTCACTTAGTAACAATGAGAGGGGAGAGGAACGAGAGAGGAGAGGCGAGGAGGGGAAGCGAGGAATGAGGGAGAGGAAGGGAGGAAGGAAGTGCGGGGGGTGGAGGAAACGGTCGTGGGATTGAGAGGGAACATGGAGAGTGGTGAAAGCAGGGAGAAAGAGGAAAGAACTTGCAGAAAGCATAGGAAGAGGTGCTGATAATGGGAGGAAATTTTGGGGCCGTTTTCTGCCTTGGACGAGAGTTGATGATCGTCGGGTCTCCAACATTGAAGGCCTGGGGAATCATTCAAAGAAGCAGATTGAAGACGAGGTGCATAGATGTTACCGTTGCCTGTCAACAGATCATCAAGTCAAGGAGTGCCGGAATAGGCTGGTATGTTGGAACTAAAGAGGAGTCGGTCACAGAAGCTTTTCCTGTCAGGCTACATTTGGAGGACAGAATACCCATCAAGAGGTGGTCAAGGTCGAGAAGGAGAAGAAGGGGCCTTGAGCTACGGTGCCTTGGTTCTGTGCATTCAGAAGAAACATGGAATCATTCAAGCACTGTTTGATTGGCACTGTAGCGTCGGGAGTCTTGAATATTGAGGAAATAAGGGAAAATTTCCATTGAGGTTGGCCGGAGATTCGAGAGTGGAGTCTGGTTGAGATTCACGAGTGCTTTGTTTTGTTTGGCCGCCTTCACTGAAGATCACGAGTATGGTGTTGTAAGGGTGAGATATCTTGGGCTCACCAGGTACCAAGCTACCGTACGACAATAGCCACAAACAGGGGAGCCCCGGTGGTTTCAGGTTAGGGGCTTACCATATGTATGTATTATGGGTTACATATGTTTTTTCTTCATTAATTGCTCTATATGGGATCTTGAGGGTGTTTGTAAGAAAACTTTGTCCTGGTCGTTCTTAGGGTTTGCTAGAATCCTAGTTCAGCTGGACGAAGAGGTGAGCATTCTGGAGCATATCATACTCAGATGGCAATCAGAAGATATTTTGATCTCTTTGACAAAAGAGCCTACGCAGGTTCAAGGCAACCCAAGCATGTCCTAGAGGAGCGAGGGATGGACCTATATGGAGGTAGTCAAGGATATCGGAAGTGCAGGGAGAGTAGGGCCGTCAATGTGGCAGCTGACGGGAGGAGGAAGACGATGAGTCAAATGGAGTTGACTCGCCTAGAATCGGCTGATAAAGGAGGCTCGTCTAAATCTCCTGAGGAAGCCGAGTCGAACCGGTAGATGGTGTGTACAAGGAAGGGGTGGTAATAACAGTGAAACCCAATTAAATTCAAACTAAGGAGGGTGTTAAGGGTTACGAAGCGGAGAGCAAAACTGGGATTTCTGCTGAAGTAATGTGGAGGGAGGCAATATCTATGCTCGTTTCACAACTTGTGGACGGACTGTGGAAGGAGTCGAAGATTAGAAGGAAGAGGCGGGTTGCTAGGGTTTGCTCGCGTCCAAAGCGAGTAGGAGCAGATTGCGGAGCGTTAGCAGCTGATGGCGATCCTGCCGAACCTTGATGTTTCCTGTATTGAAGCAGGCTCGGCTACAGCAGAGTGCGAGACCCTACTCCTGGAAGGTCAGATGGAGGAGAAGGAAAGCTTGGGGACCAAGCTGGACAATATTCCTAATCCAGGTATGCAGCAGCAAATCTCAGCAGGATCCCTCCTAATTTCCCCCTTCCTCTTTCCCTTTCTCGGATCGTCATCAGCAGCCCTATTCGAGCGGGCACCACGCTAGAAGATTATTCAAAAGAAGGCAACAAAGGAAACAAGGCATCTTTCCTAGCCAATTGGGGTAACCAAGAGATTATGGAGAAAGCTGAGGGATTGGGATTGCATTTGCAAGGAAGGGTGGGTCGGTTTCTTAAAATCTGTGGACAAGAAGGTGTAGGTCCAAGGAAAAAGAAGAAAGGACAAAGGGAGTTGAGAAGCCTTTTGAAAAGTGTGAATAAGGAGGATTTACAACTAGAGAAGGCCCTTGTAGTTTATAAGGAGGATCATCTAAGTCGAGAATGATTGTTCTTTCCTGGAACATCAGGGGGAAGGATGACAAGATGAAGCAGCTGGCAGTGAGGGAGACTGTGAGAAATAATAAAATTGAAATAGTTTGTAGTCAGGATACTAAGTTGCAGAGATGACAGTTAATCTGGTTAGACTGTTAGAGCGGTGACAGGGTTTCATAATGTGGAATTTGCATTCAGAAAATCTGAAGGCACATCAGGTGGAATTTTGGTAGCTTGGAATTCGGATATTTGGAATGGGGATTTCTTAACAGTGGGAGAATTTCATGTTTCTATCAAGTTCAAGAAGGAGATTCAGAATGGTGCCTGGATGCTTACAGCTGTGTATGGGCCGACTTCTGTTATGAGCAGAAGGGCAATGTGGGAGGAATTAAAAGACCTTCAGGGGACTTATGATTTTCCATAGTGTATAATAGGAGACTTTAACGAAGTCAGGGATCCAGCGAAAAGAAATAGCAGTGGAAATTTCACTACAGGCATGAAGAATTTTAATGACAGGGTAGATAATTGTGGTCTTATGGAGTTGCAACTATCACAAGGCACATTCACTTGGAGTAACCAGAGGAGAGATCCGACTCCATCCAGGCTAGACAGAAATTTTGTTGATACAAGGTGGGATTCAATGTTTACCCATGCAAAGGTAATCCTGTTACCTAGAAGTGTTTCGGACCAGAATGCTATTGTTCTGAATTGCAGAAAGGAGAACCGAAAGAAAAAGTATTTCAGAATTGATGAAACCTGGCTAGATAACCAACAGTTTATTGAGCTTGTTCAAAGCACTTGGCAGCAGAGTGAAACTCAGTACTCAGGGAGCAGAAATGTCTTTTGTAAGTTGAAAGTTTTAAAAGAAAAGATCAAAATTTGGGCCAATGAATGGAGAGTGCAAGAACCATGAAAGTGAAGACATGGAAAGATCAATTGATGTCTTTGGATAAAATTGAAGAAAATAGAGGACGGTCAGAAGATGAAAAAAAAACAGAGAATGCAGATTAAATACTGTTATACAGAGTGGCTCCATGAAGTAGAAATCAGGTGGAGGCAGAAGTCTAGAGTAACATGGTTAAAAGAAGGTGACTTAGATACTAAATTCTTTCATGCTGTGGCCAATGAGAGAAGAAGAAAAACATATTGCTATGCTTAAAAGAGGAGATGGATGGATTGAGGATCCTGCAGAAATAGCAAAAGAAGTTGTGGACTTCTACTCAGATCTGTTTAAGGCAGAGAACAGATTGTTTCCTAGCTGGGATGCTCAAGACTTGAAGACACTCACAGGTGATGACCAACAGTTATTGATTAAACAGGTGACAGATGAGGAGGTGACTGAGGCAGTTTGTAATTTGGGCAGTGACAAGACACCAGGTGTTGATGGATTTCCCATATTTTTCTATCAAACTTTTGGGAAGTCTTGAAGTGTGATGTAATCCAAGCTGTCAGAGAATGTTTCCATTCAGGTGCAGGTTGTGGGATTCTCGATCAGACATTATTGGTGTTGATACCGAAGAGAGAGGAAGCTGTTGAATTGAAGGACTTTAGGTCGATCAGCTTAATCAACTGCTCTTATAAGATATTTGCTAAAGTCTTAGCCAACATGTTGAGAAAGGTGATTGGCAAAATTGTGGAGGATAATCAGTCAGCCTTTATTCGTGGTAGGCATTTGAAAGATAATTTCCTGCTGGCACATGAACTTATTTTCTCAATAAGGAAGAAAGGGAACATGGGAATAGCATGCAAAGTTGACTTCAATAAGGCTTATGACAGAGTTGCATGGAAGTGTTTGTGACACATTATACATCAATTCTCTGAAGCATAGATTAAGGTTATGCAAAACTGTGTAACAACAGCCAAATTCTCGGTGATTAGTAATGGTGAGATATATGGATATTTCCCTAGCTCAAGAGGTCACAGACAGGGAGATCCTTTATCTCCGTTATTGTTTGTTTTAGTTGCTAATCTCCTCAGCATATTTTGTAAGCGAGCAAAGCTCCAAGGTTGGATTCATGGTGCTCAAGTTCTTAGAGTACCCATGGGTATATCCCATTTACAATTTGCAGATGACACCCTTATTGTCTTAGAAGGAGCTGTGGAGGAAATAAGGAATTTGTTATTCATTCTGAAAACATTTCAGGCATGCTCGGGATTGAAGATTAATTTTGATAGAAGTGCTATTGTAGGCATTAACATGGATGTGGAACTAAGTAGACAGTGCTGATGAAATGGGTTGTAATGTGGCTGATCTGCCAATTACCTACCTAGGTCTACCTTTGCACTACGAGAACCTTCCTATATCAGCCTGGGGCCCTCTCATTCATAAGTTGCAGAAGAGATTATCATGCTCGAAAGCAAGATCTTTATCCTTGGGAGGAAGGATAACTCTTCTAAATTCGGTTCTGACTGCAATTCCACAACATTTTTTATCAGTGTTCTTGATGCCTTCAGTTATTCAGAAGCAGATTGAATTGGTTAGAAAGAAGTTTCTGTGGGGAGGCATTTACAGGGAAAGTAAGTGCATTCATCTAGTTAAATGGGAGAGAAAGTGTGTTGTGCAAAAGAAAAAGGAGGGCTGGGTGTAAAAAATATTAAATGGATGAATGTTGCTCTGCTAGGCAAGTGGCTGTGGGAATTGATCTCTGAAGAAGAATCCTTGTGGAAAAGAATTATTAGGTTGAAGCATTATCAGGCCTCTCCAGTATTTTTTATACAGCCGGATAATGTGGGGTGGATGTCTCCTATTTGGAAAGATATTTTGAAAGCTACTGATATTTTTCAGAGGTATATTACAGTCAGAATTGGCAATGGTCAACGCACTTTGTTCTGGCTGGAGAAATGGATTGGCAATGAAACACTTAAGGAGAAGTATCCACTGATCTTTCAGTTAGCATGCACGAAAGACAGCATGGTCAGTGAGGTTTATTCAATGGATAATGGGATGGTTCAGTGGTTAGTTCTTTTGAGGAGGGGCCTAAAAGATAATGAAGAGAGCCAATATTTGTCATTATTTCAACTATTGTCGGGGGTACAGGTTAGGCAGTAAAAGACAGATCAGATTATTTGGGCAGCTAAGAGAGGAGTATTTTCTGTGAAAACTTTCTATAATTTTCTGGAAGGAGATCAATCCCAATTTCGAAGATTCAGGAATTTCAATGACATTTGGAAAGTGAAATCACCTTTCAAAGTTCAGAGTTTCATGTGGTTTGTATTTCAGAGACGCATTGTTACCAAAATTTATCGGTCCAGCTGGAGCAGAAACAGTGACACAATTTGTGTGTTGTGCAAAGCTGCAGCAGAGGATATTGACCATCTATTCATCACATGTCATACCAGCAGGGAAGTATGGGATATCGTTGGCAGAATGTTTAGAATATCTTTCTCGTTCAATAATATGCAGGGCATGTGGGAGTTCTTTGGAACGATGAAGCATAACATTCCCAAGGGCACAAGAAGGAAGATTCTCCTAATTATACCGCATGCTATTTGCTGGGGAATTTGGAAGGAGAGGAATGCCAATATCTTCAGGGGTAGCAGAATTTATATTGAGAATATTCTTATGCTGATTATCTGTTTTCTTTATAACTGGAGCTGGCATATTATGGGGTGTCTGCTGAAGACTGGGCTAGAAAAGTTTCATAAAAGTCTGTGAGGCTGTTTTTCAAATTTTATTTTCCTTTCTTAAGATAGGAACCTCTTCTATCTATTTGATTGTACTACTAATATTTATTTTCCAATAAAAATAGTAGTGCATTCTGTTTTTTTGAAAAAAAAACAATTTCACTATAATTTTATTTTTGATAGGTTTTACAATTATCATTTTCTGTACTCCTTATTGTCTCCTATTTCTTATTCTATGTTTTCTGCTTCACATCTTTGATTATTGCCTTAGGCTGCTTGTGTTGTAGATGTCACTGCATTAATACATTTATTGTTTATTTGGAAAATCAAATGATCATGATCAGTCTGCTCTTTTTTTTGTATTATACTTTTTTTTAATTCTCTTCTGCATATTAAAAATTTTCAGATATATTGGTCTTTTATTTAACTTGGAGTTTAAGATTGATATATTCAATGTGAACTTCAGCTAGTTTTGACATGCAATTTATCTTTTTTAAAACTTGGGAGGGGGGGGGTTGTAATGTAATTGTCGGGACTCACCCCTTAGTAGGGTGGTATATGTGGCTATTGTCAAGATGTTTTCCATCATATGGCGATATCTCTTTGCACTATAACTTTTTCAAACAGGCTCTCCAAAAAGGATACTTTATGTTGATTCAGTGGGCCTTTAGGATTTGCTTAATTGTAATTACTTTCATGATGCCTATCCAATAAACTAACAGGGAAGCCGTTAGAGAAGCAAAATAAGCTACGGCTTCTTTTTATCTTTGTTTCCTAAATAATGTAAAAAGCCAAACCTTGTTTGTAATACAGTTCATCTAAACATATTAATGAATAAAGGCTGATGAACACATTGTTTTGAAGTGGCTTATGAGGAAAGTTCTTTTTTTGTGTGTGAGTGGGTGGGTTTTTTTTTGGGGGGGGGAGGGTGGGTGGGTGGGTGGGGGGGGGGGGAGGGGGGGCTACTTTCCATGGCTCTGTTGGCCACAATTGGGGGTGCAAACAAGTTGAGTCGAGCTGAGCTTTACCTTGTTCAAACTTGGTTCGACTAATTTTAGTCAAGTTCAAGTTCGAGATGAATATCTATGACAATTGTTCAAGCTTGGCTTGTTTAGATATTGAATTAAGCTCGAGCCAAGTATCAAGTGGCTCACTAGGCTAATTGAATCCATGATGGATCTAGTCCATTTTTTTAATTTTAAATTCATAAACTATTCCAGACCTTGGTGAGTACCAATCTTTTAGGACCCCTAGTTATTTGATAGAAAACTCTATAAGATATTAAATATCTCATTAGCCAAGTTTATTCATGAATAGAATAATTAAGTGGGTACTTAAATGATCTCTTAGTGAGTATGTTAACTAGCTCAACAAGTACTGAAACGAGCCATTAACGAATACTTGAACAAGCTTGTTCATGAACATAATTGAGTCGAGTTCACATGTGTTTAAGCTTGTCTCGTCTAATGAGCTGAGCTGAAGTTTTTGTTTGAAGTTGTTTATTTAGCTTAATAAATGAGCTGAGTCAATCGAGCCCCCTCACGAGCTGTTCATCGAGCGTATTGGTTTGTTTGTAGCCCGAGGCACAACGCACAGTGTAGGATGCAGAGGTCCTTGTTCAAGCAGCTTGCAATAAAATGGTGCAGGGTGGGTCGATGGTGCACCATCCTTCCAAAGGTTTACTATGCACCAACTATGATTAACCTAGACAATCCAAGATAACTAACAGGGGAAAAAGTAAAGAAAAAAAGGACAATAATGCCATTTGCGTTATACATGCACTTAGACTCCATTTGGTTTCATGTAAATTTGGCTGCAGGAAAATACATTTCACGAAAAGTGTAGCACAATGACTTATTTGGTAATCTGGAAAACTCTAGTCAACGGAAGACTTAATTTGTCGACTCCCTCTTTTTCCCGATTTTGGCATCTATGGGATGAGACTGAATGCCCTTTTCCAAAGCAAGTGAAAATGTTTTCATAAATACCAAATACCAAATTTTCTTTTCATTTTCCTTGTAAAATTTTCTTTGGAAAACTTTTTCCATTTGAATATATTTTATATCGAACCAAATGCACCCTTAATGATGCACCTGTTTCCTGATTTTGGACCTTTGAAGTGTGATTCTTATCTCCATGTTGCAATCATGCATGTTGTGTGAGATGTGTGATTGTTGGAACTGGGCCATCTGGGGTCCAGGCATAGAAATTTTCCTCAACCTTACAGTATTATGTTAAGAATAACTTTCCATGGAATGCTTTGGTTCCTCCTTTTCATGTATTCAACAAGATTTTCAAAGAACTACACAATTTCATTTTTGTAGAAAAGTATGTATGTTTTGTAAGACAATTTATTCTTCCTGTTTGACTTTTTCTGGGGGCCAATCTTCTGCCTCTCTTTCTAGAAATGCTAATTAGGTTTGCATTGTATTTTTCTACATGTACATTTAGGTTAGAAGATGAAAGAGCTTATTGGAGGATGCATTCTTCTCAGCTATCTATGGCATAAGGCTGCTAAAATGGGGCTTGTGGATGGTGTGTTAATTGGAAGGAAGAGGGTGCTGCTCAGACATCTCCTATTTGCTGATGATGCTTTATATTCTCTTCGGCGAAGGATTTAATGGTAGAAAACTTTAAAAAACTGCTCTATCTTATCGATGCCACAACAAATCTTAAGATCAATTACTCTAAATCAGAGCAATGGGCATTGATATACTCGGATGACCTTGAAACAGAGGGCAAATGTGCAAAGGCTCCAGGTTTCCTGTTAAGTACCTAGGATTACTACTGACAAATGGACCCTTTTTTGGAAGTCTGTCAAAAGACCACAATTAAGTATAAGAAAAGAAAATACATAGGATGAAATGGAAAAGTAAGGGAATGGGTGGAAAGGATCTACCAAGGTGATAGAAAACTAACCACACGACAACCCAAACAAAAGGAGTAATGAGGCACCA
Source organism: Zantedeschia hybrid cultivar (assembly GCA_030544215.1). Taxonomy (NCBI): domain Eukaryota; kingdom Viridiplantae; phylum Streptophyta; class Magnoliopsida; order Alismatales; family Araceae; genus Zantedeschia; species Zantedeschia hybrid cultivar. The sequence continues at coordinate 18,810,388 of JARZZO010000005.1, forward strand.
AAACCCCATAGTAAAATAAAAGATGTCCATGAATACAACTTATCTAAGATAAAAGATTCAGACAAGCTTCTTCCTGTCCTGTGAAAATGCCAGTAATGAACGAATTTGATTCTATCCTGATGATGCCCATAGGTTGATTATACTCACCTCTGAAAATTCTATTATTATGTTCTTTCCAGATTGCCCATAAAACAGCTCACAGGCACATGCTCCAGATATCTTTATCACCAAAGTGAGGATTCAGCTCCACCCAAACCCCCATAAGCGATGTAATGTTAGGTCATTGAGTCCAAGCAATATTAAGTTCTGAACACGGTTTTCCAAACAATGTCAATGAAAGCTATGATGCATATTTTCCATGAAAATTCCACAGAAAATGCACTTATCCTTTCTGTTCTGATAAATCCATCTCAGTCTATCTTAGTAGTAAACAACAACCCCCCCTTCCAAAAGGAACTTTCCAAATAAATATCCTAATTCTAATTCGCAATCTGTTACCTCAGACTTGCTCATGCCAAGGTACTTTCCTCCCTCCTGTCCGCCAAACCCTAATAGCTGATTTAACTTAAATTTACATCCAGACTACCATCTCCAAGTTCTTTTATCTGCAACCTCAGGCTACAAATTTACGTTATCAGCATCCACATCAAGTGTAGAAATTCAGTCACCTCCTCCTCGTGCAAATCCCTAAACAATTGTAGGTTTCATATTGACGGAGTACCTGAAGAAATGCACATCTCATTGATGTATTTGGAGCCAAAGAAGTGATCTCATAGGACCCATACAAGCCAGGAAATCTGTCTTTGAATGCCCTGTGATCCATCCAGCTATCTTCTGAGAGAAATGCAAACTCACCACTCCCCACCTGAATTTTTGAGGAGCAATGAAAGGAGTCCTGATTGAGCAATATATTCTTCCATATCGAAGACAAATTAGAACCACTCCGATCCAAGTCATATCCTGCAAATATTTATACCTCACCAACTTTGCCCATAAGGAATGATCATCATTCTCCATTTTCCAAATCCATTTGGTCAACAGAGCCTTATTCAAGATATCAAGAGGGACCAAATGCACTCCTCCTTTCTTGCTTCTACAAACATACATCCACCCAATAGGATGGAAACCCCTATCCTTCATATGCTTGCCCTTCCAAAAATGGCTGCATGGATAGACTATTTTTTTGGTAGACCCCTCTAGGAATTCTGAACATTGACAATGCATAAATGGCCACACTGAAAAGAACCACTTTAGAGAGCAACCATTTTCCTCCAGCTGATGGCTACTTTCCCTTCCAACCATTAAGCTTGTTTTCACATTTACTTACCCAATCCAATCCAATCAGATCCTTTAACACCACCCCAGAAAGGGGCAGGCCCAGGTATTTAATGTAAAAAGACCCCCAAGGAGTACCAATCAAAGGAGCAATGCTGACTTTCTTCTCTTACATGTATACCTACTGACAAATAGACCATTAAAGTAAAGAATGAGGGATTTCAGCTGGAGGATGGAACACTAGTTGCTTTCAGCTGGAGGTAGGGTATATTCTTTCTATACCAGCAGTGTCGTTGGCCATTTATCAAATGTGCATTTTTGATATTCTAGTTTACTTGGGATAGACTTACATAAAAACAAGAAGCAAGTGAGGGTTGGCTTGTTGGTTAAATTATCATCCTTCAACAAAGCCTCATTAGATAAATGGCTTTGGAGACTGGAGGAAGAGGAGGAGTTATTGTGGCAAGGATTGTTAGGGAAAAATATTTCAAGAGATGTAGGAACTGGTGCATTAGACCTACTCTAAATCAACTGTCACATAATTAGAAGATTGCTGTTAAAGTAGTAGATATCATAGAAGTTTCTCAGATTCTACAACTTGGAAATGGTGACTCCATTAGGTTCTTGGAAGTCATTGGTGTTTAGATGAAGTCTTAACACATAAATTCTTCAAGTTTTATAACATTGGTATTCACAAATGTGAGCCAATTAGTCCTTTTGCTGCTTGCAAGGAGGGTAGTGAATGGAATATTCAGTTTAAGAGAAGCCCTACTTAAAATGAGATGGAATATTTTTCAGAGACCCGAGTGAACTCTGTTAACAGAGATAAAAGACTCTGTAAATGGCACAGCTTGGGTTATTTCTCAATGAGATCTTTTGTCAAGAAAGACTCTGTAAATGGCACAGCTTGGGTTATTTCTCAATGAGATATTTTGTCAAGTTGCTAGATGATGGTGATGTTTGAGTTGGAAAAGTGTGGTTTGGTGATTTGGTCCAAGGAAGGTAATCGGCCCGGGTGTGGACTGATCGGATTGGCCGAACCGATCTGATCTGGGCCAATTTGGTCCGGTTCCCCCATTTTATTGTAAAAAAGGATTAAAAATTTAAAAAATTACAAAAAATCAGAAAAATAGAGAACAACCTTCAAATGCCTGAAACTTATCTAGGACCTTGGGTAAGTCCCTTGGATTTTATTTATTTTCAAAAACGTTGGATATGCTTGGCGGGGGGTGGGTGGGTGGGGGGGGGCATAACACCTTGCCCCTAAGTAACTTAGTTACATACATGAATGAATGATAAAACAACAAAGAAATAAGTTGAAACAACAGAAAAGTAAGGAAACAAACAAAAAAAACATTGTACCCTTAGATGGTAGGTGTTGTATAAATATTGGACATAGTTTTTCCAAGACATGTAAGACTCATATCATTGTTTATATTCCTCAAGGAACCAATGATATTCATCTCTATGGCTGTAGATGATTGTCACTGGCACCTATTGTTGTGCATCACCTACGTAGATCCTCCTAATGCATCTGAGTATTGAGGATATGCTCCTGATGTACATCCTCCTGGTAACTGGATGCATCAGAGGGTTAAGCTGCTGCATAATACCCTATTAGGGGTTGATATGCATAGGGAGTATAAGCTTCATGCCTTTCTGATGGAGCTTGATATGAAGCATATGAGAATTGGTCCTCAGGAAACTCTATTGGCCTTTGTGCTGCTCCTTGTATGTCCAATTCCAGCTTGGCGTTGTTGTTGCTTCCCTTTCTTTGCCCTTGCCTCTAGTTGCTAACCTACTCGAATGGTCTTTGTCTTGAGTTGCATGCATAAAATGTTGCTCTTTGGTGAAGACAATCGGAGGGGCTTTAGTTCCTGGACTCGAGCCTTGTCTTTGAGATGATCATTGTTACAAGGATCCACCTTGACTCTCGTGTGGATCATCATCATCATCATCATCAACAACAACAACATCAGTAGTTGTCTTTGAAGTGGAATCGTCCGAAGTGTGGCACTGCACTTTGTCGCTCGGCTCTGGCGTTTCCCCCTCTTTCTCTTTTTCTATTGTATCTTGATCTGCAATATCCAAAGGAGTTGTTAGTGATCCCTTACCTTTACCTGGTTTTTGTGTACAGGGCGCAGACTTCTTCTGCCTTTTAAAAGGAGGTTGGGGAAGTTGAAACTCTATGGACAATAGGATTCCGTCCAATTCTCCTTCTGCGTATGAGGGATCATTTAGGTCAAATTTTGGGGCTTGACTCAAGACATTCCTTGTATCCACCCATGTATGAAGGGGGCTCTCCTCAAAGACTTCGTCGAGGTCGATCGATTCTTCAGCTTGAGGTTCCAGTTTCATAGGTCGACCGACAACCTAATCGTGCTAATGTGTTTCTTCCCTCTTGTTCTCTTGGATTCCTTGGATTCTTCAGCTTCAGCTGCATGTTGTAGTGGCAGAAGACTAGGTGTTCTAATTTTCATGAGTTTAACTGGTTCCTTTGCTTGGTGTGGATCAAGCTAAAGGTTGACCAAGTTCGCTTACATCCAGAGGATGAAGTCGTCTGATTCAACACATAGATGGCAACATTGGCTAGATCTTCATAACCTGGGACTTTTCCATGATCCATCCACCAGTCATCTGTAAAATTACCAAAATGAACATATTACATGAAAATAACACAATAGAAATGTTTAGAATGGGTTTATGGGTTTATACAGGAGTATATTTATCAAAAGAAACTCTTAAAATAGGTTTACAAAGGGCTTAAGGAGCTTAGAAAATCTTAGGCCAAAATATAAAATTTTGGTTGGGACTGGCCATGACAGACTGAGATGGCCAGGACAGACTGACAGCTGGTGAGTCACTGGGACAGGTAAGAATGTGTACTGTGCCCATCCAATTTCCCACTGGTATGGGATGTCCCGACCAATTCTGGTCTGACCGGACAAGATTGATTACTATGGTTCAGATAACATCCTTCACATGATAAGAAACTAAAAAATGCTTGCTACAATAGGGAGAAAGAAGAAATTTTGTCCATGCTTCTCCCTGCTATGATGTGGGCAATATGTACTGATAGGAATTCAAGAAGATTTCATGACGACTTCAACATGATTTTTCACCAAGTTGTTTTTGTGCTTATTAGGCAGGCTATTTGCCAGTTGGAACTTGGAAGAACTGTCAAGGATGGCAGCCATGAAAATGACGGTCAGCTTTTCTTTGTTCCAAAGAATTAATAACTTGCATTATTTTGCAGCCTAGGGGTCGTTGTTTTGTGCTTGGGCTGTGGCTTATCTCCTTGATAAATCTGGTATCTCAAAAGTACTATTCTCTTTCTAGGGAGTGGGACTGCCTGCCCCCTTCAAGTTATAATATATCCCCAGTGTGGAAGGGCATTCTTTCAAGTGTTGATGTATTTAAGTCAGGTTTGTTCATTGTAATTTGCAACGGCAGGAATACTTTATTATGGGAGGATGTTTGGTGTTCTTCTGTTCCTTTGCGGGTTCTCTTTCCACATCTATTTGACATCTCTATAGCAGACTGCCTTTGTGTCCGAAGTGGCTACTGGTGCCCGGGAGTAGACTACCTGGAGACCTTTGTTTAGACTTAACTTGAGAGAGGTAGAGGTGGAGGAGCTGTTATTACTGTTTCAGTGGTTGCAACCATATCTAGTAGATCCTGACATGGATGATCGTTGGGTTTCGAACTGGAATAAGGAAGGTATCCATTTGGTCAAATCTACTTAATCATTTCTGATGGGGTTGCAGATTTAAGTTCTTCTCGGCAGTTTGGAGGGTGAAGAGTTCTGCTAAGGTGCAGATCCTATTGTGGAGCGCTTCCCTCTATAGGCTTACCTGCGACAGATTGGCACGGTTCCTTCATGTGCTTACAACTAGGTGCCGCCTTTATGGTGAGGAGGAGTCCTTGGATCATCTTTTCACTTGGTGCTCTTTTGCTAAGGAGGTGTGGCAGATGATAGGTGCGCTTCTCCATGTTGACTGCATTGCTTCTCACTCGTTTGAGAGCCTCCTCTTGTAGTAGGAGAGACCATAGCCAGATCGGGTGCTCTGGTGGTTGGTCCTACATGCGACCATCTGGGCCTTATGGATGGAGCGGAATAGTAGGATCTTTAGGCGGGAAGCATCTACCCCGCATAGGATCTTCTCGTTTGTTTGTGACTAGGTTAAAGGGTGGAAGTTTCTTGTTAACTTGGATTCTAGTAACTCCTTCTTGTTTTGCTTGCTGGAGGAGGTTTGATGTTGGGCTACACCTTCTTGGTGTTTTGTATAGGAGGGAAATGTTGTTGTTTTCCCTTCACCTTTGTACCAGATGCCTGGGGTGTGGCCATTGGGCTAAGGATTGCAAGGAGAAGGTTCGTTGTATTCTCTGTCTTGGGTAGGGTCACAGGAGTTCATCATGTCCTCTCCGACATCGCACGGACCGTTTTTCTCCTTCAGGACTGAAGCCCAAGCCTGCGCAAGCTAGGATCTTGGTTCCTTGGTTGCCTGCGGTCTCAGGAGCTCGAGCTTGGTTGGAAGACTGCATGGTGGTGTTGATTTGAAGGTGCTTCCCAAGCTATACTCTTTGGACGCCCTGAAGGCTTTAATGGAAGCCTTATGACAACTTTGGCCAGAGATTGACAATTGGTGGATTAGGGAGCTCGACCAGTGCTCATTTCTGGTCAAGAGTCCTCGGCCGGATTGGTTGTCCTCTACTATTAAGATTCTTCATAGTAGGCGGAGCAGATTTGAGTTCGAGTGTTCGCCTTGGTCTGTCCTGGCCTCGACCTACCCTGTTCCTCAGGGGCGCAAACTCTGGATACGATTGATAGGTATCCCACTCCATATTTGGAATGGGGAGACATTCCAGGCTATCACCTCTAACTTTGGCTTGCTTAAGGAGGTTGACCCTCGGTCACTGGATGGATCCTTGTTCTTATATGCACGAGTTTTAGTGGAGGTGTTTTTAGAGGAAGAAGTTCTTGATAGAGTGCTGATTCATGTTGCGGGGAAAGATTTCTGGGTGAAGATTGTGAAGGAGGTATCACTGGTATCCAAGTCAGACATAGATTCAGATATGGAGTGGACCTGGGCTGAGGTAGTTGCGGAGTACAAAAAATATCAGGGGAAGAAATAGGGCTCGGTTCTTACTCCGGGTGGTCGTTTGCTTGCTATTTCTTCCGAGTTGTTTGAGTCAAACCCTGTGACTCAGCAGCCAGAAGGGGTAGGGAGGAGTGTGTGTTTGGTCAAGGGAGGGGTTCACAGACCTTCTAGAGCGTCGGTTCAAGTTTCTCCTCGGGCCAAGCAACAACATGGAATCTGGGTTCCTGTAAGGCATAGGGTGGCAGAGGAATTCCAGAGGTCATGTTGGGATGTTGTCTTGTTCGAGGCGAGGGCGGTGGGGTGCTTTTCGTCGAGTCCCGAGATTCTGGGAGCCGGGCTCTTGCATGATCGTCCGTTGGACTTTCGGGTAGGGAAGATGAGCAGTGTCGGGCCGAATGGGTTTTATCGGATCCGGGTGAAGACCTTGTGGAATCGGATCCTGACTTAGTTCCTAGCCGGCCGGTTCATCTTAAGTCATCCACCCGGTTTAAGGCGCCTGATTGTGACGTGCTCGTGAACCAGAATTCGTGTATTTGATCGGCCCACGATATGAGCACTGTTTATCTTCCTCCTTCGGCGTTTGTGAAAGTGCAGACCAATTCCCTTGATGGCGTTGAGGGGGTGTCTACCCAGTCGCAGATGGACTTTGAGGAGGCGTCCCAGGTTGGTTCCGGGGTTCATGACAACTTCCCTCTTCTTGACAAGGACCGAAGTTTTTCTGTTAAGCCTCCGGCCTCCTCAAGGTTCTCTGCTCTTCCGATGGATTCTCTGAGGAACGCTTCCACTGTGGAAGCAGATGAAGTGGTGAAGTCGATTCTATCTGCATGTAATGTTTTGGATGGGCTTCAGGTTGCCTTGGAACCTGAGGTACTGGCGCTCCAAATGCCAGGGATCGTTGACTCAATTCAGGGGAGTTTCAGAATGGAGGTGTCCAAAGCCATTGTTCCATTTTCTCCTAGCCCTGTTGTGGGGTATGAACACTGGGTGGAGGATATCATGGATTTTGGTTAGAAAATTGGTGTTTCGTTTCAGGGAAAGGAAGAAACTGTAATCAGTTTTATAAAGAAACTGAGACGTTCAGAGGCTTTGCAGTGTTCTTTAAAGAGGAAAGGGATTGGAGGGGGTGTGAAAATTGGGAAGAGAGAAGTCAACTTTATTAACCAGCATGAAATTGTAGACTCTCTTAGACTTAAGAAGCAGGGGGCATGAAATCGGCTTAATGTTGCTATGTTCTTGGAATATTAGAGGGCTTAATGGGGATGTGAAGAGAAGGGCGGTAAGTGATCTGGTGAGGAATCAGAGACTGGACTGTATTTGCTTGCAGGAGACCAAAATGGAAAATGTGGACGGACAGATCATCAAGCAGCTTGGAGGATCTTTGTTAACAGAATGGGTTGCATTTCCTGCACAAGGAACAAGTGGGGGATATCTTATCATATGGAATGGTAACAGGTTTAAAGGAAGGATTTGTGATAAAGGCATTTTCAGTATTTCAGTTACGTTTAATGCAATGGCCGGTTCAGAGTCTTGGGTTGTTACCTCAGTCTATGGCCCTCATTCTTAGCAGGCGAGGATTGAGTTTTGGCAAGAACTGGACATGATGGCTTTGTTTTGTCAAGGAATGTTGTGTATTCTTGGTGATTTTAATTGTGTAAGATATCCTTGGGAGAGAACGGGCTGTCAGAATTGGAACTCAGATATGGAGAGATTTGGAGTTTGTATATCTAATTGTGGGATGGTGGATCTTGAAATCCTAAATAGAAAATTTACTTGGTCTAACCTACAACTACATGGTGTTCAATCAAGACTGGACAAGGTGTTGCTTTCAGCTAAGTGGATTAATAAATTTCCTATGTCTCATGTTTTAGGTTTGAACAGGATGGTTTCAGACCATATACCTTTGTTGTTGAGGTCCAGGGAAGAGAAAAGAAAGACTAGAATTTTCAGATATGAATTAGCTTGGCACACACATGAGGACTTTAAGGGGCTGGTAACAAAGTGGTGGCAGGAGGTGGAATCTTCTAATCAGGCGGCTGCTACATTTGCTTACAAGCTGAAGAGGGTGAAGTCAGCAATTAAATCATGGAGTGCAATGATTTTTGGGGCAGGTTCCTCTACTAGGCAGATGCTTACTCAGAAAATAGATGCATTGGAAACAAGAGCTGATGTGGCCGGGTTATCTGATGAAGAAAATAAAGAGCTGGCTGAACTTAAAAAGGAATATAATCTGTGGCTGCTAAGAGAAGAGATGAGGTGGAAACATAGATCGAAGGAGCTGTGGTTGAGAGAGGGGGATAAGAATACAAGATTTTTCCATGCAATTGCTTGTGCTAAGAAGAGGTCTATGAGGATTGATCAAGTGAAAGTTGATAACCAAGTGGTGGAATCAGAGGAAGAGACTAAGAAAATCTTTGTTTCATATTATGAGAAGTTGTTCAAGGAAGATGAGTGGTGGAGGCCTCACATTCAGGATGGGATTTTGCCAAAAATCAAAGAAAGTTAGGCTCAAGAGTTGTGTTCCAATTTCAGAGGAGGAAGCCAAAGCGTAGTTTTTAGTATGGAAGCCAATAAATCACCAGGACCGGACGGTTTTTCGATGGGCTTTTATCAGCATTTTTTGGGATACTATCAAAGAAGACTTGATGAAGGTGATGAGAGAGTTTCATTAAAGGCCTTTGAGCATTAGAAGCTTTAATTCCATGTTTATTGTTCTTCTCCCAAAGCGGGAAGGGGCTGATTCTGTGTCTGATTTTAAGCCAATCAGTCTTTTGAATGGTTGCTATAAAATTATTACCAAGGTGCTAGCTAATCGGCTCAAGAATTTGTTGAAGGAGGTGATTAGTTCAAATCAGGCAGCATTCCTTAAGGGCAGGTATATTTTGGACAATTTTTTGTCAGCCCATGAAGCAATTGTTTCTCAGAAGAGCAGTAGAAAGGAAGGTGTACTTGTTAAATTAGACTTTGAGAAAGTTTATGATCGGGTAAGCTGGTTGTGCATTCAAAAAACCTTTGGTGCTTTGGGTTTTAGTCATAAATGGATTGGTTGGATCATGAGCTGCATATCCACTGCTAAATTCTCAATCTTGTTTAATGGAGATTTATGTGGGTATTTTAAAAGTTCGCGGGGACTGAGGCAAGGAGATCCTATGTCTCCACTGATTTTTATTTTAGTAGGATAGATTTTAAGTTCCCTATAAGATATGGCGGCAATACAAGGGTTGGTTGATGGTTTTTCAGTGGGGAGAGATGGTTTTTTGTTGTTACACCTTCAGTTTGCCGATAACACTTTGCTGTTTTCTTCTGGTGACAAGGCTATGCTTTCAAACATGAAGAATTTATTGATCCTAACCGAAGCTATCACTGGGTTGGCTATCAATTTTCAGAAATCTGAGGTGGTTGGCATTAATTTGGGCTTAGAGAGAGTCTAGGAAATTGTTGATTTATTCACATGTAAGGTGTCTTCATTTCCAATTTCTTACCTAGGTCTCCCTCTATCTGATGTTCAATGTAAAGTAAGGGATTGGGATGATCTTATTAGAAGGTTTGAACATAGATTGGAAGGGTGGAAGGCCAGATTTTTATCAGCTAGAGGAAGATGGGTGCTTTCTAAATCGGTCCTCTCGGCTTTGACAACCTATTATCTCTCCATTTTCAGAATTCCGAAAAAGGTGGAAAGAATACTTGAATCCAAGAGAAGCCTATTTTTTTGGGAAGGAGGGAAGAAGGATTCAAGAGCTTTGCATCTTGTTGCATGGGACAAGGTTTGCAGGAGGAAGGATCAAGGTGGGGTTGGCTTGGTAAAAGTTGGTACCTTTAACCAAGCTTTATTGGTCAAGTGGATTTGGAGAATGGGTGAAGAGGAAGATGCCTTGTGGATAAAAATCATTAGAACAAAATATTACCATGGTTCATCTAGATGGAATTTGACTCCGATCTCCTTATCTAATGTCCCCTATATAGAGGAATATTAGCAACATGGTGGATTTGATTGTATCTTCTATTTCCCTTCAAGTGGGTAATGGGAGCTTGATTAAATTCTGGGAAGATAGGTGGGCGTTGCACCAACCTTTGGCAATGGAATTTATGGATATGTATCTTATTTCTGAGGATAAAAATAAATATATTTCTGAGTTATATTTATATGGGGATTCCAGTCCATGGAATTTGACATTTAGAAGAAATTTAACAGCTCAGGAATTTCAACAGTTGGTGGCTGTGCTGAACATCATCCACAGATTTGTGCTACAAAGGAACTGTAATGATACTAGACGATGGGTTTGGAATTCTAAAGGAATCTTCTCTGTAAATGCATTGGTAAGAGTGATTAATAACAGTGGAGTTAGAGTGCCCTGGGGACCTGCAGTGTGGTCTAAAATCTTACCTTGTAAGATCAACCTTTTCCTTTGGAAGATTGCTTTAGGAAGGTTACCAACTATGGACATGCTCAGCAGGTTCCTTCCTTTGCAGAAGCTCAGTTGTTATTTCTGTGGTACTTTTACTGAGGATGCAGATCATTTGTTTTGCAAGTGTGGTATTTTACATGTGTGGTGGCTGTCATGCTGCAGGTGCCTTAATTTGAGTTGGGAGGAACCCTCCTCTGTGCTTCATATGTTGAAAGGATGGGCTAAGCTATGTCCTTCTCCTACTGAGAAGGAGATATGGTCTTTAATCCTTCCTGTATTTTTGTAGGGAATTTGGACTGAAAGAAACTATAGAAGGTTCAGGAATGAGTTTGATACCTTCTACAACATAATGCGTAGAGTTATTAGATGGATTTTTGAATGGGGTAAAGCTGCAAGGGTTCTGATGGATCTGAATTCATCTCCTATCCTGTCTGATTTGCGGCAGTGGACAAGATTATTTGGCTGATTTTGTAATTTGGTGTTCTTGATGTAATATCTTTATATCCTTGATAAGATATAGTGTGGGATTCTTCTCGAGAGAGGGTTTTTTCTGTTTATCCTATTTTGTAAGGGTTTTCTGTGTATTCGGAGAACTATTTTGCTCTCTGGTGTACTTTCTGTAGTTATTTATTTATGAATCTGTGATCTATTTGATCACCTTCAAAAAAAAAAAAAAACAAGGTTAAAGGGTGGAAATTTCTTGTTAACTTGGATGCTGGTAACTCCTTGTTTTGCTTGCTGGAGGAGGTTTGATGTTGGGCTGCACCTTCTTGGTGTTTTGTATGGGAGGGAAATGTTGTTGTTTTCCCTTCACCATTGTACATGTAACCCTTGTGTCCTCTTTATAATACAAGTGGTACCATCCACATTCAAAAAAATCTCCTTGATAAATCTACTGGCCTCTGCTTTGAGTTTTTTTATAGGGAGAGTGTTCTGTCTTAGGCTGTAATCATTTGTCTCTCTTTCCATTGTACTACCTTTCCATTAATAAAATATAACTTGTGCCACCTTCCAAAAATGGCATGCCTTTGAGAATTCATGCATTTGTTATCTCTATCGGAAAACATTCAGTACTACTGATTCCTGAATAGGATAATTTTTATGATGTCATGGCTGCCTTGCTGGACTAGCAAATTCTATTATGCGTGTATGTTTCTTCCCCATCTTTTGATGTTCATCATTAAAATGATGCAGAAAAGGAAGCTGTCTGACATGGTAGGTTCCCAATGGAGCAAGGACGAGCTGGAGTATTTTTATGTAGCTAATTGTAAATATGGAAAAGATTGGAAGAAGGTTAGGATTTATGACATATGGGTTTATCCGATTGTTTGAGATTATTATCTACACTTCTATTGTGCTATACCTTTTAAATATCTTATCCCCTTTCACACTGCAACTGCTGGTAAGACATTTCAGCAGTGCATCACATCTACCACTGTTGGAAGTGTGGTCTGGACATAAAAGTTTAGAAAAACAGATAAACTATTATTTTTGAGACGTTGTTTTGAAATTTTTTAAAATATGTTGAGTTTATGTGCTTCTGATATGTGAAGAGATTTTCAGGTTGCGGGGAGTATAAGAAACAGAACAACTGATATGGTTGAGGCGCTTTACAACATGAACAGGGTGAAACTCTAAAGTGAACGTAAGCGTCACGTGCCAATTTGGAATTGACTCTTTTATACATTGGTTGCAGCCATTTTTGCCGGATGGCTTTTTATTCACTTTTACTGTGTAGATGACTATTTATTTTCCTTTGTGCTAGTTTAATGGTCACGTGTATGGAGTTGGGCTTACTGCTTTCTTGCTTGAATGATTAGGGTTAACATAAGAATAGCACATAGTGTGTCCTGTACATCTGTAAGTCATATCAACCTGCTTAAAATTGAATTATAACTTGTAAGATGGAAAGACAAACTATGAGCATCCTCCCATTGCATACAATCACATTGTTTAGATTTTTACTGTATCAAACAACATAGTTATCTGGCCCCAACTTTTTCTTGATGCCTTTTACAATGTGCATAGAATGGTATGTTCTTTGATCTTGTTTTCTGTTTATGTTTTTGGTTTTATCAAGGAAGGAAAACTCGGGGATCGGACACGGATCGGTCCGGGTCTGGACTGATCGGATCGGCTGATCCGGTTTGGTTCCCCCATTTTATTGTAAAGAAAGGTTACAAAATTAAAAAAATAAGAGTGAACCACAAACTTAATGGCCACTCCACCAATAGGAATGAACCACAAAAATGATTTTTGGTCACTTTATTAATAAGAGTGAACCACAAACTTAATAACTATTCCACCAATAGGAATGAACCACTAAAATGATTTTTAGTCACTCTACCAATAAGAGTGAACCACAAACTTAATTGGCCATTCTATCAATAAGAATGAACTAACATTTTATTAAACTCATGGCCATTCTAATAATAAGAATGGACCATTATTTATCTTCTTTTTTTATTGTACAAAGTAAGTTGTAAGCTTTTACGCATGGTATTGGAGCTTTGAATCTGTCCACGGGTAGAACTTGAGTATTTTCTCTTTTTTCAGAAAAAGCTTTTAAAAATCGTCCAGAGTCTCCTCAAAAGTTTCTTCTTAGACTCCCTACAGCAAGGACCCCCTAGGGGCTATTTATAGAGTGAAGAGAGAGAGAGAGAGAGAGAGAGAGAGAGAGGTGAGAAAAATAAAGGAGGGGGGGATGTGGTGGCACCCCCACCAGAGGGATACCCACCAGTGGGTGCGACTGGTGGCACCCCCTCATTGGGGGGGGGGGGAGCCACCGGTGGCTCCTCCCTTCCTCTCTCTTCTTCCTTTTTTTTATTTTCCCCCTTCCTTCTTTCTTTTTTTTATTTATATCTTCCCCTTTTTCTTCTTTTTCTTTCTTCATAAAAACTGTTCAACAGATGGATAGGTAGTTTTTCCTTTTTTTTTTTTTTTAAATTTCTTACCATTGGATTAAGATCCAATGGTTTAGCATTTGCATGTGATGGATTGACACCAACTACCTCTGTTGCACTGTATCATTCCTCTCTCTCTCTCACACACGTACACACACACGGGGAGAGAGAGAGAGATCGTCCTCCTTTCACATACTTCCCACACACCCATTCCCTCTATTGTTGATCTTAGTAGACATCATCTCAGCACACTCAGAGAGACGTATATCCCAGAGAGATCTTGTTGGATTGGGAACTATGGGTGAGAGCATAGACAAGCTAATTCACAGCATAGATTGCATGGTAATGTCAACATGAAGACAGTTGCCAACTAGCGCCTCATTAAGCTGCTTTGTTTGTTCATGACTTTATTCTTTTGGTGTAGTTTTTATGCATACCTGTATCTTTTCTCCATGGATGTTCTTATTTCGTTTTTTTGTTATCTTCATGAGAAGCTGGCCTTCTTTAATGATGTTAGAAACATCATGCTAGCAAGTTTTTTAAGTTCTCTCATTTCTTTTACTTGATGTTTTCATATATTTCTGTGAATCCTCTTTTCAGGAAGCATTATTGATAGAACTGAGGAACATGAACGAAGAAATATCAACAACGTAGAAAGGAGGAGACTCTATCAAGGAGTTTGAACATTTCAGGAAGCAGTATGCCATGGTTCTTTTACAGCTACGCGATGCTAATGACCAGGAAAGTTGCTTCCATTGACTTGAAATCTTAGTGTTTGACATCACTGTTTTATCATCTATCTTTCTCTTATTAATTAGTAATCCTAAAACTGTGTTAGTGGCATCATTTTCAGTTGGCCTCAGCTCTTCTTTACTTAAGGCAGCGGAACACATACCATGGAAATGCAACACCTCCCTGGCTGAAGTCCATGGATAACTCAGGGGGGACTACCGGAGCTCAGGGCTCCCTTATTCAGTGTGGTTTTCCCAACTAGGAATGTGGAACTCATGTACTACAAATTGTTGAGGGTTCAAGATGAAAAGCAAGGGCGATGGTTGATGTGGCTGTCAAGGTTTAAAAACTCGGCTCGGATCGGCACGGATCGGCTGAGTCGGACCGGTTTTGGGCCGTCTGTGCCGATCCCGAGTAACCTGGCCGAGTCCAGGACTCGGATCGCCCGATCCGAGACCGGATCGGGCCGGGTCGGCTCGGATCGGCCCGACCCGGCCCCTGTTGGGGGTCAACCTAGCCGTTGCTGGCCGTTCCCAAACGGCCAGCAACGGCTAGTTTGGGCCTTGAGGGTCTATTTAAACCCCCCCCAAGGTCCTCCTAAGGCTCCACAAATTTCCTTTGAGCCTCCTAACATTCTTGCTCTCTCTCCCACTCTCTCGATCATAGAATTCTCTCTCCATCTCTCCCATGAGGTCACTTCTAATCTACTACAAACTCCGCGATCTCTCATCTTCTTGTGCTGTGAAGAAATGGCATCTCAAGGTGCTGCTGAGCGGTCATCTGGGAATCCTCCTAGCGCTGATCCTGCTTGGGGTCATTGCACACCGGTGGACATGGGCCAAAGAAAGGGACAATGCAAATATTGCAACCGGGTTGTCTCTGGCGGGGTCTACCGATTCAAACAACATCTTGCTGGAATAAAAGGTGATCTTGCAGCATGTGCTCGAGTTCCTTCAGAGGTTAGGATCCAATTTCGAACTTATATGAAGGAGAAGGAATCAAGTAAAGCAAGTACTGCCAGAAGAAGAAGGAAATTCGAGAGGAATTATCTGAACTAGTGCGAAGGTCTGATGCTGGAGTCCGGCTTGGTGGAAGTAATCAACCTATAAATGTTGATGATTGTGATACAAGTAAGTTTCTTATTTAACTTATTTTCATGTTCTTCATTTAACGTTTTCAGACATAGTTATAGTAGATTAATTTTTTTTTCTTTTACATTTAAAGCTGAATTGCGACGTGCAATGGAAGCAAGCCGGCGGTCCTTTGCAGATGAGGACTTATTTCGGCAAACTGGAAGATATGGAGGACAAGGAAGTGGCTCCACACCTTCTGCACAAGAGAGCACTAGCGCCGGCATGAGCGCTAGAGTTCACTAGAGCTGGAGATCCTAGAATAGGCCCAATAGATCCCTTGCTCACTAAGAAGAGGGATAAACAACCTTCTATTAGTGCTGCATTCAAGAACTTAAAACTTTGTAAGGAGAAGATAGGGAGAGCTACATCTAGGTGGTTTTTCTATAACAATATCTCTGCTAATGCTGCCAAGGGGCCATATTATGAGTCCATGATCGAGGCCATATAAGAAGTTGGCAAAGGGGTTGAGGGACCTTCTCCATATGAGATATACAACAAGTACTTGGATATGGAAGTTGATGACATCCGAACATACATTAAATCATTTGAAAGGATCTGGGATGAGTATGGATGCACTTTAATGTGCGATGGATGGACAGGTACATAAATCTTATCTTCAGTTTCTTATCTTATCTTCATTTTTTTTTAATCAGAATGGGTCTCTTTCTGATTTCTTATCACGTTTGGAACTTTACAGAGATAACAAGAAGAAGTATGATCAACTTCTTAATTTACTGCAAAGCCGGAACTGTATTTTGGAAGTCCATTGATGTATCTGGAAAAATAAAGAATGCCCAGTACCTATATGAATTAATGGATCAAATGGTGGAAGAAGTGGGCAAAAAAAGGATTGTCCAAGTGGTTACGGACAATGCAGCGGCGTTCAAGTTAGCTGGACAAATGTTGATGCAGAAGAGAGAACATCTATACTGGGTTCTCTATTCTGCTCATTGTATTGACTTGATGTTGGAAGACATTTGCTCTGATCCGATGGTAGATAGAATGGTCAAGAGTGGTCGATTTATCACCACATTCATCTACAACCACAACAACATTCTGGATATCATGCGCACACATACTTATGGAAGAGAGTTGCTTCGTCTAGGAGCCACTAGGTTTGCATCTCAATATATCTCTCTAGATAGTTTAAGTCAACAAAAGAACAACTTGATTAGGATGGTGGCATCGGAAGATTAGGAGAATCACATATTGCGGCATGTACCAACTAAGGTCAGAGAGAAAGGTAAGAAAGTGGCTGATCTAATTCAGTTTAGACCCTTCTGGAGGGGGGTGCAAGCGGTGTTAAATATTGTAGAACCGCTTGTCCGTGTCTTGCGATCTTGTGATGGAGAAAGAAGATCGGATATGAGATATTTATATGAAGCTATGGACAGAGCTAATGAGCTCATTCAACTTAACAATCTAACAACCTATGTGAAGTGGTAGGACATAATAGACAGACGTTGGGAACACACTTTACATCACGATCTTCATACAGCTGGTAAGCTACTAACTTTCTATATGTATTATTTGTATACACATTTCTCTTAAGTAATAACTAACTTCGACTTATTTATTTAGGTTATTTTTTCAACCCTCAGTATATGTTTAGAACTGATGGGAAGAAGGATAACTATGATAGTTGCTCGGAAGTGTTGATGGGGGTTAAGTCTGTTATTAAGCGCATGCTTGCAGATGAGGACAGAGCAATAATGGCATGCAAGCAAATGCATGATTACAGAATGATGTTATACCACTTTGGGACAAGTACTGCTCAAAGAGCTGCCAAAATTTTGAGTTCAGGTTTGAAAATTATTAACTAGATGTTCTACTTAATTTTTAATTATAGCTTGCACATCGTTGATATGGCCAATTTTCTATTTACAAGCTGACTGGTGGCTAGATCATGGAAAAACATATAGGTATGAAGATCTAGCCTATGTTGCAATTTGGGTCTTAAGTCAAACAACCTCTTCATCAGGTTGTGAGAGAAACTGGAGCACCTTTGGCTTGATTCACACCAAGCAAAGGAATAGATTGAAGTCGAGCCGTCTAGAGAAGCTAGTATTCTGTCATTATAACATGAGGTTGAAGCTAAAAAATGTGGAGCTCATAAGGAACTTTCAAAGGTAGGAGAAAGAGAGAATTTCCGGACAAGCCACGGAGACGACACATGTAGAAGAACCTATAGACTTGGATGAGCTGTTCGAGGAGCAACATCCACTAAGTGCATGGGTTGATGCAAGCACCTCAAATGAGCCTGAATTCAACCCAAATGATCGGGAATGGGCGGAAGGTGAGTTAGATAATGTTTCATTACTTACTGATTTTCAACCTTCTCCTCCAAAACGTCAGAAGAAGAGCAAAAAACAAGCACCAAGCAAAAGGAAGAGTGGTACTGGAATTCAGATTGCTGATCTGGAGACTATCGAGGAAGAGGATGAAACGCCAGAACCAAGTGATGAGGTCCAATATCAAACCTCAAATGACTCGACATCAAAGACGAGCTCTGACAGTTCTGAGGATGGCAGAGATGCTACCAGTGCCCCAGTCCCAGCTCCACCAATTCAATTCACTGGAGAAGAAGAATACACACATGCAACCCAAGATGAACATCATGGTAGCAGAGCAGGACGTGAAGAATCTTCCATTCAAACATTCAGCAGATCAAAGAGGAAGGACAAAGGTAAAGCTCCTCAGTGTTTAAAGGCCAAAGAAGAACTTAGGAGGGAGAGAGAATATCAGGAGCAACTATCAGATGCATCATCATATTCTCCATACGAAGGATATAGTCAGCCTATTGGATATGTAGTTTACCCTCCTCAACATTTTGATACATCCGACTATTCAGGGGGTTGTGTAGAATATCCACAATTGTCAGTCATTTATACCAATACGGATGACTATAGCCGGTATGTAATGCAATATGAACAATACTACCAGAGCTATATGTCATGGGCTGAGTATGTTAGCCATATGTTCATTCAGTATAATATACGTTTGGAATAAATGTAAGTTCATAATCATATATGTAAGTTTATTCAAGGTTTTTTTATCCAACAACATCTTATGTACTTCAAATCAATGTATTTCAATACAATTATGCATTAGACTTGTGTTTTATATTTTTTCCACATTTTTTCATATTTTTTTCTGCTATCCGAACCAGCCGAGCCTAACTCAGCCAGGATCGGCCGGGATTGGACTGACTCGGATAGGAATCGGCCGATCCGATCGGTTTTGGACCGGCCGATCCGGGACCCGATCCCGGGTTTCTTAACCTTGGTGGCTGTGAAGGTAACACAAATGCATCCTTAAGAAAGTACCCAAATTTTAGACCCCTATTCCATTGTAGCCATTAAGACACCCCTTCATGTTTGCCTATACATTGAATCATAGTGGCATTCTTTTTCCTCTTTGGAGGCTGTGTAGGGTACCAAACATTGATGCAAGACAGCAAGGGGTAGACCGGAAGTAGAAAGAAGAGAGGGGGTTGGAGAAGAAGAAGACTAGGGCACAAGTTCCCGTCCCATCTCGGGAGAACACACGCAGCAGCGGCTCTTCATTTATTCTTCTTCAATCTCTTCCCACGAGGAGATACAAGACAATTTATAGACTCTTCAAAAGAAATCCTGATACTAAAGGACCAAAATGACCCTTATTTAAAGTAAAAAGACTCCAACATAATTTAAACAAGAAAAGACATTAATTGGGCCTTTAATGGGCCAAATAAAATATAAAATGGGTCCCGAAATCCATTCAGCAGCCTCTGAATTCCCATCATTCTCCCCAGGTTTGAAAAAAATCGTCCTCGAATTTTAAAGTGAGCCAGAATAAGTACGCGGACGAATGGATTATCAATAGGAGTCTTCAAGCAAAGGATCATCTCAACAACCACAAACTGGTCTGTTACATGTGAATCATAAAAGTCCTGCCATACCATGTCCACTGAAGACGATAACAAATCATACGTGCCATCATGTAGGGTAGCTATCATTACACTCTCAGTATGTGTTGGACGAGGCTCTGAGTCAGTAAAAACATCATTAGCAATAAGATCTAATCTTGCCTCAACAAATAACTCCTGATCCCATGAGATAATATGAACTGGTGCAACATTAAGTAGACTAGTGCTAAACACATCTTCAGAGATACGATTCAATCCTGACCGTCTAAAGAAAGCATGATCCCAACTGTCAACCATATATCTGACATCAACCTCGAACACTGTATCAGCGATCATATGTAGTCTCGATGCCATGAATAAGTCGTGATCCCAACCAGTAACAGGTGATGGTGTCACTTTAGGGAAACAAGTTAAATACAACTGTTGAAACTTCTCCCGATCCTGATAAGTGGCATTGAGAATACGAAATGATGCTTGGTACCCCTCGGGTCATATAAGACAATCTCGCCCAGTAGGATCAATCACAACTTGCCGCTCGTCTATCCATTCTCTACCTAAACTGATATATGAACCATGTGGTGTAATCTTGCACCATGCATCATCATAATACCTGACGGATCGGAAAGTACTTTTGCTCTTTAAGAGGTGAAAAAATGGCACATAGACTCGGTCTCCAGAGACAATTACGTAGTCCGTTTGGGAGATAGAATCCACAATAGATTGTGAAATAACATTGCCGAACGAAATTGCCTTAAGATACACCTTAGCTTTCACAGAATTGGGTAGCTCCACCTCAAAATTAAAATCTATGATGAGGAAACGTACCACTGGCTAAAGAAATGATGGACGAGGTCCGCCTCGCTGCAAGGATGCTAATAGTACGATCGGCACAAGAAACGGAGCTCAAATAACCATCCTCGATATGCGTGCAAAAAGTGGTACGCAAAACGAGATAAAGCGGGCATTGGTTGCTGGAAAATTCGTGCACCGGGAGGCTGGCACTCAAATCGTAGCAGTTGAGGTTGGCCCCTAGATGCACAATTAAGGGTCCTCGATATGCGTACAGAAGCAGCACGCAAAACGAGATGAATCTGGGATACAACGCACTGGATTTGAGTTGGCCTCGTCAAAACGAACTCAACAACGCCGACGGCACGTGAATCAGAATTCGAAACAATCTCGAACGGCGAATCCAAGTGTCCTCGTAAAGCGTGCAAGTACGGCATACAAAACGAGGTGCTGCTGTCGGACGGAATGTACAGCGAGGTCGGCCTCGCCAATACGATCCCAACGGTGCAAGCGACTCGCAAATCATAGCACCGATGAATCCGGAACGAGGGCGATGCGCTAACGGCTGCAATTGCAGTACCCGGTACCCAGCATGGACCTGGATGGCACCCTGGCTTGGACTTGGCCGCACCCTGGCTCGAACCCTGGTGCTGCAATAGGGCTCAAACCAGTGGCTTGAACCAGGCCAGGACTACCTGAAGATGGCTCGGACTACCTTTAAAGGGGGCTCGAACCAACTTGAAAGGGGCTCGGACTGGACCGGGTCAAACTCGGTTTGACCGGTTTTGGGCTTATATGGCTCGAACCATCCACCCTCCGCACTGTTCCCCTCATTTCTTCAAAACTCAAGAACCAAAAGAAGGGGGGGGGGGGGACGAAGGCAGCGAGCAGCACGGGCGGCGGGGGGCTGGCAAGTGGCCGACGAGCACAGCGGCGGCGACAGGGAGAGGCGGCCGCTTCTACGGCGGCGCTAGCTGGCGAAGGCGGCTGTGGGAGGAGAAAGGCAATGGCGACAGGTGGAGGGGGGGGGGGGGGTTGGTGGCAAAGCCCTCGCACCTCTGCGGAACCTCCTCGCCCCGCCATTCCTTCTCTGCGCGAAGCTTCCCGGCAAGGA
The DNA here is from genome assembly GCA_030544215.1 of Zantedeschia hybrid cultivar. NCBI lineage: Eukaryota > Viridiplantae > Streptophyta > Magnoliopsida > Alismatales > Araceae > Zantedeschia > Zantedeschia hybrid cultivar. The sequence continues at coordinate 18,831,746 of JARZZO010000005.1, forward strand.
GAGAAGGGAGACGCCCACAATGGCATCCGATGCTCTTGCAGTAAGGCAGAAAGTTCAGAGGTTCCTCGAGGCCGCCTGCACCGGGAATCTTAACCTCTTCAAGAAGGCGGCGATGCAACTCGTGGAGGGGGGGCGATGGTAGCTGTGCCGGTGGGAGTCGACGGTGGCGGCCCAAGCCGGCGGCGGCAGGGTCCGACGACGACTACGGCGGCTGTGGGTGCTAGTGATAGCGGCGTCGGGGGTGAGGAAGGGCTCGGGTGATAGCGGTCCAGACCCCGGCAGGGTTTGGCGACGACGGCGACGACGCCAGCAGCCGTTGAAGACGACGACGGCGTCGGCAGAGGCCTATTGCGACTCCCCGGTGAGTCAATGCCCTCCTCTTGCTCTTCCCCTTCTGTCACTGCTGTAACCCAAACCGAGGAGGAAGGGAGAAGGATGGGGACGGAGAGGAGAGGGCTCACAGGACTTGGGCCATGAGGATGACCCAAAACCGCTCTGATACCAAGTTGATGCGGGACAACAAGGGATAGACCGGAAGTAGAAAGAAGAGAGGGAGTTGGAGAAGAAGAAGACCAGGGCACAGGTTCCCGTCCCATCTCGGGAGAAAATACGCAGCGGCGGCTCTTCATTTCAAAATTCTTCTTCAATCTCTTCTTGTCAATGGGGATACAGGACAATTTATAGACTCCTTAAAAGAAACCCTAATACTAAAGGACCAAAATGGCCCTTATTTAAAGTAAAAAGACTCGAACAGAATTAAAACAAGAAAATACACTAATTGGGCCTTTAATGGGTCAAACAAAATATAAAATGGGCCCCGAAATCCATTCAGCAGCCTCTGAATTCCCATCAAACATGTTTCCCTTTTTAAGGGGGATTAACCATATCATTAACATTAAGGTTCACTTTGATAACAGAATTAGTTACTCGGATGAGTTAAGAGTGACTGCTTATGCCGAAATAAAAGGTATTTTGGTTTGAAACACTTTTTAACTTAAACTGAGTTAAGGTGGAATAAGCAATTCTGCCCTTTTAACCAAGAAGGGCTTTTATACCAGGTATTCTAGGAATAATTCATTCCCATGCAGAATAAGGGATCCCACCCTCAAACTAGGACAACTGGGTTAAACGGAATGGTGGGTCTTATTACTGGCCTAATTCTGCAAACAAACTGAACCTAAACATGGAATGAGAATGTGGATGACACATTATATGATAGTGTGTATGATAAACGTGAGAAGATTCTTCTGGTTCTTTTGATTGGTTAAAGCTAATTTTTCTTTAGATAGAAGCTGGACAGAAGTTATGCACCGTCATTTGTTGTACGGATGTCTTCAAGTTGCTTGTAATCTTATGTTGAACCCAATGTAATTATTTCTTGCATCACTTTGCCACATTGGATAGTACGGGACAGCTGGAATTTCCTTGTGTGCATCTTCGTGCTCCAGGTTGTTGAGTTTTGGTGTGTTCCAACTCTTTTCATTTTGGAATGCATCTTAGGCAATTGCTTACTCGTTGGCATGCATTTCAGGCATTCTCTGCAGTAAAAGAAGGTAAAGATGCTTTTGCACAAATTGGGGAAGCTCTAGATTCCATGAAGGCTTGGCATTCTGGTGCTGATTCTGCCATTTCTTCAGCAAACTCTGTTCCCCCGTCTGAGCCAGGGCAAAGCATTTCACCATTTCGGGATCAAGCTGCCTCATGCAAATCAGAGACCACAACAAACCAAGCATCTAGCCTAAAATCAAATTCTGCTAATGGCATTGAGTGCCAACTTCCCTCTGAACTGATCTCTTCCTGTGTTGCCACTTTGTTAATGATTCAGGTCAAGGTGATAGTGTTCCCTTCAATAATAGATTTAAGCCTGCAAGGTCATCAGTTTATTCTTCGCCACAATCTGAAATAGAAATGTCCTCTTGACATCTATTTTGGTTTTCTGTTGTATTTCTTGGACTGATAAATTTTTCATGGTCTGTCTGCAGACATGTACCGAAAGACATGATCCACCTGCTGAGGTCGCCCAGATACTGGATTCTGCTGTTTCTAGCTTGCAGCCTTGCTGTTCAGAGAACCTCCCACTTTACAGGGAAATTGAGCTGTGTATGGGCATCATAAAGAACCAAATGCTGGCAAAAATACCTACTCCAAGTACTTTATCTCCTTCAGACGTGGCTGTCATGTAAGATTACAACCAATTATCCTCCAGAGTCTTTAATGTGTTCCTTTCTCTTGCTCCTTTATTCTCGTAGAGTGGCACATATCTGTGCTGAATAAGCAAAAGGCTCTCCAACTTGTCCGTGTGTTGTGTGACCCTAGAATGTGTTGTAAGTAGATGGCAGCGATGAGAATATGTATATAGATGCCTTGTGGGTCTACAATGTTTGCTTCAAAATCTTGTTGTTTACCGGGTAATGCTTATGATCTAGTCTAATCAATCATAGGCTTCCCTTGATGAGATCAATTTGAACAGAACTGTGCCATGTCTATATTGACAAACAGCAGTCGCTCTCTTCCGTCGCTGACATCATCAGTGGGCACTTCCCTAAAATTATTTGGGGAAAGGCCACAGGGCAATACGGTGTTCTATTTGACCGATAAGTAGTGCACATGATGTGGAGTCATGAGTAGGAAGAGGTTCTAACCTTCTGCCCTGTCAGCAACATGTTGGGACCTCTGAACTCAGAAATCACCCATCCTGCACGGCGAATAAAGTGAAAAGAAAAGAAAAGAAAGGAGAATGCATCAGTGTTGATAATGCAGAGTAATCCTGTAAAAGGTGAGGAAGGTGTTTTTCCCCCTTCTTTTCTTTTCTTTTTGTCCAAGTGACCTAAGGAGTAAGCTGACCTATCTCACAATGCATTAGGGGGAGCGAATCAAATCCTATACTTTGGCCAACGACCTGCAGCTTCACTTGTACAAAAAAAAAGAACTGTTATAAGCATATGATGTCTTGGCATTGACGAACCTGCCTTTAAAGTAAGCTCTGCCACACTTTTTTCATGCTTTGCTTTCCCTTGTGTGGACGAAGCGCTGCTAAAATTGTTACATGCATGGTGGGGAGCCTTCTCCATGTCTTGTGCTATAGTGGTACCAAAAGAGGTCTGGTTTGCACGTCAGTTATGTACGTGCACGATGGGGACCCTCACAATGTCTTGTGCCATACTTGTAACGAAAGAGGACTACGCAGCTTTTTTCCTGATCCGCATGGCATCGCACGGCTTGGGATGTCGTTGCATCCACTATGCGGGAGCCGTACAGAACTTGAAGAACATGACCACCATCTGATTCATGTCTATATCAAAGCAGCCAAATTCAGGGTAAAGAAATTCGTGTGTGTGAGAGAGAGAGGTGTGCAGCCATGCGGGATCAGGGTTTGCCGTACCGGATCGACTCGTGCTGATTCGGACGACTTGTATCGTATCAAGACGAATCTGAGTTAGTGCGACTCGATCGAGTTTGTACGATTTGACCACTCGTACAAATCGGCACGAGTCAACCCGACTTGTACCGGATCATGAGAGATCCGAGTTGGTCCGACTTGTTGAGTCGGCGAACCTTGTCCGGCATTGGAAGAACATGGCCGCCATCTGACTTATGTCAGCCTCGAAGCAGCCAATTCTCAATAGCCCATTAAATACTCTGATCACTCACAATGCACTCATTAATGTTAGACCTGGAGTTGACGATAAAACAAGAGGACAATCCTTGTCCTTATCCTCTCTGTTGTAACTTGTCATAGAGTTTATTAAAAATTAAAATCTTCAGAGAGAAATTGTCGAATGAATTAGCTCTACTAGGTGAACATGTCAGTAAAGGTGGTTATCATCCTAGCTTGGGTAAGGTAAGAGCATAAACTACGCGACCGTGCTTTCATCAATAAAACATGATCGTTAATTGGATGAAATTATACCTCTTAACAGAACTTAATTCATAGCAGCTTGTATTTATTCCACAAATGAAGGAGACGTACGATGTCAGTTTATAAATATGTGATAGGGGTACTTGTTAAAGGATAAAGCGTAGGGAACCCAGGTAACTTAGTTATTTTTCAAAGATAAAGCATGTGTACTTATTCTTCTTGAAACTGTGTAATGATTGGGAAATGCTTTCATGATGGGATGCTTTCATGGGCTGAATGGGATTGGCTCTTCTTTTGAGTTTTACATTAATAGGTGTCTGTGAATTTATAAAAAAACCCTCGACTTAGACCCTTCTTTTATTGGGGGTAAAAAAAGTGGAGAAAGAATCCTGTCGCCGTAGCATTACTCTTAATGATTCAGACACTGTTTGGTTAGGGATTTTTTATTATTTTAATTATATTTAAATAAATATTTAATTATAATTAAAAAATATTTATAAGAATAATCATCTGATACTGTCGCACGTTCCGAGTGCGACACATGTCCGTAGGATGTGCGGAGGGCATGGCTCAATGGGTCGCACCGACTCTTAAGTCAGCGTTGGTGATGCCAGATAAGAGTCGGCCTTGCCAACATCTACTAAAAGGTCTTGGCAAGATTGACCCATTTTTGTTTTACGCCCTACAGCCCACATCTCTATCTCTCTCACACGAACACACATCTTCCCTCTTCCTGCACGTCGCTCTGCGTGCACACTCCTCTCTCTCTCTCTCTCTTATATCCGATGTTACCAACACTGACTTAGAGTCGGCGTCACCAATGCCGACCCATTGCGGTCCATTGCGTCATGCCCTCCACATGCCCCGGAGACGCACGTCGCGCTCAAAATGTTCGATAGTGTAAGGTGACTATTCTTTATTTATTTTTAATTATGATTAAATATTTAACTATAATTAAAATAATAAAAAAACCTTTGGTTATTAACTGTTGTGATCTGGTGTACCTAAATGTCTTACATGGTCGTTCAATCAAATTGCAAAATCTTCATAGATCCACCTTTCGTGGGAAGCATTTCTACCTAATTTATATGCAAAGATTATATCATGGATGAAAAATGATCAAGAGCCTCTCTCTCTCTCTCTCTCTCTCTTGACATAAGCAGAACTCTATGTCAACAAAGAAGCTTGGTAAAGAAAAAAGAAATTAATAACCGATTTTGAAAACATCACGATGCATGAGGTTGTCTTTGCCAAAGTAAAAGAAAGAATTACTGTTTATTAAGGCAGGATTCTCTATATTTTTCTTCTTAAATATGGGATAAATTGCTTATTGAATATGTAACATGAGAAATGCTTGTTGTAATGTTCAATGCACTTGGATTGTGATGCGTCAGGGTCAATCGGAATGATCCGATGGCAGCACGAGGAAGTGCCCGCACGCACTTGAGTGTGCGTATGGGAGCCCCTTACATGATTTTTTCTTATAATTTTTTTGTCATTTTTTAAGTGTCCGATCAAAGATCAGATGGTACATATAGTGAGTTTGGATCGGCCCCGAGTTTGCAATAAGTATTTAAAAACCTTTCTTCTGCATCCTTTAAATTTTGAAATATTTTTTTCTTCAAAAATTATATACGACGAGCTTGGGTTGATCCAAACTTGTTGTCTGCATCAACTGATCTTTGATTGGACGTTCCAAAAAAATGGCAAAGAAAATCAAAAGAAAAAAAAAACATGTAAGGGCTGCTTGTATTCATGTACGCAAATCCTCCTAGCACAGCTGTCTGATCATCTTGTTCAGATGGCAGTGAATTGCAGTGCCTCATGGTATTGCACCAAGTATTTCTCTTGCAACATATCGATGGATACTTAGGGTTGTCCTATGTATTTCTATTGCACCAAGTATTTCACTACTATATATCATTGGATGCTATCTTTTGATCCTAACATTAAATGATAATTCATGAAACTCATGAGAAATGCCGTCCGTTAATGGTTTTTTATGTTGTCATAATTTTCATTAACAAAAGCAATGAGAATGTGAGAAGATAGACGAGTTATAAGGAATTAGTATTGTTGGGATCCGCGCGGGATGCGAAGAACGCAACGGAAACGACGAATAAAATATCCCGCTCGATGCTCGCTGATCCGATTCGGAACAAAAAGCTAAAATCGAAAACTAACGGGAAGTAATCCGATTACCGTGCGCGGATTCGAATCCGCTTCCGTCTCGGTTCCGTCAAGGCGATGTCGCGAGCCGCACAAGCGTCCGGCCTCCAGCGGTATCCACGCGATCCTCCGCAGTGGTTCGTCCTCGCTCCGTCGTCCGTATCAGCTCACTCGCTGAAGATCCGTCGCCGCAACGATTGCCGAAAACCCGCTGACGAGAATTCCCGACTTTTGGGAATCACGCGTGGCGAAGACGGAGACAGTCCCAGCGCCTCGAACGGGCGCCCAGAGGAGGAGAGAGAAAGGGGGGGGATGGCTAGCATAGGAAAATCTTAGAGCTTGGCCCAGGGTTTCTCAACAACGCGCAAATATATATATTAAGTCGGCGCGACTTTTCACAAAAATTTTCGAGTTAATATAAATCCCACTTATGTACTACCGACTGAGAATCTTATTGTGTATGACCCTCTAGGCCCATTTACCAGTCCGGTTTTTAGCCCGTTAAGTCCAATAACTAGTTATTGACTTATTGTAATTAATTAATATCTAGATATTAACTAATTACTTAACCGAATTAACATCGCATGTAAATTCGGTCGGACTTCTGATCAAGGTGGGTGCCAAGCAACATCGCATGATCCCGGAAGGCAATGGGGTTCAACAACCTACTCATGGAACCTGTCCATCCACAGTTACCGTATGGCTATAATCCTTCGTTCGTACAATGCTCTCGAGTTAACCTAAGGTATGGTTAACTGTCAAACCCTAGATGGTCAACTCACTTGAATCAGACTCCGCTATACAATATCCGAAAACATCTTTTATGATATTGTTTCTGCTCTGGCCAGAGACTCTTACGGATCTATTCTAGAGCATTCTCTCTCTAGTTACCTGAGAGCGAACGATCTTTTATTGAACACACAATCACCTTCGAAGGTCTTCCGCTGGACCCGATCCTTCACTATTAGGGATCCCGTGGATAGGGATTCGTAAGTCAAGGTCAAAGTCCATAAGTCCACCGACAAGGTGTTTTTGGTGTCTCAAGTCCAAGGATCAACCACACCACTGTGACGATGAATCAAGCCGATTGACAGTCAGGTAAATTACCATTCGGCGATATATGTCGGATCAGTTTAATGAACTCATTCCCCAATGAGCACCTACAGGTTTACCATTGTGTCTCCACACGAGTAACTAACGAGATCAGTCACCCTCATCATATGAGTTGGAATAACCTGTACTAGTCTTACCGGATGTTTGATGTCCTTCTCAAACATCCTGGAACAATTGAGAATATGTGTTTATAAGTCATCAGTCTCATTATTATGATCTCATCATAATCTGATGACTATTGCACATATTCATGGACTTCATTATGCGCAATTATAAATATGCCAATCTACATAATGAATTTAATGCCATTTATCAGTAAACTAGATTGAAGTATGTGCCTTATGATTGGCTTAGAGGACACCTATATCCATCAATCTCCCACTTGGACTCAAGCCAATCACCTTCGCATTTGATCTCCATCAAATCTAGGTGATGCTTACATAAAGTCTGTGACTAAGACTTGGTCAAGGATCTACTAAATTATCTATAGATGGAATATTTTTCATTACGTTATTTCCTCTTAATCCCTTGTCTCTGAACTTGTGAAAGAGCCTCAGAATGTTCTGCAACTTCTGAAGAGAACATGGCTCGATCACACAATTGATCGCTCCCACTATTATCCTACAACAACGGGATTTTATCAGAGACCTTTTAGAACTACATCTAGTTCAGAGATGAACTTTTTCATCCATACTGTTCTAATAACAGTATCACTTGTTTATGTCGTCACCTTAATATCGAGTTCTGGATTGGAACCCTTTCAATCCATTCCTTTCTACTAGAAGGTTGAATCCATTATTTGACTTGAAATTTGAGTCAGTGTGAACTCATAATTTCAAATCATCATCTCCATATATGTGAGTGTATCCTTAGTACTTCTCAAGTGCTTAGTGATGCGTTTAACTCTTGTATCATTTAAGGAACTTTTTTCCTCAAGGAATAAATGCCATATCTCAACAATTGAGACTTATTTATGTCAAACATCTTGACATACATGTCAATATAATATCCCCACTGATCTATCTTAATAGATTCGTATTTCCAATACGTGGGATATTATAATTAAACCTATTATGGAGGAAAACATGGTTAACAATGCTTTTATTGATAGTAACATCTTGATGTCATTCTCAATGACAAAGTATTACTAAAGCAACCGTACTCCCACTGTCCTTTTTAAACACACATATAATCCGTGATCATTCTTAATGATCACGTAATATTTGACAATTAAGTCAAAACTTTTTATTACAACTTTGGGAAGCTTTAGTTTGATTCAAATAGATTTTTGAAATCATAACTTACTTCCTGGACATTCTAAAAGCTTTAAAGGTGTATCATATACATCTTTACCTCAATCACATTGAGAGAACGTTTTTAATATCTAACTGTCATCATCTCATTATAATGATAGGCAATATTGGTAAGCAAAATTCTAATAAATTTATCAATCTCAAAGTTGTACTTATAGAGAGCATCATCATAGATTTTAGATCATAATCTATATCTTTGAGCTCCTCTCATCTTGTTAAATAAGATATGTCAAACATATCCTTCTAATCACTGAGAGAATCTCAAAAATCTATAAAGCTCTCTGATGTGTGTTATGAGTGGTTCTAAACAACTAAAGATTATCTAATAATCTTATGTTAACTTGTGAATCTAGAGCATCTTTGAGTTTTATCAGCTCCCACTGTCTTCTCTGAGGACATATTCCTCTTCATAGAAGACAGCTTTCAGGACGATAATTATTTCGTTATCGCTTGCCCAATAAATGTAATGTCCAAACTCTTTAGACATTTCACAAATTCATATCACGGTATAACTTGACTTTAAAATCAGGTTTGTTTATAATTCACATCTCATATGAATTATTTGGTTTTCATATCTTATATGGACACACACTGACTTATTTGGAACCACCTGTAAAGTATGGACATCTAATGTTCATACTCATGTTCAAAAATTATAAGAATTAGACAAATCTTATTATGTATTACACCATATCTTAATAAGGTGCAATTCCTCATTCTATCATATTACTATGATATTCGATGAGGATCAATCGAGCGAGGATACAATTATCCTTTTAATGATTTATGTGAATCATATAATAAAGTATTAGTTTCTTTGATCAAATAAAAAATTCTAATACTTCATATAGATGTTATACCTTAATCTTTCATATGCATTCGACTTATAATACATTAAGTATAGATAGCCAAATCATTCCAGTATTAAACTATAAGGTAAGGAAATAGGAGTGATTATCTTTGGCCTTAAGAGGATATTGAGTTGTTTACATCAGTATGTATTAGTACCAATAATTTCTTATTGTATAACCATGTGTACAATACCATAGATAATCAGGATTCACACAGTTCATTTCTATAGGAGATTAGTGAGTATTCATCACATGAAATGTCACATCAAGAATCTATAGTGCATTTACTAATTTGAACAACTATTGTTCTTTCTCAATCAATGTTATTCTTGATATCTTATGCAACTAAATAACAATTATTCAGTTTCATATTTGACTCCTATAGATATATAAAGATTTACTGTCTGACAGTAACCTATGAATATTATGAACAATAGTTGAGTCTAACTCAACACTTGCATTCTCTCGATTTCCTTTTACTTGTCTAAGTCTGCATACTATCGCAGATCTGAGTGTCATTTCCAATATCTCATATTAGATACGCTAATTCTTCAATAGACATGCAAAAGTTGATAATAAGAATATCTGAAACTTCTTTCAAGTTTCATATTCGTTTTGCCAATATTCTTATATTGGTCGCAGTGGGAGAACTGCTACTTCTCTATCTTAGCTGACCTTCCTACATCCTTTTAAGTGTGGATTCGACCGTTTAAAATCTTACCACTTGCCTTTCTTAAAGGCACATCATAAATATTTCTTCATCTTGGTCTATCCAAATAAGATATTTCATGACAACTATTGCCTTTCAAAAAGACACACCATGAATATCTCTTCACCTCAGTCTATCTAAGTAAGAGGATTCATGATATCTGATTAGGATATTGACTTTCACGTACCCCTGAAGACATTCTTCAGAGTTTTCTAGTCAATCTGAATATGAGAAGTATTGGCATCCAATATGTCAAAGTTCATATTAATAGATGACACGTTAGTGAACGAAGGAAATAATGGGATTTAAGCAGATAGTTCTTATAATTTAATTATGGTATTTTATTTTAAATTATTTTCCACTATTTTTCGACGGACTGTATAACCTTCAAGTATACAGAACAGAAGACTCTAGCGGTCTCCTAGTGATGATCAGAATCTTCAAGAATCACAGTATGACCTCGGATAAACACATAGTATCATACCATTATCTTAGAGCAATCATCTCATGGTAATTGCAACTCCTTGCAATATCCGATCTTATTTCAGCTCCCACATTTTTAATGGTCCTGGATAAACACAGTAGACTATTATACCTGGTCTAAGTTTTACTATCAATACGTGACAGAGTAGAATAAGAATGTAGCTCCCGGATAAACGCGAGGATAGCTACATCGTTCTTCTATTCCAATCTCAAGGCATTAAGATGCCATAGTTAATAGTCCTTTCATCAGATGGTGGCAGATCTCAGGTAAACACATAGAAACTGCCATCATTAAATCGATTTCTAAGAACTATATCGATGGAGAGTCACGCGGTACATTCTCAGTGACTCGCGCTCCGGCTTAGACTTCATGTTGAAGGTTTTGTTTATGTTAAGTTGGTCTCATCCTAGGTGATAGTTTATAAATATATCGTATATATTTAACTATACCTAGATATTAGCAATTGATTCATAATAAAAAACTAAAAAGCATGCATCAACCATACATATTTATTATGTGGTCATAGACAACACGGTGATTAATTGGAGCCAAACAATTAATCACCACAACAATATAACAATTATATTAATAAAAACATGCAAACGAACAGGCACTGGTGATCTCATCTCCTATCGCTTTCTTGGTTGCACTTGTGGATCATCCTCGCCTCTCCTCGGCTGGCGCGATCAATTATAAATAATATTTATTTTGAAATAATTTCAAATACAAATAAATTATAAGAGAAAGCCTTATGGCCGAGTACAATAATAGAGGGAGATAGAATTACAATGGAATGAGAGTGAGAGGGAGGCTCGCATGCCTCATTAATTAACATTTAATTAACTCATATAATACATTCTATGACAATTCATAAAATCACACACCATCACATGATATGAAATTAACCAACTGCATGTCTTTGACCACCATAAATTTTAACCATCCACACATGATAAAACACATCACATGAAGGCTAAAATTTTGAAAATATAATAATTTTGGTTTCTTAAAACCTGAATACCAATCAAAATTGGATAATTTTGAACTTTAGAAAATCTTATTTTCTAACATACAATAAATCTAATTTAAAGCATCAAACACATCAAACCTGTGCAAACAAAGCTAAAATTAAAATTCTAAAATATTCCATGCAAAATTTAGAACAATTCTAAATTAATTAATCTAACACTTAGATTAATCTTAAATCACATTAATAACAATTATTAATACGAAACAATCTAACATTTAGATAGAATTAAAAACTCCTAAATAACACTTATAAAAGAATTTCCAATTCCTATTTTAATTGATTAACAACTCCTTGTTAATAAACCCCTTTTATAAAATGATATTTCTTAATAACAATTAATAAGAAATATAAATTAGAACATTTCTAATATAAGTTAGTCTAATAATTGGACTTAATGAATCTTTTAATAACTTTTATTAAAAGATCCTATTAAGTGAATTAGATCCTTGAAAGCATTAATTAAGAGATATTTGAGAAGATTAATTAATCATGTTAATAACTATTATTAAGACTTAATTAACATTTAATAACTTTTATTAAAGTTTATTCTCAAGAAATAATTAACCTTATTATAACAATTATAAAAAGTTAATTAATCACATAGTAACCTTTTATTATGTGTCCCTTAATTAAAACTTTAATTTCATAACAACAATTGTTTAAGAAATTAAATATATCTAAACACTTAACTTTAAATATAAATTAACAACATTTGTCAATTATATTTAAGGTTACAATCTTAAAATAATTAACAACTCTTGTTAATATTCAATTTAAGATCTCAAGTAACCCCAGTAATTAAAATATATTAACAATAATTGTTAAATATATCTTTAATGTCATAACTTAAAATAAATTAACAACATTTGTTAATTAGGTTTAAGTTCACTTCTTAAATTAACAACCCTTGTTAATTAATAACCCTTATTAACCGCAAAAATAAATAATTTAACAACACTTGTTAATCAATTTTAAGAACACTTCTTAAAATATGTAAATATCTTATTTAAGATCATATCTTAAAATTTAAACCCCTCTAATCACATAATTAAAAGAAATTTAACAACATTTGTTAAATATGATTAAGATCACATCTTAAAATCAACCCCTTAATTACTGAAAAATTTAAATTAAATTTAAAACACATTTCAAACAATTTTAATTTCAATTTTCCAGTTAAAGGGGTTGGGTATTAATTTAACAAAATCTTTAGAGGGTCTAAAAGGGTTTAGGGTTTAAATAGAAAGGGGGTAAATGGGCTTAATTAAGGGGGTTAAATGGGCCAGCCCCAATGGGCCCTTTGGGCTTGGGCTGGGCAACCAGGGCCAGCCCCTGGTCTGGTCTGGCTCAAGCCAGGCGGGGCTCGGGCTCGGGCAACCTGGCCGAGCTAGGTCGGGCCTCTGGCGCGCCTGGGCCAAGCGCAGGCCCCCCGGTCGAACCGGCGCGGGGCCAGCTGGTTCGGGCGCCCACACGCCTGTTCGCCCGGCCCCTTTTCTTAGGGTTTTTGGCCCCCTTTCTGGCTGATTTCGGGCGGCGACGCCGCCGCCGCCGACAGCGTGGGTGGCCGGAGGTGGCTGGGGGCAGTCACCCCTTTCCTTCCAGGCACCGGTAATCGCCGGCCGGCGAGCCGTTCGCTGCCGGCAATCCCTTAAAAGTGGCGGTTCAAAGCATGGCCTTTCCCTAAAGGGCTTCCAACACTTGGGAAAATTCTAGGAAGGGAGGCAAAGCTGCCGGTCCCCAACGACCAAAAAAAAAATTATGGGACATGTGTAGAGATTTCTGGTCACACCAGCAAGCATTACAGTGATCTTTCATCACCATTGAAGCCCATACATACCCACAAAACTGGTGCTTCATCTCCATGAAGAACACGATGAAAAACCCCAAAGAATATCATTTTTCTTCACATAAAATTAATTTCAAATTAATATGTTCATCCGCTGAACATCTTCTGAGAGAGAAAAACGAATCGAGTATGGAAATTATTTTAGAATAATAATTTAGTTGTTCCAGAGCGGATCAGAGCGGAACCTAACTCTGATACCACTGTTGGGATCCGGGCGGGACGCGAAGAATGCAGTGGAAACGACGAATAAAATATCCCGCCTGATGCCCGCTGATCCGATTCGGAACGAAAAGCTAAAACCGAAAACTAATGGGAAGTAATCCGATTACCGTGCGCGGATTCGAATCCGCTTCCGTCTCGGTTTCGTCGAGGCGATGCCGTGAGCCTCACAAGCGTCTGGCCTCCAGCAGTATCCACGTGATCCTCCACGGTGGTTCGTCCTTGCTCCCTCATTCGTATCAGCTCGCTCGCTGAAGATCTATCGCTGCAACGATTGCTGAAAACCCACTAACTGGAATTCCTGACTTTCGGGAATCACGCGCGGCGGAGACGGAGACAGTCTCGGCGCCTCAAACGGGGCGCCCAGAGGAGGAGAGAGAAAGGGGGGACGGCCAGTATGGGGAAATTCTGGAGCTTGGCCCAGGGTTTCTCAACAACGCGCATATATATTAAGTCGGCGCGACTTTTCACAAAAATCCCCGAGTTAATATAAATCCCACTTATGTACCACCGATTGAGAATCTTACTGCGTGTGACCCTCTAGGCCCTTTTACCAGTCCGGTTTTCAGCCCGTTAAGTCCAATAACTAGTTATTGACTTATTGTAATTAATTAATATCTAGATATTAACTAATTACTTAACCGAATTATCATCGCATGTAAATTCGGTCGGACTTCCGATCAAGTTGGGTGCCAAGCAACACCACATGATCCCGAAAGGTAATGGGGTTCAGCAACCCGCTCATGGAACCTGTCCGTCCACAGTTACCACGTGGCTATAATCCTTCGTTCGCACAATGCTCTCGAGTTAACCTAAGGTATGGTCAACTGTCAAACCCTAGATGGTCAACTCACTTGAATCAGACTCCGCTGTACAATATCTGAAAACATCTTTTATGATATTGTTTCTGCTCTGGCTAGAGACTCCTGCGGATCTATTCTAGAACATTCTCTCTCTAGTTACCTGAGAGCGAACGATCTTTTATTGAACACACAATCACCTTCGAAGGTCTTCTGTTGGACCGGATCCTTGACTATTAGAGAACCCGTGGATAGGGATTCGTAGGTTATGGTCAAAGTCCAGAAGTCCACTGACAAGGTATTTTTGGTGTCTCAAGTCCAAGGATCAACCACGCCATTGTGACGATGAATCAAGCCGATTGATAGTAAGGTAAATTACCATTCGACGATTCATGTCAGATCAGTTCAGTGAACTCATTCCCCAATGAGCACCTACATGTTTACCATGTGTCTCCACACGAGTAACTAACGAGATCAGTCACCCTCATCATATGAGCTGAAATAACCTGTACTAGTCTTACCAGATGTTTGATGTCCTTCTCAAACATCCTACGACTAGGAACAATTGAGAATGTGTTTATAAGTCATCAGTCTTATTATCATGATCTCATCATAATCTGATGACTATTGCACATATTCATGGACTTCATTATGCGCAATTATAAATATGCCAATCTACATAATGAATTTAATACCATTTATCAGTGAACTAAATTGAAATAAGTGCCTTATGATTGGCTTAGAGGACACCTATATCCATCAAGTATGTCCCACCATTTTCAGAACCACTCCAAAATTTTACTTTTTGCATGTAGAGGATCAAAAATCAGCTTCGAAGACAGAGTAGAAATTTTGAGAATCGTCAGTACAAGTAATGATCATGGATATAAGTAATGTCTACGGCATAAAAATAGGCCAAACATAGTAAAGATGACCTTAGAAAGTTTTTCTTTGCTAGTTAGCAATGCCCAAAGAAGATGAAGAGTGTCCATAAGAGTTAATTTTATTGTTCGTGAAATCACGTAGTTTTTTTGTCATAATTGTACTCTACAAGGCACACAAAGAACAAATTAGTGCAATACACCTTCCATATTCCATGTCTGTGAAGCAAGAAGAACCCATTCAGCCTAATAAGGACCCAATTGTGAGGCAACTCAGAGTAGCCATAATCATAGGCATCCTACCAAGAAGATCTAAGTTGACCAAAGCCCCCAAGATCGCACTACTGAAGGCTACATGGAAGCCTAGTAAGTCATGCAAGACCTAGAGCTCCTCTACATACATCAGGTCTAAGTCAACCAAATGCCCCTCGGGAAGCCCCCACAGGAGCTCCTCAAAGAAGTGAAGAGCCTTTCTAAGTGGGTAATATGTTTCCCTTGATTCTTGACGATTCTTTGGCCCTTGGGAATAAGGCCAAGATCTATATTGATTACGAGCCTGTAAAACAAGATGAGAGATAATGCCCCTGGGAACATCCACAAGACTCCCTTAAGGACATGATCCACCTCTAAGGTCGAGAGTATGCCTTCCTCGACCCTCGATAGTAGTCAAGACTTTGAAAGTAAGGTCAAGATCTACCTTGAAATATGAGCCTATATAGTAGGATAGGATTTAATGCGTTAGGGTGCCCTTATCAGACTACTTATGGAACATAGCCTACCTCAGAGGTCGGGAATACACTTCACTTGACCACCCCAACGGCATGACTAGCTGGGACTACATAATTAACCCTCTTATTCTCTCGAAATACCAACACGCTAAAGCAAATGCCTTCTAAGGACCAGGCCACCATCTAGTGCGGACAAAAGAAAAGCTCTTTCTAACACATTTGATGGCACTCATTTAATGCCCTTCACCCAATGGCGAGGATATCCATCATGACCTATACTAACTAGTCATGTGCCCTATCTTATTCACTACATGGGAAAGGGCACACCATGATACATTATTAGGCCTCCCCTCTGTTGCTATTATTGGGTCATGTTGGCCATCCACTTCATGATCGAATCAACGTACAAGCACTTACTACAAACACATATCCCCACTCCTCTCTATCTAGAGCACATGATAAATATCCCAACTTCACCATGATAAGGGTATACATCTTAAATGCTGTGGAGATCCAATAAAGACCTTTAGCTTCTCATGCTTGATCTCTCATCTATCCCAACCCAAGGGCCATATCAAACTTAGGTATTGGAGGGTTCTCTCCTGCCAAGAGCCGGGGGACTCATGATGCAATTCTCTTTTGCAGGTCAGAGTGATAATCCCGTCCATCTGTAGGTGGCTGTAGGTGCTGAAAATTTGCTTGTGTGATTAATGTGAAGAACTAGGTTGTTTAGAGTAAATTAACCTATTAAAAAAATACAACTAAGGTGCAGTGATCGCCAGAAACTTTTAACTAAAAAGCTTCAAAAGAGTTTGATCGCCTACCTGTTTAAACGCGGAAGAATGAATCCTTGGTTCCCCTCCTTCAGCCGGCTGAAGAAAGAGAGCCTCTTCTTGTTCTTTTGTTCTTGCTGTTGAATGTTGAGGATCGTCCAGAAGTTCTCCTGGCGTTGTGCTTGATTTCCCTCTTTTTGAACTCTTGTTGTTGTTGTTGGATGCAGCAGAGACAGAGAAACAGAAAAATAAAGAAGAAATAGTGATGAGAATCTAAGTGGAAATATCAAAGTTAACCATGATTAGAAACATGCTTAAACAGCAACTCACTTGTTTTAGATGGCTTTGAAACCCCTTTAGAACAGATGGGTTTTGGAAAATTAATGATGTGGTGTGTGATGCATGCAGTGAGTATGAGAGAATGAAACTAATGAATGAAAATAAAATTCAGATATGAAAAACTTATGCCCAGTCCAGTTGGTTGAAGCTTTGAAAGGATGAAGATCTTGAAGAAGGATGCTGACTTCTGGTGACAGCGCTCCGGCGTTCCGACGTGGTTGCTCCGATCTTCAAATCGCTATAACGCTGAGGCTCAATAATTCTCTCTCTCTTTTTTTTTTTTAACTCCTTGAGATGCAAGGTATTTATAGGCATTTTCTGCGTTCGCGATTAACATATAAAAATCTCGGATTTATCTACCTTAATCGACAGATAATTACTGATTAATTCATCTTTATCTGTAATTATCTAAAACGCGTCCACCTTTGCTGACGCCTTTAAGATTAATTAAGATAATGATAAATATCCGGGAAAACTTATCTTTATCTTTATTAGATAAAACGCGTCCACCTTGGTAGACGTCTTTTACTCTAATTAAGATAAGGATAAACATCCGGAAGAGAAGTTAAAACAGCTTAGGAAACCTAAAACGCGTCGACCATAACAGACGCCTTTTAGTCAATAAATCAATTAATTAAAATTCAAATTTAAACGCTAAAATAGGAATAAACTCTAAATAGCGTCCACATGGGTCGACGCCTTTTAGGATTCTTCATATTTTAACTGAAATTTGAGCTAAAATCAATTCAATTGATTAACTTAAACATGTCTGTTAAACCCGACACTTAAAAAGATTAATAAAAATTAATCAATGATTAATTATCAGACCATTCTGAGGCATTATTATATGATATGAAATTTACTCAAAATGACGTCAAAATTAGCGTGTCTACAGCTGCCTCACCTTGGCATCGTCTTTGCAAGGGAGTGAAATGAAATAGAATGTACTGAAAAGGTGATGCCAAGGTGTGATGAGACACGCTTTTAACATCACATGATTGGAATTTTTCTCAAAATCATCAATGAAGATAGTTCAATGATATCAATGAAATCAATCCTGTCTGGATGAGGTATACAAGGAAATAAAATAAGGTCGATCAACCTCCTCGGAGTGGGAAGTACCCCAGGTCGTAGACACTGTAGGTTTCATCATGGGGAGCGTTTGCCAGCCAATGTGGACGTGCTGCAGCCATGATGGATCTTAAAAGAAAACAAGAATATTGGATAAAGAATCCAATCAAGGATAGAATTCCAATGATATCTTCAAGCGAACCTCAAAGATAATCAAGATACTCAATTCAGAATGGAATATTTCATATCATGTTTAAATTGTTTGATTTAATGGTCTGAAACTTAATCAATAATTAATCCTTATTACAATAATTTCAAAGTCCTATATGATGCATGCTGGGCTAAAAGAAAAATATAAAGTCAAATAAAATATAAATTAATCAAGGATAATATTGTTAAATTGTCATTAATGAGTCAAGATACCAACTCTTGTAATCCAGTGCTAAGCCGAAGCTCGTTTATCCACGCACCGTTTCACAAAAGTGGAACCATCGTCCTCACTAATTAACAACCCAACGGCCTATCCGTGCGATTAAGAATCCTCTGGAATTATCACTGTTTTTGTTGAAGGGGAACTCAAATTCCAGTTTCATCAAAACCACAAGGTCCTTGACATGATCTAATAAATATTTATCATATAGTAATGCTGATGATTTAAACTAATCACATGAAATAATACAAGGGTAGAAATAACCGTCTTTTTAGCCACGGTCAAGACTTCTTGAACTCCCACAGTGGGATCTTCCTGCTTCACTCAGGTTTCTTGAATTTTCTGCAATAAAATCATCAGTAATTCCAAACCAATATTCAATTTAAACATCAAAACATTGAATTTCGGATAGAACACATATAAAGATCTGAAATGCGTCGTGTCGTGAAGACGCCTTTTAACTTTGAAACGCGTCGCTTATCCTCGACGCCTTTTACTCACAGACACAGGTTTCTGGCTGTTCTCTATTCGAATTCCAACTCTATCAATGCACACCCCTTTTCCAATCCGGAAAAGTCTTCCTAAGATCGCAATATTGTCTATATAAACACCCTTAGGTCGTTCCCAAGCAATCCCACTACAATCCAAAGATCAAAAGTAGAGTTTTCTTCAAGGTTTCTTCAAGGTTCCAAAGTTTCCAAGGTTCTCTAGCTTCAAGGAGGAGAAACTCCGAAAAAGGGAGTATGAATTCAAGCAAGAAGATGAAGATGTCCTTGGAGCAATTTTCAGATGTGGAGAATCACCTCAATGGAAGAAATCCCAATCTCCAAGTAAGCTCAATCAACTTCTTTATCAATTATGTTCATGTTCTTCATCACGTTCTTCATGTTCCTCATCATGTTCTTCGTCTTTTCTTTTGATTTTCAGAACTATCCTATGTTTCCTGGCCCAAGGAAATTCACCTCCTTACCTTGGATCCGTAAACTTGCAAAAAGCATCAAGCTTTCTATGCAAGTATTCATATCCAAGTGGAATCTTCAAGGTCTTGTAGTGCTTGCCAAGCATTACAAGAGCACGAACGCGGATTGGGCGGCTATGGGCGTCTTGATCGAGTGGTGGCATCCCCAAACTCACACGTTCTTCTTTCAAGATTTCGAGTGCACAATTCTTTTAGAGGAGGCGGAGCTTCTTTTAGGTCTCCCAAAGACCAAAGAGAATAAAGAGAAGATAGCTTTGATGAAGGAGAGAATCACCGGTCAACAATTGTTGACATCTATCATGAAAGATCTTTCAGAAGCCAAAGGATGTCTCACTAAGAAGGGGATCAATCTCACCAAGCTAGCCGAGTGGACGCTGTACGAAATTGATGATCTAAGAGAGGATGAAGCGGAGGATGTAACAAAAGCCTTAGTTACATGCCTAGCCGGCGCCTTATTCTTTTCTGCGCAGGATAACATCTTAAAAGATGACCAAGTTAGTGCTATATGCGCAATCTTCGAAGGTAAATCCATTAGCACTGCACTCTTAGCATATCTTTATAGTGGGCTTTCTGCAGCGTCTGTGGGCCGTCCTCCTTACGGATGCATGCTTCTCTTCGCCTTATGGGTTGAACTTCACTTTAAGTTTGAGCACAGCAAGAAAAGGCCTCTGAATCCATCTCAGATTTACTTGAATAGCCCAATTCATTGCATAGCTAATGTTGTAAAGTTCAATGAGTACATGGTTAACAAGGTTCCAAAACTCAAGACCCGAGCTGATTGGAGAGAATATTTAAAGCTCATGACGTCCGACATATTCGACTCGTCTCCACTTGCTCTAGTTGGAAAACCTGTGTGGGTGCGTCGTGCAGCAGGAGCAAACCTTAAGTTGATCGGAGCCACCGAATTCGTGCTGTACAATCCACATCGGTGCCTTACTCAACTTAGCTTGGGCCGTCGTGAATTCCCCGAGTTCTCTCCCACACTTCCGATCAAGAAGCGCGACTTGGAATCTGACGAAGACTATGAAGCCGTACAAATCATTACCACTTTATGGAACCTTGGCTTCAGTTACCGTGTAAGATCCTCTAAAGATAGAGATAAAGGATTGAAATTTCCTTATCTTAAAGGTCTTCATGAAATCCTTCCTTGAAAGTCCCTTTTCTCTTTTATTCATGATGTAATAAAGAATTTCATTGAATAGAGAAGTTTTTTTATGCCTCAAAACCTTTCCTCAACTTTCTGTGAAGTGCACATGATTTTTCCTTTAGAGAAAACTTGATTTTTCCTGAAAATTCAACAGTTCGGATTCTGTTTAATGTAAAACGCGTTCAGTCAGAAAGACGCTTTTCAATAATAAATTTAATGAAAAAGCTAAAAAGCGTCTTCCAAACATGACGCCTTTAACTCACAGAAACAAGTTTCTGCTTGTTCTCTATTCGAATTCCAACTTTATCAATGCCTTGTGTCCTGTATACAACTTGAACAAACAGGTTAAGTATCTGTTTAGGCTTAGCCCCTTGCCTGGTTAAGTAACCGACTACTTGATCCTATCCTTGATAGAAGGGTCAAGGGGCATAGCTTTTATTAACAAAGGTAATGAACTATAAGCAAACTTAAGCAAAATACAACATACAAGCAGACAGATGCTCACTGAAGATAAAAGGAATGAAACACACCAAATGCAACAAGCAGATGCTAATTGAAGTATTTTTGTTGTTTTGAAATATTCATTTTTGTTTGGGGTTTTGAAATATATGCTTTTTTTTTTTTTTTTTTTTGATTTTTTTTTTTTTTTGGATTTTGACATATTTTTTTTTTTGATTTTTGACATATGTATTTTTTTTGAATTTTTGACATATGTATTTTTTTTTGGATTTTTTACATGTATTTTTTTTTTTTTTTTTTTTGACTAAAAGATCAACATGGTACTTAGATCAAAAGATCATATTCATTTATTAACTTAATTCTTAAATTGTTCTTTAACAACTTAACTTAAACCCATCGTGTTTGAATTTGTGTTTCCATTCGTGATCCCATTTGATGATTTGACCCTTAGTCAATCTAAGTCATTCCTTAAGTTTGAAGTACATTTCTTTAGAAAGAAAAGAAGAATAAGTTTAGAAAGCCCATGAGAAGGCTCCGGAGAGTTAAAAAGATGTTCCTTTCCTACCCTAATATCCGTTGGGGTTCGGTCATTTCTTTCCGGGGTATTTATCGACCTTGCGTTCCCTTTTGTTTCATTTCATGGCCTTGATGTAACGTTTGTAATGTAATGGCCCTTTTGATTTGACATTTGGCTTTTTGCCTTTTTGCTTTTGCCTTTTCCTTTTTTTTTTCTTCGGGACGGATCTCCCCCATTTTTTTATGACGGCCTCCTACTAAGATGGCGGGTATTCTCGGTAGTCTATTCTAAGTCTCGTTCCGACATCATGGGCCGAGTTAAAAACAGAATTTTTTGTTTAAAAATGAATGATTTGTACTTTACACTTTCGGTCAAGCTTTCAATATCCTTTAGGACTTGTCATCTCTTGTTACTCACGAATCAAACGTGTCAGTGTGTGCATTAATGGGTTTAAAATTAAGTTATTCAGACTAATAAGGAAATTTGAGTTTATAAACTTTCTGATTCCACTGGTCTTTGTACCATACTGATCGACTTTTTAACCTAAGGGTAGTATTTCTTAAGATGTAAACCATTCCAGGGATGTTTTAACTCTTCTCCTTCTGCATTAACAAGACGATAAGCGTTACCAGGAAAAGCGTGCGATACAACATAAGGTCCTTCCCAGTTGGGTTGGAGCTTAGAACGCGGACCACCAGGTTTTATAAAAATTCTTTTAACAACCATTTCACCGACTTTGAACTTACGTTCAATGACTTTCTTTTGATAAAAACGTGCTAATCTATTTTGATAAACTTTTGCATGATTAGCAGCTGACCATCTTTTCTCGTCTAAAAGTTCCAATTGAGCAAGGAGTGCCGAACGATGTTCATCAATGGAAAATTCTTTATTCAATTGTACTCTTAATGACGGTATAAGGATCTCATATGGAACTACCGCCTCCATTCCAAATGTTAAGGAATAAGGAGTTTGTCCAGTAGGCGTGCGGATTGAAGTTCGGTAGGCCCATAAAGCCTCAACCAATTTTTCTGGCCAATCTGTGAATTTATTAGATTTACACGTCTTTTTGATGATTTTTATCAAAGTCTTATTTGTTGCCTCTGCTTGGCCATTGCCTTGCGGATAATAAGGAGATGAATGATGCAATGCAATTTTATACCTGTTACAGAGGTCCTTCAATTCCTGTGACACGAACTGCGGTCCGTTGTCGGTGACGATGGTGCTTGGAATTCCAAATCAGGTGATGATGTTCTTCATAATGAACTTGCAGACGGTTGATGCTTTGATCTCCACGTACGCTTCAGCTTCTGCCCACTTGGTGAAGTATTCCGTTGCCGTGAGAATGAAAGATTTTTGCTTGATGCCGGAATCTGGGTTACCAAGAGGTCCAATAATGTCGAAAGCCCACATGGAGAAAGGCCATGGGGAGGAAACAGGATGGAGTGAAGATGCGGGAGAATGAATTTTGTCGGCATGAAGTTGACACTTAGCACACCTACGAACATATCCTACACAATCTTCTTCCATGGTTGGCCAATAAAATCCTTGTCTAAGGATCTTATTTGCTAGCATCTGTCCATTGACATGACCACCACAAACTCCACTATGAGCTCCTTCCATAACCTTCCAAAGCTCATCTTCGTCTAGACATCTCAGAAGAACTCCATCAAAACCTCTCTTATATAATGCTCCCCCAACTAGGGTGTATCTTTGAGAAACTCTCCTGATAGCTCTCTTCTCCTCAGTTGTAACTTCCTCAGGATACGATTGATCTTCACAATATTTTGCAATTTCATAATACCATGGCTTCTGTTCATCATCCATCTCTTCTAACAGCTCCATTAACATGATTTCTCTTTTTTCAATGATATCTCCGTCTCTGACTTTCTTCAGCAACTTCTCCTTAGTTCTAAGGAATGAAGGATCTTTCACGGCAGGTGAAAGACGCCTATGAACTATGATTGATTCAGATTGTTTGCTGATTGGAAAATCAAGAGAAGATGCGAGTGAAGCTAGAGCGTCAGCTAAGATGTTCTGATTCCTAGGGACATGGACAAAGATCAATTTCGTGAAAAGCTTTGAGTAAGCAGAAGTCAGCTCTTGATAAGGCTTAAGTTTGGGATCGAGAGTTCGATACTTGGTCAACACTTGGCGAAGAATCAATTGGCTATCACCTACGATCCTGAGTTTGGTGGCACCATGGAAATGAGCAGCCTCGAGACCAGCAAGGAGTGCCTCGTATTCAGCAATATTATTCGTGACTGGAAAATCAAGCTGAAAGGCTTGTGGAATGGTGACACCTTCAGGTGATAACAGAACGATACCGATCCCTTTTCCATGAGAATTCAGAGCTCCGTCAAAATGCAGAGTCCACATATCATCTCTGATTTGATTTACGGACATCAGTTCCTCATCCGGAAACTCTGATCGCACTGGATCAAATCGAGGAAGGGGATGATGAGCAAGATGTTCTGCTATGGCATAGCCCTTGATCGCTTTCTGCTGAATGTAGATGATGTCGAATTGAGATAGAAAGCTTTGCCATCGCGCCAACCTATCAGTAAGAACAGATTTCTCCAGAAGAAATTTGATCGGATTCATCCTAGCGATGAGATGGACTTCATGGGCTAGAAAATAATGCTTCAATTTCTGCACAACCCAGACCAATGCTGAACATGTTTTCTCCATCGCCGTATATCTCTGTTCAGCGGGGTTGAGAAGTTTAGAGAGATAGTAGGCTGCCCTCTCTTTTCCTTCCTCATCTTCTTGTGCTAAGACAGCCCCCACTGCATCATCCAGGACTGAAATGTAAAGTATCAATGGTTTTCCTGGAGATGGTGGTCTCAAAACAGGAGGACTTGCTAAATAGTTCTTTAATCCATCGAATGCCTCCTGACACTTATCGTCCCAATCGAATTTGACTCCCAGCTTGGTAAGCTCGTAAAACGGCTTACACCTTTGTGAGTGCTGGGAGACAAAACGGCGAATAAATTGCAACCTTCCGATTAATCCTCTCAACTCTTTCAAGTTTTTGGGAGGTGGCATTTCTCTAATAGCCTTCGCCTTATTAGGATCGATCTCAATTCCCCGTTTACTGACAATGAATCCAAGCAATTTTCCTGAAGATACCCCGAATACACATTTCTTGGGGTTCATCTTTAACTGATATTCTCTCGATCTTTCTAATACCCTTGCCAAAACTTTGGCATGCTCAGCCTTTGTTTTCGATTTAACCAATAAGTCATCTACATACACTTCCAGATCTATGTGCATCATGTCATGAAATATTGCCATCATAGCCCTTTGATAAGTGGCTCCAGCATTCTTTAATTCAAACGACATGACAACATAACAATATGTTCCCCAAGGTGTAGTGAACGACGTTTTCTCTTGATCCTCTTCTGCCAGCTTAATCTGATTATATCCAGAAAATCCGTCCATAAATGATAACGTCTCATAGCCAGCAGTATTATCGATGAGTACATCAATGTGAGGCAATGGAAAATCATCTTTAGGACACGCCCGGTTCAAATCGCGGAAGTCAATGCAAATCCTGACCTTCCCGTCCTTCTTCATAACCGGGACTATATTAGCCACCCATTGTGGATAGAGGACAACTCTAATAAATTTGACTTTATGCAACTTATCGACCTCTTCCTTCATCTTTAGAGCCATTTGTGGGTGGAATCGCCTTAATTTCTGTTTGACAGGGCTAGCTCCATCCTTTAATGTCAATCTGTGTTCAACTAAAGATGAGTCTAACCCTGGCATATCTTCATAACTCCAGGCGAAAGTGTCCTTATAGTTCTTTAGCACTTGTACCATTGCTTTTTCATCCTCTGAAGAAAGATTTTTACTGACGAGGACAACCTTAGGTTCGTCTTCAGTCCTTAAATTGATTTCTTTGGTGGGCTCTTCTACGGCAGCTGAGGGTTCATCGAATCTCTTTACTCCACTGGCATATGCCTCAGCCGCGTCCTCGTCATCTTCCTCAATGGGGTCCTTTTCATGTACTAATTCATATACCCCGTACCCATCATTGACTGACTCATCGTCCATGCAATCTTCTGGCATCTGAATTGGATTTTCTAAAAGCTGAGGGATCAAAGAGCAAGAAGAGCACTTATCAGCTAAGTCCTGGAGGTATCTATCTGGAATTTGCCTACCCTTAGGCTTTCTAGACTTCCTAACCTGACTAGACTGCCTAACTTCACTATCATAACCTAACGAAGACGAAGCAGGATGAAAATCCTGGGATACAAGTGGAAATACAAGAGAATCCTCCCGAGGGGAGGGACAGAGTAAATCTAGAAGAGAATCTTGACCGAAGGACCCGTGCGGCGGGGTGCAATCGGACAAGTAAGATGTTTCCTCGATGAGGATTTGGGAAGAATTTGTTGCCAAATTGGCGTTTTTTTTTTGAAAATGAAAGAATTAAACATAAAGCAGGAATGAATAAAAATGGGAGGAGAATCAGACAGAGGAAGTGGCACCAAGGCCAGAGGATTGGGGGGATCATATAGTAATATGTCCCAGATTAGATCATACAACCTCTCTAGATCGAGAGGAGGTTGTGGTATAATGTCCCGAGGGGACAGAGTAATCATGACGGGCGGAGCCCGTGGAATATCTTCAATTATGACCCGCGACCAAGTCGGGGTCAAAAGCAATGTGCGGAAAAGAGTATGGAGCGTGAAGACATGTGAAGGATATGTTCCTTTCCAGAGCAGATCTGTTGTATAACCAGCTTCATAGGGGTCATCTGGCTCCCCTTCATCAGTCTCTTCGGACAGCAGTATCCGCTTGTCAAATATAGCACCAGGGCTTTCAATCAATTCATCAATTTGCGGCGGCCACTTAGGTTCTGCAGGATCCAGAAATAGTCTGTTCAGTGCAATATACAGGTCCCTCAGGTCGAACCACCTGTACCATTCACATTCAGGATCATCAAATTTCCTCCTTTTCATCGGCCGCAGAGCCTCCAAGGATTGGTACGTAAGTAATTCAGAGCAATGTCTGGCCAAATCCCTCCCATATATATCATGGAAGTCAAAACAGGAAGTAATGACTACCGTATTGTCATAGCTGAGTATGGGCCCTTTTACAAAGTGCGTATATAGGGTCCATGTTAAGGGATCTCGGCCTTCTTTTGGTGGTGTAGACATTGCCTCCCAGATCTTCAGGCCTTGTTCGATCTCTGCTTTCTGAACCAGATCTTGCTTCAGTTTTATTGGCCTATAGCCCAGACCACTTCCAGGTGTTGCTCGATGATTCCTGACAGGAGTGGTCCTGCCTTACAATTGTGTGCCCAGACCTTTCCCAGGCTCGTAGCCGTTCTTCATCATGATCCTCCATCCTGGGGTACTCATGCACTTCCCCCTTTTGATAGCATCTAGTGGATATGGAGAAATAGTAGCGGCTTTCAGAGGATCAGCCACTGGACGGTAGACCTGTAATACCGACAGAAAAGGTTGTCGGCCAGGTAAAACAGCAGATTTGATGTTCAAGGAATGAGCAGCAGCAAGGATCGGCATGCTCGTTACTTTAATTATTCGTCCTTTGTAAGGGAATTTGAGGCATTGATGATTCGTAGAGGGAATCGCCTCAAGAGTTTTAATATAAGGACGACCTAAAATGGCATTTATGGAAGGGTCGATTTCCAAGATGTGAAATTCGACCTCTGCATGACTTACAGGGCCCAGCTCCACCTTTAAATAAACCATTCCCAGAGGGGAACGGGTAGAATTGTCATATGATGTTACTGAGATGGGGCTGGGCAGCCATTTCTCTTTGGGCACACCGCACAGCTCCAGGGTCTTCGGAGGTAGAACATTGATCGAAGCCCCTGTGTCGACCAGGCATGCATCCACGGCCTTCTTACAAATGTTGACCGTGATACTCAGAGCCATGCTTCTGGCTGCTGGCGGTGCTAGTTCCGATGTATGAAATGTTATAGAGGGCTGATCCCCCTGAGGAACTAGTAGTGCTGCAATCTTCTCTACCGGCACATCTTCATTGACCATCACCTTCTGCAGATATTCCATCAAAGCTTCTTGGTGACTCTTGGATCTTTTGATCAGTTCGAGTATAGTGATCCGTGCCGGTGTCCGATCCAGGTGTTTCAACAGGTCATATTGAGTGCCTGGTGCACTCTCTTCATTGTGGGCTTCCTCAGTCGGCTGCGATGGGCCGTCTCTGACTGTGGACTGAGGAAAGACCTTGTTGAAAATCCTTCCACTCCGGAGCGCATGTTCCTCAACCGTGGAGGATCCGGGTGACACCTTACGTACCGCAGAGTTGGATGGTGCAGATGGCGTAGAAGGTTGGTATGTAGGTGATGGCGTAGGGCTAGGTGGTGATGGCGCGGTGCGGATTAAAGGCCTAGAGGGTTGGATGGTGGATGGGTAAGTGGTTGATGAAGTGGGGAATGGTACGCGTAATAGCGGTCTAGATGGTAAAGGCATATCGGGGTAGGCGGTAGTGGTAGCGGGTGAAGTAGGAAATGGTATGCGTAATAGTGGCCTAGACGGTAGGAGGGGTGCGTTATTGGTTTGCGGGGGGTTATATGATAGAGGCGTAGTGGTGCGGGGCGTAATGGGTCTAAGGAAGGCGGGTAGTGGTAATGGGTTATTGGGCGTGGGCGAGTGGTATGTAGGTGTGGGTATGGTGGTAATGGTAACGGGTTGTGGCCTTGGTATGTGGATGGTGCGGCGTGGTGGTCGCTCTGCGGTACTTTGAACGTGACCCGTTGAACAAAGAGAGGAAGAGTCCTCTACTCTCCACTGCTGCCCACGACCAGCCTCAGACTGGCTGTTCGTCAAGATGGGAGCAACCTGGTTTTGGTTCTGGTGCTCCGGGAGTGGATTTTGCACTATTCCCATGTTGGGTGGTGCTACTGCCTGTGCCGGTGGTCTTGCTTGCTGCTGCTGCTGCTGCGGTCTCCTTGCCTTCAGGGCTGTTATGTATTTCTTCATTTCCTCCCAGTCAATGCCGCCCTGCTCGTTGAGATCATGGATATAATCTCTGAATTGGAAGCAGGTGTCGATGGTATGCCCAGGTTGCCTATGGAAGTAGCAATACCTGGACGTATCGGCATTTTGAGGCCAGACGGCCTTCTCTCTCGGCAAAACTAAGGCATTGGCCGCCATTAAAGCGCTGAAAATATCCGCCAAGGATTCTGGGAGGGCCGGGTACTCTGCCCTTTTCGGGCCTGGAGGTCTCCTTTGTTGGTTGTAGTCACCAGGAGGAGGGACATTGTGGTACGCCGGCGGTGCACGCGGCTGGTACTGTGGCTGTTGCTGTTGCTGCTGATGTGGCTGCTGATACTGCTGTTGAGGGGGCTGCTGATACTGCTGTTGCCGTTGCGGCTGTTGCTGTTGCTGGTTATGATTCGGCTGCTGGGGCCGCTGGTACTGCTGTTGGTAATGGGGGTTCTGCTGTTGCCTGTACCCCTGCTGGCTCGGCTGTGGTGGCCTCTAGTACTGCTGATTCCTCACAAACTGGGGCGAGTTATTGTTCATAGTACTGACCTGCTCGTGAGAGAGCGTGCCCTCAGTAGTAGGACCTGAGCTAGGAGAATTCTGCACTGCAGGCTTCCGAGGTGGAGGCCTGTTAGGTCTATGAGGATCAAAGACGCTAGAGAACGTAGTGTCCTTGAAAGCATTCTGGCAGTACCGTGCCCTTTCATAGAGCTCTGCCATGTTCGTCAAGTTGTTCAAGGAAAGGACTAGCTTGAACTGGGGCGTGGCGTTGGAAATCAACATTTTCACTTGTTCGGATTCGGACAAATGATCTTTCACTTTTTCAGCCAGGCCCCGCCACCTGTCAGCAAAACTGACAAACTCCTCGTCCGGTTTCATCTTTTCTGCAATAAGATCCGTGATAGACAAGGAGGGTGCAACTCTGTCTTGGTATCGTTGAATAAATTTGCGTGAAACGATACCGTAATCCTCTACTTCTGAGGGTTCCAGAGAAAAGAACCACTCGAGGGCTGGTCCCTCTAGGGATCTCCTGAACAAGAAAGCCAATGACCTCTTATCATTCTGCCAGAAAGAGGATTCGTATATGAACTCCTTCAGGTGCGTGAAGGGGTTACCAGTACCATTATACTTTCGATACACTGGCATTTCAGAGGGTGGCAGATGGAACACTGGCAGGCTCGGCAGATTGATTTCCGGCACAGCTTTAACCCCCATCATTTTCTGAAGATTGTTGAACTGTTCATCCATGCGCTCCATCTTGGCCAGCAACGTCTGCGTGGTTAGATCTGCCTGGGGAGGAGGAGGAGGAGGAAGTACTTGATAGGCCTGCTGCCTAGAGTACGTCGGACAAGGAGGATAATAAGGATGAGGTCCGGCAGAGCTTCCGCCATGCCCGAGGGCATTTTGATAAATGGGCGTCTGCGGTCTAGCCGGTGGCCTGGATGACGAAAGTTGTGGCCCAGTTGGCCGAGAAGTAAGATGAAGGCCTTCCATGGCCTGATGGATTTAAGGAGGAGGAGGTTGTTGAGGAACAACAGGGGGAGCCACAGGATTCGGCTCAGCAGGCTGCATGGGTGCCTTCCCCTTCAAGATAGACTGGATCGCCTCGAACTGCTGAGGGTCCAGTCGGGAGGCAAGAACTCCCAGAGCATTAACAAGATCCATAGGATCGGAGGATGGGGGATCATACTGATTCATGTCCCCCTCAAGGTCAGGATTAGGAATCGCATATTCATGCGGAGGAAGATCATGATATTGATCGTGCGGATTAAAAAGAGGAGTTCGGACATTCCCGTCATGTCGAACTGGAATGGGGACAGAATTACGAGAGGCATCAGCATCTCTCCCGTTCTCGTAGTTGAAATCAGAATTGCGAGGGGCATTAGCATCTCCCTCGTAGTTGATAATGGCGTCTTGGGCCATACTCAAATCTCTGCCTGATCGCAGCAACATAATATTAGATTTTCTTTTCAAAAAAATTAATCAAACAAGTTGTGCAGAGGTTAATCAAACAAGTGGATGCTTAACGTGATTTCAGGATTCCTTGTTGAGTTATTTGAATTGGATTAAACCACAATTTCGCTCAGGGAAGGATCCTAGTTTCAGTTTGATTTCCACCGTTATTCTCTAAGGTTTTTCTCTCACAACGCTCTCGGAATCTAGCCGGGACTTCAATTGGTACAACCAGCCCGATGATCAAGGAGGAATACCTTGATTTTGGGGATTTATGGAGGTCTCAACGTCAACTTCTCTAGTCTGATCAAGGGACCAACCCAATCAGAGAGAGTTGCTAACGTCGAGTAATGTGTTCCTAAGAAAAGGAGGGTTTTAGCCTCAATGCATATGCCCTGCGACCTGGATGGCCTCTAATGCTTAATAGAGTAATGTGTAGCTAGCACTCAACACAGAAATCTGGAAACTGAAAAATAATTAAGAAACTGTCTGAATCGCGTCAATGATAGTCGACGCTATTCAAAACAGAACTTAATTCTTTCGCAGAGAACAGATGCAAACAGCAGAGAAAACCGGGAAAATAACTAAAAACTGTCTGAATCGCGTCGATGATGGTCGACGCTATTCAACACAGAAGTTAATTATTTCACAGAAACAGATGTAAACGACAGAGAGAATCTGGAGGCTAAAAGGCGTCCAGGTGTCCTGACGCGGTTTTGAAACGCGTCGCTTTTCCTGGACGCTTTTCAGTTCGCAGAAACAGATTTCCAGAAGGATTTTCTGGGTCGAATCCTCCTTAAACAGGGAAAAATGCAATAAATAATCGACTCATGCAAAGATTTTTAGTTTCAGATTTTAAACAGGATGGTTTACTATCTAAACAACTAAGAAATCACGCACTCACACAGCATTTTATCACCAAAAACAGCTTTTTAAACTAATCAAAGGGGAGGCAAGATCTTGCCACTGGGGTGTGCACGTGGTGCACGAGGGAAATTAAACAAACTAAACACTCACCAATTGGTGAGGACGTGTCAAAAGACACAAGTGGTGCACCGTGGGTGCCCGGTATGATAATAGCAAGAACAAAAGAAATTAAAAGATGGCGAGACCAAGTCCCACCGTGATCGCCAAAAGAGCTGTAGGTGCTGAAAATTTGCTTGTGTGATTAATGTGAAGAACTAGGTTGTTTAGAGTAAATTAACCTATTAAAAAAATGCAACTAAGGTGCAGTGATCGCCAGAAACTTTTAACTAAAAAGCTTCAAAAGAGTTTGATCGCCTACCTGTTTAAACGCGGAAGAATGAATCCTTGGTTCCCCTCCTTCAGCCGGCTGAAGAAAGAGAGCCTCTTCTTGTTCTTTTGTTCTTGCTGTTGAATGTTGAGGATCGTCCAGAAGTTCTCCTGGCGTTGTGCTTGATTTCCCTCTTTTTGAACTCTTGTTGTTGTTGTTGGATGCAGCAGAGACAGAGAAACAGAAAAATAAAGAAGAAATAGTGATGAGAATCTAAGTGGAAATATCAAAGTTAACCATGATTAGAAACATGCTTAAACAGCAACTCACTTGTTTTAGATGGCTTTGAAACCCCTTTAGAACAGATGGGTTTTGGAAAATTAATGATGTGGTGTGTGATGCATGCAGTGAGTATGAGAGAATGAAACTAATGAATGAAAATGAAATTCAGATATGAAAAACTTATGCCCAGTCCAGTTGGTTGAAGCTTTGAAAGGATGAAGATCTTGAAGAAGGATGCTGACTTCTGGTGACAGCGCTCCGGCGTTCCGACGTGGTTGCTCCGATCTTCAAATCGCTATAACGCTGAGGCTCAATAATTCTCTCTCTCTTTTTTTTTTTTAACTCCTTGAGATGCAAGGTATTTATAGGCATTTTCTGCGTTCGCGATTAACATATAAAAATCTCGGATTTATCTACCTTAATCGACAGATAATTACTGATTAATTCATCTTTATCTGTAATTATCTAAAACGCGTCCACCTTTGCTGACGCCTTTAAGATTAATTAAGATAATGATAAATATCCGGGAAAACTTATCTTTATCTTTATTAGATAAAACGCGTCCACCTTGGTAGACGTCTTTTACTCTAATTAAGATAAGGATAAACATCCGGAAGAGAAGTTAAAACAGCTTAGGAAACCTAAAACGCGTCGACCATAACAGACGCCTTTTAGTCAATAAATCAATTAATTAAAATTCAAATTTAAACGCTAAAATAGGAATAAACTCTAAATAGCGTCCACATGGGTCGACGCCTTTTAGGATTCTTCATATTTTAACTGAAATTTGAGCTAAAATCAATTCAATTGATTAACTTAAACATGTCTGTTAAACCCGACACTTAAAAAGATTAATAAAAATTAATCAATGATTAATTATCAGACCATTCTGAGGCATTATTATATGATATGAAATTTACTCAAAATGACGTCAAAATTAGCGTGTCTACAGTGGCGAGGGGTGTAAACATTTTTGGATCTTCAACACAATCCCGACCATTATATTGTGATATTGTTAGACGTACATGGCATCGTAAAGAAGAAAAAAAGTCTCCTGAACCATCAAGGTATGATTAAGAGGACATTTTATTAAAATCTGATAATTATATGTTCCTTTCCTGTTGGTCATCCTTTGTTGAATTATTTTCAGAGTATACCAAGCTATATATTATTGTAACATCCCAAAACTTAGAAAGTTTTGGGATATAATGAAGAGGACATTTTATTAAAATCTGATAATTATAGGATCCATTCCTATTTGTCATCCTTTGTTGAATTATTTTCAGAGTATATCAAGCTATATGTTATTGTAACATCCCAAAACTTAGAAAGTTTATTTAAGTTTTGATACTAAGTATTAATAAGTACTGAGTAATTAGTTAAGTAAGTTGAAAATAGCTCAGTTAATTGATATACATTACTCAGTTAATTTAATTAAATGATGGAAAGATTGTTATATCGTAGACCTTTAAGCCCAATAATTGGTTAATGGGCCTTGAGTAAATGAGATTTAAATCTTGAAAACCCAATCTCGATTAAATAAACTTATCGAAGATTCAACTTGCTTGTAGGCAAAGTGAAAGCGGAAACAAGGCCATTAACCACTTCAACTTGCACCGGAGTGATAGCGAGAGGATATGAAATAGCTCGAACGATACGTCAGTGAGATAGCTGCGACCAGCGGGAGCTGGAAGTGAGAGGATGGACTTAGGGCACCAATTAAGATATTGATGTTTCTCTCTCGTGGGAGGACAAGGAAAAGTCTTCAAGCATGCACATACGAGATCTGATAACCTAACGACAAGATAAATAAGTGAGGTCTGCAAGATTTAAAAATTCTAAATTGAAGGACTCAATAACTTCAATAAATTGTATGATCGTGTTATGAATACCAATGCAACCACCAATGAAACCTAAGGGATTGAATCATTGAACAATCTGTGATCCCCATGCATTAGCTTTCGCTATTTGAGCCCTGGTCAGTATAGCCATACTGTCTAAGACAATCGTGTCCCTTAGAACAATACTCGCACAGCCAAACCTCTGCTGGAGCTTGGAAATACATACCGAAACGCACACTGACGAAGGGTGCAAGAGACGGAGGCAAATTAAGGATGCGTTTAGGGTAACTTTTAGGATTTTTTGCATATAAATTATTATTAAAAGTTAATTGGCAAAAAAATAATTCTTTGGAGACATATTAGTACACATATCATTATTTTTAATGAAATGTGCAAAAATACCATCGTCCTAATCTACCGTTACTTAACCATGATTACGTTTAACTAGATGTAAGAAAAGACAAAAATGTCCATAATAAAGACAATGGAGCAATCAAGGATGTATGTTCGCATCCCATCTCACTCATTAGCTCCATTTCCCTCTCCCTCTCAACTTCGCAGGGCGTCTCGCCCCAGAACTCGTCGGGCCGTGCCACCATGGCCGTCTCGTTCGCCTTCGGGTGTGTACAACACCGACGCCAGCTCCACGCTACTCATGTTTTCACCACCGCTGATGATCATGTCCTTGGCTAGTCCTTGATCTCCATGTAGCCGTCGGATCCATCACCGCCACGTAGCCCATGTAGAACCAGCTGTCGGGGCACACCGCCTTGGCCGTTGCCTCGGGGTCCTTGAGGTACCCCAACATGACGCAGCTGCTCCGCAATACAACCTCCCTCAAGGTGCTGCCCGTCGGCTCCCTTGCAACAGCTCCCAGAACGAGAGTTGGAGAAACCAAATTTTATTGAGCTAAATAAAATCTTACACCTTTCTCCCCGACGGCTCCCCCGCACACCCAAAGTTCACAGTGGTGAGCCGTCCCTTGGGGGGTTACACATATTTATAGAGGGATAACCTTAATATCCCTCTAATATGACCAAGACTCCAATATGAGTCTCAATCAAACTCATCATGGCAATCAGAGTCCAAATATGACTCCTACCATTATCCTCTGAGTCCCTCTCGGACACCACCCTTATGGCAGTCTGAGTCCATCCCGGATTCACAGCCATCATACAACATTCTCCACATTGGCTTGAGTCTGCAAGCCGATTTGAAGAATAACCTGTTGCGAAATCTACAACCTGTCCGTCCTCCAGCTCCACTAGCATGGCCTGCATCTTGTACCTGAATGCCCACACCCCACCTAGGTACCCCGCACTGCTCAGCACCACTGCACGGTCCGATGTGGTTCCACTTCTCTCAGTTGACATGAGAGACCCCTACCACCATCGATATCTAATGCAAAAGTGACATGCTTCCTCCACGCTCCACCATCGGCAGGGCAAACACGCTGCTGATCCATACTACTCGCTTGGGACATCACTGCAGTTGCACCTATGTCGACCCTCCCTACGAGCCTGTACATGCCATTCGTCATCAGTCCCCGCAGCACAACCCATGCTCCTCTACAAATTCTGAGAGCTCCACCTTTAAGAGTGCATTAGTAACCTCTTGAACATAATACTCCCAGCGAGATCAAGTTCCTCTTTAGATCTGGCACATGTCGTAACCTCCATCAAAGTTCGCACCGTCCCATTAATCATGTGAACCCACACCGATCCCACTGTAGCAACCCTGTAGACCACACTGTTTGCCAACTAGATTGAGCCACCATCACATGTTGGATACCTAGTCAACTTCTTCCTATCTAAACTCATATGAGCCGAATAGCCAGAATCTAAATATCAACCTGAATCTTCCTCACCTACAGATGTCTCGCACAAGACCTCTGTGTATTCTCCATCGCTGTCTTCATCAGCTGCCTCGATTGATGATGCTTCTACCTTCTCTTTCCTTTTTCCTTTCACAGCCTCACATCCTCCTTTCGCCTTAGACAGTCTCCATTATATGGCCTTTCCAGTCACAATAGTAACACGTCTGAGGAGCCCATGACTTGGAGCGGCCCTTGCTTCCTCTGGAACCTTGCTTCTCAATAGATATCCCTTGACCTCTACCTGCAACCAAAGGATCACTCCCACCTAATGCCCCTTTACCGTTACTCTTCCATCGCAACTTGTTTATGAGCAACGAAGTGACCGCATCATCCAAGCTGAGAGTATCCTTCTTGAATAGCAGTGTGGTCACTATGTGATCATATGATGTAGGCATCGATGCGAATAGGAGAAGTGTCTTGTCCTCTTCATTGATCTTCACGTCCAGGACAAGCACTTCCGTCAGGATCCTGTTGAACTCATTCAGATGGTCCTCTAGTCATGCTCCCTTCGGCATCCTCAAGCCATATAACTTCTTGAGAAATAGCTTGTTCGTTAATGACTTGGACTTGTACATGCTCTTCAACTTCTCTCAGACTTTCGTTGGATCATCTAAGCCGATCACCTCACCAAGTGTGTTGTCCAACAGGAACAACTATATCGTGTTGTTTGCCATGTCCCGCATATCCTGCCACATTTCGGCCGTCAGCTTCTCTAGCTTTTGAGACTTCTTGTTAAGAGCCTTCACCAGTCCCTCTCACATTAGGATGTTCTTCATGCACAACTGCCATAGAGTGAAGTCGTTGTGGCCGTTGAAGGGTTTCACGAAGAAGCTCGTAACCCTTCCTGCTACCTTCTGATTTGTGACCTCCTTGTCCACCATCGACGCTTCCCGATCAGGCGTCATCACCACCAATTGCCTCGATCCTCATCAATCACTAGATCAAACTGCACAAATCAATAAAAAAGAGTAGAATTCATCCGATCCACGCTATCTAATGAATTCAGAGTGCCCAAAAACCTAGGGATAGACTCCTAGATTGCCCAATTCTGCCATCGATCGCCTCCGATCAAGTTGAAACACTTTCAGCCGTTCGATCGCCACACGTCCACCACCGATGAGTTTTTATAAGGATTGAGGTTTCGGATCCGATTACCGGATTAGTTTTGGGGTCGGATCTCTTGATTTGGGCCCTTGTGGGGTTGGGAGTTGGGTTCCTTTTTATGTCGAGCTTGCGAGACGCGGTTCAAACGGCGTCCATCGAGGTGGACGCGTTTTAAGTTGTGTCACGTGGGCGCCACGTGGGTTGGTTTTGGGCCGCGAGAGTATGGCCCCGGTCTTATCAACTGAATGGCGTCTTGCATGGACGACGCCATTTAGAGTACGGCCCTGGTATGTCAGTGTACGGCCCGGACTTGTCGTTTGAATGACGTCGGGCTTGGACGACGCGTTTTACCTAGTTTCAGTTTGGCCCCACAAACCCTCCTTCCTTTTCCTCATTTTCTCCTTTCCCTTCTCTCTCCTCTCTTCCCTCTGAACCTCTGGCACCCCTTTCCCCCTCTCCTTCCTTTCCTCTCCCCATTCCTCCTCTCCCTCCACTCCATCAACCTCCTAACTTCCTCCACTACCACCACCACTTCCTCCGCGGCACATTTCTCTCCGGACGGCGGCCGACGTCCCGGTGGAGTAACGGCGTCTACGGCGGTACCGGCAGCGGCGTGTGGCGAGGCGATTCGACGGCTTGGAGTTCGGAGGAGTTTGAGTAACCGGTAGGGTAACGATCTTCACGATGTTTTGATTAAAATCATGTTTTTCCCGCTTTTGAGCATATTTACGGGACTTTTGGAATGAAAATAATAATTGCATGTAATGAGGAATTGTGGGTTTTTAATAGGTATTTAGTTTATCCTCCTCCCTCTTTATTTTTTATGGCGTTTTGTGCGATTTTGGGGGAGAAATCCCGTTTTGTAATTTGGGGGAGGCCGGAGGAGAACCTATTTGTCAGGGTTAAATGGCGTCTGGGGATAACGACGCCATTTAAAAAGACGGCTTCCACCTACGACGCGATTTAACTCCACATAACAGACTCTGTTTCTGGACTGAATGGCGTCCAAAGACAGCGACGCCATTTAAATGGCGACCCCTTTGAACGACGCGTTTTAGGCTATCTTCCGATGCTAGATTTTATATGAACTAGTTTAGGAGTCTTGAATGACGTCGGCCTTAGGCGACGCGATTCAAGACAGAATTTCATTAATTCCTACAATTAACATGTGTTTACATTGATAAATAGTTTGGTTAATTGCATGCTTGAAATCATATTTGAGGACGATGATTTCTACGTGATCGGATCGCACCATGTTGCGTTTTGTGCGATCGTGGGCTTAGAGTGACAGTTGTTAGCGCTTAGGCACCCCGTGTCGGTGTGGGAGTGACACGGCGTCGGTGTGGGAGTGGTGGGGTGACGTCTAGAGAGAGGGTCACCTGGTGTATCCCGGGGTATAGCTAGTACCGGTGTGGGAGTGGTACATTCGGAGTGTCACTCGTGCTGGGGGAAGCAGAACTACCTTGAGCCAGGTCAGGCCGGAGTAACCAGTACGCTATCCGAGGGGTTGCTGTTTGGTCTCAGTGGGTCGGTGTTTTCCGCGTTCGGCGGTGTGACTTGTGTGTTTAGCCGAGACGCTAGTTGTGGACTCCGTGGTAGGGTGGTTTTGAGATTGTGCATGTTACTGTTATAAATGCGTGTGTTTTATATCGAAATCTAGGAATTGTGTTACTGCGTTATTTAGTTAAATTGCCTATATCTGTGTATTGCACTTGTGGGTGTGTGGGTGGTGGGAATCGAAGGATCCCTACTGAGTCTTTTTTCGATGAGACTCACCCCCTGCGATTTTCAAGTGAGGGTTCCAGGCAGGCGTAGCGAGGAGAGTGTTGCCTTGGGTTGCGCGCCAGCAGCCGCTGTTCCGGGGTATGCCCCGATGTAGTTGTTATTTTATTTTCTGGCCTGTACGCTTAATTATTTCTTTTTTGTTGAAATATGTAATTAATTACTGAGTCAAGTCGAATTGTAATAATTTTTAATTTCTGCACTTCCTTTACAATTCGATGTGATGTGAATGTTTAACGTAGTTTATCATTTATTTTCCAGACTTATCAAGATCTTGGTTTGGCTCCAAATTAATGATTCGGTACTCATTTAGTAATCGGATCCCCGATTATAGGGTGACGGGTCGTTACAGTTTTTGTCCTTTTAACTGATATAGACTAGATCCATTAATCCTGGTAGCTCCACTTGGACCCACTAACCTAGATCCACCAAGGTGCCACTTGGATCCTTCACTTGGATTCGAAACTAACCCAAAATCGGATCTAAATCCCAAACCCACTTAAACAAAAGGAAAGAAAACCCTCGTCTTTTTCTTTTCTTTTATTACTTAGGACCCACTTCACTTTCCTTCTTCCTCCTCCCCCTTTTTCACGCTAAGTAAGGAGGAAAACTTTTTTTTATCTTTCTCGGTTTTAATTACTAGGGCCCACACCTTCTCTTTCCTCCCTACCTTCGTCACCACAACACTAATTGTAACGACCCGATCCGCTCTGGTAAGGTATTGTCCGCTTTGGGCTAAGTCTACACGGCTTTGTCTCGAAAAGACTCCTTACAAGTTATAGATACAAATCCCACATATATAGTCCAATAATTTTTCTCATTTTT
The DNA here is from genome assembly GCA_030544215.1 of Zantedeschia hybrid cultivar. Classification (NCBI taxonomy): domain Eukaryota; kingdom Viridiplantae; phylum Streptophyta; class Magnoliopsida; order Alismatales; family Araceae; genus Zantedeschia; species Zantedeschia hybrid cultivar. The sequence continues at coordinate 18,871,340 of JARZZO010000005.1, forward strand.
CGATACAGGACTAATCCGATTTATTTCTGTCCCAGCCCCCAGTCGCAGTGGTAGCTCTATATCATGACGACTCTACACTGCTTCACTTGCGGGTAGTCCTTTCTATGGGTAGCTCTTTCCTCCTGCCCGGCTCATGACTGGGTTACTATAGGCCCACCAGCTTTCGCAAGGTTCGTCCTCGAACCAGCCTATATTGTACTATACGGGTCCTGCTCTGATACCATTTGTAACAACCCGATCCACTCTTTTGAGGGATTGTCTGTTTTAGGCCGAACCCGCATAGTTTTGTCCGCAAAAGGCGCCTTACAAGTTATGGATACAAATTTCACATATATAGCCTAGTAAGTTTTCTCATTTTTTGATACAGGAGTAATCCGATTTATTCTTGGCCCAACCCCCATGAATGATCCGATCCACTCTTCTGAGGTATTGTCCGCTTTAGGCCAAACCTGCACGGTTTTATCCTCAAAAGGCACCTCACAAGTTATAGATACAAATCCCACATATATAGCCCAGTAGCTTTTCTTGTTTTCCGATACAAGATTAATTCGATTCATTCCCGCCTTAGCCTCCAGTCGTAGTGGTAGCTCCACACCATAGCGGGTCCATATTGCTTCACTTGCGAGTAGCCCTTTCCTACGGATAGCTCTTTCCTCTTGTCTAGCTCATGACTGTGTCACTACACTAGCCAATAGGGGAGGAACGCCCTAACCCCTGGTCCCCTTCTCGTAGGGGAACCTGTCCAATGCCGCTACATATCTGTCACCACCATGGCCAGTCTGGTTCAACCACCTGTGTCACCTGCCGCTTGCCGCCGGAATCATACTGATGTTGTCACTCTCTCCTTTTTCCCTCTCTTATGTTCCTCTCAGTTCTAAGAAGAAAAGAAAAAAGGGAAACCTTCTAACCACCACTGGCCTCCTCTGCATGGACCGGTTGTGTAGCCTCACTGGTGACAGCCATTGCTGCAACACATTGGTCTCCAATAGCCGTAGCCTCTGGCCAACTTTGCTAGCCCTGTTGCCATTGCCAATCACCACGGCATAGCAGTCAACCCTTCCTCGGCCAACGCCTCCTGCCATTATTGCCCGCAGCACCACAACAACATCACTAGCATCGCCGAAGCATTGCTCCCGCTGTAGGTTACCTCCTGTTGACAGGTTGCTTACGGAACCATGGCTGTCAACCACAGCCACTGATGAGGACGCCACCTACACCTACCTTGCTTGCCACCAACGCTCCTCGCCGCTGCAACAATCCTGCTGTAGCTATAGTGCCGCAATAGGAGAACCAGTGTCGTCGGTCCTCTGCTGCAACAGTTGTCAACCGAGCACAAATCCCGTCGCCACCACTAACCACAATCGTCCTGCTGTGGTCTGACAACGAAAAATAGAGCTGCCGCTCGTCCTTCCAGTGAGTCTCCCTATGTTCTCCTCTCCCTTAGCTCCAACACCACATGTTGCAACCGAACGTACGGAGATGAAGAACACAGTCACACACTTACAAGAGAACAAGGTTTAGAGAAGTCAGATTTTATTAAGCTAAATAAAATCCTACACCCTTCTCCCAGCGGCTCCCTCACACACCCAACACCACGGTGGTGAGCCGCTCCTTTGGGATGGGGGGGGGGGTTACACATTTATAGAGGGATAACCCTAACATCCCCTCTAATCCTACCACCGAGTCTCAATCAAACTCCTCCTCGCAATTGGAGTCCAAATCTGACTCCTATCATTGCCGTCCAAGTCCCTCCTGGACTCCACCCTTGTGGCAATCATAATCCATCCCATATTCATAGCCACTTCACAACAATGCACAATGCCTTTAGGGGTCGACGTGGTGCCAGAGGTGTAGTTGAGCACCATCGGCATCCACTCACTCTTGGGGCGAACCCATTGGAACCCCAGGTCGCCCCTCCTGATCAGGCCCTTGTAGGTGAGGCCCCTGCCTTTAGGCACTACCGCACTGTTCCTTCCCCTTCACCCCTACGCGTCGTTGATGGGGATGAGGAAGGGCTGTTTGGTGTCGGGGCCGAATAGGGCGAAGGCCTCGTCTATGACGGTGAGAGACTGGCAGTCAGATGACCTGAGCATCTTCGTCGGTAGGGATTGAAGCAACAACAGCATTGGCGGTGGCGACGCTGTCTGTCGCCCCAAAAGGAGTCGACAAAAAGAAGAGGAGCCTACTGAAGACGAGCTCATACTCCTCCTTGTCATCAATGTTGTCGGTGAGTAGCTCATCGGTGGTAGAGTGAGGGCCAGTGCGGAAAAAGGGAACATCCTCCTCCCCGTGGATGGAGGATGTTGTCAACCGCACCGCCCATGAAGTTGGGACTGCTATCTATGGCGGAGAAGGGGTTGCGATGCTGGAGAGGAAGGTGAAGAAGTGGGAGGGGAGATAAGGCTATTCTCGTCCTACCACCATCAACTAACTAACTAACACGAATCATAGAATCTTTCTGAAATATAATTTTTTTGTCGACAGAAGTTAACTTGGATGGTATTTTTGCAACATTTTATTAAAAATAATGATATATGTACCAATAGATTTTTAATAATGATTTTTTTGCCAATTAATTTTTAATAATGATTTATGTGTAAAAAAACCGTACCTTTTAATTGGAGGTCATTTTTTTAATTTCTTTTATGACATAAAAAATAATGAATGGAAGTAGTTATAATCAATTTTAAGCCGTCATAAAAAACAAATCTCTCCTAACAACCTTATTTTTTTCTCCAATATAGAAAACCCTAATTTAGAGTTTTTGATCAAAAAATAAACTAGATATTATGTAAGTGGCTTCCCAACATCTACCTTTTTTCTTACAAAATGACTTGATAAAGATCTAAAAATACTTCCAATTAGAAGCTACATGCGCCAAACACGCCCTAAATCAGTCCTCAAATTAAGTTTCCATCAAAAACTGAATATCCTGATTTGCTAACCAAATTAAACTCCACCTTCCCCACAGCATGCACATTCCCTCGGATGGCTAGCTAGGCCACGCGTGCCTCCCATCCACCAAGCATTACTGTCCCAGAGGATCTCAAAATACCAGTTAGGAGATCCACATTTATGTGCCACGGTCCCTTCTGTCCCCAGGCACGAGCACGGCCACTAGGCAAAGCCAGGCGCCACCAGCGGCCACCCTACGTACTACGCGCGCATCCGAATATCCCAACAACTTGATGCGTGCGATCGCGGCACCATCAACCCTACTGCGTCGCAAAACCTAGTTCGAGTTCCCTGCATCGCATGCGTCTCGCTACCGCCACACACATCGAATGGCCCAAATCCGTGGGCCACCCCTGCACGGCGCCCAGTGGGCCTCTCGTCCCTTCTCCTGCCAGGCTGCCCCCCACACACACACTGCCGGGGCTGGGCAACCTACTGTTCCATAGATAGCCATAGCCTATAACGTACGTAGCTGCTCCATAAAGGCTTGATGCTCCCATTCCTTCCCGTGGGCCGCACACCCGGTTTTGCCTCAACTTGGAGGGCTCTTGGCTCTCCCTTCACCACGGCTTTTTTGGGCTCAATATACTTGCTGCAATATGTAGGGACATTATAAAAACAAATATTCTTTTTCTTCACATTTTTTTATAGTGGGTCTGCGGTCTCCTTGACACGTGCAGGCCCGATTGGACGTTTCAAAAAAAAAAAAAAAAAAAATCGAACCTCAATAAACAATGAAATAATATACTTAATGAGTCGATTTTTGATTTTTCAGATTTTTTGAGAGATCTTGTCGGTAACCGACCTATGCGGACGTCAAAAAGACTTCGGGGTCCACCTGAAAAAACAAAAAAATCCATTACAATGCCCCTACATGAGGATATTGCAGTTAAGTGTAATTCCCGAAGATTTGATTCAGTGCAAGCTTATGGTTCTATTTGTGAGAAAGCGATGCCGACTGTAATTAGTCGCCTATAGTCCTCAAAAGGAAGTTAGTTCACGAACATCATCGTTGCGCTGTGCTTTTGCATAGTGACAGATGTTGGAACAAAGCAATGCTAGGGTGACGGGATTCTTTTCTTACATTTTTTACCCTCAGTAAAAGAAGGGTTTAAGTTCACGAACATCATCGTTGCGATGCACTTTTGCATAGTAACAGATGTTGGAACAAAGCAATGCTAGGGTGACGGGATTCTTTCCTTACATTTTTTACCCCCAGTAAAAAAAGGGTTTAAGTTACGGATTTTTTTTATAAATTTACATACACCAATTAATGTAAGACTTAAAAGAGAAGCCAATCTCATTCAACTACATAAGAATTTCAGTCGTATAAACATTTCCCGTTGGAACATGATAAATCCTGTCTATCCCATCAACAAGGCATCATTCACGAAGGTAGCTTTAAGTTGATTGTACCCTTTTGGCAATGCATCAAAAGTGTGTTATTACACCTCAACTGTGTCTGAGATGGAATCTATATGTATTACTGGTAATTAGCTGAACACATGAGTTTTACTTGTTGTACCGTAGCAAACACAGGTGGAATGGAGTTTTCAGTCTTATTCTATCATCTAGAGTGCACACATGATGTTGTCCCTCCGCATAAATATGTATTTGACGTTAATAAAAAAAATAAAAAATATATCCACAGACTGTCCTCTTCGAGCGCATCTTAAGACATTTGAGAGCATCTTAATGCTCTCGAGTTTATCAAGATGCTCTCCAACACATGAGTACACTGGACTCGTGCTGGAGCACCTTAGGATGCACCCTAAAGTGCTCGAGAGCATCTCAATGCTCTCCAACACAGCCGGATGCTCTTCAGTGCATGAGTCCAATGTACTCATATGTTGGTAAGCATCTTGATGCGTTTGAGAGCGTCAAAATACTCTTGAACGTCTTAGAATGCATTCGAGATTACATGTAGAGGGACAAATATTTGTATCTTTTCATTTTTTACTGACGTCAGAACCTATTTATACGAAAAGACAATCTTATGTACACGCTTCGGATGACGAAATGAGACTAAAAAGCCAATTCGACGTCAACTCATTATGGTGTGCAACAAGTAAAACTCCTGACCACATACATATCCTCTTTCCATGTATGCATGGGCACTTGCAGGCACACATATATCTATTGGGTGGCCAACTACCGTGGACCCCCTTCCCGCAGGGCGCGGGCAGTGCTGTGTCGCGTTCACCCAGACGGGTAAATTAAGGCTAAAGAGACCAGCCCAGGCCTCAGTTTGGATACTGCCAGTTTTGGGCGGTGGGCTAATTATAAGATGAGATGTTTGGTTGGGTTCTGGCGGCTGAGCGATGGGCGCAGCAGCCTCGCAGGGCAGGCTACGGAGGGGGAGTGGCCAGTCCACCACATAACACAGTTAAGAGCAGCAGCATGCATGTAGTAGGAGGCCGCCTGTTGCCTGCGGCGGCCGCGCGCAGGCTGCTGCTCATCTCTGTTGCCCATATCCTAAAAGAGTCCCCTTCAAAGCCAAGTGGCCATGTGACCCCATGTGCACGTCGCTCTTCCCCCGCGCACACCCTCCATAACGGATGGCCCCGCCGTGCCTCCCCTTCTTTGTGTCTCGAGGAGTCCCTAGAGAAATTAAACTAAAGAGCAAGGACCATCCTATGGTGACAAAGCGTGCTCCTGTTACTTGTGGGCACGTAGGGATGCAAATGGGAACCGTTTAACTCGATGGATCATTCAACTGGCTATTAGTTTATGAGTGCAGATCGTTTACGTCTTCCGTTGGAGGGGACTCAGCTAGTAAAGAGGGAGGGGACGCGTAGGTGGAGTGAGTTTTCGTACTGTTCCGTCTCCCTCTTCCCTTATATACCGACTGAGTCTCTTCTAAAGAAAGACGTAGACGATCTACATTCTTAATTTATGGTAGGTTAACGGATCAATGTATACAACATTTAAGATAATCGACCGCATATATAAGACACTACTAATGTAACCATCCGATCACATTTGATCAATCGTAAATTTAGAGGTCAATTAACGGATGTTCTCTTTCGACGTGGATAATATAACCAATAAGCAACTGGTTGTAGATCTGCCTTAGATCCGCACTAGATTCGATCCATTTGTATGATCGTCGCTACTTGCAGTGGGCTCCTTGATGACTAATGGAAGCGTGCGGCTCTGGTTGAGTCTCTCATGTTTCTTTATCAGAGAGGGGACCTTAATTTGGTGGTTCATTGGAGGGGGAGGATGGTGTTGCAGCCAAATTGGCTGCATGTTCTTGTAGGTATAAATGGCTCGACCAGTCGCTCTCAAGGGGGTCATATGCAGGAAGGATTTATTTCGGTTGGGCACGTCGCTGCGTTGCGTCCTTTTGCTGCTACACCAACCAGTTGGTACCCACGCGGAGGCATCCCCATGTGCTCGTCGCTTGTCAGCAATCGCTTATCTGAGTCGACCGTTTAAAATTGGCAAAAGAAGATTGGTGTGTGACTAGATGCTGAGAGAGTAGGTAGATAAAGATGCGAGTAATTAATACTTGCTGCAATGTCCATGCAGGCATTGTAGTGAGTAAAAGAAAATTTCCTTTTTTTGGATTTTTTCTTCAGGTGGGTTTCTAAATGACCTGACTCTTACATTAGTAAATGATATTTTACTGTTAATCATTGAAGTTTTTTATTTTTTTACAGTGACTTGATACTTAAAACGAATGATGTGATAATGTCAAAGTCATTTCTTACTCTCATTTTTGTTTCCTTACAAATCACAATCAGTATCACCATGTCAGCACTCTGAAAAAAAAAATATTGGAGCTTGGGAAAAATTATCAAGTGGGCCAAAATAAAATGTAAACTTTGTGAAAAATTTGTAAAATAAACATTATTTTTTAATATGAAAAAATTTATTTTTAAAATAAGATATACCTTTGAAAATGCTTAATATAAAAACAAGTTATTTGCTTTTTAGAAAATATAACTTCTCTGAAACAGTGTGTGAACAAATTGTAATTAAGTCACGACTTTTTGAATTCACGAAGATTTTAAAGATTCTTTTAATAATAAATCATGGTTTACTCATGAAAGATACATTCCAGTGAAAAAGTATGCTTTAATAGTGATTTTTTCCCCAAGCAATACATATTTATATTGCACTGCTCGCAATTCATAATTTCTTTTGAAAGAATCAAAAAATGATTTTGATATTAACTTTTGAATTTCACATTTTCAAATGCCCTCAAGTTTTATACTTGAAGGTTTCAAACAGGAAACTTAAATCTTCTGAACCTCAAAAATGATAGATTCTCTCTTGCATCCTCTCATGCCCACTAACGCAAAACCATCAGTTCTATCTTTCTCACTCTTGTCTTGATAAAACGACAGAAATTTTTTCGAGTGTACGTTGCAAACGATGGCAGAGTCTATAAGTTTTAAAATCCGGAGGATCTCATCTCCCAAACAATCTCCGACTATATAATTATGAAGTATACTTGCCTTCCAATCTAGTATCATGGGCATCAAACCCATAACCCAGAAAGAAACTTAACCCTTACAGTCTTCAAGAAACTATGGGTCATTAACAAGAGTATCTTCCCCTCCTTCATGACCTTGAATGGTACGTCCTGCTATATGTATATACTCCAAACAATGGCATTTTTGGCTCTTGCCCTCGTGAAACCACATGTTCAACTGGTCTTCCTCTTACAGCAGACATCGAACCGAGCGTTCAAACTAATTAAGACTATAATTTCTTAATGAACAGAAGGTTGTGGAAGCTGAGGACCAGAAATTGTTTCAATATTGCGCCTTGGGAAGTCCATCAGATCGCCCAAGACATGGAAACAGAAATTAAGATGAACGACGTTGACGGGTCACCATGCGTACCGAAACCAAACTCCACTCCCACCTCCCAAAACTAGTTAAAAATTAAGAATCCTTGCAGAAACATAAAAGTGAGAGGCATATATTAATTGGCAATGAGGAGGGCAGGTCTGTTTTATAATAAACTCCCTAACTTAACCATACATAACTTACGTGGGAGTTAACACCACCTCTCACATCTAAGTTGAAATCACAGAGGCCTTGATGTGCAGAGACAGAATGGACAAGGTTAGAGCAAGGAAGGAGATAAAAAGTATATGTAATGTTGGTCATGAGCTCTGATATTAATATACCACATTAAAAACAGATAGAAATATCCACTGTCTTATAAGCTCATCACTTGACCATATAGAGTAGTACTACAGATACAGAACTTAACATGAAGATGATCACTTCAAGTCTTCAAGTACACAAATTTGAACTTTCATGATGCCTCGTACTCAAGATGCTTGCCCTGTTAAGCTGTAAAGACTGGTACCTTCTTACATACTTTTAGAGCCATCCATCACATGGAAACTAGAGGTTTATGAGCTGGTAACAGCCAAGTGATGGGTGAGATGCAGAAGGAAATATATGGGATGTTAAGAGGATAACAGACAGTTTGCCACATGCAGTGCACTTCCATTGCAACCTTTTGAGATCCTGAATTTGAGGTGGGCTCTGCTGATTGGGTTCCTAAAACAATAATCTTTCCCTCTGTGATTCAAAGGTCAAGGCATCGGTTCCCAACACCAAGAGCAGGGACGGATATATAAAAGAATATTACCAGATTTGCTCAAGTCAAACGGAGAACCCCCCACCACCCATGTGCTTGAAGCATCAAGTACTTATTGTATTGGCTTAAAAGAATTGCAACCCCATTTGTTGATTCCCCCAAGCAAATCTTTTAATCCAGGGTCCCATGCTGAAACCGCCTACTCCTGAAGTTATTATAAGCTATTTGTTATCATCCAGACTATTGAACTAAAAGATTCGGATCACCCTAGTTTAATAAGATTGGCACCGAACTCATCATGGCTTTAACTACCGCCTATAAACTTACATCAAACAGACTACACCGTCAGCTCTAAGCTTAGAAAAAGATAGATCATAATAGGAAATGGACCCAGCTGAGATCGAACTCCATTTTCTCTGGTCTTAAAAAGGGTAAACAACAGAAGGCAGACCAGAAAGATGAGCTTTATTTACTGGTCTGTCCGAAGGTCCCCCCCCACTCAAAGTGCTGTCCACCTCTATAACATTCTATTAGATTGGTTGATGTCTCTCCCTCTGGTTGGGTCCCCCTAGCGCACAAGCTTGTGCCGGAATCTGATTTTATCTGCAGAGGATAAGATACCAAGAATTTGAAGCCAACCCTCACAAAGTTGGTAAGGCTTTTATTCAAGTTGTATTAAAAGCAAAAGGATCTCTAGCTAGCTAACTTGGTAAGAGCGAGTTAAACAGTAGGTCATTGTCTTGGAGATGGAGGTGGTGAGAACAAATATTTTAAGCAGGAAAAGGAGAGGGAAGAGAGCAACGGTGGTGAAGGGTTTGTTTTCTATGGATGGTTACTGAGCCGCGAGCAGGTTAGTTTCGGTTAGCTGTTAGGATACTGTTCCCGTCTAGTGGTCCATTTGCTCTATCCTAGGCACCCTCCATGGCCCCAGTGGCATCTATAAATATAGGTCCCCTTCCTTGCAACTTCCTCACCTTCTCTACTCCCATCTTTCTTAGACAGAAAAAGGAAAAAACAACACAAGAGCTCCCCTTGTTACCTTTGTTGTGAGAATGGAGTTTCTTGGATTCTCTCTTGTGGTCTTCCTTGCCTTGTTGGGGTCTGCCTATGGGGATGGGTGGACAAGCGCCCATGCCACTTTCTATGGGGGTGGTGATGCCTCTGGAACAATGGGTAAGCGCGCACAAAGAGCAACTCATACACAACTCTCTCTTTGCCCCAAGGTTGCGAACTCTTCTCTCCTCTTTGTGTTGCTTACTTGTTTAACCTCTGTTGCGACACCGCAGGTGGAGCTTGTGGGTATGGGAACCTGTACAGCCAAGGGTATGGGACCAACACGGCCGCCCTGAGCACTGCACTGTTCAACAATGGGCTGAGCTGCGGCGCCTGCTACGAGATCAGATGCGCCAACGAGCCGCAGTGGTGCCTGCCGGGGTCCATCGTCGTCACCGCCACCAACTTCTGTCCGCCCAACAACGCCCTCCCCAACGACAACGGGGGCTGGTGCAACCCTCCTCAGCAGCACTTCGACCTCTCCCAGCCAGTCTTCCAACACATTGCCCAGTACAGGGCAGGGATCGTCCCTGTTCAGTACAGAAGGTGAGAGCAGCACCATCTCAATAGATAAGCTCCTCGTTCTCTCCTTCTCATTGCATACGATGTTGCTCTCTCTCTCTCTCTTGCACACAGGCACACACACGTTTTTGAACTATGTAAACAAAATGGGTAAGACTACTAAAGCAAACCCCTGTTCTTTTCAAAAGGATCCACTCTCTTATTTATTTCCCATAAAAATAAAAAAGACCCAATTAATCTACTTAACAAGTCTCAAAACTCACTATTTTTAGAATATATGCAAGATTTAACCAACACAGAAGAGTGGATTCGCAGGAACACTAATTTTTTTTTCTCTAATCTAGTACTCTAAAAAGGGTGTCTTTATATTTCTTTGCAGGGTGCCCTGTGTGAAGAAGGGAGGCATCAGGTTCGCCATCAACGGCCACTCCTACTTCAACCTCGTCCTCATCACCAACGTCGGCGGTGCCGGCGACGTCGTGGCGGTGTCCATCAAGGGCTCAAAGACCGGGTGGCAGCCCATGAGCAGGAACTGGGGCCAGAACTGGCAGAGCAACAGCTACCTCGACGGCCAGTCCCTCTCCTTCAAGGTCACCACCAGCGACGGCCGCTCCGTGACCTTTATGGACGTCGCGCCGGTGCAGTGGAGCTTCGGCCAGACCTTCTCCGGTGGGCAGTTCTAAGCTGCCATCCCTCGCCACCTCACCAAGCTCTTATACTAACATGATTGCACCTTCAGTGCTAGTCCAAGGTCACCTAACTTACTAGAAGAAACACCACAAGTTTTATAGTAGTCCTGGGTTGCCCCCACCGGCCATATATGTGCAGCCGCAGTGGGTGCCCCCCATTTGGTTTATCCATGTTATCCGATTGAAGCAGCAGTCCAAGTTCTCAGTCTGGCATTGTTTTTTTTTGTTTTTGTGGGTTTCAGTGGGGGAAGGGTTGCACACCTTCAAAGGGGATGGTGTGGAGAGCCCTGCTAATGGTTATAAGTCATTGCAGGGAGAAGGGTCGCCTCGCTTTTAAAGGGGATGAGAAGGATTGGCAGAGGTGAACAGGGATGGCCACCCGCCTATGAATTCCTAGTGCTGGTGCTGGTCCCCAAGAGGGGGAAGTTACTACTACTCTCTTTTGCTTTGTTTTCGAGGGGTGTGTTTGAGGTGTCATTGTAATCAGCTGGGATGCTGAAACACTGACCTAGAATACAAAGATATATAGTCTTTTACACGTATGTGTGTGCTGTGCTTCTGTAAAGTCATGGTTTTTCTAAAGAAAAAGGAATGGATTATGGCAGAAGCCTAACCTGTCTTCCTTGGGTTGCTTGTCTTCTGTGTCATGAAAATTTCGCTTACCGGACCATCTCCTCTTACTTCTTTGGGGAACATGAGAAGTTTTGCTTACCCGCCTATGGTTACCTTCTTTCAGGATAAAGGAGATTTAGATTGTCTACTCGATTTTCTATATCATGTGTACTTCCATTTCATCTTATTAGTTTACTTGTTATAATATAAAAGAAATGTGAAGAAGGTAAAAGAGAAGTTTCTTATCTTTCTAGGAATCTTCATAAAAAAAGAGAGTAAAATACTTACTGATATAGGAAACTAAAATAGATGATCTCAATCGATATTTAGGAGAAAAGTGGAGGATGGGGGTTTGTCCAAATAACTTGCGACATACTTCAACCATCTAAGCATGAAGCAAAACAGGTGCAAATATCAATGTGTTTTCCCTTTTCTTTTACTCAAAGGTTTATCACATGGCAATGGGAAGGAGGAACATGATTTTGTGAGAGATCACCCACTTCGCTCGATTCCACTTGAATTAGCATAAAGATGGTTTGCAAAGCTCAAAATAAACTTTATTAATCCTGGTGCTTGTAGAAGACGATTGACTTACTTTCCCCTCTGCTTTGGCATGAAGGACTCAAGATAGTAGAAATGCTTCAAGAGGGCCCTGCCAACCTCCACCCAGGGAGGTTTTGGAAGACAAGACAGGATATGAAGCACTCGCCGGTTGATGCAACACTACTCTGCTCCCCACATTCCCATCTTCTTTCTTCTCTCTGTATTTTGCTACTCTTGTTGGACAGGACTGAGCTTACAGTATCAACTTGTGACCGAATAACCTTAACATGAGAGCGCGACTTACACAATCTAAAGAGTTTGAATTCAAGTCTCACCTTCTGTGGTGGTGCAAGAGCAGGATTTATGTCACGGGTTAGTAGGACATATGTGCATATGCTCTCCAAAGGTGGTGGAGCTTGCGAGAAGAATATTGCTTTTTACAGTAGGATTTTTGAACTCGGAATAATCACACTTGAAAAAGACAGAATTATGGCAATTCCCTATTTGAGAAGAATTAGTGAGCGGAGGAATGATGCAGTGAACTCAATGTCATGGTGAGGTCGAGCGCCATAGTCAGACGTATTTTTTACTTCACTCTTTCTGTAAAATGAAAAATGCCTAAACGGTGAGGTCGAGCTCCACACTCTAAATTGTAAGACTCGACTTTACCGCGAGATCAAGCTCACTGAATTACCTTTTTTAAGTGAACGTCTATTTTTACTATTTACTATAAATACTTTGTAAATATATCTGACAAAAAGAGAGCAACTTAGCACCCAAGGGTGACAAAAGAGTCCATCGCACCACATCAGGCTGCTGGTCTGTAAAGCCTGCTTGATTTCCGGCTGCAACCCAAAAGCTATAGCATAGTTTGATGCCCAAAGACTTGAAACGGCGCTGCGAAAGCAGAAGGCAAGGCCATGCTTGGAGACGGATCCAGACAAGGGCATGATTGGAAAGGAATCCAGAAGAAAGCAAGAGAGGTAATTAAATATACATAAGCCGATTACGAAGATGTGAGCATATAAATTGGTTAGGTAAAACAAAGTTCATCACAAAATGATGCCTTTGACGTCCAAGCCAAACTCTCAAGACTAATCATACCTTATTACGGAATCACAGGATATTGACATTAATTCTATGGATCGAGTTGACATCAGCTTTGAGCTCCTCTGCCAATGATGACATTGGGTTAATTATGGGAGGCGGTTTAGATGCCAGCTACCCACACCAAACAAAAGAAGCACGCCTGCATAGCACGTAGGAATACATACAACTATGCTTAGCACAACAAACCGGTCAGTTTTTTTGATATTTCAAACCTTACTGTGAAACTGAGAATAAAGGAAGCAAATCCCGTCGTACCTCTATTATCAGACACCCGAGGCAGAGAATGAGGTTTTCTAATTTGCATTAGGCAAGATCTTCCCTAAACTTGGTGAAGCGAGGAAATTGTTATGTGTAGTCACATAGCTATTGATGATCCTAAATTTTACACGACTCTTCTGCTTTAGAGATACTATGGGAGTGAAGACTACGATTAGTGGTAGACGCAGAAATTCTGTCCAGTCGGGTCATTTGGACATTACGTCAAAAGTATGACTGAGTTAATGCGATCTTGGGCTAAGTCATATAAGATCTTGGACTAGACCAGTGGGATCCTGGGCTGGATAAGTGAAGTCTCGGATTAGACTGTTTTGAATTGGACTAATAGATTTCACAAAATCTAGTGGAGTCTCAGGACCTCACTAGATAAACACTGGATCCACCACTGACTACGATGACTTTGCCAAAGAATATATGCTTAAGCTTTGTAAATTGCTGGCTCGATCGCGGTTGCTCACACATCCACAGAGTTCATTTTCTCTAATTTTCCATAATGACTAACGCCCTACGTTACGATTACATGTAATTATATGCACTTATATCTGGTTTCAATTTGGAACTTATATCTTTCTGGTTTCAAAGTTGAAAGAACCTAAAAATTTTCCCCGATCTAAATGTACTTTAAAAAGTGAGGAAGAGCTCCCTTCTCCGCTGGATAAAAAGTTTTGGGCTATTATAGACCACTCCTAACACAGCAGAATTGAGTTGTACATGGTAAAACTTTAAATATACACCATTTTATCCTTCCTCTTTCCACATGAAAAATAACAAGTTAAGTGATTATGACTGCTTTTGAGTAGTTATACAAGTCAACTTTTCCAACTATTTTTCTTACTGTGATTTAGGAAAAAACTAAGTTTAAATCTTTATTTTAAGCCATAAAAGAACAAAAAAATACATAAATGGCTTCCAAAGCCCAATAAATATCCCTCAAAATAACTGATCTGGAGTCTGTGAACATCTGAAAGTTACTGCCAATTAGTGCCAAGCAAGACCTTAGACGTTCGAAAGGCTTCTAAAACCATGCTGGGTGTGGTTAATAAACGAAAATAGATTTCATCTCCCTACCAAGTTACAAAATGCTTCAAAGTAACCTTGTCAAGGGCTGATGCTGGGCAACTAAAACATCATCAAAACTTGGATCCTATGGATCTAACCAACCGTGGATGGATGAGACCTATGAGATTATGATGATGATGGTGGTGGTGGTGGTGGTGATGATGATGACATAAGTCCGTCTAAAAGGTTTTTTCCTCCTAAGCGACAACCCACTTTAACAAATAGTGAGCATGACGGAAATCATCAACTCATTGTGCTCCGATCCATAGAACACACAATTGACCCAGTTTTGCAGATTTGCTTGCTTTGGGTAAGGGTCTGTTTAGTAGCTTGTAAAAGGGCATGTAGGAAGATGCTTTCGGGAGAAGGTGATACAGTTGCTTATTTGGTAGCCATGAAAACCTCAATCAATAGAAAATCAGATTGATTGACCAATGCCAAATCTCGATTTTGACATCCAACATAAGATGCCTGGTGCCATTTTCCAATGGGATGCATTAATGCAAGCTATGAACGTGGGAGAACCTATGTTGCAACCGATCTACGGAGACAAATAACGCACACACACAAGAGAGAACGAGATTTGGAGAAATCAGATTTTATTAAGAAGAATAAAATCCTACATCCTTCTCCTTGACGGCTACCCCGCACACCCGACATCCACGGTGGTGAAGTGCCCATTAGGGGGTTACATATATTTATAGAGGGACAACCCCCAACAACCCTCTCTCTAATCTGAGTCCTAATCGGATCCCTTCCATGGGCAACCAAAGTCCAAATTCGACTCTTATCCAATATTGTCCGAGTGCCTACCGGACTCTTCCTTGTGGCAGTCCGAATCCATCCCAGATTCAAAGCCACCATTGTACAACATTCTCCACTTTGACTTGAATCCGCAAGCCATGTTGGAGAACAACCCGATGCCGAATCTGCAACCTATCCGTCCGCCGGCTCCACCAGCATGGCCCACATCCCGTACTTAGACGCTCGCACCCCTTCCGAGTGCCCCGCACAGCTCAGCACCGCTGCATGGATTGATGTGGCTCCACCGCTCTCAGTCGACATGAGAGACCTCTGCCACTATCGATATTCGAAGCGAAAGTGACGTGCTTCCTCCGTGCTCCACCATCGACAGGCTGAATCTGCTGCCGATCGGTACTGCTCGCCTGGGACACACTTGTTCGAGCCATGCCTATGTCGACCCTCCCTACGAGTCCATACACGCCGTTCATCATCAATCCCCGCAGTACAACCCATGCTCTTCTGCGAACTCTGAAAACTCCACCTTCAAGAGTGCATCAGTAACCTCTTGAACTCAATATTCGCTGCGAGATTAGGTTCCTCTTTAGATTTAGCACATGTTGGGACAGTTAGTATTAGATGGTCTCAAAGCCAATCTGATACTATGTACTGATTCAGATTATTAATAAATGACAATAATTCATTGTGTGTAATTAATTCGATATATGTTTATCGTATCACGATGAAGTCCATGAACATGTGCAACAGTCTTCGGATTATGATGAGATCATAAGTACGGGACCGAAGACTTATAAACACATGTTCTTAATTGTTCCTAGTCATAGGATGTTTGAGATATGACATCGAACATCCGGATAGACTAGTATAGGTTACTTCAGCTCATATGACGAGGGTGACTGATCCTATAAGTCACTTGTGTGGAGACACTATGCTGGACCTGTAGGTGCTCATTGGCGAATGAGTTCATTGAACTGATCCGACTATGAATCACTGGATGGTAAACACCTTATTGTTAACCAGCTCGATTCTTTTGTCACGATTGCGTGGATGATCTTTCGACCTGAGACGCCAAAGATATCTTGTTGGTAAGTTTCTGAACTTTGACCTTGACTAACGAATCCCTAACCATGGGTTATCAATAAGTCAAGTGATCGGGTTTAGGGAAATGCCTTCGAAGGTAATTGTGTGTTCAATACGGGATCATCCGCTCTCGGTAGTTTGAGAGAGAATGTTCCGGGAATGATGCGCTTAAAGTCCCTGGCCAGGGCTGACTCTGTATTCAATAAGGAGTTATCGGATTTAGATTAGCGGCATCTGATTCAAGTGAATCGACTGAATAGGGTTTAATAGTAAACCATACCCTAGGTCGATTCGGGAACATTTCACGGATGAAGGATTATATCCGCGCGCTAACCGATGACGGAAAGGTTCCAATAGAGGGTTGCGATAATCCCAGTGCCATCTAGGATCACGCGATGTTGCTTGGCATCCAACGTGATTGGAAGTCCGTCCGAATTTATTGTGGGACATTAAATTCGGCTGATTAATTGAATATAAGGATATTAATTAATTCAGTGGGTCAGTAAATGGTTACTGGGCTTAATAGGCTATTAACTGGACTGGTATTTGGGCCTAAAGGGTCACACGCAAATGGTTTTCAAGTCGATAGATAATCCGACAAGATTTCAGATAAGTCTGGGTTCTTACGAAAAACTGCAAACAGACTTATTATAAAAGAACGGATACTACGTCGGGGGCCAGCAATCCTAACCTAGCCGTCGTTCTTTTTCTCTCTCTCCTCTCTACTGGGCGTGCAACACGAGGCGGCCATTTGGAGGCTCCGCTTCGATTCCCGACTGCTCCGCCTTCCGTCCGACGGGAGATTCCGAATCCGTATGTTGCGGCGGATTACGCACAACCAGACGGGATCCACGAATGCTGCATCGAGCGAGGAGGCGAGGACGATCCATTGTGAGGAGAACCGCGTGGATACCGCTAGAGGTCGGGCATCTGCGCGACTTGCGGCATCGCTTCGACGGAACCCGAAAACGAACGCGGATTCGAATCTGCGCAAGGTAAATCCGATTTACTCCGGTCTTGTTTTGTTGATTGAAACGGAATGGATCCGATCTCAAAATTAAATTTATTCCGCTGCGTTTTCGGTCGGATCCCGACACAGCGATCCCAACAGTGGTATCAGAACTAGGTTCCACTGTGTTTTCGTCGTTTCGATCGACAAATAGATCGTTCTTTAAAGATTAATATTCCATGCTGTTTATTGTTGTTATTAATTTTTCTTTGCAAGAATATTGTTCATTCAATGAACTCTATAAAAAGGAATTTTTTTTTATTCTGCCAAGAAAAATTATTGTGTGGGATATCTTGTGTTCTTCGTGGGACAAAGAACGA
Organism: Zantedeschia hybrid cultivar; assembly: GCA_030544215.1. NCBI lineage: Eukaryota > Viridiplantae > Streptophyta > Magnoliopsida > Alismatales > Araceae > Zantedeschia > Zantedeschia hybrid cultivar. Next base: position 18,888,898 of record JARZZO010000005.1, read on the forward strand.
GCATGTGTTTTTGATCCCCACAAACATCCCAAATCGTTTGGGATTGGCTCACCGGCGACACAAATTCTTCCCGGAGGGTCTGTGGAGATCGTCGGCTTGTTGACCGGCATCGGAATGAGCTGGAAGCCATCCCACTCTCTCCATCTTCTTCGGTTAAGAACAAAAAAGGGGGGGGGGGGAGGGGGGGAGGTTTCGGTTAATATAGCAAATAAGGGGAGGGGAGGGCACCGCTGGCCGACCAGGCACCTCCGGCGCCGTCGCCGGGGCCCTGGCCGCCGGGCGGTGCCCTGACGTGGCCCCGCCGCTCGACCCTGCTGGGCAGGTGGCCGGCGGCGGCGCCACCCACCCCTTCCTGCACGCAGCTAGGGTTTCCTAGCTGCGTGCAGAAAAGGGGCGGGCCGGCCCTTGCTGGGCTGGGCCGGGCAAGGGCCCGAGCCAGTCCAGCAGCTGGCCCGGACCAGGCCGGCCACAGGGGCCGGTCTGGGTCCGAGCCCAGTTGCTGGCTGGGCTCGGCCCATTGCTGGACCCAGGTCCAGTAGAGGGCTGGGTCGGCCTAGTCCATTGGACCAGGCCTATTTTTTTTTATTATTATTTTGGCCCAATTGAATCTAATTATTCTAAAAAAATTGTTTTTCCCCGAATTTAAATTTTGAAAAATTGTTTTTGATATTTATTGGGCCTATTTAGATTAAGAATCTATTGAGAATTGACAAGTTAGTTGTTGATTTTTTGATTATCTAAATTGTTAGATATGATGTTGTTAATGCAAATTAATTTAAATATTAAATTAATTACATTAATTTCACACTAAGTAATGGCATGGAATATTAAGAGGGATTTGATCTATTTGGTTAACATACATATTTGATGTGTTATTAATTGCTTGTTTAATTTTGTTTTAACGAGCATTACATTATTTTTCAAAAATTTATAAATCCAATTTTGATTTGTTCCTGGTTTTATGAAACCAAAATTAGTTATTTTCAAAAAATTTAATTAGCCATTTGATGTGCTATTTCATGTGTGGTTTGTTTAAATAAAACACATGGTGGTCATAGATGAGCATTAATTGTGGATGTGGAATGTGATTGTGTGGTTTATTGATTATTAATAAATAGAGGTCTGCGAACCTCTCCCTCTCATATTTTATTGTATTTCTATCTCCCTCCTTGATGTAATCGCCATAAGGCTTCCTCTTTTAAATTATCATGTAATTATGAATTTATGATGTAATTTGATCGAGGAAGCTGCGCATGGAGCGAGGATGATCTACAACTACAACCAGATGAAGATGAAGGAGTTCATTAAAATCTATGAGTTTGCAGACTCATGATATAAACTGTTATATTGTGTGTGTGTGTATGTTTGACTGTCTGGCTCAAGTCAAACCGCAGTGCCGTCCATGACCACACTAATGACATGTATGTGATGCGTGTGTTTCTATTTTGATTGTGAATCAAATTAGCTAGGTTATTAGTATAAATATATATTCGATATATCTAATACTATCACTTAGGATGAGACCGAACTAAATAAATAAAAACCTTCGTAACAAATTCTAAGCCGTAGTGCGAGTCATTGAGAATGCACCGTGTGGCTCTCCATCAATATGATTAGTAGGACATAATTCAGTGGTGGCAGATACTATGTGTTTACCCGAGGTTTGCCATTGACTGATGAGAGAACTATTGATCATGGCATTAGATGCCTTTAGATAAGAGTAGAGGAACGATATAGTCATCTACGTGTTTACCCGGGAACTATATTTCTACTCTACTTTATCACATATTGATGGTAATGTTTAGACCGGGGATAATGGTTTACTGTGTTTACCCGAGACCATTAATAACCTAGGAGCCGAAATATGATCGGATATTGTAAGGAGTTGCAATTATCATGAGATGATTGATCTGAGATAGGCGATATGATACTACGTGTTTACCCGAGGTTATAGTGTGATGTTTGGAGATTCTGATCCCCACTAGGAGACAGTCGGCGTCTCCCGTTCTGTATCTCTGAAGGTTATACAGTCAGTCGAAAATTAGTGGGAGTAAAACTAGATAATAAAAGACCATATCTTGTTTTAGTTAATCTGAATATCTACTAATTATCATTTGATTATCTCCTGTAGGCTAGAATGTCGCACCATAACCCGTTGCGAGTCATACTCGATGCCAACCGTTTGACAGGCACCAACTACTTAGACTGGCTCAGGAACCAGAAGATTGTCCTCAAGTCTGAGCATATTGCCTACGTCTTAGATAAAGAACCTCCTTCTGAACCAGCATTAGATGCCCCAGAGGAGGAAATGATAGCGTATGAAAAATGAAAGGAAGATTCCAGCATGGCCCAATGCTACATGTTAGCCTCTATGAGTAATGAGTTGCAGAGGCAACATGAAGAGATGGATGCTAGATCCATCATGCTCCATTTGAAGGAGCTATTTGGTGAGTAGAGCAGAATCGAACGATATGAGATATCGAAAAATCTGTTCAAGGCTCAGATGGCAGAAGGAACTTCAGTACAGAATCACGTGTTGAAGATGATTGAGTGGGTGGAGAGGCTGGATGCTCTTGGGATTACACTTCCCAAGGAGATGCACACAGACCTCGTGTTATCTTCACTTCCACAGTCATATGCTCAGTTCATCGTTAACTTTAACATGAACAAAATCCAGACTACCTTAGCTGAATTGTTGAACATGTTAAAGATTGCAGAGGGGAACCTTGTGAAGGATAAACCCCAAGTCCTTATGGTTGGTAAGACCAATAGAAAGAGACTTGCAGTCCAAGCTTTTTGAAAGAATAAGAACAAGGTTCAGAGAAAGACAAAGGTTATCAAAAAAGACAAAGGCAAGAGTGCTGAGAAAGGTGATTGCTTCTATTGTCACCAGAAGGGCCACTGGAAGAGGAATTGCAAAGAATACCTCAAGGACAAGACTCAAGGAACTGTGAAGCAGCAGGACGCTTCAGGTATCTATATGATATATGTAAACTTGTCAATAAGAGATTGTACATTATGGGTATTAGATATTGGATGTGTATCTTATATCTGCAATTATGTGCAGGCACTGACAAGAAGACGTAAGCTAAGAACCGGCGAGGTGGAGCTGAGGTTAGGTCACGGCGCAAGAGTTGCGGCGATCGCTGTGGGGACAGTGAAGCTCAAGCTACCATCCGGAGACACATTTTCATTAGATGAATGTTATTATGTACCTAGCATAATAAGGAACATCATTTCTATTTCATGTTTAGATAGAATTGGATACAATTTAAATTTTGGGAACAATAGTTGTTCAATTTATTTTGGAAATAAATTAATAGCTTCTGCTATATTATCCAATGGTTTGTATTTATTAAATGTGTCTCATGAAAATTTACATATCGGTTCTTCAATTAAAAGAAGTAAATATGAAATGAACAAAGCCTACTTATGGCATTGTAGGCTTGGACACATTGGAGAAAACAGACTCCAAAGGATGCATAAAGATTGATATTTAGATCCATTTGATTATGAATCATATGTAACCTGTGAGTCATGTTTAATGGGTAAAATAGCTAAGTCTCCATTTAGTGGAACTGGAGAACGAGCCAAAGATATATTAGAACTCATACATTCAGATGTATGTGGTCCTATGTCAACCCAAGCCATTGGTGGTTTCTCATACTTCATTACATTCATTGATGATTACTCAAGGTTTGGATATATATACTTATTGAAGTATAAATCTGAAGCCTTTGAGAAATTCAGAGAATTTAAGAATGAAGTAGAGAAACAAACTGGAAAAAGTATAAAAACCATCCGATCCGATCGGGGTGGTGAATACTTGAGCACAGAGTTCATTAAATACTTAAAGGATAATGGTATCCTTTCTCAGCTTACACCTCCTTATACACCTTAGATGAATGGTGTATCAGAAATGAGAAATCGCACATTGATGGAAATGGTGTGATCCATGATGAGCATGTCCAAATTGCCAGTGTCCTTATGGGGATATGCACTTAGCTCGGCTATATATATCTTGAACAACTGAAACCACTCCATATGATATATGGAATGGAAGGAAACTAGACCTTAAACATGTTAATGTCTGGGGATGTCCTGCTCATGTTAAAAGACATGACACAGATAAGCTGGAATCTAGAACTGATAAATGCAGATTTGTGGGATATCCAAAGGAAACTTATGGATATTACTTTTATCATCCTGGCGAACAAAGGGTGTTTGTGGCCAGGAGAGCTGTTTTTCTGGAAGAAGATTATATTCTCCATAAGAACAGTGGGAGTAAAGTAACTCTGGAAGAAATTTCAGACCCACAAACTGGTTCATCAGATGAACCATCAGTATCTGAACATGTTCAAATGATACACATGAACCTCGTAGGTCTGAAAGAGTACCTAAACCACCAGAAAGATATGTGGGACATATTAATTTGGATGGTTCAAGGATACCCTATAATGAGGATGATGATCCTAAGACTTACCAGGAGGCCATTGAAAGTCCAGAGGCCGAGAAATGACGGGAAGCCATGAATTTTGAAATACAGTCCATGTACATCAACTAAGTTTGGAACTTAGAAGATTTACCCGATGGTATAGTACCTATCGGCTGCAAATGAATCTTTAAAAGAAAGATCGGTGCAGATGGACGTATTGAGACTTATAAAGCAAGATTAGTGGCGAAAGGCTATCGTCAAAGACAAGGTGTTGACTATGATGAAACCTTTTCACCCATTGCTATGATTAAGTCTATCGGAATTCTTCTTGCCATTGCTGCCTACCATGATTATGAAATCTGGCAGATGGATGTGAAGACTGCCTTCCTTAATGGAAACCTTGAGGAGGAGGTGTATATGATACAACCAGAAGGATTCACATCCAAAGAATCTCCAAACTGATGGATATAGGTGTCCTCTAAGCCAATCATAAGGCACCTATTTCAATATGGTTCACTAATCAATGTCATTAAATTCATTATGTAGATTGACATATTTGTAATTGCGCATAATGAAGTCCATGAATATGTGCAATAGTCATCAGATTATGATGAGATCATAATAATGAGACTGATGACTTATAAACACATATTCTCAATTGTTCTTAGTCGTAGGATGTTTGAGAAGGACATCAAACATCCGGTTAGACTAGTACAGGTTATTCCAGCTCATTTGATGAGGGTGACTGATCTCGTTAGTTACTAGTGTGGAGACACAATGGTAAACCTGTAGGTGTTCATTGGGGAATGAGTTCACTGAACTGATCCGACATGAATCGCCGAATGGTAATTTACCTGACTGTCAATCGGCTTGATTCATCGTCACAGTGGCGTGGTTGATCCTTAGACTTGAGACACCAAAGACACCTTGTTGGTGGACTTCTGGACTTTGACCTTGACCTACGAATCCCTATCCACGGGATCTCTAATAGTCAAGGATCGGGTCCAGCGGAAGACCTTCAAAGGTGATTGTGTGTTCAATATAGGATCGTTCGCTCTCAGGTAACTAGAGAGAGAATGCTCTAGAATAGATCCGCAGGAGTCTCTGGCCAGAGCAGAAACAATATCGGAAAAGTGGTTTTCGGATATTGTACAGCGGAGTCTAATTCAAGAGAGTTGACCATCTAAGGTTTAACAGTTGACCATACCTTAGGTTAACTCGAGAGCATTGTGCGAACGAAGGATTATAGCCACGTGGTAACTGTGGACGGACAGGTTCCATGAGCGGGTTGCTGAACCCCATTACCTTCCGAGATCATGCGGTGTTACTTGGCACCCAACTTGATCGGAAGTCCGACCGAATTTACATGCGATGATAATTCGGTTAAGTAATTAGTTAATATCTAGATATTAATTAATTATAATAAGTCAATAACTAGTTATTGGACTTAACGGGCTGAAAACCGGACTGGTAAATGGGCCTAGAGGGTCACACGCAATAAGATTCTCAGTCGGTGGTACATAAGTGGGATTTATATTAACTCAGGGACTTTTGTGAAAAGTTGCACTGACTTAATATATATACGCGTTGTTGAGAAAGCTTGGGCCAACCTTCAGGATTTCCCTTGCTGGCCATCACCCCCTCCTTTCTCTCTCCTCCTCTGGGCGTCCCGTTTGAGGCACCAGAACAGTTTCCGTCTCCGCCGTGTGTGATTCCCGAAAGTCGGGAATTCCCGTCGGTGGGATTTCAACAATCGTTGCGGCGACGGATCTTCAGCGAGCGAGCTGATACAGACGAGGGATCGAGGAGGAACCACCACGGAGGATCGCGTGGATACCGCTGGAGGCCGGACGCTTGTGCGGCTCGCGGCATCGCCTCGACGGAACCGGATTCGAATCCGCGCACGGTAATCAGATTTCGATCCATTTTTTGGTTTGCGTTTTTCGTTCCGAATCGGATCAGCGGGCATCGGGCGGGATTAATTTTTGTTCTTCGTTTCTGTTGCGTTCTTCGCGTCCCGCCCGGATCCCAACACAAACATGGTATGCAAGTTGCAGAGGTCCATTTATGGACTGAAGCAAGCTTCCCGAAGCTAGAACATAAGATTTGATGAAGCGATCAAATCTTATGGCTTCATTAAGAATGAAGATGAGCCCTGTGTATACAAGAAAAACAGTGGGAGTGCAATCACATTTCTAATTCTTTACGTTGACGATATCCTACTCTTTGGGAATGATGTAGGAATGATGTCATCAGTAAAGATATGGCTGTCAAAGAACTTCTCCATAAAGGATTTGAGAGAAGCATCTTACGTATTAGGAATACGGATCTATAGAGATAGATCAAAGAAGATGCTTGCTTTAACCCAATCCATGTACATAGAAACCATTGTTAAAAGGTTTGGCATGGAGAATTCTAAGAGAGGTCTCATACCGATGAGACATGGAATTTCACTCTCTAAAGGTCAGTCTCCCAAGACACCTGAAGAGAGGGCTGTGATGGATAAAGTCCCCTATGCTTCTGCCATAGGGTCCATCATGTATGCCATACTATGTACCAGACCTGATGTAGCATATGCTCTAAGTGTTACGAGCAGACATCAGGCAGATCTAGGTGATGAACACTGGAAGGCTGTGAAATGTATCCTTAAGTACTTGAGAAGGACTAAGGATCTATTTTTAGTCTATTGAGGAAGAGACTTAAAGCTGCAAGGATACACTGACTCGAGTTTTCAGTCTGATCCTGATGACATCAAGTCAACATCATGTTTTATTTTCACACTCAACAGGGGAGCAATGAGCTGGAAAAGTTCCAAGCAGGAAACCACTGATGATTCAACAATGGAAACCGAGTATATTGCTGCTGCTGAAACCGCCAAGGAAGTTGTATGGATGAAGAAATTCATTGGCGATCTTGGTGTAGTGGAAAACATATATGGTCTCGTCCCACTGCTGTGTGACAACAATGGGGCGATTGCTCAAGCGAAAGAGCCGAGGTCTTATAAGGAGTCGAAGCACATTCTGCGGCGCTTTCATCTGATCAGAGAGATTATAGCTCGAGGAGATGTCGTGGTGGAAAGAGTTCCTTCAGCCGACAACATAGCATATCCACTTACAAAGCCTTTGTCTCAAAATGTCTTTGAGCGTCACTTAGAGAATATGGATATTCTGTATAAAAGTGATTAGCTTTAGTCCAAGTGGGAGATTGTTAGTATTAGATGGTCTCAAAGCCAATCCGATACTATGTACTGATTCAGATTATTAATAAATGACAATAATTCATTGTGTGTAATTAATTCGATATATGTTTATCGTATCACGATGAAGTCTATAAACATGTGCAACAGTCTTCGGATTATGATGAGGTCATAAGTACGGGACCGAAGACTTATAAACACATGTTCTTAATTGTTCCTAGTCATAGGATGTTTGAGATAGGACATCGAACATCCGGATAGACTAGTATAGGTTACTTCAGCTCATATGACGAGGGTGACTGATCCTATAAGTCACTTGTGTGGAGACACTATGCTGGACCTGTAGGTGCTCATTGGCGAATGAGTTCATTGAACTGATCCGACTATGAATCACTGGATGGTAAACACCTTATTGTTAACCAGCTCGATTCTTTTGTCACGATTGCGTGGATGATCTTTGGACCTGAGACGCCAAAGATATCTTGTTGGTAAGTTTCTGAACTTTGACCTTGACTAACGAATCCCTAACCATGGGTTATCAATAAGTCAAGTGATCGGGTTTAGGGAAATGCCTTCGAAGGTAATTGTGTGTTCAATACGGGATCATCCGCTCTCGGTAGTTTGAGAGAGAATGTTCCGGGAATGATGTGCTTAAAGTCTCTAGCCAGGGCGGACTCTGTATTCGATAAGGAGTTATCGAATTCAGATTAGCGGCATCTGATTCAAGTGAATCGACTGAATAGGGTTTAATAGTAAACCATACCTTAGGTCGATTCGAGAATATTGCACGGATGAAGGATTATATCCGCGCGCTAACCGATGACGGAAAGGTTCCAATAGAGGGTTGCGATAACCCCAATGCCATCCAGGATCACGTGATGTTGCTTGGCATCCAACGTGAATGGAAGTCCGTCCGAATTTATTGTAGGACATTAAATTCGGCTGATTAATTGAATATAAAGATATTAATTAATTCAGTGGGTCAGTAAAGGGTTACTGGGCTTAATGGGCTATTAACTGGACTGGTATTTGGCCCTAGAGGGTCATACGCAAATGGTTTTCAAGTCGATGGATAATCCGACAGGATTTCAGATGAGTCTGGATTTTTACGAAAAACCGCAAACAGACTTATTATAAAAGAACAGATACTACGTCGGGGGCCAGCAACCCTAACCTAGCCGTCGTTATTTCTCTCTCTCTCCTCTCTACTGGGCATGCAACACGAGGCGGCCATCTGGAGGCTCTGCTTCGATTTCCGACTGCTCCGCCTTCCGTTCGACGGGAGATTCCGAATCCGCATGTCGCGGCGGATTACGCGCAGCCAGACGGGATCCACAAACGCTGCATCGAGCGAGGATGCGAGGACGATCCATCGCGAGGAGAACCGCGTGGATACCGCTAGAGGTCAGGCATCTGCGCGACTTGCGGCATCGCTCCGATGGAACCGGAAAATGAACACGGATTCGAATCCGCGCAAGGTAAATCTGATTTACTCCGGTCTTGTTTTGTTGATCGAAACGGGATAGATCTGATTCCGAAATTAAATTTATTCCACTGCGTTTTCGGTCGGATCCCGACACAACGATCCCAACAGGGACTTTGTCAAAGGTCTCACCGCCTCATCAAGCATGTGAACCCGCACTGATCCCACTCCGGTAATCCTATAAACTGCACAATTTGCCAACTAGATCGAATCATCATCACATACTTGATACCTAGTGAACTTCTTCTTGTTCACACACATGTGAGCTGAACAACCAGAATCTAAAATCCAACCTGAATCTCCCTCACCTGCAGATGTCGCGCACAAGACCTCTGCGCATTCTTCATCGCTATCTTCATCAACAAACTCGACTGATGACGCTTCCGCCTTCTCTTTCTCTTTTTTCTTCCGCAACCTCTCATCCACCTTTCACCTTAGACATTCTCTCTTTATATGGCCTTCTTGGTCATAATTGTGACACGTCCGAGAAGCCAGTAATTTAGAGCGACCCTTGCTTTCCTCTAAAATCCTACCTCTCATTAGATCTCCTTTGTTTGCCACCTGCAACCAAAGTATCACTCCCACTTGATGCCCCTTCACTGTTACTCTTCCATCGCGACTCGTTCATGAGCAACAAAGCGACTGCATCACCTAGGTTGAAAGTATCCTTTCCGAACAACAATATGTTCACTATGTGATCATATGATTGTAGACACGCTAATTTTGACGTCATTTTGAGTAAATTTCATATCATATAATAATGCCTCATAATGGTCTGATAACTAATCATTGATTAATTTTTATTGATCGTTTTAAGTGTCGGGTTGAACAGACATATTTAAGTTAATCAATTGAATTGATTTTAGCTCAAATTTCAGTTAAAATATGAAGAATCCTAAAAGGCGTCGACCCATGTGGACGCTATTTAGAGTTTATTCGTATTTTAACGTTTAAATTTGAATTTTAATTAATTGATTTATTAACTAAAAGGCGTCTGTAAGGCACGACGCGATTTAGGTTTCCTAAGCTGTTTTAACTTCTCTTCCGGATGTTTATCCTTATCTTAATTAGGGTAAAAGACGTCTACCAAGGTGGACGCGTTTTAGCTAATAAAGATAAAGATAAGTTTTCCCGGATATTTATCCTTATCTTAATTTAATCTGAAAGGCGTCAGCCAAGGTGGACGCGTTTTAGATAATTACAGATAAAGATGAATTAATCAGTGATTATCTGTCGATTAAGGTAGATAAATCCGAGATTTTTCTATGTTAATCGCGAACGCAGAAAATGCCTATAAATACCTTGCCTATGTCAAGAGTTAAAAAAAAAAAAAAAGAGAGAGAGAATTATTGAGCCTCAGCGTTATAGCGATTTGAAGATCGGAGCAACCACGCCGGAGCGCTGCCATTTCCAGAAGTCGGCATCCTTCTTCAAGATCTTCATCCTTCAAAGCTTCAACCAACTGGACTGGGCATAAGTTTTTCATATCTGAATTTCATTTACATTCATTAGTTTCATTCTCTCATACTCACTTCATGCAACACACACCACATCATTAATTTTCCAAAACCCATCTGTTCTTAAGGGGTTTCAAAGCCATCTAAACAAGTGAGTTGCTGTTTAAGCATGTTTCTAATCATAGTTAGCTTTGATATTATTTCTATTTAGATTCTCATCACTATTTCCTCTTTATTTTTCTGTCTCTCTGTCTCTGCTGCATTCAACAACAACAACAACAAGAAATCAACAAGAGGGAAATCAAGCACAAGCCAGGAGAACTTCTGGACGATCCTCAACATTCAACAGCAAGAACAAAAGGATAAAGAGGCTCTCTTTCTTCAGCCGGCTGAAGGAGGGGAACCAAGGATTCATTCTTCCGCGTTTGAACAGGTAGGCGATCAAACTTCTTTTGAAGCTTTTTAGTTAAAAGTTTCTGGCGATCACAGCACATTAGTTGCATTTTTTTTAATAGGTTAATTTACCCTAAACAACTTAGTTTTTCATATAAATCACATGAGCAAATTTTCAGCACCTACAGCTCTTTTGGCGATCACGGTGGGACTTGGTCTCGCCGTCTTTTAATTTCTTTTGTTCTTGCTATTATCATACCGGGCACCCACGGTGCACCACTTGTGTCTTTCGACACGTCCTCACCGATTGGTGAGTGTTTAGTTTGTTTAATTTCCCTCGTGCACCACGTGCACACCCCAGTGGCAAGATCTTGCCTCCCCTTGATTAGTTAAAAAGCTGTTTTTGGTGATAAAATGCTGTGTGATTGTGTGATTTCTTAGTTGTTTAGATAGTAAACCATCCTGTTTAAAATCTGAAACTAAAAATCTTTGCATGAGTCGATTATTTATTGCATTTTTCTCTGTTTAAGGAGGATTCAACCCAGAAAATCCTTCTGGAAATCTGTTTCTGCGAACTAAAAAGCGTCCAGGAACAGCGACGCGTTTCAAAACCGCGTCAGTGCTCCTAGACGCATTTTAGCTTCCAGAGTCTCTCTGTCGTTTACATATGTTTCTGTGAAATAATTAACTTCTGTGTTGAATAGCGTCGACCATCATCGACGCTATTCAGGCAGTTTTTAGTTATTTTCCAGGTTTTCTCTGCTGTTTGCATCTGTTCTCTGCGAAAGAATTAAGTTCTGTTTTGAATAGCGTCGACTATCATCGACGCGATTCAGACAGTTTCTTAATTATTTTTCAGTTTCCAGATTTCTGTGTTGAGTGCTAGCTGCACATTACTCTATTAAGCATTAGAGGCCATCCAGGTCGCAGGGCATATGCATTGAGGCTAAAACCCTCCTTTTCTTAGGAACACATTACTCGACGTTAGCGACTCTCTCTGATTGGGTTGGTCCCTTGATCAGACTAGAGAAGTTGACGTTGAGACCTCCATAAGTCCCCAAAATCAAGGTATTCCTCCTTGATCATCGGGCTGGTTGTACCAATTGAAGTCCCGGCTAGATTCCGAGAGCGTTGTGAGAGAAAAACCCTAGAGAATAACGGTGGAAACTGAACTGAAACTAGGATCCTTCCCTGAGCAAAATTGTGGTTTAATCCAATTCAAATAACTCAACAAGGAATCCTGAAATCACGTTAAGCATCCACTTGTTTGATTAATCTCTGCACAACTTGTTTGATTAATTTTTTTGAAAAGAGAATCTAATATAATGTTGCTGCGATCAGGCAGAGATTTGAGTATGGCCCAAGACGCCATTATCAACTACGAGGGAGATGCTAATGCCCCTCGCAATTCTGATTTCAACTACGAGAACGGGAGAGATGCTGATGCCTCTCGTAATTCTGTACCCATTCCAGTTCGACATAACGGGAATGTACGAACTCCTCTTTTTAATCCGCACGATCAATATCATGATCTTCCTCCGCATGAATATGCGATTCCCAATCCTGACTTTGAGGGGGACATGAATCAGCATGATCCCTCATCCTCCGATCCTACGGATCTTGTCAATGCTCTGGGAGTTCTTGCCTCCCGACTGGACCCTCAGCAGTTCGAGGCGATCCAGTCCATCTTGAAGGGGAAGGCACCCATGCAGCCTGCCGAGCCGAATCCTGTGGCTCCCCCCGTTGTTCCTCAACAACCTCTTCCTCCTCCTCCTTATATCCAACAGGCCATGGAAGGCCTTCATCTTACTTCTCGGCCAACTGGGCCACAACTTTCTTCATCCAGGCAACCGGCTAGACCGCAGACGCCCATTTACCAAAATGCCCTCGGGCATGGCGGAAGCTCTGCCGGACCTCATCCTTATTACCCTCCTTGTCCAACGTACTCTAGGCAGCAGGCCTATCAAGTACTTCCTCCTCCTCCTCCTCCCCAGGCAGATCTGACCACGCAGACACAGTTCAACAATCTCCAGAAGATGATGGGGGTTAAAGCTGTGCCAGAAATTAACTTACCGAGCCTGCCAGTGTTCCACCTGCCACCCTCTGAAATGCCAGTGTATCGAAAGTATAACGGTACTGGTAACCCCTTCACGCACCTGAAGGAGTTCATGTACGAATCCTCTTTCTGGCAGAATGATAAGAGGTCATTAGCTTTCTTGTTCAGGAGATCCCTAGAGGGACCAGCCCTCGAGTGGTTCTTTTCTCTGGAACCCTCAGAAGTAGAGGATTATGGTATCGTTTCACGTAAATTTATCCAACGATACCAGGACAGAGTTGCACCCTCCTTGTCTATCACGGATCTTATTGCAGAAAAGATGAAACCGGACGAGGAGTTTGTCAGTTTTGCTGACAGGTGGCGGGGCCTGGCTGAAAAAGTGAAAGATCACTTGTCCGAATCCGAACAAGTGAAAATGTTGATTTCTAACGCCACTCCCCAGTTCAAGCTAGTCCTCTCCTTGAACAACTTGACGAACATGGCAGAGCTCTATGAAAGGGCACGGTACTGCCAGAATGCTTTCAAGGACGCTACATTCTCTAGCGTCTTTGATCCTCATAGACCTAACAGGCCTTCACCTCGGAAGCCTGCAGTGCCAAATTCTCCTAGCTCAGGTCCAACTACTGAGGGCACGCTCTCTCACGAGCAGGTCAGTACTATGAACAATAACTCGCCCCAGTTTGTGAGGAATCAGCAGTACCAGAGGCCGCCACAGCCGAGCCAGCAGGGGTACAGGCAGCAGCAGAACCCCCATTACCAACAGCAGTACCAGCGGCCCCAGCAGCCGAATCATAACCAGCAACAGCAACAGCCGCAACGGCAACAGCAGTATCAGCAGCCACATCAGCAGCAACAGCAACAGCCACAGTACCAGCCGCGTGCACCGCCGGCGTACCACAATGTCCCTCCTCCTGGTGACTACAACCAGCAAAGGAGACCTCCAGGCCCGAAAAGGGCAGAGTACCCGGCCCTCCCAGAATCCTTGGCGGATATCTTCAGCGCTTTAATGGCAGCCAATGCCTTAGCTTTGCCGAGAGAGAAGGCCGTCTGGCCTCAAAATGCCGATACGTCTAGGTATTGCTATTTCCACAGATAACCTGGGCATACCATTGACACCTGCTTCCAATTCAGAGATTATATCCATGATCTCAATGAGCAGGGCGGCATTGACTGGGAGGAAATGAAGAAATACATAACAGCCCTGAAGGCGAGGAGACCGCAGCAGCAGCAGCAGCAAGCAAGACCACCGGCACAAGCAGCAGCACCACCCAACATGGGAATAGTGCAGAATCCACTCCCGGAGCATCAGAACCAAAACCAGGTTGCTCCCATCTTGACGAACAGCCAGTCTGAGGCTGGTCGTGGGCAGCAGTGGAGAGTAGAGGACTCTTCCTCTCTTTGTTCAACGGGTCACGTTCAAAGTACCGCAGAGCGACCACCACGCCGCACCATCCACATACCAAGGCCACAACCCGTTACCATTACCCCCATACCCACACCTACATATCACTCGCCCACGCCCAATAACCCATTACCGCTACCCACCTTCCTAAGACCCATTACGCCCCGCACTACTACACCTCCATCATATAACCCCCCGCAAACCAATAACGCACCCCTCCTACCATCTAAGCCATTATTACGCATACCATTCCCCACTTCACCCGCTACCACTACCGCCTATCCAGATATGCCTTTACCGTCTAGACCACTATTACGCGTACCATTCCCCACTTCGCCAACCACTTACCCATCCACTATCCAACCCTCTAGGCCTTTAATCCGCACCGCGCCATCACCAACTAGCCCTACGCCTAGCCCTACGCTACCACCTACCTACCAACCCTCTGCGCCATCCGCACCATCCAACTCTGCGGTACTTAAAGTGTCACCCGGATCCTCCACGGTTGAAGAACACGCGCTCCGGAGTGGAAGGATTTTCAACAAGGTCTTTCCTCAGTCCACAGTCAGAGACGGCCCATCACAGCCGGTTGAGGAAGCCCACAATGAAGAGAGTGCACCAGGCACTCAATACGACCTGTTGAAACACCTGGACCGGACACCGGCACGGATCACTATACTAGAACTGATCAAAAGATCCAAGAGTCACCAAGAAGCTCTGATGGAATATCTGCAGAAAGTGATGGTCAATGAAGACGTGCCGGTAGAGAAGATTGCAGCACTACTAGTTCCTCAGGGGGATCAGCCCTCTATAACATTTCATACATCGGAACTAGCACCGCCAGCAGCCAGAAGCATGGCTCTGAGTATCACGGTTAACATCTGTAAGAAGGCCGTGGATGCATGCCTGGTCGACACAGGGGCTTCGATCAATGTTCTACCTCCGAAGACCCTGGAGTTATGCGGTGTGCCCAAAGAAAAATGGCTGCCCAGCCCCATATCAGTAACAGCATATGACAATTCTACCCGTTCCCCTCTGGGAATGGTTTATTTAAAGGTGGAGCTGGGCCCTGTAAGTCATGAGGTTGAATTTCACATCTTGGAAATCGACCCTTCCATAAATGCCATTTTAGGTCGTCCTTATATTAAAACTCTCGAGGCGATTCCTTCTACGAATCATCAATGCCTCAAATTTCCTTACAAAGGACGAATAATTAAAGTAACGAGCATGCCGATCCTTGCTGCTGCTCATTCCTTGAACATTAAATCTGCTGTTTTACCTGGCCGGCAACCTTTTCTGTCGGTATTACAGGTCTACCGCTCAGTGGCTGATCCTCTGAAAGCCGCTACTATTTCTCCATATCCGTTAGATGCTATCAAAAGGGGGAAGTACATGAGTACCCCAGGATGGAGGATCATGATGAAGAACGGCTACGAGCCTGGGAAAGGTCTGGGCACGCAATTGCAAGGCAGGACCACTCCTGTCAGAAATCATCGAGCGGCACCTGGAAGTGGTTTGGACTATAGGCCAATAAAACTGAAGCAAGATCCGATTCAGAAAGCAGAGATCAAAGAAGGCCCGAAAATCTGGGAGGCAATGTCTACACCACCAAAAGAAGGCCGAGATCCCCTAACATGGACCCTGTGTACGCACTTTGTGAAAGGGCCCATACTTAGCTATGACAATACGGTGGTCATTACTTCCTGTTTTGACTTCCATGATATATATGGGAGGGATTTGGCCAGACATTGTTCTGAACTGGTCACGTACCAATCCTTGGAGGCTCTGCGGCCTATGAAAAGGAGGAAATTTTATGACCCTGAATGTGAATGGTACAGGTGGTTTGACCTAAGGGACCTGTATATTGCACTGAACAGATTATTTCTGGATCCTGCAGAACCTAAGTGGCCGCCGCAGATTGATGAACTAATTGAAAGCCCTGGTGCTATATTTGACAAGCGGATACTGCTATCTGAAGAAACTGATGAAGGGGAACCAGATGACCCCTATGAAGCTGGTTACACAACAGATCTGCTCTGGAGAGGGACATATCCTTCACATGTCTTCATGCTCCATACCTTATTTCGTACACTGCTCTTGACCCCGACTTGGTCGCGGGTCATAATTGAAGATATTCCACGGGCTCCGCCCGTCATGATTACTCTGTCCCCTCGGGACATTATACCACAACCTCCTCTCGATCTAGAGAGGTTGTATGATCTGATCTGGGACATATTACTATATGATCCCCCTAATCCTCTGGCCTTGGTGCCACTTCCTCCGTCTGATTCCCCTCCCATTTATATTCATTCTTGCTTTATGTTTAATTCTTTCACTTTCCAAAAAAAAACGCCAATCTGGCAACAAATTCTTCCCAAATCCTCGTCGAAGAAACATCTTACTTGTCCGATTGCACCCCGCCGCGCGGATCCTTCGGTCAAGATTCTCTTCTAGATTTACTCTGTCCCTCCCCTCGGGAGGATTCTCTTGTATTTCCACCTGTATCCCAGGATTTTCATCCTGCTTCGTCTTCGTTAGGTTATGATAGTGAAGTTAGGCAGTCTAGTCAGGTTAGGAAGTCTAGGAAGCCTAAGGGTAGGCAAATTCCAGACAGATACCTCCAGGACTTAGCTGATAAGTGCTCTTCTTGCTCTTTGATCCCTCAGCTTTTAGAAAATCCAATTCAGATGCCAGAAGATTGTATGGACGATGAGTTAGTTAATGATGGGTATGGGGTGTATGAATTAGTACATGAAAAGGATCCCATTGAGGAAGATGACGAGGACGCGGCTGAGGCATATGCTAGTGGAGTGAAGAGATTTGATGAACCCTCAGCTGCCATAGAAGAGCCTACCAAAGAAATTAATTTAGGGACTGAAGACGAACCTAAGGTTGTCCTCGTCAGTAAAAATCTTTCTTCGGAGGATGAGAAGGCAATGGTACAAGTGCTAAAGGACTATAAGGACACTTTCGCCTGGAGTTATGAGGATATGCCGGGGTTAGACTCATCTTTAGTTGAACACAGGTTGACATTAAAGGAAGGAGTTAGCCCTGTCAAACAGAAATTAAGGCGATTCCACCCTCAAATGGCTTTGAAGATGAAGGAAGAGGTCGATAAGTTGCATAAAGCCAAATTTATTAGAGTTGTCCTTTATCCACAGTGGGTGGCTAACATAGTCCCGGTTATGAAGAAAGACGGAAAGGTCAGAATTTGCATTGACTTCCGCGATTTGAACCGGGCGTGTCCTAAAGATGATTTTCCATTGCCTCATATTGATGTACTCATCGATAACACCGCTGGCTATGAGACGTTATCATTCATGGACGGATTTTCAGGATATAATCAGATTAAGCTGGCAGAAGAAGATCAAGAGAAAACATCATTCACTACACCTTGGGGAACATACTGTTATGTTGTCATGCCATTTGGATTAAAGAATGCTGGAGCCACTTATCAAAGGGCCATGATGGCAATATTTCATGACATGATGCATATAGACTTGGAAGTGTATGTGGATGATTTATTGGTTAAATCGAAAACAAAGGCTGAGCATGCTAAAGTTTTGGCAAGGGTGTTAGAGAGATCGAGAGAATATCAGTTAAAGATGAACCCCAAGAAATGTGTATTCGGGGTATCTTCAGGAAAATTGCTTGGATTTATCGTCAGTAAACGGGGAATTGAGATCGATCCTAATAAGGCGAAGGCTATCAGAGAAATGCCACCTCCTAAAAACTTGAAAGAATTGAGAGGATTAATCGGGAGGTTGCAATTTATTCGCCGCTTTGTCTCCCAGCACTCACAAAGGTGTAAGCCGTTTTACGAGCTTACCAAGCCGGGAGTCAAATTCGATTGGGACGATAAGTGTCAGGAGGCATTTGATGGATTAAAGAACTATTTGGCAAGTCCTCCTGTTTTGAGACCACCATCTCCAGGCAAACCATTGATACTTTACATTTCAGTCCTGGATGATGCTGTGGGGGCTGTCTTAGCACAAGAAGATGAAGAAGGAAAAGAGAGGGCAGCCTATTATCTCTCTAAACTTCTCAATCCCGCTGAACAAAGATATACGGCGATGGAGAAAACATGTGCAGCATTGGTCTGGGTTGTGCAGAAATTAAAGCATTATTTTCTGGCCCATGAAGTCCATCTCATCGCTAGGATGAATCCGATCAAATTCCTTCTGGAGAAATCTGTTCTTACTGATAGGTTAGCGCGATGGCAAAGCTTTCTATCTCAATTTGACATCATTTATATCCAGCAGAAAGCGATCAAGGGCTATGCCATAGCAGAACATCTCGCTCATCATCCCCTTCCTCGATTTGATCCAGTGCGATCAGAGTTTCCGGATGAGGAACTGATGTCCGTAAATCAAATCAGAGCTGATATGTGGACTCTGCATTTTGACGGAGCTCTGAATTCTCATGGAAAAGGGATCGGTATTGTTCTGTTATCACCTGAAGGTATCACCATTCCACAAGCCTTTCAGCTTGATTTTCCAGTTACAAACAATATAGCTGAATACGAGGCACTCCTTGCTGGTCTCGAGGCTACTCATTTCCATGGTGCTACCAAACTCAGGATTGTAGGTGATAGCCAACTGATTCTTCGCCAAGTGCTGACCAAGTATCGAACTCTCGATCCCAAACTCAAGCCTTATCAGGAGCTTACTTCTGCTTACTCAAAGCTTTTCACGAAATTGATCTTTGTCCATGTCCCTAGGAATCAAAACATCTTAGCTGACGCTCTAGCTTCACTTGCATCTTCTCTTGATTTTCTAATCAGCAAACAATCCGAATCAATCATAGTTCATAGGCGTCTTTCACCTGCCGTGAAAGATCCTTCATTCCTTAGAACTAAGGAAAAGTTGCTGAAGAAAGTCAGAGACGGAGATATCATTGAAAAAAGAGAAATCATGCTGATGGAGCTGTTAGAAGAGATGGATGATGAACAGAAGCCATGGTATTATGAAATTGTAAAATATTATGAAGATCAATCGTATCCTGAAGAAGCTACGACTGAGGAGAAGAGAGCTATCAGGAGAGTTTCTCAACGATACACCCTAGTTGGGGGATCATTGTATAAGAGAGGTTTTGATGGAGTTCTTCTGAGATGTCTAGACGAAGATGAGCTTTGGAAGGTTATGGAAGGAGCTCATAGTGGAGTTTGTGGTGGCCATGTCAATGGACAGATGCTAGCAAAGAAGATCCTTAGACAAGGATTTTATTGGCCAACCATGGAAGAAGATTGTGTAGGATTTGTCCGTAGGTGTGCTAAGTGTCAACTTCATGCCGACAAAATTCATTCTCCTGCATCTTCACTCCATCCTGTTTCTTCCCCATGGCCTTTCTCTATGTGGGCTTTCGACATTATTGGACCTCTTGGTAATCCAGATTCCGGCATCAAGCAAAAATCTTTCATTCTCACGGCAACGGAATACTTCACCAAGTGGGCAGAAGCGGAAGCGTACGTGGAGATCAAAGCATCAACCGTCTGCAAGTTCATCATGAAGAATATCATCACTCGATTCGGAATTCCAAGCACCATTGTCACCGACAATGGACCGCAGTTCGTGTCACAGGAATTGAAGGATCTCTGTAACAGGTATAAAATTGCATTGCATCATTCGTCTCCTTATTATCCGCAAGGCAATGGCCAAGCAGAGGCAACAAATAAGACTTTGATAAAAATCATCAAAAAGACGTGTAAATCTAACAAGTTTGTAGATTGGCCAGAAAAATTGGTTGAGGCTTTATGGGCCTATCGAACTTCAATCCGCACGCCTACTGGGCAAACTCCTTATTCCTTAACATTTGGAATGGAGGCGGTAGTTCCATATGAGATCTTCATACCGTCATTAAGAGTACAATTGAATAAGGAATTTTCCATTGATGAACATCGTTCAGCACTCCTTGCTCAATTGGAACTTTTAGACGAGAAAAGATGGTCAGCTGCTAATCATGCAAAAGTTTATCAAAATAGACTAGCACGTTTTTATCAAAAGAAAGTCATTGAACGTAAGTTCAAAGTCGGTGAAATGGTTGTCAAAAGAATTTTTATAAAACCTGGTGGTCCGCGTTCTAAGCTCCAACCCAACTGGGAAGGACCTTATGTTGTATCGCACGCTTTTCCTGGTAATGCTTATCGTCTTGTTAATGCAGAAGGAGAAGAGCTAAAACATCCCTGGAATGGTTTACATCTTAAGAAATACTACCCTTAGGTTAAAGAGTCGATCAGTATGGTACAAAGACCAGTGGAATCAGAAAGTTTATAAACTCAAATTTCCTTATCAGTCTGGATAACTTAATTTCAAGCCCATTACTGCACACACTGACACGTTTGATTCGTGAGTAACAAGAGATGACAAGTCCTAAAGAATATCGAAAGCTTGACCGAAAGTGTAAAGTACAAATCATTCTTTTTTAAACAAAAATTCTGTTTTAAACTCGGCCCATGATGTCGGAACGAGGCTTAGATTAGATTACCAAGAATACCCGCCATCTTAGTAGGAGGCCGTCATAAAAAAAAGGGGGAGATCCGTCCCGAAGAAGAAAAGAAAAGAAAGAAAAAAAAAAGCAAGGCAAAAAGCCAAATGTCAAATCAAAAGGCCATTACATTACAAACGTTACATCAAGGCCATGAAATGAAATAAAAGGGAACGCAAGGTCGATAAATACCCCGGAAAGAAATGACCGAACCCCAACGGATACTAGGGTAGGAAAGGAACATCTTTTTAAGTCTCCGGAACCTTCTCATGGGCTTTCTAAACTTATTCATCTTTTCTTTCTAAAGAAATGTACTCCAAACTTAAGGAATGGCTTAGATCGACTAAGGGTCAAATCATCAAATGGGATCACGAATGGAAACACAAGTTCAAACACGATGGGTTTAAGTTGAGTTGTTAAAGAATAATTTGGAAATGAAGTTAATAAATGAATATGATCTTTTGATCCAAGTACCATGCTGATCTTTTAGTAAAAAATCCAAAAAAAATATATACATATGTAGAAATCCAAAAAATACATAAGTCAAAAATCCAAAAAAATACATATGTCGGAAATCCAAAAAAAAATATATACATATGTAGAAATCCAAAAAAATACATATGTCAGAAATCCAAAAAAAAAAAAAACCCAAAAAAAATACATAAGTCAAAAACCCAAAAAAAAATACATATGTCCAAAATTCAAAAAAAATACATATGTCAAAAATCAAAAAAAAAAAAAAATATATATATGTCAAAAGTCAAAAAAAAATACATATGTTTCAAAAATTCAAAAAAAATACATATGTCAAAATTCAAAAAAAAAAAGGCATATATTCCAAAACCACAAACAAAAATGAATATTTCAAAACAACAAAAATATTTCAGTTAGCATCTGCTTGTTGCATTTATTGTGTTTCATTCCTTTTATTTTCAGCGAGCATCTGTCTGCTTGTATGTTGCATTTTGCTTAAGTTTGATTATTCTCATTACCTTTGTTAATAAAGGCTATGCCCCTTGACCCTTCTATCAAGGATAGGATCAAGTAGTCGGTTATTTAACCAGGTAAGGGGCTAAGCCTAAACAGATACTTAACATGTTTGTTCAAGTTGTATACAGGACACAAGGCATTGGTAGAGTTGGAATCCGAGTAGAGAACAGCCAGAAACCTGTTTCTGAAATTCAAAGAAAATTCAAGAAAGCTGGAAATGTCAAGAAGATCCCACTGTGGGAGTCAAGAAGTCTCGACCGTGGCTAAAAAGACGGTTATTTTTACCCTTGTATTATTTCATGTAATTATTTTGCATTCGCATTATTATATGATAAATATTTATTAGAGCATATCAAGGACCTTGTGGTTTTAATGAAACTGGAATTTGAGTTCCCCTACAACAAAAACAGTGATAATTCCAGAGGATTCTTAATCGCACGGATAGGCCGTTTGATTGTTAATTAGTAAGGACGATGGTTCCACTTTTGTGAAACGGTGCGTGGATAAACGAGCTTCGGCTTAGCACTGGATTACAAGAATTGGTATCTTGACTCATTAATGACAATTTAACAATATTATCCTTGATTAATTTATATTTTATTTGACTTTATATTTTTCCTTTAGCCCAGCATGCATCATGTAGGACTTTGAAATCATTGTAATAAGGATTAATTGTTGATTAAGTTTCAGACCATTAATCAAATAATTCAAAACATGATATGAAATATTCCATTCTGAATTGAGTATCTTGATTATCTTTGAGGTTCGCTTGAAGATATCCTTGGAATTCTATCCTTTCTTGGATTCTTTATCAAATATTTCTTGTTTTCTTTTAAGATCCATTATGGCTGCAGCACGTCCACATTGGTTGGCAAACGCTCCCCATGATGAAACCTACAGTGTCTATGACCTGGGGTACTTCCCACTCCGAGGAGGTTGATCGACCTTATTTTATTTCCTTGTCTACTTCATCCAGACATGATTGATTCCATTGATTTCATTGAACTATCTTCATTGATAATTTTGAGAAAAATTCCAATCATGTGATGTTAAGAGCGTGTCTCATCGCACCTTGGCATCACCTTTTCAGTACATTCCATTTCATTTCACTCCCTTGCAAAGACGATGCCAAGGTGAGGCAGCTGTAGACACGCTAAGTTTGACGTCATTTTGAGTAAATTTCATATCATATAATAATGCCTCATAATGGTCTGATAACTAATCATTGATTAATTTTTATTGATCGTTTTAAGTGTCGGGTTGAACAGACATATTTAAGTTAATCAATTGAATTGATTTTAGCTCAAATTTCAGTTAAAATATGAAGAATCCTAAAAGGCGTCGACCCATGTGGACGCTATTTAGAGTTTATTCGTATTTTAACGTTTAAATTTGAATTTTAATTAATTGATTTATTAACTAAAAGGCGTATGTAAGGCACGACGCGATTTAGGTTTCCTAAGCTGTTTTAACTTCTCTTCCGGATGTTTATCCTTATCTTAATTAGGGTAAAAGACGTCTACCAAGGTGGACGCGTTTTAGCTAATAAAGATAAAGATAAGTTTTCCCGGATATTTATCCTTATCTTAATTTAATCTGAAAGGCGTCAGCCAAGGTGGACGCGTTTTAGATAATTACAGATAAAGATGAATTAATCAGTGATTATCTGTCGATTAAGGTAGATAAATCCGAGATTTTTCTATGTTAATCGCGAACGCAGAAAATGCCTATAAATACCTTGCCTATGTCAAGAGTTAAAAAAAAAAAAAAAAGAGAGAGAATTATTGAGCCTCAGCGTTATAGCGATTTGAAGATCGGAGCAACCACGCCGGAGCGCTGCCATTTCCAGAAGTCGGCATCCTTCTTCAAGATCTTCATCCTTCAAAGCTTCAACCAACTGGACTGGGCATAAGTTTTTCATATCTGAATTTCATTTACATTCATTAGTTTCATTCTCTCATACTCACTTCATGCAACACACACCACATCATTAATTTTCCAAAACCCATCTGTTCTTAAGGGGTTTCAAAGCCATCTAAACAAGTGAGTTGCTGTTTAAGCATGTTTCTAATCATAGTTAGCTTTGATATTATTTCTATTTAGATTCCCATCACTATTTCCTCTTTATTTTTCTGTCTCTCTGTCTCTGCTGCATTCAACAACAACAACAACAAGAAATCAACAAGAGGGAAATCAAGCACAAGCCAGGAGAACTTCTGGACGATCCTCAACATTCAACAGCAAGAACAAAAGGATAAAGAGGCTCTCTTTCTTCAGCCGGCTGAAGGAGGGGAACCAAGGATTCATTCTTCCGCGTTTGAACAGGTAGGCGATCAAACTTCTTTTAAAGCTTTTTAGTTAAAAGTTTCTGGCGATCACAGCACATTAGTTGCATTTTTTTTAATAGGTTAATTTACCCTAAACAACTTAGTTTTTCATATAAATCACATGAGCAAATTTTCAGCACCTACAATGATACAGGCAGTGATGCTAACAGGAGAAGTGCCTTGTCCTCTTCATCAGTCTTCACGTCCATGACAAGCATCTCTATTAGAATCCTATTGAACTCATTTAAATGGTCCTCTAATCATGCTCCCTCCGGCATCCTCAAGCCATATAACTTCTTTTTGAGAAACAATATATTCATCAACGATTTGAACTTGTACCTGCTCTCCAACTTCTCCTAGACGTTCGTCAGATCATCCAAGCCGATCACCTCATGAAGAGTGTTGTCTGATAGGAATAGATGTGTTGTGCTGTTTGCCATGTCCTGTTTATCTTGCCACGCCTCGACCATCAGCTTCTTCGACTTCTAAGACTTTTTGTTGAGAGCCTTCACTAATCTCTTTCACGTTAAGATGTTCTTCATGCGCTACTATCACAAAGCGAAGTCCTTGTAGCCGTTGAAGGGTTCCATGGAGAAGTTCGTGACCCTTTCTACTACCTTCTGATTTGTGATCTTTTTATCCACTATCGACACTTCCTGATCAGGTGCCATCATCACTGATCGGCTCGATCTTCATCGATCACCAGACCAACCTTTACAAATCAGTTAAAAATAGTAGAGTTCACTTGATCTGCACTGTCCGACGAATCTGGAGCACCTAAAAACCTAGGGATGGACTCCTGGATCGCCCAATTTTGCCGCCGAAACACCCTCGGTCGTCCAATCGCCGCACCTCCAGCATTCGCAAGCTTCTACCCTGTTAACATATACGGACATGATGCGTTAACCCTGCTAGTTCCACTTGGACCCATTAACCTGAATCCACTTGAGATGCCACCTAGATCCTAACTAGACCCAAAATCATATCTACTAACCCGAATCCAAGGAAAAGACAAAAAATCCACTTAAAGGAAACCCTGGCTTTTTTTTTTTTTTTTCTTTAAACCTGTGGGACCCACAGCCCACCTTTTCACTCCTCCTCCACGGATATGGATGGGTCCCTCCCTTTTTGGCTTTTCCTATTTAATCACCTAAGGCCCATTGCCCCACTTATTCTCTCTCATCTGCACACCTGATGCCACAGTGGTGAGCCGCCGATTAGGGGGTTTACACATATTTATTGAGAGACAACTCCCAACAACCCTCTCTCTAATCCAAGTCCTAATCGGATCCCTCCCATGGACAACTGGAGTCCAAATCCAACTCCTACGCCATGCCGTCCGAGTCCCTACGGACTCTTCCATGTGTCAGTCTGAATCTATCCCAGATTCAAAGCCACCGCTACACAACAAACCTAGGCACCTTAGAAATTACCTGTTAATTTATACTTATATCCTTAGAACTTAAGCATGTACAATTTTATAATTATACCTTCAAAACTTGAAGATGTTATATAAATGAAATTGGATACTCTTTTCCGAAGCAACTGAAAATGTTTTCAAATGTACCAAATGACAATTTTTTTTTTCATTTTCTTTGTAAATTTGTTTCCTTGAAAAATATTTTCCATTCGAACATATTTTACGATTTTCCATGCTTTATTTCCGGTAATTAGAACATTTACCATGGTCCATGACACCTTCCCATTAACATATGTATGATGGTCCATGACCCCTGGCCAATTATCTGGGAAATGGTTATTGAATTGTTGTCACCTAATAGATTTCTCTCTTTCACCATTGATCTACCAAAGTATTAGAGACAGTAATCAGCCTATACCGCTAAAATGACAGAACCGTGGTTCAAGCATAGAGTTGCTCTATTATGATCCGGAGGCATGGCCTCAGCCCCCCAAACTCTTCTTCAGTGATGAGGGCCTCCTGTCAGTGGAGGCTGCCCTTTTACTCTCAAGTCTGTCATGGTCAGGGCTATGCACAGTTCCACTCAGTTTAGTTTTGAGAAACTTTTCTCCAAATCGAACTGAACAGACTCGTGTAAGAAACTGATCCGGACCAGAAAAATTCAGTTCGGTTGGGATCAAACTCAAATTTTACATTTTATATCATTCTAAATTACATATGTATGTACTTATAAATAATTAAAACAAACGTGCATATATTTATACATACATATATATACGACACTGGAATATTTAAATGTTAACATCTATAATCAGTATAAATTATATATTTATCATAGATTTGATTTATTTTATTTTCGGTTCAGTCCACTTTTCGCAAACATGTGATATCAAACTGAACCAAATCAAACCGAATCAATCAGCTTCATTTGGTTTTTCAGTTAGAACTGAATTTGCAGTCCAATATTAATCGCAACGATCACATTCTTTTGCAACGCCCACATACGCTTTCATTTTGGCACGCTGTAACAAAAGCATACTTGGCTACACCTGATCAACATCTCCCTCTAACAGAAGTCAAAAGCAAGTTACAAGGATTCGCCACAACCTGCTTAAATATGATGGAAATGTAAAAATAAGGTAAGAATCACAAAGTACACACCACGACCTTCAGATGAACTAGCACTATTGGCTTTCATTTTGTAGTTTCAAGGGACTTGATTAGTGTTTCAATTCTGCTCCATTATTTTTTATTCCCGGGCAGGATCTTTACCAGGTTCAGAACTCACAATTGGCAAGTTCCTTCTGTACTGTGGCGATGTGAGCCTCCTCTCTAGCGGTGTTTTCCTCTTACTCACAACAAACCTGTTAACTCCCTTTCTCATAGGCATTATCTCTGGGAAATCCTCGTCGGGGATCTTGCTTAGCTCCGAGATATCCTTGATCTGAGCAACCCTGCGGAACCACCTCTGGGCTTTGGCTTCCTCTGACATATCCAAAGGGTCTGGTTCTGTGACTGCTGAACCCTCCAGGCTCTTCCCTGGAAAACCATGGTTCCAGTTTTCTGTTGTCTTCTGTGGATTTTCAACCTGTTGTCGATTCAAGTTGCTTGAAGCACTCACACCATCAGTGGTGACCTCGCGAGCAATTGCACTGCCACGACTTGCCGGGTTGTTATTCCAGATGCTGCTAGTCTGTTGGGCCACATTCCTCCCATCCAAATTGGTTCTTGAGAACCCACAGTTCCTAGTATCTCCACTAGTTTTTGGAGTTGCCGTTTGTCCAGTGTTATTGGCACCACCCTCATAAGAATATCCAATCCTGTTCTCTTCAACTTTCTGGGGTATGCTTTTGTCATTTCCAACTGAGACGTAAGAAGATTCAGTTGCAGACTTCTCCATGGCTTCGGGCTGCTTGTCCTTCGCAAAATAATCTGGGGGGAAAGGAACGAATGGGACAAAGTTCGAGTTATTGGCTTGGTCCATGGCTATACGCCTCTTGTAGTGTGGTGGAGTCGGGGAATGATCTCTCCTATTGTCTGGTGTTGCACTCTGTGCAAATTTTTTAGACCATCTGTCAGTTGAATCGGATGAATCTTTGACGGTCTTGCTCAGAGCCTGATTGTTGACATTCTCGCCCCCACTTAGACTGTTGAAATCTCTTGACTGAAAAGGTTCGGTTGGCTTTTCTGGTCGAGATCCTGTAGACAGAGTATCTGCCAGCTGGCTAGAGTTGCTAGACTTCACAGAAGCGAAGTCCCTGGTTGATGTTTGCTCTTTGCTTTCTGCGGAAGTAAAACTACTCCCACTTGGCTCTCTGCTACCTATCTGATTTCCAGCATCGTCACTAGTTCCTGATGCAGCAGAAGAGCGGCCAAGTATCCTGTCCAAAGTGTGGCTGATTGCTGATTCAGACATTTTATTAGATCCCATCCTCAGTGAGTCATTTCCCATGTATGAACCCTCATTTCCTAAGTTCTTTCTGTATTGTGCATTGGCCAATCTTCTTTCCAAGGGTGTTCTACGGGTGCTGATAACAAATCTGTTTGTTCCTTTCCGCAACGGCATTATCTCAGGAAAATCTTCATCAGCTATTGCACTGCTTACATCAGAAGAATCATCTAACTGAGACACCTTACTGAACCACCTTTCAGCTTTCTCATCATTCTCAGCTAGACGACGCTCAATTTCAGCTCTATCGACATTGCCTGCACTAAGAAGTTGTTCAATGCTTGGTTTTCCACTTGATGAGATCTCACCAGGGCGCTTGCAATCACATCTTAAGCATGTCATATTCCTCGCATAATTGAAGAAATCACATCTGAATGATCACAAATCTCATGTTGAGTATCAATGCTAGCATATAAAAGTAACGCACTAAACTAAGTAGCAATCTAAAACTAGCTTACTGCGGACATTCCCACTCTCCATCAGTCAGCTGCCTCTTTGGGCATACCTCATAGCATCCAAGACACTTCATGTTCCTTGCAAAATTCATGAAAGTACACCTGAAAATGACAAAAATGCTGAGTTTTTTCCTCTAAGACAAAAGATTAAATATCTCCTTCACTAATTCAAGTCCATTCGAAATCAAAGCGACTATAATAGCCATTATAACATGAGGTCCCATGACTATGAAGACAGATTGATAGCTTTTCTTCGAAAAGAAGAATTAATTTCATTGCAAACACTTTTTATATGGAAATGTGACAAAATTAGTCTACTCTTCCAGATTTCAAATTCCAAGCTTCCCATTGGATGTCAAAAGAGCACATTGAGCTTTCCTCGGCTTCAAAGGCAGATTGACAGCTTTGTTGCCAAAAGAAGGAACTAATTTCATTGCAAACATTATATTGGAGGACAACAATGTTAATATACTCTTCTGATATTTAAGTTTCAAACTTCCCGTCAGCAATAAAAGTTTTTGAAGACTAAAATTTGTCATCTAAGGTCAAAGAGCAAATTGACTTTATCCAACTGTCCACGCAACTGAATACTTAATAATACCTTCAGCGAAATATAAAGAAGGAAAAACTACTGCATACCATGTAGATGACCTCAATACTATTGATTTTGATGTATATGATTAAACACAATGAAAAACTGCACTAAATAGGAATTCAGAACAGGCTGCAAAAAATCACCATGCCAAAGCTTGCTGATCAATGTCATTCAGCTGTTCTGACAGGCAGCATGGAATAGCATTAGGTTCTTCGCTGCCAGCTTGATTACATGGGATTTGGTGAGAATTGCTGATCTATGTCATTTACCTGTTTAATGACAGGCAGCATGGAATTAGGTTCCTTGCTGCCAGCTTGATTACACGGGATTTGCTGAGAAAGGGTCTTGAGAACTGATGGTCAGAAATTGTTTGTGCTCATGGACAATATGGTAGTCTAGCTGACCCGAATGGACCGGATGAAGGCTGTTTTCTGAAGCAAGAAACATTTGTTTCAAAACAGGGAATTCTGAAACAAAATGCTTTGGGGCAAAGTCCAATCCATTTTAGCCCAAATTCATCAGTTCTTAAAATAGATCTTAAATGTGAAGGCAAAAAAGGACCCAAATTAAAGCAAACGCTTACCTCTGCTTTCATTGTTCTGGATTTCTCAATCAATCCGATGAATTTTAAAAAATTAGAAATTTCTGAAGAAAAGTTTAAACTTGAAACTTGATGTGTATCGATTTGATGTGTATGGATATTCTAATTCAGCAGGTCATACAAACCTGTTTAATTTAGGCAGATAGTTTAGCAATATACCAATTAATTCTACAAATCTTATGATTGTTGTCTCATGTTGCTTGAAAGATAATAGTGAGGCGGATGCCAATTCCTCTACATGCAATCAAGTGCGTGGCATCTGTTAACCAACCGTCCAGGATAAGGGTCTTGAGCAGACATTATGGACCTATTTGCATCTAGTATGTGAGAGAACTTGCATCCATCTCCAACACGGCTAAATTTTAGAATAAAGCACATTACAAAATCAAATCTAGGTGAATGCTCAAATATAAATATGCATTTTAAAATCAGTGAGATTATGTTCAAATCACATGATTTTGAAATCTGTGTTCTGGAAATGGTTCATGACTGACCACCCCTAATTTGCGACCAGAACTAGATGAATTTGGTGAGGTGAGAAAGAAACCCAATGCTAATTCACTCACAGAACAAAGTCCAGTCAAAGAAATGTATCCAGTTGTAATACTGTAATGAAGATAATGTCATATAAATCAAGCTGTATGATTTCTCTGCACAAAGGGAAGATTGGAAAGGATATAAAATATAAGGAAACTAATGAAAGGAATAATGTCTTACTTTGGGCAAATCCAGTCGCCCCTTTTCATTTCAATGTTTTGCCGTAGAGGTTTTGGGGACTGCTCATATCCAAAAGGATTAAGCCGTGCTGTTGAGTTGGTGGTATTAGGCTCTTGAATGCCTACATCAATCTTAACCAACTCACAGAGTAGGTTTCTGACAGATGATTCAACAACTTCTCTGCATCTGGTTACGTCTACTCCTGTTGAGGCAAGATAATTACATGCATAGCTTAACAAGTACCTCATCACGTCAACAGTGCATGCTTGCTCAGATTCCAGTACCTGAATGATTCCCGAGGTGAGATGTATTGATTTAACATCACTAATTCCATTTTTCAAACATTATACAAACAATGAAATCAGAGTGAATATCCAAGTCGGTTGCAATAAATGATGCATCTTAAAAGGCTAAACAAAGTGAATTCGAAATAACTCCCCATATCTTGTGTACTTTGTTATTAGTCGCTATAAACTTAATACAATTTATTAATAAATCCTTCCAGTTAAGAATTGTTAAAAAGAAAAAGCAAACAATCATGGAATATTCTTCAAACCAATATTAAAATGGACGGAAATACTTGAAATGCCTACAAAATTAAAAACCGGGCCTGAATGAACAGTAAAAAATGGCCTTAATGGGTTGCGCCTAACAATATTTTTCTATTCTTTTACATTTTTTCGGATCATCTGATTGGAGACTGGGTTGTTCAGATACGTGGGGCATCCTTAAGTGACCAAAAAAATTTATTTTATTTTTTATTTTATTTTGGCTGCACTGGCAGCTGGTGCAGCACCAGCTGACGGTGCAACAAGTAAAACTGAAAATTTGAATAGGGGTATAAGTGACTTTTCTAGAGTGAGTAAAACTTAAACTCATGTAACTATGATAGAGTTAAGAAAAACTGACGGAAGCAAACAGTAGGGATTAAGAACAAAAAAGTCTAAGGATAGAAGGACTAATATCAAAATATGTAAGATACAGGGACTTGTTTCGAATTTACTATATTTGTAGTTATCAATATCCAAAAAAACCCCAATAAAATAGTCAACATAGAAAATTACCTTTAGAGATTTTAATCATTAAAAAGAAGTAAGAAGGCAAGCACTTTTAGGAACAGAAATACATCTTCAAAGTAGGAGAAAATTCCAAAAGAAAAGGATCCACAGCTTCCACCAAAAGGGTAGCCAAGGAAACTGCAGAAGGTTTTAAAGCCTAGATGCACAATGTGGGAACATCAGTGGTAGTGGGAAAAAGATCGTGGGGGAGAGGAACAGCTTTGCAATTTAATCCTTCATCAGGGTGGGGACTAGAAATGTGGAGCATGATAGATGGTAAAATAAGTGAACCATGCTTCTATGTTACAAAAAACATACACAAAATACTACTCAACCAGCATTTAAAACCTTGACGATCAATCAAATGACCATCCTATCAGACGATCAAGGACCAATCTTCACAGAACAATTTATACCCATTTGCAGGTCATCTCCTGTTTGAGCCTTCAATGCAGATTCAATTACCAAACAAGGACACATGACACAGCCTGATGGACTATCTACCACAAGGCCCACAACACATGGTCACTCACTCCACATGTCAGAGGACATCAGCAGCTAAAATGATGATATTTTTGCGACACCAACCAATTTTTTGCTTACTTTTTTTGGCTTGTACACAATCTCCACATTAGTCTAGTAAGCAATCAACCAGCAGAGGACAACATATTGAACCCCTATAACCCCTCATACACAGCATGTATTATGCAACATGTGAAGTGTGAACATAGTTGTCAAGGTGACAAGGTGACTGCTGGAGGAAGTTTTGGGAAAAATCCTCTTTTTTTAAAAGAAAAGAGGACTTTTAAAATGTGCGGGTGGTTTTCAAGGATCCCCTCTTTTTATTCATTTTGAAAATTAGATTTAAGTTTGCCCAATGAAATTGGCAAACAAGGTTCAAAAAGTTGGACCATCCCCATCAGCCTTGTCCGATGTTATTTACATTGCTTTAACCTGCGGTGATGAACTAAATAAAACCAGCCACAAAGAATATACACGTATATTAATGAAAGCATAATTTGGATCCAGCCCAAGAGCTTCACCATGGTCTGGGATAGATTCTGGGAGGTTTAAAAAAGTGTTAAGGGGTCTTAGATTGATTATGAATGTTTTAGGCTAAAAGGTATCTTGGTAATTTTGCAAGATTAAAGGATATAAAGCTACTATGATCAGTTTTATGATTAGAGATGTGTTTTAATGGATTGAGGAGGTTTCAAAATCCTAGGTATGTTTCTAGGTTACTTTAATAAGTGTTTTTGGTCAAAGATATTTCGGCCATTTTGGAAAAGTTTAGGGATTTAAGAGTATTTAGCCTATTTTAAGGGATTTTATGTTTTTAGGACTTTTGTGATGTTTAACAATTTTTACTACATTAAGGATTTGTTGGTAATTTTGACCATCTTTTAGAGTTATGAACACATTTAGGGTGTTTAATGTTGGTAATTTTGACCATCTTTTAGAGTTATAAACATATTTAGAGTATTTAATGGTTTTTACATCATGGTTTGTTAGCTCGGTGTGACTTAAATGCATTCATGGTATTTAGAGGACTTATTTCAAGTTTCTCTTTAGGGCTCATCTAGAAGGATTAAAGAGCACTAGTTACAGATTTTGAAATTAACATGAGGTCGTGTATTTATTTTGTGAAATAAGGATCACTTTGGAGGTCTCTCTTTTGAGAAAAGTAATGAGTCAAGCACACTAAACAATTATCATTATGTCATTACGAATTTCACATAAACTTAACTAATATTTTGAAATTTGCATAAATATCCAAAATTTACATAGATACATTAAAACTTGCATAAATGCTCTGAAACCTGCATGAATGTCCTAAAACTGTAAAATATCATTGTGCTTGTGAAAATTGCTTAAGAAATATAACTAATACTTCTTTCCGAATTGCCCTTTAAGAGTCGCACCAATGGCCCATGACCAAAAGAACTCATGGAAAGGCCTCTAAAGTTCCCACCGACGCATTTCAAATTCCAAAGGTCAATCCAGGCCATAGTTGTCAATCTCGCCCTAGTCCCAGTCCTATTTTTCTACTAGGATGGGATGTCCCAGTGTTCCAGACAACTCTAGTGTCCCGTTCTGGATTTTTTTCCTATACATATTCCAACAAATATAAACCATATGTATACAATAAATAATATAAAATAAACATATAAATGTGGAAATAACACAAAATTAATGCAACAAAAGTATTTAGGATGGATTTATGGGTTTATAAGCGAGTATATTCATCAAATGAACCCCCAAAAATAAGATTTCAAGAATTACGTGGTTAGGAAAACCTGGCGTTAAAATACAAAAATCTAGTTAGGATAGGCCAAGATAGACCAGGACAGGCCGGGACAGACGAGGACAATTACTAGGACAGATAAGAAACTGTCATGTCTTGTTTTCTCATTGGGACGATGTTTGCACAAGATTTGTCACTCCTTAAAACATGCATGTACATGTGTGAGTAAAAAAAATACACGTGTGAATTGAAGGAGTCTAAGGTTTCTTTATACCCTATGCATGCATGACATGTATGAACTTAGGGTTTTTATGTCCTATGAATATGTATGCATGTACATGCAAAGGAAAATAAATAAATAAAATTATATAATATATATATATAGAAAAAACATACCTGCAGCCGCAAGCGCAATTGAGGAAGCAACGGCAGTCACAGCAGAGCTGCAGCAACAACCGCAGCAAATAGGGGCACCGGTCCCGGTGCTTAGAAAAAGAGAAAAGAGAGAGAGTAGGGTGAGAGAGGGAGTAGAAAAGAGAGAGAAAAGGACAAGAAAAGAGGAACAAAGGGGGTGCGGTTGAGAGAGGGAGCAGCCCCCCCCCCCTTTTTTTTTTTTTTCCCTCCTAATCCATCTCCCGTCTCTCTCTATCTCTCTCTTATCTCCCTCTATATCCTTATCTCACTGTGGTGGCACCAGTGGGGGGTGCCACTGGTCACTCCGCCCCCCCCAAACTGGTGGCCACTTTGAGCGTATAAAAAGGCCCCAAGGCCAAGGAAAAAAAAGGATGAAGAAAGGTGGGCAGACCCACACACGCGAAGTTGCTGAGAAAGGAGAAAAGAGGAGGAGCTCACCGCCTTTGAAGACCCTTCTTGCGAAGGATTTATTTGTGTGTGGAAAAAAAAAGAGGATACAAAAAGGACTTGTGTTTTTTTTACATTATAATTTTATTAAAAAGATTTAAGGGTTTGTTTCTATTGGTGAAACAACCCTCATTTTTGTTTGTAATTTACTCTTATTGATAGAGTAACTATATATATCTTAGTACATTCTTAATGGTGGAATGATCATGATGTTATCAGTTTGCCCATGCTGGTAGAGCGGCCAAATAACTCGTGAATTATTTTTCCATTAGAATGACCGAAATCATGTAACATGGGCCATTAATGGAAAGATGTTATATTATCATGTTCTATTGGATGGTTTCATTTAAGTCTTTGTGGTTCGCTCATATTGGTTGAACGACTGATTTAATGGTGGTTCCTCCATATTGGTTGGAGAACCATTAACGAATATCCTCAAATATATGGCAGCCTTTATGCCCCATTACTTGAAGTTATTCCTTATGTTCATTTTTTCTTCCTCTTAAATGAACCTAAAAAGAGGAGAGATGCTGTCCAAAATCACAATGGCCTCTAAAGGGTACTTAAAGGATATTTTTAGTCACTTGGTATCCTCTAAGGGGTTCTAATGAAGATTTTGTCCAAAGACATATCTTCTTAGCATCACTTGAAGACCATAGATTCTCATGTCTTCGCATGAGCTAAAAATCCTTTAAATATCCTTTAAGGTCCCCTATAGAATCCCTAAGTAAAGAAATCCTTAAAATAATAGCCTCCATACACCGCATAAAAGTAAATAGTCATTTTCATTCATGTTGTTTTAATGGGCTCTAATAGATGGTTAATCAAAAATTGCCAGTCAGTGATTGACGTAATTATACACTGACTGAGGTCAGTGGGGAGAGGCTGAATGCACGGATCCACACCTGATCCAAAGCCTTAGACTCCCTAAGAATAATTCCAAGTTCTCAAAGTCTACATTTTAAAGTAAAAATAATTTATTTTTGAAAATCCTAAAAATTCAAATCTTTTTAAATCGAAAATAAAGTCTTACAAATGGCACGCCCGATGGGACCTCTCCTTCCCTTTATCTCTCCGTCCAATAAAGCCATTATTATGACAACCCTAATGCTGCCCTATTTTGTGTAGGTGCGAGGAATTTTAGAAACATCAAATGGCCACCAAGGTGACATATGGTCCACTCGCGATTTCCACTCCCATTCAGTATGGATACCTCACCACACCAACGTGTTTTGGCGATTTCCCGGCTGTAATTGGATCCCTCTACTTCTTAAGGGTCGTTGCTGCACTGGAGCTCGCTCCGGAAGTTAAGAAGATGCGGTGCGCTTCCCACGCCCAGAAGAACCATACCAACGGCAGACCCGGACGAGTCTTTGTCGTGAACACTGTGCATGTCTCACCCGCTTCCTCTTCCAACAGGAGCCAAAAGAAGAACCGTACTACGATCCCGTCCAATACGGGAAAGACCATCCTTACAGGCAATCTCTGTATCCGCTTGGACAACGGGGAGCCTATAATTCCTAAGATCCACGACATCCCATCAGTTCCGAAGGTCTAGCAAGATAAGGCAGCTTTCAAGAAGGAACAAATGACACTGAAGACATCCCATCAGTTCCGAAGGTCTAGCAAGATAAGGCAGCTTTCAAGAAGGAACAAAGGACACTGAAGGCTCCTTTTTAGCAGGAGCGAAGACATCAACCCCAGATCCTATCCAGTAGGAACAAAGAACTGAAATCAAAACAATAATGCCTTAAAGAGGGGACAATCCTGTGGAGGACAGAAACCTTCACTTTAAGCAAATATGGATAACCAAAGAGGAAGCCCGAAAAATCCGCCAGACTAGGACTGCCCTAGCCGAGCAATAGCCTCAAAAACTTGAAGAGCCAATGAGGCGAATTATTACTGAAGACGTCCGACCTCATTCCCCACGAGGTCAGAAAAGAAAAGGAACCTAAAAAGCCAAGAAGCAGTTACAACCTACCCAACAGAGGACTTCGATCTTCGAAAGACTGGGGGCACTTCCCCCGCAAACCCAAAAAGAAGAAGGATCACACAAGTGACCGCAGATGGTATTCGGGTATACACTTGTTATGCCTTTAGTACAAGTAATAAGGGGGACTCATTGCCTGAAGATCCAGCTGAGATCGCCAATATAGCTCAGTAGGATGGGCCTCTGACGCGGCAGATATAGTAAGTCCGATAGTGGCTGAATCAAAGAAATATAGGGGTGAGCCAACAATCCCAGAATGGCGGTGCCACCATCATAGAAGTTGAAGGCAAAGATGGGCTGGATGCCTATGAGCCAGGCCGCAATCAAGAGCAAACAAACCAAATTCAACCTCAAACAACAGAAGAGATGAGGACAGAGAATCAGCAACTCAAGACCCTTCTAGTAGGTCTCATGCAGAAGTTAGAAGAACAACAAAGAACTGCACAGATGAACGGGCCTCCCCCAAGGGTAGTTGCTATTACCGCAATAATAAGGCCTCAAGTCCCGAGTGTCAATTTCACTCCCGATGAAGCGTTGGAGAATCGGGGGGAGGAGCCTAATCATAATGCCCAACAGTCCCATACCTCCGTAGAAGATGTCGCGGTGTCACAAACATCTAATTGAGCATATTGTAGAAGCCAAAATTGCTGAACAAGGCGATGGAATAATTACCTTTGACTTGTACAAGGTGCCATTCCTGGTTTACCATCTGTTCAAGAAGCTACCTCCTAATCACACTAAGTGCCCCAAATTCACAAGATATGATGGGGAATGTTCTGCCCAGGGGTATATCGCCCATTATATGAGCAATTTGGGGGAACTGGCCACTGCAGAAGCATACATACTAAGGTTCTTATCGACTTTTTTGACAGGCACACCATTCAAATAGTATGCTCAATTGAGGCCTAATTCTATCAGCAAATGGGAAGAAATGCAGAGAAAATTTCTGGACCGCTTTAAAGTGTTAGAACGGAAGGTTACCATCACTGAGCTGGTGGCACTAAAGCAAAACAAGAGTGAGTCTGCCATCGATTATACTAAGAAGTGGCGGAACCTTAGCATGAAGTGTGACAACCTGCCAGTACGTAAAGATGCAGTAAAACTCTGCAAGAGGGGCTTGAAGCCGGGAATCAATGAGAAGCTGATTAGAGCAAATATAATTTGATCAGTTGAATAACATTATGTTGGAAATTGAGATGTTCTTCGCTGACAATCCGTTAGTAATGTTCAACAAGGGAAAGGCTCCTAGAGAGCGGACCTCTAATACAAAAGAAGTTAATGCTGTCGATTCTGCCTCGACAGTGGAAAAGGCAGGGTGAAAGGCCAATGCTAACACCTCCACATTCAATGCTAAGGGAGGTAGCATGATGTCATCTCTGTCTCTTAACGAGAAGATGAAGAAGTTGTTCGACACTTGCATTCGAACAAATCTATTAGTGCTCCTAGAACCAAAAGGGCTAGCAGAAGTCGAGAAGACAGATGATCCCAGTTACTGCTTATATCACTACATGTTGAGACATGTGATAAAATATTGTTATCTCTGCAAGGATGAGATTGAAAAACTCATTTAAGAAGGAGTCATAGAGATGGGAAAGTACCTTGTGAGTCCACCCCAACCGCACCAGAAGCCAAGGCAGACATTTGCAGTAAACGTCATTCATATGAATGAGGGTTCATCTTGAGATGATCCAGAAGAAGATATGAGTTCCTCTTTAGAGCGAGAGACCATACCCACTTATACGCCGGCAACACCCCTGTCTGAGGATCCCACCACAGATATGCTAGAAAAAATTCAAGTCAGTTAGGGACAGTTGTTTCAACAACAGGTAACCTTGACACACAAGGTGGAAGAACTCTCAAAGCAGCTGGCCGAGGTCGTGGCGGAAAAGAGGATCCGTCGATCCATCTCGTTCGAAGAGTCAGGGTCAGAATATCAATGCAGAAAAGGCAAACAAGTGATCGACTTGAACAAGAAGCCCGAAACGCAATATAAAGAACAAGTATTTCCCCGAATGAAGAGCTACAGTTATTGCAATAGTGACCCCAAAGACATTATGATTGTTGAGGAAAGCCCGCGGGAGAAGCAAGCCATAGGTAAAGAAAAAGGCGGAATAAGAATCAAAAGCATTACATCCCATGAGGAGAAGATCAAGAAAGAATATTCCTTTTTGAAGGAGAAGACTCGAGAACTCTTCAGATTGTGCCTGAGCCAGAAGGTGATGACTTTGCTTAAACCCAAGAAGCAGGAAGAAATGTATGAGGAAGACATATCCCCTTACTGCCTATATCACTGCTCTATCGGCCACTCAATCGAGCAATACATTGCATTCAAAGCTTAGGTGGAGACGTTAATCCGGAATGGGGAGATAAACATGGGGAGATATTTGGTGAATCCCCAATGGCTACACAGCCGAAGTATTGACACCTATAAAGTGAATGTAGTGCATGTGAATACTAGAGGGAACGTGAAGATATCGGTTGAGGGAAAGATCAGATCCAAGCCCGAACATGTGTCCTTACATCAACATGGGGGAGTAGTTCTGAATAGTCTTATCGCTCTCCAGACCAAAGCCACTATAGATACTGTAGCAGCACTCGCAAGAGACATGGAACAACGAAACCTAAAACGGCAGCAAAAGGCCATGAAGGAGAGAGAAGCAAAGGCAAGTTCTTCCAGTGGTAACGAGAAAATGATATTTAGAGAATACCATATGTTGTCAGATACAGTAGTAGAGCAAGCCATTAAGGCCACCTTCGATCGCAACCAACCAGAGAAACAATGGACTTCAGTCCAGAAGAAGAAGATAGAGCAGGGTCACATGATGAAGGTAGGGATGAAGAAGAAGAGAGCCTTTGTTCATGCAGCCCCGCCACGAAAAATGTTGACTCAGTCCTGTTTCATCAGGGAGGTAGCCAAAAAGAAGAAGCAGGAAAAAAATAGAAAGAAGAATGAGAAGAGAAAGCTCAAAAGGAAGGAAGCTCAAGCCAATTCTTCATACATGCCGAAGCAGGAAATAACACCCTTGCAGAAATTGCAGAAGATTATTGATGAGTTAGAAGAATATGAGTCAGGACGTCCAATTAAGAGAGTACTACTAGACGAGTATATATCATGAAAAGAAACTAAAAAGAAATCCCGACTAAGGAGTTGGATGTTACAGTTCCACCAATATATGTGGAATATAGGTGAAGAAGCTTTTTCAGATGATGAAGCTGCTGCATTCTGGGAAGGGGATGTAAATGTAAAAAAGCTAGAAAAATAATTTCAGTCATTCTCCTGTAATATGACCTATGTACAGTTCTAAGCTGGAGGCGCCCCTTTCAATGATGAGATCAAGTGTGTCTCACCTAGATCCAAAAGACCCCTGACGACATATCAAAGAAGAAGCAACTTGCAGAATTGGGGAAGAGGCCGAGGCCGAGGCCATGATGGCGGTCGTGGTAGAGGTAGGAATGCCACAAACCAAGAAAAAGTGATACACTTTAGAGGAGAGATTCTGAAGTCAACCAGAAGTGAGGGGAAATATCTACTTTTACCCCTCGTCATATGAAGGGGAGGATGTACAATAGTCTGAAGAGGCAGGTCCCGCAGCAAATCCCGACGAAGAAGGTCCTTCGACGCAGCCCGACGCCGCAAAAGATATAGAGGCCTTAGTAGGTCTGTTCGATGAAGGCCTGAGGGTTGATTCCCAAGAAAAGGAGACTCTGATTGAGGATGCTTCAGAAAAATCAAAATGACAGAAGGCATTGATTAAAACTCTGAAAAACACAGCTGAAATAATGCCAACCATTGAGAAGGCCCGTGCAAGAGCGGATTGGAAGATTTCACAAACCATAAAGAGGATGCTGGCAAGCCTTAGTATCTGGGAAGCCATCTCCTTGAGTAAAGAGCTAAGGAAAGTGTTAGTCACTGTCCTTCAAGACCCAGAAGCCTATAAAGTCCACATATCCGAGATTCAAGCCGAATTGTACACAGTGTACGAAGCAACAGTGACTTTCACTCGAGGTTCGCCGTATTGTAGATCCGGATTGGATCGGGTCTAGCCAGATACGAGTTAGATCCGATCCAGATTGTGGCCCGACTCGGGCCGACTCGTACGAGCCAGGCTGGTTCAAGATTTTTTTTTTTTTTTTGGAAAGAAAATTTTAATTTATTGACATAAATATGCACTTTTATAAACTCTACTTGATGTTTTTGTTATGATAAATGATTATGAGTCACATTTAAGGATAGAACATCAATTTTATGTATTTAACTATGTAAAGATGATACCCTACATACTAATTAAGAAGAATTTTATACAAGAAATATCAATTTACAAAAGAAAGTGGCACACTAAATCTCACAAAAGGATCAAATATAAATTTTCAATTAATTTGAAAAGGGAACTTTAAAGGGCATGTCGTATCGAACCTATACGTATCGAGCCGGATCACACCAACTCGCGGTGACCCGCGACCAGCTCGCATCGGAGCGCAACTGCTCGAGCCCGTATCATGCGATCTGGACTGGATGCGGCTCGAATCGGTGCGATCTGGAGACGGTCCAAGCCGAATTGTCTGATCCAAGCGTGCCAGTGGATCGGGTCAGCCTAGATACGAGTCGACTCGTAGGAGTCGGCCCGATCCAGTACGATACAGCGAACCTTGCTTTCATTGAAGAGGACATGTTGCTGCCCTCACCCTGCCATAATAGGCCACTATACATGAAAGACCAGATCAATAGGCGAGAGGTAGATCGGATCTTGATAGATTCAGGGTCGACTGTCAATATCATGCCATTCAAAACCTTCCAGGCCATACACCTCACACCATATATGAAGAAGGTACAAGGGGTTACCATATCAGGCTTCAAACAGGATGCGAAAGAAGCTCTAAGGCGAGTAGACTCCAATACATCTTTCAAAGCACTTCTAGGGAGGCCTTGGCTGCATAAGAATTAGGTTGTCCCTCCACCCTACATCAGTGCATCAAATACACTAAGGACGGCGAGCAACACCGGACCTTTGTCGATCGGGAGCCGTTCAAAGCCTATGACTGCCATTATGATGATGCGCAGTTATATTTTGACAAAGCAATGAATATGAGAACTGGTGAAAACCGCCGCAAGGGAAAACATGTAGTGGAAAAGCCCTCTGATGAAGTAGGCATAACTATAAATGAAGTCAAAGCTGAGAGGTTCAGACGAAAGTCGACGGCCCTTACTAAATACGGGAGGCCCATCATTCATTTGGAGGCAAACTTCATTAGAAAAGAGGTAGAGGCAAGTGTGTTTATGACTCCCAATTTAATGAAGCTGGTCTCTCAAACAGAAGTTCACACAGTAGAAGAGTTGAAAGCCTTCATTGTGCCTCACAAAGACGACCGACGGATTGTCTTCTATAAGGAAGATTTGGTGCCTGAAATTTCCTAGAGGATGATTTTGGGTTGAAAATCCCTCGATAAGAAGTCAAAGAGGAAATCTCGAAACTAGATGATATGCCCCAATACATCAAAGAGATGTGCTGACATCAAAAAATTCCAGAAAAGCAAAGTACAACCAGAAGTAAATTCTTCCAAGAATTGTGATACCCAGCTAAAGTGAGGGCGTAGCCTCCCTTCTCCAAGTAAGATCGGAGGGGTTTAGGCTACGGACGACGTCGTGATCCCTCTGTCTACTATACAGTCAATATGGTGAGCTTGTCATCACCTGAAGCAGAGGGGCAGGCCTCAGAAGCAAGATTCAATAGCTCAGGAGAGGAAGAGGAGGAAGTCCTTTTTTTCGTTGTGGTCAACTCAAACCTCAGAAGCCTTCTCTGGAAGAACATCTTCAGGCACTGGAGGAGCAGCTTGAAGCTAATAGTGAAGGAGGAGGCCCTATCTCTCTTTCAAAAGAGAGTACACGGGTCAACCAAGTGACTTTCCAGAAGAAGAACCACTACAGTCAGCCCCTCTCGCGGAATCTAGTCCTGTAGAGGAAGAGTCAATTTGACATGAAGTGCATGTTGGCAACACTGATGAAGAGGAGGACTTTGTAGACATTCAGCTAGCTCCACAAGAAATGGAAGACGGCAGACAAGCTACAGTCGATGAATTGGTGGAAATCAACCTAAGTGAGTAGGGATATCCACGCCCGATCTTCCTCAACACTTTGTTGAAAGAGGAAGAAAAACAGGCATATAGAAAATTGCTCTTAGAGTACAGGCACTATTTTGCCTGAAACTACAAAGAAATGTCTGGCTTAGATCCCTCAGTGGCGGAACATGAGCTGTCCATCCTACCAAACGTTAAACCTGTAAAGCAGCCCCAAAAGCGAATGCGTCCAGAATTGGTGGTGAAGGTAAATGCAGAAGTTAATAAGAGGCGGGAAGTTGATTTTATCGAAAAAAGTATATATCCAGTGTGACTGGCCAATATTGTGCCAATAAAAAAGAAGAATGGTTGAGTCCGAGTCTGCACCAACTTCCGAGACTTAAACAAAGCATGCCCCAAAGATGACTTCCCACTGCCGATCACGGAAAAAATGGTAGATGTCACTACAGGTTTCAAGACATTATCCTTCATGGATGGGTCGTCGAGTTATAATCAAATCAGGATGGCCGTTAAAGATAAGAATTTTATAGCCTTCAGAACGCCCAAAGATATATTCAATTACAAGCGAATGCCCTTTGGGCTCAAGAATGCTGATGCTACCTATCAGAGCGCCATGACGAAGATATTCGACGAGATGCTCCATGACCTGGTCGAATGCTAATTGACGACCTGGTTGTAAAATCTGAAAGAAAAGAAGACCATTTGACATATCTCCGGAGGGTGTTCGAAAGGCTCCAATAGTA
Organism: Zantedeschia hybrid cultivar; assembly: GCA_030544215.1. Classification (NCBI taxonomy): domain Eukaryota; kingdom Viridiplantae; phylum Streptophyta; class Magnoliopsida; order Alismatales; family Araceae; genus Zantedeschia; species Zantedeschia hybrid cultivar. The sequence goes on from JARZZO010000005.1 coordinate 18,932,326, forward strand.
CCAATTGAAGATGAATCCCATGAAGTGTGCCTTTGACGTGTCCAGTGGCAAATTTCTCAATTTTGTGGTCAGATACCGAAGCATAGAAATCGACCCCGACAAGATTAAAGCCATCTGAGAATTACCTCCTCCTAAGAACTCGATCGAGCTTATATCTTTGCAAAGCACGTTAGTCTACATTAGAAGATTTATTTCCAATCTGTCGGGAAGATGTCAACCTTTCTCGAAGCTGACAAAGAAGGAGGCACCTTTTGTATGGGACGAAGAATGCCAATATACTCTAGACAAGATCAAAGATTATCTCCTTAACCCACTGGTGTTGGGAGGGCCAGTACAAGGCAAGCCTATAATCCTGTACATTGGAGCCATGGATGCTTCACTGGGGGCATTGCTCGTCCAAGAGAATGAAGACTGAAAGAACAACACTATACTACTTAAGCAGAATGCTGGTGGTCCTGAGCCCCAACACTCCCCGATGAAGAAGATGTTTTTGGCCCTAGTGTTTGCTGTGAAGAAGCTGAGGCATTATTTCTTGGCACACAAAGTTCAGCTGATATCAAGATATGATCCGTTGAAGTTCCCCCTCAAACAGCCCGCACTGTCAGGGAGACTGGGGAAGTGGGCCTTACTCCTCATGGAGTTCGACATCACATTTGTACCTCAGGAAGCAATTAAGGGGTAAAGCATGACTGAATTCTTGGCAGCTCATCTCATTCCTGAAGATTCTCCTTTGAGCAGTGAATTGCCAAACGAAGAGGTGTTGTTGGCACAAGAAGCAGTGGAAGTGCAGCAAGCAGAAATTAAAATCTAGCAGTTATACTTTGACGGAGCATCAAGAACTGTCATAATGCCCGACAACACATCAACAATCGGCAGGTCTTGTTCTCGTTACTCCTGAAGGCGGTGTGCTACACCATTCGTGTGGACTTACGGAGCCCTTGACAAACAATGAAGTAGAATATGAGGCTCTGATAGTAGGACTAGAAGTTGCTTAGAAATTGATATTCGATGAATCCGAATATGGGGATTCCCTCCTTGTCATCAAGCAGGTCCTTAGGATCTTCGAAGTCGAGAAGACAGAATTGATAGCCTATCATGCTGCTGCCGTAAGATTAAGCGAAAGGTTTTATACTTTCCAAATAGAACATGTCAAAAGGAGGCAAAATGCTCAGGCCGATGCCCTCGCCAAACTAGCTGCCGCTCTAAAGTTGCCACCAGTAGGCGAGGTTGAAATCCTTGTGAAAGATAGGAGACTCTTCCTAAGCTCTCTGAATGAAGAAGACAGCTTAACAATGTTTGAAGTCAACGTGGTAGAAGAAGGCAAAGTAGAAGAACATGACTGGTGGATTCCCATAATCAAAATCAGGGAAGGTTGGCTCTCATATGATAAAGTTGAAAGGGTCAAACTATTACATAGAGCAGTGTCCTACAGACTGATTGGTGGAGTCCTATATCTATTGGTCTCTGAAGACAAAAATGCGGTCCTCTTAAGGTACCTTTCACTAAAGGAGGCTCGAAAGATAATGAAAGAAGTTTACTCCGAGGTTTACAGAGTGTATCAATCTGTCCTGAAAATGAAGATCAACATCAAAATTAAGGGTTTCTTTTGACCAACGATGTATGCAGATTGTGAAAAAATGGCCAAGAGTTGCCCTCAATGCTTAGCTTTTGGGCCAATCCCCAGAAGGCCTCCAAATCAGTCACACCCCACGCTCCTACGTGGCCTTTCGCATGGATTGCGGAATCGGCCGATTCCGATCCGAATCGGCGGGTTCCGATCCGATTAGGGAGGGATTTCACTGTTCCTCCCCACCGATTTGAAAAAAAAATAAAAACGGCCGAAATCGGCCTGAATCGAACCAAATCGGGGCCGGACCGGCCAGATCGGCCGGTCCGGACCCGATCTGGTCCGGTTCGGGCCGGTCCCGATCCCCCCCTTAAGGTTTAAGGGTTTAGGGTTAATGGTTAAGGGTTAAGAGTTTAGGGGTTTAGGGGTTTAGGGTTTTAGGGTTTAGGGTTTAAAGGTTTAAGGGTTTAGGGTTTAGGGTTTAGGGTTTAAGGTCCCGTTTGGTATCGGGATAGAACGGGGATAGGGATGGATTATACCCGTTTTGCGTTTGGTATGCCAAAAATATGTGAGAATAAGGGGGGTTAAGAAGAATAGGGTTATCCCCAATAATGAGGTTAAGATTGGGGATAACTCATTCCACGTTTTAGGTGGAATGAGTTAATCTCATTTTTTCATCCCCATTTTTCTCTCCTCTGCCCCTCTGCCCGTACCCCGACGCCCCTCCCGTACCCCCGACGCCCCTCCGACGAACAGCACGGCCGACCCCGACATCCTGCCTCCTTCCCGGCGACGACTCCGGCACCCGGTGGCATCCCCATTTCTCTCGACCCCGACGATCTTTTTCCTCTCCTCTGCCTGTACCCCCGACGCCCCTCTGCCCTTCCCTTCTAAACCCTAGACAACTCCGACGAACAGTGAGTCGACTGCGGCGACTCCGGCATTCTGCCTCCTTCCTAGCGGCATCTCCTTTCCGCGGCGACCTCGGCATCCCGTCTCCTTCCCGGTGGCATCCCGCCTCCTTCCCGACGGTGAGTGTTTCTCGGCGGCGACCCCGGCATCACGTCTCCTGGCCCGCGGCATCTCGCCTCCTTTCCGGCGGTATCTCCTTCCCGGTGGCATCCCGCCTCCTTCCCCGCAGCATCTCGCCTCCTTCCCGGCGGCAAGGTCTTCTCTTCCCCTCTGTTTGTTGGTTCTCTGCGTCTCGTGGCAAGGTGTTTCCTTTCCTTTCCTCTGTTGGTTGCTCCTTTGCTCCTGTGCATCACGTGTTCTTCGGATTTTTCCTTCCATGTTCCTGCAAACAATATATATGGCTATCATTTTTTCCTTCCCTGTGTTTGAACATGATGCTCCTATTTTATTTTCCCCTGCTATAGGCGATCGGTTGTGGTTGTGCAGCAATTATATGGTGATTTCCTCGTTTTCTCCTTTCTTCTTCCTGAACATGATGCCCGTATTATTTTTTTATGTTGGGAATTTGTTGCTCCTTCTCTGTTGAAATTTGCTGCATTTTCTGTTTGTAATGTGCTGGTTTTTCTCTGTTGTGAATGAGCTGGTCCTTCTCTGTTATGAAGGTGCTGCTCGTTTCTGTTGGCACTGTGCTGTTGAAAGCATGTGATTACTCATTCCCTCATGTTTCCACATAGCATATGGCGCTATTGCTCCTTCCCTCTGTCGCTTGTGGTTCCACATAGCATTCTACATACTCATTCCCTCTGTCGCTTGTGGTTCCTCCTCACTTGTATGTTTTTTATGTTTCCTCATTGCACGCGTCTGATTGCTCCATTGATATACACACATATACGTTTTCTTATGATTTTACATTGATCTCATTATTTTATCTTTCTTTGTATTCAATAATCCTCCCTGGTAAAGAATGAGTCAGTCTAAGGATGGTAAAAGTAGAGTGGCTAATTGGAGTATCGAAGGTGATCGTACCTTGGTAGATCTTCTTGTAGAGCACAGGGTTAACAACGATGGATTTACCAATGGCAATTTTACGAAAGAGGCTTGGAAGTCCACTGTTGTTAAATTCAATTCCATTTCTAAACTGGGCTATTCACTCCATCATTTGAAGAATCGTTTCAAAAACCTGAAGAAATTGTATTCCATATATCTTAATCTTAAGAATAGGACGTCGGGTTGGGGTTGGGATGATGAAAAACATGTGCCTGTCCCAGGCGACCGAGAGACTTGGGAGGATCTGATAGCGGTATGTGAGTGGGTGTTATATGACGAGTTTTTCATTTCATTACTTTCAGTCATTCATCACTAATAACATGAGCAAATGTTACATTTTTTTCAGTGCAATAAAAAATATAAACAAATACAAGGAAAGCCTTTCTACTTCATGGAACAAATGCACCTGATTTGTTCCACTTCTTTGGCTAGGGGAGATAATGCTGCACTTAATTCGGGTACCTCATACCTAGATATACGAAGTGAAACTGGAGATGATGATGAAGTGACGGATGTGGACCTAGGCTTAGACTTCAATTTAAATTGCTTCAATTTAGAGGGTGAGACATCCGAATATAATGTCCAGCATGAAGAAATGCCAACTCCCACACCTAACATGAATGAGGAGGCTACTTCTCCACAGAGAAACACTTCCACTTCCACTAATGCTAATAGAAAGAGGAAGCGGGCTACTGATCTTGATAATGAGCAGATGGATAGGCTAGTCAAGTTGGGTGGAAAGACTCAAATTGACAAGGGAGATTGTGGAGCATCAAAAAATGTCAGCTCCGTCCGTTGCAACAGCTCTTCAGGAGTTGATGAAAGTCACTGGAATTCCGCAAGAGTCTTTTTATAAAGCTGTTGATTTGCTGAAGCCTGTCGATGATCGTTCTATCTTTTTATCGCTACCAGATGAATTGAGGCTTGGGTGGATAATGACCCGCCTAGGCTACTATTGATATCCTTTAATTTGTTTTTTTAAATGTGATTTCTGTTGTTATTTTTATGTGTAAAACATGATCATTTCATACTTGTATAACATAGGATCTTATCTTTTGACAACATGGAATTCGCTGCTATGAACCCTCCTGCCTTTGACATTCTTACATTTATGATGGAAGAGGAAGAGTATTGGGAACAAGTTGAACACATGGTCATACTTCATTTGTTATCGTCGTCATTTCACACTCATGGTCCTAGTAGGCCAATGCATACTGATATAGGTCGAGGGAATAGGTGGGTAAATGAGTTGATGGCAGGCCATGTGGGAAGGTCATATTCCAGTTTTCGGGTGCACCCATGGTTGTTTTTAAGACTGAGAGATAATCTCATGGAGCGGGGTGCCCTACAAGACACGAAGAACATGTCTGCTACTGAACAATTAGCCATATTTTTGCTTGAGGTTGGCCATAGTATTGGGAATAGGTTGCTTCGTGAATGGTTTCAGCACTCAGGGGAGACCATAAGTCATCATTTTAACAATGTGCTCATGGCAATATTGTCAATACGTCGTGACTACATTAAGGGCCCTACTTCCGATGAACCGGTGCACCCAAAGATTCGTCGTGATCCAAAGTATTATCCTTTTTTCAAGGTAATATTATTTACCGTACACACCTAACATTCTTATCTATGTATCTTTGTGTCGTCATGTGTTTGATTAACTTTATTTCCTATGCCAATAGAATGTTGTAGGTGCAATTGATGGCACACATGTTTCTGCAAAGGTCCCACATATTGACCAGCCTCGATTTCAAAATAGAAAGGGTGAAACCTCCCAGAATGTCATGGGTTGTGTGAATTTTGATCTAATGTTCACATACATTGTTGTTGGCTGGGAGGGTTCTGCTGCAGATATGAAGGTCTTGAGGTGGGCAATAGAGAGTGGAGGTTTTACTGTACCTGAAGGTAAATACTATTCAATACAGTAATTAAAGTACTCAATTTTGATGCCAAACAATAGCTACAACTTGTATCGTAGGGAAATATTACTTGGTCGATGCTGGGTATGCAAACACCCTTCAATTCTTAGCGCCGTACCGCGACACTCGATACCATTTGTCTGAGTATAATTCTTCAAGAAGGAATCGGCTAACATATAGAAGTAAGAAGGATCTGTTCAATCATAGGCATGCTCAGCTACGTAATGTTGTTGAGCGTGCCTTTGGGGTATTGAAAGCCCGATTCACAATTTTAGTAAAACGACGAAATTATCCCATTAAGACTCAGGCAAAGATTGCAATGACTTCTTGTGTCTTACACAACTTCATTAGGAAGGAACAATGCCTTGATTTAATTTTCCAACAAGGAGAATGTAATTTGATGATGGAGGGAGACAATGAAGTAAACGAAGAGGATAATGTTAATGGCACAGAGGCTGCTAGAGGGGAGAGATTCAGAAACCAAATGGCCACTCGTCTTTGGGCACAACACACTAGGCGATGGTACAAATTGTTATACACATGTTGTTTTACATTGGTTATTATTGTATTCATTTTCAAATGTAGTATATGACTGCACACCCATTGTGAATTGCAGGCACAGGGAAGAGGAAGGAGGGAATGATCAATGACATTTCATATGTTGTATTTTCGATATGTTTACATTTTATTTTCGATGCGTGGATTTTTTTTCTTTTGCAATACATGGACATTTCATATGTTGTAATGCTACATTTATGTCATCTTTGTTCTACCCCCTGCGAGTGCCATAAGTTGAACCTTAATATTTCCTTGACATTGACATAGATATATGGTGGAAGCAAATGGTTTCAGTTTAGGTTGAACTGATAGCTGCCTTATACATATGTGGAAGCAAATGGTTTCTTTTTGGGTTGAACTGATAGCTGCCTTATACATATGTGGAAGCAAATGGTTTCATTTTGGGTTGAACTTATGGTTTGAACTTATGGCTACCTTATACACGGATAGAAGCAAACGGTTTCATTTTGGGTAGACAATCATGACTGTTATGTCCTACTTGGTGTTTCTTGTAAATATAAACATGTGCATGCCTTTTATGTCCTACTTGGTCTTTCTTGTTCTTGTTCTTGCAGATTTCTTCTTATATGCACAGGTTTATATGCTTCAGCTGTTCTTTCTTTTGGTTAAGTTGTTTTTTCAGTGGGCTGTAAATATAAACATGTGCATGTGTTTATATGCCCCAGTCTATTTTATTTTTATTTTCTGTAGATTGGACTGTAAATATAAACCGATGCACAGGTTTATATGCCTCACTTGTTCTTTCTTTTGGTTAACTTGTTTTTTTCAATGTTTTTGTAGATTTCTTCTTACATGCACAGGTTTATATGCCTCACGTGTTCTTTCTTTTGGTTAAGTTGTTTTTCAATGGGTTGTAAATATAAACATGTGCATGTGTTTATATGCCCCAGTTTTTTTTATTTTTATTTTTATGTGGATTGGGCTGTAAATATAAACCGATGCACAGGTTTATATGCCTCACTTGTTCTTTCTTTTGGTTAACTTGTTTTTTTCAATGTTCTTGCAGATTTCTTCTTATATGCACAGATTTATATGCCTCACATGTTCTTTTTTTTGGTTAAGTTGTTTTTCAATGGGCTGTAAATATAAACATGTGCATGTGTTTATATGCCCCAGTTTTTTTTAATTTTTTTTTCTGTGGATTGGGCTGTAAATATAAACCGATGCACAGGTTTATATGCCTCACTTGTTCTTTCTTTTGGTTAACTTGTTTTTTTCAATGGGCTGTAAATATAAACAGGTGCATATTAAGGGGCAGTGATGATGGGAAGGACAATTCAATTGATGCAAAATGCATGTGAAGGTCTCACAACAACCCTGCTCATTCAATTCAGGGTGAGTCAGATGGTTGGTTTGTGATGGCAACATATGCATTGCAGGTGATTTAAAAAAAAAAAGGAGAATTGACCATATGAGCCTCCATTGGGAGTCTCTCACATAATGTGCTGGTTTCTACCTCCCATAGGTATGCATTGTGATGACAGCCTATGCATTGCATAGGTCTATATGTCCGACTTCTTTGTGTTATTTTTGATGGAATTGTAATGTGATGATGGGCAATGATGATGGTAAGAACAGTTCAATTGATGCAAAATGCATATGAAGGTCTCACAACAACCCTGCTCATTCAATTCAGGGTGAGTCAGATGGTTGGTTTGTGATGGCAACATATGCATTGTAGGTGATTTAAAAAAAAAAAAGGAGAATTGACCATATGAGCCTCCATTGGGAGTAATGATGGGAATGACAATTCAATTGAGGCAAAATGCATATTAAGGTCTTACGGCAACTCTTGAGTCGATTGGCTGGTTTGTGATGGCAACATATGCATTGCATGTGATTTTTTTTTTTTAAAAGAGAACTGACCATCTGAGCCTCCATTGGGAGTCTTCCACATATTGTGTTGGTTTCTATCTCCGATAGGTATGCATTGTGATGGCAGCCTATGTCTATATGTCCGATTGTTTGTTTTGATTTTTTTTTTTGAATTCTAATGTGATAATGGGCAGTGATGATGGGAAGGATAGTTCAATTGAGGCACAATGCATATGAAGGTCTCACGGCAACCCTTGAGTCGATTGAGTTGGTTTCTATCTCCGATAGGTATGCATTGGAACAATACTTGCTGCACAGCCGTGCTGTATATTCCACATACCTTCCGAGAAGGGTAAAAAAATCCACTATTTCAACAATTTGAACAACAAAGAAGAATCACGAGTCCTCTGCTAGGGCATTTAGCAGACTAGCTCATTCAATCACCTTGTCAGTATGAAGGAAGGCACCTTATTTGCAGTTCTACTTCTGTCAGTATGAGCCCAGATCAGTCTTAAAAAAGTGAAAAATGTTTTTTACAACATATAATAAGGATGTTTTAATTTAGAAGGACACTACTTCAAAATTGCCACCTGCTACAATCCCTTTTCTTAAAAAAATAAAATATGTTGAACTGGTCAGAATTGGGCCCAAACTCATCTAGATTGGCCTAGGATTGGGTGAGTCTTTTGGCTATTCCAGCTTGGTTCCTACTAAAAAGGTGTGGGGTTGGGGTGTTCAGCTTGGTTCCTGGTTGGGGTGTGGGGTTGAATTTGTCTGACCATTCAGCTTGGTCCCTGGTTATTCTTTGAGATGAGCATCACCTTCTTGAAGACCTTCAATTCAAATCTTCATTACGATCTCCCAAGACTTATAACAGAAGGATGGCCAAGTTATGGTGGCCCAAAGCCAAGTTATGTTACCTCCCTTTGGCCAATGCACATGAGCCCTCTGCTTAATAACAGCAGCTTGCTGTTTGCCTTCAATTGCTATTGGAGTACAGTGAAAATAAGAAACTTGTCTATTATTTTGGATAGATCAAAAGTTATAAATATCTCTAGAATATGTTAAAAAAAAAATTCTATAATAACTGTCAGATGGAAATATTGGATGACCCTAACTAGCTCAAAGCCTTCAAACTGAAAAATACAGAAATTGCCATGCCATGGGTCTTTCTTGTGCTGCTGCTTGTCATCCTCTTACGCTTCTAATCACAAAAAAAAACCTCTAATCTGAACTGTCCTGTCCCAATTCCGAACCAAACAAGGAATAAGCAGTCCTATTTCATAGAATATTTCATCTCCTTGTATAGAATATATAAATATTTTCCCTTTGGCATAACTAATGGGGAAAAGAATATCACATTAGTAGGTGGTCAAGCCACGTCTATCCAACCTGCCTTGGCCTTGGTGTTAATGATAAATTAAGCCCCTCATGCTGCATGACATAACAAGGAAAGGGTTTTGAGCAAAAAAAAAAAAACACAAGGAAAGGGGAGGGACCAACTGGCTAAAACAGTGCGGCTATTGCTGCTGGTGAGGAATGTTGAGGAGTTGCCAAAACTTGTAGGGAGACAATGGGAGGAAAGAAGGTGAAGCAATTGGCAATTTTGGAGTCTAACATGAATCCAATAGGATCTATATCATGCAAGTATTTGAATACTTCACCCCATCTAAGGCTGAGTCCAATCAAGATATCCCTTGAATGGAGATAGTTGAGTCGCAAGCCATGTGCTGAAATTAGTGTGAGAAGGTTCCTTCCAATTGGCCATGGGTGGCCACTGGCCATTGATCTATGGCAGATGGCTTATTATTTCAAGGGTCCCAAAGCCTCCAAACTGAAAAATACAGAAATTGCCATGCCATGGGTCTTTCTTGTGCTGCTGCTTGTCATCCTCTTACGCTTCTAATCACAAAAGAAAACCTCTAATCTGAACTGTCCTGTCCCAATTCCGAACCAAACAAGGAATAAGCAGTCCTATTTCATAGAATATTTCATCTCCTTGTATAGAATATATATATATTTTCCCTTTGGCATAACTAATGGGGAAAAGAATATCACATTAGTAGGTGGTCAAGCCACGTCTATCCAAACTGCCTTGGCCTTGGTGTTAATGATAAATTAAGCCCCTCATGCTGCATGACATAACAAGGAAAGGGTTTTGAGCAAAAAAAAAAAAACACAAGGAAAGGGGAGGGACCAACTGGCTAAAACAGTGCGGCTATTGCTGCTGGTGAGGAATGTTGAGGAGTTGCCAAAACTTGTAGGGAGACAATGGGAGGAAAGAAGGTGAAGCAATTGGCAATTTTGGAGTCTAACATGAATCCAATAGGATCTATATCATGCAAGTATTTGAATACTTCACCCCATCTAAGGCTAAGTCCAATCAAGATATCCCTTGAAAGGAGATAGTTGAGTCGCAAGCCATGTGCTGAAATTAGTGTGAGAAGGTTCCTTCCAATTGGCCATGGGTGGCCACTGGCCATTGATCTATGGCAGATGGCTTATTATTTCAAGGGTCCCAAAGCCTCCAAACTGAAAAATACAGAAATTGCCATGCCATGGGTCTTTCTTGTGCTGCTGCTTGTCATCCTCTTACGCTTCTAATCACAAAAAAAAACCTCTAATATGAACTGTCCTGTCCCAATTCCGAACCAAACAAGGAATAAGCAGTCCTATTTCATAGAATATTTCATCTCCTTGTATAGAATATATATATATTTTCCCTTTGGCATAACTAATGGGGAAAAGAATATCACATTAGTAGGTGGTCAAGCCACGTCTATCCAACCTGCCTTGGCCTTGGTGTTAATGATAAATTAAGCCCCTCATGCTGCATGACATAACAAGGAAAGGGTTTTGAGCAAAAAAAAAAAAAACACAAGGAAAGGGGAGGGACCAACTGGCTAAAACAGTGCGGCTATTGCTGCTGGTGAGGAATGTTGAGGAGTTGCCAAAACTTGTAGGGAGACAATGGGAGGAAAGAAGGTGAAGCAATTGGCAATTTTGGAGTCTAACATGAATCCAATAGGATCTATATCATGCAAGTATTTGAATACTTCACCCCATCTAAGGCTGAGTCCAATCAAGATATCCCTTGAATGGAGATAGTTGAGTCGCAAGCCATGTGCTGAAATTAGTGTGAGAAGGTTCCTTCCAATTGGCCATGGGTGGCCACTGGCCATTGATCTATGGCAGATGGCTTATTATTTCAAGGGTCCCAAAGCCTCCAAACTGAAAAATACAGAAATTGCCATGCCATGGGTCTTTCTTGTGCTGCTGCTTGTCATCCTCTTACGCTTCTAATCACAAAAGAAAACCTCTAATCTGAACTGTCCTGTCCCAATTCCGAACCAAACAAGGAATAAGCAGTCCTATTTCATAGAATATTTCATCTCCTTGTATAGAATATATATATATTTTCCCTTTGGCATAACTAATGGGGAAAAGAATATCACATTAGTAGGTGGTCAAGCCACGTCTATCCAAACTGCCTTGGCCTTGGTGTTAATGATAAATTAAGCCCCTCATGCTGCATGACATAACAAGGAAAGGGTTTTGAGCAAAAAAAAAAAAACACAAGGAAAGGGGAGGGACCAACTGGCTAAAACAGTGCGGCTATTGCTGCTGGTGAGGAATGTTGAGGAGTTGCCAAAACTTGTAGGGAGACAATGGGAGGAAAGAAGGTGAAGCAATTGGCAATTTTGGAGTCTAACATGAATCCAATAGGATCTATATCATGCAAGTATTTGAATACTTCACCCCATCTAAGGCTAAGTCCAATCAAGATATCCCTTGAAAGGAGATAGTTGAGTCGCAAGCCATGTGCTGAAATTAGTGTGAGAAGGTTCCTTCCAATTGGCCATGGGTGGCCACTGGCCATTGATCTATGGCAGATGGCTTATTATTTCAAGGGTCCCAAAGCCTCCAAACTGAAAAATACAGAAATTGCCATGCCATGGGTCTTTCTTGTGCTGCTGCTTGTCATCCTCTTACGCTTCTAATCACAAAAAAAAACCTCTAATATGAACTGTCCTGTCCCAATTCCGAACCAAACAAGGAATAAGCAGTCCTATTTCATAGAATATTTCATCTCCTTGTATAGAATATATATATATTTTCCCTTTGGCATAACTAATGGGGAAAAGAATATCACATTAGTAGGTGGTCAAGCCACGTCTATCCAACCTGCCTTGGCCTTGGTGTTAATGATAAATTAAACCCCTCATGCTGCATGACATAACAAGGAATGGGTTTTGAGCAAAAAAAAAAAAAACACAAGGAAAGGGGAGGGACCAACTGGCTAAAACAGTGCGGCTATTGCTGCTGGTGAGGAATGTTGAGGAGTTGCCAAAACTTGTAGGGAGACAATGGGAGGAAAGAAGGTGAAGCAATTGGCAATTTTGGAGTCTAACATGAATCCAATAGGATCTATATCATGCAAGTATTTGAATACTTCACCCCATCTAAGGCTGAGTCCAATCAAGATATCCCTTGAATGGAGATAGTTGAGTCGCAAGCCATGTGCTGAAATTAGTGTGAGAAGGTTCCTTCCAATTGGCCATGGGTGGCCACTGGCCATTGATCTATGGCAGATGGCTTATTATTTCAAGGGTCCCAAAGCCTCCAAACTGAAAAATACAGAAATTGCCATGCCATGGGTCTTTCTTGTGCTGCTGCTTGTCATCCTCTTACGCTTCTAATCACAAAAAAAAACCTATAATCTGAACTGTCCTGTCCCAATTCCGAACCAAACAAGGAATAAGCAGTCCTATTTCATAGAATATTTCATCTCCTTGTATAGAATATAAATATATTTTCCCTTTGGCATAACTAATGGGGAAAAGAATATCACATTAGTAGGTGGTCAAGCCACGTCTATCCAACCTGCCTTGGCCTTGGTGTTAATGATAAATTAAGCCCCTCATGCTGCATGACATAACAAGGAAAGGGTTTTGAGCAAAAAAAAAAAAAAACACAAGGAAAGGGGAGGGACCAACTGGCTAAAACAGTGCGGCTATTGCTGCTGGTGAGGAATGTTGAGGAGTTGCCAAAACTTGTAGGGAGACAATGGGAGGAAAGAAGGTGAAGCAATTGGCAATTTTGGAGTCTAACATGAATCCAATAGGATCTATATCATGCAAGTATTTGAATACTTCACCCCATCTAAGGCTGAGTCCAATCAAGATATCCCTTGAATGGAGATAGTTGAGTCGCAAGCCATGTGCTGAAATTAGTGTGAGAAGGTTCCTTCCAATTGGCCATGGGTGGCCACTGGCCATTGATCTATGGCAGATGGCTTATTATTTCACGGGTCCCAAGGTCAACACTGACCCAACACTCACCCAACCATCCACTGTACGTACAGACCTTTCTGCACAAAACGACCACTTCGAATTTAGAATTTGGACCCCTATTCGTCCATAGGAACCACTAAAACTCGTGCGATTCCTGATCAGCTAAAAGATTCAAACATTTTGGAAGTGCTTTAAGTGAGCACAATTGAAGCTCAAGGAAAGAATATAGCCTTTCAATTAAGTTTATCTGTGGAGGACCCACGGAACACCCCACACCTACTGCCCTGTTTAGCTTTGGAATATTAGTTTCAACATAATATTAACTTTAATTTTTTGATTGTGTTCAAAGATATCTTTTTTTCTTTCGATGCTTATATTTTTGAAGTCTACCATATTAATATTATTGAAAGGATATGAAGCAAGAAAGCTGAAGGGAAAATAAAGAGTTAGAGGTGAATAGTATCTACCAGTCCAACATGGTTTATCTGAACTATTTCCCACCTGAATCTTCAAATCATTCTCTGTCCAGTCAGTTGAGGTCAAAATCCTTGAGTCGATTGAGTGGTTTGTGATGGCAACATACGCATTGCCCGTGATTTAAAAAAAAAAAAAAGAACTGACCATCTGAGCCTCTATTGGGAGTCTCCCACATATTGTGTTGGCTTCTACCTCCCATAGGTATGCATTGTGATGGAAGCCTATGTATGTATGTCCGATTGTTTGTTTTGTTTTTTTTTTTGAATTCTAATGTGATAATGGGCAGTGATGATGGGAAGGACAGTTCAATTGAGGCACAATGCATATGAAGGTCTCACGGCAACCCTTGAGTCGATTGAGTGGTTTGTGATGGCAACATACGCATTGCCCGTGATTTTAAAAAAAGAAAAAAGAACTGACCATCTGAGCCTCTATTGGGAGTCTCCCACATATTGTGTTGGCTTCTACCTCCCATAGGTATGCATTGTGATGGAAGCCTATGTATGTATGTCCGATTGTTTGTTTTGTTTTTTTTTTTGAATTCTAATGTGATAATGGGCAGTGATGATGGGAAGGACAGTTCAATTGAGGCACAATACATATGAAGGTCTCACGGCAACCCTTGAGTCGATTGAGTGGTTTGTGATGGCAACATACGCATTGCCCGTGATTTAAAAAAAAAGAAAAAAAGAACTGACCATCTGAGCCTCTATTGGGAGTCTCCCACATATTGTGTTGGCTTCTACCTCCCATAGGTATGCATTGTGATGGAAGCCTATGTATGTATGTCCGATTGTTTGTTTTTTTTTTTTTTTAATTCTAATGTGATAATGGGTAGTGATGATGGGAAGGACAGTTCAATTGAGGCACAATGCATATGAAGGTCTCACGGCAACCCTTGAGTCGATTGAGTGGTTTGTGATGGCAACATACGCATTGCCCGTGATTTAAAAAAAAAAAAAAAAGAACTGACCATCTGAGCCTCTATTGGGAGTCTCCCACATATTGTGTTGGCTTCTACCTCCCATAGGTATGCATTGTGATGGAAGCCTATGTATGTATGTCCGATTGTTTGTTTTGTTTTTTTTTTTGAATTCTAATGTGATAATGGGCAGTGATGATGGGAAGGACAGTTCAATTGAGGCACAATACATATGAAGGTCTCACGGCAACCCTTGAGTCGATTGAGTGGTTTGTGATGGCAACATACGCATTGCCCGTGATTTAAAAAAAAAAAAAAAGAACTGACCATCTGAGCCTCTATTGGGAGTCTCCCACATATTGTGTTGGCTTCTACCTCCCATAGGTATGCATTGTGATGGAAGCCTATGTATGTATGTCCGATTGTTTGTTTTTTATTTTTTTTTGAATTCTAATGTGATAATGGGTAGTGATGATGAGAAGGACAGTTCAATTGAGGCATAATGCATATGAAGGTCTCACGGCAACCCTTGAGTCGATTGAGTGGTTTGTGATGGCAACATATGCATTGCCCGTGATTTTTTTTTTTTAAAAAAAGAACTGACCATCTGAGCCTCTATTGGGAGTCTCCCACATATTGTGTTGGCTTCTACCTCCCATAGGTATGCATTGTGATGGAAGCCTATGTCTATATGTCCGATTGTTTGTTTTGTTTTTTTTTTTGAATTCTAATGTGATAATGGGCAGTGATGATGGGAAGGACAGTTCAATTGAGGCACAATGCATATGAAGGTCTCACGGCAACCCTTGAGTCGATTGAGTGGTTTGTGATGGCAACATACGCATTGCCCGTGATTTAAAAAAAAAAAAAGAACTGACCATCTGAGCCTCTATTGGGAGTCTCCCACATATTGTGTTGGCTTCTACCTCCCATAGGTATGCATTGTGATGGCAGCCTATGTCTATATGTCCGATTGTTTGTTTTGTTTTGTTTTTTTTTTAATTCTAATGTGATAATGGGTAGTGATGATGGGAAGGACAGTTCAATTGAGGTAAAATGCATATGAGCCTGAGCCTCAGTTCAGTGTGCTAGTTTCTAACTCCCATAGATAAGCATTGTGATGCAACATATGTATTGCATACGTTTATATGTCCGACTAGTTTGTTTTGTTTTTTTGTATATTAATGTTTCTAATAAGAATAGGCAGTGATGATGGAAAGGATAAATCACTTGATGCAAAATGGGAAGGTTTTACAAAGGTCTCAAAAGGTAAGTATTATTTTAAATAATATCATATATCTTTTGCTTGTTATTGAACATTTTTTTTCCCTTTTCAGCATGGTGATAATTCTCCATTCACTTGGTGGTGTCTATGTGAGCGGAAATAACGGTGGTCATACAAACTTTGCAGCTGAACAAATTAAGGCATTTTGAAGACGTTTCTGCATATTCTTATTTCATGAATGTAAATTTGAAACATGTTTATTTCTTATGAATGTCATGTACTAAAAAGAGACCTATGTATGTTTGATTTTTAAATATTAATGTAAATGAAATTTTCATATCCCATTACATGTAGATGTGTTCCATTTATTGTTTAAATTGTCTTTAAAATCAATGTGAGGGGACCACGCCGAATATGGTAAATTTATAAATTAATATATGTGAAAAAGAGTCACGTCAAATATGTTTTGTTTGTGTCAATTAATACAAATATACAAATAAGGGGTCAAGCCAAATAAAATATAAAGTTGTATAATAAATTTTCTAATATGTAATATACATAGACAAAATTTAATGTTATTAGCTGAAGTATCTCAATTATTTTCATAAATTTGTGTAATCGGAAATAGACAAATTTTAGATGTTTTAATTAATGACATGAAATAATATCTCACCAAATGTATGAAGTGTTCGATTTTTTATTGAATATATGTGCGTTTAAAATTAATATGAAAGAAACAAGCTAAATATGATACATTTGATAATTTTACAAATATGCTCTATTTGTAGAAATTTTTTTATGAAAAATTAATATAAATATACAAATAACGCCATTTATTGTTTAAATTATATTTAAAATCAATGTGAGGGGACCACGCCGAATATGGTAAATTTATAAATTAATGTGTGAAAAAATGAGTCACGTCAAATATGTTTTGTTTATGTGTCAATTAATACAAATATACAAATAAGGGGTCAAGCCAAATAAAATATAAAGTTGTATAATAAATTTTATAATATGTAATATACATAGATAAAATTTAATGTTATTAGTTGTATCTCAATTAGTTTCATAAATTTGTGTAATGGGAAATAGACAAATTTTAGATGTTTTAATTAATGACATGGAATAATATCTCACCAAATGTATGAAGTGTTCGATTTTTTATTGAATATATGTGCGTTTAAAATTAATATGAAAGAAGCAAGCTAAATATGATACATTTGATAATTTTACAAATATGTTCTATTTGTAGAAATTTTTTTATGAAAAATTAATATAAATATACAAATAACGGTACATGTCGCCTATGTCTATATTTGTACAACAAATTTTTAAAACTAATAAAATTACATAAACAATGTAGTATTCTAAAATTTTTAAACTAATAAAATTACATAAACTAATATGCAATTGAAGTACCTCAAATTTTTCTAAGTCCCATTATGACATGCCAAACGGAGAATAAGTTTGCCCTTGTATTCTTGGAATAAGGAGGGCATTACTGTCTTTTTTAGTTACTTATTCCCGCTACTATCCTCATGCGTACCAAACGAAGAATAAACTTACTTTTTGCTCTTAATCCAGTTTGTACCAAACGCACGCAAGATTAAGAATAGGGATAATTTGTTCTAGGATGACTTAAGCTTATTCTGTTGGAATGTTATCCCGATACCAAACGGGACCTAAGGGTTTAAGGGTTTAAGGGTTTAGGGTTTAGGGTTTAGGGTTTAGGGTTTAAGGGTTTAGGGTTCTAGGGTTCTAGGGTTTAGGGTTTAGGGTTTAGGGTTTAGGGTTTAAGGGTTTAAGGGTTTAAGGGTTTAGGGTTTAGGGTTTAGGGTTTTAGGGTTTTAGGGTTCTAGGTTTAGGGTTTTAGGTTTAAGGGTTTAAGGGTTAGGTTTAGGGTTTAGGGTTTAGGGTTTAAGGGTTTAAGGGTTTAAGGGTTTAAGGGTTTAGGGGTTTAGGGTTTAGGGTTTAAGGTTTAGGGTTTAGGGTTTTAGGGTTTTAGGTTTAGGGTTTTAGGTTTAAGGGTTTAAGGGTTTAGGGTTTAGGGTTTAGGGTTTAGGGTTTAAGGGTTTAAGGGTTTAAGGGTTTAGGGTTTAGGATTTTAGGGTTTTAGGGGTTTAGGGTTTAGGGTTTAGGGTTTTAGGTTTAAGGGTTTAAGGGTTTAGGGTTTAGGGTTTAGGGTTTAGGGTTTAGGGTTTTAGGGTTTTAGGGGTTTAGGGTTTTAGGTTTTAGGATTTTGGGTTTTGGGTTTTGGGTTTAGGGTTTAGGGTTTAGGGTTTAGGGTTTAGGGTTTAGGGTTTTTTATGGATGTACATGAATTGCATTCATTCTTATTGTACATCAATTGGATAATATGTATGTAATTTTTTCTGATTTTTTTTTTTAATTTTTTCTGATTTTTCTTGATTTTTTCTGATTTTTTCTGATTTTTTTTTTCCGGCCGAGTCTGGATCGGCCGACTCGGCCGATCCAAATCGGATCGGGTCGGGATCGCCAGGTCCCGATTCCCGGTCCCGACCCGACCCGGAATTCCTTGGCCTTTCGCCCATTGGGGTATGGATGTGGTAGGCACACTCCTACCTTCGTCAAGATGCTGTAAATATATTTTGGCTGCTACAAAATAGTTTACACGCTTGGCAAAAGTTGTCCCACTGAAAGAGGTCACAGGTGAATAGTGCCATGTTCCGTTCGGCACAATATCATATACATGTTTGGGAGGTCTAGCCAAATCACTTTAGACAATGGTACCACATTCAAGAACTAGACAATCTACAAGATGGCGGCAAAATACCACATTGAATGGAATGCATCTTCAATCTACTACCCTCAAGCCAATGGCATGGTTAAAGCCTTCAATAAGACATTTTGCAAGCTGCTGGTGAAGATCAACGAAGGACATAAGTAAAATTGGGATGAAAAGATGTATGAGGCACTATAGGCCTACTGTACGATCTACAAAACCCCTACGGGCTGCCCGCCATATTCCCTGGTTTATGGGGCAGAGGCAGTAGTTCCAATTGAAATCGAATTGGCTTCCTATCAAATGGCTCTGCATTCTGAATGGCAAGAAGGTGACCAAAATAAAGTACAAAGGCACTATGAGGAGCTGGTATAATTCGAAAGCGAAAGATTGGCGGCTTATCAACGCCTGCAAGTCTATCAAACCCTAGGACTTTTGACAAGCTAGTAAAAGAAAGAGTATTTAAGAAAGGTGACATGGTCATGGTCAAACAAAAAGATGTAATGACGTCCCGTCCCAAGAACAAATTCAGGCCTAATTGGATAAGACCCTTCATAGTCAACAAAGTATATGAAGGAGATGCCTACAAATTAGTTGATGAAAAAGAAAATGTGACATTTTCTCCATTGAATGGGCGCCACATGAAGTTGTATTATGCTCCAGAACACGAACTTCCGAAAAATTTATAGCCAAAGAAATCATAAAAAAAAAGAAAAAGAAAGGGGACTTAAAAACAAGGTGCCCTGATAGACTTAATTGATCTTCTCATTAAATAGGGAGCCAGTTAAGGGCAAAAAGGTCTTGAACTCGACTGAAGTAAAAACCAGCGAGGGTGCTTTAGGCAAAAATGGGAAACCCTGCTATGTGAAAACCTAAAAGGGCATACAAGCAACAGTAAGAAAGGGCTGGCCTTGGTGAAAACCCGTGAGGGCGCTATAGTTAGTATGGGAAAAAAAAAAAGAAACAACCCATTAGAGAAACGACTCGATAAAAGCACCCCAATGGGAGGAGAATTCCACTCACCTACCCTTAGTGAGGGTTGAATTTTTCCACATCCTTACCCAGGAAGGATGTTAGAATTGTCAATGACGAGAAAACCCTTAGATCACTCCCAATTAGTAGGGTGACATTTAATAAAGAGTTACGACCGAAATGACGCTGACAACGTCCTCCCGACTCGATAAAGAAGTGGAAAAATCCGATCTTCACCTGAGATAGGTTCAAAAGATTCCTTCATCCTAAAGTCGCTTGTCCCTCAAGCAAAACTAAAGTCTTCCGAAATTTTCCTAAAGTTTTCGGCCCAGGGAACCGTTGTATCCCAAAACCAAAATTTTTCAAAGTTTTCGGCACTGGGAGACGTCGTATCCCAAAACCTAAAATTTTTCAAAGTTTTCGGCCCGGAGAGCCGTGGTATCCCAAAAACTTAAATCTTCTAAAGCCTCCGGCCCGGGGAGCCGTTGTATCCCAAAACTAAATCTTCCAAAGCCTTTGGCCTTGGGAGCTGTTGCATCCTGAATCCAAAATCTTCCAAAGTTTCATGTCCGGAGAGCCGTTGTGTCCTAAAACTCAAATTTCTCAAAGTTTATAGCGTAGGGAGTCTTGGTATCCCAAAACCCATAACCATCCCAAAGTTTTTGGCCCAGAAAGTTATGACATCCCAAAGCCTTAGAAATCCAAAACACTTTGTCCCACCAGGAGAATGTCCACCAATCAACCCCAAAATCCATAGCTACTTGAAACCTTTATCCCCTTGAAAAAGTCCGAAAGTCCATCACACTACTTGGAACTTTCACTTTCCAAGAAAATCTCCAAATCCTCTATCCCACCGGAAAAGTTTCACCCAAAAGGCCAATCTTGACCCGAGGAGCCATTGTGTCCCAAAGCCTCACAAATTCAGAATTCCTAGTCCCATATCAATTCTAAGTCCCATCACTTTGGCCCGCAGGAAGCTATAATTCCCTACAGAACAAAATTGAAAACTTTACCCAAGTATGGCCTGTAGGGAAGCCATAATTCCCTACTAAAAAAAAAGAGGAGCTTAAAATTAGGGTGCTCCGACGGACTTAACTGTTTCCTCCCAGAAAAGGGACAGTTAAGGACAAAAAAGTCCCAAAATCCAGTTAAGTTGAAAATCTGAAAGGACGCCTTAGACAAAAATAGATAACTTTGCTGCATGAAAACCTAAAAGGGCGTACAAGCAAAAGCAAGAGGGGGCTAACCCTAGTGAAAACCCGAAATGGCACTGGTGTTGGTGTTGGGAAAAAAAAAAGAGAAGAAAAAAAAAAGAGGAGAAGGTTAATATGCAACATATATTAAAGAGTTCATACCACGAAAGCTCATGATGTATTGAAATAATGTGAGAGCTTGAGACAAGCCCTCAAGGTAGCCAGATGACATATGAGACAAGCCCTTGGAACGGTTGAGACAAGAAGAGAGGAACTCAGCCCTAAAAAGGCGACTCGGGAGAATCCACAATCAAACGAAAAATTTCGAGGTTATGAAGGTACTCGGTTTCTTCCCTACAAAACTCGCCTAGACGATGATCTACTGCTGCGACAAAGTGAGAATCCTCCTCAATGGACTTCTTAAGCTGCTGCAGCTAAAGGCGTAAGGCAGCGGCCTGAGACTCTTTCTTGTCCAAGCTCAAAAGCGCGACATCCCTCTGGTGCTGAAAAATAGCAGACTCCTTAGCAACGGTGACCCGTGCCTCCTCTAGGGTGGTCACCTCAACACGTAGGAAAGCCACTCTGGCCTCAAAGGCAGTGCAAGAGTCGTCTGCTAGTATAACTGATGCTATTCTTGTTTTTGAATGTTATCACTTCATGCTTTGGACATGGTCATGATTCTTAGAGATTGGAACCTAACATACCATTGCAAATGGAAGTTTTCTTTCATCCCCTCCTAGTACCGTTTTTCCTTTAAGGCGTTCTTTTCTTCGTTATTTTGAGGGAGGAGTTATGGCATCACCTCAAACATCTAGGCACTCACCTAGGCACTCGAAGCTGAGACAAACTCCCCATTGCCCCACTTCCCTGCTGCCTTTAAAAACATGGTGTGCTTTCCTATGATTCCTTTCATCTTCCCTTCAGGCTTTACAGTTCCCCCCTTTCTGCCTCGCCCTCTTCAATGTCATCTTTTTCAAACCACCTTCATCATCAAATAAGTCCTTAGTTTCCGGCACAGCACAACTTTATTTGTCAAGCATAATCTAAGAATCATCCCCTCCCAATTAATGTCCAGCATCAACCAAATTATTAAATGAGAACTAAGAACTTAAGAGGGTCCTGTGAGAATCTCTTCCTTCTTTGGACACCTGGTCTGCCTTCACAAAGAAATTATCAAACAAGAATCAAGAATTTGACAGGATCCTCACATGCAAGATTTTCCATCTCAGATCTCAACTTCACCCAGGGGGTTCAGAGAGGAGATCTCACTAAAATCTTGAGAGATTGACACAAAATCTCAAGACATATATATGTAAGATAAACAACATTATATATACATACACATCCTATATATGACAGATACATATACATTCTATATATGATATGTACACATATATATCATATATGGGGGGCATTAAATGTGCCTCAAAAGTACACGTTTTGCAGATGACCACATTTCCCCTTATCTCTCCTTTTTTCGGGGTAAAGGGGGTCATTTTCACAGGGGGAACATCTATGTTAGATGCACCTCAGGTCTCATTTGATTCTTTCCCTATGCATAGATATGATTTATATACACATATGTATCATCTATACATATATATATATCACGTGTCATATATATGATAAAGATATAAAGAGACAAAATCTACTTGCGGAAACCCAAGAATGCCCAAGTATGTCTGAGATCTCGGGAAATTGTCCATGACTGTTGTTCATAGGTGGTTTTGGGGCCTTTGTTTCTCAAAAGCCTGCCAAAATCGAGATTTTCGCCAGATCTCACGAGATAGAAGCATTCCGTGCTCAAGGGGTAAACATATTCAAGACGAAAAGGAATGTTGAATGACGGAAGCTCTTGGTTTGTGGATGTCGGTCAAGAATGCTTCATTGCCCATGATATCTTCTCCAGGAACGCCATTGTTGTCAAGTTCTTTTTCTAAATCCACTGAACGTTGCAGCCACCATTGTGGGTGATGTTGTCAAGTGATGCTGCTGCACCGCCAAGCATTGCCAATCAGCAAGCGCCAAATTGGGCAAGATCCCCTACATCACCCACAATGCGGTAACCATTGACCTGCTTCGCAATTCTTCTTTTGTTTCTTTCCTTCAGAAATCTTTTTCCTCCACCTTACCTTCATAAGAGCTCCAATACTAATGCAATACAAAAAGTCTTCAATTCCTTTTCTCCATCCAACACTGACTTCAACATTATGTATCCTTTCTAGAGTGACTACTCTATTGGACTGATCAATGCTACACGTATTTTGACCAAATTCCCATACCCCCACCAACTATTTTTCCTTGGCAATACAGCTGATTTTTAGGAAACACCAAATGCACATGCTTCATTGACTTTGCAAGCCAAGCACAAAACTGACCTTTTGACAACCTTTGGATCCCAAGTCACTGTGTTCTCCTGATCCTCATACCTCCTTGACATGACACCTCTCCAAGTTAACACCCACCTAATTGGGTCACAAAAGACTCGTATTTGTTGGGCTCACTAAACAATCACCTGACTTTGACTTCCTCTCACCTTTCATGTTTGTTGTTCTTTTCTTGTGGACCAGTGCAGCTTCTTCTTGGGTCCACTCCTGGTGAGTAAATTAAGGACTTGAAGCTTTTGCGTTGCCTTGTTTCCTCACAACTTCATTACCAACTGATTCAAAAGCAGTTACGTCACAAATGCCACTTCAAAATTTTGAGTACATCCACTGGAGCCTTTTTCCACTAGAATTCCAGTAAATCTCAAGCAACTCCATTGTTTAACTTGTTGATCAATGACTTGGAGGAGACTAAAACCTTATGCCAACAGCTGGAGGACTTCAACCTTCCAAAGACATAGAGGCCTTTGCTGTTCCCAACCTTTTATCCCACTACTTTCTTCCCAAGTGTTCCATATTTAACTCCCTCATTGGGATTTTCCTTGTGACAGTGTAACCACTGTAGAAGATCTAACAAGGACAATGTCCTCTCTGAGATGTAGGGCCAAGCAGTCCATTGCCCCTCAAAGTTTTATTTTCCTTTTTTTTTTTTTGAAATCCTTGTAGAGCAATTTCCTTAAAATTTATGTCCCTGAAACCTCAGAATTCAAGGAAGCCTTGACCACTCTCCTTCTGGCATCTCACTAAAGATACATCCACCATCTTCTTACATTTTTCCAGGTGATGCCTTGCAGCCCTTATGTCTCTTTTCCTGTACATCGCTGTCGATTTCTCTATGGCCAACCCTATTGCCACAGCAGCAACAACTTTACATCTCCTAGCATGATTTCCCCACCAGCAGGCATCAGAAATGTTAAGCTACCCTTAATGTCATTTCCTAGCTCTACACCCAGGACAACACCCCCCCCCCCCAAAAAAAAAAAAAGAAAAAGAAAAAGAAAGTTCAAGAGCACTAGTAAAATTTTGTTCTAAA
The DNA here is from genome assembly GCA_030544215.1 of Zantedeschia hybrid cultivar. Taxonomy (NCBI): domain Eukaryota; kingdom Viridiplantae; phylum Streptophyta; class Magnoliopsida; order Alismatales; family Araceae; genus Zantedeschia; species Zantedeschia hybrid cultivar. The sequence continues at coordinate 18,956,414 of JARZZO010000005.1, forward strand.
AGTCTTGTTTTTACCCAGGCAAGCCATACATCAAGAGCTGCAACAGTCCCTGCATCCAGAGACCAGAAATATAACTGTGATGCGGGAGCAAGAATGCAGTTTACTAAGATGTGCACAATGTTCGTAAAGGATGCATTGCAGCTGTTTGACGGATGTGAATTATGGGAGATTGTCATAAATTGCAGACACTCAGTTAATTTATTGAGTAATGCAAGTATTTAGATTATGTTTACTATTTTATTTTGATGTAATTTTCTTATTTCCTAGGGATAATTTAAATTTTAGGTTAGTAGGGTTGTTTTTAAGATTTTTATTTGATTGGAGTCTTATTGTAAAACTTTTGTTATAAATACTGTGGAGACCCAAATTAGGGCTCAGATTTCGTGAAGAAAAAAAAACACCTTTCAGTTGCCGTGCAGCCACGATGGCGAGAAACCTCCCTCCCCTTGCATGAAGCCATTTTCTGCTTTCTTCCATTCGGGTGTGAAGCCAAAACCCCATCTCTTCTCCCGTTATCTGCTGTTCACCCAGCCATCTAACCTTCCACTCTTCCCCTCCATATTATTTTATGTTGCAGCCTTAGTAAAGTTTTGTCTCTTTAAGTTTGTCTTCCTTGTTGCCCCTTGTTGGATCATGTGTCTTTGGGTAATCACACGTCCCATGGAGAAGCCCTTAATTTCTGCATGGTAACTATATATCTGATGGAAACATGGTTTATAGGTTCTGAGGTGGACAGATCTGATGGCCAACCTGAAAGACCATATCCTTAGAGACATCGAGTAGGGTGCAGCCAAGATGTCCAACTCTGTGGTATGTTAGTTTTGGATGGGTCGAATCTAGAAATTTTGCTGATTTAGAAAGAAGAAAGACAGCACCAATTTTAAGGAAAATTCTGTGCAATCGATAAGTCTTGGATTCGTCAAGTGTTCTACATCAAATTGGTATTAGAGCTTAGGGAATCAACTTGTTTCCACAAATTAAGATCCTAAATATTTATTTGGATATCATGCATCCTTTTAGAACTGCAGACGAGTTTATTTACCCAATGAGAAAATTGTCACTTTGATATTTGGTGAATTCCATTGTGATAATTATGCTTCCCAAGCTATTGTTAAACTACTTTCCAGTACAGATGAGATAGTCACACATGATGATTGTCCCTTTGTTGAATTCATAAATGGTTCAAGAGAGCAATGTACGTTGATGCAGCTTGGGCGGTAATTTATCCTTCAGAAGAACTCCACATCATTGTCGGGCACAAATGGTTGAAAGACCGACATGCTGCTATAGATGATGAAAAGCGATTTTGCTCTATTCAGCCTCCTCATCTAAGGGACTCATTTGTTTTCACAGATTCATCTGTACTTTTTCCTACCGTGAAGAAGACGCAACAAAAACAAGTCAATTTGGCCGCTCACACCAAAGAGGTTATCTTACTGTCTACCAAAACTCCAGACAGTCATGGTGCAGCCTTGAAGATTACTGATTCATGGGATCATGATCTTTTCATAAAATATAAATAATCTCTCATATCTGAGTATGTGCTTGAAATGGATTCATGACAGTGCAGCCTTGAAGATTACTGATTCATGGGATCATGATCTTTTCATAAAATCTAAATTATCTCTCATATCTGAGTATGTGCTTAAAATGGATTCATGGTCTGTGGTTGTTCATGATAGCAGGGATCAGTCTCTTTTTGTTGAGGCAGGTTTTTATACATTTTCTGACCCTGAACAAGCTAGCTTTTGTTATGATGTGGATCTACCTGACAAGATGGATCAAGGGAATGTGGTCGTGTTGTTGATTCTTCCGTTCTTTAAAACTCGTGAACGAGTTTTTTTGAACCAGGGGCGAATGATGCGGGAGCAAGGATGCAGTTCCTGTAAGATGTGCACAATGTTAGTAAAGGATGCATTGCAGCTGTTTGACGGACGTGAATTATGGGAGATTGTCATAAATTACACACTTAGTTAATGTTATTTAGTAATGCAAGTATTTAGATTATGTTTGCTATTTTATTTTGATGTAATTTTCTTATTTCCTAGGGATATAGTTTAAATTCTTAGGTTAGTAGGGTTATTTTTAAGATTTTTATTTGATTGGGTCTTATTGTAAACCTTTTGTTCCCTGCTTTCTTCCGTTTGGGCGTGAAGCTAAAACCCCCATCTCTTCTCCCGTTATCTGCTGTTCACCCAGCCATCTCACGTTCCACTCTTCCCCTCCATATTATTTATGATGCAGCCTTAGCACTGTTTGTCTCTTTCAGTTTGTCTTCCTTGTTGGATCATGTGTCTTTGGGTAATCACACGTCCCATGGAGAAGCCCTTAATTTCTAAAGGGTAACTATATATCCGATGGAAACATGGTTTACAGGTTCTGAGGTGGACAGATCTGACGGCCATGGACGACAGCCGTGGTTGCTTCATTGATCAGAGGTATTCTCCAGACGGAGCCTTCATCTTTGCATCTTCAGTTATTTTCAACCTAAAAGCCCATCTATTTAGAGACATCAAGTAGGGAGCCAAGATGTCCAACTCTGTGGTATGTTAGTTTTGGATGGGTCGAATCTAGAAATTTTGCTGATTTAGATATTTGAAAGAATAAAGACAGCACTAATTTTAAGGAAAATTCTGTGCAGTCGATAAGTCTTGGATTCGTCAAGTGTTCTACATCAAACTGTAGCTCCCAATTTCATCTTTCTTACAGAAAATCCAGGGTACATTCAAAGTTCCACAAATTATGAAACTCCTACGAAAAAATAAAAGGAAAAAAAATAAAGGAAATAGACGATAGAATTTGTCATTTACACCAGATGATTGTGTTTACTCATTACGTATACCTCACTTCCATCACCGCCTATGAATGATTTCAGCCGCCTGACTGTATTCGATCCGTTCTTAAACAAAAATGGCGATCCATTGTCAACAACAACCTCAATATCCCTCTTAGATAGAGATCTGGAAATTTGTAACCAGGAAAAAAAAAACAAGTGTCACAATTACCAACAACTTAAAATCTGGATAAAATTTAAACGAACAGAACCCAACAAAGACAACCTCCAACAATGGACAAATAGACTAACACATCTTTATAGCAGAAGAAAGAAATAAAAGAAATCATCATATGATCCGAGAATCACCTCAGAAGATCCGGCCGTTCGCGAGCGTACAGCAGACACAAGCCAGCCATCCTCCTGAAGTCCTCCGGCAGCTCCTCCGGCGCCAAGAATGAGTCATCATCTTCTCCGTGAGCAGGAGGCACCCGCCGGTCCGCATAACCAATGGAATTCAAATGCTCCACCAGCGTCGACAACTCCGGCCATGGATGGAAAGAGACCTTGTGATCCGCGGGGGAGGCAGATGGCTCGCCCCAGTCCACCCTGCGGCCGGTCTGCGTGTGCATCTGCCTTGCTGCACTTGGCGGAAGCCCATGGCTCGGGTGAGAGGAGGAGGAGAAGGGGAAGCGGTGCTGCGCAACGAAGGCGGCCGGGAAGGAGGGCAGAGGGAACTGGGCGGGACGGGCGAGGCGGAAGAAGGAGGAGCGCGGGCACAGGCGAGGGAACGGGGTGGAGAGCAGCACCAGGAGCTTCGAGGCGCCCCCCATGGCCACTCCAGCGGCCCCTCGGGAGGCTGCGGCCGTCGGGGGATTAAGGAGGGTTATGTTTGCTTTGAGCAAGTGTCTAGAAAGTAGAAACCCCTCCCCTCCGTCGTCGTCTCTGGGAGGCAGAGGGCAAAAGGGTGCTTGCCCGTAGCCGTAAAAATGGCTGAATCCCAAGTTTCAACAGAGGGGGGAGCGAGTGAGGGGCGGGTATAATTGTGCATTCACCTCGGGATCGTCCCCTCACCCACAAAAAGCCTTTTTTGACTAAAAAGTCTCTTTCACATTGTTTGGAAACTCACATTGGGTGAATTTTAATCATTAGAATCTAACATGGGTTTGAATTAAAAATAATAAAATGTAAGTTTTTTAAAAAATAACTTTGATTATAATGATTAGTGAATGAGAAATGGACTAAAATGTTATTACTATTTTACACTCTAAATAAAAAGGATGAACATTTTGATCAATAATATTTTAAATCTTATTTTTCCTTTTTCCACTCAAATAGAAATTTTCAAATTTAAATCTCTCTCTCCAACAATTAATTAAAAAGTTGATTATTTTGAATGAAAAAGAATAATATTGGATGCGAACCGAATCCGACCCGTTTGCAGGCGGTAGATCTTTCGGAGTTGGCAGTCCGACTTCCGACCCAAAGTCTCTCCCCACTTTTTGGGGAGTGTGAGGGCCTGAGGGGAGGACCGCCCGGGGGAGAGTGCGCCACCCAATGCAGCAAGCCCAGCCATCGCCGGTCACGGATCGGCCGGAACAAGGCGACCCCACGGCGGACGCCCCTCCGAAACAAGTGGCGCTGGCCATGGACAGGCTCGGGCGTGCCGCGCGCCTAGTCGCCGACGTCAGGCTCGGCGCCGATCGCCTCCTCGAGGCGCTCCTCAGCACTGCGGAGCCTCGTCAGGCCAACAAATCCCTTCAGCTCATCCTCAAGGAGGAGGCCTCCATGCGCCAACACCTCCAGGACCTCCGAACACTCGGTTCGGCCTCATTCCCGCTCGCAACTTCCTCCATTTTGTGTCGAGTGCCTAGCCTTAGGGTTCGTTGAAGTGTTTGTTCATCCGGTTTCTGTCGATCTAGGGTTTTAACCAGGACGCAACTTACGGGGGATGTGTTCGATTCTCGCCATTTTTTTGTGTGTTAGACCCTCTCTGTTTACCGAGTAGATTTTTTGTGTTAGACCCTCGCTGTTTACCTAGTAGTTATTTGAGCAGTTTGGTTCAGATTAAGTATCGCGACAGTAGATGAAGGAGCACCATGCAGAGGACTTGGGGTTAATTTTCTCTCCATACGTACATGCTAATAGTTGATGTCTCATGTTGGTTATGGTGGTGTTCGACGTTTCTGAAAAATGTTCATGGTGGCGTGGGACCTAACAGAAAACCTGTGGGTCTGGTGCCTCGGCCAACTGGAAGTTTATCTTTTAGGCTGATCCAGGTCTTCATCCTGATTGTTATCAGTGAAGAGATCGAGAATTTGACGATCAACAACTCAGGAATTCTGGGTATCAAAAAGATTTCTTGAAGTGATGATTTCTTTTCGCCGTCATCCTATTTAGTTACTGTACAAGATGAAGTGCTCTACATTTTGTTAAATCTTACTTCATAGATTTAGATAATGATTTGCGGCCACTTAAGCGAACCTGTAGTTTGATTATTGTTAGTTAGTCTGTTTAGCTTGAAAAGGTGTTGTGAGTTTTACTATTAACATCATCTTATTTTGGTTTGTCATATCATCAAGCTTTTATTTATGTCAATCCACTGGTAACTGACTTGATGTTTGAGATTTTTATCCTAACATTAGGCTATCAGTTTAAGCTGTCAAAAACTGTGGGTTATTGAGATGAGTTTGTTGATGTGGATGTGCGTAAAAATTAGCAAAGACAAAATTATGAATGAACATATTTGTAAGCATTTAGGTGTGGCTTCTATTGACTTAGGAAGAATAGGCTACAATTGTTTAGTCATGTACATTGCAACCGAAGCTCAGCTCTACAGGATTATAGGAGGCATGATACAATTAGAGTGGAGGAGGATAGAAGACATTAGGTAGACCTAAAACGAGGTGGTTGGATGTAGTTAGAAATGACTTGATGTTTCTACGTTTAACCACAAGTATGGCATTGGGTAGGTTAAGATGATGGGATAGGATTTATGTAGCTTAGCACATTTCATGCTTTATAGATTTATTTGGATCCAAGTTTTGTTTTTGCCAGGCCATAGGTTCTTTTTAAGAAGCACTATTCATATGATATTGCAAAATATATATTTTTTCCTGATTCTATGGCAATGGATATGTTCCACGGGTTTGTAGAATGCTATTTTTTCGCAGAATGCTAAATCTTTTGGCTTTCTCGTTGCTAGGAAGGCAGCTAGAGGAATCTGGAGTTCTGAGTGGATCTTTGAAATCACGAGGTAACTCTTGGGGTTTACACATGCCCCTTGTGTGTCCAGATGGAGCTGTTGTTGCTTATGCTTGGAAGCGTCAGCTAGCTGGCCAAGCTGGAGCATCTGCTGTTGACAGAACAAGGTAAGGAGGTGCACATTTTTTTAATTCTTTTTCTCCTGAAGATCTCAAAGATTTGTTGGAGTCTGTCAAACATGTGAGAGTATGCTGTTTGGTTCAGTAATGCATATATTCCACTTTTTTGGAACTGAAGTGGTTGCATGAGTCATCTATGCATGACTGCAAACCATGTTATCAAGGTGATCGCCTCGCTTGCCTGGGCGATAAGGTAGGTTGAGGGGAGCCAAAATGTCTCGCCTCATGTTCACCTCACTCACCTAGGCATTTGCCTATGATGTCTATGCCATATGCTTGTTGCTTTTTTAATTATGTGGTTCTACTTTTTCTTATTCTTAATTATTCCAAAGTGGCTAATACCTCTTTTAAAATGTCCAATATGCTTTTTCTCTTACTTGTTGTCACTTAATTTCTTATTTTTGATGATTCCTAATATCATCCACTACTATAGAACATTACATGTTGGACATGATTAGCGCTTTTCATAGTCGTGCATATAATTATCTTAGATGTTTTGTTTCTTTTCCTTGTATTGTCATTTGTTTTTCTTCATAGTGATTTTTGAGAGCATCCCCTTAAATGCCTAGGCGATCGGCTAGGCATTTTAGGCTAAGGCAAACCCTTGGTTGCCTTGGTCATCTCTTGCCTTTGACTACATAGACTGCAAAATCTATGGGCATATTCCGTTGCTTATAGTGAGTTTAGGAAGAATCGGTTCAGGCAAGTTGTCTAAGCGTTTTCTTCAAAGATTGTGGCTAAGAGGTGGCAAGATATGGCTGTTTTTCCATTGTTGATAACCAGTGTTTGCTGGGGCCATGCTTGATGCAGCTTCTAATTGGACGCACTTCTCGCCTTCCTCAGGTTTCTGCCCAATTATTTTGGAAGGAGGACATTGGGTCTTGGAAGCTATTTATGCAGTTTTTTGGGTTCCAACCAAAAGATGCAAATTGGAGCTTTCTAGATTGTGAATCAGATTGTCAGGGAAGGTTTGACTTGTGTACTATCCAAATTTAGTTGCATCTGCATCCACTCAATGTTTCTTATGTTGGAAGTGAAAGCCAAATGCAGCTTCCAACTAAAGTTTTTGCCAAACATGCTCGAGTCTTGCCATTAAATTGTGTTGGTTGGTTTCAAGCTGATGATATAAAATCTGTCCAAATATTTTGGATCTAGTCCTCTGGGAGTTAATTTAACTCTAGACTGATAGGGCGAAAGGAAAGCCATTTGTATACATACCCTCATTTACATATAATTTAATTTTCACAAAGGTGATGAAAGTCTCATGGTACTAAGCAAGCTATATTCCACAAAGGAGAAGATTTGAATTCTAATTCTCATCACAAATGCACAATTCTTTTCTAGGAAGTTTGGCAACTTGAAGGCTTGCCAATGTGTCCGAGCCAAAACATGACTCAGTCTTGCACTGTAACAAATATATAAGAGCTGCTTGGAATTGTACCTTTTCATGGCAATGGAAGTCCTGAAAAAGGAATAAAAAGGCAACGTCAATAGGATAAGAGTAAAGTCGCAAACAAGAGATAGAGTGAAAAATAAAGTTAAGCAAAAACAAAGGAAGAAAGAAGGGGACTTTCAAAAGAGAAGGAAAAATGGTGAGGACACCCGTGCGCTTGCCCACTTCGACCTGACCCGTGTTTACTGGTGTCGTAGGACGTCTGCAGCCGATCAAGCAGCACTGTGGCTTGGAGATACCACCTGACGCCTTTTCTTATATTTATTTGGGATGTTGGGCCTTGCTATGCCCTATGGATGCAATTTTTCCTTTTATTTTAGGCTTTAGGCCCATTAGTGGGCCCATGCACGTTCTTTTTCTGTTTTCTGTAATTTTTCTGGCAGTCTTTCCCCTTTTTAAAGCTTAAGGGCATTTTAGACTTTCTTGTATCTAGGGTTGCCCTAAAAGGACCCTATATATTGTAGCCTCTCCCAAGAGGAGGGCAATGAATGTTGAAGAAAAGAAAGAGAGGAAAATGTTCTAGCCGCCACCGTGCGCTGTGAGAAGGGTGGGAAGCCGTGGTTTGGTGTTTCATTTTCTTTCCCCTTCTTCCTCTTCCCCTGCTCGCCATTATTACCCATGTCATCCTCTTCCTCCAACAGTCTCCGCATTGTTCTTCCTTTTGTCCCCTTCTTCTGTTTGCCCCCCTTTCATCCCTCGGTTGGGTCCTATTCCTATCACCACCCCTCTACTACGCGACGGCCATGGTGGATTCATGGGGGGGACAAGCATCGTCGTTCGAGCCCGTCGTTCCCCTGGTCCGCCAACAACGCCCCTCGTCCAACCCCCCCACCTCGAATTTGCCATTCAAGCCAGGTCCGTTCCCGCCCAGCCGCCCCACACGCGGCCGCTCCTGGGAACCTCGACCTCCCCTTCTCGTCTGCCGCACCCCATGCGAGCGACGCCAGGTCGCCATGAGCCCCTGCTTCACCCGCTAGCCGACAGCTCCCGTCTCCATCGCCATTCGCGCCGGTGCGAACCCGCACGGGCCTCCACTACCCCCACCCACCCGACCAGCCAGCCGAGGGCCTCGGTGCACCACCACGTGGTGGATCCGCGGAGTTCGTAGGGCCGACAGCTTCGTCGCCCATGCCAAGCGCCCCCTAACACGCGTCGAGCCCAGGCGTACTGGGTCCTCCCTGACCGCCTCTGACGCCCCACGTGGCGTTTGTAGGGGCTGCCCCGCCGGTTGCTCCCCACGCGCCTACCCTCTTCCTCGTGCCGCCCCGCCAGTCTCCTCCTCGGACAGGGCGCGTCTATCCTCACGAGTACACCTCCGTCTACACGGCCAATTTGTGGAGGGTCACCGTCGAGGGCCCCATTTGCTCTCCCACTCCACTTGCGCATTTAACGAGAAGAGCAGAGAGAACCCTATAGGTGGGTGAGTGTGCCAACAATGTGGATGGGTCGTGGATCCCCTCCAATTGATATGCTAGTCCTATGAATGTTAGGGTTCGATCCCCACTTGACAGTGGGCAGGTAACCTGATAATTCCCATCTATTGCACCGTTTGCTTGTTTCATATATGGGCATTCTTGCCACCGTGCTTGTGAATTAATTTTAGGAATTGCCTAGCTCGTTTACAATTTATCATTGCCGGATCATGTGAACGTGAATGACCTATCCCGTGCATGGAATGCAGAATCGGCCGATCCTGATCCGGATCGGCCGATTCGGATCGGGATCGGAAGGTCCTGATTCGGCCGATTTCGGCCAATGCGATCCCGATTCGGATCGGGATTGGCGGGTCCCGATTCGGGGACCCGATCCGATCCGGAATTCCTTGATCCCGTGGCTCCATTTGAGGCTTGTTGATGCGATATTGATGCCCTAGACTAACAGTAGTCTCCACTATCGTTGATCTACCCGTTATTCGCTGCGAGGGGCGGTTAATCGAACTTGTTTTTCTTGTTACCATCACGTATCAGTTTTCTTGGAAAATTTGTTGATCGTGGTGCTACTTTGTTATTCACGTGGTGAGAATCGCTGATATCGATTGTGATATTGTAGTCGGGTCTAATTCGGTCATTGTCCCGCACCAAAAAAAGGACAAATAAAGAAAATATTATTTTATTTTATATGTATCATTATTATTTTTATGATAAATAGTTTATCAGTTTAGTTGAATCAGATTTGGAGTGTAACACCTCTGCCTCATCGACCCGGTTCAGTCATACCGGCCTACAGCGAACCGATAGCGCGCCACAGTGGAACAACCCAAAATATCCTCTTATGAACAGTAAAGAAAAAGTATAAACGAGCAAGATCATAATCGCTATGACAAAACTATCATTGCCACAAGAAAATTCACTATTTAAAATTTCTGAAATTAAATACAAAGTCTTTATGTCCAGGATCACTAAATATCCATAAAAGTACATTTCATATTCTGAAAATAAATCTTATTACAATCTTTTGCTACTTAAAGATGAAATAAAACCTACTTCTAGATAATCGGCTTCAACTCAAACCTCAAGGTTCTGGACAACTTCTTCAGTCTCACCTGCTTCTACCAGGTCTCCCTCAGCTAAAACACAAGTGAGTATGCAAGGGTAAGTCACATAGAACTTATCAAGTTCAAAATACTAACAATTCATAGTTTTGCATAACTATAACATAAGAAAACAAAATATGAAAAATCTAATCATGTTGCAACCATGACATATATGTAAACAAATCGTAAGTCCTAAACATACTCATAAGTCATCTATGTCAAGAATATGCACATTGTCTTCATCTCGGTCTACATGTATCATGGTTTCCTTAAACAATTAAACATGGACTGTTCATATGCATTGCATCACACAGCATAGCATCATATTCATCATTCGTCATCGTGCATCATCTTTATCATTTTGTAACATGACATGCATCTAACTACATCATTAGGAGTCATAGTTCATCTTATTCATCATCATCGTCATCTAGTGGTAAGGCAAAGCCCACTAGATCTTCAGCTGCACAGTCGGGGGATCAACATATCCCACCTAAAGTCGGTGTACCCGCAAGAAAGCACACTTCTAGGATTTTGACTCATTGCCTCGAGCCCTTTTCACGTTTTATCTTAGTCTTTCCTCACAAGAACATTATTACGGGTTGGACACTTTACCTTCCATGGTCGCATTGTAAACATGCATGCAACATGCTCTGTGACAGTGTCGTGATCAAAGGTGCATCAACAAGAAATTAAACATGTTGTGCAGGCAGAACTTCAAAGTATCAAGTTATTGGTAGTCTTAATCACGTCAGGCTCAGATGATGCGAATAGAAAATTACGTCACCTCCCTATGACGCCTTCAAGGCTGTCAAAACAGGTTTAATAGAGATAAACTTCATAATTTCATCGCTTTAAACATGGATGGATTTTTTATCAAAATAATACCAGCATGGCCTCTGCAGTAACTAAATGATCTATATCATGGGGAAATCATAATTTGTACATTGAATGACAAGTTTCCAAAGAAAAGTACTCATGAAATAAGGTTATAAATATACATTATGCGTGTAGCATCAAAGCAGTACTTAATTCATTAAGCTATGAACCTATTATGCCATTAAAATATGCAGAATACAATTTTAATCATCAACTAATAGTAAGCTTAATCGCGTCAACAAGGGCTGACATGAATAGCAAATCACGTCAAGGTCCCATGATGCATTCAAACATGCAAATGTGGGTTTCTGCGTGCAGTCTCGGGTTCCACACACAACACACAGGGATTCAAGAGAAAAGGATCATACATGGGAATTTATACGCACCAAACAACGCCAAAAAAATCTTCTTTTCATGTTACTACCATAGTAGTTGGAAAATACTTTGAAAATATGATTTTATTTATGTAAAAATAACTATGAATGTCGGAATTTGTCATCACTTGCCTCTCCACAGCGAAATGGACGTACCAAGGCCGCCCAGGCAAGGCAGCCAACTCCTCTCTCGCATAGCAACGCCGCTGCGCCACTGCCTCGCGCCGCATCCACGAAGAACGCGAAGAACACCGCCTCTACGCACAAGCAAACGCCTCCGATCCCTCTCTCTCTCGGCCTTTCTAGGGTTTAAAATGCAGCAACCCTCTCTCCCGTGCTCAAAGGATCTATAAATAGCCTCTGGTTCGAAGTCTAAGTGGTATCAAACTCTCTAGAAGGAAATAACTGATGACAGTTCGCGCTGGAATAAGATTTCGTAAACGTGTCAGAACGATATAACGCCTTCAAGACTAACACTTATTCGCGTCAACTAAGTTTGACGCAAATAAACACTCAGCCAGGCCCTAAAGGCTCAGTCTAACCCACTAATAGGCCTATCTAGGTTACTAATGGGCTCTAAGTAAGACTCTAATGGGCCAGGTATTACATGGACAGAGCCAACATCCCTGTGAATAACCTACTAGGTTAAACCATCCATCCACGCCCAGGTTTATTGCAGTCACAGTGGTTTCGGTAGTTAGCTTAATTGGTCTCTCAATTGGCAGCTCTTGCAGCTTTGAAACTTAAAGATTACTAAATATTCTACAATTTCTATACAAGAACCTCTGTGCTTTTCAAAGCCCTTTGGCTATCCCATATACCTTCCTTTCTAAAGCCCAGATGCACCCACAAATCAAAGTCCTAGCCTAAAAAAAATATTCCTTCCATGTGAGCTTCTTCTTTGTAAACACAAGGAATTATATGTTTCAAAATGAATGAAAGCACATATCTTATTATAGAGTAGGCATCTTAATGCATAATCCAAGATCCTGCCTAGAAAGATGTGTGTTGTTACCTAGGACTCGAGTCAAAGTGAAGGTGTTTGCTTATGGTATTTCAAGGCTTCCTAAATGTGATCACTAGCAAATTTATTGATTTTATGTCAAGATGCTGCGCATTGGGAGTGGAAGAGGAGAGCCTAGACTGTCTATTGACATGTTCTTTTGCTGCACCCATTTTTTTCAACAACTGCAATGTATCCACCAGCTCCCTGATAGAGTAGAGATGGGAACGTGATTGCATTTATAATGGCTAGGAATTGGAGATGGGAACTTAAAGATGATTGCATTTATGATGGTTGAACGGAATAGAAAATTTTTCAGGAGACAGCAACACTCTAGAGGGGCGGGGGAGAGGAATTCCTTTTCATTTGTGATAGGGGAGTCTGCAAAATGCTTATGTAAGATGGAAGACTATACTCCCATTTTAGGCTGTTTGGGTAGATTGTGTCGCACTGTCCTGATGTGTGGGACACAGACATGAGTGTCAAATGTCAACCCCAACATGGCACAGTTCTAAAAATAGGACACTGATAGTATATAGATATATGCAATATCCTTGTACAAGAATATAATAAAGTATACTTTTTGAAACTTATTTAAAGCATAAATGATATTAACTGAAACGTATTGAATCTCAGCATACAAATAGGTATTATGGAAAAATACCTGGTGACTATTTTGAAATCTTAAAGTGTCAAACATAGGTGTCCTAGTGTCGTCGTGTTGTGCCCAAATGTCTGACACGGCAAATGCAAGTAGAAGTGTCCACCAAACCACAGGAACATACATATTTTAAACTTGTGCATTCCCCTTTTGGATATTTAATAAACTCATGGTACCATGTTTTCTAAAAAAATCATTGTCCTATCCACTGCAAAATGGTAATAACCTTCTTGAGTTATGTCCCTAATTAGATCTTCTTTTCCTTCCCTCTTTTGATGTTAAAGAGTCTGCTGCAGGAACTCCTATGACAGTGGTTACTGTGTATTTTTTAGTGTGCTACTGTAAAATGAAATATTGGATTCAAAATGATGTTCAATTCTATATGTTGGACTGTACTCATCAAGTGGAGTCCAGAACACGGCTGCTTGTAAAGATATATTATTTAGTTAATATTGTCAGTTGCGAGTGCAAGGTTTTAATGTTATCAAATGGAAGGAAATGGTCAGCTGATCATACCAAGACAAGGGAAAGTGAACAGTTCTCCATCTGGCATTTTAGGACCTTAAACCATTGTTGTTGTTTGAGATTAAGGCTTCATGGATCGATATAGGAAGTGGGAACTGCATAGAGATGCAATAAACTAGAAAACATAACAGAGTTCCTGAGGCGAAAGGATGGGTGCTGCCTGGAATCATACACTTTTGCAGACAATGGATATAGGCATGTTCCCTTGATTTTCCCATAATATTGTTTCTGTAATCGGTTATTTTGAGCATCCATCTGGCTCCATCAGAACTATCTCAGTGTTGACTGCTGATAACCGAACACTCTGTGTGTGTGCTTCTTTTCTTAGAAACCAATAACCATCCAGGTGTACAGGCTGTTTTGAAGTACTCAGAAATGCAGTCTTCCTTGTATCAAAGTTCAAGCAGTGTTTATGCAGAGAATTGAGTTGAACTAGTCTTTCTGTTAGGATTCTTAGAAACCTTGTAATGTGATGGTGCGAGAAACTAGTAAGTAGTGAGCAAAAACATGGTCCACAAGATTTTAAGATAGGCATTACATAGGTGAATATAATTTCTAGTATCAGGTGTCATTCTTTCCAAAATGACCAGAATGTTTATATCGATTGTATTCTGTTCTTTTCATGAGAAATGGATTTCCTTGGAAACAGTTTAATGTGATAAGTAGTCAGACCTATAATGAATTGATTTTTTAACTAAGGGTATATTTCTTTTGTTCCCTAGATTAGCTCTCAAGGCGTTCACAGACCAGAAGAGGCGGTTTTTCCCTCACCTGGAAGATGAAACTGATGGCCCACCTTCTTCAGAGGAGTTCGGTGCACGAAAAAGATTGTGTGGTTCTCAGCGATTGTCTTCTAGTCCAAAAGAAGATGAAGTTGAATGCAGAACTTTGTTTGATATCCTTACTAAATTGGCAAAAGAGGTTCCTGATGTGAGGATATCCACTTATCAACGACTGGAATGGTTGAAAAGAGCATCTTCCTTGGCACTGTCAGTAAATGAGAATCTTATTGAACCACCCAGGGATCAGTTTTTTCCCAGTTCTGATAGATTGAGATCAGGGTCACTGGATCTTGCTGCTGTAGAACATGCTGCTGTCATAGAGTTAATGGTGCCTTCGGTCTTTAGAGCTGTTTTGTCACTGCATCCTGCAGGCTCCACAAATCCTGACGCAGTTGCGTTCTTCTCTCCTGATGAGGTGACCTTTCTAAATTATTTGGGACAGTTACTTGAATTGCCTGATGATTTTTTATGTAAAAGTGTCTCTTAAAATTCTAATATTATGAATATGCTCTTTAGAAACGAACATGTCATACGTGACTTTTTTAGTGTCACGAATATCTCCTTTACAGTAGCGTAGCTTACATATATGCTGCCCCAGCAATGTCAGAACAGGTAATCATGACATTTTCCCCCTCTGAGGAGGGTATTCACGACATTATTATTTTAATTTTTAAGAGGTTTTTTGTGTAGTTAAAATTTTATCAGGGTTATTCATGCAAAAATCCTTGTTTACTCCGTCATTTCTTTTCGTCGTTGTTTTCCTTTTTAGAGCTTGGTTTGATCACATTTCACCTTTGATCTTTATATTCTGATTATTAAAATCTTGATGGTAGTCTTACCACTTGGTTCTTGTGAATTTTTGAAGAATTACCTTTTAAAAAGTTTGAAGAATGTTTCAAGTGAAATGCTAAGGAGCTGACCCTGGTCTACAGTGTCACCAGGTCAAGATCTAGGAAAAAATTACACACGATGAAAAATCTCAAATTGGGAAAAGATTGTGAAGATTTGTTGAAAAAACCATTTCATGAATGATCCTTCTTTAATAAAATAAAACATCCTATATTAATATATGATAAAAACATACATCAAGATCTCAATCACTACCATTTTATTTCTTTTTTGAAAAATGGTAATGGTTATACCACTAATTTTATTGATAAAATAAAAGGTAGTACAAGCCTGAGTGATGAGATGAGAAATCTAATTCACTCATAACGGAACTCTACATCAAAGAACAGGAAAACTATAAATGAGAGGAATCAAACTAGAATGAGTTCTCAAAAACTTTTCAGCACTTACCTGCTGGGACTTTGAGAATATATCTACTCCAAGCGTATATAAAAGAAAGAGCCTTGATGCAAATGTTTTCAGTGTAAACACGGTAACTCTTGAAGATGAAATCGTTCCATGTAGTCCAGCAAATAGCATGGAGAATGATGAGAATCAAATGTATTCTTAGTTCTGCTTTTGATTGAATCCTCAAAGTGCAAAAATAATTCCACATTTCTTCAATGGTGTGGAAAGAACATTGAAAATCAGCCACAGATGCAATTGATTTCCATACATCTTTACTAACAGGGCATGTTATGAAAAGGTGATCTATATCTTCAATGCCTAGATCACAAAGGCCACAAATAATATCACATTCCTCCGCCATTTCCTTCTATGTAACTTGGTAACCAGCCTTTTATTATACATCAGCCACATAAAAGCTGACTTTCAAAGGAGACTTTACCTTCCCCACTTCTTTGTGCTTATGATAAGAGGGAAGTTGATCTTCAAGATTATCATAATGTGATTTAACAGAAAACACACTCTGATTGTATTTCCATATAAATTTATCTGATGTTGAAGGATCAATATGGATGTCTGATAATATGTTCAGCATTTGCAAATAATCAGAAATTTATCCCTCTTTCAAGGCTCTTCTGAGAGTAATATGCCACTGATGAACCCTTCTGCCTTCAAAATTTGATGGCAATCATTTGTCAAGCATGGTTCACCGTATCGTACCGGATCGGTCGACTCGTACAAGTCGACCCGTATCTAGGCCAACCCGATCCGCTGGCACACTCGGATCCGATGATCCAGCTTGGACCGTCTTCGTATCTTGTCCGACTCGTGTTAGATCGCATGATACGGACTCGAGCCGTATCTTGTCCGACTCGTGCTAGATCGCATGATACGGACTCAAGCCGCTGCGATCCGATGCAAGCAGGTCGGGTTAGGCCCGAGCCGGACCCGATACGGCATGACTCTAAAGGCCCCCCTTTTCCTATCTACTGTGTTTTTGTTCGGACAAAAACGCAACAGACGAAGCACTCGTACCCTTCTAGTCCTTCCCCCCTCTTCTTTCTTCCCTTTTTCTTGGTGTTTTTTGAAGATCCAAGGGATTTGGAGCATCTGGAGGTAATTTTGTTGAAGGAGAAGGGGTTTTCAAACTTTAAGGACCGTTTCCATTGACTTTAAGAAGGTAAGCATCCGAATCTTAAAATTTTTTATTTTCATCTTCTTTTCTTATTATTTGATGTTGTTTGGGTATTAAAACATGAAGAATAGGTAGATCTATTACCTCTTTGTAATTTTGACATGAAAAAACTTAAATTTGATCAAATTTAGGGTTGATTTATAGATTTTTATTAAATGTTAACAAAATTTTTAAAAAATAAAAATAAATAAATGATCTATTTATATAGTGATGGGTATAGATCTATGACTTTCACATGTTTGGTGAAATTTTGATTCAAAATCTTAGGATATGGAAAATAATTTATTAATATGATTATTAAATTATTCAATAAATTTATAAATATAAAATAATTTATAAATTATCTACTCTAGAAGTAAAACTATCTATATAAAGTTATAAACATGTAAGGCAATAGGATTAGATGTATGTTTTAAATATAATATCTTTAGTTTTAAATATTATTTTTTAAAAATTAAATTAATTAATGATATAATATGTCATTACTTAATATTTTTAAATGTGATACTTGGCATGCCTCAAATTATATTTGTGTTTTTCATGCACATTAAAATTTAAATATGTCTAATTGATATTTGTAATTTATTTAATTTGTCAAATTTATTTTAATAGTTTATTTTTTAAAATTAATAAATAATAATAATAATTCTTTTAATATAAGAAAAAAATTAATAGCACTTTAAGTCATATTTATTTAAATATGTTTAATTAATATTTGTAATTTATTTAATTTGTTTAGTATATTTTAATAATTTATTTAATTTTTTAAATTAATGTAAAAATAAGAAAAAAATGTAAAGATAATTTTAACAGCACTTCAAGTTATATTTTTTTTAGTTATTGTTTAATGTATTTTTTTGTTGTTATTTTTCTTTTGTTTGTTGCAAGTAGATGGCCGCTCCACCCCATCGTCAGGAGTCCGAAGACATAAGATGGTAGCATAGGACTATGGTTTATGGCAACATGTACAAGTTCAAGTGCAACTATTGTCAGTTTATAGGACAGGGCAGCGATGTTTCTCGATTGAAGAAGCACCTTGCAAGAAGAAAAATAGTTGGATATAATGAAGAGTTTAGGTGTAAAAAAATTTCCAGGGAGGTCAGGACCCATATGGCTCAACATTTGAAAAGTCTGAAAGAAGTCCGCTTAAAGAAGGTTGTAGACAAGGAGAGGGAAGAACGCATGATCTACGGAGTTGCCGGTGGGGGAGATGATGATGAAGAAGTTGGACTAAGTCTGATGATGATGATGATGATGATGTGTAGGACGTACGTGGCCGTGAGCCTCCTACGTACTCAGCGAGTGTTGGAGCAGAGTAGACATGAGTATCGAAAGAGAGAATTTTTGAGAGCTCAGGAGGTTCTCTTTTAAGGGGCAGAGCAGGGTGTTGATGGATCATTAGGTGCTGGTGGGAGCTCCTCTAGGGGGCAAGCTCAACCTAGGAGGAGTATATCCTCCTATTTCACTAGTGGACCAGCACTTATAGGTTGGCTTCAGAAGCACAAGTCAGGTAGTCTTGTTGAGGAGGTTGACACTTATATTCCTAGGGAGCATGGGAAACAACAAGAAGAAGGATCCGAAGTATATATTGGGAAGGGTGGTTGTAAAATTTTGACATCATGAAGGCATCTCCTTTAATGCAGCAAACAGTCCTTACTATTATCCATGAAGCACAAGTTCAGGGGTTACATGTTAAGCTCCCCACTCCAAAAGAACTGGTAGGGAAATATCTTAATGATGAGGTCGAGAAGATCAAGTAGTATATTGATTCATTTAAGAAGTGGGAATGTATGGGCTTACTTTGATGTATGATGGCTGGTCAGGTACCATCAAAAGTAGTCTCATTAATTTTCTTGTGTACTGCGACAGATAAATATTAATTGGACTTTCAGATGGGTAGAGAGTTGCATATGACAAGTGAAAAATTTACATTTTATAATCTTTGGTGATAATTTTTACTTTTTAAGTAATGTTTGATGGATAATGCACTTTTATTACAGCATATTATCTTCATCCGGCATTTCAGGACGCACATGAGTTGGCGTACAATGATGATTGTTTGCAACCGTGACAATAGTGGTCAACCGACTTGTAGATGATCCAAATGCAGTAGTGGAGGCAATTTAAAGTAAGTAAAGTATTCAATCTATTATTATTTTATTTGTTTGCATCTACTATGCAACGGTCCTAATAATGTTGTTAATTACGCAGATGAAATTCTTTCGGGAGACAATAGGGACCTTTAAGAGCGATCAACTATAGTTGGTCGTGAGAGATTTGATACTCGTATAAAAAAATTATTTAGAGAAGAGTTGCACATATTTGTCTTTCCATTTTTCATATCTTGATAGATACTTCTATTATTTGTTTTGTAGCTAAGTGGTGGTTGAATTTTGGCAAATATGTACTGAGGTTGACAGAGATAGCCATCAAGGTCTTATCGTAGACTTCTTCCTCCACTCGATGTCAGTGGAGTTGATCTTCCCTTGCATTGATACATATAAAGATCAGGAATCATTTGTTATACATTCGGTTAGACAAGCTTATGCATGTTCACTACAATATGAGGTTGAGGATAAACATTTATAAAAAGATGCAAAGAAGAGAGAGGGTGATTATGATCCCATTGATCTTAGTTACCTGCGAGATGATGAGGATCCTATGGTTGTTTGGGTTGCTAGAACGACAGATCGTGGGGAGTCAAAACTTGATGAGACACTAGATCTTCATAAGGGCTCTTGTCCTAATACCTTATTGGCAGTAGAAGTATCAACAGCAACAAGGAGACCATAATGATGAATATATTGTTAGACAAGGTCATGATCAAGAGATTGACTTAGACGTTGATGATGATGATGATGATCAGTTAGTCACAAGGGATAGGAGCAGAGTAGCTCAAGATGATGATGCAGAGTGGGAGTGGCTAATGTAGGATCCTGCACCTTAGCGTCCTCCATTTGCACTTGCACCTCAGTATCCATCCAGATCTCAGCCTGCACAGAGTGAAGGTGCACAACCACAGCTTTTTAATCAGATTTCACGCTATTCCAGTGTACGCCCTCCAGTATGCCTCCGAGCTGGTGTAATCCAGAAGAAGGCAAGTGGCAAAGAAGCATATTTAAAGGGGAAGAAGGGATGGAGTAGCATGAAGTCCCATATGTCCAAGGTGTTAGGAAGATCCAAAAAGGGCAAAAAAAAGAAGTATGCAGTCCCAGATGATTTACTTGACATTATAGACTTAAATATGTTAGATCCTAATGACCAAGATGAGACATCATCTCTTTACGATACTAAAGTCTCAGAGAGTGGAGATGATATAGATGATAGTGACGAAGGGGGTGGTGGGGATGGTAGTGATAGTGTTGTTAGTGGTAGTCGTGGGCATAGTGCCAACGGCAGTAGCGGTGGCAGATCATGTACTACCATGCAAGGGGGGGTGAACGAGATATGATCATTTGTACTGCGGAGCAGGACTTTACGCATGTTACTTAGAATAATGACCATAGAGCTCGTCAGGTATGAAACTATGTGGAGGCCTGTGTTATCAAAGGCGCCCGAGGCGAACGCCTAGGCGACGAGGCGAGGCGAGGCGCTGGTATGACGCATTGCGTTCCCGCTTTTCGCTTCGGCGATCGCGGGAAAGCCTCGTTTGCCCAGGCGTTCACCTAAGTGCGCCTTTGATGCCTTCAGTGCCTCTGGCGCCTTATCGAGCCCAACTTAGGAGAAGAAGCCCACTGAGCCCAATATGTGTCTGGTTCGATTCGGGCCCATACGAAACTGGCCCAGCATACATAACCCTCCCCCCTTCACTCCACATCGAACCGAACCCTAACCCGTCCCTACGTCCCAAGCCCCCCGACACGAGCACAGCGGGCTTCTTCTCCGGTAACGACGGAAGCGGTAGCGGCGGGAAGTGTCTCCGGCAGCAACGGGCTACTTATCCGCCGACGGCGACGGCCGCGGTAGGTAAGCCCTCTCTCAGCCACTCACACACTCTCATTGTCTATCTCTTCGTCCCTCTCTCTGTCTCTCTGACTTATCGCCCCTCTCTCTCTCTCTCCCACGCACACTCTATCTCACCCTCACTCTCTCTTGCTCTCTCTCTTTCTGACTCACACTCTGTCTCTCCCTCTCTCTCTCTCTCTCTCTCTCTCTCTCTCTCTCCCACACAATCTGTCTCACTCACACTCTCTCTTGCTCTCTCTCTCACGCACACTCTGTCTCTCTCACTCTCTCTTGCTCTCTCTCTCTCTCTCTCACACTCTCTCTTGCTCTATGTCTCTCGCTCTATCTCTCTCTCTGTCTCTCCCCTCCCCCGACCCCTACTCTCTCTGTCTGTCTCTCTCACTCTCTCTTGCTCTCTGTCTCTCTGTCTGTCTATCTCAATCTCTCTCTCTTTTTGTTTGTCTATCTGTACATTTATATTGTGTTTGCTTAGCATGTCGTTGATAAATTTTCATTATGGTGGATTTTAATTAGTAGCAAAATGTCCATGAATTTGTTGATTACATCTTTGAATGATTAAAATTTATTTCAATTAAGTTTGATTTAAAATTATTTGGTTATATTTGATAATTTGAGTGAATGAATATGTCATTATATATGATTATATTTGTGTTTTTGACATTTTGTATAATAAGTAAATTATATTTTTTTTTTAAATGTCGTCTCAAACGCCTAGGCCATCGCCTAGGCATTTGAGGCTGAGGCGACCCCCTGGTCCCCTTGGTCGCCTCTCGCCTCTGACTACATAGGTGGAGGCACTACTTCGGGCTTTGATAAAGGTTTCATATCGTTGGAGGAGGTAGCAAGTTGACATGTCAGAGCAGATGTGCACTGAATCATCGTCAGATGATGAGCGTTATTATGATCATGAGCCTGGCACCATCATGTATGAGTACGGGTTGCACAACATGATGAGATAGTTTGATGGGTTGAGCATATAGGATAAGAAAAACTCAAGTGGGGGACAATATAGTTCTGATACATCTAATTTTTATCGACAGCCGCAGACAAGATATGAAAGTACATCGTCTTATGGTGGTGATGATTCGACTCAGGATACTAGCAGCTGACATTGATTTCATATAAATATTCTATTTCAGATGCATATTCATATGGTGGTTAAAGTTATGGTGAAGGCGTACTTTATATTCCTACAGTACCACGGCCAATAACGTACACACTGAGTGATGTGGCATATCAGCAGTACTCAGCAAATTATCAAGAGAGATATAACTCTTATATGACTTAGAGCTAATATCAAAACTATATGTTGTCCAACTATCAGGTTTAGTTACTAGGAGATACTCCGACGGGGACTTATAGTTATGACATGTCTACACAGTATCTATATTGGGGCCATTCTTGATATATGGTTCTTTACTTTTATTGTAGTCTTAAACTCTTAATGTTGTTATCTTATACTAATATAGTTCAATAGTTCAAATGAAGATCATGTTAAATTATTCTATCAATTCTTCTTTTATAGATGCCACATGAACGATGTTATTTGACATGGGACCATAGGTACATAGTATGAGGGGATCGACGGATCCATTATCTTTATTGTGGACACCTTGTTAGCGGGATTTATCGTTTCTCAGAACATCTTACGAGGATACGCAAAGATAGTATTCTGTCTTTCAGTCCCTCATAATGTTTGTGTACAATTCTTGACATTTTTGAATCAGAAGGAGGTATCATCCTCTGTTGTCAAGGCGCTCGCCTAGGCGCCGCCTAGGCGTCGCCTAGGCGCCAAGGCGCTTTCACAAGCACCAAGGCGCTGGGCGCCTTTCCAACATGTGAAAAGGCGCCCAAGGCGCCCAGATTTTTGAAATTTGGGGTTCTTGCCCCTTTTTTTTATATATATATACATATATGTATATATATACACATATAATTATATAAATACATACTAATACATATATATAGACATATTACATACATATATTTAGATTTATATATACAAACATGCATATATATGTATATGTATACATCTAAATATATGTATCATGTATGTAAAATGTGTACATATCTATCTATCTATCTATCTATCTATATATATATATATATATACATATTCATATTCCATACATACATTTAGATATATTTGTGTATATATATGTATATATTATGTAATTAGACATTTACACATATTACATACATACATTTAGATATATTTGTGTATATATATGTATGTATATTTTATATATATATATATATATATCTTAAATTAAAATATTATATGCATATATATATATATATAAATATGCATATATATATATACAAATATGTATATATATATATACATCTATATACATATACATATTACATACATACATTTAAATATATTTGTGTATATATATGTATGTATATATTATATAGTTAGACATATACACATATTACATACATACATTTATACATAGATATATATGTATGTATGTATATATATGTGTGTAAATCTATATATATATATATGTATCTAAATGTATGTATGTAATATGTGTGTAAATCTAAATGTGTATATATATATATGTATCTAAATGTATGTATGTAATATGTGTGTACATATATATATATATATTATATATATATGTATATATATATATCCTAAATTAAAATATTATATTATGAAGTTAACGCCTAGGCGACGCCTAGGCGGGCGCCTAAGCGCTTAGGCGGTTTAGAACCCCGAGCACGCCTTGGTCGCCTTACCGCCTTGACAACTATGGTATCATCTAATACGGGACCTAAATAGCCGACAACCAAGCCACTTATATCATCGACTCGTCCATCGTCATCTATGTCGATAGGAGGATTTAGTACGAAGATTGTAGATGTTGTGCAATCATTCTTTTCAGAATTTTATGTTCCATCTACTGTTGCCCACATACCATCATTTGTTTGGATGGTTAGATATATTCAGAGACAACCACATGTCTCACCACCTACTCAGATTGAGTTAGACTTTGGTGAAGAGGATGAAGAGTCTTTTCTTTTTTCTGATGACTTTGATGAGGATGACTGAGTTTTTTCATCACTCATATACTGCATATGTCATGTATATTATTATCTTTGAGAAACTTATGACCTTTTAGTGTTGATGCTTAAAAATTTATATTTGATTTTTCTATGAGATTTGACGTGCCACTTTTTTTTGCAAATTGATATTTTTTGTATTAAATCCTTCTTAATTAGCATGCTATGGTATCATTTTGACATAGTTAAATACATGAAATTGATGTTTTCCTCTTAAATGTAGCTCGTAATCATTTATCGTAACAAGAAACATCATGTAGAATTTATAAAAGTGTATATTTATGCCAATAAATTAGACATTTCTTTTCAATAAAATTCTTAAACTAGCCTGAACAAGTCCGACTCGTGCGACATTCATATATTACTACATGGGTGTAAACATACTTTCGTCATGAAAATCATCTATAAAATAGATGGCAAGTTTAAGAAAACCCATGTATAAAGCATACGATTAAAGCATGTATTTTAATATGGGTATAGTAATGATAGTGAATCAAGTTAAATATAATGCAGATTTTTTCCCTTCTTCTTTCTTGGTGGAATGGCGGAAACTAAGGGCTGTCGGCTACCTCTCCCTATCTATAGGTGAAAGGAGAGGATAACGATGAGAGGAGGGGGTGAGGTTCTAATGATGGCCTTGAGAAGGGGGGGGGGGGGGGATGAGGTGTCCCCCTGGGTGCCTCTTGGAGGTTTTGAAAGGGTGGTAAGGTGTTCTTCTCATTATTACACTAGATTTTAAAAGATATTAAAAAGATGTGCAAGGATATTTAAAAATTATAAAAGAGATATTGTAGAATATTAATAGATTTGATAAGAGATTTTTAAGATATTTAGAGATATTCGCTAAGATATTTTAGAGATATGTAAAGATATGTTATCATATTATGTATCCTCTTATCCAATATAATTTCAAAAATAAACTAGGCAGAATCTCACATTGTTTATGACATAATATTACTTCTTCATCCTTAAAAATAAATGAGAGAGGAGAGTAGGTTGAGTATCACCTTACCTTTAAAGGAAGAATCTCAAACATGGATGGTTTGTTGCAGGCAATGGGGGCTCCTCTTGCATGTCTTATCACGTCGTTGCGGCCACAAGGTAGACTTCTTCTCTCCTTCCCTTGATTCTTCTTCTTCTTCTTCTTCATTTTTCTCTCTATACAATTTCTCTCTCCTGTTGATATTTTTTCTATTCTCTATCTCTTCATGTAGATATTTCCCCTTCTTCCTTCTTTCTTAGTGGAATGGTGGAAACCAAGGGCTACCTCTCCCTATTTATAGGTGAAAGGAGGAGAGGATAAGGATGAGAGGAGGGGGTGAAATGCCCCCCAAATGATGGCCTTGAGGGGGGTGGGGGGTAGACATGAG
Source organism: Zantedeschia hybrid cultivar (assembly GCA_030544215.1). Lineage (NCBI taxonomy): Eukaryota > Viridiplantae > Streptophyta > Magnoliopsida > Alismatales > Araceae > Zantedeschia > Zantedeschia hybrid cultivar. Next base: position 18,981,679 of record JARZZO010000005.1, read on the forward strand.
GTGGCCCTCTAGGTGTATCTTGGAGGTTTTGAAAGGATAGTAAGGTGTTCCTCTCATTATTACAATAAAATTTAAAAGATATTAGAAAGATATATAAGGATATTCAAAGATATTATAAGAGATATTTTAGGATATTAATAGATTTGATGATATTCTTAAGATATTTTAGAGATATTTTTCTAAGATATTAAAACATATGTATACGTATGCTATCATATTATGTATTTTCTTATCCAACATAATTCTATACATATTCTTCCTCCAAGATTTCTTTCATTAATTAATCTATAACGATCCTTTCTATCAATCTGAGGACAATTTTGGACCTTTGAAAATTTATGTTAAGACCTTACTTTATATTATTGCATAAATACCTCATAAATTATTGTAGGTCCTTACACATCGCTACCTTGCCTGAATCGCCATGACCCTATGATTTGGTGGACACTTATATTTACATTAGAGAGTCGTACTGGACACTCAGATACGACACGACACAGCACTTTGAGACCCGTGTCTAACCTTCCTACTTTAAGATTTTTAAAATGAATAATAGAGATTTTTATCACAATACTTGCCTATATGCTAAGATTCGATATATTTTAATTATATCCTTTGTGCTTTAAATGAATTTCAATAATTACATTTTATTCTATACATGTGTAACTATGTATTAATGTGTATATATTCATATACTCTGTGTTCTTATGTCTTATTTTTAAAATATCGTCATGTCCAACACACATCTGTGTCGATGCTCGACACGTGTCCGTGTCCCCACAAATCATAACTGTGACCATCTTGATCCATCCTGGAATTAGCACTAGCTACAGAAGGAAAGTAGCTTGCTTCATTGGATCATTGCCACTGTTTTAACTGCCAATAAACTCTAAGCGTTGAGTTTTGATGGCCCTTCAGCTCGCAGCGTAAGCCTAACAACTTGCGAAGTTAGGGCTTCTATAGGTTCTCGCTAGGCGTTGTCAAGAGGTTTCTCCAAACTACTCCCAGGGCACTTATTAACAATAACGTCTGTATTCGTCGATTGAGGAGCATTATTGTCAAGAGCTTTATTTGAATGACCGGTCAAACTCCCATCCGGTTTAGCTCATTCGGAGTCAACGAACCAGTCGTCCTCTTCCTCGCGATGGCCTCCTATTTGGCCCTAGACTCCCTGTAGGAATGATATGCCTCTGCAACTTCTTTGTAAGTCCATTTAAGTGGTTGTTAAGTAGTTTGCATTTTCTCAACAGAGACCGATATCCAAAATCTCCTTGACCCCTTTAGCAGCGTCAACATTTTTGGGATGATTCGATGATCTTACACTTCAATCTGGACCCAAGTGTATTCTAGGCGTTCCCATCATAGTAGTCAATCCCGTCCCCGCCTGCCCTGTCCCAGGTGGGACGTCCCGTCCCTGTGAGAAAACGAGATGGGACAATTTGTTATTTGTCCTAGTAATTATCTTGGTCTGTCCCGGCCTATCTCGGCCTGTCCCAAGTCCCAACCTATCCCAACCAAAATTTCGTATTTTAACCTGAGATTTTCCTAACCACTTACACTCCTTGTAATCTTATTTTGGGGGGGTTCATTTGATGAATATACTCCCTTATAAACTCATAAATCCATCCTAAATGCTTTTATTGCATTAGTTTTGTGTTATTTTTATGTATATATATTTATATTATTTATTATATATATTATATTTATTGGAATATGTATGAAAATTTCTCAAGATGGGATTTATTAACAATAACGTCCAGGGCACTTATTAACAATAACGTCTGTAATTGTTTGGGACGCCTGGACATCCCATCTCAATAGAAAAATGGGATAGTGACTGAGACGGGATTGACAACTATGGTTCCCATTGTAATATGCTAAGGTCCACTTCCTATGAGAAGATAACACCTTGGATGCCTCGACATCCCATAATGCAAGTGGAACACCATAGATTCTACACCAAAACTTCTCTCCCCTGTGTACCCCGTTAATACCTTCATCAAAATGGCATTTAGATCGCCTTATCTTACATGCACGGAAGATTTGTAAATCTGCAGAAAGAATATGTTGCGCAGCATTCCCATGAGATGCAAATAACAAAAATCTTTTCTCCCCATGTCTACCAATTCTCCATTGATGATCGTCTTTGTAAAGCTTCATATATCTCTTTGTCCTGCAGGAACCCCTCTACCACCACTTGTATGATAGCAGACTGCCAATAATGCATATTCTCCTTGAAATTATGAGACAACTGGACTTCAAAACAAGGGCTTTTTTTTGGGATGCTGTGGCAGGCTGTAAGATTAGACTTACTGTGCACCTCTTTTACACAGTGGAAGCTCCAATGACCAATCTTGGGGCACTTCCAGCAAACAACAGCATTACGACAAGCACAAGCAAAGTGATCTCTCTCCAAACATCTGAAACACCTTGTTGACGACTGGTTCGACTTCCGATCATCTTTTGGCCACTGCCGATTTCATCTATCTGCTCGTTTCCAATGCTAATTTTCTGTTGCATTTACCTCCTTATTGATATCCTTTGTCTCCAATTGGAACAAAGAGTATGGCCTCTTCCAATGAAGACCCTCCTCCTCGCACAGTGAAATCTCTGCACTCGTGTCCCCTTCCATCCCCATGGACGTGAGCTTTAGGTGTAACATTACTAGATGGATGAGGGGTTACCCAGGGATGAAAAGCAGTTGATTATGGGAGTAGAGCATGTGAAATGGATCCCTTATATTTGTTCCCGTTTTCTCTATTTTCTCCTTTTTTTCCTTCTCTTTCATCCTGGTGAATCTGCCTTCAAATGTATGTAAAATTTGAATTAAGCAGTAAGTTTATTACAGTCAGGACCTCTTGCCACTGCAAAATGCATTCTCACATAATCCATATTTTCATCTCGAATTGTAACTGTCTGCATGCTATTCTATTTAGGTTTCAAAGTGCATGCAGGCAAATGTTTACCTGGTTTTGACATCCAAAATGTCATGCATGCGACATGCATTATTTACAGCATCATTGCATGTATCTGATCCATTAGAAACAAGCTGAACAAGTATTTTATTTTCTTAACTGTAGGTATTTCACAGTAATAGATAATATTTGGAAGTCTATACTTTAGGATTAGATATGGAGAACAGGATCAGGTATATAAGGGTGGGATTAATTCATTTTGTTTTTGTAGACATGCAAAAGAAAGGAGTGCATAGTTGGCTAGGGAAAGGAGTTTGGTGGGCTTTTTTGTTCATACATGCTCCATAACTCAACTCAACTCAACGAAGTCTTAATCCCAAATAATTGGGGTCGGCTATATGGATTCTCTGTCTCTACTCTACACGATTTTGGGCTACCTCTTCTGAAAGATTTAAAGCTTCTAAATCATATTGTAATAACCTTCTTTAAGTTAATCTAAGTCTATCCCTTCCTTTCTTCCCCTCCTCTTATCCTAATATGCTCCACTTTTCTAACTGGAGCCTCCCTAGGCCTATGCCTAACATGTTCAAACTATCTCAGTCTCCTTTCTCTCAATTTGTCTTCAATTGGTACCACTCCTACATTTTCTCTAATATACTCATTACGAATTTTATCTAGCCTAGCATGTCCGTACATCCACCTTAACATTCTCATCTCGACAACACTCATCTTGGAGAGATGTTGCCCCTTTATCGCCCAATACTCGCTACCATATAACATTGCAGGTCTTATCGCCATACGATAGAATTTTCCTTTCAATCCGTTGGGATCTTGCGGTCACACAAAACTCCCGTGGCAAGTCTCCACTTCACCCATCCTGTTTTCATCCTATAGTTAACATTCTCATCACATCTTCCATCTTCTTAAAAGATCAAACTAAGATATTTGAAATGGGTGCTTTGGGGTGTTGTCATCTCATCTAAGTTAACTCCCTTTTTTTCACCTATCCGACATTCACTAAACTTACAATGAATGTATTATGTCTTAGTTCTACTTAACCTGAAATCTTTAGATTTTAAGGTACTCTTCCAAAGTTCTAGTTTTTTATTAACTCTCTTTTGCGTCTCATCTATCAACACAATATCATCCGCAAACATCATACACTATGAAATATCTTCTTGTATATCTTTTGTTAAATCATCCATAACTAATGTGAAAAGGTAAGGACTTACTGTTGATCCTTGATGCACTCCAACAAAATAGGAAAGTCTCTTGTTTTCCCTCCGACCGTGCGAACACTAGTAGTTGCTCTTTCATACATGTCTTTTAATACTTGTATGTACCTAGTAGATACCCTCTTGCGCTCCAACACTCACTACAAGACATTTCTTGGAACTCTATTATAGGCTTTCTTCAAATCGATGAACACCATATGTAGATCTTTCTTCATATCTCTATATTTTTCTATCAAACTCTTAATGAGAAAGATAACTTTCATAATTGATCGACTCGACATAAAGCCGAATTGATTGGCCGAGATAGTTGTGTAACGATATTCAACAACTCTCTCCTACAGCTTCATAGTATGACTCATGAGCTTAATTCTTTTATAATTTGAGCAGTCCTAGATGTTTCCTTTATTTCTAAAAATAGGTACAAGAGTGTTCTTCCATTCATCTAACATTTTCTTAAAGACTAGGATCTTGTTAAACAGTCGGGTCAACTATTCCACTCATTTATCTTCTAAACATTTCCACACTTTATTAAGAATTCCATCAGGGTCACAAGCTTTATCTACTTTCATCCTCTTCAATGCTTCCTTGACTTCCGAAAATCTAATCCTCCTAGTATAGTTCACATTATGTTCTGTTGTACATTTTATACCCACTATGTTTTCACTATGATTATCATTAAAAAGATTGTCGAAGTAGCTTCTCCACCTTCCTCTGGTATCATTATCTTTCACCAAAACATTTCCTTCACTATCTTTGATGCACCTAACTTGGTTAAGATCCCGACACATTTTCTCTCTTATCTTTGCCTATTTATAAATATCTTTTTCTCCTTAGTTCCTAGTTTCTCATACATCTTTTCAAAGGCCTGAGCTCTTGTCCGACTAACAGTCTTTTTTGCTTCCTTTTTTGCTATCTTGTATTATTGATAAGCCTCAATATTATCACTTTGGCAATCTTTTATACCATTCTCTTTTATTCTTCACCGCCTTTTGTACCTCATCATTTCACCACCACCTCTCCTTTGCAGGTGGGCCATATCCTTTAGACTCTCTGAGCACTTTTCCAGTTATTTCTCTAATCTTTGAGGCCATATCTATCCACATAGTATTGACCTCCAAATCCGACTTCCAATCATTCATATTGAGAAGTTCATTCTTAAATATCCACATGGGAGATATTATGTCAAAAAAAAAATCCAATTTGTTGTATTTTCAGATGTTCCATTCGTCCTGCTAAATTCTCTGAACAAAGACAAAGTAAATAAAGTTGTTTTTTAAATTCTTATATGAGTAAGAACTTTTTATTCTTCCTGCTTTTTATTTTGACTGGAATATTTTTAAAATTTTCCAGGGAGGCAACCATGTCCATGCAAGAGGTGTATCATCTTACTATGTCTATCGGCACATCACGGTAACTTTGAATGCAATGCATGTGCTAATGTATTTTGCTATATGCAATAAATAAACCAGTGCATCTGTTTACCAGGCTTTCTGTTCATTTTGTGTTTCAGGAACATGCTGAAAAGGCATTACAGTATTTTGTTAGCGTAAAATCCGATCTAGCACTATCTCTTCTCTTGGTATGCCTTTCCTCTCTTGTGGCACATTAATTAAGTGCACACGAGTATTCTAACCATAGACGGGATCTTGTTCACCTAAAAAAGAACGATATAAAGCTATTCATGGAATCTTATATATCATTTTTTTTTTAGTTTTCATTTTCCTTTGTTGGTGGTTACTGTTCTAGATCTATCTCACTTCAGGAACAGATGATATTTTCTCTTATGTGTGCTATTCTATCTCACTTCAGGAACAGATGATATCTTCTCTCATGTGTGCTAATTCTAAGTATCTTTGTCCTTCTCAATCCTGTTTTGCAGTATTGGATCTGTAGCTACCAAACACTATTTTCTGAAGTTTGCAGGTGGAGTACTTGTAGTGAAAAACGACCTTTTTTCATAGTCTTTGGCTTAGAATTTGCTTTTGTGGTGCAGAAAGTGTAGACGGCTCTTAACAAATGATAAGCTTTTAAATTTGCTCTTGCCCCCTATTCTTCGTCCTTATGATCAACCTTCAACTGAAGCTCCACCAACCCAGTTAGCACCATCAGATAAGGTTCAGAAATCTGAATCAGCAACTGCATATCACGTTGGGTGCTATTCCGATGATGTTTAGCAAGAAGCTGATTCAATCTCCAAAGAGGTTTGTATTTGTTACCCCATTGTGTTTCTTTCCTAAATAAATGATGAGATACATATGGATCTTTTGGCTTAAAAGTTTCTCCTTTTGTTGTATGTCCTTTCTGTCACATTGATCTGAGAGATAGGGTGCAAAGATGATTCGCGTCCGACATTATGGTACCATCCACATTCACTGATTGAATTAAAACCAACAATTGTGTCCTTCAAGGTTCTCTTTTTGTTTTGGAATAATCTGAGCTCCTATTTGTGGAATTCTTTTTCAGGGTTGTGGTGATTGATTGCAGTACATGCAGTCTATATAATAGTATTGTCTATTATCTAAATGCTAGATCTTCTAAATGTGATCTAATGATTTTATAGCATTTTTGCAAGATAGGGATTAGGTTATGTGGACCACTTCCCAGGCATATTACTTGTGCACATGCTCACATTGCTTAAGGGTCTGGTGTTTTTTCTTTTCCTTTTCTTTTCTAACTGATCTGTGTATCTCTTTTACGTAATCAACTGATTCACACTTTGGTGGTGCATGTTGGTGGAATACACTGTTAAGTGATTGTGGTAACTAGTCTGTAATAAGTATTTTGATGTTGGGTTTTTGAAATTTGGGAAATATTTATCATTTTCCTCAGTGATAGCCTATCAAACGAACATGCATTTTTAAGGTTTGTGTAGGCCGATTCTCCTCGCCCACTGCAGGTGGCAGGGGTGTAAGCATGTAAAATGCTCTACATAGGAAGGTGACGTGCCAGCTTTGCAACATAGAATAACGATTCGATTGCTGGATTGGTTCTTGAAGTGGCAATCCTCATGAGTTTCAAGCTATCATTTTCCAGATTGTTCTTTTGAGAACGAGATTGTACTTGTCATGAGTGTCGACGTCTCTGCTATGATCAATGCATTCATTTCTGAGGTTCATGATTCTTGAGAATTTTATGTACTATTTAAGTCCATGAAACAGATGAACTGATCCCTTTTCCGTAGTCAGTAACTCCCTACTTTTTTGGTTTTTCTGATTCTAGGTCAATGTGAGTTGAGGAAATTTTATGCAGGATTTACTTGAGCGTGCATCAGTTTCTGCAATTGACAAGGGAAAAATCTCAGTATCCTGCTAATGTTATGTCAATTTGGATTTCTCTTTATGTATGAATTAAAACCAAATATCCGACACTGAAGTAGTCGCTTTATGCTATTGCTTCTCTCTTTTGGCATCGGGCTCGTTTGTGGTTGTTGGTTGTCACATCTACCATAAATAAAAGGATATATCTCGGAGGAAATGAATTTATGTCCTGTGTTCTGATTGCATCCATACGTATCAAGGCAATAAGGTGACCTAAGGCAAACTTGAGGTTCCCGAGGGTTTAAGCACTTAGGCGCCTCCTAAGTGGTGCTTAGGCAGCACCTTCAAAGTCGAGAGGTGGGGGGAAGAGGGAGAGGGAGAGATACTCGTAGACAGGGCGACAAAGCATTTGAAGATAAGGGAGAAGAAAGGGAGGGATGTAAAAAATTTAGGAATGGTAAGAGGATGTTAATCGGTACGAGGAGTTCTAAGTTTGTGGACATGGGCAAGTGGGTTTTGTTGTCTCATTGTGTCTATCATAGTAAGATGACAAACATACAAGATGTCTTATTGCCTCATTGTTGACGTTTATATTTATTTGTCAAGGAGGGACAATGCCAAAGACGAGGAAAATGAAATGATGAAGAAGATGAGATTAAGGGGTATCAAACGTAGGGCTGATCTTCCATGTAAACCTATCTATATTAGGTTTGGATGCCTATGGACTTGATTTGATTGGCCGTGAATTAGCCTATGCATTGCGTATGCATGTTAGATGCTTCTAAACATGTTTAAGCAGTGCCTAAGTGTGTTTTTTTTGAAGCCCAATAAAGCGTTTAACTGTCTAGGTTTTGAAATAAGTTTTATTGCTTAAGCGGTGCTTACGTGTCGCTTAGGGGTAAGCCTTGATAACTATGGTTGCAAAATTTCAGTATGGTGTGGCATTCAACTGTCTCTTAACTTTTTAGACATTGCTTTCAATGGGTTGTTGGTTTGAGAACATGATCTTCTAAACCTCAACTTTGATAAATCTTATACTCTCTCACATGATCTATGAGCACCTCTTTGAATGGGCGATATGTGTTCTGTTAGTTTTTTGGACTTTGGGATAATCCTAATTTAACTAAAAAGTGATTTGGGAAGCAAACTTTCGTAATCCGGGATGAAAGTAGATTAGAAAGAGTTAACCTCGAGATGTCCTCGGGTGTAGTATTCTACCATCCTATGAATGTTAACTCTATCCTTTTTTGCTTTTCCCCCGGCGATGTCCATGTGCTTGTGCTATGGCCCCTTTGCTTGCTTATAAGAGATATAAGAACAAAATATACTAAGAACAAAGAAAGTAATTTAATAATATAATTATATGTATAATATATTAAAATTTTATTATAATGTTCTTTCTTCTTTTGTACGCATGTATTATAGATAAAGAACTTTTATTATCTATAAAATATACCAAGATAACTTTTATTGTAATATAATCTATACTATTATATTATGATTTTTATTGTAATTATATTATAAAACTATATTTTTAATTAATCTATTATAATACTATATTAAATTATACTAAGAATGAAGAAACTAATTTAATAATGTAAATACACAGACATACGCGTGCGCGCGCGCGCGCACACACATGTTTTATAAATAACTTAAGATACCAAGTTATAAAATATGCCAACTATATAATTTTATTATAAGATATACCAAGATAACTTTTAGTATAATATAGGGTTTTTGCATATATACCCTTTAAATACATTGAACTTACATGTATACTTTCAACTCTTACATATTATCATCTACCCCCTTGAAATCTTCAAAATGTTGTATTTATATCTCCTCCCATCAAGTTTAGGTGAACTTCAATGAAATATGTCAAAAGTATTGCATAAATCATGATATCATCGAAGGTGTCAGGAGTACATGATGCTAGATTTTAGTGAATTGAGGGGTGTATATGCAAAATATTAGTAAATTTAAAGATATTTATACAAAATCATTAGATTGAGAGGTATGAGTATAACTTTTTAAAGATTTCAGGATATTGATGGTAATACGTGAGAGTTGGAGGTATACATGCAAATATGGTATATTTGAGGAATATATATATATATGAAAGTTTATAATATAATTGTAGTAAAATATTATATTTTATAATTTAGTTATAGCATATACTAAGATAACGCGTGGTTGTCTTCTTCCTTCTTAGAATTATATTCTAATTTTATTATTATAGTATTATAATATACTTTTAAATACAAGCAAAAGTAAAGAAACAATATAATAATAGACTATTATGTAATATTATGTTAAGTGAATGGATCAACAGGAACAATTGTTCAAGTTAAATTGTCAACAGTACCATATAGTTACAACAATAACAATTGCTTAAGAGCAACAATTGTTTAAGTTAAATTGTCAACGTCATACTAAACATGATAATATAAAACAACATGAATATATATATATATATATATTAAAGATAAAAAATAATATACTAGTGGGTTAAGGCCGTGTTTGGCCCAGCTTCCATTTGGAAGTACTTTTATATTTCTATTTAATTATTTTTTATGGAAGCCATTGGATCTTGGAAGTCATTTATGTAGTATTTTCTTTATATTTTGGCTTCCAACCAAAAGTTACAAAGGAGGAGCTTCTAAGATTGGAGAAAAAGTAAAGTTGTTATAAAAGAGTTATCTTTTGTAACAAATCAAAATTAGTTACAACATCTCTCTCTCCACTCATTCTATGTAAGAAGTAGAAGTCAAAAGTAACTTTCAATTAGAAATTTTGTCAAACATGTCCTAAGTGTGGAACAACAAGGATATTTAGAAATTTTCAATCCCTTAACTCACTTATGACTACTTCAAACTCCTCTCACTTTGGGAGTTAACTCAGGATAACCCAACTTATCCAGAAAGGTTAAATATGTCCATATCAAAGTAAGAAGAGTAAACCTAGGATAACCCATTTTTATTCTATATCTCAATCAAAGGGGGCTAAAAGTTCTAGCATTGTACATTGCTTCTCGTAATTTTTTCTGTCTTAAAGTAAATGATAAAGATTCTCAAGTTCTATGAGAATATTGTGAGGCCTACCAAAATTGAAGTCTGGATTTTGTTCTTTTAATTTGCACCCCCTTGCTGTCACCTTATCATCATTGAATACTGTGCGAGCTAGTTTGTAAAACGTATAGTTGAAGCACTGGAGCGATGATATTTGATGAGACAAAGGTTTGATGTGCTATTCTTATGAAGTGGGGAGATGATTTTAGCATCAGTGCCATCTCAATTTCTCTCGGAAGTTTTGATGGAAAACTGCACGCTCTCCATCTTACCCTTACTTAGAGTGCTAATAAGTTCTTTTGGAGTTTTTTTTCTTTTAAGATTATTTTGTACCAAATAACTCATTACAGATTTTACCTTGAATTTTAAAATTGTTTCACTTTGATTCATCTACTATCCGGTAAAGTTGCTTTGAAGATAGTTTAGAGAGAGCTAGCTGCGAGAGATTTGTCAAAACTAAAGTGGGAGGGAGAGAGAGAAACATGTAGAGGTAGAGAAGGTTGCATGGAGGGGAGAGAGAGGGAGAGATGTGGAAAGAGTTTTCTCAAAACGGAAATAATTTTTGAGCTGAAAGATTAACGAAGAGTGAAATATCTTCTTAAAAATTAAGGGTAGTCTTGTCAAACAGATTTTTCTCTACATGTCATTTATAATTTTAAACTTAAAAAGAAGTAAAAGAATATATCTGAACACGTAGTAAGCGCATGTTTGATGCATCCTTATCGTATGTTATTCTTGGCTTCTATTTTGGAAGTCATTAAATAAGATCATTAATTAACATCTAACTGATGATGGGAAGTGAAGTTAATTAACCTCGATTAATTATATTTCTACAGTAGAGGAGGTTGCTTGTTATGAGCGTTTTAGTTGGAAATCTTAAAGGTAACATAAAGGGAGGACAACAAATGGCTTCGAAGACCGGCACATTTTTTATTCGTAGTGACTAATAACTAAAACTTGTGGAAATCGTAAGTACATCCTCGTCAACAGCTCGTCACTATCGTTGGCCTGTGAGGCTAGGCCGTCGTGTCTCTTTTCTTTACGTGCCTGCTTAAGATTAACATCAATTACGTCTGCCTTAGCGTTCTTAAAGTTCTTTATGACCTGTTTCTTTTGAAGCTTAGAATGGTAGTGGCATCTTATCATCCTTGATGGGGTAGGTGGCTGTCTGCTTTATTTTATTTGACACTAATCAACACCCATATGTTTCAAGTGTTTAGCACTTGGCGCAACCGTGACGACGAGGCGCGAGGAGGTCCGGACATATCTCGTTCTAATGACAAGGACATCTTCTACAGATGACCAAGATTGATGCAGTTGTCAACTTGGTGGTCCCTCCAAAGTGACGAGTAACTGTAAGGATAATAATAATAATAATACTTGGGTTGGCATGTGGTGTGGGGTTTCCGAGTACTGCATGGGAGCTTCCATCCAAACCACTACTAGGGTGCTTCAAATACCAGTCCCTTGTTTGGCATGAGATGGTCGTCAACCACGTAGCCGTGGCAATATAATAAGCTCGGGACAGTGTGACCTCTCTCCCAACTAGCAATGTCCAGTTCAGACCTGTGGTGACAGGCGTCGCCAAATAGTACGATTAGATGTCTTCGTCCCATGTAGATCTCTTGCATGTGGGGGCAGGAGACAAGAGCCAAAAGGAAATTGGAAAAAGAGGAGAATAACCCAAGGTTCCTTCGACGCATTGGGTGGCCAGAGTCGAGGGCAGAGGCACAAGGAAACAAAAGGGGGAGTTGGGTGTTCATGGTTGCTAGTTCTTGCTTCCAATATTATATTTTCTCTAGAATCATGTTGGGTGAAGGAGAAAGGTTCCTATTTTAACTGTAGGAGGGAGATGGGGAAGTCAAGAATGGCTGCTGCATTATACCACATGTGATCTGTGATGGAGAAAAAGGGGGGAAGCAAGCCTTTTACTATTGATCATCCTGGCTTTTGAATCACATGGACTCACCTTTGCAGCACTCAGACAGATGGGAAGGTTCAGAATGGAAACTGAAAAGGCAGATTACTAAAGAATAAGCAGGCCAGAGGGGAAGGGGGGTGTTCTAAAATCCTTGGTGTTTTCACAGTTGATGTGCTTTCTTTGTGGGGAGGTGGGCTCTGTTTGGACTAAAGTTTGTGATCAAGACTATGCTCCATATTTTAACATGGATGTTGTCCTGCGCGCACAAATGGGTAAGTAACCATGACAGATTTTATGGTGGTTGCAGAGGAGTCATTGTGATCGCCATTATGCGGAACGAGGTTTTCGTTGATCTTATTGACGAATAAATATTTTGAAATCAGATTAAGTGATTAAAATGAAATATTACTTAATTTTCTCAAAAATGTTTAATTAATTAAGACTCTTTTTTAAAGAATACGTACGGTCAACTTTGTCAAAATAGACCAATCGAATCGAAATCGGAGGGGCCAATTAATCGTCGTTGCTAGTGCCTTCCGTCTTGTTTTTCCTAATCTTGACCATGAGAAGAAGATCTATTTTGATCATCTAATTCAAGTTTAATAGAAAGAAAAAAAACAAGAAGAATGGTATATGGGTATTTAATGTTAGTAAATTACAAGTGGGAGATTGTTACCTTCAAAGCGTTTGCACATTGCACGGGCAGCACCAGATTAGCGTACAATGAGGACATCGTGGAAGTCGGAAAAGAGGACACGCAATGGCATGGAGGTGGGCCCTTCCTTCATTTTTTACCTACTGTGACGGGAAGTATTTCTCATTTTGTTTACTCAATTGATACGTCACCTCCTTTAATGACCTCATTAATTATTTTTCAAAAAAAAATCTACAACCTTTACCTTTCCTTTGAAAGGATAAGATAAATGGAGAAAAATTCCTGTCATCTTAGTATTGCTCTATTTTTACCTAGTGGAGTGGAACATTTTCATTTGGAGGAGTGCAATGGGAAGAAATTTTCAGTTATAAATGGTGTGTCTATTAGTACAGTTTGATGAAAGATGATTAGTATAAAGGTAGAACGATCTTTCCAAAATTCTACGTTGAATGCATGTGTATTCTTAAAGAGAAGGGTCTCCAAAAATCTTTTGGGTGCCCATGTCAAAAAAATATGATTAAAGGTACAGTGTGGTAACATTTATGTTCAAGTTAGACTCTATGACTTCGTGGACACTTTTATTTACAACGGAAAGTTATGTCGAATATTCAGACACGACAGTACGTTCGGACACCCCAGTTCGATATTTTATTTAAGTATTTCAAAATAATTATATATTTTTGTAATACATATTTGTATGTTAACATTTTGTACATTTTACTTATTTTTATTTTATTTTAAATAAATTTAATAATCATATCTTATTACATGTATGTAAAAGTACATGTAAATATGACAATGCATTCTTACCGACACTTACATCCGTCTCCATATTTCACATATCACAAGTTAAACAGGAAAGATTATTTTCCATTACAGATCATATTTTGGTATGTTAGTGACTAAGCTACATTCACTCCTTCCCTTCATCCATGATCAAATGCTGGAAACTTATTAGATGTCCAAAACATGCATATGCCATTTGAATACGCAAAGAAAATTCTACATCACGGAAGAAAGACGAAAACCATGTGAGAGGAATTTCCAAGGGAATGCATATTTTTCTATTGGGGCCCATGTGATTATGCCAGCAGTTTCTTGGATTTTTCTTATAGATGCATGTCCTTGAGCATAAGAATGCATGCGTTAAATATTTTGCCTTAAACATGTCTTTGGTCCTAAACATGTGTGCGCGATATGAGTTGCTCAGTCAAGTCACACAACGTTAAAACCTCTTATCAAATTCTTAGGGTCAACTTTAGCATCTCATCATTAACTTAACGATTATATGTCACTATCAAGTTGTTAATAATTTCAGGCTCCCAATCTTCCTTCAAATGACCTTGTGTTCAATGGTTTATAGATACCCAAATTGACATTATACATTTTAATAAAGATACAGGATTATTAACAACTAATCATCTAGAACACCGAATCATCTTCTGGAGTTCTCAAACGTAGCCTTAGTGTTCTCTTGGACACCTCCTTGATGGGCCACGAGTGGTTCGGGAACCTTCTTCTCCCGGCTCATCTTAGACTAAATTGGGCTCTCCGACCTTATTGGCCAAGCTCAAGCTCGTGTAAGGGGACCTTTCCCCTTGTCAATGCTCTCAAACTTCAGAGCTCCCGCCCCAATATATAATCTTAGGTGTTCCTTTTAACTAGTATAACGAGTGGTTTTGCAAGCAATTGACAAGTTATGTTTACCATTTTATCTCGTGCCTGTCATACAACTATAATACTATTGAACTTATTAGGTCATCCAACTTAAAATATTAAGATATTGAGTAGAGTAGCACCATCTATTTAAGTATTAATTATTTTATATCTTTTTCGATGTGAGACAATTCTAACATTTCCTCGCACGTGCAGATTAATTTTAGGTTATGTCACATGAATCATAAAGACAAAGTGCATGGCTTAGTTCGTAGCCATAGGTTTTAATACCATAAAAAAGATGAAGATTGTTAAAATAGTCTCACGTTAGAAACCAGCGTCTATTTAAGTATTACTTGTTTTATCCTTTTTCTCGTGTTGGACTATTCTAACAAAAAAAAACCTCTACCACTCTACTTCTATTGTTGTGCACAGTAATATTCATATGCCCTGTAGCTCGCCTCTATTCATTCACCTGCAATAACATAGAAGTAGGGGTGTAAATGAGTTGAGTCGAGCCAAGTTTTATCTTGTTCAAATTTTGTTCAATTAACTTGAATCGAATTTGAGGTCTAACACGAGTATTTATGATGGTCGTTCAAATTTAACTCGTTTATGTATTAAACGAACTCGAACCAAGCATCGAGTAACTTGTGAGCCCAATGAATCCATTGTAAATTTAGTCAGAAAAATTTAAACTAAAATTTATGAACTCAAGCCAGACCATGACAAGTACCAAATTATTTGCACCCTTAATTATTGATGGGAGACATTACAATACATTAGATATCTTATCAATCAAGTTTATTTATGAGTAGAATAATCATATGAATATTTATTAACGAGTATTAAAATGAGTTATTAGCGAGTACTTAAATGAATTTGATCATGAACATAATGGAATCGAATTCGCCTATTTTAAACTTGACTCGCTTAATGAATCGAGTATAATTTTTTGTCTAAATTTATTTATTTAACTTAATCAACAAATAAAACCAAGTTATTATCGAACAATCTTATGAGCTATTTATCGAACACATTAGTTCGTTTATAGACCTACATAAAAGTCTCCTTGCCATGAAAAAGAATGTTTTTTCTCTTTTTGAAATAATAAGAGAGAGAAAGAGAAGGTTACTCGTGGGTGCCGGTCCTTTCCGTCCCCTTGCTCAACGCCAAAGATCGTTAAGGGGCCCTTCTGTCACCTTACACGCGTGATCAGCCAGCCACGTGGTTCCGGGCAAGCACCCAGAAATTTTGACAGCGGTGGGTGGTTGTCTTGCCTCTGGTTCACAATTAGAATAGGCATGCGCATGATGCACGATGGGATCATATAACTGCCTAACGAAAGGGATGATGATATTCTTAATTAATGTACTGTCCCAATTATTACTGTCAATTTAATCGTCCCGTACCATCTTAATAAAAGGTAAGTTCATTACAATGAATGCGGTTAAATAGTTGAGAGGTAATTAAGGAAGCAATTTAAAGGAGTACAAATGACATTTTCTTACCAAAAATGATTCAGTAAAAGTCGAGTCCCTCAGTCAGAGGCATTAAACGGATTAAGTAAAATGAAGAAAGATGTAGGGGTGCTCGAACGGCTAAATGATAGTCTTACATCGATTAATTTCAGTTGTGATCAGTGCTTATGATTTTGGGCACTTCAAACTCAACATTTGAATTTTGTGGTTTGTAAGATAGTATTAGAGCAAGAACTTGATCCAACTTTATCTTCTAATTTGCGCCACCTGCTGTTATCTAATTTTTCCGGTCCATCTTGACCGTGAGGGATGGAGCGACTATATAATAATACACTTACATCGGTTAATTTCAGTTGTGGTCAATACTTACGATCTTGAGCCCTTCAAACTTAACATCCGAATTTTATAGTTTATAAGAAGAGGTGTATATATGGAGAGAGAGAGAGAGATAAGAGATGTCATAATTGAACGGAGTAATGCAAAGAGAGAGAGACGAAGAGCTGCACTGCATAATGCACACAGGGCATTCGAGGCCTGCTGCACCATTTTGGGAAGAGTGGGTGTAAATGCCACTTTTGTTGTGGACAAGCAGCCCTCTCACACGTGAGCAGGGAAAGGAGGGAGCATGGGGCACCCACCTGCCTGCCCGCTCGTGTCGGTTGCTGCTGATACCGAGAGATCCTCCCACTTGAGCGTCAAATCTCCGTTTTAAAAGCCCTTTAAAAGAGAAGGGCGACCAAGGGCAGTCCCAGCTGGGGACGCAGGCCACCCAGCTGCAGTGACCATAAATGCACATAGACATGTATGGATAGCTTGTGTGTTTCTTGCTTTCGTAAGCCAACACTGGACGCCCCCACCTCTCTCAGAAGCGTTACTTTCTTTGGGGGGAGTGGGGTGCTCTTCTTCCCCCCTCCTGTCTCTTCTGCCCACCTGCAGCACGCCCTTTTAAATGGACAGCTTCTCTTCTCAGTCTGATGATAATGGCACCTCGCTCTCTCTCTCTCTCTATCTTTCTCTCAGTCTGTGTGTGAGATCTTTGAAGGCTAGTCAAACAAGCAACATCATGCCATTCATTGAAACCTCTGGCACCGGAGAGTGAATCAGAATGGGGTTGCAGCGGAGGCCCAATTTCCAAAATGTCCACCCCTACACAGTCCCACAGTTCGGATAGCTTTATTTTTCGAGTACCTTGCTGTTGCTTTTCTTTTCGGTTGCAATAATTTGACATCTAATTCTCTCTCTCCTATTTCAATCTCACAAGCATTCTAATGAATGTGTGAAGAGGAGAAAGAGACACATGCATCACAAAGTAAAACAGAGGAGGAAATGAAGAAATTGGTGCTTATTTTTGTATTGTCTCTAATAAGATCAGACTTGTTAAAAAGAACATAAATCCGGACACTCAACAACTCCAAAGGGGAGGAATTGAGATTTATGTTTCAGTGCTCCTCGCAAATAACAAGTCCATGAAAAGGATATTATTTTCTTTTAATGGAACTTGGATATCTATAGTCAAGGAGGGAAAATCCAAGCAACCCAATGGGAAGCAGTTTAGAGCATCTATGATGATCAATTGCCCATTAAAAAGGTCTTCATCGACGGTAAGTCTAATTGAGGGCATGTTATAATATCCTCAAGAGCCTATACAAAGGATTCTCCAAACGTCACTTTGATTTAAGAATAGGAGAATAATAAAGGCAAATAAGGGAAAAATAAGTTTAATTTTATTTTAACAAGCGGAATAATTTATATCTATGTAGAATAACGTATTCGGAAAATAAGAAGAATAAGTCATCTCACTCTAGACCCAAAAATTACTTATTCTTCTTATTCTGTCGGTAGGTCTCATAAAACTATCAAACCGAAACACTCCTTATTCTAGTATACACTATTTCGTCAGTGGCCCCTACGTAATAACTTATTCTGCAAACAAAGTGGGGCCAAAAGTATTGCCCTCTTTTAAGGTTGGGTATGTATTTCCCTCGACCACAATCCTTGACAGCCACCTAAGTCCGAGATCAAGGCAAAAGTCTGCGTCGATCATAAGCCTATTCGAATAGGCAAATCTTGACATCATCTAGAACACCGAGTTAGTCCGTGAGTGCCTCAAGATATCAGGAAACAAAGGATAAAATGCCCCTCAAATCCGAAGTTCACTCCCTCGAGAGCTAGCCCACCACGTGGCACAACTGTGGATGGTGCCTCTTTTTCAATACCTAAAGATGTTCATTCCTTTCTTCTTTGCCTAACGATAATGATTGTTATCATGTGTAGCAGTCAGAAATTGGTCAGGCAACAATGACCGTCCGATCAAATCTTTTGGCTATTCGATAGAACTTATAAAATTAGAAACGTCTAATTTAGAGCCTTCAAGAAGAAGAAGAGACGTCAGAAGGCCTCCCGTTCTTCTGGGAAGCAAAATCCTCTGATACCTAAATCAGGTTCTGGAAAGAAATAGATTTTTTAGAGTTTTAGACTAGTATTCAAGGTACTTTTCACCGAAGAAGGTCAAAGATATATATAGTTCCCTTATAATGCGGCATCATAGAGGTCGTTTACCTTTAGGAAGTTAATTGGTCTATGATCCACGTCCTTTGATTGAGGGGATCATGAGATATTAGACAAGGAGGGATCCCCTCTCATGATCAGAGCAACGGATTGTATAGATCTACTTTAAGTGGATGGTTATGTCGTTAACCCGTAAGACTTACCTGATGATAGAGAAGAGTTATGGATCGACCCTAGGAGACTTTCGATTTCTCGAGTAGTCGAGACCTTTGAGCCTAGACTCTTGGCCTCTCCCCCTCAGACAAGTCGCAAACCTTCGGTTATCGAGATAGTAGGCTCTTCTCAGTGCTCGGTAGATGTGATCGAGGCATTGCAGTGTCTCGGAGCTTACCGACTGATGTGTTGGTCTTCCATGACTGGCGTTCCTAAGACTTGAGCCCATGTACTCTAGGTTCCTATCTTCAGCTTGCTAATCGAGGTATCGAGAGAACTTTTGTCGTACCCTCGTACAAGTACCTGCAAACTGTGGGCCCTTGGGTCTCTTGACTAAATGGGCATGATTGGACTAGATCCCAATCACCCCTCATCATCATGATTTCTACTAAGTCAATCATCCTTATTTGTACTAAAGAGTGTTTAATCTTGTGGCGCAATTGCATGGCGATATGACCCAAGTATCCGAGCAGGACAAGCTTCCCCTCTGCATAAATCAGCACACCTGTATTGGAACTCAGTCCATATATCAATACCCATTATAAAATATGTATTTCTTCATCATCAAAAAGTAGTATACATACTCAGGCACTCCCTCTAGAAAAAGGATATGCTCATTGTTCAAGTCTTGACTTAGGGATCGGAACATTTTTTCCCAGCAAGAGTCAGAAAATCCTTGATGTCATGTGCTGCTTCTTCGTAGATCTCTTGTAGGTCTGGTAATCTTCACCGCCGATCAGGCATCCAAGAGTGCCGCAGCCGTTAGATCTACTTCGCTTTTCCGACCGTTACATGTACTAATTGTTTAAACATGATAGAAGATTTTTGGTATTGCAAAAGAAAATTCTCTACTTAATAAAAATAATTGTGTAATACTTGTTGCATCATGTACGGTGCAAACGTATAAGTTGCACCCGTACAGCGTCAAATCCTTTTTCTTTTGAATTTTTTAATCGTCCCGTCTAAGATCAGACAGTACCGATGTTGAGCTAAGCCCTTCTCCAGCTCAATAAATTAAAAAAAACAAAAACAAAAACAAAAAAAAGCTTGTAGCACACAAGTGTGGTGCAGCCTGCAACGTTGTCTGGTGCAGCAAATATTATTTCATTTTTTTTTCTTTTTTTGAACAGAAGATTACTCTAAATAATTAGGATATATTAAATTGAAAGTTTAATTTAGAATTATCGACTATTTGAGTTTCTTAACCATAGAATACATAAACGTGTTGACCGATGAGAAAGGGAAAGAGTGTTATCACTCCCCCAGCCCTCCACCCCCTCCCCTTAATACCCTTGCCCACCATCCACCTTCTCTGAGCTCACGGAACTGTCAATTTCTCCATCCCAGAGCTCCGCCTGGAACCATGTAGACAGATGTAGCTCTCTAGCATCTCATCATCTCATCGCTTTCCCTTTTCTGGTGGGATTTTTTGTAGGAAGAGCAGCTGCAGCAGCAGTAGAGGCGTAGCCTGCAGCCTAGGATTTTGTGTTCATACCAGCAGGCAGCAGGGAAGCTCTTCTTCTTCCCCCCACACCCTGGCAGGGCAGGGTCGGGTGTCTGCGCCCGGGGGGCGGGCTCAGGGGCGCCATCATGGACGTCCAGTCGGAGGCGTTACTATTGGCCGCCCCCACTACCTACTCCGATCCTCCCAGCGGTGTTTATTACAGTTCCAGTAGCAGTGCATGGTTTCCTTCTTCCATTTCAGGAAAAGAGACAGGAGAATAGAACACCACATAATTGAGAAAAGAAATAAGATTTTGCGGTGATGGTTGCTGGTGAATTAATTTGCCCATGGGCATCAAAAGTTTTAATCCAGGGAGATAATCTAATTCTTGGAGCTCTAATTCGTGGAGCTTTTGATCAGGGATGTGGACATGAGACCCAACTTCAATTACAGAATTGTCGGATCTCTTTTATTTGCTAAATAAATCTTTATCAGTTTATTAAAGATAATTTACTTTAACATTTACTTTTTAAAAAAAAATTACAATATCATTGTTTCCGACTCACTCTTTCCGTGAGATAGAGAAAGCGACGGACACTGGGAGTCGTATCTGTCCACCACTTTTTTCTTAAGTATTAATTAAATTTCGTGAAAAGTACAGACCTGTTACTTAAATGGGCAAAGATTTAAATCTTGTCATAAGATCTCATCTGTTATCGTGTCCAAATGACACGTATTTAAAGAGAATCTTCACTTCCCTTAACAATTCAAAGCGCCCAAGCGACAAATTGGAAACCAGAGATTTTAAGAATGGTAGCTCATCATCAGACAGCAGACACAACACTATTTATAGGCCGACGCACGGTACACATTTGGGGTAAAAAGGATTTTCATATTAGAAGTCTTCAGGGTAGATGTTGATTATTTTTTGAACGGGTAGACTAGTGGTAATTAAGAGGTGGATTCCTTTCCAAGCTTTTAAATTTGAAACTCGACATTTCGCTGGATTAAACGTGAGGAAGAGAAATAATCACTTACGAAAAGCTCTCTCATAGGGTTCGAACCCGACTCTCCCCACCGATGACAGGAGGCGTGTCTGTTGCACCACAGGCGCCGGACAGGTGTTGATCTTGAATTTAGTCGGAGAAATTTTCAGATAAGCATTGGGAAAGGGGGGAACATATGTTTCACGGTTGTGGCGCGTAGGCAGCAAGAACAGTCAGATATCATAAAAAAATAGCTATTTAAGGTCAAACACTTGCAAAAGAGCTTGTGTTCAACTTGTAAAACAAAGTTGTTTGAGCTATTGCACCTTTTGATCAAGCATGATGAAGCATTATCCTCGGCACTATATATGCACCTTGTGCTCACTCAAAGGAGAGGATGGGGCACGTTCTATTGGTGGACAGGTTCTTTTGTATTAAAGGTATGGAAAATTTCTGTATCGAATCAAATAGAGATGACTACATCTATTCAATTTGTCTGATATCTTAGGATAAAGGAATAATTTTCACACGTGTACACGCGCATATACATTTACTTCTAATTGACAGCCACATAAGACTACGTAAATGCAAGTAAGATTTATTCGAATTAATTGTTAGATGAGTGACAAATGGTCAACAACTTGACCTCTACATTGTCTCTTGAAAAATTCTCTTCTTCCCTATTTTCCCTTCAATTATATTTAACAAATTAATTGGAATAAATGCTTATACATCTTGTCCCGATTGTCCATAACATGCGTATGACTGTGTGTACGTACCCAATAAGTCCGACCAAATAGTCAAGTCTTTGAAATAAAATTTACACCATGCCACAACAGTGAGGATTTTTGCATTGTCCTTGAGAAAAATAAATTTGGATAAAGGCAGTGGCCGGCAGGCAGCATTCAACCTAGGACTGAACAAGCCTAAACTATTTCGAAACTTTTCCCTTCGGATGGGGTTAACCAATTCCAAAAGCCATTTGGGGATGCCATACCCATCTATAGGCGCGTGGCTTAATGCATGCTTTAAGGAGTTAAAGCATGAATAAACAAATAATTTAAAATTCAAATTCCAACATTTTCAGGTAACTTACCTTTATATGAAAACGTATGTTGGGTCGTCTATCAGATTTTGAAACTTAAATAATATTACTAATAGAATCTTGCATGCTCGCCTGATTAGGAAAATGATTTAAATCATAAAATAATGTTTAGACTTTGGGGAGCCACGTCAAACTGGTCGAAGTTCTCAACTTCACACCACACGCCGCCAATAGACGAACAGTGTTTGCACCGACCAAAGCGAGTTCTAGAGCATCAAAGATATTATAGACAGTTCATAGAACTAATTGCCCAGTGGGTTCTGATCTGAACGAGTTTGACACTGAGAGAATTGGATTAATTTCGTCCACGACCAGGAGATTGGTTTCGTAACATACCCAAAGTGGAGTAGGCGTAGAGAAACCAAACTGAGTGAGAGAGAGAGAGGACTATTTCCTCTCTTCTTTTCTTTTTTCTTTTTTTTCCCCTTTCTGCGGTCCTGCAGCCCAAGTCCCTCCCACAAGCTGCTCAACAACAGAACCCATATGCCCTCTCATCCTCGTCCCTCTCCAGCTCTACCCTTCTGTCTCATCTGGGCTTCCTGTACATACGCTTAACTAGACCCCCTGACCTTGTTCTGAGCACAAAACCAGAGCGAAAGATTCGAACTTTCCTCTTCCGCTCTGCCCTCCCCCGTTGCTCTACCACCTACGTTGCTCCAACCCCGAGGAAATCGAAGAAGGGACGGTCGACCTTGTCGCTCTCACGGCATGCTTCTTCACACGCATAGGCTTTGCTGCTGTTGTTAGCAGCCACCAGATGATCAGCTGGACAAGGCTTGGAGTTTGGATTAGAGAACCGGCCGGAGAGCTCGGCGCCCGCGGCCATCATGATGGGTGCGCCGCGGTAGAAGCCATTGCCGGTGTCGTAGGACCTCTCGTAGCAGCCACTTCTCATGGTCGGCATCGTTCCGTCGGGGACTGCGCAAGGAGAGCAGAAGACGATTGTTAGAAGGAGTTGAACGGCATCAAGAAACTAAATTGGAAAAGAAAGCCAACAGCAGATAAATCTCCTCAGTAAAGGGTGGTAGTACGCGGAAAAAAAAAACTTTACTTAAAGCTGCTGCTGAAGTCCCAACAGGAAAAAGAGGAGGATGGCAAAGCCCCTTTAACGTGAGAAGCAAACGCCAACAATGACAACAAGATCAGAAGGAAACAAAGCCCCGGTCGAAAACTTTGAGGAGATCATTTTTGCAGACACAGAAAGAGAGAGAGAGAGAGAGAGACCAAACATGGATAAACCAAAAAAAAATGAAGCAGTAGGAAGAACAGTGGAGGATCCTAAACAAAGGAAGAAAAGAAAGGCGCTTTAATGTGGAAGCAACGCTAAAGGGGAACCGTTTAGCATACCCATGAAGCATTCAAATGGAGGTGGGTGCTGTTGCGGAGCGCCGTATCTATGGAAGAAACCGTGGAGCACGGGCCTGCTGCAGGGCGAGTTGAGGGAGAGGTCCGTGCCCGTGGACGCAGCGGACTCGTCTCTGTTGCTGGTGACGGTGGACTCGACGCTGCATGCATTGGTGTTGCTGTTGGCGTCCACCCGCTTCTGGGTCGGCGCCGCCTGGGCGAGCGCGTTGGAGGCGGCTTTCCTCCGCCTGTAGGCGCTGGATTGCTCCCTGTGCTTCCTGGCCATGATGACGTGCCAGTGGTTCTTCACCGCGTTGTCCGTCCGTCCGGGGAAGAGCCTGGCTATCAGCGCCCACTTGTTGCCGTAGAGCCGGTGGGCGGCCAATAACCGGTCCTCTTCCTCCTCGCTGAAGGCTCTCCTGTTGATCCTGGGGTCCAACTGGTTAAACCACCTTAGCCTGCAGCTCTTCCCTGCCCACACATCAAACGTCCCAAGTACAAACCAGTGAGTGATGAGCACAAATGGATCTGGAAGGGCCACAAATAAAAAGGACTCCACTTCTGAGTTGGAACTTGAATAGCAAGAAGAAAGCTTTTAACAAGAAGAAACATGTAATGACATTCCATCTGACTTTATCTTAATCGGCAAATCTACCCGTGACGAGCATAGAGAAGAGGTGCTCGTATGTGTTTTGGTGAAGGAATTTGCATCTGTTTTAAGCATGCGTATGATACCTGATCTGCCTTCCAGCTTCTCAGCAATAAGGTTCCAGTTCTGAGGGCCATAGCGCGCCACAAGCTCCCTCAGCTTGGCATCCTCGGCTGGCCTCCAGTGGCCCCGAACGCAGAGCTTGGACTGCCCCGTCTCGTGATCCTTCCCTCCCGCAAAGCTTTCGCCTTCTTCTTCCTCGCCCTGTCCCATATTCTCCATCGCACCACGCTTGTCGCCGGGAAAGTGCCTTCCTTCCCCTTTGCAAGCCCGGAACCCCCAGCTTTGGCCTTGCAGGTGCTGATCCGCCGAGAACCCGATATCGCTGCTGTTGCATTCTCTCTCCCCAGAGGGAGAAAGGGTGCCTCCGAGGAACGCAGCTCCAGGCAGCGGCGGAGGGAAGAAGCCCATTTCTGCAGTTGAGCTCCGTTGCTGGAAACCCATCTCTCTCTATCACTCTCTCCCTAGCAAAGGCCGAGTTTTGCAAATGATAGAAGACACACAGGCATACAAAGAGACCGCGCCGAGCGATATGCAATGAAAGGAACAGGTGAGAGGGCAGCTGTGAGGCGTTGGGATGGTGGTGTTTACTTGTTTTCCTATTCCTGGTCAGAAAGAACAGAAGAGGACCCGGGAACAGAGAACAGAGATGGGTTCTCCCCTTTGAAACCTATGACGGTTCAGAAAGAAGAGGTTTTGATCAGATAGTGGGTGGGGGGGTAGGATGATCCCTGTCCTCTTCGCGGGGGGGGGGGGGGGGGTGTTGTTTCCTCTGGCACCCTCCGCGGGAGGAGAGGTTTCAGGAGGACTTAGAGCGGAGCCAGAGCACTGGAACAGGCGAGAAGGCCGCCGAAGGAGGGGAAGAAAGGAACTGTTCAGAGCCCCAGAGAGCAGCTACAGATGGGAGAAGGCCGTCGATGGAGAACAAGAGAACCGCTCAGAGCCCCAGAAAACAGACGCAGACGGGAGAGAAACCACAGGGTTCTCTCTCTCTTTCCTTCTCTCTCTATCTCTATCTATCTATCTATCTACCTCAGACACCCCAACATACAAATACTAGTTTTTGCTTACTTTGAGACTGATCGCTGCGCCTCTCGTGGGGGAGGAAGTATTGGTTTCTGCAGCATGCACCAGTTCAAAGAGCCCCCTCGTGTGGGTGGAGATGAGTCCTCTTCTTATAGCAGTGCTGCTACTTGTCTAGCTGCTGCTGTCCCCCTCGGCCTTGACAAAACATCAGAACCGAGCTTGTCTCTATGCAACCCTCCAACCCCACCTCCATCCCTCCCCAATATTGTATATAAAAAAAGAGAAACTCAAGGGAAAACCGAAGCCAGGAACCCCACCTGCCCCCACCCTTCATCCGGGGTTATATCTCATATCTTTGTTTTTACATGATAAGATCTTTTAATGCAAAGACATTTTGACTAACTTTACTCTCATATTTCTCATCTAGTTCTGTCATACCTAATGCCCTGTTTAGTTGGAATTTTATTTAAATTTGATATAGTACTAATTATTTTGATATGAGTATTTTTGAGGTCTGCAATGTGATATTGAAGTTGACATTAGATTAACATCGAAGAAGATGACTGAAGGAGAAACGGAGAGATAGAGGTGGTTAAGAGAGAGAGAGAGGAGAGGAGGTTTTTAAGGGCTAGTTTGTTTCATGGATATGGTATTCTAGATTTTTTATGTCTGATCTCTTATATTTAGAGCAACAAGAATTTTTTTTAGAATATTTTATCTTATTTTAGGAATAAAAAATTTTCACTTTTTAGATCAATTGAGTTCTTTTACTTGTTTCGAAAATAATGCATCCATACTAAGAATAATGCGTCCACGCTCTTAAACTCGAATTAACGGAATAAGCCTCATTAGTTATCATATTCGATCCTTCATTATCGAAATAAACCGACCCAAAACTATTAAAGATTAAATGTTAACTTTCTGAATATATATTTTACTTATACAGTATAACCCAAACGTTTACTTATAATAGTAACATTAAACTACTATTAGTAAATATTAAAATTAATATAGATAGAGCTGTCTAATTTTACAATCAAACATCCCATAATCTATCTTAATTTCTTTTATTATCAGTATCATGCAACACATGTTTATTCTTTCCGAATCCTAGGAAAAGTTACCTTTCAAAAACATTTATTCTGTATCCGACCATGGTTAATTTGCTTTGGTTTATCCTATCCATGATGACACCTCATGACTCGAGTTCTCATGAATGCAGGGCGGCCTTCATCAATGCAAACACTAGCTCGCAGCTTCCTTGATACTTCACCCTCCCCATGGCACCGCTTCGAGGCACCCTTTTGCAGCTAAAGCCTGGTGCAAGCAAACAGATCACCTCAGAAGAACAAACATGCCCCGATCGATTCAGCTGTGACCGCGGCTGTTCCTTTTATCCCGGGGGTAAGCAAGCTGTGTCAGGGTGCGTCTAGTAGCTAGCTAGATGTTTGGTGGTGCCAACTGCTAAACCAGCCTCTAAATTAACACTGGAATCTACCGTATAGGTGGCATGCATGAGAATATAAGATGGCTAGCTATGCGACTATGTTCTGGTAAATGGCAGTGTTACTGTTCGCAAGGCCTACTACAGTCTAAGATTCGTCGAGTCGACTCGGATCTCTCATGATCCGGTACGAGTCGGATTAATTCGTGCCGTCTTGTATAAGTCGTATAGTCAAATTGTACAGATTTGATCGAATCGTACTGACTCGAATTCGTCTTGATACGGTATGAATCGCCCGAATCAGTACAAATCGATTTGGTACGATAAACCCTGCTATGGTCACGGTGGACGTCTTCTTAGACTTTAGACTGTTTGCCGGTACGAAGAAGACAGGCAGTGGTGCATGATGCGAGTGCACAGTGCAACCCTTGGCCTGCAGTGGACTCATCAGCTTTAATCCCCGGTAAAGCAGCTTCTAACGACGGATTTAAGTTGGGTCTATGGTTATCAACCACAGTTTGGCACAACACCAGCTGGTGATCTTGGAGAACGCTAGAGGAAGGTGGCTACCGAGACAGGTAACGTGTGAAAAAGTGGCCCACGATTTGGAATCTATCGTTTGCAAGTTTGCATCACTGCAAGTTCCTCTTATTACTACATTTCCACGTTGGGACCCCACCATGGTCACCTCCACCGAGCTTACCTACCCTTTGAAACGAGCTCTGATGCGACCCAAGTCCCGTTAAATACACATAATTAGAGCCCTCCTCCACCCGTGGCTACCTTTCGGATGTCAATTTTGACTGCTTGCTGAAATCATACCGACTCTATATATATATATATATATATAGCTCTTTCTTTTTTTGACTCCCACATTCCCTACTTTAAACGAACTTGTCCCCCCCCCCGTCATGCTCCATTAAACTAAACTGTGTTCCTAACAAACTCTTGTTTGCACAAGTGACAACCTTATATAATAATAAGGATGACGGGCGCCGCATGGATAGTATTTTTTTTTTTTTTTTTCTATCGGCCAACGTTATCAGATTCCATTGACACCGACGTCCCGGAGGTCGCCATGATGCACCCACGTTGAAACCAAGGTGGGGGGTGGTAAATTCGTCTGGTCGTCCTCCATTCACGGCGTTATGTACCAAGCTTTAATTTGTACCTTAGTTTATTTCTCCCCCTCCAGCTTTTCGTTTATGTATGTTCGTTAGTGTATACTATACTATATATATGGGCCAAATTAGAATTCAAATTAGAATAGAGAGAGGAATAGGTGACGAACACCTTTGGGTGCGCAATTATTAATTGGATGCCTTAAAAGGAGACGAGAGAGAAGTCAGGTGGCCGTGGGACAGTGGAGAGGGGAAATGTGCGGGAGAGTAAGTCCAAAACCCCCGTCACAAGGTGCGCGTTTCTTCCCATGAATAGCATTTTTCCGTATTTTTAACAGCACAGGAATCCGATGCTCTCATGGACGAGGAAAGGGAGGGAGGAAGAGGGGGAGAGGTGGAAAAAAAAAAAAAAAAACCCTTGTCCTAAGGAAAAAGGAAAGGAGGGAAAGTGGCATCAGATGGACGGTCGTGATCGGTAACCCAAGGAACCAATCTGGTAGACAGACGTCCAAAGATTGAGTACGAACTTTGTCCAAACGCTCATGGCAAGTTGTCCAAACTTTGGCGCGTATGATAGCCATGGAATGAAAAGAACATGATATGGTGGAATCAAAGACCCCGAACACACTAGCTGGTGGGCGGAAAGGAGGGACCTCCTGAGACCTACGCTGCCCTGTGATCTTGAAATACGGAGGACCCAAACAGGATAAAGTTTCATGCGGACACGTCACATCGGTTCATTCATCTAATCGGGCGGTTCTGCGTTGGTGTCACAAGTCGACGGATGTGTCTCTCAAGTGTGCACATCGATATGGTCTAATAAGAACAACTCAATAACACCACTCGAAGTCTTCATGCCATGCATGACCCCACAGGTGTCGGTAATTAGACCAAAATTAACGCCTAGATGCCACACCCACTGGCCTACCCGCCTCCCCTTGGCTCTTCTCCCCTTTTGTATATCGCATACAGTGTGGCTCCTACTAGTATTACTGCTAATAATCCTTGAGCAGACATGATAGATAGATGGACAATAGATCACTTCAACCATACAACCAAGGACAGGCATGATTTAACTGAAGCCCAAGAAAGGCATGTCTGTTGGCTCAACCCTAGCAATCCTTCACGTAGCATACCTAAACAATCAGATGGGGGCATGGGGGCCCTCTAAGCCACACTAGTTTACATTACATATGCTCTTGCGTCACTGATGAGTTGGGCCCATGCTCCTTACATGGGAGTTGCGTCCGGCGGATTGGATTGACGGGACATGACGAATCACGGATTCGGATGTGATGTTGCTCATGTTTAATTTTGATTTGGCATGCGCACGGACCCGTGCCGCGGTGGCGCTGCCCAGGTCTTCCGACTGTGGCAATTAATCAAATGGGGCTCCGGTTTGGAATGGGACGTATCACCACCTGGTCCGATATAGTATTGGGTCCGTGCCCGCGCGCAAGGACCGTCGGTGCGGGTCTACACAGTGTTTTGTTTGCCGTCGCGGGGAAGGTCCGTCACGTTAGGCCCCTGTCGGGCCCAGCGACCGCATCCGATAAGGGCTGGTGGTTGGACGTCAATTCCCCCGTCCTGTTGCCTTGCCGTTTCTCCACACGGACCCCCATCTGTGATCTCGTTTCACCAGTGGTCCTTGTTGGGTGGTTCGCCATGCACTCGTGAAAGGCGGCCAGTTAAATTGGGGTGATTGATTGGGACACGTTCGGATAGATCGGACGGCACTGATGCACCGACACCGTCGGCCTATTGGTGGCGCCCAGCGCAGCCGTCGTCAAGCAGGAAAACGTATACGTTTTCGGACGTCGACCACATCACATCTGCTGCAGCTGTGGACGATGGTGATGTGTCCGTTGACAGAACGAAGAAAAATGCTACTTGCCTTGCACCAGTCCAAGAGATTACGATCAGTGATCTCAAGTCTTATATTAGGGGTGGTGTTCTCTGTTTGGATGGTGGCGAGAGAAGGGAGAAGAAGGTGCCGCGTGGAGCGGGTGGGCAGTCAAAAGAAGGCTGGCAAGAGGGCCATTTCCCCCACCGTGCAGCCGCAGGAGCAGGAGTAGCCCTCTCTTCTGGGCTCGTCTTCACCCTCCGCTTCGATTCCCTCCCGACTGCCCGAGCCGCAAAAAAAAAAAAAAAAAAAGACATGGCCGTGTTAATTGTACACATGATCAGAACTCAGAAGGAAAAAAGAAAAGAGAAAGGGAAACAATAAAGAGGGATTTATTAGAAAAGAAAAAAAGTGGGACTAAAAAGAACCGTCCGGTGGGTCTCCCGTTCCAGTTGCCGCGAATCACCGGGGCAGAAAGAAAGCCCGGGCCCCGACAAAATAAGGTTCCTCCGCCTCACCGGCAGGCAGGGAGGGTAACGCCGCTGCCGCCTGCGCGCCACGCCTCTCCCGTCCGCCCGCTGCGCGCCACGGGAAGCCAAAACGCGCACCGCCCACGCCACCGCGCAGCGAGCAGAACGGTTTGGTAACGTCCTTTCGGTTCCGCTCAGCGCGCGGCAGCCTTTCGTTTCTCGGCTCCCACCCACGCCGAGTGGGGCGGTGGGGCCTCGTGCGCAATCCGTAACCGCCCCTGTTCGCGCCAAGGGGGGTAGCCGCTGGAGGGTGGCAAGGAGGCGCCGGATGGGTCGAAGAGCCACGCACACGTGCACCGGGCACAGCCGGCCCCTCTCCGCTTCCTCTGACGCGAGTACGACAAAACTGAGACGAGGGAGGCCGCGCCAGGGGGAACCCAACAAAACAGGACAACCCTCTCTTTCTTCTCTCTAATCTATCTCTGAGCGAGAGGACTTTATTGTTGGTGATACGGTGATTGGACAATGGACGGTGGTGATGGAGGCAGGTGATGGCATAAGATCGCCGAGGATTCGTGGCGTGGCCCGACGCGGCCAACCCATCTTCACCCAGCTGTTTTGTCCTGTAGCAGTGTTCTTCTTTCCAGTTCCCACCCGGCTTAGGTTTTCGCTTTTGATTCGCCCTTCTTTTTTCTGGTTTGCGAACTCTCTGTGGGGGGTGGCGAGGAAAGACCAAACTCGTTGCGGATGGGCAGTAGAATTTTCCGTTCGAAGGATCGGTAACGGAACCGAGAACGACCACTCAGCAGTGGGCGTGGGAGAGAGAAGGGGGTAAAGGAGCCCGTCCTTCAACCGTTAAGCTTATTGTCTCGTTTCGTGGACCAAAGGGCGCGGTATTATCCGGAGGTTTGGACCGGCGCGGATGACGCGCACCCCCATAATTCTCGTGTCGGAATCCGACAGAGGAGCATACGGAAATAAATTGTTACAATGGGGGGTTTATTTTGAAATAAAAGAGGTGAGGTGAGAGGACGGGGTAGACGACGAAAGAGAGAAAGGAAGGTGGCATTGCATCAAATCTCTCCAGATTTTTACCGCCTTCATCCGTTTGGTTGTTACCGTTTTACTGCGTTAGTAACTTTTGGTTACCCTCTTTCGCTTTTTACCAGTCTGATTTGACGCTTACCGGAATTCGGGACAGTCGGGATCCAGCTAAAACTTTCACTGCAGTCTAATTGATGGCCAAATGGTACGGCTCTGGATGTGGGCCGGGGGTGGAGGAGTTTGTCATGGTGAAATTTACCCCCGTCCTTGCTCTCGCCTCCCTTTCGCCTGCCAACCGCGGTCGCGGTAGGAGGACGCAGACCCGAAGAGCCGGACCCATATATCACTTGTTGAGTAATGATTGCTGCACTGCCGAAGACTTTAACAGTAAATGTTATTGGTCTACACAAGTAGATAACATATAAATTATATAATTTTATAGATAGATCATATATATTAAATATGAGTATAGAATTTTAAACATGACCAATGAAGGACGATTAAGTTTCAACTCAAATAGATCCATTTGGCCAATAGGCCTACGAGTCCACAACCAACAAGAACCGACGCAAAGATGCCACGTGGATTCTTTCGGTATCTTAACTCACAAGCTGAAGGCAAAAACTCAGAGAGTACAGGTACAGGTCCCGAGAACGTCAGGCGCAGCACAAGCTAGTGGCTCCCGAGATAATCCAGTGTCTCGGTTGATATGACCGAGACACTAAGAAGAGCCAATCCTTTCGGCTCCTAAAACTCCGCAACTCAACCAACTAAAGACCGGGAGCCTAGACTCAAAAAGTCACTTCCTCTCGACCTCCCGAAAGGACAAAGGTCCCCCCCCTCCCCCCGAATCGACCCATAACGCCTCCAATTACGAGGAAATTCCTCCTTACCTAGTATCTCACGGTCCCCTCGATCAAAGAAAGTGGATTATAGACTAACTAACTCCCTAGAGATAACGGCCCCTAGGGCGCCTCTAGAGCGAAGGACTATATAATTCCCAGAATTTTTTCGGTCACAGGTACGCAATACACAACCAAACAATTCCTAGAAAAAATTCCAACAACTCCTAGAAACAATACATCTTCTAACACCTAACTTAGGCATCGGAAGGTTTTGCTCCCCAACAGACTGGGGAGTTCCCTGATACCTCTTCTTCCTCTTGCAGGCCCTACCCTGAGTGTTTCCATTTAAATACAAATTCTATTGAGTAGCTGGGAGCTTCAATTGGACGGTCGCCATTGTCCGACTAGTTTTCATCTGCTACATGATTGGCACTGTCTGTGCGAAACGCACGAAAATCCATAGCAAGAGACAACAAAAATAGCCATCACGTCGGAGCCGCGTTGTAGATCAACGATGTCGGAGTCGATGCCGGCGCTAACCAATTGCAAAGCGCGACTTCTAGGCCCTCAAGGAACGGCGGCGACCACATAGGGGTGGTCGCTAAACAACTTGGGGCCCTACTCACACTGATGTAGGAGCACCTCCCTGCACCATCGGCAGTTCTAGAACCCCGCCTGGGGCCGCACCCTAGGAATGACCTAAGAGGGAAGCCCGGCAACCGCCGGCCACTGTTGGCAGGCAAGAAGGCGTACAATGTGCCGATGGCCGTTTCCTCATCCTTGACGGGGAGATCCGTCGCAACAACCTCCAGCCTGCAGCCTCTGGAGTCGCAGGATCGAACCTGTTCCTCTACTAAGAGGAAAAGCGGTCGAAAGAGCCAGAGTCGCCGCTCCTAGGCTTCGAGGTCTCATTCTCCACTGTAGAACCCTGATATGCATCGGCACATCGACGAGTTGGAAAAAAAACTTGGCGAATGAGAGCTCTGGTTGGAGCGCCGAAGAGGCGTATCGAAGATCTCCTCCGAAGGAGAAGCTCACTTTCCCTCTCCGATGAAGAAGGGGATCCCTTCCCCTTCTCCGTCGAAATCTTGGACGTCTTGGTCCCCAAGAAGCTGCCCATCAACAACCTTAACACATATGATGGGTAAAAGGACCCGGAGACCCACTTCAACAACTTTCAGTTTCATGTGAGACTACACAGGGTCCCAGACGCCATCCGCTACCATGCCTTCACTACTACCTTTGTGGGAACAACACAAGTGTGGTTCTCCACCCTGGTGCCAGGATCGATCTGCTCCTTCGGATAACTCGGGAAGTTGTTCCGAGATCATTTTGCGGCACTCATTGAGAAAGGTTGTCGGCCAACTTGGGGGCCATCAAACAGAAGCGCGGCGAGTCTCTCCGAGAGTATATCTCTCACTTTTATGACGAGGTCCTCTGAGTTCCGAAACTCGAAGTATCATTTGTCATGACGGCCCTTACTTAGGGCACTCGAGATGATGCTCTTCGGAGAGCTATCGTCCTCTAGGCGCCTAAGACCTTGAACGCCCTCATCAACTTAGTGCACCAGCACGCAGATTGCAAGGAGGTGGTAACTGCCCATCACTACCGGGGAGAAGACCGCGACCGCAAATGCTTGAGCGAAAGGTCTCTTCCCGAGAAGAAAAAATCACGGCGCTTTGAGGGGGAGTCCAAAGGTCCCGTGATGCCTGGACCTTATACGCCGGTTACCATTCGTGTATTCGAAATCCTGCAATATATCAAAAATAAGGAGTATGTCAACTGGCCTCATAAAATGAAGACCGACCTCAAGTGCCGAGACAGGAGGAAATACTACTACTTCCACAAAAATCACGGCCATACAACCGAAGAATGTCGGCAGCTGTAGGACGAGATAGAGTCCCTGAATCGTCGAGGATATCTTGGAAGTATGTGGTGAAGTTCAGCCAGGAGTGCGAAGCCCTGCAGATTGAGAATCGCCCCAACGGCACCGAAATCCACATTAATATATAGTATCCTAAGTAAATATATAATATAGTTATACTAAGTGAAGATGAATATAAATGTATTCATGGTAAGTGAATATTAATATTGTTGGGTTCGCTATGTCAGATCCGAAAAAAAAAAACACAGCAGATAGAAAACTCGCACTACAAGGAAGATAAGTTTTGTCAGCGAGTATATGTCGACGGCTAAAGGTACTTATCGACAAAAAGACTATTCGTCAACGGCTAACAAATCACCATTTACAATTGTGTTATATATCAACGGTTGAATTAACCGTAGACATATACCTATTATATGTCAGCGGCTGTGATGTAACCGTTGATATATGTAGCATATATGTTAACGGCTGCGCACAAACCGTCGACATTTATAATAAAAGAAAAAAATTATATGTCTACGGCTAACACTTTAGCCGTTGACATACCCGTTGTTTGTCAACGGCTAAAGTTATAGCCGTTGACAAAAATTCTTACTCCCCCCACCCCGAGCCCTCTTTTTCCTGCATCTCTCTTTCCCCCCTCCGACGCCCTAACCACCGCCATGCTCTCTCCACTCGGCCTGCCTTCCTTGCCACTCACGTGGTCCCCGCCGTCACACCCCCCTCTCACCTCACCGGTTTCCGTTGTGATCACCGGCCTTCGTTCCCCTCCCCATCCTCTCCCCGCCGGCATCCGCTGTAACCACGCGCCAACCTCCGCTCCCCTCCCCATCCTCTCCTTGCCGGCATCCACTGTGACCGCGTGCTGGCATCCGCTTTCGTTGTGACCGCCGGCCCCTCCCCCCGCTCGGCCCGCCATCCTCCCCCACTCCTGTCACTGGCAGTGGCCTCCCGACTTCTCGACCTACCACCATCTACTGCTTCCATCGCCGGCCCCCTCCCCCCGCTCGGTCCACTGCCTCCCCCGTTCCTGCCACTGGTGCGGGCCTCCCAGTTGCTCAACCTGCCACCGTCTGCGGCTCCCGTCCACACCGCCGGGTTCTGCTTCCCTGCTTTGACCGCCGTTGCCACTTCAGGTAATTTTTCTCCGATGAGAAGGATTTAATAGCTTTTCAAATCATCCCTCAGACACCAGTAATAACATGCACAAACCATGTTACTCCTTTAAACTAACTACCATTAAAACCAGTTAAGCAAGATCTAGATGGATCACATTCGAATACGATGGATCCAGAGGGTATTAACATCGTATGTAGGATATGTCAAGGGGTACAACCTAAAGATTATAGATCACCATTTATAGTGTCCACTTTCCCCTCAGAAGGAGAGTTGCTGAGAACAAGACAACCCCTTCGTCTCTAATTCCCCCTCCTCCCATCTCCTCTAGAAGGGGTGGGGGCACCCCTGGGAACAACCTCCTCTCCAGACGACCTAGACGATTCCTTCTTTGGACTGATCTAACACAAGCAAATGATTTATAAGGTAAATAAACTTCATTCAATTTGCCCCAATTCCACACAGATTTGCGGGGTTATAGAGATGTATTTTTTATTGCTGGAGCTTCTTAGTCCATTGTATCTAAACTTGTGTGTATCTTTGTATCCAATCCTATAAATAAGATTTGTGTATATGATTTCTACTTTGTTTATTTCTTTGCAAGTTATGGCTTGTGACTATTAACAACTTGTAATTTTTCACTTTTGTTTTGACATCCTCTGTTAACATAAGGTTTAATTGACACTTACTGCTTGGGGTTGTTTCCAGAACTTCCGTTAAATTTCCCCAAGTATTATATGAATGTGTTACTTTGTTGAAATGAATAGAAAACGAAAAAAAGGATGAGGCAGGTGGGCATTATTGAAACCTTTTGTCATTGCTCATGTTTTACTCGATTGATTACTCATCGGCCTGCATTATTGAGTTTGATCATGCGTAAAAATACTTCAAATTTTAGAAGTTTAAAAGATTTTGTTGGTTTTGAAAATCTGTAGTTATTAAGTCGGAAACGTATGAGATTTTATCCCAGTGGTGAGTTGTTTTTGTGAATGCACAATGGCAAGCTGCAGTCACAAATTAAGCTTAGATTCTAAACGTGTCAAATGGGTTATATCTAATCTGAAGATGATATATATCATATTATATATTGTCCGTCATCGACAATAGATGGACAATTTTTTGTCATAGTATATAGACACCACGGGCAGAATTTTTTTATTGTGGTAGAATATGGAAAGATGTTGCAACAAAGATCTTCGAATTCTGCAGGGTGGCCCTATGTATATATAATTTATCTGACAGCCTCCCCCATCGACCAGTTCTGTTGTATACCCATCGATACCATTCTTGCGATAAGGATTTGAGAAGAGGAGGTTGGCCAAGCGAGTCGTGCACTGTCCTTTCTCCATTATTGGAAGCTACCTATTGTCTGGTTCATGCATGGCTGGGCATTAATTTTCGTTCGCCGACAAGCATTCCTTAGGTAATGCAGATCGTCTACATCCCTCTTTATAGAGGACTCGGTGAGTAAAGAAGGAGGGACGGGGACAGATTTTATAATCACGGGGGACGTGAGTGGAGTGAGTTTTCGTACTGTTTCGCCTCCCTCCCTCCTTTGTACCGACCGAGTTCCCTCCAAAAGGAGACGTAGACGATCTGCATTCTTACTTGGACGGTTCCTCATTACTCCACACAGACACTGATCAGAAGACCACATTGAGGGGACCCAGAAAATGGACAACCACCAATGGCCTCTTTGAGTCCGTTCTCTTTGCTTCCCCAGCTTTTAAGTTTGATCATGACTTTTCCGGCTTCCTAGCGGCGCTTCGATGGTTATTCCGACTTCCACCAGTCCTTCTACCAGTGTTGTTTATCCACTGTGTTTTAGGACATGTTTGTCATTGCTCATGTTCTGACTGGCTTCGTCCGCATCTGGTCCCAGCTACAACATCAAACCATGGGTGGTGGGTCAGGCATTATATGTATATATATATTATCCAAGTGACAGGGATGAAGAGAGGGAAATAAATAAAGAGAATCAACCAGCAGATATATAGATAGATCTCCAACTCTCTTCCAACCACCCATCCTTGCAGTTGCTAGTTAGAGATGTCTAGTGTACGTAGTACTAGTCCACCACCATGGGGTGGAATGGGAAACCAAACCACAACATGCCATGGAGTGATTGCCGGCTGAACTGAACTGACCTCACCCGACCTATGTGCACTCTCTTCACCCATCTTGATTTTAAAAGAGAGATCCTTTAGGCTTCCTTCCTATATTTATACATGCCTTTAGATGGACACGTGAAAAAGAGGTATATCTATATTGTTCTATTATTTTAGGGACAAATGACCCCCACTCCCATCTCGGATATATATAATCATGTATACAGTGGAGATACACAAGAATCTAAAAGAAAAGAGTCTAGATTATCTCTAGTTTCGAAAGAGAGACTCTCACCTCCGGATTCGCATCTCCTAGACCTTTTATATGGATCCTAAAATTCTATTGACTAAAAAAAATTACATATATGTGTGTCAGACTTACTCCATTTATGAGAATTTAAAAAGTGTGAAGTAGATGTCTTTAAAGATGTAAAGTAGATGTGGTGGAAATTTGAAGTGACTCCTTGCATGTCTTTTCTTGTTTTTTGTCCATAGCGCATTAATTATTGTTAGGCTTCTTTTAATGATACTATATTTTTTAAGTAACTCTAGCAAAGTTGGATCATTGATAGATATAGATTTTTTTTTGGCAAACTATATTACTGTTTTGGTATATTAAATTGGTAACCCCAGTGCGTAGAGGTTTACCTCCGCCTAGTACCAAAGGGTAATATATAAGTAGATGGATATATAGTTGTGGATGCGCATGCGAATTAGAATATAATCTCTGTACTATATATGTAGATGTGGATGTGAGATGTATGAATGTGGATGCGATTTGATATTCACATGTAGATACAAATAAGTTTTCTTGTAGGTACGGATAATGATGTAAATATGTACATGTATATGTACGTGTATGTGGATGTGGATGTGGTTGTGGATGTGTAAATGCAGTTGTATATATGGATGTGGTTGACCTTTTTTTTTTTGTCCGTTCAAGACTTTTGTTATGATATATGTTTTTACTGTCTTTTGACAGTAATGACATATATCGATCATAAAGTCTTGAATTGTCCTGTTGGACAGTCTGTGGATATTTGATCATCTAATGTTCTTTATTATATGTGTTTCATGATCATCTTAAATTTTTAACAGTATCTTCTCACTCTTCTCTAATATACCTGCTAATTTTGACTGCTCTTTTTGTCACTTGTATTTCATATAAGTGACTTTTTGAGAAAAAGTTAAAATTAGTAAATAATGGTGGTATATTGGAGAAGTGTGGGGAGATGCTGCCGAAATTTTAAGATAATCATGAAGCACATATATTAAAAAACATTAGATGATCAAATATACATGGATGGACATGTTATGTGATGTAGGTACCCTTTGTTTATGAGATTGTATGAAATCAGACAGGTGTACAGGTTTGAAAAATGTACAACTTTCAGGGGAGTTGCTGCCGAATTTTGTTTAGAAATGTGTATATAAACTTATTTATATATCTGTGTCTATAAATCTATATGTCTATCTCTATAAATCTATATCTATGTAACTATCATATCTATCTACCTATCTATCCTATCTATGTAATTATTGTTTATCTATCTAGCTATCCTATCTTTCTATCTATGTATCTATCTCTATAAATCTATATCTATCTAGCTATCATATCTATGTATCTATCTATCCTATCTATATAACTATGTTATATATACCTACCTATCTAGTTATATATGTAACTATCATATCTATCTACCTATCTATCCTATCTATGTAATTATTGTTTATCTATCTAGCTATCCTATCTTTCTATCTATGTATCTATCTCTATAAATCTATATCTATCTAGCTATCATACCTATGTATCTATCTATCCTATCTATATAACTATGTTATATATATCTACCTATCTAGTTATATATGTAACTATCATATCTATCTACCTATCTATCCTATCTATGTAATTATTGTTTATCTATCTAGTTATCCTATCTTTCTATCTATGTATCTATCTCTATAAATCTATATCTATCTAGCTATCATATCTATGTATCTATCTATCCTATCTATATAACTATGTTATATATACCTACCTATCTAGTTATATATGTAACTATCATATCTATCTACCTATCTATCTTGCAAGCTATGTACATATCTATCTATCTATCTATGCATATATCTATTTATCTATATATGATATTTACATGTAGATACAAGTAACTTTCCGACAGGTACGGATGTGGATGTAGATGTGGATGTGAATACGTATGTGGATGTGTAATGTAGATATCATTTTTTTATGAGATTGTATAAAACCAGATAGGTGTACAAATGTGAAAAATGTACATGTTTTATGGGAGATGCTGTCGATTTTTTTTTAGAAATGTATATATCTATATTTATAAATATATGTATCTATCTATTTATGTATTTAACTTTTGTTAGTAGCACTTTTGAATTAATTGAATATGATGACGATGCATTTATCTTTACAGGTTCTTTGTGTGTATGTCCTTAGTATTGTGTGTGAGGCGATGATGATACACTTGACTTTGCGGCCACTGCAAGCCATCTGCTAACGGCACGACAGCTCTGGATGGTCCTGCTGGGCAATCGAGTTGCAGCCGTTTTGTGCGGATCGCTGAAGCATATGGAAGACCCTAGGGGTTAAAAATATTTTCTATCTGAGCTTCCGGTCTTCCCTCTCCTAAACTTTATGGAGAGGCCACTGTGTGTGTTTGTGTTTTGCGTGCGTGGATAATATATAAGTTATTAATCGATCACATTTGTTAATATGTAGGTTAAAGGATACATAGAAATGGCTGGACTTGACAAGAGTTGGATGGAGTTTGTTCATAATCGAGGAGATCCTAGATATGAGAGAGGGGTAGCTGAGTTTTTGGACTTTGCTTTTCATGAAGATAGAATAAGTTTTAGGCATGGACAAAACAATGAATTAATACAGTGTCCATGTTGGAATTGCCTTAACGGAGTAAAGTTGACTCAGATAGATGTTGAAACCCATCTTAAGGTAGACAGAGTATGGGTGTATTATACAAATTGGGTGTGTCATGCAGAGGCACCATTAACTGATATGTTCAGATATCAAACCAACATCCCTACTGTAGAGATGAGTGAGCGGCAACAATCTTTTATTGCTGATAGTACAGTTGAGATGTTGCATGACTTGCAAGAAGTTGGAAGTGTTATTGCAGAAGAAGAGTATGAACCGAATTCCAAGGCGAGAGACTTTTATAAGCTATTGGAAGATGCTGAAATACCATTGTATCCTGGGTGCCAGAAGGTTTCAAAGTTAACATTTCTTTTAAAGTTGTTGCATATTAAGACACTGAATCAGGTGACGGGGGCATGTATGAATATGTTTCTTGAATTCATCAGAGAAATATTATCATAAGGAGCCAATGTACCTCAAACATGGTATGAAGTAAAGAAGATTATTAAAGATTTGGGGTTGGGATACGAGAAGATAAATGCATATCAGAATGATTGTCTACTATTTTGGAAGGAAAATGAAGATAAAGATCGGTGCCCACGGTGTGATGCACCGAGGTATAAGGAAAGTATGTATGACTTGAACAACCAATTACAGAATGAGAACAAGAGACTTGGCAAACAACTACCTAATAAATTTTTGCGCTATTTTCCATTGAAAGATAGATTGCAAAGGTTGTCTATGTCCTCCAAGATAGCCAAGTGGTTGACATGGCATATTGATGGTCAGATTCCTCAACAAAATAGAGAGATGCGACATCCTGCTGATTCTGAGGCATGGAAACATTTTGATAATCAGTATCCAGATTTCGCGACAGAAACTCGCAACTTGAGACTCGGTTTAACGAGTGATAGGTTTAACCCATTCGAAAATATGAGCAGCAACTATAATATATGGCCTGTAATGACAGTTGTTTATAATTTGCCATCGTGGATGTGCATGAAACAAACATTTATGATGATGTCATTACTAATTCCTAGTCCTAAAGATCCGATAAATGACATCGATGTGTACTTACAACCACTAGTGGAAGACTTAAAAGACTTATGGGAGAATGGTGTTGAAACATATGATGCTGCAAAAAAACAGAATTTCAAGATGCATGCTGCCGTTCTTTGGACAATAAATGACTTCCCAGCATATGCCAATTTGTCTGGATGGAGCACTAAAGGAAAATTTGCATGTCCATCGTGTAATCATAAAACCTGTTCAAGATGGTTAAATAATTGCCGCAAATTTTGTTACTTGGGACACCGACGTTTTTTGCCATTGCATCACAGATGGAGGAAAAGTAATTACAAACATAAATTTGATGGTACAGTTGTATGTGGCAGACGTCTAAGAATTCTGACAGGTTTAGAACTGTGGAACCAACAACAAAGTCTTCTTTATCTGAAATTCGAAAAAAAGTTAAAAAAAGATATTGCAGACTTGAAAAGATGGAAAAAAAGGAGCATTTTATTTAAAGAGTTACTGTAACGACCCGCTACCCTATAATCGGAGATCCGATTACTAAATGGATACCGAATCATTAATTTGGAGCCAAACCAAAATCTAGATAAGTCTGGGAAATAAATAATAAATTAAGTTAAACATTCACATCGCATTGAATTGAAAAGGAAGTACAATAATTAAAAGTTATTACAATGTGACTCGACACAGCAAATAATTACATACTCCAACTGAAAAGAAATAATTAAGCGTACATGCCAGAAAATAAAATAACAACTACGTCGGGGCATACCCCGGAACAACAGCTGCTGGCGCGTAACCCAAGGCAGCACCCTCCTCGCTAAGCCTGCCTGGAACCCTCACCTGAAAACAGCAGGGGGTGAGTCTCAACAAAAAGATTCAGTAGGGATCCTTCAATCCCCACCGCCCACTCACGCACCTACAAGTGTAGCAACACAGATAAAAGGTAGAATAAGCAAGTAAAGCTGTAACACAATTCCTAATTTCGATATAAAATACATGCACTTGGAATGTAACATGCATAACTCTGAAACCATTCTACCAAGGAGTCTACAACCAGCATCTCGGCAAAACACGCCAACCACACAGCCGAACGCGGGAAACACCGACCTGCTGAGACCAAACAGTAACCCCTCGGATAGCACGCTAGCTACTCCGGCCCAACTGGCTCTAGGTGGTTTCTGCTTCCCCCAGTACGAGTGACACTCCACAGGTACCACTCCTACACCGGTACTAGCTAACCCCGGGGTACACCAGGTGACCCTCTCTCTAGGCGTCATCCCACCACTCCCACACCGGCGTTGTGTCCCTCCAACACCGACACAGGGTGGCAAGCACTACAACTGTCACTCTAGGTCCACGGTCGTACGAAACACAACACGGTGCGATCCGATCACGTGGAAATCCTCGAGTACGATTTAAAGCATGCAATTAACCAAACTATCTAACAGTGTGAAGATGTATTAATAGCATGAATTAATGTGATTCTGTCTTGAATCGCGTCACCCAAGGCCGACGCCATTCAAGCCTCCAAAACTGGTTCATGTGAAATATGGCCTCGGAAATGGCCTAAAACGCGTCGTCACGTGTAGCCGCCTTTTGAAAGGCGTCGCTGTCCCTCGTCGCCTGATAGCGATAGAAGCAGAGACAGGCTACGGGGTGATTTTCACTTAAAACACGTCGCCCATGCAAGTCGCCTTTTAAAAGGCGTCGCTATCTCTGGACGCTCATCAATCTAGAGACAGAGTCTGTTAATTGGGCTAAATCGCGTCGTGGGTGGGAGCTGCCTTTCTAAAAGACGTCGCTGTCCCTTGACGCCATTTAACCCTCACAGACAAGTTCTTCCTCCGCCATCTCCCGATCCACGGGTGGGAT
Source organism: Zantedeschia hybrid cultivar (assembly GCA_030544215.1). NCBI lineage: Eukaryota > Viridiplantae > Streptophyta > Magnoliopsida > Alismatales > Araceae > Zantedeschia > Zantedeschia hybrid cultivar. Next base: position 19,024,890 of record JARZZO010000005.1, read on the forward strand.
TTCCTTCCCAAAATCGTGTAGAAACACGAGAAACGTGGAGAACGAGGAGAACCTTAATACCCATTAAAACACTCAATTTCTCATTTCATGCGTTTAGTATTTTCACCTCAAGAACACCCCTAAACATGCTCCAGAGCGGAAAACATGGTTTTTAAACACAATACGACGGAAATCGTCACCCTACCGGTTACTTGAACTCCTCCAAACTCCAAGCCGTTAACCCGCCTCGCCCCACGCCGCCGCTGGTACCGCCATGGACGCCGTTACTCTACCGGGACGTCGGCTGCCGTCCGGAGAGAAAAACGCCGCGGAGTAGATGGTGGTGGTAGTGGTGGGAGTTAGGAGGTTGATGGAGTGGAGGGAGAGATGGAATGGAGGGAGGAAAGCAAGGGGAAGGGGAGGTGGTCGCCGGCTCGCCGGAGGAAGAGAAGAGAGAGAAGAGGGAGGAGAGAATGAGGGAAAGGAAGGAGGGTTCGCGGGGTCAACCAGAAGCCAGATAAAATGCGTCATGAAAGCCCGACGTCATTCAGATGACAAGACCGGGCCGTACTCTGACAAAGCAGGGTCGTACTCTAAATGGCGTACTCTCGCGACCCAAGGCCAGCCCACGTGGCACAGCCTAAAACACGTCTATATTGCTAGACGCCATTTAAACCGCATCTCGCAGGCTCGACGCGAAACAAGAACCTAGTCTCAGCCCCACCAGGGCCCAAACTACGGGATCCGACCCCGAAGACTGACCCGATAACCGGATCCGAAACCTCAATCCTTACAGTTACCATATTGGTCGAGTCTTCTGATTCGTCACAATTTAGACGTAATGCACATCGAAAAAAATGTATGTGATAATTTGTTGGGCACTTTGAATCTTCTAGGTGGTGAAAAAAGTAAAGACCACTTAAAAGCACGGTTAGACCTAGAAGATTGAAAAATACGGCTAGAATTTCATGTGTCAAAGGACCCCCAATATAAGAACAAGATACCAACAACAATGTACACACTAAACAAAAGACAACAGTCTCTTGTGTGTGAATTCTTATGTAACATTAAGGTCCCAGATGGATATTCTTCTGATTTATCCAAAAGTGTAGATATTACGGGTTGAAAGCTAATTGGGTTGAAGAGTTATGATTCTCACGTCTACATGCAAGTATTGCTGCCTTTGGCAATTCGTAGCATTGTACATGAATATGTGACTGATCCGATTACAGAGTTGAGTATATACTTCAAAGAAATATGTTCCAAAGTTCTTGTACCAGAATGTTTAATCAAATTAGAAAGTGATATCGCAGTGACATTATGTAAGTTGGAACATATTTTTCCACCGTCTTTTTTTGACGTAATGATTCATCTGATAATCCATTTGGCATATGAAGCAAGAATTGCTGGTCCTGTTCAGTATCGGTGGTTGTATCCTATAGAAAGATTTTTGAAAAAATTGAAAGATTATGTTCTCAATAAGGCACGTCCAGAAGGTTCAATTGCAGAAGGTTATATTGTTGAAGAAACGATGTCATTTTGTTCGATGTATATGGATGACATTGACACTCGATTCAAGCGGAGAGAAAAGAATTATGATGGAACTGTTAATGAGACTAATAATGAAAGTTGTTCGATTTCAAATCTCTTGGACGTTTTCTCAAAGGAAAAGTAGAATCTCGTTTACTATTTAAAGAAGAAAGAGATTTGGCCCATACATACATTTTGAAACAGATTAAACAAATAGATCAATTTTTTTCTGAACAGAAACAACATGTGCAAACTTCAAATGTGGTGGAGAAAGACTTTCTGAAACGGTTTCAGAGTTATGTTGAAGAACTGAAAGAAGCAAATGATCCTCGTTGTACTCATGAGATTGAAGCTTTGTCACAGAGACCATCAAGACTTGCATATTCACATTCGGATTACATAGTAAATGGTTTTAGATTCCGTATCAAAGACGTTGATGATACTAAATTGACTCAATTATCTGGAGTTATTGTGAATGCGGAACTTGAATATGGATGTGATGGATATTATGGACGTCTGATTGATGTCCTCGAAATATCTTTTGATCATAAAAGTCATATTGTACTGTTTAAATGTGATTGGTGGGATGTTTATAAAAAAGACACGGGAGTTAAGATCGATAAGTATGGAATTGTCAGTCTGAATACATATTTTAAACTCAACACAAATGAGCCATTTGCTCTTGCAAATCAAGTAGAACAAGTGTTCTATGTAAATGATAATACAACAGCAGGGTGGATCATTCCTGTTAGAGCACAACCGCGAGATTATTGTAACATGCAAGGTGAAACAGCCGAAGATGATGCATTATATGTTGAAGAAGTTTATCAAGAAAACTTAATTGATATTCCTATTAGGGGAGAAACCATTGATGTGGATATTAGTGAAGGAATTAGCATAAGAGTAGGCGAATACTTGGAGGTTTAGGTGAAGGTAACTTTCAACGACATTTATTTTTTATCTATTTTTACTTCTAACTCTAATCTAATACGGTAGGATTTGAACAGATGGCTTCAGGTAGCGGCGCTCGTGACTCAGGTAGTGGTTTCACATTTCGCAAGAAGCGGAATGCCTCTCAGCAGTCTATCCCTGAGCATTCGACCTCTCAGGCCATTGCCTCTCAGCAACTTATTCCCGAGCTTCCCACCTCTCAGGCTCTTTCTACATGTCAGGCTCTTGCCTCTCAGCCTGTTGCCTCTCAGGCCGCTGCGGCTCAGACATCTACATCTGTATCCACATCTTCATCTGCAATAGGTATAAATTTTAATTTTAGTCGTTCATTAAATTGATATTTTTATGTTTATAATTTCACATAAATGTCTTTATCATGTATGTTTAAACAGGTCCATCTTTTACGCAGCCTTGGGGTCGGGGACATAGTCATCGGGGCCCAACCAGAGGTGTCCCCGATGGGAGATTGGAGCAGGGTCAACGATGGAACGTGCGGGTGATCAGCAGTTACGGCGTTGGTGAGAAGGGAAGCAATTTTGTATCCCGCATGGGTGTTGTGGCAAAACTTCATTGCAAGATATGGCAGAAAAATTTTGTTACTCTTCCTGCAGCGAAATAGGCTGCAATGTTTAGAGATCTCGAGGTAACAATATTTAAAGTTAATTATATATTTGTCAATTTTGTATGATTAATTAAGTTAACGATAATGTGCAGTTGATGTATTAGTGGGACCGAACTCTCGAGACAGATAGAGAGATGCTTATGCACATTACCTCAATGCATCGCAGCTGGCGCGGTGTTTTGAAGAAAAGAGTAAATGAAAATTTTCTTATGTTCATTTATAATCTATTTTTGTATTATTTTTTCTTATGTTCATGTATAATGAAGTCAAATTGAAATCATTTCATAGCATTATACGGGAAAGACTTTGGCGGATGCTATTGTTTCCGTGCCGGCGGGTGTTGATCCGTCTGATTGGCAGACGATGTGCGAGAAATGGAGCACGTCAGATGAACAAGTAAAATAATAATGAACTTTGATAATTTATGTTGATTTGTTTGATACAAATTTGACAACTAATAATTTTTTTTTTGCAGAAAATTGCTGATCGTAATAGGGAAAATCGCTCCCATCAGTCTATGCCATATAGGCGGGGCCGGATGAGTCACTACCAATTGAAGGATGACTTCGTAAGATTTTCATTTTATTAGTAGTGTTTCTATATTGTTAAGTTTTTATTACTTATTTTTTTTAATATAATTTGAACAGCATCGTCTTCATCAACGTGATCCCGAGCGCCTTGAGATGTTCAAGATGGGTAGATGTAAGAATCTTCCAGACGGTAGTGAGCAATGGGTAGATGAGGAGAGTAGGAGTCGATATGTAAGTTTTTCTATCATTTGAATTATTATTTTTAATCATTTTTATTAAATTTAATATGTATCACTAGTAACAAGTTTATTTTTTTATTTTTTAGGAGAGGATGACTCAATTAACCACTTCTTCTTTGGAGAGTGATGTTGGGAGTACTCCCATTTCTGCTGAGGATGCATTCATTTCGGTTATGAGAAAAGATCGATCTGGCTGTGTTCGTTGTGCAGGAAGTCGAGAGACGTTACGTACATGGTATGGACCGGGAGAAGGGTCGAGCTCTTCCTATCAACGGAAATTTGAGGAGCAAGCTGTGGAGATGCAAACCATGAAAGAAAAAATCAAAGCCCAAGGAGAGGAGATGGAGTGGATGCGCAAACAAATGGCAGACATAAGCGCATTTATGAGTCGATTTCAGACAATGCACAGTCCTACTCTGCCTCAGATAGTTGCTATGAATGAGGACGACGCCCAAGACGAATCAAATGATGAGGGAGATGATTTTGATGGTGATGACGAAGAGTGAGCCGATGATAATTGATACATTTAGTTGTGGATGTGTAATGTGAATTTTTCATAGATGTGTTTTTTAATTTTATGTGAATGTTTATTTATGCATGTGGATGTATTTTTTTTGCGATTTCGTGAATGTGTTTATTTGAAAGTGTGAATGTGTTTATTTGTACATGTGGATGTGTTTACTTGTATATGCTTGTAATAAGTACAAGTCTGTATATACAGGAAAAATATATTAATTTAATATTTAATTATTATTTTTTTAGTAAATATTTGTCAGTGGCTAAAGAAGCCGCTGACAAACGTTTTTGTGCAAATATGTCCACGGCTTAAAACCGTTGACATATATAACATTTGTCAGCGGCTCCCGTTGCTGACAAAACTTTTGTCAGCGGCTTCTTAGTCATGGACAAAGCATTTGTCAGCGGCTACATAGCCGTTGACATAAAGTATTTGTCAGCGGCTCATGTTGCTGACAAAACCTTTTGTCAGTGAGTTTATCAGCCGTGGACAAATATACTTGGTCAGCGGCTTCCATCAGCCGTTGACATATGTTTTATTTGTCAGCGGTTCATATCCGTGGACATATGTATTATATGTCAGCGGCTTTAAGCAGCCGTTGACATATGTGTTCTTTGTCAACGGTTGTTGTCTGTAGACATATATATTATATGTCAGCGGCTTCTAGTAGCCATTGACAAATATATGCCAACGGGACTTTTGTCCACGGCATTGTCAGCGGCTGAGCAGCCGTTGACATAAGTATTTGTCAGCGGCTCGTAGCCGCTGACAAATCCTGTTTTCCTTGTAGTGTCGGATCCACACCGTATCAGATATTAAAATCGAAAGGGAAAAATCAGATTTTTACCTTGCGTGGATTCGAATCCGCATTCGTCGGGTTCCGTGTGTGCGTTGCCGCAAGTCGCGCAGGTGCCCGACCTTTAGCGATATCAACGCGGTCTTCCTCTCAACGGATCTTCCTCGCTCGGTGTAGCGTCCGCAGATCCCGTCTAGCTTCGCATAATCCTTTGCAACATGTGGATTCAAAACCCCCGTCGAACTAGAAGCGGAGCAGGCGGGAGACGGAACGGAGGCTCCGGGGGGCCGGCAATAAGGGGCGCCTAGGAGAGAGAGAGGAGAGAGAGGGGGCGGCAGCTAAGTCAAAGTTGCTGGCCGCTGACCTAGCAACGGTTCTTTTATAATAAGTAGTTTTGTTGTCTTTTAGAAAAATCCACACTTATCATAAAACCCGTAAATTATTTATCAACTTGAAAACTTTTTGCGTGTGACCCTCTTAGCCCAAATACCAGTTCAATTAATTGTCCATTAAGTCTAATAACTCTTTTCTGACCTACTTAATTAATTAATATCCATATATTAATTAATCGGTCGAATTTAATGTCGCACAATAAATTCGAATGGGCTTCCGATCACGTTGGGTGCCGAGCAACACCGAGTGATCCTGGATGGCATTGGGGTTTTCACAACCCACTATCGGAATCTTTTCGTCATCAGTTACCGCGCGGATATAATTCTTTATCCATGCAATGTTTCCGAATCGACCTAGGGTATGATTTACTGTTAAACGTTAGCCGGTCGATTCACATGAATCAGATACTGCTAAACTATATCAGATAACTCCTTATCTGATACAGAGTCCGCCCTGTCCATGGACTTAAGCGCATTATTCTTGAAACATTTTTCTTCCTTTTACCGAGAGCGGATGATCACGTATTGACCACATAATTACCTTTGATGGCATCTCCCTAAACCTGATCACATGACTTATTGATAATCCATGGTTAGAAATTCGTTAGTCAAGGTCAAAGCTCAGAGACCTACCAATAAGGTATCCTTGATGTCTCAGGTCCAAGGACCATCCACGCAACCGTGACAAAAGAATCGAGCAAGTTAATAGTTAGATAGCTATCATCCAACAATTCATAGTCAGATCAGTTCAATGAACTCATTCACCAATGAGCACTTACCAGTCTAGCATAGTGTCTCCACACAAGTGACTAAAAGGATCAGTCACCTTCATCAAATGAGGTGAAGAAACCTGTACTAGCCTATCCGAATATCTGATGCCCTCCTTAAACATCCTCCGACTAGAAACAATTAAGAATATATGTTTACAAGTCTTCAGTCCCGTAATTATGATCTCATTATAATCCGAAGACTATTGCACATGTTTATAGATTTTATCGGGAAACGATAAACAAGATCGAATTATATACACAATGAAATTAAGTTATTTATATTAATAACTGAATAATACAAAGTATCTGATTGACTTGTAGGCCACCTAATATTAACAAATACAACTTTAGTTATATAGGTAATATTTAGTATAGTTAAATATAGTTATATATGACATAATTATGTAACTTAACTATAAGTAAATGTAGTTATACTAAGTAAAAATATATTATGGACAGTTAAATATATAGTATTTTGTATAGTTAAATATAGTTAAATATTTACTTACCATCAATATAATATAGTTAAGTTACATAAGTATGTCACAATATTTAATAGATGCATAATATATATATTTAAGTATGTTACTTAAATATATATACTAATATATTTATACTTAAATCTTGAGCGTCTTCCCCTTCAAAATAGACTGGATTGCCTCGAACTGTCTAAGATCCAGACGGGAGGCAAGAACTCCCAAAGTGTTTACTAGATCCGAGGGATCGGAGGATGAGGGATCATTTGGGTTCATGCCCTCCTTGAAAATAGGATTAGGAATCGCATGCACATGTGGAGGAAGATCAGAATATTGATCATGAGTACAAGGAAGTGGGGTTTGTTGGTTTCCCTCATATCGAACTAGACAAGAATGGGGATTACGGGGGGCATTAGCATCTCCCCCGCTTTCAAAGTGGTAATCAGACTCAAGAGGGGCATTAGCATCTCCCTCGTAGTTGACTAGGGCATATGGAGCCATGCTCAAATCCTTACCTGATCGAAGTAGCATGATATTAGATTTTTTTCAAAGATTTGCAGACAAGTTGCACAAAGATTAAGCAAACAAGTGGATGTTTAACATTATTTCAGGATTCCTTGTTGGGTTATTTGGATTCAATTAATTACAAATTCACTCAATGGGTAGTATCCTAGTTTCAGTTCAATTTCCACCGTTATGCTCTATGGCTTTCTCTCACAACGTTATGAAAATCTAACCAGGACTTCGATTGGTACAACCAGCCCGATGAACAAGGAGGAATACCTTGATTTTGGGGACTTACGGAGGTCTTTAATGCCAACCACTTTAGTCTGATCGAGGGACCGACCCAATCAGAGAGAGTTGAAGATGTCAAGAAAAGTGTTCCTAAGAGAAAAAAAGGGGGGTGTTAGCCCCAGTGTGTATGACATGTGGCCTGGATGGCCTCTAATGCTCATTACGTAATGTGTAATAGCAAACAAATCAAAAATCTGAGAACTAAAAAAAAAAAAAGAAACTGCCTGAATCGCGTCGCTGTTAGTCGACGCTATTCAAACAGAACCTTATTTTTTCGCAAAAACTCAGACAGCAAACAGCAGAGATTTTCGCCTGAAAGGCATATGGATTAGGAGACACGGTATGAAACGCGTCGCTGATCCCAGACGCTTTTCAAGTCACAGAATCAACAATTACAGAGAAATTTCTGGATCTATTCCTCTTCAACCAGACATGATGAAAGCAGCAAATAATCGGCTCATGCGATTCCTTTTATTTCAATTTTTTTTAATAGGATGATTTATCATGTAAACAACAAAACATTTAATCAATCACACATACTTCTTATCACAAAAATAACTCTTCAATCAATCAAACGGGGAGGACAAGATCTTGCCACATGGGTGTGCACGTGGGAATAACAACTAAACTAAAAACTCACCGATCAGTGAAGGCGTGTCGAGAGACACAGGTGGTGCACCGTGGGTGCCCGATTTATGAAAGCAAGAACAAAGATTAAAAGATGGCGAGACCAAGTCCCACTGTGATCGCCAAAAAAGCTGTGAGTTCTCAAATTAGGTGTGTGATTATCATGAAAATTTTATGTTGTTTATGTGACAAATAAACCTATTAAAAACTAAGTGAATGTGATCACCAGAAACTTTTAACTAAAAAGTTCCAAAAGAAAAGATTGATCGCCTACCTGTTTTGGAATTGGGAGATGTTCGAGTCCTTGATTCCCCTCCTTCAGCCGGCTGAAGAAAGAGAGCCCTTTTGTCTTTGTTCTTGCTTTGGATGTTTATCGAAATTTGAGGATCATCCAGATTTCTTTTTCTTTGTTGATTCTCTCCTCTTGATCTCCTTTTGTACCTTTGAACAAACAAAGATAAAAGAAAATAATAAGAACTCAAGCAGAAGTAATATCTATTCCAGTAGAAATTTTAATCATACAACTAAACAACTGAACTCACTTGTTTGATGGTCTTTTAAACCCTTTTAAAACATGGATTAGAAAATAATGCTAGTGAGTGTGTGTTGCATGGAGTGATGTGATGAATGAGATTTTGAACTAATATGATGATGAATAATTAAGAACTGAGTTGGATGGCCCCGGGACAACCTTGGTTTTTGAAAGGATTTTGAAAGGACGAAGAAACGATGAAGAAAGGATGTAGCTTGCTTCAAGACTCCTGGAAGTAGCAGTACTTCGATCATTCAGCGCTTGGATGTTGTCGCCAAGATTCTTCGCTCCAATTTCACTCAATTATCACTATCATCACTAACTTTTCAATGACCAAGGGGTTGGGTATTTATAGGCTTTTCATCTGCGATTATTAATGGATTAACATGAAAGAATTTGAAGTTTATCCAGCTAACAAACAGATAAACATAGATTAATTCATCTTTATCTGTAATTATCTAAAACGCGTCGCTCATGGGAGACATCTTTTAGACTAATTAAGATAAGGATAAACATCCGAAAAAAGAGACAAAAACAGCTTAGGAGACTTAAATGGCGTCGTGCCTGGCAAACGTCTTTTAGCTAATTAATCAATTAATTAAAATTCAATTTTAAATATCAAAATATGAATAAACCCTAAATGGCGTCTACACCTGTCAAAATATGAATAATTAAGAACTGAGTTGGATGGCCCCTAGAAAGTCTTGATTTTTGAAAGGATTTTGAAAGGACGAAGAAATGATGAAGAAAGGATATAGCTTGCTTTAAGACTCCTAGAAGTAGCAGCACTTCGATCATTCAGCGCTTGGATGTCATCGCCAAGATTCTTCGCTCCAATTTCACTCAATTATCGCTATCATCACTAACTTTTCAATGACCAAGGGGTTGGGCATTTATAGGCTTTTCATCTGCGATTATTAATGGATTAACATGAAAGAATTTGAAGTTTATCCAGCTAACAAACAGATAAACATAGATTAATTCATCTTTATCTATAATTATCTAAAACGCGTCACTCATAGGAGACATCTTTTAGACTAATTAAGATAAGGATAAACATCCGAAAAAAGAGACAGAAACAGCTTAGGAGACTTAAATGGCGTCGTGCCTGGCAAACGTCTTTTAGCTAATTAATCAATTAATTAAAATTCAATTTTAAATATCAAAATATGAATAAACCGTAAATGGCGTCTACACCTGTCGACGTCGTTTAGACTTTTTCACATTTTATTAAAATTTGAGTTAAAATCAATTTAATTAATTAACTTAAATTATGTCTATCTGACCCGATACTATTTAGACAATTAATCTAAAAAGATTAATAAAAATTAATTAAATATCAGACCATTCTGAGGCATTTATTATATGATATGAAATTTACTCAAAATGATGTCAAAATTAGCGTGTCTACAGCTGCCTCACCTTGACATCGTCTTTGCAAGGGAGTGAAATGAACTGGAATGTACTGAAAAGGTGATGCCAAGGTGTGATGAGACACGATGTTAACATCACATGATTGGATTTTTTCTCAAAATCATCAATGAAGATAACTCAAGGAGATCAATGAAATCAATCTTATATGGATGAAATAGACAAGGAAATAAAATAAGGTTGATCAACCTCTACGGATTGAGAAGCACCTCAGGTCATAAATACTGCAGGTTTCATCATGGGGAGCGATTGCCAGCCAATGTGGACGTGCTGCAGCCATGATCGATCTTAAAAGAAAATAAGAAATGTTGTAGGTAAAGAGTCTAAGAATTGATAGAATTCCAATGATATCTTCAAGCGAACCTCAAAGATAATCAAGATACTCAATTCAGAATGGAATATTTCATATTATGTTAGAATTATTTGATCAATGGTCTAAAACTTAAGCAATAATTAATTCTTATCACAATTATATCAAAGTCCTACATGATACATGTTGGGTTAAAAGAAAAATATAGAGTCAAATAAAATATAAATTAATCAAAGATAATATTGTTAAATTATCATTAATGAGTCAAGATACCAATTCTTGCAATTCAGTGCTAAGCCAAAGCTCGTTTATTCACACATCGTTTCACAAAAACGGAACCATCGTCCTCACTAATTAACAATCAAACGGCCTATCCGTGCAATTAAGAATTCTCTGGAATTATCACAGTTTTTGTTGTAGGGGAACTCAAATTCCAGTTTCATCGAAACCACAAAGTCCTTGACATACTCTAATAAATATTTAACATATAGTAATGATGATGTAAATTAATTACATGAAATAGTACAAGGGATAGAGGTAACCGTCTTTTTAGCCACGGTCGGGACTCATAAACTCCCACAGTGGGACCTTCTTGATATTCTCAGCTTTATTTGAATTTTCCTGAATTTCCTGCACTCAAAAATTCATCAGTAACTTCAAGCAAGTGCATTAAAATCTAAATAAACATAACTTTTCGGGCAAATAACAGAAACCCTGAAATGCGTCGTGTCGCGCCGACGTCATTAAGGTGAAAAACACGTTGTTGTTCAACGACGCCATTTAAGTCGCAGAAACATGTTGTTGCTTCAGTTTTGTGCCTTGTATCTTTGATTTACATTCATGTACTCTACATATGACTTAGCAAACATGTTAAGTATCTGTTCAGGCTTAGCCCCTTGTCCGGTTAAGTAACCGGCTACTTGATCATATCCTTGGTAGAAGGGTCAAGGGGCATAACCTTTATTAACAAAGATAACATGAATAATCAAACTGTAAGAGAAAATGTAACATGCAAGCAGACAGATACTCACTTAAAATAAAAGGAATGAAACACACTAGATGCGATAAGCATATATTAACTGAAATATATTTTTTGTTGTTTTGAAATATTCATTTTTGTTTAAGTTTTGTAACATATATATTTTTTTGGATTTTTGAAATATGCATTTTTTTTTAGATTTTGAAATATGGTGCAAACTAAAAGACCAGCATGGTACTCAGATCAAAAGGAAACATATTCATTTATTAACTTAATTCCCATATTGTTCTTCAATAATCTAACTTAAATCTATCGTGCTTGAATTTGTGTTTCCATTCGTGATCCCATTTGATGATTTGATCCTTAGTCAATCTAGGCTGTTCCTTAAGTTTGGAGTACGCCTCTTCAGAAAAGAAATGAAGAATTGATTTAGAAAGCCCACGAGAAGGTTCCGGAGACCTAAAAACATGTTCCTTTCTTACCCTAATATCTGTTGGGGTTCGGTCATTTTCTTTCCGGAGTATTTATCGACCTTGCATTTCCTTTTATTTCATTTCATGGCCTTGATGTAACGTTTATAGTTTGATTTGACGTTTGGCTTTTGCCTTTTGTTTTTGCTTTTTTTTTTTTTTTTTTTTAGACGGATCTCTCCCATTTTTTTTATGACGGCCTCCTACTAAGATGACGGGTATTCTTGGTAGTCTATTCTAAGCCTCGTTCCGACATCATGGGCTGAGTGTAAAAACATAATTTTGTTAGAAAAGAATGATTTGCACTTTACACCCTCAGTCAAGCTTTCGGTAATCCTTAGGACTTGTCATCTCTTGTTACTCACGAATCAAATGTGTCAGTGTATGTAGTAATGTGTTTGAATTAAATTATTCAGACTGATAAGGGAATTTGAGTTTCTAAATTTTCTGATTCTACTGGTCTTTGCACCATGCTGATCGACTCTTTAACTTAAGGGTAGTATTTCTTAAGATACAGACCATTCTAGGGGTGAGTCAACTCTTCCCCTTCTACATTAACTAGACGGTAAGCGTTACCAGGAAAAGCATGTGATACAACATAAGGTCCTTCCCAATCGGGTTGGAGTTTAGAACGCGGACCACCAGGTTTTACAAAGATTCTTTTGACAACCATTTCACCAACTTTGAACTTACGTTCAATGACTTTCTTTTGGTAAAAACGTGCTAGCCTATTTTGATAAACTCTTGCATGATTGGCAGCTGACCATCTTTTCTCGTCTAAGAGTTCTAATTGAGTAAGGAGTGTTGAACGGTATTCATCAATGGAAAATTCCTTATTCAATTGTACTCTTAATGACGGTATAAGGATCTCGTATGCAACTATCGCCTCCATTCTAAATGTTAAGGAATAAGGAGCCTGCCTAGTGAGCGTGCGGATTGAAGTTCGGTAGGCCCATAGAGCCTCAATCAATTTTTCTGACCAGTCTGTGAATTTAATAGACTTGCACGTCTTTTTGATGATTTTTATTAAAGTCTTTTTAGTTGCCTCTGCTTAGCCATTGCCTTGCGGATAATAAGGAGACGAATGATGCAATGCAATTTTATACATGTTGCAGAAGTCTTTCAGTTCTTGTGACACGAACTGCGATCCGTTGTCGGTGACGATGGTACTTGGAATTCCAAATCTAGTGATGATGTTCTTCATTATGAACTTGCAGACGGTTGACGCTTTGACTTCTGTGTACGCTTCAGCTTCTGCCCACTTGGTGAAGTATTCCGTTGCCGTGAGGATGAAAGACTTCTGCTTAATGCCGGAATCAGGATTACCAAGGGGTCCAATGATATCGAAAGCCCACATGGAGAAAGGCCATGGGGAGGAAACATGGTGGAGTGAAGATGCAAGAGAATGAATCTTATCGGCGTGAAGTTGACACTTAGCACACCTACGGACATATCCTACACAATCTTCTTCCATGGTTGGCCAATAGAATCCTTGTCTAAGGATTTTCTTTGCTAACATCTGTCCATTAACATGGCCACCACAAATTCCAGCATGAGCTCCTTCCATAACCTTCCAAAGCTCATCTTCGTCTAAACATCTTAGAAGAACTCCATCAAAACCTCTTTTGTATAATGTTCCCCCAATCAGGGTGTATTTTTTAGCAACTCTCCTGATAGCCCTTTTTTCCTCAGTTGTAGCTTCTTCAGGATATGATTGATCTTCACAATATTTGGCAATTTCATAGTACTGCGGTTTCTGCTCATCATCCATCTCTTCTAACAGCTCCATTAACATAATCTCTCTCTTTTCCAAAATATTTCCATCTCTGACCTTCTTCAACAGCTTCTCCTTAGTCCTAAGGAATGAAGGGTCTTTCACGGCGGGTGAAAGACGCCTATGAACAATGATCGACTCGGATTGTCTGCTGATTGGAAAATCGAGGGAAGATGCAAGTGAGGCTAGAGCGTCAGCTAAGATGTTCTGATTCCTAGGAACATGGATGAAGATCAACTTTGTGAAAAGCTTAACATAAGCAGAAGTAAGTTCTTGATAAGGCTTGAGCTTGAGATCAAGAGTCCGATATTTGGTTAACACCTGGGGAAGAATCAATTGACTATCACCTACAATCCTGAGTTTAGTAGCACCATGGAGATGAGCAGCCTCGAGGCCAGCAAGGAGTACTTCATATTCAACTATATTGTTAGTGACTGGAAAGTCAAGCTGAAAGGCTTGTGGAATGGTGACACCTTCAGGTGATAACAGGACAATGCCAATCCCCTTTCTATGGGAATTCAGAGCTCCGTCAAAATACAGAGTCCACATATCATCTCTGATTTGGTCTATGGACATCAGTTCCTCATCCGGAAACTCCGATCGGATTGGATCAAAACGAGGAAGGCGATGATGAGCGATATGTTCTGCTATGGCATAGCCTTTGATCGCTTTCTGCTTGCCATCGTGCTAACCTATCAGTAAGGACAAATTTCTCAAGAAGAAACTTGATTGGATTAATCCTAGCGATATGGTGGTCTCAAAACAGGAGAACTTGCCAAATAATTCTTCAATTCATCGAATGCCTCCTGACACTTATCGTCCCAATCGAATTTGACTCCCGGCTTGGTAAGCTCGTAGAATGGCTTACACCTTTGTGAGTGTTGGGAGACAAAACGGCGAATAAATTGCAACCTCCTTATCAATCCTCTTAACTCTTTTAAGTTTTTGGAAGGTGGCATTTCTCTGATAGCTTTTGCCTTATTGGGATCGATCTCGATTCCCCGTTTACTGACAATGAATCTAAGTAATTTCCCTGAAGATACCCCGAATACACATTTCTTGGGGTTCATCTTTAACTGGTATTCTCTTGATCTTTCTAACACTTTTACCAAAACTTTGGCATGCGCAGTCTTAGTCTTAGATTTCACCAACAAGTCATCCACATAGACTTCTAGATCGATATGCATCATGTCGTGAAATATCGCCATCATAGCCCTCTGATAAGTGGCTCCAACGTTCTTCAATCCAAATGGCATGACGACATAGCAAAATGTTCTCCAAGGTGTAGTGAATGATGTCTTTTCTTGATGTTCTTCTGCTAATTTGATTTGATTATATCCTGAAAATCCATCCAAAAATGATAAAGTTTCATAGCTAACAGTATTATCGATGAGTACATCAATGTGAGGCAATGAAAAATCATCCTTAGGACACGTCCGGTTCAAATCTCGGAAGTCAATACAGATCCTGACCTTCCCATCTTTCTTCATAACCGGGACTATGTTGGCCACCCATTGTGGATAGAGGACAACTCTAATGAATTTGGCCTTATGTAACTTATCAACCCCTTCCTTCATCTTTAAAGCCATTTGTGGGTGAAATCGCCTTAATTTCTGTTTGACCGGACTAGCTCCATCCTTTAATGTCAACCTGTGTTCCACTAGCGATGAGTCTAACTCCGGCATATCCTCATAACTCCAGGCGAAAGTATCTTTATAATCCTTAAGAACTTGTACCATTGCCTTCTCATCATCTTCAGAAAGATTCTTGCTAACGAGGACAACCTTAGGTTCGTCTTCAGTCCATAGATTGATCTCTTTGGTGGGCTCTTCTACGGCAGCTGAGGGTTCATCAAATCTTTTTACTCCACTGGCATATGCCTCAGCTGCATCCTTGTCATCTTCTTCATCTTCAACAATGGGGTCTTTTTCGTGTATCAATTCATACACCCCATATCCATCATTAACTGACTCATCATCTATACAATCTTCTGGCATCTGGATAGGATTCTCTAATAGCTGAGGGATCATAGAGCAAGAAAGGCATTTATCAGCTAAATCCTGGAGGTATCTATCTGAAATTTGTTTACCTTTAGATTTTCTAGACTTCCTAACCTGACTAACCTACCTAGAACTAGACTCCCTAACTTCACTAGACTCCCTATCCTGACCTAATGAGGATGAAGTAGAATGAGGAAATACAGGGGAATCCTCCCCATAGGAGGTGGCATTTCTCTGATAGCTTTTGCCTTATTGGGATCGATCTCGATTCCCCGTTTACTGACAATGAATCTAAGTAATTTCCCTGAAGATACTCCAAATACACATTTCTTGGGGTTCATCTTTAACTGGTATTCTCTTGATCTTTTTAACACTTCTGCCAAAACTTTGGCATGCTCAGCCTTAGTCTTAGATTTCACCAACAAGTCATCCACATACACTTCTAGATCGATATGCATCATGTCGTGAAATATCGCCATCATAGCCCTTTGATAAGTGGCTCTAGTATTCTTTAATCCAAATGGCATGACGACATAGCAATATGTTCCCTAAGGTGTAGTAAATGATGCCTTTTCTTGATCTTCTTCTGCTAATTTAATCTGATTGTATCTTGAAAATCCATCCATGAATGATAAAGTTTCATAGCCAGCAGTGTTATCGATGAGTACATCAATGTGAGGCAATGGAAAATCATCCTTAGGACACGCCCGGTTCAAATCTCGGAAGTCAATACAGATCTTGACCTTCCCATCTTTCTTCATAACTAGGACTATGTTGGCCACCCATTGTGGATAAAGGACAACTCTAATGAATTTGGCTTTATGTAATTTATCGACCTCTTCCTTCATCTTTAAAACCATTTGTGGGTGGAATCGCCTTAATTTCTGTTTGACCGGACTAGCTCCATCCTTTAATGTCAACATGTGTTCCACTAGCGATGAGTCTAACTCCGGCATATCCTCATAACTCTAGGCGAAAGTATCTTTATAATCCTTAAGAACTTGTACCATTGCCTTCTCATCCTCTTCAGAAAGATTCTTGCTAACGAGGACAACCTTAGGTTCGTCTTCAGTCCATAGATTGATCTCTTTGGTGGGCTCTTCTACGGCAGCTGAGGGTTCATCGAATCTTTTTACTCCACTGGCATATGCCTCAGCCGCGTCCCCGTCATCTTCCTCATCTTCAATAATGGGGTCTTTTTCGTGTATCAATTCATACACCCCATATCCATCATTAACTGACTCATCATCTACACAATCTTCTGACATCTGAATATGATTTTCTAATAACTGAGGGATCATAGAGCAAGAAAGGCATTTATCAGCTAAATCCTGGAGATATCTATATGGAATTTGTTTACCCTTAGATTTTCTGGACTTCCTAACTTCGCTAGCCTGCCTAGAACTAGACTCCCTAACTTCGCTAGACTCCCTATCCGGACCTAATGAGGACAAAGTAGAATGAAAATTATAGGATACATGCTGAAATACAGGAGAATCCTCCCGAGGGGAGGGGCAGACCCAAATTGATTGCCAAATTGAGTATCTGAGAGAAATTTGTTGCCAAATTGGCGTTTTTTTTTTTTTTTTTGAGAAAAGATGAATTAATCATAAAACAAGAGTGAAGGTGAATAGGAGGAGAATGTGATGGAGGAAGCGGCACCAAGGCCAAAGGATTGGGGGGATCATATAGTAGCATGTCCCAGATCAAATCATAAATCCTCTCTAGATCGAGAGGAGGTTGGGGAATAAAGTCCCGTGGGGACAGAGTAATCATGACGGGAGGAGCCCGTGGAATATCTTCAGTAATGACCCGCGACCAAGTCGGGGTCAGAAGCAGTGTGCGGAACAAGGTATGAATTGTGAGAAGGATAAGTCCCCCTCCAGAGAAGATCCGTGGTATAACCAGCTTCATAAGGGTCATCTGGCTCCCCTTCATCTGTTTCCTCAGACAGCAGTACTCTTTTATCAAAAATGGCACCAAACCCTTCAATCAGTTCATCTATTTGTGACGGCCACTTAGGTTCTGAGGGATCAAGAAACAGTCTATTTAATGCAATATATAGATCCCTTAAATCAAACCATATGTACCATTCACACTCAGGGTCTTGAAACTTCCTCCTTTTCATTGGCCGTAGTGCCTCCAAGGACTGGTACGTGAGCAATTCTGAACAATGTCTGGCCAGGTCTCTTCCATATATATCATGGAGGTCAAAACAGGAAGTGATGACCACCGTGTTGTCATGACTGATCACGGGCCCCTTGACAAAATGTGTGTATAAAGTCCATGTTAAGGGGTCCTGACCTTCTTTGCATGGCGTAGATATTGTCTCCCATATCTTCTGGCCGTCTTCATTTTCTTCTTGCTGAGTAATGTCGTGCCTCACATCTCTTGGCCTATAGTCCATGCCATTTTCAGGTGTTCTTCGGTTGTCCTTGATGGGCGTAGTTATGCCTTGTAATTGTGTGCCCAGGCCCTTTCCAGGTTGATAACCACCCTTCATCATTATTTTCCATCCAGGGGTGTAGACACGCTAATTTTGACGTCATTTTGAGTAAATTTCATATCATATAATAATGCCTCAGAATGGTCTGATATTTAATCATTGGTTAATTTTTATTGATCTTTTTAAGTGTCGGGTTAAACAGATATGTTTAAGTTAATTAATTGAATTGATTTTACCTCAAATTTCAGTTAAAATATGAATAAGTCTAAAAGACGTCGACCCATGTGGACGCCATTTAGAGTTTATTCCTATTTTGACGTTTAATTTGAATTTTAATCAATTGATTAATTAACTAAAAGGCGTCAGTGGAAATTGACGTGTTTTAGGTTTCCTAAGCTATTTCTACTTCTCTTCCGGATGTTTATCCTTATCTTAATTAGTGTAAAAGACGTCTGCACATGTAGACGCGTTTTAGCTAATAAAGATAAATATAAGTTTTCCCGGATATTTATCCTTATCTTTAATTAATCTGAAAGGCGTCAGCCATGGTGGACACGTTTTAGATAATTACAGATAAAGATGAATTAATCAGTATTTATCTGTCAGTTAAGATAGATAAATCCTAGAGTTTTCTATGTTAATCACGAACGCAGAAAAAGCCTATAAATACCTTACATCTTGAAGAGTTAAAAAAGTTGAAAGCCATTAAGAGAGAGTGTTATTATAGCGAGTTGAAGATCGAAGTAATAACGTCGGAATGCCGAAGCGCTGCCATTTCCAGAAGTCGACGTCCTTTCAACAATCTTCATCCATTCAAGGCTTCATCCAATTTGGCATAAGTTTTTTATTTCTGCATCTTCATTTCCATTTCATTAATCTCTTATTCTTCATCATTCACTTCATGCAACACACACCACATCATCTTTTTCAAAACATATTTGATTAAAGGGGTTTCAAAAGCCATTTAAGCAAGTAAGTTTGCTGTTTGATTGCATGTTTAGCATCATGATTAGAATGGATATTGCTTCTACTTAAAGTTTTCATAATTGTTTCTTTATTTCTCTTTCCATTTTTCTTAACGGAACAACAACAAGAAAATCAAAGGAGAAAACAAGCACAAAGCTAAAAGAACTTCTGGACGATCCTCAACTTTTCAAAACTTCAAATTCAACAGCAAGAACAAAGAACGAGAAGGGCTCTCTTTCTTCAGTCGGCTGAAGGAGGGGAATCAAGGATTCAATATCTTCCACGTTCAAACAGGTAGGCGATCATACCCTCTTTTGAAACTTTTTAGTCAAAAGTTTCTGGCGATCACTGCACTTAGTTGCTGTTTTTAATAGGTTTATTTTGTACTAAACAACCTAGATTTTTTCATGTTAATCACACTAGCATTTTAAAGCACTCACAGCTTTAAGTTGGATTCCCGGAATTGAAGTGGGAGTTCAAAATCATATCAAAACAATCCAGAAATTGATGAAACTTTGTCCACACTTTAAATATGACCTATTTGATATGTGCATCAAGTTTAGTAATTTTCATAATCTATTTGATATTATTCAGTCGATTTGTTGATTTTTCAATTCTGAAAATTAGTTTTAATAGCCGAAAAATATGTTTGTTATTTCGAAAATTTTAAGAAAATTATTTTAGCTATCGTTTTTATCCAGAACCCTATTTTGATTATCTTTACTCTGATTTCCCATATATATGACCTTGATGACTGTTTATTGGTTATTTTATATAAAAAAGTATATATTTTGATTTATACTTATATGTAGCACTTTGATAATTTAAGTTCTCAACCTATGTTCATCCTTTATCATCATTTGATCTCTATTATATGATTGTGCCATAATTATTTGGCTTTGTTTAGACATTGCCATCTTAAGAAGGTATTTGGTTCGATCTCATTACAAACATCTATATTGTATATGGTATTTTGTTTGGATCCGAGGACAAACGGGTAGAATCTTGATTTTCGGCCAACTAAACAGGGAATGGTGATACGTAACGCCTCGGTGGTTTGAAATTGGGTCGGATTTAGACTCTCCAGTTATGCACAGTGAGCAAGACCTCTACATCATTTGTCTAGATGCTTTGGTATTTGTTTTGTTTGGTTTCTTATGTTGTGACTTGGGTGCATGTCCATTATGATATGATTTGATTTCTTTAATTGACATATAAATCTGAAATCTTTAGTTCATATGTTCATTTGAATTCAATTTAGTCATTTGAATATTTTGATCATCTTGATTAGCTATTTCTTTAGAATCTTATGAATCTGTTATAATTTTATGATCCATGATATGAATCTGATTTGATAAACTACTATGCCATGATATTTGATATTTGATATGTGAAAATCTCAGGGGACAACGATACGTAACGCCTTGATAATTTGATATGTTTTGTTCAATATGTGTTATGTTTTGATAATTGCTAGTAGAATTTGATATATGTATTATGAGTTTGATCATGCCATATATACTATATGTTAGTTGATCTATTCATACTATTAGAAAATACATTTAATTTGATAAGCTTATATCTGATCATATTTTATATCATGTTTTTATTTGAGATATATGTAGAACTGTGTAAGATCATGATTAGTATAATTATATAATGTGATTTGTAAAAATTTACTATATGTTAAGTTATGTAGATGGTTTGAAGTCTACTAGGTAGTTGTACTCATAAACTCTTTTAACATTTTCAAAGCCTGAGAAAGATAATCTGGAATTTGAGAAAACTTTTGATTGAGACATTTGACATCTTGAAGAGGTTATTAGATTTATATTTATCTCTTTTTTAGATTTGTTGTAGTAGGAACAATGAGAGATTGATGTATTTTTCTTTATTCAGTGAGATTGAGAATTTATATACAAACTGATGGATGTTGCAATTTGTGAACTTTGGTATTAACTATATTTGGATATTTTAGATTAATTGATGATTATGTTATTTATTTAAATCACTTTGTGGTTATTTAACTCTCATATCTTTTTGTTATGATGAAATTTGTTCTGAAATTAGGCAGTTAGATTCCAAGTTAAAAAAAAAAAAACCAGATCCGGGACATATTAGGACTGCTACTATGCGAATCACACAGTTTGTATAGTTTGATCACATGGTCCAAGTCTACCTCATCCTCATGTTTAAAAAAAAAAAAATTACCATCAATTTTTCAAATATTCAATCATCCCCCGCAGGGTTGTGTCCATCTCTTAGGGGTTAATTTCTCCGTTCGATCTTATCTAATTTGATTGTAATCATCCAATTGAGTATGAGCAAATTAGCGATGAATATTAAATCCCAAGAGATGAGAACAATCCTAAGAGTAATTTGACAAATTTTTTAATTTTTAACTTTTTTTTTATCTTTTTTAAAGTTGAGATTTGCACATATTTGTTGAACAACTACGATTGAGTTTTACAATCATGTATGATCAGATGGTGAAACTAAAGTCCCAAAGGGATGGAAACAATACATGTATGCACTTCAGTAGTTCGTGTGTCTTACACACACACACACACACACTTATTATATATATATATATATATATATATATATATATATATATATATATATATATATATATATATATATATATATATATATATATATATATATATATATATATATATATATATATATGTAATAGAAAAATATTATTACGCGAACCACTACAGTGCATGCGGTCACCCCCATGCCCATATTATAAAACGTAAAATTCACCATAAATTTTTAAACATTTAGTTACTCTCTTTAAGGTTGTTTTCATCTATTGGGTTTTATTTTCATTGTCCGATCGTATTTGATCTTGAAACTCAATCAGATACTTGCAAATATCAATTTTAAAAAACTATTAAAAAATATAAAAAATTCTTCAGATTAGCAATATGGTTATTCTCATCCCCTGGACTTTTAGTATTCACCAACACTTTGCTCGTACAAGATTGGACGACTACAATCAATTCGAATATG
The DNA here is from genome assembly GCA_030544215.1 of Zantedeschia hybrid cultivar. Lineage (NCBI taxonomy): Eukaryota > Viridiplantae > Streptophyta > Magnoliopsida > Alismatales > Araceae > Zantedeschia > Zantedeschia hybrid cultivar. Next base: position 19,047,043 of record JARZZO010000005.1, read on the forward strand.
ATCCAATAGCAAAAATTAAGTTTCAAGAGATGAAAATTATCTTAGGGAGTAATTGATATTTAAAAATTTATGATGATTTTTATTTATTTCAACATGGGGAAAGGAGATATTTGGATCGTGTGGTCAAACAGCATGGAAGGTGCGGTCGCACAGTAGGACTCCTTTCTCTCTCTCTCTATATATGTGTATATATATATATATGTATATATATATATGTATATATATATATATACATATATATATATATATGTATACATATATATATGTCTAACTCAGATGAGCCCTCCCTTGAAATTCCTTTCTTTGTATGTTAAAAAAAATTAAAAATTGTAAGAAAATAAAATGCTTAATTATCCTCCCTAAGGATAGTTCCCACCCTTTGAGATTTTATTTTTATCATCCGATCTAAAAATTCAACTATACGTGTCTAATCGAGCGCATCCATAATTGAGGATCAAAATTAAAACCCCAATGAATGGGATCAACTTTAAGGGATAGTCTGAATAATTTCTATTTTTGACTATTTTTCAACATTTTAACAATATTTTTTGACATGCACTCAATTTAGTGACTATGATTGACTCTCACGATTAGACAGTCAAAATTAAAGTCCCAGAGATGGAACCACTTGAACGGGTCTAATTGATATTTAAAATTTTTTGATGATTTTTATTTACTTTTTTAATATAGGAAGAAGAAAATTTCAAGAGAGATTCATCTAAGTTAGATGAGCCACCAGGACTCATTCAATTTGCTCCCTATATAGGATTCCACGTGCCTCGGAGCACATCTAAGTTAGATGGCCCCAACCCCCCTCCCCCTTCCCCGGTGGAAACCACCCTCCAATGATTAAAAATAATAATATAAAATTTAAATATTAAAATTGGTCCCTTAAGGTTGATCTCATCTCTAGGACTTTAATTTTCATCATCTAATCTTGATGATCAATCTTAATTATCTGATTGTGTGTGCATCACAAAACGGTGTATAAAAATCTTGAAAAAATAGTCATTTTTTTTTATATCATCCCTTAGGATTCATCCAATCTCTTAAGATTTTAGTTTTGATCTTCAAACAATGATGCACTTGATTGGACGACTATAGTTGATTTTGTTAATTGGACAGTTAAAATTAAATCCAACTAAGTAGAAATCAACATAGAGGAGGATATTTGAATATTTTACATTTTTTTGATATTTTTTATTTTTTATTTTTTGACATTGGGATGGATGGTTTTGGGAGGTGGGGGCGCATCTAACTTAGATGCACCTCGGGATGCGTTACAGCCGCTCCCCCCCCCCTCCCACACATACTTTGCTTTGACCCCATCTCCATATTAAAAAATAAAAAAATCACTATAATTTTTTAAATGTTCAATTATTCCTCTTCCAGAATTATTTCTATTGCTTGGAGCTTAATTTTCACCATCTAATTATATTCGATTTAATTGTAGCCGTCTAATCGAGTGAGAGCAAATTAGTAATAAGTACTAAAATCTGAAGGGATGGGAACAACCAGAAGGTAATTTGATAGATTTTTTAGTTTTTTGACTATTTTGCATAATTATTAAAACTCAGATTTATGGTACTCGATGAACGATTACGATTGAGTGCCGCGATTAGACACGATCGGGCAGTAAAAATAAAATCTTAGGAGGTGGAAACAATCTTAAGGGGAAAATAAGATATTTAAAAATTTATGATAAATTTTATTTTTTAACATGAAGATGAGGTCAAAAATAGTGCGTGTGATTAAATCATACTGTAACAAATCTCAGCGCAAAAGGACGGCAACTTATGGAAGTATATACACAAAAATTCCTTTTGTTATGTCTCTCTGAGTGGGCGCTACCAAGTTACAAGTGCTCATTTGTCTGATCTAAAGAATGAATGCCTCGGGAGATATTCTTAGGGGGACCTTTTAATTTTTTCAAGTTTCAATCCAACCTTTTGAGGGAGGATATTAGGTCTTAAAACAATTAGTTCTTCAACCAGAACTTCTTAGATTATTCAAAAATAGTTTTGGAAGCAAATAAGTAGCCACTGTGCATGTTCAAAACCACTTAAATCCAGTCCTACTTCTTTCGTAGTACAACTAGTATGCCTAGATGCCCCTTTACATCTATCTCAGTAGGCTTCCACTCAGCATGAGGCAATTAGGTAAGTGAATCAGTAAAGTAAGATGGGAGATATGCCTAATTTACTCTAGTCTTGAGAAAGGACATGTTGGAGTGCAGCTAAAGGTGCACAGGGCAGAAGATTTCATTTCTTGTTTGGCAGAAGATGCATACGATGATGCTCCACGAAAGCAAATTTAGCTAGCAAATTAAGAGTCCTACATTGGCTGGCTTTACTTTGACATTGCAAAAGAAGGTGTAGGCTTAGACATATGGTGTCCTAGCATATGAGCTACGTGCATGGATAAAGGTAACACTACCAAGTTAGGTATATATAATATACCTACATATGTACAAAAGCAGCCGTACGTTCTAAATCATCAAGCTACGGATCTATTTTGCAGTCTGATATGCTCTCCTAATTTCCTACGGCTGTTTGAAGAGTGGGATCTTGGGTGTGTGTAGTCACAGTCATTTGTTTTGAAGTCTCCGGTTAGGTTATAGCAATAGTTTGGATGGCTAAAGGAAAGAAAAAACGTACGTAGAATGGAAGAAGAGTGCAGGTGGACTGGGTTACTTCAGTCGTCTTCTTACAAACTATAAAATTTGGGTCTTGAGTTTGAAGGGCCCAAGATCATAAATACTAACTACAACTGAAGTTAACTGATGTAAGACTATTATATAATCCCTCCAACACGTCTAATTGAGAAAACTCCTGCAATCTTCACCGTGCGCATTAGGTGTGCACGGGATGTGCATCCGCAGTGAACTCATCTTGGGTGCATCTTAAATTATGTGTATCCGTGTGCAAAAGACTGCGAGAATTTCTTCAATCGGATGTCTAAAGGGACCCCAAGCTAGGTAGATACAGTGGCAGATCCATTGTTTCATCCAATCAAAGTAATATAGTCCGGAGTCTCTCTGACTCAACCAAAGACCTCAGGTCTAATTTAAGACTCAAAATGACCTAACTGAATACGCCACAGACCCAACCATACTCATAATTTAATATCCGAATGATCTCACTAAACAAAATTTCTGCGTCTGCCAACAGATAAACGAACGTCACGAATTACGACATGCACAAGAATCCACAGTGATTTTGCCGTCGAACGGAGGACTTGGACACGGACAAACTTGAGTGTCGTATGTCTCCTTCTTTCCTCGTTTCGGCAGCAAAACGTGTTGCCCAGCGTGGTCCTTGGACAAGGACCAATTAACGTGGCAGATATGAATCGTCTATTCTTTAAACAATGACAAGGTTGACTACAAACAGTGAAGACCGTTACATGCATGTGATACAAACTGCAGGCTGCATGCCATATGCCACCGCACAGAGGTGTTCTTCTTTTATATATATATATATATATATATATATATATATATATATATATATATATATATATATATATATATATATATATAACTTTCAGAAAAGGTGATCCTCCTGTTTATTGTATGTTACGGGTTTATGAAAACCTTCTAGGGAACTGATTTTTGTTTCTTTTCAGATTAAAAACACGTTTCAAGAACATAAAATTTTCCTACTTAGGAGTTATTAAGAAAAAATAAATCTCATACAGGTTATTGTAAAATCTTAACCTTTTCTTAGGAGAGGGAGGGTGATCTAGAGAGTGGGCCGGAGAGAAGCTTTGATATATTTTTTTTCTTTTGAGAAAAGTTTTTTCGAAGTCTAGTGGTAGGAATTTTTTTGTTGTAGTTTTATCAAAAAAATATAAAGTTCTTTCATAACTGTTTATTTTGTAAAAACTCTAATTTTAAGAAAACTATTTTTCTCATAAAGTGGTCTTTTCCCTCCTATTTTCTCAAATCCCTAACACACACTTAGAGCTGCTCAATTTGACATAAAAGTGCCACACAATGCTGTATTTTCATGAGGTAAAATGTGGTGTTATCAATATTTATATTTCATGAGGTACAATGTGATTTTCCAATATTTTACAGTATTTTGTATCAAACAAGAGGATTACCTATTGTCATATATATCCGCGACTTGGGACATGATTCCCTCTATGAGAAGTGAAATTTGAGCTTAGGCTATGAGACAAAGTGAGACTACAAGAAAAGTCATTTATACTTATCGTTGACCTCTACAGTTTTGGGGTTCGTAAGAGTAGATCTGTATGCTTATAGATTTACTTATTCAAATCATAGGTATATTATAGAATTATTTATGATCAGTGTACTTTAAACCATAATTAACATCGGAACTATTGTCCCATCTTATTTGATCAAAATTAACATTCCATAAGTAAAGAAAGACAACCCAAAGCCAAAAATACCGTACGTCCCGTTGTAACCCAAAGAACACCACCCATCTCTCATACTACGCTGCAGTTCACAGTGAACACATCACATGTACGAGGAGAGAGGCTGATACAAAAAGGACACCTTTATCTCTTCATCTCGGTTTATTTCATAATCTTTTATGTCGTCTAAGTCGGTTATGTATTACTATTATTCCCTATTTGAACTAAGAGATAACAAAAATCTATGTTTGCATGATGTTAATTTGACATTTTATTCATATACAATACCAAAAAGTCTAAAACTTCTCATTTAATGTGTCATATTGTTAAACAGAAATTAAATTATAATTACTTTAATCTCATAAATACATTAAATTATACAATTTAAAATTGATCTAAACTCATAATATGTGAATATCTATTTGAATTCTTATTTGTAAACTCCTATAGACCATTGTATTTGTAGGTATATTCTTGATTCCTAGATATTGTTAAAAATGCCTTCGATATGTTTAGAAAAGTTTTATTTGCATTTCTTCAGTTAAAATGCTATGAGCTCTAACTAAATATGTCATAAAAGTTCAAGATAAAACATGAGCTCTTGCAAAATGAAGCTCGGATATATTCAGTTAGAATTCATGCCATTTTGATAGAAGGGTATAACCTTAAACCTTTTAAAGATATCATGAATATTTATAATAATATATCAGGAGTGGACATGTAAATGCGGTGGTTTACAGGATTGCATATTCACAAAAATCTCTTTGTTACGAAATTATACTTTTGTTTCAAAATTTATAAAAGTTGTTTAAATACTTGCATATGTTTTCATTATTTTTTGCCATTTTTTGGTGATTGTCTAATTTAAAAGACATAGGATCCTCTAAGTGTAACCAAAGATGGGATAGAGACGGAAGTTTTTCAACATAACCCCTCTTGCGGAAGCATCTAAAGTCAATTTAAAATATAGGCTAAGTATTATTTGAATATTTTTTTACGATATTAAGTGTGTGTTGTACTTACTCTAAGTCTGCAAATGAATCAATACATTGATGAACGACTTGAAAGATTGATGGATAGTAACTCGACTCGGCTCGTTTGTTAAACTAGATAAACAAATTTGAACAAAAACTTAAGTTCAATTCATTAAAGAAGTAAAGTTTGAACACAAACAAGGTCGGCGTGATTATGTCTGTGAACAAGCTTGTTTAAGTACGTGTTAAGAGTTCATTTTAATACTTGTTATTGTTAAGAACTCATTTACATACTCATTAAAATCTCATTTAAGCAGTCATTAGTTGTTTAAAGTACTCATTTAATTATTATATTCATAAATGAACTTAGTTAATGAGTTATTTAATATCTTATAGAATTTTTTTAATCAAATAACTAGGGTTTGCAAACAACTTGGTGCTCACTATGGTCTGACATGAGTTTATAAATTTAGTTTAAAAGCTTGTTGACTACATCTACCATGTATTTACTAGGTCACGAGCTATTGGATCCTTGACTCGAGCTCGTTTAATATCTAAACGAATAAAACTTAAACAACCATCATAGATGTAGCAGTCGAAAATTGGTTCGACGCTAAGGACCATCCGATCTGGCCTCTGACTACGCAATAGAATTTGTAGAAAAGAGAATGCACCAGACAAGGACTTGCAAGAGAGAGGAAGGCAGTCATTGGGGACTCCGTCTAGGTAGGGAGAAAGACCTTCCGATGTTTAAATCAGATGCTTATGGGAGAAAGAGACTATAAGCTAGGATTTTCCTGGGTGCATGATTGCGTACCTCTTTTTAGAAGGTGATAGATCTTTCATATAGGACCAGTACGAGGCATTGGAGGATCTTCCAACAATGGCCACCTAGTGGCCCATGACTTGGGCCTCCCTGATTGAGGGATCGTATACCTTCAGACTGGAAGGCACGATCTGCTCTCTTGATGAGAGGCGGAGATCGTAAGAAAATGTCTTGAGTAGACAGTTGTCTATTGTGGCACTGGGATTCTTGTCCAAGGAGTGGCGAAAAGTTCGAATCTTCTCAAAAAGTCGGTGTCTCTATCTAAAGACCTTAAGAGGCTCCTCTCTAGTTATGCCATAAGGACATATCAGAAGATCTTGACTTCTCGAGAAGTCGGTTCTCGAAAAATCGAGATCTTTGTTGAGTCTTTTTGGGCCACTATTGAGTGGTACCTCCGGCCTCTGTCTGGGGGCCTTGTCCTCTTCTTCTCAAAAAGTCAACTTTCGAGAACTATTTTCTGTTGACTGGGCCGTGGGCCGTTGGATTATTCGTTGTTGAGCTTTTTTGGGTCAAAGCCAACTTATCCCTCTTCAATAGATATTCGACTCGAATTCAAACTCAAACTCAAACTTGATTAAAATTAATCGAGTCAAATTTGAAGAATAAAACTTGACTTACACCCTAATTTAACGTAGTGTTCATGCAACTAGTACGCACGGCAACATTGACCATGTTAGATCAGCGACATGTAAAAGTAGATGATCGGTTATCTCTCCTCCTCTCCATATTTGGCACGTTTCACTCAAACAACTTCATGCACAGGTTTGCATACAACCCAGTTTCGCTAATCCACATCAGGATGTCCTGTATTAACCAAACTTTCAACGCCCGTGTTGGTGTGTGTCCATCTCCTGCACGTCCAGAGACGAGCAGAGACGAACATTACTTGGTGTACGTACCGCGGGGACTTGGCATCAAATCAATCAGTGCTAAGTGCTAACCCATTTGTTTGGCATTTTGTTCTGCAACACGTTGTTCTAGCTATACAACAGCTACCGACCTAAGTATGTCTCAAATCCGTAGGGTTCCCGAAGTCCTCTTGATCTTTTGGATTGCGTTGCGTTAGGTCAAGTTTTGATCATAAGAATCACAGCCCCTAGTATATGCACATATATAATGGAGAAATTAAGTGTCGGCAACCCCCATGGCCCTCTCCTTGAGATTCTCACCCTCGCTCTTTCACTGTCAAGCACATGAAAACGTGGTGCTTCAGTAATGTAGTGCTTTGCGAGACGAGGGGGGAACATGGTAAGGAGGAAAGAAACGTCCTTAAGATTAGTTATGGCAGGGTGCGGCTGTCCCTTTTCTTGCTCGGCAAAAGAGGAAATGGAGTGCAGCCTTTGTTGAACACTTTGTTGTGCACCATGATATATTCTTTTCACAGAAAGAGGCCGTTCATCAACACACATCAATTCTCCGCACCACCCCCTAAGAATTTTCAAGAGACTGCTGCCTTGTTTTGTTCCCAATTTCTAAAGAGAGGTCCACAATATGGGCCACACAACAGTCTTCCCTCATGAAACAACAGATTTGCTTATCGGACACAGCAGCAGGCCAGATGCGTTTTTCTTGACATTGGGGACAGTGGGTCCAAGTCCCCCACACCGTCCCCATATGCCCACCCCACTCCCCATTGCCTAGCTACATGGGGTTTGATAGCTCTCGTTAATTCGTCTTCTCCTGATAGAAAAGGTCCTAGTCCCTTTTACTTTGCCTGACTAGTTTTGTCTCCTAGATTGCACTTGTGACACCAAATTCCACACCTCTCAGTCCCCCCATTATCCGGATTTCAAGGAATCAAAGCTTCATGCCGGCCCCCATGATCTTTTGTCTTCAAGTTAACACCCCACGAGACATGACCCCTTAACTAATTAAACTACATCATAAGAGTTAAAGGGCGCCCATAGCGAGGTATATATCCTTTCTCTCTTCTTAATTTGTAGTTTAATTTAACTAATTGGTCAGTGGCCTCAGGTGTCTTGAGAATTTGTATAGAATACATGGGTGGGTTGGTTGTGGGATCGAAGTGGAGCACTATTGGAAGCTAGCCCACGTAAAATGAAATATGATCAACAACATGAATTTGTGATACTTTACTTACGTCAAGTCAAATGACTTTTTAGACTTGACAGTTCTGATAGCATGCTAGTGATGAATGGAATCAATTACTAGGTGAATGCATGCCCCATCGTTCCTCTTTCGGGTTAGTTAAACTCCATTTTTGACGGCAAAGGTGCGCTATGTGTGTGGGTGGATTTGGCGTGCTCCACGGTTAGCAACCCACAGCCCGGCCCCTCTCCTTTTGCCGTTCTCTTTCCATTTCACTTGGCGTTTGGAGGACCCCCCAACTTCCTCTTTTCCCTGCACGTGTCTCGGACAAACTCGGGTAGCCGCCCCATGACAGCTACGTGCTCTCCAGTTTTAAACATGCTTCGGACCCGCCAAAGGTCATCATCACACGAGGGTCGGACTCGGCCGATCGGCACACAAGCCAGTCTCCTCCTTCCACTGGTGGGGCATTAGGGTTAGGGCTTGTGTGGACAGACAGGTTGGTAAGATTGTCGAGTTTTGTGAAGTCTCCACAGTCTGCACCACCGCCCGGAATAGGATTGTACACGTGTATGGGTGCACGGGTACCACGGGGCTTAGGGCCCATCCAAGGAGCAAATAGAATCTAAGCCAATATCATAAGCTTGGCAGCTACACCACTTCCAGAGTGGACATGTATTAGGAGGAGGAGGAGGAGGAAGAGGAGATTAGTAGACGTAGGAGAACAAGAATTTTCTTGGTCGTTTTCTTTAATTTCGCTTGGTTCGACGTTCTCTAGGGCTACAAAACCTGGCTTAGAATTTCGTTAACCACCGTTTGTCCATTCCCCTGCCTCCAAGTTAACAACAACAACTCTCCAATTACATTTCCAAGACCCCCTCCAACTCCCATGCCTCTCCACTGCAATCGACAAAGAAACCAGCGAGCAAACTTCGAAATCCATCGCCGCCGGAGACCACCACACGCTTGCACGTCAAAAGGAAACTAAGATCCTAAACACAAGAAACTGATGTCCTTGCCTTCCCAAAGCCATATGCATCTGCGTGTGTGATGTTAGTTGAGTCGGCAGGAACCGAGGTGAGATCACATGTGCCAAAGTAATTAGTTTAATGCCAATACATAATCGAGTTCGGAACTGTTGATTAGTGGAGACCGCACCGGGTTAACTCCCTTACAAACAAGAGTGGTTTTGGGTTCTCATGCCAAGAAGACAAGGAAGCTTTGGGAGCGCTGCATCAGGGCGTTGCGATTTATAATTATGGCATGGCTCTAGCACTTGGGGAGTTTTTAAGCGTTTAATTTGGAAAGACTGATATAGCAATTAACAGCTGCGTTTCCCAGAAGAAACTGGTTTAAGGATATATAACAGTCTCGTAAAACAAAATTTGACATGAAAAGGGTGAAAGTGTGTCGTCACTGGTGATCTCATGGGTTACGACTTGATAGTTTTGTACACGCAGAAAAGAGGATGATGTTTTCATGTATACTTCCGTTTGTTTGGTCAAGGTCCGTGTTGAAGAGCTACGAGCAGTATTTTCCATTCCCATTACTTTCCACTTTATGCACATATTTGGATCTAAAGATCCAAGAGCTTCTCTCATCCTTTTCCACCACTAACTCCTTCGGAATCCCCCACCCATACTAGAGATGCAAATGGTAACCCACAATCCAGGTATTTGACAGATTATTACCTTATAACTCACTTAGTGAATAGTCCTCTCTGTGGATTTGCACAGCGGATAGAGTAAAGGATATAACTTTTCCTAAACCGAATGCATATTGTATATTAAAAAGTTGATTATCTAATTAATTATTCGTTTACGAGACAGCTAAACCGACAACATAACAAATAAAGCCAAGGATCCACCGTAGTTCCACACTGAATCGGATCCATTGGCATGCCTAACTCACATCTCATCATTAAATAAGCCGGCTTCATTGTACTTATTAAATAAGTTTCGTCTCGCAACGCTTCTTAGTTTAATAACATCGGTGGAACGAACTAAGAACAGGTACGGGATAAAAATGTTATAAATTGCTTTTGCACGGAGTCTTCAATTCAATGGCTACTTACTTGCTACAGACAATAACTACAAGCATTCCTTTCAGAAGAATTAACTTCTTCCATAGTAGTTGGTGTACCATACCCAACTGGTGCCTGTCGAACTAAGTGGTGCAAGACTGTGATTGCCACTAATGCGGCACGCCATGTGCATCTTATTTTGTCCAAGCTCTCCTTGCTTTACGACTGTGATTGGATTTCTTTTCTAGTGCATGGCATATTGGCATGTCCATTTACGCTAATCAACATGCATGTCGGCAGTTTGCCTGTGGCAAACAGGAACAATTCAAACGCAGGGCATGCCGACAGGTTGAACAGGCTCGATTCATGAACATGGACGCTGTTCATACTGCTGTTTGCAAGATCTGGATCGATTAATCTGTAGAAAATGACATCAACGTCGGTGTGCATGTGAAGTGGTCGGTGGTGGATCCTTGTCTCCAGTGCTTTATTCGTTAATAACCTGGTTTTCTGTATGATGCATGCTCAGTCTGCATGAACAGAGCAGTACGTAGCTAGAGATAAAAAGTGTTCTACCCACATGTCCCGTGATTACTTGCTCTAGGGGGTTCCAAGGGAACATTTGAATGCATGCATACTAGCTCAGAGGGGAGAATTTTTAATTAAATTGTTCAGCTCCTTGAGAGTTCCCAGAAATGTCATGATGTTCCCATCCAACTCCAACGTCAGTACGTAGTAGAGCTCCCTGTGCCTATTTAATTTGGAGCTTGCATACGCGGAATTGCCTCATGTAATGAAGACACCAAACTTGAATTAAAATAACTGAAGCCTCATGTACTATCTCACGGAGGATTTGAGACCCATGTGTTTGGGCTGGCTATTTGGTGCAATCCAGTACTCCGGTTGGTGGGTGGACCCGTAGGATTCATGGCCATGTTAAAGCGCAATATGGCAGAGAATTAATCCACACTTTGGTAGGACGTAAGGGTGTAAACGCGGCAGTGATGAAAATAGAAATAAGTGTCTTTGTGTCTATTTTATATAGAACATCGAAAGTGAAAACAAAAATGCATATTTTCGTTGCATATCCATGTCTGATTTGACGGTGGAAATGTAAGGAGAACGATAGTGATGGGGAAAATCCCGGTAGACTCTGTAATTGGGCCGAGGCCCACCCAAAGCTTGGGCCGAGCAGCATTCGTCAAATCCCAGCGACCCAAGCGCCTATTGGGCCGAGACGGATCCTGCCCATTTAGTTGGCAGAATATGGGCTATCGGCCTATGGACGTCCGAGGCATTCTTGGAATTTCATCTCAACTCCTATGAATAGTCCTACATCGCCTACCACTGAAATAACATTCTCATCTATTTACTATAAAGGGAGTACTGCTCACATAATAAAAGGTACACAAGATTAAGCCCTCATCTCTCTCTTTTAGTGCAATAAAAATGCCAACTATTCTATCACTAACTTAACCATCGGAGAGGATTCCCTTGGGCCGAGACCTAGAACCCTTTGTGACAATTTTTTCTCTCTGTAAGAGTCTCTGCCCTCGTCCTCCGACTCCTTCTCGGTCTCAGATCCCCTCGGCTTCGAATCATCTGTTGGTTCTCGGATTCCGCATCCAGAGTTTGATTGCGATTGTCTTGGCTGCATTAGATAGTATTCAATTTTGTTTTCCTTTCTCACATTCATTGACACTCGTAAGTCATATGTGTAAGAACAGTCTCACATCGGATATAAGATAAAAAAAATAATACTTAAATATGTGATGCATACTCTATTCAATGTCTTAAGATTTTGAATTGGATGTTCCAATAACTTTAATATAATATCAGAGTTCATGGTTATGAATTGGGCCCCGCACCCCATATCTATGGTCTACGTGATAGAACTTAGTAATTGCTTGAACGTAAAGAGGCGTGTTAGCTCACATTGGATGTAAGACAAAAAAAACTATACTTAAATATATGATGCTTACTCCACTCAATGTTTTAAAATTTTAAGTTAAATAGTCCAATAACTTCAACAATATGCAATAATACACGTTACTGCCATCGTGCAGTATATAATGAACAGTATTGTTCATTTTTGTTTTGCTTTCTCACATACATTGACATTCACAAGTCATATGCAATATATGTTGTTATCCATCGTGCATTCTATATTGCATTTAATGTGATGTATATTGTAGTAATGCGTGTGAGCCACATGCTTAATTTTGGTAGTATCTTCATTGTTTAATATTCCGTTAGACAAAACTAACAGGGAAAATTTAATTTGCCTCTTTTGTAAAAACAGTGCTATTATCCCAAAGTATTGGAGCCTATAGCCAAACCATCTATCTTGTTTCTTCTCACGAACAGGTGCCCAATCTAGCATATATATGTTTTGGTTGATCTTTTATGTCGTTGCGTAATATCTCAAATCGTATCGATGAACGCTTTGTTTGTTGAATAAGACTTTGGTCATGTATTTTTCAGTTGGAGTTGGAATTACTGGATCTTGTCCTCTTGACCATGCCAACAGGCTAAACTAGGTTGAGTTGAGGTAAATGACCTTTACAGAATCCATTGTCCCCATGGTTCAGTGTGGGGTTGAGTCAAACTAAGAGAAAGTAGGGATGTAAATTGGGCGGGCTGAGTTGAGTTACGTAATAATTTGGGTCTAACTCAAGTTCAAAATAGCTCAGCTCAATTTTAGTTAAGCTCAAATTCAACCTAAATTCAGCTTAAATTCAGTAACAATTCAATAGTGAGTGCGTTGGGTTGGGTTGGATTGAGCTGACCCTATTTATAAATAGTTTGTTACTTTTTGTATGAATTATTATAAAAATCAATACTGGGCAGCTCATTTTCAGTCCAGTTCAGCCCACATTTAATTAATGTCAACCCGAATTTAGCCCAACCCACTTCATATACCTTGAGGCAGCCCAATTTCCTTTTAATACGGGTTGAGTTTGACTGGGCCACGGACTGGCCCGCCTGTTGACACCCCTAAGAGAAAGTAAAAGAATCCCTACTAAGCATGTGCCAAATGTTTGTCTTCTGTGCCCTGTATAAAAGATTGTGATGCAAGCTTTCTCTTTAGTTACATACTTGGATATAAAATACTTTACTTTTCTAGACTGTCGATATTTATGTAGTGACTAACTATAATGCTTCCTCACTTTACATTCAAATATGCAAGTTCAGCATTAGAAACAACCATAAATACCTAGGGAGTCCCTACCTAGTTATGAATTGTAGGGTTTTGCCAGAGAAGTACACGGAAAAACCAGTTATATATAAGATTTAAATATTAAACGCTGATGCTTAACTTCTTTATCTTCTTGGAGCTTTAAGGTTGCTTCCCTTTTGGTCAAGAAAGTTTTTGGAAAAGGAGATCTGCAAAATGACAGTTCCTCAACACTTGGGCCAGCACGTGCCAAGCCATTATATAATCTTTTGGGCTGGGCTCAGGTAATGGGAAAAAATTGGCATGGAGGCCCGGTCAAAAAAAAAAAGAAAAAAAGGACAGAAGCCCTGGATCTTAATAGAGACATACTTGTTCCAACATCTTTCTTAATGTTAAAGTACAACTGCCATCAGATGATCAGACGGTGGGTGCTATTCGAGTCACATTGCATCCCCTGTGAGGTGGTGTACGTGTTGACTGTGTATTGTTTCACCTAACTACTTAGACAGCAATTGTATTGCAATGCCTTTGCAGCAAGTATTTCTCACACCTTCCACTGGCTTGCCTCAGACCTTAAAAATTGAGTAATACCTCCTGCACTCGTATGGCAATGGTGCAGGGGCAGCTACGTATCTCATCCCAATAGATAGATTGTGATAGAGTGAGATCTTAGTATCTTTATTTTTTTTGCAGCTGTTTAATTAAAGATGGCATAGTTTCAGGAGATGAATTCGGGTGGTCCCATGCTCAGTTTTTTTATCAAACTCAGAATCTGAGCATCTGCTACTGTCAAAAAAGAAAAAAAGAAAAAAACGATCCTACCCTGGTGCGATCTGAGTCATTTAAGTCGAGGCAGAGTCTAATGGCTGCAACCAGAACAAGATGTAGCAAGTATTGCTCTTAAAAATTAGAGTAATATTTGCTACAATTCCTCACGTATTGCAAAGCCACATGATGTGGATGTAGTGTTAGAACATTGGATGGCAAATGTAGTAGGGCATTTTTTTATTTAAAGAAGTACCGAGTTAGGAGACCACTTCATTCAATTGTCCTTGGTGTCTAATGGTTAAAAGAACTCGTGAGATCCTAGTCGTCATGTCGGGTGAGAGCAGGATCAACTCATGCAGACGTGCATCAAGTATTACTCTAAAAATTATGTAAAGTTGGGCCTAATGCAGCCTACCCTAATGGTTATGGTCTATGAGCAAAATTTTCAGTTTATCCTTTGTCTTGAATAGACATTTGCCCAGCCCAAGCCAAATATATGGATGGGCCAACAAATCCAACCCCCCCACCCCAACACATGTACGGGTACTGTCAAGTGTGTGGATCGGCCCGTAGTCCAACTCAATTCAGTTCATATTAAATAAAATTGGGCTGGCCCAAATTATATAAATTGGGTTAGGCTAAATTTGGATTGACATTAGTTAAATCTGGATTAGGTTGAACTGAAAACGGACTAGTCCAATTTAATTTATTGATTTTTATAATAATTCATACAAAAAGCAAAATACTTCTAAAAAATCATTTATAAATAGGGCCAGCCCAACTCAACCCAACCCCACTCATTATTGAATTTGGACTTAATTTGAACTGAATTTGAGTTAAACTTAAGCTGAATTTGGGCTAGGCTAAAATTAGACTGGACTATTTTGAATTTGAGTAAGACCCAAATTATCACATAACGCAACCCAGCCCAACCCGATTTACATCCCTACTCACATCCATCGTAATCTCGAGGAAACTCATTTGTGACGAGACTTATTCTATGCATCCAAACCAACCACTCATTAAACTGTTATTCAATTTATATTGACTTCTTTAGATATAAGAGTATAATTAATAAGGTACATTTAAAGGTGCTCGTCAAACAACATGGAGGTGAAAAAAAATGGTGAAAGAAATCGCCTTGGGTAGCTAGGTAACATGATTGATAGCTTATGAAAATTCAAATAGAAATAAAACATGCTATTTCTTGGAGTAAGGCCTGAAAAGTGTGTTAGTGCAGTGTTTAGATATGGTGAAGACACTGCCTATGCCTATGCTGCCGAATTTATAGAATCAATGCCTAAAAGAACATTACTTATAAGTACCATAAGAACAATATTTTATTTTACGATAAGGATGGTTAAACTAAAATGTTTGCTTGTATATTTATTCTAAATGTCAAAACAAGATTAAATGCAAGTATTGGATTTTACTAATTAACATGCGAAAATATATCTTACCATGCCACTATATTGAGCTGTCCATATTGTAAGTCTTTATTTTGTATCTCTTTTTTCTTCAATCAATAACCAGAAGCAATACAAATCTTTGTCCATATGTATGATTTTCATGTCATGCTGTCAATTTTACGTTAATGAATATTTACGATGTTGCAACAAAATTTTGTGCCAAGCATAGACAAGTCCTTTTATACCATGCTTTGATTCAAGAGGAAATACTATATGCGGTATAATAATTGTCGATAAAGAATGATTAAAAGGGGATTGGGCATCATAGGATGAGCACCAATCGAACTTTATCATTATCTACATTTCTTTAAATACGTTCTTTTGATATATGAAATAAGGGCATGAATTCGCAAACAATCACCTAACATATGATGGTATAAAATAAGATTATGGTCACAATCATAATTAAATATGATGTAGGAATGACATGGCAAAGATAATCTGATGCTCACGAACATGATTAAACAAATAAGATATAGCTAAAATGTCATATTTGTCAAGACTTAAAAAAATTTAAACAAAGATACGACGATATAATAAGTAGATATTAATCAAATTATAAGGTTATGGCAATAAAAAGATGACTTTTTCACTTTTCATTTCGCACTAATTTTGCACACCCAATAAAAAGGAAATTATGGGGTATGTAAGTGGAGATCTTGTACTGATTAATTGGTATCTCCTAATGCAAAAAAGAGAGGGGAAAAAAGAAAATATTAAGTCTATTGGATCCCTTCTACTTAACTATCTCATTTTGGTGATAACAAAATGCTAATTAAAGTGATCTATCCTTTTAATTGGATTTGCATATAATAATTAATCAAATTCTTTGTTGTTATTCTTTTGTTATTCGAATCATTCTAGTATTAACCTGTAACTTAGTTGATTTCAGTAAGTTAATCAAATTGAATTTAACACTTCTCAAACTTGAAATATTTGATTATTTTTTTGTAATTATTCCAATAAGATAGCCTAAACTTCAGATAGTTATAATGTGTGTTATTCAATTAACTTGTTGAAGTTTTGATTAAGTTGAGCCAAATATAATTGATTAACATACAACTACTTAAAGCCATATTATTCAATTAACTTGTCTAGCTTTCAACTATCTATTTCTGTTATTTGATTAACTTAACTTGTCTTTGACTTTCTACCTAAATTATACTTAATCGATTATTTTATCTGACTTTGATTAACTTGAACTTCTTTTAATCAATTAACTTACCATCTCTTATATTATTTATGAACTCTTATTCGATTAACTCTCATTCAGATAGCTAATATTCTATTATCTTTGATGAGCTTTGTCATTTAATATGTGTACTTTGATTATTTTGTATTCATATATCATAAACAAATATTGTTCAAATTTCAAGCACATTAAATGCTACTGCTCTTCCAATATACCATGTCGTCTATCACGTCCCATTGCATAATTTCTATTACACGAGATCTATACCTACCTTATGCTAACATGGCTGATCAAAGATCAGTAGCTTTGTTTTTTTATTGTTATAGTAGACAATGCAAATACGTTGTTAGTTATCGTACAAGCCTAAATAAGGAATACTTGAGCAAGAAGATGACAATTTGTACTTTACACTAATAAAAGAGATAGAAGAAGAACCATTTGCTGATAGAATGGCTCAGATGGATAGAGATAAAGCAGACTGAAGATCATGACCGTTAGACACACAGAACAAATTTTAATCCAATGTACACTTCATGACTCTAACGAGAATATTTCGTTAAGAGTTTTATATATACAAGACCTTTGGCTCATAGAACATAACTTTAGACACCTACCAGTAAGAATTCAAAAGGTATTCATCAGATAAAAGAAAAGAACTACTTCTCCAACTCTTAAGCGTACTATTCTTTTGCAACATTCTTTTAGTGATCTCATTTAAAGCTCAACGCTATTGTGCATGTAAGACACTACTGCTGCATTCCCCTATTCTTTATCTTGAATTTGGATTTCTTTGTGTTACATTTATTGCATATATCCCTGTCTATATAGAGATAATCATATTACATTCGTGAGGGAAGAAGAGATAACAATGAGACTTGATTGTTTTCCCCTTCCTATTTGAAGAGGTACAAGGTCCTTGGTTGCATTCCTGAGGGAAGAGGTCTTGTCAAGGACAAGAAGTTAACTAGCCAGAGGTTAGTATGCAGTGTTTCGTCATGTGAGAGGAAGACTAGCTTGTGTTTAGATGTAAACGTTGGCCATTTAGTAGAAATCTCAAGTACAGTTCCCTTGCATATTGGATGTGGGTCGCTAATTGAACCATGATATAATCTTTGTGTCTTATTTTCTGTGTTATTACTCTCCTTTTCCTCTCAACTCTTCTCTCTAACTCCGATTAATTGCTTACTGCTTTAATTTCTGCATTAGTATTTGTCAATATTTTTTATTACCCATTCACGTCCAGCTCCCTGTGTTAGCCATAGCTTGGAAAATAGGAAAAACCTTTTTTTTACTCAAAGCTTGATGATGCCACTTACTTCGGGGGCAGGGTGTTGGATGGATGATCCACATTATAAAGGTATGACAAATCTTAGTTGAGAATGCTAATTAATCATTTACAATTCTTCAATTATCCATACACATACAAAATCTATAGAAGGATATGGCATTGAGGTACCATTTATATATAGATGATGAATGATAAAAATATAAATACATATATTTTGAATCTTTTTATGTATTTATTTTTTTAATGTATTTCGTGATATGATTCATTTGTTACATTTAATCTTACTCCCATTTAATCTTAGCCATTAATTATTATGATATTTGTTTCGTTTTCTAAGGAGCCTTTTGTAGTGTGGAAATGAAATGGACAATTGCAAAGAGTTTTAGAGATGCATGTATTGTTGTCTTTTAAATTACACTATTGAATGGCTTTATAATATCTAATTAAGGTTCTTCTAATTAAACTTTATGCATTATATCAAAATAAAATAAAGTTTATTCTTGTGTTATGTTAAATTATATAAAGAATTATATTGTTTAAAAATAATACATTGGAAAATGGTTAGGGGTTGGGGTGTAAGTGGTTCTGTCTTAAGAGATCCATACCCAAAATGAGTAATATTTAGGCTTGCTAGACCTAATAAAATTGTTAATTTGTAAAAGTGCAATTTGAATTAGTAGTCAAATTCTTTCACTAGTTTTGATTCATCACAGCTCTCATGATTACAACTCTTTTGATTTGGTTGAAACTAATTGTTCAATTTTGTTCATGAATAGATCAATCTTCGAATCATACTCTCTCTTCAAAGACTATTCATGTCAGATAAGACGGCAAGTTTCATGATATGGCATTATACAGTTCCAAGAGATGAAGATAAAAAAAACAAGTCAGACTAGAGACTTTAAGAATTGAAAAGATGTTGATTGCAAGCACCCATATAGCAAAGATCTTCATAATATCTACTTGAACTTGCTAGTATGGTTTTAATCCATTTAAAATAGTAGTAGGTAGTAGTAAAAGCATGTGGCATGTCATCATTATAACTTTTGATGTATCTCTATGGCTGACTATGAAGCAATCAATCTTTATGATGCCTCTTCTCGTAGATCGCCCAAAATCTCTTGATAATGAAATTGATGTTTATCTTCAACTATTGATTGATGAACTGAACATCTTGTGAGCTATAGTATAAAGACATATGACGCAAATGGAAAAGAACTCTTTCAAATACATTGTTGAGCCCCTTTGGTTTGATTTTGATGAAGCAAAATATTTAAAACACTTAAAATGAATGCTATTGATAAGGATTAAGGTAATTGAGTAATTTACCTCTTAATTTTCAAAAAAAGATATATTGCCAAAATCTCTTTATCATGGATATGAATGCAATAGATTTTTGGATTACAAATAAATTTTTTTTTAAGTGTAAAATGATCCTTAAAAGAACCCTTAGAAGTCTCATTTAAAATGAAAAGGTTAAAATCCAACTAGGTGGGTATTGGTTAACCAGTGGCAGGACTGGTCAAACTAATACAAGGGCTCAATTTAACTGAACTGGCCTGGTTGGTTGACCAACAGTGCATAGATTTTTTTGTGCTTGCGCATTGGTCGACCAGCCCTGGACCTGGTCGACCAATATTGGCAGGGGTCTATATTGCCAGTCTTCACTTGCACTGCTTCTAGACGCCCAATTTTAGGCCTGGGACGATCAGAGTGACCTAGTTACCCATGTGACCCTACAAACTAACACAACCCTTATCTATCCAATCGAAGGACACTCATATGGGATTCTTTTTAACTCATGGACTAACACGCCGGCCTTTTTCTCTTATGATAGTACATTGTGCTTTAATGTTTCTTGGATCTTGAAGTACCTTTTGCAGGACCTTTTTCTATTTGTATATAGTATACGATTCTTCAAAAGGATGAAAAAAGAAAGGATAACATTAAAGCACATCTTTTGTAGAAGTTGAAAATAAAAAAGTTTTTGAATCCAAAACTTTCAAAAAAGTATGTCAAAAAATTTATCTTATCTTATGCTTCATATAATTTGTCTAATGTAGAGAAGAAAATGTTCTTACAAGTGTTAAAAATTTTAATATTGCCAGATGGGTTATCCTCAAATATTTTTCAAAAAGTACTAATTCAAGAACAAAAAATTATGAGAATAAAGAGTCAAGATTGTCACGTTCTAATCCAATAAATCCTTCTATTGGCCATGAGAACTATACTTTCAAAATCTATTGTTCTTATATTAAATGAGTATTGCATCTTCTTCAAAGAGTTGTGTACTAAAGTAATTGATGTTAGGACACTAGAAAAGTTTAGAAATTCAATTCTCATAATTCTATATAAATCAGAGAGTCTTTCTTCCTGCATTCTTTGATGTCATGGTGTACTTGACTATTCATCTTACAACATAAACTAAATTTGTTAGATCAGTGCAATATCAATGGATGTATCCAATAGAGAGACACTTACACTTAAAATTATTCTATATGCAATAAAGATCGACCTAAGGGTTCTACTACTCGAGTTATCTTGTGGAGAAAGTTACAACCTTATTGACATTTACTTGGATGATGATGAGATCAAGTTGAACAGGCACGTGCAACTCGAAGATGATTCAATTAGTGCTTGGGTTATAGGAGCTATACCTGCTAATGATGCTTACCAACCATATCATTTTCTCTTGTTAAATACATCATTAATCTAGCCATATTTGTTGTAAAGTTGTTACACACTTTCTATATTTTCTTATTTGATTACAAATCTTCATTATAATTTTATAATAATTGATGATATATTTAAGATATATAAAGACTTAGTAAAGAGTCAATATCTTACTTGGAGTGATGATCGGATCCAATTAGAACAACATAATAAGTTTATTGGCTGGTTTAGAGATTACGTAAGTTTACCACTTAAATTTAATTTAAATAGATTTAAAGATAATAATAATTTAATATTTTACATGTCTTATGTTTTTAGGTTGATCAATTAAGAGGGCAAATGGTTTTACTTGAGCAAGTTGTGTATCTTGCTTGAGGTTTGAAATATAACATTGTTTCATATTAGAGATTTTTTGTGACAATTGTGAGACACAATCTGTAGACAATTCTCCTGTTACTCAAAATAGTGATATTGTGACAATTGTGATCATGGAAATATTTTTTATAGTGTTCTACAAAATATAATGGACCTTCAATTCAGAAGTATGCCACCTATATTTATTTTCAAATGCATTTGGTATGACATGAATGAGGGATCTGACTTGGTGGAAGTATGTCACCTTCAATTTGAAAGTATGCCACCTGTGATCTTATGTCCAACCACAAAACTTATTATTTCAGATGTTCTAGTGAAGAAAAGACAGTCCTCTCATCATCAACAAACACCTATAACTATTATTGCTATAGTTGAAGATCCACTACTATCTCCTATGGATCTTAATGTAGAATATGAGTCAAATTTTATACATCTAATATAGTATAAGAAAGATTTTTGGAGGAAATATATGGAAATAATATTAACCATGTAGGAACATCCTCCACATCTACTTCTAAAGTAAGGAGGATAGCAGAGCCAACCCAAAAGGCAGCATTTGATCCTTCAAAAGAAAAAAAGTGGACATGCTCGCTCATTAACAAACAACTAGTTGGAGAGTGAGGCATTAAAACTTGTTGATGTACGTGAATTTTATGCAAGAAATGACAAGTACTTATCTCCTTACAAAGAGTGGAATGAACAATCTGAGCAAAGCTTCAATGATGTCATGAAGAAATAATGGCAAGTTGATTGACTTTTTATTTCATGCCACCGTCTCATTTTTATATGCATATTTACTAATAATTTGATTATATAGGTAGAGTATGATTTTGTTGATCAAAAAGGAATCCCTACAAATATGATTGGGGTCATTGAATTTTACATGAGGTCAATAAGTAATAAAGTAAAAGGTTAGGATTGCACACTGAAAAGGTTAGGATATATGAAAAGAGTTGATAAAGAAATGTCCATGAAAGTACCCAAACAAAGGGTAACCGAAGCAACATGTGATTGTCTTTTATAGTACTGGAGAATTGACAAGACATTGAAGTATAAAGATACAAAAAAAATGTGTATAAGAACAAGCTACACATACTTTGGAGGTAAAATCCGTTGTCGATCATAATCAAGAACAAGTATGTTATGATTAGTTTTGCATACATAATTTTTTTTTCGAACTTATTAATTTCAATGCAGTGGAAAAAATTAGGAGTTGATTACACAATACTTGAGGCATACTTAAGGCTCAACAAATGAAGAGTAGAGATTATCCGAATGAGCACATCTGATTTATTTGTCTATGTATATATCGACTAACACTTATAAAATATAGTATCACTTTTCTTACATTTTAATATTAATTCTCTTGTCGGAGAAAGTGATAATAGAATGTCAAGAGAGAAATATCACAAACAGTTCAGAGGTATCAATGTTAGGTAAAAGATTCATGCGCCTTGGAATGCATTTAAGTTAGATAGGCCCTCCTTGAAAACCCCCCCTCCCCATTATAATATATATATATATATATATATATATATATATATATATATATATATATTAAAATAGGCCCCTTAGGGTTGTCCATCCCTAGGACTTTAATTTTCACTATCCGATCTTGACGATCAATCCTAGAGATCCTATTAAGTACGTATAAAAATAAATGTCTAAAAATATTAAAAAATACTCAAAAAAATAAAATTTTTATCATATTAACATTTAGGGTTGATCCAATATCTTGGGATTTTAGTTTTGGTCTCCAAACAATGACACATTTGATTGGATGGCTATGGTTAAAATTTTCAATCTAATAGTTAAAATTAAACCTAAATGAGTGGAAACCAACCTAGAGGAGAGGTTTTGAATATTTTAAAATTTTTGACAATTTTTATTTTTTTGTTTCTAAAATTAGGATGGACGATTTTGGTAGGAGGGGGGATCTAACTTAGATGTACCTCGAGGCGTGTTATCGCTGGCCCCTCAATATTGTCCCCTATACTAGATGTTGTTTGCAATGGGCATCATAGTCGTTACGAGAGAGGGTGCAGGTTAGGATGTTCTAGTGTCACGTTCGGGTAATATTAGAAATCAAGTTGCCAACAATAATATCAAAAAACTTAGAATAGAGTTACAAAGTACTCAGTTAGAGCTTAAAAATGTAAAAATAGAAATGGAGGCTATGTATGCTTGAGAGCAATAATAGATGGAAGCTCGACTAAAACATATGAAGACTTTCTTTTCTAAGCATTTTCCTAGTAGCTCAACAAGTAAAGAATTGATAGTTACTATAAATCATTTTACTCTTATCAGTGGACAACTAATTTAGGATTAGTTTATATTTTTCTTTTTAAAGTGATACACACAAGTTCTTGCTCTCTTTTAGTTTGTTAAGTTAAGATGGAAAAGGTATGCTTCAAATCTTTCAAAAACTACAACAAACAATACCTTGCTATTCCTTTGTTACTTTTGACAGCAAGGCTACCATAGTAGTATAACAATTCACAACAACCTGATTACAATGCAAGAAAGCTAGCTACACCAATTGATGGATGCATGGGTCCAACCAACACTTGTTTTGCACTAGCAAACTTTGCAATTAGATCTTTACTCCTCTCTTTTTAGAGGGGACTAAACCCTACAATTAGCTATTAGATCATTCTAGTGATTTATTTAGAGATTGTCTATATATCTTGAAACTATGTAAAAAGTCTTAACATGATATTAATTATTGCATACTATTTAATTATAACTCAATCTGACATTATTATGCCATGCAATGTAGCAATAATGAATGGTTTTATTATGCCATTTGACATAGCAAGGCCCAATGTATATTTACTGTGGAGCTATCCTCATCTTCTAATCAAGGTTATGGGTGAACGAGGACACCTTGCTCTCATTATTGCTATAGGTTAATGAAATAGAGTTTATGAAGGTAGTGTTATTCAAATGTTGTATTTTGAAAGTTGTCTTATTCTAAAATGTATTATGGACAATAAAGTAGTTTGTTCTTTGCATGCAATCTTTAATGAACCCATATCTTATGATCTTATTTATTCTTGATTTATTCTAACCTTACATCTGTTCATGAGTGAAAGGAAGTGTCTTTATGCTCTCATGTGTTTGTTTGAGCATATCTATGTTATTATTCCAATCGAATATAGATCATCTTCAAAAGATTGAGACTTCTCAATCAATGTTTGTAGAGAATAACTTATTAGTTTATGGATATTTTCTCCTCAGCATAGCCGAACCAATTAGAATGGACATGCATAATGGAACTACACATCTCGTCCATCTTGGAGATGAGAGATAGAAACCACTTTCCTTGTAAGCGGGGTAAAAATTCTTACATAAGGTACTTACTTGGAAGATTTGCTCATCCACTAGGGAGGAAAAACCATCAATCTAACACAAAATGACTCCCTTCCATTGAGGTATACTAAATAAATGTGTAATCAAATTTCCTGGAATAGAGAGAAAGTCTAGTGCTCAAGTCATTAAGCAACTTAGAGAAAAAATTGGAAGAAGGAAAAGAAAAATAAGAAGAGTTCCTAGACAAAATTTACAAGATTGCCTAGACAGAAACTATATTATTTGCATAAATCCATCCATTTTTCTGAAATGGTTTGAAATTGCTTGCCTAATCAATCCTCTTAAAAGGGAATATATTTTTTCTCAAATATAAATTCATTTTTTTTTTACTACTTTTATTGGCTTTCTCCTTAGTAGTATTAATAATCAAATGCATGGCTTGCCGTCCATTTGTCATCTTTCACTTTCTTCATATTTCTTAAGCGTATGTGCTTATCATCTAGATTATTAAACAACTTTCATTAACTTATTTTTTTGTGACTGTTAGAACTT
Organism: Zantedeschia hybrid cultivar; assembly: GCA_030544215.1. Lineage (NCBI taxonomy): Eukaryota > Viridiplantae > Streptophyta > Magnoliopsida > Alismatales > Araceae > Zantedeschia > Zantedeschia hybrid cultivar. The sequence goes on from JARZZO010000005.1 coordinate 19,072,108, forward strand.
AATTGAATTAAGCTGGTATGTTATTTAAAACTCTATTTATTTACCTTTTTTATAGATTGGAGGCACTACATCAAATGATGAAAAACTTAACTCCTAATGCCACATCTTAAGAATTGGAATCTAACTGTCCTTACTACTTCAACTAAGGCTAATGTAAACTTTTAATTTTTTCGTTATGAAGGAACAACGTAATCTTTTGAGACATGTTGTAACATAACTAGCAGTTTTTAGAGATGATTTAATATTTAAATATTTGAATGTAATTTAGATGTTACATTTAAGTAAATGTTGGAATGTAAGTGTGGTTTGGATTTTGGACATTTGTTATGTGATATGTATTTTAGGTTTCAATAAAAATCATCTAAGAATGTGTTGAATGTAAGATATTCGTTTTCTTTTTGGAGAAATGTCAATGGTTACAATTGTTAGCAATTTCTCCGAATGATGGTTTGACCATTAAATACGCAACATCAGGTATGTCAGTGATTCTCTTTAGACAATGGTTGAATTATCGTTTATTATACAACTGGCGATGATTTTATCGTCGGTTATAACTTTCTTGGATGACGATTTTAACCGTCAGTTATTCGATCAATCCCAACAATTGAAATTGTTGACAAATTTTTCTTCCTATAAATAAATTGTCGAGTAATCTCTCATTAGAAGACAAATAAATTGTCATTTATGTTACATTTGGCAACAGTTTGATCATCATCATGATAATACTTAGATGACGGTTTGACCACCATTTTTTGTCCATCGATAATTCACCATTAGGTGACATAAAATCACCATCTATATACGAATCGACGATAATTGGCTTGTTGGGAATGGATATAAAGTCGATGGTTACAATTGACAAGATTATTTTTTATAACAAATGAAAAAAATAATTGGTCAAGTTCTTGACAAATGATACTTGATAGATCGGCGATGGTCTTATGTCTGATAGTGGCACAGTTGACACTACAACACTGATAGTGGAACGGTGGCTTTTGCTGATGGTTTGAGTGTCAGTATCTTATAAGCACCGATGGTTTTAACCGACGACTATTTGTATCTTTATACTATTATTTTTTTCTTCCTCTATGACTTACTTACAAAAAATGTTAAGGTGTGGTTTTAGCCATGTCCTCAAATATGTCATTTGTAGATGTACTATATATCCTAATCATAGGGCCTACCATCCACTGTACAAATTTTTTTATAGTTTGATTGTTAATACAAAAAATTACTAACTCATCATACATTTTTATGGATTTGGTTAATATATGATTGATTTTTTGGATGAACATGTTTTAGATAATTAAGTTAGTATAATGTACTTATGTTTAAAGAAAATGATAAAAGTGTTGAGGAAACATATAGTAATATATTCATCAAAACTTCTTTGTCCATACTTATCATTTTCACATCATTGTCCTATCCAACTTTACTCATTCCCTACAAATGTTTAATAGTTATATATTTTGTTTTCAATGTCTTCAAATGATTTTCTACATTAGACTCAAAACAAAAAATAAAAATTAAACTTTTCACTAATTACATGTGCAATAACAAAAGATAGTCTCTTGAATATTTTATTGACCTTCATTCTATTACGAACTTATTCCACCAAGTATTTTTGTATAATACTTAGACATATTTACACTTCTTTGAAAAATATTATTACTATTTCTAGAAGAACTAGTCTCTTCTTATTAAAAAAATATCTACCCTGAAAGAATAATTATGATTGATACATAAAAAACACATAGAAAGAAAGTCATTCCATATATCTTGTATTATCCAAATGACCACAAAAAGAAAAGTTATTCCATATGAAAGAAAATTCATTTCGTATATAGAAAAAAATATTTTCAGATACCGTTTGTTATCCAAACAAACATATATGAGAAAAAGTCCTTCCAAATGTTATTTATTATTCAAACAAACATATATAAAAAAAAGTCACTTGTTGTATTATCTGCTATCCAAAATACAAATAAACATTTAAATCATAATAAAGCCAACTATTTAGAATAGTCATTCCACATCTCATTTGCTACTCTATCTCTTATAGTTTCTCACATTGCTTTGTTCTCATTTCTTCCTTCTTTGTCTTTTATAGTAATAAAATAAATTTAAATTATAAAATTTATACTATGTTTAATTTTCAATTTAAGATACTTACTTTAATTTATGACTCATATATATATCATTAGCTTCAATCTCTTTAGGAATAGTAGCACCAAGATGTGACATATATTTATTAATAATTGTTGAAGTACCGTTTTAGTAGAATTAAAGTATTAACTAACTCTCTCTTTAGATCAATGCTAATTGTTACTCGTGACACCATTCTTATATTGCACACTATTATAAGTAAGAACAATAATAATTATTTTTGTGCAATAATATGAAGGATGTCATTTAAAAAATTCTTCCACCGTATAACTGCACATAATTGATGAAATATTCCTTTATTATTGCTTATCATCTTTATAGATGTTACATTATCAATGGTAGTTTCTAATTGATAAGCATATTTTGTTAACGTACAATTACACACAATTGATAAAATAATCTCTTATCCAAGTGTATCGTCCTTATAAATATTATACCATCAATATATTTTCTCCTAATCTTATCTCGAATATTACATCATCAATACCAATGATACTTTATACATATTTTTTTCCTCATCTTATCTCGACTACTTAAATGAATCTTCGCGATGCATTTTTTGTCTTCATTATTAGTCATTATAATTTATTATTTCAAGTACTCCAACATATGTAGATAAAGTTTATATAACCATAACATCTAGCTCATTTTCATAAGTGAAATCATTGACATCTGTGTACAATTTAAAGTTCTGATTTGGTATGAGATATAAAGATACTATGTAAGTGTTTTTAAAAGCTTTATATCTAATAATAGGAAAAACATATCTATTAAGAATGAAATATAACATATATATTATGATTTAATAGTGAGAACTACAGAGTAATGACCCTAGTATTAATATTGTTGGACTTGATATATCCATTTACCCAACAACAAACCAATTATCTTTATATGAAATTCTGACTAGGTTTTAATAAAATTAGATTTGAAATCAAAACTGTTTCTCAATTATATTAAAGTCTAAGATAAAAAATTCTTTCTTAGGCCCATTTGAAGTTCAATGTCAAACAAATAAGAACTAGACCCAAAGCTTGGCATGCTTACTTGCTTAGCCAACATCTTTATTGGGTCTGTTATAAGCCTAATGATTACCCATTTTAGGTTTAGTCTTCAAGACCCAATTACTTGTATCCCTACTAGTAATTACAAATAACATTAGGGATTCTAAAATATCACCAACTATTCTATAGAGGCTTCATAATTTTTATGCTATATTTAAATAGTTCAAAGTGGAACTACTGAACATTTTAATAGATATAAGACCATATACGCATCTGTGGATACAAATTGTCTCTATATATTGAAAAATTCCAAGATATCTATGTGTGAATAAGAGAAGATGGACTAAAAGAAAAAAAAAGAGAAGATACTGCAAGTAATATCTTCTAATCATTAATTCAATTCCAAATTGGATATGTGATACTAATATTACCAATTTCTTCAAAAAAGCATCTATAATTTTGTATGTATATTCTAAGGTGTTAAGGTGAAAGTGAAATTATATGTTGATTCATAGATCCAAATGAATTCAAGCTATATATGGCCTAATTAAAAAGAGAGTGCAAAAAGCAAAAATAAAAACGAGATCATGATTATATAATAATTGCATTAATAATATGCAAGAACTATTTATAAGATTGGGTATTATTAATAAGTATTCTGATAGAATGAATATAAAGTAGCATTAATAATATTGCATATGTGAGTACTCCAGTGATACGAACATTATATAGGATTGTTTAAATCCAATTAGTTCTTATTAGCCATGTACTGTTACAACTTATTAATGAATTTAATGAATTTAAATTAAATTAATTAACTAATTATAAAAGTCCATTAGCGAGTTTAAGTAATTTGATTTAGACCAAATAATCTTATTATGAAAGTCTATTAGCCTAATTATACTGCTAAGAACAGTCCACTAATTTAGTTAAAATTCTAGTTTAGATGCATTAGACAATAACATAGTAAAATAATCATAACTTTCTACGAAAAGTTCGAATTAAGGCATGATCAATATCATTGGAAAGACCATGAAAAGATATATAATTTTTTAGAAGGTAATTTTTACTAATTCAGATATTTTGGAAGTCAAAAATATCAATGATCAGTTTTAGAAATGACTGCCTATAGAAAATAAGTCATAATCAGACTACAATTTGAATGAGGAAATAAAATATGGTATAATTAAAGTTAACTACGACCTGAAAAGTTATCTATGACATATTTGACTTAGATTAGATGTAGAATACAATAAAGTTAAGTATGATTAAGATTCTAATTAGTAGGTAGAAAGTCGTAATTGAAATCCTACTTGAACTAGGATTCTGTACACAGATTTACTTGATACAGTCATAATATTTTAAGCATAACCTCGTGTACAAAATTCTAAATTATGTAAGACAATTCCCATTAAAATGATAACTCAAAATTCTAGAAGTTCTATGATGACCATGTGTTTAAAATAAGTCGTTACTAGTTGGAATCATGATATTTTTTAATGGGAAGGAAATCTGTCAAATTTCTGGGTACTTTAGACAATATGCCAGTAAAATAGGGACAATGTTTTATAAAAATATATAAAAAAAGTGATATTAGTAATATTGAAAAGATAATAAAAAGTTTGAAAACTTTGTAGAATAGAGTTTTTTTTTCTAATTCGGTTGTTTAAGGGGTTGAATTTAAAGGTTTTCAGAAAAGGAAACTACGAGTTGCGTGAATAGAGTCATATTTGCACTTAGAAGTGACTTTGACTTAGAGATTCAGTCATAAGGAGTCAAAGTTTGACTCTAGCAAAGAAAGAGAGTGTTAACAATTGTATTATGAAAGAAAATAAGTATAAATAGAGTCTTAGGATCGTGAATAAGCTCTCTTGCATGCGGCACTCTTCCAATCGTAAGTTCATATAGTATTTTTGAGAAAATAGAATTAATCTATAATTATTTTTTTTGAGAATTTGATTCTAATCAGTATTTTGTATTATTGGAGGCTTAGTGAATGTTGAAAAGAGCTTAGAAGAGAGAGAAACTATGGATAGATAGAAAGGAAGCCATAGGAGAACTAAGAACCGATCTTTCCTCAAGAAATAAATGGATAACTTTAAGCATGATCTACTTTATATTAAAAACTATATTATTTTTAAAAGTTTTAAAAAATTAATCAATCGGTAAGAAATTTGATATATATGTCTACCTCATGATCATCAAGTTTCATATTTTTATGATCTTTTTTACTATTTATTCTATGATTATTATCTCAGCGTTTATAATATGTCCATGCAATCTGTTTTGTTTCTAACTGTGATCACTTGAGTTATAGATATTTGTTCTTTATTGTTCGATGTGAAATTGGACTAAAATTTTGACAAAAGTCTATTTATATGTTATATTTATGTACAATAAATTTAATAATTTTTTAAATTATTTTGACATTTATTCTAAAATTTTCTTCTCAGATTATATAATATGTCCTAGTAATTTTGAAATACCAACGTGTGGATCTTTTATCTCACTTAATTCTTGTCCAAATCATGTCAAATTTGTGGAGATCTTTGTTATATTGTTCTTGACTTCTCTGTAAAGTTTGAGAATTTTTTGACCCCGTTTGCTACTTATTTTGCCCTCTATTTTAAGTTACTGAAATTCTATTTAAGTCAGATTTTCGGAATCAAAACAGAAGTCCAATATCATATCAAATCAATTTATAAATTGTTGAAACTACGTTCATACTTAACACGCAACGTATTTGACATGTTTGCAAGAGTTCGGCAATTTTCTGAATCTATTTGATAGTATTTAGTCTATTAGTTGATTTTTCAGCCCTGAATTCAGTAGTTGAAAAATATGTTTATTTATCTAAACATTCTGAGAATATTCTTGGAGTCTATTCTTCTATCTACTAATATGTTGGAATCAGTCGTGATCTGATTATTTATCTATATGATCATGTTGACTCCTTAAGGGACTATTTTGTATCTTAAAGCGTGTATTTTGACCTATGTTTATTTGTAATACTTCGACAAATTAAATTCTAGATCTATCTTTTGTTATCATTTTATCTCTATTATATGATTGCGCCATAATTATTTGACCTTGCTTAGACATTTTCATCTTAAAGAGATGAATGACCTAATTCCAGTATAAGCATTCATATTAGATAGGACATTTGAATCCGAAGGCAACAAGTGGAATCTTGATTTTCGGCTGGCTAAACTAGGGGACGACGATACATAATGTCCTAACGGTTTGGGGTTGTGTGAGACTTAGACTCTTTGGTTCTGCGTAGTAACTAAGACCTCTGCATCATTGTCTAGATGTTTTGGTATATGTATAAGACTTCTTATATTGTGATTTGGGTACATATACGTTATGATGTGATTTGATTTGTTTGATTAGTATATAAATATAAAATTTTTACTCCATATGTTCATTTGAATTCAGTTTAGTTATTTGAATATTTTGATCATCATGATTAGTTATTTCTTTGGAATCATATGAATTTGTTATAATACTATGATCTATGATATGAATCTGATTTGATAAGCTACTATGCCATGATATTTGCTATTTGATATGAGATGTGTTCAGGAGATGATGATACGTAACACCCTGACAATTTAATATGTTTTGTTCGATATGTGATACGTTCTGATCTTAACTAGTAGAATTTGATATGTTTGATATGAGTTCGATCATGTCATATATGCTATATGTTAGTTGATCTATACATGTTATTAAAAAATGCATTTGATTTGATAAGTTTATATTTGACCATATTTTGTATTATATTTTTATTTGAGCTATATGTAGAACTATGTAAGATCATACTTAATATAATTATATAATGTAATTTGTAAAATTTATTATATATTAAGTCATGTGGATAGTTTGAAGTCTACTGAGTAGTTGTACTCATAAATCTTACTAACATTTTCAGAGTCTGAAAAAGAGAATTTGAAATTTGAGAAGACTTTGGATTGAGACGTTTCACATCTTTAAGAGGTTATCTAGATTTAAATTTACCGCTTTTCTTAGATCTGATGTAGTAGGGATAATGAGATCTTGATGTATTTTTCTTTATTTGGTAAATTGATGGATATTGTAATTTGTAAATTTTGGTATGGGTTATGTTTTAGATATCTTAGATTAATTGATGGTTATAATATTTATTTAAATCGCCTTGTAGTTGTTTAGCTTTCAGATCTGTTCGTTATGATGGGATTTATTTCGAAATTATGTAGTTAGATTTCGAGTTAAAAAAAAATCAATCGGACCTGAGACGTAACAATATCAATCTAAATCTGCATGGTATGTGGATCATCCAAACCTTAACCCGACAACTTTTAGAAAAAATAAGAGCTAACAATAGACAATTATAAAGATTGGATGAAGAGTAAACACCTTTTAACCTTCCAAACTGTTAGGCAATATCTCACTATGGAGAAGAGCAGAGATAGAACCATGGGTAAAGAACTTGAAAAAGCCCTTGCCTTGTTCACCGCCTCTGGCTTGCCAGCTCACCCCCTGCCCCCTTGCTTGTGAACAATAGAGGGAAGATGGTGCGAGACCTACCTACTCGTGCTTTACTTGTCCTGTCTTGCTTACACGCTACTTGCTTTATTTGTCTCATTTGCCCCTCCTCACTTATCCTGCTTACCCCATAGAAGATGCAAACTTTATATGCAAAGGTTGGAAAACCTTCCTCAAGTTGGATGCTAAGAAAAAAGGTTTATAGAGCTATTTTGTAGATCTAAAACCTAAATATGAGGTAGGTCAAAAGATTTAGATTTTCTTTTACCATCATTTTCAAGGATATCAAATGGATGCCTATGATGATTTTTTCCCAAAATCTCATCAAGATGGATGTTGTCCCATGCAACCAAATGGAGCATATAGCGTCATCTAATAATTTAACCTTTAACTATATACATCAATAATTTTTAAGGATATTGATACATACAAACAAATATAACAATTAAGAAAGGGAAGAACTTTTAATCTAACCAAAAGCTGTTTGTTGGCATCCTTATCTCGAGTTATCGCTCGGTGGTTAGTAAAAGTTACTAAATTATACAAACGTACTTACAAAAGTTTGGTTTCATATAATTAATTATTTTATTTTATTTTGACTATGTTTCTTTAAAGTAACCTTTGGATGAAGAAAACTTCTCAAACGTGCATACCATTGCCGCAATTGCTGGTCAAACATATATCTAGACACACAATATTACAAACATCTCTTATTTAGACAACACCCATATTTGGACATTCATCATAATTAGAATATGGTCAAATGAGGGAAAAGGCATAATCAACTTAGTTGCACATTACTTGGGCAACTGTGTGCTTGCATGCATGCACATGAGAGAGAGAGAGAGAGAGAGAGAGAGGATAACAAATAAAATAACAAAACAACTAAACGCAAAGGAGAATATAGAGATTGACACTTAGGTGAAGAAGACTATCATACATAATATTATGTTATAATACTTGTTAAGGCATAGCGGGTCCTCCGAATAGTTCGACATCGGTTGTTGATAAAGGCAACCATATGTTCATAAGACGGGACCTTCTCCCCTTATCCAAGAGACACCTTTTAAAGGACAAAGTCATGTAGTTCACTCTCCTCAGAGGGTTCCCTCTTACAATTATTTACATCATAGTCAAGAACTCCATTTTAATATGCACATGCTCACCTTCTTAAGAGACCATGTTGAGACAAAAATGAGGGATTTGGAAGGTTTCATATTAGTTGCTGGAGATGTGACTATGCACTTAAAGACAGAGGTAACTTTTAAAGCATAAAGTCATGTAGATCACGGTCCTTAGGGTCGACAATCAAAGTGGGCAATACCTCTCAAGAGCCCAGGTTCTTTCCTGGCACAATACCTTTTGGCTTAGAGATGCAACACTTTGCATCCCAATTGGCCTCTAAGGACTGGTTTGATAGCGGGTTAACCCATTTTTCTAACTTGCGTTAACCCTATTCTAACCCAAAAAATACCTTGATAGGAAGAGTTCCCTGACCCGTGTTAGAAATGGGTTGAAGTGGGTTAACCCTAGGTTCCTTGTTCCACCCTTCTCCCTAGAATAAGTTGTTATGACTTCTTTTTTTCCCTCTTAAGCCCCAAGGCGTATGAAAGCTGCCCCCGCATGATCGTTGTCCTTCTTCTTCCCCCTTTCCTCTTTGCCTTCTTCCTTTGCTGATTGACGCAACATCTGGGCCCTAAGGCATACGAAAGTTTCCCCCATGTGGATGACTTTGCTTCCATACATAGCATCTAGGCCTTCAATCTGTTGAATATTTTAGGATATTTTGGATTGTTGGGTGTTGTTTACTTATTTTGAATTGTAGATAGTATTGAAAATTTTTGATACTGATACATATATTGTTTGATAAATGTTTTTGGACCTTCGAATTAAATAAATAAATATAATTAATGAACTGGTCAAATTAGTCGAAAAAGAAGAACACGTTAAACAAGTCAACTAATTCGATCAGGGAGGTTATCAAACTTATTAAGTCAACTGGTCAATAATAAGTCAACCTAAAGCATAAAGTCAACCAGTCAAAATTATCAAACTAAAGATATATGATAATAAAGGTCAAAATAGTCAAATTAGTCAATCAATCTAATTAGGTAAGTAAATTGGTAAAAAATAGACAATAATTAATTATGAATATTATAAAGACAAATAATAAAATACACAAGTGGATAAGCATTTTAGAATTTGTAAACATCTTATTCTATTTTATTATACAAGTAACTCAAATCACTTTGGTAATTAACCCAGAATAACTCAAGCTATCCTAAGGAGTTAGCCTATCTCATATCAAATTAAAAAGAGGATTAACTCATGATAACCTAGCCCTATGAGTTAACCTCTTTTTATTCTATACCTCTATCAAATAGGGGTTAAAAGAAAGAGTTTTACTTACTGCACCACTTAGGGTGTAATAAAGCTGAGGTGGAGTGCATCCTCTAATAGAGAAATGCCACCTGGCACCCTCCACATGCTCCTACAATCGCAATTATGGCGCCCTGACTTGTGCTAACGTCAACGCATATAGACACCTTTAAAAAGAAAAGAAAAATTCTTTTCATCCTAGATTTTGGGGAGCATGTACGTACTCTCGAGAGCATGTACACGTTTTCAAGAACATGTACAAGATTTGGAAAGTATGTACACAACGAACGTGCTTCTCAAAGTTTACATGCTCTCGAGAGCATGTACATGCTCCCGGAAGAACATGCTCTCGAGACGTTATACATGTTCCCGATAGCGCATACATTCTCTCGAGAGCACGTACATGCTTTTCAAAATTCAGAACGAAAGTATTTTTTTTTCTCTTAAAAGTGCCTATGTGTATTGATGTCAGGACACCATAATTGCACCTACAAAAACATGTGAGGGGCACCGGATTGTATTTCTCTATTGGTGGATGTACTCCACCTCAACTTTATTGCATCTTAAGTGGTGCAGCAAGTACAACTCTAAAAGGAAAAGGAGGAAACGGGTTAAGTCCCCGGTGCTTTAGAAACCATGGGCTCCAGTCCACTATGAAGACGGGTCCTAATCCACGCCATCTACACACGACCGTTCTTGGAGGCAAACCGGGCTGGAGCCAGGGCGACCTGCTGCGACGTTGGATCCAAGCGGCATTACTAGTGCCATCCAAAACATAACGGTTGCCCATCAGCTAAGCCTCTTTTTCCAGCCACACAAACCCGACGCCAACGGTCCCACTTCCCCGAGCAACAAGCACATAAATAAGTACGAGCTCATCGCCTCCACTATCTCCAAAACCCACTCGGCGCTTTGCACATAACCAGTGAAAAGATCGCATCACGTTGATGGCCGCGGCAACAGCGCCAGCATCCACATCGGCTCTCTCACCATTTCCCGGCAGAACCAGATGGCCGCTCCGTCCCCACCTTCCAGTCTCCCCCGTCAGTTCGTCCTCTCCAGCTATCACCACTTCTCTCTGCTTGAGGTGCTCTCACTCGGCAGGGCAGCCGCACCATCTCACGGCGAGGAAGGTGGGTAGCCCACCTGCTGCTCTTGCTGTGAAGGCAACTGCCACGGAAGCTGCGTCGGGGCCTTCGGAAAGGTGGCTTCTTGAACCCGTAGGTCAGTGCCTCCCAATTTTTTTTCTTAATGTGTTCTATACGTGGGTGGATGTTCACATTTACTTCTTGCAATGGTCGTTGTGCAATTGTTGTTTTAACAAGGAGTGTATCGCAAAAAGAGCTGTTGTGATGGCAATAGAGATCTTAAACTCAGTCAGTAAAAAAAGAGAGAGCTTTTTTAAAAAAAATCTTTTATGGTGTTTTTCTCATTCTTAAAAAAGAGTTTTAACGAAAGACTCCTTCCTTCTATCTCTGTATTGACTAAGTTCAATCTAAATCCATGCTGAGAGGAACTGCACTCTTGTGATAGTGCCTGTGTGTGGTTGGATTATCGCTTACTGGAGCATTTCCATGAAATCCCTGAATTACCCAACAACATATGCATAGTTTTAGCAGGAGGATTATAATTAATCAAGAGTAGAAGCAAGTTGTATTCGTCTCAATAGTCATAACCTTTTAAGAAAAATAAAGCTAGTTAATCTGTATCGTTTATTAACAAGCAATGCCACATCGCAAATATGTTGTTAAACATGCATGCCCAAAAGTGTTGGTATTTGAGCTGCATAAAAATTGGTCATAGTCAGAAATGATCAATGGCAGAACTAGAAAATTGTCTTTGGAGAGAGGTGGGGAAAACAAACATCTCCAATTATTTAGATTAAATATTTTTTTAAAACAATTATAAAAAATATCACATCAGGGCTACGAACATCTTAATATAAGATAGGATGTCAACATTCACTTATTAAGTAATACTCCATGTTCTTTCACATCGCCTAAATATCTGTGCAAGTAAAATAATAACTAACGAAATAATTAAACTTATATAATATACATATGAACATCAGCTAAACAAAAATAAGAAAAGATAGACAAACACCTTAGTTTGATCCAAACTCAAGCAAACGAATAATTTCTACTTGAGAAATTTTGACTTTGAAATAGCCTTGTAGAGAAAACACCTCAGTTTGATCCAAACTCAAGCAAACGAATAATTTCTACTTGAGAAACTTTGACTTTGAAATAGCCATGTTATAATATTGGGGGAAATATGCGTGCTGAGATTCAAGATCTAACAGTTTAAACCGGCAAGCTCTCAATCGTCTTACTCGCCTCTGTATGGTTGATAGCATACGGCCATTTCTTTCTTTTTTTCTTTTTTTTTTCAAAGGTGACTCAATTAGTACACAGGGAACGCACCAAGGTTCAATTCCGGGCAAAGCCCAATATTACCTTCTACTTTCAGTGGAGAATTCCGCGCAGTAGTCCAACAATTCCGTCTAAAAAGGTAGTAAGTCTGCCTAATAAGGTGATTATTCCATACGCAAACCGATCTCCAGAGAAGTAATCCTATGGACAAGAAGAATTAATCCCGCAACACACGAGCGCTGAATGACATTGGGGGTTCAGGCTTCCAACTTGAATCTGTGACCTCTCATGAGAACCAGCTGTGGATCAGTTGGTTTCTCACCTTTCCTCCCAATGGGAGGTCTCAGGTTCGATCCTGGTTAGAGCCTAAAAATTCTCCAGTCTTGCAACTTAAATTTGGGTTGTAGGGATATTTATCTTCTGGTCCATTAAATTATTTTCCCAAAAAATTAGACGAATCTAGAATGCTCGCCTAATTAGGTGGAATTCTCGACCAGTGCGGAATTCTCTCCAATTCTAGAGGACATCTCGGATTTCGATCTCCGGCCGTTTGTAAATATATGTAGATACTTGGCCACTGTGCCACTGACAAAAAACAAAAAAAGAATTTGTGACCTCTCAAAGGGAGGCCAAAAGGTGAAGCCAACCACTCTACGTGACTGATTCCCATGTGGTCATTTCTTGTCTTGCAGATAGTGCCCTGTATCAAATACGTTGCCAAGACTGCCCAAAAATTTTGAGCTCTATAAAAGATTATTCCTTTGTGGCTTTCTCCTCTGCAGTAGTTGCTTACACTCAGAATCTTTTAGACTTTCCAAGCTACACAGGTTGTTCATTTTAGTTGGGTTTGTGTGCAGTTTTGCATAGTGTGATTTCATGCCTTGCAGACAATGTCATCTCTTATACTTCAGTGCTAACTATTCCTCATATTTTAGGCAAGGCTACTCACGTTTTGTTCTGCAGGTGATGGGGACTGTAGGCACATTGGGTTTCGAGTGCCAATGCCTGGTGCATTTGAGATGGCTTCAGTAAGTTCCTTCTACCGTTCATCATGCATCATCAGAGATAGTGAGGAAGCTTTATTTGCTAACCGGCATATCGATCTTTAGGATGTGGTGACTGTAGGCCGTCTTCCAGATAAAGCAGATATGGTAATTCCTGTTGCTACAGGTACTGGTCTCCATCACCTAGAATAGAATTCTACCCAACATTTTCTTACTATTTTGCATCCTTTAAAATGAGAAATATATGGTATAGTTGATAGAGTAATACCTGCTGCAATGTCCTCCGTGCTGCAATGAGGGATTGTAGTGGGTAAACCAAAAAAAAAAATTGAAATTCTTTTTAGGTCAGCCACTACATGCCCTATATGGTTGTATAATGCGATCTCCGATCAGAAGACCTAAAAAATTTTAAAAATTAAAAATCGAGTCCTAGTGAATAGTAAAAAGTGCTTTTAATGGGCCAGATACAATAACGATTTTTGATTTTTAGAATTCATTGGATCGTCGGATCAGAGATCAAATTATATGACCACGTAGGACATGTGAGGGCTGACCTAAACAAAATTTCAAAAAAAAATTACTTTTTTTCTTTACTTATTACAATGTCTCCCATTGTAGTAAGAGAGACATTGCAGCAAGTATTACTCATACTTATATAAAACCTAACTATTCTCATATAAACTCTTGGGATTAGCAAGTTTCTGAACTCGAGAGTGTAAGGTGCGATGTTCCCGATTAAATATTAAAAAAACCCTTTGAGGTTTTATATATTAGCGAAGAGTAACATTGCTGCATGGCATAGGGTGCAACCTATTTTTTATTTTTTTATTTTTTGAAATTTTTAAAGTCATGGTGGTTATGTCCAATATGTCTATATAATTTAATTTCCAATGGGATGATTAAAAAACTTTAAAAAGTCAAAAAATCGAGTCCCATTGAATAATAATAATAAAAATCCTTAATAGGCCGATCCCAATAAAGAGGGCTTGGGTTTTAATTTTTCAGATTTTTTTTAATCATTTGATCAAAAATCAAATTGTACAAATATATCAGGTATGATTGGCCCAACATTAAAAAAATGTCAAAAAGTAAAAAAAGTGAGTCTGCACGCAGCAAGTATTACTCATTAGCCAAAGAGATCTGGTGTCCATTCTCCACTTAGGACGTGGGTAGATAGGTGCTAACCGCAAGTGCGGTGGCAGCTCAGCCCAACTGTGATCGCCTTATTTCTGCTCCTCCGGATCTGGAAGACCTCAGCAACCGCTCAAAATGTTGGTTGCCTATCTAGAATTAGAATTGTCATTTTGGGTGGGCCAACCTGAATCAAAATAGAACACTTAGAAGATTGGGTTGGCTTGGCTTGGGATTGAGCCCACACTCAACTTGGCGCTAAAAAGTTCAAAAAAAATTTAAAGTTACAATGTTATGCATAAAATAAATTATTTTTCATAATGTATTCCTTGAATTACTGTTAGATATGTTTTAGTTCGGATTAAACTTGAGATGGTTGGAAAAGTTAGGTCATGATTGAGTTGGAGCCTAGGTTAGGTCATATTCGTGTTGAAGAGTTCTTATGAGGTATTAAATTAGGATTGACCTTAACCCGGGCTAAGCTGACCCAAGTTGCAGGCCTACCCCAGAATAAATCTTTGACAACAAAAAGCTTGAACCCTCGTTTGCCTTCCATTTTGGGTCCGTCCACCGTTGTATTCACCATTGCCACTGAGGCGTTCCAGATTTGAGCAGCTAGGCCGTGTACTATTTACCATTGAGAAATACTTGCTGCAGTGCCTAATTCATGTGAGTTACAGTGGCCGTTTGATCTGATCAATCGGATGGCAGTTGGATATCTTTTTTTAATTTATTTATTAGAGCATCCAATCAGAAATTGAACAGTAGAACCAGGAAGCTCGAGTTCGCCCTAAATTTACTATATAGTTTTTTTTATTTCTGTGTGCACGCCTCTATTGTGTGCGTAAATTATTTTTTTAAAAAAGTATACGGTGAATTTAGAGTTGATCTGAGCTTTCTGGTTGTACTATATCCAATTTTTGTTCGCATGCTCTAAAAAAATTTGAATAATCTGAGAAGAAAAAAAAAGTAAAAATGACCCGCTCCCTACTTGTTCACGCCCGGGCGGAGAGCTGGACAGCCATCCGTCGGCCCAATTAAAAGGCTATCTCAGGCATAGGCATTGCAGCAAGTGTTTCTCTTCACTTTTACTAACTATTGCAATCTAAAACCCTTTTATCGTTAACCGCTGTAATCCAATACTAAAAGTGCATTGGAGTTGCCTCCCCATACGCCCTAGAGCGTAAAACAAGCAACAACCTGCAAAATGATCTAGGCCACAGACTAACCCACTTGAATCAGTCCTAGGAAGCAACACCAAGTATTTCGAACTATAAGTTAGACTAATAACATTAGACGAAAGATCAAGTACAAGGGATTAAATAGGGCATAAGGATAGCTAAAAGAAGGAAGTACTTGGGCTTGGCTCGACTCCACCATCTCATAAAACCACTGGGTTTCAAGATTTCCCCGGAGTTGGTTGCACCCTGTTTCGTCTTTCTCGCCAGGGGCTGTTGGGACTTTTTTTTTGGGGGGCAACAACCTGATGGGTACAAGACTTTGAAGAGGGTTCCCATATCAGGAACGTACAAAGACGAATCCCTCCCAAAGCAGGGAAGATATAACTTGAAAAGACTACCCACAAGAAACTTACTAAATGCCATATCCTCTCATAAAATGGTCACAAAAGCAAAACATGCGTTTGCCACTCTGACCGTACATAACTTTGACTTATATGAATAAAAGAAGATAAAATTGTCACCGCAGAGATCAAGACCAGCAGATTGTCTTGCTTTGAGATTGCTGGAGCTGCTATCCGTGAAGAACAGCTGCAGCCGGGTATTATATGCAGAATCTTCAACACTGATGATGCTCTTCCACAAACTAGCAGCAGACTCGAACTTGAGGAGATCTAGGAGAGTATGCCCACCATATGGAGCATGAAGACTGAGCGCAGATAACCGAGTCTATGGAATGATGTCGAAGAACCCATGAAAAGTTGCACTTAAATAAGAAGACTAAAATATGTAGTCCTCCACAAGATACGACTAAGATGTCGTGATAAGTTACCGATCGATATCCAGAGTAGAATTGGCAACCCAAGAGACCGAACAGGAGAGAGACGATGTACAAAAAAAAGGTGGCAATTAAGTATAAGAGGGAGAGACTAGAAGGACTAGATCGTGCATGTAAGATCAAGCTTGAGAAACTTACTACACAAGTTAAGATGAGGTTGAAGATGACTAGGGTAAGTAGCGGAAAGCTGAAATAAGATAAACACTGTCAAAATACAGGAAGCGAAACCAAGAAGTTGGAAGATTTACCTGACCAAAACCTCTCAAGGGAGAGAGTGAGCTCTCAAGAGAGAGATGGGATCTCCCAAAGGGGAGAGGGAAGGGATTCCTTGAAGAGGAAACACCCCCTCCCCAGGGAAGATGTGAAGGTGGCTGTTGGGACTTGGCATCATCCCACCCTAAACATGAAGATGACTATCAGACGAAACTATGAGGATGATCCCATCAAGAGCCATAGTTGACGGTCTATTAAAGTGAAGTGATCACATCCGTCTCTGCCAATTTTTTTTGGTGACCATCTTATTTCACAAACCTCAGCGAGGAATTTGCTTGTGTAGAATCTGATCAAATTTACTCTTTGCACCTTCTTTATTCATTGTGTTCTTGGATTATATCCATCAAACACACGCCTGAAAGAGAGCCAAGTTTACACCCGCCTGAAAGAGAGAGACAACGGGCAAAAAGAAAACACCAGGACATTGAAGTGTGCAAGAACATCTGTAACCTTGAAGCCTTCACATATGAGGAAGTCGAGCCATGGATTTTGGTTATGAAGAAAAGAATGTGTCGCAGCTGTTGCCCATTCGCCTTATAAGTGCTGTATATTAATTGGAAACCTGATTAATCGAGCTACTAGTTAATAATGGAGCTGCTTGTGGATTGGATGGAGAAGACCTTTCTATTTCTATTCCTTCGCGTCCAAGATGAGTATACTATTTAGATGAAATCCCAAAACCGCGGTGTTGAGATTCAGAGGCTCAGGCTTATATGCACTGGAACCATAATTTAGAAATCAATATAGGACTAATTGTCTAAAGCCACCATGGGCCAATAGCCAACACTCCCCCTCACGGCCACCATGGGCCGTGGAAATGAAAGGAGAGGTGAAAGAGGTCAGGCCCAGGATCAATGCTCTGATACCAAGATGAAATCCCAAAACCGCGGTGTTGAGATTCAGAGGCTCAGGCTTATATGCACTGGAACCATAATTTAGAAATCAATATAGGACTAATTGTCCAAAGCCACCATGGGCCAATAGCCAACATATTTGATATCTGAAAGTAAATGCTTAGGGATTCCTTGTCCATCTTTTGTTGAACCCAGATCATAGTCATAGGCAAGGTTGCAGCTAACGAAGCTTCTTCATGCCAAATTGAAGGAACCCTACTTCTGCCTACATATTCTATGTAAAGTCACAATTCAAATGATCACCTTTTATAATCAAATGGGAGATTACTTGTTCACAAGTTATTTCGACTGATACACTCTTGCAGCTGGTTGCAGTTTCTGTCTGAATGTCAAGGGGGATCATAGGGAATTTTGATTATATGTTTGTTCTTAGTTAAAATTGATTCTTCTTAATCCAAGCAGTATCTGGTCTTCATGCTCGATTGGAGAAGAAGGAAGGAGCTCTTCTCGTCACCGACCTAGACAGCACAAATGGGACATTTATTGATGATAAAAAGCTCAGACCTGGTGCAGTTGCAACAGTATCACCTGGGAGTTGTATCACATTTGGTATGTTTCCTTAGTCTAAAAATGTCCAATAATATCCTCTAAGTGCCATCGTACAAGTGTTGGGGTGATGCTTTTGCATCTTTGGCTGCAGGTGATACACATTTAGCAATATTTCGTGTTTCTAAGCTTCAGGGTGAGGATCTTTCTGAGGTGCCTGCTGGTTCTGAGATAAAAGCTGAAACTGAAGTCCTTCAAACTAAAGCAGCAAGTTAAAAATAAGAAAGCATATTGACAAATATATGCAACAGAGCCTATTTTAAATGAGCTCTTTTATTTGTTTGTAGAATATTCGACTTTATGTGGCACGGATGGCCTATCTTCTGAATTTATTTAGGGGCACATATAATAAAATCAACGAAAGTTGAAAGGATCTGTTGAATTTTCAGTGAAACATCCAAAAATTCTACCATCAAACTAGAGAGATGTGGGTCATGTGATATTTCTTCCACTGTATTGGATTTCTAGGGAATTATTTGTATATTTTGGGCTTTCAAAGCAGTTGCATTAATTTTCTGATCATATTATTTTTTAACAGTGTAGACACGCTAATTTTGACATCATTTTGAGTAAATTTCATATCATATAATAATGTCTCAGAATGGTCTGATATTTAATCATTGGCTAATTTTTATTGATCTTTTTGAGTTAATTATCTAAATAGTGTCGGGTCAGACAGATATGATTTAAGCTAATTAATTAAATTGATTTTAACTTAAATTTCAATTAAAATCTGAAGAAGTCTAAAAGATGTCGACCTGTGTGGACGCCATTTAGAATTTATTCTTATTTTGATGTTTAAATTAATTAATTAGCTAAAAGACGTCTGCATGGCACGACGCCATTTAGGTTTCCTAAGTTGTTTCAACTTCTCTTCCGGATGTTTATCCTTATCTTAATCAGTTTAAAAGGCGTCTTGAAGTGGCGACGCGGTTTAGCTAATTACAGATAAAGACAAGTTTTTACCGGATGTTTATCCTTATCTTAATCAGTTTAAAAGGCGTCTTTCAAGGACGACGCGTTTTAGATAATTACAGATAAAGATGAATTAATCTGTATTTATCTGTTGGTTAAAATGGATAAATCTCAAAATTTCTCCATGTAAATCCGCGGACGCAAAGAAGTTTATAAATACCCTGCCTCTTGAATGGGTGACAGAGTTAGTGATTGAAGCGATATCGAAGTGATAATCGAAGTGAAAATTGAAGCAACGACGTCCAAACGCTGAAGTACTGCTGTTTCCAGAAGTCGGTGTCCATTCTTCATCCAATCAAGACCAAGGCTTTCCAGGGGCCATCCATAATTAAATTTTCAATTCATTTCTGCATTTTCATCTCATTGATTCTACATTCTTTATCACATCACTCCATACAACACACACAACACTAACATCATTTTCAAAACCGATTTAAAGGGGTTTCAAAGACCATCCCAACAAGTGAGTTCTCATGTTTAGTTGCATGTTTAAAACTTTGTTTAGAATGGATACTGCTTTTGCTTAAGTTCTCATTGTTTCTTCATTTCTTTCCATTTCTCAACAAGTGCAAAGAAGAATCAAGGGGAGGAAATCAACAAGCAAATAACAAAGATTCTAGATGATCCTCAACTTCAACAGCAATCAAAGCAAAAACAACGACAAGAAAGGGCTCTCTTTCTTCAGCCGGCTAAAGAAGGGAAACCAAGAGCTCAACATCTCCCACGTTCAAACAGGTAGGCGATCAAACTCTTTCTTTTGAAACTTTTAAGTCAAAAGTTTCTAGCGATTACTTCACTTAGTTTCTTTTAATAGGTTTATTTTGCACCTAAACAACATAATTTTTCATGATAATCACACACTCATTTTAAGCACTCACAAACAGGACAGACACAATTGACTGGTGTTTGAATTAAGAATCTAAAAGTTGATTTTGTGCAAGAATTTTAGTCATTTATCTGTGAGCTGAAGCACTGGTTATAATTGAAATCAAGTTGCGGGATTTTCCTTTCTCAGAGTTATAAATAAATAACTTTTTTTCTTCAGAATGGTGAGGAATGCAATTTTTGCTTTGCTGCCTGGCTGCTTTAGAACCGTGAATTCATATCTAAGAATTATAAGATGTGAAGTCCTTCATCCTCTCCTTTAACTTAGAAGGCTTAAGTGTGACTAATTGGTTTAAATCTAATTACTTGGAATTAACAGTGGATCACTCTCCTATCATGTTTTCTAGACTCGGAAAAGTGGATCATAACATTGCCTTTTATCAAAAAAATTACCAAAAAAGTATCTACCTTCATCTTTCAGCCATCTAATTACACACTTCCCCTAAATTCCTTGCACAATATAATCTAACTCATTTGGGGGTGGTGGGCATAAACCATCTCAAATTATGACAAATGAACACTATGTTGCAATTTTCTATCATCTCCTTCAACCCGAAGGTTTTAACCATGATGAATATATAGCAATAAGAAGGAATAAATGCTAAATGACCTTTTCCATCATTTCTCTAAACTCAGAGAAACCAATCACACCTGATGCGGGACAAGGGGGGGAATAAGAAGTGGGATTTAGAGGAGGGGGAACCGGTCGGCTGTAGGTGCCCGGAACTTCCCCTGCCGCGGCTGCGGGCTTCCGGTGAGGGTCCCTCTCCGTTCGTCTTAGCACTGTGGCGATTTAAAGGGGGTTAGAAATAAAGGATGTGATCGCCAGGAGCATTACTTTACGGTCCCTGTGCTCCGCAGGATGGTGAGGATGTGATCGCGTTCTGTAGGAGCGGGAGATGGTGGTTTCCCCTTCTCTTCCTCCGGCCGGCCAGAGGAGGAGAGCTCGGTAGTCCGCGCGCAGAATCTGGTAAGAGCCCCTGAAAAGAGAAGACATACAAAGAAAAGAAATAGCTCGATTAGAACTGTGATATGTAGGATCCGTTCATGCAAACGTAAAAATTAACTAAAATTAGAGGGAGAAGCACCGGATGGGTGTTTGAGAGGGAAGGTGACCATATGTTATGGCCACCCACCTCCTGATTTTTTGTTTGAAACCTCTGGGGGTAAATAGGGATTGCTAAGTCATTCTAGGATGTATGCATGCAGATAAGTGCTCGTGTGTGAAAAGTGAAATGATGTGTTGAAGGTAAAAGAGAGTGAAAGAGGGAGGATGTTATGGCATGGATGGAAATTGGAAATGCAATGAAGTGAAAAAGGTGAAAAGTAAAGAGAAGGTTAGGAAGACAAGCCCATTTGGAGTGACGTTCCTCCTGAAACAGCCCTCTGACTCTTTGCCCGCTCAACTCCTCAAAGCCGACCCGCTCCGAGAAAGAGACTCCTTCTTAATCCCCCTCCAACCCCCTTGCTCGAGGGAATCTGGGGGGTTTAAATAGATGAAGGAAAAAGTAGGAGGAAATAGGGGTCTAAATCCCCGTAAATCAACCTTCAGCCAATAGGAAGTGGTCAAGGGTCGGAGGTGGTGCGCGCGGCAGTCGCCGGAGTGGGGAGTGATCGGAGTAGTGGGGACGAGGGCGGTGAGTAGAGGAGATCGTGGGGAAGACGAGGTCAAGGGGATGGTTAGGGAGTGGACGGCCAGGCAACTTGCCTTCTAATCCCGTGGTGGAAGGCGGCCCGGTTGACCTTCGAAGGGGGTGGAAGGCAAGGGGTGGCCTTCGAAGGGGGTGGAAGGCGGACTAGCTGGCCTTCCATGAAAAGGTGGTGAAAAGTGAAAAAGGTGGAAGGCAAGGTGGCTGGCCTTCCAAGGGGGTAGAAGGCAAGGGGTGGTCTTCGAAGGGGGTGGAAGGCGGACTGGCTGGCCTCCCACGAAAAGGTGGTAAAAAGTGAAAAAGGGGGCCAAAAGGTGGAAGGCAAGGTGGCTGGCCTTCCAAGGGGGTAGAAGGCAAGGGGTGGCCTTCGAAGGGGGTGGAAGGCGGACTGGCTGGCCTTCCACGAAAAGGTGGTGCAAAGTGAAAAAGGTGGCCAAAAGGTGGAAGGCAAGGTGGTTGGCCTTCCAAGGGTGTAGAAGGCAAGGGGTGGCCTTCCACGAAAAGGTGGCTAGAGTCGGGATTTGGTTAATGGGTCTAGTTGTTAGTGGGCTGAGATGGTTAAATGAGGGGATTTTGGTGATAAAGGGCTAATGATGGAGGCGGTTTTATGACCAAAAGGGGTGGTCCAAAATCGGTGTCTACATCGGCGTCGTACTGATGGGTGGTCTCTGGCGTCACATCGGAGCAGGGGTTCCCTCAGCGTCGCACCGAGGAAGAAGGGTGGAGAGGATCTCCATCGCAGAGACCAAAACACACTATCAGGTATTTTTTTTTTTTTTTTCTCTCAAAATTCATCATCCTCTCCTATTCTGTTAATAGCATACATATATAGGGAGATATGTAACTCCCGACTCTTGGACTCCCTCCTTGACTCTAGGACTTCCCATCGCTTATTCATGTTTCTTTAATTCCTAGAAAAGAAAAACAAACATAATGGACCATAAATGGTCCTAATAGAAGCCAATAAAGGAGCCTAAATTCTTGCATCGTCTCCTGCATCAATCTCCCCTGATTCGAAAAAACTCGTCCTCGAGTTTTGAAATGCCGAAGAAGCCATATGAAGAGCAAAGGGACCACAGACCAGCGGCGTACAATTGACTGCATATAGATCTTCAGGATGAGGAGCTGAAGGTGGCACTGACAATAGGCCTCAAAGTTACACCATAGCAAGTTAAACTCAGATGAAGCAACGTTTGCAAGACATAGGGAATCGCACTGGACATCTAGAACATTAAATGAGTATTCAGAAAGTAAGTCAAATCCGGCTTCAACAATGAGTGCATGGTCCCACACAACATTATCTGATGATTCACTGACGACCAAGGGTATTAAATTAGTCTCATTCACATCGTCCGCCATTAAATGAAGTCCAGACTCAATACATATAGTAGTATCTCAAACATCGTCAGCCGTAGGAACAACACTAGCACCCTCAATATCAACTGTCACATCTTATTGATCATCATTTGTAGTTGGCGAGACTGTATCAAGCAACTTAAACGGTGTTTCCATTACCTTAAAAGAGTAAAGTGACGATTCCGAAAACATGAACTCACGTCCATCAAGATGAAGGTGTACGAGAGAGCATCGACGTCTATCATAATCCACTGTCGCTTGGCGCTCTGATAGCCACTCTCGACCCAAGCAAATAGAAGAGCTCCAAGGATTTATAGTACACCAAGCTCCATCCACATATGTAGTGGAGTGTCCTATGGTGACACTTTTAACCCGCCGATAAAACTCCACAAAAGCCTTATCACCGTCTACAAGAATCTCGTCCGTCTTCAACAGTGAATCAACAATATATTGAGGAATCACATTATCACTCGCTCGCTCATCTAACATCAATGTCGTCCATTTTCGATTCGGCAAGAACACATCAAAACAGAAATAAATAGAAGACATGTTGCAAGAGATTACCCCGGACTCCAATTCTATTGAATCAATCAGCGGCACATAGAACGAGGTGCCGTAGGGGCAGCACCACTCTAGAATTGAGTCCGTCTTACTAAGATGAAGCCAATGACGCAATCAGTGCAAGAAACGGAGCCCAAAGGATGACCTCGATATGTGTGCAGTAATGGCACGCAAAACGAGGCAGGTCGAAAACTCAGCGTGCTGGATCTGGTCGGTCTCGTCGAGACGAAGCCGTCGGCGTGAACGATACACGAAACGGAGTCCGAAAACGACCTCGAACAACAAGCCCAAGTGTCCTCGTAAAGCGTTCAAGTGTGGCACGCAAAACGAGGTAAGTCGGCCACTAGCCTCTGCAAAACCAGTGCGTCAGAAGTTGGCACGCAAATCGAGGCAGTTGGTGCGGGTCTTGGGATGCGCAATCAGTATCCTCAGTATGCGTGCAGAAGTGGCATGCAAAACGAGACAGTCGAGGATGCAGTGCACTAAATCTGGATAGGTCTCGTCGATAAGAATCCAACGCCATAGATGGCATGCAAATCGGAAGACAAACGAGATCGTGGCGCTGGCGGTGCGATAAGACTGCAATTGCACCACCCAGCTAACCAACTCGGATCGGGTTCGGACCAGGTGGCACCCTGGCTCGAACCAGGGTTGAGTCAGGTGGCTCGGACCACCCTGAAATTGGATTCGGACCCAGATTCAAGCCAACCTGGCTGAACCAGGTTGGGGTCTTAAAAGGGGGTGGGGGGTTTGATCGGACCGGGTCAATCCATGTCGGACCGGACAGGTCAACCGGTTCGGACCGGGTCAACCTAAAGGGCACGAGCCCTTTTATCTCACCCCCCCCCCCCTCCTGTTTCTGTTACTATTCACCCAAGCCAAGGAAGAGGCTAGGGCTTGGGGCGCTCCAATGGAGGTGGGCCGAGGCGGCGGCAACGGCAGGGCGGCGGCGGTTCCTGCGACGAGGGTAGGGCCAGGTAGGGCACGTGTCGGTCCCGCAGCCGCCGGCACAGGCGGGGGGGGGGCGAAGGCGGGTGGAATGCTGGCTGGCAGGTCGGCAGCGATGGCCGGACGGGGCGGTTGTTGCAGCGGGGAGAGACAGTCGTTGAGGGCGGCTGGGGTTCTGCCGTCAACTGCAGCAGTGCCGGGGCGTGGGGAATAGCTTCGCCCCTTCCGCTCTTCTTCTTCTTCTTCTTCTGCGTAGGTAGGGCATATGCATGTCCAGCGGCGGCGGCGATGCCGGGGACCGCTGGCGACTTCGCCGGTGGCAACTGAGTTGAATGGCGACAACGACTGGAAAAGGAGGTGGAGGCGACAGTGACCAGGCGGGGCTGCGATGAAGGGCTACGACGGGCAGCGGGGCGAGCTGGAGACGGCGATGGCGCGGCGGCGAAGCGGGGAACCGAGGTATGCTCTGATACGAAAACTAATGCGGGACAGGGGGGGGGGATAAGAAGTGGGATTTAGAGGAGGGGGAGCCGGTCAGCGTCGCGCTGATGGGTGGTCTCCGGCGTCGCACCGGAGCAGGGGTTTCCTCGGCGTCGCACCGAGGAAGAGGGGTGGAGAGGGTCTCCGTCGCAGAGACCAAAACGCACAATCAGGTAATTTTTTTTTTCTCTCAAAATTCATCATCCTCTCTTATTCTGTTAACAACATACATATATAGGAAGATATGTAACTCCCGACTCTTGGACTCCCTCCCTGACTCTAGGACTTCCCATCCCTTATTCCCGTTTTTTTAATTCCTAAGAAATAAAAACAAATATAATGGATCATAAATGGTCCTGATAAAAGCTAATAAAAGAGCCCAAATCCTTGCATCGTCTCTTGCATCAACACCATTGCCATCTTTATCAACCACTTGTATCATCTTCTTGCAGTCTTCTAATTCCATGCCTTCCTTGAAGCCCAGCTTGCACATTACAGTCTGTGATTCATCTGGGCTTATCAACCCATCCCTGTTTGCATTAAACACAGAGAAGGACTTCTTCATCTCATCTACGGTTGCTTCCTTATTCTTCAGCAAGCGGATGATGCCTTCCAGTGGCCTGCAGTCCCTGCACTTGCCATCGAACATGTTCTTATCCTCTTCTCTCAAAGTGCCCATTCCAAGCGTAACCATGACCACCTCAATGTCATTTGCGGAGCAAACCTGTTCACCAACACCATTGAACCATCTGTGAAGGGAATAAGTTAGCCTCTTGCAAGACCTTCACTCCTCCTGTAAATCTATTTTTCCAACTCTTCCCCTTCACACTGTGGAATAACACCTTGGGAGTGAATTGCTGAACACAAGTAGCTGCAGACCACGCTGTCTCCACAACAAGTTGTGGAATTCGACAAGGAAATCCACCACACCACGGAACAAAAGTGACAAGACAAAATTGAGGATCAAGAGAGTGACAATGATTGTGCTGTCCATCATATTGGCCAAGACAGTGGAGAAGATGGGCACCCAGAGTAGCTCCTCTCATATTGCTTTCCCAGGTTTTCGTCTCCATATATTGCTGTTGAAACTGAGCATTAGGGATGTAAATCAGACGGGTTGAGCTGGGTTATGTGATAATTTGGATCTAATTTAAATTCGAAATAGTCCAGTCTAATTTTAGTCCAACCCAAATTCAGTCCAAATTTAACCAAAATTCAGCCCAATTTAGCCCCAATTCAATAGTGAGTGAGTTTGAGTTGGGTTGAATTGGGCTGATCCTATTTGTAATTAATTTGTTATACTTTTTGTATGAATTATTTTAAAAGTCAATAGATTAAACTGGGGCAGCCCGTTTTCAGCCCAATTCAGTTCATATTTAATTAATGTCAACTCAAATTTAACCTAACTCAATTTATATAACTTAGGTCAACCTAATTTTCTTTAATATGAGCTGGACTACAGACTGGCCCATCCGATTGACACCTCTTCTGAGCATACTGGATGCTTCAGAACTGAGGTGGGAGGAAGCTTCCTTTACAGCATATATTTATTGCTCTAACGAAGGTTTCGTCTTTTTCTTCTTCCTGTTTGATGAGAGTCTACTTGAAGTATGCTTTATTAAATTATCTCTTATTCATAACTGTATATTTAACATTGTTAGTGTGGTGTTTGGTTCTTGCTGTAGGCATTCATATCTCCAGTTTATTAAATGAGTACTTGTGTATTAACTGGTGAATAGATTTGACAAAACATTACTCCATATATGTGCTATTGATACGGTCTGGGGTTTGGGGGAGCCTCGGGTTCGGTCTCGAGTCCTTAGGGTAGGTTAGTTTGGTCCTTAGTCATTTGAGCCATGTTTCAAAAAAAAAAAAAAAAAAAGTACTTTTTGTAATTGAGCCCTAATCTGAGGTGAATCTTACCTCGTCCCCAGCAGCCGATTATCATAAGCATACACAGAGGATGGGCACAGTCGATTAATATGTGTACTGTGTAGTGCATATATTGAGCAGGCAGAATTATACAAACTGATGTAGCGGCGGTTGGGTCATGCATCGGAGTCCCACGTAAGGAACCACATATTTAAGTGCATGCGTGGGGTTAAATTGGCGAACATCATTTCTGCTTTTAGTTTATTTCGGTTCGTGTGTATGAATTCCACTTGATTCTCTTATGAAATCAATAGAAATGAACCACATATTTAAGTATATGCGAGGGTTAAACTGGCGAACATTCTTATAAGTTATATCTGATTGTCTTTTCATTAATAGACGTATCCGTTGTAGTCTAGTTGGTTAGGATACTCGGCTCTCACCCGAGAGACCCGGGTTCAAGTCCCGGCACCGGAAGGTGTTTTCTTTTGCCTTCTTTTATTCTCTCACCTTGTCCATGTTTACCCTTATTTTTGAGGCGGTGGGTGGGAACAAATCAAACAAATTCGAGCTTGTTCTACGCGGTGTTCGAAACGTAACACAAACTAAAATAATCCTACCTGTTTGATGCCGCAAAATTAGAACGTATATATTACAATAAACAGATGCGCACACCAAAATTTTCTAATCTAAATCCCCTAATGGGGCCGATCGATTCGAACCCGTCAATCTCGCCGCAATCTCAGCAGCCTGCTGAACTCGGCGAGGTCGATCCTGCCGTCGCCGTTCTCGTCATAGGCCCCGATCATCCTCCTGCAGTCCTCCAGCTCCGCCCCCTCCGCCATCCCCAGCCTCCACATCACCTCCCGCAGCTCCTCCGCCCCCACGTACCCGTCGCCATCCCTGTCGAACACCGCGAACGCCTCCGCCACCTCCTCCACGCTCGCCTCTTTCTCCTCCAGCATGTCCTGCGCAGCTTCCATCAGGTAGCAGTCTCTGCACCTACCATCCCACTGGGCCGCTGCCTCCTCCTCCAGCTTCAGGCCGAGCCTCTCCATGACCATCTCCATCTCAGCCGCGGAGGGACCTTCTCTGCTGCGAGCTCCCATGGCAGTGTCATCTCGCCGCTCGCCCGCACGAGAACCCAGCTGCCGCTTGCAGGACCTGCAGTACTTCCTCGGCGTGGCGGCATCCCCTGTTACACCTCCTCCCTTGGGGGATTCAGTCTGGGATACGAAGTTTATCTGGGTGAACAGAAAGAACATCGACTTCACGCAGAACCGTTGGAACCCAACGAGGAGGGCGGGCATGTTGCAGAAGACGAGGGACCTCACGAAATTTAGAATCAGAAGGCAGGAGATCACGGTCGGGTTAGCCATTGCAGGCGTGCTACCAGGAAGGCGTTGGCTCTGTGGTGTTAGCTCGCTCGGGGGAAGGAAAATATTGGCAACTTCGTCTGCGCTTTGAGGTGGTTAACCAGTGCTGAAATATATATATGTGAGTGGAGTAGGCAAATTGAAGGCGGTGGGGAAGCTTCTTTCTGGGTCTCCTCCTGCCCTTTTGTTGGTGTTTGTGCGTGTCTTTGAGGCTAGGTTGTTCGCTTGTTCTTTACCAGCCTTGGGTGCAAGGAAAAGGAAAAGATGGTCTCATGCGCTTTCTTCCTTGTTTCCTCTCCTTTAACCTGCAGCATTCTAAGTTCCTGTATTCTTCTACGCCTCTGCATTCCCAACTTGTTCATGGTGAAACATGTACGTAAGATATATGTTTATATTTTCTAGCCATGTTTTCCATAACAGAAGGACACGGAAACATGACGTGAAACAGATCAGAAACGAGCTTAGTTTGTGTACAGATTTAACGCCGCAGTTCCTGCGAGGCTCCAGCAAGTTTCTTGGATATCAACAAGTCCGTATGGATGTGGGGAAGCGACGCCGTTGACCCGTTGGTGGGTGCTATGATGGGGGTTTTGACCTGGGGCGCCCTTCTTTGGGGAGGGTCCTCGCGACGGGGGAGACCACCCTTGCCTTTGTAAGCAGAAACTTCCACCATCGACGCGTACAAGCAAAACGCCAGACGACCTGAAATTTCTGTCCTATGTCACGGTCATTCGTTCGAATTGTCATCAACTACAACATCGTCATAAAAAACGACATTTTATGTGTTAATTGTTAAAATAGTCTTATATTGAAAAAAAGATAAAAATAAAACATTGAAATTATTGAATCATCCAACTCAAAATCAGTTAAGTCCAATAACTTCAACATTTTTTGATTTTATCTTTTTTCCAATATAAGACTATTCTAACATTAATCTCGTAGATGAGATTCTTTTGGATTTGTTTTCTTCGGGATCTTGGAGCAATCCTGGGTTACGTGGGCATTTGAGTTCTATTTTGCAGCGAGAACACACACAAAAGATCATGGTCAGAGGATAAGATCAAACGAGAGAAATCGGATACCTGTAAGCATATCTGATTCTGACTAGCTTGGAGATTCTTTATTAAGCGCGGAAGCTACTGAAGACTCTATGGCTCACAAAGTGAGCACTGGAAGAGGACAAACCCGGCCGGCAGCTTCTTCCAAGAAAATTATACAAGCAAATATGAATATAGTTTCTCTTAGATGAAATCTCAAGACCGCGACGTTGAGATTCAGAGGCGCAAGATCATATGCGTTGGAACTATAACCTAGAAACTGATGTGGGACTAATTGCTTAGGGCCACCATTGGCTAACAGTCAATACTCTCCCTCACGGCCCGCCGTGGGCCGTGGAAATGAAAAGGAAGGCGAAAGAGGTCCGGCCCACAATCAACGCTCTGATGTCAAGATGAAATTTCAAAACTGTACGGCATTGAGATTCAAAGGTGCAAGGTCATATGCGTTGGAACTATAACCCAGAAACCAATGTGAGACTAATTGTCCAGGAGTGCCATGGGCCAACAGCCAACACTCTTCAAGTCTTGCTTCCACACACTTTACTTTTGAGGATTTGAGTAAACTAGCTCTGTCGATATCGATAGATGACTATGACATTATATTTTTTTCCTTATTGATGCAAGATTATCCTCGGCATGTCTTCTCAATTGCATGATGATGTAGGATTTTGGTCATTTGCCAATTAAACATGGCTCAAAAGTGAGAAGGTAGACTTGAGTACTAGGTATATATAAATTGGGCTTTTGTACTCTAAAACTTAGAGTTTTACTCGCGGCACTGTCATGTGGTATAATAAAATTTTATTAATTTTTTTAAGGTTAGGTCCCAATATACTTGATGTGTCCATATAGGTTGATACGATGAAAAAAAACACAAACTGCTATTGGGTTTGATTCATTAGAGGAGTAACACTTGTTGCACTGACCTCAGTGCTGCACTGACGGTCAGTGCAGTGAGTTAAAAAATATATATACTTTTTATTTTTTTTTAAGTGAGTCCTGGGGTGCCCTACAAGTTCTTATAACCCAATCTCCGATTGGACGATCTAAAAAAAATCTGAAAAATTAAAAATTATTATTGAGCTCGACCCTTTATGACTCGATTTTTGCTTTTTTAGATCTTTTTGGATCATCTGATCAGAGATCAGCCTGTACAAATGTGTAGGACAACTCGGAGTCCACTTAAAAAAATTAAAAAAAAAAAAAAAATTACCCACTACACTGACCCTTAGTGCTACAAGTGTTAATCCATTAAAAGTATTTTACTTTTTATTGGGGTCGATATTTAATTTTATAAAGTTCTTTTGGCTTGTCCCCTTGGGAGATGGGTTATGAACACATAGGGCATATGTTGAGGCTGACCTAAAAAAAATTAAATTTTCCTTTTTCACTTCTTGCACGGCAACAGCACCATGCAAGGCAGCTAAGTAAAATTCCTAAAACTTGATGCTCATTAGTAGATTGAGAATATAAACCCACATTTCATATATTGTCTTTAATCGAGGTAGAATTATTCTCATGAAGTTTCCCCATGTTAACCATGTGGGTCAAAAGAAAAGGAAAGGTTGATTATTCTGAACGGGAGATGCATGCACCCAATTAGAGTGACCGAGTTGAAATGTATGCAAGCAATTTTGATTCCCCAACGTGACGTGCGGGACTTGATTAGAGAAGACGGCAACAAATAATCTGATGAACTAATGAACATGCATTAAAGTAATATTTTTCAAAGAAATATGAGGCAGAATAGTAGATATAAAATACAAATGTTGATTAGTATGAAGTCAATGACTATAAGTACGGCACTTTCGCACAATAGACTGATAGAAGTTCAAGAAAAAAATAATGGAAAAGGAAGGGGAAGCTATAATGTGATAGAATGCTTACCTTCTCTCCATCAAGAAATAATAAATGATAATAATAATAATAATCATGCCAAAGAATGATATTAAAAGTTAGGAGTTTTTACAAATAATCTCTTAAAAAGTTCCATATTTCTAGATAAGTTTTTCTCTGATTCATATTTTCATTAACCCCCTTAACTATGATGATATTTGCATATATCCCCTTTAACTATTTGCATTTATGTTACACCTGAACTAAGACAATATTATTTTACATACAATATGTGAAAACTATTAATTAAAAATACTAATAATATCCTCAATTAAATTACAAACACCAACATCTACCTCTAAGCTCATTACAAATATGTTTAACATCAAAAAATTTTATTTACAACACATATTTTTAAATAAAAATATTTTTTATGCTAAACATGCTTGTAAAATTGAATTACAACAAACTTATAGGTAGATGTCTATGTTTTTTTTGTGAGGTATTTGTATTTTAATTGAAGATATTATTAATATTTGTATTTAATAGCTTTCACATATTCTATGTAAGGTAATAATATTTTAATTTAGGTGAAATTTAAAAAAACTCATATATTTAAAGGGTTATATGTAAATACCACCATAGTCTAGGAAATTATAGGCAAACATGAATTATATAAGGAGTTTTTTCAATATAAAGTCTTTCGGGATTATTTACAAAAACCCCTAAAAGTTAATCAGCAGGTCCTTTTTTAAGATGCGCACACTCAGAAGAAAGACCACGCGTGGAACCTCAGCTTTGTAGTCAACAATTTCCAAAAACCAAAGGTGTAAATTATGTGTCACCGTCGTGGGGTGTTTAAGTTGCTAAGAAAAGTAATCAACTTATTTTTAAACACTTTGAAAAGTAAGATTTTTTTTTACTTTAAGGGATAATTTAGTTTGATGTAAAATACCAAAACTAATAACTTTGAAATCACTGATCTTAAAATCCTTCATTTTAAGATCACAAAAAGTGAGGAATAAGGTAGAATAACATCTAAATATGACTAGAATTGGCTAGGTCATCCAGCTTATTGGATTCGCTTGCCTTAATGGCTAGAATGAAATACTCGACTAGAAATGAGCTACATTGGTATAAACGAGTTGAAATATGTAAGTTGCCTAGGGCTTGAACCAGTTGTTCCTAGAAGAATAGACGTCGACTTTTATTTATTTTTTACCTATTATTTCACTTACTAAATTCATTTTACTAATGTTAACGTATACTATCTTTATAGTAAGTTAAATAAAATTCTGATCGACAAGTCATCACTTAATTAGTGGGATGTATTCTAGCCAAATAGAACTCCTCCAGGTTGACTCATTCGATTATCAAAGAGGCCCATTAGGTTTTCTGGAAAGGAACTTCCGAATGTAGTTTATCAAATAAAAATGTATTAATTTTGACGAGTTAAAAATAAATATTGGCATTAGGAGGGTTGATCCCTAATACGACGAATTGTAAGGGATGACATGTAAAGTTCTCTAAATTGAAATGTTCATACTTGACATTGAATTAATAGACTATATAATTGAAGAATTCAAATTTCAGAGTGATGAAACTCGGCATTGGATTGCAATGCTTTTCGCTTTTTTCCATATTTATCCTAGTTGGAAACCACGTTCCTTTAATTCCTTGTGGGCAATATTCTTGTAATTATTATTTTGACGTCTTTAGAGATATCATGATATCACACTTTTTACTATCTTCTTTAATTAGTACATTTATTAAGAGTCATTTAATTATTTAACCAAAGAAATCCCATTAAATGTACTAGTTACCAAAAAAAGGTTATAAAAATGTATTGAAAAAGAACCCCGATCAAATAATCAAAAGAAGTGGTGTGCCCGCATCCGAGCCGCCCGATCGTTGGGGACTAAGGTGTTTTCTTTAGTCACTCTGATTGAGGGAACCCCAACCAAAGAAGTGACAAAGAATATGGTATAGAATAGCGTCCATTTGATTAGAAAAGAGATCTTCCCAGTACAGGATTGGATAGGAATTCAACAATGGAGAGGACTCAGATATTTGTAAAATTTTTAAGTCAAACGAGAGTCTTTTTTATAATGTTTGACCTCCTCCCCCTCTAATACAGTTGGACTCTTGTCCAATCCTGTACCAAGAAGATCTCTTCTCTTTCAATTAACATCGTTTTGCCGCATGCCATTGCTTGCATGTTCATTCCAAGTTTGGACCACAAACAGATACGGCGAATTACACCAGCAACCTAAATTTGTAGAGGACATAAGGCCATTCTTCCTCTCATGCGGGGAACGCAACTCCCCAAGTTCACAGGAGAGCCAGCCAGGAGGGAAAAGAGAGATGAAACGCAAAGAGATCAAGGAAGAAAGAAATTAACGCTACAACCCAACACAGGCTGCACAGCTATCTCGCATTCTGTAACATGCTCTTAAACTCCGACAAGCAGATCCTGCCGTCGCCATCCTCGTCGAAGGCCCGAATCATGAGCACGCAGTCCTGATACCTCGCGCCCACGCCCAACCCCAACGCTTGCAACACGCTCCTCAGCTCCATGGGGGTGATAAAGCCGTCGCCATTCCTGTCGAACACACAGAAGGCTTCCCCCACTTCCTCCAGACTGGCCTCTTTCTCTTCCAGCAAGCGGGAGGCTCCCCCCACCAGCCTGCACTCGCCACACTCCCCGTCGACCCAGCTCTCGACCGCCGCGTCACGACTCCACAGCCCTAGCTTCTCCATGACTGTCTTGATGTCCTTACCTGTTATATCGCCATGTTCTTCCACAGCTAGGAGGTCGTGAGACGTCCTCTTGCAGGACTTGCAAGTTTGATCCGCGGTGCAGCTGGTTTCTCTCGGCATCCCCTCCTTGCCACTGAAGCAAGCACCGGCAACAGCTGCATGCCTGACCTGCAACACTGCAGAGAAGGAGAGTACGGTCCTCACACAGCAGTGGTGGAACGCAGTGAGAACAACATCGATCAGGCTGTGTAAGAATGCGACT
Source organism: Zantedeschia hybrid cultivar (assembly GCA_030544215.1). Lineage (NCBI taxonomy): Eukaryota > Viridiplantae > Streptophyta > Magnoliopsida > Alismatales > Araceae > Zantedeschia > Zantedeschia hybrid cultivar. The sequence goes on from JARZZO010000005.1 coordinate 19,106,458, forward strand.
AATTGGCAAAGGAGGGGTCTCCAAACGAACTCAGAGAGCGACACCATTACAAATATCATATTCTCGATCGCCTACAGGGGCCGGTTATAGTTGTAGCTAGGAGAGAAATGTGAGAGTGCGTTTGACACGGGCCAATCGCTAGCTGCGATGGTTTGCGGATGTTGGGTCTGGATTCCAGTGGAAGAAATAAACAGAGATTTATATAGTGGCTGAATGGATGGATATCGTAGCTATTCTAAAGTGTAGCATTTGCTTGGAAGGCGGGGTGAAGCTTCTTGTTCTTGGGTATCCCAAGGAACTCGCTTGCTTTCTCTTTCTTTTATGAGACGTAAAGAAAAGAGGCCATAGACCTGCTTTAATTCCAATTCCTCTTGACCGAGGTCTTGCACCACTGTCCGGAGGTTCCCCCCAGTGGAGCCCAAAACGGCACACAAAACTATTAACTCTCCTGACATTTCTGTGTAAGAACACAGGATCATATTTTTCTCTACGACTCTCAGGTAGAAGCGTCCTCTCTTCATTCCTTTCATGAGTCCACCCCCTGACTCATATTTCCGGTTCCAACTTCCAGGCAACTACACAACTCACACAAGTAATTAATCAAGAGATGTTATATCCGGAGGGCTAAATTGCATGGTTGTTTCTCGTGGGGAAAAATATGGATAAAGACCAAGACGTCGTTTCTATGATTTCAGCATATGTACGTAGGTAGCCTGACGCCAACACGGGCCGTCTGGCCTGCGTTAATTTTCTTCGAGCAGGTAGAGTAAGATAAGAGAGACTAGGTGCACACCGGAGGAGTTTAGTGCACACCTCGGATGTACATCAAAGTTTTTTTATTTTTTATTTTTTAAAATTTATGTTTTCAGGTCGGAGTCGAGTTGACCTTCACGTCCATATAAGGCGCACACTCTAATTTGATGATAAAAAAATTTAAAAATTTAAAAATCGATCAGAAAAATAAAATAATGTTAAAGTATATATATATATTTTTTTTTATAGAAGTCAGATTAGGGTGTGCCTTATACGCACGTGTATATTGTGATATGAGTATATCTCATGTTGGCATTTTCTGCGGATTCTAATGAGCCGTACGCGGTAGCACGACCGACTCAAACTCATCCCTAAGTATTCTCTTCTCCAGTTACCTATCGAGAAAAAAAAAAAAAAAAACAGCGGATTCTAATCGTGTGTATGAATGTTCTCTTCCAAAGACAGCATGCGTGTTCGGTCCAACGTAATAAAAATTTACGAGTTTTCTCTCGAAAACAATTTTACAATTTAAACATCTTTTTTCATCTCAACTCATTTTGATTTATTAGAAGAATTTGTAAACTCTTCATAAATTCAAAAAAATTAATCATGCATTTTTTTTAATTAAAGATTATATCATTTTAAAAAATGACTTATTTTTCATATTGTATATCATAAACATACTGTATTTTAAACTATTTTTTATAACTTAAAAATTAATATGTTTTCACAAATTTTTGTGAGATTTTCAGATTGTTTACAAAATTCCATTTCTTTTCAAAAATAGGTTCTTTTTCCAATCCCAACTCGGTGACGTTTGTTCGGTACTCTTCTTAGGGCTAACCTTTGCTGCAATCAGGGAAATCATCTTCTATAGTTCTATTGTGAAAATTTTGATGATCCTCTTCTTCAAAGGGAAAACAAAAATCAAATTTTTACTTCGTCCAACTAATTGGAATCGTCTCAATATAGGAGAAGAGACTCCCCGGACCCACTGCCACCTTGACATCCGTAATTAGGAACTGCAGGGAGTCCTGCCTCCCTTTCACTTGGACAACCTCTCATATATGTGTTGTTTCATGATCTATAAAAATAATATAAAATATCTTTAAAAAAATTTAGATATTTTCTTAGGTTCGATGTACTGTAAATATTTAGGTTTTAAAAATATAATCAACTCACTGGCCATTCACATTTAATCACAGTTCTTATTTTTATTTAAAACTATTGCAAACCAAAATCCAGAAATTTTAAAATTGAAAAAAATATGGCATTTTACATCACACCAAATAACACGATCAAGATATTGCATGTCCATATGTTTTATTAATGTTATCATGACAAAATTTAATTATAATTAAATATAGATGGATGGCTAAGACTTAAGAGAGAACCGAGTACAAATAGCAGTATTTCTCATTATACCTTAGTCTCATCTGAGTATGTCTGGGATGGAAAGGTTACTTGACGGCAAGGTTAGTAGTTTTATCCTTACCTTTAAAATAGAAAGTCTATCCTTAGGTTTATCTTTATTCTTACATACTTGCATCTTAATTCTTATCTTTAAAAATTATCAAAAATAAATACATAAAAGTTAAATTGTCGGATAATCATTACAATTCTTTGCAAAATCTTTTGTGCCTCTCTTATTCCCTGTATGGGGTAAATACATCTCAAAAGATTATATAAATAAGTAGAATTATAATTTTTTATCACATGTAAGAATATTTAATTATTATGTCAATGAGCATCAATTACTTTCACTGTCCAAATATATCACCTAAATGAATTTAAACTCATATTCATAAAATAACGCACATTACAGGTTTACCAACAATATATATATATATATATATTATTGCAATAACTCAAATTCTATTTACTCACAACCTCTTTTGTACTGTCAACTTTATATATAAATACCTATATATAAAGTTCTTCATAAAATATTCGTCATATTATAATCTTAAGAACTATATGATCTAAATATAAAAGGTTGGATGATCGGGTTACTGGAAGTAACTAGTTCTTTTTCCTTATCCGAAGTAAAAAGGATAAGAGTAGTATCTTTATTCTTATCCTTTTATTTGTATTTCTATGTGTCTGGATATTTCATATTATTCTATTCCATTTCATCCGTGACCCTTTTGGTTATTTCCCCACATGTTGGAATATTTAAGATATGAACGTCTTTTCTGCTAGTGGAGTTGTGGAGAAGAATGGGGAAGGCATCTTCCTTATATTTGACTAACAATAGGATCTGATGTAGCCGAAGCTATCACGACCGGATTCCGAAGCTGGAATCCGAAGTTTAAGATCCGGAGCTGGGTCGGATCGGTGTAAGAGGCCCGACAGGGATCCGAAAGACGACGGAAGCAGAGACGCGGTTGATGATCCTGAGGTTCCTTCGGCTGACGGGTGGGCAGCGCGGAACCGAATCTCCCTCGGACGAGGGGCAGCCGGCGCACGGCGTCGAGACCGGGGAGAAGAGTCCGAGGTCGGCGGCCGAGACCGACTCGGGAAGGTCGGCGATGATTCGAACCGAGCTCCTGCAGGAGGGAAAGAAGAAGAAACCGGTCAGCAGGAGTCCCGGGCTTCGGCCCTAAGGAACTCCCTCCGACGGTCAAGTTAGCTTCTGAAGAAGATTCGATTCAGAAGGCAAAGAATAGCTTTAATGCTATTTGGACTATAGTCCTTGAGGGTCTCGGAGACCTACCTTTGGCAATAAATAGCGGTGTATTTATAGCGAAGGATAGAAGATGGTTAACGGTGACAGCCGATATAGGACTATGTTCCGGGCTTACTGGTAAACCGCCATAGTACCTAATCCTCCACCGGAGTGGGCTGAATACGGTTGTTGGGCCAAAGGGGGTTGGGCCGCTGATGGGCCAAAGCCTGCTAGGCCGAGGGCTACTGCGCTGCTCATGGGCCGAAGACTGGTGGGCCGCTGATGAGCCGAAGCCTGTTGGGCCGGGAGCAACTGTGCCGCTTACGGGCCGAGGGCTGTTGAGCCGCTAATGGGCCGAAGGCTTCTTGAAGACCTTCCACTGCTGCTGCTGGGCTGAACTGGGTTTGAGTTTGTTTTAATGGGCCGAATCGGATTCTGCCTCATCAGGATCCTATGACAAGAATACTTTTTAAGTGGGATGTTACCTTTGGAAAAGGACATTGCTTACTTGTCTTTCATTTATAAGATAAAATATAGAAATAATTAATTCAAAGTCCCTGTCAGTGCCTGAGACTTATTTTTCAGTCCCTGTCAAAAAAAGAAAGCAACAGAAAGTCCTTACTTTTATAATCCCACAAAGGTCTTCTCATGTTTTCTTTTCTATTATATTTATGCAGTCTTTTACTAAGACGTTGTTTGGATTCTAATGCTATAATTATTCGGTTTTAAATCATTGGATTTAAAATCGATGAATGTATGAGTTTTAAAACTAACTGTTTTATTGAGTTGGCCACAATGTACTCACATCAGAAATGAAAACCCTAGAAGCTCAGCTTTCAATAATTTTCAATTGAAAATCAAAATCAAGAAAAAACCATCCCACGTCAGTGGACCAGGATTTGAAACCTAGCACAAGAAAAATATGTCAAGATTTGAAACCTAGTATATAGGAAAATACGTCAACAGGATTTTGAAAATTATACAAAGGAAAACCTCATAAAATACTGTTTTACGTTAGCGCTCCAAATAACCCTTAATTCACAAGTCTTTGAGTAAGTCATATGCCTTACATAGATGGGTACGATTATGCTAGAGTTCAAATTATAGAGTTTTCCACCTACAGTAGGAAACTTTAAAGGCTCTTTAATAAGTTATATGTTAACACGTATTACCTTAATGTATTGTCATCAATCAAACTAGATCAATGCTATAATTTCTATTTTTTTCATGCTCAACTTCCTCTAGAGCAGACAGCATCGTCTGAACTTCATCCTCATCACCCGGTATGCTTCGACTCACATAATTAATTCCTTTGTCAAATAAGTATGAGGATGTGTTTGGCAAAACTTCTACTTAAAAGTTATTTTTGACTTCCACTTCTTACATAGAATGAGTTGAGAGAGGGAGATTATAATTAATTTTGGTTTATTATAAAAGTCAACTCTTTTATAACAACTTCACTTTTTTTTTAATCTTGGAAGTTTTCCTCTTGTAACTTTCGGTTGGAAGCCAAAACACAAGAAAAATATCATATAAATGGCTTCCAAAATTCAATGGCTTCCATAAAAAATAACTAAATAGAAATGCAAAAGTACTTCCAAATGAAAGTTATACCAAACACAGCTTTAGAATAGTCTCACATTGAAAACGAGATGAAATCAAAATTGATAGATGGTGATGTCTACTCTACTCACTGACTTAAGATTTTGAGTTAAATGGCTCAATAACTTTTATATGGTATCAAAACACATGGTCACAAATTGGGTCATGCCCCCATCTTTGTGGTATGCGTGATAGAGCTTAAAATTAGCCTCGCCAATGATGATTTGAGTTGTCTGATGTTGTTTGGAAAGAATTCTATTTTCTATGTTTTACCATCCTCGAATAATGATTGAATGGCTAGGATGTTGAGCTTGGCTAAGGGTGTGTTTGGGAACGTAGTCGCTCCAGTTCGGTCCATGCACAATTTGTCTTACCATCTTGAGTCTTTTCAAACGAACTAGCCAATCTTGGCTTGTGTGCAAGAGTGGATTACGAGGGTGAAGAAAGATAAAGAGGAGGAGATAATGATGACTTACTTTTGAAAAAGTAGGGAGGAGTGAGCTTTTGAGTTCACTTTTTAATTATTTACGGATCGAACCTTGCTGCTGTGTTTTCAAATGCAACTTTAAAAAAAAATTGCTGAGTGCAGGATCACTTAAGCCCAATGTTTTTAGTACTTCCATCTTTGATTAGACCTCAGTTTTTTTTAAATTTCCATCCACATGCAATCTGATAGCTTGTATTGCAATCGGATAGCTTGTATTGCATGTGGGTTTAGCAACAATTACTTTAAGTTTTTCGACAAGCAAGTAACAGATCTGAAGCAGGCCGGCGAGTTGGCGGTCCACTCCCTACAAGGGTTAGCCAAGATGGGCGTTGGTGCAAGATATTGGACTGACGAGGCCCATCTCTTTGGAAAAGACGTTAAGAGCATATTTAATATGAAACTTTTAGCCAGAAACCACTTCTGATTATTTTCTTTTAACATGAAAAGTTTTCAAATATATAAATTAAATTTTACCTAAGAACTTTAATTTTACTCTAATGCATAGGAAGTTCTAATTTGTAACCTTTCTAGTTGGAAATCAAAAGCAATTTAAAAATCTAATACAGAACCTCCAAACCAGTCCTTTCAAAAGACTCGTGGAATCTTAAAGATACTGTCAATTGGAATCCGCTTCCAACGTAGCCCAGGAGCACATTTGGCGTAACCTTTAACTGAGAGCCTCTTATATCTTATGACCTAAACAAGCCAAATCATTTTCTTGATTTGGAACAGTGCCAACCAGATGGAAGACCATTTAGATGTAAGTTATCTTTTGCAATCATTACCCACTGTCAGCCATTCACAAAGGATCTATCTAATCGGAAGCAAAATGCTTGTGTAAGTGGAATATAAGGAAGGGAGATCCTCTGAGTCTTCTCCCCTGCGTCTCTACATAGGGATGTAAACGGGTTGGATTCATTGTAGATCTAAAGTAGATACATGGCTGTACCTGTTAAACTATCGATTTAAAAGTGCTATCCGTTAATTATCCTATAAGTTAATCATCCATCGGATAATCAAATCTTAGTATACCATATGTATTCGTTCGGCAAAAAATCATATATGTTACTTCACCCACTATGTACACCGATTTAAAGAGACTATCCATTAACTTACCTATAAGCTAATGATCGGTCGAATAATCGGGATATTAGTTATCATTAGCATCCCAACTTCTATATACTCCAAACACATAAGGGGGGAGATAAATTGACCATTTGACCTTAAAATGGTGGATTGTCCCCATCACCTCCTCTCTTCACGGGAGGCATATGAAGGTGTATGAAAGAAGGTCTAGAAGATCTCATTCCAAATACAAGGGCCTGTCATGATCTCATGTTCTCACTTAAACTGACTTGGAAACCCTGCTTAACACGCCCCAAGTCCTACATGCAGAGCAAGATGGGACTAGCAGACGACCCTTGGTGCAGCTTGCAAATACCAAGGCATGCTGCCTCGTAACCTACAAGCAGTGGCGGATGTAGCTCATTTCAGTGGGGTCCCAGGACCCCACTGAAAATTTAAAATTTCATTAGAAGAGTCATAATTTAATAAGGTAAATTTCAAATTTATGTATAAAGTGACCCTACTGAATTTTTTAGATGACCCATAAGACTCTAGTTTCACCGGAGCTCAGTTCCACTGAATTTTTTACATAGTATTATGATTTATATTTATGATTTAATAAAAAATTCATTGAGTGTATTTGGAAGAGAAAATTATTCGCAACAAAGTGTATCATTTTCATTGAAGTATATCATTTTTATAATAATTAAAATATATTTTTTATTTAATATTTTTAATATAATAAAAATAAAATATTAATATACTTAATAATGATCGGAGTGATCCCACTGAAGAAAGTTTCTACGTCCGCCACTGCCTGCAGTAGGGACATTCCATCAGAAGCAGATCACCAAACTTTTCTATGCTTCACGTTTGAGACTGCTACTTGTTCGGTAGCAGCCGGAGTGTGTTGTTATTGATGAGCAGTGAATCCAGAAATTTGGAGGCCCAGTTGGACGTGGATTGCACCGCAGGAGGTGCTACCGTCCGATTGAACCGCAGTACAATAGTACAATATAATTTTTTTATATTTTAAAAAAGAAATTGTCGAGTTGAAGACCCATTTCAACTCAACTTTTATATTATCTGACTTTTATGAGACAACTAAAAAATTAAAAAAAGGAATCACATGTTCGTATGATCCCAGCCTTCAGATCACACTAGGGTACAACCTTTGCACCACGCACGATACAGCATATTACTACATGACCGCAAACATTGCTCTTTGTCAGCATGCAACTAGGTGTTTGATGTGGTTCGATCCTAACTAGCGTAGTTGAAGTTACCAAGTTGTCGGAATTCGTCTCGGATAATGTAGAAATCATTTCCAGCGGTGACTTGGGTAGTGTCATGGTTAAAAACAGGGTTGAAGTCAAAAAATATTTTTAGTGGAGGCAAACTTAATGCATTAAAAAAGTCCAAACGAACAGCCGGAGATATTAAACCTTAGATGTAGTGCAAAAAGAAACCACAAAAAATTGCGAGTCCAAACGATGAAATGTGAAAGGACTGGACTAAAAGGATTCAAAAGAAAATCTTAGCTGCTTTACGAGGGCATTTTATAAAAAAAAAAAGTTAACTACTAATAATTTTAAATAGAGTCAATTAAAATTTTTAAATTTCAGTGGGTTAGTGGCCCCACTACCCTTCCTCTCTATTGGAGAACGTATCCTCAGTCTTTTCTCTTTTTTGGAAAAAATGTCCTTAGTCCTTACTACTATATTGTTGTGCGGGGACAAATGCTATGCTTATTTGCATATTATATTACATACTCTCTTAATATGTATGATGTCTCAAAATTAGAGTAGCAATGATACATTTGAGATGCGTACTATTAAGATAGTATATTTGATACATATGTTACTTTGTAAAGATAAGTAAGATAATATGTATGATATTTTTCGAAATTTTACATATAACAGTCATTAATATGAAATTAACCCTTCTATTTCGTCATGTATCCTCAAAATATGGCATTTTCTCATATATCCATCCAATTCATCTGGCGACATGTTTGGTCGTTGAGTCCATCTAAGTATAGATGGAGTCATTTTTGTCTTGCAATCATAGTATCTTATTATAATACAATACTCTGTCACACAATAATTTAAATCAATAACCTTAAGTTACTCTTGATTGTTTTTTCTCTCATTATTCATAAACTAACAGAACAAAAGTAAAGTAACTTTATAGTGAATGTTTTTATAATGTTAAACTTCAAAAATACTATACTTACTTGCATATTATCCTATATTTCTTCCTAGTACGTCTAATATTTCAAGATTGTCACAGCGATGATATATAAGTACTCATATAAACATTTCATATATATATATAAACATTTCATGTAAATTACTGAAATGGCACATTTGATAGATATATAAGTTTGTAAATATATATAGGATAATATGGATGCAAGCATTGTACTTTTGTAAATTAACATAAAATAATAAATACCCACCTACCCCATGTTTTAAAAAAATAAAAATTATCAATAATTTTAAATATTAAAATAGGTCTCATAAGGTTGATCTCATCTTCAAAACTTTAATTTTCACCTTCAGATCTTGATGATTAACTGGAGCCGTCCGATCGGACATGTATTAAAAATTAATATGAAAAAATAAGAAAGTCGTCAAATTAACCTTTAGGATTAATCACATCTCTTGAGGTTTTAATTTTGATCTACAAACAACGATGCATTCGATTGAACGAATGCGGTTAATTTTTTCGATCTAATGGTAAAAATTAAATATAAAGAAGTCAAAAATAACTTAGATGGAGGTGTTCAAATATTCTAAATTTTTTAATGATTTTTATTTTTTTAAATCAGGATGAGATTTTTAGAGTGGGCCACATCTAAGTTAGATGCGCCCTGGGTGCGTTATGTCCGCCCCATATGTATCCCTGAAATCTTCAAAAAGGTTGTAGCTATACCTTTCTATCAAAATGTGGTAAACTTTAACTGAATATGTTAGAAGATTTTGTTAATTTTGATAAAGTTAAAAGTATATATGTAAAATTCTAGTGAATTTAATTAGGAGTATATATTCTATTGAATTTAGGGGGTATAAAGAATCTTTATATTGGAGTAAAATATTTTGATGGAATGGTATAACCGCAGCCTACCTTCTGAAGATTTCATGAGCGCTGGGCCGCAAACCCCTCACCCCCCCCCCCCCCCCCCCCAACCGAACCAGTGTAAAAAAAAAAAATTAAAAAAAATCTAAATAAACAAATACTTCCCTTTGTGTTGGTTTCTACTCCTTAAGTTCAATTTATCATACAATTCAACTATAGCCATCCAATTGAGTGCTCGTTCGTTAAGAGTCAAAATTGAAACCTCAAAGGATGAGATCAACAGTAAAGGTTAATTTGATGATTTTTTATTTTTGACTATTTTTCAATACTTTTAAACAATATTTTTTGATGCGCACTCAATCGAATGGTTATGATTGATTTTCATGATTGGAATGATGAAAATTAAAGCCATAAAGATGGAAATAACCCTAAGATAAAATTTTCTAATGATTTTTGTTCTTTTTTCAAGATTGGGATGAGGGGAACTTTTAAGGAGAGGGGAGGCATTTAACTAGATGCGCCATGGGGCACATTGAATCGTATATATGTATTATAATTTATATATATACCCTACAAGCTATCATATTTGTATTTGTACCCGTAACTCCCACATATTGTTATCAATATCCCTAAATTGTTCAGAAATGTTCCAGTTATGTCCCTCATCAAAATCTCGTGAATTATGGTAGAAAGATTTTGCATATATATTGCTAAATTAGCTAAAATTTTGCATACATACTCATGACTTTATAAACAATTTATAGAATCTTTCTGGCATATTCTGTTGGGATACTGATAACATGTGAGAGTCCGGGATATACAAACAAATATAGTAGGTTACAAAATATGGAAAGGATCAAACATGCCCCGGTTGCATCTAACTAAGATGCACTTCCTTTTGAAAATCTACCCTTCCCATATTAAAAAAATAAGAGATAATTGCACCAAAAACTCTATTATAAGTCTAGTTACAATTTTTCATTAAAATTTTCACAATATTATTAATAATCATCTTATTCCAGATTATGTCAAAATTGCCCCTCGAGTTAGCTGCCATAGGGATATACTAGGAATATGTTGTTAACAGTTACTACAAAGTGAAAAAAGCCAAAAATATCCTCACGGGAGGGGGAGAGAGAGAGCACCCAACTGGGGGGGGGGAGGGGTTCCCCGTCGACGTCAGCACCCCTCTCTGGGTGCCAGAGAGAGAGAGAGAAATCGGGGTGTTTCCCCTTCCGATGCTAGCACCCTAGGGGTGCCCCAGAGAGAGAGAGAGAGCGACTAAGAGAGACAAAGAGGGAGGGAGCACGACAAAGAGGAAGAGCGAGAGCAAAGAGCACGCGTGAGAGAGAGGGAGGGAGAGAGTACTCACTAGAGTCTCTGGTGGAGCATCTTTGATCCCTCCTCGGCATAGGCGGTGGATGCCTCCTGCCTGGATCAAAGGTGGAACCATGCTCGACTAGAGAGAGAGAGAGAGAGAGCGATGGGGGTGAGGGTGTTATTTGTCCTTTTTCATGTAAAGTTAAGATTTTACTATAGTTAGGTCTCCTTTAGTTAGACCCAGTCACAGGACGTGATGACAGACATTCTTGACATAATTTTGGGTTAAGAGGGTTATTAATAATATTCTAAAAATTTGAAAGCTAAAACTATAATTAAACTTTTAATAGGATTTTTGATGTAGTTATCTAAAAAAATAATAATAATTTTTTAATAATTTTAAATATTAAAATAGACTCCTTAGAGTTGTTCTCATCTCTAGAGCTTTAATTTTTACTGTCCAATCTTGAAGATCTTAACTAATTTTGGAAAAAAAAACTTAAATTTTTTTAAAATAGTCCATAAAAAAAAAAATCATCAGATTAATCTTTAAGCTCGATCCTATCTCTTGAGGCCTTAGTTTTAATCCACAAAAAAAGACGCACTTGATTAGACACTTATAGTTGATTTTGTTGATCGGATGATAAATATTAAACAAAAAAAGTAGAAATTAACTTAAAGGGATATTTTAATATTTCAATATTTTGACGATTTTTTTTTCTTTTGGCATCCGGAGGAAGGGATTTGAAGGGAGGGAGGACGCGTCGGCACCATTTGGAAAGGCTCATGGGAAGGCCATGGGAAGGTACGCTCCTTCATAATCTCTAAAGTCCCGTTTGGTATCGGGATAAGCCAGGGATAAGCCAGGGATATCCCCGTTCCTCGTTTGGCATTGTAAAAAGTCACGAGGATAAGAGGGGTTAAGGGGAATAGGGATAAGGGAGCTTAACCCCATTTTTGGGGTTAGATATGGGGATAACTTATTCCACCAAAAAGGTGGAATGACTTATCCTTGCTCCTTAATCTCATTGTTACCCTCATTTGCCCCTTCTCTTGGTTCATAAAATAATAATATATTTAACTATAATAATTATTTTATTACTATCTAATGACGTTAAATATATTATTAAATAAAATTCTTAATCAAATCGATACCACCTATAGAAAATATTATTATATTTATCTTATATATCATTATCTTTAAATAGTGCTAATAAGTATTTTAATATATTATTATATATAATATAATATCATATAATATTATCTTAAATTAGTATTGTAGGTGCTGTAAATGCTCGTGTGATTAATATGAAAAAACTATGTTGTTTAGTGTAAACTAACCTATTAAAAACAGCAACTAAAGTGCAGTGATCGCCAGAAACTTTTAACTTAAAAGTTTCAAAAGAGATATGATCGCCTACCTGTTTGAACGCGGAAGATTGAATCATTGGTTCCCCTCCTTCAGCTGGCTGAAGAAAGAGAGCCATTTCTTTGTTCTTTTGTTCTTGTTGTTGAGGTTGAGGATCGTCCAGAAGTCCTTCTGGCTTTGTGCTTGATTTCCTCCTTTTGATCTTTTGTTGTTGTTGAGTGCAGCAGAGACAGAGACAGAATGAAGAAATACTGATGATGAGAATTCAAGTGGAAGTAATATCTAAACTGACCATGATTATAAACATACTTAAACAGCAAACTCACTTGTTTAAATGGCTTTGAAACCCCTTAAATCAAATAGGTTTTGAAAGATTAATGCTGTGGTGTGTGTTGCATGAAGTGATTATGAAGAATGAAACTAATGAAGATGTAAAATGAATGCAGAATTGAAACACTTATGCCCAATTGGTTTGAAGCCTTGAAAGGATGAAGATCTTGAAAGGACGCCGACTTCTGGAAATGGCAGCGCTCCGGCGTTCCGACGTTGTTGCTTCGATCTTCAATTCGCTATAACGCTATGGCGCAACTCAATTCAATTCTCTCCTTTTTTTACTCTTTGATATGTAAGGTATTTATAGGCATTTTCTGCGTTTGCGATTAACATAGAAAAATCTAGGATTTATCTACCTTAACCGACAGATAATTACTGATTAATTCATCTTTATCTGTAATTATCTAAAACGCGTCCACCATGGCTGACGCCTTTCAGATTAAATAAGATAATGATAAATATCCGGGAAAACTTATCTTTATCTTTATTAGCTAAAACGCGTCCACTTATGTAGACGTCTTTTATCCTAATTAAGATAAGGATAAACATCCGGAAGAGAAGTTAAAATAGCTTAGGAAACCTAAAACGCGTCAGCCGTCACAGACGCCTTTTAGGCCTTTTAGCTAATAAATCAATTGATTAAAATTCAAATTTAAATGTTAAAATAAGAATAAACTCTAAATGGCGTCCACATAGGTCGACGTCTTTTAGACTTCTGCATATTTTAACTGAAATTTGAGCTAAAATCAATTTAATTGATTAACTTAAACATGTAAGTTAAACCCGACACTCAAAAATATCAATAAAAATTAATCAATGATTAATTATCAGACCATTCTGAGACATTATTATATGATATGAAATTTACTCGAAATGACGTCAAAATTAGCGTGTCTACAGCTGCCTCACCTTGGCATCGTCTTTGCAAGGGAGTGAAATGGAATGGAATGTACTGAAAAGGTGATGCCAAGGTGTGATGAGACACGCTCTTAACATCACATGATTGGAATTTTTCTCAAAATCATCAATGAAGATAGCTCAATGAAATCAATGGAATCAATCCTGTCTGGATGAGGTAAACAAGGAAATAAAATAAGGTCGATCAACCTCCTCGGAGTGGGAAGTACCTCAGGTCGTAGACACTGTAGGTTTCATCATGGAGAGCGTTTGCCAGCCAATGTGGACGTGCTACAGCCATGATGGATCTTAAAAGAAAACAAGAATATTGGATAAAGAATCCAAGAAAGGATAGAATTCCAATGATATCTTCAAGCGAACCTCAAAGATAATCAAGATACTCAATTCATAATGGAATATTTCATATCATGTTTGAAGTTGTTTGATTAATGGTCTAAAACTTAATCAATAATTAATCCTTATCACAATGATTTCAAAATCCTATATGATGCATGCTGGACTAAAAGAAAAATATAAAGTCAAATAAAATATAAATTAATCAAGGATAATATTGTTAAATTGTCATTAATGAGTCAAGATACCAACTCTTGTAATTCAGTGCTAAACCGAAGCTCGTTTATCTACGCACCGTTTCACAAAAGTGGAACCATCGTCCCCACTAATTAACAATCCAACGGCCTATCCGTGCGATTAAGAATCCTCTGAAATTATCACTGTTTTTGTTGTAGGGGAACTCAAATTCCAGTTTCATCAAAACCACAAGGTCCTTGATATGCTCTAATAAATATTTAACATATAGTAATGCGAATGCAAAATAATTACATGGAAGAGTACAAGGATAGAAATAACCGTCTTTTTAGCCACGGTTAGGACTTCTTGACTCCCACAGTGAGATCTTCTTAACATTTTCAGCTTCCTTGAATTTTCTTGAATTTCTGCAATCAAAATTGTTAACAATTCCGAACAAATATTCAATTTAAACATCAAAAACCACAGAATTTATGAAACGCGTCATGTCGCGCAGACGCCATTTAACGTTGAAACGCGTCAGTTCTCCTAGACGCCTTTCACTCACAGAAATAGGATTCTGCCTGTTCTCTACTCGAATTCCAACTTTACCAATGTCTTGTGTCCTGTATACAACTTGAACAAACATGTTAAGTATCTGTTCAGGCTTAGCCCCTTGCCTGACCAAATGAATGATCAATCGATCTTTTCCTTCAATAAATAGTCAAGGGGCATAGCCTTTATTAACAAAGGTAATGAGAATAATCGAACTTAAGCAAAATGCAACATGCAAGCAAACATATGCTTACTGAAAATAAAAGGAATGAAACATATCAAATGCAACAAGCAAATGCTAATTGAAATATTTTTGTTATTTTGAAATATTCACTTTTGTTTGGGGTTTTGAAATATATGCCTTTTTTTGAATTTTGAATTTTGGCATATGTATTTTTTTTTTGAATTTTGAAACATATGTATTTTTTTTTTTTGACTTTTGACGTATGTATTTTTTTTGATTTTTTGATATATGTATTTTTTTTGGATTTTTGACATATGTATTTTTTTTTTATTTTCGATATTTGTATTTTTTTTGATCTTTTGATATATGTATTTTTTTGGGTTTTTTTTATATATGTATTTTTTTGAGTTTTTTTGACATAAAGATCAGCATGGTACTTAGATCAAAAGATCATATTCATTTATTAACTTAATTTCCAAATTGTTCTTTAACAACTTAACTTAAACCCATCGTGTTTGAACTTGTGTTTCCATTCGTGATCCCATTTGATGATTTGACTCTTAGTCAATGTAAGCCATTCCTTAAGTTTGAAGTACAGCTTTTTAGAAAGAAAAGATGAATAAGTTTAGAAAGCCCATGAGAAGGTTCCGGAGACTTAAAAAGATGTCCCTTTTCTACCCTAATATCCGTTGGGGTTCGGTCATTTTCTTTCCGGTGTATTTATCGACCTTGCGTTCCCTTTTATTTCATTTCATGTCCTTGATGTAACGTTTGTAATGTAATGGCCTTTTGATTTGACTTTTGGCTTTTTGCCTTTTTTACTTTTTCTTTTCTTTCTTTTCTTTTCTTTGGGACGGATCTCCCCCTTTTTTTTATGACGGCCTCCTACTAAGATGGCGGGTATTCTCGGTAGTCTATTCTAAGCCTCGTTCCGACATCATGGGTCGAGTTTAAAACAGAATTTTGTTTAAAAAGAATGATTTGTACTTTACACTTTCGGTCGAGCTTTCGATATCCTTTAAGACTTGTCATCTCTTGTTACTCACGAATCAAACGTGTCAGTGTGTGCAATAATGGGTTTGAAATTAAGTTATCCAGACTGATAAGGAAATTTGAGTTTATAAATTTTCTGATTCCACTGGTCTTTGTACCATACTGATCGACTCTTTAACCTAAGGGTAGTATTTCTTAAGATGTAAACCATTCCAGGGATGTTTTAGCTCTTCTCCTTCTGCATTAACAAGACGATAAGCATTACCAGGAAAAGCGTGCGATACAACGTAAGGTCCTTCCCAGTTGGGTTGGAGCTTAGAACGCGGACCACCAGGTTTTACAAAAATTCTTTTAACAACTATTTCACCGACTTTGAACTTACGTTCAATGACTTTCTTTTGATAAAAACGTGCTAGTCTGTTTTGATAAACTTTTGCATGATTAGCAGCTGACCATCTTTTCTCGTCTAAAAGTTCCAATTGAGCAAGGAGTGCTGAACGATGTTCATCAATGGAAAATTCCTTATTCAATTGTACTCTTAATGACGGTATGAGGATCTCATATGGAACTACCGCCTCCATTCCAAATATTAAGGAATAAGGAGTCTGCCCAGTGGGTGTGCGGATTGAAGTTCGGTAGGCCCATAAAGCCTCAACCAATTTTTCTGGCCAATCTGCGAATTTATTAGATTTGCACGTCTTTTTGATGATTTTTATCAAAGTCTTATTTGTTGTCTCTGCTTGGCCATTGCCTTGCGGATAATAAGGAGACGAATGATGCAATGCAATTTTATACCTGTTACAGAGGTCCTTCAGTTCCTGTGACACGAACTGCGGTCCATTGTCGGTGACGATGGTGCTTGGAATTCCAAATCGAGTGATGATGTTCTTCATGATGAACTTGCAGACGGTTGATGCTTTGATCTCCACGTACGCTTCAGCTTCTGCCCACTTGGTGAAGTATTCCGTTGCCGTGAGAATGAAAGATTTTTGCTTGATGCCGGAATCTGGATTACCAAGAGGTCCAATAATGTCGAAAGCCCACATGGAGAAAGGCCATGGGGAAGAAACAGGATGGAGTGAAGATGCAGGAGAATGAATTTTGTCGGCGTGAAGTTGACACTTAGTACACCTACGGACATATCCTACACAGTCTTCTTCCATGGTTGGCCAATAAAATCCTTATCTAAGGATCTTCTTTGCTAGCATCTGTCCATTGACATGGCCACCACAAACTCCACTATGAGCTCCTTCCATAACCTTCCAAAGCTCATCTTCGTCTAAACATCTCAGAAGAACTCCATCAAAACCTCTCTTATATAATGCTCCCCCAACTAGGGTGTATCGTTGAGCGATTCTCCTGATAGCTCTCTTCTCCTCAGTTGTAGCTTCCTCAGGATACGATTGATCGTCACAATATTTTGCAATTTCATAATACCATGGCTTCTGTTCATCATCCATCTCTTCTAACAGCTCCATTAACTTGATTTCTCTCTTTTCGATAATATCTCCGTCTCTGACTTTCTTCAGCAATTTCTCCTTAGTTCTAAGGAATGAAGGATCTTTCACGGCAGGTGAAAGACGCCTATGAACTATGATTGATTCGGATTGTTTGCTGATTGGAAAATCAAGAGAAGATGCAAGTGAAGCTAGAGCGTCAGGTAAGATGTTTTGATTCCTAGGGACATGGACAAAGATCAATTTCGTGAAAAGCTTTGAGTAAGCAGAAGTAAGTTCTTGATAAGGCTTGAGCTTGGGATCGAGAGTTCGATACTTGGTCAGCACTTGGCGAAGAATTAATTGGCTATCACCTACAATCCTGAGTGTGGTGGCACCATGGAAATGAGCAGTCTCGAGGCCAGCAAGAAGTGCCTCGTATTCAGCTATATTGTTTGTGACTGGAAAATCAAGCTTAAAGGCTTGTGGAATGGTGATACCTTCAGGTGATAACAGAACGATACCGGTCACTTTCCATGAGAATTCAGAGCTCCGTCAAAATGCAGAGTCCACATATCATCTCTGATTTGACTTACAGACATCAGTTCCTCATCCGGAAACTCTGATCGCACTGGATCAAATCGAGGAAAGGGATGATGAGCGAGATGTTCTGCTATGGCATAGCCCTTGATCGCTTTCTGCTGAATATAAATGATATCGAATTGAGATAGAAAGCTTTGCCATCGTGCTAACCTATCAGTAAGGACGGATTTCTCCAGAAGGAATTTGATTAGATTCATCCTAGCGATGAGATGGACTTCATGGGCCAGAAAATAATGCTTTAATTTCTGAACAACCCAGACCAATGCTGCACATGTTTTCTCCATCGCTGTATATCTCTGTTCAGCAGGGTTGAGAAGTTTAGAGAGATAATAGGCTGCCCTCTCTTTTCCTTCTTCATCCTCTTGTGCTAGGACAGCCTCCACTGCATCATCTAGGACTGAAATGTAAAGTATCAATGGTTTGCCTGGAGATGGTGGTCTCAAAACAGGAGGACTTGCTAAATAGTTCTTTAATCCATCGAATGCCTCCTGACACTTATCGTCCCAATCGAATTTGACTCCCGGTTTGGTAAGCTCGTAAAACGGCTTACACCTTTGTGAGTGCTGGGAGACAAAACGGTGAATAAATTGTAACCTCCCGATTAATCCTCTCAACTCTTTCAAGTTTTTGGGAGGTGGCATTTCTCTGATAGCCTTCGCCTTGTTAGGATCGATCTCAATTCCCCGTTTCCTGACGATAAATCCAAGCAATTTCCCTGAAGATACCCCGAATACACATTTCTTGGGGTTCATCTTTAACTGATATTCTCTCGATCTCTCTAATACCCTTGCCAAAACTTTGGCGTGCTCAGCCTTCGTTTTTTATTTAACCAGTAAATCATCCACATACACTTCCAGATCTATGTGCATCATGTCATGAAATATTGTCATCATAGCCCTCTGATAAGTGGCTCCAGCATTCTTTAATCCAAATGGCATGACAACATAACAGTATGTTCCCCATAGTGTAGTGAATGACGTTTTCTCTTGATCCTCTTCTGCCAGCTTAATCTGATTATATCCTGAAAATCCATCCATAAATGATAACGTCTCATAGCCAGCAGTGTTATCGATGAGTACATCAATATGAGGCAATGGAAAATCATCTTTAGGACACGCCCGGTTCAAATCGCGGAAGTCAATGCAAATTCTGACCTTCCCGTCCTTCTTCATAACCGGGACTATATTGGCCACCCATTGTGGATAGAGGACAACTCTAATAAATTTGGCTTTATGCAATTTGTCGACCTCTTCTTTCATCTTTAAAGCCATTTGTGGGTGGAATCGCCTTAACTTCTGCTTGACCGGGCTAGCTCCTTCCTTTAATGTTAATCTGTGTTCAACTAAAGATGAGTCTAACCCCGGCATATCTTCATAACTCCAGGCGAAAGTGTCCTTATAGTCTTTAAGTACTTGTACCATTGCCTTTTCATCCTCTGTAGAAAGATTTTTACTGACGAGGACAACCTTAGGTTCGTCTTCAGTCCCTAAATTAATTTCTTTGGTGGGCTCTTCTACGGCAGCTGAGGGTTCATCGAATCTCTTTACTCCACTGGCATATGCCTCAGCCGCGTCCTCGTCATCTTCCTCAATGGGGTCCTTTTCATGTACTAATTCATATACCCCGTACCCATCATTGACGGACTCATCATCCACACAATCTTCTGGCATTTGAATTGGATTTTCTAAAAGCTGAGGGATCAAAGAACAAGAAGAGCACTTATCAGCTAAGTCCTGGAGGTATCTATCTGGAATTCGCCTACCCTTAGGCTTCCTAGACTTCCTAACCTGACTAGACTGCCTAAGTTCACTATCATAACCTAACGAAGACGAAGCAGGATGAAAATCCTGGGATACAAGTGGAAATACAAGAGAATCCTCCCGAGGGGAGGGACAGAGTAAATCTAGGAGAGAAGCTTGACCGAAGGACCCGCGCGGCGGGGTGCAATCGGACAAGTAAGATGTTTCCCCAATGAGGATTTGAGAAGAATTTGTTGCCAAATTGGCGTTTTTTTTTGGACAATGAAAGAATTAAACATAAAGCAGGAATGAATAAAAATGGAAGGAGAATCAGACGGAGGAAGTGGCACCAAGGCCAGAGGATTGGGGGGATCATATAGTAATATGTCCCAGATCAGATTATACAACCTCTCTAGATCGAGAGGAGGTTGTGGTATAATGTCCCGAGGGGACAGAGTAATCATGATGGGCGGAGCCCGTGGAATATCTTCAATTATGACCCGCAACCAAGTCGGGGTCAAGAGCAGTGTACGAAAAAGAGTATGGAGCATGAAGACATGTGAAGGATATGTCCCCCTCCAGAGCAGATCTGTTGTGTAACCAGCTTCATAGGGGTCATCTGGTTCCCCTTCGTCAGTCTCTTCAGACAGCAGTATCCGCTTGTCAAATATGGCACCAGGGCTTTCAATCAGTTCATCAATCTGCGGCGGCCACTTAGGTTCTGCAGGATCTAGGAATAGTCTGTTCAGTGCAATATACAGGTCCCTCAGATCGAACCACCTGTACCATTCACATTCAGGGTCATGGAATTTCCTCCTTTTCATAGGCCGCAGAGCCTCCAAGGATTGGTACGTAAGTAGTTCAGAGCAATGTCTGGCCAAATCCCTCCCATATATATCATGTAAGTCAAAACAGGAAGTAATGACTACCGTATTGTCATAGCTAAGTATGGGCCCTTTCACAAAGTGCGTACATAGGGTCCATGTTAAGGGATCTCGGCCTTCTTTGGGTGATGTAGACATTGCCTCCCAGATTTTCGGACCTTCTTTGATCTCTGCTTTCTGAACTGGATCTTGCTTCAGTTTTATTGGCCTATAGCCCAGACCACTTCCAGGTGCTGCTCGATGATTTCTGACAGGAGTGGTCCTGCCTTGCAACTGTGTGCCCAGACCTTTCCCGGGCTCGTAGCCGTTCTTCATCATAATCCTCCATCCTGGGGTACTCATGCACTTCCCCCTCTTGATAGCATCTAATGGGTATGGAGAAATAGTGGCGGCTTTCAGAGGATCAGCCACTGGACGGTAGACCTGTAATACCGACAGAAAAGATTGTCGGCCAGGTAAAACAGCAGATTTGATGTTCAGGGTATGAGCAGCAGCAAGGATCGGCATGCTCGTCACTTTAATTATTCGTCCTTTATAAGGGAATTTGAGGCATTGATGATTCGTAGAGGGAATCGCCTCAAGAGTTTTAATATAAGGACGACCCAGAATGGCATTTATGGAATGTCGATTTCCAGGATGTGAAATTCGACCTCTGCGTGACTTACGGGGCCCAGCTCCACCTTCAAATAAACCATTCCCAGAGGGGAACGGGTAGAATTGTCATATGCTGTCACAAAGATAGGGCTAGGCAGCCATTTTTCTTTGGGCACACCGGACAGCTCTAGGGTCTTCGGAGATAAAACATTGATTGAAGCCCATGTGTCGACCAGGCATGCATCCACGGCCTTCTTACAGATGTTGACCGTGATACTCAGAGCCATGCTTCTGGCTGCTGGCGGTGCTAGTTCCGATGTATGGAATGTAATGGAGGGCTGATCCCCCTGAGGAACTAGTAGTGCTGCAATTTTCTCTACCGGCACGTCTTCATTGACCATCACCTTCTGCAGATATTCCATTAAAGCTTCTTGGTGACTCTTGGATCTTTTGATCAGTTCGAGTATAGTGATCCGTGCCGGTGTCCGATCCAGGTGTTTCAACAAGTCATATTGAGTGCCTGGTGCACTCTCTTCGTTGTGGGCTTCCTCAGTCGGCTGTGATGGGCCGTCTCTGACTGTGGACTGAGGAAAGACTTTGTTGAAAATCCTTCCACTCCGGAGCGCGTGTTCCTCAACTATGGAGGATCCGGGTGACACTTTAAGTACCGCAGGGTTGGATGGTGCGGATGGCGTAGAGGGTTGGTAGGTAGGTGATGGCGTAGGGCTAGGTGGTGATGGCGCGGTGCGGATTAGAGGCCTAGATGGTTGGATAGTGGATGGGTAAGTAGTTGGTGAAGTGGGGAATGGTACGCGTAATAGCGGTCTAGATGGTAAGGGGAGATCTGAATAGGTGGTGGTGGTAGTGGGTGAAGTAGGAAATGGTATGCGTAGTAGTGGCCTAGATGGTAGGAGAGGCGCGTTATTGGTTTGCGGGGGGTTATATGATGGAGGCGTAGTGGTGCGGGGCGTAATGGGTCTAAGGAAGGCGGGTAGTGGTAATGGGTTATTGGGTGCGGGTAGAGGGGTGATGGTAATGGGTTGAGGTCTGGGTATGTGGATGGTGCGGCGTGGTGGTCGCTCTGCGGTACTTTGAACGTGACCCGTTGAACAAAGAGGGGAAGAGTCCTCTATTCTCCACTGCTGCCCACGACCAGCCTCAGACTGGCTGTTCGTCAGAATGGGAGCAACCTGGTTTTGGTTCTGGTGCTCCGGGAGTGGATTCTGCACTATGCCCATGTTGGGTGGTGCTGCTGCTTGTGCCGGTGGTCTTGCTTGCTGCTGCTGCTGCTGCGGTCTCCTTGCCTTTAGGGTTGTTATGTACTTTTCCATCTCCTCCCAGTCTATGCCGCCCTGCTCGTTGAGATCATGAATATAATCTCTGAACTGAAAGCATGTGTCAATGGTATGCCCAAGTTGCCTATGGAAGTAGCAATACCTAGACGTATCGGCATTTTGAGGCCAGACGACCTTCTCCCTCGGCAAAACTAAGGCATTGGCTGCCATTAAAGCACTGAAGATATCCGCCAAGGATTCTGGGAGGGCCGGGTACTCTGCCCTCTTCGGGCCTGGGGGTCTCCTCTGCTGGTTGTAGTCACCAGGAGGAGGGACATTGTGGTACGCCGGCGGTGCACGCGGCTGGTACTGTGGCTGTTGCTGCTGATACTGCTGTTGAGGGGGCTGCTGGTACTGCTGTTGCCGTTGCGGCTGTTGTAGCTGTTGCTGTTGCTGGTTCTGATTCGGCTGCTGGGGCCGCTGGTACTGCTGTTGGTAATGGGGGTTCTGCTGCTGCCTATACCCTTGTTGGCTAAGCTGTGGTGGCCTCTGGTACTGTTGCTGGTTCCTCACGAACTGGGACGAATTATTGTTCATGGTACTGACTTGTTCGTGAGAGAGCGTGCCCTCAGTAGTTGGACCTGTGCTAGGAGAATTCGGCACTGCAGGCTTCCGAGGTGGGGGCCTGCTAGGTCTGTGAGGATCAAAGACGCTAGAGAACGTAGCGTCCTTGAAGGCATTCTGGCAATACCGTGCTCTTTCATAGAGCTCTGCCATGTTAGTCAAATTGTTCAAGGAGAGGACTAGCTTGAACTGAGGCGTGGCGTTAGAAATCAACATTTTCACTTGTTCAGATTCGGACAAGTGATCATTCACTTTTTCAGCCAGGCCCCGCCACCTGTCAGCAAAACTGACAAACTCCTCATCTGGTTTCATCTTTTCTGCAATGAGGTCCGTGATAGACAAGGAGGGTGCAACTCTGTCCTGGTATCGTTGAATAAATTTGCGTGAAACGATACCGTAATCCTCTACTTCGGAGGGTTCCAGAGAAAAGAACCACTCGAGGGCTGGTCCCTCTAGAGATCTCCTGAACAAGAAGGCCAACAACCTCTTATCGTTCTGCCAGAAAGATGATTCGTACATGAACTCCTTCAGATGCGTGAAGGGGTTACCAGTACCGTTATACTTCCGATAGATTGGCATTTCAGAGGGTGGCAGATGGAATACTGGCAGGCTCGGTAAATTGATTTCTGGCACAGCTTTAACCCCCATCATCTTCTGGAGGTTGTTGAACTGTTCATCCATGCGCTCCATCTTGGCCAGCAACGCTTGCGTGGTCAGATCTGCCTGGGGAGGAGGAGGAGGTGGAAGTACTTGATAGGCCTGCTGCCTAGAGTACGTTGGACAGGGAGGACAATAAGTAGGAGGTCCGGCAGAGCTTCCGCCATGCCCTAGGGCATTTTGATAAATAGGCGTTTGCGGTCTAGCCGGTTGCCTAGATGATGAAAGTTGCGGCCCAGTTGGCCGAGAAGTGAGATGAAGGCCTTCCATGGCCTGATGGATATAAGGAGGAGGAGGAGGAGGTTGTTGAGTAACAACGGGGGGAGCCATAGGGTTCGGCTCAGCAGGCTGCACGGGTGCCTTCCCCTTCAAAATAGACTGGATGGCCTCGAACTGCTGAGGGTCCAGTCGGGAGGCAAGAACTCCCAGGGCATTGACAAGATCCATAGGATCGGAGGATGAGGGATCATGCTGATTCATGTCCCCCTCTAGATCAGGATTAGGGATCGCATATTCATGCGGGGGAAGATCAGGATATTGATCGTGTGGATGAAAAAGAGGAGTCCGGACATTCCCATCATGTCGAACTGGAATGGGGACAGAATTACGGGAGGCATCAGCATCTCTCCCATTCTCATAGTTGTAGTCTGAATCGCGAGGGGCATTAGCATCTCCCTCGTAGTTGATGATGGCGTCTTGGGCCATACTCAAGTCTCTGCCTGATCGCAGCAACATGATATCAAATTCCCTTTTCAAAGATTTAATCAAACAAGTTGTACAGAGATTAATCAAACAAGTGGATGCTTAACGTGATTTCAGGGTTCCTTGTTGAGTTATTTGAATTGGATTAAACCACAATTTCGCTCAGGGAAGGATCCTAGTTTCAGTTCAGTTTCCACCGTTATTCTCTAGGGTTCTCTCTCACAACGCTTTCGGAATCTAGCCGGGACTTCAATTGGTACAACCAGCCCGATGATCAAGGAGGAATACCTTGATTTTGGGGACTTATGGAGGTCTCAACGTCAACTTCTCTAGTCTGATCAAGGGACCAACCCAATCAGAGAGAGTTGCTAACGTCGAGTAATGTGTTCTTAAGAAGAGGAGGGTTTTCGCCTCAATGCGTATGTCCTGCGACCTGGATGGCCTCTAATGCTTAATAAAATAATGGGTAGCTAGCACTCAAACCACAGAAATCTGGAAACTGAAAAATAATTAAGAAACTGTATGAATCGCGTCGATGGTGGTCGACGCTATTCAAAACAGAACTTAATTCTTTCGCAGAAACAGATCTGAAAAATAACTAAGAAACTGTCTGAATAGCGTCGATGGTGGTCGACGCTATTCAACACAGAACTTAATTTTTTCGCAGAAACAGATGCAGACAGCAGAGAAGGTATGAAGACTGAAAGGCGTCTAGGTGTGCTGACGCGGTTTTGAAACGCGTCAGTGCTCCTGGACGCTTTTTAGTTCGCAGAAACAGATTTGCAGGAGGATTTTCTGGGTCGAATCCTCCTCAAACAAGATAAAAAGCAGTAAACAATCGACTCATGCAAAGATTTTCAGTTTCATATTTTAAACATGATGATTTACTAACTAAACAACTAGGAAATCACTCAATCACACATCATTTTTATCACAAAAACAGTTTTTTCTGAACTAATCAAGGGGAGGGCAAGATCTTGCCACTGGGGTGTGCACGTGGTGCACAAACGAAATTAATTAAACTAAACACTCACCAATTGGTGAGGACGTGTCGAGAGACACAAATGGTGCACCGTGGGTGCCCGATATGATGATAGCAAGAACAAAAAGAAACTAAAAGATGGCGAGACCAAGTCCCACCGTGATCGCCAAAAGAGTTGTAGGTGCTGAAAATGCTCGTGTGATTAATATGAAAAAGCTATGTTGTTTAGTGTAAACTAACCTATTAAAAACAGCAACTAAAGTGCAGTGATCGCCAGAAACTTTTAACTTAAAAGTTTCAAAAGAGATATGATCGCCTACCTGTTTGAACGCGGAAGATTGAATCCTTGGTTCCCCTCCTTCAGCCGGCTGAAGAAAGAGAGCCCTTTCTTTGTTCTTTTGTTCTTGCTGTTGAGGTTGAGGATCGTCCAGAAGTCCTTCTGGCTTTGTGCTTGATTTCCTCCTTTTGATCTCTTGTTGTTGTTGAGTGCAGCAGAGACAGAGACAGAATGAAGAAATACTGATGATGAGAATTCAAATGGAAGTAATATCTAAACTGACCATGATTATAAACATACTTAAACAGCAAACTCACTTGTTTAAATGGCTTTGAAACCCCTTAAATCAAATAGGTTTTGAAAGATTAATGCTGTGGTGTGTGTTGCATGAAGTGATTATGAAGAATGAAACTAATGGAGATGTAAAATGAATGCAGAATTGAAACACTTATGCCCAATTGGTTTGAAGCCTTGAAAGGATGAAGATCTTGAAAGGACGCCGACTTCTGGAAATGGCAGCGCTCCGGCGTTGTTGCTTCGATCTTCAATTCGCTATAACGTTATGGCGCAACTCAATTCAATTCTCTCCTTTTTTTACTCTTTGATATGTAAGGTAT
The DNA here is from genome assembly GCA_030544215.1 of Zantedeschia hybrid cultivar. Classification (NCBI taxonomy): domain Eukaryota; kingdom Viridiplantae; phylum Streptophyta; class Magnoliopsida; order Alismatales; family Araceae; genus Zantedeschia; species Zantedeschia hybrid cultivar. The sequence goes on from JARZZO010000005.1 coordinate 19,132,682, forward strand.
TTATAGGCATTTTCTGCGTTCGCGATTAACATAGAAAAATTTAGGATTTATCTACCTTAACCGACAGATAATTACTGATTAATTCATCTTTATCTGTAATTATCTAAAACGTGTCCACCATGGCTGACGCCTTTCAGATTAAATAAGATAAGGATAAATATCCGGGAAAACTTATCTTTATCTTTATTAGCTAAAACGCGTCCACTTATGTAGACGTCTTTTACCCTAATTAAGATAAGGATAAACATCCGGAAGAGAAGTTAAAATAGCTTAGGAAACCTAAAACGCGTCAGCCGTCACGGACGCCTTTTAGCTAATAAATCAATTGATTAAAATTCAAATTTAAATGTTAAAATAAGAATAAACTCTAAATGGCCTTCACATAGGTCGACGTCTTTTAGACTTCTGCATATTTTAACTGAAATTTGAGCTAAAATCAATTTAATTGATTAATTTAAACATGTATGTTAAACCCGACACTCAAAAATATCAATAAAAATTAATCAATGATTAATTATCAGACCATTCTGAGCCATTATTATATGATATGAAATTTACTCGAAATGACGTCAAAATTAGCGTGTCTACAAGTATTTGTACTTAAATTATTAGTATTAGTACTAATAAGTATTAGTATTACATCGTGTTCTTAAAATAGTAATATAATTAACTCTAATAACAACTTTATTTCTAGTTAATGACATTATGTCATTAAATAGAAATATGAATCAAGCCAATACGGATGGAATATATTATTATACTAAATAATAGTAATAAGCATCTTTAATATATTATTATACATAATATAATAATATATATTATTATCTTAGATAGTACTAATAAGTTTTTTAATATATTATTATATATTATAAAATAACATATATTATTATCTTAAATTAATATTAGTACTTATATTAGTAATATTAGTACTTACATACTAATATTAGTATTAATAAGCATTAGTATTACATTGAATTTATAAAATAATATACTTAAATTCAATAACGGCTTCATTACTAGCTAATGACATAATGTGTACTTTAATATATACTTTAATATATACTTAAATTCAATAATACTTAAAATAATATATATAATACTTAAATAAATCTATAAGCATCTTTAATATATTTTATATGTAATATAATAATATACATTATTATTTTAAATAACACTAATAAATATTTTAATAGATTATTATATAATATAATACATATATTATTATCTTAGATTAGTATTAGTACTTACATACTAGTATTAGTACTAATAGACATTAGTATTACATCGGATTTATAAAATAATAATATAATTAACTTTAATAATTGTTCATTTACTATATTGAATAATACTATTAAGTTTATTTAATATATTATTATATTCTAATTATATGTTAATTATGTGTAGTATAAATTAAGTGTCTTTAAAATATAATTAAATTCAATAACTTGAATTAAGTATGTTTAGTGTATCATGATACGAATAATAAAAAATAAAAATATATTTACACTTAATATACTACATATATATTGAATATATAATTATATTACATAAAATAATATAATACCCATGTTACTTTAGATTAGAAGGGTAACAATGTCTTTTTCACAACTTATCTTCTATACTGTGCTCATTTTCACCAAATAGAGAATATGATTAACTTTTTTCTTATCCCCTCACATACCAAACACATCACAGAATAAGGATAGGGATAAATTAATCTAGGTTAATTTATCCCTATTCTTCTCCTTTTCTATCCCGATACCAAACGGGACCTAACAGGTTGAAGTTTGGGAACCATTGCACCTAAGTTTTTGTGCACAACAGATTAAGAGAAAGAAGAGAGAGATAAAGAGAGGAAGACAAGTACAAGTGAGATTATTTGATAATGTCACCCCATAACGAAACCCAAACAACGATTGGCTGCACTCGGGGGGCGTTATAGCTACCCCTCTCTCTCTATTTATTTTAATACAAGCCCTATATAATTTGTCGTAATGTCTTTAATTTCCCTGGTCAAATGTATACAAAGGGAAGTATGCCTGTGATCATCCTCTTCTTCATGGCATTGGTCACCTGCAACGCCACCATGGTCAAATGTGTATTTTTTTTCATTTGACATCCGATGACCAAGGTAGCTCTTCCAGCAGAAGAAAAATTCTTACCTTTCCAGGAGGTCAATTTGTTCAAGATTCTACCAGGGACAGCTTTGAATGCTACATCAGATGTGTCTGCTTGCCTAGAGATCTAGTAGTCAACACTTACACCAAAACTCCAATTGATATAATACCTCTGGCTCTGAGATCATCAATTTTATATAATACCAGATTAAGCACAAAAGCTTAGAATAGCATAGGCTATCAGTAACAGATCATATATATGCAAACAGTAGGTGACTAACAGATCATATGTATGGCCTATGATAAGAGAATAACTCCAAGCAAATATGTGATCAGAACATTGGCAGGTTCTGGTTCTGAAGGTAATTTCCTTATCAGTCCTGAACTAGAACTCCAAACTACAAACCCGCAGAAGAACCCATCTTCGTGGTCTGGAGTTTTTCTTCAGTGTACTTTGGTCCAGCTTCGGGGAACACACAGGCCAGTGGGAAGTGCCCGAGTCTGGATCAACGACCGTCCAGGAGGTCCCGAGTGTGCGATCACCACTGCCCCTGGCCGGATAGAGAGATCAATGTATGGGGTTAACCATTGGACTGTTGGGTTGATTAGTCCTGTACCGGAAATGTATGCAAAACGCCGCTCCTCCACTGGCTATAAAGGATTAACCTCTCGCACCCTTGAACCATACTTACCTGGACGGGGCCTTTGGGTGATCAAGAAGGCCCATGGCCTAGGTTGGCGGCCCACATTGCACTTGGTGGGAGCGCCCGCCTACCATCTCCCCAAGTGGGAGAGTGGACGTCATAATTTGTGGTAGTGGGGGCCTGCGTTCGCGCGGCCCCCGTCCTATTCAATGTAAATTATTCTTTACCGGTCAAAAAGAAACTCCAGAGTATAAATAAAGGTTAACTTCACTGATAAGTGGGTCTGCGGTAATTTCTTTTCTTTTCTTATTTTTTATAACTACTAATTATAATCCAATGATATAGATGTCGAATTCAAGTAATCTTTGTTAAACAATTTTTTTTCCAAAAGAATTAATAAGTATCAATTATTCCAATTTTAAAAATCAGATCAAGAAAAACGACTGCTTCTTTTGCCATGATTCTACCAAGCACAATAGCCTCTGAGAATTAAAGAGAGGAGATATGCACAGAAGAGTTTCTACAAATGATCTTCTCATACTTAGGGTGCCCTTGGTTGTTGAGGCTGGTAAGTAAGTGAGTTGCATGTAAGTCACTTACTCCACCTTCTTCTCATATTTTGGTTGTTTCAAAGTCTAAAAAATGATGAAGGTCACCTATGTAAAGAAACTCAAAGAGTAGAGGTCACTTACCAAAAAAAAAACTCCGTACACACCTCCAGGTGCTAAGCTCCTCCCTGCCATCTCCCAACGCATGCAAAAATTTACCTCCTCAAAAGAAAAGGTTCCTTACGTTGCAAAGAGAGGAGCAAGTTGTAAAGATGGACTTGGAGTCTTTAATAATATCATCGAATAGGAGTTTTTATAAATAACTCCTTAAAATATTTTATATTTATAAATAACTTTCTACATAATTCATATTTGCTTATAATAATCCTTTAACTATAATGATATTTAAATATAATTTTCTTAAGCATATGGTTTGTCTTAATTTTTATCTGAGTTAAAATATTTTTATTTTACATAACAACAAAAACAACTTTCTGATGCTAAATACATATAGCAAGCTTACGAATGGATGTTTATTCAATTTTTCTTGTAAGGTGTTTGTATTTGAATTGAGAATATTATTAATATTTTTATTACTAGCTTTTACAAATTCTATGTAGAAAATAATATTTTAATTCAGGCAAAATTCAAAGTAAACCTGCATAGTGAAAGGGATTATAAGAAAATAACGTCATAGTTAATGGTTATGTATAAATATGAATCATATAGGAGATTATATATAAAATATGGAATTTTTTAGGGGACATCAAATAATAAGATCATTATCCAAAAAAAAGTCATTCTTGAAATCTATCATTTTAATGGGTTTAACTGTTGCATAACCAAGAGAAGGTGAACGTTGTAAAGATGAAATAGAAGACTTTAACACCATGGTCAAGTTAAAAGATCAATATTTAAAAAATGTGAAAAAGTGTTCTATTTATATCATTGACATATAAGGACTCTCGATCTATTAATGGTGTTAGAGTTTAATTGTAAGGTGATGACATGATTTAACATTTACGCATAACCAAATAATGAAAAGTGAGCTAATTAAGGTCATTTATAAATAACTAAACAATAAAATTGACCTCTTGTAAGTGAGTTATAAACAATCAAACTATCATATCACTACAAGGAGAAGGACAATGACAACAGCTGCAAGCTGTCGCCAATAGTCATAAAACCGTCGCTAACAATTATTAATGATGACTAATTAGCCGTGATTAAGTCGTCGATGATAAGTCCATCGCTAATATATAACAACGACTGCCATGACACCGACGTTATTAAAGGAAAATAACGATGATTGCAGGTCATCTCTAAAAACTATTAGCGACGGCTACAAACTATTGCTAAAAAGTTAATAGCGACGGCTACTATCGTCGATATTAAATTAATAGCGATGGCGCTTGTGCGTTGGTATTCAATTAATAGCGACGGCGCTTGTGCGTTGGTATTCAATTAATAGCAACGGCTTTAACCCGTTGCTGAAAGAAATTTGAACTTTTTTAAAAAATAAAAAAATATTCACAACAGCTTATATCTATCGTGTTAAAAATAATAGCGACGGATCTGCCGTCGCCATAAAGTTAGCAGTGACGGAAGAAGCTGTTGCTAAAAAGTAAAATTTTAAAAAATAAAATAAATTTAATAGAGACGGCTTTAAGCTGTCGCCAAAATCCTAACGGCGATGGTTACAACCATCGCCATTATATTTTGGCGATGGCTCCCAGCCATCGCTCTAAAGTTTTGGTGACGACTCCCAACCGTCGCTATTAATTTTCTTTTTTAAAGCGAATTGTAAAAATATTTGATTTTCACAAATTTATAACCTATTAGACATTACAAAAGATCACAAATATATCACAAATCATCTACATACACTCACAAATTTACAACATGTTAAACAAAGTACATTTCACAAAACATCACAAATATATACAACTGAAAAATAAAATGTGATGCATATCACAAATATACAAAACTAAAAGCATGAAGTAAATGCCAAGTAAAAGATAAACATAATGTTTCTCCGTTTTTCTCACAAACTAACAACAAATATATCATCAATCACTCATCCTCGCCAAAGTCGGACTCATCATCATCTTCTCCATCTCCAACTCTATCTCCTCCTCCTTCCTGATCCGACGATACAATCTCCCTCGTACGTCCGTGCATAGCAGCATGAACCACTTCCTGAACTCGTCGATCTATATCTTGGAACATCTGTGCCTGCATTGCAGCAATCCTACGTCCATATCCATCTGCTGAGTTACTAGTCGTTGTTGATAATCTTCAATGATCTTCAAGCATTCAATCTCAATCTACTGTTGAGATTGTTGTTCCATGAGCTAATGATATGCGGTGCTGCTACTGTTGCTCCCCTTAGACGTGCCATACCAACTCCTCAAAGTATGTCCTTGTCCCCACACGGGATATGTCCAGCCTATCCTTCCCAAAAACTCAAAGGAAGGCTTTCTCAGGAGTAAGCGCGGGGGGAGGAAGAGCTGTGGCAACTGAATCATCTGAGGGGGGAGGGGGAGCCATCAACTAAGTCATTTGATCATGTAAACAACATAATATAATTAATAGATAAATAATTTAGGTAATAAAATAATTGTAAAAACTATAATCATGATTACCATCATTTGGTGACTTTCTTCATTGCTCCAGAGCACACTGCCATTCAGTTGCGTCCTACTTTAAGTCATCTGGAAAACTTAGTAGAATATGACTAAATAAAAAAAAGTACATTACTTGACTTGTTTTTGTCCCAAAGCTCACACATATGCCACCATTGATCCACATCCACTGTGTCTGGCACATTGCGGCATACCTCTTCAAATGATTTTTTCCTAAAAAACTATCATACACAAGATAATTGAGAGTGTGCAATAATATTACAAATAATAAACAAACTTACTTTGTCTTTCAGATAACCCCAATACTTCCACTGCATCTCCCCTATATGCCTAAAAAAGTCTGCATCTAAAGGTTGAGACCAGTCAAAAGTAAAATTTCGCTATATAACATAATCATCATATTACTCATTGTGATTATAATTTTAGTAAGAAATAAAATTAAACAACTTAATTATAAAAATTACATGAATATCTGCCATAATAACTTCCTTCTTTTCAAGAGGAAGGTTGATGTAGTTCTGTTGCCATAGGTTACAATACACCATGTTCATGACTCCAAGGTACATAGAGAAGTGTATACCAAATAGTCCTCCCGCTGATCCCCCTACCACATCTACAGGGTGTGTCCGTCCTAGCAGTAGGGACCTCATGCAGGTAGCCTGAGAAAGACCTCTCCTACGTCTCCTCCTGCCACTTAAATGCAAATAAAAAACAGTAAGTAATGAGAGATGCAATTTATATAACAAATGACATATATGGGCAACTTTTCCAACCTAAAGCAGTAGAAGATGCACTCCCCAACGTCTGAGGACTGATGGCTACAGGCTAACAATCTGTAGCCCCTCGATGGAGCTAAGATGTCACTGACTGGCCAGCTGGCTGTGAGGCAGTAGTGCCAACTGGCTGCCGGCAATAGCACCAACTAATTGTGAAGCAGAGGCCGCTGACTGTGAGGCGGAGGCGCGTAGGCCGATTGTAAAGTGTTAGAATTGGGTGGCCTCAAAGCCAATCATTGTACATTCTAGTTCAAGATTATTAATAAAGGCAATTATTTCTTCATTTAATAGTTCTCGCAAACGACTATCGTAATGAAGGTCCATAGACAAATATATGGGATATTGAATCATGATGAGATCGTGATAGTGAGATCAATATCCTACGGCAATTGTCTTAAACAGTTCTCGATCATAGGATATTTGAGATGGACATTAAATATCCGATAAGATCGACACAAGTTATGTCTGCTCATATGATGAGGGTGAATGATCTCACATTCACTCGTGTGGTGACACTAAGACAAACAAGTGGGTGCTCATTAGAGAATGAGTTCACTGAACAGACCCAAATAAGAATTCCTAGATGGTAATTATACCTATTAGTCAACCAGGGAATTCAATCGTTGCAGTAGCACAGTTGGTCCTTAGACCTGAGTCACCAATGATACCTTGTTTGTGGACCATTGTATCTTGATTCTCTGACTCGTGGGCTTTAACCATTAAATCCACCATAATCGGTCTTTCAGATACAGTGGAAAGCTTGCGAAGGTAATTGAGTGAACAACAAGGGATCACTCACTCTTGGTATAAGACTGGAGAGAGAATGTCCCATGGATGTGTACACAGAAATCCCTGGCCATGGTCAAATGAAAGAGATGTCTTTCTAGATATTAACTGTGTACTGGAATCCATCTGGATAATGCAATAGAGGGTTTGACTATAAAACCATACCTTTGCATTATCGGGACATTGCATGAGTGAAGGATTATATCTGTGCGGAATCGGCAGACGGAAAGGTTCAATTGAAGGGAACAGTATCCCTTATATCTTCTGGGATCATGAGGTAGTGTTTGGTGCTGTTCATGATCAGAAGGCCAAGTGATTTGATCATCAGATGATAATTCACTTGTTTATTAAATTAATCATTTAACATATGATGTTTAAATGTTAATTAATAAATATTAAACTCAAGAAACTGTTCTAAGTTTAATGGGCCTGCAACCGAACTGATATGTGGGCCTAGAGGGTCACACACATAAGAGTTCTCGTCAGACGGTGAGAGATGTTAAATTTCATGCTTATCTGGGTTTTTGTGAAAAGCTGCAGGATAAACATGGAGATTTAATGGAGAATTATCTAAGGCCAAACTCTTGGATAATCATGAGGATTAACTCTTGTGCTTATCCTTATTTCTATATAAGGAGGGCCAAGGGGGAGTGGTAAAAAGTTAGTTGGACGAATTTTACTCCCCAGATTCTCTCTCTCCTCTCTCTCTCTCCTTCTCGGAGTGGATCTGTCTCTCTCCGCGCATGGTGGATCTGAGATCTGGTCGGAGCACTCAAGTCGAGGAGGAAATCGCGTCTGCTGCGGGAACTCGTGTGGATACCTCTAGAGATCGTGCGCGTGCGCGATTAACGAGTCGGCATCATCCACGGAAGATTCGAAACCCCGCAAAGGTGAAGAACTGTTCTTCCCGCTTAGATTTTAATGTCCGTTTTACGACCTCAGCAACCGATACAATGGAATCATTTTTATTTCCGCTGCATTCATGGCGATTCCTTACAGTGGTATTAAAGCCAGGTTGGCTAGTTCGGTTGTAAAACGGAACCGTTTTGTGTGTTTTCTCGTTATGCGTGAAGAACCCGTATTGTATGTGTTCTTGAGTATAATCCGATTAAAAATGACAGATTAGTGTTCATATGATGATCACGATCGATTTGATTATTTTTCTGTATTTTTCGGATTTTTATTTGGGTTTTTCGGAGTTCGTCATGTGATGATGAAACAGGGTACTTCGGCGGCTTCGTATGTGCATCCCAAGCGTTGGGATGGCCAGAAGAATCCCTAGATCTCTTGGTGTTAGTCACCACTTCACATTGGGCATGAAGATCGGCACCGGAGTGCCCTTGGAGGTGCTAAAAATCGAGCCCGAACTTGAGTTTTTAAACCTGAAAAATCAGTTTTTTTGTGGGTTATTGGGGCTTGATTTCCTCCCCGTCGCCGGAAACCGGCGGCCCTGCCGGCGCCGGGCACGACGCCGGCGCCGGGGGCACCGCCAGCCGGGGTCGCCGGCGCCGCCTGCAAGTCTCTCCTTGCCGGTTAGGGTTTCTGGAAGAAGAAAAGGGGGGCCGGTTGAGTTGCAGGTGCAGTGGCCGGACCGCCCGGTCCCGACCCGGTCGGACCTGGCCGGGGGCCGGGCGGCGCCCTGGCCGAGCCAGGGTGCGCCCTGGCCGAGCCAGGGGGCCTGGGTCCGGGCCATTGGGCCTTAATGGGCTGGGCCCATTATTATTTTTATTAAAAATTATTTTTAATTACTGTTTAGCCCCTTATAAACCCAATTTTAGCCCGTTTTAGCCTGTTTTAAAATTGTTTTAAAACAGAATAATTATAGAAATAATTGATAATTGTTATTAATTAATTTTTATGATTATTAACAGGTTATTAAAGTGTTTAATGACTGTTAGTCTATTAAAGGGCTTTATAATTAATGGGTGTTAATTAATTATTTACAATTGTTTTAGATAATTAATTCCCTGTTAATTTAATTAGTTTAAAATTGTTTTAAACTAATTTCATGCATAACTTGATTACACTTTGCCGTTCAAATTGTTTGAATTATTATTTAGATTAACTGAATAGTTTAGTTAGTTTAATTGTCAATAATGTTTTGAATATTATTGATTATGCTGAAATAAATGTTATTTCGAAAACTAATTGGTATTATAATTTTATATTTATAAAATTTAATATCAAATAGCAATTATGTGATGATTGTGATGCATGTGATGTGTTTTATGGTGGGATGATCATGGACTTAGTATTTTCATGTGATGAATGATGTGAATGGATGCGATGCTTATTTCATTTGGTATTTTAAATAGGACTTGCCTGTCCTCCTCTCTCTTAATTCAAGTGTACTTTCTACCTTCCTATAAGATTGTACTCCCCTTGATAAGATCAAGGTTTCTAATTGTTTAAATGTATATTTGTGGACCTGCGAGTCCTGAATTTCATATTTAAATGCATCGGATTAAGCTAAGAGGACGGGATCTTCTGAAGACACCTCTGGTGGGAGGACTCGCATCAAATGAAACCAGTGTTGCTGTTTTCACATTAGGATCCTATTATGGATCATCGTTTGGCTCCGATGATTCCATAGTAGTTTAAGCAGTCCATGATTATCCCCATTTAATTTTTCTGCACATATGTGATATTTGTGGACTATGCTATCATATATATATATTTCTATTAAGTATATAGATACTTCAAATTGAAATACTATTGATAGCACGATTTTTACAAATCAAAATCAAAACCCTCTTTTAAAACTTAAGTTGTAAACGTGAGATATTCAGAATAATCCACGTAACCCACCATCATTATAGATCTTAGGATAATTCTTATCTCAAACGGATTTGTTGTGCTACCACAAAGTCTGTTTGATTTAGAAATTAAACTAGGTCTACGACATGTGATGTCATTAAGATGAATGGACAAATAGTGTAGTTTTGTTGTGCTACCACAAGGATTGCACTATGAATTCATGTCATCTAAGTAATGATGGATAAACTTAACTGAATCAAATTGATTTGTTGTGCTACCACAAGGTCATTCTGATTCATGAGTTAAATCGATCGGATATTGCAATCGTTGCAACTGTCAAGAGTTGACTGCCTAAGGGACTTGATGTGATTTGTTGTGCTACCACAAGGTCACATGCATGTTGCCCGAAGGATTCTGATCCCCACTAGGAGATCACCGGAATCTCCCGTTCTGTATCTTAGAGGGTCATACAGATCGCCGAAAAATAGTGGGAGTATAAATCTAGATTAAAAGTCCTAAATCTGATTTTAAGAACTATCTGCTCATTTTATATATTTCTATGTAGGTCGCTATGTCGTCACCTAACCCCCTCCGTTGCATACTTGATGCAAATAAACTCACGGGACCAAATTACATTGACTGGTTACGCAACCTGAAGATTGTCCTCAGGTGCGAAAAGCTAGCCTATGTCCTGGGTCAACCAGATCCAGTGCAACCTGGTGATAATGCTAACGAAGATGAATTAATCCTATATGAAAGTTGGAAGGAGGACTCTGTCAAGGTCCAGTGTTATATGCTCGGTTCAATGAACAATGAACTGCAGCGACAGCATGATAACATGGAACCTAAGACCATTCTGAATCACCTACAAGAGTTGTTTGGTGAACAATCCAGAACAGAAAGATATGAGATATCAAAGAAATTGTTCAGGACCAGAATGAGCGAGGGCACATCTGTGCAAACTCATGTGCTCAAGATGATAGAGTGGATTGAGAGGCTTGCTGTGCTGGGTTTTGTTATGAACAATGACCTGAGCATTGACTTAATCCTACAGTCCCTTCCAGATTCATTTTCACAATTCATTATCAACTTCAATATGAACAAAATTGAAGTTTCACTAGCTGAGCTGCTCAACATGTTGAAGACAGCTGAAGGCACTATCCAGAAAGATAAGCCAAATGTAATGCTTGTTGGTAAGACCAACAAGAAAAGAAAAGCTGGACAGACCTTTAAGAAAGGTAAGCCTAAGAAGCAAGTGAAAAGCAAACCGGCGGCACAAAAGGACAAAGCTAAAGTCAATGATAAAGGTCAGTGTTTCCACTACCATAAAGAAGGTCATTGGAAGAGAAACTGCAAGATTTATCTTGCAGAAAAAGCAAAGGAGAAGCTTGGTGAAGCTTCAGGTATTCTCATGATCGATCTTAACTTGTCTTATAGAGAATCAACATCCTAGGTATTAGATACTGGATGTGTTTCTCATATCTGCAATAACTTGCAGGTGTTAACAAGTAAAAGAAGATTGAACCGCGGAGACGTGGATCTGAGGCTTGGGAATGGAGCAAAAGTTGCTGCGTTAGCTGTGGGGACAGCAAGACTTCAGATGCCGTCAGGAGACTCTTTGGAACTGATAGATTGTTATTATGTTCCAACCATTATTAGGAATATCATATCTATTTCATGTTTAGATAGACAAGGATATTCTATGAAACTAGAGAATAAAGGTTGTTCAATTTATCAAGGAGACAAATTGTTTGCTTCCGGGTATTTATTGAATGGATTATATTTACTTGATATTTCATATGATGTTTGTCTGGTAAATAATTCTCTTGAACGCTTAGATAAGGATGTGAATAAATCGTACCTATGGCATTGTAGACTAGGTCATATAAATGAGAACATGATCATAAGGTTGCAAAAGAATGGATATCTTGATCTATTTGATTATGAATCATTTGCAACCTGTGAAGCTTGTCTCATGGGAAAGATGACCAAAGCTCCATTCTCAGGACATGGAGAAAGAGCTAAGGACTTATTGGAACTAATACATAGTGATGTATGTGGTCCAATGTCCACTCATGCTATGGGTGGTTATTCATACTTTGTTTCATTTACAGATGATTTCTCAAGATATGGCTACATATATTTAATGAAATATAAGTCAGAAGTCTTTGAGAAATTTAAAGAGTTTAAAAACGAAGTTGAGAACCAGACTGGAAAGAGTATTAAAACTCTTCGATCAGATCGAGGGGGTGAATACTTAAGTACAGAATTCACAGAATATCTTAAGGATAATGGTATTTTGTCTCAGTGGACTCCTCCCTATACACCTCAGTTAAATGGTGTATCGGAAAGGAGAAATCGTACTCTATTAGATATGGTACGATCCATGATGAGTTATGCCAAACTTCCAATCTCTTTATGGGGATATGCACTGTTGACTGCTGCATATCTGTTGAACAAAGTTCCGAGTAAATCAGTACCTTCCACTCCATATGAGATATGGAAAGGAAAGAAACTAGACTTTAAGCATGTTAGAGTCTGGGGTTGTCCTACGCATGTCAAAAGACATGATCCAGACAAACTGGATTCCAGGACAGAGAAATGTAGATTTGTGGGATATCCAAAAGAGAGTTTTGGATATTACTTCTATCAGCCCAGTGATCAAAGGGTGTTTGTCGCAAAAAGAGCTGTCTTCTTAGAGAAAGAATATCTTTCAAAAGAAGACAGTGGGAGCAAGATAGAACTGGAAGAAATTCTAGACTCACAAATCAACACTGGTTCATCTACTGAACCATTGACTCAAGAACTTATTCAAGATGATACACAAAAGGTTCGCAGATCAGGTAGAGTGCCTAAGCAGCCTGAAAGATATGTTGGACATATCGATGAAGGCAAATCAAAAGTACACTTAAATGAGGATGATGATCCTCAAACCTACCTAGAAGCCATAAATAGTCATGAATCAGAAAAATGGCAAGAGGCAATGGATTCTGAAATTCAGTCCATGTATGCCAACCAAGTTTGGAACTTGGTTGATCTGCCAGATGGTATGATACCTATTGGCAGTAAATGGATCTTTAAAAGAAAGATCGGGGCAGATGGACAGATTGACACATACAAGGCTAGGCTGGTAGCAAAAGGATATCGTCAAAGGCAAGGCATTGACTATGACGAAACCTTTTCTCCAGTTGCCATGATTAAGTCAATCAGAATACTTCTTGCTATCGCTGCATTCTACGATTATGAAATATGGCAAATGGATGTGAAAACAACATTCCTTAACGGAAACCTTCAAGAAGAGGTGTATATGATACAACCTGAAGGATTCACTTCCAAAGAGCATTCAAGCAAGGTATGCAAGCTGCAAAGATCCATTTATGGATTAAAGCAGGCATCCCGAACTTGGAACTTAAGATTTGATGAAGCAATCAAATCTTATGACTTCATTAAGAATGAAGATGAACCTTGTGTATACAAAAAGGCTAGTGGGAGCGCAGTTACCTTTTTGATACTTTACGTTGATGACATTCTACTCATTGGGAATGATGTAGGAATGCTGTCATCAGTAAAGGCTTGGTTATCCAAAAACTTCTCTATGAAAGATTTGGGAGAAGCATCTTATATTCTGGGAATAAGGATCTATCGAGATAGGTCCAAAAGGATGCTTGGCTTGTCCCAATCTATGTACATAGATACCATAGTCAAAAGGTTTGGCATGGAAAATTCCAAGAGAGGCCTCGTTCCTATAAGGCATGAAATTTATCTCTCTAAACAAATGTCTCCCAAGACACCTGAAGAGAGGGCATACATGGATAGAGTTCCTTATGCCTCGGCAATAGGATCTATCATGTATGCAATGCTATGTACTAGGCTTCATGTGGCACATCCATTAAGTGTCACTAGTAGATATCAGGCTGATCCAGGTGAGGAACACTGGAAAGCGGTGAAATGTATCCTTAGATACTTGAGAAGGACTAAGGATCTATTTCTCGTTTATGGAGGAAACGACTTGGAACTTCGAGGATTTACTGACTCGAGTTTCCAGTCGGATATGGATGACAGCAAATCCATGTCTGGATTTGTGTTCATGTTAAATGGAGGTGCAGTAAGTTGGAAGAGTTCCAAACAGGAAACTACTGCAGATTTGACGACCGAAGCAGAATACATTGCTGCAGCTGAAGCGGCCAAGGAGGCGGTTTGGATGAAGAAGTTCAACTCGGCGCTTGGAGTCGTTCCAAGCATTTCAGATCCTGTTCCATTATTCTGTGACAACAATGGGGCAATAGCTCAAGCAAAGGAGCCAAGATCACATCAGAAGTCAAAGCACATTCTGAGACGATTTCATCTGATTCGTGAGATCATCGCCCGAGGAGATATAGTAGTTGAGAAAGTCTCATCTGAAGATAATGTAGCAGATCCCTTGACTAAGACATTGTCTCAAAATAATTTAGAACGTCACCTTAAGTCTATGGGACTTAGACACATGGGTGATTGGCTATAGTCCAAGTGGGAGAATGTTAGAATTGGGTGGCCTCAAAGCCAATCATTGTACATTCTAGTTCAAGATTATTAATAAAGGCAATTATTTCTTCATTTAATAGTTCTCGCAAACGACTATCGTAATGAAGGTCCATAGACAAATGTATGGGATATTGAATCATGATGAGATCGTGATAGTGAGATCAATATCCTACGGCAATTGTCTTAAACAGTTCTCGATCATAGGATATTTGAGATGGACATTAAATATCCGATAAGATCGACACAAGTTATGTCTGCTCATATGATGAGGGTGAATGATCTCACATTCACTCGTGTGGTGACACTAAGACAAACAAGTGGGTGCTCATTAGAGAATGAGTTCACTGAACAGACCCAAATAAGAATTCCTAGATGGTAATTATACCTATTAGTCAACCAGGGAATTCAATCGTTGCAGTAGCACAGTTGGTCCTTAGACCTTAGTCACCAATGATACCTTGTTTGTGGACCATTGTATCTTGATTCTCTGACTCGTGGGCTTTAACCATTAAGTCCACCATAATCGGTCTTTCAGATACAGTGGAAAGCTTGCGAAGGTAATTGAGTGAACAACAAGGGATCACTCACTCTTGGTATAAGACTGGAGAGAGAATGTCCCATGGATGTGTACACAGAAATCCCTGGCCAGGGTCAAATAAAAGAGATGTCTTTCTAGATATTAACTGTGTACTGGAATCCATCTGGATAATGCAATAGAGGGTTTGACTATAAAACCATACCCTTGCATTATCGGGACATTGCATGAGTGAAGGATTATATCTGTGCGGAATCGGCAGACGGAAAGGTTCAATTGAAGGGAACAATATCCCTTATATCTTCTGGGATCATGAGGTAGTGTTTGGTGTTGTTCATGATCAGAAGGTCAAGTGATTTGATCATCAGATGATAATTCACTTGTTTATTAAATTAATCATTTAACATATGATGTTTAAATGTTACTTAATAAATATTAAACTCAAGAAACTGTTCTAAGTTTAATGGGCCTGCAACCGGACTGATATGTAGGCCTAGAGGGTCACACACATAAGAGTTCTCGTCAGACGGTGAGAGATGTTAAATTTCATGCTTATCTGGGTTTTTGTGAAAAGCTGCAGGATAAACATGAAGATTTAATGAAGAATTATCCAACGCCAAACTCTTGGATAATCATGAGGATTAACTCTTGTGCTTATCCTTATTTCTATATAAGGAGGGCCAAGGGGGAGTGGTAAAAAGTTAGTTGGACGAATTTTACTCCCCAGATTCTCTCTCTCCTCTCTCTCTCTCCTTCTCGGAGTGGATCTGTCTCTCTCCGCGCATGGTGGATCTGAGATCTGGTCGGAGCACTCAAGTCGAGGAGGAAATCGCGTCTGCTGCGGGAACTCGTGTGGATACCTCTAGAGATCGTGCGCGTGCGCGATTAACGAGTCGGCATCATCCACGGGAGATTCGAAACCCCGCAAAGGTGAAGAACTGTTCTTCCCGCTTAGATTTTAATGTCCGTTTTACAACCCGAGCAACCGATACAATGGAATCATTTTTATTTCCGCTGCGTTCATGGCGATTCCTTACATAAAGTAGAAGCAGCGAGATGTAAAGCAGAGGCAACAAGATGTGAAGACCCATCCCCTCTAGAAGGCAGCTGCCCTAACTAATGATGTTTACTAAATCTCTTGAACATTTGTTGATCAATGAGACAAAGTAAACAACATAATGAACACATATACATGTAAATAACGTTTACAGAAAGATGAACATAATTATGCATAAGCATAAATTAAATACGTACAGCTCATCAAAAATTGACTTGTATGTGCTCTTCAGTTTGAGATTGTACAGTGATATCTACATTATTTGGTCCTAACATCACATGCACATTAATAAGACCTTCTTGATAAGGTTCTTCATCATCATCACTTACATCGCCAGACATATTATAATAACTTCTAGGCGGTGATTTAACAGTTATCACCCATCATGCAGTATTGTTGTCATCCACATAGAAAACTTGTTCCACTTGGCTTGCAAGTACAAATAGTTCGTTAGTCCCTAGTTTGCAACGTGTATTTAGAGATATGAATCCATGTTCATCAATTTTGAAACCTCTTTCATTGTTTCTTCCAAAAAATATTTAATAACATCAATTAATTGTCCATAATAACCATCGCATCTAGATTGAAGATCAGCATTGGCAATGACACTGTAAAGTTGAGTGGAGCTAACCTTGTGCGAAATCTAAAACCATTTGTAATATACCCATAATATAATAGTGCCAATTTTGATGGCATGAAAGATAAAACCTCAATTTCCTCAGTGTATCAAGGGTCATGTAAATTCTTCATTTCTTAAACACGTGATTTAAATCACGTAAGAAAATTTCACTCTATATTTCATTAACTTGCAAGTGCATCTTTATGCTCTTTACAAAAAAAGATCAATATTCTCAAGTTGATTCAAACATTGGCATGCACTAAATCTCTTTCGGTTTCTGACAACTGGCACTCATCTGCATTTCATTAGACAACCAACTAGAGTAAACATAGACAATTTTCTATTAAAATTGTCAGAAAGACTACCATCATAGTTTCTATTTTTACTATTATGATCATCCATATATTACATGTACATTGAAATAAACAAGCTGCATTCTTCCACAAGATACCCT
This sequence comes from Zantedeschia hybrid cultivar, assembly GCA_030544215.1. Lineage (NCBI taxonomy): Eukaryota > Viridiplantae > Streptophyta > Magnoliopsida > Alismatales > Araceae > Zantedeschia > Zantedeschia hybrid cultivar. The sequence goes on from JARZZO010000005.1 coordinate 19,150,141, forward strand.
TATGCAATTAAACCTTCTACACGAACTTTATTTCCCACATAATCATTCAATTTGTTTAAATATCTTTCAATGGGATACATCCATCGGTAGTGAACTGGTCCTCACATCCTCACCTTATATGTCAATTATACTGTTAGATGAAGCATAACGTCAAAGAACGATGGTGGAAAATTTTGTTCTACCTTGCATATAATGATTGCAATATTTGACTCCCATTTTATCAAACTTGTTTTGTCCAATAATTTTGCATAAATAAGTTTGAAATATTGACTGGATTCAATCATTGGATCGACTACTTCTTTGAGAATGATATTCTAAAGTACTGAAGGAAGTAGTACTTGCATATACACATGACAATCATAACTTTTCAAATTTGTGATTGTTTTATTCACAACATCAACATGCCTGGAGAGATTTGAAGAATATATGTCTTGAACTTTGATATGTTTGATGAATTCACATGTATGAATCTTATGTGCATCATTCAATTTATAAATAGTATTTGAAAAAGGCACTGAATTGTCATAGAATGTAACTTTGAACAAATCTTTAAAGCTTGTAAAACTCTTCTTGAGTTGAGATTGTCCTTGTTTTTTCTCAACAAATTGAAAATGTCAAAAATATTGTCACACACATTTTTTTCGATATACATGACATCTAAATGATGACGGATGATCAGAGATCTTCAGTATGGTAGAAGTCTGAAGAAAATGCTCTTCTTTTTCCAATTTCTATTTTTTTCAGGAATCTTTTTCAAAATTTTCAACTCTTTTTTTAAAAGGCTTGCCAAATCGTACTGAGTCCATCTCTTATTAGTGTCTCCATAGTTCATAACCTGTTAACATTCTTGGCTTTCTCTTACCACAGACTTAGCCATCAAATTTTTCCATGTGATGTCTCTTTCTCAACTTGTGTGTTATTAGTAGAAAGCAATGATGTCCTAGATAACAAAATTTCTTACTTAATCAAATCGAATAGAATAAGTTTGATTATTACAAATTGGACAAGCAAGATTGCCTTTAGTACTCCTTCCAGACAAGTTAGTATAACCTGAAAAATTGTTAATAGTCCATAGTAAGGCAGCCGCATTTTAAAATTATGCTTCTTCACGGCATCATATGTCTCCAGTCTATTATACCCCAAGTCTTGTAACTCTTCTACTAATGGTTGTAAGTAGACATTGATGCGTATTTAAATGTCGTCGTTAAAACACAAACAACATCAATCTTAATTTCCGAATCTCAATTAAAAATAACAAGGTAGTGCATGGTTGAGACCGGGTCGATCCACGGAGAACTAGAATTCTTATTTTGAAAACTTTGAGATTTTTTTAGCCAACTTGGTTCATAAGTGTGATTTTAATAACAAATCTAGAAAAGATAATTACCAAAATTCACTAACATGTTTAAAACACCTAATTCTTGTTAAGAAACTACTATTTAAGACACTATTAATCAAATTAAACAAAATATATGCACCTAACTAAATAATTCAAGTTTAGAGAAAATAGGAGTATCCACAAGAGAAACGACAACTTGCTCACTGTTAATAGAGTAACAACTATTACAATGGTTCTAAAAAATTGACAACAAATATGTTAACTAATTGCTTAACACTCAAATAAAGTGATTAAATTGAAAACAGGGAACCGAGGGCTTCTGTGGGCTTGGGTGAGGCTCGGCGCAGTGGGCCGAGGCGGCGCGGGCGCTGCAGACGAGGCGCAGCGGCGCGGCAGGCGAGGCGCACGGCAGGCGAGGCGCAGCAGCGCAGCAGGCGAGGTGCCACGCGCGGCTGACGCGTGGCGGCGGCCGAGCGGGAGTGCCGCTCCTGTGCGCACGGGCGACGAGGCGCGGCGGCGCGAACTCGCTGGCGCTGCCGCGTGGCTGGGCGCTGCGGCTGGCGGGCCCGGGCGCTGCTGCTGACTGAGGCGGACGGCGACGCGTGGCGGAGCGCTGCGGCTGGCGGGCCCGGGCGCTGTTGCTGGCTGAGGCGGACGGCGACGTGTGGCTGGCGCGACTCTGCTCTGCCCGCCGCGTGTCCTCGCAGGGCCCGGTGCGGTAGGCGGCGAGAGAGAGAGAGACAGAGAGAAAAAGGTAAATGGGAGAGAGAAAAACACAGAGAGAGAGGAAAAGTTTGTGGGAGAGGGAGGAAAAACCGAGAGAGAGAGATGCGTAGGGAGAGAGAGAGAGCAGTCGGATTGAGAGAGAAAAATCGTAGCAGGGAGAGAGGGGGAAGCTAAAAAATTTCTGAAAAAATTGCACACTCCCACCTTGACCTCCTCCCTTAGTTTTATAGAAAAGAAGGGGGGTTTTGAATTTCAAAAGAGATTTTTAAAATCCTGTTATTAAGTTCCCCTTGATTTAGGGGATCATCTTTAAAGCATTTAATTGGTATTTTTGAATTTCGAATTTCTGAAATGGATCCTTCTTTCTTTGAATTTCAGAATTCCCTCCTTCTTTCTCTCTTAGTTGGCATGTGGGCCCCAGTTGAAGCTAAAATACGAAAATAAAATGATGTTTTTGCCGGGATTCGAACCCTGGTTGCTTCCTTGACGTTCGGGTGGTCCAACCACAATGCCATCTGCTTGTTCATGTCCTGTTTCACATAAAATAACAGGTTAAGTTCTCATTAGCCATAAATCATTCAACTGCGCATTAAATAATTGCTGAGAAAATGGAATTGCTACCCTTATTCCATCCATGGAGTGATGAAATTTTAAAATTCAGATTCTGAATGCGCAAATGGTTTATCTTATCATTCTATGTGATTTTGTCCGTTAAATTGATAGCAAATTATGTAAATTTGATCTGTTATTTATGTAAAATCGTGGACTTAACACACCCCCCAACTTAATCATTGCTAGTCCCTTAGCAATACAATCATTTGAAAAATTAGGACTACCATGATTAGTAAAAAGAATCACACTTCTCTTTAAAGGATATCTATTGCAAATGGTAGGTAATTGGAATTCAAGTTTTTCGTTCTCCCGCCCACTATACTTAGAATCATGACAAGTGATTGTGCATATCATTTGAGGTACTTGGAGTTCATTTCTTTCCTGTTTGGTATATCGTTGCCTTTACTGCCTCTTGGAGTAAAATTACCCAGGGGAGAGAATAGAAAAAGAGGTCTTTGAATTAGTTGGCTAGGTTCGCTTTTCGGTTTTCGTCCCGACTTAAAACTTTTTAGGATTTGGTCTTATTTTGCTGTGAAGGACTTTAGCACGATTGTTTTGTGCTTTGAGAGTGCGTACTTTTTGCCACTCTCTTTATTTCTGTCTGAGGGGAGGTGCATACTTTTTGCCACCGTCCTTCCTTTGACTCTTTTGAAGCATATTTTTGCTTTTCACGCTTCTGATTGTCCCCTTTTTTTGAAGTGACCGCCTCCTTAAAGTATTAAGTGGTTTGATCTCCTATTACGAATCCTAACTTTCCATTCGTTTGACCTAAAAGTAAAAATAGAATGGGTAATTCTACACTTCGGGAAACTCAAGCAACTCTACACTTTCAAGATCTTCCACTCTTTCCAAGTTACCGTGTGTATGTGAAAATCATCCTGTCGTGATTCATTGTAGAGAGAGGGGTTAACTTAAACTTTTACTCATCCTTTTACCTCAATTTTTGATCAAGATTCCCTAAATGAAGTGTGGTAGATATGAATTTCTGTTGGGGTGTGAAAATGAAACAATTTTTCTTTTGAAAATTTGTGTGAAAATTGAAAAAAATTTCACAATTTTTGTTGATTTTATTTAATATGCATTATGATTCTCCCCCCAACTTGAATGACATTGTCCTCAATGGCATAAAAATGCACAAAAATTAATGATGAGGAGAGATACAACCTGAGATGTGGCGAAGCTTTTCTCTGTTCTCCATGGTAGATTTTTTTTTATGAATTTTCTAAAAGAAAAGAAAAAGAGAATAATTAGAATAGAAATGAGAAGATTGGGTTGCCTCCCAATAAGCGCTAAGTTTATTGTCTTCAGCCAGACGAAATTATTTTTATTGTGGGTCACTTAGCTGCATGGATTCTAATGGACAATTTTGAAGGTTTTCAATGTAAGGTTTTAAGCGTTGCCCATTAACAGTGAATGTCTGTCCATTTTTTGGATCCATGATCTTGACCGCACCATGGTCAAAAGCTTTAATTACCAAGAATGGCCCATCCCATCTTGATTTCAATTTCCCAGGAAACAAACGCAACCTTGAGTTAAATAGCCAGACTTTTTGATGAGGGTGGAAAGATTTCCTCACAATATGTTTATCATGAAAAGCTTTAGTCTTGGCTTTATAGATTTTCGAGTTCTCATAGGCTTCATTTCTTATTTCATCTAGTTCGCTCAATTGTAAGGTTCGGTGTGAACCTGCTTTGATTAGATCAAGATTGACCTGTTTTATAGCCCAATAAACTCTATGTTCTAATTCCACTGGGAGATGGCAGGCTTTTCCAAAAACTAGTCTGTATGGTGACATGCCAATAGGAGTTTTATAAGCAGTACGATAGGCCCACAAAGCATCATCTAACCTTTCAGACCAATCTTTTCTGTCGGGCCTAACAGATTTTTGCAAGATATTCTTGATTTCTCTATTGGATATCTCCACTTGGCCACTAGTTTGGGGATGGTAAGGAGTAGCAAGCTTATGAGTAATCCCATATCTTTTGAGCAATGCTCGAAATTGAGAATGAGTGAAGTGCGAACCCCCATCACTAATGATAGCCTTTGGCCATCCGAACCTAGAAAAGATATTCTTTTGTACAAATTTCATCACTACCTTGTGATCATTGGTCCGGGTGGCTATTGCTTCAATCCATTTAGACACATAGTCCACTGCCACTAAGATGTATTCGCATCCAAAAGATGGTGGAAAAGGGCCCATGAAATCTATTCCCCAAACATCAAAAATTTCAACCACTAAGATTGGATTTAGAGGCATCATATCTCTTTTAGTCATATTTCCAACAGCCTGACATCTTAGGCATGTTTTGCTGAACTCATAAGCATCCTTGAAGAGTGTGGGCCAATAGAAACCGCTTTGTAAAACCTTTGCTGCGGTTTTCTTTCCGGAGAAATGACCTCCACAAGCAAGGTTATGGGAAAAGTTCAAAACACTTTGTTGTTCTTCTTCAGGCACACATCTCCGGATTATTTGATCTGGACAAATTTTGAAGAGTTCAGGGTCTTCCCAAAAATAATACTTCTCTTGAGAGAAGAATTTATCTTTTTCATTTTTTTTCCATCCTTGTGGGATTTGACCAGTCACCTTAAAATTCACAATATGTGCATACCATGGTGGTGACATGTGGGAAATGGCTAAGAGGTGTTCATCAGGGAATGAATCTCTCATTGATTCATTATCTGAAATCATGATTCGGGAGAGATGATCGGCAACCACATTCTCGGACCCCTTTTTGTCCCGAATCTCCAAATCAAATTCTTGGAGGAGTAGGATCCACCTGATTAACCTTGGTTTGGCATCTTTCTTTGTCAACAAATATTTCAATGCCGAGTGATCAGAATAAATAATCACTTTTGCCCCCAAAAGGTAAGATCGAAATTTCTCCAGAGCAAAAACAACAGCTAACAATTCTTTTTCTGTGGTGGTATAGTTCATTTGAGCATCTACAAGTGTACGACTTGCATAATAAATCACCACAGGCTTTTTATTTATTCTTTGTCCCAGTACTGCCCCCATAGCATAATCAGAAGCATCGCACATTATCTCAAATGGCAATGACCAATCAGGTGATTGGAGAATGGGGGCTTTGATCAGAGCCTCTTTTAAAGATTTAAATGCTTCCAAGCATTTCTCATCAATATGGAATGGGACATCTTTGGCTAAGAGAAGGGTTAATGGTCGGGCAATTTGGGAGAAATTTTGGATAAACCGGCGGTAGAAGCCGGCATGGCCAAAGAATGACCGAATTTGCTTTACCGAAGTGGGTGGAGGAAGATTGGCGATTAGGCTAACTTTAGCTTTATCCACTTCGATACCTCTTCCAGACACTATATGGCCCAAAACTATGCCCTCTTTAACCATGAAATGACTCTTTTCCAACTTAGAACCAAATTGGTCTCTATGCATCTTCCCAATACATTTTTCAAATTCTCCAGACAAATTTCAAATGAATCCCCGAATATTGAAAAATCATCCATGAATACTTCAAGGAATTCTCCCACCATATCTGAAAAGATGGCCAACATGCACCTTTGGAAAGTTGCTGGTGCATTACATAGTCCAAATGGCATTCTTCGGAATGCAAATGTGCCAAATGGGCATGTGAATGTGGTTTTCTCCTGATCTTCTGGGTATATAGCCACTTGATTATATCCCGAATATCCATCTAAGAAACAGAAATATTTCTGACCCGCTAACTTTTCCAAAATCTGATCAATAAACGGGAGTGGGAAATGATCTTTCTTTGTCATTGTGTTCAATTTTCTGTAATCAATACAAACTCTCCACCCCGTGGTTAGCCTAGTGGGCATTTCTTCACCTTTTTCATTTGTTACCACAGTTAAGCCAGACTTCTTTGGCACTACTTGGGTTGGGCTTACCCACTTGCTATCAGATATTGGGTATATGATACCCGCATCTAGCCATTTCACCACTTCTTTCTTAACCACTTCCATCATAATAGGATTCAATTTCCTTTACATTTCTCTGCTTGGTTTTGCATTATCTTCAAGATAAATATGATGCATGCATGTGGTTGGGCTTATTCCTTTCAAATCAGCTACTGACCACCCTATGGCTTCTTTATGAGTTCGAAGAACTTCAATGAGTTGTTCTTCTTGGGTAGGGTTAAGATCCGTAGCTAGGATCACAGGTAGAGTTTCAGATGGGCCCAAAAAGACATATTTGAGGGATTCTGGCAAAGGTTTGAGCTCTAACTGAGGAGGAACCTGGAGAGATGGAGGAGTAGGTTCTAGATTGAGTTCAGGTAAAGGCTCAACCTTATTGGGCTGCCAGGTCTTTTTATTCAAATCTGATATGGTCATTAACTCTTCTTCCTCTTCAAGTTGGGCCAAAGGGGATGTTTCTACAATATTATCAATCACATCAATTGCAAAATAATCTTCCCCATCCTACATATGGCCAGAAGCTTTGAAAATGTTGAGGGATAATTTGTGATCTCCAAATGAGATATCCATTAACCCAGATTTGCAGTTAATGATGGCATTTGCAGTGGCTAGAAAAGGTCGGCCCAATATGATTGGGCTATTTCTCAGATGTTGAACGGGCTCCATGTCAAGGATGACAAAATCAACTGGGAAGTAGCAAGTATCAATCCTGACAATGACATCTTCCACCATTCCTTTCGGTGTCCTAAGAGATCTATCGGCCAATTGTAGGATCACCGGAGTTGGTTTCAATTCTCCTATCCCAAATTTTTCATAAACTGAAGTGGGTAATAGGTTCACACTTGCTCCAAGGTCCAATAATGCTTTATCAAAGGTGGTTCCTTCAACAACACAAGAGATAAGTGGTGCTCCAGGGTCTTTCATCTTTTTAGGCATTTGGTTGAGAAAAATGGCACTCACTTCTTCAGACAGAAAGACTTTTTTGGGATTTGCTTTAAGCTCTCTCTTGTGGGTGCAAAGTTCTTTCAAAAACTTGGCATATGCCGGCACATGTTGGATTGCATCAACCAATGGAATGTTAATGTGGACTTGTTTAAATAAGTCCATTAACTGTTCATTTTTTGCTTGGATTTGATGCTTTCTTTGCTCTTTGCCATTTTCTAAAGCTTGTGGAAAATGGATTTTTAGTTTATAATTCTCAGGACATTCCTCCATTTTTCCTTTTCCTTGAATGATATTGGGTTGTTCATTCTCATCTTCATCTTCTTCTCCTTTTTCTTCTTCATTTTGTTCAAGATTGGGCTGACTAGATCCTTGATTTGGGTAAGGATCCGGCAAGACTTTACCACTTCTTAAGGCCGAAATTGCTTTCGCATTTTCTAACTGTGGGCCTCTTAATGGATTTGAGCCCATTTGAGGTTGGGCTTGAGGATTAGGTAGGATGGGTTGATGTTGGAAACCCGGAGGATAGTTTCGCGGGTTTGCAATGGGTTGACTTGGTAATGGGCCCACTTCCCTCCTCATAGTTGTATCAGCCATTTGACCCAATTGGGCTTCCAATTTTGAAATGGATTGTTGTTGAGAGATGACCAATTGTTGCAATTGTTGCTGTTGTTGTTGTTGATTCATGAGTAATTGTTGCAGCATATTGAATTTGTCATCATTTTGATTTGATGGCTGATGTTGTGGGATTTGATATGGAGGTTGAGAGAACATATTCTGGTTGTTATTGGGCTGAAAGTAAGGGGCTTGAGCTTGTTGGCTTTTGTTGAAAGATTGATTTGGATAGTAATTCTGTTGATGGGCCCTGTTCTGAAAATTTTGTGCTTGTGGATTTGGAGCTTGGGCTTGTTGAGATTTCCATGAAAAATTAGGATGATTCTTCCAACCAGGGTTGTAGGTGTTAGAATATGGATCATGATTGGGCTTTGAATAACCCTGGGCTGCTTGGACTTGTTCTTGGATGAACGGTGGCAATTGGGCTGCCGTGGGACACTCACTGACATGGTGAGTTGGGCTGGCACAAAGACTACAAGCTTCTTGGTAAGATGAAGAGGATTCAGAGTAAGGTCTTGATTGTGCATGGATATTAGATCCTTGGTTATTCGAAGCTAGGACTTGGTCTAGCTTTTGGGCCATAAGATCCATTTTGCTCATTTGTTGGGCCAGAAGGTCCACCTTATCCAACTTTTGAGCTAAGGCATTGATATCCATTTTAGGTTCAAATTCTCCTCTATTTCTTATTTCATAAACTCCAGTCCGTTTGGATGTTCCCACAGATCTTTCATATGATGAAAGTGAAGCATGATTTATTGAATTTTCACTTAGCATTTCAAACAAATCATAAGCTTCTTCCTCACTTTTGCTCATGAATGCTCCTCCACAAGATGCATCTACCATTTGCCTGTATTGTGCATCTAAACCTTCATAGAATGCTTGCACAATTTGCCATCTAGACAATCCATGATGTGGACATTTTCTCAACAATTCTTTCAATCGTTCCCAAGATTCATGAATTTGTTCTCCTTGTAATTGTGAGAATCCAGTTATAGCCCTTCTCATTGTATTTGTTCTCCCGATAGGATAGAATTTTTTTAAGAATTCTTGTTGCATTTCGGGCCAAGTCTTAATGGGCTTCCCTATCGTTCCAAGCCAATATTTGGCTTTGTCCTTAAGTGAGAAAGGGAATAGGGTAAGTCGAAGGGCATCTTCCGTGAAATCTTGAATTTTCACGGTTGAACAGATTTCAAAGAATTCATCCAAATGTTTATATGGATCTTCATTGGTATTCCCATAAAAAGATGGGAGCATTTGGATGGTGCTTGGCTTGATCTCATAATGGCTAGCATGGACATTAGGCAATTGGATACAAGATGAAGGGTTATAGTCTTGAGGAATGAAGTACTCCTTCATTTGTTTTGGCATTTGTTGATTGTTTCCAGCCATTTGATGTTGAATGTTGGTTTGGTGATGTAGGTATCTCACAATTTCTTGAATGGGTTTGATAATATATGGCTTTTGAGATCTTCTACCTAGCATACACTAGACCAAGATGAGATGAGAATGGTTATTTTTGTGATTTTTGTTTTTATATATTTTTTTTATGTTTATTTATGCAAAGACAAACAAGTTAACAACAAATTCCTAATGACCTAAGTGTGTCCTAGACTTAAAGATGAGATTTCTCACAAAATGGCTAGAATTCACCATGAATCACCCCTACAATAGATCAATCGGCCAGGTAAGAGGTGGGATAGTGGGAGGCTCCCCCTACTTTCGTAGGGACCTAATTAAATAACCACTTGTCCACTTAGGCGTTTGCCTTTGTAACCTCTAGCCTAGACACCGTTGTCCAAAGTAGAAATGAATTCAAAGCTCGGTCCAATCATAATGTGAACCCTATGTGCAATTGCTATTTGATTTTTATTTGGTTTGGGACAATGCAAGATGGAGTGTTTGTGGTTTGTGGGCCAAGGAAGGGTGATGAAATCCCCACCTTATCTTGTGATGAAGATGCCCTTAAATTATTTGATCAATGAGATGCACACCACAATTCAATCAAGTTTGTTTTGTGCAATAATGAAATGACAATGCATGAACATGTTGTTTGCACATATTGAAAAACTTACCTTGCCTCCCGCACTCTTCGACATGAAATAAATGGCAAAAATTTAAAACTAATGCATTCCTAAATGATGCATGTCCTAAAACATGGTGGTTTGGTTTCTAATCTTGAAATGCAAAAAAAATTTTAATTTTGTTTTTCTGATTTTTTTTTATTTATTTAATGAGGGCTATGTCTATTTAAACAAATCTAAACATAAAAATATTAACAAGATTGGAACAAACTCACCAAGTGGAGCTTTCCTTTTGTCTTCTTTTTTTTTTTAAATTCCTGCAAAAAGAGAAAATGAATGTGAGTATGGATTTATACAAATGGATCCAAAATAATCAAAATTAAAATTCTAATTCCCCGGCAACGGCGCCAAAAATTGATGCGTATTTAAATGCCGTCGTTAAAACACAAACAACATCAATCCTAATTTCCGAATCTCAATTAAAAATAACAAGGTAGTGCATGGTTGAGACCGGGTCGATCCACGGAGAACTAGAATTCTTATTTTGAAAACTTTGAGATTTTTTTAGCCAACTTGGTTCATAAGTGTGATTTTAATAACAAATCTAGAAAAGATAATTACCAAAATTCACTAACATGTTTAAAACACCTAATTCTTGTTAAGAAACTACTATTTAAGACACTATTAATCAAATTAAACAAAATATATGCACCTAACTAAATAATTCAAGTTTAGAGAAAATAGGAGTATCCACAAGAGAAACGACAACTTGCTCACTGTTAATAGAGTAACAACTATTACAATGGTTCTAAAAAATTGACAACAAATATGTTAACTAATTGCTTAACACTCAAATAAAGTGATTAAATTGAAAACAGGGAACCGAGGACTTCTGTGGGCTTGGGTGAGGCTCGGCGCAGTGGGCCGAGGCGGCGCGGGCGCTGCAGACGAGGCGCAGCGGCGCGGCAGGCGAGGCGCACGGCAGGCGAGGCGCAGCAGCGCAGCAGGCGAGGTGCCACGCGCGGCTGACGCGTGGCGGCGGCCGAGCGGGAGTGCCGCTCCTGTGCGCACGGGCGACGAGGCGCGGCGGCGCGAACTCGCTGGCGCTGCTGCGTGGCTGGGCGCTGCGGCTGGCGGGCCCGGGCGCTGCTGCTGACTGAGGCGGACGGCGACGCGTGGCGGAGCGCTGCGGCTGGCAGGCCCGGGCGCTGTTGCTGGCTGAGGCGGACGGCGACGCGTGGCTGGCGCGACTCTGCTCTGCCCGCCGCGTGTCCTCGCAGGGCCCGGTGCGGTAGGCGGCGAGAGAGAGAGAGACAGAGAGAAAAAGGTAAATGGGAGAGAGAAAAACACAGAGAGAGAGGAAAAGTTTGTGGGAGAGGGAGGAAAAACCGAGAGAGAGAGATGCGTAGGGAGAGAGAGAGAGCAGTCGGATTGAGAGAGAAAAATCGTAGCAGGGAGAGAGGGGGAAGCTAAAAAATTTCTGAAAAAATTGCACACTCCCACCTTGACCTCCTCCCTTAGTTTTATAGAAAAGAAGGGGGGTTTTGAATTTCAAAAGAGATTTTTAAAATCCTGTTATTAAGTTCCCCTTGATTTAGGGGATCATCTTTAAAGCATTTAATTGGTATTTTTGAATTTCGAATTTCTGAAATGGATCCTTCTTTCTTTGAATTTCAGAATTCCCTCCTTCTTTCTCTCTTAGTTGGCATGTGGGCCCCAGTTGAAGCTAAAATACGAAAATAAAATGATGTTTTTGCCGGGATTCGAACCCTGGTTGCTTCCTTGACGTTCGGGTGGTCCAACCACTATGCCATCTGCTTGTTCATGTCCTGTTTCACATAAAATAACAGTTAAGTTCTCATTAGCCATAAATCATTCAACTGCGCATTAAATAATTGCTGAGAAAATGGAATTGCTACCCTTATTCCATCCATGGAGTGATGAAATTTTAAAATTCAGATTCTGAATGCGCAAATGGTTTATCTTATCATTCCATGTGATTTTGTCCGTTAAATTGATAGCAAATTATGTAAATTTGATCTGTTATTTATGTAAAATCGTGGACTTAACAGACATCAATGTCATTTCTTGAAGCTTTAGGACTGGAGATCAATAATGACATCATCAAGTAGGCTGACCTCATACACATCCACATCGATAAATTATAAACTATTAGCACAACTAACCATATGTTGTATTTAGAATTCTAGCTTTTAGAAGAATAAATCCATCACTAGTCAAGCCTAATTGAACACTATAATATTCAGAAGCAAACTCTGGATACAACTGATCAAAATTCTTCCATGTTAGAGAATCTGCAGGATGGCGCATCTAACCATTAGACTGGTCAGGATGACTATCATTATGCCACATCATCCACTAAACTGTCTTTAATGAGATGAATAGACGTTGCAATCTATCTTTTAATAAAAAATAATGCAATACCTTTCTTGCCACCTTCTTACTATGTTATGTTGTCTTCACTTTATATCTAGGAATATCACATTCTGGACACCGAGTTCTATCCTTATTCTCTTTATAAAATAGTATACAATTATTTTTGCATGCATCAATCTTTTCATAACCGAGTTCTAGGTCTTTGACAAATTTCCTTACTTCATACCAATTTCCAAGTATACATGCATCACCAAATAACACTTCTTTAAACAGAACAAGCATCATATTCATACACTTAGCTGTCATACAATTCAAAGACTTGATTTATATCAACTTCAAGAGAAATTTTAACTTAGACATATCTTGGCACCCAGCATACAAAGGTGTTTCTGCATTCTCTAATAACTTAAAAAAAAATTGCACTTCTATAGTCAATTCTTCTTCGTCTTCTCCGCCAATTATATCATTTCTTTGAAAATCACGTAACATGTCTAACATTTCATCAACTTCTAAGTCATTTTGTGTATCAACAAGTTGTGTCTCTGATGTTGCAATAAGATTATGTACTTTTTCTTTACCGTGAGACACTCAAATTCTATAATCTAATCATATTCCATCAAAAATTAGATGCTCGTCCACGACATCTATTCTCAATATGAAGCTATTGTAACATTTTCTATACATACACTATATCAACTCTTCATATAATCCATGTCTAAATCTTACTCTGTCATCATGAAATGCAAAGTCTAAAAATAATTTTAACTCTATTGAGATACCTACAATCTAGCCTACTAGGTATGTCCATCCAACTCTTGTCCAATTTGGCTATTATGTGACACAGACAATTATGTGCATGTCAGTAAGAAATTTGGCACATTGATATTAAATTAGTAATATCTATTAATTGTTATCAATATCAATCAATCTATCTATTATATATACTTAAGTTATAAGTTATAAGCTAGTAATAGCTATAAGTAATAGCTTAAGTAATAGTTATAAGGTAGTAATAGCTCTATATTGCTTAGTATAACTTATACTTAAGTAATAGCTTAAGTAATATTTATCTATCTATCTACCAAGCTTAGTTAACTTATACTTGAGTTATATATATTTAAGTTATATTTAAGTTTTAAGTTATACTTAAGTTATAAGTCATAACATATTGTCTCTAGATTTATAAGTTATAAGTCATCTATAAAAATCCGACAGCATCTCGGCATAACTGGCCACATTCAATGCACATAACATTTATCATGACGCCATAAAAAATTCGGCAACATCCTCGACATAGCTGGACACATTCACAATCTGCATATGAGGGTACATACATTCATCAAGAATCTTTGTCAATCTATAAATATTTGATCACACAATCTTTATTATATGTGTCACATAATTTTCTTAAACTTTCGGCAGCATCTCCCACACTTCTCCAATATACCACTAACTTTTACTAAGTTTAAGGATCTTAATTAAATCATAAGTGACATAAAGAAGATACTAAAAAATTAGTAAGGTATATTGGAGAAGAGTGTTGGGACGTTGTTGAAATTTTAAGAAAATTATATAATACATATAATAAATAATTAAATGTACGATCAAATATCTGTAGACAGTCTGACAACTGTCAGACTATTCAAGACTTTATATTAGATATATGAATCTAAGGTTGAATGATAGAAGACACATATATGTTAACTAAAGTCTTGAACGGGCAACTGAATTCACACATATGAGGGTCACAGCCTCACAATCACATCTATATTGTCATACTCACATCTCCACATCCGGACACATTCACAATACACAAAACATTCATCATGATACCATAAAAAACCCGGCAGCATCCCAACATAACCAGACACATTCACAACCTATATATGAGGGCACATACATACATCAAGTATCTTTACTCATCTATAAATATTTGATCGCACAATATTTAGTACACTTCTTTAATATACTACTAACTTTTACTAACTTTAAGAATCTTAATTAAGTCATAAGTGACTTAAAGAAGATACCAAAAAATTAGTAAGGTATATTGGAGAAGAGTGTGGAGATATTGAATTCACACATATGAGGGTCACAGCCTCGCAATCACATCCATATTGTCATACTCGCATCTCCACATCCAGACACATTCACAATCATATCGTTACAATCACTTCGATATTGTCATTCACAATCACATCATTCAATAATCATAATCACTCACATTCACAATCACATCATTTACAACCATATCATCACAATCAACATTGATATGTACTAAGATATATTATATCTAAATATCTTACAGTTATACTTAGCTAATAAGTTTCTTATGGCTTAAGTATACTTAGCTATTACTAAGTTAATTAACTTATATATACTTAAGTTATACTTATCTATTATTAAAAGCTTCTACTTAGCTATTTTGTAGTTATTACTTATCTATTAGTAATACCTTATGCTTAGCTATTTTATAGTTATTATTAAGTATACTTAGTTACATGTTAATAAGTTAATTAGCTTAGCTATCTTATAGTTCTTACTTAAGTATACTTAGTTTATACTTAGGTATCTTATACTTATACATAGTTTAAGGCTAACTTAAGTCTAACTTAAGTATAACTTAGGTTATAGTATCTATATATCTATTAAGTTAAGTATACTTATCTATTAAGTTATATATATTTAAGTTAATTAACTTAGTAATATATAGCTAAGTATATTTAAATAATAACTATAAGATAACTTATACTTAGCTATCTTATAGTTATTATTTAAATATACTTAGCTATATATTACTAAGTTAATTAACTTAAGTATATAACTTAGGCTTAAGTTATACTTAAGTTTGACTTAACTTAAGTCTAAGTTAAGTATAACTTAAGTCAAACTTAAGTTATACATAAGTTATGCTTAACTTAAATCTATGTTATATACTCTTAGTATGCTTAACCTAATTTAACTTAATAGATAAGTTAATTTATATACTAAGTTGTAGTTAGATTGTTTATAAGTATACTTAAGTTAATTTATATAACTTAATATACTATATACAAGTTCAAAATGGTCCTCACCTTTCCAGCCAATGAAAATCCCACAACTACCCATAGCTACGAATGGGGGCCGCACCTATAAAATAACAAAAATAATATAAAAATAAATATTTAAATATTTAAAAATTTTATGTGTGTGTGATGACAGTGTGTGTTTAGTGGGGGTGTGCGTGTGTGTCTATGTCAGAGAGAGAGAGAGAGAGAGAGAGAACGAGCTATTCGGCAGTGTGTGTGTGTGTGTGTGTGTCTATGTGTTTGTGAGAGACAGAGATAGAGAGAGATGAGACAAAGAGAGGGAGAGAGAGAGAGGGAGGGAGTGGACGGGTGTGCGTGTGTCTGTGATAGAGAGATCAGACAAAGAGAGGGAGAGAGGGAGACAAAATGAGAGGGAGAGAGAGAGATAGAGAGAGTGAGAGTGTGGAGAGAGACAGTAAGATAGGGAGATCGAATGAGTAAGAGAGAAAGAGACATTGAGAGACAAGGAGAGAGTGACAGAGAGAGGGAGAGAGAGGGAAAGAGAGGAGAAAGAGAGAGAGAGAGAGAGAGAGTGAGGGAGGGAGAAATCGAGAGATAGTGAGGGAGGGAGAGATCGAGAGATAGTAAGAGAGAGAGTGTGATCTGTGTAGACACGCTAATTTTGACATCATTTCGAGTAAATTTCATATCATATAATAATGCCTCAGAATGGTCTGATATTTAATCATTGGTTAATTTTTATTGATCTTTTTAAGTGTCGGGTCAAACAGACATGTTTAAGTTAATCAATTGAATTGATTTTATCTCAAATTTCAGTTAAAATATGCAGAATTCTAAAAGACGTTGACCTGTGTGGACGCTATTTAGACTTTATTCTTATTTTAACTTTTAAATTTGAATTTTAATCAGTTGATTAATTAACTAAAAGGCGTCTGTGAAGGTCGACGCGTTTTAGGTTTCCTAAGCTATTTTAACTTCTCTTCCGGATGTTTATCCTTATCTTAATTAGTGTAAAAGACGTCTTTAAATGTAGACGCGTTTTAGCTAATAAAGATAAAGATAAGTTTTCCCGGATATTTATCCTTATCTTAATTAATCTGAAAAGCGTCAGCCATGGTGGACGCGTTTTAGATAATTACAGATAAAGATGAATTAATCAGTATTTATCTGTCGATTAAGATGGATAAATCCTAGATTTTTCTATGTTAATCGCGAACGCAGAAAAAGCCTATAAATACCTTACATCTTGAAAAGTAAAAAAAAGTTATAGTTGAGTTGAGTTGAGCCCTATTGAGAGCGTTATTATAGCGAGTTGAAGATCGAAGCAACAACGTCGGAACGCCGGAGCGCTGCCATTTCCAGAAGTCGGCGTCCCTTTCAAGATCTTCATCCTTTCAAGGCTTCATCCCATTGGGCATAAGTGTTTCATTTCTGCATTCATTCTACATTTCATTAATTTCATTAAACTAACCTATTAAAAACAACAACTAAGTGCAGTGATCGCCAGAAACTTTTAACTTAAAAGTTTCAAAAGAGATATGATCGCCTACCTGTTTGAACGCGGAAGATTGAGTCCTTGATTCTCCTCCTTCAGCCGGCTGAAGAAAGATAGCCCTTTCTTTGTTCTTTTGTTCTTGCTGTTGAATTTGAGGTTGAGGATCGTCCAGAAGTCCTTCTGGCTTTGTGCTTGATTTCCCCTTTTTTGTTCTCTTGTTGTTGTTGAGTGCAGCAGAGACAGAAAAACAGAATGAAGAAATACTGATGAGAATTTTAAGTGAAAATAATATCTAAACTGATCATGATTATAAGCATATAATTGAACAGCAAACTTACTTGTTTAAATGGCTTTGAAACCCCTTAAATCAAATAAGTTTTGAAAGATTGATGCTGTGGTGTGTGTTGCATGAAGTGAATATGAAGAATGAAATTAATGAAATGTAGAATGAATGCAGAAATGAAACACTTATGCCCAATGGGATGAAGCCTTGAAAGGATGAAGATCTTGAAAGGGACGCCGACTTCTGGAAATGGCAGCGCTCCGGCGTTCCGACGTTGTTGCTTCGATCTTCAACTCGCTATAATAACGCTCTCAATAGGGCTCAACTCAACTCAACTATAACTTTTTTTTACTCTTCAAGATGTAAGGTATTTATAGGCTTTTTCTGCGTTCGCGATTAACATAGAAAAATCTAGGATTTATCCATCTTAATCGACAGATAAATACTGATTAATTCATCTTTATCTGTAATTATCTAAAACGCGTCCACCATGGCTGACGCCTTTCAGATTAATTAAGATAAGGATAAATATCCGGGAAAACTTATCTTTATCTTTATTAGCTAAAACGCGTCTACATGTAAAGACGTCTTTTACACTAATTAAGATAAGGATAAACATCCGGAAGAGAAGTTAAAATAGCTTAGGAAACCTAAAACGCGTCGACCTTCACAGACGCCTTTTAGTTAATTAATCAACTGATTAAAATTCAAATTTAAAAGTTAAAATAAGAATAAAGTCTAAATAGCGTCCACACAGGTCGACGTCTTTTAGAATTCTGCATATTTTAACTGAAATTTGAGCTAAAATCAATTTAATTGATTAACTTAAACATGTCTGTTTGACCCGACACTTAAAAAGATCAATAAAAATTAACCAATGATTAAATATCAGACCATTCTGAGGCATTATTATATGATATGAAATTTACTCGAAATGATGTCAAAATTAGCGTGTCTACAGCTGCCTCACATTGGCATCGTCTTTGCAAGGGAGTGAAATGGAATGGAATGTACTGAAAAGGTGATGCCAAGGTGTGATGAGACACGCTCTTAACATCACATGATTGGAATTTTTCTCAAAATTATCGATGAAGATAGTTCAAAGAAATCAAAAGAATCAATCCTGTCCGGATGAAGTAGACAAGGAAATAAAATAAGGTCGATCAACTTCCACGGAGTGGGAAGTACTCCAGGTCGTAGACACTGTAGGTTTCATCATAGAGAGCGTTTGCCAGCCAATGTGGACGTGCTGCAGCCATGATGGATCTTAAAAGAAAACAAGAATATTGGATAAAGAATCCAATCAAGGATAGAATTCCAAGGATATCTTCAAGCGAACCTCAAAGATAATCAAGATACTCAATTCGGAATGTAATATTTCATATCATGTTTTGAATTATTTGATTAATGGTCTGAAACTTAATCAATAATTAATCCTTATCACAATGATTTCAAAATCCTACATGATGCATGCTGGGCTAAAAGAAAAAATATAAAGTCAAATAAAATATAAATTAATCAAGGATAATATTGTTAAATTGTCATTAATGAGTCAAGATACCAATTCTCGTAATCCAGTGCTAAGCCGAAGCTTGTTTATCCACGCACCGTTTCACAAAAGTGGAACCATCGTCCTCACTAATTAACAATCCAACGGCCTATCCGTGCGATTAAGAATTCTCTTGAATTATCACTGTTTTTGTTGAAGGGGAACTCAAATTCCAGTTTCATCAAAATCACAAGGTCCTTGACATGCTCTAATAAATACTTATCATATAATAATGCGAATACACAATAATTACATGAAATAATACAATGGTAGAAATAACCGTCTTTTTAGCCACGGTCAGGACTTCTTGAACTCCCACAGTGAGAACTTCTTGATATTTTCCAGCTTTACTCAGGCTTTCTTGAATTTTCTGAAGCAGGTTTCTGGCTGTTCTCTAATCCGTATTCCAACTCTATCAATGCCTTGTGTCCTGTATACAACTTGAACAAACATGTTAAGTATCTGTTTAGGCTTAGCCCCTTGCCTGATTAAGTAACCGACTACTTGATCCTATCCTTGGTAGAAGGGTCAAGGGGCATACCCTTTATTAACAAAGGTAATGAGAATAATCAAACTTAAGCAAAGTGCAACATACAAGCAAACAAATGCTCACTGAAAATAAAAGGAATGAAACATACTGAGTGCAACAAGTAAATGCTAATTGACATATTTTTGTTGTTTTGAAATATGTACTTTTTTTTTTGTTTTTTTTTTTAAATATATGCTTTTTTTCGTTCGAATTTTGACATATGTATTTTTTTGGGTTTTTGAAACATATGTATATTTTTTTGGGTTTTTGAAACATATGTATATTTTTTTTGAATTTTTGACATATGTATTTTTTTTTTGAATTTTTGATATATGTATTTTTTTTGAATTTTTGACATATGTATTTTTTTTTTGAATTTTTGGCATATACATTTTTTTTATTTTTGACATATGTATTTTTTTTTGAATTTTTGACTAAAAGATCAGCATGGTACTTAGATCAAAAGATCATATTCATTTATTAACTTAATTTCCAAATCATTCTTTAACAACTTAACTTAAAACCTATCGTGTTTGAATTTGTGTTTCCATTCGTGATCCCATTTGATGATTTGACCCTTAGTCAATCTAAACCATTCCTTAAGTTTGAAGTACATCTCTTTAGAAAGAAAAGATGAATAAGTTTAGAAAGCCCATGAGAAGGTTCCGGAGACTTAAAAAGATATCACTTTCCTACCCTAATATCCGTTGGGGTTCGGTCATTTTCTTTCCGGGGTATTTATCGACCTTGCGTTCCCTTTTTATTTCATTTCATAGCCTTGATGTAACGTTTGTAATGTAATGGCCTTTTTATTTGACATTTGGCTTTTGCCTTGCTTTTTCTTTTCTTTTCTTTTCTTTGGGACGGATCTCCCCCATTTTTTTATGACGGCCTCCTACTAAGATGGCGGGTATTCTCGGTAGTCTATTCTAAGTCTCGTTCCTACATCATGGACTGAGTATAAAACATATTTTTTTGTTTAAAAAGAGTGATTTGTACTTTATACTTTCGGTCAAGCTTCCGATATTCTTTAGGACTTGTCATCTCTTGTTACTCACGAATCAAACGTGTCAGTGTGTGCAGTAATGGGCTTAAAATTAAGTTATCCAAACTGATAAGGAAATTTGAGTTTATAAACTTTCTGATTCTACTGGTCTTTGTACCACACTGATCGACTCTTTAACCTAAGGGTAGTATTTCTTAAGATGTAAGCCATTCCAGGGATGTTTTAGCTCTTCTCCTTCTGCATTAATAAGACGATAAGCATTACCAGGAAAAGCGTGAGATACAACATAAGGTCCTTCCCAGTTGGGTTGGAGCTTGGAACGCGGACCACCAGATTTTACAAAAATCCTTTTGACGACCATTTCACCGACTTTGAACTTACGTTCAATGGCTTTCTTTTGATAAAAACGTGCTAGTCTATTTTGATAAACTTTTGCATGATTAGCAGCTGACCATCTTTTCTCGTCTAAAAGTTCCAATTGAGCAAGGAGTGCTGAACGATGTTCATCAATAGAAAATTCCTTATTCAATTGTACTCTTAATGACGGTATGAGGATCTCATATGGAACTACCGCCTCCATTCCAAATGTTAAGGAATAAGGAGTTTGCCCAGTAGGCGTGCGGATTGAAGTTCGGTAGGCCCATAGAGCCTCAACCAATTTTTCTGGCCAGTCTACGAACTTATTAGATTTGCACGTCTTTTTGATGATTTTTATCAAAGTCTTATTTGTTGCCTCTGCTTGGCCATTGCCTTGCGGATAATAAGGGGATGAATGATGCAATGCAATTTTGTACCTGTTACAGAGGTCCTTCAATTCTTGTGACACGAACTGCGGTCCGTTGTCAGTGACGATGGTGCTTGGAATTCCAAATCAGGTGATGATGTTCTTCATGATGAACTTGCAGACGGTTGATGCTTTGATCTCCACGTACGCTTCAGCTTCTGCCCACTTGGTGAAGTATTCCGTTGCCGTGAGAATGAAAGTTTTTTGTTTGATGCCGGAATCTGGGTTACCAAGAGGTCCAATGATGTCGAAAGCCCACATGGAGAAAGGCCATGGGGAGGAAACATGATGGAGTGAAGATGCAGGAGAATGAATTTTGTCGGCGTGAAGTTGACACTTAGCACACCTACGAACATATCCTACACAGTCTTCTTCCATGGTTGGCCAATAAAATCCTTGTCTAAGGATCTTCTTTGCTAGCATCTGTCCATTGACATGGCCACCACAAACTCCACTATGAGCTCCTTCTATAACCTTCCAAAGCTCATCTTCGTCTAGACATCTCAGAAGAACTCCATTAAAACCTCTCTTGTACAATGCTCCTCCAACTAGGGTGTATCGTTGAGCAACTCTCCTGATAGCTCTCTTCTCCTCAGTTGTAGCTTCCTCAGGATATGATTGATCTTCACAATATTTTGCGATTTCATAATACCATGGCTTCTGTTCATCATCCATCTCTTCTAACAGCTCCATCAACATGATTTCTCTTTTTTCAATGATATTTCCGTCCCTGACTTTCTTCAGCAACTTCTCCTTAGTTCTAAGGAATGAAGGATCTTTCACGGCGGGTGAAAGACGCCTATGAACTATGATTGATTCGGATTGTTTGCTGATTGGAAAATCAAGAGAAGATGCAAGTGAAGCTAGAGCGTCAGCTAAGATGTTCTGATTCCTAGGGACATGGACAAAGACCAATTTCGTGAAAAGCTTTGAGTAAGCAAAAGTAAGTTCTTGATAAGGCTTGAGCTTGGGATCGAGAGTTCGATACTTGGTCAGCACTTGGCGAAGAATTAGTTGGCTATCACCTACAATCCTGAGTTTGGTGGCACCATGGAAATGAGCAGCCTCGAGACCAGCAAGGAGTGCCTCGTATTCAGCTATATTGTTTGTGACTGAAAAATCAAGCTGAAAGGCTTGTGGAATGGTGATACCCTCAGGTGATAACAGAACGATACCGATCCCTTCTCCATGAGAATTCAGAGCTCCGTCAAAATGCAGAGTCCACATATCATCTCTGATTTGATTTACGGGCATCAGTTCCTCATCCGGAAACTCTGATCGGACTGGATCAAATCGGAGAAGGGGATGATGAGCGAGATGTTCTGCTATGGCATAGCCCTTGATCGCTTTCTGTTGAATATAAGTGATATCGAATTGAGATAGAAAGCTTTGCCATCGTGCTAACCTATCGGTAAGAACATATTTCTCCAGGAGGAATTTGATCAGATTCATCCTAGCGATGAGATGGACTTCATGGGCCAGAAAATAATGCTTTAGTTTCTGCGCGACCCAGACCAATGATGCACATGTTTTCTCCATCGCCGTATATCTCTGTTCAGCGGGGTTGAGAAGTTTAGAGAGATAGTAGGCTGCCCTCTCTTTTCCTTCTTCATCCTTTTGCGCTAGGACAGCCCCCACTGCATCATCCAGGACTGAAATATAAAGTATGAATGGTTTGCCTGGAGATGGTGGTCTCAAAACAGGAGGACTTGCTAAATAGTTCTTTAATCCATCGAATGCCTCCTGACACTTATCGTCCCAATCAAATTTGACTCCCGGCTTAGTAAGCTCGTAAAACGTCTTACACCTTTGTGAGTGCTGGGAGACAAAGCGGCGAATAAATTGTAACCTCCCGATTAATCCTCTCAACTCTTTCAAGTTTTTGGGAGGTGGCATTTCTCTAATAGCCTTCGCCTTGTTAGGATCGATCTCAATTCCCCGTTTGCTGACGATAAATCCAAGCAATTTTCCTAAAGATACCCCGAATACACATTTCTTGGGGTTCATCTTTAACTGATATTCCCTCGACCTCTCTAATACCCTTGCCAAAACTTTGGCGTGCTAAGCCTTTGTTTTAGATTTAACTAATAAAGTCATCCACGTACACTTCCAAATCTATGTGCATCATGTCATGAAATATCGCCATCATAGCCCTTTGATAAGTGGCTCCAGCATTCTTTAATCCAAATGGCATGACAACATAACAGTATGTTCCCCAAGGTGTAGTGAATGACGTCTTCTCTTGATCCTCTTCTGCCAGCTTAATCTGATTATATCCTGAAAATCCGTCCATAAATGATAAAGTCTCATAGCCAGCAGTGTTACCGATGAGTACATCAATATGAGGCAATGGAAAATCATCTTTAGGACACGCCCGGTTCAGATCGCGGAAGTCAATACAAATTCTGACCTTTCTGTCCTTCTTCATAACCGGGACTATATTAGCCACCCATTGTGGATAGAGGACAACTCTAATAAATTTGGCTTTATGTAATTTGTCGACCTCTTCCTTCATCTTTAGAGCCATTTGTGGGTGGAATCGCCTTAATTTTTGCTTGACAGGGCTAGCTCCATCCTTTAACGTCAATCTGTGTTCAACTAAAGATGAGTCTAACCCCGGCATATCTTCATAACTCCAGGCGAAAGTGTCATTATAGTCTTTTAGCACTTGTACCATTGCCTTCTCATCCTCTGTAGAAATATTTTTACTGACGAGGACAACCTTAGGTTCGTCTTCAGTCCCTAAATTGATTTCTTTGGTGGGCTCTTCTACGGCAGCCGAGGGTTCATCAAATCTCTTCACTCCACTGGCATATGCCTCAGCTGCGTCCTCGTCATCTTCCTCATTTTCAACAATAGGGTCCTTTTCATGCACTAATTCATATACCCCATACCCATCATTGACGGACTCATCATCCATGCAATCTTCTGGCATCTGAATTGGATTTTCTAAAAACTGAGGGATTAAAGAACAAGAAGAGCATTTATCAGCTAAGTCCTGGAGGTATCTATCTGGAATTTGCCTACCCTTAGGTTTCCTAGACTTCCTAACCTGACTAAAACTAGACTGTTTAACTTCCCTATCATAACCTAATGAAGATGAAGCATGATGAAAATCCTGGGATACAAGTGGAAATACAAGAGAATCCTCCTGAGGGGAGGGACAGAGTAGATCTAAGAGAGAATCTTGACCGAAGGACCTGCGCGGCGGGGTGCAATCGGATAAGTAAGATGTTTCCTCGATGAGGATTTGGGAAGAATTTGTTGCCAAATTGGCGTTTTTTTTTGGACAATGAAAGAATTAAACATAAAGCAGGAATGAATACAAATGGGAGGAGAATCAGACGGAGGAAGTGACACCAAGGCCAGAGGATTAGGGGGATCATATAGTAATATGTCCCAGATCAAATTATACAACCTCTCTAGATCGAGAGGAGGTTGTGGAATAAGGTCCCGAGGGGACAGAGTAATCATAACGGGCGGAGCCCGTGGAATATCTTCAATTATGACCCGCGACCAAGTCGGGGTCAAGAGCAGTGTACGGAATAAAGTATGGAGCATGAAGGCATGTGAATGATATGTCCCCCTCCAGAGCAGATATGTAGTGTAACCAGCTTCATAGGGTCATCTGGCTCCCCTTCGTCAGTTTCTTCAGACAGCAGTATCCGCTTGTCAAATATGGTACCAGGGCTTTCAATCAGCTCATCAATCTGCGGCGGCCACTTAGGTTCTGCAGGATCTAGGAATAGTCTGTTCAGTGCGATATACAGGTCCCTCGGATCGAACCACCTGTACCATTCACATTCGGGATCATGAAATTTTCTCCTTTTCATAGGCCGCAGAGCCTCCAAGGATTGGTACGTAAGTAGTTCAGAGCAATGTCTGGCCAAGTCCCTCCCATATATATCGTGGAAGTCAAAACAGGAAGTAATGACCACCGTATTGTCATAGCTGAGTATGGGCCCTTTCACGAAGTGCGTACACAGGGTCCATGTTAAGGGATCTCGGCCTTCTTTGGATGGTGTAGACATTGCCTCCCAGATTTTCGGACCTTTTTCGATCTCTGCTTGCTGAACCGGATCTTGTTTCAGTTTTATTGGCCTATAGCCCAGACCACTTCCAGGTGCTGCTCGATGATTTCTGACATGAGTGGTCCTGCCTTGCAACTGTGTGCCCAGACCTTTCCCAGGCTCGTAGCCGTTCTTCATCATAATCCTCCATCCTCGGGTACTCATACACTTCCCCCTTTTGATAGCATCTAATGGGTATGGAGAAATAGTGGCGGCTTTCAGAGGATCAGCCACTGGACGGTAGACCTGTAATACCGACAGAAAAGGTTGTCGGCCAGGTAAGACAGCAGATTTAATGTTCAAGGTATGAGCAGCAGCAAGGATCGGCATGCTCGTTACTTTAATAATTCGTCCTTTATAAGGGAATTTGAGGCATTGATGATTCGTAGAGGGAATCGCCTCAAGAGTTTTATTATAAGGGCGACCTAAAGTGGCATTTATGGAAGGGTCGATTTTCAGGATGTGAAATTCGACCTCTGCATGACTTACAGGGCCCAGCTCCACCTTCAAATAAACCATTCCCAGAGGGGAACGGGTAGAATTGTCATATGCTGTCACAGAGATGGGGCTGGGCAGCCATTTCTCTTTGGGCACACCGCACAGCTCCAGGGTCTTCGGAGGTAAAACATTGATCGAAGCCCCTGTGTTGACCAGGCATGCATCCACGGCCTTCTTACAGATGTTGACCGTGATACTCAGAGCCATGCTTCTGGCTGCTGGCGGTGCTAGTTCCGATGTGTGAAATGTAATGGAGGGCTGATCCCCCTGAGGAACTAGTAGCGCTGCAATCTTCTCTACCGGCACGTCCTCATTGACCATCACCTTCTGTAGATATTCCATTAAAGCTTCTTGGTGATTCTTGGATATTTTGATCAGTTCGAGTATAGTGATCCGTGCCGGTGTCCAATCCAGGTGTTTCAACAAGTCATATTGAGTGCCTGGTGCACTCTCTTCATTATGGGCTTCCTCAGTCGGCTGTGATGGGCCGTCTCTAACCGTGGACTGAGGAAAGACTTTGTTGAAAATCCTTCCACTCCGGAGCGCATGTTCCTACACCGTGGAGGATCTGGGTGACACCTTAAGTACCGCAGGGTTGGATGGTGCGGATGGCGCAGAGGGTTGGTATGTAGGTGATGGTGTAGGGCTAGGTGGTGATGGCGCGGTGCGGATTAAAGGCCTAGAGGGTTGGATGGTGGATGTGTAAGTAGTTGGCGAAGTGGGGAATGGTACGTGTAATAGCGGTCTAGATGGTAAGGGGATATTTGGGTAGGTGGTAGTGGTAGTGGGTGAAGTAGGAAATGGTACGCGTAATAATGGCCTGGATGGTAAAAGGGGTGCGTTATTGGTTTGCGGGGGGGTATATGATGGAGGTGTAGGAGTGCGGGGCGTAATGTGTCTAAGGAAGGTGGGTAGTGGTAACGGGTTATTGGGTGTGGGCGAGTGATATGTGGATGTGGGTAGAGGGGTGATGGTAACGAGTTGTGGTCTGGGTATGTGGATGGTGCGGCGTGGTGGTCGCTCTGCGGTACTTTGAACGTGACCCGTTGAACAAAGAGAGGAAGAGTCCTCTATTCTCCACTGCTGCCCACGACCAGCCTCGGACTGGCTGTTCGTCAGAATGGGAGCAACTTGGTTTTGGTTCTGGTGCTCCGGGAGTGGATTCTGCACTATGCCCATGTTGGGTGGTGCTGCTGCTTGTGCCGGTGGTCTTGCTTGCTGCTGTTGCTGCTGCGGTCTCCTCGCCTTCAGGGCTGATATGTATTTTTTCATCTCCTCCCAGTCTATACCGCCCTGCTCATTGAGATCATGGATATAATCTCTGAACTGGAAGCAGGTGTCAATGGTATGCCCAGGTTGCCTATGGAAGTAGCAATACCTGGACGTATCGGCATTTTGAGGCCAGATGGCCTTTTCCCTTGGCAAAACTAAGGCATTAGCTGCCATTAAAGCACTGAAGATATCTGCCAAGGATTCTGGGAGGGCCGAGTATTCTGCCCTTTTCGGGCCTGGAGGTCTTCTCTGCTGGTTGTAGTCACCAGGAGGAGGGACATTGTGGTACGCCGGCGGTGCGCGCGACTGGTACTGTGGTTGTTGCTGCTGATACTGCTGCTGAGGGGGCTGCTGGTGCTGCTGTTGACGTTGCGGTTGTTGCTGTAGCTATTGCTGGTTCTGATTCGGCTGCTGGGGCCGCTGGTACTGTTGTTGGTAATGGGGGTTCTGCTGCTGCCTATACCCTTGCTGGCTCGGCTGCGGTGGCCTCTGGTACTGCTGCTGGTTCCTCACAAACTGGGGCGAGTTATTGTTCATGGTACTGACTTGCTCATGAGAGAGCGTGCCCTCAGTAGTTGGACCTGTGCTAGGAGAATTTGGCACTGTAGGCTTCCGAGGTGGAGGCCTTCTAGGTCTGTGAGGATCAAAGACGCTAGAGAACGTAGCGTCCTTGAAGGCATTTTGGCAGTACCGTGCTCTTTCATAGAGCTCTCCCATGTTAGTCAAATTGTTCAAGGAGAGGACTAGCTTGAACTGAGGCGTGGCGTTAGAAATTAACATTTTCACTTGTTCAGATTCGGACAAGTGATCCTTCACCTTTTCAGCCAGGCCCCGCCACCTGTCAGCAAAACTGACAAACTCCTCATCCGGTTTCATCTTTTCTGCAATGAGGTCCGTGATAGACAAGGAGGGTGCAACTCTGTCCTGGTATCGTTGGATAAATTTGCGTGAAACGATACCGTAATCCTCTACTTCGGAGGGTTCCAGAGAAAAGAACCACTCGAGGGCTGGTCCCTCTAGAGATCTCCTGAACAAGAAGGCCAACGACCTCTTGTCGTTCTGCCAGAAAGATTATTCGTACATGAACTCCTTCAGATGCGTGAAGGGGTTACCAGTACCGTTATACTTCCGATAGACTGGCATCTCAGAGGGTGGCAGATGGAATACTGGCAGGCTCGGTAAATTGATTTCTGGCACAGCTTTAACCCCCATCATCTTCTGGAGGTTGTTGAACTGCTCATCCATGCACTCCATCTTGGCCAGCAATGCTTGCGTGGTCAGATCTGCCTGGGGAGGAGGAGGAGGTGGAAGTACTTGATAGGCCTGCTGCCTAGAGTACGTTGGACAGGGAGGATAATAAGGAGGAGGTCCGGCAGAGCTTCCGCCATGTCCGAGGGCATTTTGATAAATAGACGTTTGCGATCTAGCCGGTTGCCTAGATGATGAAAGCTGCGGCCCAGTTGACCGAGAAGTAAGATGAAGGCCTTCCATGGCCTGATGGATATAAGGAGGAGGAGGTGGAGGTTGTTGAGTAACAAAAGGGGGGGCCATAGGGTTCGGCTCAGCAGGCTGCATGGGTGCCTTCCCCTTCAAGATAGACTGGATCGCCTCGAACTGCTGAGGGTCCAGTCGGGAGGCAAGAACTCCCAGGGCATTGACGAGATCCACAGGATCAGAGGATGATGGCTCATTCTGATTCATGTCCCCCTCTAGATCAGGATTAGGGATCGCATATTCATGCGGGGGAAGATCAGAATATCGATCCTGTGGATGAAAAAGAGGAGTCCGAACATTCCCATCATGTCGAACTGGAATGGGGACAGAATTACGTGAGGCATCAACATCTCTCCCGTTCTCATAGTTGAAGTCTGAATCGCGAGGGGCATTAGCATCTCCCTCGTAGTTGATGATGGCGTCTTGAGCCATACTCAAGTCTCTGCCTGATCGCAGCAACATGATGTTAGATTCCCTTTTCAAAGATTTAATCAAACAAGTTGTACAGAGATTAATCAAACAAGTGGATGTTTAACGTGATTTCAGGGTTCCTTGTTGAGTTATTTGAATTGGATTAAACCACAATTTCGCTCAGGAAAAGGATCCTAGTTTCAGTTTGATTTCCACAGTTATTCTCTAGGGATCTTTCTCACAACGCTTTCGGAATCTAGCCGGGACATCAATTGGTTCAACCAGCCCAATGATCAAGGAGGAATACCTTGATTTTTGGGGACTTATGGAGGTCTCAACGTCAACTTCTCTAGTCTGATCAAGGGACCAACCCAATCAGAGAGAGTTGCTGACGTCGAGTAATGTGTTCCTAAGAAGAGGAGGGTATTCGCCTCAATGCGTATGCCCTACGGCCTGGATGGCCTCTAATGCTTAATAAATAATGGGTAGCTAGCACTCAAACCACAGAAATCTGGAAACTGAAAAATAATTAAGAAACTGTCTGAATCGCGTCGACGATAGTCGACGCTATTCAAAACAGAGCTTAATTCTTTCGCAGAAACAGATCTTAAAAATAACTAAGAAACTGTCTGAATCGCGTCGATGATAGTCCACGCTATTCAACACATAACTTAATTTTTTCGCAAAAACAGATGCAAACAGCAGAGAAGATGTGAAGACTGAAAGGCGTTTGGGAGTGTTGACACGGTTTTGAAACGCGTCAGTGCTCCTGGACGCTTTTCAGTTCGCAGAAACAGTTTTGCAGGAGGATTTTCTGGGTTGAATCCTCCTCAAACAGGATAAAAAGCAGTAAACAATCGACTCATGCAAAAAAATTTAGTTCCAGATTTTAAACAGGATGATTTACTAACTAAACAACTAGGAAATCTATCAATCACACATCATTTTTATCACAAAAACAGCTTTTTGAACTAATCAAGGGGATGGCAAGATCTTGCCACTGGGGTGTGCACGTGGTGCACGAGGAAAATTAATTAAACTAAAACACTCACCAATTGGTGAGGACGTGTCGAGAGACACAAATGGTGCACCGTGGGTGCCCGGTATGATGATAGCAAGAACAAAAAGAAACTAAAAGATGGCGAGACCAAGTCCCACCGTGATCGCCAAAAGAGCTGTAGGTGCTTAAAATGCTCGTGTGATTAACATGAAAAAGCTATGTTGTTTAGTGTAAACTAACCTATTAAAAACAGCAACTAAAGTGCAGTGATCGCCAGAAACTTTTAACTTAAAAGTTTCAAAAGAGATATGATCGCCTACCTGTTTGAACGCGGAAGATTTCGAGTCCTTGATTCCCCTCCCTCAGCCGGCTGAAGAAAGAGAGCCCTTTCTTTGTTCTTTTGTTCTTGCTGTTGAGTTTGAGGTTGAGGATCGTCCAGAAATCCTTCTGGCTTTGTACTTGATTTCCCCTTTTGATTCTCTTGTTGTTGTTGAGTGCAGCAAAGATAGAGAAACAGAAAATGAAGAAATAATGATGATGAGAACTTAAGTGGAAGTAATATCTAAACTGATCATGATTATAAGCATACTTAAACAACAAACTTACTTGTTTAAATGGCTTTGAAACCCCTTAAATCAAATAGGTTTTGAAAGATTGTGCTGTGGTGTGTGTTGCATGAAGTGAATATGAAGAATGAAGTTAATGAAGATGTAGAATGAAAATGCAGAATTGAAACACTTATGCCCAATTGTTGAAGCCTTGAAAGGATGAAGATCTTGAAAGGGACGCCGACTTCTGGAAATGGCAGCGCTCCGGCATTCCGACGTTGTTGCTCCGATCTTCAACTCGTTATAATAACGCTCTCTCTTCAATATGGCTCAATTATGACTTCTTTTTTTTTCTTCAAGATGTAAGGTATTTATAGGCTTTCTCTGCGTTCGTGATTAATAGGTATTTATAGGTATTTATAGCACCTCTCCCTCAACACCTGCAGGAGGACTAGATCAAGCCAAAATGGCTCGATGTCCAGTACCTCACCGAATCCCATTCGACGCAGGCGCGCCTTTTGGAAATCCGGGAGCCCTCTATAAGCCCCTATTACTAAGTCCCAGCTAATCCTAGCCCTCATCACACCCTGCAAATAAAAACATAAAAAAAAGAGTCAGTAATTAATAAAAACAGGAAAAATCAGTTCTAATTTGAAAGGCGTCAGCCCACATGGACGTCTTTTAAAAAACGTCAACATGCCTTGACGCGATTCAAAATGTTTATTCCTAATTAAAAATCCGGAATTTATTTTGAAAGACGTCAGCCCATGGTGACGCCTTTTGAATAGCGTCACCTGGTCTGGACGCCTTTCAAGTCCAGATTCCGGGTTCTTTCAAGAACCCCGTTCTCCCTCTTTTCTTCATCCAATCACACCCACAGGGAGCTTACCGTGTGGAGGTCGCCCTCCTCTTCTTCTTCCACCGCCATGGGTGCCGGTGGAGGGAGTTCTTCCTCCAAGAAAGCCGCCGCCTCGGCTAACATGGCCGGAATCTCCTCGGGGGCTTCTTCTTCTTGCCTTCGCCGCCTCTTGGCTACGGTCTTAGTCTTCCTTGAGCCCTCACCGTGCTCCATGGCTTGAGAAGGGAGAGCTTTGACGGAGAGAAACCGAGATCGCCGGAGATCGCCGCCGGTGAAGAGAGAGAAAGATTTTTGGAAAAGTGAGGAAGAAAGGGGCCTTCGCGGGTCTGTTAACGAAAGGCTGAAAGGCGTCGACTCAGGCTGACGTGTTTTAGAGCGCAAAAGTTGAGGCGGCAAGGTCAGCAGATTGAATTTGAATGAAAGACGTCCACCTAGGTAGACGCCTTTCAATATTTTGGTCAGAGCCGTACAGAGGAAAATGATGAAAGGCGTCTTAGTGTGTTGACGCGTTTCAGAGAATTAATCATGGAATTAATGACAAAATACTGGAAAAAGTAGGAGAGAGAGTTGAAAGGCGTCCATTTGTGAAGACGCGTTTTAATGTTTAAATCGGGTTTTTGAGGATTAAATTGAATTTCTGGAAAAGAATTACGGTTGAAAGGCGTCAATGTGTGCAGACGCGTTTTAATGTTTAAATCGGGTTTTTGAGGATTAAATTGAATTTATGGAAAAGGAATTATGGTTGAAAGGCTTCTTTCTGACTGGACGCGTTTTACATTTTTACAGAACCCGAACTGTTGAATTTTCAGGAAAAATCAAGTTTTTACTAAAGGAAAAATCATGTGCACATCACAGAAAGTTGAGAAAAAGTTTTGGGGCATGAAAAAACTTCTTTATTACATCATGAACAAAGAGAAAGAGGACATTTAAGGAAGAATTTCATGAAGACTTTTAAGGTAAGGAGCTTTCAATCCTCTATCTCTATCTTTAGAGGATTTTACACGGTAACTGAAGCCAAGGTTCCATAGAGTGGTAATGATTTGTACGGCTTCATAATCTTCGTCGGATTCCAAGTCGCGCTTCTTGATTGGAAGTGTGGGAGAGAACTCAGGGAATTCACGACGGCCCAAGCTAAGTTGAGTAAGGCACCGATGTGGATTGTATAGTACGAATTCGGTGGCTCCAATCAACTTAAAGTCTGCTCCTGCTGCACGGCGCACCCACACAGGTTTTCCAACCAGAGCAAGTGGAGACGAGTCGAATATGTCGGTCGTCATGAGCTTTAAATACTCTCTCCAGTCGGCTCGGGTCTTGAGTTTTGGAACCTTGTTAACCATGTGCTCATTGAACTTTACAATATTGGCTATGCAATGAATTGGGCTATTCAAGTAGATTTGAGATGGATTCAGAGGCCTTTTCTTGCTGTGCTCAAACTTGAAGTGAAGTTCAACCCATAAGGCGAAGAGTAGCATGCATCCATAAGGAGGACGGCCCACAGACGCTGCGGAAAGCCCACTATAAAGATATGCTAAGAGTGCAGTGCTAATGGATTTACCTTCGAAGATTGCGTATATGACACTGACTTGGTCATCTTCTAAGATGTTATCCTGCGCAGAGAAGAACAAGGCACCGGCTAGGCATGTAACTAAAGCTTTTGTTACATCCTCCGCTTCATCCTCCCTTAGATCATCAATTTCGTACAGCGTCCACTCGGCTAGCTTGGTAAGATTGATCCCCTTCTTGGTGAGACATCCTTTAGCTTCTG
The DNA here is from genome assembly GCA_030544215.1 of Zantedeschia hybrid cultivar. NCBI lineage: Eukaryota > Viridiplantae > Streptophyta > Magnoliopsida > Alismatales > Araceae > Zantedeschia > Zantedeschia hybrid cultivar. Next base: position 19,183,291 of record JARZZO010000005.1, read on the forward strand.
AAGGATCTTTCATAATAGATGTCAACAATTGTTGACCGGTGATTCTCTCTTTCATCAAAGCTATCTTATCTTTGTTCTCTTTGGTCTTTGGGAGACCTAAAAGAAGCTCCGCCTCCTCCAAAAGGATCGTGCACTCGAAGTCTTGGAAGAAGAACGTATGAGTTTGGGGATGCCACCACTCGATCAAGGCACACATAGCCGCCCAATCTACGTTCGAGCTCTTGTAATGTTTGGCAAGCACTATAAGACCTTGAAGATTCCACTTGGATATGAATACTTGCATGGAAAGCTTAATACTTTTTACAAGTTTACGAATCCAAGGTAAGGAGGTAAACTTCCTTGGGCCAGGAAACTTGGGATAGTTCTGAAAATCAAAAGAAAAGACGAAGAACATGATGAGGAACGTGAAGAACATGAAGAGAATTGAAAAAAAGAATTGAACTTACTTGGAGATTGGGATTTCTTCCATTGAGGTGATTCTCCACATCAGAAAACCTCTCCAAAGACATCTTCATCTTCTTGCTTGAAGAATTCATCCTCCCTTTTTCGGAGTTCCTCCTTCTTGAATCTTGGAAACCTTGGAACTTTGAAGAAACCTTGAAGAAAACTCAACTTTGGATCTTTGGATTGTGGTAGGATTGCTTGGGAACGACCTAAGGGTGTTTATATAGACAGCATTGCGATCCTAAGAAGACTTTTCCGGATTGGAAAAGGGATGTGCATTGATAGAGTTGGAATTCGAGTAGAGAACAAGCAGAAACCTGTTTCTGTGAGTGAAAGGCGTCGAGGAGCACTGACGCGTTTCAACGTTAAACGGCGTCTGCGCGACACGACGCGTTTTATCTTTTCTGTTATTTATCCGAAATTTTGTGGATTTTGATGTTTAAATTGAATATTTGTTTGGAGCTAATAATTTTGGTTGCAGGAAATTCAAAGAAAATCTAAGTAAAGCTGGAAAATGTCAAGAAGATCCCACTGTGGGAGTCAAGAAGTCCTGACCGTGGCTAAAAAGACGGTTATTTCTACCCTTGTACTATTTCATGTAATTACTTTGCATCAGCATTACAATATGTTAAATATTTACTAGAGTATATCAAGGACCTTGTGGTTTTGATAAAACTGGAATTTGAGTTCCCCTTCAACAAAAACAGTGATAATTCCAGAGGAATCTTAATCGCACGGATAGGCCGTTGGATTGTTAATCAGTGAGGACAATAGTTCAACTTTTGTGAAACGGTGCGTGGATAAACGAGCTTCGGCTCAGCACTGGATTACAAGAATTTGTGTCTTGACTCATTAATGGCAATTTAACAAGATTATCCTTGATTAATTTATATTTTATTTAACTTTATATTTTTCTTTTAGCCCAGCATGCATCATGTAGGACTTTGAAATCATTGTGATAAGGATTAATTATTGATTAAGTTTCAGACCATTAAATTAAACAATCTCAAACATGATATGAAATATTCCATTCTGAATTGAGTATCTTGATTATCTTTGAGGTTCGCTTGAAGATATCCTTGGAATTCTATCATTGATTGGATTCTTTATCCAATATTTCTTGTTTTCTTTTTAAGATCCATTATGGCTGCAGCACGTCCACATTGGCTGGCAAACGCTCCCCATGATGAAACCTACAGTGTCTACGACCTGGGGTACTTCCCACTCCGTGGAAGTTGATCGACCTTATTTTATTTCCTTGTCTACTTCATCCAGACAGGATTGATTCATTTGATTTCTTTGAACTATCTTCATTGATGATTTTGAGAAAAATTCCAATCATGTGATGTTAAGAGCGTGTCTCATCACACCTTGGCATCACCTTTTCAGTACATTCCATTCCATTTCACTCCCTTGCAAAGACGATGCCAAGGTGAGGCAGCTGTAGACACGCTAATTTTGACATCATTTCGAGTAAATTTCATATCATATAATAATGCCTCAGAATGGTTTGATATTTAATCATTGATTAATTTTTATTGATCTTTTTAAGTGTCGGGTTTAACAGACATGTTTTAAGTTAATCAATTAAATTGATTTTATCTCAAATTTCAGTTAAAATATGCAGACTTCTAAAAGACGTCGACCCATGTGGACGCCATTTAGAGTTTATTCATGTTTTAACATTTAAATTTGAATTTTAATCAGTTGATTTATTAGCTAAAAGGCGTCTGTGAAGGTCGACGCGTTTTAGGTTTCCTAAGCTATTTTAACTTCTCTTCCGGATGTTTATCCTTATCTTAATTAGTGTAAAAGACGTCTACACAGGTAGACGCGTTTTAGCCAATAAAGATAAAGATAAGTTTTCCCGGATATTTATCCTTATCTTAATTAATCTGAAAGGCGTCAGCCAAGGTGGACGCGTTTTAAATAATTACAGATAAAGATGAATTAATCAGTATTTATCTGTCGGTTAAAATAGATAAATCCTAGATTTTTCTATGTTAATCACGAACGCAGAGAAAGCCTATAAATACCTTACATCTTGAAGAAAAAAAAAGAAGTCATAGTTGAGCCATATTGAAGAGAGAGCGTTATTATAGCGAGTTGAAGATCGGAGCAACAACGTCGGAACCCCGGAGCGCTGCCATTTCCAGAAGTCGGCGTCCCTTTCAAGATCTTCATCCTTTCAAGGCTTCAACAATTGGGCAGAAGTGTTTCAATTATGCATTTTCATTCTACATCTTCATTAACTTCATTCTTCATATTCACTTCATGCAACACACACCACAGCACAATCTTTTAAAACCTATTTGATTTAAGGGGTTTCAAAGCCATTTAAACAAGTAAGTTTGCTGTTTAAGTATGCTTATAATCATGATCAGTTTAGATATTACTTCCACTTAAGTTCTCATCATCATTATTTCTTCATTTTCTGTTTCTCTATCTTTGCTGTACTCAACAACAACAAGAGAATCAAAAGGGGAAATCAAGCACAAAGCCAGAAGGACTTCTGGACGATCCTCAACCTCAAATTCAACAGCAAGAACAAAAGAACAAAGAAAGGGCTCTCTTTCTTCAGCCGGCTGAAGGAGGGGAATCAAGGACTCAATCTTCTGCGTTCAAACAGGTAGGCGATCATATCTCTTTTGAAACTTTTAAGTTAAAAGTTTCTGGCGATCACTGCACTTAGTTGTTGTTTTTAATAGGTTAGTTTACACTAAACAACATAACTTTTTTCATATTAATCACACGAGCATTTTCAGCACCTACAATCTGAGAGAGAGAGAGAGAGAGAGATATTAAGTGAGAGAGTGAAAGAAAGAGAGAGTGATAGAGTGAGGGAGAGAAAATGAGTAAAGGAGAGATCAAGCGACAGTGAGAGAGAGAGGGTGACAGAGAGAGATCTCTAAGAGAGGGAGAGGGATCGAGTGAGAATGAGGGAGAGGGTGATAGAGAGAGATCTAGAGAGACAGTGAGAGAGAGAGAGAGAGGGATAGAGTGAAAGAGAGAGAGAGAGAGGGATAGAGTGAAAGAGAGAGAGAGAGAGAGAGAGGGAGTGCAAGAGAGAGAGATAGTGAGAGAGAGAGAGATGAAAGATGAGAAAGGGGGTCTTACAGCGATCGGCGGCGTCATCGAATGGCGATCAGCGGTGGAGGCAATCAGTTGTTGGAGGAGATCGGCGGCGTGGTTGGCGGCAGACACAAACAGCGGCGGAGGGGGAGGGTGACACAATAGGGAGGGAGAGAAGTAGGAGAGAGGTTATGGCGCGGTGAAAATGGGAGGGGGAAAGGGAAAAGGTAAAGGTGAAAACAATTAAATTTATATTAATTGAAATTAATGTAGATACTAACATGTTATTATATATATTATTAATTAATAAATGTTTAAATATTTTATTAAACATTTAATAAATATAAATAATATATGTTATTACTCATTTATTCAACATTTTAAATATTATTATTGTTTATTCAACATTTACTATTAATATAAGTTATAACTAATTTAAATAATATCATTTTAATTATTATTGATTAAAATTCTGTTAACATGAAAAATTAAAATAAATAAAAGGAATGTAAATATATACTCGGTAATATTGTGTAAATATAAATGGCATTACAAATAGATACGTATATGTTTACATTTTCAAATTGATAACTATACTAAAATCACTAAATATTTAAACGTACATATGTATATTTCTATCATATATAACTATGAAATCCTTTTACTTAAAAAATTAATTCATAATTAACATTGACATTATTTGCATGTTCTTAATATTAATATAATATATACAACAATACTAATAGCATCAAATTAATATAGATATATATAGGCTTTTATCCAAAAGAATAAAATAACTTATTGTGTAAAAAGGCTGGTTAGTTACATAAATGCATAGTGCTTTGTGTTTAAAATAAATAAAATTTACAATATTTAATCATTTACATGTGTGGTGCTCTCTCTCTCTCTCTCTCTCTCTCTCTCTCTATATATATATATATATATTACATATTCATTATAAATCAATGATTAATGAACATAAACATTTACAAGGCATAATAACAGTTAGGTAGATGCTAAATAACAATATGATATGGGATACTTTGTGATCCACAAAAGTATAAGTATCAAGATAACAAAAAAAAACTAGTGACACATACACAAATGCCATTGCGATCCTCAAGAGATATAAGGTAACGTAAAGTACACAAAAATCAAGTCTTTTTTATTTTTTTATTTTTTTAAATCATTTAACTTATTTATCATATTTAGAGATAATTAAATATAAATCATTGATAAGTATTTTTAATTATTTTTTTATGAAATATTGATTTTTCAGAATTCCATACCTTTGCTATTAATACCGACGGCTGACATCTGAAGCTACAGTAGACATTCTTTACAAATCTTAGCGACAACCTATCCGTCGCTAAAAAAATTAAAAGCGACTAATGCTACCAGCCATCCCTAAAAGATATACGTCACTAAAAAAAATTTAGCGACGGTTACAACCGTCGCTAGTAACTCATTGTTTTTTTTTCAAGTTTAAATAAAGATGACGATTTTAACCATCGCTAATAAAGATAAAGGTTCACTTCCGTCGCTAAAAAATTATTAGCATTGGTATTCTTAACCATCGCTAATACGATTTTTAGTAGCCGTCGCTATTAATCATTAATAACTCGTCGCTAATAAGCGACTTTTAGCGACGACGGTTTAGTCACAATCGTTGTTAAACATATTAGTGACAACTTCTTAAAGCTGTCGTCATTAATCCGTCGCCAGTAATCCCCTTTCTTGTAGTGATAATTTGAACTCACTTTCATCAGTTCATCTTCTTAAAAGTAAGTTACCCACGTCTAACTAAAGGTGCCTTGCTGACTATGATCACGCTTAGAAGATCCCAATTCCAAGATGAATGGCCATCTTCTACACGGGCCAGAGGTTGCATCAATTTGCTCTTCTTGAGGATAGTTTTTGGGTGGCAACGCCCTCATTGACATTTCAAAGAAGAGAATAATTTGTTGTATGTATTTTTAAATTAAAAAGATTATTTTTGAAATTTTTTAGGTGACCTAACCTGACCTATACGTCCATATGATTTTTTATATTTTTGAACCCGCTAACTTTCTTTAATTAATAGTTCACTAGAATCTACTTATATTTTAGTTAATGATCAAATTACTTTGTCAAATAGATAAATATATCTTTTATAGTTAGTTGCTCAAATAAATTCGCAGATAGTAAATGAGTTAGACTCATTTAGTACTGGAATGAGTATAAATTTGGGTCGACTATAAATGAGAGAAACTTGAATAGAGTAGAGCTCAGTTCGTTTAATGTGTCTAAACAACTTGAACTTCGCTTAAAACTCAACTTAGTAATAAATGAATCAAATTTCAGTATAGTAAAACTTTGGCTCTACACAATTGTGCCCGTAATGAAGACTTTTGTTTTTAGGAATTCAAGGAAATTGTGATCTATGGATTTCACCTTTATTCTTAGGTCATGTTGAAATCCTAAAAACATGTTATGTTGGTCTTTTGAACTTAATTTCCTTATTAACTGTGAACTTGAAGGAGGATTCTTTTGTTATCTTAGTTGTATGGATACGGAGTGAAGAGTGCATGATCTTGAGGGGGAAAAGTGTAGAAAGGAGAGGAGCTTAGTATACACATCAGAGGAAAGAAATGTTGAGATTTAGGAAGGGCACGTGAAGAGATTCTAGGGTCTTTTGTTTAGGGATAAAATAGTCTCTAGCAATCTCAAAATCGAGTATGTCACTGTAGTTTGGATATTTTAGGTTTAAATAGTGGCATGAATTCAAATTCAAATAGTTTTGATGAGGTAGAATCCGATTCGACCCATTAAAACAAGCCCAAATCCAGTTCAGCCCAGCAGTAGCAGTAGAAGGCCTTCAAGAAGCCTTCGGCCCATCAGCGGCCCAACAGCCCTCGGCCCGTAAGCGGCGCCGTTGCTCCCGGCCCAACAGGCTTCAGCCCGTCAGCGGCCCACCAGTCTACGGCCCATGAGCAGCGCAGCAGCCCTAGGTCCAGCAGGCTTCGGCCCATCAGCGGCCCAACCTCCTTCGGCCCGACAGCCGTGTCCGGCCCACTCCAGTGGAGGACTAGGCACTATGGCGGTTTGCCAGTAAGCCCGGACATAGTCCTATATCGGCTATCACCGTTAACCATCATCTATCATCTGTTATAAATACACCGCTATTTATTGTCAAAGGTATGTCTCCGAGACCCTCAAGGACTATAGTCCAAATAGCATTAAAGCTACTCTTTGCCTTCTGAATCGACTCTTCTTCAGAAGCTAACTTGACCGTCGGAGGAGGTTCTTTAGGGCCGAAGCCCGGGACTCCTGCTGACCGGTTTCTTCTTCTTTCCCTCCTGCAGGAGCTCGGTTCGAATCATCGCCGACCTTCCCGAGTCGGTCTCGGCCGCCGACCTCGGACTCCTCTCCCCGGTCTCGACGCCGTGCGCCGGTTGCTCCTCGTCCGAGGGAGATTCGGCCCCGCCTTCCGGGTACAAGCCAGCTTCCGAGCCACTCTCGGCCTCGGACCTTCGGCTTCGCCTCTGCCTCCGTCACCTTCCGGATCCCCGTCGGGCCTCTTACACCGATCCGACCCAGCTCCGGATCCATAACTTCAGATTCCAGCTTCGGAATCCGGTCGTGATAGCTTCGGCTACATCAAGTTTCAAGTGACATTTTGTAAATTTTGGGTTGGCCAGTTTTTATGTGAACTAGATAAAGTTAACTGAATTCTAATTGGTTCTCTCGACTTTTTAGAAAATGATGGTCTTTTAATCAATTGGATGGGAAAAGCTATGGTTCCAATTTTTTCTAATTATTTGACTGGTCTGGTTTGATTTTTAGAACACTAATACAGACATGTGGGAATGATCTTGATAGTTTGTGGGGTTGACCGTTGTGGATAATCAATCGTTGACTTTTGGTAGTGGAGGAGATGGTTGTGAAGAAGAAAGGTTTTTTCATATAAATCATCTTTAAAAGTGAATTGGTAAATAAATCATTTCTACAATTGTTTTAGCACACATATCACTACTTTGAGCAAAATGTTGCAAAACAATTATCCTATTAATGTCATAGTGGTTAATTTCTATATGGCATTTTTGCGACATTTCATTAAAAATAGTGATATATGTGCTAATACGTTTTAAGGAATATTTTTTTTGTCCATTCACTTTTAAAGATGATTTATATGCAAAAAACCTAAAAAGAAATGGTGAAAGAAGAGGCAGAAAATATAAACAGGATCCTTCGGAGCCTTCCCCTGTAATCATATATGCTCCAAGACACAAAGGAGCCGAGGTGAATGTGGCCTTACTCCATCACCTCTTCCTTTCATATGTCTTGGGGAGCGTAGGGGCACAGGGGAAGGAGGTACAGATCAGGATGCCATGTCGGCTGAACCTTGCGACTAATTACAATTGCAGTATATAGTATACTCTATCCAGAGTGGATTATAGAGATAACCTTTCTCTACTTACTCATGCGTCTATCTTTCTCCTCTTGATCAAGATCTTCCTACAGAAAATTCAAGACACTCAATTTTCTCTTGAACTTAATTATATCACACTCGAAAGTCCAATGATCAATTCTTCTGCAATCAATTTTAAATGATCCTCTAAGAATATAAATGGTAACTGAGATGTTCATTGATTCATCCTTCACAGAACTAGTCAATCTATAAATGTAAATGATCACAAAAATCATCGTCTACTCTCAGTGTTTAAACAGTAACATTGTATAGTAACATGACCCTCGAATCAGAATTTTGCATCTTCTAATCAAGCTTGCCTTAAGTCTGGTTTGGTTGGAGTAGTAATTCAAATGAAGTTTTAATTTTGACATCGACATTTTGAACATTTATAATACCCTAACTGATATAGAAGTGATGTAGAAGGGGCAGTTGAAGAGAAAAGGATAAGGAGGTGAAGGAAGGAGACAAGAGGGAGTCGTTCAGATTGTAATATATGTTTAAATCTCTATTAAATTTAGGGAAGAACTTGAGGCAGCCGGTATTACGCCGGCTGCCAATGTTTTTAATTATAAAAAACTTTTTAATTTTTTTTTTTGAAGGTCCTCATGTTGTACAATCTGATAAAGAACCGAAGGTTAATGAATTCTTTTACTGTACATTGGGGCTGGGGTTTTTATTTTTTGTCTTTTTTAGATCGTCCGATTTAAGATCGGATTGTACGGCCATGTAGGCCGATTGGGGGCTCTAAAATAATTTCAAAAAAATATTTTTTTAAAAAAATACCAACGGCAACATAATACAATTTGCCGGTGCAGCAAGATTTTCTCTTAAATTTATCATAGTACATATTCTTCTAATACATAAATATCAAAACTGATCAAAAATAAATGGCCATCTATTGTTGATTATAATGTTAATTTTAGCAATACCAAAATTGTGAAGAACTTTTACCCGAATAATCTTGACAATTTTTCTTTACGTAAAAACATCTCTTAAAATCTCAATATCATGAATACCCACCTTAGATAGAAAAGTTCCACAATTACCCTTTTGCAATTCCTTGGAAGGCATCGGAAAGGGGTGACTTATGATATATTTTTTCCTCTAAAAGGATTATTCACGATAACTTGAAATATTTCAACCTGAGTAAAATTTTATTATATGCAAAAATTATAAATTATTATTAATGTAACAATGTGTTACAACGGCCAAATAACTCTTTTTTTTTTGGGCAATATAAAGGTGCTTTCGTTAACCATTGCAGTACATTGGTTTGATGGAGAAGTCCCACATACAGGACGTACAAGATCCACGACCACGATCTTCTAAAGCTAGAAATGTAGACTTTGAAAAGTCTACTTGTACAACATGCTGACATGAGGGCATGCTCTCCCATACTTGGGTCACAGGGGACCATACTTCTACCCTACTTACCGTACATCTCTTAGCCTTGCCATGAAAGAAGTTGAATTGTTTCTTATAGAGATCAAAGGTGGGCGTGGTGCTCAAGAAGTTTGAAGGTTCACAGCTAGCCAGCTGCAGCAGATTGTACGGTGTTGCCTCTTCAATGGTTATGGGGCTGCTCTTACAACTTAGCAGCTTGCTCGAAATTGCGAAGATCTCGGAGGGCATGCTCACTGTATGGAGCATGTAGTATATGCGCAGGCAACCGAGTCGTCGGAGTGTTGATGAAGAACTCATAGAAGTTGCACTTAAAGATAGGAACCACAGTACAAATACCTCCACAATATACGGCAAAAACACCGTAATAAGCAACCGGTCGGCTATGTCCAGAACAGAGGTGAACCGCGAATAAACCGATCAAGAAAGGGATACGTGCAAAGATGCAACGCATTGAGAGGCTAAATCTGGGTTGTAAAGGTAGGATTGGAACTTAAGGAGTCTTCTAAGCAAGATAAAGATGAAATCGAAGAGCACCTAGTAGATACGTAGCCAAAAACCAAAGGAAATAAACAGTTGTCTGAAGACAAGAACAAAACCAGGAAGTTCGAGACTTACCTGACCGAAACCTTGACAAAAGATTCCTCTCCAAAGGGGAGAGAAGGGCAGCCACAAGTGGAAACTTACCTCTTGCAATGGGGAGGGGGGAGGGGGTTTCCTAAGAGGAACGCACCCCCTCCCCCACGCAGGCAAGAGGCAAAGACAAAAAATAGAGACTTGGCCTAACCGATGGCAACGAAGGGATGCCAAACACCTCATTGATTTTTAGAAAGTTGATGGTCGTCAAATTTTCATATCATATAAGGTCAAAATGCTTATAAGCAAAAAGAAATCAGTTGGCCATAGTTTGATTCAAAATTTCTGCTAGTCATTAAAGAGAAACTCTAAATTACTCTACTATTCTCTAGCATTCTTAACTGACTTTTTCTCAAGAACAAAGCCAAAGAGGAACAAAGATTTTGCATCCTTGCCCATATGATAGAGTGAAAGAAGGAACAAGTCATAGTCCAAAAAAGTGCATTTTTAATAGAAGGTTGAAGGTTGAAGGTTGGTTGAGGATGGGTTTTGATTAGGTCACCCACATGGGCCACCAAACCCTATAGTTTGGTGGCATTTGCCAACGGGATGTTGGTGGAAGCATCTTTTAATGCTTCCCATGGTGGCTCTCTAGTTTGGGCAAGATTTGTTTCCTTTGGGCATCAAATTAAAGTGGTTGTAGTTTGGACATAGATTTATTCTCTAATGTAGCCGAAGCTATCACGATCGGATTTCGAGACAGAAACTCGAAACTGGATCAGATCGATGAAGAGGACCGACGGGGATCCGGGACGAGACGAGGGTGGAGACGGGGCCGAGGATTCGAAGCCGAGAGATACTCGGGCGAAGGCTTGCTCGGGGCGAAGCCGAGACTCCTTCGGTCGAGGCGGATCGGCCAGCGAATGACATCGAGACCGGGGGGAGAAAACCCGAGGTCGGTGGTCGAGACCGACTCGGAGAGGTCGGCGAAGATTCAAACCGAAGTCCCTGCAGAAGGAGGAAGAAGAAGAAGAGGTCAGTAGGAGTCCCGGGCTTCAGCCCAAGAGAACCCCCTCCGACGGCTAAGTTAGCTTCTGAAGAAGATTCGATTCAGAAGGGAATGAAGAAGAGGCAACTTTAATGCTTTTGGACTGTTGTCATTGGTCCAGAAGACATACATTTGGGTAATAAATAGCCTTGTATTTATAGCGGAAGGTAGAGGTTGCTTCATGGTGGCAGCCGATATAGGACTATGTTTTTGGTTTACTAATAAACCGCCATAGCGCCTAACCCTCCCACCGGAGTGGGCCGGATATGGCTACTGGGCCGAAGGAGGGGGGCCACTGTAGGGCCGGATGCCACTTAGTGGGCTGAAGCCAATTGGGCCGAGGGCCGCTGGGCTGCTAATGGGCCGAGGACCATTGGGCTGCTATTGGGCCGAGGGCCACTGGGCCGCTGATGGGCCGAAGACCACTAGGCTGCTATTGGGCTGATGGCCGATGGGCCGCTGATGGGCCGAAGACTGCCAGTGGGCCTCTTACTGTTAGCGTTGTTGGGCTGATCCCAGCATTTGGACTGTTTTAATGGGCCGAATCGGATTCTCCCCATCACATAGCCCCCTACTCTTGTCGTTCTCAATTTCATGAGACGGCGAGAGTAAAGTCCAAAGCTTTTTCGAGAGAGCAAATTGGTACGAGCTTCGTTTGAAACCTCTGCTTCGTTCCGTTTTTGAGAAGCTCTGCCTTGGGTCGGCCGAGGGCTGGTGAAAAACACCTTCATCTCAAGCTGGGACCCTGTCGTAAACACCTTCGTCTCAGGCCGAGACTCGGTAACGGATGCCTTCGTCCCCAGTTGCGAAGAGGCAAGTACTTTAGTATATCGGGACATCTAACAAGGGCGGGAAAGATCTCAAGCTTCCCGCCTTCACGGTCGTGTCATAAAAAACACAGGACACGTGTTGCGCATCCGGCCGGTTCGCCGAAAGCGCAAAAAGATCTCAGCCGTTAACAGTGATCACGAGGATCGCGAGTCACTTCGGCTCTCTGCCCAAGACTTCACCCGGATCGCTGTCTCTCCTGCTTCTGGCACGAGGATCGGAACACGTGGCGAGCATCCGGACGAACAGCCGAAGGGTCAGGGCGCGCCCGGCCGTCGATTGCCTCCTCTCGATCTAGTAGCCCGCTTGTCATCATGGCGAAGGACGGGACACGCGTCGCGCATCCGAGTAGAGCGGCTCCGAAGAGAGGGAAGATCTCGGCCGTTGATTTGACACCGGATCTCTTCAAGTTTTCCTATAAATACTAACCCTCCTCCCCTGGGCACTGTTCCGCTTTCTTCTCCCCTTGCGCCTGTGCTTCCCTGCGAGTAGCTTCTCCAAGTGTTCCTGCTTCACCGGCGGAGAGCGAGCCATCGTGGGTGTTTGAGGGCGCCTTGTCCATCGCTGGGGAGTTCTTTGTCGCCGAGAATCGTCGCCGGGGAATCCTCTGTCGCCGAAGAGACCGTTAGCTATCGGGGAGACCTTTCTCTGAGGATAAGCCTCAGTTCTCCTTCTTTTCCGCTGTGATTCATGTCCAGTTGCTCCCCTTCGGCCGAGAGTAGCTGATCGTTCCAAATTGTGCATCGTTAAACACTCATGAAAACGTTCAATCTAAATTTATCCGGCTCACTCAAATCAGATTTTGAAAATTAATAGTGGTGAGTCCGAGTCGATCCACAGGGAGATAGAATTTTAATTTTGAAAACTTTGGAATTTAGTTAATCTAAAAATAAGTGAGATTTTAAGTAAACTAATTACTTATTTAAACTAGAATTAAATTAACTAATGTTACCTAAAAATATAATTATTTAAATTAAACAAATCTTTTTTTTCTTTTCTTTTTCAGAAATTAAACACAAACACATATATAAAAAAATAAGCACAACAAAAAAAATTATAACAAAGACATTGAAATTTAACTATGTGTAACTTATTAATTATCTAAAAATTACGAAACAAATTACAAAATTTAATGATCTAATACCCTTAAACTAAATAAACAAAGTATTAAATAACAACTAACTAATCCTAAATAATTAAACTAATTCTACACTAATGGGGGAAAGAAAGAACAATCTGTGGGGCTGCCGGCTGTGCACGTGGCTGTGCATGCAGGAAGAGATGCTGGAGCTTGCTGGCTATTGACGTGGAGAGGCTGCTGGAGTTGTTGCTGCATGCATGGGCTTTGCTGCACGTGGAGGAGCTTGGATGCAGCTGGAAAACTTCAAGTTGTTGGTGCGTGGAAGAGGGTTGCTGGCTGCTGGAAGCTTCAAGCAGGTGGCTGGTGCGTGGCTTTGCTGGCATGCATGCGTGGCTATGCACGTGGCTGTATCTTGCAGAGCCGCTGGGGGGTGCTGAGGACCTTGCCGGCTGGTTGAACATGCAGGTGCACCGCTGCTGTGAAGCTTGCATGCGGGGGCTACTAAGATGGTGAATGAGCAGGCTACGTGGAGGAGACCGGCTGCTGGGCAACGCACAGGTGCTCCGGAGGTGGAACGTCCATGCAATGGAGGTGCTGGCTGTGGAGCGTTGCTGCATGCAGGTGGGGGGCAGGAGGATGTTGCCGGCTGCTGGAAGCTTACTGCGTGGACACCGGCTTGGGGGAGGGCGCTGCTGCGCGTGGAGGAGCTATGGCTTGCGCAAGTGCGTTGCTAGAGGATGTGCTGGTGCGTGCAGGAACGCTGGGCTTCACCGCAGAGTGGGGGCTTGCAGGTTTGAGGAATAGAAGAGAGAGAGAAAACAGAGGGAGAGAAGGAGAGAAAACCGAGAGAGGGAGAGAGGTGTTGCTGGGAATTATTCAAAGAGAAAGAAGGAGAAAGGGAGAGGCTGCGGGAGAGAGAGGAAAAACAGAGACGAAGACTGCGGGAGAGGGAGAAGGAGGAAGAGAAAGAGAGAGACAGAGGGAGAGAGGAAACGTAACAGGGAGAGAGGGAGTCGGAATTGGAGGGGTTGGAGGCTGAGAAGAGAGGGTTGCAGGTTTGAGGAATAGAGAAATAGGAGCTGTGGAGGGCTGCGGTTGAGAAAGAATAATGGAGAGCCGAATCTGGGAGAGAGAGGGGGAATATATGGGAGAGAAGAGAGAGAGCGTGTGGGGGAAGCTTGGAGAAGGAGTCGGATTCGGATTTGGAGAGGTTTCTTTAAAAAGAGAGAGAGGGAGTTTTAAAATAAAGAAAGGAAGGGATGTGGCTGGGAAATTAGAGAGAAAGAAGGAAATAAAGGGTTTTGGGAAACTCCAGAGAAAGAAGGAATCAAAGCAATATTAGGACATCAAATTACATTTTTACCCCTGCTTTAGTCGAATTTATTGAAATCCGAATACTAGACCTCTCCCAAATTTTCGGAAACTCCACCAGCTGCACTGCATCATCGACATGTCATGTTCACATTAAATAAATATAAATTAGCACATTATCATAAAAATATCATCATATTTATTTATTTCGTCTCGGTTTTGTCGAAAAACCGCAAATGCGCTATACTCCTTTAATCACATGAAATGACGATGTTTTTAAGTCAGAATTTGACGAAATTGGTACCGTTGGACTTGGTACACAATTATCTATCATTTCATGCTATTTTGCAGATAAAAACATGAGTATGATGCATATAATTGCCCTTAAATGATCAATTTAACACTTTATCATTAGCTCTTCGGCCGAAGGCGGTTCTTCTTGTTCTTCATCCAGACCTCCCCAATCTTTTTTGTCGTCTCCTTTCTCTTCAAATTCTTTTTCTCCTGCTATGGCGGATGAGGCAGAGACGCTTCCAGCTGTAGAAGCCGAGCCGGTTCCGGCTGTCGCCGAGCCTTCTACTTCCGGCCGTCGCCCGGCCGAGATGGCTTCGGATGTAGTTAGTGTCCTTGATTCCGATACCATCAAGGTTATCGCTAATTACTACTAGATTCTGTCTTGGATGGTTCCCGTTCGGCCTAGGAAGAACACCAGGGCTAACTCCGTTCGGCCGGGTTGCTTTTCCATTTACGAGCATAACTTTCGGGCGGGCTTCCGTCTTCCCCTTCATTCCTTCGTCATAAACCTCTTGAGTTTTTACGGATTGGCTCCGTCCCAGCTCTTTTCGAACTCCTGGCAGACAGTCTATGCCTTCTTGGCCTTGAATTCTTACTTCGGAGTCAACCCCTCGGTAAATATCTTTCGCTATCTGTTCAAGATAAAACACCAGGGGAAGTCTTCCTGGTACTGCTTCGTCCCTCGCTTCGGCCGGGGTATCTTTTCCCGGAAGCCCTCGTCTATTCACCATTGGAAGAAGGGCTTCCTTTTCATCTCTCTCCCGAAGGAAGAGAAGACTGTATGGCCCTTTCCCACCGAATGGGCGCTTTTGGCCGAGGGCCTCTCCGATCCACCCTCTCTCAACCACGAGCAGCTCGACGTCGTGCACCTCCTCGAGGACGAGGCTCCATATGAGATTGCGGAGCTCTTTGAGTACGAGGACAGACTTATACATATGGGAGCCTGGTCGGACCCGACGTTCTCCCCTCCTCGAGTCTCCCCTTATCTTCCTCTTGAAGATATCTCGAGAGAGGCTGAGGAGAGAACCGCCGCGACCGGGTCTCCGGCCGAAGCCCGTCTGTCCGAAGAGGGCGCCGAAGCTGCGGCCGGAGGTAAGTCGGTCTTGAGTCAAAAAAGTCGTATTCTGAACTGTTGCTAACCTTTTTCTTTTGTTTGCAGAAATGTCTAGACTTCGGGGATTGATCAGTCGGATCTCCAAGAAATCCGGGCAGAGAACGGCTAGAGGGGTTGCGGCCCCCAGTGCCTGGATTACGAGGCAGACTGCGGCTTCCGTCGAAGGCCATGCTGCCGCTGCCGCGCTTGAGAGGGAGCGGCAGAAGGGAAAGTCGGTCGCCGGAGGAAGCGGCCGGCCAGAAAAGAGGAGTCGGGCGGATGATCCCGGCGAGAGGGAATCCGTCCCGGCGGCTAAGAGGCCGGTGGCGGCTCGAGGCGCCCCGCTCTCGTCGCCTCCCGAACCGCCGAGGGGCGATTCTCCTTCGGCCACCGGGGCCGGTACGGAGAACCTTTCGTTCCCCTTCGGGGCGGCCGGGACGCACATGTCCCGGGAGTACGGGAACGAGCCCTGGTGCCCGGACGTGGGGGTCTTCGCAGACGAGAGTCTGGAGGACTCCCAGACGTGTCTGCGTCTAGTTCACGGCTGGACCCTGCCGATGGCCGGGGATGAGCTCAAGGAGCTTTCTTCGGAAGGCTTATCCTTGCAGTGCGTTCGTCTTTGTCTTTACTCATTGTTTCCCTTAGCCTTTTTAAAACTTATCCCTCTTTTCTTGCTTTCGGCTGCAGGCCGCAGTCATGTGCGGGGCTCTCGCTCACCGCCAGGCCGCCATCCAGTAGAAGCTCCTGGATATCGACCAGGCTTCAGATCAGCTGGCCTCGGGCAAAGTGGCCTCGGTGCAGCGCGATCTCGAGGCTAACATCGACATCCTCCTCCGGGCCAATGCGCGGATGCGGACCGATCTGGAGGAGCAGAAGGGGGTGATCCACGCCGCCTCTGAGGCCAAGAAGAAGGCCGAGAAGGAGCTGGAGAAGTCCCGGGCCGAGTTTCGCGTCTCTAAAGGCCGAGATCCAGGACAAGGCCAAAGAGCGGGACGAGGAGCGCCTCCGTCACGCCGAGGAGGTATCGGCCCTGAAGGCGGACTTGGAGGCCAGGGCCAAGGAATCCGACGACATCGCTCGTACAGCCGTAGCGAGCTACAAGGAAGGCCCCGAGTTCGCCGAGGAGATAATGGAGGCCAGAGTCCAAGCGGCTTCGGACATGTTTGATCTGGGGCTAGCTATCGCCCAAAAGGCGTGCCCGGCCACAGATTTAACCGGCATCGGCTACCCAACGGACGAAGAAGGCGAAGAGATCTTGGCCTAGTGGCGAGGGCTCAAGGCCGAAGGAACTCGGCTTCTCCGGAAGGTGCCGCAACCGAACCAGTCCAGGCTTCTCCTCCGGCGTCTCCCGGCCAGACTCCTGTTAACGTGGACGGCGATGACGGCAAAAGCTAGTCCAGGGGCTTGTCCCAGTTTTTATTTTTGCTTCTTAAGATGCCGAGGCCAGGCGTATGGCCTGCTTTTGTACTTTTGACCATATATAGAAGGCGTTTTTGTTTATGCTTGCTTCATGTTATGTCTGAGTAGATAGCCGAGTTTGGTTCTGTATCTGGCCGAAGCCATGCTTTTCTCGATACGCGTTGCACGAACTTAGAGAATATTGCCGCTCCCGATACGATTTACACGGACTTAGAGAATATTGCCGCTCCCGATACGGTTTGCATGGCCGAAGCCACTCCCGGTACGGTTTACACGGACTTAGATAATATTGCCGCTCCCGATACGGTTTGTATGGCCGAAGCCACTCCCGGTACGGTTTACACGGACTTAGAGAATATTGCCGCTCCCGATACGGTTTGCATGGCCGAAGCCACTCCCGGTACGGTTTACACGGACTTAGAGAATATTGCCGCTCCCGATACGGTTTGCATGGCCGAAGCCACTCCCGGTACGGTTTACACGGACTTAGAGAATATTGCCGCTCCCGATACGGTTTGCATGGCTGAAGCCACTCCCGGTACGGTTTACACGGACTTTAGAGAATATTGCCGCTCCCGATACGGTTTACATGGCCGAAGCCATTCCCGGTACGGTTTACACGGACTTAGAGAATATTGCCGCTCCCGATACGGTTTGCATGGCCGAAGCCACTCCCGGTATGGTTTACACGGACTTAGAGAATATTGCCGCTCCCGATACGGTTTGCATGGCCGAAGCCACTCCCGGTATGGTTTACACGGACTTAGAGAATATTGCCGCTCCCGATATGGTTTGCATGGCCGAAGCCACTCCCGGTACAGTTTACACGGACTTAGAGAATATTTCCGCTCCCGACACGGTTTGCATGGCCGAAGCCACTCCCGGTACGGTTTACACGGACTTTAAAGAATATTGCCGGATATAACACCAGATAAAAAATAATATATTCATTACTTCCGGCTAAACTCCGGGAGAATAGACTTACATGAAATAGCGCCAAAGGCGCTCTACATTCCATGTACGAGGGAGAGGCTGGCCCGAAAGGGTCTCTAGCCGATAGGCCCTGTAGGTGCTGAAAATGCTGTAGGTGCTGAAAATGCTCGTGTGATTAACATGAAAAAGCTATGTTGTTTAGTGTAAACTAACCTATTAAAAACAGCAACTAAAGTGCAGTGATCGCCAGAAACTTTTAACTTAAAAGTTTCAAAAGAGATATGATCGCCTACCTGTTTAAACGCGGAAGATGTTGAGTCCTTGATTCCCCTCCTTCAGCCGGCTGAAGAAAGAGAGCCATTTCTTTGTTCTTTTGTTTTTGCTGTTGAATTTGAGGTTGAGGATCGTCCAGAAGTCTTTCTGGCTTTGTGCTTGATTTCCCCTTTTGATCTCTTGTTGTTGTTGAGTGCAGCAGAAACAGAAAAACAGAAAATAAAGAAATAATGGTGAGAATTTAAGTGGAAGTAGTATCTAAACTGATCATGATTTTAAGCATGTTTAAACAGCAAACTCACTTGTTTAATGGCTTTGAAACCCCTTAAATCAAATGGGTTTTGAAAGATTGATGCTGTGGTGTGTGTTGCATGAAGTGAATATGAGAATGAAATTAATGAAGATGTAGAATAATGATGCAAAAATGAAACACTTATGCCCAATGGTTGAAGCCTTGAAAGGATGAAGATCTTGAAAGGACGCCGACTTCTGGAAATGGCAGCGCTCCGGCGTTCTGACGTGGTTGCTCCGATCTTCAACTCGCTATAATAACGCTATGGCTCAACTCAACTCAACCTTCACATCTTTTACTCTTCAACATGTAGGGTATTTATAGGCTTTTTTGCGTTCGCGATTAACATAGAAAAATCTAGGATTTATCTACCTTAACCGACAGATAAATACTGATTAATTCATCTTTATCTGTAATTATCTAAAACGCGTCCACCATGCGTGACGCCTTTCAGATTAATTAAGATAAGGATAAATATCCGGGAAAACTTATCTTTATCTTTATTAGCTAAAACGCGTCTACATGTGTAGACGTCTTTTACACTAATTAAGATAAGGATAAACATCCGGAAGAGAAGTTAAAATAGCTTAGGAAATCTAAAACGCGTCGACCCTCACAGACGCCTTTTAGCTAATTAATCAATTGATTAAAATTCAAATTTAAACGTTAAAACAAGAATAAACTCTAAATCGCGTCCACATAGGTCGACGCCTTTTAGACTTCTTCATATTTTAACTGAAATTTGAGCTAAAATCAATTTAATTGATTAACTTAAACATGTCTGTTAAACCCGACACTCAAAAATATCAATAAAAATTAATCAATGATTAATTATCAGACAATTTTGATGCATTATTATATGATATGAAATTCACTCAAAATGACGTCAAAATTAGCGTGTCTACAGCTGCCTCACCTTAGCATCGTCTTTGCAAGGGAGTGAAATGAAATGGAATGTACTGAAAAGGTGATGCCAAGGTGTGATGAGACACGCTCTTAACATCACATGATTGGAATTTTTCTCAAAATGAAGATAGCTCAATGAAATCAATGGAATTAATCCTGTCTGGATGAGGTAGACAAGGAAATAAAATAAAGTCGATCAACCTCCTCGGAGTGGGAAGTACCCCAGGTCATAGACACCGTAGGTTTCATCATGGGGAGCGTTTGCCAGCCAATGTGGACGTGCTGCAGCCATGATGGATCTTAAAAAGAAAACAAGAAATATTGGATAAAGAATCCAAGAAAGGATAGAATTCCAAGGATATCTTCAAGCAAACCTCAAAGATAATCAAGATACTCAATTCGGAATGGAATATTTCATATCATGTTAAAATTATTTGATTTAATGGTCTGAAACTTAATCAATAATTAATCATTATCACAATGATTTCAAAGTCCTACATGATGCATGCTGGGCTAAAAGAAAAATATAAAGTCAAATAAAATATAAATTAATCAAGGATAATATTGTTAAATTGTCATTAATGAGTCAAGATACCAATTCTTGTAATCCAGTGCTAAGCCGAAACTCGTTTATCCACGCACCGTTTCACAAAAGTAGAACCATCGTCCTCAATAATTAACAATCAAACGGCCTATCCATGCGATTAAGAATCCTCTGGAATTATCACTGTTTTTGTTGTAGGGGAACTCAAATTCCAGTTTCATCAAAACCACAAGGTCCTTGATATGCTCTAGTAAATATTTATCATATAGTAATGCAAATGCACAATAATTACATGAAAAAGTACAAGGGTAGAGATAACCGTCTTTTTAGCCACGGTCAGGACTTCTTGACTCCCGCAATAGGATCTTCTTGATATTTTCAGCTTTACTCAGGTTTTCTTTGAATTTTCTGCAATCAAAATTGTTAATTCCAAATATTCAATTAAAACATCAAAAACATATAGAATTTCAGGTAAATCATATAAAGATCTGAAACGCGTCGTGTCGTGCAGACGCCATTCAAAGTTGAAACGCGTCAGTTCTCCTCGACGCCTTTCACTCACAGAAATAGGTTTCTGGTTGTTCTCTATTCGAATTCCAACTCTATCAATGCACATCCCTTTTCCAATCCAGAAAAGTCTTCCTAAGATCGCAATTCCTTCTATATAAACACCCTTAGGTTGTTCCCAAGCAATCCTACCACAATCTAAAGATCAAAAGTTGAGTTTTCTTCAAGGTTTCTTCAAAGTTCCAAGGTTTCCAAGGTTTCCAAGCTTCAAGAAGGAGGAACTCCGAAAAAGGGAGGATGAACTCTTCAAGCAAGAAGATGAAGATGTCTTTGGAGAGTTTTTCTGATGTGGAAAATCACCTCAATGGAAGGAATCCCAATCTTCAAGTAAGTTCAATCAACTTCCTTTCAATTCTTCTTTATGTTCTTCATCACTTTCTTCATGTTCCTCATCATGTTCTTCATGTTCCTCATCATATTCTTCTTTTGTTCTTCGTCTTTTCTTTTGATTTTCAGAACTATCCCATGTTTCCTGGTCCAAGGAAGTTTTCCTCCTTACCTTGGATTCGTAAACTTGCAAACAGTATCAAGCTTTCCATGCAAGTATTCATATCCAAGTGGAATCTTCAAGGTCTTGTAGTGCTTGCCAAACATTACAAGAGCGCGAACGTAGATTGGGCGACTATGGGTGCCTTGATCGAGTGGTGGCATTCTCAAACTCATACGTTCTTCTTCCAAGACTTCGAGTGCACAATCCTTTTGGAGGAGGCGGAGCTTCTTTTAGGTCTCCCAAAGACCAAAGAGAACAAAGAGAAGATAGGTTTGATGAAAGAAAGAATCACCGGTCAACAATTGTTGACATCGATCATGAAAGATCCTTCAGAAGCTAAAGGATGTCTCACCAAAAAGGGGATCAATCTTGCAAAGCTAGCCGAGTGGACGCTGTACGAAATTGATGATCTAAGGGAGGATGAAGCGGAGGATGTAACGAAAGCTTTAGTTACATGCCTTGCCGGTGCCTTGTTCTTTTCTGCGCAGGATAACATCTTAGAAGATGACCAAGTCAGTACCATATGCGCAATCTTCGAAGGTAAATCCATTAGCACTGCACTCTTAGCATATCTTTATAGTGGGCTTTCTGCAGCGTCTGTGGGCCGTCCTCCTTATGGATGCATGCTACTTTTTGCCTTGTGGGTTGAACTTCACTTCAAGTTTGAGCATAGCAAGAAAAGGCCTTTGAATCCATCTCAAATCTACTTGAATAGCCCAATTCATTGTATTGCTAACATTGTAAAGTTCAATGAGCATATGGTTAACAAGGTTCCAAAACTCAAGACCCGAACCGACTGGAGAGAGTATTTGAAGCTCATGACGTCCGACATATTCGACTCGTCTCCACTTGCTCTTGTTGGAAAACCTATTTGGGTGCGCCGTGCAGCAGGAGCAGACCTTAAGTTGATTGGAGCCACCGAGTTCGTGTTGTACAATCCACACCGGTGCCTTACTCAACTTAGCCTGGGCCGTCGTGAATTCCTTGAGTTCTCTCTCACACTTCCAATCAAGAAGCGCGACTTGGAATCCGACGAAGATTATGAAGCCGTACAAATCATTACCACTCTGTGGAACCTTGGCTTCAGTTATCGTGTAAAATCCTCTAAAGATAGAGATAGAGGATTGAAAGCTCCTTACCTTAAAAGTCTTCATGAAATTCTTCCTTAAATGTCCTCTTTCTCTTTTTTCATGATGTAATAAAGAATTTTATTGAATAAAAAACAATTTTTCATGCCTGGAAACTTTTCCTCAACTTTCTGTGATGTGCACATGATTTTTCCTTTAGCAAAAACTTGATTTTTCCTGAAAACTCAACAGTTCGGGTTCTGTTAAATGTAAAACGCGTCCATTCAGAAAGACGCCTTTCAACCATAATTATTTTCCAGAAATTCAATTTAATCCTCAAAAACCCGATTTAAACATTAAAACGCGTCTGCATATGTTGACGCCTTTCAACTCTCTCTCCTACTTTTTCCAGGATTCTGTCATTAATTCCATGATTAATTCTCTGAAACGCGTCAACACACTAAGACGCCTTTCATAATTTTTCTCTGTACGGCTCTGACCAAAATCTTGAAACGCGTCTACTTAGGTGGACGTCTTTCATTCAAATTCAAACCTCTGTCCTTGCCGCCTCAACTTTTGCGCTCTAAAACGCGTCATCCTAAGTAGACGCCTTTCAGCCTTTCTGTTAACAGACCCGCGAAGGCCCCTTTCTTCCACACTTTTCACAAAACTTTCTCTCTCTTCACCGGCGGCGATCTCCGACGATCTCGGTTTCTCTCCGTCAAAACTCTCCCTTCTCAAGCTATGGAACACGGTGAGGGCTCAAGGAAGATGAAGAGCCTTGCCAAGAGGCGGCGAAGGCAAGAAGAAGAGGCCCCCGAGGAGATTCCGGCCATGTTAGCCGAGGCGGCGGCCTTCTTGGAGGAAGAACTCCCTCCACCGGCACCCATAGCGGTGGAAGAAGAAGAGGAGGGCGACCTCCACACGGTAAGCTTCCTGTGGGTGTGATTGGATGAAGAAAAGAGGGAGAACGGGGTTCTTGAAAGAACCCGAAATCTGGACTTGAAAGGCGTCCAGACCAGGTGACGCCATTCAAAAGGCGTCATCATGGGCTGACGTCTTTCAAGATAAATTCCGGATTTTTTAATTAGGAATAAACATTTTGAATCGCGTCAAGGAATGTTGACGTGTTTTAAAAGACGTCCATGTGAGCTGACGCCTTTCAAAACAGAACTGATTTTTCCTGTTTTTATTAATTACTGACCCTTTTTTTTATGTTTTTATTTGCAGGGAGTGATGAGGGCTAGGATTAGCTGGGACCTAGTGATAGGGGCATACAAAGGGCTCCCGGATTTCCAGAAGGCGCGCCTGCGTCAGATGGGATTTGGTGAGGTATTGGACATCGAGCCATTCTGGCTCGATTTGGTCCTCCTGCAGGTGTTGCGGGAGAGGTGGCATGCGGAAAGCCGTGCTTTCCTAATGCCGTGGGGGCATATGGTCCCCACCCTAGAGGATGTGGCCAGGATCACTGGTCTCAGGGTAGAGGGTCGTCCAGTTAGTGGGGTTACTTACCCCAACTATCAGGGATTAGCAGAGGCTCTATTAGGGATAGAGGTGTCTAGCCTAGGCAGAGAGTCTAGGATGGTTCCCAGGGTAGAAGTAGAGGCTGCATTAGGACTAGATGAGCCCCGGCGTCGGTCTGACGAGACCCGGGAGGAGTTTAGGGATAGATTAGCAGAGTCATCTTCCCTTGCCTACTGTAGTGACCCTAGTCAGATAGAGGAGGTAGATAGACAGCTTAGGGTCTTCTTAGTTTTCTTTTTCGGTCGGTTGCTCTTCGGTACAAAGGGCGACCACATCCACTGTAGATTTCTTTATTTGCTAGATGACCTAGATAGCTTAGGAGATTATGCATGGGGTGCGGCCTGATCGTTTCGAATTGTGCGTCGTTAAACACATGAAAACGTTCAATCTAAATATATCCGGCTCACTCAAATCAAATTTTGAAAATTTAATAGTGATGAGTCCGAGTCGATCCACAAGGAGATAAAATTTTAACTTTGAAAATCTTGAATTTGTTTTAAGAATTAGAAGATATGAAGTATTTGATTTCAAATGAAACTAGAAAATTGAGAATTAGATGGCCAACAAAACATGTGAAATAAATTAGTTAAAAAAAATCTAAATATCATTCATTAATTAAATGCCTAATCTATGGAAAATCTATGCTAAAACACCAACAATTCTTAATAAAAAATTCAAGACAACATTATTAAACACCTAAAATTCTGATATAGAATTGCAAAACTTTTGAATTGAAATTTCTTTAAGAAATAAATAACCCTAAATACTTATTGTTTAACAACTAAAAGAACTTAATGCAGCTGAAGGCCCCGGTGGCACCAGGTTGATGTATGGAGAGGCTAGCGGTGCTTCAGGCGCATGTGAAGGCTTGCTGGCTGCAGCTTGGACAACGCGTGGAGGAGGGTTCACCGCAGCTGCTGGAGCTGCGTGGCTGCTGCAGATGCTGGCTTCACCACGTGGACGAGCTGCTGCTGCTGCAGATGCTGGCTTCACCACGTGGACGAGCTGCTGTTGCTGCTGGGTTTGCTGCCGGATGGAAGAACATGCAGGTGCATGGAGGTGCTGAGATGCTGATGCGTTTGCTGCTGGCTGCGTGGAGGAGAGGAGAGACAGCAGCTGGTTGATGGAGAGGAAGATAGGAGGTAGGCTGCTTGCTAGTTCTGCAGGTTCGTTGCTGGACTTGTGCTCACCAAGCTTGCATGGGCAGCACGTGGAGCTGGAGGAAGCTCAGCTGGTGCGTGGAGGAGCTTGCAAGCATGCGTGCAGGTTGCTGCTGCACGTGAATGGCAGTGATGCTTGAGGTGCTGTCGGTGCTGCTTGAAGCTGGTGGAAGGGGTGCTGGAACTTGTTGGAAGAAGGCTGGGATGCTGCTGCAGGTTGCTGGTTGCTAGCTGGTGGAAGCTTTGCCGCGTGGATGGATGTTGATGCAGCTGCTGCCGTGGAGAAGCTTGCTGCTGGTACGTGGGTGGTTGAGGCTCGCAGGAGCTGGTTCGCATGCAAGCTTGCTGCTGGAACGTGGCTGCTATGGAAGAGCTTGCTGCTGTTGCTGGTGCGTGAACTTGAAGGAGGAGAGGAAGAAGGTGCTGGTGGGCTGCCGGGAAACTGGAGAGGGAGAGAACCAGTGCGTGGGAGAAAGAGAGAGGGAGAGAAGGATGCTGGAAAGGAGAGGAATAATACGGGAGAGAGGAAGAGAGAGCTGGCTGTGGGAAGGGAAACTGGCGAGGGAGACGCTGAGAAGAGGGAGATAGAACCGCAGAGAGGGAAAATAAAGAGAGAAAACCGAGGGAGAGATGCTGGAGAGAGAGCAGAACGGAGAAAGAGAAGAGAGGTTGCGGAGAGAAGGAAAGATAAAATCTGGAGCGAGGTTGAGAGAGAGAGCCGTGAAAGAGAGTTGGAGAAGGAGAGGGTTTCGGGAGAGAAAGGCTACGGAGGAGGAGGAATCCGCCAAAACGTGGGGGAGATTTTATAGAGAGGAGAAGGAGGAGAGGCTGCCGGGTTTGAGTTGGAAAAGGAGGAGGATATGTGGGAGACTTGGAGAAGGAGCAGGATTTGGATCTGGAGAGGAAGAGGAAATTGGAATATGATTCGACTTTCTAAAACGAGAAAGAGAGGGAGAGAGAGGATTTTTAAAATAAAGGAAGGGATGTGTTTAGGAAATTAGAGAGACGGAAGGAAATAGTGGGTTTTGGGAAACTCCAGCGGAGGAAGGAATCAAATTGCATTTTTACCCCTGTTTTTGTTGAAATCCGCACACTAGACCTCCCCCAAATTTTCGGAAACTCCTCCAGCTGCACTGCATCATCGGCATGTCCTGTTCACATCAAATAAATATAATTTAGCACATTATCATAAAAATATCATCATATTTATTCATTTCGTCTCGGTTTTGTCGAAAAACCGCAAATGCGCTACACTCCTTTGATCACATGAAATGACGATGTTTTTAAGTCAGAATTTGATGAAATTGGTACCGTTGGACTTGTTACACAATTATCTATCATTTCATGCTATTTTTCAGATAAAAACATGAGTATGATGCATATGGTTGCCCTTAAATGATCAATTTAACACTTTATCACGGCCCTTCTGGCTCACCTCTTTGCCGATCTATCTGCGGTCACGCCGGACCGTGAGACTACCATCAGTGGCTTCTCGCCATTTCTTCAGGTATTAACTTGTTTAATTATTTGTTATATGCAGTGCAATATGATATGATACTTTTTCTAACCTATATGTTCATGAATGCTGGTGTGGAGCTACTACTATTTCCCGCTCGGCAGAGCGCAGATTGTTCGTCCGGATGCCGTCCCTTTCGCCTGCCGTTGGCAGCCGATTGTGGACACGGCTCCACAGCATCATCAGCTGACGGCCCTCCGCCGTCAATTCCTGGATTACCCAGAACTCCTGGTAAACTTTAACTTGTTTAATTTCATTGAATGCAATCTTTTTATTTATTTATGAATGCATCTAACCTATATGCAGGTGATCTGGCGCCCGTACTTGGGCATGAACGAGGAGGGTCAGCCGTGGGTAACGGCTGGCAGGAGGAGATTCGGGAGGCAGATGTGGGTGCATTGCCTCAACGAGATCGAGCCCCTCCGCCTCCGGCTCGTGATGAGGACGTTGGGTCTCCACCAGGAATGGATAGACGAGGAGGTCCCGGAGGGTGTGGGGAGGAGCATGAGGGGGAAGCAAGCCCTCACCGACTGGCGTGCCAAGTTCCCTGAGCAGTATGAGGATTGGCACCGTCGGGGCGTATGGGTGGAGTCCCGTGCGGAGAGTAGCGAGGGCTACCTCCAGCAGTATCGGGCCCACTACGCCGATCAGCTTCGGCTCCTTCGACCACTCGATGTAAGTATGCATTTATGCGTCTTTAATTTTATTATTATCTTGATTTATATTTGTGAATGAATGTATGTATGACATGCAGGATGCGCGTGATGCGGTCATCGTCGACCTCCGGGCCCGCCTACATGATGCGGAGGCCCAGCTAGAACAAGTCCAGAAGGAGTTATATGACCTGGTATGTATGAATGAATACATGTTTTAATTAATTAATTGTTTTGGCGATTAACCACTGACAGTTGTCTTTCGGTGCAGCGAGCCGTCTACACCCAGGCGGCTCCTCCTACCTTCGGGGCTTCATCATCCTCTTCATCCGCCCATGATGCTGCCCTTACTGACCTCCAGAGTCAGCTCGCCTCCGCCATCCACCGGGCTTCTCTAGCGGAGGAGGACCGTGCTGCTCGGGTAAGTTCTTCAACTTTTTGAATTCTGAAATTGATTTTGATTGCTTTGGACTAACAATGACTTCCTTTCAGGTTGCTGAGCTTCAGGAAGCCCTTCGGAGGGCTGAAGCGGAGATAGAGCATGCCCGTGCCGCAGCGGCTCGTGCCGAGGCTGATGCAGAGCGGATCCGGGCTCTGGAGGAGCAGGTGGCTCATCTCTCCACTGGAGATCTTGCGCGCCTCCAGATTCGTCTGGAGGTCGTGACCGAGGAGCGAGACCGCGACCGCCTTCGACTGGAGAGTCTTTTGAGTCGGCTGTCAGTTGCGGAGCATGAGCGCAAGATGGTGGAGGAGCGGTATCAGCGAGCTCAGCAGCGTGCCCATGAGCGTGGTCTGACCAGCGCCTTCACCGCCAGTGCTGCTGTATCTTCCGGCCAGGCAGGGCCGAGCGCGATGGGACCACCTCCACCTCCCAGTCGAGGGCCAGCACCGGATGCGCCTGACGAGGCCCAGAGCCAGTTGGACGAGGGCGGAGGGGAGAGCCAGCCTTGAGGGCTCATGTATCTTCTTTTTTTTTCATGTATCATGTACAAACAATCTTTTGACAATATACATGAAACTTTAGGCTCCAATCTTGTGTTCCTGTGCTTGTCTTGTATCCTGTACACACTTAACAAACAGGTTAAGTATCTTTTTAGGCTTAGCCCCTTGCCTGACCAAATAAATGGTCAATCAATCTTTTCTTCAATAAATGGTCAAGGGGCATAGCCTTTATTAACAAAGGTAATGAGAATAATCAAACTTAAGCAAAATACAACATACAAGTAGACAGATGCTCGCTGAAAATAAAAGGAATGAGACATACTAAATGCAACAAGCAGATGCTAACTGAAATATTTTTGTTGTTTTGAAATATTCATTTTTGTTTGGGATTTTGAAATATATGCTTTTTTTTTTGAATTTTGATATATGTATTTTTTTTGAATTTTTTATATATGTTTTTTTTGGGTTTTGAAAACATGTATATTTTTTTTTTTTTGACATATGTATTTTTTTTTTAATTTTGTTATATGTATTTTTTTTGATTTTTTGACATATGTATTTTTTTGGATTTTTTTTAACTAAAAGATCAGCATGGTACTTGGATCAAAAGATCATATTCATTTATTAACTTAATTTCCAAATCGTTCTTCAACAGCTTAACTTAAATCCATCGTGTTTGAATTTGTGTTTCCATTCGTGATCCCATTTGATGATTTGACCCTTAGTCAATTATAGGTGCTGAAAATGCTCGTGTGATTAATGTGAAAAAGCTATGTTGTTTAGTGCAAACTAACCTATTAAAAACAGCAACTAAA
Source organism: Zantedeschia hybrid cultivar (assembly GCA_030544215.1). Lineage (NCBI taxonomy): Eukaryota > Viridiplantae > Streptophyta > Magnoliopsida > Alismatales > Araceae > Zantedeschia > Zantedeschia hybrid cultivar. The sequence goes on from JARZZO010000005.1 coordinate 19,211,993, forward strand.
GTGCAGTGATCGCCAGAAACTTTTAACTAAAAAGTTTCAAAAGAGAGTTTTGATCGCCTACCTGTTTGAACGCGGAAGAACGAGTCCTTGGTTCCCCTCCTTCAGCCGGCTGAAGAAAGAGAGCCCTTTCTTTGTTCTTTTGTTCTTGCTGTTGAGGTTGAGGATCGTCCAGAAGTCCTTCTGGCTTTGTGCTTGATTTCTCCTTTTGATCTCTTGTTCAGTTGGATTGAAGCCTTGAAAGGATGAAGATCTTGAAAGGGACGCCGACTTCTGGAAATGGCAGCGCTCCGGCGTTCCGACGTGGTTGCTTCGATCTTCAAATCGCTATAACGCAATGGCTCAACTCAACTCAATTCTCTCTTTTTTTTTTAACTCTTTGATATGCAAGGTATTTATAGGCATTTTCTGCGTTCACGATTAACATAGAAAAATCTAGGATTTATCTACTTTAACCGACAGATAAACACTGATTAATTCATCTTTATCTGTAATTATCTAAAACGCGTCCACCATAGATGACGCCTTTCAGATTAATTAAGATAAGGATAAATATCCGGGAAAACTTATCTTTATCTTTATTAGCTAAAACGCGTCCACCTGTGTAGACGTCTTTTACACTAATTAAGATAAGGATAAACATCCGGAAGAGAAGTTAAAATAGCCTAAGAGACCTAAAACGCGTCGACCCTTACAGACGCCTTTTAGCTAATAAATCAATTAATTAAAATTCAAATTTAAACGCTAAAATAGGAATAAACTCTAAATGGCGTCCACATGGGTCGACGCCTTTTAGACTTCTTCATATTTTAACTGAAATTTGAGCTAAAATCAATTTAATTGATTAACTTAAACATGTTTGTTAAACCCGACACTCAAAAATATCAATAAAAATTAATCAATGGTTAATTATCAGACCATTCTGAGGCATTATTATATGATATGAAATTTACTCGAAATGACGTCAAAATTAGCGTGTCTACAGCTGCCTCACCTTGGCATCGTTTTTGCAAGGGAGTGAAATGGAATGGAATATACTGAAAAGGTGATGCCAAGGTGTGATGAGACACGCTCTTAACATCACATGATTGGAATTTTTCTCAAAATCATCAATGAAGATAGCTCAATGAGATCAATGGAATCAATCCTGTCTGGATGATGTAGACAAGGAAATAAAATAAGGTCGATCAACCTCCTCGGAGTGGGAAGTACCCCAGGTCATAGACACTGTAGGTTTCATCATGGGGAGCGTTTGCCAGCCAATGTGGACGTGCTACAGCCATGATGGATCTTAAAAAGAAAACAAAAATATTAGATAAAGAATCCAATCAAGGATAGAATTTCAAGGATATCTTTAAGCGAATCTCAAAGATAATCAAGATTCTCAATTCAGAATGGAATATTTCATATCATGTTTTGAGTTATTTGATTTAATGGTCTGAAACTTAATCAATAATTAATCATTATCACAATGATTTCAAAGTCCTACATGATGCATGCTAGGCTAAAAGGAAAATATAAATCAAATAAAATATAAATTAATCAAGGATAATATTGTTAAATTGTCATTAATGAGTCAAGATACCAATTTTTGTAATTCAGTGCTAAGCCGAAGCTCGTTTATCCAAGCACCGTTTCACAAAAGTTGAACCATCATCCTCACTAATTAACAATCCAACGGCCTATCCGTGCGATTAAGAATTCTCTGTAATTATCACTGTTTTTGTTGTAGGGGAACTCAAATTCCAGTTTCATCAAAATTACAAGGTCCTTGATATGCTCTAATAAATATTTATCATATAGTAATACGAATGCAAAATAATTACATGAAATAGTACAAGGGTAGAAATAACCGTCTTTTTAGCCACGGTCAGGACTTCTTGACTCCATAATGGGATCTTCTTAACATTTCCAGCTTTACTCAGATTTTCTTTGAATTTCAGAAACGCGTCGTGTCGCACAGACGCCATTTAACGTTGAAACGCGTCAGTTCTCCTAGACGCCTTTCACTCACAAAAACAGGTTCTTCTATTTGAATTCTCACTCTCTTCATGCCTTGTATCCTGTATATGACTTGAACAAACAGGTTAAGCATCTGTTCAGGCTTAGCCCCTTGCCTGGTTAAGTAACCAACTACTTGATCCTATCCTTGGTAGAAGGGTCAAGGGGCATAACCTTTATTAACAAAGGTAATGAGCTATAAGCATACTTAAGCAAAAATGCAGCATACAAGCAAACAAATGCTTACTGAAAACAAAAGGAATGAAACATACTAAATGCAACAAGCAGATGCTAATTAAAATATTTTTGTTGTTTTGAAATATTCATTTTTGTTTGGGATTTTGAAATATATGCCTTTTTTTTTTAATTTTGACATATGTATTTTTTTTGAATTTTTGAAATATATGTATTTTTTTTGGATTTTTGACGTATGTATTTTTTGAATTTTTTGAATTTTTGAAACATATGTATTTTTTTGGATTTTTGAAATATATATTTTTTTTTTGAATTTTTGAAACATATGTATTTTTTTTTTTTGGTTTTTTTTTTTTTTGAATTTTTGAAACATATGTATTTTTGAATTTTGTTATATGTATATGTATTTTTTTGGATTTTTGACTATAAAGATCAGCATGGTACTCAGATCAAAATATCATATTCATTTATTAACTTAATTTCCAAATTGTTCTTCAACAACTTGACTTAAACCCATCGTGTTTGAATTTATGTTTCCATTCGTGATCCCATTTGATGATTTGACCCTTAGTCAATGTAAGCCATTCCTTAAGTTTGGAGTACAACTCTTTAGAAAGAAAAGATGAATAAGTTTAGAAAGCCCATGAGAAGGTTCCGGAGACTTAAAGAGATGTTCATTTCCTACCCTAATATCCGTTGGGGTTCGGTCATTTTCTTTCCGGGGTATTTATCGACCTTGCGTTCCCTTTCGTTTCATTTCATGGCCTTGATGTAACGTTTGTAATATAATGGCCTTTTGATTTGACATTTGGCTTTTGCCTTTTTACTTTTTCTTTTCTTTTCTTTGGGACGGATCTCCCCCTTTTTTTTTTATGACGGCCTCCTACTAAGATGGCGGGTATTCTTAGTAGTCTATTCTAAGTCTCGTTCTGACAACATGGGCCGAGTATAAAACAGAATTTTTGCTTTTAAAATGAATGATTTGTACTTTACACTTTCGGTCAAGCTTTCGATATTCTTTAGGCCTTGTCATCTCTTTTTATTCACGAATCAAACGTGTCAGTGTGTGTAGTAATGGGCTTGAAATTAAGTTATCCAGACTTATAAGGAAATTTGAATTTATAAACTTTCTGATTCCACTGGTCTTTGTACCATACTGATCGACTCTTTAACCTAAGGGTAGTATTTCTTAAGATGTAAACCATTCCAGGGATGTTTTAGCTCTTCTCCTTCTGCATTAACAAGACGATAAGCATTACCAGGAAAAGCGTGCGATACAACATAAGGTCCTTCCCAGTTGGGTTGGAGCTTAGAACGCGGACCACCAGGTTTTACAAAAATTCTTTTAACAACCATTTCACCGACTTTAAACTTACGTTCAATAACTTTCTTTTGATAAAAACGTGCTAGTCTATTTTGATAAACTTTTGCATGATTAGCAGCTGACCATCTTTTCTCGTCTAAAAGTTCCAATTGAGCAAGGAGTGCTGAACGATGTTCATCAATGGAAAATTCCTTATTCAATTGTACTCTTAATGACGGTATGAGGATCTCATATGGAACTACCGCCTCCATTCCAAATGTTAAGGAATAAGGAGTTTGCCCAGTAGGTGTGCGGATTGAAGTTCGGTAGGCCCATAGAGCCTCAACCAATTTTTCTGGCCAATCTGCGAATTTGTTAGATTTACACGTCTTTTTGATGATTTTTATCAAAGTCTTATTTGTTGCCTCTGCTTAGCCATTGCCTTGCGGATAATAAGGAGATGAATGATGCAATGCAATTTTATACATGTTACAGAGGTCCTTCAATTCTTGTGACACGAACTGCGGTCCGTTGTCGGTGACGATGGTGCTTGGAATTCCAAATCGAGTGATGATGTTTTTCATGATGAACTTGCATACGGTTGATGCTTTGATCTCCACGTACGCTTCAGCTTCTGCCCACTTGGTGAAGTATTCCGTTGCCGTGAGAATGAAAGATTTTTGCTTGATGCCGGAATCTGGATTACCAAGAGGTCCAATAATGTCGAAAGCCCACATGGAGAAAGGCCATGGGGAAGAAACAGGATGGAGTGAAGATGCAGGAGAATGAATTTTGTCGGCGTGAAGTTGACACTTAGCACACCTACGGACATATCCTACACAGTCTTCTTCCATGGTTGGCCAATAAAATCATTGTCTAAGGATCTTCTTTGCTAGCATCTGTCCATTGACATGACCACCACAAACTCCATTATGAGCTCCTTCCATAACCTTCCAAAGCTCATCTCCGTCTAGACATCTCAGAAGAACTCCATCAAAACCTCTCTTATATAATGCTCCCCCAACTATGGTGTATCTTTGAGCAACTCTCCTGATAGCTCTCTTCTCCTCAGTTGTAGCTTCCTCAGGATACGATTGATCTTCACAATATTTTGCGATTTCATAATACCATGGCTTCTGTTCATCATCCATCTTTGAAAATGCTCGTGTGATTAACATGAAAAAGCTATGTTGTTTAGTGTAAACTAACCTATTAAAAATAGCAACTAAAGTGCAGTGATCGCCAGAAACTTTTAACTTAAAAGTTTCAAAAGAGAGTTTTGATCGCCTACCTGTTTGAACGCGGAAGTTTGAGTCCTTGATTCCCCTTTCTCAGCCGGCTGAAGAAAGAGAGCCCTTTCTTTGTTCTTTTGTTCTTGCTGTTGAATTTGAGGTTGAGGATCGTCCAGAAATCCTTCTAGCTTTGTGCTTGATTTCCCCTTTTTGATCTCTTGTTGTGGTTGAGTGCAGCAGAAACAGAAAAACAGAAAATAAAGAAATAATGGTGAGAATTTAAGTGGAAGTAGTATCTAAACTGATCATGATTTTAAGCATGTTTAAACAGCAAACTCACTTGTTTAATGGCTTTGAAACCCCTTAAATCAAATGGGTTTTGAAAGATTGATGCTGTGGTGTGTGTTGCATGAAGTGAATATGAGAATGAAATTAATGAAGATGTAGAATAATGATGCAAAAATGAAACACTTATGCCCAATGGTTGAAGCCTTGAAAGGATGAAGATCTTGAAAGGACGCCGACTTCTGGAAATGGCAGCGCTCCGGCGTTCCGACGTGGTTGCTCCGATCTTCAACTCGCTATAATAACGCTATGGCTCAACTCAACTCAACCTTCACATTTTTTACTCTTCAACATGTAAGGTATTTATAGGCTTTTCTGCGTTCGCGATTAACATAGAAAAATCTAGGATTTATCTACTTTAACCGACAGATAAATACTGATTAATTCATCTTTATCTATAATTATCTAAAACGCGTCCACCATAGCTGACGCCTTTCAGATTAATTAAGATAAGGATAAATATCCAGGAAAACTTATCTTTATCTTTATTAGCTAAAACGCGTCCACGTGTGTAGACGTCTTTTATACTAATTAAGATAAGGATAAACATCCGGAAGAGAAGTTAAAATAGCTTAGGAAACCTAAAACGCGTCTACTCTCATAGACGCCTTTTAGCTAATTAATCAATTGATTAAAATTCAAATTTAAACGTTAAAACAAGAATAAACTCTAAATCGCGTCCACATAGGTCGACGCCTTTTAGACTTCTTCATATTTTAACTGAAATTTGAGCTAAAATCAATTTAATTGATTAACTTAAACATGTCTGTTAAACCCGACACTCAAAAATATCAATAAAAATTAATCAATGATTAATTATCAGACCATTCTGAGGCATTATTATATGATATGAAATTTACTCAAAATGACGTCAAAATTAGCGTGTCTACAGGCCCCTCGTCGGATCACTTCTCTTACGCGATAAGGTCCTTCCCAGTTTGGAGAAAGCTTTCCTGCGGCTTCGGCTGGCTTGGATGCGTGAGCATTCCTTAACACGAGGTTCCCTGCTTCAAAGCTTCGGGGCTTCACTCGAGCGTTGTGGTATCTTGCCATGCGTTGCTGATAAGTCGCCAGCCGAATGCGGGCTTGATCCCTTGTTTCTTCTATAAGATCAAGGTGATCTTTTAGGGCTTCCTCATTAGCCTTCGGATCATGAGTAAGAATCATCGGCAATGGAAGGCTGACTTCAATTGGAATAACGGCCTCCACCCCGTAAGCCATTCGGAATGGGGTTTCCCCGGCAGGGGTTCGGCTTGTTGTCCGATAAGCCCATAGAACGCTCGGCAGTTCTTCGACCAATCGGCCCTTGGCCTTGCCGAGGCGAGTCTTCAGTTCTCGCAACAGACTTCGGTTAGTGACCTCGACTTGGCCATTTGTCCGAGGGTGTGTTACCGAAGTGAACTGATCGTTCCAAATTGTGCGTCGTTAAACACTCATGAAAACGTTCAATCTAAATTTATCCGGCTCATTCAAATCAGATTTTGAAAATTAATAGTGGTGAGTCCGAGTCGATCCACAGGGAGATAAAATTTTAATTTTGAAAACTTTGGAATTTAGTTAATCTAAAAATAGATTAGAATTTGAGTAACTAATTACTTAATTAAACTAAAACTCAATTAACTAATGTTACCTAAAAAGATAATTACTTGAATTAAACAAATCTTTTTTTTTCTTTTTATAAAAATTAAACACAAACACATATACATAAAAAAAAAAAAAAGCACAACTAAAAATTATAACAAAGACATTGTTATTTAACTATGTGTAAATTATTAATTAACTAAAAATCCTGAAACAAATTGTGCAAAATTTTAAGATTTAATATTCTTAAACTAAATAATCAAACATTACATAACCAACAAGTAATCCTAATTAAATAAACAAACATTATACTAATGGGGAAAGAAAACTCAAGATAACAGTAGTTGTGGGGTTGGTAAGAAGCTGCTGGTTATTCGCTGCTGCATGCAAGAGGAGGAGGCGCGTGGACGAGGGCTTCACTGGCTTGGTACGGTTGGAGGGCAGCTGCTGGAGGGATGCTCGAGGAGCTTGAGAGCTAGCTATGCACGTGGAGAAGCTTGGGAGTTGCACGTGCATGCGCTAAGGACCTTGCCGGCTGGTTGAACATGCAGCTGCACCGCTGCTGGAGACCCGTGGCTGTGCAGGTATGCTGGCTTCAACGGTTGCATGCAGGCGCGTGGAAGAGAGACCCAGCTGGTGGAGGTTGTTGATGCAGCTGCTGGCTACGTGGAGGAGAGTAGGAGGAAGCTGCCGGCTGCATGCACTGGAACTTGCCGTGAACTGCAGACAACGCGTGGAGGAGCTTGCTTGGCGGTTGCTGCTCGGGTGTGAACACGTGGAACTGCTTGGAGGAGGTGCTTCACCGCAGCTATGTGGAGGAGCTTGGAGGCTTCAAGCGTGGAGAAGCTGCTGGTGCTGGGCATGGGCAGTGCAGCCAGGTGGAGAAGCTGATGGTGCTGGGCATGGGCAACGCAGGCTTGCCGTGGAGCTCGGGTGGTGCAGGTTTGCCGTGTGGATGTTGCAGCTGTCGGCGCGTGGAGGTGCAGGAAGAAGCAGCTTGCAGGCGGCTGGTGCGTTGCCGGTGGGATGTGGAGAACCTGTGGAAGGGGGGAAGAGAAGAGAAAGAGAAAGGGATACCGAGAGAAGGAGAAAGAGAAAGAACTGTGGATGCGAGAAACTGATAGAGGAAGAACCGGAGAGAGGGAGAGAAAGGGAGACCGAGAAGAGGAGAAAATTTTGTGGGAAAGAAATAGAGAAACCAACTGAGGGAGAGCAGAGCGATTACGGCTGGGAAAATTGGAGAGCAAGAAGAGAGGGTCATGGGAGAATTTATAGAGAGGAAGAGAGAGTCGGAATTGGGGAAGGAAAGAGAGGGTTGCGGGGAGAAGGAATAGAAGAGAGACGAATCCGAGAGAGAAGAGGAGGGCTGCGGGTTTGGAAAGGTTCCTTTAAAAAGAGAGAGAGGGTTTTAAAATAAAGAAAGGAAGGGATGTGGTTGGGAAATTGGAGAGAAGGAAGGAAATAGAGGATTTTGGGAAACTCCAGAGAAAGAAGGAATCAGAGCAATATTAGGACATCAAATTGTATTTTTACCCCTGCTTTAGTCGAATTTATTGAAATACGAATACTAGACCTCCCCCAAATTTTCAGAAACTCCATCAGCTGCACTGCATCATCGGCATGTCATGTTCACATAAAATAAATATAAATTAGCACATTATCATAAAAATATCATCATATTTATTTATTTCGTCTCGGTTTTGTCGAAAAACCGCAAATGCGCTATACTCCTTTAATCACATGAAATGACGATGTTTTTAAGTCAGAATTTGACGAAATTGGTACCGTTGGACTTGGTACACAATTATCTATCATTTCATACTATTTTTCAGATAAAAACATGAGTATGATACATATGATTGCCCTTAAATGATCAATTTAATACTTTATCACACCCCCTAACTTACTCATTGCTAGTCCCTTAGCAATGCAAATAAAGACAAGTTAGGACAAACAATGAATTATCATGCTTCATTTGTAGTATCTTTCACAATCAATTTAAGTGGTAGCCGATTGGTTAAGCTAAAAGTTTTCATATCCCACAATATTTTGATTCACGACAGGTGATTGTGCATGAAAATTGGCACGCTTAGAACTCGTTTCCGACCTTTCTGGTATGTTCTTGCCTTTACTACCCTTTAGATAAGACTACCTGGGAAGGAGAAGATAATAAAAGATTTCCCGATCAGTCAGTGAGTGAGGACCATTTTTCAGTTCCCGTCCCAACTCAGTACTTTTTACGACTTGGTCATATTTTTTGTACGATGGACTTTTTAGCGTGGCGTTTTTTTTTTTTTTTTTTCATTTCATTGTACTTTTGCTTTTGAGAGTGCGTACTTTTTGCCACTCTCTTTGAATTGCCTAAGGGGAGGTGCGTACTTTTTGTCACCTACCTTCCTTTAGCTCTTTTAACGCCTTCTATTGCCTTTAGTGTTTACAGCTGCCCATTTTAAATGACCGCCTCTTTTAGAGTGTTGAGTGGGACAGTCCCCTATTACGAATCCTACACATTCCTTTCGTTCAACCCAAAAGAAAAATTAGAATAAGTAGTCTTATCCTTGAGGTTAATTCCAACAATTCTATACTGTTAAGATCTTTCATTTATTCTAAGTTGCCGTGTGTGTGTGAAAATCATCCTGCCGTGAATTTTTGTAAAGTGGGATATTTAAACTTTAAAGGTTCTTTAACCAATGTGACAACAAAAAAAAACTGATTTGTTTAAGATTTACTTAATGAAACATGATTTTCATGCAATTTTCATAGGATGTGAAAAGAAGTTTTTGAAAGAAAGTTTTTAAAAATTTGACCATTTTTCAGTGAAAGATATCAGTTTTCTTCAAAAGATTTCCAATAAATGCATATCAAATTGATTGTCCCACCCCCCAACTTGATTGACATTGTCCTCAATGGCATAAAAGATATGAAAAATATGTCAGCCAGAAGAGAATTTGTGAAGGAGCGAAACAACCTGTAATGAAGAGGATGCGACATACCCACGGCGATTGCTGCTCAGGGACCTAAAAGGAAAAGAAATACAAAAACTGAAGTAAAATATTGGGTTGCCTCCCAACAAGCGCTAAGTTTATCGTCTTCAGCCAGACGGAAGTTCAGTTAATGTGGATCACTCAGTTCTATAGATTCAAGTTGCTCATTTTGAAGATTTTCAATGAATGGTTTCAACCGTTGACCATTAACAGTAAAAGTGTTTCCATTCTTGGGATTCAAAATTTTAACGGCTCCATGATCGAAGGCTTTAACGACCACGAATGGTCCATCCCATCTGGATTTCAGTTTTCCAGGAAATAGACGAAGCCTAGAATTAAATAGCCTAACTTTCTGATTTAGAAGAAAGGATTTTCTCACAATATGTTTATCATGAAAAGCTTTAGTTTTGGCTTTATAAATCTTTGAATTTTCATAGGCCTCGTTGCGCAACTCTTCTAACTCACTCAGTTGTAAGGTTCGGTGGGAACCAACTTGGGCTAGGTCCATATTGACTTGTTTGATGGCCCAATAAGCTCTATGTTCCAATTCCACCGGAAGGTGGCACGCTTTTCCAAAAACCAGGCGATAGAGACATGTCAATAGGAGTTTTGTAAGCGGTTTGATAGGCCCATAAAGCATCATCCAATCTTTCAGACCAATCTTTTCTATCGAGCCTAACGGACTTTTGCAGAATATTCTTAATCTCTCTATTGGAAACTTTCACTTGGCCACTGGTTTGGGGATGATAAGGGGTATCTACTTTGTGATTAATCTCATATTTCTTAAGCAAAGCCCGAAACTGGTAATTCGTGAAGTGCGTTCCCCCATCACTTATGATAGCTTTAGGACACCCGAACCGAGAAAAGATATTCTTCTGAACGAATTTAATGACCACTTTATGATCATTGGTTCGGGTGGCTATTGCTTCAATCCATTTTGAGACATAATCCACCGCTACAAGAATATATGTATGTTCAAAAGAGGGTGGAAAAGGCCCCATAAAGTCAATTCCCCAAACATCAAAGACTTCAACCACCAAGATTGGGTTGAGTGTCATCATATCCCTTTTCGCCATATTTCCTACGGCCTGACATCGGAGGCAAGTTTTGCTAAATTCATGGGCATCTTTGAAAAGTGTGGGCCAGTAAAAACCACTTTGCAGGACTTTGGCTGCAGTTTTCTTTCCTGAGAAATGGCCCCCACAAGCTAGATTATGGCAGAAGTTGAGAACACTTTGTTGTTCTTCTTCAGGAACACATCGCCTAATGATTTGATCAGGACATAATTTGAATAATTCAGGATCCTCCCAGAAATAATATTTTTCCTAAGAAAAGAATTTGTCATTTTCACTTTTAGTCCATCCTTCCGGAAGCTGATTAGTCACCTTGTAATTGACAATATGAGCATACCAAGGTGCAACAGTGTGAGAAATGGTCAGTAGATGCTCATCAGGAAAGGAATCAGTGATTGGTGTACTTTCAGAGATCGGAATTCGGGATAGGTGGTCAGCTACCATATTCTCAGAACCCTTCTTATTCCGAATTTCCAAATCAAATTCCTGAAGGAGTAAGATCCATCTAATAAGTCTAGGCTTTACATCCTTCTTGGTCAACAGGTATTTTAGAGCTGAGTAATCAGAATAGATTATGACTTTTGCCCCTAAAAGATAAGATCTGAATTTTTCTAGGGCAAAACCCACAGCTAATAATTCCTTTTCTGTGGTGGTATAATTCATTTGAGCATCTGCAAGAGTGCGACTTGCATAATAGATCACCACGGGACACTCGTTGATTCTTTGTTCCAAAACCGCACCGATAGCATAATCCGAGGCATCACACATGATTTCGAAGGGTAAAGACCAATCTAGAGATTGAAGAATCGGGACTTTGGTCAAAGATTCCTTCAAAGAATTAAATGCCTTGATGCAAGATTCATCCATTTGGAAAGGAACGTCCTTAGCTAGGAGAAGAGTTAGAGGCCGGGCAATTTGAGAGAAATTGTGGATAAACTGGCGATAGAAACCGGCATGGCCAAGGAATGAACGGATCTGTCTGACCGAGGTGGGAGGAGGAAGATTGGATATGAGATCGATCTTAGCTTTATCTACCTCTATCCCCCTTTCAGACACAATGTGGCCTAGAACAATGCCCTCTCGAACCATAAAATGGCTCTTTTCTTAGCTAAGTATCAGATTGGTGTCTATGCATCGTGCTAGCACCTGTTTAAGATTTTCTAGGCAATTTTCAAAAGAGTCCCCGAAGATTGAGAAATCATCCATGAAAACTTCGAGGAATTCTCCCACCATATCGGAGAAGATGGCCATCATGCACCGTTGAAATGTGGCTGGTGCGTTGCATAATCCAAATGGCATCCTCCTAAAAGCAAACGTGCCATAAGGGCACGTAAAGGTGGTCTTTTCTTGATCTTCCGGGTAAATAGCCACTTGATTGTACCCGGAGTACACATCTAAGAAGCAAAAGTACTTCTGGCCCGATAACTTTTCTAGAATATGATCCATGAATGGGAGTGGAAAGTGATCCTTGTTAGTCATTAGATTCAGCTTTCGATAATCAATGCACACTCTCCATCCCGTAGTGAGCCTAGTGGGTACCTCTTCTCTATGATCATTCTTGATAACTGTTAATCCAGATTTCTTGGGTACCACTTGAGTTGGGCTGACCCATTTACTGTCTGATATGGGGTAAATCATCCAGCCATTTCACAACTTCCTTCTTCACCACTTCTTTCATATTGGGATTAAGCCGCCTTTGCATCTCCCGACTGGGCTTAGAATTCTCTTTCATATAGATGTGATGCATGCAAATGGACGGGCTAATTCCCTTTAAATCTGCCACCGACCATCCAATGGCACTCTTGTGGTCTTTGAGGACCTCGGTTAATTGGGCCTCCTGCGGCGATGTGAGATTTGCCGCAATGATGACCGGGAGAGTTTGGTCCGAACCCAAAAAAATATACTTGAGAGACTCAGATAATAGTTTGAGTTCAAGCTCAGGAGGGTCCTCTAAGGATGGCAAAGCGGGCTCAGATTGTAAGGCTGGTAAAGGTTCAACTTTGGGCCAATATGTTAATGGGCCAGGAGAGTCCTTTAAAGTGTTGGCTTCCTCCAAAAGGTCATATGTGGACATCTCATTTTCTTCAACCAGATTATCCAAGACATCAATGGTATGGCATTCTTTTTCATGATCTGGGTATTGAGATGCTTTGAAGACATTAATCTTGACCTTTTGACCCCCAAATGAAATGTCCATTATGCCAGTTTCATAATTTTTATTAGCTTTGGCAGTGGCTAAGAATGGACGACCTAAGATGATTGGGGTGTGAATGAGTTCCTCAGGTAATGCCTTATCCAGAATAAGAAAATCCACGGGAAAATAACAATCATGAACCTTCACAATAACATCCTCAATTAATCCCCGTGGAGTTTTCACAGACCTATCAGCCAACTGCAAGATGATGGGTGTGGGTTTTAATTCTCCAATATCAAATTTCTCATAAATGGTTGTTGGCAATAGATTCACACTAGCACCTAGATCCAATAAAGCTCTATCAAATGTAACTCCAGCTAAGTCACATGAAATTAGAGGTGCTCCAGGATCCTTTAACTTCGTGGGTAAATGATTCATCACAATTGCACTAACATCCTCGGAAAGCCAAACCTTTTCGGGTGCCATTCTAGATTCTCTTCGTGGAGTGCATAATTCATTGAGAAACTTAGCATAAGCTGGCACATGCTTGATGGCATCGATGAGTGGAATATTAATTTGGACTTGTTTGAATAAGTCCAACAACTCCTCATCCTAGGCTAGTTTCTTCCTGGCATTGGGCTTAGCTAACAAGGCATTAGGAAATGGCACTCTAGGTTGATAAGAACTTGGGCCTTCATCTATTTTCCCTTTTCCTTTCAGATCCTCCTCCAACTTTTCCATGTTGGGTTCATCTTCACTCTCACTTTCAATTTCCTAAGGCCCATCAGTGGAACCTTTGGCTAACTCTCCATCTGCATGTGGTTTTTCTAAACTTCTCCCACTCCTAAGGGCTGAAATGGCTTTAGCATTCTCCAATTGTGGCCCTTTAGGTTGTGGTAACGGGCCAGGCTGAGGTAAAAGGCCCGATTGCTGTGGAAAACCCGGAGGTTGATTCCTTGGATTGGCAATGGGTTGACTAGGAAGTTGGCCCACTTCTCTTCTCATCGTAGCCTCAGCTAGTTGGCCTATTTGACTTTCCAACTTAGCAATGGATTGTTGCTAGGTCAAAATCAGTTGTTGGAGTTGAGTGAATTTGTCATCAAAGTTGGGCTGAGGAGGTTGTTGGTAAGTGGGTGGAGGATGGTACTGGGTTGGCTGTCCTGATTGGAATGAGTGGTAGTGGGCCGGTTGACCTGATTGGAATGATTGATAAGGGGCCGGTTGACCTGATTGATACTGGGTTGGTTGAGAAAATTGGGCTTGAGATCCCCTAGCCTGAACATTTCCATAGAAATTAGATTGTTGTTGAAATGAGTTCTGTGGCTTTTGGGCTTGATGCATGGGAGGATTGGACATTGGTAATGGGGCCTGCTGATTCTTCCAAGAAAAATTAGGCTGATTTCTCCAGCCATGATTGTAAGTATTTGAGAATGGGTCATTATTGGGCCTGGAGAATCCCTGGGCCGCCTGAACTTGTTCTTGAATGAATGGTGGAAGTTGAGCCGCAGTTGGGCATTCATTCACTTGATGGGTTGGACTTGCGCATAAGGCACAAATGTCATGATTGGCAGAAGATGGGCCTTCATATGGACTAGATTTTGTTGGGTAAGTAGGCTCTTGCTTGTTTAAGGCCAAGAGTTGGTCTAGTTTCTGGGCCAAGATGTCTACCTTATCCAATTTCTGATTAATCAGATTTATGTCCATTCTGGATTCGGACTCTCCACGGGCCTTGAGTTCGTACATTCCAGTCCGTTTAGATGGCCCAACAGACCTTTCATAAGATGATAATGAGGCATGATTGATGGAATTTTCACTTAACATCTTAAACAGATCATAGGCCTCATCTTCATTTTTCATCATAAATGCCCCTCCACATGAGGCATCCACCATCTGTCTGAACTGTTCAGACAATCCTTCATAGAATGTTTGGACAATTTGCCATTTTGAAAGCCCATGATGAGGACATTTTCTAAGCAATTCTTTCAGTCTTTCCCAAGATTCATGGATCAATTCCCCGGGGGTTTGGGTAAAACTCGTGATGGCCCTTCTCATGGTATTGGTCCGCCCGATGGGATAGAACTTCTTGAGAAATTCTTTCTGCATCTCTTCCCATGTCCTAATGGGCCTTCCTATAGTTCCCAACCAATATTTAGCCTTCTTCTTTAATGAAAAGGGAAATAAGGTCAATTTAAGGCCATCATCGGTGAAATTCTGGATCTTCACCGTGGAACATATTTCTAGAAATTCATCCAGATGCTTATAAGGATCTTCATTAGTATTCCCATAAAAGGATGGGAACATCTGAATGGTGCTGGATTTAATTTCATATTGATTGGCTGGATTCTGAGGAAGATGAATACAGGATGAAGGTTGATATCGATTTGGAATGAAATATTCCTTCATTTGCTTTGGTGGGTCCTAATTATCAGCCATTTGATCTTGTGGTGGATTTCTTTGATGTAGGATTCTTTCTATTTCAGCAAGTGGTCCTAGAAGGTATGGATTTTGAGATCTCCTACCTTGCATGCACTAGGATTGATAGAGAGATGATGGATTTGAATTTTGTTTTCTATTTCTTGTTTTTTTTTTTTTAAAATGCAGACAATTTTGGCAAATAAATTATCCTAATGATCTAATGTTAACCTAGACTCTCTATGTGAATTTTCTTACAAGGTGAATGGAGTCCACCTCAAGTCACAACCACAATCAATCAACGGCCAGGAAAGAGGTGGGGTAGTGGGAGGCTCCCCCTACTTTCGTAGGGACCTAATTAGAGAATCACTTTCCCGCTTAGGCGTTTGCCTTTTTAACCTCTAGCCTAGACACCGTTGCCAAAAATGGAGGCAACCCGAGATTTAAACCACTCACGGTGTAAACCCTAGATTCTCTTTCGACTTGCTTTTAATTAGATTAGGAAATGCCAATGCAAGGAAGGTGATTTGTGGGCAAAGGAAGGGTGATCAAATCCCTACCTTATGTGGTTAAAGTTGCTGCCCTTAAAGTCTTTTTGAATGCAATACAAGGCAACAAATCAATGCAAGGTGTGCTGATGCAATCATGAATGACTTGCTAAAATTGAAACACGTACCTTTCCCCCGCAATCTTCAACAATTTATGGAAATAACTGTGAAAGGAAACTAACTCATGCTTTCCTAGGATGATGAATGCCTAATATGGAAGGTTTCTAATCTTGGAAATGAAGGTTTTTAAATTTGGATGTTCCTCTTTTTGTTTCTTTTTTTAGTTAATGGAAACCTATTGAAACTAGAAACTACAAAAATGGAAACTAACTAGAATAAGGAAATTGAAACATAGAAAGTTGGAACACACTTACCATGATCTCGCTTTCCCCTTTTTTTTTTTTTCAATTTACCTGCAAAAATAAGAAAAATAAGGTTAGCTAAAGAATAATTACACTAAATCCAAGATAATCAAAATTAAAAATCTAACTCCCCGGCAACGGCGCCAAAAATTGATCGTTCCAAATTGTGCGTCGTTAAACACTCATGAAAACGTTCAATCTAAATTTATCTGGCTCACTCAAATCAGATTTTGAAAATTAATAGTGGTGAGTCCGAGTCGATCCACAGGGAGATAAAATTTTAATTTTGAAAACTTTGGAATTTAGTTAATCTAAAAATAGATGAGAATTTGAGTAACTAATTACTTAATTAAACTAAAACTCAATTAACTAATGTTACCTAAAAAGATAATTGCTTGAATTAAACAAATCTTTTTTTTTCTTTTTTTAAAAATTAAACACAAACACATATATATATATAAAAATAAGCACAACTAAAAATTATAACAAAGACATTGTTATTTAACTATGTGTAAATTATTAATTAACTAAAAATCCTGAAACAAATTGTGCAAAATTTTAAGATTTAATATTCTTAAACTAAATAATCAAACATTACATAACCAACAAGTAATCCTAATTAAATAAACAAACATTATACTAATGGGGAAAGAAAACTCAAGATAACAGCAGCTGTGGGGTTGGTAAGAAGCTGCTGGTTATTCATTGTTGCATGCAAGAGGAGGAGGCGCGTGGACGAGGGCTTCACTGGCTTGGTGCGGTTGGAGGGCAGCAGCTGGAGGGATGCTCGAGGAGCTTGAGAGCTAGCTATGCACGTGGAGAAGCTTGGGAGCTGCACGTGCATGCGCTGAGGACCTTGTCGGCTGGTTGAACATGCAGCTGCACCGCTGCTGGAGACCCGTGGCTGTGCATGTATGCTGGCTTCAACGGTTGCATGCAGCGCGTGGAAGAGAGACCCAGCTGGTGGAGGTTGTTGATGCAGCTGCTGGCTACGTGGAGGAGAGTAGGAGGAAGCTGCCGGCTGCATGCACAGGAACTTGCCGTGAACTGCACACAACGCGTGGAGGAGCTTGCTTGGCGGTTGCTGCTCGGGTGTGAACGCGTGGAACTGCTTGGAGGAGGTGCTTCACCTCAGCTACGTGGAGGAGCTTGGAGGCTTCAAGCGTGGAGAAGCTGCTGGTGTTGGGCATGGGCAGTGCAGCCAGGTGGAGAAGTTGCTGGTGCTGGGCATGGGCAGTGCAGGCTTGCCGTGGAGCTCGGGTGGTGCAGGTTTGCCATGTGGATGTTGCTGCTGTCGGCGCGTGGAGGTGCAGGAAGAAGCAGCTTGCAGGCGGCTGGTGCGTTGCCGGTGGGATGTGGAGAACCTGTGGAAGGGGGGAAGAGAAGAGAAAGAGAAAGGGATACCGAGAGAAGGAGAGAAAACTGAGGGAGAAAGAGAAAGAACTGTGGATGGGAGAAACTGATAGAGGAAGAACCGGAGAGAGGGAGAGAAAGAGAGACCGAGAAGAGGAGAAAAATTTGTGGGAAAGAAATAGAGAAACCAACTGAGGGAGAGCAGAGCGATTACGGCTGGGAAAATTGGAGAGGAATAGGAATTGGAAGGAAAATTGGAGAGCAAGAAGAGAGGGTCGTGGGAGAATTTATAGAGAGGAAGAGAGAGTCGGAATTGGGGAAGGAAAGAGAGGGTTGCGGGGAGAAGGAATAGAAGAGAGACGAATCCGAGAGAGAAGAGGAGGGCTGCGGGTTTGGAAAGCTTCCTTTAAAAAGAGAGAGAGGGTTTTAAAATAAAGAAAAGAAGGGATGTGGTTGGGAAATTGGAGAGAAGAAAGGAAATAGAGGGTTTTGGGAAACTCCAGAGAAAGAAGGAATCAGAGCAATATTAGGACATCAAATTGCATTTTTACCCTTGCTTTAGTCGAATTTATTGAAATCCGAACACTAGACCTCTCCCAAATTTCCAGAAACTCCATCAGCTACACTGCATCATCGGCATGTCTTGTTCACATAAAATAAATATAAATTAACACATTATCATAAAAATATCATCATATTTATTTATTTCGTCTCGGTTTTGTCGGAAAACCGCAAATGCGTTATACTCCTTTAATCATATGAAATGACGATGTTTTTAAGTCAGAATTTGACGAAATTGGTACCGTTGGACTTGGTACACAATTATCTATCATTTCATGCTATTTTGCAGATAAAAACATGAGTATGATGCATATGATTGCCCTTAAATGATCAATTTAACACTTTATCACGAACTTATGGAGAATGTCGAAGCTAGCGCAGTTGTCTTTAAACCGATGGCTGTCAAATTGTTTGCCATTGTCTGAAATAATTGCCCAAGGGATGCCGTATCGGCAAATGATGGATTTCCACACGAAGTTCCATGCATTGCTATCGGTTATAGACGCTAGAGGCTCAGCTTCTACCCACTTAGTGAAGTAGTCCACTGCCACAATAAGGAATTTCCTCTGGCCTGTAGCCATGGGAAAGGGTCCCAAGAGATCAATCCCCCACTGGGCGAAAGGCCAGGGATCTGACAGAGGAGTCAGAAGGGTCGCCGACTGGTGAATGAGGGAACTGAATCTCTGGCATTGGTCACAGCAGCGGACGAGAGTGGCCGCGTCCTCTCGGAGCGTTGGCCACCAGTACCCTTGCCTTAAGAGTTTATGGGTCAAGGCCCTTCCTCCTGTGTGTACTCCGCAAATTCTTTCATGTACCTCCCTTAGCGCATAATCAACTTCAGCCGGGCCGAGACATCGTAGGAACGGCCGGCCGAAGGACTTCTTATATAGTATTCCCTCCAGAATGAGGAAGTGGGAGGAGCGCTGCCGGACGTGCCTTGCTTCCTTTGGATCGGACGGGACCTCCTGTCGGAGGAGAAAAGCGACTAGGGGAGTCATCCAGGTTTCTGCTTCGGATTCATTCACTTGCATGACCTCGGATTCGTCGAGACTTGGTTTAGACAGTTCTTCTACCAAGACCATTCGGCCTCCTCTCCCGTCCTGAGTTGATGCTAACCGGGAAAGAGCATCGGCTCGAGCATTTTCGGCCTGAGGGATCCACACAATTTCATAAGAATTAAATTGAGCAAGGATCTTGCGGGTTACCTGGAGATAGGATATCATTAATGCGTCCCGGGCCTCGTACTCCCCGGTGACTTGATTGGCGATCAGCTGAGAATCGTTGAATGCCCTTATGTTCTACGCACCAAGCTTTCTAGCGGCCCGAAGGCCTGAGATAAGGGCTTCATATTCTGCGGCATTGTTGGTAGCCGGGAAGGAGAAGCGCAGTGCATACTCCGTGATGATCCCTTCTGGAGACGCCAAGATCCATCCAGCGCCGCTACCCGAAGAGCACGCGGATCCATCAACGTAGAGTCGCCATTCGTCCGCCGGAAACGGGGGAACCGAAGTACCCTCGGCCTCAGGTGTAGTTCTGACTTCCGGCTGAGGGGCCGAGGATGCTTCGGGAGTGAGCTCGGCGATGAAGTCGGCTAGAGCTTGAGCTTTTATTGCCGTCCGTGGCCCATATGAGACGTCGAACTCTCCCAGTTCGATTGCCTACTTTGCTAGCCTACCAGACACTTCTGGCCGAGAGAGGACTTGCCTCAAAGGTTGGTCCGTGAAGACCTTTATTGAATGCGCGAGGAAGTAGGGCCGGAGCCTCCTCGTAGACGAGACGAGGGATAAGGCCAGCTTCTCAAGAGCAGGATACCGAAGCTCTGCTCCTTGGAGGGCTCGGCTTGTATAGTAAACAGGCCTCTGAACGCCGTCTTGTTCCCGAATGAGGACGGCGCTGACAACTGTTTCAGATGCTGCGAGATAAAAGAACAACTGCTCTCCATGGACTGGTCTAGACAAGACGGGAACATTGGAGAGATAGGCTTTCAGCTGATCGAAGGCCGACTGACACTCGTCCGTCCAAGAGAAGCTATTAGTCTTTTTCAGCAGCTTGAAGAAAAGAAAACAGTAATCCGCTGCCCTTGACATGAAGCGGCTTAACGCGGCAATTCTTCCATTCAGCTTCTGGACCTCTCGGATGTTGGCCGGAGGGCGCATTTGGATAATAGCCGACACCTTTGCGGGATTGGCTTCCACCCCTCGGCGGGTGACCATGTAACCGAGAAATTTCTTGGAGGCCACGCCGAAAGCACACTTGACTGGATTCAGCTTCATTTTATACTTGCGAAGGCAGAGAAAGCCTCGGCCAAATCGGTTAGATGGTCTGCAGCGATGTAGCTTTTCACCAGCATGTCGTCGATGTAGACCTCCATATTGCGGCCGAGCTGCGGAGCGAATATCTTGTTGACGAGACGTTGATAGGTTGCCCCTGCATTCTTCAGGCCGAACAGCATCCGAGTATAACAGTATAAACCGAGGTCAGTTGTGAAGCTAGTCTTGTCCTCGTCCTCCGGATGCATTCGGATCTAATGATAGCCTGAATAGGCGTCGAGGAAGTTAAGAAGCTCATAGCCGGAGGTTGCGTCCACCACCTGGTCTATCCGAGGTAGCGGGAAGCTGTCCATCGGACATGCCTTATTGAGGTTGGTGAAATCCACACACATCCGGCACTTGCCATCTTTTTTGGTCACCATTACTACATTGGCGATCCATTCAGGATGGTGTACCTCTCGGAGGTGTCCCGCGTCCAGCTCCTTTTGCACTTCGGCTTGGATGGCCGTCCTTCTTTCCTGATTGAAGGTACGTCGCTTCTGTTTGATCGGGGACTGGTTGGGGTCAACGTGCAGCCGATGTTCTGCTACTTCCGGGTCGACCCCGGGCATGTCCCCAGGAGACCAGGCGAAGACGTCGAGGTTCTCTTTCAGGAACTCAGCAAGTCTCTCGGCTTCAACCTTCTCTAGGCCGGAGCCTATCATTAGCGTCCGACCTTCTCCTCCTGGAACCGGAACGGTTGTAAGTGATGGATATAGCTGTCCTCTAAGCCAATCACAAGGCATCTATTTCAATTTGGTTCACTAATAAATGACATTAAATTCATTATGTAGATTGGCATATTTATAATTGTGCATAATGAAGTCCATGAATATGTGCAATAGTCATCAGATTATGATGAGATCATAATAATGAGACTGATGACTTATAAACACATATTCTCAATTGATCCTAGTCGTAGGATGTTTGAGAAGGACATCAAACATCCGGTTAGACTAGTACAGGTTATTCCAGCTCATTTGATGAGGGTGACTGATCTCGTTAGTTACTAGTGTGTGTAGACACGCTAATTTTGACGTCATTTTGAGTAAATTTCATATCATATAATAATGCCTCATAATGGTCTGATAATTAATCAGTGATTAATTTTTATTAATTAATTTTTGAGTGTCGGGTTAAACAGACATGTTTAAGTTAATCAATCGAATTGATTTTAGCTCAAATTTCAGTTAAAATATGAAGAATCCTAAAAGGCGTCTACCCATGTGGACGCGATTTAGACTTTATTCCTATTTTAACGTTTAAATTTGAATTTTAATTAATTGATTTATTAGTTAAAAGGCGTCTGTTAAGGTCGACGCGTTTTAGGTTTCCTAAGCTGTTTTAACTTCTCTTCCGGATGTTTATCCTTATCTTAATTAGGGTAAAAGACGTCTACATAGGTGGACGCGTTTTAGCTAATAAAGATAAAGATAAGTTTTCCCGGATATTTATCCTTATCTTAATTAAATCTGAAAGGCGTCATCATAGGTGGACGCGTTTTAGATAATTACAGATAAAGATGAATTAATCAGTAATTATCTGTCGATTAAAGTAGATAAATCCGAAGATTTTTCTATATTAATCGCGAACGCAGAAAATGCCTATAAATACCTTGCCTCTCAAGGAGTTAAAAAAAAAAGAGAGAGAGAATTATTGAGCCACAGTGTTATAGCAATTTGAAGATCGGAGCAACCACGTCGGAACGCCGGAGCGCTGCCATTTCCAGAAGTCGGCATCCTTCTTCAAGATCTTCATCCTTCAAGGCTTCTCCAACTGGGCATAAGTTTTTCATATTAAAATTTCATTTTCATTCATTAGTTTCATTCTCTCATATTCACTTCATGCAACACACACCACGTCATTAATTTTCCAAAACCCATCTGTTCTAAAGGGGTTTCAAAGCCATCTAAAACAAGTGAGTTGCTGTTTAAACATGTTTATAATCATGGTTAGCTTTGATATTATTTCTATTTAGATTCTCATCAGTATTTCTCCTTTATTTTTCTGTCTCTCTGTCTGCTGCATCCAACAACTGAATAACAAGAAATCAAAAAGAGGGAAATCAAGCAAAAGCCAGGAGAACTTCTGGACGATCCTCAACATTCAACAGCAAGAACGAAAGAACAAAGAGGCTCTCTTTCTTCAGCCGGCTGAAGGAGGGGAACCAAGGATTCATTCTTCCGCGTTTAAACAGGTAGGCGATCAAACTCTTTTGAAGCTTTTTAGTTAAAAGTTTCTGGCGATCACAAGCACCTTAGTTGCATTTTTTTTAATAGGTTAATTTACCCTAAACAACATAGTTTTTCACATTAATCACACGAGCAAATTTTCAGCACCTACAGCTCTTTTGGCGATCACGGTGGGACTTGGTCTCGCCGTCTTTTAATTTCTTTTGTTCTTGCTATTATCATACCGGGCACCCACGGTGCACCACTTGTGTCTTTCGACACGTCCTCACCGATTGGTGAGTGTTTAGTTTAAGTAATTTCCCTCGTGCACCACGTGCACACCCCAGTGGCAAGATCTTGCCTCCCCTTGATTAGTTTAAAAAGCTGTTTTTGGTGATAAAATGCTGTGTGATTGTGTGATTTCTTAGTTGTTTAGATAGTAAACCATCCTGTTTAAAATCTGAAACTAAAAATCTTTGCTTGAGTTGATTATTTATTGCATTTTACCCTGTTTAAGGAGGATTCGACCCAGAAAATCCTTCTGGAAATCTGTTTCTGCGAACTGAAAAGCGTCCAGGAACAGCGACGCGTTTCAAAACCGCGTCAGGACACCTGGACGCCTTTTAGCCTCCAGATTATCTCTGTCGTTTACATCTGTTTCTGTGAAATAATTAACTTCTGTGTTGAATAGCGTCGACCATCATCGACGCTATTCAGACAGTTTTTAGTTATTTTCCAGGTTTTCTCTGCTGTTTGCATCTGTTCTCTGCGAAAGAATTAAGTTCTGTTCTGAATAGCGTCGACTATCATCGACGCGATTCAGACAGTTTCTTAATTATTTTTCAGTTTCCAGATTTCTGTGTTGAGTGCTAGCTACCCATTACTCTATTAAGCATTAGAGGCCATCCAGGTCGCAGGGCATACGCATTGAGGCTAAAACACTCATTTTCTTAGGAACACATTACTCGACGTTAACAACTCTCTCTGATTGGGTTGGTCCCTTGATCAGACTAGAGAAGTTGGCGTTGAGACCTCCATAAGTCCCCAAAATCAAGATATTCCTCCTTGATCATCGGGCTGGTTGTACCAATTGAAGTCCCGGCTAGATTCTGAGAGCGTTGTGAGAGAAAAAAAAATCTTAGAGAATAACGGTGGAAATCAAACTGAAATTAGGATCCTTCCCTGAGCGAAATTGTGGTTTAATCCAATTCAAATAACTCAATAAGGAATCCTGAAATCACGTTAAGCATCCACTTGTTTGATTAATCTCTGCACAACTTGTTTGATTAATTTTTTGAAAAGAGAATCTAATATAATGTTGCTGCGATCAGGCAGAGATTTGAGTATGGCCCAAGACGCTATTATCAACTACGAGGGAGATGCTAATGCCCCTCGCAATTCTGATTTCAACTACGAGAACGGGAGAGATGCTGATGCCTCTCGTAATTCTGTACCCATTCCAGTTCGACATGACGGGAATGTCCGAACTCCTCTTTTTAATCCGCACGATCAATATCATGATCTTCCTCCGCATGAATATGCGATTCCTAATCCTGACTTTGAGGGGGACATGAATCAGCATGATCCTTCATCCTCCGATCCTATGGATCTTGTCAATGCTCTGGGAGTTCTTGCCTCCCGACTGGACCCTCAGCAGTTCGAGGCGATCCAGTCTATCTTGAAGGGGAAAGCACCCATGCAGCCTGCTGAGCCGAATCCTGTGGCTCCCCCCGTTGTTCCTCAACAACCTCTTCCTCCTCCTCCTTATATCCAACAGGCCATGGAAGGCCTTCATCTTACTTCTCGGCCAACTGGGCCGCAACTTTCATCGTCCAGGCAACCGGCTAGACCGCAGACGCCCATTTATCAAAACGCCCTCGGGCATGGCGGAAGCTCTGCCGGACCTCATCCTTATTACCCTCCTTGTCCAACGTACTCTAGGCAGCAGGCCTATCAGGTACTTCCTCCTCCTCCTCCTCCCCAGGCAGATCTGACCACGCAGACGTTGCTGGCCAAGATGGAGCGCATGGATGAACAGTTCAACAATCTCCAGAAAATGATGGGGGTTAAAGCTGTGCCAGAAATTAACTTACCGAGCCTGCCAGTGTTCCATCTGCCACCCTCTGAAATGCCAGTGTATCGAAAGTATAACGGTACTGGTAACCCCTTCACGCACCTGAAGGAGTTCATGTACGAATCCTCTTTCTGGCAGAATGATAAGAGGTCATTGGCTTTCTTGTTTAGGAGATCCCTAGAGGGACCAGCCCTCGAGTGGTTCTTTTCTTTGGAACCCTCAGAAGTAGAGGATTATGGTATCGTTTCACGCAAATTTATCCAACGATACCAGGACAGAGTTGCACCCTCCTTGTCTATCACGGATCTTATTGCAGAAAAGATGAAACCGGACGAGGAGTTTGTCAGTTTTGCTGACAGGTGGCGGGGCCTGGCTGAAAAAGTGAAAGATCACTTGTCCGAATCCGAACAAGTGAAAATGTTGATTTCCAACGCCACGCCCCAGTTCAAGCTAGTCCTCTCCTTGAACAACTTGACGAACATGGCAGAGCTCTATGAAAGGGCACGGTACTGCCAGAATGCTTTCAAGGACGCTACGTTCTCTAGCGTCTTTGATCCTCATAGACCTAACAGGCCTCCACCTCGGAAGCCTGCAGTGCCGAATTCTCCTAGCTCAGGTCCAACTACTGAGGGCACGCTCTCTCACGAGCAGGTCAGTACTATGAACAATAACTCGCCCCAGTTTGTGAGGAATCATCAGCAGTACCAGAGGCCACCACAGCCGAGCCAGCAGGGGTACAGGCAACAGCAGAACCCCCATTACCAACAGTCGTACCAGCGGCCCCAGCAGCCGAGTCAGCAACAGCTACAGCAACAGCCGCAACGGCAACAGCAGTATCAGCAGCCACATCAGCAGCAACAGCAACAGCCACAGTACCAGCCGCGTGCACCGCCGGCGTACCACAATGTCCCTCCTCCTGGTGACTACAACCAACAAAGGAGACCTCCAGGCCCGAAAAGGGCAGAGTACCCGGCCCTCCCAGAATCCTTGGCGGATATCTTCAGCGCTTTAATGGCAGCCAATACCTTAGTTTTGCCGAGAGAGAAGGCCGTCTGGCCTCAAAACGCCGATACGTCTAGGTATTGCTATTTCCACAGACAACCTGGGCATACCATTGACACCTGCTTTCAGTTCAGAGATTATATCCATGATCTTAACGAGCAGGGCGGCATAGACTGGGAGGAAATGAAGAAGTACATAACAGCCTTGAAGGCGAGGAGACCGCAGCAGCAGCAGCAGCAAGCAAGACCACCGGCACAGGCAGTAGCACCACCCAACATGGGAATAGTGCAGAATCCACTCCCGGAGCATCAGAACCAAAATCAGGTTGCTCCCATTCTGACGAACAGCCAGTCTGAGGCTGGTCGTGGGCAGCAGTGGAGAGTAGAGGACTCTTCCTCTCTTTGTTCAACGGGTCACGTTCAAAGTACCGCAAAGCGACCACCACGCCGCACCATCCACATACCAAGGCC
Source organism: Zantedeschia hybrid cultivar (assembly GCA_030544215.1). Classification (NCBI taxonomy): domain Eukaryota; kingdom Viridiplantae; phylum Streptophyta; class Magnoliopsida; order Alismatales; family Araceae; genus Zantedeschia; species Zantedeschia hybrid cultivar. Next base: position 19,238,100 of record JARZZO010000005.1, read on the forward strand.
ACAACCCGTCACCATTACCCCCATACCCACACCTACATATCACTCGCCCACACCCAATAACCCATTACCACTACCCGCCTTACTTAGACCCAATACACCCCGCACCACTACGCCTCCATCATATAACCCCCCGCAAACCAATAACGCGCCCCTCCTACCATCTAGGCCGCTATTACGCATACCATTTCCTACTTCACCCGCTACCACTACCGCCTAACCAGATATGCCCTTACCATCTAGACCGCTATTACGCGTACCATTCCCCACTTCACCAACCACTTACCCATCCACCATCCAACCCTCTAGGCCTTTAATCCGCACCGCGCCATCACCACCTAGCCCTACGCCACCACCTATATACCAACCCTCTACATCATCCGCACCATCCAACCCTGCGGTACTTAAAGTGTCACCCGGATCCTCCACGGTTGAGGAACACGCGCTCCGGAGTGGAAGGATTTTCAACAAGGTCTTTCCTCAGTCCACAGTAAGAGACGGCCCATCACAGCCGACTGAGGAAGCCCATAATGAAGAGAGTGCACCAGGCACTCAATATGACCTGTTGAAACACCTGGATCGGACACCGGCACGGATCACTATACTCGAACTGATCAAAAGATCCAAGAGTCACCAAGAAGCTTTAATGGAATATCTGCAAAAGGTGATGGTCAATGAAGACGTGCCGGAAGAGAAGATTGCAGCACTACTAGTTCCTCAGGGGGATCAGCCCTCTATAACGTTCTATACATCGGAACTAGCACCGCCAGCAGCCAGAAGCATGGCTCTGAGTATCACGGTTAACATTTGTAAGAAGGCCGTAGATGCATGCCTGGTCGACACAGGGGCTTCGATCAATGTTCTACCTCCGAAGACCCTGGAGCTGTGCGGTGTGCCCAAAGAGAAATGGCTGCCCAGCCCCATATCAGTAACAGCATATGACAATTCTACCCGTTCCCCTCTGGGAATGGTTTATTTAAAGGTGGAGCTGGGCCCTGTAAGTCATGCAGAGGTCGAATTTCACATCTTGGAAATCGACCCTTCCATAAATGCCATTTTGGGCCGTCCTTATATTAAATCTCTTGAGGCGATTCCTTCTACGAATCATCAATGCCTCAAATTCTCTTACAAAGGACGAATAATTAAAGTAACGAGCATGCCGATCCTTGCTGCTGCTCATTCATTGAACATTAAATCTGCTGTTTTACCTGGCCGACAACCTTTTCTGTCGGTATTACAGGTCTACCGTCCAGTGGCTGATCCTCTGAAAGCCGCCACTATTTCTCCATATCCGTTAGATGCTATCAAGAGGGGGAAGTGCATGAGTACCCCAGGATGGAGGATTATGATGAAGAACGGCTACAAGCCTGGGAAAGGTCTGGGCACACAGTTGCAAGGCAGGACCACTCCTGTCAGAAATCATCGAGCGGCACCTGGAAGTGGTTTGGGCTATAGGCCAATAAAACTGAAGCAAGATCCGATTCAGAAAGCAGAAATCAAAGAAGGCCCGAAAATCTGGGAGGCAATGTCTACGCCACCCAAAGAAGGCCGAGATCCCCTAACATGGACCCTGTGTACGCACTTTGTGAAAGGGCCCATACTTAGCCACGACAATACGGTAGTCATTACTTCCTGTTTTGACTTCCACGATATATATGGGAGAGACTTGGCCAGACATTGCTCTGAATTACTTACGTACCAATCCTTGGAGGCTCTGCGGCCTATGAAAAGGAGGAAATTTGATGATCCTGAATGTGAATGGTACAGGTGGTTCGACCTCAGAGACCTGTATATTGCACTGAACAGACTATTTCTGGATCCTGCAGAACCTAAGTGGCCGCCACAGATTGATGAACTAATTGAAAGCCCTGGTGCTATATTTGACAAGCGGATACTGCTGTCCGAAGAGACTGATGAAGGGGAACCAGATGACCCCTATGAAGCTGGTTATACAACAGATCTGCTCTGGAGAGGGACATATCCTTCACATGTCTTCACGCTCCATACTCTTCTTCGTACACTACTTTTGACCCCGACTTGGTCGCGGGTCATAATTGAAGATATTCCACGGGCTCCGCCTGTCATGATTACTCTGTCCCTTCGGGACATTATACCACAACCTCCTCTCGATCTGGAGAGGTTGTATGATCTGATCTGGGACATATTACTATATGATCCCCCTAATCCTCTGGCCTTGGTGCCACTTCCTCCGTCTGATTCTCCTCCCATTTGCATTCACTCCTGCTTTATGCTTAATTCTTTCATTTTCAAAAAAAAAACGCCAATTTGGCAACAAATTCTTCCCAAATCCTCATTGAGGAAACATCTTACTTGTCCGATTGCACCCCATCGCGCGGGTCCTTCGGTCAAGACTCTCTTCTAGATTTACTTTGTCCCTCCCCTCGGGAGGATTCTCTTGTATTTCCACTTGTATCCCAGGATTTTCATCCTGCTTCGTCTTCGTTAGGCTATGATAGTGAGTTTAGTGAAGTTAGGCAGTCTAGTCAGGTTAGGAAGTCTAGGAAGCCTAAGGGTAGGCAAATTCCAGATAGATACCTCCAGGATTTAGCTGATAAGTGCTGTTCTTGCTCTTTAATTCCTCAGCTTTTAGAAAATCCAATTCAGATGCCAGAAGATTGCATGGATGATGAGTCAGTCAATGATGGGTACGGGGTATATGAATTAATGCATGAAAAGGACCCCATTGTTGAAGAAGAAGATGACGAGGACGCGGCTGAGGCATATGCTAGTGGAGTGAAGAGATTCGATGAACCCTCAGCTGCCGTAGAAGAGCCCACCAAAGAAATTAATTTAGGGACTGAAGACGAACCTATGGTTGTCCTTGTCAGTAAAAATCTTTCTACAGAGGATGAAAACGCAATGATACAAGTACTCAAGGACTATAAGGACACTTTCGCCTGGAGTTATGAAGATATGCCGGGGTTAGATTCGTCTTTGGTTGAACACAGATTGACATTAAAGGACGGAGTTAGCCCGGTCAAACAGAAATTAAGGCGATTCCACCCACAGATGGCTTTAAAGATGAAGGAAGAGGTCGATAAGTTGCATAAAGCCAAATTTATTAGAGTTGTCCTTTATCCACAATGGGTGGCAAATATAGTCCCGGTTATGAAGAAGGACGGGAAGGTCAGAATTTGCATTGACTTCCGCGATTTGAACCGGGCGTGTCCTAAAGATGATTTTCCATTGCCTCATATTGATGTACTCATCGATAATACCGCTGGCTATGAGACGTTATCATTTATGGACGGATTTTCAGGATATAATCAGATTAAGCTGGCAGAAGAGGATCAAGAGAAAACATCATTCACTACACCATGGGGAACATATTGTTATGTTGTCATGCCATTTGGATTAAAGAATGCTGGAGCCACTTATCAAAGGGCTATGATGGCAATATTCTATGACATGATGCACATAGATCTGGAAGTGTATGTGGATGACTTATTGGTTAAATCGAAAACAAAGGCTGAGCACGCCAAAGTTTTGGCAAGGGTATTAGAAAGATCGAGAGAATATCAGTTAAAGATGAACCCCAAGAAATGTGTATTCGGGGTATCTTCAGGAAAATTGCTTGGATTTATCGTCAGTAAACGGGGAATTGAGATCGATCCTAACAAGGCGAAGGCTATTAGAGAAATGCCACCTCCTAAAAATTTGAAAGAGTTGAGAGGATTAATCGGGAGGTTGCAATTTATTCGCCGTTTTGTCTCTCAGCACTCACAAAGGTGTAAGCCGTTTTACGAGCTTACCAAGCCGGGAGTCAAATTTGATTGGGACGATAAGTGTCAGGAGGCGTTTGATGGATTGAAGGACTACTTGGCAAGTCCTCCTGTTTTGAGACCACCATCTCCAGGCAAACCATTGATACTTTACATTTCAGTCCTGGATGATGCAGTGGGGGCTGTCTTAGCACAAGAAGATGAGGAAGGAAAAGAGAGGGCAGCCTATTATCTCTCTAAACTTCTCAACCCCGCTGAACAGAGATATACGGCGATGGAGAAAACATGTGCAGCATTGGTCTGGGTTGTTCAGAAACTGAAGCATTATTTTCTGGCCCATGAAGTCCATCTCATCGCTAGGATGAATCCAATCAAATTTCTTCTGGAGAAATCTGTTCTTACTGATAGGTTAGCGCGATGGCAAAGCTTTCTATCTCAATTCGACATCATTTACATTCAGCAGAAAGCGATCAAGGGCTATGCCATAGCAGAACATCTTGCTCATCATCCCCTTCCTCGTTTTGATCCAGTACGATCAGAGTTTCCGGATGAGGAACTGATGTCCGTAAATCAAATCAGAGATGATATGTGGACTCTGCATTTTGACGGAGCTCTGAATTCTCATGGAAAAGGGATCGGTATCGTTCTGTTATCACCTGAAGGTATCACCATTCCACAAGCCTTTCAGCTTGATTTTCCAGTCACAAACAATATAGCTGAATACGAGGCACTCCTTGCTGGTCTTGAGGCTGCTCATTTCCATGGCGTTACCAAACTCAGGATCGTAGGTGATAGCCAACTGATTCTTCGCCAAGTGCTAACCAAGTATCGAACTCTCGATCCCAAACTCAAGCCTTATCAAGAGCTTACTTCTGCTTACTCAAAGCTTTTCACGAAATTGATCTTTGTCCATGTCCCTAGGAATCAGAACATCTTAGCTGACGCTCTAGCTTCACTTGCATCTTCTCTTGATTTTCCAATCAGCAAACAATCTGAATCAATCATAGTTCATAGGCGTCTTTCACCCGCCGTGAAAGATCCTTCATTCCTTAGAACTAAGGAGAAGTTGCTGAAGAAAGTCAGAGACGGAGATATCATTGAGAAAAGAGAAATCATGCTGATAGAGCTGTTAGAAGAGATGGATGATGAACAGAAGCCATGGTATTATGAAATTGCAAAATATTGTGAAGATCAATCGTATCCTGAGGAAGCTACAACTGAGGAGAAGAGAGCTATCAGGAGAGTTTCTCAACGATACACCCTAGTTGGGGGATCACTGTACAAGAGAGGTTTTGATGGAGTTCTTCTGAGATGTCTAGACGAAGATGAGCTTTGGAAGGTTATGGAAGGAGCTCATAGTGGAGTTTGTGGTGGTCATGTCAATGGACAGATGTTAGCAAAGAAGATCTTTAGACAAGGATTTTATTGGCCAACCATGGAAGAAGACTGCGTAGGATATGTTCGTAGGTGTGCTAAGTGTCAACTTCACGCTGACAAAATTCATTCTCCTGCATCTTCACTCCATCCTGTTTCTTCCCCATGGCCTTTCTCCATGTGGGCTTTCGACATTATTGGACCTCTTGGCAATCCCGATTCCGGCATCAAGCAAAAATCTTTCATTCTCACGGCAACGGAATACTTCACCAAGTGGGCAGAAGCTGAAGCGTACATGGAGATCAAAGCATCAACCGTCTGCAAATTCATCATGAAGAACATCATCACCCGATTTGGAATTCCAAGCACCATCGTCACCGACAATGGACCACAGTTCGTGTCACAGGAATTGAAGGATCTTTGTAACAGGTATAAAATTGCATTGCATCATTCGTCTCCTTATTATCCGCAAGGCAATGGCCAAGCAGAGGCAACAAATAAGACTTTGATAAAAATCATCAAAAAGACGTGTAAATCTAACAAATTCTCAGATTGGCCAAAAAAATTGGTTGAGGCTTTATGGGCCTACCGAACTTCAATCCGCACGCCTACTGGGCAAACTCCTTATTCCTTAACATTTGGAATGGAGGCGGTAGTTCCATATGAGATCCTCATACCATCATTAAGAGTACAATTGAATAAGGAATTTTCCATTGATGAACATCGTTCAGCACTCCTTACTCAATTGGAACTTTTAGACGAGAAAAGATGGTCAGCTGCTAATCATGCAAAAGTTTATCAAAACAGACTAGCACGTTTTTATCAAAAGAAAGTCATTGAACGTAAGTTCAAAGTCGGTGAAATGGTTGTTAAAAGAATTTTTATAAAACCTGGTGGTCCGCGTTCTAAGCTCCAACCCAACTGGGAAGGACCTTATGTTGTATCGCACGCTTTTCCTGGTAATGCTTATCGTCTTGTTAATGCAGAAGGAGAAGAGCTAAAACATCCCTGGAATGGTTTACATCTTAAGAAATACTACCCTTAGGTTAAAGAGTCGATCAGTATGGTACAAAGACCAGTGGAATCAAAAAATTTATAAACTCAAATTTCCTTATCAGTCTAGATAACTTAACTTTAAGCCCATTACTGCACACACTGACACGTTTGATTCGTGAGTAACAAGAGATGACAAGTCCTAAAGAATATCGAAAGCTTGACCACAAGTGCGAAGTCCAAATCATTCATTTTTTTGAAGCAAAATTCTGTTTTGAATTCGGCCCATGATGTCGGAACGAGGCTTAGAATAGATTACCAAGAATACCCGCCATCTTAGTAGGAGGCCGTCATAAAAAAAAAGGGGGAGATCCGTCCCGAAGAAAAAGAGTGGAAAAGAAAAGCAAAAGGCAAAAGCCAAATGTCAAATCGAAAGGCCATTACATTACAAACGTTACATGAAGGCCATGAAATGAAATAAAAGGGAACGCAAGGTCGATAAATACCCCGGAAAGAAATGACCGAACCCCAACGGATATTAGGGTAGGAAAGGGACATCTTTTTAAGTCTCCGGAACCTTCTTATGGGCTTTCTAAACTTATTCTTCTTTTCTTTCTAAAGAGATGTACTTCAAACTTAAGGAATGGTTTAGATTGACTAAGGGTCAAATCATCAAATGGGATCACGAATGGAAACACAAGTTCAAACACGATGGGTTTAAGTTAAGTTGTTAAAGAATAATTTGGAAATTAAGTTAATAAATGAATATGATCTTTTGATCCAAGTACCATGCTGATCTTATAGTCAAAAAAATCCAAAAAAATATACATATTTTTCAAAAATTCAAAAAAAATATACATATGTTTCAAAAATTCAAAAAAATACATAAGTCAAAAAAACCCAAAGAAAATACATATGTTTCAAAAAGTCCAAAAAAATACATAAGTTAAAAAAAATTCAAAAAAAATACATATATCAAAATCCAAATATACATGTCAAAAATTCAAAAAAAATACATATGTCGAAATTCAAAAAAAAGCATATATTTCAAAACCCCAAACAAAAAATGAATATTTCAAAACAAACAAAAATATTTCAATTAGCATCTGCTTGTTGCATTTAGTATGTTTCATTTTTTTTTTTTTTCAGTGAGCATCCGTTTGCTTGCATGTTGCATTTTGCTTAAGTTTGATTATTCTCATTACCTTTGTTAATAAAGGCTATGCCCCTTGACCCTTCTATCAAGGATAGGATCAAGTAGTCGGTTACTTAACCAGGTAAGGGGCTAAGCCTGAATAGATGCTTAACCTGTTTGTTCAAGTCATATACAGGACACAAGGCATTGGTAAAGTTGGAATTCGAATAGATAACAGTCAGAAACCTGTTTCTGTGAGTGAAAGGCGTCGAGGAGCACTGACGCGTTTCAATGTTTAATGGCGTCCGCGCGACACGACGCGTTTTAGCCTTTTTGTGATTTATTCGAAATTCTGCGATGTTTAAATTGAATATTTATTGGAATTACTAATTATTTTGATTGCAGAAAATTCAAGAAAGCTGAAAATGTCAAGAAGATCTTACTGTGGAATTCAAGAAGTCCTGACCGTGGCTAAAAAGACGGTTATCTCTACCCTTGTATTATTTCATGTAATTATTTTTGCATCAGCATTACTATATGATAAATATTTATTAGATCATATCAAGGACCTTGTAGTTTTGATGAAACTGGAATTTGAGTTCCCCTACAACAAAAAAACAGTGATAATTCCAGAGAATTCTTAATCGCACGGATAGGCCGTTGGGTTGTTAATTAGTGGGGACGATGGTTCCACTTTTGTGAAACGGTGCGTGGATAAACGAGCTTCGGCTTAGCACTGGATTACAAGAGTTGGTATCTTGACTCATTAATGACAATTTAACAATATTATCCTTCATTAATTTATATTTTATTTGACTTTATATTTTTCTTTTAGCCCAGCATGCATCATGTAGGACTTTGAAATCATTGTAATAAGAATTAATTATTGATTAAGTTTCAGACCATTAATTAAATAACTCAAAATATGATATGAAATATTCCATTCTGAATTGAGTATCTTGATTATCTTTGAGATTCGCTTAAAGATATCCTTGGAATTCTATCCTTTTTTGGATTCTTTATCCAATATTTCTTGTTTTCTTTTAAGATCCATCATGGCTGCAGCACGTCCACATTGGCTGGCAAACGCTCCCCATGATGAAACCTACAGTGTCTATGACCTGGGGTACTTCCCACTCCGAGGAGGTTGATCGACCTTATTTTATTTCCTTGTCTACCTCATCCAGACAGGATTGATTCCATTGATTTCTTTGAACTATCTTCATTGATGATTTTGAGAAAAAATTCCAATCATGTGATGTTAAGAGCGTGTCTCATCACACCTTGGCATCACCTTTTCAGTACATTCCATTTCATTTTACTCCCTTGCAAAGACGATGCCAAGGTGAGGCAGCTGTAGACACGCTAATTTTGACGTCATTTTGAGTAAATTTCATATCATATAATAATGCCTCATAATGGTCTGATAATTAATCAGTGATTAATTTTTATTAATTAATTTTTGAGTGTCGGGTTAAACAGACATGTTTAAGTTAATCAATCGAATTGATTTTAGCTCAAATTTCAGTTAAAATATGAAGAATCCTAAAAGGCGTCTACCCATGTGGACGCGATTTAGACTTTATTCCTATTTTAACGTTTAAATTTGAATTTTAATTAATTGATTTATTAGCTAAAAGGCGTCTGTTAAGGTCGACGCGTTTTAGGTTTCCTAAGCTGTTTTAACTTCTCTTCCGGATGTTTATCCTTATCTTAATTAGGGTAAAAGACGTCTACATAGGTGGACGCGTTTTAGCTAATAAAGATAAAGATAAGTTTTCCCGGATATTTATCCTTATCTTAATTAAATCTGAAAGGCGTCATCATAGGTGGACGCGTTTTAGATAATTACAGATAAAGATGAATTAATCAGTAATTATCTGTCGATTAAAGTAGATAAATCCGAAGATTTTTCTATGTTAATCGCGAACGCAGAAAATGCCTATAAATACCTTGCCTCTCAAGGAGTTAAAAAAAAAAGAGAGAGAGAATTATTGAGCCACAGTGTTATAGCAATTTGAAGATCGGAGCAACCACGTCGGAACGCCGAAGCGCTGCCATTTCCAGAAGTCGGCATCCTTCTTCAAGATCTTCATCCTTCAAGGCTTCTCCAACTGGGCATAAGTTTTTCATATTAGAATTTCATTTTCATTCATTAGTTTCATTCTCTCATATTCACTTCATGCAACACACACCACGTCATTAATTTTCCAAAACCCATCTGTTCTAAAGGGGTTTCAAAGCCATCTAAAACAAGTGAGTTGCTGTTTAAACATGTTTATAATCATGGTTAGCTTTGATATTATTTCTATTTAGATTCTCATCAGTATTTCTCCTTTATTTTTCTGTCTCTCTGTCTGCTGCATCCAACAACTGAATAACAAGAAATCAAAAAGAGGGAAATCAAGCAAAAGCCAGGAGAACTTCTGGACGATCCTCAACATTCAACAGCAAGAACGAAAGAACAAAGAGGCTCTCTTTCTTCAGCCGGCTGAAGGAGGGGAACCAAGGATTCATTCTTCCGCGTTTAAACAGGTAGGCGATCAAACTCTTTTGAAGCTTTTTAGTTAAAAGTTTCTGGCGATCACAAGCACCTTAGTTGCATTTTTTTTAATAGGTTAATTTACCCTAAACAACATAGTTTTTCACATTAATCACACGAGCAAATTTTCAGCACCTACAGTGTGGAGACACAATGGTAAACCTGTAGGTGCTCATTGGGGAATGAGAACTGATCCGACATGAATCGCCGAATGGTAATTTACCTGATTGTCAATCGGCTTGATTCATCGTCATAGTGGCGTGGTTGATCTTTGGACTTGAGACACCAAAGACACCTTGTCGGTGGACTTCTGGACTTTGACCTTGACCTACGAATCCCTATCCACGGGATCTCTAATAGTCAAGGATCGGGTCCAGCGGAAGACCTTCGAAGGTGATTGTGTGTTCAATAAAGGATCGTTCGCTCTCAGGTAACTGGAGAGAGAATGCTCTAGAATAGATCCGTAGGAGTCTCTGGCCAGAACAGAAACAATATCAGAAAAGAGGTTTTCGGATATTGTAAAGCGGAGTCTGATTCAAGTGAGTTGACAATCTAGAGCATTGTGTGAACGAAGGATTATAGCCACGTGGTAACTGTGGACGGACAGGTTCCATGAGTGGGTTGCTGAACCCCATTACCTTCCGGGATCATGCGGTGTTTCCTGGCACCCAACTTGATCGGAAGTCCGACCGAATTTACATGCGATGATAATTCGGTTAAGTAATTAGTTAATATCTAGATATTAATTAATTACAATAAGTCAATAACTAGTTATTGGACTTAACGGGCTGAAAACCGGACTGGTAAATGGGCCTAGAGGGTCACACGCAATAAGATTCTCAGTCGGTGGTACATAAGTGGGATATATATTAACTCGGGGACTTTGGTGAAAAGTCGCGCCGACTTAATATATATATGCGCTGTTGAGAAACCCTGGGCCAAGCTCCAGGATTTCCCCATGCCGGCCGTCATCCCTCCTTTTTCTCTCCTCCTTTGGGCGTCCCGTTCGAGGCGCCAGAATAGCTTCCGTCTCCACCGCGTGTGATTCCCAAAAGTCGGGAATTCCCGTCGACGGGATTTCGGCAATCATTGCGGCGACGGATCATCAGCGAGTGAGCTGAAACAGACGAGGGATCGAGGACGAACCACCGCAGAGGATCGCGTGGATACCGCTGGAGGCCGGACGCTTGTGCGGCTCGCGGCATCGCCTCGACGGAACCGAGACGGAAGCGGATTCGAATCCGCGCATGGTAATCAGATTCCAACCCGGTTTTTCGGTTAGCGTTTTTCATTCTGAATCGGATCAGCGGGCATCGGGCGGGTTTAATTTTGTTCATCATTTCCGCTGCGTTCTTCGCGTCCCGCCCAGATCCCAACAGTAAGTTCCTCCCCCGGAGATGCTTCGGCCGAAGATTCGATTGAAAGAGATTCGGCTGCGGCCTTCCCTTTGACAGAGATCATGTAACACTGCCGAGTTGCGTCCTGATTTCCCTTGGCTTCGCCAATTCCATGGCTGGTACGGAACTTTAGCTTCTGATGAAAAGATGAGGGTACAGCTCCAATCTCGCCGATCAGCCTGCGGCCAAAGATGGCGTTATAGGCCGAGTCGACCTTAACAACGGCAAAATTTGTTTCGACGGTTAATTGCCGAGGAGCCGTACCTAGGGTTACAGGGAGCCGGACGATGCCTTCTACTCGGCAAGGCGAACCATTAAAGCCGAATAGAGGCCCCCGGTGAGGCTTCATATCAGCCTCATTCAAACCCATTTTTACAAAACAGTCATAGAAAAGTACATTTGGGGCACTTCCATTATCAACAAAGATACGATGAACATTGTAACCTTTTATTACAACATTTACAACTAAGGCGTCGTCGTGAGGAACCTGAATATCGGTCAGATCCTCTTGGCCGAAGATGATGTCTTCTTGACGAGACTGCTTCGGCTCGACGTTGACTGCCGCTACCGTATCGCTGAACCGACGACGCCTTGGCCCTTCTCCCTGTCCTCCAGATATCATCATAATTTACCCGGCACTGAGTCGTTGGTGTGATGCTTCTGCCGGGGCCGAAGTGGCCTTCGGCTGAGGTGGGGCTTCTTTATCCGGGAGTTGACGTTGCCTTGCTGCTTCAGGGACGTCCTGGTTCTGTCGTTGTTGCGGCTGCTCTCGTCGGTACTGTGGCAAACGGCCTTCTCTGATGAGACGATCGATCTCCTCCTGAAGGTGCCGACATTCGTCAGTTGAATGGCCGATTTCTAGATGGTACTCACAGTACTTGCGGGGGTCCCTTCGGTTCCGCGGGGGTCAGTCTTGATGCGCTCCAGCTGTCGAAGCATACATTTTACCTCCATGAGCATCCGGGAGGGTGGAGCTGGTAGTGGCAGATATCGCTGCTGCGGATCCCGACGCTTTTCTCGGTCCCATTCTTCCCTCCGGTATCGCTTGCGAGACGGCTCTTGATCTTCTGGGCGAGATCGAACCGGAGGGGTAGCCGCTGGTGATGTCTCGGCGGTATTCTTGCCTTTGGACATCATCAAGGCTTCCCGGTTAATATACTTATGGGCATGAGCCACGAGGTCCTGGAAAGTGGAGGGATGGCGCTTCCCGATAGAGTTGAGAAGCCCTTCGTCCATGCACCCACTGATTATGGCCGAGACCGCAATAGAACTATCCAGGTTTGGGATTTGGGCGGCTTCGGCCCGAAACTTGGTGAAATATTCTTGGAGGGTCCTTGCCGAATGGCCAGTAGGCTAGCCGAGGTTTTACAATGCCGAGTGGCATCGTAAAATTGGTCGATGAATAGTTGGCCTAACTGTACTAGAGAGTGGATGGAATTGGGGGCCAACGTCTCGAACCAAGTCAGGGCTATTTTTTCAAGAGTGAGGGGGAAGAGACGGCAGCGGACTGCCTCGGAAACCCCTCGGACAGAGAGGTAGGTATTGAACCTCTAGAAGTGACAGACTGGATCTGTCATTCCATCAAAGAGAGGGCCTTTCGGCAGTTTAAAGTTGGGAGGTACCTCAATGGCCAGAAGCTCTGGTGAAAATGGAGTCTGCTCCAAAATGGTGCTGGCGAGAGGTGCTCCGTATGGCCGAGACACCATTTGCTGCATTTCCTTCCTCATCGCCGTCAGCCGCCACTCCAGGTCCGGGGTGGTCGAAGTAGTGACCGAACGTCCTTCGGTCTTGGTTAGATGAAATCTGGACGAAACATAGTCCTGCTCCGTCATGATGTGACTGGCGCGAGGGGCTCGGGCAGGCAGCGTAAATGGCTCGCTGCGTGCCGTGGCGGCCTCGTCGGGGAAGGCCTACGAGGGTGTCGGTTGCAGCCTCGTAGCTTGAGCAGGACAGAATGGGGGAGGCAGTACCTGCTGCGGGAGCTGACCCAGTAACCCCATATGTTGGGCGATGGCAGACACCATATCTCGCAAAGGTGCCAAGGAAGTAACAGTGGCGGCCAGCGTCGCCACTGTTGCTGAAGCTCTTCCACCCGATTGTCCCTGGGAGCGACGGACTCCGGTATGACAGGGAGGGCAGACCCTTGAGGAAGAACAGACGGGACACCTTCGGAGTGGAATGCCAGCGCCGGAGTTGCTCGCGTCTCCGCTTCGTCTTGTTCGGATCGTCTGGTCACCGGACGATGAGACATGACTTCTCGCTGGATTCCCACAGACGGCGCCACGTGATGTAGCCGAAGCTATCACGATCGGATTCCGAGACAGGAACCCGAAACTGGATCAGATTGATGAAGAGAATCGACGGGGATCCGGGACGAGATGAGGGCGGAGACGGGGCCGAGGATCCGAAGCCGAGAGATACCTGGGCGAAGGCTTGCCCGGGGCGAAGCCGAGACTTCTTCGGTCGAAGCGGATCGGCCGGCGAATGGCGTCGAGACCGGGGGGAGAAAACCCGAGGTCGGTGGTCGAGACCGACTCGGAGAGGTCGGCGAAGATTCAAACCGAAGCCCCTGTAGAAGGAGGAAGAAGAAGAAGTGGTTAGTAAGAGTCCCGGGCTTCGGCCCAAGAGAACCCCCTCCGACGGCTAAGTTAGCTTCTGAAGAAGATTCGATTCAGAAGGGAAGGAAGAAGAGGCAGCTTTAATGCTTTTGGACTGTTGTCCTTGGTCTAGAAGATATACCTTTAGGTAATAAATAGCCTTGTATTTATAGCGAAGGGTAGATGTTGCTTAATGGTGGTAGCCGATATAGGACTATGTTTTGGGTTTACTGATAAACTGCCATAGCGCCTAACCCTCCCACCGGAGTGGGCCGGATATGGCTACTGGGCCGAAGGAAGGAGGCCGTTGTTGGGCCAGATGCCGCTTAGTGGGCTGAAGCCAACTGGGCCGAGGGCCGCTGGGTCGCTGATGGATCGAAGATCATTGGGCTGCTATTGGGCCGAGGGCCGCTGGGCCGCTGATGGGTCGAGGATCATTGGGCTGTTATTGGGCCGAGGGCCGCTGGGCCGCTGATGGGCCGAAGACTGCTAGTAGGCCTCTTACTGTTAGCGCTGTTGGGCTGATCCCAGCGTTTGGGCTGTTTTAATGGACCGAATCATATTCTCCCCATCATTCTCTTTCACCTCCACTTTGGATGACGCTTGGAAACTCTTTACACAAGAGGGATAGAAGGTAAGATAGTTTCATTTATTTACGGGGTACAAAGAGTGGGATAAGGAGTAATAAATCGATATAACTTTTAAAACTCTTTCCTTTTTTAAAAGGTTTTCTTTGGATAGAGGGATAGATATTATTTTTCTCCCTCTCAAAAGCTATCTTCCCCAAAAGAAGTAGATTTATCATAATTGTAGTGGACCTCACATCCCTAAAATCTCCATTATTAAATTTGCTCTTTTTCTCAGTTATGTTTTCAAATGAGAACTTCCTCAGCGAATCAGCTGGTCTCAAAGGGTAATCTTCGGTGGTGTGTCTATGGTACGGAGGATGACTAGATGACTGAAAGGTTTGAACACCTTGGCTATGGAGGTGGGGGGGATCGATGATGGTTAAATCAAGTTGGGAGAAGGCTGATGCAGTATTAATAAGGTTAGTTTGCAAGTTTGATTGAGAGGAAATTAAAGGCAGTCATATACAAGTACAATATGATTTGTTTTGGTTATGATTGAGAAAATGGCGGTGACAAATACCATTGGTGATTAACATTTTCCTATGCAGACATATATGTAGGCTTCATATGCATACATACACGGACGACGCAGTCTGGGTGTGTGTGTATGTACATATATATATATATATATATATATTTGTATGCATCTTAAGAAGTATGCGCCCCCTCCTGATTTGTCATCCTATCTTTGATCAGATTCAAAACAATAAAAAATAAAGCATCCTCGGCCACGTGTCCTGGACAGGGTATGCAACTGCACCCATTGTATACCCCACCTAGACTCAACTCATATCATTGATGTATGAGTATGTTTGCTGTACGGAAGGGCAGTGCATTGCCTCTCTCTCAGCACCACCGTCCTTTAGGGCGTTGCATTGCATTTTATTTTTTTATTTGACTTTTTATTTTTTAGAAACGTCCAATCAAAAATTTAAAGATATATTTAGAAAGTTCGGATCGGCTACGATTTAATTGTATATTTTTTTTGAAAAAATACTTCCGATATTCGCCTCAATTTCTATGCAATAATTTTTTTTTACTTCAAAAAAAAATATATTCGAGTCAAACCAACCGAAACTTCAGATATACTTTCAAATTTTTGATCGGATATCTAAAATAAATAAATAAATAAATAAAATAAAGATGAATGGCAGCGCCGTCCGATCTTGATGTATAGCTATGATCAGACAGACAGCAGTTGCCAAATTCTCAGGCTCCGCCTAATACATGCCTTAGGACTTAGGAGTACCTTTTTTTTCCTTTTTTTTGTTTTTTGCGGAGCAGTCAATCTTCGATCCTGTGGTCGGGTTGGAGTGGTGCCTCTCCATCAGATGCACTCTCTCATGTGTACATATATACACACATGAAAGCGATGTAGTTGGTATGCTTCCATAGTACCACAAAGGGACTTTTGCATATATATTCTAAAAATACTGTATTTGCATCTTTACCTCCCCAACTTTCACATTGTCATCAATACCCCTAAAATCTTTAGAATGATTGCATTTATGCCCCTCTGTCAGAATAATGTGAATTGTAACCGAATATGCTTAAAACTTTACATAAGTTATGATAATGTCGGGATACATATGAAAAATTATATTTAATCGAGAGGTATATTTTGAATATTAGTAAATTTAAGGGTACCTATGCAAAATATTCAGTAAAGTGAAGGGTATCTATGCAAAACTGTTCTTCTTGGGTAGGTTCTACCCCGCATATGAACAATTCCCTGCGGCCGAATAGGCGCCCTTCTCTCTTTTCGGGATCCCTTGGGTCACAATCGAAAGGTCATATTTTTTTGGTTGAGATTTTTGCATATATACCCCTATAAAGTAGTGTATTTGCATCTAATGCCTAAAAGGTTCCATAAATCTTAATAACATCGAGAGTATATATGCAAAATTCTAGTAAATTGAAGAATATATAAAAAAAATATTAGTAAATTTAGGGGAGTCTGCAAATTTTTTATGTTTGAAATGATGTCTTAATGGAGGGATATAAATGTAATTTTTCTAAAGATTTTAAGCGTATTAATGACAATATGTAAAAATTGGGAGTATTATATACGAATACTGAATTATGTAGGGGCATAATGTAAAAATCACAACCAAAAAACTACGACCTCCGGACTGTGACCCGAACGATCCTAAACAGAGAGAAAGGCGCTTATTCAGCCCCACAAAATTGTTCGTACGTGCGGAACTGAGCATGGAAAGACAATTCTGCACAAGACGAGGATAGCATGAGCTATCAAACCATTGATCAGACAACTCTTCCCTTTACCCTCTGATGTAGACTGGATCTATCACGACCGGATCCCGCAGACGGAATCCGGAAAAGAGGATCCGGAGCCGGTCCGGATCGAACGATGGAAGGGGACCCGACAGGGATCCGCAACGGGGCGAAGACGGGGCTTCTCGGGATGACCTGGATCCGCCCGCGGGGGGCGCGATCTGCCGCCGGAGCTGCTCTTGGATAGTGAGCCGCTGCTCCTTCGGCGGACGGAGGCGCGGCGCGAGCAGGAGCTTCTCTCGGCCGAGCGGTCGGCGAGCGTCGGAGCCGAAGCCGGAGGGTCCGAGATCGGACGGGGGAACGGCTCGCTCTCCGATAGTGAGCCCGAAGGCTCCTTCAGCGCGAGACCGAGCCTCCTGGCGTGGGGCAGCCGGCGGGCTTGCCCTTGGACAGCGAGCCCGAAGGCTCCTTCAGCGCGAGACCGAGTCTCCTGGCTTGGGGCAGCCGGCGTTCGGCGTCGAGACCAGGGAGGGGAATCCGAGGTCGGCGGCCGACACCGACTCGGGGAGGTCGGCGACGATTCGAACCGAGCCCCTACAGGAAGGATAGAAGAAGAAGAACCAGTCAGCAGGAGTCCCGGGCGTCAGCCCTGGGGAACCCCCTCCGACGGTCAAGTTAGCTCCTGAAGAAGATTCGATTCAGAAAGCAAGAAAGAGTAGCTATAATGCTATTCGGACAGAAGTCCTTTAAGGGGTTTCGGAAGCTTGGGGAGGCATCCGTTTTTCCCACCCACCCTCTTGGCCACAAACAGCGGGATATTTATAGCAGATGATAGCGGATGGTTAACGGTGGCAGCCGATATAGGACTAATGAAGGTTTACTGATAAACCGCCATAGCGCCCGATCCGCCACCGGAGTGGGCCGGATTCGGCTACCGGGCCGAAGGGGGTTGGGCCGCTGACGGGCCGAAGCCTGTTGGGCCCTGGGCTGCCGCGCTGCTCCCGGGCCGTAGGCTGGTGGGCCGCTGACGGGCTGAAGCCTGTTGGGCCGGGAGCGACGGTGCCGCTTATGGGCCGTAGGCTGCTGGGCCGCTGACGGGCCGAAGGCCGCCGGAGGGCCTGGTACTGCTGCTGTTGGGCTGAATGGGGTTTGGGCCTGCTTCAATGGGCCGAATCGGATTCTGCCTCATCACATAGCCCCCCACTCTTGTCTTCCTCAGTTCTGAGATGGCGAGAGTATAGTCCGAAGCTTGTCAGAAGAATTTTTGTGACAGACGCTTTACCCGAAGGTCCGTTTCTCTTTCTCGTCGCTGGGAAGGGGGTGCCCTCGGTCGGCCGAGGGCCACGCGGTTGCTCCGTCTTTGCCCGGAGTGGCGACGAAGGCTCAGAGCCCATAAGCCGAAGGGCTGAGCCATCTGACTCGTGTCAGGCTTCATTAAATGGACGGGATGGCGCGTCGCCTCGCGAGGAAGCACGGGACACGCGTCGCGCATCCAGCCGCTCTGTCAAAAACACAAACGGATCTGCCCGAGGCTCCACTCGGATCGCCGCCGTTCCCTTTGTCCTACGCGGATCGGGACACGTGGCAAGCATCCGAGCGATCAGCCGAAGGGTCGGAGCGCTCTCGGCCGTTGATCGCTCTGCTTCAAGTCCCGGAGCCAGCCCGTCATCATTGCCGAAGGACGGCGCACGTGGCGGTCATCCGGGAGGAGCGAGGGGACGAGCGGGATGATCTCGGCCGCTGGCTTCGGCGGGAGGCGTTTCGAACGGGCTTATAAA
Source organism: Zantedeschia hybrid cultivar (assembly GCA_030544215.1). Taxonomy (NCBI): domain Eukaryota; kingdom Viridiplantae; phylum Streptophyta; class Magnoliopsida; order Alismatales; family Araceae; genus Zantedeschia; species Zantedeschia hybrid cultivar. The sequence goes on from JARZZO010000005.1 coordinate 19,256,520, forward strand.
TACAGGCCCTCCGCGGGGCACTGTTCTTCTTCCTGCTGCTGCGCTTGCGTTTCCCTTGCAACCATCCGAGTTCTTCTTCCTTCTCCAACGAAAGGCCAGCTTCCTGAAGGCTTCGTCCGAGCTCGTCGGCTACCGTGGGAAGTTCTTCGTCCCTCAGAGTGCATCGCCGGTGGAGCTTGGAGGCTTGAGGTTGCATTTGGCTCAAGAGAGACTTCCTCCCTCTTTCCGCGAGTAAGCTTTGACCTCCTTTTTCCCCTTCGCGGCCTTATGGTCCGGAGCTCTTCCAGCGAGATTACTCCTTCGGACGAGGAGTATACTCCCCCCCATTCTCCTAAGTCTTCCCTGTCAGATCCTCTTGCCTCGGGATCCCTTGCTTCCGCAATGTCAGGGGAGTCTGAAAACTCCGGGACCGAGGGGTCCGAGACCTCTGGAGCGGAGGTCTCCGAGGCCGAGATTTCTGGGACCGAGGCTTCGGGTGCCGAGGCTTCTGAGGCCGAAGCTTCTGGTGCTGAGGCTCCCGAAGCCGAGGCTACCCAGGAAGTCCGGGACCCAGGCCAGGCTTCCACCTCGGGGCGCCGTCCTCCGGACACTGTTTCGGGAGCATCCTGCGCCCTCTCGGACATAGAGGTGAGGAACCTAGTTTCTTACTTCCAGCTTCCTTCTTGGACGACCCCCCATCGGCCCGATTCTGCCACCAGGGCAAATACTGTTCGCCCGGACTCCTTCTCCATCTATGTTGATAGCTTCGAGGCGGGCTTCCGTCTCCCTCTCCCCACCTTCGTCATTAATCTCCTTAGCTTCTACGGGCTGGCCCCGTCTCAGTTCTTCCCCAATTCTTGGCGTACTGTGTACGGATTTCTGAGCGTCTTTGCTCATATAAAAATCCGCCCCTCCATCAATGTCTTCCGCTATCTCTTCAAAATCCAAACGCAGGGGAAGTCCGAGTGGTACTGCTTCGTCCCTCGGGTTGGCCGAAGCATCTTCTCCGGGAAGCCCTCGTCTATCCACGGCTGGAAGAGGAAGTTCATCTTCGTCTCTCTGCCGGAGAACGAGAAGGGCATGTGGCCCTTTCCCACCGAATGGGCGCCGCTGGCTACAGGCCTCTCGGGCCCTCCTGCTCTGACCCCTGTTCAGAGCACTATCGTGGGCCACGTCCAGGTTAAGGCCCCATTCGACGTCTCGAAGCTTCTCACCGACGCGGAGCGGCTGATAAATGCCGGGGTTTGGCCGGACCCTAAGTTTGATCCGGAGCGGGCCTTCCCTTACCTCCCTCCCGGGGAGACTCCGCGGGGCCGCGGGGGAAGGACTGCCGCTCCTCCGGCCGAAGCTCCTCCGGCTAACGAGGCTGATGAAGTTTCGGCCGAGGGTAAGTCGGCTTTGTATTAGTATTTGACCACTGTCTCGTTACTAACGCGCCACTTTTGCTTGCAGCAATGGCCGATCTTGATGACCTCCTCGACCTGATAGCTGACCAACGCGGTATAGGCCGGGCGCCGGTCCCGCAAGCAGCAGGCAGGTCCGGCCGAGGCTCCGGGGCTCCGAGGACCCAAGGCGGGGTCCCAAGGACTGCGGCCTCCGCCGAGGGTCGCGCTGCCGCCGCTACTCTCGAGAGGGAGCAGAAGACAAAATTCACCGCTCGAAGGGGCGGCCGAGCGTCGAAGCGCCCCCGGGAAGAGGAGGCCGGAGAGGTGGAGATGGCTCCGCTGGTCAGGAGGAGCACCGGGACCCGAAGGGCCGCAAGGCTGGCGTCTCCCGAGGCGCCGAGGAGCGACTCTCCTCCGGCCGTGTCGGCAGGGGCCGATGACAGAGATGAGAGTATGTAGGACCCGCAAACGTGCCTTCGTCTGCTCAGCAGCTTCACTCTCCCGTCAGCTTTCGAAGAGCTGAGGGAGCATTCGATTGCCGACCTGGCGGCGATGAGCGCTCGGTTGTCGGTTCAGGTAAGAAGTCCGAAAACTTTTCAACCTATCCTCCATTGGCTCCGGATTTTCTAACCATTGTCTGCTCTTCGGCTCGCAGGCTGCGATGACGGGCAGCGTCCTGATGCATCAACAGGAGCTGCTCCGCCGCAAACTTCTGGAGGCCGAGGTGGGTCCGGCCAGTTCCGGTGAAGGTACCTCGGCGGCGCCCCGCATCGAGCCCTTGGTTGACAGGCTCGCTACCGCGAGCGGTCGGGTGCGGGCGCAGCTAGAGGAGAGGGCAGCAGAAGCCCGCGCTGCCGCTGAGGCCAAAGAGAAAGCCGAGGGCGTGCTCGCTGCGGCTCAGGATGAGAACCGGGTGCTTAGGACCCAGATCCAGGACAAGGAGTCCCGGTGGGCTTCGGAGAAGCGCCGCCTTACCGAGGAGGTCTCGGCCCTGAAGCGGGAACTGGAGGAGGCGGCGGAGTCGGTTATTGCCGATTTCAAAGCCGGGCGTGAATACGCCCAAGAGATCCTCCGAGCCCAGCTGCTGGCGTCTTCTTCGGTCTTCGACCTCGGACTGGCTGTCGTCCAGAGGGCCTGCCCGGACGTCGATCTGACCGGGGAAGCTCTGCCGAGGGGCGCGGAAGCCAGGGAGCTCCTATCCTGGTGGAAGGGCCTCATGGCTGAGAGGGCCTTGCCTCCAGGTGCTGAAGGTGAAGTTGAGTCCGCCGAGGAGGCTCCCGCAGAGGAAGTTCCCGCAGAGGAGGCTCCCGCCGAGGAGGCTCCCGCCGAGGCTGCTGCTCCTGAATCGGTGCAGATTGTTGACTCCCCCTCTCCCTCTCCTGGCCGAAATGTCATCGAGGCGGAGGAGGAGAGGGCCGTCGAGGACTGATACGAGGGTTCCCCTCAGTTTTTGTCTTTTCGCTTTTGTAAGCCTTCGGCCAGGTATATGGCCGAGCTTGTACTTCCTTCTGTTCAAGAATATAAGGAACGTTTTTGGGCTTTACCTTATCGTTTCTTGCATGACGAGTGGACCTAGTCTTTCCGAAATCTGAGATCCTTTCGTCGTCCGCTATAGCCTGCGAAGCCGAGACCTGATGTAGGTTCGGATAGGTCGTCGATAGTATCTCGCCAGCAGATCAGGCTTTTTCAGATTCGGCATCTGTAGCCGAAGCCGCTCTCGCTTTGTCTTATGCAGAATTAGAAAACAACCCGCCGCGTCCTGATCCGGATTACATGGCCGGAGCCATTCGTCGGATCGAAGGACCTACGGACTTTAAGAGAACCATGCCGCTCCCGGTACGGTTTGCATGGCCAAAGCCACTCCCGATATGGTTTACACGGACTTAGAGAAATCCATGCCGTGTCCTGATCCGGATTACATGGCCGAAGCCATTCGTCGGATCGAAGGACTTACGGACTTTAAGGAAAACCATGCCGCTCTCGGTACAGTTTGCATGGCCGAGGCCACTCCCGATACGGTTTACACGGACTTAGAGAAATCCATGCCGTGTCTTGATCCGGGTTACATGGCCGAAGCCATTCGTCGGATCGAAGGACTTACGGACTTTAAGGAAAACCATGCCGCTCCCGGTACGGTTTGCATGGCCGAGGCCACTCCCGATACGGTTTACACGGACTTAGAGAAATCCATGCCGTGTCCTGATCCGGATTACATGGCCGAAGCCATTCGTCGGATCGAAGGACTTACGGACTTTAAGGAAAACCATGCCGCACCCGGTACGGTTTGCATGGCCGAGGCCACTCCCGATACGGTTTACACGGACTTAGAGAAATCCATGCCGTGTCCTGATCCGGATTACATGGCCGAAGCCATTCGTCGGATCGAAGGACTTACGGACTTTAAGGAAAACCATGCCGCTCCCGGTACGGTTTGCATGGCTGAGGCCACTCCCGATACGGTTTACACGGACTTAGAGAAATCCATGCCGTGTCCTGATCCGGATTACATGGCCGAAGCCATTCGTCGGATCGAAGGACTTACGGACTTTAAGGAAAACCATGCCGCTCCCGGTACGATTTGCATGGCCGAGGCCACTCCCGATACGGTTTACACGGACTTAGAGAAATCCATGCCGTGTCCTGATCCGGATTACATGGCCGAAGCCATTCGTCGGATCGAAGGACTTACGGACTTTAAGGAAAACCATGCCGCTCCCGGTACGGTTTGCATGGCCGAGGCCACTCCCGATACGGTTTACACGGACTTAGAGAAATCCATGCCGTGTCCTGATCCGGATTACATGGCCGAAGCCATTCGTCGGATCGAAGGACTTACGGACTTTAAGGAAAACCATGCCGCTCCCGGTACGGTTTGCATGGCCGAGGCCACTCCCGATACGGTTTACACGGACTTAGAGAAATCCATGCCGTGTCCTGATCCGGATTACATGGCCGAAGCCATTCGTCGGATCGAAGGACTTACGGACTTTAAGGAAAACCATGCCGCTCCCGGTACGGTTTGCATGGCCGAGGCCACTCCCGATACGGTTTACACGGACTTAGAGAAATCCATGCCGTGTCATGATCCGGATTACATGGCCGAAGCCATTCGTCGGATCGAAGGACTTACGGACTTTAAGGAAAACCATGCCGCTCCCGGTACGGTTTGCATGGCCGAAGCCACTCCCGATACGGTTTACACGGACTTAGAGAAATCCATGACAAGTTTTTAGAACAAAAGAGTTCTTTATTTTTACCCTCCGGCTGAAAGCCTGGGGAGATTTGACTTACATATAATAACGCCGAAGGCGCTCTACATTCCATGTGCGAGGAATGGGTTGGCCCGAAAGGGTCTCCAACCGGTAAGCTCCACGCCTGATTACCTCCCTGATCCGGTAGGGCCCCTCCCAGTTGGGGGCAAGCTTTCCTGAGGCTTCGGCCGGCTTGGAAGCATGAGCATTCCTCAACACGAGGCTCCCCACTTCGAAGCTCCGGGGCTTTACTCGAGTGTTGTGGTACTTGGCCATGCGTTGTTGATAAGCCGCCAGCCGGATACGAGCTTTATCTCGGACCTCTTCAATGAGGTCCAAGTGGTCTTTCAAACCTTCTTCATTGGCCTCCGGACTGTAAGCAACGACCCTGGGAGAAGGGAGGCCGATTTCTATCGGAATAACGGCCTCTATCCCATAGGCCATGCGGAAGGGAGTTTCGCCGGTGGGGGTTCGGCTTGTTGTCCGATAGGCCCACAGGACACTCGGCAGCTCTTCCACCCATCGGCCCTTAGCTTCGCCGAGGCGGGTTTTCAATCCCTGCAGGAGGCTTCGGTTTGTGACTTCGGCTTGGCCGTTCGCTTGAGGATGCGCTACCGAAGTGAATTTGTGGAGTATGCCGAAGCTGGCGCAGTTGTCACCGAACCGCCGGCTATCGAACTGCTTTCCATTGTCAGAGATGATGGCCCGAGGGATGCCGAACCGGCAAATGATGGACTTCCACACGAAGTTCCAAGCATTGTTGTCGGTTATTGACGCGAAGGGTTCGGCTTCGACCCATTTGGTGAAGTAATCGACCGCCATGATGAGGAATTTTCTTTGGCCGGTGGCGACGGGAAAAGGTCCCAGGAGGTCGATCCCCCATTGGGCGAAAGGCCAGGGATCAGATAAGGGGGTCAGAAGGGTGGCTGCCTGATGAATGAGGGAGCTGAACCTCTGGCACTGGTCGCAGCGCCGTACAAGGGCTAGAGCGTCCTCTCGGAGTGTTGGCCACCAGTAGCCTTGCCTCAGGAGCTTGTGGGCCAGGGCTCTTCCTCCCGCATGCGCCCCGCACACCCCTTCATGGACCTCTCTTGCGGCATAGTCAACTTCTGCCGGGCCGAGGCACCGTAGCAGCGGTCGGCCGAAGGATTTCTTGTACAACCCGTCCAAAAGGAGAAAGTGGGATGAGTGCTGCCGAATGCGCTTCGCCTCCTTCGGATCTGGCGGGACTTCTCCTTGGAGAAGGAAAGCGACGAGGGGGGTCATCCACGTCTCGGCCTCGGCTTCAGCAACTTGCATGGCTTCGGTTTCGCCAAGGCTGGGTTCGGCGAGCTCCTCGACGAGGATCATTCGGCCTCCACCCCCGTCTTGGGTTGACGCCAGCCGGGAAAGGGCATCGGCCCGGGTATTCTCGGCTCTCGGGATCCTCACGATTTCACAAAAATCGAATTGAGTGAGGATCTTGCGAGTTACCTGGAGATAAGACGCCATCACTGCGTCCCGAGCCTCATACTCCCCGGAGATGTGGCCGGCGATCAACTGGGAATCGCTGAAGGCTTTCAGGTTCAGGGCGCCGAGCTTCTTCGCGGCCCGGAGGACGGAGATGAGGGCTTCGTACTCGGCGGCGTTGTTGGTTGCTGGAAAGGAGAAGCGCAGGGCGTACTCCGTGACGACCCCTTCGGGTGACGCCAGGATCCACCCGGCGCCGCTGCCTGTGGAGCATGCGGAGCCGTCCACGAAGAGTCGCCATTCGTCTGGTGGTGCAGGTGCCGAAGTAGCCTCGGCTTCGACCACTTCGGGTTCTGGCTGTGGTGTCACGGAGGCGCCGGGGGTAAGTTCGGCGATGAAGTCCGCCAACGCCTGGGCTTTTATTGCTACCCGAGGGGCGTAGGAGATGTCGAACTCCCCTAGCTCAATCGCCCACTTCGCCAGCCTGCCGGACACCTCCGGCCGGGAAAGAATCTGCCTCAAGGGCTGGTTGGTGAGGACTTTTACGGAATGGGCCAGAAAATACGGCCGAAGCCTCCTTACAGACGAGACGAGGGCCAGAGCCAACTTTTCCAGGGCAAGGTACCGGAGTTCCGCTCCCTGAAGGGCTCGGCTGGTGTAATAAACGGGCTTCTGAACGACTTCCTGCTCTCGGACGAGGACGGTGCTGAGGGCCGTCTCGGAGACTGCAAGGTATAAGCTCAGAGGATCCCCGGGAATCGGTTTGGACAGGATGGGGACTTTGGAGAGGTAGGCCTTCAGCTGGTTGAAGGCTGTTTGGCACTCTTCCGTCCAGTCGAAGTTGTTGGCCTTCTTCAGCAGCTTGAAGAAGGGGAAACAGTAGTCGGCCGCCCTTGACATGAAGCGGCTGAGAGCTGCGATCCTCCCGTTCAGCTTCTGTACCTCTCGGAGGTTAGCCGGGGGGCGCATCTTCATGATGGCCGAAACCTTCTCGGGATTAGCCTCCACCCCTCGGTGTGTGACCATGTAGCCGAGGAACTTGCCGGAGGCTACCCCGAAGGCGCACTTGGCCGGGTTCAGCTTCATCTTGTACCGCCTAAGGGCGGAGAAAGTCTCGGCCAGGTCGGCCAGGTGCTCCGCAGCAACGCGGCTCTTGACCAACATGTCGTCTATATAGACCTCCATGTTTCGGCCGAGCTGTGTGGCGAATACTTTGTTGACCAGCCGCTGATACGTCGCGCCGGCGTTCTTCAGACCGAAGGGCATTCGGGTGTAGCAGTACAGGCCCAAATCGGTGGTGAAGCTGGTCTTGCTTTCATCGTCCGGATGCATCCGGATCTGGTGGTAGCCTGAATAGGCGTCGAGGAAGCTTAAAAGCTCATGGCCGGAAGTCGCGTCCACCACCTGGTCTATCCGAGGCAGCGGAAAGTTGTCCATTGGACAGGCCTTGTTGAGGTTGGTGAAGTCCACGCACATACGCCATTTGCCATCTTTTTTTGGCACCATGACCACGTTGGCGATCCAGTCCGGATGGTGCACCTCTCGGAGGTGTCCGGCGTCCAGTCCCTTCTGTACTTCAGCTTGGATGGCGGCCCTCCTCTCCTGATTGAAGGTGCGCCGCTTCTGCTTTACCGGAGGCTGGTCGGGATTGATATGGAGCCGGTGCTCTGCTACCTCCGGGTCAACCCCGAGCATGTCTGCCGGAGACCAGGCGAAGACGTTGAGATTCTTTTTCAAGAACTCGGTAAGCTTTTCTGCTTCACCTTTCTCCAGGCCGGAGCCTATCATCAGGACTCGTCCTTCGCCTCCTGGAATAGGGACGGCGAGAAGTACTTCTCCCGGAGATGCCTCGGCCGATGACTCGATCGTTAGGGTTTCAGCTGCGTTCTTCCCTTTGACCGAAATCATGTAGCACTGCCGGGCTGCTTCTTGGTTCCCTTTGGCTTCGCCAATTCCATGGCTGGTATAAAATTTCAGTTTCTGATGGAAGGATGAAGGCACGGCTCCGATTCCGCCGATGAGCCTTCGGCCGAATATGGCGTTGTAGGCTGACTCGATCTTTACAACGGCAAAGTCCGTCTCGACGGTTAATTGCCGGGGGGCGGAGCCTAAGGTTACAGGAAGCCGGACAATGCCCTCTACTCGGCAGGGCGAGCCGTTAAAACCGTAGAGGGGGCCCCGGTGAGGCTTCATATTAGCCTCACTCAATCCCAATTTTTCAAAACAGTCATAAAACAAGATGTTTGGGGCACTTCCATTATCCACAAAGATCCTATGTACATCATAGTTGTTTATTACAGCGTTAACGACGAGAGCGTCGTCATGAGGGACCTGAACATCAGTCAGGTCCTCGGCGCCGAAGGTGATGTCTTCCAGACGAGGCTTCTTCGGTTCGCCTTCAACTGCTGCCACTGTGTTGCGCTGCCGCGGCCTGGACCCTTCCCCCGGCCCTCCGGATATCATCATAATAGACCCAGAACTGGGTCTTTGATGGGACGATTCTACCGGGGCCGAGGTGGCTTTTGGCGGAGGAGCGGCTTCTATGGCCGGGGGCTGCTGTTGCCTGGGCGCTGCGGGGACGTCCCGGTTCTGCTGCGGCGGCTGCTCCCGGCGGTACTGCGGCAGTCTTCCCTCCCGGATGATGCGGTCGATCTCTTCCTGGAGCTGCCGACACTCATCCGTTGTGTGGCCGATCTCCCGGTGGTATTCACAGTACCTGCCGGGATCCCTTCGGCGAGGATCGGTCTTGATGCGATCAGGCCGCCGGAGCATGCCTTTCACCTCCATGAGCATTCGGGAAGGGGGAGCAGGTAAGGGTAGGTACCGTGGCTGTGGGTCCCGTCGCCTCTCCCTGTCCCAATCCTCCCTGCGATAGCGCTTTCGCGAGGGCTCTTGGTCCTCCGGCCGAGGTCGGACCACCTGGGGAGTAGGTGCCGAGATGGCTTCGGCTGCGCCTCTTCCTCTGGACAGCATCAGGGCCTCCCGGTTGATGTACTTGTGGGCCCGGGCCACGAGGTCCTGGAAGGTCGGGGGATGGCGCTTCCCAATGGAACCGAGGAGCCCCTCGTCCCGGCACCCGCTGATCACGGCCGAAACCGCGATCGAGCTGTCGAGGTTCGGGATCTGGGCGGCCTCGGTCCGGAACTTGGTGAAGTAATCCTGGAGAGTCTCGGCAGGACCTTGCCGGATAGCTAGCAAGCTGGCAGAGGTCTTGCTCTGCCGGGTGGCATCATAGAACTGGTCGATGAACAATTGGCCCAACTGGACTAGGGAGTGGATGGAGTCGGGGGCCAGCGTCTCGAACCAGGTGAGGGCGATTTTTTCAAGGGTGAGGGGGAAAAGACGGCAGCGGACTGCCTCGGAGATCCCCCGGACCCGGAGGTAGGTGTTGAACCTCTGGAAATGACAGACCGGATCTGTCATCCCGTCATAGAGAGGGCCCTTCGGTAGCTTGAAGTCGGGGGGCACCTCGGTGGCTAGGAGCTCCGCCGTGAACAGGGTCTGCTCCAGGATGCTGCTGGCGAGGGGCGTCCCGTGAGGCCGGGACACCATCTGTTGTATCTCCTTGCGCATCGCCGTCAGCCTCCGGTCCAGGTCCGGGGCGGCCGAGGTGGCGACGGATTGTCCTCCGGTCCGGGCCGGACGGTACTCCGACGAAGCATAATCCTGCTCCGTCAGACGGTCGGCGCGGGGAGCTCGGGCAGGCAACGCCGAGGGCTCGCTGCGCGCCGCCGCGGTCTCGTCGAGAGAGACTGGCACAGGCACCGGCCGGAACCGGGCGTCTTGTACAGGGTAGAGTGGGGGGAGTGGCGCCTGCTGGGGATGCTGCCCCGTCAGTCCCATGCGCTGGGCGATGGCGGACACCATCTCCTGAAGAGGCGCTAGGGACGTGGCGGCAGCGGCCAGCGTGGCCACTTGCTGCTGGAGTACCCCCACTCGGTCTTCCGAGCCGAAAGACTCCGGTATGGTCGGCAGAGGCGGGTTCGGCGGGGCAGACGGTGCGCCTTCGGAAGGCAGCATCTGTGCCGAGGCCTCCCGCGCTTCTGCTTCGCTTTGTCCGGATCGTCGGGTCACAGGTCGCTGAGACATGACTTGTTTTGTTAGTTTCCCACAGACGGCGCCACGTGATGTAGACTGGATCTATCACGACCGGATCCCGCAGACGGAATCCGGAAAAGAGGATCCGGAGCCGGTCCGGATCGAACGATGGAAGGGGACCCGACAGGGATCCGCAACGGGGCGAAGACGGGGCTTCTCGGGATGACCTGGATCCGCCCGCGGGGGGCGCGATCTGCCGCCGGAGCTGCTCTTGGATAGTGAGCCGCTGCTCCTTCGGCGGACGGAGGCGCGGCGCGAGCAGGAGCTTCTCTCGGCCGAGCGGTCGGCGAGCGTCGGAGCCGAAGCCGGAGGGTCCGAGATCGGACGGTGGAACGACTCGCTCTCCGATAGTGAGCCCGAAGGCTCCTTCAGCGCGAGACCGAGCCTCCTGGCGTGGGGCACCCGGCGGGCTTGCCCTTGGACAGCGAGCCCGAAGGCTCCTTCAGCGCGAGACCGAGTCTCCTGGCTTGGGGCAGCCGGCGTTCGGCGTCGAGACCAGGGAGGGGAATCCAAGGTCGGCGGCCGAGACCGACTCGGGGAGGTCGGCGACGATTCGAACCGAGCCCCTGCAGGAAGGATAGAAGAAGAAGAACCAGTCAGCAGGAGTCCCGGGCGTCAGCCCTGGGGAACCCCCTCCGACGGTCAAGTTAGCTCCTGAAGAAGATTCGATTCAGAAAGCAAGAAAGAGCATCTATAATGCTATTCGGACAGAAGTCCTTTAAGGGGTTTCGGAAGCTTGGGGAGGCATCCGTTTTTCCCACCCACCCTCTTGGCCACAAACAGCGGGATATTTATAGCAGAGGATAGCGGATGGTTAACGGTGGCAGCCGATATAGGACTAATTGAAGGTTTACTGATAAACCGCCATAGCGCCCGATCCGCCACCGGAGTGGGCCGGATTCGGCTACCGGGCCGAAGGGGGTTGGGCCGCTGACGGGCCGAAGCCTGTTGGGCCCTGGGCTGCCGCGCTGCTCCCGGGCCGTAGGCTGGTGGGCCGCTGACGGGCTGAAGCCTGTTGGGCCGGGAGCGACGGTGCCGCTTATGGGCCGTAGGCTGCTGGGCCGCTGACGGGCCGAAGGCCGCCGGAGGGCCTGGTACTGCTGCTGTTGGGCTGAATGGGGTTTGGGCCTGCTTCAATGGGCCGAATCGGATTCTACCTCATCACCCTCTTTGCACCTCCTACCCTCTATACGTTATGGGCATTGACAAGAAAAGACATCACAATTTTGTTCTTTGTTGCTTTCTCATCTTTGAATTAAGATCCAATGGGTTGATGTTTGGCCACAACCAAGGCATACCAACTACCTCAATAGAATCATAATACTACCCTCTCTCTCTCTCTCTCTCTCATACACACGTGTACCTATACTATTATATTAAAATACAATTCCTATTTTCCCGCCAAAACTACAATAATGACACATGGCAGCACCAGAATAACTCTCCCTCTCTCTTTAAGATTTTTCAACATTTATATTTTGAAATAATAACTCTCTCTCTCTTTATGACGAATTAAGACTCTCTCTCTAGATCAGCTTTCTATTTTTATATTTATAAAGAATTAGGGTGCAATTTTCTTTCTCTCTCTTTCTATGCGTGTGTATGTTTTAGGTATTGAGAAAAAGAAGAGAGAGAGAGAAATAAGGATAATACACTACAAGGGAGGCAGGTTTTGTCGGCGAATATATGTCAACGGCTTTAGATACTCGTTGACAAAGAGAATATTAGTCGACGGCTATAAAGTTGCCGTTTACAATAGGCTTATTTGTCGGCGGCTAATATAACCGCTTACATATACTGAATATATGTCAACGGCTTTACTTTAGCCGTTGATATATGTAGGTTATACGTTTACGGCTGTTTCTTAACCGTCGACATATGTAATAAATAGAAAAAAAAAATAACAGTAAAAACTATATGTCAACGGCTAAAACTGTAGCCGTTTACATATCTAATATATGTCAGCGGCTAAACTTATAGCCGCTGACAAAAGACCGGCCCTTTCCCTGTCTCCCTCCCGAGCCCTAGCTCCCTGTCTCCCTCTTTTCCCCTCTCCTAGCCCTAGCCACTGCCGGTCGCGTCCGCTGTGCCCGCCATCGAGCGCGCCGGAGATGCTCCCAGGGCGAAACCCTAGCAGCGGCAGCTGACGGCTGACGGATCGCGCCGGCGGAGGGGGAGGAAGACGACGCGGGCGGGGCAGCGATGCAGAACCACATTATGAACAGCATCCACAGCCTCAAGCTCCCCGATGGCTGCAAGGGCGGCAGCAGCCAGGTCTACGCTCTGAACCCCTCCTCCGACGGCCACGACAAGACCCACCCCCATCACCGCCACCACCCTCCCCACCATCCGCATCACCATCGCCGCACCCCCCCCCCAGGACGCCGGCCACCACCTCCGCGCGGCCGCTTCTGGTTGCCCCGACAGCCTCCTCCCCTACGGCCTCCCCTCCCCGGACCTCATCGATCCCCCCATCGACCCCTTCATCCGAGAGGTCGACCAGGTCTCCGCCCTCGCCGCCTCCTTCCGCCGCCTCGCGGGCGCCGCAGAGCCCGAGGACCGCTGCGCGCTCCACCTGGAGCAGCGCTCCCTCCTCAGGGCCCTCAGCGACCCAAGGCTCCTCCGCCGCTCCCTGCGCTGTGCCCGCCTCCACGCCCCCGACGTGCACCACAAGATCGTGCTCTCCGCTTGGCTTCGTTCGAGCGGCGGGAGGACGAGCTCGAGGCTCACCCCTTGTCCTCGCCCGCCGCTTCCTCCTGCGGTCCCGCGATGGAGTGTCCCCGCGCAGCGCTCGTCCCTGGTTATGATCCCGAGTTCTCCTCGGGCCCCTGCCCGTGCCGCCGATTGGCCAAGCGCGCCGCGTCTGGTTCGGGGGCCGTAGAGCGGGAGCAGAAGGAGGGGGAAGAAGCGGAAGAAGAAGAAGAGGAAGGCGACGTGGTTTTCTGTATCGGCGATGAGGAGGTTGTTTGCGTTCGGTACCGGATGGCGGCACTGTCAAAGCCGCTCAGCACGATGATGTATGGAGGGTTCATGGAGTCGAGGAGGGAGAAGATCCACTTCACACACAACGGGATCTCCGCCAAGGGTATGACGGCGGTGGGCGTCTTCAGCCGCACGACGTCCTTGGAGGGCTTCCCGCCGGATATCGTCCTCAAGCTGCTCTCCTTCTGTAAGGACTGAGGCTTTCGGATCCGGTTTTCGGGGTTGGACCCTGTAGTTCAGGCTCCAGTGGGGCTGAGACTCTGGTCGGATTCGCGTCGAGCCCGCGAGACGCGGTTTAAACGGCGTCCAGCTATGCTGACGCGTTTTAGCCTGTGCCACGTGGGCTGGCTTTGGGTCGCGTGAGTACGGCCCTGACATGTCGTCTGAACGGCGTCTGCGAGGCACGACGCCTTTCAGACTGCGACTCTGGGTTGTCAGAGTACGGCGCCAGTCTTGTCGACTGAACGGCGTCTTTCATGGAAGACGCGTTTCAGACCTCTGTCAGAGCGTTGCGCAGAGGGTTGTCAGAGCAGCCGTCACATCGACTGATAGGCGTCCGTACATCTCGACGCGTTTCAGCCAATCTCTGGTTAACCCCGAGAGCCCTCCTTCTTTCTCTCATTTTGCTCCTCCTTCTCTCTTTCTCTCCTTCCTTCCGGCGACCCCGACATCGACCCTTCGTCCTTCCCTCCACTCCAACACTTCCCTACCTCTCACCTTTACCACCACCACTTCCTTCGCGGCGTACCACTCTCCGGACGGCGGCCGACGTCCCGGTGGAGTGGCGGCGTCCTCGAGGGTACCGGCGGCGGTCTACGGTGCGGCGGGTCGGTGGCACGGAGCTTGGAGGAGTTCAAGAACCGGTAGGGTGACGGTTCTCTCAGTGTTGTGTTCTAAATCATGTTTTTCTCCGTTTTAAAGCATGCTATGGACCGATGGTTTTGGGGTAGAATGAGCATGTTAGGGGGTTTTTCCTTGATGGGAATGGGAGTTTCTGTGATGTGAATTATGGATACTTTGGTTGCCCTCTTTCCCCCTCTGTTTTTGGGGCTTTTTCGGGGTATTTGGGGCTATGGGAGGATCCCTCGGATCGAACCAGGGAACCAGGTTTCTGGCTCTAAACAGCGTCGTGCCTGGTCGACGCCTTTTAGAAGGACGTCGGGGCAGTACGACGCGTTTTAGGGCAGAAACCTCCCCTGTTCGAGGTTTATCAGGCTAGGGGTTCTGGTGCTAAATGACGTCATGGGTGGTCGACGCCTTTCAGAAGGACGTCGAGCCACCATGACGCCATTTAGGCAGAAAATCACCCTGATAACGGGACTCAGTTTGAGGATTATGGGACTAAAAGACGTCATGGGTGGGCGACGCGTTTTGAATAGCGTCGAGCCACCATGACGCCTTTTAGAGCAGTAATCCTTCCATTGTTGTTTTCTCGAATTCCTAGTTTTTCAGCGTGAACGGCGTCCGAGGATGTTGACGCCTTTTAAAAGGCGACCACTGGTGTCGACGCCTTTTAGGCCAGATTCTGAGGCCGGTATTTTCTGAACCAGTTTAGGGTGCTTGAATGGCGTCGGCCTCGGGCGACGCGATTCAAGCCAGAACTACACTAATCCATGCCAGTAAAATGTGTTTACACTGCTAGATAGTCGGTTAATGCATACAGTTAGTATACTCGACGTAATGAGCTCTTCGTGACCGGATGGCACTGCGTTGTGTGTCGTGCGACCGTGGACTTCCTCCGTGACCAGATCGCACCGTGCCGTGTTTTTTGTTTTCGGTGGACCTAGAGTGACAGTTGTAGCGTTCTACACCCTGTGTCGGTGCGGAGGGACACAGCGCTGACGGGAGCAGTGGCGGGGTGACGCCTAGTAGAGAGGGTCACCTGGTGAACCCCGGGGTTAGCTAGCTTGTACCGGTGTCGGAGAGGTACCGTTGGAGTGTCACTCGTGCTGAGGGAAGGAGTAACCACCTGAGCCAGTTGGGCCGGAGTAGCCAGCGTGCTATCGGAGGGGTTACTGTTTGGTCTCAGCGGGCCGGTGTTTGCTGAGGGAAGGAGTGACCGCCGAGGTGGCCCGTGAGCTATCCGAGGGGTTACTGTTTGGTCTCAGCGGGTTGTTGTGTTTCCCACTCTCGTTGTGGAATTGACATGTTTTAAGGATACGCCGAATTACGAGTTTCCTGATAGATTAGAGTTATGCATGTTAGTTATTCTTTGAATGCATGTGATTCTTATTGAGATGTAGGCATGGAAATTATTGTCTCTTCATGGTTATTATATCCCTGCTGTACTTTCCACTTGTGGGTGTGTGTGTGTGGGCTGTGGGGATCGAAGGATCCCTACTGAGTCTTTTCGTTGAGACTCACCCCTGCGGCTTTCAGGTGAGGACTCCAGGCAGACCTAGCGAGGGTTGTGCGGCTGAGTGCTGAGCGTCGTCGACTGTTGTTCCGGGGTATGCCCCGATGTAGTTGTTATCTTTATTTCTGGCCTGTATGTATAATCATTTCTTTTCTGTTGGAGTATGTAATCATTTGCTGTATCGAGTCGCATTGTAATAACTTTTAATTTCTGCATTTTCCCTTCAATTCAATGCGATGTGAATGTTTAGCTTAGTTGATTATTTATTTCCCAGACTTACTCGGATCCTGGTTTGGTTACAAGTTAATGATTCGGTACCCATTTAGTAATCGGATCCCCGATTATAGGGTGGCGGGTCGTTACACCTTCGCCAACAGGTTCTGCTGCGAAGGGTTGAAGTCCGCTTGCGATGCGCATCTGGCGTCGCTGGTGGGAGGCACGGAGGACGCCCTGCTGCTCGTGGAGTACGGGCTGGAGGAGACGGCGCACCTGCTGGTGGGATCTTGTCTGCAGGTGTTCCTAAGGGAGCTGCCCAGGTCTTTGAACGACCCCAGGGTAATCCGGCTCCTCTGCAGCGCGGAGGCCAAGCAGAGGCTGGTCTCGGCTGGGCATGCGTCGTTCGGCTTTTAAGCAGCTGAACAGCCTCGTCATAGGAAATGATCATGTTGGCTGGATGCATCAGGAGCGGTCTCTGTACAGCAGCAGCATGGAGGAGAGGATGCGGGACTTGAGTGATGCCATCAGGCTGGACCCGACCCTTTTGTACCCATACAAGTATCGGGCGATTATCCTGATGGAGGACAATAAGATTGGGGCTGCTGTTGCGGAGATCAACAAGATCCTTGGTTTTAGGGTCTCCACTGATTGTCTTGAGCTTCGTGCCTGGTTCTCCATGGCACTTGAGGACTATGATGCGGCGCTTCGGGACATAAGGGCACTCATGACATTGAATCCTGAGTATATGATGTTCCATGGGAAGGTTCATGGGGAACAACTGGTTGAGGTTCTCCGGCAGCATGTTCAGCAATGGAGTCTAGCAGATTGCTGGATGCAATTATATGATAGATGGTCTTCTGTGGATGATGTTGGGTCTCTTGTTGTGGTACATCAGATGTTGGCAAATGATCCTAGCAAAAGCATATTGTGGTTTAGACAATCTCTCCTTCTGTTGAGGTAAGTTTTTTGGTAGACACTTATCTGTTGATTGAACTTATTAGAACACTACACCAGTGCATTATCTTCTTCTACATGCTCTATGTAACTCTGGATGTGTGTTGATGACTATGATTGTAGTAAGGAGGCTTTGGGCTTAAGGTCACATAGGTAAGTTGTCTAATGATATTCATAATGCCCCCTGACACCCCCCCCCCCCAAAAAAAAAAAAGGAAAAAAGAAAAAAAATCATGCTTCTGGCCAAGTTCACGTGATTTAGACTCGCGTAAGTCTAAAAGGGGATCCAAATTTAAGACTCGCATAAGTCTAAAAGGGATTCATATTGAAAAAAATTTCTTGATTCAAGTAGCATGTGTCCCGAAGAGATGTTTACATTTCTATGAACTAATCCCCCTCAAATTTATGCCATCATACTGCTGCAATAGGCATGACAATTCCTTTGGCAAAGGTTTTGAGATTGAAGGCTACTAATGTAGTCTACCGAAAGCTGCTAGCCATTTTGCAAAACATTTAGTTATTTATTCTTTTGTTAATATAGCAAGAAGTAACAAGGCTAACAGAATAGTTGTTTGTGGGAGAGTTTCTAGGGCTTATAAATATCTTCTCAGCTCTTCTTTTGTGCATGAGAGCTTTGAGAGTATACTGATGCTATACTTGCATGTCCCATTTTTTTGGTTATTACAGCATAGTATGTTTGCCATTTATCTATTCAATCAGCCTGTTGTCTTTTAGTTAGCTATATAAGAGCTTATTCATGGGGGTGAACATGGAGCCATTGGTTAGATGAGCAGCTATGATCCTGGGGTGCAGAGTGACATTTCTTATCACTTATCTGAGATTTCCTATGACCCTAGGAGCATTCCATAGAAGAGACTAAGGGACCAGCAGGATGCCAGGATGGGAGAGTATCAGTTTAAGCTCCTACACTCCTGGTCCATGGGGGAAGACTACCCCTGTGCAAAACAATACTTGTTGGTTTACTCATGTATCACTTTTCCTCATTCTGCATCCCAAAAATGTGGCTAGAATGTTTTTAGTTCATTTAGCTCAGATTTGTGTGGCACGGGCTTGGTGGAGAATTTAATGGATGGCATGATATCTGCTAGGGGTGGAACTGCAAAAGTAGGAGAATGGTGGCTTTAGGATCAGAAGTATTAGAGATTTCAACTTTGCCCAAACAATAAGTGGCTGTGGAAGATGGGGAAAGAGGAAGGATGGCTGTGGCTAGAGGTAGTCAATCAAAACTACTATATAAAGACTAGCATGTTGGTCTATGGGACATATAGTACCGTCTACAAGAACCAACATTTCTCATTTTTTAGAGAGGATGCGAGCAACAAGAGATGTGTTAAGCACAAGCACACTAGCGATGCTAGGTAATAAGTGGAAAATCTGGTTTTTGATAGACAGGTGGTGTGAAGATAGAGAATCTGTGAAGGCTTTTCCTTCTCTTCATACTGTTTCTGGCACTAAAACATTGCTAGCAGATTACTTTGGCATTGGTGGAGTTTGATATCCTACGTGCACGAACTATCTCCATTCTCCAGTGTTGGGGTCGGAAAGTTTGATGACCTACCAAGTAGACTGTATAGGTTGTTATGAGCAACCATCAGGTCCAAGAATCTTGGAGTTAGTGGTGGAAGGGTAATGGAAGATTTACAATGACGCCTGTGTATGAGTCCATTGCAGATAGAGGTGCCAGATACCCCATGATTAATCATATAATGCACCACGGAAACCTTTTTGAAGATCAAATTTCTAATGTGAAGAATAGTCCACAGAGACTTCGGATGTACCACAGGCTAACTAATTTCATGGAAAGGATTAGAAGGACTTGCACATTAATTCATTATGTGATGAGAGCCCATGGATCACTTGTTTAGACTTCGCCTTTTTTTCCAAGATGCTTGGAGAGGTATATCGCATAAGATATAGATTATGGAGGATAGCCCGTGGAGCATGACAATTGATTAATCTATATGGTGGTTGATTCTCCATTCCACTTTTTGGGCCATCTAGGGGGAGAAACAACATACTGTTTCAAATCATACGAAGACTCCAAAAAGAGCTGTTTCTTTCATTTGCAAAAGGGTGATTTGTGGTTGAGTGGGCCAAATTGTTGGAGAAGGAAGGGGCTTAGAGGTTACAATGAACCATAGTTTAAATAAACAGTGCTGACTTCAGCTTCAGAGCTCCAATGTTCTCTGTGTAAACAAATAGAGAGGTCTTCTCTCTCTCTCTCTCTCCCCAGAATGTTTTATCTATTGTTTCACCTTTTTTCTACAGCTAAGCATAGCTTTACAATCTCCTCTTCCTCCTCCTCATCTTATCAATCATTTTGATCTGTTGAAAATACTGTACATCTGTACCTATGAAGAACTTTGGTGAATTTCAATTTTGTAGTGTAATGATCAGGGAACCCTATTCTCTCACTTTTTCTACAGTGAAGCATATCTTTACTTTCTCCTCCTCTTCCTCTCCCTCCTCACCACCCCATTGATCATTTTAACTTGTTGAAAAGTGCTAGTATCTCTGAATTGTAATGTTTGGTGAATTTTGTTCTCATAGTGTAATGATTAGGGCACCCTATGTTTTCATATCAATCGATCTTTACTTGCACAATCCAGTGTTTGTAGTGGAGCAATTATAGTGATGTAATGAATAGTGAAATTTAGGGGGGATCCAATTTCAACGGTAAGTTTACCAGATCATCCCTCACCCTGGCCTTTAATGAATTATGGTCTCATCCCTGGTTATTCAACATCCTTTCTGTTCTTTTTAAATTTGATTCTTCTCACTGGTGCATGTTGTCAATTGTTAACTTATTTAATTCTGTAGGTTAAATTGTCAAAAAGCTGCTATGCGCAGCTTGCGGTTGGCAAGAAACCATTCAGCTCATGAGCATGAAAGGCTAGTTTATGAAGGATGGATTTTGTATGATACTGGTTATCGTGAAGAGGCATTGGCGAAGGCAGAGGAGTCTATTTCTATCCAAAGATCTTTTGAAGCTTTTTTCCTCAAGGCATATGCTTTGGCCGATACAAGTCTGGATATTACATCTTCATCATACGTAATTCACCTTCTTGAAGAGGCTCTTAGGTGTCCATCTGATGGGCTTCGGAAAGGGCAAGTAGGTATCCTACTGAGCTGCTTGATTAAACAGTTATGATAGAGTGTTTTGGTAAACTTACCATCCTTCGTTACTCTTGTGGTTGCAACACTTTTCTGCAGGCACTAAATAATCTTGGGAGTGTCTATGTGGATTGTGATAAGCTGGATCTAGCTGCAGACTGTTATGTCAATGCTCTTAACATAAGGCACACACGAGCCCATCAGGGTCTTGCACGTGTGTATCATCTAAAGAATCAGAGAAAATCTGCTTATGATGAGATGACGAAGCTGATAGAGAAAGCACGTAACAATGCATCAGCATATGAAAAGCGTTCAGAGTACTGTGATCGTGACATGGCAAAAAATGATCTTACTAGGGCAACAGAGTTAGATCCATTAAGGACCTATCCTTACAGATATAGGGCTGCAGGTAAGGCTGTTTGTTCTATCTTAAAGTCCTTTAATGCACCTGAAGATAGACATCTGCATTGCACTTTCAATATTTAAATATTGTTGTCATCAGATTGTGGTTGTAATGTTGTACATAGAAAGCTGATGCATTTGCCTGAATAAATATGACATCACTTAGGAAAAATCTGTATATACAGGAAAAATATATAATGTATTAATTTAATATTTTAATTTTTTTTTTCTTAGTAACTATTTGTCAGCGGTTTTATAGCCGTCGACAAATAATATTTGTCAGCGGCCTCTGTCAGCGAAAACTTTTTGTCAGCGGCTTCAAAGCCGTCGACAAATAGTATTTATCAGCGGCTTACGTCGCTGACAAAAATATTTGTCAGCGGCTCTAAAACCGTCGACCAATACTATTTGTCAGCGGCTAACGTTAGCCGTGGACATATGCACTATTTGTCAGCGGCTACTCTGTGTAGACATATAATGTATATGTCAGCGGCTTTAAGTAGCCGCTGACATATGTGTTATATGTCAGCGGCTTCCGTGTGTAGACATATATAGTATATGTCAGTGGCTCTATCTAGCCGTTGACAAATATATGCCAACGGGGCTTTTGTCCACGGCTTTGTCAGCAGCTGGGAAGCCGTTGACATAAGTGTTTGTCAGCGGCTGTTTGGGATTTGTGACAAATCCTGTTTTTCTTGTAGTGATATTTACACCACAAGGACAAATACATCATTATTTTCCTACAGCAATACATGTAGCTATATATGTACATGCAGACAGATTATTATACGATTTCATTTAAAGAAATATGCAATATGCATAAAGGATTTTATTTTCCTATTTTTAAATTTTGGAATAAAGTTTTGAAGACTTTCTTGTACATGAGGGAAATTGTCTTGGGTATTGGGGAGAGTTGTAGGTTTAATCGCTTTATTTTCATAATTATTGGTTAGGCGAAAAGGCGTCTTCCTAAGGTGACGTGATTCAGACTAATTGATTGTATATGAACAAATTGATTAACCTAGCTAATTGTCATCAAGAACTGACAACGTGATTTGAATGGCATTGGGCACAGTTGAAGCGATTCATAATAATAACTTAACAAGCCTTAAAATTGCATCACATGTGTGTATATTAATATAAAATATAGTTATTTATGTACACATTATGTATTCTACTTTTCAGTATAATTTTTAACTATGTTATTGCACACTTGCATGCTTGAATCATTCATGAGGTGGACTTTATGTTATGTTTCACAATATTTGAACCCAGGGTGACGACATCTACTAATAGTACACTCAGTGCCTATGTACATGTTGTGATCCATGAGGAAGAAAAAGGCCATGGGTTAGCCCAGTTAACGGTTCGAGCCGGTTCCCAGGGTTCCCACATTTATAGTCTAAGTCCAGGTATGAGGGAAACCGGCTCTGGGATAGTAGCTATCAGTACTTGTGTGCACATGTGACTGGTGACATAGACACAGTATGGACTCATGGACCTGTCTGGAACTCACATGGGTGGATAGCCGTGAGGTGTTGGTCGTGAGGTAAGATGTCAGTGCACACACTCGGTCTGTGGAGTTTGGAGTTGTACGGAGTCTGTCATGAGAGATGTTGTACTAATGGGTGTGTGTGCCTTTGTCACCTTGTAACTTGGCAATGTAGGACCACCTATGGTTGGATGTGGCTAGAGCAGTGTGTGCTGCTAGAGGGTTCCTGACTTTTCTTGCAGGTCTGTAGTTTTGGCGCTTCTTAACATATTTCACATATGGCTACAGTAGCTACTCAATAGTTTATAGATTTACTTTACTACTTTACTCTTCCTGCTAGATTGTGTGTGTGTATAGAGGAAGTAAGGATCGTGAGATCTCTACTGAGCCCAATACTGGTGTGGCTCACTCCCTGCATTTCAAGTGAGGGCTCCGAACGAGCTTAAGAGCAGGTGGTGTGTGCTTGGAGGACACTTGCTGGTAGCTATGGTATGTTCCCGGGTATATACCCTATCATAGTTGTATTTTATTTTTGGTCTATACGCATTTATCCTTTCTTATATTTGCTAGACAATGTATTTATTTGCTAGACTGCATCGGACTATAATAATTATTTTTCTTGTACTTCATGCTTTTACAGTTCGCTATTTGTTTAATTATTTATGTTAGTTTCTTACATATTTCCTCAAACGTGTGTTTGTGACCTTGGCTTAAGCCCAATAGTAGCAATATGAGGCCCAGTAGATTGGATTCCAGATTGTCGGATAGTGGGGCATTTCAATTGGTATTAGTGCATGGTTTGTCTAAATATGTGAATAATTAGGGTAAATAAAGTATTCCAACAATAAATTTATCTTCCTGTACAGGCGTTGGCAGCTGGCATAGAATAATAGGATCTAATTTGTCTTGTTTCAATTTTGTGTACGTGAAAATGGCTCCTCAGAGGGCGGCTCCGCTGATTCGTGACACAGGAGACAATTCTATTGGTACATATGCGGGTAGGCAGAACACAGAGAGGTTCGTTGAGGCTCTGATGGAGACAATGTCTAGATATTAGTCCCAAGATTTGAGTGAGGGTTCGAATACTTAGGGAGGGTCTTCGACTTTGGTGGAATGCTTCCTGAAGATGAAGCTGCCTCATTTTACTGGTCAGTCCAATCCTGATGAGGCTGCCCACTGCCTAAAGGAAGTGGAGAAGGCCTTTGATACCTTAGACTCTACAGCGAGTGAGAAGACCTCGTTGACAACTTATTTATTGAAGGACTATACTTATGATTGGTGGGTGACTCTAAAGATAATGTTCTATGTTGACAAGACCCTGAGAGAGATTCCTTGAACGATCTTTGTAGAAGAGTTCAACAACTAATACTTTACAAAGCATATCAGGCGAACCAAGGAGAGAAAGTTTATAGAGCTAGTGTAGGATGGCATGTCAATGTTAGAGTACATGATGAAGTTCATAGCCTTGGAGAGGTTCATGTTAGAGAATGAGGAGCATTAGACTGAGAAGTTTGTAGATGGACTACAGTTTGATCTGAAGATCTTGGTGGCATCCTATTGCTACACCGATCTGGCTTAGTAATTAAATGTGTGGCGATAGTAAAGGCACAACATTAGTAGATGGCACAGGAACAGATGGCACAACCTCACTAATATGCATGTGATGCGCGTCGTTAAACAACCAACTTCAAATATTACTGGGACTCACAATTGATTTAAAAATAGTAAGTGAACCGAGTCGATCCACGGAAAAATAGATTTTAGAGTTGAAAATCTTTAATTTTGAATTAAATTCTTATAGGAAAGATATTCGAAAGGAGAATGGATTAAAATTAAACACATACAAGAGATTAATCACGAGACTTAAACACATTCTAAAATATTTAATTAATGCTAAAAATTATCACTACAATATGGCCAAATTAAACATGCACGTCTAACTATACAAAAGTAATTCTAAAAGAAAGACTAAACAATTAGCATACTCAGAAGAGAGAGATCGAGAGAGGTTAAGAGAGGAAGACAAGATTAAACTAAAATAAACAACGGCTTTACTATTGCCTTTAAATTAAAAGATTGCAACAAGTTCTCAAGAGAAAATAAAATTATACAGTGATAAACTAATACTAAAAACAAACTAAATAAAACAGATTAAATAAACACAAGGACTAAAAGGGGAAGACGAAGAACAGGGAAGCTCCTCATCCTGGTTCACCAAATAGCAGTAGGAGGGGGTGTAGTGTGCTGGCATCTGGGCGACAGGGGCCTAGTGACGGGCGCAGTAAGAACAGGAGGCACAGTGGACCATGGGAAGAAGTAGCAAGGGGGTGCGGTGGAGCTTTGAGAGGATGTCGACGCAGTAGATCGGTGCAAGACAACAATAAAGCAGCGTGGTGCGCCCGGCAGCAGGCGAGGCACAGACCGGCACGTGGCACGCAGGAGGGTTGTATGGTGGGTACATGCGGCGCGCATGAAGGCAGTATGGCGGCGTCCGATGGGCAGGAGCATTGCTACAGAAGCCAGGTGGCATGTGGAATGGCGGCGGGCTCTTGCTCGTAGCGGCATAGGCGACGATGGAGCCTGGCGCGAACTCTCGTGGCACACCGTGTGGACGGCTTGCAGGCTAGCTTTGCAACGCGTGGTGGGGCCGATGGCTGCTGCAGCATATCCGTCCGATGCATGACGGGTGGGCCTCAAGGACACAGGTGAGCGGCAGAGGAAAAAAAGAGAGAGAGAAATGCAGGGAGATAGAGAGTTTGAAAATCGAGAGAGAGAGAGAGAGGGAGAGAGGTCGGTGGGGCAAGAAGAAAGAAAGAAGAGAGAGAGCACAGTGCCGAGAGAGAGAGAGAGAGCGGGAGAGAGAGAAAGAGGGTGTGCGATTGGGGGGCAAGAAGAGAGAGAGAGAGAGATATTTAAAATTAAGAATAGCCAAAAGTAAAAGCATCTCCTCCCATAAGAGAGACTTAAGATTATAGGTTAAGAGAGAGTTTTAAATTTCAAAACTTAGCACTAAAAATAAAAAGTTTGAATTTTGAATTTAAAACTTATCTCCTCTTACTTGGAGAAATCTCCTCCAAGATAAGAGAGTTTTTGAAATTTGAATTTTAGATTGAAATTTGAATTTTTGAAGAAGAGAAATCTCTCTCCCATTGAATTTCCTTTTTCTTCTCTCTCTTAGTTGGCAGGTGAGCCTCACTTGAAGAAAAAGCACAAAAATAAATTATTATTTTTACTAAGATTCGAACCATGGTCATTTCAATAGAGTTCAAGTAGTCTAACCACTATGTTCTGCTTGTTCATATCCTACATCAACATAAAGTAAAAATTAAATCCCTGTAGCAAATAATTGTACTTCTGTACTGACATAAATTATTCAGATGTACATTAAACCCTTGATAATTACCTAGAAGCCCCTTTTGATAATAGAATTCTCACAAATCTATTGATACTTAATTAATCACATGAAATGACGATATTTTCAATTACGAATTTTACAAACTTGATATATTTAAAAAGATTAGTGATTTATCTATCGTTCCATATAGTTTTGTATATAAAGTCACAAGTGTAATGTGTAAATTTCATCTATTTATTACCTAAAAATGTGTAATTATCATTCACCTCATTCTCAGTGGCTGACAGGAGACGAGGGCGAGATGGAGGCTGTAAGCTGGAGAGAGTGGACGCCCATGGGAGCTCACTAGCGAGGTGGCGGTGGCTCAGGGGTGGATTTGACCACGTTATTAGCTCCATTTTGGGTCGAGAGGAGTTCAAGACTCTATTTTGGGGGCATCCAATAGATATTGTTTTGGCCTCAATTTTGATCTCTGAAACGTGTTTTAACTAGGTGACGTGATTTGATTTGCCTCACACTGAGAGTGATGCTAGTTCAGACATCTAGGCCCTAGTTGTAGGATTAATCAATTTATTTTCATAATTATTGGTTAGTTTGAAAGGCGTCTTCCTAAGGTAACATGATTCACACTGTTAGTTAACCTAGCTGATTGGCGTTGGGACTTGGCAACATGATTTATATGGCATCGGGCACAGGTGACGCAATTCATAATGGTAACTTAACAAGCCCTAAAATTGCATCACACATGTGTATTATAAAATATAGTTATTTCTATATAAATTATATATTCTACTTTTCAATATAATTGTTAACTATGTTACTACACACTTACATGATTGAATTATTCATGGGGGTGGACTTTATGTTATGTTTCATGATATTTGGACCTAAGGTGACGACATCCACTAGTAGTACATCCAGTGTCTATGTGCATGTTGTGATCCATGAGGCACGGATCACGGGTTAGCCTGGTTATAGGTTAGAGTAAGTTTCTAAGGCCCCTACATTTATAGCTTGAGTTCGGGTGTGGGGAAACCAGACGTGGGATTGTAGCTATTTACTACTTGTATTTACATGTGACTAGGGGCATGGAAATTGTATGGACTCACAGACACTAGTTAATCATGTTTTCTCATTGCCTCACTTTGTGGGTGTCCAGAGCTCGCAAGGGCGAGTAGGCGTAAGGTGTTGGCTGTGAGATAAGCCGTCAGTGGACGCACTCGGACTATGGAGTTTGGAGTTGTACCGAGTTTGGCTTGAGAGCCGTTGTGTTACTGGGTGTGTGCCTTTGTCACACTGTGACTTGGCACAGTGGGAGCACCTGTGGCTGGGTGCGGCTAGAGCAACTTGTATTGTCTGAGGGATTCCTAACTTATCTTATGGGTCTACGGTTTTGGCGCTTTTTAGCATATTTCACATGTGACTACAGTGGCTACTCAGTAGTTTATAGCTTTACTTTACTATTTTACTTTACTCTTCTTGTTAAATGGTAGGCGAGTGCGGGGGAGATAGGGATCGTCGGATCCTTGCTGAGCCTAATACTGGTGTGGATCACTTTCTGCATTTCAGTGAGGGCTCTGGACGAGCTTAGGAGCGGGAGGTGTCAGCTTGGAGGATGCTTGCCAACAACTGTGGTATGTTCTTGGGTATGTGTCTATCATAGTTGTATTTTATTTTTTGTCTGTATTGTACGCACTTATCTTTTCTTATATTTGTTGGACAATATATTTATTTGTTGGACTATGTCAGATTGTAATAATTATTTTCTTGTACTTCTCGTTTTTACAGTTTGCTACTTGTTTAATTATTTGGCTTAATTTTTAACATATTTCTCCATATGTGTATCTGTGATCCTGACTTAGGCCCAACAGTAGCAATCTGAAGCTCATTAGATATCGGATTTCTAATTATCGGATAGCAAGGCATTATACAAGACACAAAATTGATTAACAGATAAACAAATAATCGATTAAATTAAGCCTTATAATTAAAGTTAAAATAAGCCATGTATTCAATTAAATGAAGATCCACAATCGATTAATATACATCTTGTAATCGAAGTCAGAATAAGGCACCTAATCGATTTTAAGAATAACATGTAATCGATTATAAGAACAATAGGTAATCGAGTATAAGAACAAAGAGCAATTGATTATATGAACAAGACGTAATTGATTATATAAAGAACATGTAATCGATTAATAGACACATAGGAAATTGATTAGCCGATGACACGTAATTTATAACTTAAGCTATGTAATCGATAGAGAATCGATTAGATGAACAACTTGTAATCGATGACTTAAGTGTGTAATCGATAGAATCAATTAGATGAACAATCTGTAATATGTAATAAGTTGGCCCTTCTATGATTCTCGCTTCGACTGTCCGATTTGGTTATGATTTGACCAAATAATGGATTGACTCAAACTCGCTAAATTTGATCCAATATCAATTAATAGACTTTTGTATTGTTTGACATGTAAATTATGAGCATATGTGTTTAGTTTAATTAGGCTTATTGGGCTTTTGTATTTTATTTCATCTTTTAGTGAGTTGGCCCGATTAGAGAAAGGTTTATGGGTTAAATAGAAAACAAGGGATTTAATTAGTATGTGAGGACTCATAAGAGACTTAATGGGCTGAATTGAGTGGGTTTTAGACCATCCATTAGGTGTGTATGAGTTAGAAGGCTAATTTTAGTAAATGAGAAGGTAGAATTGCAAACTTTTCATTCTTTATATATGGGAGATGGTGAACCCATTCTCTTCTCCTACCTCTTCCAGCTTCTTCTTGCTCCCTCTTGGCTATGGAGGAGGATCCATGACTACATATGTGGTATGGGTGCTTAAAAGGTTCCCTTGGATGGCATGCTTGGAGTTTGGAGGCCTCCTCGAGGCTTCACGGTGGAGAACAAGTGGTGGAATTCTTGAAGAAAGATCTTTGAAGCTAGGAGCTTGTGGACAATCTTCAAATTCCTCTTCTTCTCTTGAGTGTGGTGGAGGTAGATTGAAGGCACTTGTAGTTGGAATTTTGTGCAAAGACATAAAAAATGGGAAGACGGAGAGGAGAAATATATGACAAGCGTAATAATGAAACTTATTTGAAACTTTGTTATTTATGGTTAAATAACGACATAACATTTTACCAGGACACTTATTCATCCAATGGAAACTCTTAAAACCTTAAGAATGGGTTCAACCGGGCAATAAGCATGAATCAAATGTTTTGGTTACGGGTAAAAATCGGACGGATTCTTCGGAATCGATACAAAATCTTCCTTCCCTCTCGAATCAGATCCCTCCTCCTTGGGATACGCTCTTTCAATGGAACTAAGATGTAGAGCCGATCGGAGCCAACAACAGAGACCGGACCTGATGTCTGCAACCCTGCTTCCCTCCCTGTCGTGGTCGTCACAGACCCTGCAGCCCTCTCCGTCGTCGCCGTCGTCTGACCTGCGATGGCCTGGTGCCCCATTGTCGCTCTCATCATCTCCGACGTCACTATCTTCACCATAATTGTTATTAGTTGTCTACAGGGTGCTGATTTTAGGGCAGCCGCCGAGTCAGGCGAGAGAGGAAGTTCGAGCCGAGACAGAACCGACCTGTCCTCCTCTTCGCCTTCCGTTGCCCGTTTCCTCCGGACAGATGAAGAGGCACAGTTGGGAGATGGGGAGAGAGTTGGATCCGACTACCTCCGATCCGAACTGGACAGGTTCGTTCCCTAATTTTGATGGTTTTATATATTACAGAAGAAAGGTTTTTGGATACGGAGAATTTCTTGTGGCGTGTACAAAGGACCCAAGAGAGAGAAATTTGATGAGAGATAGGTTGAAGATTCTTCCGGACGTTGGCGGCCATTACCCAACGCCGGGGATGAGCAACCTGCGCCATCTTAAATTTTGACTTGGCTACGGAACCACGCTATTACGACTTCATGACATCTTAATTCATATTAAAAGAACGAGGACACGGTGATGCAACAACATGGCACGTTCTCATTGAGCTGATTATTCTATCACAGAAATGTTGTGTACTAATAACGGAAGAGGACGCACATTCCCAATACGTATTTCAATGGTGCAGGCCCATGCTTGAAGCTTGTTTGGCTGTAGGGATAGATATGGAGAAAAGTATCACATATTAATATAAGTTATTTTATCATTTATTAATGGTTAAATATTTGTTTCTTTTTTAAGTGAGTAGACACTAGACAGTATCTAAGTGGGTGTTTTATTTTTTCGTCCGTACTAGTCTTTTTAATCTTCATATTTAATTATTTTAAACTTCTCACATTCTTCGGATCTTTCTTAAAGAGTCCCACTGAGTAGCAACCATCAAAGAAAGAGAGTACATTAGGAATATTCACAGACTACTCTATTTTGGTAGAAATATGATATATGGACAGAATATTTCGTAAGTATTCTTTTTTCTTCTTTAACAATCGATAATCAGATGGATTTTATGAAAGATTGTAAGGAGTTCAAAATGAATACAAACATTCTAGGGACTAACATAGAATATTTAAAGCTTTTAAATTTTTATTTTTATTTTTACTTTTTAGTCTTTATACTCTTTTCAATGTCTTATAATCCTTGCAATCTTTATATTTTTTATTACTCCTTACAACTATTTAAAATGTACTTAAAAGGTCTCTCAATCTTTCTCCATAGTCTCTTTTGAAGGACTTTTTAAGAATGTTCAAAGATTACGAGGAGTCTTAAGAAAATGTAAAAATTGTAGAAACTTATAAAGAATATTGAAAGATTATATAGATTGAAAAGTAAAAATCTCAATAAAAAAACTTATCCAATTATTCTATTTTTCCAACCATAAACAAGCGGGATCCAGTAACACCCTCCTAGAGCAAGGTACTGCAAAGATAATTAGCAATTCTCCCCCAATCCGTTTCATACGTTCCCTCTGAGATCGGATCATGGAATCATTCTTCGCATCCATTTAAGAGGCCACGTGTACCGTTCTTAAAACGTCTAGAAGCCGTCGAGTAAGACCGACCGACCGGCAGGATCGAACGGTCGTTGGGTCCAACCAACCTCCCCGTACACGGAGACTTTTATTACTTTTCAGCATTTCTCGTGTGGCCGTGGATGGCGCGGATCCAACGGCTCTGGAAACGAGGAGGACGAGGAAGCTTCCGCGCCGTGTTATCCTCCGGTGGGCGCTCGCGGCCCCTGCCGGCTGCAGACGGTGGCGATCGACCCAGGAAAACCCTGGTCCTGGTGTGAACGGTGATGAAAGTGGACCTACTCCAATTAACTGTCGGTTTCGATTTGATCGAACGGTTACAATAATAAGTTATATATTTTTTTTAACTTACGAAGGAGGGGGACGACGATCCCAAAGGAGCTCTCCAGAGGGAGGGCGGCTAATCCCAATCCATCAGGTTTGATAAATGTTCTCTTTTTTTCTTGAATTTTTTAGTCATTCGATTTCAACCGTTTGATGATCGCACCGCCGTATATATGGCTGTCTTAGAGTTACTCTCTTCCCTTGGATTTACAAAAAAAAAAGAACAAGAAAAAAAAACACATTTGCTGTCCATGCACAGTGCAACAAATATTACTCATTAGTATTAAATAATTATAACTATATTATGTACAAATATTATTTTACACTTAATTTGACGTAGAAAAGCTTTTTAAAATTAAACCGGTACAAAACTTTTTTGAGAGTCATGATTTGAATCTGAGTGAAGAGGTTAACTTAAGTTACATTTGTGTACACGATTTGATTTTGAAGTATGCTCATTTTTTTTAAAACTTATAATCTAATCACGATTTAGTACATGTTTTTAAAAAAGATATACTTTTAGAAGAAAGTGGCTCACTTGTTATTAAGTGTTTTAAAATTTAAGTTATCTTTTAAATTATCTTTTTGTATATTAAAAATTAACAATTATTTCCACAATTTTTATGAAGCTTACATATTTTCCTCTAAGTTGAAAATTTTGCCTTCATCTAAAATTTTCTCTGAGTTTTTAGTTTGCTACTGACGATCTTTCTATCTGATTTTGAGAGAAATCTAAAAATCTAAACACTAAAAGGTTTTGTTTTAACTCATTATTGAGTGGCATGTTAATCAAACCAAACTTATAGTACAAACAGACATGGCCTTAAGCTGTATTTTTTTACACCGTGATCGACGTTAACTAGCGTAGGAAGTTATGACAATTTAGATTTTTTCCAGCCGTCTAATGTTTTTTTAATTCTCCCAATAATTGAAGGATTGGATAATGAAAATGAATACAGATATTTCGAAAATATTTATTTTTGAGAAAATGTGAAAATATGATCTGACTTTTTTATTTATTTCTTCATTCTTTTTGCAACATATTCTGAAATCAGTTTGAAGTGAATATAAATACAGGTTTGGATGATGTTCCATGCTCGCCAGTAACTTAAGTTTACGTGCATGGTGAACTGAGGCTGACCCGACGCCATCTCCAGCCAATCAACGTCAGCATCTATCTCTTTTAACCAATGATAATTCAACGCGACGCGGCGTTCGGGTTCATCTAAAGCGGATCCCCATGAGTAAATGCCCCATCGACCCACATAAACGATCTTCTGCTTCGGATCCGGACCGGTAGCCCCCCGTCCCGGGTGCGAAAGCCCGCCACCCACGGCACTTTATAATTATAGACCTTAGACCAGACAAGAGGCCGAGGGGGGTGGGGTCGGCCTCCCTTTTGGATCCTTCTCGAAGTGCCAAGCAATGCACAATGGAACTGTTTTTTTTGGGAAGAGAAATAAGACCTGTTCGAATTCGCGAAACTCGTCATTCCTCGCATTTGCCGCCGCTCCCCGCTCGCACGTGTCGTGTCCACGTTTGACCTCTGACTTCCTCCGTCACGATAAAATCTTCTTTGCTTCCTCCTAAATTTTCTATCTCTCCTCTTTCTTTATTAATGTTTATATCTTCAATTAATTTTCTCTCATTAATTTTCTATCTCTTCCTCTTTTTTATTAATTCTCTCTCTCTATCTCTTATTAATTCTCTCTCTCATCACCTCTCTCTCTCCTCCTCTCTCTCATTAATTATCTTTCTCTCTCTTATCTCTCATTAATTCTCTTCCTCTTCCCTCTCTTTGCTTAAGTATTATTATTATTATTATTATTATCTTTTTTCATATTTATCTCTCCCTATTAATATTTCTATATCTTATTTTTTTATCCCTATTATTATTATTGTTATTATTGCAATATCTTAAGATAATAATAATTAATTTTAAATTATTATTATTATTATTATTATTATATTTTATGAGATAATAATAATTAATTTTGATATTATTCTTATTATTATTAAATTAATATCAACATAATAGTCTCATGGGATAATGATACCTAGTTTTGATATTATTATTATTATTATTATTATTATTATCTCTCTTTCTCCTCTTTCACATTCTTCTCTCTCCTTATTAATATTTTTATTTCTAATTGTTTCATCCCCTATTATTATTATTGTTATTGTTGTTGTTATTGCGATCTCTTGAGATAATAATAATTAATTTTGACATCATCATCATCGTTATTATTATTATTATTATTATTAAAGTAGTCCCATAAGATAATAATAATGAATTTGATATTATTATTATTATCATTATTATTAATGAGATCAGTCTCTTTCTTATTTTTCTCACTCATGTTATTATTATTATTGTTGTTGTTGTTGTTGTTAATGTTATTATTATTATTAGTATTGGGACAATCTTTGGAAATAATAATAATAAATTTTGATATTTATTATCATTATTGGAATAGTCTTATGATATAATAATAATTAATTTTGTTATTAACAAGATCAGTCTCTCTCTTATTTTTCTCCCAGTTTATATTTCAACACAATATTTATTGGGAAAATCTCATACGATAATAATGATAACCTTTTGTTCACTTTTTAATTTTCTCTCTCAATCCATATTTTAATTTAATACAATGTTTTTGAATTTTTAATGTTTACCAAACAACTAATCTAATATTTATAGAAAAAATATTAGTATTTTTTAATATATATTATTCTATAATTATTTTATCTATTTTTTTAAAAATATAAAATATTAACTTCATTTATATTAATTATATTTTTTTTATTCAAATAATTAACTGACCGTACATTGCACGAAATTATAACTAGTTATATATATAAAACAGAGTTCTCTAGTGTCATGTGTCAACACTAGAATTCTATATTTTCTT
The DNA here is from genome assembly GCA_030544215.1 of Zantedeschia hybrid cultivar. NCBI lineage: Eukaryota > Viridiplantae > Streptophyta > Magnoliopsida > Alismatales > Araceae > Zantedeschia > Zantedeschia hybrid cultivar. Next base: position 19,289,798 of record JARZZO010000005.1, read on the forward strand.
CTTAAATTATCTCTCTCTCCTTTCCCTATTCATGTCTATGTCTCATATTAATTCTCTCTCATTAACTCTCTCTCTCTTATTTTTTTTCATTAATTCTCTCTCTCCCTTTCTCTCATTAATTATCTCTCTCATCAATTCTCTCCCTCTCCCCTCATTCTGCCAAAGTATTATTATTATTATTATTTTCTTTCACATTTTTCTTTCTCCTTATTTATATTTCTCTCTTATTTTTTCGTTCCCTATTATTATTATTGTAATTGTTGTTCAATCTCTTGAGATAATAATAATAAGTTTTAAAATTATATTATTATTATATTTTTGTGGAATAATAATAATTAATTTTTATATCATCATAATTATTATTAAAAAATTAATATCAAAATGATAGTCTCATAAGATAATGAGAACTAATTTTGATATTATTATTATTATTATTATCGCTCTTTCTTCTCTTTCACATTTTTTTCTCTCCCTATTAATATTTTTATCTCTATTTTTTTTTTCTCCTATTATTATTATTATTGTTGTTGTTGTTATTGTTGCAATCTCTTGAGATAATAATAGTTAATTTTGACATCATCATTATTATTAGGGTAGTCTCATAATATAATAATAATAATAAATTTTGATATTAATAATAATCATAATATTATTATTATTATTAGTGAGATCAGTCTCTCTCTCACTTTTCTCACTCATATTATTATTATTGTTGTTGTTGTTACTATTATTATTATTATTATTATTATTATTGAGACAATCTTTTGAGATAATCATAATAAATTTTAATATTTATCATCATTATTAGGATAATCTTATAGAATAATAGTAACTAATTTTGTTATTGACGAGGCCAGTCTATCTCTCATTTCTCTCACAATCTGTATTTCAACACAATATTTATTGAGATAATCTCGTGCAATAATAATAATAATCTTCAGTTCATTTTTTAATTTTCTCTCTCAATTCATATTTCAATTGAATATAATAGTTCTGAACTTTTAATGTTTACCGAGCAACTAATCTAATATTCATAGAAAAAATATTAATATTTTTAAATATATATTCTTCTGTAATTATTTTATTTATTCTTTTAAAAAATGTCAAATTAACTTCACTTATATTAATTACATTTTTTTATTCAAATATATTAACTAGCCGTGCATCCCACGAGATTGCAACCAGTGATATCATAAAACCCAGTAATCATCAGCAACCATCCAGTCATCTGATTTAATTAGCTCTAACCTAAATCGATCAGGTCACGTGCCTCCGGTCACGCTGTTAGAAGATTGCTCGCGGGGACTCCCATCCACCACGGCCCTGTCAGCACGCACCCAGGGGCACGGGGTCTGGCGACTCTGGTCTGGCCACCCCGAACCCCGCTTAACGATCGCAGGCACACTCACACACGCCCCTGTTGATGCGTAAATGTAATCTGGTTACTGTTGTCCGGTCTACCTGTCGCGGCACTGCCGCCGAGTCAGTTCCCCCTCTCTTTTATCTCTCTGGCTGCCCTCCCTGCTGCTCGGCCGCTGACATGGTCGCCCGTCGCAATTTTCTGACCACCTTCTCTCTTTCTCTCGTGTTGGCACCTTCGCCCTTACCTAAACCCTCCCAATTGATTGAGCTTTGTATTTATCGTTTATCTATTTCAACCCCCTCTTCCCGGCACCTGCACATAATACAACCCCTCCCTCCCTCCTTTGACCTCTCTCTCTCCCTCCCTTCCTGATCCCCCAATTCTCTCTGCAACTGCCCCTCTCATTTCTTCGTAGCGTTTGCCTTCTCAGCTCTTCCGACCCCGGCTGGTCGTGGTGGTGCTGGAAGAGTTGTGTCTGAATTAGCAGCTCCCTCCCACCATCATCACCTGTTTCTCGAGTACTCTTGATATGATTTGCTCGTAACCATCGGATCCATGGCCTTCGAGCGGCCCCTCCTAGACCCCTCCCCGCACCCGCACCCCTTCCTCCTCTCCCCCCACCCGCCCCCCTCCGCCGACCTCCCAAGGGCCTCCGCCGAGCCCCACGTCCCCTCCGACCCCGCCTCCCACAACAGCAATAGCGACAACCCCTTCCGCTCCTCCTCCCGCCGCTCCCACGCCTCCTCCCGCTCCCGCGACCGCATCTCCATCCCCGAGCTCGGCAGCGCCGACAGCTTCCGCCGCGCCTCCGGCTCCCGCGCGCACGCCCGCCACGGCTCCCGCGCCGAGTCCGACCGCTTCGGCGGCGGCTCCCAGAAGGAGATCCCCGACGAGGAAGCACGCCTGGTCTACGTCGGCGACCCGGCGCGCAGCAATGAGAAGTTCGAGTTCGCCGGCAACGCGATCCGCACCGGCAAGTACAACCTGCTCACCTTCCTCCCCCGCAACCTGTTCGAGCAGTTCCGCCGCGTCGCCTACGTCTACTTCCTCATCATCGCCGTGCTCAACCAGCTGCCCCAGCTGGCCGTCTTCGGCCGGGGCGCCTCCATCATGCCCCTCGCCTTCGTGCTCCTCGTCACCGCCCTCAAGGACGGCTACGAGGACTGGCGCCGCCACCGCTCCGATCGGATCGAGAACAACCGCACCGCCCACGTGCTCTCCGACGGCGAGTTCCGCCCCAAGCGCTGGAACGAGGTGCGCGTGGGCGAGGTCATCCGGATCCTAGCCAACCAGACGCTCCCCTGCGACATGGTGCTGCTGTCCACCAGCGACCCCACGGGCGTTGCCTACATCCAGACCATCAACCTTGACGGCGAGTCCAACCTCAAGACCCGGTACGCCAAGCAGGAGACCCTCTCCAAGGCGCCGCCCGAGAAGGAGCTCGAGCGCTTCGCCGGGGTGATCCGCTGCGAGCGCCCCAACCGTAACATCTATGGGTTCATGGCCAACATGGAAATGGACGGGAAACGTGTCTCCCTCGGCCCCTCCAACATCATGCTGCGCGGGTGCGAGCTCAAGAACACGGAGTGGGCGGTGGGGGTCGCCGTGTACGCCGGCAGGGAGACCAAGGTCATGCTCAACAGCTCCGGGGCGCCCTCCAAGCGCAGCCGACTGGAGACCCACATGAACAGAGAGACCATTCTCCTCTCCGTTGTGCTGTTCGCCATGTGCTCCATCGTCTCGATCTTGGCCGGGATCTGGTTGGGGAACCACAAGGATGAGCTTAACTTGGCTCCCTACTTCAGGAAGAGGGATTACTCCGAGGGCAGGGAGGAGAATTACAACTACTATGGAATTGGGCTGGAGGTGGTCTTCAGGTTCCTCATGTCGGTCATTGTTTTCCAGATCATGATTCCCATCTCTCTCTACATTTCCATGGAGTTGGTACGCCTTGGGCAGGCTTACTTCATGATACGGGACAGGAATTTGTATGATGAAGCTTCCAATTCGAGGTTCCAGTGCAGGGCTTTGAACATAAACGAGGATCTTGGGCAGATCAAGTACGTGTTCTCGGACAAGACTGGAACTTTGACGGAGAACAAGATGGAATTCCAGTGCGCGAGCATACAGGGTGTTGACTACCATGGTGGGAGGGCTCCCCTGCCCGGCGAGAGCGGAGGTTGCTCTGTGAGAGGTAATGCGCCTAATTGTTGTGCATATGGGTCTTTCTGATTTGCTTGCCGTTCGGTGTGTCTAAGAGTGAGGACATTGGTCCTGTTGTGCTTTCGTAACAGTTGGTGATCAGTTCTGGAGGCCCAAAATGATGGTAAAGACTGATCCTGAGCTGCTAAGGCTGCTGAGAAGTGGTGATGAGACAGAGGAAAGGAAACTCGTTTACAACTTCTTCCTTGCATTGGCGGCTTGCAACACGATTGTGCCTATTGCTGTGGATGCGCCTGACCAGCCAGACCTGAAGCTGATCGATTATCAAGGAGAATCTCCAGATGAGCAGGCTTTGGCGTACGCAGCTGCCACTTATGGCTTTATGCTCATAGAACGGACATCGGGGCACATAGTCATTGATGTTCTTGGACACAGACAGCGGTATGCTTTATTCATTATTTAATATAAGTCATAACTTGTGTTTTCTTCATCACATAATACTTAAAAATTGTTCATCTCTTGTCTACACCTCTGCCCCCAGGTAAGCATAACTGCATATGTTGTCATGTTGTTTGCTCCCAGGAATTGTAACATGTATTTCTCAGTTGAACACTATCTTCGATATCTAATACCGGATATACGAGCCATTAATTTGCCCTTAATCACACCTAGTATGCTGTAGAAAGCATTATTTGGGAAATGCCCTTGAACTTTGCATTCTGGTGCTGCCAGTTCTGCCGAAGGATCATAATCAGTATTGGCTTGTACCATGTAAAGTGTCATTCCTTTTGAATTATGATATTCATGTAGCTCTTAGTTATCATGATACCTTCACGACATCTCCCTGATCGCTTGTCTGCTGTAGAAAACATTCTTTGCAAAAGGTTCTTGAAGTTTAGTGTTTTAATGCTCCAAGTTCTGTGGAAGGACCATACACTGAGTATTAGCTTGTACTACATGGATTGACACTCCTATTGAATTTTATCACAAGTCATTTTAGCCATCACAATACCTCTATGACATCACCCCTCATGGTTTGCACAGTTATCTGTGTGTTTGCTCTGATAGTAGTGATAGGATCATAGCTTATCTTAGGCTTTGGAATATTGTGATAGTTAGTAGTGTTGGAGAAATTCCTCATTTCAGTTTCTGTATAAGAGTTTGGTTATAACACTTTCATCCTGCTATTTGTTAAATGAGCATATTTCATGCTAAGAAGCAGGTTATTCTTACAAAGTGTGATGCTACTGTCTGTACAGGTTTGATGTCTTGGGTCTTCACGAATTTGACAGTGATCGCAAGAGAATGTCAGTTATTGTTGGCTGCCCTGATAAGACAGTAAAACTATTTGTGAAAGGTGCAGACAGTTCAATGTTTGGTGTCCTTGAGAAGTCCTTCAACCTAGAGGTAGTTCGTGCAACAGAGAAGCATCTACATGCCTACTCATCATTGGGCCTGAGGACACTGGTTGTTGGTATGCGAGAGCTTACTGGTTTGGAGTTTGAGGAGTGGAAGTCTTCGTATGAGAAAGCTAGCACAGCATTGTTTGGCCGAGCAAGCTTGCTACGAGCAGTTGCATCCAACATAGAAAGTCACATCCACGTTTTGGGAGCTTCGGGAATTGAAGACAAGCTACAAGATGGGGTACCTGAAGCCATAGAATCTCTGAGGAAAGCAGGAATTAAGGTTTGGATTTTGACAGGGGACAAGCAAGAAACTGCAATCTCCATTGGTTATTCTTGTAAGCTTCTAACAAGTAACATGACGCAAATAATTATAAATAGTCATTCCAAGGAATCATGTCGGAAGAATCTAGAGGATGGTTTGGCCATGTCTAAGAAACTTGTTGAAATGGCCTATGGTGCACAAAACCGTGGGGGTACTGAATCTGGTAGGATTCCTCTTGCTTTGATCATTGATGGAACCAGCCTTGTCTACATTCTGGAAACTGAATTGGAAGAAGAGGTATGTTGCATGAACTCAGAATTGGTTTGTCAAAACAGCCTTCTTTTTCTCATGATTTGCTATATTATTGCCAACACCTCAACTTTCATTGGATGTCTCTGTTGCAGCTCTTCAAGGTAGCCACTAACTGTGATGTGGTGTTATGCTGCCGAGTTGCCCCATTGCAAAAAGCTGGCATTGTTGCACTCATAAAGAACAGAACAGATGACATGACTCTTGCTATTGGAGATGGTAAGTTCACTTTGCTTTCATGTCTCTTTCCTCTGATGAACTTTATCCTCACTTTGCTTCCATGTCTCTTTCCTCTGATGAACTTTATCCTCCAAACAAATGAGATCATGTTTTCTTCCCTATGATTTTAATGGAACCTTGTGAACCTCTATTTCCAGGTGCAAACGATGTCTCTATGATTCAGATGGCTGATGTTGGTATTGGAATAAGTGGTCAAGAGGGACGGCAAGCTGTAATGGCTTCTGATTTTGCCATGGGACAATTCAGATTTTTGGTGCCTCTTTTGTTGGTCCATGGCCATTGGAATTATCAGCGAATGGGCTACATGATCTTATATAATTTTTACAGAAATGCAGTGTTTGTTTTCTTGCTGTTCTGGTAAGTGGTTCTTAGTCAAGTTTAGGGCTTCAACTGATTATTTCCTCCGACGTTCCCTCATTTTTGAATATTTCTTTCTGTCTGCTTGATGGTAGCCCTAGAAGAAGCACACCTTCTCCCCCCCACTCCTCTCATTTTTTTCCCTCCTCAAACTCCTCTTTCTCATTGGTTTTCAAATTTTCCCTTGCCATTCACGTCCCCTTTGAGGCTAAGCGAGCAGCAGGGAGTGTTGGCCTCCCTCTTAGGTCTCATTTGGTGCGTCATAAATAGCCGTAAAACATTGCAAACAGCCGTAAAACGGTATTTTCCTTGTATTTGGTGTGCTGTCAATTGTTTTACGGTAGTTTGTCAATTGTCTAGTGCGTCGTAAATAGCTGTATTTCAAAACCGGTTGACCCCTTAAGTCTTCCTTTAACCTGATTTTGGTTTACAGCGGATACTCACTGTAAACCAAAACCGGATACTCACTGTAAACCAAAACCGGAGATTTCAAAACCGGTGATTGTAAAATCAGGGATTTTATTTTTACTGATTTTAGAACCGGTGATTTCAAAACCGAGATTTTATGACATTTTATGACGCTCCAAACAACACCTTACATGAAAGAGGGAACTGGCTCAGAACCACCTTCCACTTATCCCCCTTATTGTGCCTACTATTTAGGCCCAATAAGAAAGGCCCAACAAGATATCAATTAAGGTCCATTGGTCTGAAGTTTCTTTAAATACAAAACCCTATGAAAATTGTTTATTTTAAATTCATGACTTTCAAAATTGCACTTGTACTTCCTCTTTTTTGTAGAGTAATAATTGTTGCAATGCCTTGCATTGCAGCAAGCTGAGTCATACTGCAATGCAAGATGTCATTGGTCCACGTAGACTGGTAGAACGTGAGGTGGATAGCTTTTTCACATGTGGCCCCGCAAGCATTTAAAGTGGGTACGGGTTCCTAGGCATGACAAATACTTCGTGAGTGTGACAAATACTATTTGTCATGCCTGTGAAGTACTTGTTACGCCTGTAAAATATTTGTCACGCCCAGAAATCTATACACATGCATAGGGATGTCATGCCCACGCAGTACTTGTCTCTCCTAGAAAATGTGTATCATGCCCAGAAATATGTACACACATGCGTAGGGATGACAAATACTTTCTAGGTGTGACAAATACTATTTGTCACCCCAAAAACCTGCACATGTATTAAATGCTTGTCAGGCCACTTGTGGAAAAGGTGCCCACCCCATGGTGTTAGTCTGCCTACATGGACCAATGGCATCATGCATTGTAGGATGACTCAGCTTACTAAAATGCCTTGTATTGCAGCAAGTATTACTCTTTTCTGTAGCTTTCCATCAATTGGATTTTTTTAGGTTTTTACACATTCTCTTGATTCCTCTTTTGTTGACGTATGGTTGCTTTTTTTATATTAACCTCAGACTTTTGTGGTTGCATCTGAAGGAGAAGCGTTTGGTTAAAGACTGTATGCTCTTGCAAAAACTTAGTATTTTAGCAAACTAGAATTGGTATTTTCTAAGCAGGAACCTGGCTAGACTAGTTTGAAATGTTTAGCGCATCCTAAAGTTTTTCCAACTCACAAGATGGGTGTTGGTTATGCATGTCTCAAGAGACTGCCAGACCGTGCTTGTACTAATGTATGTTTCAGCTCATGGTCTTTAGCAGTAGGTGCGGTGGATAATTGGGAGAGAAAAGTAGCATTGGATATGAAAATAATCAGATATTCAAGGTCATTATGAGTCTATGACGTGGGAATGTTGTTGGGAAGGAGACCCTTTTGGCAGCTGTACTCATTGACATGAATTGAAGGGTGTCTATGTCATGATGTGTGTTAGCGTAAAAACATGTGCTTATTTTAAGGTTGGGTTAAATTTTCGGCTTTTGATAAGCAATAGGAGATTTCCCTTCCATGATCTACAAGAGCTTATGGCAGATATACAGCTAGATTTACAGTATACATGATTCTTTGGACATTTACCTCAACTTCTCAAATCAGTTTTTGGGGTGAAAAGTAGGTTTGGTCTTTTTTGGAGTGAATATAATTCTACTTGTCTATTAATCAACTAGTCTTTTGTTCAAATTTTATTTAGTGTTTTTTGGTGAATCTTATAAGTTTGTTTCAATTGATAATACCATGTGCACTTAACATTTGTTTTTTGTTTATCACAGGTATGTACTACATACAGCTTTCAGTTTGACGACGGCAATCACTGAATGGAGTAGCGTCTTATACTCCATAGTCTATACTGCCCTTCCTACCATTATTGTCGGCATTCTAGACAAGGATTTGAGTAGGAAGACTCTCTTGAAATATCCTCAGCTCTATGGAGCTGGGCAGAGAGAGGAAAGATATAATTTAAAGTTGTTTTTGGTGACTATGGTGGATACTGTCTGGCAAAGTGCAGCCATTTTCTTCATTCCTTATCTAGCTTACAGGCACAGCACCATTGATGTGTCGAGCATTGGAGATCTTTGGACACTAGGAGTGGTCATATTGGTCAACATTCACTTGGCCATGGATGTGTTCAGATGGAATTGGATCACTCACGCAACAATATGGGGATGTATAGTTGCAACATTCATTTGTGTCATCATCATAGATGCAGTACCATTCTTACCGGGCTACTGGTAATCTACTTCTCTCTCTATATCCGGATTTTGTTAGTATTAGGCATTCTGCTTAGGAATTCGTTCATGTTAAGGTGTGTTAAAAACTGCACAATCCATTGTTTCGTTGCATCATACTTAAAGAAAGGGTAAATCAAATGCAAGCAAAGTGGAAATATAGTATGACTGTGAATTTTCATGAAAATATGACGCTGTGTAAGCATGAGGTTGCATGTGTACAGTGACCACATTTCACTACGACATCTGCATTAGAACATTATACCAGGGCGAAGATCCTAATAACCTTTGTTGCATGCATTGCAGGGCTATCTTCGATGTAATGGGCACCGAGGTGTTTTGGTTTTGCTTGCTTGGCATCCTGGTGGTAGCCATTATTCCACGTTTTGTAGTGAAAGCATTCAACGAGTACATCATGCCCAACGATATCCAGATTGCTAGAGAACTAGATAAGTTTGGGAATCCAGCTCAGGTTCCCCCCGGGGATATCGAAATGAACGCAGCGGCATCACGACGCCAAGTGTCAAGTAGACAGTGATCTCCTTCCTCAATTGTAACACCACCCCCCAACCTTCCAAATTTCTGTTTGTTTTCATCTGCTTGTTCAATTTTGTGTGTATATTAGTTCATTCTTTCAGCTGTCTGTCGGGTTTTATTACCGGCTTGCAAGCTTGTACCTATCCGAAGGGATAGATATCTAGCCCACAGGTGTCATGTATATTTTTCTCAAGCATATTTTTGTGAATTAAGTTGGAAGCAGCAGATAGTTTTATACATCAATGAGATCGTGAATATCACCATTTTTCACTCTTACCTGATGTGCACATGATGAGAGAGATGGCTTGCCTTTGGATTGTTAGCTTTTCTTGCGGTGGTAGAGGAATTTAAACCGTAATCTGAAAGCTGTATATATTACATACCTGTGATAAAAGAAAAGATTTCTTACAAATTAATTGCTTACATATATCTAAACCGTAATTGCTTACAAATTAAAAGAAAAATTTAGTAGGCTCTTTTACATATATTAATAATATAGAAGATTTTTTAATGTACATGAGATTCTTTAAGAAATTATTTTAAAAAACCTTTCTTTTTTAATTCACCTAACTATGAGGCCATCCGTCGCACGATCCAAGTGGTCAGAATGTGCAGGAACACATTCTCATGGTTGCTTACACGGCGTGCAGAGCGTACTGCACAAAGCACGCCTGCACTTGGAATTCTTCGAGAGGAAATCAAATTGAATTTGGGCCAGTCTACCAAGTCCTCCCGGATAATCGGTATTGGGTTGGACATTTGTTTAGTTATGGCACTGTTCAAAGGACAGCTACTATCTAATTAGGACTATAAATGAACTAATATGCTCGGCGAATAATTAGTAAGACTACTTAATAACAGTTCGACTTGATTCGTTTATTAGGTTAAATAAATAAGTTTTAAGAAAAATTTAAGTTCGGTTTATAAATGAGATCAAGTTTGGACATAAGTGAACTTGGCTTGATTATGTTCATGAATGAACTTGTTAAGAACTCATTTAAATACTCGTTAACAGTTTGTTTAAATATTTGTTAAGAACCTGTTTAGATACTCGTTAAATACTTATTTCAATACTCATTTAAATGTGTCTAGTTACTTTATTCTTGAATAAACTTAATTATTAACTGATTTAGTATTTTATCGAACCTTTTGACAAATAATTTAAAATTATTAGATGTCATAAATAAAAATAAAAATTAAGAGAGTTAATGGCTAAAAGTACATTGTGAAGCTAATCTTTAAAGAAGATGTTAGGAAGATGTGGTAGTTGGTTTTGTTGGAAGCGGCAGCCGGCAGATGTAGTCCTAGTTCGGAGGCTTTAGAAAGCAGGAGCCAAGACAGGTTTTCAAAAGGCACGGTCTTTTCGGGCGGTTTGTTGCAAAGATAGACGCCCAGTTTGGGCAAATCGATCACGAGTCCTTGGTCAAACCGGTTACCGGTTTAATCGAAAATGGGTCCACTTGGGCATCTATCGAGTTCGAGCCGAGTGTGAAGTGGTCTCGACTCGACTCGGCTCAACTCGTAGATTAGATGGTCACATGGCTTTTTGCCCACTACACTTTTTCCTAAGTAGTCCAATAATTATATGTCATCTGATCTGTAAATCCCTAAAAAGCATTGCAGCAAATATTTGTCTTTTTGACATTGATTGGAAAACATAACTCAGCACGACTTATCCTAGGTCCAGCAACTAAAGATGATATTTTCAACGAAAGACTCCATGTCTTTCTATATTGTGAAAAAATGAGATTGTAAGGAAAGAAATAGCTTGCATAACGACTCAAAATTTGATATAATATTGGATATAATAACTTCCCTTTGGCACTTTCATATTAAAAGTAAAAACTACAAGTATACCCTTAGTTGGAAGTTATTTTTTTGCTTTTGCTTTTAATATGAAAAACATTTAGTTGTGGTTATAACCAGCTTTGGGCGATTATGCTGTCTCCAACAAACTCTTTTTCTTGCTAATTTAATTAGGAAAAGCTTTAAGTTTTCTACTTATTGTTGTTGTGGTTATTCACATGTACCATATGTTGCCATGGATGATATACAGTGCGGAAATAGACTCGAGTGGCTCTGGTTGCACCCAGTTATAGATAGGTTACATATTTAGATGCCAATGAGAAATCTGATATTCTTATGGTGAAGGGACAAACCCAATTCCAACAGCTGTCTCTAACCAATGTAGATCAGCTACACGTAGATGGCCTATATATGGAAAATTGTTGCAGGGCAAAGTGTCTTCTACATGCCCTTGCAAACTCACTAGGGTTGTGTGTAGGGGCGGATCTAGCATAGATTTAGTAGGGTCCTGGAACTCTACTGAACTAGGGGATTCTTTTATAGGAAATTAATATACGCCAGGAGCTAGTGATCCTACTGGATTGGCATAGTGACCTCACTGACAAATCCAGCTCAGTGACCTAAGCTCTTCGTCCTCTAACTTAGACCGCAATGTCCAATTTGAATGATTCCATTGGATAAAATTTCTACGTCCGCCACTGATTGTGTGTAGATGTATGCGCGTGTACAAGCAGGCAATGGAGGACACACTCATGCAAGAAATGATCATCAATTTTGATATGCTCTATGCAAACGTGAAAGACGGGGCTTACCACAAAATAAGTGGAACCAACATTATCACACCAAAGTGTTGATGGGGTGGAGAACGTAACACCAAGTTCACGTAGAAGTGACTCTTCATGTCAACTCGGTGATGGCATTGCCATAGCCTTGTATTTAGCTCTGTGCAACTGTCAACTAATTCTTCGAACCCTAGAATATCAAATTCTTAACTAAGAAGATGGCATAGCCACAAGTCAAGAGACGATCTAAAGGATGTCTAACCTAGTTTGCATCAATTGAAGGCGTGAAGATGTAGAGAAGATTGGCAATGAAGAAGACCATGAATAATAGTGAACTTGAGATGGCAAAGTATATGCTCGAACAGTTAACGCAATGGTCGTTAATGGGAGAGTACAAAAATTGGCATACATGATTAACCACATGCAACATCTAGTCAAATGATCGTGATCTATAGTGGACCACCCACGATAGTGTTGCATGTGGATAAATTGAAATGGAGTAAAGTTGGATATAGAGAAGATTGAGCATGCCGCTGGAGTGGTTTAATTCCATGTTCTAGCTTGTCCACAATATAATGAGATTGGGTGTGAACACATCCAAAAGGATCGCGAATGATGTCAATCTCTAAAAGTAATGTTGTGTTGTCTCGAGGGCACCGTAGACAGTTCAGCCTTGAGAGCCAATAAGAGCAGTGATAGCACTTGGACGATTGCCAGTTAGCAGGATGTCATCAACAAAGAAAAAGAACAAAAAAGCTGGGAAAAGCCTGATGCCCGTAATCAAAGTCGAGGTTGAGGAGTTAAGTTCTCAACTTCTAGAACCAAACTTGAAAGGATTGATTGGAGACTATGTAAGGACTTGCAAAGCTTGCAAAATATGATTGAGAAATGCTTGTTGCACTATGGGCGTGGCGCGAGTCATCTGATCTCTTAGATTGGACGACAGCGAGTGGTGCAACAAGTTTTTTTATTTTTAAAAGTTTGTCAACTAGGGGAGACCTTCCAACACGGCATCGATACCGTCCAGTCTTCGATCAAATAGTTAATTTTTTTTTTTAAAAAAAAAGATCGTGCACTCGTGCGGTCCAAGCCGTCAAATCGTAACGCACGCTGCGTTGTGCGCAATGTAGCGAATATTTTTCAATATTTTTGGAAGTTGGGGTTGGGAAAAGCCTGATGCCTGTACCATGTACACCTTTCTAAGGCCCATCAAAATCGAGGTTGAGGAGTTAAGTTCTCAACTTCTAGAGCCAAACTTGAAAGGATTGATTGGAGACTATGTAAGGACTTGTCAAGCTTGCAAATATGATTGAGAAATGCTTGCTGCATCATGGGCATGGCACGAGTCATCTGATCTCTTAGATCGGACGACAGCGAGTGATGCAACAAGTTTCTTTTTTTATTAAATAGTTTGTCGACTAGGGAGACCTTCCAACACGGCGTTGATACCGTCCAATCTTCGATCATACGATTAAAAAAAAAAAAAAAGGAGATTGCACACTCGTGCGGTCCGAGCCGTCAAATCGTAACGCACGCTGCGTTGTGCGCGGTATTTCTCAATATTTTAGGAAGTTGGGGTTGGGAAAACCCTGATATTGCTGATATATACGATCTCCACAAGGATGGTATGGAGAAGAGCACTAGATATATCCTTCTAGTGAATGGGCTGCCTAGATAAGATAGTGAGAGGTTGGAAGTATTAGGGAAGTTGACAATACGAAGCTGTTGAAACGCTTCGGAGAGAATGAGCTTTATGATGATCGTTTAAAAATGCATCCTTATGTTTAATCTTGAACACCACTTGCAGCCCACAATGTTGTTCTTAGGCATGTAGTTGAGGCGTAAGAGGCCATATACCATAAAGAAGCAACGCATCAAACTTAGATGCCATATATGCATGCCGTGCCAAATTGTGAGTGGTTTGCATGAACCAAGTAGGCTCAAACAAAGCAATAGAGGTGGAAGAAGTAAGAGTTGTAGGTAGGGGATGCACCAAACAATGGAGAGCTTTTACATGGCGCATGTTATCAAAACTATTGATGACGTTGGAATGTGTCCAAGGAGGAGGAACTAGAGCGGAGTTGGTTGCTAAAGCTGATGTTGGCTGGACATAACAAAGCTGACGTATCTAAGGAAGAAGCAGATGTTCACATACTACACGGGTGCATAGGTGTCTTAGCAGACCCCAGGTGGTTGGTATAACAGGTCCTCAAATAAAATTAAATTGTATCTTCAAATATTGGGGCGCATTTTTGAATATTGGTTTAGTTCTTTACAACAAATTTGTGGTTAAGCGTAATTAGTTCAGAGTAGTATCAAAATGGATGATCATTTGAGAAGTCCTTGCTCTAGAGTCCATTACCATTAAAATGACAAAATTGTGACGCCCATGGGTCAAAGTAGACAATATCTTGATATCATAGGGTACATAATATTACAGAATGATATCATGGCCATGATATCAACTGAAAGTGTGTGAACTAAGTGCCATATAAGATAAAGTATTACACTATAGGAGCCACCTTATGACTGCGTATGGGACAAAGTACTGCATAATAAGAGTCACTTCTTGAACTTATGAGAGTCACCTCTAAAATTCTACTTACCTGTTGTTCAGGTTGTGAGTTAATAAATGTAGCGATGAGGACATCACCTATACAAAAGGGTAAAATGTAACACCCTTCAAATATAACATAGTTGTATCTCTAAACAGCGAAGTTCCTTTTCAAGTATTGATTCAGTTATTTACAAGAACTCTATAGTTGAGCATAATCAGCTAAGAGTAGTACTGAGCGAGAAATTTTCGAGTGGTCACCCATCTTAGAACTACTCTTAATTTGCTCAATCATAGAGTTCTTGTAAAGAATTGAGTCACTACTCGAAAAAGGACAAAATTATGAAGTCCATGGCCAAAATAGATAATATTTTGATATTGTAGAGTAAATGACGTTAACAGAATGATATCAGAATCACGACACCAGTCGAAAGTGTGAGAATTAAGTGTTAGATAGTACAAAGTGCTGTACTATAGAAGCTATCTTTTGAACCTATATAGGAAAGAGTACTATATGGTGGGAGCCACCTCTAACTCGTGAGTTAGTTGTGGGCTGCAATGAAGTGACGATGATGTCATCTATATAAGGGGGATAGAATATAACATCCCTCAAATATAGTTAAATTGTATATCCAAACATCTAGATATCTTTTCGAGTATTGTCTCAGTTATTTACACGAATTCTATGGTTAAGTGTGCTTAACTAAGAATAATACCGAGATAGATGACTACCCAAAAAATTTCTGATCTAAAATCAATTACTACTAAAAAGACAAAACTGTGAAGTCCATGAGTCAAAACGGATAATATCTTGATGTTGTGGAGCAGAAGATGTTACAGTTGGCATTGGCAGGCTAGCTAGGGAGGAGCATTAGAATGACGAACATGAGGAATGGCAGCATGTAAATTTACATGTGGTGTGGACTCCTTGACGTCTTGTACGTCATCAACAACAAATAAGTGGTGTAGTGGAGCAAGCCCCAAGATTTCAACACCTAGAAGATATACACTAGACGATGAGCTGCAGCCTGTATGTGATTGTTCGGTAAATGGGAAAGAACTCTTGTCAAACACACATGAAAGATAATAAAATGCAACTGATTTGGGGGTTCGAGGCATTGATATCTACGATGTGAGTTATTGTAACAAAGAAATACATAAACATCGGAAAGATAAATCATACTAATTGTCCATTATGCAAAATAAGCTAGGGGCACAACCAAAAGTACAGAGAAAGCAGTGGTCTAAAATAATGCCAAATAATTTTTCCAAAGGTGTTTCGTGTCAAAGATGTGCTTACTCAAAAAGACTCTTGCAATGATTGCAACATCCTAGTGTTGAAGTGATACACACGCAACACTTAAAATGGAAAGAGTAGTCTCAATAGTGTACCATTGCTTAGTTGTCTCGTTTTGTTCATATGAATGAGGGTCGAATGGATGTATAATGTTGTTGGATGTGATGATGTGACAGTATTCACTTTCCTTGTTTGATTGTAGGGCTTTGATTTTGTTAGCGAAGAACTGCTCCACATACTATAAATATATAAGTCATATCAAGTTTCTAGAAGAGAGGAAAAATTCAAATAAATTTATTAAAATCATCTAGAGAATATAAGAAATAACGATGAGCATAAGGGGAACAAATTTGAGTTTTCACCTATGCATCAAAGAATGTAAGATCTAAAGGGTGACATGACTCTTAGTCTCACCTCTTCTGATATGCTTATATATGTTAACTTACATCGGACTCAGGGTACATAACGTGAAAAACTCAACGTAACAAAGCGATATGAGAGATGACATAATCCATTAAGTAAATAAAATAAAGAAAATTATATACACGTATTTATATGTATACTCCCGACCCGAAATATTGTTATAAATTCCTTAACACGTTAAGAGCCATTTCATTAAGATATCATGAACTCTAATTGAATGTGCCAAAAAGTCAAACTATGATGACGTCGAGTATATATACAAAAATACTAGAATCTTTCAGGCATATCTCATTGGAGTTTGTTGACTCTCTCTCTCTCTCTCTATATATATATATATATGAAGAATGTTGTGGTGTGATTTGCTATAGTGCATGCAGTTTGACCATACACATTGTTTTGACTCTCATTCCCATATTAAAAAATAAAATATAATTTATCAAAAAATTTAAATATTATTTACCCATCTTAAAATTGTTCCATCCCTTGGGACTTTATATTTACAATCTGATTTGTCTTTGATCTTGAAACTCAATCGTAACTGTCCATCATGCACTTTCAAATCCAATTTTTAAAAAAATCATAAAAAATAGTCAAAAAAATAAAAAATTCATCAGATTATCCTTATGATTGTTCTTATTATAAGGATCCAGACGGGATGACGAAGAACGCTGTGGCAATAGAGAATTAAATTTTAATATACCCATTTCTCATCCATTTCAAGAGAATTAAACAAAAACAATGATCGTTCATCACCTTGTGCGGAGTTGAATCCATGACCATGTGGTTCCGACTGAGTGATGCCACTAGTTGCATAAGTGTCTGGTCTCTAGCGATATTCACCGAATCCTCTGCTTGATGGTTCGTCCTTGCTCCTTCTTCCGGTTCGGCACGACCGCTTACGTTTCTTCTCTGCAAGGGTGCCTGCGGCATGCGAACAGAGGCTCTTGATGCTCGGGAAGCGGATGCGATGGAGAGAGAACAGAGAGGAGGGTGCCCTATGCTGGGCACACTACATAGAGAGAGAGAGAGAGAGAGAGAGAGAGAGAGAGAGAGAGAGAGAGAGAGAGGGCAGCCTGGACAGAGGGGAATCCTAGAGCTTGGCTCAGGGTTCCCTCTCAATGTTTATTTATATTAAGTCAGTGCGATTTTTCATAAAAGTCTTTGAATTAATATTAAACCCACTTAAATACCATCAATTGAAAATCTTTGTACGTGTGACCCCTCTAGGCCTAAGTACAAGTCTAGATTTTAGCCCATTAAGTCCAATAAATTTTTATTGACTTAAATTTATTAATTTATTATCTCATATTAATTTAGTAATGGAGTTCAACAATCCGCTAGTTTCTATCATCAATTACCGCTTCATTAGTACAACTCTCGCGAGTTAATATACGACAGGTCAACTATTAAGCTCTATCTAGTTAACTCACTTAAATTTGATGTCACTGTATGATATAAGAAAATACTTTTTTTGATACAATGTCTGTCATGGTCAGGGACTTCTATATATCATTCTCATAGTATTCTCTTTCTAATTACCAAGAGCAAATGATCCCGTATTTCAATCACCTTCGAAAGTATTCAGTTAAATCCGATCGGTTGACTGATTAGGACTCCATAGTTAGAGATCTATTAGCCAAAGTCAAAGTTCTGAAGGCCACTTTGGTGTCTCAAATATAAAGAGTTACTACACAAGTGTGACATTGAATATATCAAGCTAGTTGACAATTAAGTAAATTAGCATCCAGCGATACAAGTTAGATCAATTCAGTGAACTTATTTGTCAATGAGTATATATAGGTTCGTTTTAGTGTCTCCACACAAGTGACTATGAGACCAATCACTCTCATCAGATGAGCAGGAGGAACTTATACTAGTCTCACTCGGATATTTGATTTCCTTCTCAAATATCTTCTAATTAGGAATACTTAAGAATGTGTATTTAAAAGTCATCAATCTCATTATTATGATATCATAATAATTTGACTATTATTTCACACGTTCATATACTTCACTATGAAATCCCAATCAACTAATTGGCCCAACAACTACAGTTGGTAGACTTTCCAAGAAGGTCACCAATCCTGAGACGAGATTTCTCCTAACCGAGCACGCTTAACTTTAGAATTCTTTCCAACTCGAACTCCAAAAATAGTTAATTGATGTTGTTGGTAGTCTACTCATTTAGTCTATTTAACATCTTCTTATACGTAGTGTTATAATTTTAGACAGATAAAAGAATACGATTTACGCATAATGAATATAATGCTATTAATATTATAAATAGCTGAACAAGATTGTACAATATATGTGATTGTCTTGAAGGTCAGATATAATGCTGACACCTATCCATGGAGTTTAGTATTCATCACTAATTACTTAACAAATTTAATTCATGGATTCAAGTTCATAGCATAGATTGAAGCATGATCATGTTATGGCAAATCAATGGGCAAGCATGTTAAGGTGTGGTTAACTTGCCGAAGAGAGTCAAAGGTTAATCAAATTAACATGTATTCAGATTCTTGACATGAGTGATCCAGTCAAGTTTTTGAGCATATCAAGTACAAATTTCTTATATTTAAGCTACTCATACTGACATATATTTAAATCACAACATAATCAGCAAACAAGTAAATACTAAAACATCTAGACTAGAGATCGCTAAAGTCTTGGCTATTTCATAAAAGCAGGGTTACATCATAAGACATCATAAATACTAAACTAACACTTAGTTCTTGGATTCTAAGTCTCATTGTCTATGAACAATGAGCTTCTCTAGTAGATACTTGCCACAAAGCTAGTTCCAAAACTCTCCTTAAGATGTTTTACATATTCTAATGTTGTGAATCTTTATATCATAACCGTGAATTTTCATGGTCAAAGCAGGTCAAATTGGTTTCTATTAAACTAAATAGTTGTGAAAAGTGCAATTTCAAGGATTTAATTCCCTAATTTTAAACTAATATTTACAATTTTCATGAACTTTCGAATAAAAGAATAATCATTTTAATGAATAAATTAATAAATAATGATAAACAATTCTAAATAGAATTCCAACATGATAAATACACATTAAACCATAAGCTATGTAATAAAAGACTCAAAAATCATAATAACTATCCAACTAGAAGAAACAATAAGTTGAGTAAAAAATATATGTTTTTGGCTAAATTGGTCAATCATTTCTAGGGAATTAGTTGGTCATTTCAATGGATTGACCTGCTAGTTGCAAGAACAGTTTTGTCAACTATTTCAAAGATCCTAAACTGCTTCAGGTCAAGGAACTTTTTTTTATCCAAAACTCAAAAACTAAGAGGTCTAATTGCTTAAAATAGTTTATAAGAGCCTTAAAATAAAAAACATAATCATCATTAGGTTTATCATATGCATACTTCTTCTAATCATCATTATCTTTATCATAACATACATGTTATTTGTATTTCCTTTGTACTCAAGCTTCTCTTAATTACTCCTCCTTGATTCTTCAACCTCTTGAACCCTTGTTGCATCTTCTTGTTCACTTGAAAAGTAGATTTGAGTTAGTAAAACTACTCCATCTTCATGCAACAAATCTTTCCTCTCTCTCTCTCTCTATATATATATATATATATATATTGTCGTATGTGTGTGTGCGCACGTAAATCAAAAAGTAAATTCTCCTGGATGAATTCTCCATCTGTTTATGGTGAATTTTCTACCTTCTCATCTTATTTAGACTCTTAATTCCATCCCTCATTGTACACTTCCATGAATTGGACTTCTACTCCATGAATCACATTCAATTCCTAATGATAGTTGGACCATTTTCTACCTCAAACTTGAACCCATCTAAAAATGATATGATCTGACCTCCTAAATGACTAATCAACAAAGAACGAAATTTTAGATCTTTAACTTAGCTTTCTAATGGGACAAATTTCTTTTAAGTTTGACTTTCTACTATGTTCAAAATATTATGATTGTGTACTGTGAATCATGAATCGTGAACAGTGCATTATCTTCTTTAATGGGCCAACTCTTGTGGATTTATTGGGCTAAATGGGCTATGTTAAGGTAGACTAAATGGCTAAATTAAACTTATTGTACTGTATAGATTAGAAAGACTAATGCTTGTTGCAATGCCTTGAGTCAAATTGCAATAGGTAATCCTATTGGTCCATATAAGTAGGCATTACATGTTTGACAATTTTTTTCACAAGCGGGCCTAATAAGTATTAAATGTGGGTAAGGTTTTGGACGTGACAAATACATGTAGGTATGACAAGTATTTCTTGAGCAAATATGTCATGCCCACGAAATACTTGTCACACTTAAAAAATATTTGTCATGATCATAAATTTGTACACAAATGCGTATGGATGACACTTTTAGATGTGCATGACAAGTGCTTAGTAAATGTGACGAATATTATTTGTCATGCCTACGAAATATTTGTTGTACACGTAAAATATTTGTCATGCTCAAGAATTTGTACATAGATGCATAGAGATGACAAATATTTTTTAGGCACCACAATTTTTTCATGAACGTGATGAATAGTATTTATCATGCCCACATACATTTGACATGTTCAAAATCCTGCACCCACTTTTAATGCTTATCAAGTTCACCTGAAAAAAAATCTATTAGCCCATGCCCATGTGGATCGATGAAATTACGCATTGTAATTTGACTCGGCTTCCTGCAGTGCCTTGCATTGCAGCAAGTATTACTAGATTAGAAATATGGGGGTAATCCATTAGTCTTGTGAGAGGCTTCCTAATTAAAAGATAGAAGAATAACAAGATGCCATGGGAAATCCATGCTGGGAAATTAGGCGAAACACTGTATGCAACGTGGGATGGCCTAGCTAAAAAAATCTATTAGCCCATGCCCATGTGGATCGATGAAATTACGCATTGTAATTTGACTCGGCTTCCTGCAGTGCCTTGCATTGCAGCAAGTATTACTAGATTAGAAATATGGGGGTAATCCATTAGTCTTGTGAGAGGCTTCCTAATTAAAAGATAGAAGAATAACAAGATGCCATGGGAAATCCATGCTGGGAAATTAGGCGAAACACTGTATGCAACGTGGGATGGCCTAGCTAAACAATCAAACTAAGTGGTAAGCGAGGCTTGTTTGGCAAGAAAGATAGAAGCTTGGAGACGTTTATCTAGAACAACCGATTAAAGAGCATCCTAGCTTGTGCCTTCTACCAAGTAGAGGCATCCTTGTACATCGATGCTTTAGAATGACATGGTCTGAATGGAGTTCAAAAATAACATTATTATTGCCTTATGGTAAGATCATTCTTGGTTATTGTGGGGGTATATGCCAAATATTCTATATATTTCACCTATTAGATGTAGTCAGTAACAGAGGATGCACTTTTTCTTAAGAGTTTGAAGCTGAATTTTGAGTTGCAAGAACCGCACTCATGAGTAGGACGTCAAACAGTGAGCAAGGGCACCCCAAACGTACCTTTACTCAGGTTAATGGTGAGAGGAAGCAGGAAGTACTCAGAGATGGAAGTACACGAACCACCTGGGAGCACGTTGGTCCTTCACCCGTTGGAGAAGCAGGCTCAGCAGGTGAGGGAAGAAACTCCAGCAAGCATGGATCCGAACCATTGACGAGCCGAAGAAGATCATGGAAGTGCCACAAAGGAATGAATTGTGCTTTCTAAAGTAGATAGTTATCACTATTTAACTACAACAGTAGGAGGAAGTGCATTATTTTGGTGGAAGGCAAAGGGAGGGAGGAAGGAGCACGAAGAATAGTGATGTTGGTAGAAGGGCCGTGATAGTGGGGGAGGAACTCGCAAGTGCATTGGCAGGTGGCTCTGAACAAGGACAGCCTTGTTTTTTTTTTTGGAACAAAAGGAGGGAAATCTCAGCTTCAGACAATCTTGGAAAGGTTTAAGATGAGATTTGTATTTGGTAAAAGAAAATACTTACCGCCCACCGCCCACCGCCCACCGCCCACCGCCCTGTGATAGGCACGCGCGCGCGCAGTAAGCCACACTCCTTTGGTAAATGGCAACCCCAAGCTGTCCCCATGAGGCGAAGACGAAAAGGTAACCTCGGGAAATGGGTAGACTTCAAGCGTCGTCATTTCCCACTACGCAGCCGACGGGACACGGTCACGGCTGCCCTTGATGAAGCCAATCATCGGCCTGACTGCTTGGTCTACTGGGGCAGAGACGCGGGGACGCCGGAACCTACTGTGTCCCTTGAGCCTATTTGGATACATATGAAGGACGGAGGTGGGCGTTTTGGGTAGGCTTGCCTATGGAGCAGTACTGTTGCAGGAGGGTGGAGTGCGGTGGTGGGCTAGGCTCGTCCGAGATGTCGGGGATCATGTCTGTACGTGCAGCGTCGTCACTGGAAGCCATGCACCAGTCGGCCGGACTGACAAGATGGATAATTTGGTTGCATGCAGGGAACAAGAAAGGGCGTCTTAGGCGCCTCCACGTTTCCGCGTAGAAAAGAAGAGGACGAGTAGGGTGCCTCCCCCAACAAGGGCTATGGAGGCGGACGTGAAGGTTTCTGAGGAGGCAACTGTTGGTTGAGCTCACCGGGTCGTTTCATAGACAAGGTTTGTCGCACCAGATTGACTCCTTTTTATCCGGGCGACTCGTACCGTGTCATGGTGTATCCGAACCATGATATGACCGGACTCGTCTGAGCTAAATAGACTTGTGTGGCCTTGAGTCGGATCGACCCAACTCGTGTGATTCAGCTTGAGACGATCCAATACGATATGATACGACACCCTATCGTATCGTACCCGAAGCCATTCAATCCTAATGCAGAAAACCACATTTCTCCCTTCTCCCTTTCTTCCTTCTCCCAGCATTCGATTTGATCATTTTTTACAGTAATAGTTGATCTGTTCGTACAGAAAATCAGCTCAAAGCCTCAAAGGTAACTGTCCAATCATTCATTTGTGTTTTGTTTTGTATTTTTTTTTGAAAGATTCTTAAGATTTTTTGAAGGATTATGAGGGTTTTAATTTTTCCGCACAAATCTTGTTTTTCCAATTCACGTCAGATCGATTAAGAACTTGACTCAAGAGTCAAGTTGCTTGAGGGGGTGGTGTACAAATATAGAATTGGGCTTTGAGGATTTTTTTGAATCTTGCATTTTTTAAATATTTTGATGATTTGAACTGTTATTTTTTTGTCAGTTCGATCTGCATTAGAAGGTCTACTTCAGTTCGATCTGCATCAGATCGGTGCGTGCAGATCTATTTCCTACAAGGTTCAATGTTAGATTTGTAGTTTTTCTCATGTTTTATATATTTAAAATATTTTTAAGGTTTTAAGTTTAACATTGAAATAATTTTTTTGCAGTTCAATCAATCTACTTCAGATTGGTGGGTGTAGATCAATTTCTTACAAGGTGTAGGGATAGATTTGGGGGTTTTACTCATGTTTTATATTTTTAAAGTATTTTTAGGATTTGAAGTTTAATCTTGATTTTTTTTTTTTGTGGTTCAATCTGGATCGGACCGGTGCAAGAGGTGCGTACAGAACGATTTGGATCTCGATTTGCAGTTGGAATTGGAAATTTTTCAAGATTTGAAAAAGATTAAATTTTTAATGTAAGGATTGAGGTTTTGGATCCGGTTATCGGGTCGATTTTTGGCGTCGGACCCCTTCGTTTAGGTTCTTGTGGGCCTAGTTCGACGCGATTTTGAACAACGTCGGCCTAAAGAGACGCTATTTAAGAGTCATGCGGGGGTGCCACATGGGCGAAGTGTTGGGGCGCGAGTATAAGGCCCCGGTCTAATCGTCTGAAAGGCGTCTTGCATGACCGATACTGTTCAAAAATCTGCCATTGTACGACCCTGCCCCGTCGTCTGAACGTCGTCGTCTGGGAACGACGCGATTTAACGAAGTTTCGGTTGACGTTCCGAACCCTCCATCCTTCCCCTCATTCTCTCCTTCACTCCCTCTATCTTCGCTCCCCTCCAACTCCCTCTCTCTTCGCTCCCCTCCGACTCCCTCTGAATCCCATTCCTTTCCTCTCCCCCCTTCTTCCTCTTCCACCACTCCGTCGCCCCTCTATCTCCCACCACTACCACCACCATCTTCTCCGTGGCACTGCACTCTTTGGACGGCGGCCGGCGTCCCAGCGGAGTGACGACGTCTACGGCAGTACCGACAGGGGCTTGTGGCGTGGCGGTTCGGCGGCAAGAAGCAAGGAGGAGTTCAAACTAAAGTGGTAGGAGGACGATCCTTGCACGTGATTTAGTTGTTTTATCTATGTTTCCCGCTTTGGAGCATGTTGTGTGCGTAGATATTTCGGGTAGAACAAGCATGTTTAGAGGGGGGGTGGGGGGTGGGGGGGCTTTGTTAGGTTTTCTCAGTTTCTCCGGATCGCTCACGCAGCGGAAAATAAAATTTTTTACAGCGATCCGTTTCCCGTTTCGAAGAACTAAAATACGATAATCGGATTATCGAAGTTCTCACCGTGTGCGGATTCGAATCCGCAGCCGTTCGGTTCCGTCGGTGTGACACCGCAAGCCGCGCAAGTGCCCGGCCTCTAGCGAAGTCCACGCGATCCTCCCCGCGACGGATATCCTCGAGTTCGTCGTTCTTCGCAGCCCGCGAAGCCTCCGCTGGTCGCCGCAATGATCGCCGCAGTGCGCGGACGATTTCCCGTCGAACGGGATTCGGAGAAGCGGCGGAGCAGATCTGGATCTGCCTGGACTCCAGAGGAAGACATAAACTGAGGAGGGGCGGCTAGGGTTGGCAACAGCTTGACCTGCTCAGCCCGTTCGCTATGTTTTATACTAACCGCGCGGTTTTTCATAAAAACCCCCGGTTTGTATAAAACCCACTTATTTATCCATCGCCTTGAGAATCATTTGCGTGTGACCCTCTAGGCCCAAGTACCAGTCCAGTTAATGGCCCAGTAAGCCCAGTGACTCCTCACTAGCTTTATTAATTAATTAATAACCCTTTATTAATCAATTAATCAATCGAATTGATGTCGCACATCGAATTTGACCGGGCCTCCGATCACGTTGGGTGCCAAGCAACACCGCGTGAACCCGGAAAGTATTTGGGGTTAAGTAACCCACTCTTGGAACCTTTCCGTCGACAGTTACCGCGTGGATATAATCATTCATTCGTACAATGCTCTCGATTCAACTCAGGGTATGGCGAGCTGTCAAACCCTAACCGGTCGACTCACTTGGATTGGATGCCGCTGATGAATATCGGAAAACTCCTTTCCCGATATTATCGTCCGCCCTGGCCAGGGACTTCCGCGCATCCTTCCTAGAGCATTCTCTCTCTAAGTACCGAGAGCGAATGATTCCTTATTGACACACAATTCCCTTCGACGGTATTCCGCTGCACCCAATCCTTGGCGTATTAGAATCCCATGGGTAGAGATTCGTAGACCAAGGTCAAAGTACAGAAGTCCACCGCCAAGGTGTCCTTGGTGTCTCAGGTCCGAGGACCATCCACACAACTGCGACAATAGAATCAAGCTGGTTGACAGTGAGGTACAATACCATCCAGCGATTCAGTCGGATCAGTTCAGTGAACTCATTCTCCAATGAGCACCTACAGATTCGCCTTAGTGTCTCCACACAAATGACTTATGAGACTAGTCATCCTCATCATATGAGCAGGAGTAATCTGTACTAGTCTAACCGGATATCCGATGTCCTTCTCAGATATCCTCCGACTAGGAACGATTAAGAATATGTGTGTTTAAGTGATCAGTCTCATTAGTATGATCTCATCATAATCTGATCACCATAGCACATATTCACGGACTTCATTATGAAACGATAATTAACGCGATTTACACATAATGAATATTATGCCATTTTATTAATAATGAACGAGATTTACATTGTTAGATTGGCTTGTAGGCCACCTAAACTAACAATCTCCCACTTGGACTAAAGCCAATCACCTTTATACAATAAGCCCATAGACTCTAGGTGACGCTCAAACACAATTTGAGCCAACGGCTTTGTCAGTGGATCTGCTACATTGTCGACGGATGGAACTCTTTCCACTACTACATCTCCTCTGGATATGATCTCTTTGATAAGGTGAAAGCGCCTCAGAATATGCTTCGATTTCTGATGAGACCGCGACTCTTTCACTTGCGCAATCGCTCCATTGTTGTCGCACAACAGTGGAACAGGCTCAGAGATGCTAGGAACTACGCCGAGGTCGGTGATGAATTTCTTCAACCACACTGCTTCCTTGGCGGCTTCAGCTGCAGCGATGTACTCAGCTTCAGTCGTCGAATCTGCAGTGGTTACTTGCTTGGAACTCTTCCAGCACACTGCCCCTCTGTTCAATGTAAACACGAATCCAGATGTTGACTTGCTATCATCTGGATCCGACTGGAAACTCGAGTCAGTAAAGCCTCGCAGTTTCAAGTCACCTCCTCCATAGACAAGAAACATATCCTTAGTTCTTCTCAAGTACTTAAGGATACATTTCACTGCCTTCCAGTGCTCTTCGCCTGGATCAGCCTGAAATCTGCTCGTAACACTTAGAGCAAAAGCAACATCAGGCCGTGTACATAACATGACATACATGATAGATCCTATGGAAGAGGCATAGGGTATTTTATCCATGAATGCCCTCTCGTCAGGAGTCTTAGGAGACTGTTCCTTTGAGAGATTAATTCCATGTCTCATCGGTATGAAACCTCTCTTGGAATTTTCCATGCCAAACCTTTTGACTATGGTATCTATGTACAAGGATTGGGTCATTCCAAGCATCCTCTTTGATCTATCTCTATAGATCCGTATTCCCAATACGTAGGATGCTTCTCCCAAATCCTTCATGGAGAAGTTTTTCGACAGCCAGATCTTTACTGATGACATCATAGCTACATCATTCACAATGAGTAGTATGTCATCTACGTAAAGAACTAGAAAAGTGACTGCACTCCCACTAGTCTTCTTGTACACACAAGGCTCATCTTCATTCTTAATGAAGTCATAAGACTTGACAGCCTCGTCAAATCTTATGTTCCAGCTCCGGGAAGCTTGCTTCAGTCCATAAATGGACCTCTGAAGCTTGCACACTTTATCTGGAGATTCTTTGGATGTGAAACCTTCTGGTTGTATCATATACACCTCTTCCTCAAGATTACCATTGAGGAAGGCAGTCTTCACATCCATCTGCCAGATTTCATAATCAAAATGTGCAGCAATGGCGAGTAGAACTCTGATCGACTTTATCATGGCAACTGGTGAGAAAGTCTCGTCATAGTCAATTCCTTGCCTTTGACGATATCCCTTTGCCACCAACCTTGCCTTATAAGTGTCGATCCGTCCATCAGCACCGATCTTTCTTTTAAAGATCCACTTGCAACCGATGGGTACAATACCCTCGGGCAAGTCCTCCAAGTTCCAAACTTGGTTGGTGTACATGGACTGGATTTCTGAGTTCATGGCTTCTCGCCATTTCTCGGATTCTGGACCTTCTATGGCCTCCTGGTAGGTTTTAGGATCATCATCCTCATTATATTGCACCATAGACTCACCTTCTGCGATATGTCCCACATATCGTTCGGGTAGTCTAGGTACTCTACCAAATCTACGAGGTTCATCTGTGTGTACCTAAACAGATTCAGGAACTGATATCTCATCTGATGATAATGCAGCTGTTTGGGGATCTGGAACCTCTTCCAGTACTATTTTACTCCCACTGTTCTCCTGGATGAGGTATTCCTCTTCCAGAAAGATAGCTTTCCTGGCGACAAACACCTTTTGTTCACCAGGATGGTAAAAATAGTATCCAAAGGTTTCCTTTGGATATCCCACAAACCTGCATTTATCAGTTCGTGATTCCAGCTTGTCTAGATCATGCCTCTTTACATGAGCATGACAACCCCAGACTTTAACATGTTTAAATTCTGGTTTCCTGCCTTTCCATATCTCATATGGAGTAGAGGCCACAGACTTGCTGGGTACTCTGTTCAGTAGGTATGCTGCTGACTCTAGAGCATACCCCCAGAGGGACACTGGTAATCCCGAAAAGCTCATCATGGATCGCACCATGTCCAACAAGGTGCGGTTCCTCCTTTCTGATACACCATTCATCTGTGGTGTATATGGAGGGGTCAGCTGAGAAAGGATACTATTATCCTTTAAGAATTGTGTGAAATTAGTACTCAAGTATTCTCCTCCTCGATCTGATCGAAGAGCTTTAATACTCTTTCCTAACTGCTTCTCCACCTCATTCTTGAACTCCTTAAACTTCTCAAATGCTTCCGACTTGTACTTCATTAAGTACACATAGCCGAATCTTGAGAAGTCATCGGTGAACGTAATGAAATAAGAAAAGCCACCTTTGGCTTGGGTAGACATTGGACCACATACATCCGAATGTATTAGTTCCAAAATGTCCTTGGCACGTTCTCCATGTCCACTAAATGGAGATTTTGCCATCTTTCCCATAAGGCAGGATTCGCATGTTGCAAACGATTCATAATCGAATGCTGTTAAGTAACCATGCTTGTGCAACTTTTGCAACCTGCTTTCGCCAATGTGCCCAAGTCTACAATGCCACATGTAGGCCTGGTTCACGCAATTCTTGCTCTTCTTAAGAGCATTATCAATTTGAAGATTGTAATAAGAAATATCTAATAGATATAGACCGTTGACTAAAGATGCTGAAGCTATTGATTTATTACCGTAATAAATCGTACAACTTCTATTCTCAATAGTCAACCTATATCCTATCTTGTCCAAACAAGATATTGATATGATGTTCTTTATTATGCTAGGAACATAATAACAATCTTCCAATAGTAAGGTGTCTCCCGATGGAAGCCTGAGGTTTGCTGTCCCAACAGCAATCGCCGCAACTTTTGCGCCGTTTCCTAGCCTCAATTCCACCTCACCTTGTCTCAGCTTGCGCTTACTTGTCAGCATCTGTACATCATGGCAGATATGAGAGGCACATCCAGTATCCAATACCCAAGATGTGGAATATCTAACTGACAAGTTGATATCTATCATATAGATATTAGAAGCTTCACACAGCTTCACTCTTCCATGAGCTTTATCATCAAGGAACTCCTTGCAGTTCCTCTTCCAGTGACCATACTGCTTATAGTAGAAGCAGTCACCCTTCACTACTCTTTCGCCTTTGTCCTTCGATCTTTTATCGTTAGCTTTCATCTCTGCTTCAGGGGCATCCGATGCCGATTCAGCAAGAGAATCAGCTCCAGGGACAAAGTCAATGCGCTCAGATCTGAAGACATTCTTCAGGTTTCTGAACCAATCTGAGTAGATCAGGTAAGTCAAAAGGGCATCAAGTATGCCACGGAGTGGGTTATTCGACGACATAGTTCCCTACAGGAGATAAGTAAAATCTACTTAGCAGATGTTCAATTATTAAAGTTTAAAACAGGACATGGTCTTTTGTTCAAGTTTATCTCCCACTAATTTTCGACGGACTGTATAACCCTCAGTTATACAGAACGGGAGACGCCGACAGTCTCCTAGTGGGGATCATAATCTCAATGACTTGCACTACAGCCTTGTGGATAGCACAACAAACTGTAATACAATCAGAGAGCACCCAACTCATGGGACTTGCAACTCCTTGCAATATCTGATCATGGCTTCGGTCCCCAGAGATTTAATGGCCTTGTGGATAGCACAACAAACCATTAATCCTGGTCTAAACTAACCATCATTACGCGACGAGCATAGATTTGCATGCAGCCCTTGTGGATAGCACAACAAAGCTACATGGTTCCTCTACCCCGATCTATAGGCATCTAATGCCATAGCCACAGTTTCTCCTCCCAATTAAGCAGGCCTTGTGGATAGCACAACAAACCTGCCTAAAGTGATTCGAATTCTATGACTATAATGATGGTGGACCACGCGGTAAGTTCTTAACTACTCGCGTTATGGCTTAGAGTTTATCAGAGGGTATTTAGATAACTTTTTATCTTGGTCTCTCCTAGGTGATAGTATATAAATATATCGTATATATTTACTAAATACTATAACCTGTTTTGATTCATAATCAAAAGATAAACAATGCATCACATACATGTCATTTAGTGTGGTCATGGATAGCACAATGGGTTTGACTGGAGCCAACAGTCAAACGCACACACAATCTAATCATAACATTTATATTAGATACCCTGTAATCACATAGGCAAGAGATCTCCATCTTTTCGCCTTCCTGGTTGCAGCTGTGGATCGTCCTCGCTCCTTCCTCGGTTGCCTCGATCATATTACATTAATTCTAGAATTAACAAGTAAATTGAAGAAGGCCTTATGGCGAGTACAAGAGAGAGAGGGAGGTAGAAATACATCGGAGTATGAGAGAGAGAGGTGCGCAGACCTCTATTTATTAACAATTAATAAACATCATACATCCACGATCCACACAAACCATTCATCACATGAATAATAAATTAAGTGCATATCCATGACCACGGTGTGTTTTAAACATCCCACACATGATTCAGCGCATCACATGGCTAAAACAAATGAGTTTTCAAAATAAATAATTTTGGCTTTCAAAAAGTTGGGATCCAATCAAAATTGGCATTTGAATTTCGAAAACTCATTTAATTAACTTAACATGCAATTAAATCAAATTTAAAAGCAATAAACACACATCACATGCGCATACACTCCGAATTAATAATTCCAGATTATTCCATGCCAATTACAACAATTCTAATAATCTAACACTTAGATTAAACCCCATTAATAATCTAACAATTAGACTATTAAAGATTAATTTAACTCTTAGATTAATCCATCAAAATTAATTAACAATTTAACAGTTAAATTATTAATTAACTCTAATTATTAATTAACTACTAATCTAACTCTTAGATTAGTTAATTAATATTAATTAGTAATTTAACATTTAAATTATTAATCAACACTAATTAATTAATAATTTTCATCTAACACTTAGATTAGTTAACTTGAAATTAATCATTAATCTTAACACTTAAAATCAACAATTAACTCTAATTAACTGATAATTACTAATTTAACATTTAAATTAGCTATCAGAATTAATTATTAATTTAACTCTTAAATTAATAACTAATTCTAAATAATTAACAATTAGATGATTAAATAATTAAAAATCTAACATTTAGATTATAACTATTAACCACTAACTATAATTTCTTAAATTAGTCATATAAAGGTTAATAATTAATTCAACAATTAAATTAATATTAACCTTAATTAATTAACAACTGATTGCTAATTAATTAGCCCTTAAATGACTTAATGATTCAAAATCATTAAAGCACCAATTAAGTAAGATAGAAAAATGATTTAAATTTCAAAACACTTTTGAATTTTAAAATTAAAATTCTATTCTAATTTAATTGGGTCATTAAGGGTTTAAACATGGGGTAATAACAGAATGAGTTCAGGGGGCTTAATAAAAGAAATGGGCCCAGCCCTAAAACTGAGCCAGGGCTCGGCCAAAAGGCTGAGCCAAGGCCAAACTAGGCCCCTGGGCTCGAGCCAGGGCTCGGGTCCCTGGCTCAGCCAGCCCAGGCCCGGTCCAACCGGAACCGGCCCGGTCCAACCGGAACCGGCCCGGTCCAACCGGTTTCTTCCACCTCTAACCTGCATCATCCCGACGCCCTAACAGCAAGAACCCTAGCAGGGTTGCAGGCCGCCGCTGGTAGGCCCCCCATCGCCGCCGGCCCCGGCCGGCGATGCCCCCGGCGCCGGCAGGGCCGCCGGCGGTGGTCAACAAGCAGCCTGCCGACCCCTTTAAAAACCCCCAAAATCTGATTTTTGCAGGGTTTAAATCCGATTTGGGGCTAGATTTTGTAGCTCTTCAGGGCCACCATGGCGCCGGCCATCATGCCCGGTGTGTAGTGGTGACTATCACCAAGAGATCCGGGCATGCGGGCTGCCATCCCAACGATTGGAAAGCGAGAACGAAGTCGCCGAAAAGCCCCGGTTCATCATCACATGAAGAACTCCGAAAACCCCCAAATAAAATCCGAAAAATCACAGAAAAATAATCAAATTATTTGTGTTCATCTTATGAACACGATTCAGTCATTTTAATCGGATTAAACGCATGGAATAACTCAAGAAAAATCAATTTCGGAAACCGAAACGGGACGAGAAACAGTGGAACCTGGCTCTGATACCACTGTTGGGTTTTCTCGGTTTCTCCGGATCGCTCACGCAGCGGAAAATAAAACTTTTACAGCGATCCGTTTCCCGTTTCGAAGAACTAAAATACGATAATCGGATTATCGAAGTTCTCACCGTGTGCGGATTCGAATCCGCAGCCGTTCGGTTCCATTGGTGTGACACCGCAAGCCGCGCAAGTGCCCGTCCTCTAGCGAAGTCCACGCGATCCTCCCTGCGACGAATATCCTCGAGTTCGTCGTTCTTCGCAGCCCGCGAAGCCTCCGCTGGTCGCCGCAATGATCGCCGCAGTGCGCGGACGATTTCCCGTCGAACGGGATTCGGAGAAGCGGCGGAGCAGATTTGGATCTGCCTGGACTCCAGAGGAAGACAGAAACTGAGGAGGGGCGGCTAGGGTTTGCAGCAGTTTGGCCTGCTCAGCCCGTTCGCTATGTTTTATACTAACCGCGCGGTTTTTCATAAAAACCCCCGGTTTGTATAAAACCCACTTATTTATCCATCGCCTTGAGAATCATTTGCGTGTGACCCTCTAAGCCCAAGTACCAGTCCAGTTAATGACCCAGTAAGCCCAGTGACTCCTCACTGGCTTTATTAATTAATTAATAACTCTTTATTAATCAATTAATCAATCGAATTGATGTCGCACATCGAATTTGACCGGGCCTCCGATCACGTTGGGTGCTAAGCAACACCGCGTGAACCCGGAAGGTATTTGGGGTTAAGTAACCCACTCTTGAAACCTTTCCGTCGACAGTTACCGCGTGGATATAATCCTTCATTCGTACAATGCTCTCGAGTCAACTCAGGGTATGGCGAGCTGTCAAACCCTAACCGGTCGACTCACTTGGATTGGATGCCGCTGATGAATATCGGAAAACTCCTTTTCCGATATTATCGTCCGCCCTGGCCAGGGACTTCCGCGCATCCTTCCTAGAGCATTCTCTCTCTAAGTACCGAGAGCGAATGATTCCTTATTGACACACAATTCCCTTCGACGGTATTCCGCTGCACCCAATCCTTGGCGTATTAGAATCCCATGGGTAGAGATTCGTAGACCAAGGTCAAAGTACAGAAGTCCACCGCCAAGGTGTCCTTGGTGTCTCAGGTCCGAGGACTATCCACGCAACTGCGACAATAGAATCAAGCTGGTTGACAGTGAGGTACAATACCATCCAGCGATTCAGTCGGATCAGTTCAGTGAACTCATTCTCCAATGAGCACCTACAGATTCGCCTTAGTATCTCCACACAAATGACTTATGAGACCAGTCATCCTCATCATATGAGCAGGAGTAATCTGTACTAGTCTAACCGGATATCCGATGTCCTTCTCGGATATCCTCCGACTAGGAACGATTAAGAATATGTGTGTTTAAGTGATCAGTCTCATTAGTATGATCTCATCATAATCTGATCACCATAGCACATATTCACGGACTTCATTATGAAACGATAATTAACGCGATTTACACATAATGAATATTATGCCATTTTATTAATAATGAACGAGATTTACATTATTAGATTGGCTTGTAGGCCACCTAAACTAACAGGCTTTTCGATGAAAACAATCATTTTTATGAAATGGAGTTTGGTGTGATCTTTAATCAATTATTTGGATTCTTTCCTACTTCCTCCATTTTCAGCGTTTTTGGGTGTTTTGGGGAGGAGAGGGACCTCCGGTTTTGGCTCGGTGGAGGTTAGTTTCGGACGTTAAATGACGTCGAGACAAGGTGATGCTATTTAGAATGGAGTCGACCATGGTCGTCGCTATTTAACGGCCCATTTTTCTAGTTTCCGAGGTTAGCGCGGGATAAAGAGCTAAATGACGTCGGCCACGGGCGACGTCATTCACGCCAGTATCCCTGGGTCCCAGCGCTTTTGTGAGTAACTGATTCTGTTTGGGAGTCTTGAATGACATCGGCCACGGGCGATGCGATTCAAGACAGTGTCCCGTTAATTCCTGAAATTATCATGTGTATATCTTGTTAGATAATGTGGTTAATTACATGTTTGAAATCATACATTAGGATGGAGATTTCTACGTGATCGGATCGTACTGTATTGTGTTTTGTGCGACTGTGGAACCAAAGACAGTTGTTAGCGCTTAGGCACTCTGCGTTGGTGTATGGGTGGGAGGGCACAGTACTTGTGTGGGTGTGGCAGGGTGATGCCTAGTTGGAGCGGGTCACTTGGTGTACCTCGGGATATAGCTAGTACCGGTATTGGAGTGGTACATTTGAAGTGTTACTCACGGCTGGGAGGAGGCCGAATTATTTAGAGCTAGATAGACCAGAGTAGCCAGTACGCTATCCGAGGGATTGCTGCTCCTTCCCAGTAGGTCGGTGTTTTCCAGCGTTTGGCTGCGTGATTTGTATTTTTAGCCGAGACGCTGGTTGTGGACTTCGGTGTTAAGTTTGGTTGCTTGAATTACTTTGGAGTGGTGTCAACATGTACGTGACCTTATTATTTTAAGGTGTTATTATTGGAGTTCTTCTATTAATTTTATAGGTGACACCATATATTTTAAGGTATAATTGTTTTAATTCCTAAGTTTTAGGATGCAATTATTGAATTCTACCATGTATGACTTATTACGGAATGTGAGAAATCATTGTAATACACAAAAAATAGCCTAACAATTGAAAAGTTATTGAAATCCAAAAAAAACTCTCTTTTACATCTGACTCGGTCGAGTCTGTCCGAGTCAGCCCGACTCGTATTGGATTAGGATAGATTCGAGCCAGGCTGACTCTATGAGTTGACGAACCTTGCTCGTACACCACCCACGAGGACGTGCTCAGGTTCCATGGAGATGTCAAGTCCTCATTAACCTCTCTCCTATTTGGCCTAGGGCAAACTAGTACACTTTTTTTTATGATTAGTACATTGGACCGATAGTTTGAGGTTGATCAATTGGGTTGATATTTGAATTCGACTTGTTAATTAAGTTAAATAAGTCAGATTCAAATTAACATTTCTTGTTTGGTTTGTAAATAAGTCACATTGAGCATAAATTTACTCGACTCATTTTAACTCTTAAATAAACTCGTTTAATATTTTTATCAATTAATATTTTAAATATGATTTTTAAATATTTAAATATTTTAATTTTTAAAACCTTTTAACATTGTTGTTTCAGATCTTGAAGTCCTGATGGGGATTATCGGATTGTAGGCTTATGTCCTTTCTATTTGGTCTTAGGATTCTTACAAAGCTTCATGGTAGTGTTGTTTATGAAAACCCTCCCTCCTTTCATCATACTTGTTGTGGGTTGTGGTTTTGTGGGGGGTTTGAACGGGAGTCTGATTCTCCTTAGTGCACTACTAGATGGGAATCTAACAGTGCAGAGGGATATTTGCAAAATTCCATGTGAAGTAGTTTTTGTACAAATTTTGTAAGTACTTCTCTCTGTAATGATGGAGTACTCTCGTCCAACAATGCACTAAGGAGAACCAGACTCAGTCCCATGTTTGGATGGCTCGAACCTTTGGAGATGAGCTATCACCATTCTTTGACTTGAGTTTATAAATTTTAAAAATATAAAATTTCAGCACAAGTCCATCACAGATTCATTAGACTTGCAAGATGTTGAACATTGTTAGAATAATCCTATATCGGAAAAGAGATAAATGAAACAATACTTAAATATATATATGCAGTCCTACTCTACTCAATGTCTTACGATTTTGAATTAGATGGCTCAATAACTTCGAGATAGTATCAGAGCTCATAGTTATGCATCAGGTCTGGCATTAGTATGATTCACATGATAGAACCTAAAATTGGACTGCACGTGAGGGGGCGTGTTAGAATAATCCCCACATCAAGAAAGGGATAAAAAAATAATACTTAAATATATAATGCCTACTCCACTTAATGTCCAAAGGTTTTGATCAGTTGAGGGCCCAATAACTTCAAGAAATATTACTCAGCTTGAACTGGTCAAATACCTAAATGAATTGATATTAGAAAGCCATCTTAGAGTACACTTGCCTCGAGTCCAAACTCAAATCAAAATTACTTTTAGTTGAGTCTAAGCAAGGAAATACTCGGCTTCTGGCTCAACTGCATCTCTAATTACAATTTGGCCTCTTTTGGCGTTTCCTTGGGGTTCGCTAAGGTGGGTTTAAGGTTTAGAAAGATATCGGATCCAAAGACCACATTGCTTAAAATGTCCTTTCTTAAGGTTAATTTGGTAAATTGTGCTTTCAAAGCTGGAAAAAACAAGAGGAAAAGCTGCCATAATTTTCCATCTCTAGTTAGTTCTAGAAAGTCTTTCATGAGAAAAATCATGCCTTTGTAATCTCCAATTGTGGCAGTCCAACAAAGATGAGTTTGGAGGAAAAAGATCGAAAAAATTATATAAACTGGAACCTGAGAAGAACTAGTTTCACATTTTTTTTCTCTCCAATCCGACCATCCTGCTTGGTCTCATTTCTAAAACGTTGAGTCGTAGCCATGTGGGAAGGGCCAATTCGCCATTGCCACAAATGAACCGCAAACAAACTGGGATTAAACCTTTCCACCCTGCCAAATGAACAAAACAGTCAAGACTCAGAAGTTCAGTAACAATGTGTCTTTGGTGCCTCAGGTACGAGGACTAACCACGCTACTATGACGTTGAATCAAGCTGGTTGACAGTTTGACCATTTACCATCTAAAGATTCATGTCGGATCAATTTAGAGAACTCATTCATTTATGAGGACCTACATGTTTACCTTAGTATCTTCTCACAAATAATTATGAGACGAGTCACCCTTATCATATGAGCAGAAGTAGCCTGTACTAATCTCATCGGATATTTGATATCCTTATCAAATATCTTCCGATTATAAACAATTAAGAATGTGTGTTCAAAAGATATCAATCTTATTATTAAGATTTCATCATAATTTAATATCCGTTGTATACATTTATCGAATTCGTTATGAGACGTTCAATCGGATTACATATAATGAATATTAACGTTTTTATTATTATTATAAGAACAAAATTGTACAAAGTATGTGATTGATTTGACGGACACATACACTACTAACATCTTTCATAAAGGAGTGGAATTCCTAAGTATAGATCATCTAAAGCCATTTCTTTCACACTCAGTTCTTAAGTTAATTTTGCTCGGAGAGATGGGCTCACATACTTTTTTTTTTTGAAACATAAAAGTTACTTTCATTAAAACATTAATCTAATACAACTACAGATAGAGGACTTACTTAAAGTAATCTGTCGGCCCGACCAAGCTTCATATCTGCTCAAACATTCTTTAATACATTTAATTTCCATAATTGATGCTTCTCCTAATATGATCAAATCATCCGCAAAAGCCAAATGAGCAATAGTAGGAGCTTGCCTATTGATTTTAATTTCTTTGAGCTTCCCTGTCGGACATGGTCATTGAGTTGCTAGTTGAGCACTTCTGAACACATGAAGAATAGATACGGCGATAGGGGGCAACCTTGACGAAAACCCCTCTTCGGCATGGGGAGTACCATTGATAAGAACTAAAAAAGTTGCTGAGTTAAAACATTTAGGTATGAGATTACTAGCTTGATTGGAGAAGCCAAACTTATTCAAAACATCTTGGATGAAAGGCCACTGCATTCTATCATACGCCTTACTAAAATCCAGCCTCAAATAGAAACTGCCACTCCTGTTACTTGAAGCTCTCAAAGAACAAATAATTTCCTAGAAATAACAGTAGTATTGATCACTTGTCTCCCAGGGATGAAAGCCACTTGATTTTCTGAGATAAGCTGATGAAGCACTAGTTTTGATTCGATTTGTCAAAGTCTTTGGTTGTACAACACATTACTGAGAGAGATTAGTCTGTCCTCATGAGGGGTCAATGCAGGTTGAGTTTTGGGTAATAAGCAAATGTGGGAGTGATTGAGGTTTGGGCGTTGGATATTATGGGAGAAAAACCTCTACATATGATGGGTAACATCCCCCTGAATGGTGTCCCAACTGTGAATATAAAATGCCCCAGGCAACCCATCCAGACCAAGTGATTTGGAAGGGTGGAAATTTTTAAAAGTAAGACTAATTTCTTACAGAGAGAGAATCTGATAGAGACGAGTGTTTTCATCATCCGTAAGGGGTACAGAGGAAAGGATCATATCAGCTGGGAGGTGTTGGGTGCTGGAGGCCAAGAACAACTGTAGGAAATAATCAATAAAGGTGCTACCAATGGTTTGAATGTCACTGGCCACATTACCAGTGGCCATGGTAATCAAAGATATATTATTTGAACTCCTTCCTCTAGCTGTAGAGAGGGGGAAAAATTGAGTGTTTGTATCATCCTGACTCAACCAATGCAGTTTAGCCAGTTCTTGTCAGTGGTTGTGTTGCAGGAGGTCCTCAACTCTTTAGTAAGGTTCATAATTTCCAACTTTTCAAACTCGGTCGGCTGAATTTTGATAATGTAGCAATATGATTCTTCAAATCATAAATTCTGATCTTATCGTGAGAGAATTTTTCCTATTCTATACCTGAAGCGCCTAGCAATGAGTGAAAATTGATAGCTCTTTTGTTGTTCTGCCCAGCAGTTTGAAACTATATCTTTAAAATCAAGATGATTTTGCCACATAATTTCATATCTAAACAGCTCTTCCTCTTAACAAACTTTATGTTTAGTCTTCACTAGGATTGGGGAGTGATCACTTGCTACTTTAGGAAGATGTATCCTCCACAATTGATGGGAATATCTGAAACCATGAAGGGGATACCAGAACATTATCAATTCTTTCCATAATTCTCTTACCCTGACTTCGGTTGTTAGACCATGTGAAACCTGGCCCAATGTAGTGTAGTTCCAATAGCCTAGTATTCTGAATAAAATTTCTGAAATCTCAGAAATGATTGTTCTGTATAACTCTGCCACCACTCTTCTCCGACTAGTAAGAGATACCGTTGAAGTCCCCAACAACCAACACTAGGACATCAAACTTTGAACAACAGCTAGAGGTCTTATCCCATAAAACTTTCTTGTCTCCAGTTTGGAGCATGGTGCATAGATAGCAATTAGTAATCACACGGAGTTGGGGGGATCCCTAGAGACGTAGCCCCAATGTAGTTGTTGGACCATTCGATGACCATGACATCCACAGATCCATTCCAACCAAGCTAGATGCCCCTAGAGATCCCCAACGCATCCACCACAAATTCCTTTGAGCAGTTAAGATAGTTCAGGAGGTTGGGAAGTTTAGAAAGAGGTACATTTGATTTCAGAGAGCAAAAAGATGGAGGGAGGTGCAGACGATCTCATAATGGTATCTGGCGCAAGCGACAGGTGTGCAGAGCTGAGCCGGAGGAGGATTGCTTGGCCGAGGGGGAGCGAGCCTGGTGAGGACGATCGGTCTTGCGCACAATGTCACGGTCTCAAGTCGTTGCGGGACTTGAGGCTGTGCAGCGCCCGTGCAATGGGCTGCCACGGACAAGCCAACAACGTGCAGCTTCGCACCTGCACGAATAACACAAACACAAGCACGCAACCCATGCAACCCACAAGCAATGCATAAGAGCGAGGCATGGGAGGTTAGCCAACAAGGCAACAAACCATATATTCAAGTAAGAGCACTTTACAAGGGACGGTGGACGGCTCGGGGGAATAGGCTTGGGCCAAAATGGATAGCAACCTTGGCATGCACACCAAGGCCCCACTTGATGGTCACCAAGTTCTTCAACCCCTACTATTCTTTAGGAAGATCCCCCTCTCCTCCACACCCGGACATAAAATTCCCCAACAGAGGGCCTTTTTTGGGTGAGGTTAGGAGGATCTCTTGGAGACGTTAGGCAAAAAGAAGACTTTGTACATGACGGGGCACGGGCCGTGACAAGGCGAACAACGCTGGACATAACGGCCGTGACAGGCTACCCTATTAAAGGTGTCGATGCCCTCATCGACTGGCGCTTGAACTCTCGCAGGATGTCCTCGCTACCTTGCAGGTCTTGTTCAGCCTCCCAGCTAGCTTCAGAATCAGGCAGCCCTTTCCATACGACCAGATATTCAAGTTGCTCCACGCCACTGGGGAGGCGTCGTCTCCGCTCCGCAAGGATAGTTTTGACTCGCTTCTCAATGGTTGAGACAACTGGCGGCGGCCTTACAGGCAGCCCACGCGTCAAGTCGTAGCGGTCGATGTGGAAGGGCTTGAGGAAGCTTGCGTGGAAGACGGGATGTATCTTGCACCAATGCGGCAGCTTCAGCCTGTATGCAACCTTGCCAACCCATTCGGTGATGGGGAACGGGCCTTCATACTTGCGAACAAGGCCTTTGTGGACGCGACGGGTGAACTTGTGCTGTGCTGGAAGGAGCTTCACCATCACCATGTCTCCAACCTTGTATTCGGCAGGCCTTCTTTTTACATCAGTCCACTTCTTCATCTTTTCAGCGGCCTTCTCCAAGTAGCTGCGTGCAATCTCCCACTGGCGATGCCAATCTTGGGTTAGCCGAAAGGCTGCAGGACTGGCTCCTGCATATTCGACTACAATGGCCTCCGGGGTGGAGGGTTGTTGTCCCATCACGAGCTCGAAGGGACTCTGCCCGGAAGAAGAACTCTTCTGCAGGTTGTAAGAGAACTGGGCGACATTGAGCAAGTCGACCCAATCCTTTTGATTGGCACTGACAAAATGCCTCAAGTACTGCTCTAGCAACGAATTCACTATTTCAGTCTAGCCGTCAGTTTGTGGATGGAAGCCAGAGAAGAAGTGAAGCTTTGACCCAAGCAGACGCAATAGCTCCGTCCAAAAATCACGAGTCGCGATCACTTACCATATTCTGAGGTACACCCTAGTACTTCACAACATGCTTCAAGAATAGTTGGGCAGCTTCCTCGACAGTGCAATGTAGTGGGGCCGGGAGGAAGGTAGCATATTTGGAGAAGCGATCCACCACTACGAGGATCGAACCCAATTCCCCCACTTGGGGTAGAGCCGATATGAAGTCTAACGAGACGCTCTCCCATGGTCGCCGCGGTATAGGCAATGGTTCAAGCAACCCTGAGGGCTTGGATTGCTCTGCCTTGTCCTGCTGGCAAATGAGACAACTCAGAACATATTGCTCTACATCCATCCACATCTTCGTCCAGTAGTAGTGATGCTGGAGCAAAGCAAAAGTGTGCCTGATTTCGGGGTGACCTGCCCAAAGGGTATCATGACACTCTTTCATAAGATCCCTTCGCAAGTCTCCTGACCGGGGTACATAAACCTGATTTCCAGTGGTGAAGAGGAGCCCATCGTGGTGCCAAAAACGCCGCGTCTTCCCCTCTTTTGCCATGCTGAGCAAGTTGTGGGACAAGGGATCGGAATCCATTGCCTCTCTGATCCTGTTGCGGAGGGCTGAATGCATACGGCTGACAACTTGGGGATTTTGGCATTGTATGGCCGTAAGCTCCGCCTTCCGACTAAGGGCATCGGCAACTTTGTTCTGACGACCGGGCCGATACTCCAACTCCATGTCGAACTCCGCCAAGAAGTCCAACCAATGAGCCTATTTGGGAGAAAGTTTCCTTTGGGTTTGAAAGTAGCTAAGAGCTACATTATCTGTCTTGACAATG
The DNA here is from genome assembly GCA_030544215.1 of Zantedeschia hybrid cultivar. Classification (NCBI taxonomy): domain Eukaryota; kingdom Viridiplantae; phylum Streptophyta; class Magnoliopsida; order Alismatales; family Araceae; genus Zantedeschia; species Zantedeschia hybrid cultivar. Next base: position 19,331,647 of record JARZZO010000005.1, read on the forward strand.
AACCGGGACCCTAGGAGGTAATGTCTCCAGGTCCGCAAGCAGTGTATAATGGCCGCCATCTCTTTCTCATGAGCCGGATAACGCCTTTCGGTGTTGTTTAACTTCCGGCTCTCGTACGCCACTGGGTGTCCTTCTTGTACAAGGACCCCATCGATGGCGTAGTCTGATGCATCAGTGTGAACTTCGAAGGGCTTGCCGAAGTCCGGCAAGCGCAGGACGGGCTCCTTCGTCACCGTCCTCTTCAAGCCTTCGAATGCTACCTGGCACTTGAGAGTCCACTCCCACGGCGTATCTCTTCAACAGGTCTGACAATGGGGTCGCCTTGTGAGAGTACCTTGCAATAAAGCGACGATAATAATTTGCAAGACCAAGGAACGAGTGGAGCTCGCTCACCTTTGAAGGGGGTTTCCATTGTTGGATAGCCTGAACGTTTTCTTGGTCCATCTGGATGGTGCCGCTTCCAATGATGTGTCCCAAGAACTTTATATGACTTTGAGCAAATGAACACTTTTCTTTTTTCACATAGAGCTGGTTGTCATGAAGTACTTGAAAAATGGCCCGGAGGTGAGCGATGTGCTCCTCCAGAGTCTTGCTATAGACTACAATGTCATCAAGGTATACAACAACGAACTTGTCCAAGAACTCTCGGAACAAGTTATTCATCAAAGTACAGAATGTAGCAGGGGCATTCGTCAAGCCAAAAGGCATAACGGTGAACTCAAAGGCCCCATAACGGGTCACACATGCCGTCTTGTGTTCATCACCTTCAGCGATGCAAACTTGATAGTAGCCAGATCGGAGATCTAACTTAGTGAAGTACCAGAGACTCCCCAATTGGTTGAACAAGTCAGCAATTAAGGGAAGAGGGTATCTATCCCTGACGGTGAGTTTGTTTAGAGCTCTATAGTCGACGCACATTCGCAAGCTCCCATCTTGCTTCTTCTGGAAAAGGACCGAAGCTCCATAAGGGCTCTTGGTGCAACGCAAGAAGCCCGCATCAAGCATCTAGTCTAGCTGCCTCTTTAGCTCCGCAAGTTCCGAAGGAGGCATGCGGTAGGGTGGTCGAGCTAGCGAGGAGGCTCCCGGTGCCAGTTCGATCTTGTGGTCGACGGCGCGCCGAGGGGGTAGCATCTTGGGCAACTCTGGAGGCATCACTGCCTCAAACTCCTTTAGTACCCCAAGGATGGCCTTGGGCACTAGAGCTTGACTTGTCGAGGTCGTAGAAGCTGCGATCATCACTAGGAAGGTGGGCTCACCCTTTTGTAGGCCTCGCTTCACCTGCAAGGCTGATAGCAGCTCGACCCCTTCTTTTGGCCTTCGGGTCACCGGCACAATGCAGGGCACATCATCGCCCATCATGCACACGGACTCAAGGAACGACATAGGAACTGTCCTCGCACTCCGTAGGAATTCCATCCTGAGGATAAGCTGAAAATCTTCTAGAGTCACGGCAAGGAAATCACTCATGCCCACCCACTTGCCAACTTGAAACGGAAGATCCTTGGCCACACCAGTAGTAGGTTGGGTGTCTGAATTCACAGCTTTCATGTGACTTGAATCCTCCATCAACTTAAGGCCAAGGCGATGTGCCTCTCCTTTGGAGATGAAGTTGTGTGTGGCACCTGTATCCACCATTGCTTGAGCTGGTCGACCGTTGAGATGAACATCAATGTACATCAACTCATTAGCATGAGGATCAGGTCCCTTCTAGCCAATACTCTTCACCTGGGCCTTAATGGTGTGAAGGAATCGTAAGGCTCCAATCCTTGAAGCATCTTGGTCTTCCCGCGATAACTCCTCCACCTCAGGCTCTTCATCGGGGCAAGCTAGCTTGGAAGGGGTTCCTTGCATAGCGTACCAGCCCCGTCGAGGGCAATTGGCAATTTGATGAGGTCCCCCGTAGAGGAAGCAGCTTATAGGCGGCCGTGTATTTTCAGAAGTTGTTTTGCTAGGGGCCCCCTTCTGCCCGTTGGCAGGAGGCTTCCACTTACTATGGCCTGAAGCATTGCTACTTTCGGCCACACAGGAAGAGGATCTAGAGGTGTTGCTCTTTGAAGTGTTGGTGGAGGTAGCCGGGCCACTGCCTTCTCGAGGTGGGGGTTTCCGCTGTTGAGCTCCTTGGCGAGAGTAATCTTCTAGGCATTCAGCCACCGCCTGGGCTGCCACCACATCCTTCACTTCCCTGCGGAGCAACTCGTCACGAGCCCAAGGCTGCAAGCCCTCAATAAAATAGAACAACTTGTCCTTCTCGGACATGTCACGAATGTCCAGCATCAAGGCGGCAAACCGCTTCACATACTCTCGAATAGAGCCGGTGTGGCGGAGATGGCGTAGGTTCCTCCGAGCCAGGAACTCTACGTTCTCCGGGAGGAATTGGGCTCTCAATTCCTTCTTTAGGTCCTCCCATGTATTGATAGAATATAGGCCTTGCTGCATGTCTTCGTACTTCACCCGCCACCACAGCTTCGCATCACCTTTCAGGTACATTGCTGCGATGGTGACCTTCTCTTCCTTAGTAGCGGGGCGAAGAGCGCGAAAGTATTGCTCCATGTCAAATAAAAAGTTTTGGAGCTCCTTGGCATCTCGTGCGCCTTCGTACCCCTGAGGTTCGAGGATCTTCACCCTCCCTGCATTCTCGCCAAAGCTCGATATGCCAGAGCCAATGGCCTTCGTGAGCACAGAGACTTGCGCTGCGATATCATCTATCTTCGCCTGCAAGGCCTCCACCATGCCCCGAAGCTCCTCAGCAAAGCCGCTGGTGGTTTCCGTGAGACCCTTGAGTTGATCTTATTGTGCTTCCATGGCTTGAGCAACCACTTCCCTCGAATGCTCGAGGGTGTCAACCCGCTCGGTGAGGCCCTCTAGCCCTTGCGCTAGAGCCAACACATGCATGCCTAGGTCCTCGACGCGTCCCTCCTCACGTGCAGGGTCTTCGGGATCCGCCATTGTGGGAGATGCGGCCTTACTCATGTCCCGCACGTCGGCGGAGCCCGTGCGTCCACCAGTGCATGTTGACACCACCATTGTTGCCAAGACGAGCCTCGCAACCCGCTCTGATACCAACTGTCACGGTCTCAAGTCGTTGCGGGACTTGAGGCCGTGCAACGCCCGTGCAATGGGCTGCCACGGGCAAGCCAACAACGTGCAGCTCCGCACCTGCACGAATAACACAAACACAAGCATGTAACCCACAAGCAATGCACAAGAGCGAGGCACGGGAGGTTAGCCAACAAAGCAACAATCCATATATTCAAGTAAGAGTACTTTACAAGGGACGGTGGATGGCTCGGGGGAATAGGCTTGGGCCAAAATGGACAGCAAGCTTGGCATGCACACCAAGGCCCCACTTGATGGTCACCAAGTTCTTTAACCCCTACTATTCTTTAGGAAGATCCCCCTCTCCTCCACGCCCGGACATAAAATTCCCCAACAGAGGGCCTTTTTTGGGTGAGGTTAGGAGGATCCCTTGGAGAGGTTAGGCAAAAAGTAAAACTTTGTACATGACGGGGCTCGGGCCGTGGCCATGCGAACAACACTGGACATAACGGCCGTGACAACAAGCACCTACATCAAGCGGGCCCCAGGTGGAAATCCCAGGGGGACCCCTTCGACGATGAAGTTAGACTAGGATAAGGAGTGGACAAGTGGCACAAGATAAAAGGAGATAGTTATCTGTGTTTGCTTACCTTGAAATGATGTAGCCATCTCCGTTTTATAAGGGGAGAGTAGGTGAAGGCTCTTCAAAGCAGCCAGTATAGGACTATTCACATGTATTCTTTCCAGTTCTGGCAAGTCCCTACTGTCTGGGCTAACTGGGCCTCATGGGCTAACTCACCATGGCGTCTACCCGAATTGGAGTGCTTAATGGGCCGACTCGAGCCCGTGACAAATTTCTTGCATCAGTATCCAATCCTCAATCATAGAATTTTTATCAAATTTGGGAATACTACTTAGGTTATGTTTGATCCCATGTATCTAGAGTGTAATATCTAAAATGGTTAGACATTTTATTTTTCACATGCTTACGTAAAATCTCTTGGTCAATGTTGGATGATTTACAGATATTTGAAAATACCCATTAACCATGGTACATGTTGGATTATGGGGTCTAGCAACTCCCTATAGATTCATTGTTACTACATGTGGGCTTGGGATCGAGTGTGTGTAGTCACATTCGTGCTTGACAGCCCAGCCCGCTGTAGGGACTAATTGCCCTGTGCAAAGCCCCTCATGTCCGCTCGTCACTTAGTGTGGGGTTCTGCACTGCGAATAGGTAAAAGGAAAAATGTCCACCTTCACTATCAGCTCGAACTTTTGGTGTAATGGTTAAGGAGCTGATCTTGATTCATGACACCAAATGTTAGTCTTAGGTGGCCTACAAGCCAATCTGACTTTGTAAATCTCGTTCATTTATTAATAAAATATCATTATTTCATTATGTGTAATTCATTCTTTTACCGTCTCATAATGAATTCTGTGAATATGTGTAATAGTGATCAGATTATGATAAGATCATACTAATGAGATTGATCACTTAGACACGCATATTCTTAATAGTTCCTAGTCGGAAGATATCCGAGAAGGACATTAGATATCCAGTTAGACAAATACAGATTATTCCTGCTCATACGATGAAGGTGACTGATCTCATAGTCACTTGTATGGAGACAATAAGACGAATCTATAGGTACTCATTAGAGAATGAGCTCACTGAACTGATCCGACTGAATCGCTGGATGGTATAGTACCTGACTGTCAACCAGCTTGATTATATTGTCGCAATTATGCGGATGGTCCTCGGACCTGAGACACCAAGAACACCTTGTACTTTGACCTTGGTTTATGGATCTCTATTCACGAGATTCTAAACAGCCAAGAATCGGGTATAACGGAATACCGTCGAAGGGAATTAGGTGTCAATAAGGAATCATTCGCTCTCGGTATTTAGAGAGAGAATACTCTAGGAAGGATGCACAGGAGTCCCTAGCCAGGGCGGACAATAATATCGGAAAAGGAGTTTTCCGATATTATATGACAACATCCGATCCAAGTGAGTCGGCCGGTTACGGTTTGACAGTGCACCATATCTGGAGTTGACTCGAGAGCATTGTACGAATGAAGGATTATATCCATGTGGTAACTGTTGGCGGAAAAGTTCCAAGAGTGGGTTGCTTAACCCCAATACCTTCCGGGTTCATGCAGTCTTGCTTGGTACCCGACGTGATTGGAGGCCCGACCGAATTTAATGTGCGACATTAATTCAGTTGATTAATTAATTAATATAAGTTATTAATTGATTAATTAAGTTGGTGAAGAGTCATTGGGCTTATTGGGCCATTAACCAGACTGGTAATTGGGCCTAGAGGGTTACACACAAAAGATTCTCAAGGCGATGGATTAAAAGTGGGATTTATATTAATTCGGTGATTTTTATGAAAAATCGCGCGGTTAATATAAAATGTAGTGAACGGGCTGAGCAGGCCAAGATGCTCAGCCCTGGCCGCCCCCTCCTCTCTTCCTCTCTCCCTCTCTGGCACCCCTGCTCTCTCCCCTCTCTGGAGACAGCTCCGCCGTCTTCTCCGACTCTCGTTCGACGGGAAATCGACCGTGCATTGCAGCGGTCGTTGCAGGGAACACAGAATTGTTCGTGGTCTGCGAGGATCGAGGAACGTGAAGAAATCCACCACGAGGAGGATTGCGTGGTCTTCGCTAGAGGTCGGACGTTTGTGCGGCTGGTGGTGTCACACTGACGGAACCGTTCAAACGCGGATTCAAATCCACGCGAGGTAATAAACGATTACTGGTTAATTGATTTAGTTTTTCGAAATGGATAGAGATCGTGGTTATTAATTTTATTTTCTGCTATGTTTACGATCCCAAGAAACCTGAGAACCTTACACTAGAGCGAGGTTGCAGGTTCGAATCCTCGGGTGTCACTGGGGGGGGGGGGAGTTTGTTAGATTATGGGGTCCAACAACTCCCTATGGATCCACTGTTACTACATGCAGGCCTGGGATTGGGTGTGTGTAGTCACATCAATGCTTGATATCCCAGCCTATCACAGGGACTAACCGCCCTGTGTTAAGCTCCTCATGTCTGCCCACTACTTAGTGTAGGATTCTGCGCTACCAATACGTAAAAGGAAAAATTCCCACCTTCACTATTTGCTCAAGCTTTTGGTGTAATGATTAAGGAGCTTATCGATTCCTATATGTCATAATCCAACGATTCAAGAAGTAATTTTACACATACCTAACTCACGACATATAGAAGTAAATCTATCTTCATTAAGTGGCTTGGTGATGATATCCACTAATTGGTGTGTGGTGTCAACAAATGTTAATTCAACGTCACCCCTAACCACGTGATCGTTGATGAAATGATGGCAGACTTGAATGTGCTTAGTGCATGAGTGTTGAATTGAGTTTTTAGTGAGATTTATTGCACTACTGTTATCACAATAAATTAGAATTTTATCTAAATCATATTCATAGTCATTAAATTGATGTTTTATCCAAAGCACTTGTACACAAAAACTATTGCAGCCACATATTCCGCTTCAGTGGTTGATAGTATAACAGAGTTTTATTTTCTAGAGGACTAAGAAATAAGACATCCTCCTAGAATTTGACATGTTATGCTAGTACTTTTTCGATCCATTTTATAGTCGGTGTAATCAACATTGGAGTAACTCACCAAGTTAAATGAACTACCAATAGGATACTATAAACCGAAGTTAGTAGTGTGTGCAAGATATCTAAAGATGCATTTAACGGCAATCAATTGGGATTCTTTGGGTTTAGCTTGAAATCGAGCACATATACATACACTAAATTGAATATATGGCCGACTTGCCATGAGATATAAGAGTGAGCCGATCATACCTCTATATAGCTTTATACCTACCTCCCTATCATTTTCATCTGCATCTAATTTGGTGGATGCAACTAGAGGGGTTGTGAGCGGCTTTGCCATTTCAAGTCCAAACTTCTTCGAGAGTCTTTTTATTAAACACATGGTAAGCTCTTGAATTTAAGGAATATCTAATAAAAATACCTTCGTCACTTTTTGTATCAAATTTACCTAAATTATCCTTACCATTGTTGAGGATATAGCATTTGCATTTGAACATCTTGAAGTAGGAAATTACTGCTTCTTATACTTGTAAAGTTCGTACGGTGTTTTCTTCAAGATGGATCTAATCATAGTACGATTAGTAATATAACAAGCGATACTTATAGCTTCGGTGTAAAAATATCGTGGTAGATCATTTTCACATAGCATGGTTCATGCCATGTCTTTTAGAGTTCTATTTTTTCTTTCCACTATACGATGTAGCCACGGTGTTCACCTCACCTCTGTTGACTCGTTCCTTGATGCCATATAGAGTGCCATACTTGTTGCCTTGTGCCAATACAAGTACACACTTTGTTAGCTTCCAACTGCCATGGCCAAAACTGGTGGAATATCCATCTTTATCTATTTGTCAATTGAAATCAGATTCATTCTGACATCTGGAATATGTTTCACTGTCCTGAGAATGAGCTGACATCTTGGACTAATCTCTATATAGACATCTCCTATCCCCATAATCCTCGAGGTGTCCTTGTTGCCTATATGGACAACACCATCATTTGCCCTGTAGGATGAGAACGAATCTATGCAAAGTATAGTATGATAGGATGCTTTGGATGTAAGGATCGCACGGGGAGAACAAACAATATATATTATAAAATGATAATTCAATGAAAATTAAAACTCTCTCATGATATCCCGATCCATTTCTGAGAACTAGAAGGAGGGAAGAACGATTCTTCACCATGCGCAGAGTTGAATCCGCGACCGAAACCTGATGTTGTCTGAGCGATGACACTAGCTGTAACGACCCGCTACCCTATAATCGGGATCCGATTACTAAATGGGTACCGAATCATTAATTTGAAACCAAACCAGGATCTAAGTAAGTCTGGGAAATAAATAATAAACTAAGCTAAACATTCACATCGCATTAAATTGAAAGGAGAATGCAGAAATTAAAAGTTATTACAATGCGACTCGATACAGCAAATAATTACATACTCCAACAGAAGAGAAATAATTAAGCATACAGGCCAGAAATAAAAAGAACAACTACGTCGGGGCATACCCCGGAACAACCGCTGACGGCGCGCAGCTCACAACAGCACACTCCACGCTAAGTCTGCCTGGAGTCCTCACCTGAAAACTGCAGGAGTGAGTCTCAACGAAAAGACTCAGTAGGGATCCTTCAATCCCCACTACCCACTCACACACCCACAAGTGCAATTACCAAGATACAAGTAAACAAGGTAAGTAAAGCTGTAACATATTACCCTTAATTCTCGATATAAACCACATGTGTTCGGAATATAACATGCATATCACAGAAATCATTCTACCAAGGAGCCTACAACTCGCGTCTCGGCAAAACGCGTCAACTATGTCTCCGAAAGTGGGAAACAACGACCCGCTGAGACCAAACAGTAACCCCTCGGATAGCACGCTGGCTACCTCGGCGATTACTCCTTCCCCCAGCAAACACCGACCCGCTGAGACCAAACAGCAACCCTTCGGATAGCACGCTGGCTACTCCGGCCCAACTAGCTCAGGTGGTTACTCCTTCCCCCAGCACGAGTGACACTCCAAAGGTACCACTCCGACACCGGTACAAGCTAGCTAACCCCGGGGTTCACCAGGTGACCCTCTCTCACTAGGCGTCACCCCACCACTGCTCCCATCAGCGCTGTGTCCCTCCGCACCGACACAGGGTGTCAAACGTTACAACTGTCACTCTAGGTCCACAGTAACACAAAACACGGCACGGTGCGATTCGGTCATGTGAGAAGTCCGCGATCGCACGACACACAACGTAGTGCCATCCGGTCATGAAGAGTCCATCGTCATCGAGTGTACTAAAAGCATGCATTTAACTAACTATCTAGCAATGTAAACATATTTTACTGGCATGGATTAGTGTGGTTCTGCCTTGAATCACGTCGACCAAGGACGACGCCATTCAAGTCTCCTAAACTGGTTCATGAAATCCCGGCCTCAGAATATGGCCTAAAAAGGCGTCGTCACAGTTAGCCACCTGTTAAAAACGCGTCGAAGTCCTCAGACGCCCTTCACACCAAAATCCGAAATTAGCAGAAAACCTTAATCGGGGGATTTCTGCATAAAAGGCGTCATGGTGTCCCGACGCTATTCCAAATCGCGTCGTCCAAGCATGACGTCTTTTAGCGCCAGAATCCCTGAACTGACAGAGCCTGAGTGGAACGATTTCTGTCTAAAAGGCGTCATGATGTCCCGACGCCCTTCTAAAAGGCGTCGTCCATGCACGACGTCTTTTAGCGCCAGAAACCAGGTCCTGTCTCCTGCCCAAAGGCTCCCTTTATCACCCCCAAATGCCCTAAAATCAAACCAAACAGAGGAGGAAGAGGAGCAAGCTAATCATTATTAAACCACATTCACAGAAACCCTCATCCTCATTAAGAAAAGTTCCTAAACATGCTTATTCTACCCAAGAACCATAGACCCGTTGCATGCTTCAAAGTGGTAGAACATGGTTTTAAAATGAAACACTGAGGGAATCGTCACCCTACCGATTCTTGAACTCCTTCTGGCTCCGCCGCCAAACCGTCGCACCGCAAACCGCCGCCGGTACTTCGAGGACGCCGCCACTCCGCCGGGACGTCGGCCGCCGTCCGGAGAATGGAACGCCGCGAAGAAAGTGGTGGTGGCAGTGGTGAGAGGTGGAGAGGTAGAAGAGGAAGAAGGGGAAAGGGAAGGGGAAGAGTGGGGCGAGTCGGAGGGTGGAGAGGGTGAGGAGAGAGAGAGTGAGGGTGAGAATGAGGGAAAGGAAGAAGGGCTCGCGGGGTACCAGAAACTAGGTAAAACGCGTCTAGATGTACGGACGCCTATCAGATGACATGACAGGCCGTTCTGACAGAAGTCTGAAACGCGTCGCCCAAGGCTGACGCCATTCAGACGACAAGACCGGCACCGTACTCTGACACCGCAGGGTCGTAGTCTGAAACGTGTCGACCAACATGGACGCCGTTCAGACGACACGACCGGCCCGTACACTCGCGACCCAAGGCCAGCCCACCTGGCATCCGCGTGGCACAATCTAAAACGCGTCTGCCATGCCGGACACCGTTTAAACCGCGTCGAGCCTGGCTCGACGCGAAACAGAATAGGGTCCCATCCCCGCTAGGGCCCAAACTACAGAGTCCGACCCTGAAACTGACCCGATAACCGGATCCGAAACCTCAGTCCTTACACTAGCCACATAGATGCTCGGCCTCTAGCGATATCCACGCAGTTCTCCTGTTGAGGGATCGTTCTCTCTTTGTCCCAGAGGGATCCGCCGGATCCCTTGCCCTTCTTCTCGTCACGGGTGCTTGCGGCATAAGAGCAATGCCTCAATCTACAAAAGAGCAGAGGCAAAAGAGAGAGAAGAAGGGGGCACCCTTCTCCAAGGGTCCGGATAGGGGAGAGAAAGAGAGAAGAGGGGGACTACCAGGTTTAGAGAAACTTTGGAGCTTGGCCCAGGATCCCTCTCTAACGTATATTATATTAATCTCTGGCGACTTTTCATAAAAATCTCTAACTTAATATAAATTCTCACTTAATATCCATCGACCGAAAGCCTTGTGCGTATGACCCTTTAGGCCCAAATGCCAGTTCAGTTCTCAACCTAATAAGCCCAGTAATCCCTTATGACTTAAAGTAATTTATTTAATATCTCATATTAAATAATTACTTCATCGATTTATCATCTTATGATAATTGACTGAGGTCCCGATCAAGTTGGATGCCAAGTAACGCCGCATGATCCTGGAGGACATTGGAGTTCAGTAACTTGCTGAAGGAACCTTTCCGTCTCAGTTACCGTATGGCTATAATCCTTCATGCATACAATGCCCCATAGTCAACCTAGGGCATGACCAACTGTCAAACCTTAATCGGTCAACTCACTTAGATTAGATATTGCCTTATAATATCAAAAAAATCTTTTTCCTATATAGTGTCCACCCTGGCCAGGGACTCCTACATATCTTACCTAGAGCATTTTCTCTCTACTTATCGAGAGTGAATGAGTCCATATTGAAAACTCAATCACCTTCAAAGGTATTCCACTAGATGTGATCACTTGACTGATTAGGACCCCATGGATAGATATCTATTACCTAAGGTCAAAGTCCAGAAATCTACTGACAAGATATCTTTGGTGTCTCAGATCCATGGGCCAACTATGCAATTGTGGCATTGAATCAAGCTAGTTAACAGTCAAGTAAATTACCATCTAGCTGATGATAACAAAAATTATGATTTAAATGAAAATTTTAAAGAATTATATGAATGATATGAAGATACTGATTGCTAGATAAAGGAGGTTCTCAAAGTAAAGTGATCGCGAAGAATAACTAACTCGATGTAAATCTGGGATGATGTGGGCTCTATCTTCTTCCTCTCGGCTGAAGATGAAGATCTTCTATTTGTCTTTATACCCTCCTTGATGCGTTCTCCAATCGAATTTGAGGATCGTCGACACCAAGCTCCTTTCTTCTTAACCTAGCAATCAAAGACACAAAAATAAAACAAAAAAGGGAAATTGATTAGAGACTCAATTATAGTGTAGTATCTATTCTAAGATGTAGAACATCATGCAACTAAACTAAGAGACTCACTTTTTTGTGTTTTTTTATCTTTAACCCCTATGTGCGATATTGGTGGGAGATATGGATGCTATAGAGTGGGTGTGTGAGATGAACTTGAAAAAAGAATTAATGATGCATGAATTAACTAGATTAGAGTATGCCAAACTAAGATAAAGAGAAGAGAATTGGCCCCGTTAGCCATCGGTCTTCATGCTCCTCCCTCCGGATGAACTAAAGAGCAAGAAGGAAAGAAGACGACTATCTCGTGCCTAGAGACTATGGTTCTGTTCTCTTAACGTGATGCACGAATTCTTTCAATGGCAAATCCCGTTAAAGCTCCAAAGTGGCACATTATATAGAAAAAAATTAATTCCTGCAATAATGCATCAATAATTCACAATCTTGTGCTCCAAGCAACAACAAGAAGGAAAGTTACCCTCAAACTCTTCCTAAAGAGAGAGCTCATCCATAGGAAGAAGATTCATGCATCTAGAACTCAAATCAAAGGAGAACTCCATGTTTAGAAGGAGTCCGATTCTTGGTGGTTACGGAACCAAATTCACGCCATATCGTGCTAACACAATTCAAAATCGCGTCAAACCCCCCTGACATGAATAAGCATCATGGATAAAGAAATAAAAATTTTAAGAAAATTAGGAAACTTAATTTGCATCAAGGTACCGTGATGTGAATAAATAGATTTCAAATTTTGAAAAGGATTTAAGTTGGATTTTTAATAGGAATAGAATGCTTAATCGCGTCAAAGCAGCCTGATGCCTTCTTCATTGACTTAAACACGTTAGAGGGGTACGACGCGAATAAGAGATGGAGCAGAATTGCAAAGAAATGTAAGCAAAAATTGACCAATTGATACAGATGAAAATCACTTTGGGGTATTATAGTGCAATATAAAATGTACTTAATGAGATATTAAAATTAGCATATCTATACCAATGATTCAAGTCAGATTAGTTTAGTGAACTTATTCACCAATAAGTACCTACAGGTTCTCCTTAGTGTCTCCAGATAAGTGACTATGAAACCAATCACCCTCATCAAATGAGCAGGAGTAACCTATACTAATCTCATCAGATATTTGATGTTCGTCTCAAATATCTTCTAACTAGGAACACTTAAAAATATGTATTTATAAGTTATCAATCTCATTATTATGATCTTATTATAATTTGACAACTATTGGACACATTCATGGACTTCATTATGAAAAGGTTGAATAAAAAATAATTTATATATAATGAATATATTGTCATTAAATAATTAATAACTGAACAAGTTTGTACATCGTATCTGATTGGCTTATAGGCCACACAAAATACTAACAATCTCCCACTTGGATTAAAACCAATCACCCTTATGTTGTATTCCCATACATTCTAGATGACGCTCAAACACAACCTAAGATAAAGGCTTCGTCAGTCGATCTACTATATTGTCAGATGAGGGAACTCTTTCCACTATGACATCTCCTCTGGCGATGATCTCTGTAATCAAGTGAAAGCACCTCAGAATGTGCTTCGACTTCTGATGATACCGTGGCTCTTTTGCTTGTGCTATCACCCTATTATTGTCACACAACAGTGGGATAAGATCAGAGATACTCGAAACTACTCCAAGGTCGGTCATGAACTTCTTCATGCATATTGCTTCTTTGGCAGCTTTAGCTACAACGATCTATTCAACTTCTGTCGTTGAACCTACAGTGGTTCCCTACTTCAAACTCTTCTAGCTCACTATCCTACCATTCAAGGGGAACACGAATCTGGAGGTAGACTTACTATCATCCGGATCTAACTAGAAATTAGAATTAGTGTACCATTGTAGTTTCAAGTCGCCTCTTATATGAACCAAAAACATATCCTTAGTCCTTCTCAAGTATTTAACGATACATTTTACGGCTTTCTAGTGTGCATCACCTGGATCGGCCTGATATGTTTTTGTAACATTTAGAGCATATGCATATTTGATAGATCCTGTGGCGGAGGCATAGGATACTCTATCCATCAATATCCTCTCTTCAGGACTCTTAGGTGACTACTCTTTAGAGAGATAAATTCTATATCTCATGAGTATGACTATGAGATCTCTCTTGAAATTTTTCATGACAAATCTTTTGACAATTATGTCTATGTACTTAGATTGGGTCAAGCCAAGCATCATCTTAAATATATCTCTATAGATCCTTATTCTCAATACATAAGATGTTCCTTCCAAATCCTTCATAGAGAAGTTCTTTGACAGCCATATCTTTACAAATGATGACATTGCTATATCATTTTCAATGAGTAGGATGTCATCAATATAAAGTACCAGAAAAGTGATAACGCTCCCACTGGTCTTCTTGTATAGATAAGGCTCATCTTCATTCCTAATGAAGTCATAAGACTTGATAGCGTTATCAAATTTTGTGTTCCAGTTTTGAGATGCATGCTTCAGTCTGTAGATGGATCTCTGAAGCTTGCACACTTTATCTGAAAACTTCTTGAATGAGTAGCTCTCAGGTTGTATCATATACACCTCTTCTTCAAGGTTTTTATTGAGGAAGGTAGTTTCCATATCCATTTACTAGATCTCAAAATCATAGTGTGTGGAAATGGCGAGAAGAACTCTGATTGAGTTTATCATAGCAGCTAGTGAGAAAATCTCGTCATAATCAATACCTTGCTTTTGATGATATCCCTTTACCACCAATCTTACCTTATAAGTGTCAATTCGTCCATATGCACCGATCTTTCTTTTAAAGATCCACTTGCAACTGATGGGTTTCAATACCCTCGGAAAAGTCCTCCAAGTTTCTAACTTAGTTAGTATACATGGAGTATATCTCAAAGTTCATGGCTTCTCGCCATTTTCTGGCCTCGGGGCTCTCAATGGCTTGCTGGTAGGTCTTCATATCATCATCCTCATTAGAAGGCATACTTGAGTCTCCCTCACTGATATGTCCAACATATCTTTCGAGTTATCTCAGTACCCTAGAAGACCATCGTGTTTCCTGTGTGTACTCTTGAACATGTTCAAAAACCTGTGCCTCATCTGATGAGTCAGGTATAGTCAGTGGATCGAGAACTTCTTATAAAGCTACTTCACTCTTACTGTCTTCCTAGAGAAGGTATGCCTCTTCCAGAAAAATAACTTTCTTACCAACAAACACTTTTTATTCACTAAGATGGTAAAAGTAGTACCAAAAAGTCTCTTTTGGGTATCTTACAAACCTGCACCTTTCAATTCATGATTCTAGCTTGTCTAGATTATGTTCCTTCACATGAGCAGGACAACTCCAGATTTTCACATGCTTAAAGTCAGGCTTCCTATCCTTCTACATCTCATATAGAGTGGAAGTAACAGATTTGTTGGGAACGCTATTCAATAGATATACGGCTAACTCTGGCGTATATTCCTAAAGAGACACTAATAATTATGAAAAGCTTATCATGGATTGCATCCTATTTAACAGGGTGCGATTCTTCCTTTTTGATACACCATTGATATAAGGTGTATAGGGAGGAGCCCATTGAGAAAGGATATCACTATCCTTCAAGAATTGTGTGAACTTTGTACTCAAGTATTCCCTTCCTTGATCCGATCGAATAGTTTTAATACACTTTTCGGTTTGCTTCTCCACTTCATTCTTAAATTTCTTAAACTTATCAAAAGTTTTCGACTTGTACTTCATTAAGTATATATAACCGAATCTAGAGAAGTCATCTATGAATGTGAGGAAGTATGAAAAGCCACCTTTGGCTTGAGTAAACATTGGACCACATACATCATAATGTATTAATTACAATTAGTCTTTTGCCCTTTCTTTATGTCATATAAATGGAGACTTAGCCAACTTATCCATCAAATAGGACTCACATGTTGCAAATGATTCATAATCAAATAGATCTAAATATCCATCTTTAGGCAACTTATGGAGTATGTTCTCACTAATGTGCTAAAGCCTACAATGCCACATATAGGCTTAGTTCATACCATTCTTACTCCTCTTAGGAACTCTATCAAGGTGAAGAGAATCATAACAAACATCCAATATATACAATCCATTAACCAAATTTGCTAAAGTAATAAGTTTATTACTATAATAAATTGAACAAGCATTATTCTAAAAGATTAATTTGTATCTTATTTTGTCTAAAAAAGAAACAAAAATAATATTCTTTATTATGCTAGAAACATAATAACAGTCAGATAATATGATTCTCTGTCCAGATGGACACTTGAGGTCGATTGTCCCTACAGCGAGCGTTGTAACCTTTGCATCATTTCCTAGCCACAAGTCCACCTCACCTTTACTCAGCTTTCTCTTACTTGTCAGCACCTATACATCATGCAGACATGAGAAGCACATCCATTATCTAATACCCAAGATGTAGAATCTCTAAGAGACAAGTGTATATCTATCATATATATATATCTTAAGCTTCTCCAAGCTTCGCCTTTTCTTGAGCTTTTTCTTTGAGGTACTCATTGTAATTCCTCTTCTAGTGTCCCTTGTGGTGGCAGTTGAAGCATTCACCCATTTCTACTCTTTTTTCTTTGTCCTACTTGAAAGATAGCTTATGCTTGTTTTGCTTATGTCCCTTACCTTTCTTAAAGGCCTGGACTGCCTTCCTTTTCTTGTTGGTCCTACAAACTACAAGGGCAACATGCTTTTCCTTCTAAAGTTTGTCCTCAACAATCTTCAGTATATTAAGCAGTTCTGCTAGTGTAGCCTGAGTTTTTTTCATGTTAAAGATAACAATGAATTGAGAATATGAATATGGAAGTGAGCTGAGGACAAGGTCCCTGCACATCTCTTTGGGTAACGGAAACCAAAGCACAACCAACCTTTCGATCCACTTAAGCATCATTAGTACATGCGTCTACGTTGGAGATCCCTCTGCCATGCGAGCTCTGAACAGGCTTTTGGATATCTCATATTTTTCAATCCTATTCTACTCCTCAAAGAGCTCCTTTAGATGGAGCAAGATGCGTCTAGCATCCATCTTCTCATGCTGTCTCTGCAACTGATTACTCATTGAGGCAAGAATATATCATTGGGCCAGAGTGGAATCCTCTTTCCACTTCTCATATGCGATCATCCCTCCTTTAGAGCTATCTAATGCCAGTTCAGGCAGGACCTCATCCTCTAGGACATATGTAATCTACTCAGCCCTGAAGACAATCTTTAGGTTCTTGAGCCAGCCAGAATAGTTAGGGCCTATCAACTTGTTGCATCTAGTATGCCACATAGTGGATTATTTGACGACATTCTCATCCACAGGAAATAAAATTAGCAGGTGTTCAATTATTCAAGTTAAAACAATATATAGACTTTTATCTAGTTATACTCTCACAAATTTTCAATGGATTGTACAACCCTCAGATGTATAGAATGGGAGATGCCGATAGTTTCTTAGTGGAGATCCGAATCTCACTGACTCATAATGTGATCTTGTGGATAGCACAATAAATCACACTATGATCAGAGAGTAGTCAACTCTTGGCACTTACAATTCCTTGCAATATATGATCAGACTTCGGCCTTCAGAACATTAATGGATGCAGCCCTTGTAGGTAGCACAACAAGACTACATTGTGCATCTATCCCGTTTAAGGCATCATAGCTTTAGTCTTCTCCTAAGAATCTGACAGGTCTTATAGATAACACAACAAACCTATTAAATCTGATTTCAATCCTAAAACTATAATGATGGAGGGCCACGTGGTACATTCTCAACGACTACGCTATGACTTAAAATTTTAAAACCAAGGGATTTAATTAGTTTTATCTTAGTCTCATCTTAGGTGACCGCAAACAAATATATCAGATATATTTGAGTATTTACCACGCCTAGATAACATAATTTAATTCATAATCAAATAAAACCACATGCATCAAACATACGTGTCATTAAAGTAGTCATGGACAGTACGGTGACCAAATTAGAGCCATACAGTTTGTCACCATATTAGTTAATATAACAATTATATCAACAAAAATGCAATTACATAGACTGGTGATCTCATCTCTTGGGTGCCTTCTTGATTCCCCATGTGGATTATCCTCGCTCATCCTCGACCATCGCGATCAATTAAAAATAACTAATTTAATACAATTATCAAACACACGTTTGTATGAAAGAAAGCCTTATGGCTGGGTACACAACTAGAGGGAGGTAGAATTATATTAGAGTGTGGAGAGATGGAAGCATGCGGGTCTCAATAATTATTACATAATTATCACCTAACCATTCCATATGTATTCATATTTACATCTACAATCATATCATCACATGATATGTTTTACAGTGCTTGTCCATAACTACATGATTAACTTTTAATCATTCTTACATAGGATATTGTGCATCCAATGATGGTTTATTTTTGAAAATAAATAACTTACATGGAACCGTCCCATATACATCCACATTTGATTACATCAAGGGGGCAAAGCTCCCAACCGTCGAATGCAGATCGACCTATGCGGTCAGGTTGCGGTGGGGGGTCAAGGGGGGCAGCGCCTACCCCTTGTGGCGGGGTGGCAAGGGAGGCAGCATCCCCCCCCCCCGGGAGGACAGTATACCCTATCTAATAAGGAACTGAGAAGTTTATGTTGGATTGGTAAGACGTCCAGAGGATTGGATGCTTATCTCATAAAATGTCCAATGACTTGACATTTATCTAATTAATCAAATTAATAGGATAAAACGTCTAGTCAACTGGACTTTTGACTAATTAGGCATCCACTCGACTAGACACATTTCTGTAAGAGAATAGAAATCCTAGGGCCGCCACCACCAACCAACATTTTTGTCGCCCCCCGATATCCCTCAAATGAATGCAAAACCTTATTTAACCAAAAAATCGAACAGAAAATCAAGAACATGCATAGACACTAAACATAACAATCTTAGAAGAACATAAACGAATCAGAGTAGAACCTGACTCTAATACCACTGTAAGGATCGTACGGGGAGAACAAACAATGTATGTTACAGAACAACAATGTAGCAAAAAATAAAACTCTCCTATGACATCCCAATATGTTTATGAGAACTAGAAGGAGAAAAGAATGATTCTTCACCTTGTGTGTAGTCGAATCCGGAACCAAAGCCTGATTCGATCTGAGCAATGTTGCTAGCCGTGCAGATGCCCGACCTCCAGTGGTATACATGCAGTTCTCCTGTTGAGGGATCATCCTCTCTTCATCTCCAAAGGGATCCGTCTGATCCCTTACCCTTCTTCTCAACACGAGTGCGCAAGGCATGTAAGTGGTGCCTCGATCTATACAAGAGTGGATGCATAAGAGAGAGAGGAAGGGGGCACCCTTCTCTAAAGGGGCCGGCCAGAAGAGAGAGAGAGAGTAGTGGGGCGGCCAAGTCTGGAGAAACCCTAGAGCTTAGCCCAGGGTTCCTCTCTGACGTATATTTATATTAATCTCCGACGACTTTTTACAAAAGTCTTTTAAGTAAATATAAATTCTCACTTAACATCCATCGATCGAGAACCTTGTGTGTGACCATTTAGGCCCAAGTGCCAGTCCAATTTTCAGTCCAATAAACTCATAATTCCTTACTAACTTAAAAGAAATATATTTAATATCTTATATTAAATAATTGTTTAATCGATCTATCATCTTAAGATAATAGACCGGACTTTCGATTAAGTTGGGTACCAAGTAACACCACATGATCCTAGAAGACATTAGAGTTCAGCACCACTCAAGAAACCTTTCCGTCATTAGTTATAGCGTAGCTACAATCCTTCATTCGTACAATGCCTTTGAGTCAACCTAAGGTATAGTCAACTGTGAAACCCTAACCAGTCAACTCACTTGGATTAGATGCTGCCTTATGATATTAGAAAACTCTTTTTTCAATATAGAATTTGCTCTTGCCAGTGACTGTAGACACACTAATTTTGACATCATTTTGAGTAAATTTCATATCATATAATAATGCCTCAAAATGGTTTGATATTTAATCATTAGTTAATTTTTATTATCTTTCTGAATTAATTGTCTAAATGACATCGGTCAGACATACATAATTTAAATTTATTAAATAAAATTATTTTAACTCAGATTTTTAATAAAATATGAAAGATTCTAAAAGACGTCGTCATGTGAAGACGCCATTTAGGGTTTATTATTATTTCAATTTTTAATTTGATTTTTAATTAATTTGTTAATAAACTAAAAGACGTCTACCATGTACGACGCCATTTAGGTTTCCTAAGTTGTTTTTGTTTCTTCTTTCCGATGTTTATCCTTATCTTAATTAAGCTAAAAAGACATCTCTCATGGGCGACGCATTTTAGTTAATTATAGATAATGATGAATTATGCTATATTTATCTGTTTCTTAGTTGGAATGAAATTCAAATTCCTTCATGTTAATCTTTAAGTAACTGCGAATGCGTGAACTTAAGCCTATAAATACCCAAGTCCCTAGCCATTAAAAAGTTAATGATAATTCTTGAAAGTTGAGTGATAATCCGTGCGATTCTTTGCGAGAGACGACGTCCAAACGCTGAAGGATCGAGGTGCTGCTACTACTTTCAGGAGTCTTGAAGCAAGCTTTATCCTTTCTTCATCGCTTCTTCGTCATTTCAAGATCCATTCAAGAACCAAGATTTTCCAGGGGCCATCCAACTCAGTTCTTCTTAATTAATCTTTCTCATATTTTCATCACATTGGCATCACAATTTCATCACATCACTCCATGCAACACACACTCACTAGCATATAATTTTCAATCTATATTTTTAGAGGTTTCAAAGACCACAAGCAAGTGAGTACATTTGCTTAATTGCATGATTGAAATTATTACTGGGATAGATACTACATCTATTTGAGTTCTTATTGTTCTTTCTTTCTTTTCTTCTATTTCTTGCAAGGTACAAAAGAAGATTAAGAGGAGAGAATCAACAACAAGGAAATCTGGACGATCTTCAAAGCCCCATAAGCATCCAAAGCAAGAATAAAGTCAGAAGGGCTCTCTTTCTTCAGCCGACTGAAGGAGGAGAATCAAGGACTCCAACATCTCACAATTCTAAAACAGGTAAGCGATCAATCTCTGTCTTTTGGAACTTTTTAGTTAAAAGTTTATGACGATCACATTCACTTAGTTTTTAATAGGTTTATTTGTCACATAAACAACATAAATTTTCATGATAATCACACCCCTAATTTGAACACTCATAGCTTTTTGGCGATCACGGTGAGACTTGGTGTCGCCATCTTTTAATCTTTATTCTTGTTTTTTATTAATCGGGTACCCACGGTGCACCACCTGTGTCTCTCGACACGTCCTCACCGATCGGTGAGTTTTTAGTTTGGTTGTTATTCCCACGTGCACCACGTACACACCCTTGTGGCAAGATCTTGTCCTCCCCGTTTGATTGATTGAAGAGTTGTGATTGTGATAAGAAGCATGTGTGATTGATTGAATATTTTTATTGTTAACATGATAAATTACTCTGTTAAAAATTGGAATAAAAAAAGATTCGCATGAGCCAAGTATTTACCGTTTTCCTTCTATTTGTTTGAGGAGGAATCGAGCCAGAAATTCCTCTTGAATTGTTGATTCTGCGACCTAAAAAGCATCTAGGAGCAGCGACGCGTTTCATACCGCGTCGCCCTTCCCAGACGCCTTTCAAGCCAAATTCTCTGTTGTCTGTTGCCTGAGCTTCTGTGAGAAAAACAAGGTTCTGTTTTGAATAGCGTCGAGGCACAGCGACGCGATTCAGGCAGTTTCTTGTTTTTTTTTTTTTTCAGTTCTCAGATTTCTGATTTGCTTGCTACTACACATTACATAATAAGCATTAGTGGCCATCCCGACCACAGGGTATACGCACTGGGGCTAACACCCCCCTTTTCTCATAGGAACACCTTTCTTGACGTCTTCACCTCTCTCTGATTAGGTCGGTCCCTCGATCAGACTAGAGTGGTTGGCGTTAAAGACCTCCGTAAATCCCCAAAATTAAGGTATTCCTCCTTATTCATTGGGCTGGTTGTACCAATCGAAGTCTTGGTTAGATTTTCATAACGTTGTGAGAGAAAGGCATAGAATATAACGGTGGAAATTGAATTGAAACTAGGATCCTACCCCTTGAGTGAATTTGTGATTAACTGAATCCAAATAACCCAATAAGGAATCCCAAAATAACGTTAAACATCCACTTGTTTGCTTAATCTCTGTACAACTTGTTTGCAAATCTTTGAAAAAAAATCTGACATCATGTTACTTCGATCAGGTAGGGATTTGAGCATGGCTTCGGGAGCTATGGTCAACTATGAGGGAGATGCTAATACCCCTCTCGAATCCAATTATCACTATGAAAATGGGGGAGATGCTAATGCCCCCCATGATCCTCATTCTTATCCATCTGAACATGAGGAAAACCTTCATATCCCTCCTCCTTTTGTCTATGATCAACACAATTCTGGTGCTGATCTTCCTCCGCACGTGCATGCGGTTTCTAATCCTGTCTTTGTGGGGGCCATGAACCCGAATGAGCCCTCATCTTCCAATCCATCTGATCTGGTCAACGCCCTGGGAGTTCTGGCCTCCCATCTGGATCCTCACCAACTCGAGACAATCCAGTCTATTTTGAAGGGGAAGACGCCCATGCAGTCTGCCGAGCCAAATCCTGCGGTTCCCCCTGTTATTCCTCAACCACCTCCCCATCATGCTTCATTCATTCATCAGGCCATGGAAGGCCTTCAGGTTTCAACTTCTCGGTCAGTTGGGCCACAATTGTCCTCCTCGAGGCAACCGGCTAGACCGCCTACGCCGACTTATCAAAATGCCCTCGGGCATGGCGGAAGCTCTACCGGACCTCAACCCTATTGTCCCTCCTGCCCCACATACTCTAGGCAACAGGCCTATCATGTACCTCCACCTCCCCCTCCTCCAGTCGATCCGACGACTCAAGCTCTACTCGCGAAGATGGAGCGTATGTATGAGCAGTTCAATAATATTCAGAAAATGATGGGAGTTAAAGCTGCACCTGAGATTAATCTGCCAAGTCTGCCTGTGTTCCATTTGCCGCCCTCCGAAACGCCAGTGTACCGAAAATACAACGGTACTGGTAACCCCTTCACTCATTTGAAGGAGTTTATGTACGAGTCATCTTTCTGGCATAACGACAAGAGGTCATTGGTATTTTTGTTCAGGAAATCCTTGGAGGGACCAGTCCTCGAATGGTTCTTTTCCTTAGAGCCATCTGAAGTAGAGGACTATGGTATCGTATCATGAAAATTCATTCAACGATACCAGGATAGAGTTGTACCCTCTCTGTCCATTACTGACCTGATAGCAGAAAAAATGATGCCCGACGAGGAATTCGTCAGTTTTGCTGATAGATGGAGGGGCATAGCAGAAAAAGTTAAAGATCATCTGTCTGAGTCCAAGTAAGTAAAGATGTTGATTTCCAATGCTACACCTCAGTTTAAACTAGTCCTTACCCTGAACAACTTGATCAGCATGGCAGAGTTCTATGAAAGGGCACATTATTGTCAAAATGCTTTCAAGGATGCTACATTCTCTAGTGTCTTTGATCATCACCGACCTAGCAGGCCTCCACCTTGGAAGCCAGCCGTGCCAAATTCTCCTAGCATGGGTCCAACAACTGAGGGCACGCTCTCTTATGAGCAGATTAGCACCATGAACAACAATCAGCCCCAGTTCGTGAGGAACCAGCCACCATCACAGTTCGCAGGCCAAAGACCACCGAACCAGTAGGTTTATAGACAACAACAACCACAATATCAGTAACTCCAACAGCCAACTCCACAATATCAACAACCACAGTACCAGCGGCCATAGCAGCTGAACCAGCAGCCACAACAGTAGCCACAACGGCAGTTACAGTACCAGCCCCCACAACAACAACAGTACCAGCCGCGCGCACCGCCGGCATATCATAATGTACCTCCTCCTGTTGATTATAACCAGCAGAGGAAGCCTCCAGGCCCGAAAAGGGCAGAATATCCAGTCCTTCCAGAATCCTTGACAGATATCTTCAATACTTTAATGGTAGCCAATGCCTTGGTTTTGCCAAGAGAAAAAACAGTTTGGCCCAAAAATGTCGACACTTCTAGGTATTGTTACTTCCATAGACAACCTAGACACACAATAGATACCTGCTTTCAATTTCGAGATTATATCCATGATCTCAACGAGCAGGGAGGAATTGATTGAGAAGAAATGAGGAAGTATATATCCGCCTTGAAGGCGAGAAGGCCCCAGCAACAACAGCAGCAACCCCAACAACAGCAACAACCAAGAGTGCCGGCACAGGCGGCAGCACCTCCAAACATGAGTATAGTGCAGAACCCACTTCCGAAACAACAGCACCATAATCAAGTTGCCCCCATTTTAACAAATAGCCAGTCTGAGGCTAATCGAGGGCAACAGTGGAAGATAGAGGACTCTTCCTCTATTTATTTAACGGGTCACACTCCGAGCACCACTGAGCAACCACCACGCCGCACCCTCCATATACCTAAACCACAACCCGTTACCATCACACCAGTACCAACACCCGCATACCGTTTACCCATGCCCATTAACCTATCACCACCGCCTGCTTTCCTTAAACCCATTACCCCCCACGCCACCACACCTCCATCAAATAACCTACCGCAAGCGAATTACGCACCCCTCATGCCATCCAAACCATTGCTCCGCGTACCATTCCCCACATCATCTATTACCACCACTGCCTACCCAAATACCATACAACCATCTAAACCATTGCTCTGCGTACCATTCCCCACTTCAACTACGCCAACCACTTGCTACGCCACTATCCAACCCTCTAAACCCCTCATTCGCACCATGCCATCATCAACTAACCCCACGCCATCACCCGTATACCTACCATCCACACCATCTACACCATTTACCAACCCCGCGGTACTCAAGTTATCACCTGGCCCTTCCACTAGTGAAGAACATGCAGTCCGGAGTGGGAGGATCTTCAATAAAGTCTTTCTTAATCTACAGTTAGAGACGACCCATTACAGCCGCTTAAGGAAGCACATAACGATGAGAGGACACCAGGCACTCAATATGACCTGCTGAAGTAACTAGATAGAACACCGGCACGAATATCTGTGCTTGAGTTGATCAAAAGATCGAAGACCCATTAGGAAGCACTGATGGAATACCTACAAAAAATGATGGTCAACGAAGATGTGTCGGAAGAGAAGATTACTGCACTACTAGTTCCGCAGGGCGATCAACCCTCTATCTTGTTTCATGCTTCGGAACTAGTACCACTAGCAGTCAAGAGCATGGCTCTGAGTATTACGGTCAATATCTGCAAATAGGTCGTAGGCACATGCCTGGTTGATATGGGGGCTTCAATTAATGTCTTGCCTCCGAAGACTCTGGAACTATGTGGTGTACCCAAGGAAAAATGGTTGTCTAGCCCCAGTTCTGTTACAGCCTATGATAACTCCACCCGTTCCCCTCTAGGAATGGTCTATTTAAAAGTAGAATTAGGCCCTGTATGTCATGCCGAGGTCGAATTTCACATCTTAGAAATCGATCCTTCCTTAAAGGCTATTCTGGGCCGTCCTTATTAAAACCTTTGAGGCGATTCCCTCTACGAATCATCAGTGCCTCAAATTTCCTTATAAAGGACGAAACATTAAAGTTACGAGCATGCCAATCCTTGCTGCTGCTCACTCCTTGAATATCAAGCCAACTCCTTCGCCTGGCCGATAACCTTTTCTGTCGGTATTACAGGTCTACCGTCCTGTGCTGATCCTTTAAAGGCCGCCACTCTTACTCCTTATTCACTGGATGCCATAAAGCGGGAGAAGTACATGAGTATCCCTGGTTGGAAAATAATGATGAAGGGTGGTTATCAGCCTAGAAAGGGCTTAGGCACGCAATTACAAGGTAGAACCACGTCCCTCAAGGACAACCGAAGGACACTTAGAAATGGCCTGGGCTATAGGCCAAGAAAAGTAAGGCACGACATTATTCAACAGGAAGAAATGAAGACGGCTAGAAGGTCTAGGAAACAATGTCTACACTATGCAAAGAAGGTCGGGACCCCTTAACATGGACTTTATACACACATTTCGTCAAGGGGCCTGTGATCAGTCATGATAACACAGTGGTCATCACTTCCTATTTTGACCTCCATGACATATATGGAAGAGACCTGGCCAGACATTGTTCATAATTGTTGACATACCAGTCCTTGGAGGCTCTGCGGCCAATGAAAAGGAAGAAGTTCCAAGATCCTGAGTGCGAATGTTACCGATGGTTTGACTTGAGGGATATGTACATTGCATTAAACAGACTATTTCTTGATCCTTCAAACCAAAGTGGCCGCCACAAATAGATGAGCTGATTGAAGGGTCCGATGCCATTTTTGACAAAAGAATTCTGTTGCCTGAGAAAATAGATGAAGGGGAGCCAGATGACCCCTATGAAGCTGGTTATACCACGGATCTTCTTTGGAGGGAGACTTATCCCTCTTATATTTTCACACTCTATACCGTATTCCGTACTCTGCTTCTGACCTCGACTTGGTCGCGGGTCATTATTGAAGATATTTCACGGGCTCCGCCCATCATAATCACCCTGTCCCCACGGGACTTTATCCCTCAACCTCCTCTCGATCTAGAGAGGATTTATGATTTAATCTGGGACATACTACTGTATGATTCCCCCAATCCTTTGGCCTTTGTGCCGCTTCCTCCATCCCATTATCCTTCTATTCACCTACATTATTGTTTTATGATTAATTCATCTTTTCTCTAAAAAAAAATGCCAATTTAACAAAAAATTTCTCCCAGATCCTCATTGAGGAAACTTCCTACTTGTCCGATTGTACCCCATCGCATGGGTCATTCGGTCAAGATTCTTTTCTAGATCTACTCTGCCCCTCCCCTCGGGAAGATTCTTCTGTATTTCTGCCTGTATCTGTAGACACGCTAATTTTGACATCATTTCGAGTAAATTTCATATCATATAATAATGCCTCATAATGCTCTGATATTTAATCATTAGTTAATTTTTATTCATCCTTTTGAGTTAATTATCTAAATAGTGTCGGGTCAAACAGACATGATTTAAGTTAATTAATTAAATTGATTTTAACTCAAATTTCAGTTAAAATATGAAGAAGTCTAAAAGACGTCGACTTGTGTAGACGCCATTTAGAGTTTATTCCTATGTTGATGTTTAAATTTTAATTTTAATTAATTGATTAATTAGCTAAAAGACGTCTGCTAGGGACGACGCTATTTAGGTTTCCTAAGTCATTTCTATCTCTTCCGGATGTTTATGTTTATCTTAATTAGTCTAAAAAGCGTCTCTACAGGGCGACGCGTTTTATCTAATTACAGATAAAGATAAATTTTTCCCGGATGTTTATCCTTATCTTAATCAGTCTGAAAGGCGTCTCCCATGGGCGACGTGTTTTAGACTAATTACAGATAAAGATGAATTAATCTGTATTTATCTGTTAGTTAAGCTGGATAAACCTCAAAATTTCCCCATGTAAATCCGCAGATGTAAAAAAGTCTATAAATACCCTGCCTCTTGGACGAGTGACAGAGAGTGATGTTGAGTGATAATTAGTAATTATTTTGGTGGCGATTGGAGCAAAGAAGCTTGACGACGTCCGAACGCTGAAGTGCTGCTACTTCCAGAAGTCGGCATCTTTTCTTCATCCGTCCAAGATCCATTGAAGATCAAGGCTTCCAGGGGCCCTCCAGTTTAGCTTTCTTTTAATTGTTGCATATCTTCTCACATTTTTCATCCCATTAGTCTCACATTTTTCTTCACATCACTCCATGCAACACACACAACACTAGCATCATTTTCAAAACCTATTTGTTAAAGGAGTTTAAAAGACTATCCCAGCAAGTGAGTTTACCTGTTTAGTTGCATGTTTAATTTTTTCTCTGGAATGGATACTATTTCTTCTTATGTTCTCATCATTGTTCTTTATTTCTTTCTATTTCTTGCAAGGTATAAAGGAGAATCAAGGAAAGGGAATCAACAGCGAACAACAAGGAATCTGGACGATCCTCAAAACCCAATAGCAGGCAAAGCAAGAACAAAGACAAGAAATGGCTCTCTTTCTTCAGCCGGCTGAAGGAGAGGAACCAAGAGCTCAACATCTCCCACATCCAAACAGGTAGACGATCAAATCTTCTTTTGGAACTTTTTAGTCAAAAGTTTCTGGCGATCACATCACTTATTTCTTTTAATAGGTTTATTTTTCACTTAAACAACATAATTTTCATGATAATCACACATCCATTTTAAGCACTCACAGCTTTTTTGGCGATCACGATGGTACTTGGTCTCGCCATCTTTTTTAATTCTTTGTTCTTGCTGTTATCAATCGGACACCCACAGTGCTCCACCTGTGTCTCTCGACACGTCCTTACCAATTGGTGAGTTTTTAGTTTAGTTGTTATTCCTACGTGCACCACGTGCACACCCCTGCGGCAAGATCTTGCCCTCCCCGTTGATTAGTTGAAAAGTTGTTTTTGTGACAAAAGATTGTGTGATTGATTGACATTTTAGTTGTTTATTTGATAAAATCATCATGTTAAATTTAAAATAATAAAAAATCTGCATGAGCTGATTATTTATCGTTTTTATCATGTTTGAGGGGGAATCGATCCAGAAATTCCTCTTGGAAAATTGAATCTTTGACTTGAAAAGCGTCCAGGAGCAGCGACGCATTTCAAACCGTGTCGCCCAACCCAGATGCCTTTCAGTCTCATTTCTCTGTCGTCTTCTGCCTGAGTTTCTGCGAAAAAATAAGGTTCTGTTTGAATAGCGTTGACCAACAACGACGCGATTCAGGCAGTTTCTTATTTCTTCTTCAGTTCTCAGATTTTGTGATATGTGTGCTATTACCCATTATGTATTAAGCATTAGAGGCCATCCAGGCTACAGGTCATACGCATTGAGGCTAACACCCTCCTCCTCTTAAGAACACTCTTCTTGACGTCTTCAACTCTCTCTGATTGGGTCGGTCCCTCGATCAGACTAGAGTAGTTGGCGTTAAAGACCTCTGTAAGTCCCCAAAATCAAGGTATTCCTCCTTGATCATCGGGCTGGTTGTACCAATTGAAGTCCCGGTTAGATTTTCATAACGTTGTGAGAGAAAGCCATAGAATATAACGGTGGACATCGAATTGAAACTAGGATCCTACCTCTTAAGTGAATTTGTAATTTAACTGAATCCAAATAACCCAACAAGGAATCCTAAAATCACGTTAAACATCCACTTGTTTGCTTAATCTCTGTACAACTTGTTTGCTAATCTCTGAAAAAAAAAATCTAACATCATGCTACTTCGATCAGGCAGGGACTTGAGCATGGCTCCAGATGCCATTGTCAACTACGAGGGAGATGCTAATGCCCCTCGCGATTCTGATTACCATTTCAAGAGCGGGAGAGATGCTGATGCCTCCCGTAATTCTCTTCCTTGTCCAGTTCGATATGAGGGAAATGTCCCAACCCCTCTTCATCACCCTCATGATCAATATTCTGATCTTCCCCCGCATGTGCATGCGGTTCCCAATCCCATTTTTGAGGGGGGCATGAATCCTAATGATCCTTCATCTTCTGATCCCTCGGATCTTGTAAATGCTTTGGGAGTTCTTGCCTCCCATCTGGACCCTCAGCAGTTCGAGGCGATCCAGTCCATTCTAAAGGGGAAGACGTCTATGCAGTCTGCCGAGCCGAACCCTGCGGCTCTCCCTGCCATCCCTCAGCAACCTCCTCCTCATCCTCCCTTCATTCATCAGGCCATGGAAGGCCTCTATGTCTCAACTTCTCGGCCAGCTGGGCCGGAACTTTCCTCTTCTAGGCAACCAGTCAGACCGATGACGCCTGCTTATCAAAATGCCCTCGGGCATGGCGGAAGCTCTGCCGGACCTCCTCTTTATTATCCTCCCTGTCTTACGTACTATAGGCAACAGGCCTATCAAGTACCTCCACCTCCCCCTCCTCCCCAGGCTGATCCGACAACGCAAGCGTTTCTGGCAAAAAAGGAGCGCATAGACGAACAATTCAACAACCTCCAGAAGATGATGGGGGTCAAAGCTGCACCAGAGATCAATTTACCAAGTCTGCCAGTGTTCCACCTGCCACCCTCTAAGATGCCAGTGTATCGAAAGTATAACGGTACTGGTAACCCCTTCACCCACTTGAAGGAGTTCATGTACGAGTCATCCTTCTGGCAAAACGACAAGAGGTCGTTGGCCTTTTTGTTCAGGAGATCTTTAAAGGGACCAGCCCTCGAGTGGTTCTTTTCTTTAGAACCCTCTGAAGTAGAGGACTATGGTATTGTCTCCCGAAAATTCATTCAACGATACCAGGACAGAGTTGCCCCCTCCCTGTCCATTACTGACCTAATAGCATAGAAGATGAAGCCCGATGAGGAGTTCGTCAGTTTTGTCTACAGATAGAGGGGCTTGGCCGAGAAAGTGAAAGATCACTTGTCCGAGTCGGAGCAAGTAAAGATGCTCATTTCTAATGCTACGCCTCAGTTCAAACTAGTCCTCTCTCTGAACAATCTGACCAGCATGGCAGAGCTCTATAAAAAAGCGCAGTACTGTCAGAATGCCTTCAAGGACGCTACGTTCTCTAGCGTTTTTTATCCTCACAGACCTAGCAGGCCTCTACCTCGGAAGCCTAAAGTGCCTAATTCCTCTAGCACAGGTCCAACTACTGAGAGCACGCTCTCTCATGAGCAGGTTAGTAGTATGAACAATAACCAGCCCCAGTTTGTGAGGAGTCAACAACAGTATCAGCGGCTACAGCAGCCGAGCCAGCAGAGTTACAGCATGGCAGAGCTCTATGAAAGAGCGCAGTACTGTCAGAATGCCTTCAAGGACGCTACGTTCTCTAGCGTCTTTGATCCTCACAGACCTAGCAGGCCTCTACCTCGGAAGCCTGAAGTGCCTAATTCCTCTAGCACAGGTCCAACTACTGAGGGCACGCTCTCTCATGAGCAGGTTAGTAGTATGAACAATAACCAGCCCCAGTTTGTGAGGAGTCAACAACAGTATCAGCGGCCACAGCAGCCGACCCAGCAGGGTTACAGGCAGCAGCAGCCAAACCCCCAATATCAGCAGTCCCAGTATCAGCGGCCCCAGCAGCCGAACCAGCAACAGCAACAACAGCCACAGCAGCAGCCGCAACGGCAATTGCAGTACCAGCCACCACAACAACAGCAGTATCAACAACAACAACAGTATCAGCCGCGCGCACCGCCGGCGTATCACAATGTCCCTACCCCTGCTGACTATAACCACCAGAGGAGACCTCCAGGCCCGAAGAGGGCAGAATACCCAGTCGTCCCAGAGTCCTTGGCGGACATTTTCAGTGCTTTAATGGCAGCCAACGCCTTGGTCCTGCCAAGAGAAAAGGCAATTTGGCCCCAAAATGCCGATACTTCCAGGTATTGCTATTTCCACAGACAACCTGGACATACCATTGACACCTGCTTCCAATTTAAAGATTACATTCATGATCTCAACGAGCAGGGCGGCATTGACTGGAAAGAGATGAAAAAGTACAATCTGCCTTATAGGCAAGAAGACCACCACCACAGCAGCAGCAGCAGCAAGTAAGAGCACCGGCACAAGCAGCAGCACCACCAAACATGGGTATAGTGCAAAACCCGCTTCCGGAGCATCAAAATTAGAACCAAGTTGCCCCTATTTTGACAAATAGCCGGTCAGAGGCTAACTGCGGGCAACAGTGGAGGATAGAAGACTCTTCCTCTATTTATTCAACGGGTCACGTTCCGAGTACCGCAGAACAACCACCATGCCGCACCATCCACATGCCCAGACCACAGCCCATTACCATTACCCCTATACCAACACCCGCATATCACTCACCCGCGCCCACTAACCCATTACCACCGCCCGCTTTCCTCAAACCCATTACACCCCACGCCACTACGCCTCCATTAAATACCCCCCCCCCCCCCCCCCCGCAAACCAACTACGCACCCCTCCTACCATCCAGACCACTACTCCGCGTACCGTTCCCTACTTCACCCGCTACCACTACCGCTTACCCAGATACCATCCAACCTTCTAAACCGCTATTACGCATGCCGTTCCCCACTTCATCCACCATCCAACCGTCTAGGCCTTTAATCCGCACCACGCCACCACCGACTAACCCCACGCCATCGCCCACATACCAACACTCCACATCATCCGCACCATCCAACCCTGCGGTACTCAAAGTATCACCCGGACCTTCCACGACTGAGGAACATGCGCTCCAGAGTGGGAGGATTTTCAACAAAGTCTTTCCTCAGTCAACAGTTAGAGACGGCCCATCACAGCCGTCGGAGGAAGCACACAATGATGAGAGTGCACCAGGCACTCAATATGATTTGTTGAAACATCTAGACCGGACACCGGCACGGATCTCCGTGCTCGAACTGATTAAAAGATCAAAGACCCACCAAGAAGCTCTGATGGAATATTTGCAGAAGGTGATGGTCAACGAGGACGTGCCGGTAGAGAAGATTGCAGCACTGTTAGTTCCTCAGGGGGATCAGCCATCTATTTCGTTTCATACATCGGAACTAGCACCGCCGGCGGGCAGAAGTATGGCTCTGAGCATCACGGTCAATATCTGCAAGAAGGCCGTGGATGCATGTCTAGTTGACACAGGGGCTTCGATCAATGTTTTACCTCCGAAGACCCTGAAATTGTGCGGTGTGCCCAAGGAAAAATGGCTGCCTAGCCCCATCTCCGTGACGGCATATGATAATTCCACCCGTTCCCCTCTGGGAATGGTCTATTTGAAAGTGGAGCCAGGCCCTGTAAGTCACGCAGAGGTCGAATTTCACATTCTGGAAATCGACCCTTCTTTGAATCTCATTTTGGGTCGTCCTTACATAAAACTCTTGAGGCGATTCCCTCCACGAATCATCAATGCCTCAAATTCCCCTTCAAAGGACGAATCATTAAGGTAACGAGCATGTCGATCCTTGTTGCTGCTCATTCTTTGAATGTCAAACCCACTTCTTCACCTGGCCGACAACCTTTTCTGTCGGTATTACAGGTTTACCATCCAATGGCTGATCCTCTGAAAACTGCCACTATTACTCCTTATCCATTAAATGCCATAAAGAGGAGGAAGTGCATGAGTACCCCAGGATGGAGAATAATGATGAAGAATGGTTATCAGCCCGGAAGAGGCCTGGGTACACAGTTACAAGGCAGGACCACTCACGTCAAAGACCACCGAGGAACACCTGGAAGCGGCCTTGGCTATAGGCCAAGAAAACTGAAGCAGGACATTGTTCAGCAAACAGAGAATGAAGGCGGCCAGAAAGTCTGGGAGACGATGTCTACACCGCATGTTTTCATGTCTGGGTTCCGAACTTATCCTTCTCATGTTTTCATGCTTCACACCTTGTTTCGCACTTTGCTCCTGACCCCGACTTGGTCGCGGGTAATCATTGAAGACATTCCACGGGCCCCGCCCGTCATGATTACTCTGTCCCCACGGGACCTCATTCCACCACCTCCTCTCGATCTAGGGAGGATGTATGATTTAATCTGGGACATACTACTGTATGATCCCTCTAATCCTTTGGCCTTGGTGCCACTTCCCTCATCTCATTCTCCTTCCATTCATCTTCATTCTTGTTTTATACTTAACTCTTCTATTGTCCAAAGAAAAATGCCAATTTGGCAACAAATTCTTCCCAGATCCTCATTGAGGAAACCTCTTACTTGTCCGATTGTACCCCATTGCGCGGGTCTTTCGGTCAATATTCTCTTTTAGATCTACTCTGCCCCTCCCCTCGGGAGGATTCTCCTGCATTTCCGCTTGCATCTCATAATTTTTATTCTGCTTCATCTTCATTAGGTCAGAATAGGGAGTCTAGTGAAGTTTGGAAGTCTAGTCCTAGGCAGGTTAGTCAGGTTAGGAAGTCTAGAAAGTCTAAGGGTAGACATATTCCAGATAGATACCTCCAGGACTTAGCTAATAGATGCCTTTCTTGCTCTATGATCCCTCAGCTATTGGAAAATCCCATTCAGATGCCAGAAGACTACATGGACGATGAGTTAGTCAATGATGGATATGGGGTGTATGAGTTGATACATGAAAAAGACCCCATTGTTGAAAATGAAGAAGATGACGAGGACGCAGCTGAGGCATATGCCAGTCGAGTAAAGAGATTCGATGAACCCTCAGCTGCCGTAGAAGAGCCCACCAAAGAAATCAATTTAGGGTCTAAAGACGAACCTAAAGTTGTCCTCGTCAGCAAGAATCTTTCTGAGGAAGATGAGAAGGCAATGGTACAAGTACTTAAGGATTATAAGGACACTTTCGCCTGGAGTTATGAAGATATGCCGGAGTTAGACTCATCATTAGTGGAACACAGGTTGACTTTAAAGGATGGAGTTAGCCCGGTCAAACATAAGCTAAGGCGATTCCACCCAAAAATGGCTCTGAAGATGAAGGAAGAGGTCGACAAATTACATAAAGCCAAATTCATTAGAGTTGTCTTCTATCCACAATGGGTGGCCAACATAGTCCCAGTTATGAAGAAGGACGGGAAGGTCAGGATTTGCATTGACTTCCGAGATTTAAACCGGACGTGTCCTAAGGATGATTTTCCATTGCCTCATATTAACGTACTCATTGATAACACTGTTGGCTATGAGACTTTATCATTTATGGATGGGTTTTTAGGATACAATCAGATTAAATTGGCAGAAGAAGATCAGGAGAAGACATCATTCACTACACCTTGGGGAACATACTGCTATGTCGTCATGCCATTTGGATTAAAGAATGCTGGAGCCACTTATCAGAGGGCTATGATGGCAATATTTCACGACATAATGCACATAGATCTGGAAGTGTATGTGGATGACTTGTTGGTAAAATCTAAGACGAAGGCTGAACATGTCAAAGTTTTGGCAAGAGTGTTAGAAAGGTCAAGGGAATACCAGTTAAAGATGAACCCCAAGAAATGTGTATTCGGGGTATCTTCAGAGAAACTACTTGGATTCATTGTCAGTAAACGGGAAATTGAGATCGATCCCAACAAGGCGAAGGCTATCAGAGAGATGCCACCTCCCAAGAACTTGAAGGAGTTAAGAGGATTAATCGGGAGGTTGCAATTTATTCGCCGTTTTGTCTCCCAGTACTCACAAAGGTGTAAGCCGTTCTACGAGCTTACCAAGCCGGGAGTCAAATTCGATTGGGACGATAAGTGTCAAGAGGCATTCGATGGATTGAAGAATTATTTGGCAAGTCCTCCTGTTTTGAGACCACCATCTCCAGGCAAACCATTGATACTTTACATTTCTGTCTTGGATGATGCAAGGGGGCTGTCCTAGCACAAGAGGATGAAGAAGGAAAGGAGAGGGCGGCCTACTATCTCTCTAAACTTCTCAACCCCGCTGAACAGAGATATACAGCGATGGAGAAAACATGTGCAGCATTGGTTTGGGTTGTTCAGAAATTGAAGCATTATTTTCTAGCCCATGAAGTCCATCTCATCGCTAGGATAAATCCAATCATGTTTCTCCTTGAGAAATCTGTTCTTACTGATAGGTTAGCGCGATGGCAACGCCTTCTATCTCAATTCGATATCACTTACATTCAGCAGAAAGCGATCAAAGGCTATGCTATAGCAGAACATCTCGCTCATCACCCCCTTCCTCGTTTTGATCTAGTCCAATCGGAGTTTCCGGATGATGAACTGATGTCCATAGACCAAATCAGAGATGATATGTGGACTCTGCATTTTGACAGAGCTCTGAATTCTCATGGAAAGGGGATTGGCATTGTTCTATTATCACCCGAAGGTATCACCATTCCACAAGCCTTTCAGCTTGACTTTCCACTCACCAACAATATAGCTGAATACAAGGCGCTCCTTGCTGGCCTCAAGGCTGCTCATTCCCATGGTGCCACTAAACTTAAGATTGTGGGTGATAGCCAATTGATTCTTCGCCAAGTGTTAACCAAGTACTGAACTCTTGACCCCAAACTCAAGCCTTATCAAGAACTTACTTCTGTTTATTCAAAGCTTTTTACTAAATTGATCTTCGTCCATGTTCCTAGTTATCAGAACATCTTAGCTGACGCTCTAGCCTTACTCGCATCTTCTCTTGATTTTCCAATCAGTAGGCAATCGGAATTAATCGTTGTTCATAGGCGTCTTTCACCCGCCGTAAAAGACCCTTCATTCTTTAGAACTAAGGAGAAGCTGCTAAAGAAAGTTAGAGATGGAGACATTGTGGAAAAGAGAGAGATCATGTTGATGGAGTTGTTAGAAGAGATGGATGATGAACAGAAGCCATGGTACTATGAAATTGCCAAATATTGTGAAGATCAATCATAACTTGAAGAAGCCACAGCTGAAGAGAAAAGAGCTATCAGGAGAGTTGCTCAAAGATACACCCTAGTTGGAGGAGCACTATACAAGAGAGGTTTTGATGGAGTTCTTCTAAGATGTCTAGACGAAGATGAACTTTGGAAGGTTATGGAAGGAGCTCATGCTGGAGTTTGTGGTGGGCATGTTAATGGACAGATGTTAGCAAAGAAAATCCTTAGGCAAGGATTCTATTGGCCAAGCATGGAAGAAGACTGTGTAGGATATGTCCGTAGGTGTGCTAAGTCCCAACTTCACACCGATAAGATTCATTCTCCTGCATCTTCACTCCATCCTGTTTCCTCCCCATGGCCTTTCTCCATGTGGGCTTTCGATATCATTGGACTGTTAGTATTAGATGGTCTCAAAGCCAATCCGATACTGTGTACATATTCAGATTATTAATAAATGGCAATAATTCATTGTGTGTAATTAATTCGATCTGTGTTTATCGTATCACGATGAAGTCCATGAACATGTGCAATAGTCTTTGGATTATGATGAGATCATAATTACGGGACCGAAGACTTATAAACACATGTTCTTAATTGTTCCTAGTCATAGGATGTTTGAGATAGGACATCGAACATCCGGATAGACTAGTATAGGTTACTTCAGCTCATATGATGAGGGTGACTGATCCCATAAGTCACTTGTGTGGAGACACTATGCTGAACCTATAGGTGCTCATTGGTGAATGAGTTCACTGAACTGATCCGACTATGAATCGCTGGATGGTAATAACCTCACTGTTAACCAGCTTGATTCAATTGTCACGGTTGCGTGGATGATCCTTGGACCTGAGACTCCAAGGATACCTTGTTGGTAGGTTTCTGAGCTTTGACCTTGACAAACGAATCCCTAACCATGGGATATCAATAAGTCAAGCGATCGGGTTCAGGGAAATGCCCTCGAAGGTAATTGTGT
Source organism: Zantedeschia hybrid cultivar (assembly GCA_030544215.1). Lineage (NCBI taxonomy): Eukaryota > Viridiplantae > Streptophyta > Magnoliopsida > Alismatales > Araceae > Zantedeschia > Zantedeschia hybrid cultivar. The sequence goes on from JARZZO010000005.1 coordinate 19,368,686, forward strand.
GTTCAATACGGGATCATCCGCTCTCGGTTGTTTGAGAGAGAATGTTCCGGAAATGATGCGCTTAAAGTCCCTGGCCAGGGCGGACTCTGTAATCGATAAGGAGTTATCGGATTCAGATTAGCGGCATCTGATTCAAGTGAATCGACCAAATAGGGTTTAACAGTAAACCATGCCCTAGGTCGATTCGGGAACATTGTACGGATGAAGGATTATATCCGCGCGCTAACCGATGACAGAAAGGTTCCAATAGAGGGTTGCGATAACCCCAGTTCCATCCAGGATCACGCGATGTTGCTTGGCATCCAACGTGATCGGCAGTCCGTCCGAATTTATTATGGGACATTAAATTCGGCTGATTAATTGAATATAAGGATATTAATTAATTTAGTGAGTCAGTAAAGGGTTACTGGACTTAATGGGCTATTAACTGGACTGGTAATTGGGCCTAGAGGGTCACACGCAAATGGTTTTCAAGTCGATGGATAATCCGACAGGATTTCGGATAAGTCTGGGTTTTTGTGAAAAACTGCAAACTGACTTTTTATAAAAGAACGGATTCTACGTCCGGGGCCAGCAACCCTGACCTAGCCGTCATTCGTTCTTCCCACTTTCTCTCTCCTCTGGGCGTGCCGTTCCCAACTGCTCCACTTCCCGTTCGACGGGGAATCTGGATCCGCCTGTCGCGGCGGATCACGCGCAGTCAGAAGGGATCTTCGAGCGCCGCAGCGAGCGAGGAAGCGAGGACGATCCATCGCGAGGAGAACCGCGTGGATACCGCTAGAGGTCGGGCATCTGCGCGACTTGCGGCATCGCTCCGAAGGAACCGGAAAACGGACGCGGATTCGATTCCGCACAAGGTAAATCGATCTACATCGGTTTTTGTTTTAACGACCGAAACGGGACAGATCCGATCCCGAACTTCTTTATTCCGCTGCGTTTTAGGATCGGATCCCGACACAGCGATCCCAACAGTGGTATCAGAGCCAGGTTCCACTGTGTTTTCGCCGTTTCGGTCTCTAAAATTTATGGTTTTTGAATTTATTCCATGCTTAGATTTATGTTCTTGAAAGATTTATAATCATTAGATGATTACTGCGATGAGATCGTGATTTAAATCTGAAGAAAAATTTATTTTTGGGGGTTTTTCGGCGTGTTCTTCGTTGGACGAAGAACGGGGCGTTTTTGATGTGGTCAGATCCATAGAGATGGATTTTAAGGGGTTCTAATCGCTGTAGATCATGCCCAATGACCCTGGTCGAGTTGTTGGTGGCATGGGAAGCCGTGGAAGAGCGGCCATGGACCTTCTTCTTCCTCCCCACGGGTTTGAGAAACCTGCAAAACCAGATTTTTTGGAGGAAATAAGGGGGCGAATAAATCCCTTTCCGGATGACCTCCAGGGCCACCGCCGGTCACCGGACCTCGCGGGAGCTAAGGGGTTCGCCGGCGGCATGGTGCGGTGCCCTGCCGACGCCGGGATCGGCGCCGGAGAAGACCCCAAAGAGGGGGCGGCGCCGTCGGGTTCCCTGCGTTGCAGGGAACCTCGGGCGGTTCGGCCGGGCGGCTAGGGTTTCCCTAGCCGCCGACCGGACCGGGCCCGGCTGGGCCCTGGCTCGTGCCAGGTGGCCCGAGCCAAGGCGCAGCAGGGCTCGGACCTGGGTCCGAGCCCTGGCTGCGCCCTGGCTCGGCCCTGGCCCGAGCCAGGGGCTCAGCAGGGCTGAGCCCTTTAGGGGGCCCAGTTGATTAAAATTTTTTTTTGGTTTTAAAATTTTAATTATAAAATTGGTTTAATAATTATCTGTAAAATAGGATTTTACTGTTTTTATTAAATTCAATTTTGATTGGGCCCTTATTAAGGTTTATTATGTTAATTAATTAACAAAAGGTTGTTAATTGAATTAATTCTAAATGTTAGATTAAACCTTATGCAATCTAATTGTTAGATTAACCCCATAAATATTTGAATTGTTCAAATTGAGCATGGAATATTTCTGAAGCCGTTAATTTTAGATTTTAATGCATTTATTGATGTGCATTTATTTGCTTGTTTAAATTAGATTTAAATTAGCATGCTTGAAATAAATACTAAAGTTTTCGAAAATCCTAAATCCAATTTTGATTGGTCCCTGGTTTTATGAAACCAAAATTATAAGTTATTTTCGAAAATTTTATTTAGCCATTTGATGCGCAATTCATGTGTGGTTTGTTTAATAAAACACATGGTGGTCATGGACGAGCATTAATTGTGGATGTGGAATGTGATTGTGTGGTTTATTGTGTATTAATAAATAGAGGTCTGCGAACCTCTCCCTCTCATATTCCATTGTACTTCTATCTTCCACCTCGATGTAATCGCCATAAGGCTTCCTCATTTAAATTATCATGTAATTGAGAATTACGATGTAATTTGATCGAGGCGGATGCGCGCGGAGCGAGGATGATCCACAACTGCTGACCAGATGAAAATGAAGGAGTTCATTGCATTCATGGGTTTGCAGACTCATGATATAAGATGTTATATTGTGTGAATGTGTGCGTTTGACTGTCTGGCTCAAGTCAAACCGCAGTGCCGTCCATGACCACACTAATGACATGTATGTGATGCGTGTGCTTTATATTTGCTAGGTTATTAGTATTAATAAATATATTCGATATATTTAATACTATCACCTAGGATGAGACCAAATTAAATAAGTAAAACCTTCGTTACAAACTCTAAGCCGTAGCGCGAGTCATTGAGAATGTACCGCGTGGCTCTCCATCAATATGATTGATAGAACTTAATTTGGTGGTGGCAGATACTATGTGTTTACCCGAGGTCTACCATTAACTGATGAGAGGACTGTTGATCATGGCATAAGATGCCTTTGGATAAGAGTAGAGGAACGATATAGTCATCCACGTGTTTACCCGGGAACTATGTTTCTACTTTACTCAGTCACGTATTGATGGTAAAGCTTAGACCGGGGATAATGGTCTACTGTGTTTACCCGGGACCATTAAACTTGGGAGCCGAAGTACGATCGGATATTGCAAGGAGTTGCAATTATCATGAGATGATTGCTCTGAGATAGCAGTATGATACTATGTGTTTACCCGAGGTCATACTGTGATGCTTGGAGATTCTGATCCCCACTAGGAGACAGTCGGCGTCTCCCGTTCTGTATATCTGAAGGTTATACAGTCCGTCGAAAATTAGTGGGAGTAAAACTAAATAATAAAAGACCATATCTTGTTTTAGTTAATCTGAATATCTGCTAATTATCGATTGATTATCTCCTGTAGGCGAGAATGTCTCACCATAACCCGTTGAGAGGCATACTTGATGCCAACCGTTTGACAGGCACCAATTACTCAGATTGGCTCAGAAACTTGAAGATAGTCCTCAGGTCTGAGCAGATTGCCTACGTCTTGGATACTGAACCTCCTGCTGAACCAGCATTAGATGCTCCAGAGGAGGAAATGATAGCGTATGAAAAATGGAAGGAGGATTCCACCATGGCCCAATGCTATATGTTAGCCTCTATGAGCAATGAGTTGCAGAGGCAACATGAAGAGATGGATGCTAGATCCATCATGCTCCATTTGAAGGAGCTCTTTGGTGAGCAGAGCAGAATCGAACGATATGAGATATCGAAGAATCTGTTCAAAGCTCAGATGGCAGAGGGAACTTCAGTACAGAATCATGTGCTGAAGATGATTGAGTGGGTGGAGAGGCTGGATGCTCTTGGGATTACACTTCCCAAGGAGATGCACACAGACCTTGTGTTGTCTTCACTTCCACCTTCATATGCTCAGTTCATCGTCAATTTCAACATGAACAAGATCCAGGCGACCTTAGCTGAACTGCTGAACATGTTAAAGACTGCTGAGGGGAACCTTGTGAAGGACAAACCCCAAGTCCTAATGGTTGGTAAGACCAACAGAAAAAGACTTGCAGTCCAAGCTTTTCGAAAGAATAAGAACAAGGTTCAGAGAAAGGCAAAGGTTGTCAAGAAAGACAAGGGTAAAAATGCTGAGAAAGGTGATTGCTTCTACTGTCACCAGAAAGGGCATTGGAAGAGGAATTGCAAGGAATACCTCAAGGACAAGGCTCAAGGAACTGTGAAGCAGCAGGACGCTTCAGGTATCTATATGATAGATGTAAACTTGTCAATAAGAGATTGTACATCATGGGTATTAGATACTGGATGTGTATCTCATATCTGCAATTCTGTACAGGCACTGACAAGAAGACGTAAGCTGAGGACCGGAGAGGTGGAGCTGAGGCTAGGTAACGGCGCAAGGGTTGTGGCGATCGCTGTGGGGACAGTGAAGCTCAAGCTACCATCCGGAGACACATTTTTATTAGATGATTGTTATTATGTACCTAGCATAATAAGGAACATCATTTCTATTTCATGTTTAGATAGAATTGGATACAATTTAAATTTTGGGAACAATAGTTGTTCAATTTATTTCAGAAATAAATTAATAGCTTCAGCTATTTTGTCCAATGGATTGTATCTATTGAATGTGTCTCATGATAATTTACATATCGGTTCTTCGATTAAAAGAAGTAAGTATGAAATGAACAAAGCCTACTTATGGCATTGTAGGCTTGGACACATTGGTGAAAACAGACTCCAAAGGTTGCATAAAGATGGATATTTGGATCCATTTGATTATGAATCATATGCAACCTGTGAGTCATGTTTAATGGGTAAAATGGCTAAGTCTCCATTTAGTGGAACTGGAGAACGAGCCAAAGGCATATTAGAACTCATACATTCAGATGTATGTTGTCCTATGTCAACCCAAGCCATTGGTGGTTTCTCATACTTCATTACATTCACTGATGATTACTCAAGGTTTGGATATATATACTTATTGAAGTATAAATCTGAAGCCTTTGAGAAATTCAGAGAATTTAAGAATGAAGTAGAAAAACAAACAGGAAAGAGTATAAAAACCATCCGATCTAATCGGGGTGGTGAATACTTGAGTACTGAGTTCATTAAATACTTAAAGGATAATGGTATCCTTTCTCAGCTTACACCTCCTTATACACCTCAAATGAATGGTGTATCAGAAAGGAGAAATCGCACATTAATGGAAATGGTGCGATCCATGATGAGCATGTCCAAATTACCAGTGTCCTTATGGGGATATGCACTTAGCTCGGCTATGTATATCCTGAATAAGGTACCCAGCAAATCTGTTGAGAACACTCCATATGAGATATGGAATGGAAGGAAACCAGACCTTAAACATGTTAAAGTCTGGGGATGTCCTGCTCATGTTAAAAGACATGACGCAGATAAGCTGGAATCCAGAACTGACAAATGCAGATTTGTGGGATATCCAAAAGAAACTTATGGATATTACTTCTATCATCCTAGCGAACAAAAGGTGTTTGTGGCCAGGAGAGCTGTCTTTCTGGAAGAAGATTATATTCTCCAGAAAGACAGTGGGAGTAAAGTAATTCTGGAAGAAGTTCCAGACCCACAAACTGGCAATGGTTCATTAGATGAACCGTTAGTTTCTGAACCTGTTCAAAATGATACACAGGAACCTCGTAGGTCTGAAAGAGTACCTAAACCACCAGAAAGATATGTGGGACATATTAATTTGGATGGTTCAAGGATATTCTATAATGAGGATGATGATCCCAAGACTTACCAGGAGGCCATTGAAAGTTCAGAGGCCGGGAAATGGCGGGAAGCCATGAATTCTGAAATACAGTCCATGTACATCAACCAAGTTTGGAACTTGGTAGATTTACCCGATGGTATAGTACCTATCGGCTGCAAATGGATCTCTAAAAGAAAGATCGGTGCAGATGGACGTATTGAGACTTATAAGGCAAGATTAGTGGCAAAAGGCTATCGTCAAAGACAAGGCGTTGACTATGACGAAACTTTTTCACCCGTTGCTATGATTAAGTCCATCAGAATTCTTCTTGTCATTGCTGCCTACCATGATTATGAAATCTGGCAGATGGATGTGAAGACTGCCTTCCTCAATGGAAACCTTGAGGAGGAGGTGTATATGATACAACCAGAAGGATTCACATCCAAAGAATCTCCAGACATGGTATGCAAGTTGCAGAGGTCCATTTATGGACTGAAGCAAGCATCCCGAAGCTGGAACATAAGATTTGATGAGGCGATCAAATCTTATGGCTTCATTAAGAATGAAGATGAGCCCTGTGTATACAAGAAAAATAGTGGGAGCGCAATCACATTTCTGGTTCTTTACGTTGACGACATCCTACTCATTGGGAATGATGTAGGAATGATGTCATCCGTAAAGATATGGCTGTCAAAGAACTTCTCCATGAAGGATTTGGGAGAAGCATCTTACGTATTAGGAATACGGATCTATAGGGATAGATCAAAGAAGATGCTGGCTTTAACCCAATCCATGTACATAGAAACCATTGTCAAAAGGTTTGGCATGGAAAATTCCAAGAGAGGTCTCATACCGATGAGACATGGAATTTCACTCTCTAAAGGTCAGTCTCCCAAGACATCTGAAGAGAGGGCAGTGATGGATAAAGTCCCCTATGCTTCTGCCATAGGGTCCATCATGTATGCCATGCTATGTACCAGACCTGATGTAGCATATGCTCTAAGTGTTACGAGCAGACATCAGGCAGATCCAGGTGATGAACACTGGAAGGCTGTGAAATGCATCCTTAAGTACTTGAGAAGGACTAAGGATCTATTTCTAGTCTATGGAGGAGGAGACTTAAAGCTGCAAGGATATACTGACTCGAGTTTTCAGTCTGATCCTGACGACAGCAAGTCAACATCAGGTTTTATTTTCACACTCAACGGGGGAGCAGTGAGCTGGAAAAGTTCCAAGCAGGAAACCACTGCTGATTCGACAACGGAAGCCGAGTATATTGCTGCTGCTGAAGCCGCCAAGGAAGCTGTGTGGATGAAGAAATTCATCGGCGATCTTGGTGTGGTGGAAAGCATATCTGATCCCTTCTCACTGCTGTGTGACAACAATGGGGCGATTGCTCAAGCGAAAGAGCCGAGGTCTCATCAAAAGTCGAAGCACATTCTGCGGCGCTTTCATCTGATCAGAGAGATTATAGCTCGAGGAGATGTCGTGGTGGAAAGAGTTCCCTCAGCCGACAACATAGCAGATCCACTTACAAAGCCTTTGTCTCAAAATGTTTTTGAGCGTCACTTAGAGAATATGGGTATTCTGTATAAAAGTGATTGACTTTAGCCCAAGTGGGAGATTGTTAGTATTAGATGGTCTCAAAGCCAATCCGATACTGTGTACATATTCAGATTATTAATAAATGGCAATAATTCATTGTGTGTAATTAATTCGATCTGTGTTTATCGTATCACGATGAAGTCCATGAACATGTGCAATAGTCTTTGGATTATGATGAGATCATAATTACGGGACCGAAGACTTATAAACACATGTTCTTAATTGTTCCTAGTCATAGGATGTTTGAGATAGGACATCGAACATCCAGATAGACTAGTATAGGTTACTTCAGCTCATATGATGAGGGTGACTGATCCCATAAGTCACTTGTGTGGAGACACTATGCTGAACCTATAGGTGCTCATTGGTGAATGAGTTCACTGAACTGATCCGACTATGAATCGCTGGATGGTAATAACCTCACTGTTAACCAGCTTGATTCAATTGTCACGGTTGCGTGGATGATCCTTGGACCTGAGACTCCAAGGATACCTTGTTGGTAGGTTTCTGAGCTTTGACCTTGACAAACGAATCCCTAACCATGGGATATCAATAAGTCAAGCGATCGGGTTCAGGGAAATGCCCTCGAAGGTAATTGTGTGTTCAATACGGGATCATCCGCTCTCGGTTGTTTGAGAGAGAATGTTCCGGAAATGATGCGCTTAAAGTCCCTGGCCAGGGCGGATTCTGTAATCGATAAGGAGTTATCGGATTCAGATTAGCGGCATCTGATTCAAGTGAATCGACCAAATAGGGTTTAACAGTAAACCATGCCCTAGGTCGATTCGGGAACATTGTACGGATGAAGGATTATATCCGCGCGCTAACCGATGACAGAAAGGTTCCAATAGAGGGTTGCGATAACCCCAGTTCCATCCAGGATCACGCGATGTTGCTTGGCATCCAACGTGATCGGCAGTCCGTCCGAATTTATTATGGGACATTAAATTCGGCTGATTAATTGAATATAAGGATATTAATTAATTTAGTGAGTCAGTAAAGGGTTACTGGACTTAATGGGCTATTAACTGGACTGGTAATTGGGCCTAGAGGGTCACACGCAAATGGTTTTCAAGTCGATGGATAATCCGACAGGATTTCGGATAAGTCTGGGTTTTTGTGAAAAACTGCAAACTGACTTTTTATAAAAGAACGGATTCTACGTCCGGGGCCAGCAACCCTGACCTAGCCGTCATTCGTTCTTCCCACTTTCTCTCTCCTCTGGGCGTGCCGTTCCCAACTGCTCCACTTCCCGTTCGACGGGGAATCTGGATCCGCATGTCGCGGCGGATCACGCGCAGTCAGAAGGGATCTTCGAGCGCCGTAGCGAGCGAGGAAGCGAGGACGATCCATCGCGAGGAGAACCGCGTGGATACCGCTAGAGGTCGGGCATCTGCGCGACTTGCGGCATCGCTCCAAAGGAACCGGAAAACGGACGCGGATTCGATTCCGCGCAAGGTAAATCGATCTACATCGGTTTTTGTTTTAACGACCGAAACGGGACAGATCCGATCCCGAACTTCTTTATTCCGCTGCGTTTTAGGATCGGATCCCGACACAGCGATCCCAACATGGACCCCTTAGCAATCCTGATTCCGGCATCAAGCAAAAGTCCTTCATCCTTACGACAACGGAATATTTCACAAAGTGGGCAGAAGCTGAAGCATACACGGAAGTTAAAGCATCAACCGTCTGCAAGTTCATCATGAGGAACATCATCACCAGATTTGGAATTCCAAGCACCATCGTCACCGACAATGGACCGCAGTTCGTGTCACAAGAATTAAAGGACCTCTGCAACATGTATAAAATTGCATTGCATCATTCGTCTCCTTATTATCCGCAAGGCAATGGCCAAGCAGAGGCAACTAACAAGACTTTGATAAAAATCATCAAAAAGACGTGCAAATCTAACAAATTCACAGACTGGCCAGAAAAATTGATTGAGGCTCTATGGGCCTACCGAACTTCAATCCGCACACCCACTGGGCAGATTCCTTATTCCTTAATATTTGGAATGAAGGCGGTAATTCCATATGAGATCCTTATACCGTCATTAAGAGTACAATTGAACAAGGAATTTTCCATTGATGAACACCGTTCAACACTCCTTGCTCAATTGGAACTCTTAGACGAGAGAAGATGGTCAGCCGCTAATCATGCAAGAGTTTACCAAAATAGACTAACACGTTTTTATCAAAAGAAAGTCATTGAACGTAAGTTCAAAGTTGGTGAAATGGTCGTCAAAAGGATTTTTGTAAAACCTGGTGGTCCACGCTCTAAGATCCAACCCAACTGGGAAGGACCTTATGTTGTATCACATGCTTTTCCTGGTAACGCTTACCGTCTAGTTAATGCAGAAGGAGAAGAGCTAACTCACCCCTGAAATGGTTTGCATCTTAAGAAATACTACTCTTAGGATAAAGAGTCGATCAGCATGGTACAAAGACCAGTGAAATCAGAAAATTTAGAAACTCAAATTTCCTTATCAGTCTGGATAATTTAATTCTAAACACATTACTACATACACTGACACGTTTGATTCGTGAGTAACAAGAGATGCCAAGTCCTAAGGAATACCGAAAGTTTGACTGAAAGTGTAAAGTACAAATCATTCTTTTTAAGCAAAATTCTGTTTTTTACACTCGGCCCATGATGTCAGAACGAGGCTTAGAATAGACTACCAAGAATACCCGCCATCTTAGTAGGAGGCCGTCATAAAAAAAAATGGGGGAGATCCGTCCCAAAGAAAAGAAAAGAAAAGCAAAGCAAAGGCAAAAGCCAAACGTCAAATCAAAAGGCCATCACATTACAAACGTTACATCAAGGCCATGAAATGAAATAAAAGGGAACGCAAGGTCGATAAATACCTCGGGAAGAAAATGACCGAACCCCAACAAATATTAGGGTAGGAAAGGAACATCTTTTTAGGTTTCCGGAACCTTCTCATGGGCTTTCTAAACCAATTCTTCCTTCCTTTCTAAAGAGGCGTACTCCAAACTTAAGGAACAACCTAGATTGACTAAGGATCAAATCATCAAATGGGATCACGAATGGAAACACAAGTTCAGACACAATGCCTCACTTTGTTTGTGGAATAAGCCCTGAATAGGATGTTTTATTCTCCTAAAACCTTTTAACCCACTTTGGTGGAGGGGAGTGCTTAATCCAGGGTGCTATGGGTTATACCAGGGGTTAAGTGGAATAACATGGGTATTTTGAACTCTTTATTCCACTCTTTATTCTCTTCTTTATTCTACTTATTCCTACCAAATCACTTAGAATAGCGCAGTGCAATTCTACTTATTCTGGGTGGAATACCAACAATTTACCAAATCAAAATACCTCTTATTCTGGGTTAAGAAATCTCCAGAACCTTATTCTGGTTTAAGTTATTCTGCAAACAAAGTGAGCCAATGGGTTTAAGTTAAATTATTGAAGAACAATTTGGGAATTAAGTTAATAAATGAATATGATCTTTTGATCTAAGTACCATGCTAGTCTTTTAGTTTACACCATAGTTTAAAATCCAAAAAAAATACATATTCCAAAATCCAAAAAAAATACATATCCCAAAATCCAAAAAAAAGGGGCACATATTTGAAAAATTCAAAAAAAGAACATATTTCAAAACCCAAACAAAAATGAATATTTCAAAACAACAAAAAATATTTCAATTAGCATTTGCTTATTGCATCTAGCATGCTTCATTCCTCTTATTTTCAAGTGAGCATTTGTCTGCTTGTATGTTGCACTTTGCTTACAGTCCGATTACCTTTGTTAATAAAGGCTATGCCCCTTGACCCTTCCACTAAGAAAGAGATTGATTGACCATTCACTTGGTCAGGCAAGGAGCTAAGCCTAAACAGATGCTTAACCTGTTTGTTAAGTGACGTACAGGAACGCAAGGCAAACACATGGAACACCAAAGTTGAAGGCAAAAGTTTTGTACATATATCAAAAGTGTTATGTACATGATACACAGAAAAAAGGAAAATACATAAGCCCTCATGGCTGGCTCTCTCCTGCCCCCTCGTCCATCTGGCTCTGAGCCTCATCCTGGGCATCTGGCGGTGGAGTTCTAGGCGGCGGCGAACCCATGGCACTCGGACCAGCCTGACCAAAAGAGATGGCCATGCTGGCTGTGAAAGCGCTCGCCTGCCCGCGCTCCTAAGCACGCTGCCGAGCACCCCTGTACCTCTCCTCCACTCTCCGGCGCTCGTGCTCGGCAATGCCCAACTGGACTCAGAGGGAGGTCATCTCCGAGTCCATCCTCTGCTGCTCCAGACGCTCCCTCTCCCTCTCCTCGGTGATAAACCCCAGTCGGGACCGGTGGTGCGAAAGCTCCTGAGGAAGATCCCCGGTGGAGAGGCGAGCCACCTGCTCCTCCAAAGCCCGAATACGTGCAGCGTCAGCCTCGGCACGAGCAGCTGCTGCGCGAGAATGCTCCAGCTCCGCTTCAGCCCTCTGAAGGGCCTCCTGAAGCTCAACAACCTTCAGAAGGAGATGTTGTTAGTCCAAGGCAACTAAGCAATCAAAATCAAATTCAGAAGACAAAGGGAAAGGATCAAAACTCACTCGAGCGACGCGATCCTCCTTCGCAAGGGAAGCTCAGTGGATGGCGGAGGCGAGCTGGCTCTAGAGGTCGGCCAGAGCAGCCTCATGGGCGGCGGAAGAGGAGGATGATGAAGCTCCATGAGAAGGGGGAGCTGCCTGGGTGTAGACGGCCCGCTGCACCAAAAGACAATCATCAGCGGTTAATCATCAGAACAAATTAATTAACTAAAACATTCATTCATATTCATGCATGCATACCAGGTCAAACAGCTCCTTTTGGACCTGCTCTAGCTGGGCCTCCGCGTCGTGTAGGCAGGCCCGGAGGTCGATGATCACGGCATCTCGTGCATCCTGCATACCACACATACATACATTCATTCACAAATATAAATTAAGATAATAATAAAATGAAAGACGCATGAATGCATACTCACATTGAGTGGTCGGAGGAGCCGAACCTGATCGGTGTAGTGGGCCTGGTATTGCTGGAGGTAGGCCTCGCTACTCTCTGCCCGGGACTCCACCCTGACGCCGTGGCAGTGCCAGCCCTCGTACTACTCCGGGAACCTGGCACGCCAATCGGTGGGGGATTGCTTTCCCCTCATGCTCCGTCCGACGCCCTCCGGGACCTCCTCGTCTATCCACTCCTGGTGGAGGCCCAAGGTCCTTATCACGAGCCGCAGGCGGAGGGGCTTGATCTCGGTCAGGCAGTGCAGCCACATCTGCCTGCCGAACCGCCTCTGGCTAGCCGTCACCCACGGCTGACCATCCTCGCCCATACCGAGGTACAGGCGCCAGATCACCTACATATAAGTTAGATGCATTCATATAAATAACTTGCATTTAATGAATAAAAGATTGCATTTAATGAACAAAATTGAACAAGTCAAGAACTCACCAACAACTCGGGGTAGTCAAGGAACTGACGACGGAGGGCCGTCAGCTGGTGGTGCTGGGGTGCTGTGTCCACAATTGGCTGCCAACGGCATGCCAATGGGACGACACCGGGTCGTACTATCCGCGCTCGGCCGAGCGGGAAGTAGTAGTAGCTCCAAACCTGCATACATGAATATATAGGTTAGAAATCATCCATGTCACATTGCATATCATAAACAAACAATAAAACAATTTAATACCTGAAGGAACGGCGAGAAGCTGCTGATGGTGGTCTCACGGTCAGGCGTGACCGCGGACAGGTCTGCGAACAGGTGGGCCAGAAGGGTCGCACCCCATGCATACTCTCCTAAGCTGTCTAAGTCATCTAACAAATACAAGAATCTACAATGAATGTGGTCGCCCTTCGTACCGAAGAGCAACCGACCAAAGAAAAAGACCAAAAAGACCCTAAGCTGCCTATCTATCTCTTCCTCCTGACTAAGGTCGCTGCAGTACACAAGGGAGGATGACTCTGCTAACCTATCCCTGAACTCCTCCCAGATCTCATCCGACCGACGCCGGGGCTCATCTAATCCTAGGGCAGCCTCTACCTCTACCCTAGGGACCATCCTAGACTCTCTACCCATGCTAGACACCTCTATGCCTAGCAATGCCTCTGCCAACCCTTGGTAGTTGGGGTAAGTCACCCCACTTACCGGCCGGCCATCTACCCTGAGGCCAGTGATCCTGGCCACATCCTCTAAGGTTGGGACCATATGGCCCTACGGCATTAGGAAAGCCCGTCTTTCCGCATGCCACCTTTCCCGCAGCGCCTGCAGGAGGACTAGATCGAGCCAAAATAGCTCGATATCTAAAACCTCACCGAATCCCATCCGGCGTAGGCGCGCCTTTTGGAAATCCGGGAGTCCCCTATATGCACCAATGACCAAATCCCAGGAAATTCTCGCCCTCATAGTTCCATGCAATTGAAAACAAAGAACTTCATCAGTTAATGAACATAAAAGCAGATAAGATAGTTTTGTTCAAAAGGCGTCGAGTCATATGGACGCCTATTGAAAGGCGTCCACATGTCCTGACGCGACTTGGAGCATTTTCTGTCCAATTAAAAATTGAGAATTTTGCCTGAATGGCGTCGGACTAGGGCGACGCCGTTTGAAAGGCGTCACCTTGTTTGGATGCCTTTCCGGGCCCGATTCCGAGTTCTTGAAGAACCCCTTTCTTCCCTCCTTTTCTCACTCCCTTCAAACCACAAAAAGCTTACCACGTGGAGGTCGCCCTCCCCTTCTTCTTCCATAGCCACCGGCGTCGGAGGAGCCTCCTACTCCTCCAAGAACGCCGCCACCTCGGCGAGTTCGGCCGGCACTTCCTCGTGAGTTTCTTCCACGAGAGCCGCCGTTCGTTGCCTCTTCGCTAAAGCCTTGGTCTTGTGGGATCCTTCGTCGCGTTCCATGATATTGAGAGAGAGAGTTAAGAGGGAGAGAGGGCGAGATCGCCGGAGAAGGTGATTGCCGGAGAGGAGAGCTTGAGGAGAGAGAGATTTTTGAGAAAGTGAGGAAGAAAGGGGCCCTTCGCAGGTTCTGTTTGAAGAGTTTGAAAGGAGTCGTCGCACAGAGACGCGTTTTAGGGAGCATAAATTGAGGCGACAAGGCCAGCTGTTTGAAATTGAGTAAAAGGCATCTACATACAGCGACGCGTTTCAGGTTACTGCCAATTCTGGTCAGAACCGTACAAGGCATGATTATAAAAGGCGTCCACCCATGCAGACGCATTTCAGGAGATTAATCACAGAATTGATGGCGGAGTTTCGGAAAAAGTAAGAGAGAGAGTTGAAAGGCGTCTGGGATAGTAGACGCGTTTTAAGCTTAAATCGGGATTTTGAGGATTAATGGCTAATTTTTGGAAAATAAATTATCTTTGAAAGGCGTCTTTCTGAGTGGACGCGTTTTGGGATTTAGTAAACCCGAACTGTCATATTTTTAAGAAAAAATACGGTTTTCACTAAAGGAAAAATCATGGACATATCACAGAAAGTTAAGGAAGGGTTTCAAAGCATGAAAAATGACTCTTTGTTCAATAAAATCCTCTATTACATTAGGAAAAGAAAAAGAAAAGGGAACATTTAAGGAAGAAGTTCATGAAGTGCTTGAACGTATGGAAATTTCATTCATCTATCTCTATTTTTAGAGGATTTTACACGATAACTGAAGCCAAGGTTCCACAAAGTAGAAATAAGTTCTGTAGCTTCGTAGTCCTCATCGGATTCCAAAGCTCCCCTCTTGATCGGAGATGTATGAGAGAACTCGGGGAATTCATGGCAAGGCAGGCTGAGCTGGGGATAGCATCGATGGGGGGTGTATAGCACGAGCTCAGTAGCCCCGATCAACTTAAGTTCTGCACCGGATGCGCGGCTTACTCTAATGGGCTTTCCAACAAGTGCAAGTGGAGAAAAGTCAAACCCGTTGGACGGCATGCATCTCAGATATTCTCTCCAGTCGGCTCGGGTCTTGAGCTTTGGTACTTTCTTGATCATCCGCTCGTTGAACTTCACGATGTTGGAGATGTGGTAGATCGGGCTGTTCAAGTAGATTTGAGACGATCTTGCTGACATCCTCGTGCAGTACTCGAATTTGAAGTGTAGCTCGACCAACAAAGCGAAGAGCAGCATGCACCCGTAAGGAGGACGACCCGTGGACGCCGCAGAGAGCCCACTGTAGAGGTAGGCCAAGATCGCAGTTCTAATGGATTTTCCCTCGAAGATCGCGCTGATGTGATCATCTTCTAGGATGTTGTCTTGCGCGGGAAAGAACAGAGCCCTGGCAAGGCACGTGACGAAAGCTTTCATCACGTCTTCAGCTTCATCCTCCCTCAGATCATCGATCTCATACAAGGCCCATTCAGCAAGCTTTGTAAGGTTGATCCCTCTGTTGGTAAGGCACCCTTTAGCTTCTGAGGGATCCTTCATGATTGACATCAACAGTTGTTGGCCGGTGATCCTTTCCCTCGTGAGAGCCATCTTATCTTTGATCTTTGGAAGACCTAACAGGAGCTCAACCTCCTTTAAAAGGATTGTACACTCGAACTGAGGAAAGAGAAATGTGTGGGTTTGAGGATGCCACTGCTCGATCAAGGCACCACCAAGCCTTGAAGATTCCACTTGGAGATGAAGGCTTGCATGGAAAGTTTGGGACTCTTGGCAAGCTTGCGAATCCAAGGGAGAGAAGTAAATCTCCTTGGACCGAGAAACATGGGTTATGTCTAAAAAATAAAAGGATCAATTAAAGAATTTAAAGAACATGGAGGAAAAAGAGGAGATTGAAGAAGAAGAATTGAAGGAAAGCTAATTCAACTTACGTGGAAGTTGGGATCCCTTCCAATAAGGTGATTCTCCATATCGGAGATCTTCTCCAGCGACCTCCTCATCCTTTTGTTTGAAGAACTCATCTTATTCCCGAGTTTCTTCCTTTTTGAAACTTCGAAACCTTGAAAGCCTTGGAAAACCCTTGAACCTTGAAGAAAAACTCAACCTTGGATCTCTAGATTGTGGTAGGATTGCTTGGAAACGAGTTAATGATGTTTATATAGAAGCAATTGTGATCTTAAGAAGATCTTTCCAGATTGGAAAGGAGAAAGGCCTAGGAAGAGTTGGAATCCGGTTGGGAATCAGTCAGAACCTGTTTCTGTGACTGAAAAGGCGTCGTGGAACAGGGACGCATTTTATATGGTTAAAGGGCGTCGGCTCGACACGACGCGTTTCAAGCTTTCTGTCATTTACCCGAAATTCCATATTTTGATACTTAATTAAACACTTGTTTGAAATTACTAATGATTTTTGAGTGCAAGAAAATCAGGAAATCTCAAGAAGATCCCACTATGGGAATTTATGAAGTCCCGACCGTGGCTAAAAAAACGGTTATTTCTACTCTTGTACTATTTCATGTAATCCATTTGCATAATCTCATTACTATATGTTAAATATTTATTAGAGTACGTCAAGGACCTTGTGGTTTTGATGAAACTGGAATTTGAGTTCCCCTACAACAAACATAGTGATAATTCTAGAGAATTCTTAATCGCACGGATAGACCGTTTAATTGTTAATTAGTGAGGATGACGGTTCTGTTTTTGTGAAACGGTCTGTAGACAAACGAGCTTCGGCTTAACACTAAATTATAAGAATCGGTATCTTGACTCATTAATGACAATTTAACAATATTATCCTTGATTAACTTATATTTTATTTTGACTTTATATTGTTCCTTTAGCCCAGTATGCATTATATAGGACTTTGAAATCACTGTGATAAGAATTAATTATTGATTAACTTTCAGACCATTAATCAAATAATTCCAACATGATATGAAATATTCCATTCTGAATTGAGTATCTTGATTATCTTTAAGGTTCGCTTGAAGATATCATTGGAATTCTATCCTTTCTTGGACTCTTTATCCAATATTTCTTGTTTTCTTTTAAGATTCATCATGGCTGCAGCACGTCCACATTGGCTGGCAATCGCTCCCCATGATGAAACCTGTAGTGTCTACGACCTGGGGTACTTCTCACTCCGTGGAGGTTGATCGACATTATTTTATTTCCGTGTCTACCTCATCCAGACAGGATTGATTCCATTGATCTCTTTGAGCTATCTTCATTGATGATTTTCAGAAAAATTCTAATCATGTGATGTTGAGAGCGTGTCTCATCATACCTTGGCATCACCTTTTCAGTACATTCTATTTCATTTCACTCCCTTGCAAAGACAATGCTAAGGTGAGGCAGCTGTAGACACGCTAATTTTGACATCATTTCGAGTAAATTTCATATCATATAATAATGCCTCATAATGCTCTGATATTTAATTATTAGTTAATTTTTATTGATCCTTTTGAGTTAATTATCTAAATAGTGTCGGGTCAAACATACATGATTTAAGTTAATTAATTAAATTGACTTTAACTCAAATTTTAGTTAAAATATGAAGAAGTCTAAAGGTCGTCGACTTGTGTAGACGCCATTTAGAGTTTATTCCTATCTTGATGTTTAAATTTGAATTTTAATTAATTGATTACTTAGCTAAAAGACGTCTGCTAGGGACGACGCTATTTAGGTTTCCTAAGTCGTTTCTATCTCTTCCGGATGTTTATCCTTATCTTAATTAGTCTAAAAGGCGTCTCTGCAGGGCGACGCGTTTTATCTAATTACAGATAAAGATAAACTTTTTCCGGATGTTTATCCTTATCTTAATCAGTCTGAAAGGCGTCTCCATGGGCGACGCGTTTTAGACTAATTACAGATAAAGATGAATTAATCTGTATTTATCTGTTAGTTAAGATGGATAAACCTCAAAATTTCCCCATGTAAATCCGCGGATGTAAAAAAATCTATAAATACCCTGCCTCTTGGACGAGTGACAGAGAGTGATGTTGAGTGATAATTAGTAATTATTTTGGTGGCAATTGGAGCAAAGAAGCTTGACGACGTCCGAACGCTGAAGTGCTGCTACTTCCAGAAGTCGGCATCTTTTCTTCATCCATCCAAGATCTATTGAAGACCAAGGCTTCCTGGGGCCATCCAGTTTATCTTTCTTTTAATTGCTACATATCTTCTCACATTTTTCATCCCATTAGTCTCACATTTTTCTTCACATCAGTCCATGCAACACACACAACACTAGCATCATTTTCAAAACCTATTTGTTAAAGGGGTTTAAAAGACCATCCCAGCAAGTGAGTTTACCTGTTTAGTTGCATGTTTAATTTTTTCTCTGGAATGGATACTATTTCTTCTTAAGTTCTCATCATTGTTCTTTATTTCTTCTATTTCTTGCAAGGTATAAAGGAGAATCAAGGGGAGGGAATCAACAGCGAACAACAAGGAATCTGGACGATCCTCAAAACCCAATAGCAGCCAAAGTAAGAACAAAGACAAGAAAGGGCTCTCTTTCTTCAGCCGGCTGAAGGAGGGGAACCAAGAGCTCAACATCTCCTACATCCAAACAGGTAGGCGATCAAATCTTCTTTTGGAACTTTTTAGTCAAAAGTTTCTGGCGATCACATCACTTAGTTTCTTTTAATAGGTTTATTTTTCACTTAAACAACATAATTTTCATGATAATCACACACCCATTTTAAGCACTCACAGTATCCTATAATTTTTATTCTGCTTCGTCCTCATTAGGTCAGGATAGGGAGTCTAACAAAGTTAGGGAGTCTAGTTATAGACAGGTTAGTCAGGTTAGGAAGTCTAGAAAATCTAAGGGTAAACAAATTTCAGATAGATACCTCCATGATTTATCATTTAAATGCCTTTCTTACTCTATGATCCCTCAGCTATTAGAGAACCCTATTCAGATACCAGAAGATTGTGAAGATGATGAGTCAGTTAATGATGGACATGGGGTGTATGAATTGATACACGAAAAAGACTCTATTGTTGAAGATGAAGAAGATGACGAGGACGCAGCTGAGGCATATGCCAATGGAGTAAAAAGATTCGATGAACCCTCAGCTGCTGTAGAAGAGCCCACCAAAGAGATCAATCTAGGGATTGAAGACAAACCTAAGGTTGTCCTCGTTAGCAAAAATCTTTCTTAAATAGATAAGAAGGCAATGGTACAAGTTCTTAAAGACTATAAGGACACTTTCGCCTGGAGTTATGAGGATATGCCGGGGTTAGACTCATCACTAGTAGAACACAGGTTGACATTAAAGGATGAAGCTAGCCCGGTTAAACAGAAGTTAAGGCAATTCCACCTACAAATGACTTTAAAAATGAAGGAAGAAGTCGATCAGTTACAGAAAGCCAAATTTATTAGAGTTGTCCTCTATCTACAATGGGTGGCCAATATAGTCCCGGTAATGAAGAAAGATGGGAAGGTTAGAATCTGTATTGACTTCCGAGATTTGAATCGGGCGTGTCCTAAGGATGATTTTCCATTGCCTCACATAGATGTACTCATTGATAACACAGCTGGCTATGTAACTCTATCATTTATGGATGGATTCTCATGATATAATCAGATTAAATTAGCAGAAGAAGATCAAGAAAAGACATCATTCACTACACCTTGGGGGACATATTGTTATGTCGTCATGCCTTTTGGGTTAAAGAACGCTGGAGCCACTTATCAGAGGGCTATGACGGCAATATTAAATTCACGACATGATGCATATCGATCTAGAAGTGTATGTGGATGACTTGTTAGTGAAATCGAAGACTAAGACTGAGCATGCCAAAGTTTTGGCAAAAGTGTTAGAAAGATCAAGAGAATATCAGTTGAAAATGAACCCTAAGAAATGTGTATTCGAGGTATCCTCAAAAAAATTACTTGGATTCATTGTCAGTAAACGGGGAATTGAGATCGATCCCAACAAGGCAAAGGTTATTAGAGAAATGCCACCTCCTAAGAACTTAAAAGAGTTAAGAGGATTGATTGGGAGGTTGCAATTTATTCGCCGATTTGTCTCCCAGCATTCACAAAGATGTAAGCCAATCTACGAGCTCACTAAGCCGGGAGTCAAATTCGATTGGGACGATAAGTGTCAAGAGGTGTTTTATGGATTGAAGAATTATTTGGCAAGTCCTCCTGTTTTGAGACTACCATCTCCGGGCAAACCATTGATACTATACATTTCTGTCCTAAATGATGCGGTGGGGGCTGTCCTAGCACAAGAGGATGAAGAAGGAAAGGAGAAGGCAGCCTACTATCTCTCTAAGCTTCTCAACCCCGCTGAACAGAGATACAGAGCGATGGATAAAACATGTGCAGCACTTGTATGGGTGGTTCAGAAATTGAAGTATTACTTCCTATCCCATGAAGTTCATCTCATCGTTAAGATGAATCCGATTAAGTTTCTCCTTGAAAAATATGTCCTTATTGATAGGTTAGCACGATGGCAAAGCTTTCTATCTCAATTTGATATCACTTACATTCAACAGAAAGCGATCAAAGGCTATGCCATAGCAGAACATCTCGCTCATCACCTCCTTCCTCGTTTTGATCCAGTCCGATCGGAGTTTCCGGATGAGGAACTGATGTCCATAGACCGAATTAAAGATGACATGTGGACTCTACATTTTGATGGAGCTCTGAATTCCCATGGAAGGGGTATTGGCATTGTTCTGTTATCACCTGAAGGTGTCACCATTCCACAAGCCTTTCAGCTTGACTTTCTAGTCACTAACAATATAGCTGAATATGAGGCACTCCTTGCTGGCCTCGAGGCTGCTCATCTCCAGGGCGCCACCAAACTCATAATTGTAGGGGATAGCCAATTGATTCTTCGCCAGGTGTTAACCAAATATCGGACTCTTGATCCCAAGCTCAAGCCTTATCAACAACTCACTTCTGTTTATGCAAAGCTTTTCACAAAATTGATCTTCATCCATGTTCCTCGGAATCAGAACATTTTAGCTGACGCTCTAGCTTCACTTGCATCATCCCTCAATTTCCCAATCAGCAGACAATCCGAGTCGATCATTATTCATAGGTGTCTTTCACCCGCCGTGAAAGACCCCTCATTCCTTAGGACTAAGGAGAAGCTGCTGAAGAAAGTCAAAGATGGAAATATTGTGGAAAAGAGAGAGATTATGTTAATGGAGCTGTTAGAAGAGATGAATGATGAATAGAAACCATGGTACTACGAAATTGCCAAATATTGTAAAGATCAATCATATCCTGAAGAAGCCACAATTGAGGAGAAAAGGATTATCAGGAGAGTTGCTCAGAGATACACCATAGTTGGAGGAGCGCTACACAAAAGGGGTTTTGATGGAGTTCTTTTAAGATGTTTAGATGAAGATGAGCTTTGGAAGATCATGGAAGGAGCTAATGCTGGAGTATGTGGTGGCCATGTTAATGGACAGATGCTAGCAAAGAAAATCTTTAGACAAGGATTCTATTGGCCAACTATGGAAGAAGATTGTGTAGGATATGTCCGTAGGTGTGCCAAGTGTCAACTTTATGCCGATAAGATTCATTCTCCTGCATCTTCACTCCATCATGTTTCTTCCCCATGGCCTTTCTCCATGTGGGCTTTCGATGTCATTGGACCCCTTGGCAATCCTGATTTCGGCATTAAGCAGGAGTCCTTCATTCTCATGGCAACGGAAACTTCATCAAGTGGGCGAAAGCTGAAGCATACCCGTAAAGTACAAATCATTCGTTTTTAAAGCAAAATTCTGTTTTAAACTCGGCCCATGATGTCGGAACGAGGCTTAGAATAGACTACCAAGAATACCCGCCATCTTAGTAGGAGGCCGTCATAAAAATAATGGGGGAGATCCGTCCCAAAGAAAAGAATAGAAAAACAAAAGCAAAAGGGCAAAAAGCCAAATGTAAAATCAAAAGGCCATTACATTACAAACATTACATCAAGGCCATGAAATGAAACAAAAGGGAACGCAAGGTCGATAAATACTCCGGAAAGAAAATGACCGAACCCCAACGGATATTAGGGTAGGAAAGGAACATCTTTTTAAGTCTCCGGAACCTTCTCATGGGCTTTCTAAAGCTTATTCTTCCTTTCTTTCTAAAGAGGCGTACTCCAAACTTAAGGAATGGCTTAGATTGACTAAGGGTCAAATCATCAAATGGGATCACGAATGGAAACACAAGTTCAAACACGATGGGTTTAAGTTAAGTTGTTAAAGAACAATTTGGAAATTAAGTTAATAAATGAATATGATCTTTTGATCTAAGTACCATGCTGATCTTTTAGTCAAAATTCAAAAAAAATACATATGTCAAAAATTCAAAAAAAAATACATATGTCAAAAATTCAAAAAAAAAAAAACATATGTCAAAAATCCAAAAAAAATATACATATGTCAAAAAGCCAAACAAATACATATGTCAAAAAATCCAAAAAAAATACATATGTCAAAATATATATATATATATATATATATATGTCAAAAATTCAAAAAAAATACATATGTCCAAAATCCGAAAAAAAAGCATATATTTCAAAACCCAAACAAAAATGAATATTTCAAAACAACAAAAATATTTCATTTAGCATTTGCTTGTTGCACTTAGTGTGTTTGATTTCTTTTATTTTCAGTGAGCATCTGTCTGCTTGTATGTTGCATTTTGCTTAAGTTTGATTATTCTCATTACCTCTGTTAATAAAGGCCATGCCCCTTGACCATTTATTGAAGGAAAAGATTGATTGACCATTCATTTGGTCAGGCAAGGGGCTAAGCCTAAATAGATACTTAACCTGTTTGTTGAGTGTTGTACAGGATACAAGACAAGCACAGGAACACAAGATTGGAGCCCAAAAATTTCATGTATATCATCAAAAGGTGTTTTGTACATGAAAAGAAAAGAAGATAGATAAGCCCTCAAGGCTGGCTCTCCCCTCCGCCCTCATCCAACAGGCTCTGGGCCTCGTCAGGCACGTCCGGTGCTGGTCCTCGGCTGGGAGGTGGAGGTGGCCCCATCGTGCTCGGCCCTGCCTGGCCGGAAGACACGGCAGCACTGGCAGTGAAAGCGCTCGTCAAACCGCGCTCCTGCGTACGCTGTTGAGCACGCATGTACCTCTCCTCCACACTCCGGCGCTCGTGCTCAGCAATCCCTAACTGAACTCGGAGGGAGGCCATCTCTGAATCCATCTTCTGCCGCTCCTGCCTCTCCCGCTCTCGCGCCTCGTTGATGAACCCCAGTCGAGACTGGAGGTGTGCAAACTCTCGAGGAAGATCTCCAGTGGAGAGACGGGCCACCTGCTCCTCCAAAGCGCGGATCCGCGCAGCATCAGTCTCAGCCCGAACAGCCAACTCCGCTTCAGCCCTCTGAAGGGCTTCCTGAAGCTCAGCAACCTGCAGAGGAAGATTTTATTAGCCCAAGTAATCAAAATCAAGTTCAGAAATTAAAAGGGAAAGAACTTACCCGAGCAGCCCGGTCCTCCTCCGCAAGAGAAGCCCGGTGGATAGCAGAGGCGAGCTGGCTCTTGAGGTCAGCCAGAGCAGCCTCGTGCGCAGCAGACGAGGAAGAAGATGAAGCTCCGAAGGAAGGGGGAGCCGCCTGGGTGTAGACGGCTCGCTGCACCGAAAGACAACTGTCAGTGATTAATCGTCAAAACAATTAATTAATTAAAACATGCACTCATATTCATGCATACATACCAGATCGAACAGTTCCTTCTGGACTCGTTCTAGCTGGACCTCCGCATCATGTTGGCAGGCCCGGAGGTCGACGATGACCGCGTCACGTGCATCCTGCAGGTCACACATACATACATTCATTCACCAAACATAAATCAAGATAATAATAAAATTAAAGACGCATGAAAGCATACTTACATCGAGTGGTCGGAGGAGCCGAAGTTGATCAGCATAGTGGGCCCGGTATTGCTGGAGGTAGCCCTCGCCACTCTCCGCATGGGACTCCACCCGTACGCCTCGGCGGTGCCAATCCTCGTACTGCTCTGGGAACTTGGCACGCCAATCTATGAGGGCTTGCTTGCCCCTCATGCTCCTCCCGACACCCTCCGGGACCTCTTCATCAATCCATTCTTGATGGAGGCCCAGTGTCCTCATTACGAGCCGGAGGCGGAGGAGCTCGATCTCGTTGAGGCAATGCACCCACATTTGCCTCCCGAACCTCCTCCTGCCAGTCGTTACCCACGGCTGACCCTCCTCGCCCATACCAAGGTACAGGCGCCAGATCACCTGCACATATATTAGATGCATTCATAAATAACTTGCATTTAATGAATAAAAAGATTGCATTTAATAAAATTGAACAAGTTAAAAACTTACCAGGAGCTCTGGGTAATCCAGGAACTGACGGCGGAGGGCCGTCAACTGGTGGTGCTGTGGAGCCGTGTCCACGATCGGCTGCCAACGGCTGGCCAATGGGACGGCACTGGGCCTCGCAATCCGCGCTCTGCCGAGCGGGAAGTAATAGTAACTCCACACCTGCATTCATGAACATATAGGTTAGAAAAAGCATTATATCATATTGCATATCATGAATAAATAACAAAACAATTTAATACCTGAAGAAACGGCGAGAAGCCGCTGACAGTGGTCTCACGGTCCGGCGTGACCGCAGACAAATCGGCGAAGAGGTGGGCCAGAAGGGCCGCACCCCAGGCATACTCCCCTAAGCTATCTAAGTCATCTAGTAAATAAAGAAACCTACAGTGAATGTGGTCGCCCTTCGTACCGAAGAGCAACCGACCAAAGAAGAAAACTAAAAAGACTCTAAGCTGCCTATCTACCTCCTCCCCCTGACTCGGGTCGCTACAGTAGACGGAGGAGGATGACTCTGCTAGCCTATCCCTAAACTCCTCCCGGGTCTCGTCGGACCGACGCCGGGGCTCATCTAAACCTAGGGCAGCCTCTACCTCTACCCTAGGGACCATCTTAGACTCTCTGCCTAGGCTGGACACCTCTATCCCTAATAGAGCCTCTGCTAATCCCTGATAGTTGGGGTAAGTAACCCCACTCACAGGTCGGCCCTCTACCCGGAGGCCAGTAATCCTGGCCACATCCTCTAGGGTGGGGACCATATGTCCCCACGGCATTAGGAAAGCACGGCTTTTCGCATGCCACCTCTCCCGCAGCACCTGCAGGAGGACCAAATCGAGCCAAAATGGCTCGATGTCTAGTACCTCGCCGAATCCCATCCGGCGCAGGCGCGCCTTCTGGAAATCCGGGAGACCCCTATAGGCACCTATCACTAGGTCCCATGAGATTCTGGCCCTCATCACTCCCTGCAAATAAAAACATAAAAAATAGGGGTCAATAATGAATAAAACAGGAAAATCACTTCTGTTTTGAAAGGCGTCAGCACACACAGACGTTTTTCAAAACACGTCCACATGACCTGACGCAATTCAAAATTATTTTCTACCTAATTAAAAATTCGGAATTTACTTTGAAAGACGTCAGCCCAGGGCGACGCCTTTTGAAAGACGTCACCTGGTCTGGACGCCTTTCAAGCCCAGATTCCGGGTTCTTGAAGAACCCCATTTTTTTTTCCCTTTTCTCACCCCATTCATCCCACAGGGAGCTTACCGTATGGAGGTCGCCCTCCTCTTCTTCCTCCACCGCCATGGGTGCCGGTGGAGGGAGTTCCTCCTCCAAAAAGGCCGCCGCCTCGGCTAACATCGCCGGGACCTCCTCGGGGGCTTCTTCTTCTTGCCTCCGCCGCCTCTTGGCTAAGGTTTTCATCTTCTTGGATCCTTCACCACGCTCCATGGTCAAACAAAGGGAGTTTTAGAGAGAGAGATGGTCGGGGAGATCGCCGCCGGTGAAGAAAGAGAAAGGTGGGGTGAAAAGTGAGGAAGAAAGGGGGCCTTCGCGGGTCTGTAAACGAAAAGTTAAAATGCGTCGACGCAGACAGACGCGTTTTAGGGCGCATAAGTTGAGGCGGTAAGGACAGCTGTTTGAAATTGATTGAAACACGTCTACATGTCATGACGCGTTTCAAGATTCTGGTCAGAGCCGTACAGAGGAAAATGATGAAAGGCGTCTTATCATGTTGACGCGTTTCAGGGAATTAATCATGGAATTAATGGCAAAATCCTGGAAAAAGTAGGAGAGAGAGTTGAAAGGCGTCAACGGTGGTAGACGCTATTTAATGTTTAATCAGGTTTTTGAGGATTAAATTGAATTTTCGGAAAAAAGAATTATGGTTGAAAGGCGTCTTTCTGAGTGGACGCGTTTTGCATTTTACAGAACCCGAACTGTTGAATTTTCAGGAAAAATCATGTGCACATCATATAAAGTTAAGGAAAGGTTTCAAGGCATGAAAAATCGCTCTTTATTCAATGAAATTTTTTATTACATTCAAAAGAAAAAAAAGAAAAGAGAAAGAGGACATTTAAGGGAGAATTTCATGAAGACCTTTAAGGTATGGAAATTTCAATCCTCTATCTCTATCTTTAGAGGATTTTACACGGTAACTAAAGCCAAGGTTCCATAAAGTGGTGATGATTTGTATGACTTCATAATCTTCGTCAGATTCCAAGTCACGCTTCTTGATTGGGAGTGTGGGAGAGAACTCAGGGTATTCACGACGGCCCAAGCTAAGTTGAGTAAGGCACCGATGTGGATTGTATAACACGAACTCGGTGGCTCCAATCAACTTAAGATCTGCTCCTGCTGCACGGCGCACCCAAACAGGCTTTCCAACAAGAGCGAGTGGAGACGAGTCAAATATGTCGGACGTCATGAGCTTTAAATACTCTCTCCAGTCGGCCCGGGTCTTCAGCTTTGGCACCTTGTTAACCATATGCTCATTGAACTTTACAATGTTAGCAATGCAATGAATTGGACTATTCAAGAAGATTTGAGATGGATTCAGAGGCCTTTTCTTGCTGTACTCGAATTTAAAGTGAAGTTCAACCCATAAGGCAAAGAGTAACATGCACCCATAAGGAGGACAGCCCACGGATGCCGCAGAAAGCCCGCTATAAAGATATGCCAAGAGTGCAGTACTAATGGATTTACCTTCGAAGATTGCGCATATGGCACTAACTTGATCATCTTCTAAGATGTTATCCTGCGCAGGGAAAAACAAGGCACCGGCAAGGCATGTAATGAAAGCTTTCGTCACATCCTCCGCTTCGTCCTCCCTTAAATTATCAATTTCATATAGAGTCCACTCGGCTAGCTTTGCAAGATTGATTCCCTTTTTGGTGAGGCATCCTTTAGCTTCTGAAGGATCCTTCATGATCGATGTCAACAATTGTTGACCGGTGATTCTCTCTCTTGTTAAAGCTATCTTATCTTTATTCTCTTTGGTCTTTGGGAGACCTAATAGAAGCTCCGCCTCCTCCAAAAGGATTGTGCACTCGAAGTCTTGGAAGAAGAACGTATGAGTTTGGGGATGCCACCACTCGATCAAGGCACCCATAGCGGCCCAATCTACGTTCGCGCTCTTGTAATTTTTGGCAAGTACCACAAGACCTTGGAGATTCCACTTGGATATGAACACTTGCATGGAAAGCTTAACACTTTTTGCAAGTTTACGAATCCAAGGTAGGGAGGTAAACTTCCTTGGGCCTGGAAACATAGGATAATTCTGAAAACAAAAGGAGGAATATGATGAAAAACATAATGAAGAACATGAAGAACATGAACAAGAATTGAAGGGAAGTTGATTTAACTTACTTGAAGATTAGGATCTCTTCCATTAAGATGATTTTCCACGTCGGAGAACTTCTCTAGAGACACCTTCATCCTCTTATTTGAAGAATCCATCCCCTTTTTCGGAGTTCCTCCTTCTTGAAGCTTGGAAACCTTGGAACCTTTGAAGAAACCTTGAAACTTTGGAAGAAAACTCAACTTAGGATCTTTGGATTATGGTAGGATTGCTTGGAAACAACCTAAGGGTGTTTATATAGAAGGAATTGCGATCCTAGGAAGACTTTTCTAGATTGGAAAAGGGATGTGCATTGGTAGAGTTGGAATCCGAATAGAGAACAGCCAGAAACCTGTTTCTGTGAGTAAAAGGCGTCGAGGAGCACTGACGCGTTTCAATGTTAAATGGCGTCTTCGCGACATGACGCGTTTCATCTTTTTCTGTGATTTACCTGAAATTCTGTGGTTTGTGATTGAATATTTGTTTGGAATTAGTAATAATTTTGATTGCAAGAAATTCAAAGAAAACCTGAGTAAAGCTGGAAATGTCAAGAAGATCCCACTGTGGGAGTTCAAGAAGTCTTGACCATGACTAAAAAGACGGTTATCTCTACCCCTGTACTATTCCATGTAATTCATTCGCATTACTATATGTTAAGTATTTATTAGAGTATGTCAAGGATCTTGTGGTTTTGATGAAACTGGAATTTGAGTTCCCCTTCAACAAAAACAGTGATAATTCCAGAAGATTCTTAATCGCACGTATAGGCCGTTAGATTGTTAATTAGTGAGGACGATAGTTCCACTTTTGTGAAACAGTGCGTGGATAAACAAGCTTCGGCTTAGAACTGAATTACGAGAATTAGTATCTTGACTCATTAATGACAATTTGACAATATTATCCTTAATTAATTTATATTTTATTTGACTTTATATTTTTCTTTTAGCCCAACATGCATCATGTAGGACTTTGAAATCATTGTGATAAGGATTAATTACTGATTAAGTTTCAGACCATTAAATTAAACAATTCCAACATGATATGAAATATTTCATTCTGAATTGAGTATCTTGATTATCTTTGAGGTTCGCTTGAAGATATCTTTGGAATTCTATCTTTTATTGGATTCTTTATCCAATATTTCTTGTTTTTCTTTTAAGATCCATCATGGCTGCAGCACGTCCACATTGGCTGGCAAACGCTCCCCATGATGAAACCTACAGTGTCTATGACCTGGGGTACTTCCAACTCCGAGGAGGTTGATCGACCTTATTTTATTTCTTTGTCTACTTTATCCAGACATGATTAATTCCATTGACCTCATTGAGCTATCTTCTTTGATAATTTCGAGAAAAATTCCAATCATGTGATGTTAAGAGCGTGTCTCATCACACTTTGGCATCACCTTTTCAGTACGTTCCATTCCATTTCACTCCCTTGCAAAGACGATGCCAAGGTGAGGCAGTTGTAGACACGCTAATTTTGACGTCATTTCGAGTAAATTTCATATCATATAATAATGCCTCAGAATGGTATGATATTTAACCATTGGTTAATTTTTATTGATCTTTTTAAGTGTCGGGTCGAACAAACATGTTTAAGTTAATCAATTGAATTGATTTTAGCTCAAATTTCAGTTAAAATATGAAGAAGTCTAAAAGACGTCAATTTGTGTGGACGCCATTTAGAGTTTATTCTTATTTTAATGTTTAAATTTGAATTTTAATCAATTGATTAATTAACTAAAAGGCGTCTGTGAGTGCTGACGCGTTTTAGGTTTCCTAGGCTATTTCTATTTCTCTTCCGGATGTTTATCCTTATCTTAATTAGTGTAAAAGACGTCTACACATGTAGACGCGTTTTAGCTAATAAAGATAAAGATAAGTTTTCTCGGATGTTTATCCTTATCTTAAATTAATCTGAAAGGCGTCAGCCATTCTGGACGCGTTTTAGATAATTACAGATAAAGATGAGTTAATCTGTATTTATCTGTCAGTTAAGATAGATAAATCCTAGATTTTTCTATGTTAATCCACGAACGCAAAAGAAGCCTATAAATACCTTACATCTTGAAGAGTTAAAAAAAAGTTGAGTGCTATTAAAGTTAAGTGTAATCTCAAGCGAGTTGAAGATCGAAGCAACAACGTCGGAACGCCGAAGCGCTGCCATTTCCAGAAGTCGGCGTCCTTTCAAGATTCTTCATCCATTCAAGAATTCAACCATTAGGCATAAGTTTTTATTTCTACATTTTTATTTCATTTAGTTCTATATTCTTCATCATTCACTCCATGCAACACACACACCACATTCATTCTTTTCAAAACCTATTTGATTAAGGGGTTTCAAAAGCCATTAAACAAGTAAGTTTGCTGTTTAATTGCATGTTTAACATCATGATTAGAATAGATACTGCTTTTGTTTAAAGTTCTCATCATTGTTTTCTTTATCTCTTTTCTTTCTATTCTGCTGCACTCAACAACAACAAGAGAATCAAAGGGGAAAACAATCAAAGTCAAAAGGATTTCTGGACGATCCTCAACCTCAAACTCAACAGCAAGAACAAAGAACGAGAAGGGCTCTATTTCTTCAGCCGGCTGAAGGAGGGGAATCAAGGACTCAATATCTTCCGCGTTCAAACAGGTAGGCGATCATACCCTCTTTTGAAACTTTTTAGTCAAAAGTTTCTGGCGATCACTGCACTTAGTTGCTGTTTTTAATAGGTTTATTTTGCACTAAACAACCTAGATTTTTCATGTTAATCACACGAGCATTTTAAAGCACTCACAACTCTTAGACAAGAAAAGATGGTCAACTGCTAATCATACAAGAGTATATCAAAATAGATTAGCACGTTTTTATCAAAAGAAAGTCATTGAACGTAAGTTCAAAGTTGGTGAAATGGTCGTCAAAAGAATCTTTGTAAAACCTGGTGGTCTACGCTCTAAGTTCCAACCAAATTGGGAAGGACCATATGTTGTATCGCATGCTTTTTCTGGTAACGCTTACCGTCTAGTTAATGCAGAAGGACAAGAATTAATTCACCTCTGGAATGGATTGTATTTTAAGAAATACTACCCTTAGGTTAAAGAGTCAATCGGCATGGTGCAAAGACCAATGGAATCAGAAAATTTAGAAACTCAAATTCCCTTATCAGTCTGGATAATTTAATTCAAATACATTACTACACATACTGACACGTTTGCTTCGTAAGTAACAAAAGATGTGAAGTCCGAAGGAATACCGAAGGCTTGACTAAGGATGTAAAGTGCAAATCATTCTTTTTAAAAAAAAAAAAAAAAAAAAAGGTTTTTACACTCGGCCCACGATGTTGGAATTAGGCTTAGAATAGACTACCAAGAATACCTGCCATCTTAGTAGGAAGCCGTCATAAAAAAAAGGGGGAGATCCGTTTCATAAAAAGAAAAGAAAAAGCAAAAGACAAAAGCCAAATGTCAAATCAAAAGGTCATTACACTATAAACGTTACATCAAAACCATGAAGTGAAATAAAAGGAAACGTAAGGTCGATAAATGCCTCGGAAAGAAAGTGACCGAACCCCAACATATATTAGGGTAAGAAAGGAATATCCTTTTAGGTCTCCGGAACCTTCTCGTGGACTTTCTAAACCAATTCTTCCTTTCTTTCTGAAGAGGCGTACTCCAAGCTTAAGGAACGACTTAGATTGACTAAGGATCAAATCATCAAATGGGATCACGAATAGAAATACAAGTTCAAGCACGATGGGTCTAAGTTAGATTATTGAAGAATATTTTGGGAATTAAGTTAATAGATGAATATGTTCTTTTGATCTGAGTACCATGCTGATTTTTAGTTTGCATATTAATCCTAAAATCCAAAAAAAATACATATCTCAAAATCCAAAAAAGTACATATTTCAAAATTCAAAACAAAATACATATTTCAAAAAAAAAAAAATACATATCTCAAAATCCAAAAAAGTACATATTTCAAAAAATATAAAAAAAGTATATATCTCAAAATTCAAAAAAATGCATATTTCAAAAAAATCCAAAAAATACATATTTCAAAAAAATTCAAAAAAAAAGTACATATCTCAAAATCCAAAAAAAAAGATAGATAAATATTTCAAAATTCAAAGAAAAAAGATGAAAATAAAAAATGCATCTACTTATCGTATCTAGTGTGTTTCATTCCTTTTATTTTCAGTGAGCATCTGCCTACTTGTATGTTGCATTTTTTCTTACAGTTCGATTATTCATGTTACCTTTGTTAATAAAGGCTTTGCCCCTTGACCCTTCTACCAAGAATAGGATCAAGTAGCCGGTTACTTAACTGGGTAAAGGGCTAAGCCTAAATAGATACTTAACTTGTTTGTTAAGTAATGTACAGGGTACAGGTATGAAAGCCAAGGAAATCACACAAATGAGACACAAAGCTGATTTCATATATATATCAAAAGGTGCTTTGTACAAGATTCAAAAAGGAAAAAAGAAAGTACATGATACAGCCGTCAAGGCTGACTCTCCCCAGCCCCTCGTCAAACTGGCTCTACGCCTCGTCAGGTCCCTCTAGCCCACGAATCGAAGGTGGAGGTGGTCCTTTCACACTCGGCCCTGCCTGGCCAGACGATATGGCGATGCTAGCCGTGAAAGCACTCGCCTGACCACGATAGATAGCCCGCTGGTGGGCTCGCTGATATCTCTCCTCCACCATCCGGCGCTCATGCTCTGCCACAGAGAGGCGACCCTAAAGACTCTCCAGCCGAAAGCAGTTGCGATCCCTCTCCTCAGTCAAGATCTCCAAGCGAACCTAGAGTCATGCGAGATCCCCGGTGGAGAGACGGGCCACCTGCTCCTCGAACTCACGGACCCAAGCTGCGTCGATCTCAGCCCTCTGAAGGGCCTCCTGAAGCTCGGCAACCTGTAAAAGAAGACACTGTCAATTCGAGATAATCAAGTAAATCAAATTCAACAATGGAAGAAAAAGGATGGAACTTACTCGAGAAGCCCGATCCTCCTCCGCATGAGAAGCTCGATGGATGGCAGAGGCGAGCTGACTCTGAAGATCAGCAATGGTAGCCTCATAAGCAGCAGGCAGGGCAGAGGATGAGGCTCCATGTGAAGGGGGAGCCGCCTGGGTATAGACGGCTCGCTGCACCAAAAGACCAACTGTTAGCAGCTAATCGTCAAAACAAAAATAAATTAAAAATAATCATGCATGCCATGCATACATACCAAATCAAAAAGTTCCTTCTGGACCTGTTCCAGCTGGGCCTTAACATCCTGGAGGCGGGCCCGAAGGTCGATGATCACAGTATCTCGTGCATCCTGCATACCATACATGCATACATTCATTCACAAATATAATTTAAAGATAATAATAAAATGAAAGACGCATAAATCATACTTACATCAAGTGGTCGGAGGAGCTGTAGTTGATTGGCGTAATGTGTCCGGTTTTGTTGGAGGTAAGCTGCACTACTCTCCGCTGGAGACTCCACTCGGACACTCCGGCGATGCCAGTCTTCATACTACTCCGGGAACTTGGCGCGCCAATCTGTGAGGGTTTGTTTGCCCCTCATGCTCCTCCCTACTCCCTCCAGGACCTCCACATCTATCCACTCCTGGTCGAGGCCCACTGTCCTCATGACGAGTCAAAGGCGGAGGGGTTCGATCTCGTTCAAGTAATGTACCCACATTTGCTTGCCAAACCTCCTCCGGCCAGCCGTCACCCACGGTTGGCCCTCCTCGCCCATACCCATGTACGGGTGCCAGATCACCTACATACAAGTTAGATGCATTCATATGAATAAAATTGCATTTAATAAATGAAAGATTGCATTTAATAAACAAAATTGAACAAATCAAAACTTACCAAAAGCTCCGGATAGTCAAGGAACTGACGGCGAAGGGCCGTCAACTGGTGGTGTTGTGGGGGTGTGTCCATTATTGGTTGCCAACGGCAGGCCAACAGGACAGCACCCGATCGTACAATCCTCACTCGGCCGAGCGGGAAGTAATAGTAACTCCAAACCTGCACATGAACATATAAGTTAGAAAAAACATCATTTCATTGCATTTCATATCATAAACAAGTAATTAAAAAGTAACTTAATATCTGGAGAAACGGCAAGAAGCCGCTGACGGTGGTCTCGCGGTCTGACGTGACCGCGGACAGATCTGCGAATAGGTGGGCCATAAGGGCCGCACCCCAAGCATACTCATGGTGGCTGCCTAAGTCATCTAATAGATAAAGGAACCTACAATGAATATGGTCGCCCTTCGTATCGAAGAGTAACCGACCGAAGAAGAAAACTAGAAAGACTCTAAGCTATATATTTACCTCCTCTATCTGACTAGGGTCACTACAATAAATGGTAGAAGAGGACTCGGCTAATCTATCTCTGAACTCTGTCCGGGTCTCATCTGACCGACGCCGGGGCTCTATCAATCCTAGGGCAGCCTCTACCTCTACCCTAGGGACGGTCCTAGATTCCCTATCTAAGCTAGACACCTCTATGCCTAGTAGGGCTTCTGCTAGACCACGGTAATCGGGATAGGTAACCCCTCTCACCGGCCTACCATATACTCTAAGGCCAGTGATCCTGGCCACATCCTCCAAGCTTGGGACCATGTGGTCCCAGGGCATTAGAAATGCCCGACTCTCTGCGTGCCATCTCTCACGCAGTGCCTACAGCAAAACTAAATTGAGCCAAAATGGCTCGATCTCGAGAATCTCGCCGAACCCTATTCGGCGCAGGCGTGCCTTCTGGAAGTCCGGGAGTCCCCGGTATGAACCTACAACTAGGCCCCACGAAATTCTGGCCCTCATTGTTCCCTGCAAATAAAAACAAGAAAATTTCAACAGTTAATGGATATTAAAATAATCAAATATTCTATTTGAAAGGCGTTGTGCGATGTGGACACCCATTGAAAGGCGTCCACATGTCTTGACGCCATTTAAGCTTATTTTCTATCCTATTTAAAAATCAAATTTTAGCCTAAACGGCATCGGACCATGGAGACGCCCTTTGAAAGGCGTCACCTAGTCTGAACGCCATTCAAGACTGATTTCGGGTTCTTCCGAAGAACCCCTTTCCTCTCTCTCTTTTCTTCACCCAAACACACTCACAGGGAGCTTACCAGGTGGAGGTCACCCTCCCCTCCTTTTCTTCGGCCATGGGTGTTGGGGGAGCCTCTTCTTCGTCTAGGAATGCCGCCATTGCCACGAGCTTGGCCGGCACTTCTTCATGAACTTCTTCCCTTGGTACCACCGCAAGGGGAGCCGTCCTCTGTCGCTTTGCTATGGCTTTAGCCTTGCGTGACCCTTCGCCTTGTTCCATGGCCAAGGAAGAGAGCTCGAGAGAGAGAAAGGATGGAAGAAGAAAAGGGTCGGTGCCAAAAGCAAAGAGGAAGTAGCAAGGGCGATCGTCGGAGTTGGGAAGAGGATCGTCGGAGTTGAAAGAGGATTGCCGGAGCTCGGGAAGAGAGAGGAGAAACTTGGGAGAATGAGGAAGGAAGCTCGAGCTCGCGCAGTTTTGTCAGGAAAAGTTAAAACGCGCCGTGGTACAATGACGCCATTAAAGGCGCATAAACTGAGGCGGCAAACCAGGGATTTGAAATTGATCAAAACGCGTCTGCACAGAGTGACGCGTTTTAGTTTAAATCGCCAATTCTGGTCAAAACCGTACAAGGCATGATGATTATACACGTCTAGGTAACACGACGCGTTTCAGTAGATTAATCACAGAATTAATGGTAGAATTCTGAACAAGAGTAAGAGAGAGAATTGAAAGGCATCTACATGTGTGGACGCGTTTTAAGGATTATTCGGGTTTTAAGGATTAATCTCTGATTTTTTAAAAATTGATTTTTGACTTACAGACGTCTACAAAGATGGACACGTTTCAAGGATAATTTGAGATTTTAAGGATTAATCTCTTATTTTTGGAAAATGAATTATAGTTGAAAGGCGTCTTTCTGAGTGGACATGTTTTACATTAAGTAAACCCGAATTGTAATCTTTTAAGGAAAGATCAAGTTTTTACTTAAAGAAAAATCTTGGACAAGTCATAGAAGATTAAGGATGAATTTCACTATATAAATGAACGATTCTTTATTGAAAATAAATTCTTATTTACATCATAAAAGGGAAAATAAAAGAGAACATTCAAGGGAGAAATTCTCGAAGTCCCATTATATATGGATAAGATAATCCTCTATCTCTATTCTCGGAGAATTTTACACGATGATCGAAGCTAATATTCCATAATGTAACTATAAGCTCAGTCGCTTCAAAGTCTTTATTGGATTCTAAGACACGCTTCTTGATTGGAGATGTATGGGAAAACTCAGGAAATTCATAGCGAGGCAGGCTGAGTTGAATATGACATCGATGAGGATTGCACAACACGAATTCAGTAGCATCGATCAGTTTAAGCTCTGCACCTGCTGCACGGCGCACTCGAATGGGCTTTCCTACAAGAGCAAGAGGTGAAGAGTTGAAGCCATTTGATGATATTGTTCTCAGATAATCTCTTCAGTCAGCTCGAGTCTTAAGTTTGGGTACTCGATTAATCATCCTTTCATTGAATTTCACAATGTTGGAAATATGGAAGATATGGCTATTCTGATAAATTTAAGATGGTCTTGCATAATTTCTAATGTGATATTCAAACTTGAAGTGCAACTCAACCCACAGAGCAAAGAGAAGCATACAACCATAGGGAGGCTGGCCTGTAGACGCTGCAGAGAGCCCACTGTAGAGATAGGCTAGGATCGCTGTGTCGATCTGTCTTCCCTCAAAGATCTCGCAGATTGCACTGACTTGATCATCTTCTAGTATATTATCTTGAGCAGGAAAGAACAAATCTCCAGCTAGGCACGTGGTAAATGCTTTCATCACGTTCTTAGTGTCATCCTCTCTAAGATCTTCAATTTCATACAAAGTCTACTCTGCAAGCTTTGCAAGGTTGATACCTTTCTTAGTGAGACATCCTTTAACTTCTTTTGGATCATTCATGATCTTCATCAACAATTGTTGACCTGTGATCTTCTCCCTCATCAGAGCCATCTTATTCTGGATCACTTCATTGTTATTCAACTTGATCTTAGGAAGGCTCAATAGGAGTTCAACCTCTTCTAGGAGAATAGTGCATTCAAATTCAGGAAAAGTGAAAGTATGGGTTTGAGGATGCCATAATTCTATTAAAGCACCCACAACCGCCCAATTCACGTTTGAACTTTTGTAATGCTTTGCATGGACTACTAAACCTTGGATGTTCTACTTGGAAACAAAAGATTGCATGGAAATAGTGATACTTTTAGCAAGCTTACGAATCTAAGGGAGAGATGTGAATTTTCCTAGACTGGAAAACAAAGGACATGCCTAGAAAATAGAAGGAAGATTGCAATGAAGAACTTGAAGAACATGGAATTGAAGAAGAAGGATTGAAGGAAGAAAGGATTTAACTTACTTGAAAGTTAGGATATCTTCCACTTAGATGATCTTTCACGTTGTAGAGCTTCTCGAGCGTCTTCTTCATTCTCTTACTTGAATAATCCATTTTGTTCTTGAGCTTTTCCTTCTTGAAATCTTGAAAATCCTTGAATTTTGAAGAAAATCTCTAGCTTTGATCTTTAGATTGTGTTAAGGTTGCCTTGATACAAGTTAATGAAGTTTATATAGAGAGAATTGCGATTCTAGGAAGACTTTTCCGGATTGGAGAAGGGATGTGCATAGAGACAGTTGGAATCCGGATTAAACACAGCCAGAACTTGTTTCTGCGACTGAAAGGCGTCGTTGAACAGCGACGTGTTTTAATTGGACTTAATAGCGTCGGCGCGACACAACGTGTTTCAGGTTTTTCTGTTATTTGTCCGAAATTCAATGTTTATCTAGATTTTAATGCACTTGCTTGAAGTTACTGATGATTTTTAAGTGCAGGAAATTCAGGAAAATTCAAATGAAGTTGAAAATTCAAGAAGATCCCACTGTAGAAGTTTATAAGTCCCGACCTGACTAAAAAGACGGTTAACTCTATCCTTATATTATTTCATGTAATTAATTTGTATTATCATTACTATATGTTAAATATTTATTAGACTATATCAAGGACCTTGTGCTTTTGATGAAACTGGAATTTGAGTTCCCCTTCAACAAAAATAGTGATAATTCTAGAGAATTCTTAATCGCACGGATAGGCCGTTAAATTGTTAATTAGTGAGGACGATGTTCCACTTTTGTGAAACGGTGTGTGGATAAACGAGGTTCGCCTTAGCACTGAATTACAAGAATTGGTATCTTGACTCATTAATGACAATTTAACAATATTATCCTTGATTAATTTATATTTCATTTGACTTTACATTTTTCTTTTAGCCCAGCATGCATCATGTAGGACTTTGATATAATTGTGATAATAATTAATTATTGATTAAGTTTCAGACCATTGATCAAATAATTCTAACATGATATGAAATATTTCATTCTGAATTGAATATCTTGATTATCTTTGAGGTTCGCTTGAAGATATCCTTGGAATTCTATCCTTTCTTGGATTCTTTATCTCAAATATTCTTGTTTTCTTTGAAGAACCATCATAGTTGCAGCACGTCCACATTGGCTGGCAATCGCTCCCCATGATGAAACCTGCAGGGTTTGTAACCTACGGTACTTCCCAATCATAGAGGTTGATCGACCTTATTTTATTTCCTTGTTTATCTCATCCAGACATGATTGATTTCATCGATCTCTTCGAGTTATTTTCATTGATGATTTTGAGAAAAATTTCAATCATGTGATGTTGAGAGCATGTCTCATCACACCTTGGCATCACATTTTCAGTACATTCCATTTCATTTCACTCCCTTGCAAAGACGATGCCAAAGTGAGGCAGCTATAGACACGCTAATTTTGACATCATTTTGAGTAAATTTCATATCATATAATAATGCCTCAA
Organism: Zantedeschia hybrid cultivar; assembly: GCA_030544215.1. NCBI lineage: Eukaryota > Viridiplantae > Streptophyta > Magnoliopsida > Alismatales > Araceae > Zantedeschia > Zantedeschia hybrid cultivar. The sequence continues at coordinate 19,407,394 of JARZZO010000005.1, forward strand.
AATAGTCTGATATTTAATCATTAGTTAATTTTTATTATCTTTCTGAATTAATTGTCTAAATGACATCGGTCAGACAGACATGATTTAAGTTTATTAAAGAAATTCATTTTAACTCAGATTTTTAATAAAATATGAAAGATTCTAAAAGACATCGTCATGTGAAGACGCTATTTAGGATTTATTCTTATTTCAATTTTTAATCTGATTTTTAATTAATTTGTTAATAAACTAAAAGACGTCTACCATGCATGACGCCATTTAGGTTTCCTAAGCTGTTTCTGTTTCTTCTTTCCGATGTTTATCATTATCTTAATTAAGTTAAAAAGACATCTCCCATAGGCGATGCGTTTTAGTTAATTATAGATAATGATGAATTATGCTATATTTATCTGTTTCTTAGTTTGATTGACTTCAAATTCCTTCATGTTAATCTTTAAGTAACCACGAATAAATGAACTTAAGCCTATAAATACCCAAGTCCCTAGCCATTAAAAAGTTAGTGATAATTCTTGAAAGTTGAGTGGTAATCGGTGCGATTCTTTGCGGGAGACGACGTCCAAACGCTGAAGGATCGAGGTGCTGGTACTACTTCCAGGAGTCTTAAAGCAAGCTTCATCCTTTCTTCATCGCTTCTTCGTCCTTTTAATCTTTCTCATATTTTCATCACAATTTCATCACATCACTCCATGCAACACACACTCACTAGCATATAATTTCCAATCTATATTTTAAGGAGTTTCAAAGACCACAAGTAAGTGAGTTCATTTGTTTAATTGTATGATTGAAATTATTACTGGGATAGATACTACATCTATTTGAGTTCTTATTGTTCTTTCTTTCTTTCCTTCTATTTCTTGCAAGGTATAAAAGAAGATCAAGAGGGGAGAATCAACAACAAGGAAATCTGGACGATCCTCAAAGTTCCATAAGCATCCAAAGTATGAACAAAGTCAGAAGGGCTCTCTTTCTTCAGCCGACTGAAAGAGAAGAATCAACGACTCCAACATCTCTCAATTCTAAAATAGGTAAGTGATCAATCTCTGTCTTTTGGAACCTTTTAGTCAAAAGTTTCTGGCGATCACATTCACTTAGTTTTTAATAGGTTTATTTGTCACATAAACAACATAAATTTTCATGATAATCACACTCCTAATTTGAGCACTCACAGTGACTCACGTACGTCTTACCGAAAGCATTCTCTCTCTAATTACTGAGAACGAATGATCATGTATTGAACACTCAATTACTTTTGAAAGTATTTCACGAGACCTGATGACTTGACTGGTTAGGACCCCATAGTTAGAGATCCATTAACTAAGATCAAAGCCTAGAAGAAGTCTACTGATAAGGGTTTTTTTGTGTCTCAGGTCCAAAGATCAACCACGCAACTGTACATAGAATCAAGCTGGTTGACAGTCAAGCAAATTATCATCCAAAGATTCAAGTTAGATCAATTCAGTGAACTCATTTACCAATGAGCATTTGCAAGTTCTCCTAAGTGTCTCCACACGAGTGACTATGAGACAAGTCACCATCATCAAATGAGAAGGAGTTACCTATACTAGTCCCACCGGATATTTGATGTCGTTTTCAAATATCCTCCGATTAAGAATACTTATGTGTTTATAAGTTGTCAATCTCATTATTATGATCTCATCATAATTTGACAACTATTGCGCATAATCATAGACTTCATTATGAAATGGTTGAAATAAAAAAAATGATTTATACATAATGAGTAAATTACCGTTAAATAATAAATAACTGAACAAGTTTGTATATCATATCTGATTGACTTATAGGCTACACAGAATACTAACATCAGAGTCAATAATCCACACCGTGTCACCATTCTCCACTATGAGACAATTTCCTTTATTAGATAAGAGGACCACCACTTCTTCATTTGACATGGCTACTGCAACTTGTTTGTCTTCGTCATTGTCGTATGTCTTTTTATTTTGCTGATCTTTTCTTCTTTCAGCTTTCTACAACCAATTTTCTTGTGGCCTCGCATACCACAATGATAGCATATGCCACTGATTTTAGATCTGAATTTTGACTGTGACTTTGATTTTCCACGACTTCTGTCTCTATCTTTGATTTGTCACGATCTTTTGTCGTCAAGATTTGTGAACCGGAGGCAACTCATCTTCTAACATCATCTTCATCGCCGACAACTGGTTTATGATGCTCTGCACCTCACTTAGATGGTTTGCAACTGAACCACCTTCCTTAAGCTTTAGGTTCACCAATTGTCAGATCAAGAATGCTTTGTTTCCTGTCGTCTTTCTCTTACAGAGATATTGTAATTTCTACTACAGTAATTTCACAATTGTTTCGATCAACACTTGGTGGAACACATTGTCGTCTAGCCACTGTCGAATTGTGCCAATTGCCTTTTGATCTAACAAATTCCACTGTGCATCTATCATATCTTCTGGCTTGTGCTCGACTCCGTCGATCGGTGCATAAAGATCTTTGCAATACAGAATATCCTCCATTTTCACCTTACAAATCACCCATTATTTTCATCGAGTGAAATCAACCTGCCGACGGTTGCGTCCATCTCGCTTCACACAACAGCGCCGATAATCTAATAACTTGGCTGGGATACGACTTTGTTGGAAAAAAAATCGTCTCAATTACAGTATTGCGGAAATTGGACTTTCCCACTCACGTGAACGAATCCGAGAATATATCTCGGCAACCACACACAAACACAAAAAATATCAAATAGACAAAATGAAATAGCACACACAAGACTTACTTAGAAAATCTTCAAGCCGACAGAAAAACCACAGAACAAATCCTATCCACTATATCAAGAAGAAAAATACACCGATTACACACTCGGATCACAAACTGAGTATCACCACCTTCACAAAATAAAAAAAAGCACGCACTTCTCTCACTCTGATGGAGAAAATTTCAAGAAGACATCGGAGACAAGAACGCCGAGGAAAGATTCCCAAAGAAGTCCGGAGACGCACCCAACCCCTCTCTCTCAGTGGTGGCGCCCAAGAGCTGCCGCTGCTGTTGCTCTCCTTTTTTCTTCTATTGCCCGCATCTCTCCGGCTGGTTACTGCCCAGCCAGATGTGCAAGTGAAAGAGGCGGTGGTGATTTGGCTTCGGGGGCAAGTCTGCCGTACATGGGAGTTGGGACCCACCTCCAATGAGGTCTGGTCACTGCCCAACACCTCTCATGTCGGACCATTCTCATTTTGACTTAGTGGGTGTCAGTCCTACTCTTCTCTTCTTGTGGACGAAAAATTCATTGGTCCATTTAGTAAGTCATTTCAAAAGTTATTCGGAATTTGAACCGGCCGTCTAGGACAGTTAGTTCATCACTTGCCTCTCAATTGGGAGGTCTCACGTTCGATCTTGATTGAAACTTAAAAACTCCTCAGTCATGCAGCCCTTAATGCTGTTGGGATCTTTATTCCTGTTCCGAGATTATTTCCCCGATAATCAGGTGGACCTGAAATTCTCGCCTAATTAAGCGGACTTCTCGACCGACGCAGAACTGTCTCCAACTCTGGAGGATATCTCAAGATCGATCCCTGGTCGCTTGTAAATACATGTACACACCTGGTCACTGTGCCACTTATCCAAAAAAAAAAAGTTATTCGAAATTTTATATATTGGGATCTCTTCGATTCAACATTTCTACATATTCTAAATCATTCATTGTTTAAAGGTTAAGGAAAATGTCTACTTTCTCATCTCGACTTTTCCTCCCACTACCTGGACAATGAATTTTCTAGCCAATGAATTTTAAAGGGTTAAGGTTTATAAAACAACCATCCCAATCCGAATTCCGTATGAAAACGTAACTAGAAGGCTAGATTCTTCTCAAAGCAATTTACAACTTAAACTGGGCAGTATTTGTAGAACTTTTTTAAGTAATTAAACTTCAAATTCCTACTGATTAATACTTATGGGCAAATTAAATACACAGTTAAATTAAGCACTCAACTTTCTCAACATGAAACATAACATGTGAAATTTAGACGGAAAACAGTGTAGGAAAACTAAGGGTCATTTGAAACTATATATTAAAGCTGGGCTCCTTGCATGATCTTCAGATTCATTTGAAACTATATATTTAACACGACATTTTCTAAATCCACCAATATTTAGAGGTTTCACTGACTTTAATACATGCTCACAATCTTGAGTTGCTTGTGAACATTCTAATAACATTAGGGACAACCACTTCAAATTTCTAGCAGTAGAAACCCCTTGAGGAATTAAAAGTAAATATCCGAATTAAGACGGTCAATTCCTAAGTATTAGATTATAAGATGGGATATCTAAAAAGTCCACATTATAATCATTTCAACTTAACAACTGTCAACAAACCGTGTCATTGATCTGCTCTAACATCTTAAATTATATATACACGGAACTAGCTAAGAATCGCCTAGCTTAACACAATATTGTGATTCAAATAAGAAAACCAATTCTTAAGAAAGTCACCTATTTTGAGTCTGCTTAAATGGTTTTTATGCAAACATTTGTGAGGACATGATGCAGGAGATAAAGAAATGCCTAGTTATATATATATATAACTCCTCATGCTGTCTTGTGATTCAAATTGCTAACACTGATATTTAAAAGGCAAATGACGACTGCGGCATCCTTGCTATTGTCAACTGAAGGAGAGGGACTTTTCTCCGAACACATCTCGGAGATGGTTTAGATTTGTATATATATTAATTCTATTTATGGATCGCAGCGTCTCACACATTAAGGTTGATCGCAGAATCGAGAACTAGTATGACGTGAAAGGTTTCTCGTTTTTCTTATCCAACTGACGTAGATGTATTTGTCATGTTTCTTTTTTAGACACAAAATTAATTGTCTCTTATAAAATTGTGATAAACACCTTCGTCCCTTTTTTTTCTTTAAGCGGCACTTTGATCGGAGAATAGGAGAAAAATAAGGATGAATAAGAGGAGAATAAAGTTAATTTTTCTTTGACAAGCGGAATAGTTTATACCGTGCAAAATAGCATATCCGAAAAATAAGTAGTGATAGAGGAAAAATCCCACTAGGTCCATCAATTGAGCCCAATCCCAATTTCAGATTGGGCCAAGCGAACATCGCCTGTTCTCGGCAGCCCATATTCGTCTTGGGCCGAGACAGACCCAGCCCAACCTTCCGAACTGAACTCATTAAGTCCAGGTGACCGTTGGGCTGATTGGGCCGGAATGGGTTCGGTTCATTCAGCGAACTGAGCGCGAGTTATTCTGCGGAGGCCCTGGCGCCTACTGGGCCGAAGCGGATTCGGCCCACCTACCTACCCGAATGAAATGCCGGCGGCCTACTAACATAGGGTGTTTTCGACATTTTATCACGAAGCTAGGAATAGTCTTACATCGCTTGCCAAAAGAAAGGAACCCTCATCCCTTGCTATAAAAGAAGCGCTATTCATTACGGAAAAGGTACACAACAAGCAATCAAGCTTATCTTTCTTCTTCTAATATTGAGTCTTTCATTAGTAATTGACTTAACCATCAGAGGGTTCTCCCGGGCTGCTACAACCCGAGGTCCTGCTGACGTTATCTTCTCTATAGGAGCCGACGGCCCTTCGTCTCCGACACCCTCTCGGCTTCGGATCATCTCGATCTCTCGATCATCGGCTGACATTCCGATTCTGCGCCCAGAATCCGACGATGATAGCTTCGGCTACATTACTTGGCGCCATCTGTGGGAAACACGAAGCAGCCATGTCTCATCGACCAGTGACGAGACGGTCCGGCCAAGACGAGATGGAGGTGAGGGCGACTTCTACCCAGCCGCTCCTTTATACTGAAGGAATCCCAACTAGTCTTTCACAGGGATCGGCCCTCCCAACGATACCTGAGCCCGTAGTTCCCCGGAATGACCGAGTGGAAGAACTCTCACAGAAGGTGGCCACACTCACAGCTACCGTCACCTCTCTAGCTTTATTACACGACATAGTCTCGGCCATCGCACAGCACATGGGTCTGCTGGGCCAATCGGCAAAGCCAGCGCCATCCCGGCTGTAGTACTGTCCGACCGTTTAGACAGCAAAGGGGCAGGTCGGACCTTCACGAGCGTCCCCTCATGAAGGAGTTTCGACTCATAGGGAACCATATGGGCCGCAAGGCCGAGCTCCGTGTGCTAGTCATCTACTAACGAAGCCAGACAATGCTTTGTCCGGTACTCACCCCACTGATGTCGAAGGACGCTCAGCCGCCACCACTGCTACAACCCCGAAGCTAGACCGGAGACTGACCGATATGAGGAAAGAGATGCAGCAGATGGTGTCTCGGTCATACGAAGCACCTCTCGCCAGCACAATCCTGGAGCAAACCCCTTTCTCCCATGAAATTCTAGCTACCGAGGTACCTTCCAACTTCAAGCTACTGAAAGGCCCTCCATATGATGGTATGACAGACCCAGTCAACCATTTTCAAAGGTTTAATTCCTACCTATCTGTCCGAGGGGTCCCTGAGGCAGTTCGCTGCCCTCTTTTCGCCCTCACCCTTGAGAAAATAGTCTCCACTTGATTTGAAATCTTGACACCCAATTCTATTCACTCATTGGTACAATTGGGCCAATTGTTCATTGACCAATTTTATGATGTCACTCGACAATGTAAAACTTTAGCTAGTTTGCTTGCCATTCGGCAAGGACCAGCCGAGACACTTCAGGAGTATTTCACTAGGTTTTGGATTGAAGTAGCCCAGATTCCAAATCTTGATAGCTCAATCACGGTCTCGGCCGTGATTAGAGGCTACACAGATGTGGGGCTTCTCAGCGCCATTGGGAAGCGGCATCCTCCCACCTTTCAAGACCTAGTGGCCCAAGCCCACAAATACATCAATCGGGAAGCCCTGAAAATGTCCAAGAGTAAGAGCGCCACCAAAGTAGTATCGACTGTCGTCCTACCAACTACGCATCCGCGCATTGAAGATCAAGAATCCTCTCGCCAGAGGTATAGGAGAGAAGACGATTGGGGCCGAGACCGGCGTCGCGCTCTAGAGCAATACTTGCCACTATCAGCTCCTCCCTCCCGGATGCTCAGGGAAGTAAAAGACATGCTCCGCCAGTCAGAACGCATCAGGACCGATCCTCGTCGAAGAGATTCACGAAAATACTGTGAATACCATCGGGAGACAGGACACTCAACGGACAAATGCTGACACCTTCGAGAAGAGATTGATCGTCTCATCTAGGAAGGCCGTCTGCCACAATACAATCGGGTGCGACCTCAGCAGCAGTAAGGCCGAGACACCCCGACGATGCCAAAACAACTCCAACTTCTGGCTGAAGAAGCACCACCTCAGTCAAAAGTTGCCTCGGCTACGATGGAGGCATCACACAAATTGCCTAGTGTCGGGTCCATCATGGTCATATCTGGAGGACCGGGAGAAAGATCGCGACGTTGTCATCGTGCTGAGGCATCATCGGACGTAGGAGCAATTGATGCTGAGCCGAAGCGCTCTCGTCAGGAGGACATCGTCTTCAGCTAAGAAGACCTCTGTGACATTCAAGTCCCACACGATGATGCCCTCGTAGTGAACGCTGTATTGAAAAATTATGATGTTCATCATATTTTTGTTGATAATGGGAGCGCACCTAATGTGTTTTTTCATGATTATTTCTTGAAACTTGGTCTGACCGAAATCGATATGAAGGCTCATCAGGGACCCCTGTTTAGCTTCAATGGAGCTCCGTGCCGAGTGGAAGGCATCGTCCGACTGCCCATGACCCTCGGTACAGCACCAAAGCAACTAACCATTGAAATCGATTTCGCAGTTGTAAAAATTGACTCGGCTTACAATGCCATCTTCTGCTGAAGGTTGATCGGAGGAATCGGAGCTGTACCTTCATCCTACCACCAGAAGTTGAAGTTCCATACCAACCATGGAGTCGGCGAGGCAAAAGGAAATCAAGAAGCTACCCCGCAATGTTACATGATCTCAGTTAAGGGGAAAACTGAGGCCGAGTCCCTTTCAATTGAAACTTCAGCCGAAACATCCCCGGGAGAAGAACTTATAACTATTCCAGTCCCGGGAGCAGAAGGCCGAGCATTACTGATAGGTTCCGACCTCGGAAAAGCCGAAGCCGAAAGATTAATCAGCTTCCTAAAGGAGAATCTCTACGTCTTCGCATGGTCCCTTTTGAACATGCCCGGGGATGACCCAGAGGTGGCAGAACATCGTCTACATATTGATCCGAAACAGCCCCCAGTCAAATAGAAGCGGCGCACCTTCAATCAGGAAAGAAGAATAGCAATCCAGGCTGAAGTGCAAAAGGGCCTAGATGCGGGACATCTCCGGGAGGTGCATCAATTTGATTGAGTTGCCAATGTAGTAATGGTACCTAAGAAGGATGGCAAGTGGCGAATGTCTGTTGATTTCACCAACCTTAATAAGGCTTGTCCGATAAACATTTTTTCGCTGCCTCGGATAGACCAAATGGTGGACGCCACTTCCGGCTATGAACTACTCAGCTTCCTCGATACCTACTCAGGGTACTACCAAATCCGAATGCATCCGAAAGATGAAGAAAGACAAGCTTTACAATAGACCTCGGCTTGTACTGTTACATCCGGATACCCTTCGGCTTGAAGAATGCGGGAGCGACTTATAAACGTCTCGTCAACAAAATGTTCGCTTCCCAAATTGGCCAAAACATGGAAGTCTACATCGATGATATGCTGGTAAAAAGCCGAGCCGCCACTAACCATTTGGCCGAAACCTTCTCTATCCTGCGTAGGTACAAAATGAAGCTGAATCCCGCTAAGTGTACCTTCGGCATAGCTTCTAGGAAGTTCCTCGGCTATATGGTCACTCGCCGAGGGGTAGAGGCGAATCCTGCAAAGGTCTCGGCCATCCTTCAAATGCACCCGCCGGCGAATGTTCGGAAAGTTCAAAGGTTAAGCGGACGAATCACGGCGCTAAGCCGTTTTATGTCAAGAGCGGCGGACCGCTGTTTCCCTTTTTTCAAGCTAATAAAGAAGACCAGCGACTTCTCACGGACGGACGAATGCCAATCGGCCTTCGATAAGCTGAAGGCCTATCTCTTAGAGGTTCCCGTTGTAAGGACTGAGGCTTTCGGATTCGATTTTCGGAGTCGGACCCTGTAGTTCAGGCTCCAGTGGGGCAGAGACTCTGTGATGTTTCGCGTCGAGCCCGCTCGACGCGGTTTAAACGGCGTCCACCGTTGCAGACGCGTTTTAGGTTCTGTCACGTGGGTGCCACGTGGGCTGGCTTTGGGCCGCGAGAGTACGGCCCTGTCGTGTCGTCTGAACGGCGTCCGCATGGGACGACGTCTTTCAGACTGCGACTCTGGGATTGTCATAGTACGGCCCTGACATGCCTCCTGAACGGCGTCTGCATAGAATGACGCGTTTCAGAGTCCTGTCAGAGCAGCCGTCACATCATCTGATAGGCTTCCGTCTATGTCGACGCGTTTTAGCCAGTCTCTGGTTAACCCCGCGAGCCCTCCTTCTTTCCCTCATTTTCTTCCTCCTCTCTTCTCTCCTCCCTTCCGGCGATCCCGGCAGCAGCCCCTTCTCCTCCCTCTTTTCCTTCCACCATTTCATATTTCCCTCCATTCCATCCCATACCTAGCTCCCACCACTACCACCTCCACTTCTACTGCGGCGTTTTACTCTCTGGACGGCGGCCGACGTCACGGTGGAGTAAGGACGACCACGGCGGTACCGGCGGCGGCGTGGGGCGAGTCGGGTGGACGGCTTGAAGCTTGGAGGACTTCAAGTAACCGGTAGGGTGACGATTCCCATTGTGTTCTATGTTCAAATCATGATTCTTCCTCCTAAAGCATGTTTTAGATCTATGATTCCGGGGGGTAGAACAAGCATGTTTAGGAGCTGTTCTTGATAAATGGGGGGATTTCTATGAATGTGGTTTCCTGATGGTTGGATTCGCCCCTCTTTCTCCTCTGTTTTGGGGTTTTTGGGGTTAAAAAGGGGAGCCCTCGGGCTCATGACAGACCAGGTTCCTGGCGTTGAAAGACGTCGTGCATGGATGACGCCTTTTTGAAGGGCGTCGGGCCATCATGACGCCTTTTAGGCAGGAATCGTCTTACTAAGGCTCTGTCAGTTCGGGAATTCTGGGACTAAAAGACGTCATGGGTGGACGACGCGATTCGGAATAGCGTCGGGTAACCATGACGCCTTTTAAGGCAGAAATCCCCTGATTAATGTCTTCTACATTCCTGGATTTCTGTGCTGAATGGCGTCTGAGGATGTCGACGTCTTTCAAAAGGAGACCACTGGTGTCGACACCTTTTAGGCCAGATTCTGAGGCCAGTGTTTTATATAAACCAGTACATAGAGCTTGAATGGCGTCGGCCTTAGGCGACGCGATTCAAGACAGAACTACACTAATTCATGCCAGTAAAATGTGTTCATACTGCTAGATAGTTGGTTAGTGCATGCCTTAGTGTACTCGGTAGAGATGAATTCTTCATGACCGGATGGTATTACGTTATGTGTTATGCGATCGAGGACTTTTCACGTGACCGGATCGTACTGTGCTGGGTTTTGTGTTACTATGGACCTGGAGTGACAGTTGTAGCGCTTTATCACCATGTGCTGGTGTGGGTGGAGCACAGCGCCGGTGGGGGCGTGGGCGGGGTGACGCCTAGTGAGAGAGGGTCACCTGGTGAACCCCGGGGTCAGCTAGTACCGGTGTGGGCGTGGTACATTCGGAGTGTCACTCATGCTGAGGGAAGGAGTAACCACCTGAGCCAGTTGGGCCGGAGTAGCTAGAGTGCTATCCGAGGGGTTACTGCTTGGTCTCAGCGGGTCGAGGTTTTCCCCACTGTTGTTTGCGTGGTTGGCGTGTTCTATCGAGACGACGGTTGTAGGTTCCTTAGTCGTCTGGTTTAGAAATATACATGTTTAATACATTTCGACTGCATGTTATTTCACGTTGAAAATTAGGAATTGTACTTACCATTGTACTTGTTACTTTACCGTCGGCTGTGTTTTACACTTGTGGGTGTGTGCGTGGGCAGTGGGGATCGAAGGATCCCTACTGAGTCTTGTCTTTGAGACTCACCCCTGCGGTTTTCAGGTGAGGACTCCCAGCAGACCTAGCGAGGGGAGTGCGGCCGTGTGTTGAGCGCCGTCAGCGGTTATTCCGGGGTATGCCCCGACGTAGTTGTTATTTTATTTCTGGCATGTATGTTTAATTATTTCCTTTCTGTTGGAGTATGTAATTATTTGCTGTATCAAGTCGCATTGTAATAATTTTAATTCCTGCACTTTCATTTCAATTCAATGCGATGTGAATGTTTAGCTTAGTTTATTATTTATTTCCCAGACTTACTTAGATCCTGGTTTGGTTCCAAATTAATGATTCGGTACCCATTTAGTAATCGGATCCCCGATTATGGGGTGGCGGGTCGTTACACCCGTCCTGTCCAAGCCTATCGAAGGAGAACGACTGTTCGTATATCTTGCCGCATCTGAGGCCGCTGTAAGCGCTGTTCTTATCCGGGAGGAAGATGGTTCCCAGAAATCAGTCTACTATGCCAGCCGAGCACTCTACGGAGCAGAGCTTCGATATCCAGCCATGGAGAAGCTGGCCCTAGCCTTGGTCGCATCCGCCAGGAGGCTTCGACCTTACTTCCTCGTGCATCCCATTAAGGTATTCACGGATCAACCTTTGCAATAGATCCTCTCTCGGCCAGAGGTATCCAGAAGGCTAGCTAAATGGGCGATCGAGCTAGGGGAATTCGACATTTCTTATGGGCCGCGGATTGCGATCAAGGCACATGAGTTGGCCAATTTTATTATTGAGCTGACATCCGAAGAACCCCCGACTCTTGTAACAAAAGCGGACGAAGCCTCTGCCCCTACGCCCTTAAGTGCAGTTGAAGGCCCTACGACTCTAGGATCTAACGACAAATGGCAGCTATACGTGGATGGATCTGCTTGCTTTTCGGGTCGTGGCGCCAGATGGGTCCTAACATCTCCGGACGGGACGGTCGCGGAGTATGCTCTTCGCTTCACCTTCCCGGCTACTAATAATGCTGCCGAGTACGAAGCTCTTATCATGCTTCCAGCTACAAGAAGACTCGGCGTACAAAAAATAAAGGCATTCAGCAACTCCCAGTTGATTGTCAGTCATATTACTGGGGAATACGAGGCCTGAGATGCCTTGATGGCCTCCTATATGCAGGTAACTAAAAGAACCATTGATGAATTTAGTTCTTTTAATATCATGCATATCCTTCGGTCCGAGAACACTCGGGCCGACGCCCTTTCTGGGCTGGCCTCTACCCATGATGGGGGAGGAAGTCTAATGGTTCTCGTTGAGGAACTATTGGAACCCAACATCCATAATTCCAAAGTAATGCAAGCCAATGCATCGGAAGACGAGACATAGATGACTCCGATCGTGGCATTCATTCTGCGAGGGGAACTCTCGTCTGAAGCAAGGGAAGCGAGGCGTGTCCAACTGCGCTCCTCTCAATTTATCATCCTAGAAGGGATATTATATAAAAGGTCTTCCGGCCGACCGCTCCTCCGATGTCTCGGACCAGCCGAAGCCAATTATGCCCTTCGGGAGGTTCATGAAGGGGTCTGTAGAGCACACGCAGGAGGCCGAGCCCTGGCGCATAAGCTCATAAGGCAAAGTTACTGGTGGCCAACCCTCCACGAGGACGCAGCCAATCTCATCCGTCGCTACGATCAGTGCCAGAGGTACAGTTCTCTTATCCATTAATCCGCAACCACACTAACGCCTCTCTCAGATCCTTGGCCCTTTGCTCAATGGGGGATCGATATTCTCGGCCCGTTTCCTATGGCCACTGGGCAAAGGAATTTTCTTATTGTAGCAGTTGATTATTTCACCAAATGGGTTAAGGCCGAACCCCTCACGTCCATTATTGACAATAATGCCTGAAATTGCATGTGGAGATCCATTATTTGCCGTTTTGGTATCCCTCGGGTCCTCATATCAGATAACGACAAGCAGTTTGATATTGCCGATTCAAGGATAACTATACCAGCTTTGGCATTCTTCATAAGTTCACTTCGGTGGCTCATCCCCAGACGAATGGCCAAGCTGAAGTCACCAACCGAAGCATCTTGCAAGGGTTGAAGACCCGTCTCAGAGAAGCCAAAGGCCGATGGGTGGAAGAATTGCCAAGTGTACTGTGGGCTTATCGAACAACGAGCCGAGCCCCTTCCGGAGAAACTCCATTCTGAATGGCTTACGGAGTATAAGTGGTCATCCCGGTCGAAATCGGCTTACCTTTGCCAAGGGTCCTCGCCTATAATCCGGAAAGTAATGACGAAGCCATAAGAGATCATCTTGATCTCGCTGAAGAAACAAGAGATCGGGCTCGCATCCGGCTCGCTGCGTACCAACAACGCATGGCTAGATATCACAATGCCCAAGTTAAGTCTCGGAATTTTAGAGCCAGAGACCTTGTGTTGCAGAATGCTCATCTTTCAAAGCCGGCCGAAGCCGCAGGAAAGTTATCTCCCAACTGGGAAGGTCCTTACCGAGTGAAGGAAGTCATTCGACGAGGGGCGTATCGGCTAGAGACCCTCTCGGGCCAGCCTCTCCCTCTCACCTGGAATGTGGAGCGCCTTCGGCGCTATTTTATGTAAAATATTCTCCCGGCTTAAATCCTGATATATGTCGTGAAATAATACAAAGGCATCAAATGAATACATAATTATGAAATACTATATCTGGCAGTACTCTAAGTCCGTGTAAACCGTACCGGGAGTGGCCTCGGCCATGCAAACTGTATCGGGAGCGGCACAACTCTAAGTTCGTGTAAACTGTACTGGGAGTGGCCTCGGCCATGCAAACCGTATCGAGAGCGGCACTACTCTAAGTTCGTATAAACCGTACCTGGAGTGGCCTTGGCCATGCAAACCGTATCGGGAGCGGCACTACTCTAAGTCCGTGTAAACTGTACCGGGAGTGGCCTCGGCCATGCAAACCGTATTGGGAGTGACACTACTCTTAAGTCCATGCAAACCGTATCGGGAGTGGCCTCGTCCATGCAAACCGTATTGGGAGCGGCACTACTCTTAGTCCGTGTAAACCATACTGGGAGTGGCCTCGGCCATGCAAACCATATCGGGAGCGGCACTGCTCTAAGTATGTATAGACCATACCGGGAGTGTCCTCGGCCATCCATAGCCTAAGACAGTATCGGCCTCCATCATACGAAGCGATATCAGGAATTTCTATGAGGGAGATATTGTCCAACGCACCTTCATCCTCATCCTTAACAGAATTCTAAAGTTTGTTTTACTAATAAATGAAGTCGAATGTATTATATCCGAAGGCAATTACATCCGAAGGCAGATGGAAAGAGTAAGATATTTCGATATGTCAGACGAGAGTTATGCGGATTCATTCACAATCACACATGAACAAAAAGTCTTTCTATTTCAAAAACGGGATCTAAAGTCCTGAAATACAAAAAGACTTCGGCTTAGCTCAAAATTGCCGAAGGAATCATCGATTACAAAAGATATAAGGAATCACTGATCTGCAAGCAACCCATTGAAGCCGAGGATGGTATTGCCTGGAGTCGGAGGAGTTCGCGGTGTACCGACACGATTTAGACTGGACACAACTACCACCGGAGCATCCCAGGACTTCGTGGCCTTTAGCCCTTTCCACCACTCCATAATTTCAGTGCAGAGTGGTTCCTCCGGGAGCTTAAGGCCAGTAACATATGCTCCGGGGCCGGCCTCTGTGCAACCACCAGCCCAAGATCGAAAATTGACTCAGAGGCTTCGGCCTGGGCTTCCAGTAGCATGTTGGCGAACACAGGGCTGGACTTGAATGCTTCTATGGCCAGAATAACCCTGTCGTTGGCCGTCTTCTCCAGCTCCTCAGTCTTTGCCTCGGCGGCAGCAATAGCTTTGACATGTTGCTTCTTTTCCTCCTTATGCTCTTGCTGCAGCTGAGATATGGCTTCCGTCTTTTGACCGAGAGCGGATCTAAGCTCCTCGGACTCCTTGCGGAGCTCCTCAGACTCCTTACGAAGCCTTTTCGACTCCGCTTCAACCTTTTCTTGGGCCTCGGCGGCAAGACGGGCCGCCACCTTCTGCCTGGTTAGCTCGGCACCCAGCCGAGCATTCACATCCAGGAGGGCGTTGATGTTTCCCTCCAAGTCCCTCTTGACCGAGGCAACTTTGCCTGCGGCCAGGTAGTCGGCGGCTTCGTCCACATTCTGCAACCCCTCTTGGACATGAGCGTATCGGCGAAGGAAAGCCTCGGAGATGGTTGCGGTCTGACAAAAAGGAGTAGAACAAATTAAGAAAATAGAAGGAAACCAAGCTAAAAGAAGTTGAGTCAGAAATTCTTACATGGACTGCATAGCGCACACATTGCGCCGTAAGACCCTCAGTGCAGAGGGTTCCGAGTTCATCTTGGATCAAGGGAAGAGTGTAGCCCTAGGCCAGCCTCGCACAAACCGTAGAATCATCCAGGGTATCGTCCGCACAGACGCCGAGGTCTGGGCACTAGGGCTCGTACACATACTCCCTCGACATATGCGTCCCCGCAACTCCGTAGGGGAAGGATAGGTCCGTGCCTCCCACCGACACCGAGTCTAGGCGATAGGGCTCGAGAGGTGCTGCCGCCGAGAGGGGTGCGTCCCTCCCGACCGCAGGCCTCTTCTCAGCACGAACCTCCTCTCGGTCATTTTTTGTTTTCCGTTTCTCGGCTTGGCTGCCTCGCGAGAGACCTCCTTCCCCTTGTTCGCCCTAGCTCATTCTATGGCGGCAGCAGCGGCACGACCTTCGGCCGAGGCAGCAGTTTGTTCAGATGGAGGAGGAATGGCATCAGACGTCGGAGGGACAACGCTCTGCGCCGCGGATTTCTTCTGCAGCCGGATCTTCGACACCAACGATCCGAGTCCAAACGACATCTCTACAAGAAGAATAGACAGATAAGCCAAGAGAGTATCAGTAATTACCATTAGACTTAAACAATCCAACACTAACTCACCCTCGGCGCCGGCAGCAGTATCCTCTTTGCTAGATGGCTCATAGCCAGCGGACTCAGAGGATTCCTCGGCTACGACTGCCGCATTACGAACTGGGGCTGTCCCGGAGGCGCGCCGACCGGCACGTCCTCCCCATTCTTGTCCAAGAGGCAAGTAGGGGGCTTCCCGGTTCGGCATCTTATCCGGATCCGGCCATACTCCTATGCTAATCAGCCTCTCTTCATCTGCCAGAATTTCAATTACATCTACAAGAGAGTAGTCAATAATCTTTCGGGCCTTGGCCAGTTGATTGGTAGTGAGTTTCGGGGCCTCAAAGACCTCCTTCGGAAGTGGCCCCGATTTGATAGGGAAGGGTCAAACACTCTTATCCTCTTCCGAGAGGGTAACGAAGAAGAATCCCTCCTTCCAATGATGAATGGACGAAAGCTTCCCAGAGAAGATGCCTCGGCCAGATCTGGTGGTGAAGCAAAACCAAGAGGAATTTCCTTGGGGCTTGATTTTGAAGAGGTATCGGAAGACGGGTACCGAAGGGGTAAGATCCAAGATAGAATAGACCAGGAGGTACCTATAGGCTGTCCGCCATGAATTCGGAAAGAATTGAGACGGAGCAAGACCGTAGGTGAGGAGGAGGTCAATAATAAAAGGGTGAAGGGGAAGCCGGAACCCAGCTCAGAAGCTGTGATCGTAAAGAGAAAAACATCCCGACCAATAACTATTGGCCCGAATGGCTTCCCGAGTCCTGATCAGATGAATCCAATCGGGAATATCATATCTACCCCACATCTCCTTAACCGCCTCCCGGTAGAGGAAGGAAGCCACATCCAAGACTTGCTCGGCTGGTCTACGGCCAGAAACCCCTTGCTCCATATTGGTCTCAGGAGGCTGAGAAGCGGGAGGAACCGAAACGGCTTTGTCCGCCATGTCGGAATCAAAGGAATCAATTGAGAAAATTGACGTAAGGGAAAGCTCTGGAAGAGGAGGTTTAGGAAGAGAGCAGGATGAGTTGCTCGAGAAAAGGGAAGAGCTAAGGGACATCAAACAGAGAAGGCTGAAAGGCAGAAGCTTACCCTTAGACTAGTTGAGAATCTCCAATGACAAGACACGCTCATCCTAGCACCTTTGCTCGACAAGACGCTCTCGGGACGGCTTCCAAAACACTCTGCTGCCGAGACCTCGAAGGGAGAAAGCAAGAAACAGAGCCTCGTTGAGGAGCGTAGGGGGGGGTATTTATAGGAACCCCCAGGAGGGCCTGGTAAACAATCAACGGTCGAGATCTACTGACCCTTTGGTACCATCCCTCTCAGATGCCCGCCACGTGTCTCGTCCTTTCGAATGATGACCTGAGCAACGGCAAATTCGAAGCAGAGCGACTCGCGGTTGAGATTTTCTGACATTTCGGCTGTCATCTTTGATGCGTGCCACGTGTCCCTGATCTTCGTGCGGCGAGCCTAGTGGCGGAGTTCGGATCAGACCGATTGACGGTCGAAATCTTCGGACCTTTAGGCTACCACCTCAGATGCTTGCCACATGGCTCGGACTCCTCGCACGACGAGTTGCTCGGTGGGAAATTCAAGTCCATTGCCGCCTTTTCTTGGCGCCATTGGTTTCAATTCGCTCGACCTCTCGATTTTGGACGGGAGCCATCTCCAGTCTGCGAGGATTGGTCACGATCTGTCGGTTTCGGACGAGATCCATCTCCAGTCCGCAAGGATTAGTCACGATCTCTCGGTTTTGGATGAGAGTCATCTACGGCATAATGAACTCTCGGCACCTTATCTTACTAAAGCATGCCGAGAGTAGGGGGCCATGTGATGGGAGAAAAATCTCACTAGGCCCATCAATTGAGTCCAATTCCAATTTCAGATTAGGCCGAGCAAACATCGCCGTTCTCGGCAGCCCATATTCGTCCTGGGCCGAGACGGACCCAGCCCAACCTTCCGAACTGAACTCATTAAGCCTAGGCGACCGTTGGGCTGATTGGACCGGAATGGGTTCGGTTCATTCAGCGAATTGAGCGCGAGTTATTCTGCGGAGGCCCTGGCACCTACTGGGCTAAAGCGGGTTCGGCCCACCTACCCACCCGGATGAAATGCTGGCGGCCCACTAACATAGGGTGTTTTCAACATTTCATCACGAAGCTAGGGATAGTCTTACATCGCTTGCCACAAGAAAGGAACCCTCATCCATTGCTATAGAAGAAGTATTCATTACGAAAAAGGTACACAACAAGCAATCAAACTTATCTTTCTTCTTCTAATATTGAGTCTTTTATTAGTAATTGACTTAACCGTCGGAGGGTTCTTCCGGACTGCTGCAACCCGGGGTCCTGCTGACGTTATCTTCTCTATAAGAGTCGACGGCCCTTCGTCTCCAACTCCCTCTCGGCTTCGGATCCTCTCGGTCTCTCGATCATCGGCTGCCATTCGGATTTCGCGTCCGGAATCCAACAGTGATAGCTTCGGCTACGTCAAGGAGAATAAGCCATTTCACCTTAGACCTAAGAATTACTTATTTTTCTTATTCCGTCAGTGAGTCCCATAAAACTACCAAACCGAAACACCTCTTATTGTAGTATACGTTATTCCGTCAGTGAACCCCATATAATAACTTATTCTACAAACAAATTGAGACTAAGTGAGTAAAAAAAGTGATGAAAGTTTACCATCATACTACCCTTCTTGGTATGTATATATATATATATGGTGAATGACCAAGAAACTAATAATATACTAAATGGCTGCCTTTCAAGTCAGGTCTTTGCTGGTAAGCGATTCCTCGAAACGTGCAGCATTTGTCACTTCTGCTTCGCCCTCGTCGACCTGTTTAGCATCTGGTTTATGAAATCACCACGGCGACCTACCGCGTCTCAGATGAACGCACATGCCAATCATGATGTTCTTTGAGAATGGAACCAATGCATGCATAATTAATGGTCATTCTCCTAGATGACTTCTCTCCATCTGAAGTTCCATCAGAATTAAGGGAGTTAATTCCAAACCGGAAATGTTTTCTGCTGGCTTGGGGAGCATTCAGTGTGCAAACAAACTTCCCCATGGGCATCGGCGCCTTCCCAGCCATGATGAGAAGGCTTGCTGGCATCGTCCACCGGGCTCATGGAACCCCAATAAGCATGCACGGAGGCCGGAGAGATCACATCTAGCTACCCAGTGCATAGAAGTGGATGAGCCCTTCGAGGACAAGGGCAGGAGGGGCCATGCCGGTGGATGAGCCCTTTACAGATTGAATCAAGTAGTAGACACCCTGCCCTTGATTCAATCTGTAAAGTTAAACTAAACTTTATCAATTCGGTTTCTTTTGGTTCGATTTGGACTTTTGAATATTTCAATTTAAGTTGAAATCAAAGTGAAGTTTTGTTTATTATGATTTCTCTTTTTCATAAACTGAATGAATCTGAATAAATTAAGTTTGTTTTCTTATGTCGAAGGAAATCCGGTTGCTCGGTAAATTCCGAGAAAGCTACTATACCGGAGGTGTACGGCTTTCCAATTCACACCATGTGAGAGTGGCGAAGATCGAACCCACTAGCTGTTGGAATAACTACCAACTAAAACATTGGGTCATCACTCCGCTACATCCGTCCCCCTTGAATAAATTAAGTTAAAAGGACATAACATAAGTGTTAAATTTTTAAGTTAAGGCCATGTTTGGGAATGTGGCAGTGTTATGAGATTTTCTCCAAATCTATTTTTACAAAATTATGTCGGAAAGTTTCTTTGTGATGATGATGTTTACCCTTTTTCTCCTGTCATTTGGGAAGTCCTGTACACAACGCAGGGCATCCTTCCTAGTTCTCTAATATACCCTTCAAACGGTACATTAAAGAATGATAGGGGAATTGAAATTTCATGTCAAAATCTGAGAAGGCTCCGTAAGAAGTTGGCTTTTCCTGGCTTTTGGCGCATCGAAGAGAGAGATAATCCACATATACGTTTTCCTCTCTCTTTAAAGTTCATTTCACTTTACTCTCAAACCGAGGCAACACCCAGGTCATTTCACATTAACCTTGTCGGGTGATTTCAATCACCCCAGCAGGGAGTTCCCAAAGATAATTTAAGTGTACGTTTATGAAATTACAAGGGATAAAAATTCCAAATCATTATTAGATAACACCTTTTAGATCGTCACCTTTCGCAAAAAAGGTGTTGCATGCATCCTTAATAAAGTATGGTGTTAACTGTTAAACTATATATATATATATATATAATGACCCATTTTAAGGCCCAAACCATCAAATAATTTTTAAATAATATTTTTTGAATTAATTATTTTTAAAAAATAATATCAAAGTGAACTATTTAACTATAATGGCCAATTATAAAATTAAAACTGCAAACTAAGTTGAATCAAATTGAATTTAGTTAGATTGTGCTCTCCGGTTTAATTTATTTTCAAAATCTTATCTTCAAATAGAATCAAACCAACCTCGACATCGGTAAAAAAGAGGAGACCAAGAATGGGACGTGCAGCGGACGGTCGCTTCCTGCGTCAACTGGAAGGCGCGAGTGCCCCCTCGCGCCTTCCGGTTGACGCAGGAAGCGCCCCCCTTTGCTGAAGGAGATCGTCACGGGCGCAGTGGGGCCTCGATCGCGGAGATGCCATTTCCGGATTAGGAAGCTCTGGATCCCAGACAAACCTGTGAGCTGACGGAAAGTGGGCGACTAGCCGTCCACCAGGGGAAGAGAACAGCCCCTCAACTCAAGGTCGGCCGTTCTTATCTGGATGTTCTCAGCTCTTGGGAGGGGATGCAGCGACCGACGAGCGCGCGGCTTTGGCTCCTTCCGGGGCACATGCATGGAGCGGCGTCCTGCCGTGGGAGACCGGGCGGGTGGGTGTACTGCTGCTGGCGGGAGCACAGCAGGCGCCGTGCCCGGCCACCGAAAACCGCACCTGCCCCTGCTCCACAGGTTGTCTTATCACTGCTGAAATGTCCTTGCGCTTATTTCCCACCGATGGGAAGATCCGACCGACGCCGGCGCGTGGAAAGGTTTTTGAGAGGAAGAAACGGAAACGCATGAGACAGATTTGACAGGTTAACAGATCGAATAGACCACGATAGGTGTGTACTGCTGTAGACAGATTCATTAAAAAATATAGATAAGAGCAAGCCAAGGGTTGGGAGAAGAAGGGAAGAGAGAGAGTGAGAGAGGAGGTAAAGTGGAAACGGAGCGAATAGAGCTATCTAGGCTACATCTTTTACTGTTACTGTCAGTTAGTCATTGAAAGTATGTGTAAAAGTTAAGGTGCTCATCACAATGGTTTTTTGGAATATTTCTTAGCCCACGGGTATGGATATTGGCTACGGGTAATCCAGATCAACTTCAGATTCGAGTTCATGTGACACTTTTATTTGATTTGATATCTATTCTTTTACATGCACAGAACCAATGTAACTAAGTTGGGATTCAGGAAAAAGGCGGTCCAATCAAAAAATCTCAAGTCAGTGAAAATCTTAAAAACATCATGAAAAGATCGGGAAAGAAACGTTAAGTTTTTAATACATTAAATATAATTTTCAGATATAATAAAAAAATTAAAAATATCTAATAACTTCAATAACTATCTTATAACACAGTTTGAAATGGCCCAACCTCTTTTGATCATGTGTGAACAACTCCACTAGAAAACACAAATGAGCAGCACTATAGGCCATAGTGGTGGGGCTACACAGTTTGAAATGGCCCCAGCCATCCGATCCTCTAACTAGCTCGGACCGCCTTCAAAAGATGAATGCTACAACATTAAACGTTTCAGCAACAATTATAGTTCGGACCGGGTGAAACATGTCCACTAGATCACGCGCATGCATGTCTCCATGAGATGGCACACTGCATGTTTTCCCCCTCTATCCTGCAAAGAACTTTTGCGTGTTTTTTATCCCCTTTTTTTCTTACCTCAATCGTTCAATAAAAAATGAATAGTTGAAATGTTTATATGGTCATGCCGTTCCAAATGACTCAGTGGGGGTGACAACCTTTTATATTCTTTTAAGCTTCTTTTTATTAAAGCTACCACCACTAGGAATGCTGTTGAAAGCCTTCCTATACCTTTTAGATAGAACGCAGATAGTCTATGATCTTCGGCGGACCACAAACGATCAGTAAAAAAGGGGCGACCAAAAACTCTCAAAATTCCACCCCACCCAAGTCCTCCCGTAATTACAAAATGTCTTTCCCCTTTCTTTACTGACCGTCTACGATAACTTTTAGATATGGTTATGTTTTACTCTCTTTCTTCTATACTTCTCGAGTGGAAATGGAAGAGTACACACACCGAGCATGCTTGGTTTACAAAGATTAACAAAACTGGAGTACGTGGGTACATCAGATCATCTCAGCAAGTATTTTGAATTTGAATATTACAACCATTAGATAGTACTGAAACAGTGCATGCGAATATGTAAACATGTCCTGCACAGACAATGACACATCCACTTCATATATTCGCCTGTTGACAGGATCAAATTGTAGAAGCACCCAAAGATCAGAGTCACAAGTACTCTGAAACGCTGAGCCATTAATTATCAAACGGTAGTGATAAGTCTCAAAGAAGAAGGTAATTAAAGAAAGGTACGAAGAATCAAAGGACCCAGCATGATGCTTCTTGTTTTGTAATGGGCAAGCAAGAATTTAATCTTTCTTCTTTCACCGGCATCCGATTGGATGAAGTAGCTTAACTAAATAAGGTCATGGAATCAAACAAATAAAGAATTTTTCTCTCACGCGCAAGCTTAACAACAGCACATGGAAGAACCCGTAAGAATCTTTCTTGTGCATACCGAAAGGAGAATGCATGATGTGCCATTGGCAGGAGGCCCTTGAATAGACCAAATAATTAAATCTTAATTAAGAGGAAATAAAGAATGATCGATTGACAAATGTCGCTCGATCTTGACATTGTTGACTTGAAATGCTGACTACAACTTCTCCTTGATCTAGTGGATCCCCCAATCGTCCTCCTCGCCCGAGATTCGAGGGCATTTTTAATGCAATTAATGTTGAAATATCTGCTTGCAGTGATCCATATTTTAAGCATATGAACATGGATGGATTAAACAGGTTCGTTCTTTCAGGTAATAATAAAGGGGAACAAATAATGATAGGTTGGATTCCATCGGGCGGTTTGTCCTCTTGCTGCCAAATTTTTGGATCAATGAGCAGACCATCCAAATTTGGATTAACTAGAATAATGTAAAATATTAGCTAGTGGAGAAGAAATTAGTTACCACTCTTGTGACCGAAGGCGTCAAGTTAGATCTCGTTGGCCTGGTTAAAACCCACGGTAACTCCCTCTGGGATTAACATGGAGAGTTTATTTCGGTTGATGTGCATCACCTGCAGCTTATTCTCTTTTTTTTTTATTTTTTCACTCTCCTTTCTGTGGTTGGCAAAAGTCCGTACACCTAACCCATTTACAACAAATTCGACCGGAATTGCCAGTCCAATGAGGGTTCAATTGAAGACACCAATGCTCCGTGCCGGGGACTAGGCTATCTAGAACACGTTGCTTGCATATGGATCAGTGCTACCTGTGCAATTCATTACCTTATAAAGGTGTTTCCACAGTACGCCGACCATGCTTAATCCGTTCCTTAATCGGAATCCATACTAGGAGTAGGGGTGTTTACTATTAGGTTCAAATTAAAAAATTAAACCGAACCCGTTAATTCGGTTCGATTTGGTTTGATTTGAATTTTTGAAAATTTCAGTTTGATTTTTCTTATTCATAAACCAAACCAATCAGAATAAACCGAATTACGTTAAAATGGTGTAATATAAATATTAAATTCTTAGATTAAGTGTGAGTTTACGTAAATTATAAGATATAAATTTTTAAATTTTTTTTAAATAATACTTTTTAGATCGTAATCTTGTACAAAAAAAATGTTAAGTCCTTAATAAAATAAGATATTTAACTATAATAGTCCATTTTGTGACTTAAACCTCTAAATGTTTTTTAAATAATATTTTTAATAACTAGTTTTAAAAAAATAATTTTAAAGTAAATTATTTAATCATAATGGCCCATTATAAGGCCCAAACCGCAAACCAAACCGAACCAAATCGAATTATTTTGGTTTGGTTTGGTTTGATTTCAAATTATTACGGTTTGGTTTGGTTCGATTTGACTCTCTACTTCGGTTTAGTTTGGTTTCTAAAATTTTGCCCTCAAACCAAACCAAACCAAACCGTGAACGTCCATAACTAGAAGTGGGAAAAAATTAGAGACATGGCAGGCGTGCATATGTGTTTTTAAAGTTTTTCAAAGAAATAAGACACTAGAAGGAAGAGGATATTTGTAAGTGAATATACGTCGATGTCTAACACCCTGTTTAGTTAGAGTATCAAATTTGATATAGCATGAATTTTGATATTGTTATTTTTATGATGTAGAGTATTAATATTAAAATTGACATGATACAATATTTAAGTATTTGGTTGAAGTTGTAACAATATCAAAAAAGATACAAAAGGTTGTTTGGAAGATTCTTATTGTCAATTTTAATTCACTACAATAATTATGTGGCCATTTTGTATGCCGTTAAATATTATGAAATATTATAAATTATCTTAAAATAATATTATCTTCTACTTGATGTGCTATAAAATATCTTACAATATTTTTAATACCTTGTGGCATGTATTTTTTTTTATTTTAGTCATTATAATACTACCTTTTCAAAATACTAAATTAAAATTAGAGGTTCGAAAGGTCACGTTTGTTTATCCTATTCTTGGCCCAAAATTGCCTAAAATTAAATTAAGAATTTTTACACTAGTAATCTAAAATTAGATTTTTTTAATCAATATTTTTATTTAATAATTTAAAATAATTTTGCAATGAATGGGCAGCAGCCATTCGATTTGTGGATTGCAATACATGGGCAGCAGCCGTCTAGATATTGGGGAGTCGATTTTTCATTTTCTTTTTATATTCAGATTCTTTTAAATTATTTTGGAGCGTTCGATCAAAAGTCAAATGGTACAGCTGGGTTGCTCGGTCGACCTCCACCTGACTGTATATTTTTTTTCAAAAAAATAGCTCAAACCCAGATTTAATTGTAAAAAATATAAAAAAAAGTTTTTTTTAAAAAAATTATACAGTCGGAGGGGGGCCGACCCGAACAACCCGACTGTACTATCTGATTTTTGATCGGACGTTCTAAAAAAAAATAAAAAATCTGAACATAATATAAAAAAATGAAAAATTGTCCACTCAAACCCAAACAGATTGCATAGCAGCCGTCCGATCGGGCTAGATCATACGGTTGTTGGCCTGAATTGCAATGCATGGGCATTGCGGCAAGTATTACTCATTCATTAGTGGAGGGAGGGCAATTTTTCAAATTTTTTGATTTTATGTTCTAATTTTTAAAATTTTTTAGAGCGTCCGATAAAAAATTGGACGATACAGTCGGGTTATGCGATGTGGCCCCTACAGGACTTTTTTTTTTCTAAAAAAAAGAAAGTTGGCATAAACATCGTTTACGTGTAAAAAACAAATAATAATAATAAAATCATACAGTCGGGTGGGGACCGACCTGAGCAACACAACTGTACCATCCGAGTTTTGATCGGACGCTCCAAAAAAATTAAAAAAAATCTGAAAAAAAAAAAAAAAAACCTGATGCAGCAAGTGTTCACTCTTATATATCAAGTTCAATACATGCACAAGGTTGTATTAAATTGGATAGAATTAGGGGGCTTAATTGTGAATAAATCTTAAAATTAATACAGCCTAGTCAAACACTTAAAAAAACTCTATCCCTATCAATATGAAAAGTAATAGTAATATTGGATCTAATACCGGAACCAAACAGGACGTAAGATATTTGTCGACAAAGAAAACATTAGTCAACGGCGAGATTCTGACTGTCTACGATATAAGTATATGTCGACGGTCAAAGGAACTGTTTATGTATATTTAAGATATGTCAACGACTACCCTTGTAGCCGTTGACATATGTAGTATATGTCAACGATTATAGTTTTAGCCATCGACATACGATAAAAATAAAACAATAAAAAAAATGATAAAAATAAAAATTAATATGTCAATGGCTATAAGTTTAGCTGTTGACATATCGTTTATCTGTCAACAGCTACACTTATAGCCGTGGACAAAAATTCACTGGAACCATCCCTTCTCTTCCCTTTCTAGAACGACCCGCCACATTATGATCGGAGATCCGATTACAAAATAGGTACCGAATCATTAAATTTGGAGCAAATCAAGATCTCGATAAGTATAGGAAATAAATGATAAACTAAGTTAAACATTCACATCGCATCGAATTGTAAAGGAAGTGCAGAAATTAAAAAGTATTACAATTCGACTCGACTCTGCAAATAATCACATAGTCCAACTGAAAAGAAATAATTAAGCGTACAGGTCAGAAAAGGAAATAACAACTACATCGGGACATACCCCGGAACAGTGGCTGCTGGCGCTCAACCCAAGGCAACACTCTCCTTACTTCACCTGCTTAGAACCCTCATCTGAAAACCGCAGGGATGAGTCTCATCGAAAAGACTCAATAGGGATCCTTCGATCCCCACCACTCACTCACGCACCCATAAGTGCAACAATACAAATATAGATAATTTAAATAAGTAAAGCAGAAAGCATAATTCCCTAATTTCGATATAAAACGCATGCATTCAAAATGTAACATGCACAACTCTGAAACCATTCCGTCAAGAAGCCCACAACCAGCGTCTCGGCTAAATATGCAAACCATACGGCCGAACGCGGAAAACACCGACCCTCTGAGACCAAACAGCAATCCGTCGGATAGCGCGTTGGCTACTCCAGCCTGACAGGCTACAGGTGGTTCTGCTTCCCCCAGTACGAGTAACACTCCGAATGTACTCCCACACCGGTACTGATGGATATAGGTGTCCTCTAAGCAAATCATAAGGCACCTATTTCAATTTAGATCACTAATCAATGGCATTAAATTCATTATGTAGATTGACATATTTATAATTGCGCATAATGAAGTCCATGAATATGTGCAATAGTCATCAGATTATGATAAGATCATAATAATGAGACTGATGACTTATAAACACATATTCTCAATTGTTCCTAGTCGTATGATGTTTGAGAAGGAAATCAAACATCCGGTAAGACTAGTACAAGTTATTCCAGCTTATATGATGAGGGTGACTGATCTCCTTAGTTACTCGTGTGGAGACACAATAGTAAACCTGTAGGTGTTCATTGGGGAATGAGTTCACTGAACTGATCCGACATGAATCGCCGAATGGTAATTTACCTGACTGTCAATCGGCTTGATTCATCGTCACAGTGACGTAGTTAATCTTTAGACTTGAGACACCAAAGACGCCTTGTCGGTGGACTTCTGGACTTTGACCTTGACCTATGAATCCCTATCCACGGGATCTCTAATAGTCAAGGATCGGGTCCAGCGGAAGACCTTCGAAGGTGATTGTGTTTTCAATAAAGGATCGTTCGCTCTCATGTAACTTGAGAGAGAATGCTCTAGAATAGATCCGCAGGAGTCTCTGCCCAGAGCAGAAACAGTATCAGAAAAAATGTTTTCTGATGTTGTACAGTGGAATCAGATTCAAGTGAGTTGACCATACCCTAGGTTAACTTGAGAGCATTGTGCGAACGAAGGATTATAACCATGCGGTAATTGTGGATGGACGGGTTCCATGAGTGGGTTGCTGAACTGCATTACCTTCCGGGATCATGCGGTGTTGCTTGGCACCCAACTTGATCGGAAGTCCGACCGAATTTACATGCGATGTTAATTCGGTTAAGTAATTAGTTAATATTTAGATATTAATTAATTACAATAAGTCAATAACAAGTTATTAGACTTAACAGACTGAAAACCGGATTGGTTAATGGGCCTAGAGGGTCACACGCAATAAGATTCTCAATCGGTGGTATTTAAGTGAGATTTATATTAACTCGGGGACTTTTGTGAAAAGTCGCACTGACTTAATATATATACGCGTTGTTGAGAAACCTTGGGCCAAGCTCCAGACTTTCCCCATGCTGGCCGCCCCCCTTTCTCTCTCCTCCTTCTCTGGGCACCCTGTTTGAGGTGCTGAGATTGTCTCCGTCTTCGCCGCGCGCGATTCCCGAAAATCGGGAATTCCCGTCCACGGGTTTTCGGCAATCGTTGCGGCGACGGATCCGCAGCGAGCGAGCTGATACGGACGAGGGAGCGAGGACGAACCACCGCGAAGGATCGCATAGATACCGCTGGAGGCCGGACGCTTATGCGGCTCGCGACATCGCCTCGACGGAACCGAGACGGAAGCGGATTCGAATCCACACACGGTAATCTAATTACGACCGGTTTTTCGATTCTTGTTTTTTCATTCCGATTCAGATCAGTAGGCACTAGGCAGGATATTTTATTGATTGTTTCCGCTGCGTTCTTCACGTCCCGCCCGGATCCCAACAGGTACTAGCGATACCCCAGGGTACGCCAGGTGACCATCTCTCTAAGCCTCACCTCGCCACTCCCACACCGGCACCGTGTCACTCCCACACTGACATAGGGTGCCTAAGCGCTAACAACTGTCGTGGGTGGAAGCCACCTTTTTAAAAGGCATTGCTGTCCCCCGACGCCATTTAACCCTCACAGACAGGTTCTCCCACCGCCTTCCCCCAATTCACAAGGTAGGATTGCTCCCCCAAATTCGCAAAAACAACACAAAATCGAGGAGGAGGAGAACTTAAATCCCCATTAAAGGCCTACAATTCTACATTCTATAAGGTTAGCATTTTCACCCCAAAAATCTCCTAAAACATGCTCCAAAGCGGGAAAACATGGTTTAAAACATCGCGAGGATCGTCACCCTACCGGTTCCTCAAATTCCTCCGAGCTCCAAGCCGCCGAACTGCCTCGCCACACACCGCCGCCGGTACCGCCGTGGACGCCGTTACTCCACCGGAACGTCGGCCGCCGTCCAGAGAGAAATGTGCCACGGAGGAAGTAGTGGTGGTAGTGGAGGAAGTTAGGAGGTTGATGGAGTGGAGGGAGAGGAGGAATGGGGAGAGGAAAGGAAGGAGAGGGGGAAAGGAGGTGCCGGAGGCCGGAGAGAAGAGAGGAGAGAGAGAGGAAAGAAGAGAATGAGGGAAATGAGGGAAGGTTCGAGAGGTCAAACTGAAACCAAATAAAACGCGTCATCCAAGACCGACGCCATTCAGACGACAAGCCGGGTCGTACACTGACATGCTAGGGCCGTACTCTGAATGGCGTCGACCTTGCAAGACGCCATTCAGACGATAAGACCGGGACCGTACTCTTGCGGCCCAAAGCCAGCCCACGTGACGCCCACGTGACACAGCCTAAAACGCATCCTCATCGTCGGACGACGTTTGAACTGCGTCTTGCAAGCTCGACGCAAAAAGCAACCCAAGCCCTAACCCCACAAGAGCTCAAACCAAAGGATCCGACCCCAAAACTGACCCGGTAACCGGATCCGAAACCTCAATCCTTACACGATTACTAAATGGATATCGAATCATTAAAATTAGGAGGCAAACCAGAACCTCGATAAGTCTGAAAAATAAATGATAAACTAAGCTAAACATTTCACGCATTATCGAATTGTAAAGAAGGTGCAGGAATTAAAAATTATTACAATTCGACTTGACTCAACAAATAATTATATAATCCAACTAAAAAGAAGTAATTATACATACATGCTTGAAAATGAAAGGACAACTATATCGGAGTATATCTCGGAACAGTAATTGCTGGCGTGCAACCTGAGACGAAACTTCACAACCTCTATGCCTGTCGAGAATCCTCACCTAAAACCACAGGGGATGAGTCACACCAAAATGGACTCAGTAGGGATCCTTTGATCCCCACCTCCCACACACACACCGACAATCACAATAACACAAGGATATAGGCAAATAAGCATAAATAAAGCAGTAAGTGAATCGTACGTCCACCGAAAAGGAACACATAAGAAACTGTCAAGCCAACCAGAAAAACACTGACCTGCTGGTACAGAACATCAACCCCTCGGATGGCGCGCTGTCTACTCTGGTCTATCTAGCTCTAGGTGATTCTACATCTTCTGAACTACAAATAACATTCCGAAGTGTACCACTCCCACACTAGTACTAGCTATTACCCCGGGGTACACCAGATGACCCTCGCCTACTAAGCGTCACCTTGTCACTTGCACACCGACACTGTATCACTCCTATACCGACACATTGTGTCAAGCGCTAACAACTGTCACCTAGGTCCACGATCGTATAAACACAATATAATGTGATTCCGATCACATGAAAATCTCCGCCCCCAATGTATGATTTCAAGCATGCATTTAACAAGATCATCTAACAATATGCACACATGTTAATTTCAGGAATTATGAGGCTCTGGCTTGAATCGCGTCGTTTGAACTCGACGCCATTCAAAATCTTAAAACTGGTTCCCACAGAAACTGGCCTTGGAGGGATCTGGATCTAAATCACGTTGCCCATGGTCGACACTATTTAAATGGCGTCACCTGGTCGCGACGTCATTTAACGCCCGAAAACCAAACTATCCTCTGGCACCTAGGCCTAAATCGCGTCGCTCATGGCCGACACGATTTGCAAATCGCGTCACCCTGGCCCGACGCCTTTTAACGTCCGAAACCAGAACTTCTCTCCGGCCCCACTGAGCCTCAACGTGGGATTTCCTCCCCTTAAACGTCAAAATAGAAAAGGTAGGGGAGAATCTAAATAACCGAATTAAAAACACATCAATCCCCATTTCATAAAAACGAACATTTCCATCAAAAACCCGCTAAACATGCTCATTCTACCCAAAATCCTCACACCTCTATAACATGCTTTAAAGCGGGAAACCATGGTTCAAATCAAATGAATTACATACGAGGATCGTCACCCTACTAGTTACTTGAACTGCTCCTAACTCATTGTTGCGATCTACTACACCGTAAGCCGCCGCCGGTACCACCGTGGACGCCGTCACTCTACCGGGACATCGACCGCCGTTGGGAGAGTAAGGTGCCGCGGAAGAGATGGTGGTAGTAGTGGTGAGAGGTGGGAGGGTATTGGAGTGGTGGAAGAGGAAGAATGGGAAAAGGAAGGGGAGGGAAAGAGGAAGAGAAATGGACGGGTTCGGGGAGAGGGAGGAGAGAGAGGAAATGAGAGAATGAGAGAAATGAGGGAGGGCTCGGGGAGTCAAACTGAAATACGCTACATCGGGTCGTTCTCAGACGACGTCACTCAGACGACAAGACAGAATCATACACTGGCAGATCTCTGAATCGCATCGACCACACACGACGCCATTCAGACGACACGACCGGGGCCGTACACACGAGTCCTAACACTCGCCCACGCGGCACACCTGCAAGCCTTCTAAATGATGTCCCCATAGGCCGACGCCATTCAAAATCGCGTCTCTCAAGTTCGACACGATTAAGAGGCCATGCATTAGCCCCACAAGGGCCCAAACCAAGGGGTCCGACACAAAATTGACTCAATAACTGAATCCGAAATCTCAATCCTTACACTTTCCCTCTCTCCCTCTTTTCCCCCTCCCGTGCCCTAATCGTTGCCTCTCCTCCCACTACTCGGCCCGCCGCTCCCGTCGCCACTGGCAGCCTCCCGTTTGGCCTGCCCTCGTCTGCTGCTCATGTCGTTGCCACCAGCTCCACTTGGCCCTCCGTCGTCCGTTGCTCCCATCACCGCCCCCTTTCCCCTGCCTCGGCCCGCCGTTATCCCCTGCTCCCATGGGTCCCGTCAGTTAGAATTGGGTGGCCTCAAAGCCAATCATTGTACATTCTAGTTCAGATTATTAATAAAGGTAATTATTTCTTCATTTAATAGTTCTCGCAAACGACTATCGTAATGAAGGTCCATAGACAAATGTATGGGATATTGAATCATGATGAGATCATGATAGTGAGATCAATATCCTAAGGCAATTGTCTTAAATAGTTCTCGATCATATGATATTTGAGTTGGACATTAAATAATTGAAAAGATCGACACAAGTTATGTCTGCTCATATGATGAGGGTGAATGATCTCACATTCACTCGTGTGGTGACACTAAGACAAACAAGTGGGTGCTCATTAGAGAATGAGTTCACTGAACAGACCCAAATAAGAATTCCTGGATGTTAATTATACCTATTAGTCAACCAGGGAATTCAATCGTTGCAGTAGCACAGTTGGTCCTTTGACCTGAGTCACCAATGATACCTTGTTTGTGGACCATTGTATCTTGATTCTCTGACTCGTGGACTTTAACCATTAAGTCCACCATAATCGGTCTTTCAGATACAGTGGAAAGCTTGCGAAGGTAATTGAGTGAACAACAAGGGATCACTCACTCTTGGTATAAGACTGGAGAGAGAATGTCCTATGGATGTGTACACAGAAATCCCTGGCCAGGGTCAAATGAAAGAGATGTCTTTCTAGATATTAACTGTGTATTGGAATCCATCTGGATAATGCGATAGAGGGTTTGACTATAAAACCATACCCTTGCGTTATCGGAAGATTGCATGAGTGAAGGATTATATCTGTGCGGCATCTGCAGACGGAAAGGTTCAATTAAAAGGGAACAGAATCCCTTATATCTTCTGGGATCATGAGGTAGTGTTTGGTGTTGTTCATGATCAGAAGGCCAAGTGAATTAATCATCGGATGATAATTTACTTGTTTATTAAATTAATCATTTAACATATGATGTTTAAATGTTAATTAATAAATATTAAACTCAAGAAACAGTTCTAAGTTTAATGGGCCTGCAACCGGACTGATATATGGGCCTAGAGGGTCACACACATAAGAGTTCTCGTCAGACGGTGAGAGATGTTAAATTTCATGCTTATCTGGATTTTTGTGAAAAGCTGCAGGATAAACATGAAGATTTAATGGAGAATTATCCAAGGCCAAACTCTTGGATAATCATGAGGATTAACTGTTGTGCTTATCCTTATTTCTATATAAGGAGGGCCAAGGGGGAGGGGTAAAAAGTTGGTTGGACAATTTTTACCCCAGATTCTCTCTCTCCTCTCTCTCTCCTTCTCTCTCTCTTGGAGTGGATCTGTCTCTCTCCGCGCATGGTGGATTTGAGATCTGGTCGGAGCACTCAAGTCGAGGAGGAAATCGCGTCTGCTGCGGGAACTCGTGTGGATACCTCTAGAGATCGTGCGCGTGCGCGATTACCGAGTCGGCATCATCTACGGGAGATTCGAAACCCCGCAAAGGTGAAGAATTGTTCTTCCCGCTTAGATTTTAATGTCTGTTTTACGACTCCAGCAACCGATACAATGGAATCATTAATATTTCCGTTGCGTTCTTGGCGATTCCTTACTGTGGTATCAGAGCCAGGTTTGCTGGTTCGGTTGTAAAACGGCACCGTTATGGGTGTTTTTCTCGTTATGCGTGAAGAACCCGTATTGTACTTGTTCTTGTGTTTAATCCTATTAAAAATGACAGATTAGTGTTC
This sequence comes from Zantedeschia hybrid cultivar, assembly GCA_030544215.1. Taxonomy (NCBI): domain Eukaryota; kingdom Viridiplantae; phylum Streptophyta; class Magnoliopsida; order Alismatales; family Araceae; genus Zantedeschia; species Zantedeschia hybrid cultivar. The sequence continues at coordinate 19,440,898 of JARZZO010000005.1, forward strand.
ATATGATGATCACGATCAATTTGATTATTTTTCTGTATTTTTTGGATTTTTATTTGGGTTTTTCGGAGTTCTTCATGTGATGATGAACTTGGGTACTTCGGCGGCTTCGTACGTGCATTCCAACTGTTGGGATGGCGGCCCGGATGTCTGGAACTATTGGTGATAGTCACCACTTCACATTGGGCATGAAGATCGGCACCGGAGTGCCCTTGGAGGTACTAAAAATCGAGCCCGAACTCGGGTTTTTAAACCTGAAAAACAGATTTTTTTTTTGGGATTTTTGGGGCTCGATTTCCTCCCCAACGCCGGTCACCGGCGGCCCTGCCGGCGTCGGGCACGTCGCCGGCGCCGGCGGCGCCGGATCCTCCCAGCCGAAGCTTCTGCAAAAGGGTTAGGGTTGCAGGAATCTGCCGAGGTGGCCGGTCCCGAGCCGGTTCGGACCGGACCCGGCTTGGGCCTGGACCTGGCTGGGCCAGGTCCGGTGCCTGGCTCGACCAGGGTTCGACCCTGGCTGAGCCAGGGCTCGACCCTGGCCGAGCCAGGCGCCCTGGCTGAGCCAGGGTGCGACCCTGGCCGAGCCAGGGCTCGGGTCTGGCTGGGCCAAACCCCCTGGCCGAGCCAGGGCTCGACCCTGGCCGAGCCAGGGCCCTGGGCCCGGGCCGTTTGGGCCCTAATGGGCTAGGCCCATTTTCTAATTTTTAAAAATTGGTTTTTAATATCTGTTTAACCCCATTAAACCTATTATTAGCCCATTTAAGTCCGTTTTAAAATTGTTTTAAAATATAAATAATTATAGAAATAATTAATAATTATTATTAATTATTTTTATGATTATTAACAGCTTATTAAATTGTTTAATAACTGTTATTTACTTAAGGGGCTTTGTTTAATAGGGTGATACTTAATTATTTAAAATTGTTTTAGATAATTAATTTTCCTGTTAAATTAATTAGTTTAAAAATGTTTTAAACTAATTTTATGCATAACTTGATTACATTTCTCTGTTCAAAGTGTTTGAATTTGTATTTAAATTAACTGAATAGTTTAGTTAGTTTATTTGTCGATAATGTTTTGAATATTATTGATTATGCTGAAATAAATGTTATTTCGAAAACTAATTGGTATTATAATTTTATATTTATAAAATTTAATACCAAACAGCAATTATGTGATGATTGTGATGCATGTGATGTGTTTTATGGTGGGATGATCATAGACTTAGAATTTTCATGTGATGAATGATGTGAATGGATGCGATGCTTATTTCATTTGTGATTTTAAATAGGACCTGCGTGTCCTCCTCTCTCTTAATCCAAGTGTACCTTCTACCTTCCTATATGATTGTACTCCCCTTGATAAGATCAAGGTTTCTAATTGTTTAAATGTACATTTGAGGACCTGCGAGTCCTAAATTTCATATTTAAATATATTGGATCAAGCTAAGAGGACGGGATCTTCTGAAGACACCTCTGGAGGAAGGACTCGCATCAAATGGAACCAGTGTTGCTGTTTTCACATTAGGATCCTATTATGGATCATCGTTTGGCTCCGATGATTCCGTAGTAGTTTTAGCAGTCCATGATCATCCCCATTTAATTTTTCTGCATATATGTGATGTTTGCGGACCATGCTATCATATATATATTTCTATTAAGTATATTGATACTTCAAATTGAAATACTATTGATAGCATGATTTTTTACAAATCAAAATCAAAAACCCTCTTTTAAAACTTAAGTTGTAAACGTGAGATATTAAGAATAATCCACGTAACCCACCATCATTATAGATCTTAGGATAATTCTTATCTCAAACGGATTTGTTGTGCTACCACAAGGTCTGTTTGATTTAGAAATTAAACTAGGTCTACGACATGTGATGTCATTAAGATGAATGGACAAATAGTGTAGTTTTGTTGTGTTACCACAAGGATTGCACTATGAATTCATGTCATCTAAGTAATGATGGATAAACTTAACTGAATCAAATTGATTTGTTGTGCTACCACAAGGTCATTCTGATTCAGGGGTTAAATCGATCGGATATTGCAAAACGTTGCAACTGTCAAGAGTTGACTGCCTAAGGGACTTGATGTGATTTGTTGTGCTACCATAAGGTCACATGCATGTTGCCCGAAGGATTCTGATCCCCACTAGGAGATCACCGGAATCTCCCGTTCTGTATCTTAGAGGGTCATACAGATCGCCGAAAAATAGTGGGAGCATAAATCTAGATTAAAAGTCCTAAATCTGATTTTAAGAACTATCTGCTCATTTTATATATTTCCATGTAGGTCGCTATGTCGTCACCTAACCCCCTCCGTTGCATACTTGATGCAAACAAACTCACGGGACCAAATTACATTGACTGGTTACGCAACCTGAAGATTGTCCTCAGGTGTGAAAAGCTAGCCTATGTTCTGGATCAACCAGATCCAGTGCAACCTGGTGATAATGCTAACGAAGATGAATTAATGATGTATGAAAATTGGAAGGAGGACTCAGTCAAGGTCCAGTGTTATATGCTCGGTTCAATGAACAATGAACTGCAGCGACAACATGATAACATGGAACCTAAGACCATTCTGAATCACCTACAAGAGTTGTTTGGTGAACAATCCAGAACAGAAAGATATGAGATATCTAAGAAATTGTTCAGGACTAAAATGAGCGAGGGCACATCTGTGCAAACTCATGTGCTCAAGATGATAGAGTGGATTGAGAGGCTTGCTGTGCTCGGCTTTGTTATGAACAATGACCTAAGCATCGACTTAATCCTACAGTCCCTTCCAGATTCATTTTCACAATTCATTATCAACTTCAATATGAACAAGATTGAAGTCTCACTGGCTGAGCTGCTCAACATGTTGAAGACAACAGAAGGCACTATCCAGAAAGATAAGCCAAATGTAATGCTTGTTGGTAAGACCAACAAGAAAAGAAAAACTGGACAGACCTTTAAGAAAGGTAAGCCTAAGAAGCTAGTGAAAAGCAAACCGGCGGCACAAAAGGACAAAGCTAAAGTCAATGATAAAGGTCAGTGTTTCCACTGCTATAAAGAAGGTCATTGGAAGAGAAACTGCAAGATTTATCTTACAGACAAAGCCAAGGAGAAGCTTGGTGAAGCTTCAGGTATTCTCATGATCGATCTTAACTTGTCTTATAGAGAATCAACATCCTGGGTATTAGATACTGGATGTGTTTCTCATATCTGCAATAACTTGCAGGTGTTAACAAGTAAAAGAAGATTGAACCGCGGAGACGTGGATCTGAGACTTGGGAATGGAGCAAAAGTTGCTGCGTTAGCTGTGGGGACAGCAAGACTTCAGATGCCGTCATGAGACTCTTTGGAACTGATAGATTGTTATTATGTTCCAACCATTATTAGGAATATCATATCTATTTCATGTTTAGATAGACAAGGATATTCTATAAAACTAGAGAATAAAGGTTGTTCAATTTATCAAGGAGACAAATTGTTTGCTTTCGGATATTTATTGAATGGATTATATTTACTTGATATTTCATATGATGTTTGTCTGGTAAATAATTCTCTTGAACGCTTAGATAAGGATGTGAATAAATCGTACCTATGGCATTGTAGGCTAGGTCATATAAATGAGAACATGATCATAAGGTTGCAAAAGAATGGATATCTTGATCCATTTGATTATGAATCATTTGCAACCTGTGAAGCTTGTCTCATGGGAAAGATGACCAAAGCTCCATTCTCAGGACATGGAGAAAGAGCTAAGGACTTATTGGAACTAATACATAGTGATGTATGTGGTCCAATGTCCACTCATGCTATGGGTGGTTACTCATACTTTGTTTCATTTACAAATGATTTCTCAAGATATTGCTACATATATTTAATGAAATATAAGTCAGAAGTCTTTGAGAAATTTAAAGAGTTTAAAAACGAAGTTGAGAACCAAACTGGAAAGAGTATTAAAACTCTTCGATCAGATCGAGGGGGTGAATACTTAAGTACAGAATTCACAGAATATCTTAAGGATAATGGTATTTTGTCTCAGTGGACTCCTCCCTATACACCTCAGTTAAATGGTGTATCGGAAAGGAGAAATCGTACTCTATTAGATATGGTACGATCCATGATGAGTTATGCCAAACTTCCAATCTCTTTATGGGGATATACACTGTTGACTGCTGCATATCTGTTGAACAAAGTTCCCAGTAAGTCAGTACCTTCCACTCCATATGAGATATGGAAAGGAAAGAAACCAGACTTTAAGCATGTTAGAGTCTGGGGTTGTCCTGCACATGTCAAAAGACATGATCCAGACAAACTGGATTCCAGGACAGAGAAATGTAGATTTGTGGGATATCCAAAAGAGACTTTTGGATATTACTTATATCAGCCCAGCGATCAAAGGGTGTTTGTCGCAAAAAGAGCTGTCTTCCTAGAGAAAGAATATCTTTCAAAAGAAGACAGTGGGAGCAAGATAGAACTGGAAGAAATTCTAGACTCACAAATCAACACTGGTTCATCCACTGAACCATTGACTCAAGAACTTGTTCAAGATGATACACAAAAGGTTCGCGGATCAGGTAGAGTGCTTAAGCAGTCTGAAAGATATGTTGGACATATCGATGAAGGCAAACCAAAAGTGCACTTAAATGAGGATGATGATCCTCAAACCTACCTAGAAGCCATAAATAGTCATGAATCAGAAAAATGGCAAGAGGCAATGGATTCTGAAATTCAGTCCATGTATGCCAACCAAGTTTGGAACTTGGTTGATCTGCCAGAAGGTATAGTACCTATTGGCAGTAAATGGATCTTTAAAAGAAAGATTGGGACAGATGGACAAATTGACACATACAAGGCAAGTCTTGTAACAAAAGGATATCGTCAAAGGCAAGGTGTTGACTATGACGAAACCTTTTCTCCAGTTGCCATGATTAAGTCAATCATAATACTTCTTGCTATCGCCGCATTCTATGATTATGAAATATGACAAATAGATGTGAAAACAACATTCCTTAACGGGAACCTTCAAGAAGAGGTGTATATGATACAACCTGAAGGATTCACTTCCAAAGAGCATTCAAGCAAGGTATACAAGCTGCAAAGATCCATCTATGGATTAAAGCAAGCATCCCGAACTTGGAACTTAAGATTTGATGAAGCAATCAAATCTTATGACTTCATTAAGAATGAAGATGAACCTTGTGTATACAAAAAGGTTAGTGGGAGCGCAGTTACCTTTTTGGTACTTTACGTTGATGACATTCTACTCATTGGGAATGATGTAGGAATGTTATCATCGGTAAAGACTTGGCTATCCAAAAACTTCTCCATGAAAGATTTGGGAGAAGCATCCTATATTCTGGGAATAAGGATCTATCAAGATAGGTCCAAAAGGATGCTTGGCTTGTCCCAATCTATGTACATAGATACCATAGTCAAAAGGTTTGGCATGGAAAATTCCAAGAGAAGCCTCGTTCCTATGAGGCATGGAATTTATCTCTCTAAAGAAATGTCTCCCAAGACACCTGAAGAGAGAGCGTACATGGATAGAATTCCTTATGCCTCGGCAATAGGATCTATTATGTATGCAATGCTATGTACTAGGCTTGATGTGTCACATCCACTAAGTGTCACCAGTAGATATCAGGCTGATCCAGGTGAGGAACACTGGAAGGCGGTGAAATGTATCTTTAGATACTTGAGAAGGACTAAGGATCTATTTCTCGTTTATGGAGGAAACGACTTGGAACTTCGAGGATTTACTGACTCGAGTTTCCAGTCGGATATGGATGACAGCAAATCCATGTCTGGATTTGTGTTCATGTTAAATGGAGGTGCAGTAAGTTGGAAGAGTTCCAAACAGGAAACTACTGCAGATTCGACGACCGAAGCAGAATATATTGTTGCAGCTGAAGCGGCCAAGGAGGCGGTTTGGATGAAGAAGTTCATCTCGGCGCTTGGAGTAGTTCCAAGCATTTCAGATCCTGTTCCATTATTGTGTGACAACAATGGGGCAATAGCTCAAGCAAAGGAGCTCAGATCACATCAGAAGTCAAAGCACATTCTGAGACGATTTCATCTGATTCGTGAGATCATCGCCCGAGGAGATATAGTAGTTGAGAAAGTCTCATCTGAAGATAATGTAGCAGATCCCTTGACTAAGCCATTGTCTCAAAACAATTTAGAACGTCACCTTAAGTCTATGGGACATAGACATATGGGTGATTGGCTATAGTCCAAGTGGGAGAATGTTAGAATTGGGTGGCCTCAAAGCCAATCATTGTACATTCTAGTTCAGATTATTAATAAAGGCAATTATTTCTTCATTTAATAGTTCTCGCAAACGACTATCGTAATGAAGGTCCATAGACAAATGTATGGGATATTGAATCATGATGAGATCATGATAGTGAGATCAATATCCTAAGGCAATTGTCTTAAATGGTTCTCGATCATATGATATTTAAGTTGGACATTAAATATCCGAAAAGATCGACACAAGTTATGTCTGCTCATATGATGAGGGTGAATGATCTCACATTCACTCGTGTGGTGACACTAAGACAAACAAGTGGGTGCTCATTAGAGAATGAGTTCACTGAACAGACCCAAATAAGAATTCCTGGATGGTAATTATACATATTAGTCAACTAGAGAATTCAATCGTTGCAGTAGCACAGTTGGTCCTTTGACCTAAGTCACCAATGATACCTTGTTTGTGGACCATTGTATCTTGATTCTCTGACTCGTGGACTTTAACCATTAAGTCCACCATAATCGGTCTTTCATATACAGTGGAAAGCTTGCGAAGGTAATTGAGTGAACAACAAGGGATCACTCACTCTTGGTATAAGACTGGAGAGAGAATGTCCTATGGATGTGTACACAGAAATCCCTGGCCAGGGTCAAATGAAAGAGATGTCTTTCTAGATATTAACTGTGTATTGGAATCCATCTGGATAATGCGATAGAGGGTTTGACTATAAAATCATACCCTTGCGTTATCGGAACATTGCATAAGTGAAGGATTATATCTGTGCGGCATCTGCAGACGGAAAGGTTCAATTAAAAGGGAACAGTATCCCTTATATCTTCTGGGATCATGAGGTAGTGTTTGGTGCTGTTCATGATCAGAAGGCCAAGTGAATTAATCATCGGATGATAATTTACTTGTTTATTAAATTAATCATTTAACATATGATGTTTAAATGTTAATTAATAAATATTAAACTCAAGAAACAGTTCTAAGTTTAATGGGCCTGCAACCGGACTGATATATGGGCCTAGAGGGTCACACACATAAGAGTTCTCGTCAGACGGTGAGAGATGTTAAATTTCATGCTTATCTGGGTTTTTGTGAAAAGCTGCAGGATAAACATAAAGATTTAATGGAGAATTATCATGAGGATTAACTGTTGTGCTTATCCTTATTTCTATATAAGGAGGGCCAAGGGGGAGGGGTTAAAGGTTGGTTGGACAATTTTTACCCCAGATTCTCTCTCTCCTCTCTCTCTCCTTCTCTCTCTCTTGGAGTGGATATGTCTCTCTCCGCGCATGGTGGATTTGAGATCTGGTCGGAGCACTCAAGTCGAGGAGGAAATCGCGTCTGCTGCGGGAACTCGTGTGGATACTTCTAGAGATCGTGCGCGTGCGCGATTACCGAGTCGGCATCATCCACGGGAGATTCGAAACCCCGCAAAGGTGAAGAACTGTTCTTCCCGCTTAGATTTTAATGTCCGTTTTACGACCCCAGCAACCGATACAATGGAATCATTAATATTTCCGCTACGTTCTTGGCGATTCCTTACACCGTCGACCTCCCACTGCCTTGCTTCGGCCACCGTCTCCACCTTTAGGTATCGCCACTGCCTAATGAGTTGTAGGTGCCCCCAAATATTGATATTGCTAAAACGCATGCAAAATGTTTCATTACAACTTGAAGCAACATATTGTGGCTAGTATTTTTTGTGTTGTTTTGTATTTTCTATACGGCTGTGTATATTACTATCAAATTAAGAAAAATTAACTTAATTTAATGGCATAATAGGATGACTTAATTTTTTTTTCAAAATGCATATGAACCCACCCAAAATATCTCTAATCCTGACATCCGAAGCATCTCTCTAACAACTCAGTCAAGGTTATTTTTAAAAAAGAATATAGGCTAATGTACAGACATGAAAACAAAAGATGGATCTCTAAGAACATGATGAACATGATTGGAAGACTAATTTAGCATGTCTTGAAGAGGCCATAATTTCTATGGACCTGGCGAGTCATAATTATCCTCGTTCAACTCAAGTGTATCCGACAGCGCCATCCTAAGTCGATAGCTACCTGTTCGATCGTATTGTTGCCAGCCAGGAAGGGGTGGCATGACGTAGTGTCTGCTCATTCATCATCCTTAACGTCTTGTTTTAGTTTGGAGGCCACTGGTAGCAATTGTCTATTATCGCCACTTTGAATGGACGGTATTTCAAATCTTTTTGTGCGTAAAAGAAGTTGTTGAATGAAGGGGCCTATCTCATATTAATATTTATATTATTTTATCTTTGATCAAACAATTGAAAAAAATTGAACAAGAAATACAACTAAAACATGGTTCTCCCACATTTGCAAAGTGAATAATTAATATATTACTCTTCTATTATTAACTCTCAACAAACTATATAACATCAAAAATTCTATTATTAACTCTACCTATCTACCTATCTAGGTCTATAAATCTATCAACCTATCTATTTATATATATTTCTATCTATTTATCTAGCTAACTATCTATATATCTAGTTTATCTATCTACCTATCTATATAGCTAAATATGTACCTGTCTACTTATCTATGTATATATCTAACTATCTAATTACCTATATATTTACCTATCTATCTTATCTAACTATTTATCTATGTATCTATCTATATATCTACTTATCTAACTATATATCTATCTATGTATCTATCTTGCTATCTATGTATATATATATATAACTATCTATCTATCTTTCCTAGCTATTTATCTATCAATGCATATATCTAGCTACTACCTATCTATCTATCTATCTATGTACCTATCCTATCTATGTAACTATCTTATCTATAAACCTACATATCTATCTAGCTATCTACCTACCTATCTATCTAGTTATCTTATCTATTTACCCATCTAGCTACCAACCTATCTATCTATCTTGCGATCTATGTACATTTCTATCTATCTATCTATCTATGTATATCTATCTATCTAGCTAGCTAGTTATCTACTTATCTATCCGATTTTATTTATGTAGATGTAGATTTCTTTTTGACAGACTATATTACTGTTTTGATTCAAACTAGCAATTTTAGTGCGTAGAGGTTTACCTCTGTCTAGTACCAAAAGGTAATATATAAGTAGATGAATATATACTTGCGGATGCACATGTGAATTATAATATAATCTCTGTACTATGTATGTAGATGTGAGACGTGTGTATATGGATGTGACTTAATATTTACATGTAGATACAAGTAAGTTTTTTTATAGGTACGGATGAGGATGTGGATATGTATGTATATGTGGATGTGACTGTGCATATGTAGATGTGTATATGAATATTTTTGCACATACAGTTGTGGGTGTTGATTTGGCCTTTTTTTATTTTTTACCCATTCAAGACTTTTGTTTTGAAATATGTTTTTGATGTCTTTTGACAGTAATGACATATATTGATCATAAAGTCTTGAATTGTCATGTTGAACAATATGTAGATATTTGATCATCTAATGTTCTTTATTATACATGCTTTATGATTATCTTGAATTTTCGACAGTATCTTCTCACTCTTCTGCAATATACCTGCTAATTTTGACTACTCTTTCTGCCACTTGTATTTTATACAAGTGACTTCTTAAGAAAAGTTAAAATTAGCAAATAATGGTAATATGTTGAAGAAGTGTGGGGAGATCCTGCTGAAATTTTAAGATAATCACAAAGCACATATAATAAAAATGTTAGATGATCAAATATCTATGGATGTGCATGTTATGTAATGTAGGTATCTTTTTTTATGAGATTGTATGAAGTCAGACATATATACATATGTAAAAAATATACAACTTTTAGGGAAGATGCTGCCGATTTTTTTTAATATATATATATATATATATATATATATATATATATATATATATATATGCCTATAAATTTATCTACCTATCTATTTATTTATCTTTCTATCTATCTAGCTAACTATCTATAAATCTAGTTTATCTATCTACCTTTCTATATAACTAAATATGTAGTTATCTACGTATATATCTAACTATCTAGTTATCTATATATATACCTATCTATCTTATTTAACTATTTATCTATATATCTGTCTATATATCTACCTATCTACGTATGTACCTATCTAATTGCATATCTATCTTGCTATATATATATACATATTAGTCTTGTACGTATTACCATAGGGGAGATCAATCAAAAATGGGGGATGGACAAGTAGGAACACCAAGATATGCAAAAGATTAGTAATAGAGATAATATAAAGTCTCAAAAGAGGTATTTACGCATAAAATGAATCAAAATAAGGGTTTTATGTTAGTAGAAATGATAAAACAGTACTTCCTTATAGGATTCCGATCTAGAGTATGCTCCTATTCACTAATTAAAGAAACGACTATCAAGAAAGAATTAATCCTCTTTTTTTAGAATACTCCCTCTCTTCTGAGAAATAAGAATATGAATAAAAGAAACAAAATTCAATATATAGAATGGAAAATAACTGAATAATATATATATATATATATATATATATATAGCTATCAATCTACGAATCCATATATTTAGCTACTACACTACCTATCTATCTAGCAATCAACCTACCTATCTATATATTTATCTTATCTATTTACCTATCCAGCTACCAACCCATCTATCAATCTTACGATCTATGTACATGTCTATCCATATATCTATTTATATCTATCTATCTATCTACTTATCTATTTGATTTTATTTATGTAGATGTAGATTTCATTTTGTCAGACTATATTACTGTTTTGGTATATCAAATTGGCAATCCTAAAACGTAGAGGTTTACCTCTGCCTAGTACCAAAGGATAATATATAAATAGATGGATATATACTTGTGGATGCACATGTAAATTGGAATATAATCTCTGTACCATTTATGTAGATGTCGATATGAGACGTGTATATGTGGATGTGACTTGAGACGTGTGTATACAAACAAACAGGCGTACAATGTGGATAATGTAGAACTTTCAGGGGAGATGTTGCCTAAATTTTTTTTAAAACGTTAGATATACAATTAGATATCTATATACATAGAAGTTAGATATAGTATGTAACTAACCATATATCAAACTAACTATATATATATCTAACAATCTGACTATATATCTATTTGATTATATATATCTATCTAATTATCTATCTAGGTACCTAACTATCTAACCATCTATGTAGCTATGTATATATCTAACTATCTATCTAGCTATCTAACTATCTATCTATCTATCTATCTAGCTTTCTAACTATCTAACTATTTATCTATATATATAGAGAGAGAACTATCATTGTGTATAGTGTGCGTGCTGAGTATGTGTGCGTGTGTGTGGTAGTGTGTGTGAAGTATTATGTGTCCTAAGTATATATCCTTAATCTTTATTATGTGTTTAACTTTTGTTAGTAGCATTTTTGAATTAATTGAAGATGATGACGATGCATTTGCTTTTACAGGTTGTGTTTGTATGTCCTACGTGTGTGTGAGGCAATGATGATGTATTTATCTTTCTAGCCATTGCAAGTTATCTGCTAACGGCAGGGCAGCCCTGGATGACTATCCCTCCTCACTAAAAGGTTGTGTATGCGTGTGTGTGCCGTGTGTTGTGCTATTTTGTCGGTGGACAATCGGGTTGCAGCCGTTTGTGCAGATCGTTGAAGCATACGGAAGCCTCCTAAGGGAAAAAAAAAAAAGTTACATCTGAGCCTCCAGTCTCCCCTCTTCTAAACTTTATGGAAAGGCAACTGTGTGTGTTTGTGTGTGAGTGTTTGTGTGCATGTGCGTGTGCAGTGTGTGCAATGGGGTGTTATACTTATTGTAAAAAAGTAAACCCCCTAATCTCCTCAATGTGCTTCCTTGTGGCTTATGTATTTGTTGGCTAAGTTCATACTCTAAGGGAACACATTGAGGAGATTAGAGGACCAAGTTTGGTGTATTGTGTTGTGTGTGTGTGTAAGGCGATGATGATGCACTTGCCTTCACAGCCACTGCAAGTCATAGCTAATAGTGGGGCGGCCCTGGATGGCCATCCTTCCTCGCTAGAAGGTTGTGTAGATGTGTGCGTGCAGTATGCGTTGTGTTATTTCGTCAGTGGGCAATCGGGTTGCAGCCATTTGTGTAGATCGCTGAAGCACACGGAAGCCCCTAAGGGCCAAAAAAAAAGTTGCATCTGAGCCCCCGGTCTCCTCTCTCCTGAACTTTATAGAAAGGATACTATGTGTGTTTGTGTTGTGTGTGTTTGAGTGTTTATGTGCGTGTGCGTGTATAGTGTGTGAAATGGGGTGTTGTACTTATTCTAAAAAATTGGACCCCCTGATTTCCTCTATGTGCTTCCTTACGGCTTGTGTACTTATTGGCTAAGTTCATACTCTGAGGGAGCACATTGAGGAGATTAGAGGATCAAGTTTGTTGTGTTGTGTGTTTGTGTTGTGTGTATGTTTTGTATGTAGCAGGTTGTGTGTGTGTGAGAGGCGATGATGTTGCATTTGCCTTTGCAACCACTACAAGACATATGCTAACGGTAGGGCGGCCCTAGATGGCCATCCTTCCTCCCTGGAAGGTTGTGTGTGCATGTGTGTGCAATGTGTGTTGTGTTATTTTATTTGTGGGCAATCGGATTGCAGCCGTTTATGTAGATCGTTGAAACATACGGAAGCCCCTAAAAAAAAAAAAGAAGTTGCATATGAGCCTCTGGTCTCCCCTCTCCTAAACTTTATGGAGAAGAGACTGTGTGTGTTTGAGTGCATGTGCATGTGCAGTGTGTGCAATCGGGTGTTACACTTAAAAAATTAGACCCCCTAATCTCCTTAATGTGCTTCCTCAAGACTTGTGTATTTATTGACTAAGTTCATACTCTGAGGGAGGACATTGAGGAGATTAGAGGATCAAGTTTATTATGCTGTGCGTTTGTGTTGTGTGTGTGTGTGTGTGTGTGTTTTGCATGTGACAGGTTGTGTGTATGTGTGAGGCGATGATGATACATTTGCCTTTGCGGCCACTGCAAGCCATCTACTAATGGCGGGGCGGCCTTAAATGGCCATCCTTCCTCGCTGAAAGGTTGTATATGTGTGTGTGTGTGTGTGTGTGCAGTGTGTGTTGTGTTATTCCATCGGTGAACAATCAGGTTGCAGCTGTTTATATAGATCGCTGAAGTATATAGAGGCTCCTAAGGCAAAAAAGAAAGTTGCATATGAGTCTCCGATCTCCCTTCTCCTAAACTTTATGGAGAGGCGACTGTGTGTGTTTGTATTGTGTGTTTATGTAGTGTGTGTGTATGTGCGTTTTATATGTGACAGATTGTATATGTGTGTGTTTGAGAGAGGCGATTGTATGTGTTTGTGTGTGTGCGTGTGTAAGTGTTTGTGTGTTTTTTTTTGCAATGAAAGTATACAAAACAATAAATGTAGATGTGTGTTTTTTTTTTGTTTACGAGAATGTATAAATGCAAACATGTGTATAAATGTGGATAATGTATAACTTTTAGGGGAGCTGTTGCCAAAATTTTGATGTGGATATGTAGATAATTATTAATCGATCATATTTGTTAATATGTAGGTTAGATGATACATAAAAATGACTTGACCTGATAAGAGTTGGATGAAACTTGTTCATAATCAAGGAGATCCTAAATATGAGATAAGGATAGATGAGTTTTTGGACTTTGCCTTTCATAAAGATAGAACAAGTTTTAGGTATAGACAAAACAAGAAATTGATACAATGCCTATGTCGGAATTGTCTTAACAGAGTAAAGTTGATCTAAATAGATGTTGAAACCCAACTTAAAGTAGAATGGGGTGTGGGTGCATTATACAAATTAGGTACGTCACGGAGAGGCACCATTAGATGATATGGTCAGATATCAAGCTGACATATCTTCTATAGAGATAACTAAACAACAAGAACATTTAAATGTTGATACCACAGTTGATATGCTACATGAGTTGCAAAAGGTTGGAAGTGTTATAGCAAAAGAAGAGCACGAATTAAATTCCAAAATGAGAAACTAATATAAATTATTGAAGGATGCTAAAACACCATTGTATCATGTGTGCCAGAAGATTTTAAAGTTATCATTTCTTTTAATTGTTACATATTAAGACACTGAACTAGATGACAGAAACATATCTTGAATTCATCATAGAAATATTGCTAGAAGGAGTCAATGTACCTCAAACATGGTATGAAGCTAAGAAGGTTATTAAAGATTTTGGGTTAGGATATGAGAAGATAGATGCATGTCAGAGTGATTGTGTACTATTTTGAAATGAATATGAAGATAAAGATCGGTGTCCACAATATGATGCACTGAGGTATAAGGAAAGTACACAAAACTTGAACAACCAATTACATAATGAGAAGACTAGACTTGACAAATGAGTACCCGATAAAGTTTTACGTTATTTTCCATTGAAAGATAGATCGAAAAGGTTGTTTATGTCGTCTTAGACAGCCAAGTGGATGACAGGGCATACTGATGATCGGACTCCTCAACAAAATCGAGAGATGTGACATCCTGTTGATTCAAATGATCTTCGTTCAAGAATTCTTCAAACGTGGTGGAGAAAGATTTTCTAGAATAGTTTTAAAGTTACGTTCAAGAACTAAAATATATAAATGATCTTCTTGCACTCATGGCATCGAAGTTTTGTCACAAATACCTTCAAGACTTATATATTTATATTCGGGTTACATAGTAAATGGTTTCAAATTTATATAAAAGTTATTGATGATACTAAGTTGACCCAATTGTTTAGAGTTATTTGAATGTGGAACTTAAATCTAAATGTGATGGATATTATGGACATCTAATTGATATTCTCGAAATATCTTTTGATCATCAGAGTCATGTTGTAGTATTTAAGTGTAATTGATATGATATTTATAAAAAAGACAAGGGATGTAAGTTCGATAAGTATGGAACTGTCAGCCTAAACACCCATTTTAAACTCAACACAAATGAACCAATTGCTCTTGCAAATCAAGTAGAGTAGATGTTCTATGTAAATGATAACACAGTAATAGCATAGATCATTCTTGTTAGAGTACAACTTCGAGATTACTATAACACATAGGATGAAGCAGCTGAAGATGATGCATTACATCTTGAAGCAGTTTATCAAAAAAACTTAATTGATATTCTTGTTAAGGGAAAAACAATTGATGTAGATATTGGTAAAGGAATTAGTGTAAGAGTAGATGAATACATTGAGATTTAGGTGATAGTAACTGTTAGTCTTAGGTGGCCTACAAGCCAATATGACTTTGTAATCTCATTCATTTCATTAATAAAATGGCATTATTCATTATGTGTAAATTCGTATTATTATCGTCTCATAATGAAGTATATGAATATATGCGATAGTGATCAGATTATGATGAGATCATACTAGTGAGACTGATCACTTAGACACACATATTCTTAATAGTTTTTAGTCGGAGGATATCCGAGAATGACATCGGATATCCGAATAGACTAGTACAAATTACTCACGCTCATAAGATGAGGGTGACTGATCTCATAGTCACTTGTGTGGAGACACTAAGGTGAATATGTAGATGCTCATTAAAGAATGAGTTCACTGAACTGATCCGACTGAATCGTTGGATGGTATAGTACCTCACTATTAACTAGCTTGATTCTATTGTCGCAGTTACGTGTATGGTCCTCAGATCGGAGACATCAAGGACACCTTGTCGGTGGACTTCTGTACTTTGACCTTGGTTTATAAATCTCTAACCACGGGATTCTAAACAGCCAAGGATCGGGTACAGCGGAATATCGTCGAAGGGAGTTGAGTGTCAATAAGGAATCATTGGCCCTCGGTACTTAGAGAGAGAATACTCTAGGAAGAATACGCGGAAGTCCCTGGCCAGGGCGGACGATAATACCGTAAAAAGAGTTTTCCGATATTATATGACAGCATCCAATTCAAGTGAGTTGACCGGTTATAGTTTGACAGTAAACCATACCCTGAGTTGACTCATGAACATTGAACGAATAAAGGATTATATCCACGCGAAAACTGTCGGCGGAAAGGTTCCAAGAGTGGGTTACTTAACCTTGATACCTTCCGGATTCACGCGATGTTGCTTGGCACCCAACGTGATCGGAGGTCCGATCGAATTTGATGTGCGACATTGATTCGATTGATTAATTAATTAATATGAGCTATTAATTGATTAATCATGCCGGTGAGGAGTCACTGGGCTTATTGGGCCATTAACCGGACTGGTTATTGGGCCTAGAGGGTCACACGCAAATGATTCTCAAGACGATGGATAAATAAGTGAGTTTTATATAAACCGGGAATTTTTATGAAAAATCATGCGGTTAATATAAAATGTAGCGAACAGGCTGAGCAGGCCAGGCTGTTGCTAAACCTAGCTGCCCCCTCCTCTCTTCCTCTCTCTCTCTCTGGCACCCCAGGTCGGTTCTAATCTCCGGATCTGCTCCGCCGCTTCTCCAACTCCCGTCGGATGGGAAATCGACCACGCGTCGCGGCGATCGTTGCGGTGAACGGCAAAGGATTCGAGGGCTGCAACGAGCGAGGAACGTGAGGATATCCACCGCGAGGAGGATCGCATGGACTCCGCTAGAGGTCGGGCGCTTGCGTGGCTTGCGGTGTCACACCGTGGCTTGCCTCTCAACACCCTATCCCTGAACTTCCCACCTCTCAGGTCATTACCTCTCAAGTTGTTGACTCCCGGGCCACTGCGGCTCAAAGATCTACAACTATGTCAACATCTTCATCTGCAGTAAGTATGAATTTTAATTTTAGTCGTTCAATTAATTGATATTCTTATGTTTATAATCTAACATAAATGATTTTATTATATATGTTTAAATAGGTTCATCTTCTATACAGGCTTGGGGTTTAGGACATGGCTGTGGAGACCCAACTAAAGGTATCACAGATAGGAGATTAGAGCAGGGTCAGTGATGGAACGTGCAGATGATCGGTGGGTACGGCGTTAGAGAGAAAGAGAGCAATTTTGTATCTTGTATGGCCTTTGTTGCAAAGCTTTATTGCAACATATGACAAAAAAAATTTCGTACTCTTCTTATAGCGAAGAAGACTGCAAAGTTTAGAGATCTTGAAGTAATGATATTTAGAGTTAACTATATATTTGTGAAATATTTTAATTAATTAAGTTAATGATACTGTGCAGTTAACGTATCAATAGAACCAAACTCCCGAGAGAGAGAGGAAGTTACTTATGCACATGGCTTCAATGCATCGTAGCTAACGCGGAGTTTTGAAGAAAAGAGTAAGTTAATATTTTCTTATATTCTTTTATGATATATATTTATATTATTTTTCTTTATATTCATATATAATGAAGTCAAAATCAAATCATATCCTAGTTTTATATGAAAAACACTTTAAAAGATGCAATTGTTTCCGTGTCGATCGTGATCCGTCTGATTGGCAGACGATGTGTAAGAAATAGAACACGTCAGATGAGTAAATAATAATGAAACTTAATAGATGTTAATTCTTTATGTTTATTGTTCGATATAAATTTGACGACTAATTTTTTTTCTATAGAAAATTACTGATCGTAATAGGAAAAATCGCTCCCATCAGTTTATGCCATATAGGTGAGGCCGGATAAGTCATTATCAATTGAAGGATGATTCCATAAGATTTTTATTTTATTATTGGTCTTCCTATATTGTTAAATTTTTATTACTTATTTTTTTAACATAATTTGAACAGCATCGTCTTTCTCTACGTGTACCCGAACGTCTTAAGATTTTCAAGATGAGTAAATGTAAAGATCTTCTGGACAACAATGTATACTAGGTAGATGAGAGAGTAGGAGTCAATATGTAAGTATTTTTATCTTTTGAATTAATTTTTATTTGAATAATTCTTATAAAAATTAATTTATATTAGTAATAAGAACTTTGTTTATCTATTTTTTTTGTAGGAGAGGATGACCGAATTGATGACTCCTTCTTTGAACAGCGATGTTGGAGTACCCCCCTTCCTACTGAGGCGACCTTCATTTCTGTTATGAGAAAGGACGATCTAGTTGTATTTGTTGTGCGGGCAGTCAAGAGATGCTCCGTACATGTTATAGACCGGGAGAAGAGTCGAGCTCTTCCATTTATCAATGGCAAGGAGCAAGCGGAGGAACTATGAACCGTGAAAGAGAACCTCAAAGTGCAAGGGGAAGAGATGGAGTGGATGCGAAAATAGATAGCAGAGATAAGTGCATTTATTAATCGATTTCAAATAATGTAGAGCTCTAATCAGCCTCAAGGAGCTGCTATAGATGAAGGCGACACCGAAAGCGAGATAGAGGAGGATGGAAATGATTTTGTTGGTGATGATGATGAGTGAGCCGAGGGTTATTGACAAATATACATTCTATGTGGATTTGTAATGTATTTATTTGTATGTGGATGTGTTTATTTGTGTATGGATGTGTCTATGAATACTATTATTTTGAATTACAAATTTTTATGATTATTACTATTTTAGAAAAAAATTAATATTGATAGTTATCAATGACTAAAACCGTTAATAAAATTACATATCAAATGTATGTCAGCAATTAGAACCGTTGACATATATAACATTTGTCAGCGGTTACAACCGTTGACATATATTATAATATTTATCAGCAGCTAAAATTGTTGACATATGTTAGAAGGTTTGTTAGCAGCTACAACCATTGACATATCTAACACTATTTGTCAACGGCTATAGCCGTTAATATATGTTACATATGTCAATGGTCCCAATCGTTGACATATGATATACTATTTGTCAACGGTCTCAACCATTGACATATAATAATGTTAGTCAACAATTAGAGTCGTGGACATATGTTACATATGTCAATAGTTTTACAACTCCGTTGACAAATTTTTCTCAACGGATCTTTTATCCATGACTTTGTTAACGACCTGTTAGCCCTTGACATATATATTAGTCTACGGTTTTATTCTATTTGTCAACGGCTCTCAGCCATTGACATATCCCTGATTTTTTGTAGTGAGAGAAAGGACACACCAGGGCATGCACAGTAAATTGGACAAGAGCAAAAGATAAGAACTCGAATCTTCTGGACCCTTCTTCTGGACCTTTTGCATGGGTCCTAAAATTACATTGATGGAAATTTATGTACCTGTGAGACCATACTCTATTCATAAGAATTTAAAAAGTAAATTTCAACTAATCACATTTTATGATCCATGCAAAGGTGCAGGTAAAAGGTCCAACAGATCCCATTCCAAAAGAATAAGGAAGAAGCAACGGTCTATCGTCACTTAATTAATTTCACCGTTTGGAGAGGGATGATCTTACTGCCACAGAGAGCAAGAGAGCGTATATGTATATATGAAAGAAAGAGGAAGGACTTCAGTGAATAAGTGTATGTGTGTGAGAGAGAGAGGAAGAGAGAGGATATACGTCAGTAAGTATGAGTGAGTGAGGGAGAGGAAGGAATTCTCAGACTATGTATGTCTCTTCGTGTGTATGAGAGAGAGAGAAAGAGAGAAAGCATCCCGAGACCACCACGCACTAGAAAACGAGCATCCGCCTCTTCCGGCAGTGGATAGCGGAACTCCAGGCCAACACCGCGCGCGAGCCGAGAACGAGACCCCTTCTCACGTCTCCCCTCCTCTGCCATATTTACGTAATAATATGTACTCATACGTTACAAACGTACGTTTACAGGCTAAAACGGAACAGACTATAATATGAAGACACAGGGGAGGGGACAAGGTGAGGGTTCTTGTCTATGTGCAAACGACGTCAGTCGTCAGCCCTAATAAAATTTCGACGCTTTAAATTCTTCTTGACCAGCTCCTGCAGTACTGCTCCTTGCAATAAAATAGTAGTATATTCCATTCTCTTTATACCCCGCGTCCTCTTGCTTGCACAGGACCCATCTCCCCATGCACTCGGATCACATGCACTGCACAGGCCAAAACCCTCCCTGCACCCCCAGCTTTGGCCTTGGCCTGCCGACACTAATTTGAACATCAAGGTTGGAAGAGTGGAGCACGGCATCCATAGAGTGGCCAGAGCACAAAATGGCAAAGGTGCGCACAGACCCATCGCCTGGTTCCAATGAGATAAGCCAGGTTCTCAATAGCCCTCGAAGGATGCATGGTAGGGCCGAGCTTTATCTTTGCATCCTGATGTGATATCACTAATCTATCCTCGAACTTACTCATGGAAGAGTGGCATTTTGCTGCCTCAACAATTGGCATTTCATCTCAGGAGGATGCCTAAAGGATGGGCATTCTAGTCGTTTCACTTGCTAACAGGGACAACATTAATACTCTTTTTTCTTGGTGTCGTGATAAAATTAAGTGATCAAGATAATCCTGTTACTAAAGATCTGAATGACTTTGATTAAATGATCAGACCACCCAAAAGAAACCTCGACTAACATGACGATGTCAAGGTGCATGTCCATCGAAGTATAGATCGATAGAGAGAGATATTTATTATACCATCCAAAGAGCATTGCATTTGTAACCGCCATTTAAGAGAAAGGCTTGGATGGCACAGTCACTTCACTAGTTTATCAGCTCCACTTTGATAATAGAATGGATTATCTGGAATTATTTATATCGGAATTGTTTAGACTAAAATAAGAGGTATTTCACTTTAATAGTGGTGTGGGACCCACTAACGGAATAGGTAAAATAAGTAATTATTGGGTCTGAGGTGAAATTACTTATTCTCCTTATCTAAATAATAAGCAATTCTATCTCCAATTTGTTTGCATAATAAGTTATCCGGAATTACTTATCCAAAATAACGTACACTAGAATAATAGACATTTAGCTTTGATAGTTCTGTAGGATCTACTAGCGGAATAGGTTATCCGAAATTACTTATCCGGAATAACGTATACTAAAATAAAAGACATTTAACTTTGATAGTTCTGTAAGATTCACTGGCGGAATAGGAAGGATAAACAATTCTTAGGTCTATGGTCGAATTGTTTATTCTCCTTATTATCTAGTATAAACAATTCTAACGCGGTATAAGTCATTCCGCTCATCAAACTAGATTAATCTTATTCTAAGAATAAGGAGTCTTATTCTTCTCTAATTCTGCAAACAAAGTGGGGCTCAATTAAGTGTAACCTATTTCGTCTATCAAATTAGAATTAATTTTATTCTAAGAATAAGAATCCTTATTATTTTTCTCTTATCCAATAGAACCAATAAAAGAGTGCAACAAATCCATTCGTTAAATTAGACAGCTCATTAAACAACAGCTCACTGTTCAAATGGCAAATGAGATGGTAACTATACCGATAATACCTTTTGAGATAGCAAAATAAATATTTTGTAACTAATTATATTTGACGACCGAGGTAGAAAATCTATCTCAAATATAATTTAGTGAACCACATAACGAGTAACCGAGCGAGGATTCTGTACGCACGCTAGTTCCCTATAAAACGCGCAGCTTTGCGTTTGTTTCTGTCCGATTTCGTTGTCACTGTGAGGAGACCCTTGAGTAGCTTCCTTGTTCCCTCCCCCTTGTTCCCTTCTGTTACCACTGCACACTGTGTCTGCCAAACTCGGTACCCTCGCCTTCCCTTCCTCCCCAGCCATGGCAGAACAGATCCCAGGGACCAACAGCCCCGGTAATGGCGCCACCGGTGAGACGGGCGCCGTCACCCCCACCGAACCCGTGAGGACCCGTTGGACTCCGAAGCCCGAGCAGATCCTCATACTGGAGTCCATCTTCAACAGCGGCATGGTGAACCCGCCTAAGGAGGAGACTGTCAGGATAAGGAAACTCTTGGAGAAGTTTGGACCCGTTGGGGACGCTAACGTCTTCTATTGGTTCCAGAACCGGCGGTCGAGGTCTCGGCGCCGGCAGCGGCAGTTGCAGGCGGGGCTGGCCGGGGACCCAAGAGCGGCGTCTTCAGGGATCGCCAGCTCCGGCGGTGCAACTCCATATGATGCCACTTTGCCAAACACCTCTAGTACATCTTCAAATTGCTCCCGTGGAGGGTTTGCTTCTTCGTCTGCCACTGCTGTCTCTACGGCTACTAGTTGCTGCGCTTCCAGCCTTATCGCCGATGATGGCGCAGAAGATCTCTTCTCGATCTCTCGCCAAATGGGGTTTCGAGACAGTACTATGGATCAGGACCCAATACCTTCTCCTGCCCTGCTTCCTCCTCACAGTGCTGCTTCAGGCTTGTACTACCATTCAGGTGATTAGTGCATGGCCAAGTGGTATTAGCCGTTTGAATTGTCAACTGCTTCCAGTCCTGAGATCTTTCGTTTTGTTCTTGTTATGCAAGTTTCTGTTTTAGGTTGAATTGGTAGGGGGATTTCGTAGGAAATTAAATAAGCACTTACCCATGAAGCGTTTTCGCTTTGTTTTTTTAATCAGGAAAAAGAGCATGCTTGTCTCTTTGTTTCCCAGCTTCAGGTGTTCATTTCAGGGATGTTTTCCTATGGAAGCAAAATCTCTATGCCGACCACGGGAAGATGGTTTTACTTGTTTTGGTTATGCGTTATGCTTACATAGCGTTGTTCCCCAGCTTAATCACAACACCCTCTCTCTCTCTCTCTCTCTCTACAGCTTAATCACAACATCTCTCTTTCTCATATGTTTTTTTCTTACCAAAGCTGATGGCAGTTTCTCAGACAAGAAGTTTGACTTGCTTACATTTTGTAGTTAAATGCCGTCCTTGGTGATTCAGAGGGTCCCCACATCATGAGGGTAAAAGGTTTCATCATTCTACCGTTATTTCTTGTCTTACCACCCGAATTTTCCTAATGAGGACACGCATGTTATAGTCACTCCATCTATTGATCTACTGAAAATTCCGGAGTTCCCTAGATTAGCAGAAATTGGGCTGGGAGGAATTAACTGGTCTAGTTGTCTATAAAATCATCTGGGTTTGTTTCTATTTAGCATTTTATATGTTAGAAATGGAAGTCAAAAACACGTCCTAAAGTATTTCGAAAGCATGGTCATCCGTTCTCCACCATCTTCGACCTCTATTATTTGGACTTTGTTAACAGTAACTTTTTCAATCAGTTTCCAATGTATATATAGCTCGATGGTTTTCTTCTTCCTCTTACCCTTTACACGTACTGTTTTACGCCAGTACCCTCAATTCCTTTCTTTCTTTCTTTCTTTTTTTGCTTTTTGGCTCCTCCTGGTTCACAGTTGCAGAAGCTCCTCTCACTAATCAGTCTTCCTGTTGGACAAAATCCATACTTACAAACTAATCGCACTTTGATACTTAATAGTCATTGGTTCAGAAAACAAACTAGTTGTAATCATTGGGATTTGTTCATGTATCATCAGATTGGTTAACGTCTAAACCGTTACGTTTAATAACGGAACCTCAGAATCGTATGGGTGCTGCAGGTCTGATTACTGTCTTCATCAATGGGATCCTTCAAGAGATTCCAAGAGGACCATTCGAGGTGAGGGCTGTGTTTGGTCAAGATGTGATGCTTGTGCACTCTTCTGGAGAGCTTGTTCCCATGAATGGTTATGGAGTTCTATTTCAAGGTCTGCTCGCGGGTGAAAGCTATTTCTTGGTGAGTTTTGGTTCCTCCACCTTTGTCCCCTGTTTAGCATGAAACCAGCAAGATTGTATTTACGCCAGTTATACTAAGGTGTCCGAGAGCTGACACGGAAGATTAAGAAAGACTTATGCTAGACCTAGTTAATATTGCCACTGCGCAGCATACCTGCTTCTCAAAACTCCGTTTAAATCTATTCCATGCGCATAGCTCCGGAATATCCCGTGTGAAGAAGCGGACCATTTTGATCTTCAACTTGTATCTAGTGGCTTTGCTTGAACACCATCTGGTGCAGGTGTTTAGTGGTTCATAATTTGTACATGTACCTTTTGTGTGCTATGCATCTCTCTCTCTCTCTCTCTCTCTCTCTTCAGGTGTGGGTGTCTGTGTGTATGTGCGCGCGTGTCCGGAAAGAGACTAAAGGGTTGTTTGTTTTAGTGTAAAACAACGTAATTTAAAACAATTGTTTCATTTTACAGTGTTTGCAGTTGTTTGGCATGATGTAAAATAATGTAAAGTAAAATCCTGTATGGACCTTCTCTACCCACTTAATAATTAAATTTTCTTATTTTGATTTACACAAGAAGATTGAAGCATCCATCTTGTTTTATTTTACAAATCACTAAACAAACATTTCCTGATTCTAAAACAAGAAGATTGAAGCATTCATTTTGTTTTATTTTACAAATCATCAAACAAACATTTCCTGATTCTAAAACAAGAAAATTTCACTTGTTTTAAAATCAATGATTTTGAAACCAGTGATTTAGTTTTACACTGAAACAAACAACCCACAAGTGGGATCGTCTGCCCCAAGATCGGTGCACCAACTGTGCAGGGTAGAACTCAAATTCTCAAGGAAAGAAATCGAAGATAAAGAATGATCATCATCACGCCAACCATGCATTAATTAGCATGGATTGGAGTATTGAATGGCGCAAGATTTTGTCACAGGCTGTCTCAATTCCTCTCACGCATACTCTCCTGCGTACATCTCAATTGCAGTCCCTAGATCTCTCTTTCCATATTTGAGATACATAGCTAACTTTTATCTGTGGCATTAATTGATGTTGTAGGTCCCCCGACCCATGTAGCTTGGAACAAGGTTGCAGTCTCGAAGGGCATCTTCCACACTGATCCAAGATATATAAGAAGTTGGATTGCAGACTTAACAGGGAAATTAACGGACCCGCCAAATTTTTATCCTGAATTCAAGTCTTCGTTGGTCCGTTGTTCTCTGGCCAATGGCAGTGTGGGTCGTCGTTGCATGTCCATTCCTACGTACTAGACGCTAGCTAGACAAAAGATGGTCATTTCCCCTCTATGTTTCTGCTTTGAAAAATTGAAAGAGCTAGTTTGATAGTGTTCCTCTGCAGTGGATTTTAAGTGTCGAACTTACCATGAAGCTATTGTGGAAGAAATTACATTCCCAGATGCTAGCTTTTAGTGTCGAGCTTACCACACAAAATGACGGGGTTTATGGTTTCGAGCTTCTGTCAAGGCGGAATGCGTACGATTGCCGGCAAAGTTTCCTGTGTTTTCTATCCCTCAGATTTATAGCTAGGTCTGCATAGGTCGGTGTGGCCGTTTCTAAACCACAAGCTTTGCATCGACAAACTCCAACAGCAATTAGTGAAATGTAACAAGGACCTTCTAACCGATGACAAGACCACATAATCTTGTTTAGAAATGCTGTCCTGCATAAGAATATTTTCGAAAGATTTGCTGCCATGGAAATCAGAATCTTGACATGTTGCTACCTGCTGGAATCTAACCCTACAACAGGCAAAATGCTTGTCTTTACATGTAGCCACTAGTTGCTCTGAGAACGAACGAAAATGGCATGAAAAGAGTTGGCCAACCAGTTCATCATCTTCATACTGGAAGTTGGATTATCGATCAAGTTTTCCTTGAATTTTATATAACCTGAAATTAAAGAGAGTCAGCAAAAAAGAGAAGGGAAAATAAATAGGAAAGAGACATTGCACATTGATCTTTTCGTTTGAACATGTTAGCAAATCCGGTGTTCAAATCCTCTCTATCAAAAAGTTGAAAAGATAGGGAACGATCTTGTATATAAAGCAACTTTTTACGACACAGAAAAGGGTATGAATCGATTTCAGGCAAGAATGTTGAATCTAAATAGATGACATGGAACTGAGTGTTTTATGAAACTAAAGTGATGCTATTCGTACTCCCGGATATATACCCGCTTTCTCGATTACCACTATCACTTGAATGCTCCTAAATCATCATAAATAATAAAAAGTTCACTGCCATAAATACAGTTGGGTGATTGAGATATAAGGAGTAGATTAAGACCTGGTTTGATCGCAGAATACAAGGGAAATAAAATGATTTATTTTCGTTTAAACATGTTGCATAATTCTTTAACGCAACGAAGTCCATTAATCATATTTGTCTAGCCTTTAGTGCACAAGCCATGTTAATTAAATTAGTAGCTTTAATTCATTGTGCATGGATTAGCAGGCGTCTGAGCTAGCATTCAATGTTTTTTTCTTTTCCTCTTTGGTCAAAAGAATGGAGCATATCTCCTACTCGTTGATACTAATCCTTTAAGATTGGCTAGTACATAAGGAAAATACAGGATTTTGGGTGAGCCCAGCTTGTATCGTTAGAAAGCTTGGTTGCAGTCTCTGGGAACAAATCTGATGGAGATGTTGCCTTTGGTGATTAGTGCATGTTTTACAATCTTCGGGACAGCAAGAGGCTGCATGCTCGTGTTCCCCATTGCTTTTAATTAAAAAGCATCCGACGAGGATGGCGGAGCAAGGGGAGGAAAAGGGGGAATGGGATGATGAAGGAGGAGGAAGAGCACGGGGACAAGGAGGAGACATAGGCGGCATGCAACAAGGCAGATGGCGGCCATCAGCTCCAAGCAGAGGCAGCCTCAGCAGAGACGGTCGGCGACAAAGGTTCCAAGCACAACCTCCCTGCTCCTCCTGCGACGGAACCAATGGACTCAGCCTTCTCCCGGCGCTGGGTGGACATTCTCAAACCGCCCACCTCCATAGAAAATGATTCCTCCAGACAGGTAGGCCCTTCAATCGTGGATCCTCCTGTAGTATTGGGGTGCTTCAACCCAATAGCCAACTCCATCATCTTCAAAGCTAGCGAGCTCCACGAAAGCTGCAAACACTGGGAAAACAGCCTTATTGTCAAGACCCTTGGGCTGGAAGGTCAACCGATCATTAGTTTACGGGTCACAAATTGTCTTTTCAAATCGATATTCATAGTGGATAAGATAACTAATACACATTTATTTTGACTGAATACATATAGTACATTAAGATTCAATTATCCGACTGATTATTAACTTGTAAAATCATTAAAGAATAATATTTCTAAACCGATAACTTAATAGATACGGTCATAGATCTACCTTAGATCCGCACTGAATCTAACTCGCTTGCATCCCTAGCTGCCCCTCTCCAATTTGGCGCCCGGTACTCAGTACTCAATTTGGGCCACCCCATTAGGCAAATGCCTGTGTCCGCTACTCCGCTACTGACGTAGAGGATCTCTATTCGATAGGTAATCCCCTCAAGACTGACTCAATTATAGAGCAAGCAAGCTTGGGGCATTTTGCCCAAGTTTGTGTGGAAATAAACCTTACCAATCCCCCCTATCAGGACCACCATGTGCTCAGAAATGGGCAGCTTCTGGCAGTCCTACTTGTATAAAAGAATACCTCCTCTATGTCGTAGCTATGGTTGCATTGGATATTCAGCATGTAACATCATGCTTCAAAAGACACTGAACTATTCCGAGTTGACTCCCTTGGCCGGATGTGTTATAGGTTCAATTTCTAAATCATTCTAATTGTTTGCGAGTAATTAGTACAAATTAAAGAAAATTAACAAATGTATATATACATAAAGAACAAGTAAATGAGTTATTCATACACAATTCTCAAAATAGATAACTTACAATATACAGATTTTAAGATTTATATAGCCACATGATAAAATAACACCCCTGTCTAAAATGCAACTTTCGAAATGTAAATTATACTAATATATTAAGCTGGCCGCACCGCATCTACTACGCACTCTGATATCGTAGAATAACCTACACCTATGAAAGGGGCTGAATCTCATAAACGAGAGCTCAGTAGAGATTCCGTACTCATAATGGCCCACGAAATATCGACTGAACACAATTATATACATTCAATTGGAATCAAAATCAATTTCTATCAAGAGAAAGTAAATTGATTAATTCTACCGTTGAAATCAAACTCCACTTCATTACTATTCGCCCATGTCCAAATATAAATCAATCTTTAAAGAATTAGACTCGCTATATAGTACTCATCACGTGAATAATCAATCAAAACTCACCATGGATCCCAAGAAGTCATTTCTCATGATTTCATAAGGTTCACTTCAATATTCGCTTCTAGACAACCTAAGATACTCATGAGGTCAACCTTTCGTTCTCAAGTGAGAATTATCTATAATTCATCTCACTACTTCTATTGGTAATGAGAATCATCTTTAAATCATCCTATTGTACGTACCACTTCATGAAATCTATGACAATATCTAATCACATCTATCATGTGCAACAATCATAAGCATCCATCATACATCTATCATATTTCTATTAATCATTTCTCTAACCCATTAAAAGACTGGTTCATATTTTTCACATGTCATAGACCCGTTACTAGGTCAGTTCTTAATCTAGTCCATAATCATTCTTTAAAAAATAAACTATCTAAGAATGACAGGGAACATCTCACTAGCATCATTTTATCATCCTCATCATCATCTATATCTTTCGGTTGGAACATCCCAAAGGATTCCCTACTTGATGAATGTTGTTCCACTATTCTTGGATCTCTGAAAATCCATGTAAGTGTGGCAGAGAAGCAAGTCGACTGAAGTACGTGGCACACTACTCACGTAGTCTAAGCTCTTAGTCGAGGAGTGCACACAGGTGGAGGGTGAATTTAGACATCTAACCCTATCATATGGCTAAGTTGGGACTTGACTTGACCCCATCATATAGCTAAAAATCTCATATCCCTTCCCCAAATGATACATCAATGCGCGTCTCTATGCTAGCAATGCGGTCATCCTAGTTAGGTAAGAACATAGCATCACAAGTTCATGTTCAATCAAAGTCTATAACATAATTAAAATTTTGTATAATTATAAATGATAATTGAGGGTTTTCAAATCTATTAATCATTAGTCAACTTAAACATCAAATAACCGAAGGTCTAATTATTCATATAGCCCAAATAGGCCTATGAGGTCCCCTAGAGTCAGTAGTGTCGACAACTTTACTATTGGTTTCGACACCATGGCTCCTAGGGCCCAAAACAGAGCTCTGGACCTTATGGTGTTGACATCAACAGTAGCGGTGTCGACATCAACAGTAGTGGTGTCGACACTTAGGCATTTTAGGGCCATGAAAATAGGACTGGACAGGTAGCTTGGCCTAAAAGGGCCATAATTCCCAAAATTCATATCCAAATTAGAAGTACTTTTTTTTTTATGAAAGATGATTAAGTTAACTATAACATATCCAAAAATCAAGTCAATTAGAGCATCACACAAGATATGATGATTAAAACACATAGTGCCTGTCATTTTTTAGAGACAACTACATACCTATAAAGATAAGAGTCTGTCTCACTCAAATCTCAACCAAAATTCATAAAATTTAAACCATGATATCTATACATAAAGATCAAACTTCTATAAAATATCCAAGGAAATCCATGCTTTAGATTGAGCACAATAATTAAGAGAATATATATATGAAACTCTATTTCCAAAATGAGCAAGAAGCACATGGAAAATCCATCTCTAAATGATCCAATCACTCATTTATTATCTAAATAAGGCCCACATATGGTGGTATTACTTAAATAATATCAAATTACACACATGCATGTTCATTCCAAGCATCAAGACTAACATGCACCCTATGGATCATAGTAAACCTGAACAAGAGCATCACCGTACCTCAAAGTCACACTTCACCAACCCAAGAAGAACCTTCTAGATCCAATCAAAACTTCAAGAACACCTAGCAAGAGCTCTCAAGCTTCTAAGAGCATCCAAAAAGCCTCCAAGAGTTACCTCCAAGCTTCCAATCTCACATGCAAGCTTTACAAGAGTCATTCATCCCACATGCAACAAGATCTCCCCTCCAAGAACCAAGAGAGAGGTGAGAGGAAGAGTGGAGGATGCATGCCAGGAGGAAGAGGAAGTGGTGGTTCGCATGCCACCTCCCTCACTTATAAAGGGCTTGGCAAAATTGTAGATAAACCCTCTAGTTACCAAAATTAGCCCTTAAACCCATATATACCTAATGGGTCACTTAAAACCCACCCTCTAAGACTCAATAGCTCTTATTTGGGTCCCAAAACTTAACCCATCAAACTAAGTTATTTCTAAAACACTCAATCTACTCAGTTAATTAAATTCAATCTGCTAAACTTAGGGAACCAAGTCAAAAGTCCATTAAGTCAGTTGTGACCCACTTAGTTGAACCTAAGTCACACATAATTCACCACAATATCACATTTGACATATTTAAAAATGATTTAATGAAAATGAATGAGGGTCAATAATGGTCAAATTCGGTTAAAGTCAGTAACCTAGTTTGAAAATTATGAATCGGAGGGTCAGAGTATTACACATCAGCTGCTTGCCCATCTTTAGGGAACCACTCTAGTTCCACATTGAAGTCTCCAGTTGTTGGCATTCAAAACGCACATGCTAGTCCAATTGGGGTGGGTAACGGCATGTTGTTGATAGTAACTTTCTCAGAGGAAGGCTTCTGCCGATGGCAGTCATAGCCCTCCTCCTGTTAGGTTCGCTGTGTCGAGATCCGCCCGAAAACACAGCGGAAATAATTATTCGGGATCGGATCCGTCCCATTTCGATCAACAAAAATAAACCGAGAAGTCTAATTTACCTTGCGCGGATTCGAATTCGCGTTCGTTCTCCGGTTCCATCGGAACGATGCCGCAAGCCGCGCAGGTGCCTGGCCTCTAGTGGTATCCACGCGGTTCTCCTCGCGATGGATCGTCCTCGCCTCCTCGCTCGATGCGGTATTCGTGGATCCCGTCTAGCTATGTGTAATCCGCCGTGACATGCGGATTCGGAAACTTCTGTCGGACGGAAGGCGGAGCAGTCGGGAGCCGAAGTAGAGCCTCCAGAGGGCCGGCCTCAGGATTTGCGCCCCAGAGAGAGGAGAGAGAGAGGGCGGCGGCTAGGGTTAAGGTTGTTGGCCTCGACCTAGCAGTCGTTCTTTTATAATAAGTATGTTTGTAGTTTTTCATAAAATCCCATACTTATCTGAAATCCCGTCTAAATATCCATTGACTTGAAAACCTTTTGTGTGTGACCCTCTAGGCCCAAATATCAGTCCAGTTAATGGCCCATTAAGCCCAGTAACTTTTCACGGACCCATTGAATTAATTAATATCCTTATATTAATTAATCAGTCGAATTTAATGTCCCACAGTAAATTCGGACGGCTTCCGATCACGTTGGATGCCAAGCAATATCGCGTGATCTTGGATGGCTTTAGGGTTATCGCAACCCTCTATTGGAACCTTTCCGTCATCGGTTAGCGCGCGGATATAATCCTTCATCCGTGCAATGTTTCCGAATCGTCCTAGGGTATGGTTTACTATTAAATCCTAGCCGGTCGATTCACTTGAATCAGATGCCGCTAATCTATATCGGATAACTATTTATCTGATACAGAGTCCGCCCTAGCCAGAGACTTAAGCGCATCATTCCCAGAACATTCTCTCTCATAATACCGAGAGCGGATGATCCCTTATTGAACACACAATTACCTTCGAAGGCATTTCTCTAAACCCGATCGTTTGACTTATTGATAACTCATGGTTAAGGATTCATTAGTCAAAGTCAAAGCTTAGAGATGTACCAACAAGGTATCTTTGGTGTCTCAGGTCTAAGGATCATCTACGCAATCGAGACAAAAGAATCGAGCTGGTTAACAGTGAGGTACATACCATCCAGCAATTCTAGGTCGGATAAATTCAGTAAACTCATTCCTTAATGAGCACCTACTGGTCCAGTATAGTGGCTCTACACAAGTGACTTATAGGATCAGTCACCCTCATTATATGAGCTGAAGAAACCTGTACTAGTCTATCCGAATGTTTGATGTCCATCTCAAACATCCTCCGACTAGGAATAATTAAGAACATGTCTTTATAAGTCTTCGGTCCCGTAATTATAACCTCATCATAATCCGAAGATTGTTACACATGTTCATGGACTTCATTGTGATACGATAATCATAGATCGAACTAATTACACACAATGAATTAATGCCATTATATTAATAAATTGAATGATACATAGTATTGGATTGGCTTTCAGACCACCTAATACTAACACCCCCTACTACTCATACGCCACGCAGTCTGAGTTTTAGCAACTCAATGCAACTCAGGTTCTTCTTCTTCCCTAGAGGAACCACCAGGGTTTGAAAAGAACAAGTCTAGTGCTACTCCGAAGCAAAGGAAATCTGCAAATGAGCTATCACTTGCAGGTTCTACCTTGGGTCAGTTGGACAGCCAGGATCAAATTGTTGAACTTTTTCACCAAAAGCTACCTCTAGTGGTGTCTTCAGTAGAAAGACGCAAGTTGCCCATACAGGTTGCCCCCCACTAAAAAGCAACAAGAAAATCAAAAAAGATAGACATGATGGTGTGGCTTCTCTACAGTTGGACATGGATAAAGAAGCTCTACACCAAATAGCTATGAACAAATTGAAACAAGTCCTAAATGTGGTCAATGCCAATAGGTCCAGCCCAAGCTCGAGTAGCTCCTACTCGTCAAGGTGACCAATTAAAATGATGAACTCCCTTGGCCTGCCTTGGAACGGGGGCAAGAAGAAGTCTTCGGACCCCATCATCAATAGCTCTGAGCGAACAATTAGTGGCACCGACAAGGATGTTGTAGCTAAGGTAACAATACCTTCTACCCTATTTGAATTCATTGTTCCAGCTCCTAATTCATCAGGGACTGGGAATAGTTGACACCACTGACGTGTGCTCTCTAAGATAAGCAACAGGGGGGCATCCTCCATCCCAATCCCAAGAGCTAGCCAAGTATCTGGTCATAA
The DNA here is from genome assembly GCA_030544215.1 of Zantedeschia hybrid cultivar. Lineage (NCBI taxonomy): Eukaryota > Viridiplantae > Streptophyta > Magnoliopsida > Alismatales > Araceae > Zantedeschia > Zantedeschia hybrid cultivar. The sequence continues at coordinate 19,473,876 of JARZZO010000005.1, forward strand.
AGTTGTCACTAAGAGGAGATCTTTATCCTTCTCTCGACATCATCGTGCCTGACCCCAGGCTGGTGGACCATGTTGGTTTCTTTTGATACTAACATGTGAGGTTAGTTTGTAACTGGAAAAAAAAAAAAGAATAATTGACAATAATGTCCAAGGTGATCTCTATCGGATAGAATGGTTGACACTATCCTCTAAGCATCTCCTTCCGCTATGAGCGGATCGGCATATTCAAAGCATGCTCCAAAGCTATTCTCATTATTGAAGCTTTTGTAACTCTTGGGTTGGAATGTGGCAGCTTCTTGATATGACAGTATTTAAGCTATCCTTCATCATCTCTCAAGACTAGGATTGTTATGCTGTCATTTCCCAACATTTTTACATCATTGTTGTTGGGTTGGAGATTCATCCACTCTAGATCAGACAGTCAATGCTCTTTGAATAACAGAAGTTCCTCATGCTCCTACAAAACGGACATCAGATCAAAGGAGACCCCGGTTGTGATCCGATGGAACCCCCTCCGATGCCTAAGTCAAAGAGTGTAGGGACAAAGAGAAGGTATAAGATCTAGTGTAGGACGTATTTTTCTGAGGGTACTAGAGAGTCCCTTTTATAAGAGCAGATTTGAGGCAGTAATCGAGTTCGATCAGGGAGTGTATTGCGTGAAGTTAGGTACAATCCCCAGAACGGGACGGGACTCTAGCTTTCCCTTATCCGTTTTTCGGAGTTGATCCGGAGGAGAGTTCCTCCGGCAAAAAGTTTTCTAGCGCCCCCAGGACAACGAGGTATGTCTCAAATTGGGGCACTCCTTGTTGGAGCCTAGGTTCATGGGTCTGACAGTTGAGAGGCCCGTCAGACTTTGGTGGCGAGCAAGGGCAGTCCTTAACGAGCTGGCCCACCTAGCAAATGGGCCAGCGAAACTGGGCCCTCTCAATTGCTTATCTTTAATCCTCCTCCTTTGGGCTTCTCTCAATTTGACTATTTTACTTAATTTAGGATTCAATGTCAAGGGTTAACCTTCCAATTTCCAACTGTTTACTTCAAGTAAGGCTAGTTTCACGATCCTTGCTGTCAAGCTACCCTCACCCTCATCATAATTAAAAAGTACACATAAAATGCTTTCTTCATCTATCTTATTGCATTGTTGGCAGGAGTTATCAATGTATGGAAATATCCATTTCATTCTACCTTCTAAGGGGAGCAAATCATTTATACTTTTCTGGAATCTTTGGAGAGATTACCTTGGTGATGTGTGAGTTCCATAATGCATCATAAATGGGGCTTAACATGGAAGTCGCTAGAGGTTTGTTTCTATGATCGTTCTATATGCGGATTTGATTGTAACGGTCACATTTTCCGAAGCTTTCCACACTATTAAGTCTGTCGATGTAAGGTTTTCCCTTGGAAAGGGAGATTGAAGCAACCTCCTAAGTTAGTCCTAGTTGAAAAGGGAGAGTATAGATCATCTATGTTCCACTCTTTTCCATTAAAATGTAAGCTTTGTAAGCAGGATTGAAAGCTGGAGGGAGTACTCAACCTGGGATCCAGTAATCGTTCCATATGTTGATCTAATCTCGACTAGTGGCTTCTTTTTAAGCATTGGCCACAAATATCAGCATAGTTGTCCATAGAAGGGATCATCTCTTTGTTGCCTAAGCATTCCAAAAGGAACTTCTGCCTAAATATTTGGCTCTTAAGAGGCTGGTCCAAAGGGATACATCATCATTGATGAAATTTCACATTAACTTTGAAATTGTTGCTTTATTGTAAGCCTCAAAGCCTCTGATGTTAATGTTGGGTTCGCTGTGTCGAGATCCGACTGAAAAACGCAACGGAAATAATTATTCGGGATCGGATCCGTCCTGTTTCGATCAATAAAATATTCCGTGAAATCTAATTTACCTTACGCGGATTCGTATCCGCATTCGTTCTCCGGTTTCGTCGGAGCGATGCCGCAAGCCGCGCAGGTGTCCGGCCTCTAGCGGGATCCATGCAATTCTCCTCGCAATAGATCGTCCTCATCTCCTCGCTCGATGCAACGTTCGTAAATCCCATCTGACTACGCGTAATCCGCCGCGACATGCGGATTCGAAAACTCCCGTCGGACGGAAGGCGGAGCAATCAGGAGCCGAAGCAAAGCCTCCAGAGGGCCGGCCTTGGGATGTGCGCCCAGGAGAGAGGAGAGAGAGAGGCCGGCCTTAGGGTTGCTGGCCTACAACCTAGCAGTCGTTCTTTTATAATAGGTATGTTTGCGGTTTTTCATAAAAATCCATACTTATCTAAAATCCCGTCTAATTATCCATCGACTTGAAAACCTTTAGCGTGTGACCCTCTAGGCCCAAATACCAGTCCAGTTAATGGCCCATTAAGCCCAATAACTCTTTACGGACCCACTGAATTAATTAATATCCTTATATTAATTAATCAGCCGAATTTAATGTCCCACAGTAAATTCGAACGGGCTTCCGATCACGTTGGATGCCAAGCAACATCACGTGATCCTAGATGGCATTGGGGTTATCGCAACCCTCTATTAGAACATTTCCGTCATCGGTTAGCGCGCGGATATAATCCCTCATCCGTGCAATGTTCCCGAATTGACCTAGGGTATGGTTTACTATTAAACCCTAGCCGGTCGATTCACTTGAATCAGATGCCGTTAATCTATATCGGATAACTCTTTATCTGATACAGAGTTCGCCGTAGCCAAGGACTTAAGCGCATCATTCCTGTAACATTCTCTCTCATAACATCAAGAGCGGATGATCCCTTATTGAACACACAATTACCTTCGAAGGCATTTCTCTAAACCCGATCGTTTGACTTATTAGTAACCCATGGTTAGGAATTTGTTAGTCAAAGTCAAAGCTCAGAGGCGTACCAACAAGGTATCTTTGGTGTCTCAGGTCCAAGGATCATCTACGCAACCGAGATAAAAGAATCGAATTGGTTAACAGTGAGGTATATACCATCCAGCGATTCTAGGTCGGATCAATTCAGTGAACTCATTCTCCAATGAGTACCTACAGGTCCAGCATAGTGTCTCCGAGTGACTTATAGGATCAGTCACCCTCATCATATGAGCTGAAGAAACCTGTACTAGTCTATCCGGATGTTTGATGTCCATCTCAAACATCCTCTGACTAGGAATAATTAAGAACATATGTTTATAATTTTTTGGTCCCGTAATTATGATCTCATCATAATCCGAAGATTGTTTCATATGTTCATGGACTTCACCGTGATCCGATAACCATAGATCAAACTAATTACACACAATGAATTGTTACCATTATATTAATAAACTGAATGATACAAACTATTGGATTGGTTTTCAGACTACCTAATACTAACAATCTCCCACTTAGACTAAAGTCAATCACTTTTATGCAGAATACCCATATTCTCTAAGTGACGCTTAAAGACATTTTAAGACAAAGGCTTTGTCAGTGGATGTGCTATGTTGTCGGCTGAAGGAACTCTATCCACTCAACATCTCCTCGAGCTATAATCTCTCTGATCAGATGAAAGCGCCGCAAAATGTGCTTCGACTTCTGATGAGACCTTGGCTCTTTCACTTGAGCAATCGCCCCATTGTTGTCACATAGCAGTGGGACGGGACCAGAGATGCTTTCTACTACACCAGGATCGTCGATGAATTTCTTCATCCAGATAGCTTCCTTGGCGGCTTCAGCTGCAGCAATATATTCAGCTTTCGTTGTTGAATCAGCAGCGCTTTCCTGCTTGGAACTTTTCCAGCTCACTGCTCCCCCGTTGAGTGGGAAGACAAAAACTAATGTCGATTTGCTATCATCAGGATCAAACTGAAAACTCGAATCAGTGTATCCTTGCAGCTTTAAATCTCCTCCTCCATAGACCAGAAACATATCCTTAGTTCTTCTCAAGTTCTTAAGGATACATTTCACAACCTTCCAGTGTTCATCACCTGGATTTGCTTGATGTCTGCTCGTAACGCTTAGAGCATATACAACATCAGGTCTAGTACATAGCATGGCATACATGATGGAACCTATGGCTGAAGCATAGGGTTTCTTATCCATCATTGCCCTCTCCTCAGAAGTCTTGGGAGATTGACCTTTGGAGAGATAAATTCCATGTCTAATCGGTATGAGACCACTCTTGGAATGTTCCATGTCAAACCTTTTTGTAGGCGCCCGGAACGTCCCGCCCGCTGCTGCGGGCTTCGGGCAAGGGCTTCTCCGTTCGTCTCAGCACTGCGACGATTTGGAAGGGTTAGAAATTAAGTTGTGTGATCGCCATGAGCATTACCTTACGGTCCCTGTGCTCCGCAGGATGGTGAGAGTGATCGCGTTCTGAGGGAGCGGGAGACGGCGGTTTCCCCTTCTCTTCCTCCGACTGGCCAGAGGAGCAGAGCATGGCATTCTGCACGCAGAAATGCGGTAAGGGTCCCTGAAAGGAAAAGATAAGACAAAAGAAGAAAATAACCCGATTAGAACTGTGATATATAGAATCTATCCATGAAAATATAAAAATTAACTAGAATTGGAGGGAGACGCACCGGATGGGTGTTTGGGGAGGGAAGGTGACCATATGTTATGGCCACCCACCTCCCGTTTTTTTGTTTAAAACCTCTGGGGAGTAAGGGTTGCTAGGTTACCCTAACATGCATGCATGCAAATGGGGGTGCTCGTGTGTGAAAAGTGAAGTGATGTGTTGAAAGAGGAAAAAGAGTGGGAGAAGGAAATGTTACGGAATGGATGGAGAGTGGGAATGCAATGAAGTGGAAAGGAGAAAAGTAAAGAGAGGGTTAAGAGGACAAGCCCATTTGGAGTGCGAAAGATTCCTCCGGCTTCTCGATTGCCAAGGCTTTCTCTCGCTTGAAGTTCCTCCTGAAGCTCTCTGACTCCTTGCCCGCTCAACTCCTCAAAGCCAACCCACTTGCCAACCTCCCAAGTAAAAAAAACCCCCCCTGCTCGAGGGGACATGGGGGGTTTAAATAGGTGAAGGGGAAATAGGAGAAAATAGGGGTCTAAATCCCCGTAAATCATTATAGAGCCAATGAGAAGTGGTCAAGGGTCGGAGGTGGTGCGCGCAGCAGTCGCCGGAGTGGGGAGTGATCGGAGTAGTGTAGGCGAGGGTGGCGAGTAGAGGAGATCGTGGGAAGACGAGGTCAAGGTGGGAGTTAGGGGAGTGGGCGGCCAGCCAACTTGCCTTCCAATCCCGTGGAAGGCCAAGTAGTTGGCCTTCCACAGAGAGGTGGAAGGCGGCCCGGTTGATCTTCGAAGGGTGGTGGAAGGCAAGGGGTGGCCTTCGAAGGGCGGTGGAAGGCGGACAAGTTGGCCTTCGTAAGGCGGTGGAAGGCGGACAGGTTGGCCTTCGAAGGGCGGTGGAATTCGGGCAGGTTGGCCTTCGAAGGGTGGTGGAAGGCGGGCAGGTTGGCCTTCCATGAAAAAGGTGGCGAAAGTCGAGATTGGTTAATGGGCCTGATTATTTAGTGGGTTGAATTATGTGAGGTTATGACCAAAAGGGGGGTCCAAAATCGGTGTCTACACTTTTGACAATGGTTTCTATGTACATGCATTAGGTTAAGGCAAGCATCTTATTTGATCTATCTCTATAGATTCGTATTCCTAATACATAAGATGATTCTCCCAAATCCTTCATGGAGAAGTTTTTGGATAGCCAAATCTTTACTGATGACATCATTCCTACATCATTCCCAATGAGTAGGATGTCGTCAACGTAAAGAACCAGGAATGTGATTGTGCTCCCACTGTTTTTCTTGTACACGCAAGGGTCATCTTCATTCTTAATAAAGCCATAAGATTTGATTACATCATCAAACCTTATATTCCAGCTACGGGAAGCTTGCTTCAATCCATAAATGGACCTTTGCAACTTGCATACCATATCTGGAGATTTCTTTGATGTGAAGCCCTCAGCTTGTATCATATACACCTCTTCCTCAAGGTTTCCATTGAAGAAGGTTGTCTTCACATCCATCTGCCAGATTTCGTAATCATGGTATGCAGCAATGGCGAGAAGAACTCTAATAGACTTAATCATGGCAACGGGCGAGAAGGTTTCGTCATAATCAATTCCTTGCTTTTGACGATACCATTTCGCCACTAGCCTTACCTTATAAGTCTTTATTCGTCTATCTGCACCGATCTTTCTTTTAAACATCTATTTGCAGCCAATAAGTACTATACTTTCAGGCAAGTCAACCAAGTTCCAAACTTAGTTGATGTGCATAGACTGAAGCTCAGAATTCATGGCTTCTTGCCATTTCCCGACCTCTGGGCTTTCAATGGCCTCCTTATAAGTCTTAGGATCATCATCCTCATTATAGAGTATCCTAGAACCATCCAAATTAATTTGTCCCACATATCTTTCTAGTGGTTTAGGTACTCTTTGTGACCTACGAGTTTCTTGTGTACTTATTTGAATAGGTTCTAAAACTGACAATTCATCAGATGAACCATTACCAATTTCTGGGTTTGGAATTTCTTCCAGAGTTATTTTACTCCCACTATCTTTCTGAACAATATAATCTTCTTCTAAAAAGACAGCTCTCCTGGCTACAAACACCTTTTGTTCGTCAAGATGATAAAAATAATATCCATAATTTTCTCTTGGATATCCCACAAATCTGCATTTGTCAATTCTAGACTCCAGCTTATCTACATCATATCTTTTAACATGACCAGGACATCCCCAGACTTTAACATGTTTAAAGTCTGGTTTCTTTTCATTTCATATCTCATATGGAGTGGTTTCAACAGATTTGCTGAATACCTTGTTCAGGATATACATAGCCGAGCTAAGTGCATATCCCTATAAGAACACTGGTAATTTGGACATGCTCATCATGAATTGCACAATTTCCATTAATATGCGATTTCTCCTTTCTGATACACCATTCATCTGAAGCGTATAAGGACGTGTAAGCTGAGAAAGGATACCATTATCCTTTAGGTATTTAATGAACTCTATACTCAGGTATTCACCACCAAGATCAGATCGGATGGGTTTTATGCTTTTTCCAGTTTGTTTTTCTACTTCAATCCAAAATTCTCTGAATTTCTCAAAAGCTTCAGATTTATACTTCAGTAAGTATATGAATCCAAATCTTGAGTAATCATCAGTGAATGTGATGAAGTACGAGAAACCACCAATGGCTTGGATAGACATAGGACCACATACATCAGAATGTATTAGTTCCAGTAAGTCTTTGGCTCATTCTCCAGTTCCATAAAATTGAGATTTAGCCATTTTACCTATCAAATATGACTTACAGGTCGCATATGATTCATAATCAAATGGATCTAAGTATCCATCTTTATACAACCTTTGGAGTCTGTTTTCTCCAATGTAACCAAGCCTACAATGCCATAAGTAGGCTTTGTTCATTTCATACTTGTTTCTTTTGGTTAAAGTACTGATATTTAAATTTTCATGAGACACATTTAAAAGATACAATCTATTGGCCAAGATAGCGGAAGCTATTAATTTATTTCCAAAATAAATTGAGCAACAATTGTTCCCAACAATTAAATTGTATCATATTCTATCTAGACATGAAATAGAAATAATGTTTCTTATTATGCTAGATACATAATAATATTCATCTAATGAAAATGTGTCCCCAGATGGTTGCTTGAGCTTCACTGTCCCCACAGTGATCGCCGCAACTCTTGCGTCGTTACCTAGCCTCAGCTCCACCTCACCGGTCCTAAGCTTTCGTCTTCTTGTCAGTGCCTACACAAAATTGCAGATGTGAGATACACATCCAATATCAAATACCCATAATGTACAATCTCTTTTTGACAAGTTTACATCTATCATATAGATACCTGAAGCATCATGCTGCTTTACAGTTCTTTGAGCCTTATCCTTGAGGTATTCTTTGCAATTCCTCTTCTAGTGGCCGTTTTGATAACAATAGAAGCAATCACCAGATACCCATAATGTGCATTCTCAATGACTCGCGCTACAGCTTAGATTTTGTAACGAAGGTTTTATTTATTTACTTTGGTTTCATCGTAGGTGATAGTATTAAATATATCGTATATATTACATATACTAATAACCTAGCTTATTTAATTTATAATCAAAATAAAACACATGCATCACATACATGTTATTAGTGTGGTCATAGATAGAAATGTGGTTTGACTTGAGCCAGACAGTCAAACACACACACACACACAATACAACATTTATATCATGAGTCTTCAAACTCATAGGCTTAAGTAGCTCTTTCTTATCCTTCTTGGTTGCAATTGTGGATCATCCTCGCTCCATGTTCAGCTGCCTCGATCAAATTACATCATAAATTCATAATTACATGATAATTTAAAAGAGGAAGCCTTATGGCGAATACATCAGAGAGGAAGGTAGAAAGACAATAGAATATGAGAGGGAGAGGTTCGCAGGCCTCTATTTATTAATAAACAATAAACCACGCAATCATATCCATAATCGATTCACATCCACAATATTTAAAGTGCTAATCCATGACCACCGTGTAGTTTTTAATTAAAACAAACCGCACAATAAATTGATAATCACATGGCTAATGAAAATTTTTTAAAACAGATAATTTTGGTTTCGTAAACTAGGAACCAATCAAAATTGGATTTAGAATTTTCGAAAGATTTTTCATTAAATTTAAGCATGCTAATTTAAATCAGAATTTAAACAAGCAATAAAATGTATAATCATACCAAATTGACAAATTTATAATATTCCATGCTAGTAAAATTTATAGACATTAAAATTTAATTTAACAATTAAATTAACTCTCTTTAATGTCGTTTAATCTAACAATTAGATTAAATAAGTAATTAACAACATTTGTTAAAGTTAATTCCCAAAAAAAAAAATCTATTTATTGGCCCCTTAACAGTGATAAAACATATCTTAATTTTGATCAAAATCTAATTTTAATTTTAAATCAAAATCTGTAATCTTAAAGGGTCATTAAATAATTAACAGAGAATTAATAGGGGTTTTAAGGGGGTTTAAAGGGCTGCAGAACTGGGCCCGGTCCGACCCGCTGGACCGACCCCAGCCAACGCCCGGACCGGGTTCAGACCGCCCCTAGGAGTGGGTTTGGCCCGGGTCGGGTGCCAGGCTGGGTCAGGTCCAGGACCCGGGTTGGCCCAGACGCCCCCTTTCCCTCTCGCCCGACACAGCTAGGAAACCCTACCTACGCAGGTGTAGGAGGCGGCGCCCCTACTGCCGACTACCTGCCCCGCAGGCGTCGTCCGACGGGGTCCGGCGCCATGAGCTCCCAGCCAATGGCCAAGGACGCCGGCGATGGCGCCGGTGGCCTCCTAGGTCATCGGAAATCCCCCCCCCCCCCTTTGATGTTCAAAAACCTGCAAACCAAACCCGCGGGCCCCCTTTTTCAATCTCACATAGGAAGAAGGAGGGGGATGGGTCGTCTTCCCCGTCGCCGGCCAGGGGTTCACTGACGACCGACAACCCCGTGGGGAGAGATCCCTTGCATCTGCGAGCCCTTCCCAACGTTTGGCATGTCCGTGAACATGCCGATGCAAGCTTTTCTTCGTCAGACGAAGAACACGAAATTATCATCAAAAAATCCGATTTTAATTACAGTAATTTACCATAAATCCATTATGATCATCTTATGAACACAACAAATGCAATTAAAATCTAAACTACGCATGGAATTAATTATAAACGAATCAATTCGGAGATCGAAACGGCGAAAACACAGTGGAACCTGGCTCTAATACCACTGTTGGGTTCGCTGTGTCGAGATCCGACCGAAAAACACAGCGGAAATAATTATTCGGGATCGGATTCGTCCCATTTTGATCAATAAAATATTTCAGGAAATCTAATTTACCTTGCGCGGATTCGAATCCACGTTCGTTCTCTGGTTCCGTCGGAGCGATGCCGCAAACCACGCAGGTGCCCAGCCTCTAGCGGTATCCACGCGGTTCTCCTCGCGATGGATCGCCCTTGCCTCCTTGCTCGATGCGGCGTTCGTGGATCCCGTCTGGCTACGCGTAATACGCCGCGACATGCAGATTCGGAAACTCCCGTCAAACGGAAGGTGGAGCAGTTGGGAGCCAAAGCGGAGCCTCTAGAGGGTCAACCTAGGGATGTGCGCCCAGGAGAGAGGAGAGAGAGAGGGCGGCGGCTAGGTTTAGGGTTGCTGGGCCCCGACCTAGCAGCCGTTCTTCTATAAAAAGTATGTTTGCGGTCTTTCATAAAAATCCAAACTTATCCGAAATCCCGTCTAATTATCCATCGACTTGAAAACCTTTAGCGTGCGATCCTCTAGGCCCAAATACCAATCCAGTTAATGGCCCACTAAGCCCAGTAACTCTTTACGGACCCACTGAATTAACTAATATCATTATATTAATTAATCAGCCGAATTTAATGTCCCACAGTAAATTCAGACGGGCTTCCGATCACGTTGGATGCCAAGCAGCACCGCGTGATCCTAGATGGCATTGGGGTTATCGCAACCCGCTATTGGAACCTTTCCGTCATCGGTTAGCGCGTGGATATAATCCTTCATCCGTACAATGTTCCTGAATCGACCTAGGGTATGGTTTACTGTTAAACCCTTGCCGGTCGATTCACTTGAATTTAGATGCCGGTAATCTATATCGGATAACTCTTTATCTAATACAGAGTCCGCCCTGGCCAGGGACTTAAGTGCATCATTCCCAGAACATTCCCTCTCATAATACCGAGAGCGGATGATCCCTTATTGAACACACAATTACCTTCGAAGGCATTTCTCTGAACCCGATCGTTTGACTTATTGATAACCCATGGTTAGGGATTCGTTAGTCAAAGTCAAAGCTCAGAGACGTACCAACAAGGTATCTTTGGTGTCTCAGGTCCAAGGATCATCTACGCAACCGAGAAAAAGAATCGAGCTGGTTAACAATGAGGTATATACCATCTAGCGATTCTAGGTCGGATCAATTTAGTGAACTCATTTTCCAATGAGCACCTACAGGTCCAGCATAGTGTCTCCACACAAGTGACTTATAGGATCAATCACCCTCATCATATGAGCTGAAGAAACCTATACTAATCTATCCCGGATGTTTGATGTTCATCTTAAACATCCTCCGACTATGAATAATTAAGAACATGTGTTTATAAGTCTTCGGTATCGTAATTATGATATCATCATAATCCGAAGATTGTTGCATATCTTCATGGACATCATCGTGATATGATAATCATAGATCGAACTAATTACACACAATGAATTATTGCCATTATATTAATAAATCGAATGATACATAGTATTGGATTGGCTTTCAGACCACCTAATACTAACAATTAAGTCCCCCATTCAATATGTGTTCTTTCAATTTGTTCGAATTTCAAATGTGCATTTTCTTCCTTCCATCAGCATGTCCGACCAAAATTTGTATTCCAATTGGTTGAGCTTGGATAAGATTGATTTGGTAAAAAGAGCTTATTTTTAATTAAAAGATATGGAAAATATGGAAGCCATTTGGCATATGGCATTGATCTTCCAAGAGCTTATTTTCCTCTTAACTTTGTCCTATATATATTTTTAATTAAAAGCTTTTCCCTCGCCTAAGTGGTGCACTAATTAAATAGAGTTCCTTCTTAGAAAGAAGTTTGATACCAACATGCAAAAAGATGATCTTGAAGAACCCTAGTACTAAAAGAGCTAAAGATAAGTCCTAATTTTGTGCATTCATCGTGGACAAAAGGTGTATAATCAGTACTTCAATTGCGTACCATGTACAATAAATCCAACCATCTAATATTGTACTATAAAGTTGAGTGAAGACTTTTCAAAAGGTGTAAAACTTCCTGCACTGACCCTCAATGTTGCACTGAGAGTTAATGCACTGCATAAACAAATATATATATACATACATATACATATATATATATATATATATATTGTAATTTTTCTTAGGTGGGCTCTGAGACATCCCACATGTCTGTTGACGTCAATCTTCAATCGAACGACTTTTTTTAGATCGTTCAACTGGAGATTAGGCTTGTATAGACATGTAAAGTACCTAATAAATTTTAAAAATACTTTTTTTTTATTTACCTACTACATTGACTCTCAGTAGTGCTACACTGAGGGTCAATGCAACTAAGTGTTACTCTTTCAAAGGTAACTATCCTAGTTGTATGTGGTTGTAGTAGAAGGAAGGAGAAGAAGTTCAAAAGAAGAGAGATTGAGAGCTCTCAAGTCTTAGAAGATAACAAGAAAAAAATCAAAAGTTCCACAAATTGGACTTCATAATCACATTAAGAATGAGATTCTAGGACCTTTCTTAAACTAACTGGAATTGTAATTGCCATTCTAGGTTGGCACAAAAAAAAAAAAAAGCACCTCATGAGGCTAGAACGAAAGGAGAACATACAAATTTGAGCCTAGAAATGACATATTATAATTGATAAAATGATAAATCAGTACTTTGAATATCGATTCCAAAAAAAAGTGTCTGTAATATCAAATTCCAAAATGTATATGCAAAGGTATGCCTATTTTACTATAAGATGTACGATTTTCTTGTTTCAGAGTTTGATTTTCTGTTGTCATACTTGCAACAAATATTATGCTCCATCCCCTCAATCGCTCTTATCATCTTCCCTCTTTTTAAGAACTTGTCCTTAAGTTAGCATCATACATGTTGTAGCACACTAGGTACTTGGCATCAAACTCATTGGATGTAATGAGATGGCTAAACAACTTCATCTTGTATGCATTATCATTGATCTTGTGTAGAGTCTCACATGGATCCGCCTTTTTTGAAGAAGATAAATGCTAATGAAACTAGTCCTTGGTAAGAATGGCCCCACAAGACTGGTACCAAGAAACTGACATGTGTAGCGCCTGTTAGTCTTAGGTGGCCTACAAGCCAATCTGACATTGTAATCTCGTTCATTTATTAATATAATGCCATAATATTCATTGTGTGTAAATCGTATTAATTATCGTCTCATAATGAAGTCCATGAATATGTGTTATAGTGATCAGATTATGATGAGATCATACTAATGAGATTGATCACTTAAACACACATATTCTTAATCGTTCCTAGTCGGAGGATATCCGAGAAGGATATCGGATATCCGGTTAGACTAGTACAGATTACTCCTGCTCATACGATGAGGGTGATTGATCTTATAAATCACTTGTGTGGAGACACTAAGGCGAATCTGTAGGTGCTCCTTGGAGAATGAGTTCACTGAATTGATCCGACTGAATTGTTGGATGGTATTGTACCTCACTGTCAACCAGCTTCATTCTATTGTCGCAGTTGCGTGGATGGTCCTCGGACCTGAGACACCAAGGACACCTTGTCAGTGGACTTCTGTGCTTTGACCTTGGTTTACGAATCTCTAACCACGGGATTCTAAAACGCCAAGGATTGGGTATAGTAGAATACCGACGAAGGGAATAGTGTGTCAATAAGGAATCATTCGCTCTCAGTACTTAGAGAGAGAATGCTCTAAGAAGGATGCGCGGAAGTCCTTGTCCAGGGTGGACGATAATATCGGGAAAGGAGTTTTCCGATATTCATCAGCGGCATCCAATCCAAGTGAGTCGACTGGTTAGGGTTTGACAACACGCCATACCCTGAGTTGACTCGAGAGCATTGTACGAATGAAGGATTATGTCCACGCAGTAACTGTCGGCGGAAAGGTTCCAAGAGTGGATTACTTAACCCCGATACCTTCCGGGTTCACGCGGTGTTGCTTGGCACCCAACGTAATCGGAGGCCCGGTCGAATTCGATGTACGACATCAATTCGATTGATTAATTAATTAATAAAGAGTTATTAATTGATTAATAAAGCCAGTAAGGAGTTACTGGGCTTATTGAGCTATTAACCGAACTGGTAATTGGGCCTAGAGGGTCACACGCAAATGATTCTCAAGGCGATGGATAAATAAGTGGGTTTTATACAAACCGGGGGTTTTTATGAAAAACCGCGCGGTTGGCATAAAACATAGCGAACGGGCTGAGCAGGCCAAGCTGCTGCTAACCCTAGCCACCCCTCCACTGTTTCTCTCTCTCTCTGGCGTCCCAGACAGATCCGGATCCGCTCCGCCGCTTCTTCGACTCCCGTTCGACGGGAAATCGTCCGTTCGTTGCGGCAATCGTTGCGGCAGCTGGTGGAGGTTTCGTGGGCTGCGAAGAACAAGGAACGTGAGGATATCCATCGCAAGGAGGATCGCGTGGACTCCGCTAGAGGTCGGGCGCTTGTGCAGCTTGCGGTGTCGCACCGACGGAACCGAACGGTTGCGGATTCGAATCCGCACATGGTAAGAATTCGATAATCTGATTATCATGATTTTTAGTTTTTCAAAACGGGAACGGATCTCCATTTTATTTTTATTTCCACTGCGCGGGAGATCCGGAGAAACCCGAGAACCCAACAGCAGTATCAGAGCCAGGTTCCACTGTTTCTCGTCCCGATTCGATCTCCGAATTAATAATTTTTTAATTATTCCATGCATGTATTCGGTTTGTTTGCTGGATATATATATTCATACGATGAATATTATTAATGAGATTAATTTAGATCTTGAAAAAATTGGATTTTTTTTTCTGGTGTTTCATGTTCTTCATGTGATGAAGAACAATGGAATTTATATAGTTTTTGTAAGGGTTTTTCCCATGTGATGGGAAGATGTCTGGGGGTCCTGGTGTGACCACGGACACCATCAGTCATCATTGGCACCTGTTGCCGACACCAGAGAAGGAGGATAAGCATCAACAGGTGGGCTTCTCTTCTTCTTCAAAAGGTTTGAAGTAAAACCAGAAAATCAGAAAAATTGGGGTTTTGGGGCTCGGTTAATACCCCAAACCGGAGTCCACCGGCATGCCTGCCGGTGCCGGGGGCACCGCCGGCGGGGCAGGGCGGCGCCGGTGGCCCGGCCGCCGGAGCCCTGCAGCTCCTCCCCACCGTCGGCCTCCCCACCCTACAACTTGTAAAAGCAAATTAGGGTTAGGGGTGGGGGAGACCCGGTCCCGAGCCGGTCGGACCGACCCAGACCGGGTCTGGGGGCCTGGTCGAACCAGGTTCGAGCCAGGCGCCCACTGTGGGCGCCTGGTCCGAGCCCTGGCTCGGCCAGGGCCCGAGCCCAATGGCGCAACCAAGTGGCTGAACCCTGTTCTCTTTAAACCCTCCTTTTAAACCTTAATTAAGCCCTTATGACCCAATTAATATATAATTAGATTTTAAATTTATGTTTCAAAATTGTTTTAAAAATTAAATTTCTTTTCTAATATTATTGAATTGGGTTATTAATGGTTTTTTTGGAATCATTATTAACAAATTGTTGTTATTGATTTGAATTATTTATTAATTTAAATGTTAAATTAATAATTAATTCGAATAGACTAATTTAAGTGTTAAATTAGTTATTATTAGTTAATTAAAAGTAATTGTTGATTTAAGTGTTAAATTGATAGTTAATTTTTATTAAATAATCTAATGGTTTAATTTATTAGTTATTGGTTTAAGAGTTAAACTAATAATTAATTTTAATCCAATAATCTAAAAGTTAGATTAGTGGTTAATTGTTAATTAGTGTTAATTATTAGTTTAAGAGTTAAATTGATAATTAACATTAATTAATTAACTAGTCTAAGAGTTAGATTAGTAGATAAGAACAAATTAGAGTTAATTATTAATTTAAGTGTTAAATTAATGATTAATTTTGTCGGACTAGTCTAAGAGTTAGATTAGTCATTAATAGTCTAATTGTTAGATTATTAATGGGGTTTAATCTAAATGTTAGATTATTAGAATTGTTCTAATTTGCATGGAATAATCTACAAATTATTAATTTGGAGTGTGAGCACATGTGATTTGTGTTTTGATACTTTTAAATTAGATTTGATTGCATGTTAAATTGATTAAAAGTTTTTTCAAAATTCAAATACCAATTTTTGATTGGAACCCAACTTTTTAAAAGCCGAAGTTATTTATTTTGAAAACTCTTTTATTTTAGCCATGTGATGCGCTGAATCATGTGTGGATTATATAAAACAGACCGTGGTCATAGATAAGCATCTTTAATATTATTCATGTGATGAATGATGTGTGTATGGATCATGGATGAATGTTGGATGGTTATTATATTGTTAATAAATAGAGATATGCGTATCTCTCCCTCTCTCATTCTCCGATGTACTTCTATCTCCCTCTCTCTTGTACTCGCCATAAGGCCTTCTTCAATTTACTTGTAATTCTAGAATTATTGTAATATGATCGAGACAACCGAGGAAGGAGCGAGGACGATCCACTACTGCAACCAGGAAGACGATAGGATGGAGATCTCTTGCCTATGTGTTTGCAGGTCTATCTAATGTAAATGTTATGTTAGATTGTGTGTGCGTTTGACTGTTGGCTCCAGTCAAACCCACTATGCTATCCATGACCACACTTGACATGTATGAGATGCATTGTTTTATTTTGATTATGAATCAAAGCAGGTATAGTATTTAGTAAATATATACGATATGTTTATATACTATCACCTAGGAGAGACCAAGATAAAAGTTATCTAAATACCCTCATATTAATTCTAAGCTGTAACGCGAGTAGTTAAGAACTTACTGCGTGGTCCACCATCGTTATAGTCATAGGATTCGAATCACTTTAGGCAGGTTTATTGTGCTATCCACAAGGCCTGTTTAATTTGGAGGAGAAACTGTGACTATGGCATTAGATGCCTATATGATCGGGGTAGAGGAACCATGTAGTTTTGTTGTGCTATCCACAATGGCTGCATGCAAATCTATGCTCATCGCGTAACGATGGTTAGCTTAGACCAGAATTAGTGGTTTGTTGTGCTATCCACAAGCCCATTAAATCTCTGGGGACCGAAGCTATGATCAGATATTGCAAGGAGTTGTAAGTCCCATGAGTTGGGTGCTCTTTGATTGTATTACTGTTTGTTGTGCTATCCACAAGGTTATACTACAAGTCATTAAGATTCTGATCCCCACTAGGAGACTATCGACGTCTCCCGTTCTGTATAACTGAGGGTTATACAGTCCGTCGAAAATTAGTAGGAGTTAAAACTTGAACAAAAGACCATGTCTTGTTTTAAATTTTAATAATTGAACATCTGCTAAATAGATTTTACTTATCTCCTGTAGGGAATTATGTCGTCGAATAACCCACTCCGTGGCATACTTGATGCCCTTTTGACTTACCTGATCTACTCAGATTGGCTCGGACACTTGAAGAATGTCTGAAGATCTAAGCAGATTGTTTACACCCTTAATGCTGATCCTCCTGCTGAATCGACTTTAGATGCCTCTGAGACAGAGATAATCGCATACGATAAAAGATCGAAGGACAATGGCAAAAGAGTAGTAAAGGGTGACTGCTTCCACTGTAAGCAGCATGCTCACTGGAAGAGGAACTGCAAGGAGTTCCTCAACGATAAAACTCATAGAAAGATGAAGTTGTCTAAAGCTTCAGATATCTATATGATAGATATCAACTTGTCAGTAAGAGATTCCACATCTTGGGTATTAGATACCGGATGTGTTTCTCATATCTGCCATGATGTACAGACACTGACAAGTAAGCGAAAGCTGAGAAAACGCGAGGTGGAATTGAGGCTAGGGAACGGCGTAAAAGTTGCGGCAATTACTGTTGGGACAGCAAACCTCAGGCTTCCATCAGATGACGCCTTACTATTAGAAGATCGTTATTATGTTCCTAGCATAATAAAAAACATCATATCAGTATCTTGTTTGGACAAAATTGGATATAGGTTTACGATTGAGCATAGAAGTTGTTCGATTTATTATGGTAATAAATCAATAGCTTCGGCATCTTTAGTCAACGGTCTATATCTCTTAGATGTTTCTTATTACAATCTTCATATTGATAATGCTCTTAAGAAGAGCAAGAATTGTGTGAACCAAGCCTACATGTGGCATTGTAGACGTGCACATATTGGTGAAAGCAGGTTGCAAAGGTTGCACAAGCATGGTTATTTAACAGGATTCGATTATGAATCGTTTGCGACATGTGAATCATGCCTTATGGGAAAGATAGCAAAATCTCCATTTACTGGACATGGAGAACGTGCCAAGGATATTTTGGAATTAATACATTCAGATGTATGTGGTCCAATGTCCACCTAAACCAAAGGTGGTTTTTCTTACTTCATCACCTTCACCGATGACTTCTCAAGATTCGACTATGTGTACTTAATGAAGTACAAGTCGGAAGCGTTTGAGAAGTTCAAGGAGTTCAAGAATGAGGTAGAGAAACAGTTTGGAAAGAGTATTAAAATTCTTCGATCAGATCGAGGAGGAAAATACTTGAGTATTAATTTCACACAATTCTTAAAAGATAATGGTATCCTCTCTCAGTTGACCCCTCCATATACACCACAGATGAATGGTGTATCAGAAAGGAAGAATCGCACCTTGTTGGACATGGTGCGATTCATGATGAGCTTTTCGGGATTACCAGTGTCCCTCTAGGGGTATGCTCTAGAGTCAGCAGCATACCTACTGAACAGAATACCCAACAAGTCTGTGGCCTCTACTCCATATGAGATATGGAAAGGCAAGAAACCAAAATTTAAATATGTTAAAGTCTGGGGTTGTCCTGCTCATGTAAATAGGCATTATCCAAACAAGCTGGAATCACGAACTGATAAATGCAAGTTTGTGGGATATCCAAAGGAAACCTTTGGATACTATTTTTACCATCCTGGTGAACAAAATGTGTTTGTCGCCAGGAAAACTGTCTTCCTGGAAGAGGAATACCTTCTCCAGGAGGACAGTAGGAGTAAAATAGTACTGGAAGAGGTTCCAGATCCCCAAACAGCTGCATTATCATCAGATGAGATATCAGTTCCTAAATCTGTTCAAATACACACACATGAGCCAAGTAGATCTGGTAGATTACCTAGACTACCCGAATGATATGTGGGACATATCGCTGAAGGTGAGTCTAAGGTAGAATATAAAGAGGATGATGATCCTAAAACCTACCAGGAGGCCATAGAAGGCCCAGAATCTGGGAAATGGCGAGAAGCCATGAACTCAGAAATCCAGTCCATGAATACCAACCAAGTTTGGAACTTGGAGAACTTGTCCGAGGGTATTGTACCCATCAGATGCAAGTGGATCTTTAAGAGAAAGATCGGTGCTGATGGACAGATCGATAATTATAAGGCAAGGTTGTTGGCAAAGGGATATCGTCAAAGGCAAGGAATTGATTATGACGAGACTTTCTCACCGGTTGCTATGATAAAGTCGATCAGAATTCTACTCGTCATAGTTGCACACTACGATTACGAGATCTGGTAGATGGATGTGAAGACTGCCTTCCTCAACGGTAACCTTGAGGAAGAGGTGTATATGATACAACCAGAACGTTTCGCATCCAAAGAATCTCCAGATAAAGTGTGCAAGCTTCAGAAGTCCATTTATAGACTGAAGCAAGCTTTCCGGAGCTAGAACATAAGATTTGAAAAGGCTGTCAAGTCTTATGACTTCATTAAGAATGAAGATGAGCCTTGTGTGTACAAGAAGACCAGTGGGAGCGCAGTCACCTTCTTAGCTCTTTACGTAGATGACATACTACTCATTGGGAATGATGTAGCTATGATGTCATCAGTAAAGATCTGGCTGTCGATATCCTTCTCCATGAAGAATTTGGGAGAAGCATCCTACGTATTGGGAATACGGATCTATAGAGATAGATCAAAGAGGATGCTTGGAATGACCCAATCCTTGTACATAGACACCATAGCCAAAAGGTTTGGTATGGAAAATTCCAAGAGAAGTCTCATACCGATGAGACATGGAATTAATCTCTCAAAAGAGCAGTCTCCTAAGACTCCTAATGAGAGGGCATTCATGGATAGAATACCCTATGCCTCTGCCATAGGATCTATCATGTATGCCATGCTATGTACACGGCCTGATGATGTATTTGCTCTAAGTGTTACGAACAGATTTCAGGTTGATCCAGGCGAAGAGCACTGGAAGGCAGTAAAATGTATCCTTAAGTACTTGAGAAGAACTAAGGATATATTTCTTGTCTATGGAGGAGGTGACTTGAAACTGTAAGGTTTTACTTACTAGAGTTTTCAGTCATATCCAGATGATAGCAAGTCAACATCTAGATTCGTGTTTACTTTGAACGGAGGAGCTGTAACGACCTGCCACCCTATAATCGGGGATCCGATTACTAAATGGGTACCGAATCATTAATTTGGAGCCAAACCAGGATCTAGATAAGTTTGAGAAATAAATAATAAACTAAGCAAAACATTCACATCGCATTGAATTAAAAAGGAAGTGCAAGAATTAAAAGTTATTACAATGCGACTCGACACAGCAAATAATTACATATTCCAACTGAAAAGAAATAATTAAGCGTACAGGCCAGAAATAAACTAACAACTTCGTCGGGGCATACCCCGGAATAACAGCTGCTGGCGCGCAACTCTAAGCAGCACTCTCTTCGCTAAACCTGCCTGAAACCATCACCTGAAAACCGCATGGGTGAGTTTCAACGAAAAGACTCAGTAGGGATCCTTCGATCCCCACTGCCCACTCACACACCCACAAGTGCAATAGCACTGATACAAGTAAAGTAACCAAGTAAAGCAGTAATTACTACTCCTAAATCTCGATATAAACCACATGCATTCGGAATGTAACAAGCATAACTCTAAAACTATTCTACCAAGGAACCTACAACCAGTGTCTCGGCAACATACGCCAACCACACAGCCGAACGCGAGAAAACACCAACCCGCTGAGACTAAACGGTAACCCCTCGGATAGCACGCTAGCTACTCCGGCCCAACTGGCTCTAGGTGGTTACTACTTCCCTCAGCACGAGTGACACTCCACAGGTACCACTCCAACACCGGTACTAGCTAACCCCGAGGTACACCAGGTGACCCTCTCTCTAGGCGTCACCCCGCCACACCCACACCGGCGCTGTGTCCCACCCACACCGACACAGGGTGGCAAGCGCTACAACTGTCACTCTAGGTCCACGGTCGCACGAAACACAACACAGTGCGATCCGATCACGTAAGAATCCTCAACCTCGAGTACGATTTAAAGCATGCATTGACTGAACTATCTAACAGTGTTAAAATGTGTTAATAGCATGAATTAATGTGATTCTGTCTTGAATCGCGTCGCCCAAGGCCGACGCCATTCAAGCCTCCTAAACTGGTTCATATGAAATCTGGCCCTCGGAAATAGACTAACAGGCGTCGTCACATGTAGCCGCCTTTTGAAAAGGCGTCGCTGTCCCTCGTCGCCTGATAGCGACAGAAGTAGGGACAGGTTACAGGGTGATTCTACTAAAACACGTCGTTCACGCAAGTCGCCTTTTGAAAAAGGCGTCGCTGTCCCTGGACGCTTGTCAGTCCAGTGACAGAGTCTGTTAATGGGGCTAAATCGCGTTGTGGGTGTGCGCCGCCTTTCTAAAAGGCGTCGCTTCCCCTCGACGCCATTTAGTCCCAACAGACAGGTTCTCCCCTCCGTTCCCCCAATCTACGAGGTGGGATTTCTCCCCCGAAACGCACAGAAAAGGGCACAAAATATAGAGGGGAAGGAGGAGAACATAACTACCCATTAGAACACCCAATTTCTCATTTCATGCATTTAGCATTTTCACCCCAAAAATACCCCTAAACATGCTTCAAAGCGGGAAAACATACATGCTTCAAAGCGGAAAAAAATGGTTTTACGTTGAAATACCACGGGGATCGTCACCCTACTGGTTACTCGAACTCCTCCAAGCTCCAAGACGCCAACCCCTCTCGCCCCACGCCACCGCCGGTACCGCCGAGGACGTCGTTACTCCACCGGGACGTCGGCCGCCGTCCGGAGAGAAAACGCCGCGGAGGAGGTGGTGGTGGTAGTGGTGGGAGTTAGGAGGTCGATGGAGTGGAGGGAGAGGTGAAATGGTGGGAGGAAAAGAAGGAGGGGGAAGAGGGGTCACCGGAGCCGCCGGAGGAAGGGAGGAGAGAGAAGAGGGAGGAGAAAATGAGGGAAAGGAAGCAGGGTTCGTGGGGTCAAACAGAAGCTGGGTAAAACGCGTCGTGCGGCACAGACGCCTATCAGTTGACATGACAGGCTGTATTGACAAAGACTCTGAAACGCGTCGCCTATCAAAGACGCCTTTCAGATGATAAGACCGGCGCCGTACACTGACAACCCAGGGTCGTACTCTGAATGGCGTCGTCCATCGAGGATGCCATTCAGACGACACGACAGGGGCCGTACTCTCGCGGCTCGAAGCCCGCCCACGTGGCGCCCACGTAGCATAACCGCAACACAACTAAATGGCGTCCACTCAGCAAGACGCCGGTCAAAAGGCGTCGTACATCCTAGACGTCATTTAGAAGGCACTCTCCAGACCCATCAGGGCCCAAACCAGGGGATCCGACCCAGAAACTGACCCAATGACCGGATCCGAAACCTCAATCCTTACATTCTCCCCCCCTTATAAGAATTTCGTCCCCGAAATTGCCTGCTACAATTAACGAGGTAGAGAACTTACGAGAAAAAGGTAGGGAAACTACTCCTGCATCTCATCCTCGCGCTCCCAGGTTGCCTTGCCCCCAGAGCGATACTGCCAAATCACCTTAACCAGAGGTACAACCTTGTTCTGAAGGACCTGTTCCCTGCGATCTTCAATACGTACAGGAAACTCTGGAAAGGACAAATCCTCAGCGACTTCCAACTCTAAAAAATCTAAAACATGAGATGGATCCTGAACATATTTCCTCAGCAAAGAAACATGGAACACATCGTGCACCCCTGCAAGACTAGGCAGCAAGGCTAGTTGATACGCCACTTCCTCAATTCGAGCAAGAATGGGAAAAGGCCCAACATATCGCAGACTCAACTTACCTCGCTTCCCGAATCTCATCACACCCTTGGAGGGTGAGACTCGGAGAAACACGTGCTCCCCGACCTCAAACTCAAGCGGTCTCCTACGAATGTCTGCATAACTCTTCTGTCTGCTCAGAGCTGCAATTAATCTCTGTTGTACCATTCTGGCAACCTCAGCACATTGCTGTACCAACTCTGGTCCTGCTATCTGCCTCTCGCCAATCTCGGACCAATTCACAGGAGATCGACACGGTCGCCCGTACAATGCCTCGTAAGGCGCCATGCCGATACTAGAATGATAACTGTTGTTGTAAGCAAACTCCATTGTAGACAAGTGTTGCTCCCAAGAACCTCCCCAATCTAGGCAACATGCCCTGAACATATCCTCCAGAGTCTGAATGGTCCTCTCCGACTACCCATCAGTCTCGGGATGATAGGCCGAGCTGAAGGCCAACTGCGTGCCCAAAGCCTTCTGAAAACTCTTCCAGAACCTAGAAGTAAATCTCGGATCCCGGTCTGACACGATGGATAAGGGCACCCCGTGCAGTGAGATGATCCGATCCACAAACAGCTTAGCCAACTTACCGACTGACCAGTCCTTCCTAATAGCCAGGAAGTGTGCCAACTTGGTCAATCGATCAACAATGACCCAGATCGCGTCTCTTCTGCCAGGGGATACAGGTAATCCCATCACAAAGTCCATAGTCACATGCTCCCATTTCCATTCCGGGATCGGCAAAGGCTGCAACAACCCTCCTGGTCTCTGGTGTTCTGCCTTAACCTGCTGACAAGTCAGGCACCTTGCCACATACTCAGCCACATCCTTCTTCATACCAGGCCACCAAAAGTACCTCCTCAAACAATGATACATCTTAGTCGTTTCGGGATGCACTGCATATCTAGAACGGTGTGCCTCATCCAGGACACACCTGCGCACGTCCTCCTCGGCCGGAACATAGAGTCTGCCTCTAAACCTGACTGTTCCATCATCCCACAATTCCACCTCTGGTCTCTGGAGAATTTGCGGTAACTCTGCATCTGTCCTCTGAGCCTCAATTACGACATGGTACACTGATGGCCTCACAGTCAAGCTAGCCAACACGGCTCTATCAGACTCACGTGGAACCCGAAAGGAAGATTCCACAACCTGCTCAAATAATCTCCATTCTCAAACCATGAGATATGACACGACTGTCTTCCGACTCAAGGCGTCTGCCACCACATTCGCCTTGCCCGGATGATAAGAAAGGTCGAGGTCATAATCCTTGATGAATTCCATCCACCTGCGCTGCCTCAGGTTCAGATCCCTCTGCGTGAATACATACTTTAGGTTCTTGTGATCAGTAAAAACCTGAAATTTCTCTCCATACAAATAATGTCTCCAGATCTTCAGTGCAAATACCACAACTGCCAACTCTAAGTCATGAGTGGGATAGTTCTCCTCATGCTTTTTCAGCTGTCTAGAAGCATAGGCCACGACCTTACCATGCTGCATCAGAACTGCACCCAAACCTCGATGTGATGCATCTGAATAAACTACAAATCCAGCTGAACCTGATGGAAGCACCAACACTGGAGCCGAAGTGAGGCAAGTCTTCAACTCAATGAAACTCCGCTCGCATTCCTCGGTCCATACGAAACGAACTCCCTTACGAGTCAACCTCGACAAGGGGGCCGCTATCGAAGAAAAACCCTGGACAAACCGCCTGTAATAACCAGCTAGCCCCAAGAAGCTCCTGATCTCAGTTACTGTTGTTGGCCTGCTCCAATCCATCACTGCCTCAATCTTGGTTGGATCCACTGCAATGCCATCGCCAGAAATGACATGCCCTAGGAAGTGCACCTTGTCTAGCCAGAATGCAAATTTGCTAAACTTGGCATAGAGTTGGTGCTCTCTCAGAACCTGCAATACCACCTAAAGATGTGTGGCATGCTCCTCCTCAGAAGAAGAGTATATCAAAATATCATCTACGAACACCACCACAAACTGATCCAGATAGGCCCTGAAGACCCGGTTCATTAAATCCATAAAAGCCGCCGGAGCATTGGTCAAGCCAAAAGGCATAACCAAAAACTCATAATGTCCATATCAAGTCCTAAAGGTCGTCTTACTAACATCAACCTCACGGATCCTCATCTGGTAATACCCTGATCTCAAGTCAATTTTTAAAAACACCTTCGCAGACTGCAACTGATCCATTAGATCGTCGATCCTCGGAAGTGGGTACTTGTTCTTTATCGTCACCTGGTTCAGCTGTCTATAATCAATGCACAATCTCAGAGAACCATCCTTCTTTCTGACAAATAGGACTGGAGCACCCCACGGAGAAGTACTGGGACGAATGAAACCCTTATCCAGTAATTCCTGCAACTCTGCCTTCAGCTCAGCGAGTTCGGCTAGCGCCATCCGATATGGGGCCTTAGACGGGGGCATCGTACCTGGTGCGAGCTCAATAGTAAACTCGACCTCTCGCTGAGGAGGAAGGCCAGGCAACTCCTCAGGAAATACATCTACAAAGTCACAGACTACAGGCACCTCCCAAGGACTGGGACTACCACTAACATCAGCTAAAACAACAGAGGCAAGGAAGGCCTTACAACCACCAACAAGCAACCTCTGGGCCTTAAAAGCAGAAATGAGAATACCTCGAGAAGAGAGCCTAATACCTTGGAAGTAGAAGGTCGGGATGTCTGGAATAGAGAAACGCACCCTCTTCCTGTGGCAGTCCACCTCGGCAAAATAAGCCTCCAACCAGTCCATGCCCAAGATGACATCGAAGTCGCGAATGGCAAGCACAACTAACTGGGCAGGTAACTCATGGCCCTCAATGGTCAAGGGAACATCACTCAAACAGTTATAAGACAACATGAAATCCCCAGAAGGATCCTCTACCATCAATCCATTAGATATCTCATCAACGGGTGCAGAAAGAACATCTATAAACTGCTTAGAAATGAAAGAATGCGAAGCACCCGAATCAATCAACACAAGTGCGGAGTTCCCAAGGACAGAAAGTGTACCTTCCACCAAGTTGGATGAACGAGCCTCCTTCCTAGTGATAGCTAGAACTCTCCCCTGGGTCCTCGGCTTCTTCTGATCACCTGATCCCTGCCCCTGACTATGCCCCTACGGGCAATGCCTCGCCAAATGGCCCTGCTGGCCACAAGTGAAACACTTCCTAGAAAAAGCAGGACACTGAGTCCCACTGTGAGTGACACCACAATGTGGACAGGCTGCCGGAAGCCTCTGAGCTGTCTCCTGCTGAGCACTGGACACCGACTAACTCTACTGGCTCTGCCTGGGTCTACTGCTACCACTACTGCCGCTACTGCTGCCACTGCCTCGAAAGAACCTCCTAAATCTGGAGCCGAGTGAAGTCGATCCTGATCCAGACGAAGGAGCTGCTGCTGCTACTACCTTTCTCGTGCCACGAACTGGCCCCTGAGTAGTCAGTCCCCTCTCCCGGGCTGACTGATCCTGCTGTGCCTCTACTGCCGCGGCACACCTAACCGCCGATGCCAAATCCGTACAACAGTGAGATGCCACAAAACTCCTCAGACTGGACCTCAGTCCATCCACAAACCTCTCAGTCCGACGCTCCTCGTCTCCTGAGATAAAAGGCACAAACCTCCCAAGCGAAACAAACTTTACCTGGTATTCAAGCACTGTCATGCTTCCTTAGGTCAGCTCCATAAATTTCCTCTCCTTGGCCCTCTGAACATGCCTAGGGACTGTGCATTGAATTCCTTCACAAATGTCTCCCATGGAATCTCCCTGAGACTCCTATCCGCATAAGACAGACTCTTCAAAGTGGTCCACCAATCGTAGGCATCATCCTTCAACATGAAGGTAGCCAACGGAGTGCTCTCAACCGCCCCACAATCCATAGTATCAAAAGTCTTCTCCATCTCCCTCAACCAATGAACATCCTCATCAGGGTCGGGACGACCGGTGAAATGAGGCGGCCGTAGCTTCAGGAATCTCTCTAGGGTAGCTGAAGACCCTCCCCGAGCACTGGAACTCTCACTAAGGTCTCGGGTCTGGTATCTAGCCATCGTGTCCATCATAGCCTCCATGAAATGTTCCATACTCGGCCTACCGGCCTCATATCCACTAGGGACATCTCCCCGCTCTCTAATAACTGGCATCCTCTTCCTAGGAGCCATCTAATCGCCTACAATCACAAAAATCGAAAAGTTCTAATTAGAATCCTAAAACCTACACTACCATTGTGCCTGTACGGGATAATGAAATTATTTGCCGGAATTACAATATTTAACCTAGTTATTCATTTATTTGCCAGACCGAATGCTCTGATACCAACTGTAACGACCTGCCATCCTATAATCGGAGATCCGATTACTAAATGGGTACCGAATCATTAATTTGGAGCCAAACCAGGATCTAGATAAGTCTGGAAAATAAATAATAAACTAAGCTAAACATTCACATCACATTGAATTAAAAAGGAAGTGCAGGAATTAAAAGTTATTACAATGCGACTCGACACAGCAAATAATTACATATTCCAACTTAAAAGAAATAATTAAGCGTACAGGCCAGGAATAAAATAACAACTACGTCGGGGCATACCCCGGAACAATAGCTGCTAGCGCGCAACTCTAAGCAGCACTCTCCTCGCTAAACCTGCCTGGAACCCTCACCTGAAAACCGCAGGGGTGAGTCTCAACGAAAAGACTCAGTAGGGATCCTTCGATCCCCACTGCCCACTCACACACCCACAAGTGTAATAACATAGATACAAGTAAAGTAAGCAAGTAAAGCAGTAATTACTACTCCTAAATCTCAATATAAACCACATCCATTCGGAATGTAACAAGCATAACTCTGAAACCATTCTACCACGGAACCTACAACCAGCGTCTCGGCAAAACACGCCAACCACACAGCCGAACGCGGGAAAACACCGACCCGCTGAGACCAAACAGTAACCCCTCGGATAGCACGCTAGCTACTCCGGCCCAACTGGCTCTAGGTGGTTACTACTTCCCTCAGCACGAGTGACACTCCACAGGTACCACTCCAACACCGGTACTAGCTAACCCCGAGGTACACCAGGTGACCCTCTCTCTAGGCGTCACCCCGCCACACCCACACCGGCGCTGTGTCCCACCCACACCGACACAGGGTGGCAAGCGCTACAACTGTCACTCTAGGTCCACGGTCGCACGAAACACAACACAGTGCGATCCGATCACGTAAGAATCCTCAACCTCGAGTACGATTTAAAGCATGCATTGACTGAACTATCTAACAGTGTTAAAATGTGTTAATAGCATGAATTAATGTGATTCTGTCTTGAATCGCGTTGCCCAAGGCCGACGCTATTCAAGCCTCCTAAACTGGTTCATGTGAAATCTGGCCCTCGGAAATGGCCTAAAAGGCGTCGTCACATGTAACCGCCTTTTGAAATGGCGTCACTGTCCCTCGTCGCCTGATAGCGACAGAAGCAGGGACAGGTTACGGGGTGATTCTACTAAAACGCGTCGTTCACGCAAGTCGCCTTTTGAAAAAGGCGTCACTGTCCCTGGACGCTTGTCAGTCCAGAGACAGAGTCTGTTAATGGGGCTAAATCGCGTCGTGGGTGGGCGCTGCCTTTCTAAAAGGCGTCGCTTCCCCTCGACGCCATTTAATCCCGACAGACAGGTTCTCCCCTCCGTTCCCCCAATCCACGAGGTGGGATTTCTCCCCTGAAACGCACAGAAAAGGGCACAAAACATAGAGGGGAAGGAGGAGAATATAACTACCCATTAGAACACCCAATTTCTCATTTCATGCATTTAGCATTTTCACCCCAAAAGCACCCCTAAACATGCTTCAAAGCGGGAAAACATACATGCTTCAAAGCGGAAAAACATGGTTTTAAGTTGACCTACCGATACTCGAACTCCTCCAAGCTCCAAGCCGCCAACCCGTCTCGCCCCACGCTGCCGCCGGTACCGCCGAGGACGTCGTTACTCCACCGGTACGTCGGCCGCCGTCCGGAGAGAAAACGCCGCGAAGGAGGTGGTGGTGGTAATGGTGGGAGTTAGGAGGTCGATGGAGTAGAGGGAGAGATGAAATGGTGGGAGGAAAAGAAGGAGGGGGAAGAGGGGTCGCCGGAGCCGTCGGAGGAAGGGAGGAGAGAGAAGAGGGAGGAGAAAATGAGGGAAAGGAAGGAGGGTTCGCGGGGTCAAACAGAAGCTGGGTAAAACGCGTCGTGCGGCACAAACGCCTATCAGTTGACATGACGGGCCGTACTGACAGAGACTCTGAAATGCGTCGCCTATCAAAGACGCCTTTCAGACGATAAGACCGGCGCCGTACACTGACAACCCAAGGTCGTACTCTGAATGGCGTTGTCCATCGAAGACGCCGTTCAGACGACACGACAGGGGCTATACTCTCGCGGCCCGAAGCCCGCCCACGTGGCACCAACGTGGCACAACCGCAACACGACTAAATGGCGT
Source organism: Zantedeschia hybrid cultivar (assembly GCA_030544215.1). Taxonomy (NCBI): domain Eukaryota; kingdom Viridiplantae; phylum Streptophyta; class Magnoliopsida; order Alismatales; family Araceae; genus Zantedeschia; species Zantedeschia hybrid cultivar. The sequence continues at coordinate 19,503,244 of JARZZO010000005.1, forward strand.
CCACTCAACAAGACGCCGTTCAAAAGGCGTTGTGCATCCTAGACGTCATTTAGAAGGCACTCTCCAGACCCATCAGGACCCAAACCAGGGGATCCGACCCAGAAACTGATCCGATGACCGGATCCGAAACCTCAATCCTTACAGGAGTAGTGTGCTGGAAAAGTTCCAAGCAAGCAACCACTGCAGATTCGACGACTGAAGCTGAGTACATCGTTGCACCTGAAGCCGGCAAGGAAGCAGTGTGGTTGAAGAAATTCATCACCGACCTCGGCGTAGTTCCCAGCATCTCTGAACCTGTTCCGCTGTTGTACGACAACAATGGAGCGATTGCGCAAGTGAAAGAGCCGCGGTCTCATCAAAAATCTAAGTATATTCTGAGGCGCTTTCATCTTATCAGAGAGATCATATCAAGATGAGATATAGTAGTGGAAAGAGTTCCATCAGTCGACAATGTAGTAGATCTACTGACAAAGCCGTTGGCTCAAATTGTATTTGAGAGTCACCTAGAGTCTATAGGCTTACTATATAAAGGTGATTGGCTTTAGTCCAAGTGGTAGATTGTTAGTCTTAGGTGGCCTACAAGCCAATCTGACTTTGTAATCTCGTTCATTTATTAATATAATGATATAATATTCATTGTGTGTAAATTGTATTAATTATCGTATCATAATGAAGTCCGTGAATATGTGTTATAGTGATCAGATTATGATGAGATCATACTAATGAGACTGATCACTTAAACACACATATTCTTAATCGTTCTTAGTCGGAGGATATCCGAGAAGGACATCGGATATCTGGTTAGACTAGTACAGATTACTCCTGCTCATATGATGAGGGTGATTGATCTCATAAATCACTTGTGTGGAGACACTAAGGCAAATTTGTAGGTGCTCATTGGAGAATGAGTTCACTGAACTGATCTGACTGAATCGCTAGATGGTATTGTACCTCACTGTCAACCAGCTTGATTCTATTGTCGCAGTTGCGTAGATGGTCCTCGGACCTGAGACACCAAGGACACCTTGTCGGTGGAGTTCTGTGCTTTGACCTTGGTTTACGAATCTCTAACCACGGGATTCTAAAACGCCAAGGATTGGGTACAGCGGAATACCGACGAAGGGAATTGTATGTCAATAAGGAATCATTCGCTCTCGGTACTTAGAGAGAGAATGCTCTAGGAAGGATGCGCGGAAGTCCCTAGCCAGGGTGGACGATAATATCGGGAAAGGAGTTTTCCAATATTCATCAGCGGCATCCAATCCAAGTGAGTCGACTGGTTAGAGTTTGACAGCACGCCATACTCTGAGTTGACTCGAGAGCATTGTACGAATGAAGGATTATATTCACGCAGTAACTGTCGGCAAAAAGGTTCCAAGAGTGGGTTACTTAACCCCGATACCTTCCGGGTTCACGCGGTGTTGCTTGGCACCCAACGTGATCGGAGGCCCGGTCGAATTCGATGTGCGACATCAATTCGATTGATTAATCAATTAATAAAGCCAGTAAGGAGTTACTGGGCTTATTGGGATATTAATCGGACTGGTAATTGGGCCTAGAGGGTCACAAGCAAATGATTCTCAAGGCGATGGATAAATAAGTGGGTTTTATACAAACCGGGGGTTTTATGAAAAACCGCGCGATTAGTAAAAAACATAGCGAACGGGCTGAACAGGCCAAGCTGCTGCTAACCCTAACCGCCCCTCCTCTGTTTCTCTCTCTCTCTGGCGTCCCAGACATATCCAGATCTGCTCCACCGCTTCTTCGACTCCCGTTCGACGGGAAATCATCTGTGCGTTGCGGCGATCATTGCGGTAACCGGTGGAGGTTTCGTGGGCTGCGAAGAACGAAGAACGTGAGGATATCCATCGCGAGGAGGATCGCGTGGACTCTGCTAGAGGTCGGGCGCTTGCGCGGCTTGCGGTGTCGCATACGGAACCAAACGGTTGCAGATTCGAATCCGCACACGGTAAGAATTCGATAATCTGATTATCGTGATTTTTAGTTTTTCGAAACTGGAACGGATCTCCGTTTTATTTTTTTTTCCACTGCGCCGGAGATCCGGAGAAACCCGAGAACCCAACAGCGCCTCACATGGGCATTTCACCTATCAGTTTGAAGATGATAGATGCTATTGAAATTTAGCTTTCTTCCCTATTTTAGCCATAAGGTCCTCTAAAAGTGGTTCATAAAAGGGTGTTTGGAGCTTTTTTTCTTTTTGAGACTATTTTGCAGTTAAAACTTGTGCCATAACATTTTGTCTTAATCTTTGAAAATCCCTTCATTTTAATTCCTCTCTGAAAATTAGGAAGGATGTTGCCAAACATACATGTTCCCCTCTAATCCGCACTTTATTTCTGATTTAAAATTTGAAAGAAAAAGTAGGTTAAAAAAAACATATGAAAACACCTTAAAAATTTTCTATTCTCATAAGAAGTGAGGACATTGGGCACATCATGATGACAAGCAATTTCCTTGAGGTATAAGGAAGTAATAAGTGATGCTTTCGTTGTCCTCTTACAAGATACAAAGTGTGCTTATGTTTGAAAAGCAATCAATAACCACTATAATAGAATTCATGTCTCACTGTGTATGCAACAAATACAATCCCATACTCAAGTCTATCCATGGCATAGTGGGGATAAGTAAAGAAGAATAGAGCATAGCATTGGTAGCAGCCCTTATAGACACCTAGCATGTAGGACAGTGCACATGCATGATTTGTAACAGCCCTCTTTAGTCCTGTACAATAGAGGTCATTGGAGAGCAAGGCCAAGGTCTTGTCTCATCTAAGGTGCCCCTCATCATGCAGCTCCTGTAGATTTTTTGACCACAAAGAACAATTAGGAACATACAGCCGCATGCTAATGAAAAAGATACCATCAAGAACACTAAAATTTTCCGACCTCCTTTTTTAGTCTCTGATGGTGTTAAGATGTGTGTCCTTAACACATGCACAATCAATTTTATTTTTACCGAACTCGCAACAAAATAAAGAGTGTGTTACAATGGTGAATCCGGGTCGAATCCACAGGGAGGTCATGGAGTTTTGACTTGAAACCCTTGAATGTTACTTTCTTAATTTATGACAATATAGAAGTTTGATGTTTGAGATCTAATCTTCTAAACGCATAAAATGGTCTTGACAACAAAATGCTAGCCTACTTAAAATCTGAAAATACAACCTCTAAGGTCTAAACCTACAACTAGGGCATGAGATGATGATAAGAACTAAAAATTGAAGACTTGTGCAATAATGGAATGAGTGAAACCTTCAAATCTGAAAATGAGTTGGTTAAAATCTATCTAGTGCTGCGATGATTAAGTCTAAAATCCAAAAACTACTGCAAGCATACTTTAACTTTAACTCCTATAGAGAACTAATCTAAATGATAGCCGAATGAAATGCCAACCTAATGGTGTTACCGTTTAGATTACGATTAAAGGCAACCATGAGATGCATTCAAATCTGAAAACTAGAAGCATGCATGTGATGATGGGACTAGAAAATGATAACAAACAAGTGATGAAGTACAAAAAGATTACACAAGAGGCACACTCCGAATGGATATCACATAAAAGAAATATTTCCTTTTTTTTAACCAAAATTTATTACAAGCCTTACAGAACTTGCTAGAATGAGATAACTAGAATGAGTTTGCAAGAAAAATTTAGTGAAGATGGCATTGAAATCCTCCGATTGGGATCTTCGCAACCAATGGTCATCCAACGGTGGTAGCAATAGTCAGTGGCGATGAAGATGCTCCACGCTGCAGCAAATTAGCTGGCTCCCCTCCCCTCCCCCACTGCTCCTCCAAGTCCCAATGCAAGTTAGAGAGAGAGGCAAGAGAGAGATGGAGAGAGAGCTATGGGGTATGGGTGAGAGAGAAGAAAGAAAAAGAGATGAGAGATGGGTGGCTAGAGAGAGAAGATGAAGAAATAAGAGGGAAGGATATAGCTATGAAAATGAGGAAGAAGAAGAAGAAGAGATGGAGGGGCGTGGTATCGTAGCACAGATACTATAGCTACAGTGACTGTGCTACAATAACAAAGAAAAGAAGAAGAGTTAGAGAGAGAGAGCGAAAGAAGGAGAGGGAAGGTGGATCCTATACTAAATCTAAACTAATGCTCATCTAAGATCTCCCTAGCAACAACCTTTGAGAGTATACATAAAGAGATCTTCCTAGGGTTTCAAAATGGATTGCTACGATGGTTAGATGGTAGATGGAGGGCTAGGATGGAATGATGGTGATGGGAAGATGATGAGGGTGCCCCCCTCCATGAAGCTAGGGCCAGCTCCCACCTTGGTCATTCCTTCCATCTTGGAAATGATGCCTTTATCTCTTACTTGATTTAAGGGTCTAATAGATCTCCTTTAAAATTCAAATTTCTTCTCCCGTCAGCTATGAGAGAATGTGAGAGCTAGCCAGGAAAGCTAAGGCAACCCTCATTGGGTGCCACAATGTTTAGAATGTCCTTGCTCTTGCTCTACCTATAAAAATTAATTATTGCTATTGCTGCCAAGATTTGAACCATGGTCACTCAAGTGGGACCAACTAGGCTACAAGCTTTTCATATCTTGCATATATAGAAAATTAAAGTTGAGTCTTTGCAAAGACTAAAACTATGATCGTGCAATAATAAAATTATTTAGATGTCCCTCAAGCCATAGGAATTGCAATAAAGCCCTTGACAAGAATGAAATTTGCACAAATACACCGATACTCCATTTTTCACATAGAATGACGATATTTTTAAATCAGAATTTACAAAATTGACGTTATTGGAAAGATGATTAAATTATCTATTATTTCATTTGATTTTGCACATAAAATAATAAGTATAATGCATTAATTTAATCTCTTTAAGTCCTAAAAATGTAAAATTATCACACCCCCAACTTACTCGTTGCTAGTCCCTTAGTAATGCAAATAGTGAAAAATTAGGACTATCAAGAGTTGTAGGAAAGCATGATTCATTCCAAGTTTGTAATTTACAAGTTAGTGACCAACCAGTTCAACTAAAATTCTCATTTCATTTCCAGTGTAACTTTGCCTTTGGTGACCTTTAGGACAGAACTATCTAGGGGAGAAGGGAAGAAGAAAAGAGGAAGTCTTTCGATCAGTCGACAAGGATCACTTTTCAGTTCTCGTCCCAATTCAACACTTTTCGGGATTTGGCCTTACTTTATTACAAAGGACTTTTTACTTTTTGCAACTTTTTCATTTTATTGTGCTTTTTGCATTTAAGAGTGCGTACATTTTGTAACCTTCTTTTGTTTGCTTGAGGGGGGCTACGTACTTTTTGCCATCCACCTTCTTTTGACTCTTTCAAAGCACATTTACCATTTAAAGTTTGATTTGCGTGTTTAAAAAAAAATTCTTTGTTGTCCCTTTTTGAGATAACATCATCCTTAGGGCGCTGAGTGGGTTGGTCCCCTTTTACAAATCTCGACCATCCTTTCATTCAACTAAAAAGGAAAAGAAAAGATAGTCATATCCTTTGAGCCGACTCCAACAACTCTACATTTTCAAAAAAATTCACTCACCCCAAGTTGTCGTGCATGTGTGTAAGAATCCTCCCCGTCGTGGCTCTTTGCGAAGGAGGGGATATTCTAAACATTTAAAATTGCATTAAGTCAACCAACTAACTAGTTCAAACTTGTTCGAAACTTCCTTTTATAAAGCATGATCAATGAAAAAATAGTTAAGGGTGTGACAATGTTGAGGTTTGAAAAAAAAAAAAAAAAGTTTGAAAATTTTTGAAGAATTTGGCCTAAGTTTCTCAAAACTTCATATTCACGTTGATTCCTCCCTCCAACTTAAATGATATTGTCCTCAATGGCATGAACAATATAAAAAATTGGAATAATGTAGACATAAAATATGTAAAGGAAAGATACAAACCTTAGGTGCAGGTAAGGGTCCCTCCAAGAGAGTAGACTGCTACTGACACCTACGAACACATAAAAATGAAAAATCATCTCAAAGAAACCTAACTAAGATCATTGGGTTGCCTCCAATAAGCACTAAGTTTAACATCTTCAGCCAGACGTAATGTGCACAGCTATTCAATACTTGCAGGCTCAAATTTCAGTTCATGTGATACGAGAGTTGATGGTCGGGATAAATCGAACATGGCATGTACCCCATGGGTTGGGGTCTTCTCAATAGAGTCTTTAATAAAAGAATTTCCCAACGTAGTCAAAGGGGAATTAGTTTCACTAGAATCCTGGGCCATGTCACCAATCTAACCTCCTTCCTTGCCTTGCATGACTTCCTCAATGTCAAAAGTATAGATTTGAACCATTTGATCCCTAAGAAAAGTATCCAAGATTCCGAATTTGTACTTGATGGCCTCATTGGCATTGGTAATGAATGGATGGTTCAAACTGATGGAACATTAATTTTGATTGGAGATGGTTCTATATCAAGGACAAGGAAGTTAACGAAGAAGTGGCTCTTATCCACCCTCATTAGAACATCTTCAATCATGCCACGTGGTTGCTTAATGGATCGATCGACTAATTGCAAAGCAACTGATGTGGGCCTTAATTTTTCTAAGACCGAAGTTAGGATTAGGTTCACATTTGCTCTAGGGTCCAATAACACATCATCAAAGGTTGAGCCGCCAATGACACAAGAGATAATCGAGGCTACAAGGTCCATTTTACTTTCTCTCTCCTTCTTAACAAATTTTGGGGTAAGAGTTTTTAGGGTATGATCTTCAAAGAGTTCCTCAATTTCCTCGATCCTCTTTTTCTTCTTTATCCTCCTCAACATTGGGTTCTAATTCTTCTTGCAAATCAGCCTTAAAATTGTCCAGAATCATGAATTGATTTATGCTAGCACTCCCTATCTCCTCTTGATATGACTTCTCAAGACTCCCCCAGCTTTCAAGAACAAAACTAATATGCGCATTTTCGGGGCGAGAGATCTCAGGTTGAATTGTGAGTCAAAACCAAGGGATAGATACTCAATATTTTTAATGGGTTAGCTAGGCAATTGTTTAGGCTCTATTATTAGCGCAACTTCAACTAACTTTTCTAATCGGACTTGGAGTTTGTCTATGGATTGTTGTTGGGCCGTGATTATTTGCTCAAGTTGCATGATTTGTTCTTCCTCACATTGCTTTGTTTGCTGAGAAAATAGATAATTGGCTGATCTTGACTGGTGCTAGCTTTCGCTAATTCCTCGTGGCATGAATCCTTATGAATTTCCTCCTTTTCTAGATCAAAAAGGACATGGGCATCCTCGTACTGAGAGATCATGGGTTGACTATAAGCCAAGATATTAGTCATAACTAGGGAATGAATTTTCAAGGTTTGCATTTGTTACGTCTTGGATCCGGGTTTTTTTTTTTTTTTTTTTTTTTCAACTCAAAATATGACCACGTAATCTCAGAACAAATTCCACCATACCAAACAGATATGAGAGCTAAACAACTACAAGGTAATTTAAATAAATGTCATAACCATCAATTAATCCAAAATATCCAAATATATACCAAAGTTCACAAATTATAATATCCATCAATTTGTAAATAAATTCTCAATCTCACCAATAAATAAAAATACATCAATCTCTCATTATCTCTACTACATCAAATCTAAAAAAGCTGTAAAATTTGAATCTAAATAACCTCCTGAAGATATCAAATGTCTTCATCAAAAATCTCCTCAAATTCCATGTTCTCTTTCTCAAACTCTGAAAATGTTAATAGGATTTATGAGTACAACCACTCAGTAGGCTTCAAACCATCTACATGACTTAACATATAATAAATTTTACAAATTACATTATACAATTATACTAAATATGATCTTACACAGTTCAACATATATCTCAAATAAGAACATAATACAAAATATAGTCAGATATAAGCTTATCAAATCAAATGTATTTTATAATAATATAAATAGATCAACTAACATATATCATATATGGCATGATTGAACTCATATCAGACATATCAAATTCTATTAGCCATGATCAGAACGTATCATATAACGAATAGAACATATCAAATTGTCAGAGCGCTACGTATCGCCGCCCCTGAGCACATCTTATATCAAATAACAAATATCATGACATAGTAGCTTATCAAATCAGATTCATATCATGACTCATATAGTTAAGATAGATTCATATGATTGCAAAGGGATAGCTAAACAGGATGATCAAAAGATTCAAATGATTAAGATGAATTCAAATGAACATATAGAGCAAAGACTTCAGATTTATGTGCCAATCAAACAAATCAAATCATATCATAGTGGACATGCACCCAAACTACAACATAAAGAGTCAAACAAAATAAATACCAAAGCATCTAAGCAAATGATACAAAGGTCTTAGTCACTGCGTAGAACCGGAGAGTCTAAGTCCCACCCAACTCCAAACCGCCAGGACGTTACGTATCGCCGTCCCCTAGTTTTAGCCGGCCAAAAATCAAGATTCCACCCGTTTACCCTCAGGTTCCAAACAAAATACCCTATCTAATATGGATGCTTATAATAGAATCGGGCCAAATATCTCTGTAAGATGTCAATGTCCAAGCAAAGTCAAATAATTATGGTACAATCATATTAACAAAGATCAAATGATGACAAAATATGAACATAAATTTGAAAATTGAATTATCAAATTGATACGTACATATAAGAGTTAAAGTACATATTTTTATATACGGAATAGCTATTTAGAGAGTCATCGTAGTCATATATATGGAAAATCTGAGTAAAGTTAATCAAAATAATTTTTTGTACATAAAATATAACCAAAGAAATTTTCTCAGAATTTTCGGAAAAATAAACATATTTTTCGGCCATTAAGACTAATTTTTAGAATTAAAAATCAATAAATAGGCCGAATGATATCAAATAGATTCAGAAAATTACCATACCTTATGAACATGTCCAATAGATCATATGTAAAGTGTGGACAAAGTTTAATCAATTTCTAGATGTATTTGATATGATTTTAGATTCTCACTTCGATTCCAGAAATCCGACTTAAATAGAATTCTAGCAAATCAAAACGAAGGGCAAACTGAATAACAAAAAGAATCATAAAATTCTTAAACTTTTTCAAGAAGTCAAGGATAGTATAACAAAGGTCTTCACAAAATTTCACATGATTTGGATATGAATCAAGTGAGATATAAGATTCACAAGTTGATATTTCAAAACTGTCAGGACAGATTATATAGTCTGAGAAGACGATTATGTAATAAATATCATAGAAACTCCAAAAATTATGAAATTTATTTGTCATGAATATAACATCTAAAATAAGTTTGTATCAAAAATTTAACTCAATTAGACATCAGACCAAGGAAAACAAAGATCTGTAACACATGTGATTATAATTGGAAACAAAACAAAATGGACGAACAGATTGCATAGGCTTAGATAATAATAATGGAATAAAAAATAAAGAAGATCACAAAAATATGAAACTTGATGATCATAAAGTAGACATATAGATCAAACTTCTTAATAATTTATTAGTTTTTGAAACCTCTTAAAAATAATATAGTTTTTCAATACAAAATAGATCATGCATAGAGTTATCCACTTACCTCTTGAAGAAAGATCGGCTCTTGGCTCTCCTATGACTTCCTTGCTATTTATCAATACATTATTCTTCCTCTAAACTATTTTTCATTTTTTCTAAACTCTTTCCCTTGTTCTCTAAACCTCCAATAACACAAAAAGTTGATTAGAATCGAACCTCCAAAAGAAATAACCATGAACAACTCTATTATCTCAAGAACACCACATGAACTTATCCTTGGAAGAGAGCTGCATGTAATAGAGCTTTGAACACGACCCCAAAACTCTATTTATGCTTATTTACCCTCCTAATATAACCACCAACACCTCATTTCTTTGCTGGAGTCAAAGTCCTACTTCTTATTACTTAATCTCCAAGTCAAAGTCACTTCATAGTACAAATCGGATTCTGCTTATGCTACCTGCAGTTGCCATTTATGAAGACCTTTAAATTCAACCCCTAACGTCCGAATTAAGAAAAACTCTCTTCTAAAAAGTTTTCTAACTTTTCATTACCTTTCCAATGCCTCTAATCTTACTATTTTTAGATATCTATACAAAAGGATATGCCAATTTTACTGACCTGCTGTCCTGAGTACTACGAATTCAAAAATCTGGCAGATTTCTTTCTCGTCTAAAAATGTCCTGATTCCGATTCATAAACAACTTATTTTAAATGTATTATCTTCATAAAACTTCTATAATTTGGAGTCATCATTTTAATGGGAGTCGTATTATTTAATTTAGAGTTTTATACACGGAGTTATACTTAAACTGCTAGTACTATGTCAAGTAAATCTGTATACATAATCCTACTCCAAGTAGGATGTCAACTATGACTTTCTACCCATTAATTAAAATCTTAATTATATTCAAATTTATTATCTTTTACTTCTAATCTAAGTTAAATATGTTATACATAACTTTTTAGGTCATAGTTAACATAAATTATACTATCTTTTGTTTCCTAATTCAAATCCTAATCTGATTAGGACTTGTTCTCTATGGGTAGTCCTTTTTAAAACTGAGCTTTAATATTTTTGACCCCTAAAATATCTGAATTAGTAAAAATGATCTTATACAAAGTTATAGATCTTTTCATTCTCTTTCCGATGATATCAATTATATCTTAATCAGAATTTTTTATATAAAGTTATTATTATTTTACTATGTTGTTGTCTAATACATCAATGCAGAATTTAAACTAAATTAGCAGGCTATTCTTAGTAGTATAATTGGGTTATTATACTTTAATAATTAGGTTAATTAGACTAAATTAAGTTACTTAAACTCAATCATGTATTATTATAATTAGTTAATTGGTCTAATTTAAATTAATTAAATTTATTAATAGTTATAAAAGTACGGGGTATAACAGCGTTGGGTTGACTAGACAGAGGGCCCTCTGCCCTCTTCACAACTTCCATTAGTTGAGCAATTAGGATGTCTGTTATGTCAAAGTATTAACTCTAGTTCTTGTTGTTGAGCTTGAAGTTGTTGTTGAGTTATGGTCAACTATTAGAATTGCAAGAATCCATTGTTCACTAGATTGTTTTGATGAGGAGGTTGATATGTTGGTTGAGAATCAAATTATTGAGGGTAATAATCAGATGGAGAGTAGATGGGTTGTCCTCTATTGTTGGCCTGATTAAAAGAGTTGTATGAGTATTTGGTCCAATTTTGAAAGCTTTGGATATGAGGACTTTGGGCCTGTTGCGATTCCCAAGAAAAATGAGGGTGATCTCTTAAACCCAGGTTGTAGGTATTTGGAAATGGGTTGTAATTTAGTGGAAAAAATCTTTGAGCACTTTGGGCCTACTCTTGGGTGAACAGGGGAGACTAGACTCTATTTGGATAGTCATTATCATAATGGGTCGGACTGACCCATCTGGAATAGTTCTCTTGACAAGGGAGTGGGATGTGATATACAAATGGATTATGACATTGGTCGAAAAAATGATTCATTTGGGTCCATTCCATGTTGGAATTTTTTTTCATATGCAAACAATTTAGCACACAATTAATCATAAGACACTTATGGTTGCCTAAGCTAGATGATGCATTTCTCACAAATTAACCTACATCTAACCTCCGTCCACCCTCATAGTTGTCAACTAGCTAGCTAAGAGGTGGGGTAGTGGGAGGTTCCCCCTGCTCTTACAGAGACCTATTAAATAACCACCAGTCTACTTAGGCATTTGCCATTTGACCGATAGCCTTAGACGGTTTTCAAAAATGATAGTGGACTCAAGCTATGCTCAAATCTCATTATAAACCCTAGGTTCAACTCTTACTTAATTTTATTGGGTCATAGGTTATGCAAGGTTTTGTGGGTTATGGGCCAAGGAAGGGTGATCAAACCCCACCTTATGTGATTATGGGTAATGCCCTTAGAGTGTTTTAACATGGAATGCAACATCACAGTTCAAACAAGGAATTTTAAATGCACATGCATGAGCAAGTAATTCCCTAAAAAAAATTAATAAAAAATTAAAATTAATGCACCTATATGATGAAATGACCTAAGACGTAAAAGTGTGGTCTCTAAGTTTCACATGAAGTCTTTTAATTTTTTAAATGATTTTTCTAATTTTTTTATTAATGTACCTATCCAACCAAAAGAACATTTATTTTTGTTCAAAAGTCCCTAAACATGCAAATTAGTTAAATAAAGATGGTAAAAATGAAGCAAGAGGGAAGGGAAGGGTCTTACCTCAAAAGTTCAAAAAAAAAATTAGGTCTTTTTTCTATTTTTTTATTTTTCTGTAATTTCTGAACAGATTGCCGACATTTTCAGTAAGTTTCTACCTTTTTCTCAATTTCTGGTTCCAGCACGAATCCCGAGGTACATAGCAACCAGAAATCCGTAAGGGATTGAGTCCTTATTGTTTCTTAATCTTTTGAAGATTTTTCTGAATTGTTTTCGCATTCTTCCTACACACAAAAAGAAAAGGGGTTAGTTTCAATACATACAAAAGAATGCAAGATTATCAAATCTAAAAATCATGAACCTCCTCGGCAATGGCACCAAAAATTGATGGTGCTAAGATGCACGTCGTTAACACATGCACAGCCAATCTTATTTTTACTGGACTCGCAACAAAATAAAGAGTGTAATACAATAATGAATTCGGGTCGAATCCACAAGGAGGTCATGGAGTTTTGACTTGAAACCCTTGAATGTTACTTGCTTAATTTATGACAATCTAGAAGTTTGATGTTTGAGATCTAATCTTCTAAATGCATAAAATGGTCTTAACAACAAAATGCTAGCTTACTTAAAATATGAAAATACGACCTCTAAAGTCTAAACCTAAAACTAGTGCATGAGATGATGATGAGAACCAAAAATTGAAGACTTATGCAATAATGGAATGAGTGAAACCTTCAAATCTGAAAATTAGTTGGTTAAACTCTATGTAGTCCTACAATGATTAATTCTCAAATATGAAAACTACTGCAAACATACTTTAACTTTAGCCTAGGACCACTCCTAAAGTTAACTACACAAGAACTAATCTAAATGATAGTCGAATGAGATGCCAAATTATCCTAATGGTGTTACCACTTAGATTACAATTAAAGGCAACCATAAGATGCATTCAAATCTGAAAACTAAAAGCATGCATGTGATGATGAGACTAGAAGATGATAATAAACAAGTGATGAAGCACTAAAATATTAAACAAGAGGCACACTTTGAATGGATATCACATAAAAGAAATATTTTCTTTGCTTGAACCAAAATTTATTACAAGCCTTACAAAACTTGCTAGAATGAGAGAACTACAATGAGTTTGCAACAAAAACTTAGTGAACATGGTGTTGAAGATCCTCCCATTGGGAACTTCGCAGCGGGTGGCCGTCCAATAGAGGTAGCAATAGCCGGTGGTGTTGAAGATCCTCCACGCTGCAGCAGATCAGTCGGCTCCCCCCCCCCCCCAGTTGCTCCTCCAAGTCCTAGCACAGGTTAGAGAGAGAGGCAAGAGAGAGATGGAGAGAGAAAGAGAGGGCTGAGAGAAAGAGAGGTGCAGGTTAGAGAGGCAAGAGAGAGGATGGAGAGAGAGCTATGGGTGTAGGTGCTGAAAATTTGCTCGTGTGATTTATGTGATAAACTATGTTGTTTAGGGTAAATTAACCTATTAAAAAAATGCAACTAAGGTGCTTGTGATCGCCAGAAACTTTTAACTAAAAAGCTTCAAAAGAGTTTGATCGCTTACCTGTTCAAACGCGGAAGAATGAATCCTTGGTTCCCCTCCTTCAGCCGGCTGAAGAAAGAGAGCCTCTTTATCCTTTTGTTCTTGCTGTTGTATGTTGAGGATCGTCCAGAAGTTCTCCTGGCTTCGTGCTTGATTTCCCTCTTTTTTGAACTCTTGTTGTTGTTGTTGAATGCAGCAGAGACAGAGAAACAGAAAAATAAAGAAGAAATACTGATGAGGATCTTAAATGGAAATAATATCAAAATTAACCATGATTAGAAACATGCTCAAACAGCAACTCACTTGTTTAAATGGCTTTGAAACCCCTTTAGAACAGATGGGTTTTAGAAGATTGATGATGTGGTGTGTGTTGCATGCAGTGAGTATGAGAATGAGAATGAGATTAATAAATGAAGATGAAATTCAAATATGAAAAACTTATGCCCAGTTGGAGAAGCCTTGAATGGATGAAGATCTGGAAAAGGGACGCCGTCTTCTGGAAATGGCAGCGCTCCGGCGTTCCGACGTGGTTGCTTCGATCTCCAAATCACTATAACTCTGTGTCTCTCTCTTCTTTTTTTTAACTCTTGAGATGCAAGGTATTTATAGGCATTTTCTGCGTTCGCGATTAACATAGAAAAATCTAGGATTTATCCACCTTAATCGACAGATAATTACTGATTAATTCATCTTTATCTGTAATTATCTAAAACGCGTCCATCTTGGGTGACGCCTTTCAGATTAATTAAGATAAGGATAAATATCCGGGAAAACTTATCTTTATTTTTATTAGCTAAAACGCGTCCACTTGTGTAGACGTCTTTTACTCTAATTAAGATAAGGATAAACATCCGGAAGAGAAGTTAAAACAGCTTAGGAAACCTAAAACGCGTCGACCTTCACAGACGCCTTTTAGATAATAAATCAATTAATTAAAATTCAAATTTAAACGCTAAAATAGGAATAAATTATAAATGGCGTCCACATGGGCCGACGCCTTTTAGGATTCTTCATATTTTAACTGAAATTTGAACTAAAATCAATTCGATTAATTAACTTAAACATGTCTATTAAACCCGACACTCAAAAATATCAATAAAAATTAATCAATGATTAAATATCAGACCATTATGAGGCATTATTATATGATATGAAATTTACTCGAAATGATGTCAAAATTAGCGTGTCTACAATGGGGTGCAGGTGAGAGAGAAGAAAGAGATAGAGATGAGAGATGGGTAGCTAGAGAGAGAAGATGAAGAAATAAGAGGGAAGGAGATAGCTATGAAAGTGAGGAAGAAGAAGAAGAAGACGAGATGAAGGGGGGAATGGTACTGTAGCGCATTTAATGTAGCTATAGTAACCACGCTACAGTAATATTGGCTGACCACATTGACAGTATAGGTCAAGTCAGGATGAGTAAGTCTTATATAAAGTAGACTACCCATTAATCTTTGATATTTTCTTTTCTCTGAGTATGATAAGAGATCACTATCAATATCACTTAGACCACGATTTGTTTCAATGATAGGTTTCTGCTAGTTTACAACCCAACTTCCTTGTCTCTTGCAATAGATCTAGAACATACTTCCTTTGACAAATATATATCTTTTTCTTAAAACAAGCCACTTTAATACCAAGGAAGTACTTGAATTCACCCAAGTCTTTAATATCAAAGACTTGAGTAAGATCTCTTTTTAACTTTTCCATTTCTTGCACATTATCATCCGTAATGATCTTATCATCCACATAGACCAATAATAAAACAATCTTTCCATCCTGTCATTTAGAAAAAAGACTGTGATCAGCATTACCTTGAGAATAGCCAAAGCCGAGCATAGTCTTGCAAAAGCTATCAGACCATGCTCTTGGTGACCGTTTCAACCCATAAAGAGCTTTGTCCAGCTTGCACCCTCTCCCCCTTACATCAATTCCTGGAGGTGGCTGTTAGTTTTAGGTGGCCTACAAGACAATCTGACTATGTAAATCTCGTTCATTTATTAATAAAATGGCATAACATTCATTATGTGTAAATCACATTAATTATCGTTTCATAATGAAGTCCGTGAATATGTGCTATAGTGATCAGATTATGATGAGATCATACTAATGAGACTGATCACTTAAACACACATATTCTTAATCGTTCATACTCGGAGGATATCCGAGAAGGACATCGGATATCCGATTAGACTAGTACAGATTACTCATGCTCATATGATGAGGGTGACTAATCTCATAAGTCACTTGTGTGGAGACACTAAGGCGAATCTGTAGGTGCTCATTGGAAAATGAGTTCACTGAACTGATTCGACTGAATCGCTGGATGGTATTGTACCTCACTGTCAACCAGCTTGATTCTATTGTCGCAGTTGCGTGGATGGTCCTCGGACCTGAGACACCAAGGACACCTTGTCGGTGGACTTCTATGCTTTGACCTTGGTTTACGAATCTCTAGCCACGGGATTCTAATACGCCAAGGATTGAGTACAGCGGAATACCGTCGAAGGGAATTGTGTGTCAATAAGGAATCATTCGCTCTCGGTACTTAGAGAGAGAATGCTCTAGGAAGGATGCGCGAAAGTCCCTGGCCAGGGCGGATGATAATATCGGGAAAGGAGTTTTCCGATATTCATCAGCGGCATCCAATCCAAGTGAGTCGACCGGTTAGGGTTTGACAGCTCGTCATACCCTGAGTTGACTTGAGAGTATTGTACGAATGAAGGATTATATCCACGCGGTAACTGTCGGCGGAAAGGTTCCAAGAGTGGGTTACTTAACCTCAATACCTTCCGGGTTCACGCAGTGTTGCTTGGCACCCAACGTGATCGGAGGCCCGGTCGAATTCGATGTGCGACATCAATTCGATTGATTAATTAATTAATAAAGGGTTATTAATTGATTAATAAAGTCAGTGAGGAGTCACTGGGCTTGTTGGGCCATTAACTGGACTGGTACTTGGGCCTAGAGGGTCACACGCAAATGATTCTCAAGGCGATGGATAAATAAGTGGGTTTTATATAAACCGGGGGTCTTTATGAAAAACCGCACGGTTAGTATAAAACATAGCGAACGGGCTGAGTAGGCCAAACTGCTGCTAACCCTAGCCGCCCCTCCTCTGTTTCTCTCTCTCTCTGGCGTCCAGACAGATCTAGATCTGCTCCGCCGCTTCTTCGAATCCCGTTCGACGGGAAATCGTCCGCACGTTGCGGCGATCGTTGCGGCGACCGGCAGAGGTTTCGTGGGCTGCGAAGAACGAGGAACGCGAGGATATCCATCGCGGGGAGGATCGCGTGGACTTCGCTAGAGGCCGGGCACTTGCGCAGCTTGCAGTGTCGCACCGACGGAACCGAACGGTTGCGGATTCGAATCCGCACACGGTGAGAATCGATTATCCGATAATCGTAAGTTTTAGTTTTTCGAAACGGGAACGGATCGCTGTTTTATTTTATTTTCCGCTGCGTGAGTGATCCGGAGGAACCTGAGAAATCCCAACAGTGGCATCAAAGCCAGGTTCTACTGTTTCTCGTCCCGTTTCGGTCTCCGATTTAATATTTCCATGTGTTATTCCATGCGAAATTTCGATCTCTTTGCAGGATTCTTGTTCATGCGATGAACACAAATCAGATAAATAATTTTGATTATTTTTATTCTGCAAAATTCGGATTTTCATTTGGGGCTTTTTTTTGGTGTTCTTTGTTGGACGAAGAACCGGGTTTACGACGGCGTCGTTCTATCACCCCAAGCGTTGGAGGGATGTGTCAGAACCCCAAATCCCTTTAGGGATGTTCCTGGTCACCACCGGACCGATGGCCGGGGCTGGAGAAGCCTTTGGTGATGGCCGAAGGAAGGCTCCAATCTCTTTTTCAAAACAGTTTTGAAAAACCAGTTTTATGGAGATAGAAGGAGGCCGACTGATGCTTTTTTAGGCCCCACCGGCGGCCCTGCCGGTGCCGGCGGCATCGCCGGCGCTGGGCCATCGCCGACCGGGGGCCGGGCGACGCTGGGGTGGCCGCCGGGCGGCGCCGTGGAGCCCTGCCGCCGCCTGCTACCTGCAACCAGGTTAAGGGGCTCGATTAGGGTTTCTGGAAGACGCCGGCCGAGCCAGCGCCATCGGCCGGTCCCAACGGACCGAGCTGGGCCCGGTCGGACCGGGCTAGGCGATGTGGCCCAGGGTGGCCCAGGCCCGAGCCCCTGGCCAAGCCAGGGCTCGAGCCTGGCCGAGCCAGGGGCTCGAACCAGCTTTCTAGTTGGCTGAGCCCTGGCCTATTTTAAACCCCTTAACCCCATTGACCCAATTAAGATTAAATTGGTTATTAAATTTAAATTCAAAAATGTTTTCTAAATTTAAATTGATTTTAAATTTTTTTTTAATTGGGGATTTATGATTTTGAATCATGATTAACAATTAGTTGTTATATAGAGTTAATTATTAGTTTAATAGTTAAGCTAATAATTAACTTAAATTGACTAATTTAATTGTTAAATTAGTGTTTAATAATATTTAGTCTAAAATTTAGATTATTTATTATTAAATCATATAATTGTTAATTTAATATTTAAGTTAGTTATTAATTTAAGTGTTAAATTAATAATTGACTTAAATGACTGATTTAAATATTAAATTTGTAGTCCTTGATTAATTACTGTTAGTCATTAATTTAATAGTTAAATTAATGATAACTTTAATTATCTAATCTAAGAGTTAGATTAATTAATTATTAATTAGTTCGTATTAATTATTGGTTTAAGAGTTAAATTAATAATTAACATTAATTGGCTAATCTAAGTGTTAGATTAGTAGTTAATAATGAATTATGGTTGATTATTAATTTAAGTGTTAAAATATTAATTAACTTTGTTGGATTAATCTAAGAGTTAGATTAGTCTTTAATAGTCTAATTGTTAGATTATTAATGGGGTTTAATCTAAGTGTTAGATTATTAGAATTGTTCTAATTTGCATGGAATAATATGGAATTATTAATTTGGAGTGTGTGCGCATGTGATGTATGTGTTTAATGCTTTTAAATTTGATTTAATTGCATGTTAAGTTAATAAAATGAGTTTTCGAAATTCAAATACCAATTTTGATTGCATCCCAGTTTTTTGAAAGCCAAAATTATATATTTTGAAAACTCTTTTATTTTAGCCATGTGATGCGCTATATCATGTGTGGATGTTTAAAACACACCGTGGTCATGGATATGCACTTATTTAATTGTTCATGTGATGAATGATGTGTTTGTGTGGATCGTGGATGAATGATGGATGTTTATTAAATTGTTAATAAATAGAGATCTGCGTATCTCTCCCTCTCTCATTCTCCGATGTACTTCTACCTCCCTCTCTCTTGTACTCGCCATAAGGCCTTCTTCAATTTACCTGTAAATTCTAGAATTTATTGTAATATGATCGAGACAATCGAGGAAGGAGCGAGGATGATCCACAGCTGCAACCAGGAAGGCGAAAAGATGAAGATATCTTGCCTATGTGTTTGCAGGTCATCTAATATAATTGTTGTGTTAGATTGTGTGTGTGTTTGACTGTTGGCTCCAGTCAAACCCACTGTGCTATCCATGACCAGATTAATGACATGTATGAGATGCATTGTTTTATTTTGATTATGAATCAAAGCAGGTATAGTACTTACTAAATATATACGATATATTTTTATACTATCACCTAGGAGAGACCAAGATAAAAGTTATCTAAATACCCTCAGATAAACTCTAAGCCGTAACGCGAGTAGTTAAGAACTTACCGCGTGGTCCACCATCATTATAGTCATAGGATTCGAATCACTTTAGGCAAGTTTGTTGTGCTATCCACAAGGCCTGTTTAATTGGGAGGAGAAACTGTGGCTATGGCATTAGATGCCTATATGATCGGGGTAGAGGAACCATGTAGCTTTGTTGTGCTATCCACAAGGCCATTAAATATCTGGGGACTAAAGCTATGATCATATATTGCAAGGAGTTGCAAGTCCCATGAGTTGGGTGCTCTTTGATTGTATTACATTTTGTTGTGCTATCCACAAGACTGTAGTGCAAGTCATTGAGATTCTGATCCCCACTAGGAGACTGTCGGCGTCTCCCGTTCTGTATAACTGAGGGTTATACAGTCCGTCGAAAATAAGTGGGAGTTAAACTTGAACAAAAGACCATATCTTGTTTTAAATTTTAGTAATTGAACATCTGCTAAATAGATTTTGCTTATCTCCTGTAGAGAATTATGTCGTCGAATAACCCACTCCGTGGCATACTTGATGCCCTTTTGACTTACCTGATCTACTCGGATTGGTTCAGAAATCTGAAGAATGTCTTCAGATCTGAGCACATTGACTTTGTCCCTGGAGCTGATCCTCCTACTGAATCGGCATTGGATGCCCCTGAAGCAGAGATGATAGCTAACGATAAAAGATCGAAGGACAAAGGCAAAAGAGTAGTGAAGGGTGATTGCTTCTACTATAAGCAGTATGGTCACTGGAAAAGGAACTGCAAGGAGTTCCTTCATGATAAAGCTCATGGAAGAGTGAAGCTGTCTGAAGCTTCATATATCTATATGATAGATATCAACTTGTCAGTTAGAGATTCCACGTCTTGGGTATTAGATACCGGATGTGCTTCTCATATCTGTCATGATACACATATGCTAACAAGTAAGCGCAAGCTGAGACAAGGCGAGGTGGAATTGAGACTAGGAAACGGCGCAAAAGTTGCGGCGATTGCTGTTAGGACAGCAAACCTCATGCTTCCATTGGGAGACACCTTACTATTAGAAGATTGTTATTATGTTCCTAGCATAATAAAGAATATCATATCAATATCTTGTTTGAACAAGATAGGATATAGGTTGACTATTGAGAATAGAAGTTGTTCGATTTATCATGGTAATAAATCAATAGCTTCAGCATCTTTAGTCAACGGTCTATATCTATTAGATGTTTATTATTACAATCTTCATATTGATAATGCTCTTAAGAAGAGTAAGAATTGTGTGAACCAAGCCTACATGTGGCATTGTAGACTTGGGCACATTGGCAAAAGCAGGTTGCAAAAGTTGCACAAGCATGGTTACTTAACTGTATTCGATTACGAATCGTTTGCAACATGTGAATCCTGCCTTATGGGAAAGATGGCAAAATCTCCATTTACTGGACATGGAGAACGTGCCAAGGACATTCTGGAACTAATACATTCGGATGTATGTGGTCCAATGTCCATCCAAGCCAAAGGTGGCTTTTCTTATTTCATCACGTTCACCGATGACTTCTCAAGATTCGGCTATGTGTACTTAATGAAGTACAAGTCGGAAGCGTTTGAGAAGTTCAAGGAGTTCAAGAATGAGGTAGAGAAACAGTTTGGAAAGAGTATTAAAATTCTTCGATCAGATCGAGGAGGAAAATACTTGAGTATTAATTTCACACAATTCTTAAAAGATAATGGTATCCTCTCTCAGTTGACCCCTCCATATACACCACAGATGAATGGTGTATCAGAAAGGAAGAATCGCACCTTGTTGGACATGGTGCGATTCATGATGAGCTTTTCGGGATTACCAGTGTCCCTCTGGGGGTATGCTCTAGAGTCAGCAACATACCTACTGAACAGAATACCCAACAAGTCTGTGGCCTCTACTCCATATGAGATATGGAAAGGCAAGAAACCAGAATTTAAATATGTTAAAGTCTGGGGTTGTCCTGCTCATGTAAAGAGGCATTATCCAGACAAGCTGGAATCACGAACTGATAAATGCAAGTTTGTGGGATATCCAAAGGAAACCTTTGGATACTATTTTTACCATCCTGGTGAACAAAATGTGTTTGTCGCCAGGAAAGCTGTCTTCCTGGAAGATGAATACCTTATCCAGGAGAACAGTGGGAGTAAAATAATACTGGAAGAGGTTCTAGATCCCCAAACAGTTGCATTATCATCAGATGAGATATCAGTTCCTGAATATGTTCAGGTACACACAGATGAGCCTCGTAGATCTGGTAGAGTACCTAGACTACCCGAACGATATGTGGGACATATTGCTGAAGGTAAGTTTAAGGTAGAATATAATGAGGATGATGATCCTAAAACCTACCAGGAGGCCATAGAAGGCTCAGAAGCCGGGAAATGGCGAGAAGCCATAAACTCAGAAATCCAGTCCATGTACACCAACCAAGTTTGGAACTTGGAGGACTTGCCCGAAGGTATTGTACCCATCGGTTGCAAGTGGATCTTTAAGAGAAAGATCGGTGCTGATGGACGGATCGACACTTATAAGGCAAGGTTGGTGGCAAAGGGATATCGTCAAAGGCAAGGAATTGACTATGACGAGACTTTCTCACCAGTTGCCATGATAAAGTCGATCAGAGTTCTGCTCGCCATTGCTGTATATTTTGATTATGAAATCTGGCAGATTGATGTAAAGACTGCCTTCCTCAATGGTAACCTTGAGGAAGAGGTGTATATGATACAACCAGAAGGTTTCACATCCAAAGAATCTCCAGATAAAGTGTGCAAGCTTCAGAGGTCCATTTATGGACTGAAGCAGGCTTCCCGGAGCTGGAACATAAGATTTGACGAGGCTGTCAAGTCTTATGACTTCATTAAGAATGAAGATGAGCCTTGTGTGTATAAGAAGACCAGTGGGAGTGCAGTCACTTTTCTAGTTCTTTATGTAGATGACATACTACTCATTGGGAATGATGTAGCTATGATGTCATCAGTAAAGATCTGGCTGTCAAAACACTTCTCCATGAAGGATTTGGGAGAAGCATCATACGTATTGGGAATACGGATCTATAGAGATAGATCAAAGAGGATGCTTGTAATGACTGAATCCTTGTACATAGATACCATAGTCAAAAGGTTTGGTATGGAAAATTCCAAAAGAGGTCTCATACCGATGAGACATGGAATTAGTCTCTCAAAGGAGCAGTCTCCTAAGACTCCTGACGAGAGGGCATTCATGGATAAAATACCCTATGCCTCTGCCATAGGATCTATCATGTATGCCATGCTATGTACACGGCCTGATGTTGCATTTGCTCTAAGTGTTACGAGCAGATTTCAGGCTGATCCAGGCGAAGAGCACTGGAAGGCAGTGAAATGTATCCTTAAGTACTTGAGAAGAACTAAGGATATGTTTCTTGTCTATGGAGGAGGTGACTTGAAACTGCGAGGCTTTACTGACTCGAGTTTCCAGTCAGATCTAGATGATAGCAAGTCTACATCTGGATTCGTGTTTACTTTGAACGGAGGCGCAGTGTGCTGGAAGAGTTCCAAGCAAGTAACCACTGCAGATTCGACGACTGAAGCTGAGTACATTGCTGCAGCTGAAGCCGCCAAGGAAGCAGTGTGGTTGAAGAAATTCATCACCGACCTAGGCGTAGTTCCCAGCATCTCTGAGCCTGTTCCACTGTTGTGCGACAACAATGGAGCCATTGCGCAAGCGAAAGAGCCGCGGTCTCATCAGAAATCAAAGCATATTCTGAGGTGCTTTCACCTTATCAGAGAGATCATATCCAGAGGAGATGTAGTAGTGGAAAGAGTTCCATCCGTCGACAATGTAGCAGATCCACTGACAAAGCCGTTGGCTCAAATTGTGTTTGAGCATCATCTAGAGTCTATAAGCTTATTGTATAAAGGTGATTGACTTTAGTCCAAGTGGGAGATTGTTAGTTTAGGTGGCCTACAAGCCAATCTAACTATGTAAATCTCGTTCATTTATTAATAAAATGGCATAACATTCATTATGTGTAAATCACATTAATTATCGTTTCATAATGAAGTCCGTGAATATGTGCTATAGTGATCAGATTATGATGAGATCATACTAATGAGACTGATCACTTAAACACACATATTCTTAATCGTTCCTAGTCGGAGGATATCCGAGAAGGACATCGGATATCCGGTTAGACTAGTACAGATTACTCATGCTCATATAATGAGGGTGACTAATCTCATAAGTCACTTGTGTGGAGACACTAAGACGAATCTGTAGGTGCTCATTGGAAAATGAGTTCACTGAACTGATCCGACTGAATCGCTGGATGGTATTGTACCTCACTGTCAACCAGCTTGATTCTATTGTCGCAGTTGCGTGGATGGTCCTCGGACCTGAGACACCAAGGACACCTTATCGGTGGACTTCTATGCTTTGACCTTGGTTTACGAATCTCTAGCCACGGGATTCTAATACGCCAAGGATTTGGTACAGCGGAATACCGTCGAAGGGAATTGTTTGTCAATAAGGAATCATTCGCTCTCGGTACTTAGAGAGAGAATGATCTAGGAAGAATGCGCGAAAGTCCCTGGCCAGGGCGGATGATAATATCGGGAAAGGAGTTTTCCGATATTCATCAGCGGCATCCAATCCAAGTGAGTCGACCGGTTAGGGTTTGACAGCTCGCCATACCCTGAGTTGACTCGAGAGTATTGTACGAATGAAGGATTATATCCACGCGGTAACTGTCGGCGGAAAGGTTCCAAGAGTGGGTTACTTAACTCCAATACCTTCCGGGTTCACGCAGTGTTGCTTGGCTCCCAACGTGATCGGAGGCCCGGTCGAATTCGATGTGCGACATCAATTCGATTGATTAATAAAGTCAGTGAGGAGTCACTGGGCTTGTTGGGCCATTAACTGGACTGGTACTTGGCCTAGAGGATCACACGCAAATGATTCTCAAGGCGATGGATAAATAAGTGGGTTTTATATAAACTAGGGGTTTTTATGAAAAATCGCGCGGTTAGTATAAAACATAGCGAACGGGCTGAGCAAGCCAAGCTGCTGCTAACCCTAGCCGCCCCTCCTCTGTTTCTCTCTCTCTCTGGCGTCCAGACAGATCTAGATATGCTCCGCTGCTTCTCCGAATCCCGTTCGACGGGAAATCGTCCGCACGTTGCGGCCATCGTTGCGGCGACCGGCGGAGGTTTCGTGGGCTGCGAAGAACGAGGAACGCGAGGATATCCGTCGTGGGGAGGATCGCGTGGACTTCGCTAGAGGTCGGGCACTTGCGCGGCTTGCGGTGTCGCACCGACGGAACCGAACGGTTGCGGATTCGAATCCGCACACGGTGAGAATCGATTATCCGATAATCGTAAGTTTTAGTTTTTCGAAACGGGAACGGATGGCTGTTTTATTTTATTTTTCGCTGCGTGAGCGATCCGGAGGAACCCGAGAAATCCCAACGGTGGCTACATGTATACTTCCTCCTATAAATCACCGTTCAAAAAAGTATTTTTCACATCAAGTTGATATATAAGCCAAGAGAAATGAACGACAGGAGCTAACACTTCTTGAACATATTTAAAATGAGCAAAAAGAGCAGAGAAGAGAGCACATGACGGAGAGGAAGAGAAGGAGAGGGAAGGTAGATCCTACACTAAACCTAAACCTAAAGCTAAACTAATGCTCATCTTAGATCTCCTTAGCAGTAGCCTTATGAGAATATAGAGAGAGAGATTTTTCTAAGGTTTCAAAATGGATGGTTAAGATGGTTAGATGGTAAATAGAGAGCTAGGATGGGATGATGGTGATGGGAAGATGATGAGGACACCCCCCCTCTATGAAGTTAGGGCCTGCTCCCACCTTGGTGGTTCCTTCCATCTTGAAAACGTTGCCTTTATCTCTTGTTTGATTTAAGAATCTAGGAGAGCTCCTTTGAAATTCAAACTTCTTCTCCCTCCTTATGCAAACGGAGGCTGGCGGCTGGGATTGAATGTAGGAGCCTGCTAGGAAAGCTAGGGCAACCCTCCAAGGCTGGTACAATGTTTAGAGTGCCCCTGCTCTTGCTGTGCCTGCAAAAATTAATTATTGTTATTGTTGTAGATGCCTGGCCTCTTAACAATATATGTGCGATTCTCTCGTTAAGCAATCATGCTCATCTCTCCAGTAGCATCCACTTGATCCCCAAATCTTTTCTTCTACATAGTTGCTCATGACATGCGGATGAGACAATTAGCGAAGTGACAATGGAGGCGGAGAAGAGGGGTGCCCCCTCCATGGGGCCAACCAATAGAGAGAGGAGAGAGAGGGGGATGGCTAGATCCAAGAGAAACCCTAAAACTTGGGCCAAGGTTTCTCTCAAGCTCATATTTATATTAGTTTCGTAATTTTCATAAAAACCCTTAAATTTATATAAATTTTTACTTAATTCTTATCAACTGAGAATCCTTTCCATATTACCCTCTAGACCTAGATGTATGTCTAGTTTTGAGCCCACAAAGCCTGGTGTAATATCCTGACCCTCCAATTCACAATTTTCAAACCAGTTTATTGGCTTTAGCTAAGTTTGACCAAAATTGAACTGGCTTCTTTAATTCTATTTATTTTGAGTTAAATAGATTTTATAATGCATGTTGGGTGATTTATATTTAATTAGATGGTTTAGATATATTTAACTGAATTTAGATTAAATGTTAACTTTTAGTATGTGAATTCAAGTGGAGATGCTTTAGAAAAGGAAATTAATTGGTTAAATATGTATTTGGTTAGTGGAGTAGATCTTGGACCTATTATAAGTACTATTGGGCTCTTTTACTATTGGGCCCAGTAGCTGTGAAATATCCTATTTCCCTTTATTCTGCTAAAGAACCAGAGCCATACGTGTGATTTGATGATATCTTGTTTTAGCGGGCATGACACTACTGTTTTAACCAGAAGTCACTACAAACATCATCCCTTACCATTATTCTTGAAATTTTTACATTTATTTAAAAGCACGATCAAACTGGTGACTATAACTTTTAAAAATTATCGTATTCTTGTAAACACGATAATTGAGCATCTCAAAATTTTAAAAGTATCACAAAATTTATGTTATTATAATTTTTTATCATATGATATTATATTAAATTTTATGATACAATCAAACAATCCATAAGCGTCCAAGTAGCAACCCATAAGCCTCCAAGGCGTTGGGTTATAGGCTCTACACGGAAATGGGATGCGGCTCGGCTTGGGACTGTGGCTGAATGCAATACAGCACAATCTTCTTATTCTATGAGTAATGCTTGCTGACACTGTCCAATCCGGCAAATTGGGCGAGGTGCAGTGAGCACGTTTTAATTTTTTAATTTTTTGTCTAATTTTTTAAATTTTTTGGAACATCGATCAAAAATTTGACAATACATTCGGAGAGTTTGGGTTGGCCCGATTCGACTGTATATTTTATTTAAAAAAAATTAAAAAAATATTTTTAAAAAAAAATTAAATATACAATCGGATCGAGACCGACCTGAGCTCCCTAGATGTACTGTCGGATTTTTGATCAGACGCTCTAAAAAATTTTAAAAATCCTACAAAAAATAAAAAAACTTTGAAACGTACTCACTGCACACCATGCAACCCGTCAGATCGGACGGCCTGCACTGCAGCGCAGCAAGCATTACTCCTTATTCTGCAGTTTAGTTGGGTTAAGTTGGACTCATGATGAAAGTTTCAACTATTCGAGCTTGGGCTGGGTCAGACAGTCTCCAATTTAGCAAATGCAACGTTTTGATATAATTATGAAGTAAAATCCATTAAAATTGTTTTATGGGTTATAATCTGAGTTAAGAGAAGCACATGGTGCACTGTCATGGGGTGAATTATTTTTTTGAAATTTTTTTACATGGTCCCACATGTTTGTATATGTCAATCTTCAATCGGACCACAAAAACAATCTAAAAACTTAAAAAATAATAATGAGTTTGGCCATTAAAGTATTTTTTTATTATTTATTAGAGTTCGATTTTTTATTTTTTAAAATTTTTTAGATTGTTCGATCAAAAATCAAACTATATGGACGTATAAGTCAAATTCAGCCCAGCTTTAAAAACTTCAAGAAAATAATCTTTTTTAATTTTTGCTGCACTGCCACAAGTCTTTCTCCTGAACTAATATTTTGATGATACAGTGATACAGTTGGCTGTATCAATTTTGGCATTGCCTTGTTGGAATTTTTTCAATTTTGGCATTGCCTTGTTGACCACGACTCAACGTAACCCGCCTAATTTGTATGCTACGGGGAGATATATACGCCAACACTTCAGTTGGCTGTTTAAAGGATTTGTACAAACAAAGTGGACGAAGCACAAGAAGAAACGTCAGGAAAAATACCAAACAACTAGGGTCCTTTTGGTTAGAGGGAAAGTTTCTTCTCTAATTAGTTTTTTAGGAAAAATTCATCATGTACGTTTATTTGGTAGCATATAAAACTAAAAGTCAACTAAAATTGACTTCTTGCAACATGACAAATCTCAATTTTAGCATCCTCAAAATATCTGCGTAAAACGTTTTCCCAACTAACAACTGTAAATAAGTTTTGTAGTATTTGGCATGGAGTGTGACTTACTGTACCTAAGCATGGAGCGGTCCGATGTCAGCAAGTTTTATTTTTTTTATTTTTTTTATGATGGGCCGCATCATGTTCGACATGTTCGTACAACTTGATCTTTGATCGGTTGATTAAAAAAAGCTAAAAAATAAAAAATTATTACTATTCATTAACTCGATTTTTTATTTTTTAAATTTTTTAAATTGTCCGATCAAAGATTAGATTATATAGACATGTCGGGCATGATGGGGCCTACCATAAAATAAAATAAAAAATTTGAACTGCACCCCATGTAGTGCAACTGATATAACTGATTATGCATCTATTCTCTTCTTACCTTGAGAAGAGAATAACTTGCAGCATCACCACAGCCAAAAAAAAATTAATTTTTTTTTTAAGGCCCCCAACATTACGTGCATCCTCATATAATTAGATTTTTCATAGGACAACTCAAAAAAACATGAAAATTCAAAAAACTTTAGCTCCATGAATAGTACCCTAGTGTTCACTGGGGCTAGATTTTAAAATTTTCATCTATTTTTGGGATGTTCGATCTAAAATCAAATTAGATAGGCATTTAGAACATGTCAGGGGCTCTCACAAAAACATCAAAACATACGAAAAAATAAAAAACCTAACCCCAATGAATAGTACACTACTGTTCATTGGGACTTCATTTTTGAATTTTTATCTTTTTTTTTAGATGTCCGATTGAAAATCGAATTATACGAGCATGTAGGTCATGTTATGAAAATTAAAAAATCGATCCCCAATAAATAGTTCATTAGTGTTCATGGAACTTTAGTTTTTGAATTTTTATTATTTTTTAAGATGTCCGAGAGAAAATCCAATTATGTGGACATGTAAGGCATGTTTAGGGACTTCAAAAAAAAAATCAAAAAAGTTTTCTTTTAGTTTGACTGTATCATGAGGCGACTTAATAACCCCTAAGGGTACAGTAAGTTATTCACCCTTTGGAATTACTTATATTTATACCCTTAAAAATTATATTTTTACATAGAACGAGACCAAGCGTACCACAAGTTGAAAATTAAAAAGAAAAAGAAAAATACCCTTTAATACTACGGTTCGAATTTTGATCATGTGAAGATATAACTTTTTTTTATTTGAATTGTCTAATCAAATGTCGAGTTGGAATATCCTCTCAGTTCAGAAAAATATAAAAAGAGTCCTTTAGCTTTGTCATATCTATGTTAAAAAATTTATAATGCGAAAATTCTTTTATAAGCAAATAAACGTATGAAATCATTTTCAGAAAAAGATTTTACGCGCAAACAAACGAATGAAAATATTTTCAGAAGTGCCAAATGGTCGGTTTCGTTTTCATTTTCCTAGTAAATTGATTTCCTTCGAAAATCTTTTTCATCTGATTATGTCTTACGTGCAACCAAACGGACCCTAATTTGCTGACGCTCTTCAGCTTCCTTTGGACCAGAGAGGATTCTGTGGCCCCTCCGCTGCAGGCCTGTTGGCTTCTGTTTCTTTGTCAGTATGAGCAATACTTGTTGCAACTTCCTTGTGTTCACAATCTATGTCGGATTGCAAAGCTTCGGGCCTGCCATCCTACCTTCAAGTTCGGGATGCATTTTCCATCTAGAAAAAAAAACTGTCAAGTTGAGAAAACAGCTCAACTCAACGTCCATACCATCCGATCAAACATAATGCACGCACACAGCAAGTATTACTCTCAAACCATTCTACACAATACAGCAATTTGCTGCATTCATTGAACTGCTTAGAAGCTCATTAGATAAAAAGCCCACCAGATCTCTGCTGGATGTGCCTCACAGCTACACAGTTTTGGTTCTTGTTTCTTGTCCTAAGAAGAATCGTAAAAGCTGGGTTTGATCGTTGGCAACCGCTCATATCCGAGGATCGATCCTCAAACTCACCCTTTATCAGATCGACATTCTTGGAAGCAATCCAAACACGGCAAGGAGAGGAATTTAGAGAAACGATGATTGCGTCCATGGTATGAACCCCAAGAAGCACGTAAATCCATGCCAATGATCATCCATGGCGTCTGCCTCCTCTTTTTCACTGATCTAGATTTTGGCACACAGATCCATGTACAAAACCCATCAGACAGGAAAAGGAATCCTCTGAAATGCAACAGAATTGCAGCCTTCATTGCCTTAAGTATCTATCAGCTGTAATGTTTGAGAATATTATATTTTCTTCAGTAGATAAATGAATATGGTGGGTGAGTATTTGAGGTGCTTAGAACGCCAAGACAGGACCTCAGAACAGCAGATGTTCCACCAAATAAGATTACAGACAACAGACTCAGCAGACTTTAACCGGGACAATGAGGCAACCGTTTTAGGCGGAAGAAGAACAAAACATAAAAACGGACAATAGCAACTAAATAACAATCAGTCCAAAACTTGAACAAGCTTTCTTAATGAACGTTCTTCACCAAGAAAGTGAATATTCTACAAAACTTGTACAGGTTCCATTCCTTAGGCTCATCAAGAAGAGGCTCAGAGCTTCAGCCCTTCAGGTTTTGGCAAGTTGAGGACTATCCACCTGGACCACCAGTGGTGGGATAAGACAGAGCACTTTGTTGATTACATTCCCTTTATAAGATGCACAAAAACTAAAGATGTGCTATATCAGAACATGAGCTATGGACATAAATTTTCTCCTCTGGTATGTACAATGTAACTATACTTCCATAGAACTGACCAAGTTCCTTGAAGCAGCTTCAGAGAAAGCTGAAACCAATCTCTTTAGCTGGCTTTCTATCATACCAAATGTCATCTAGTGCAGATATGCATGCCCCAAGGGAATAAACTTGCTGCTACCCACATGCTAAGCAAGGAAGAAGATGCATTTTACATGAAAACACTGAGACACGTACTCTTCATCCAGCAGTTACTCCAGAAAACCTTCATGTGCTTTCCTGGAATGTCTGGGAACGAGAAAAAGCCGCTGGATTCACGTGCAGAAGTTGTGTTCCTTCTGAAGGATGATCCTTACCATCAGTTTTGGACTGGAAAGCTCTAAAGATCCCGGCTTTTTTAATTCGTTCATTTGGATCAGGCTTTATGCCTAGGGTTGCCCATATAGAACTTTTAGCAGCCTCATCTGGGTCATCAATCCTTAATGTTTTTGGAACCCAAAGGGACTTCTCTGTTTTCTCTTCCACTGGTAAACTCGTGTCCCTAGAGTGCTTACCCAATGTTGGAGATCCATTGCCTGAACACCCACCATTGTTGGCAGAGGAGGATAGTGATGCACTAGCATTAGATCCAACCCATGGCACGCTCCATAGTCCATTAGGCCAGCTGGACATGCAGCCCCAGAAAGAGGGTGGTATGAAGGGAAATGGAATGGCTGGTGCACAGGAGGGAGGGGCAGCCATCATTACAGGTGGATTCCAAGTAACTGGATTTGCATTACCATTTTCCTGTCCATACATTACCTCAGAAGGACATTGACCAGCTGCCATGGAAGCAACACCATTCCATCCTGGAGGCCAAGGATAAGCCCAAGGTGGTCCAGGATAGCACTGCAAATGGTTTATAGGAGTAAGTCCATTACAACAGCTTTGCACGCCATTCTGCTTCATGCGAGTTGTATTATCAGGGAACTTATTTTCCACTCCATTTAAGGCCGTAACTGAAGATGCACATGAGGGTTCTTCCACATTTTCTCCACAAAGTAAGGGACCCATTTCAGCGCTTTTCTTCTGATCTCCAAGATTAAGCACAGAAGCCACGGATTCACAAAGGGGTGCTTCAGAACCAAACTTTAGAACAGTTCCATTGCACTTTAAAGGCCTAGTTGGACCAGGAAGCCCACAGGCCATGACCTGGTTATGAACTGAGTCAGGATGCTCAACTTGAGGGGATGGCATTGCGTCAGAGGACATCAACATGTGACGGTAGTGTAATGCTGAATGTTTATTCTTCCTTCTTCCAGCACCTACAGGAACATTTCTCATTGTCCCTCCAGCTGTCCAGTATCTTTGGCAGTTCTTGCAAAAGTGCCTTGGCTGGTTAACATTATAGTTATTGTAGTAACAGAACTTGGTATCCAAGCTATTGCATCTTGGGCAAGGAAGAATCTTGTCGGGCTTCTTGAGAACCTTCTGCTGGCCAGAGCCATCAGCCTCATTCTGTTCTTGCTCGGATTTGGAGTCGCCAACTGTTCCTTCATCTTGTTTGGGACCCGGGCAATCATCTTCATCGGCACCATTCAAAGTGGAAGATGCATCTGGCTCAGACTGAGCTGGCTCCTGTGACCTTTCAGATGTTGAGTCCCTGGTTTTCGCACTTGATATTTCTGTGCATGTGTCCTGCAATTCAAGACAAATTCAAAACAATACACAATAAAATAACAAGGCCCATTAAGCAGATGGCAGAAGATTAATCATGTAAACTAGGATCAGCATAATCAATCTGGAAACCTAACATTTCCATTGAACTAATTTCTTTTCACGATACGCCAGTCAGTGTGACAACATCCTAACTTTGAAAACAGATTCTTCATTTGTTCTTCTTTAACTGACCCACTTCAGGATTAGATTCTTTACAGCATCCCCCAGGTTATTTACATGGTGTTTTCATGGTCTAAGAGAATACAGCATTTCACCAGATTGCAAGGCACGTAGCCAGTAAGTTTTTTTATCTAAAAAAACAACAGGAACTTATAATCCATCTCACTATGGCACTAGAAAACTGTAAGCCATCTCCCATGGCAGTATGTGACCCTTTGCTTTCAAACTCTCTTTGGCCCAAGAGAGTAACCTAAGAACTCAAAGCTCGGTGACTGAGATAGCACCTCTCGAGAACAAAATTAATCCCAACAGATTGACATCATCATCTTGCATGCCGCATCAAGTATAAACAGCTCTCTCCCCCAAAAAATCTACAGAATCTTCTCCCAGATCATTCAATTGTTTTAAGTTATGTGGGAATAAATCTAGGGAAACAAGAAGCAACATGACAAAAAAGCAAGCAAGCACGTAATAAACAAAAAAAAAAGCTAGTTTAATAACCCCATCTTCTTATGGGTTACAAAGGTTTCTACCTTAATGGAATGTTAAAAAAGTTGACAATTAAGGAGAAAAAATCAGTAGAATCACCCAGAGCTTTAATTTAAAGAAAAAAGAAAAAAAAACTCTTCTCGTTCAAACAGAAGAAGCGGGCAAATAATTTCAGACCCCTGCCATCGAGCAAAAACACCACCAAACCAAACAACCAAACAAATAACACCGCCGAAGAAACAAAAACCAGATTCCGTTCCAGCAACCAAGCAAGCACCTTTCCACTTCCGTGAGATCGGAAACCCTCCCCAGTGAACGGAAATCCTCGCCAACCACTGAGCTCCCCTCACAAATCAACACCCACCATAAGAAACAAAACCCTCCCCAACAAGAAAAAAGCAAGCTCTTTTCCTCTCCCCCCGTCCCTCCCAGCCAGAACCCAACAAGAAAACATCCAAACAGAACCCGCCCAGCAAGCCTCACCTTGGCCTCCTCAGCCGGGTTGGACGCCGGCGACGGATCGAGGCTCCCCGCCGCCTGGCTCTCCGGCAGCGGTATCGTCTTGCCGAAGAGCTTGATGGTCGGATCTCTCGCCTCAGACATTTCCCCGCCGCTCGATCTCCGCTCGCAGTCCACCCCACCCGAATCGCATTTCTCCTTGCCCAGCAAAGAGCATAGATGGAAGAAAAGGCAGAGGAAGAAGCAGAAGAAGAAGAGGAGGAAAAGGGGAACAGAATCGAAAAGGCGAAGAAGAAGAAAAGGGGAAACGGAACAACACGAAAAGTGAGGCGAAGAGGGCGAAGGGGGAACAAACTACGGAGAAAAAGGTAGAAAAGGAGGCCGCTTTGCCAAAAAGGCCGATGACCGGGCCGACCGGGAGAAGCCGGTCGGAGTTGGGGGCGCCAGCGGGGCGTCCGAGTCAGCGGCCGGGGGCATCCTTGGCCACGAGTTCTCGGGCCTGCGGATTGGGGCGATGACGTCACCTGCGGAAAAGACGATGATGTGCCTCTGGCGTTGCGGGGAGGCGGAGAGGCGTCGGTTGGCCTCTCCAGCCAGACCGTGCATTTACGCCCTTGCCCCCGTTCTGTGCTGATAATTATTGTCATTACTTAAATTTTTTTCAATTTAAATAGGAAAGGAATGGTGACAGAATTGGCAGTTAGATTTGAAAAAGAATAAAGAACTATTGTATGCCATTTTTTAAATTTAATTTTTTTATAATCTTGATGTGACATTTTGCTATTTGTTAAAACTAATAAATTCTTAACTAATTCTTATAATCTGAGAAGAAAAAGATATGAGGTGATAATATAAACAAATAAGGCCATAGACGATGTAGCATAATCACCTTGACGAATTAGATGGTGTGCCTCATTTAACCACTTCCTAAAAAGATATAATTATGTGTGTTGTTGGATTGATTAGACGTGATTGTACTATAATATCTAAAGAGGCATCAAAGTAAGTACTATTTTTTGTTCTTATTTAAATAAAAACCTTCTCGAGTACCACATGCCTTTGTTGAATTGTTGGGGTCCTCCCGCTGGTGGTGAGTATAGGCATTTTATTATCACGTGTACTTTTATCACCTATCACAACTAATATGAGGCTATTTTATAGTTTAGCAAAACTTTAGCATTAGCCCTTATTAAATAAAACAATTGCATGCAAAAGTAGGTGCTTTTAAGAATATCGACAAGATTTTTATCTTGAAGGTATTTTTTGTCTTCTGATTCTAACATGAAAAGTCATAGATAGAAGCAAATAAAAACTAATTTTAAAGAACTATAATAGCCAATATTTTTCTTGCAACTCTATTTTTCTTTTAGCATTAAAAGTGATGATTTTAACTCTCAATAGAAAGTCAAAAAGATCACAGAAGTGACATGTAGTTCACAATCCAATGTCTCTTCTTAAAAAAATTAAATTGTAAGTTTTAAAAAGTCAAAAAATATTTCCATCAAAAAGTGTAGGCCAACACTAAACAAATGCTACAATTCTTACCAAAAAAATTTATTTTACAAATCACCATTGTTAGAAAACATGACTACCAAATCACCTTGTGACTTAACCATGAGAATATGATGCAGTCCAGGTGGTGCTAATGTAGCTTGAGCACGTGGATAAGAAGAAAAAGATGTGGTTTTAACATCATGTCAATAAAAAGTACATAATCTTTCATCCAAATGTCAAATTCACATTAAGACCTAATTCAGAATCAACATTTTGAGGTGTCATTTCAGTTCTCAAATTCTATCATTTTTGGACATCAAATTCAATCATTTTTAGAAATTCATGTGTACAAATAGATGTCACTTATGTAAAGAAGATTAGTTAAATAATATTTGAGTTTTCCAATTTCCTTAAGAGTTGCGAGTTCTCTCTTGTTTCTTCTTTCTTTTCTTCGTACTTCTCTTCCTCTAAACCTTGTGCAATCAGACTGTTGCCTTAGAATATTTACTTTATTCATGTATGATGTTCATATCATTTGAGTTGTAAGATCACTTGCCATTTGTTTCCTATTTTTTAGCATATTTCCTTTGGTCATGTAGGTGTTACTTTTATTTTTAAATATTTTTACTACAAAAATATGTTTATTGGAGATTTTTTCCCATGCAAAGGATTTTTTTTCTTTTTGAAATGGTTTGGCTCCAAACTCATGTACAAGCATTAATAAAATCCCTATCACAAATTCTAGTCAAGGTACAAGTATGTCAAATTAATGTGTACACAATTTAGGGCATATGTGGTGCAGCTTTACTTTAAAGTTGCTTTTGGACTTGCACAAAGTTATAGATTTTTTATGATTTGGTATGTGGATAGCAAGGTAATGATCTTCCATGATGTAGGTTGTGCTTGGCAAAACTTTTGATTAAAAGATAAATTTAACATTTACTATAGCATATTCTCTAATAGGAATCAACTTCCTATGCTTCAACACAAAACACTCTTAATCTCATATTTCTTTGTCCAATAATCATTTGTGCTATCTTTTCTATTTCCATTTGGCGGGGTGGGGGAGGAGGGGGGATAAACCTATTTAGCCCAATACGGTCCTGACCATGAGGGAGCTTAGAGCACCCATGGCTGAAGACGGCTTGTCAATAATGTTTACGTCAAGTAGGACCCACAAAAATGCACGACTGGACGCTTCCGTTTGCCCAATAAGCCAATCTAGGCCCAAAAGTATTCGAGATATAGAAGGTCTAAGTTGATAAGTCTCCCTTGGGAGCCTTTATAGAGACTCATAGAGAGCCTCCTCTTAAGATCAGGAGTACGTCTTCCTCGACCCCAATAGTCCGTAAGACTCCGAGATAAAGGCTAAGGTCTACGTCATTTGCCAGCCTATTAAGTAGGGTATGACAATACCCTCAAGAGCTCCTTTAGGACTCGCGACAAGCCAGTGGCACTCCAATAAGGTCAAGAATATGCTTCTCCTGACCATCTTGATGGTCACGACACGTTGGGACCTCAAAGGAAACCGTCCTATCCCCTTGAGATGTTAGAAGGCCTGAGAAGCCAAACGCCTTCTTAAGGACCAACCCCCTACACACCAAGGGAACAAGCGAGGTCCTCTCTGATGCACTTGAGGTTCCTCATTTAATACCCTGTACCCAAGGACAAGGGGAACCATCATGAACTCCACTGGTCCAGCCCATGCACTATCTTATTTTGTGCATTGAAAGGCATACATCATTATGTCGTCTCTAATCTCATAATAGTATGGCAATGTGATGCAAGGATTGGAGTAGATACAGGACCCTCTTTATTGCCACTATGCAGCCACATTGGCCACTTGCCCCAGCCAGGGGGCAATGTACGAGCACTTACTGTAGACACATACCTCATGTGTCTCCTTCTATTAAGAGCACTAGATAAATTCCTCTACTAGACTTCCAAGAAAAAGGTAGACACTTATCAAAACTCCCAGTCCTAGGAGTGATCCAATAAGAATCCTTGGCCTCTCGTTCCAATCTACGATTCAAAACTAACTAAACCATTGGAGGGTTTTTCTCTACTAAAAGCTAGGGAACATTCTAATCCTTTTCTTGTCTTGCAAGATCAAATAATCAAAGCCGTTATTATTACGCATCGAAGAGTGTGGTAGTTCTTGTATTCTTAATGAATTCTCGACCACTACAATGCCCTTTTTATTTACTGCATTTCAAGTTTCATGTCTTTTATGCAGTTTCCTTGGAATCAAATTTTTAGGATTAGATCATTTATATGTCATTTAGGGTCCACTTAGTAAGACGAAGAATGTGCTACAGGAGCAACTTTTTGGAAAACCTTCCAATAAGGAGTCATTTGGTTACCCGTAAAAGGTCAATCAATGGAAATATGACGCATTATTCATGGTAAAATCCCGATTTTGGCATCAGGCTGATAAGAACTGAGGCCATTTTCTGGGCAAGACTCAGCCATTGAATTTTCTTCTCACCGAATTGACCACAGTAAGTAAGATGGAATTATGTATCACCCAATCAACGGAAACTATCAGATTTATATCTATATCTCCAACTTTTATATTTATATAGAATACTCTCAAAAAACTTAGAAGTGTTGTAGTTATACTTTTTTTGTCAAAATGCCATGAATATCAATAGAATATATTAGTAAGGTTTCATAAATTCTGATTTAAGTCAGGGGTAAATATGTAAAATTTTAGTGAATTTAAGAGTATAAAATAAAAGTGTCTGAAATTTTTCGGCATATTCGATTAGAGTTAACAACACTTTGACCATGGGTGTACGACAGTAATGCTTCTAAGGTTTTTCGGGGTGTCTCATATAATACATGGGAGTTTGGAGTATAGATACAATATGCTAGTGTTTAGGGGTATATAAGTAAAAATTCTTTTAAGAAAATGTGAACATTGTAGGGGCTTATAAGAAATAGTTATACATTTTAGGAACTGAAAAATAAAAAATTCAAAATTCCTTTCCTAGCAAACATATGAATAAAACTATTTTCAGAAAAATATTTTTCGGAGAAACAAATAAAGAAATACATTTTCAAGAAACAATTTTCATGAGCACTAAAAAATTGAATTCTACTTTCATTTTTCTTGTAAATTTGTTACCTTAGAAAGCTTTTCCAACCGAATAAGTTTTACTTACAACGAAACGGCCCTTTGATTTTGCTGATAAATGCTTCTGGTAATGCAAGTGATAACCGATGATCCCATAATCACTTCTCTTAAGAAGTTCAAGATGGAGAATAAGGATAGGTTATATTTTAACCCAATTATTGGACTGTGCACCCATGACATAAATAAGCAAATATTTATATGTAAACATCGGTGATAACCACTGATCGCATAGTTATGCAAGTGATAACAATTAGATAATATCCACTTTAAATGATTATTTAAGAAATTGATCAACTATCACAACTTTTCACATAACGATGCATGAATAATGTCATCATGTCTTCCAACTCTATACAGGTCAGAAGAGGAGTCGGTTTGCACTGCTGACTCAACCAAACCCTTGCGACTTCTCCGGACAGTTCATTGGTCAAGTAGAAAAAAGGACTTTTCCATACGGCTCACGAGGTTATAAAAGTCAAAGCAAGTTTGAGATATTCTCCATTGGCATATCCTGATCCACTCGGAACGGAAAGGCCATTATAACTACCGGGAAAGCATGCGGCCTGCGCGCGACGGCACCGGCAATCGCCGGTCAGCTATAAAAGTCTGACCGCGTCCACGTCAGCGCTTTATCCCGGCGCTGGCTTACTGGGCCCCTTGAAAAGGAAAAGCGAAAAGAACACGTTGGTGCTACTCAAGCCGTCGGTTTTTCGGCTATCCACGAATCCCATCTATCGCAGGACTTTTGTTATTTGACACGTGTGAGGCCTACCTTAGCCACAAAACTGCATCACCAGAAGCTGATCAACGCCAACGAACGTTTATGATCCACGTGCCCGCCTGTGAACCGTGAGATCCGTACGCTTTACTCTGCTTCCAGTTTCTTATTAGAGTCTCAGCTCTTACATTTATTACATTTCATCAAGAGCTATAAAATCGTTTAATCAAATGATTTTTAATGCAATTATTTTTAATATAAATATTTATTATAAGTAATATATTTAATGACAATTCTTTAATATTCAAATAACTCTTAATAGATGTGGCAAAGAAAAATAAAAAGATGAGATGATTGCATTACTTTTTTATAAAGATATTATTTATTATTCTTTTTCTCCCAGAAATGTATAGAATACACTACAACCTATAGAATTTCTACACGTAAAAGATGCCTACAAAGTTGCTGTAAGCACTCGTGCACCACAAGTAATTTAATAACGCGCCGTGAAATTCCAAGTTCTCTTACTACATTTCGACATGACGGATTCTTTCGCATTATCGCATGTGGTGTGGGTAATCTTGGCGGTCGTGGCTAAAGTTTGTCTACTCTCACCCACCATTATTTTTTTGCGAGTAATATTTATTGCATCTCTGGTGATGTAAAAAATTGATGGTAGTAACTTTTTTTTAAAAAAAAAGAATTAAAAAAAAATTAAGTCAGCCTCATCATGCTTGTCACATCCATACAATCTAATTGTCGATCAGACAATCTAAAAATTTAAAAAATAAAAAATCAAACTATTTAAGATCTTGATTTTTTATTTTTCAGATTTTTTTTTAGATTGTCAAGTTGGTGATTAGATTTTACGGACGTGTCGGACGTGATGGGGTCGACTTAAAAAAATTTAAAAATAAAAAAATTTAGGTTGCACTCCATACGGTGCAAGAAATATGATTCTTTTTTTATTAATGGTGACAAAGTGACTAGGTATGTACAGAAATTTACAAGCGATCTGGTTCAAATCCGAACAAAACTCGAGATATCCTCCGAAATTAGAGATAATTTCGAACTAGTCTATAGGTCCACCTTTAGGCGAGAATTTTAGGTTTGCTTGATTATTCGGAAAAACAACCTTATGAATTAAGAGATAAAGATCTCAACAACACTATATGATTACATAGTTAAAAAAATTTTAGACCCTAACTAAGGAACTCCCACGGAGACAAGAGGTGAAGCCAAATAGGAGGCAGCTGGTTCACCCCACCACTATTTGAAGATCATTTTACCACCATGAGTGCTGCACATGTTTAAAGGTGGAATGAGTACAACCTCTACTCTGATTTCTCTTTTTCTTTTTTCTTTTTTTGTTGATAATGGTTCTTTTAGCAGGATATATATACAAGAGATCGGGGTAAGATTCTAGATGAAATCTAATATTTCTTCTCAATAGGAAGATAATTATACACAGCACAAATAATTCCACCTATTAAGCAACTACTTTGAGTCTAAGCCGATTTTCAAAGAAATAATTTCACATATCGGGGAAAAAAAATTCAATAGCACATTTTAGGTGTTGTTTGGTAAATTGTTCTGAAATCTCGATTTTGAAATCACCGTCTTTCATTTACGGTAATCGCGGACTGTAAACCAAAATCAGATGAAAAAATGATTTAAATATAAGAAAAGTTTTCAGACTCACTTGACTTAAATCTAAGACTTATCAAAGCAACGCCAAGGAGTGAAACCATGGGATCTACTCAATTAATTCTATAATCGACTCTCCTGTTCCATCCATACAGACTATAAACGGGACATACTTTGTTGACTCCCTTTTGTACGTACAGTCACCATTAGATTAACGTGCCATTTTTTTTTAATTAACCAGCGTGACCCATGAGTGTCATGTGAGGGAGAGAGAGAGGGGTTGGGAGATTTGCCCCGTCACACCAAGGGGGCATCCTAAAACGGATTACGGACCAATCCATGGAGACAGAAAAGATCCCATCGTCACAGCACACGTCCAACGAAGGAGGTACCCAGCGGCGTCCCCCAAAAGGAAGTCCCCACCTCTCTTCCCGTGGATGGTGTCGCTTTGCGTGAGTTGGTCAAATAAGATCTTCCCCCTCCCCCCATCTCTTGGCGGACGCCCACCACTCCTCCCACTCCCAGATTTCATCCCACAGCCCCTTCTCATCCACAACTTGGAGATTCTTATTATTGGAAGGGGGTGTGTTTGAACTCCTCGTCATTAATGGTCCCCCTGCTCCTCCCCTTTGTGCGTGTGTGTGTGTGTGAATGTGTGGTTTGGTTTTTTGGGGACGGCACCCGACATTTATCTGTAGTGCTGTTTGACACGAACGTACACGGTTTTCTTGGCAACACCGGCCGACCGGCCCAGCTGACTAGTTGAACCCCAGGCCCATTAAGGCTCAAGAGGAATATCTCTCTTTTTTTTCTCTCTCCCCCTTTCTCTCTCTCTCATAATATTTGTTGCAATGCCCCACGCCTACATTAGGGGCATTGCAGAGGTTTAAAAAAATTGAATATTTTTTTGTGTCGGCTCTGAGGTCTCTGCTCATCCTTACAGTGTAATGTCCGATGGGACGTCCCAAAAAATTTTAAAAAATAAGAAACGACCCTAATGAACAATGAAAATTGTCTTTAATAGGTCGAGTCTAATAAGGATTTTTAATTTTTTTAATTTTTTTGAGACATTTAATTGGACATTTGGACTGTATGAACAGATAAAGCACTTCCAAATAGACCTAAAAAAATAAAAAAAAATTATCTACTGCAATACTCTCATTACAGTTGGAGAAAGAAAAAAAATTGTAGCTACTATTACTCCTCTCTCTATACGTGTGCGTGTGCGTGTGCGTGCATGTGAGGAGTGGAAGGTTGTGTGGCCAGGGTTGGAGTTAGTTGAACGCATCTTGGTATCCTCCCTGGTGAAAAGAAAAAGGGGGAAAATAAATCAAGAATGCATGGCGGGAGGAGACCGTGCAGCCTGTGGCCGGCCCCATGGAAGAAGCTCCGCCTCATACGCCAAAACCTTTTTCACCTCGGGCGTTCGTGAAGAGTGGTAGGTGGGGCCCACATCTTTGCCTTTCTCTCTCCGGTGCTTGGCTTCAATTCAGGATCGGTTTTCGTTTTTTTTTTCTTTTCTTATAAGGTGTTTGGTTACATTATAATATTACTTTTTTAAATAAAAATATAATTTTACAATAAAAATATTTGAAAATAAGTATTTGGAGATATTTTCAAAATATATCTCGATTGAGATCTCCTTTGATAAATCTGTTAAGAAAAAAAATAGGTAGGCACTTCTTTCTTTTCTTATAACGCACGGGAATAATCTCCTTTTCCCCCACCCTTCACATCCCTCACCATGATCTCTGCTCTATCTTTTCCCTCACTGTGAACTTGGACGCCTCCGACACGCTCATGGACGCCGAGCCAACGCATCCTGTCGGAGGTGGAGGTGCTAAGGGCCCTTGTTTCCGTACTCACGGTAGTAGAGGGTGGACAAGGCGAACCTGTCCACTGCTCCCAGCCCACCTAGTGGATGGCGTTGTCGAGGTAGGACTGCATGACTACGGCCCTGGAGTAGTACTGCCACGGCCTACCCAAGTAGGTGGAGATGCTGTGCCTGATGGCGGTGAGGTCGCTGGTGGAGGCGATGAGGCAGTTGTGAATGGAGATGCCAGTGTTCTGGTTGGGGTCGATGCGGCCCTGGCGGTGACGGAGTTCTTCCGGCTGGGCTTGGACTTGCGTGGGAAGAGGTTGCAGCTCTGGAGGACGACAACGGAGTTCTCCATGCCCCACTCCATGGCTACGGTGACAAGGCCTCCACGCGCAAAGCTTTGGCTTGCTCAAGTGGGCTGGGTGAGCGAGGCATTTTGTCAAACATGGTGAGCCCTGTGAGTTGTTGTTTGTCGGCAAAGATGCTGCCCGGGAGTGTAAAAATAGTAACAAACACTCCCTCACAATTTTTTAAAATTATTGAGTTTTGTCAAGCATGATAATTAGAGATGTT
Source organism: Zantedeschia hybrid cultivar (assembly GCA_030544215.1). NCBI lineage: Eukaryota > Viridiplantae > Streptophyta > Magnoliopsida > Alismatales > Araceae > Zantedeschia > Zantedeschia hybrid cultivar. The sequence goes on from JARZZO010000005.1 coordinate 19,546,175, forward strand.
ATAATTTTAAAATTTTCTATTTTCTTATAATTTTTTATCATAAAAGGATGTAAAAATTTGACCAAGCACCGCTACATTGCAAGCGGGCAGCCGTCCCGTCTAATTAGATCGGACGGCTGCGGTAAAAAAATTTATTTTTTTATTTTTAAAGTTTTTATGATGGCCTCCATGTTCGACATGTTTATAATTTGATTTCTGATCGGTTGATTTTAAAAAAAAAAGAATAAATAAAAAATCGAGTCCATAACTAATAATGTTCATGAATATACTGTTTGTGTTCTCGATTTTTCATTTTTCAGATTTGTTTTGACTGTCCGATCAAAGATCAAGTTATGTAGGCATGTCGAAAATGATGAGGCCCACTTAAAAAGGTTTAAGAAAGAAAAAAGATAAAAAAATTTCAAACTACATCCTATACAGTACAACAAGTATTACTCTTCCCAATTGATAATTCAATTATTTGTACCATTAGTAAATTTAACGGATAATTTACGGGTACTCTTTTTGCCTTTTCAGTTAGTTAATGGATACGAAAGAATGCAATTCTTATATTCGGAAACTACAATCTGCTATTATCCATCAACATATATTATATTATTATATTTTTAATAGTTTAATATTATCTTATCATTTTTCTTATGTTATTTGTTTTTAAGAATATTGTGAACTTTTAGTAGGAGAAGTTTATTTTAAAGTAACTTAGTTCGACTGTTATCTTCATGTTATGCTATTGATGAATGAAGTTTAATTTGAGTGATTTTTGCTTTAAGAATAGACATTTTTTTATGTTTATATTTCACATAATCTCTCTTTATGACCATTATAAGTTGTTCGGTTGCATTATAATATTTTATATAGTTTTGTTATAAAAAATATATTAAAATAAAAAGTACCATGATTTTTTAATTATAAAATACATATAATTATTATATTTGGTGAGAATATGATAATTTTTAAAAAATATTACATGATTAATCGGAGAATGCTACAACCCCTCCAAGGGCACGAACATCTCCGCCCCGTGCGCTGCGCCTGCCCCTCCGCCAACCAGACAGTCGCCGACATCAAGTACCTCCTCAACTACCTGGTCACCTGGAGAGACAGCATCGAAGGCATCGCCCGGCACTTTGGCGTCACCCCACAAGCCGCGCCAAACACCAACAATCTCACCGCGACGATCTCATCTACCCCTTCACCAACCCCCTCGTCCCGCTCCCCACTGAGCCCACCAAGGCCGAGATGGTGTATGCGCCTCCGCCCCCCCTTGTGACGCCCCCACCTTCGACGGGGACCTCGTCCGGCGGAGGAGCAGGCTCCAACAAGAGATGGGTCTCTGTGGGAATCGGAGTTTGCGCGGGTGCTCTGCTGTTGTTAGTGCTGGTCGCGACCTGGTTCTTGTTCTGCCGACGGAGCCGGAGAAAAAACTGAACAGGGTCTCCCCTCTTTTTTATTTTATCATCTTTTGTGAGTTAGAATGTTATTAAAATATATTTTAATAGTGTAATTAAACATTTCTTTTAATATATTTTCACTATAAAAAAATATATTTGTAAAAAAATGTTACATTATAATGCAACCAAACACTCCCTTAGCTATCAAACAATATATCGATGACTACTTCTACTTGGCGGATACAGAGTTTATTTGGCATATATAAAAGTAGACACTCTATTATTTGCACTATATTGGAACCGTTGACAACCTATTATGGGATCGGCTTAAGTGAGTTCACGCATGAGTTGTATGAACACCCTCCTTAGTTCCTATTGATGGGTTGGGAGGAGATTGGCATCACTTAAGTGGGATGATGGAGGGGACTCCCTTAATCTCCATTGTCCATCCGACTTCAAGATCAGACGACCAACGATAAGTGAAATCAGCTGAACCAATAAAAAGGTGGGGGGGGGGGGGGAGCAAGGAGTCCTTGCTTCTCTGAGCCGATCACCTACTGGATGGGCAGCGGAGACTATGAAAACCCCTACACTGAGATGATCCCAATCCCTGGGGAGGGAGTCTAATCTAATGTCAGCTTAACATGTTCAACATCACCTCACGTGTGGTTGCACCAATAAAGGAGGTCAGTTAATTTAACTATGCGGTACCCTTCTGCGCGCAGCGACCTAGCGTTTCCGGCCGCCCCGAGCAGCTTAGAGCTAGAGCTGTTAACGGATCCGGATAATATTCGACTCTGATTTGCATCAGTATCTAATTAGTCGGATATTTATCCGATTAAAACATTCGACAGACATATCCAAATATCTATTTAATTATTCAAATGATGTTCGAAATGGAAACGGAAAATAGATATCCGCTCCGATTATTATCCGACCGATTATGTATTTTAATTAGTTATAATTTTAATGATATTTATATACTTAAGTAAATGGTAATTTGATATTTGAAATATGTTTAAGAAATGTTGAGCAATGATAATGAAGTTTATTGTGATTTTTTATTTTTAATGATTTTACTTATTTAGATAAATTGTTTAAGTCATTTGTTATTATCTAAAATATATTTAGTAAAATATTTAAGTTGTTTAAAATTTATTTAGATGTTTGTAACTTGAATATTTATTACTTTTAATCTATGATATTCATGAATTGTATAAAGAATAAAATTTACAAATCATTAAGTTACAAGACAAAGTTGAAATAATCAAATATTCGAATTATTATCCGAATTCGGATATTATTCGGCGGAGTTGAATTCGGATAGAAAAATTTATTGTCCGTCGAATAGTATCCGGAGCCGGATATTCGGATAATGTTAAACGGAGCGAAGTCGGATACTGTGATATCCGCTCCGTTGACAATCCTACTCCAGATTCGACGTTCACCCGGGGGGAGGGGATTCTTTCCTCTTCCGGTAGGAAGATCGGACCCCTCCTCTCCCTCCCCCCCATTTGGGAGGGCAAAATCTACCCTTTTAGGAGTCCGTTTTCTTCTCCTTCGTGAAGAGATTTTTTTCTTTCTTTTGTGGAAGATTTTGCTCAGGAGAGTTTCGCTCTTTTGGAACAGTCTCCTTTGGGAGGCTTTCTTCTTCATTGGTTGCGGCGATTTTTCTCTCCACCTTATTGTCCCGTTACTTTCATCCTTACCAACATGTATTGTACCCTTTTTAGGTTAATTTTCCTTTATCTCTCCAATCTCCTTAGCAAATACTTGCATTCCTTTTGCGTTGAATCACTCAGTTGTCACCAATTGTTGATTCTACTTCCATCGATTAGAGTCTTGCATTGACGTTTCTATGCTGGCCTGTTTGTACTTGTCTACCACCTGTTTGACGAGATGTCGAACCCAAGATGGAGGCTCGAGCTTGTGTGCATATCCCCCTACTCCGATGCCGAGAGTAGGCCCTCTGAACTCTCTTGCTTTAGAGACAAGCTGCTTCCATCTTTGCAGCATCTCCTTCATTCGTTGAATGTTTCTATGATAGAATTTCTTACGACTCCTTTCGGCAATTTTGGATGGCTCTTTCGACATCCAGTGGCTGCTAGTTATCTCTTTAGTTATTATTTGTTAAATTTTATTTTTGTATTTTGTGTTCTAACAGGATATGGTCGTAGTTATTCTAGAAATATAGTCTTGCTCTATAGCAAGAAAGATGTTTGTTATTATGGTCTCTTACTGCAACCAATTTTATAAATAAAAGCTTTTCTTTTTATGTTTAAAATAAAAAATAAAAAAGTTCGTGGTTTTTTTGGTAGTCGGCTAAAGCCAACCCCTTCTTCCTTACAGTGTGATCACTTCGTCTCATTTGGGGAGGATGCCCCACTTGGGCTATCAGTAAAGCAATTTTGTGCGACGACAAGATGGCTTCCGGCTAAAGGAAGACAAGGGCAGAAGAACCCTGTACTTGGCATGTGGGGACAAAAGGTGCAACATGTTGCCCTTTTCCCTTTATGAAAGGAAGTACTAGAGCGGTTTAACTCCCAACTAACCCAATTAAAGAAGAGGGTAACCATGTCATCCACTTCACACCAACCGGCCCACGAACAGATAGGGGACCTCCCATGTGGTATGATTTCATCTAGCCCAAGCTTTTCAAAAGAACCAACATAAGTGTTTTGAGATTGGAGTTGGAAACACTTCGGTGAAATTGTCCACTACAAAGAACTCCACCAACTTGGCCGCATCTACGGAGATGCCCACAGCTTTGCCGGCTGTTTAGGAACGAAGTAAATTGTAGTAAATTGTGGGCTGCTTGTATAATATGTAGGGATGTAAATTGGACGGGACGAGTTAGATTATGTGATAATTTCAGTCTAACTTAGGTTCAAAATAATCTAACTCAATTTTAGTCCAATCTAAATTCATCCTAAATTTAACTCAAAATCCAAATTTCACTTTAATTCAATAGTGAGTAGATTGGATTGGGTTAGATTGGACTAGTCCTATTTATAAATAATTTGTTAAAAGTGTTTCACTTTTTGTATAAATTATTATAAAAGTCAATAGTTTAAATTGGACCAACCCGTTTTCAGTCCAACTCAACTCAAATTTAATTAATATCAATCCAAATTTAGTCCAACCCACTGTATGTAACTTGGGCCCACCCCATTTTTTTTAATACGAATTGGTTTGGACTGAGCCACAGGTTGGCACATCCTATTGACACCCTTAATAATATGGAGGGGAAAACGCGGCGCCAAGAAAGGTTTTGGGCCTTGTACCTATTAGGTAATTAATATTAAACAATGGCTTACTTGTTAGGCAAGGAAAAAAATGAAATACCGAGGAAAATGCTGGAAAGCAGGCTACCAAGTAACTTTCTTTGACCAAGTGCAGGTGGTCATGTATAGGCTCACGTACGTCCTACGTAATGTTAAAACAATTAAGTGAGCTATAAGTTCAAAGTGACCAAGACAGATGATCAACTTAGGAAATATATATATATGTTATTAACAATAGACATGTTGGGTGGACATTGAGGAGCCAGTGTAAATGTTTGTTGAATATGGTAGACGTCTATCTTTGTTATCTAACTTGAACTCTTGAAAGCGGTTCTAGCATATATTTTTCATTTTTTGGACTGGGTGACTCAGCAGCCAGATATGTACACATATTTACGAAGGACCAGTTCGATTTTGAGTACAACCTGATTTTTCCTCTCATTTTATGTGGATCCAAATAGTCCGCCTAATTAAGCAAGAATTTTGAATTAAACCAACTTCAGGGAAAGCGCTCTCACGGATAAGAGGATATAAATTCCAAGGCAAATATGTATCAAATGATTTGGGGAGTTTTTAGCCTCCCAATCAGATTTGAACTCGAGATCTCTCAAAAGGAGACCATGTGGTGAAACCAATTAACCTGTTCAGTTGGTTCAGGTGACCAGGTCCTGGCACAGGTATTGGGGTCAGAGAGCCACGGGTTCCATTGACATTTAAGGAAAGAAAAATATCAAGAACATGACTGTATGAGGTTGTTGCTTCTCTCCTAGATTCGAATCATCTTTGTTAAATCAGGGAAGAAAAATGTGATCTTAGGACCATCCTTCGGACAAACCTGATAAAGAGGGGAAAATTGTTTGTTTAGGAGAACCCTTTTGTGTACATTAGAACATCATACGGTTTATGAGCACGCGGTCTTAGGTATTATGTACATGGGCCAGTGGCTCACTTTTGGATCCACGAACAGGGCCGGATGTGTTGGGCACCAGACGTTGAGAAAGACACCCTTCCCTAACCTTTTAAAGGGGATTTAAATTCTTTTAGAGAAGTAGAGAATGTTAGAGTCGTGGGACTATTTTTTTAGTGAACAAATCCAGAAAAGTAACCTATTAGAAAGGACAAATAATTGTCTATAAATGTCTTTACAAAAAACAAAGGGATTTTTGTGTGTATACCCCTAGAATCTACTGTATTTGCATCTATACTCTTGACTCCCATGTACTGTGAAAAAAAAATACCTCCAGAAACCTCATAGCTGTTGCGGTTATATCCCTACAGTTATAGAATCGTTAACTAGTGAGAAAATATTTGCATATATACTCCTAGAATTTATCATATTTGCATACATACCTCTAACTCCTATGTATTATAAAAAATACTCCTAACAACTTCATAGGTGTGGAGCATGCATGAAGGAGTCAGATACTTCTTCTATTCTTTTTTCCGGCGCCACTGGGCCATCTTGGATTTGAACCAGAGACCTCGCCCGTAAAGTAAATCATCGCACCTACGATCCAACCAATTGGGGGAGAATCAATAGATTCTTTTTTAGGAGCGATTCATCCAAGAGATGTATTGGCTGCTGCGGATCATTTGATCGGAATGAAATTTGGAACGAGTACACTTGACAATATGAATCACTTGAAAAATAAACGTATTCGTTCTGTAGCAGATCCATTGCATGATCAATTCGGATTGACTCTTGTTCGTTTAGAAAATACGGTTTGAGAAATTATATCTGAAGCAATTAGGCATAAATTGATACCAACTCCTCAAAATTTGGTAACTTAGCAGTTATATCTTTGGGGTTACGGATTACGACTATCTTATATATGTATTTTGTTGTCAAAAGTTCTATGTAACCAAACTTTCGAGTGTAATAGGAAGATGACTATCTATTGCTTACTAGCTTGCCTACTTATCTAACTAGTGCTCAGAAGCAAAGACGTGTTACTCATGCCTAGTGTTGAGAAGTAGGACATGAGGTATTATTAATGCAGTATTAAATCACTAATCACACAATCAGTCATAGACAACTCCAACCATTCACTGGAACAAAAAAAAGGCCCCTGCTGGCCATGAGGCAGACATGACTCCAACCATTCAATGGAACAAAAACAGGCCCTGCCAACAAGAGGTGTCACACATGGCTGCAACCATATTCACAATAGCTAAACAAAACCTATCAGCCATCACTATGCACCAGCCATGAGTCAAACATCCAAACAAAACCTACCATGAGCCTTGAATGGCATCCATGTTTACTTCCACCTATTCAACTATTCAGTGTACTCAACCAAAACATGCTAGCCATGAAACAATTGTACTTAAAAAAACCTACATATCAGTCAGTATGCACCAGCCATGAGTCACACATCCTTCCTAGGCCTGCCATGAGCCTTGAATGCCATCCAAACAAAACCTGCCAACCCTCAATGTCATCCAAACAAAACCTGCTAGTCACACATCCATATAAAACCTGCCATGAGCCTTAATGGCATTGAAACACATCCAAACAAAACCTGCTATCCATGCTTCATTCACAATTTGCTCTTAAACAACACCATTCATTGCTTCATTCATAAAGTATCAGGAAAGTATCTAGTGTTTAACATACAAAAAAACCCACATAGAACATTAAATATAAAAGTTGACATAGTTGTCATAAACTTGATAGGAAGTATCTAATCAAATTGCAAGCATGTACAAAAACTGTCAACTATGGGCATGTACACAAAAAAACTAAACATAGGCATCCAAATACAAGCCTTCACCCATACATCCATTTGCCTTTACCTAGGCGTGTACCTAGCAGGCACCATCCGACCCCTCAAAAGAAATTGACCTCTTGCTGCATTGCCTCTTGGTGTTAGGAGTCTACCTCATGCACCTCCTTGTAGTGCAGTGCCTCTTGGTGCTAGGGCCCCAAATGATACAGTAGGTAGCCCGCCATAAGCTGCAGTGCCTCTTGGTGCTCCTGCCATTGATACTCCTCCAAGTGTTGTAGTAGGGGGTGCTTGCACAAGAGTGGATGACACTGCTACTGGCCCAAGAGTGTATGGCCCTCCATCACTTGTCTAGAAACTCATACTTACCTGTGCAAAGAGGTGTTATTACAATATTTGACTTACATTATATTCTTCCCCATAGAAAGAAATCATCACCTGACTAGACCCTTCTACTTTCATGGTAGCGTATGCTCCTCCATGACTGCCTTGGAAATTCATACTAACTCGTACAAAGATAAGCTACACCTCTATTAATGTTACAACTCATCTACTGACAAAATATCAACCATCACCTGATAAGACCATGTTGTTGTTAGGTTCGCACTGGGAAGAACAACAGTACAGTAGAAATGAAAATTATTTCTTCCCTTGAGATCCATACATTAGTTCTTAGAATATTTAGATCGCAACTAAATAATAAATAAAGTAAGAAGATCAGACCTTCACTATCCCATGGATGAAAATCTCTTGCCGAATCGGAGATGAACAAGTCGTCGATCTCGGGATTACGAGCCGTTCAGGTGTTCGAACTCTAGACATATCCACATGAGTCTTTGCATCAATCTGGTTCTCTTCTATGCTCTACAAGCTCTGCCCATATCTCAACTCCACCATCAACACCATAAGAGACAGGGGAGAGAGGAGGTGGCACCAGAGAGAGAGAGGAGGAGGGAGGATAGTTGGCTCTTGAGAAACCCTGAAGCCTAGCCAGGGTTTCTCTTTTAACAACTATTTATAGACTTCTTGTATTTTTCACAAAAATCAAAAGTTCTAATAAATTTAAATCCTCTCTAGACTTGCGAGAACTCTTATGTGTGTGACCCTCTAGGCTCAGCTGTCTATTTGATTTTCAGCCTATTAAGTCGTAAATAATTTATTAGACTTAATTAAATACTATTCACTATCTCATAATAAATTTTAATCTAATTATCATGTTAGATATAGGTGTGATCAAATCTAATCATTCATCACCTATGGAGATTCCGGTTCACTCAATGAATGGCAATTGATTCATTATGACGATTCAGGATTATCTTATTAGGCATAATGAAGTCTTTGAAATTATGAGAAAAATATTAGATCACGATGTGTTTGTGATAATAAGACTAATATTCTTAACCACAATTTCTAAATTGTTCTTAGTCATAGGATATTAGAGACATGACATCTTGTATCCGAATAGACCGGTGTGTGTTTTACTTGCTCATATGATGGGCGCGACTGATCTCATAGCTATGAGTACTCAATATGTGCTATTGAAATAAAATTTAAATATCGTGCTTAAACAATAAGATTGTGATCGTCAGAGAATGAGATTCTCAAAAATAAAAGTAAATAAGTGATCGCACGTGTACCTTGGATTTTTTCGGGATGATTATGAACTCTTAACTTCTCCTTCTTCGGTCGGCCGAAGAAGAAGAGCCTTCTTTTCTTCTAGCTTTTCTATTTTCTTTGATGTTTCTTACAAACAAATAAACAAAAATATGATTAGAGCTTATGATTAGTATAGTATCTATTCTAAATAAAAACTAAACATGCAACTAAACTAGAAACTCACTTTTTTTATCTTTTTTCTTTTAACCTCTATATGCAGAGGAAATTTATGATGTGATGTGTGTGATGAAGATGTGATGCATGTAATTAAACTAATGAAGAAACAAGAACGAGGATAAGAAGAAGAAGAAGTTGTTGTTCCCTCCAAAAGTCACCCTTAGTTGAAGGCACCCTTCAATGAGGAAGAAACTTCTGTGAGAGAAAGGAGATGTTGACATTTGTTGATTTTCGCAAAGGGCTCTCTTCTCTCTTTGATAAAACTTACAATGATCAATTGGACAATCTCTTTGAGGTCTCAAAGCACATATGTATATATGCAGGTCTAATTCCCGTAATAATCTAATAAAAAATAGAGTTCTTGGGCTCCAAAACACCCCACAACATAGAAACCATCCAAAACTCTCTTTCAACTTCGGATTAATCCATAGAAAGAAGGATTAGCATGAAAGGAGACCACATTGGAAGTAAATTGTTGAATTTGACTCAAATTGGGCCTTCTGGGCTACGCAACTGAATCGCATCCAGTCGCGCGAACACATTTTAGAAAGGCGTCTATCAACCAAGATGTCTTTTATAGGGGCCAAAAAGGAAATAAAAATTAAAAATAAATATGAAAAGTTTAAATGTCGTTTACCATGGTAGAGACATTTCAAGTAAATAGTCATCCATTAAAAAATCAAATAGTTAATCAACTAGGATTAAGACACTAAATGGCGTCTGCCATAGCGGGCGCGATTCAGAAAATTCAATAATTGATTAAAAATTGATTCATAAATCAATTGGTGCTAGAAACTCAAATAGCATCCAGCATGGAAGACGCGATTCAAAAGACTTAATTAAACTCAATATTGGATTTAGATCTATAGATTACACCCTAGAGGGGGGTGAATAGGGTGTTAAAAATTTATCAGTGAAACTCGATGTACTTTTAAACTAAATCGTGCTATGAAAGTAATGCGATGATAAACAAGTATAACCACATAAGAGGCACAAGATTTATAGTAGTTTGGCTCACCAAATGATGACCTACATCCACTCTCCAATTTCGTTGGACTTTTCATTAGAAAATATTTCTAGTACACTACTAGTAGATATGGTCTTAGCCAACCAAACCACTAGATACCAAGTCTCTAATAAGGCTCTCCCTAGATACAAAACCTCTAGAAGGCACACCTTCAATCCCTCAAGGATTGGCCCTCTTCCACAAGGGAAGGCAACTAACCTTCACCCTTCACAAAAGATGACCCTCTTTTACCAACGAAGGAAAATAACATCTAATCCTCTCAATGATTGACCCTCTTCCACAAAGAAAGGTATACTACTCTAATCCCTTTAAGGATTGGTTCTTTTCCACAAAGGAAGGTATACAACGTCCAATCTTCTCTTAGATTGGCCCTCTTACACAAGGAAGGCAAATAACAAGAAAGAATAAAAAAGATAGGGATATTAACTTCTTACTCTATACTACATGCAAGATAATGTAGTTTTCTTAAATATTACAACAGTAGAATAAGCAAAGAAAGTTCAAGCCTTTAACATTCTTCTTGTAGTGTCCTTGCTCTAGGAGATGAGTTGATGTAGATGATGCTCCTCAGGATCCTCCTAGCAGCCCTTTTTTTTTAGAAGCTTCACTAAGATCTTCTTCTTTCGAGGAAGAACATTATTTGCTCCAAGATAGCTTCCCTTGGTCTTAGTCTTGATCAAGAAGAAGATGAAAATCTATCAAGCTAGCACATTCCTTCTTAATCTACACATATGAAAGAACTCACAAGAAATCTGTTCTCAAATGATTAAAAGGAAAAACAAGAGGAAGACATGGAGAACAAAGGAGTTTCTTTCTTCAATAAACCTCACATTTCCCTCCAAGAGCTCTACAAAAAAATCCCACAGCTCTCCTTTTTATAGCCAAAAGATGGATCCAAACTATTAGATACATAGTGGGAAAAGTCTATTGACTTTCCATTTTTAATTCAAAAGTATTTCATCTCATTTTGAAATCTAACCTCTTTATTCATTCCATGTTGTACTGGCTAGTAGAAGAGCATCACGTGATGTCTCTTAGACTAAAAGAAAATCTGCAGAAAGTTTTCTTAGAGAGCTAACCATAGTAGGTGAAAAGTTGATGGTAACATATTGCATACAAATGGAAAAAATAGCTATGCAAAAAGCACCTTAAAATCTGGAAAAAGTGATGGAGATCTGTACTATCATGGTCAAAAGGCTGGGGTGACAGTCCTTAATTCAAAAAGCAACCCATGTGATTGTCCTCCACTCAACAGACCAAGGATGTGTTAGTCTGCTGGTTCACATGGGGGCTAGGGTCACTTTAGTCAACCAGGGCCTAGAACTGGGCATCCATAAATAGTGTAGGTGAAGATAGGCTAGGGTAGACTCCTGTTGGTTCTGGTCAATCAATAGGCAGGCATAGGAAAACCTGTGCCCTGGCTCTAGTCAATTAGTCTTGCCTTGGGTCGACCAACACCCACCTAGTTGGGTTTTGGCCTTTTTATTTAAATGTGATTTTTAAGATTTATTTTTGGAGTTATTTTAATCTTAAATAAATAGTATTTTCAGCCCAAAAATCTTATTGCATTCATATAATTTTAATCTTAAAAGAATAGTATTTGCAGCCCAAAAATCTTATTGTATTCATACTCATAAAGAGAAGAAATTTGGCAATATGTCCTCGTAAAATATGAAAATGAACTTTTAATTACCTTCAAACTTACTAATAGTATCTATTATAGTTATAAGTGATTTGTTCCATCAAAATCAATCCGCGGGACTCAACATTCTCCTCCTTTTTGATGAGGACAAAACACTTATCACTATGAAGCCCTTATGCTATTGTTCCTACACACATTTCTTAAAAAGATGTTCAATAAAATCATCCATATAAAGATATTCAAGAAAACATTCAAGACCCTCAACTTGTTTGACACATAACACACAATCACCATACCATCATCCACAACTATAGCATGATTCAAATGCATACATACACAAATCAATTAGCATACTTTATAGTATATACCATCTCATTCACACATTACTCCCCCTTCTTGTCATCATTAAAAAAGGATATATCATGAAGCTCATACTAAGTTAGCATAGTATCCAAAATAAGAAGGATAGAACTAAGAGTATAGTACTAACATCATAAAAGAAACAAGCAACAACTCAAACAAGAAGAAAATATTTTTGTTTTAGGGTTACAACACATGAAACCACAAGTTTGAAATTATATTGTCATTGAGGCTCACACATATCACTAGTTATTCTTTCCTTTATCCTTTTTGGAATCCATGGAAGAATAAAACATTATAGATCTTGTTGGATCATCACTTGCCTCGAGTGAACTATCCCTTTCATTATTTGGATCAAAATAGTGCACTGGCCTTTTGGGGGCAAAGAGAAAAAACTAGTTGAAAAGCTCTTCAAGTTGAGGACAGGCATTTGTTAAACTTTGCACTTGATCTAAAATATTACGCACATGTTTATCATTCTACTTCAACATGTCCTTGAGGGACTCTGCATCTCCACACATTGAAGCCAACCGACCTAAAACTTCACCTCTAAATCTGTTCATCAAATCAAATTAAATCTCTGCTCTTCTATCCATCTTAATGACGACTTCTATGAACTTAAAAAGTATTTCTCATGCTTCTGAACTTGATGAACCATCATTTGATTGGGCATGTACTTGAACCATCTTTCTCATAATATTCTCTTCGATGTCTTCCATCTTTTTACTTAGAGTATGACAAGTATTAAAAACTATAGTAGGTGTATCAATAGCTTATATAGAGCTCACCTTTTCTTCTATCTTAGTCATCTTCTCATCTAACCTCTTCTCCATAGTGTCTAGTGTATTAAAAATAGATTGCAAAATATTTTTAAATTGAACCTCTTATAGTGGCTAAGATGACCGTCCAGGATCTTTCTCACTTATCTCTTTCTCTAACTTCTCAAACCTTACAGCCATGTTATTTTCTACCCTATCAATTGCACCTAGTAAAGAAGTAGAAATTTCATCGTTTACATTTCTATCCTAAGATGCACTTTCTTCAATTATAATACTCTTTCCGTATGGCCTTCTTTTATATTCTTTAAATTTCTCTCCTTCTCGAGATACTTTGCTCTTGGTCCCCCTGAGTAAGTGAGGAAAGAGTCTTGGTGGGAGTTGTTCCCATTTCCTTTTTCACTCAATTTCCATCCACGAAAGTATACAACATCTGCCCAAGAGAATTTTTTTCAAATGGCATTTTTTTTGGTGACTTCTAGACTATCTTCCCTTGTCAAAGTACTTGAAGATTCTTGTAAGTAAACTCCCATAAGGTAAAACATGACTTCTTGAGTTTACATAATTTATATGTTATAATATAAAAAAGTCAAATCAACCATCTTTCCAATCAGTACATGTCAAATGATTTGCAAATGATCAAGTTTAAAATAGTCACAACTCCCACCTCTGGACATGACTATATAACAAACAATCAAGCGTATTAGCCAAAGAATGAGTGAGAGACCTGAGACTTTTACCTGCTCACCCTTCGCTACTTCTATCCACCCTGTCATGGCTTTAATGGCAGCAATTTTGTCAAGTTTTTTAGTCATCATAGTACCTTCCAGTTTTATTCTTACCATTTCACCAATCCACCATTAATTTACGTGAGTTTTCTTTCCTTTGACATATCTTATAATGTAATTTTTCTTATGATTTCCTAGAGTGCTATAGAATATTCTTGTTAAATTTGGATACAAATCATCCTTCATTATGCACAATTCTAACCATCCTATTCACTCAATAATAGATAAAATGTTAGGCCCGATTTCCTCTAAAGATTGAAAATCATATATCTACCATGCAAGACTGCATTCATCTTGAAGGTATCTTCATACCTAGATAATTTTGGATCTCCAATCACAAGGGGTTGCGAGTAGGCGGCTAGTAACCTTCAAGATCTCGCTTTTGTCTACTTAGAGGATGCCTCAGCCGTCTTCTCCTCTCTCTCTCTTTCTATTTTTTTATTTGACTTAATTTATCTGAAAAGTCCATGTTCCTATTTCTTAGAGTCTAGTACAAACAACATTTGGGGTGCATAAAGGTAGGGTACATGTCGTGTATCTATCTCTCCCCCATTTACTTTTCTACCTCTTTTTGTTTTGAGATATAATAGACCTAGGGTTCAACTAGTTTATTATGGTTTAGAAAAATTGGTCGGCCAGTTTGGATCATAGGTCGACCAGAGATAGAAAAAATTATTTTTCAGTTCAGATTTTGAAATTTTGATACATATTCGTCCTAAAGAAGGGTTCAACTAATCAACAAGCACAATTTTAACTTTTCATAATATTCAATGCATAAACTCTAAATTTTTTAAAAAAAAAAATAAGGAGAAACAATATGAACAATACATTCTTATAATAAGAACTAAGTTACTTTAAACCTAAAGAAAACAAATATAACTGAAATTAAGCCTACTTCATCAATCTCATTTAGATTTTGCACATACCAAGTTTTTTTTTTCTAATATAAGGGAATCTTTCTTCATTTGAGGATTTGGTAAGGATATCTATCAATTGATTCAAAGTATCAATAAACTTAAGTTAAATATCTCACTTTTGCATATGGCCTCAGATAAAGTGATATCTAACTTCAATGTGCTTAGTTCTATAGTATTGTATTAGATTTTTAATCAAATTCATAGCACTTGTATAATCACAAAAATAGGAATATGATTTAAATGCACATCATAGTCAAACAATTGATGCTTAATTCAAAGAATTTGAGCACAACAACTTTCGGCAACCACATATTAGGCTTCGGACGTTAAGAGTGTAATGAAATTTTATTTCTTAGATGGCCATAATATCAAGCACTTACTAAGAAAATGACATGTTTTACTAGTGCTTTTTATACTTATTCTATATCCGGCATAATTCACATTTGAGTGAGCAATCACATCAAATGAATATTCTTTAGGGTACCATAAGCCCAAATCAACACAACCAACAAGGTATCTAAAGATTCTTTTTACAACAATTAGATGGGATTCTTTTAGCTTGCTTTGAAATTTAGCAAAAAAACACACGCTAAAAGATATATCCTACCCACTAGTTGCCAAATAAAGTAATAAGCTTACCATACCTTAATATAGCTTTTGATGCACACCTTTACCACTTTCATCTACTTCCAACTTAGTTGATGTTGACATTGGAGTTAGAAGTACTTTTATCTTATCAAAGTCATATTTATTGAGAAGCTTTCGAGTATATTTGGCTTAACTTATCACGATTCCTTCCTTTATTACTTCACTTGGAGTCCAAGAAAGAAATTTAGCTCACCCATCATACTCATTTCGAATTTATCTTGCATCATCTTAGAAAATTTTTCACAAAAATGTTCATTAGTAGTACCAAAGATGATGTGATCTATATAAATTTGTACAATCAATAAATCATTATTTTCATATTTCATAAATAATGTGGTGTCTACTTTTCCTCGTGAAAAATCTTTATCAAGTAAAAAGGAGTTTAAGTGCTCATACCAAACTCTTGCGGCTTATTTCAAACCATGTAACGTCTTTTGAAGTCAAAAAAACCTGATTTAGAAATTTTAGATCTTCAAATCTGGAATGCTATTTTATATAGACTTCTTTCTTAATGCAACCATTAAAGAAAATATTTTTCACTTCTATTTGAAATAAACAAAAATTTCTTGAACACGCAAATACAAGTGACATTCTAATAGCCTTCAATCTAGCCATGGATGCATATGTTTCATCAAAATCTATTCATTCCTCTTAGCTATATCCTTGTGTTACCAATTGAGCCTTACTTTTTGTGATTATCTCGGCTTCATCAAGTTTGTTTTAAAACACCCATTTAGTTCTAATTGCCGAGTGGTCAACTAGGCCAAAGAACAAGTGTCCACACTCGATTCGTTTCGAATTAGTTTAGTTCTTCTTATATAGTCATTACTTATACATTATCTATGGCATTATTGATATTCATTGGCTTTATTTGAGACATAATTGTAACATATTGACAAACATTAAAAGACGATCTAGTGAGAATTCTTTGATTAAAATCACCTATGATCGTGTCCATCGGATGGTCTTTGACTTATTTCCATTCTTTGCGTAGGTCATCTTGAGACTTTATCACTTCTTGTATTTGCCCTTAAGGTTCATCTTTGCATTCGTGATCCATTAATTAAATTTGATCTAATCTTGGCTTGTCTTGATTTGCAATAATCTCCTCCAAGATTTCTACATCACATTAAGCATATCCTTCCTTGGCAATGGATTAGAATAATCAAAATCTACATAAATTTATTCTTCTACAACTGAAGTACATTTGTCAAACACTTTATAAGCGTTAGAAAATTGACATATCCAAGAAATATAACTTATCACTTTTTGGATAAAATTTGACTAGATCATTTTTACCATTATTTAACACAAAGTATTTACAACCAAATAGTTTAAGATGAGTAATATTAGGCTTTCTACTTTTATACAATTTATATAATATTTTGTTTAAGATAGGTCTAATCATTGTATGATTAACGATATAACATGATGTATTTACAGCCTCTGCCCAAAAATATTTAGGAGCATTGGTTAGCCCAAAAGGCATAACCAAGAACTTGTAATGACCATACCTGGTGCGTAAAGTCATTTTCAGTATGTCTTCATCCTTGATCCGCAATTGATGGTAACCAAATCGAAGATCAATCTTAAAGAAGACCTTTACATATTACAATTGATTAAACAAGTCTTCGATCCTTAGTAAGGGATATTTATTCTTGATGGTGACCTGATTAATCTTGCAATAGTCGATACATAACCACATTGACCCATCCTTCTTCCGAACAAGGAGAACTGGTGCACCCCATAGTGACACACTTGGACGTATGAAGCCCTTGTCCAAAAGTTCTTGTAGTTTCTTCTTCAATTCTACCAACTCAGCAGGAGTCATTATATATGGTGCTTTCGAAATAGGTGATGTCCTTGACATAAGATCAATAGTAAAATTGATCTCTAGTAGGCATCATGGGAGATCGTCAGGAAACACATTGGGAAAATCCCGAATCACCTAATGTCTTACATTTTCTTGGCAGTGTCATTATTACTCACCACACTAGACAAGAATTCCCCACATCTTGCTAATCAACCTCTCTGCTTTCCTTGTAGAGACAAACATTATTCCTAACTTATGCCTTGTGTGAGTGCTCAAATTAGGTGTGTGATTATCATGAAAAATTATATTGTTTATGTGACAAATAAACCGATTAAAAACTAAGTGAATCTGATCGTCAGAAACTTTTAATTAAAAAGTTCCAAAAGAAAAGATTGATCGCCTACCTGTTTTGGATGTGGGAGATTTTCGAGTCATTGATTCCCCTCCTTCAGCCAGCTGAAGAAAGAGAGCCCTTTTGATTTTGTTCTTGCTTTGGATGCTTATCGGACTTTGAGGATCATTCAGATTCCTTTTCCTTGTTGATTCTCTCCTCTTTATCTCCTTTTGTACCTTGTAAGAAAGTGAAAATAAAGAAAGAACAATAAGAACTCAAATAGATGTAGTATCTATCCCAAGAGAAATTTTAATCATGTAACTTAAACAAATTAACTCACTTGTTTGATGGTCTTTTAAACCCCTTAAACAAATAGGTTTAAAATTATGCTAGTGAGTGTGTGTTGTATGGAGTGATGTGATGAAAATATGATGCTAATGTGATGAAAATATGAGAAAGATGTAGAAATTAATTAAAAACTAAGTTGGATGGCCCCTGGAAAGCCTTGGTCTTGAGAGCTCTTGAATGGACGAAGAAACGATGAAGAAAGGATGTAGCTTGCTTCAAGACTCCTGGAAGTAGCAACACCTCGATCTTTCAGTGTCTGGACGTCATCGCCAAGATTTTTTGCTCAAATTCCACTCAATTGTCACTATCATCACTAACTTTCAAGAATTATCACTTAACCTTTTAATGACAAAGGGGTTGGGTATTTATAAGCTTTACATCCGCGGTTATAATCAGATTAACATGAAAGAATTTTGAAGTTTATCCAACTAAGAAACAGATAAACACAAATTAATTCATCATTATGTGTAATTATCTAAAACGCGTCGCCCATAGGAGACGTCTTTTAGACTAATTAAGATAAGGATAAATATCCGGAAAAAGAGACAGAAACAACTTAGGAGACCTAAATGGCATCGTGCATGGCAGACGTCTTTTAGTTTATTAACAAATTAATTAAAAATCAGATTAATAACCAAAATAAGAATTAAATCCTAAATGGGGTCTACACAGGTCGACGTCTTTTAGAATCTTTTATATTTGATTAAAATATGAGTTAAAATCAATTTAATTAATTAACTTAAATTATATCTATTTGACCGATGTCATTTAGATAATTAATCCGAAAAAATTAATAAAAATTAACTAAGGATTAAATATCAGACTACTTTGAGGCATTATTATATGATATGAAATTTACTCAAAATGATGTCAAAATTAGCGTGTCTACAGCTGCCTCACCTTGGCATCGTCTTTGCAAGGGAGTGAAATGAAATGGAATGTACTGAAAAGGTGATGCCAAAGTGTGATAAGACACGCTCTTAACATCACATGATTGGAATTTTTCTCAAAATCATCAATAAAGATAACTCAAGGATATCGATGGAATCAATCATGTCTGGATAAAATAGACAAGGAAATAAAATAAGGTCGATCAACCTCCACGGATTGGGAAGTATCTCAGGTCATAGACACTGCAGGTTTCATCATGGGGAGCGATTGCCAACCAATGTGGACGTGCTGCAGCCATGATGGATCTTAAAAGAAAACAAGAAACGTTGGATAAAGAATCCAAGAAATGATAGAATTCCAAGGATATCTTCAAACGAACCTCAAAGATAATCAAGATACTCAATTCAAAATAGAATATTTCATATCATATTGGAATTATTTGATCGATGGTCTGAAACTTAATCAAGAATTAATTCTTATCACAATGATATCAAAGTCCTACATGATGCATGCTGGGGTAAAAGAAAAATATAAAATCAAATAAAATATAAAGTAATCAAGGATAATATTGTTAAATTGTCATTAATGAGTCAAGATACTAATTCTTGCAATCCAGTGCTAAGCCGAATCTCGTTTATCCACGCACCGTTTCACAAAAGCGGAACCATTGTCCTCATTAATTAACAATCAAACGGCCTATCCGTGCGATTAAGAATTCTCCGAAATTATCATTGTTTTTGTTGAAGGAGAACTCAAATTCCAGTTTCATCAAAATCACAAGGTCCTTGATATAGTCTAATAAATATTTAACATATAGTAATGTTAATGATGCAAATTAATTACATGAAAGAATACAATGGGATAGAGATAACCGTCTTTTTAGTCATGGTCGGGACTTATAAACTCCCATAATAGGATCTTCTTGAGATTTTCAGCTTCATTTGGATTTTCCTGAATTTTCTGCACTCAAAAATTCATCAGTAACTTCAAACAAGTGTTTAATTAAGCATTAAAATATGGATGAACATTGAATTTTGGGTAAATAACAGAAAACTATGAAACGTGTCGTATCGCGCCAACGCCATTAAGATTAACTAAAATGCGTCGCTGTTCAACGACGCCTTTTCAGTCGCAGAAACAGGTTCTGGCTAACTTCTACCCGGATTCCAACTCTTCCCATGCTTATCCCTTCTCCAATTCGGAAATGTCTTCCAAGAATCACAATTCTCTCTATATAAACTCCATAAACTTATATCAAGGCATTCCTAACACAATCTAGAGATCAAAGCTAGAGATTTTCTTCAAAGTTTAAGGATTTTCAAGGTTTCAAGGCTTCAAGAAGGAAAAGCTCAAGAACAAGATGGATTCTTCAAGCAAGAGGATGAAGAAAATGCTAGAGAGGCTCTCCGACATGAAAAATCATCTAAGTGGAAGAGATCCTAACCTCCAAGTAAGTTAAATCTTCTTTTCCTTCAATTCTTTTTCTTCAATTTTCTTTTTTTCTCCATGTTCTTCAAGTTTTTCAAGTTCTTCATAGCAATTTCCCCTTCTATTTTCTAGGCATATCCTTTGTTTCCCAGCCCAAGGAAATTCACATCTCTCCCTTGGATTCGCAAGCTTGCTAAAAGTACTACTATTTCCATGCAATCCTTTGTTTCCAAGTGGAACATCCAAGGTCTAGTAGTCCATGCGAAGTATTACAAGAGTCCAAACGTGGACTGGGCTGCTATGGATGCTTTGATTAAGTTGTGGCATCCTTAAACCCATACCTTCATTTTTCCTAAATTTGAATGCACTATTCTTCTAGAGAAAGTTGAACTCCTATTGAGCCTTCCCAAAATCAAGTTGTACGGTGACAATGAAGTGATCCAGAATAAGATGGCTTTAATGAGGGAAAAGATCACCGGTCAACAATTGTTGATGAAAATCATGAAGGATCCAAATGAAGTTAAAGGATGTCTCACCAAGAAAAGAATTAATCTTGCCAAGCTAGCAAAGTGGACTCTGTACGAGATTGAAGATCTTAGAGAGGATGACACTGAGAACGTGATGAATGCATTCACCACGTGCCTAGTTGGAGCTTTGTTCTTTCCTGCTCAAGACAACATACTGAAAGATGATCAAGTCAGTGCAATCTGCGAGATCTTTGCGGGAAGACAGATAGGCACAGCGATTCTAACCTATCTCTACAGTGGGCTTTCTGCAGCGTCTACAGGTCAGCCTCCCTATGGTTGCATGCTACTCTTCGCTCTGTGGGTTGAGTTGCACTTCAAGTTTGAATATCACACTAGAAATTCTGCAAGACCGTCTCAAATATATCAGAATAGTCCGATCTTCCATATTTCCAACATTGTGAAATTCAATGAGAAGATGATCAATCGAGTGCCAAAACTCAAGACTCGAGCTAACTGGAGAGATTATCTGAAAAGAATGCCAACATATAGGTTCGACTCTTCGCCACTTGCACTCGTAGGAAAATCCATTCGAGTGCGCCGTACTGCGGGTGCAGAACTTAAACTGATTGGGGCTACTGAGTTCGTGCTGTACAATCCTCATCGCTGCTATACTCAACTAAGCCTACCTCGCCATGAGTTCCCTGAGTTTCCCATACATCTACAATCAAGAAGCGTGCCTTGGAATCTGATGAAGACTATGAAGCCACTGAACTTATAGTCACTTTATGGAATATTAGCTTCAATCATCGTGTAAAATCCTCTCAGAATGCTCATAGAGGCTTAACCTATCCATATGTAATGGGGCTTCAGGAAATTCGTCCTTGAAAGCTCTCTTTTCTTTTCCTTTTATAATATAATAAAGAATTTATTTCAATAAAGAATGGTTCCTTTATATCTCGAAATTCATCCTTAATCTTCTGTGACTTGTCCAAGAGTTTTCCTTTAGTAAAAACATGATTTTTCCTTGAAATATAACAATTCGGGTTTACTTAATGCAAAACGCGTCCACTCATAAAGATGCATTTTAATCATAATTCATTTTTCAAAAATCAGAGATCAATCCTTAAAATCCCGAATTTATTTTAAATCGTGTCCAGATGTGTAGACGCCTTTCATCTAAAAATCATTTTCCAAAAATCAGAGATTAATCCTTAGAATCCTGAATTATCCTTGAAACGCGTCTATACATGAAGACGCCTTTCAATCCTCTCTCTTACTTTTCTTTGGAATTTCGCCATTAATTCTATGATTAATCTACTGAAACACGTCGTGCTGTGTGGACGCTTTTAATCATCATGCCTTGTACTGCTCTGACCAGAATTAGCGGTTTAAATTGAAACACGTCGTTCTGTCAGGACGCCTTTTGATCGATTTCAAACACCTACCCTTACCGCCTCAGTTTATGCGCCCTGAATGGCGTCGCTCTACCCTGATGCGTTTCAACCTCTCCAAACAGAAGCCGCAAAGGCCCTGCTTCCTTCCTCATTCTCCCTTGCTCTTTCTCTCTCTACCCGAGCTCCGGCGATTTCTTGCTCCTCCAACGATCACCCTCGTCTCTTTTCGGCGAGCTTCTTTTCTTCGGCCGTCTCATTTCCACCTCTTCTTCCATCCTTAAGGACTTTCTCTTTCACCCGAGCTCCCTCTTCCTCTCTTGTTCTATTCAAAAAAAAAAAAAAAAAACTTATGGAGCAAGGAGAAGGATCACGGGGGAAGCGTCGCCGTGCCGTGCGTGTAGTGAGGAGGGAGGATCCTGGAGCAGTTCCCCCTGAGGAGGCCATGGCCTTGGAAGTGGCGGCGGCCATCTTAGAAGAGGAAGCTCCTCCTATAGTGATGGGCGAAGAAGAAGAAGGGGAGGACATCCTCCATTTCGTAAGTCTCTTATGGATGTTTATTTTAGATGAATGGAATGAAGAAAAGGGGAGAAAGGGGCTTGTTGGAAAAAGCCCAAAAATCGGGTTTGAATGGCGTCCAGACCAGGTGACGCCATTCAAAGGGAATTTATTAGAGTAGAAAATGAGTTTAAATAGCGTCAAGGGAGGTGGACGCCTTTCAATGGGCGTCCATGTTGCTCGACGCCTTTCAGTTAGAACATTTTATTGATTTTCTTTGACCGTTGACTGATGAAATTTTCTTGAATTATTTGCAGGAGACAATGAGGGCCCGCATATCATGGGACCTAGTCGTCGGTGCCTATAGAGGACTCCCAGACTTCCAAAGGGAGAGACTTAGGAGAATGGGTTTTGGAGAGATTTTGGACATCGAGCCATTTTAGCTCGATCTAGTGTTGCTGCAGGTGCTCAGGGAGCATTGGCACGTAGAGAGTCGGGCATTCCTAATGCCCTGGGGACATATGATCCCCACCTTAGAGGACGTGGCCAAGATCACTGGCCCTAGAGTAGAGGGCCGACCAGTGAGCCGGGTGACTTACCCCGATTACTGAGGGTTGGTGGAGGCTCTGTTAGGTATAGAAGTCTCTAGTTTAGATAGAGAGTATAGGACAGTACCTAGGGTGGAGGTAGAGGCCGCTTTAGGACTAGTTGAGTCCCGACGTCGGTCGAACGAGATCCGGGAAGAGTTTAGGAGTAGATTAGCGGAGTCCTCTTCTGCCGTCTATTGTAGTGACCCTGATTAGGTAGAGGAGATAGATAGACAGCTTAGAGTTTTTCTAGTTTTCTTCTTTAGTCGGTTGCTCTTCGATATGAAGGACGACCATATCCATTGTAGATTTCTTTCTTTGTTAGATGACCTAGAGAGTCTCCATGAGTACGCTTGGGGTGCGGCCCTCTTGGCCCACCTCTTTGCAGATCTCTCTACGGTCACGCTGGACCGCGAGACCACCATCAGCAGCTTCCCGCCGTTCCTTCAGGTATAAGTTATTTTTAATCATGTGTTTATGCAATGTAATGATATGATGCTTGATAGCTTGAGATTATGTCGTTAAAAATCGTAGCTAACAATTATAATTTAATCGGCTCATTCATCTTAAATTTAACCATAGTAAGGGTGAGTCCGAGTTGAATCCACAGGGAAATAGAATCTTAATTTTGAAAACCTTGGATTTTGATTAATCTAGAAATGAGAGCTTGACTTAATTGCACTAATTAACTAATTACCTAATCAATCAACAATCTAATTAATTAGATCTATTCTAAAGAGTTTATCTCTAATTTCCAACATGAAGAAACTATAAAAAAAAATTAATTACATGCACAAGTTTAAAGGAACTAACACACCTAAAAGAAAATTTCCAACAATTGAAATACAAATCTTATTCTATTTAGAGACTTAAAACAGAATTCTGCAAAATAAATTAATTACATGCTATGAATTAAATACATGAGAGAAAGCTTAACATCTAAACTAAATAAACTAAAAATAATAATGTAGCAAAGGGGCTCATGTGGGCAATAGGGGTTCTGTGAAGGTGCTGGGGGGGCTCGGCGCAGTGGACCGAGGCGGCGCGGGCGCTGCAGGCGCGAGGCAGCAGCGCGGCAGGTGCAGCAGGCGGCGCTGCAGGCGAGGCGCCGGGCGGGAAGAGGCGTCCGCGCGACGCGTGGCTGGGCGGTCCTGCCGCTTGGCACGGGCGATGATGCCCGGCGGCGCGAACGCGCCTGAGGCGCCGCGTGGCGTGCGACGGCGACGCTGGCTTTGACGGAGGGCGGGCACTGCAGGCGAGGCGTGGCGGCGCGAGGCAAGCGCTGACGCGTGTCCCGTTGGCGGCTGTGGCGCGAATTCGCGCAGGGCAAGGGCGACGATGCCCGGCCCGGCGAAACACGCGGTGCTGCCGCGTGGCGAGGGAGGCGGCGGCTCACACGCGGTGCCGACGCGTGGCTCGGCTGGGCAGGTCCTTCTGGTTGGGCGACAGCACGTACAGAACCCCCCTCGGGATCGCTTCTTCGTTCAGCAGCAGAGCAGAGAGAAAGAGAGGCAGAGAATAAGAGAGAAGGAGAAAAAGTAAGGGAGAGAGAGAGAGACTTCGGGGAAGAGAACAACAGAAAGAGAGAAGGACTGGGAGAACGAGAGACAGAGAGAGAGAATGGAAACGTAGGGGGGGAGAGAGAGAAAACAGTGGGAGTCAGAGAGAGAAAACTCGAAAGAGAGAGAGAAAGGCTTAAAAAATTTCTGAAAATTGGGTTCCCCCCCCCTTTGACCTTCTCCCTTAGTTTTATAGAAAAGATGAGGGGTTTGAATTTCAAAAAGAGATTTAAATCTTTTCATTAAGTCCCCTTTGATTAGGGGATCCTCATAAAAAACATTAATTGGTGATTTGAATTTCGAATTTTTTTAGATGGATCCTCCTTTCTTCGAATTTCAGAATTCCCTCCTTGTTTCTCTCTTAGTTGGCATGTGGGCCCCAGTTGAAGCTAAAATACGAAAATAAAATGTTGCTTGTGCCAGGATTCGAACCCTGGTTGCTTCCTTGAAGTTCGGGTGGTCCAACCACTATGCCATCTGCTTGTTCATGTCCTGTTTCACATAAAATAACAGTTAAGTTCTCATAGCCATAAATCATTTAACTGCGTATTAAATAATTGCTGAGGAAATGAAGTTGCTACCCTTATTCCATCCATGGAGTGATGATATTTTAAAATTCAGATTCTGAATGCGCAAATGATTTATCTATCATTCCATGTGATTTTGTCCGTTAAATTGATAGCAAATTATGTAAATTTCATCTGTTATAGCCATAAAATTGTGGACTTATCACACCCCCCAACTTAATCATTGCTAGTCCCTTAGCAATACAATTATTTGAAAAATTGGGACTACCATGATCAGTAAAAAGAATCACACTTCTTTTTAAAGGATATCTATTGCAAATGGTAGGTAATTGGAATTCAAGTTTTTCGTTCTCCCGCCCACCATACTTAGAATCATGACAAGTGATTGTGCAAATCATTTGAGGTGCTTGGAGTTCATTTCTATCCTGTTTGGTATATCGTTGCCTTTACTGCCTCTTGGAGTATAATTACCCAGGGGAGAGAACAGAAAAAGAGATCTCTGGATTAGTTGTCTAGGTTCGCTTTTCGGTTTTCGCCCCGACTTAAAACTTTTTAGGATTTGGTCTTATTTTGCTGTGAAGGACTTTAGCACGATTGTTTTGTGCTTTGAGAGTGCGTACTTTTTGCCACTCTCTTTATTTCTGTCTGAGGGGAGGTGCATACGTTTTGCCACCGTCCTTCCTTTGACTCTTTTCAAGCATATTTATTTGATTTTTATGCTTCTGATTGTCCCTTTTTTTTTTTTCGAAATGACCGCCTCCTTAAAGTGTTAAGTGGTTTGATCTCTTATTACGAATCCTAACTTTCCGTTCGTTTGACCTAAAAGTAAAAATAGAATGGGTAATTCTACACTTCGGGTAACTCCAGCGACTCTACACTTTCAGGATCTTCCACTCTTTCCAAGTTACCGTGTGTGTGTGAAAATCATCCTGTCGTGATTCTTTGTAGAGAGGGGGTTAATTCAAACTTTTACTCATCCTTTTACCTCAATTTTTGATCACGATTCCCTAAATGAAGTGTGATAGATATGAATTTCTGTTGGAGTGCGAAAATGAAACAATTTTTTCTTTTCTTTTGAAAATTTGTGTGAAAATTGAAAAAAAAATTCAAAACTTTTGTTCATTTTAAATGATTTTATTCAATATGCATTATGATTCTCCCCCCAACTCGAATGACATTGTCCTCAATGGCATAGAAATGCGCAAAAATTAATGATGAGGAGAGATACAACCTGAGATGTGATGAGGCTTCTCTCTGTTCTCCAAGGTGGATTTTATGAGTTTTCTAAAAAGAAAAGAAAAGAAAGAATAATCAGAATAAAAATGAGCAGATTGGGTTGCCTCCCAATAAGCGCTAAGTTTAATGTCTTCAGCCAGACGAAATTATGTTCATTGTGGGTCACTTAGCTGCATGGATTCCAATGGACAATTTTGAAGGTTTTCAATGTAAGGTTTTAAGCGTTGCCCATTAACAGTAAATGTCTGTCCATTTTTTGGATCCATGATCTTGACCGCACCATGGTCAAAAGCTTTAATTACCAAGAATGGCCCATCCCATCTTGATTTCAATTTCCCAGGAAACAAACGCAACCTTGAGTTAAATAGGCAGACTTTTTGATGAGGGTGGAAAGATTTCCTCACAATATGTTTATCATGAAAAGCTTTAGTCTTGGCTTTATAGATTTTCGAGTTCTCATAGGCTTCATTTCTTATTTCATCTAGTTCGCTCAATTGTAAGGTTTGGTGTGAACCTGCTTTGACTAGATCAAAATTGACCTGTTTAATAGCCCAATAAGCTCTATGTTCTAATTCCACTGGGAGATGGCAGGCTTTTCCAAAGACTAGTCTGTATGGTGACATGCCAATAGGAGTTTTATAAGCGGTCCGATAGGCCCACAAAGCATCATCTAACCTTTCGGACCAATCTTTTCTATCGGGCCTAACAGATTTTTGCAAGATATTCTTGATTTCTCTATTAGATATCTCTACTTGGCCACTAGTTTGGGGATGGTAAGGGGTAGCAAGCTTATGAGTAATCCCATATCTTTTGAGCAATGCTCGAAATTGAGAATGAGTGAAGTGCGAACCCCCATCACTAATGATAGCCTTTGGCCATCCGAACCTAGAAAAGATATTCTTCTGTACAAATTTCATCACCACCTTGTGATCATTGGTTCGGGTGGCTATTGCTTCAATCCATTTAGACACATAGTCCACTGCCACCAAGATGTATTCGCATCCAAAAGATGGTGGAAAAGGGCCCATGAAATCTATTTTCCAAACATCAAAAATTTCAACCACTAAGATTGGATTTAGAGGCATCATATCTCTTTTAGTGATATTTCCAACAGCTTGACATCTTAGGCATGTTTTGCTGAACTCATAAGCATCCTTGAAGAGTGTGGGCCAATAGAAACCGCTTTGTAAAATCTTTGCTGCGGTTTTCTTTCCGGAGAAATGACCTCCACAAGCAAGGTTATGGGAAAAGTTCAAAACACTTTGTTGTTCTTCTTCAGGCACACATCTCCGGATTATTTGATCTGGACAAATTTTGAAGAGTTCAGGGTCTTCCCAAAAATAATACTTCTCTTGAGAGAAGAATTTATCTTTTTCATTTTTTGTCCATCCTTGTGGGATTTGACCAGTCACCTTAAAATTCACAATATGTGCATACCATGGTGGTGACATGTGGGAAATGGCTAAGAGGTGTTCATCAGGGAATGAATCTCTCATTGGTTCATTATCTGAAATCATGATTCGGGAGAGATGATCAGCAACCACATTCTCAGACCCCTTTTTGTCCCGAATCTCCAAATCAAATTCTTGGAGGAGTAGGATCCACCTGATTAATCTTGGTTTGGCATCTTTCTTTGTCAACAGATATTTCAATGCCAAGTGATCAGAATAAATAATCACTTTTGCCCCCAAAAGGTAAGATCGAAATTTCTCCAGAGCAAAAACAACAGCTAACAATTCTTTTTCTGTGGTGGTATAGTTCATTTGAGCATCTACAAGTGTACGACTTGCATAATAAATCACCACAGGCTTTTTATTTATTCTTTGTCCCAGTACTGCCCCCATAGCATAATCAGAAGCATCGCACATTATCTCAAATGGCAAAGACCAATCAGGCGATTGGAGAATGGGAGCTTTGATCAGAGCCTCTTTTAAAGATTTAAATGCTTCCAAACATTTTTCATCAATATGGAAGGGGACATCTTTGGCTAAAAGAATGGTTAATGGTCGGGCAATTTGTGAGAAGTTTTGGATAAACCGGCGATAGAAGCCGGCATGGCCCAAGAATGATCGAATTTGTTTTACCGAAGTGGGTGGAGGAAGATTGGCGATTAGGCTAACTTTAGCTTTATCCACTTCGATACCTCTTCCAGACACTATATGGCCCAAAACTATGCCCTCTTTAACCATGAAATGGCTCTTTTCCCAACTTAGAACCAAATTGGTCTCTATGCATCTTCCCAGTACATTTTTCAAATTCTCCAGACGAATTTCAAATGAATCCCCGAATATTGAAAAATCATCCATGAATACTTCAAGGAATTCTCCCACCATATCTGAGAAGATGGCCAACATGCACCTTTGGAAAGTTGCTGGTGCATTACATAGTCCAAATGGCATTCTTCGGAATGCAAATGTGCCAAATGGACATGTGAATGTGGTTTTCTCCTGATCTTCTGGATATATAGCCACTTGATTATATCCCGAATATCCATCTAAGAAACAGAAATATTTCTGACCCGCTAGCTTTTCCAAAATCTGATCAATAAAAGGGAGTGGGAAATGATCTTTCTTTGTCATTGTATTCAATTTTCTGTAATCAATACAAACTCTCCACCCCGTGGTTAGCCTAGTGGGCATTTCTTCACCTTTTTCATTTGTTACCACAGTTAAGCCAGACTTCTTTGACACTACTTGGGTTGGGCTTACCCACTTGCTATCAGATATTGGGTATATGTTACCCGCATCTAGCCATTTCACCACTTCTTTCTTAACCACTTCCATCATAATAGGATTCAATTTCCTTTGCATTTCTCTGCTTGGTTTTGCATTATCTTCAAGATAAATATGATGCATGCATGTGGTTGGGCTTATTCCTTTCAAATCAGCTACTGACCACCCTATGGCTTCTTTATGAGTTCGAAGAACTTCAACGAGTTGTTCTTCTTGGGTAGGGTTAAGATCCGTAGCTATGATCACAGGTAGAGTTTCAGATGGACCCAAAAAGACATATTTGAGAGATTCCGGCAAAGGTTTGAGCTCTAACTGAGGAGGAACCTGGAGAGATGGAGGAGTAGGTTCTAGATTGAGTTCAGGTAAAGGCTCAACTTTATTGGGCTGCCAAGTCCTTTTATTCAAATCTGATATGGCCATTAACTCCTCTTCCTCTTCAAATTGGGCCGAAGGGGATGTTTCTACAATATTATCAATCACATCAATTGCAAAACAATCTTCCCCATCCTGCATATGGCCAGAAGCTTTGAAAATGTTGAGGGATAATTTGTGATCTCCAAATGAGATATCTATTAACCCAGATTTGCAGTTAATGATGGCATTTGCAGTGGCTAGAAAAGGTCGGCCCAATATAATTGGGCTATTTCTCAGATGTTGAACGGGCTCCATGTCAAGGATGACAAAATCAACTGGGAAGTAGCAAGTGTCAATCCTGACAATGACATCTTCCACCATTCCTTTCGGTGTCCTAAGAGATCTATCGGCCAATTGTAGGATCACCGGAGTTGGTTTCAATTCTCCTATCCCAAATTTTTCATAAACTGAGGTGGGTAATAGGTTCACACTTGCTCCAAGGTCCAATAATGTCTTATCAAAGGTGGTTCCTTCAACAACACAAGAGATAAGTGGTGCTCCAGGGTCTTTCATCTTTTTAGGCATTTGGTTGAGCAAAATGGCACTCACTTCTTCAGACAAAAAGACTTTTTTGGGATTTGCTTTAGGCTCTCTCTTGTGAGTGCAAAGTTCTTTCAAAAACTTGGCATAGGCCGGCACATGTTGGATTGCATCAACCAATGGTATGTTAATGTGGACTTGTTTAAATAAGTCCATTAACTGTTCATTTTTTGCTTGGATTTGATGCTTTCTTTGCTCTTTGCCATTTTCTAAAGCTTGTGGAAAAGGGATTTTCGGTTTATAATTCTCAGGACATTCCTCCATTTTTCCTTTTCCTTGAATGATATTGGGTTGTTCATTCTCATCTTCATCTTCTTCTCCTTTTTCTTCTTCATTTTGTTCAAGATTGGGCTGACTAGATCCTTGATTTGGGTAAGGATCCGGCAAGACTTTACCACTTCTTAAGGCCAAAATTGCTTTCGCATTTTCTAACTGTGGGCCTCTTGGTGGATTTGGGCCCATTTGAGGTTGGGCTTGAGGATTAGGTAAGATTGGTTGATGTTGGAAACCCGGAGGATAGTTTCGCGGGTTTGCAATGGGTTGACTTGGTAATGGGCCCACTTCCCTCCTCATGGTTGTATCAGCCATTTGACCCAATTGGGCTTCCAATTTTGAAATGGATTGTTGTTGAGAGATGACCAATTGTTGCAATTGTTGCTGTTGTTGTTGTTGATTTAAGAGTAATTGTTGCAGCATATTGAATTTGTCATCATTTTGATTTGATGGATGATGTTGTGGGATTTGATATGGAGGTTGAGAGAACATATTCTGGTTGTTATTGGGCTGAAAGTAAGGGGCTTGAGCTTGTTGGCTTTTGTTGAAAGATTGATTTGGATAGTAATTCTGTTGATGGGCCATGTTTTGAAAATTTTGTGCTTGTGGATTTGGAGCTTGGGCTCGTTGAGATTTCCATGAAAAATTAGGATGATTCTTCCAACCAGGGTTGTAGGTGTTAGAGTATGGATCATGATTGGGCTTTGAATAACCCTGGGCTGCTTGGACTTGTTCTTGGATGAACGGTGGCAATTGGGCTGCCGTGGGACACTCACTGACATGGTGAGTTGGGCTGGCACAAAGACTACAAGCTTCTTGGTAAGATGAAGAGGATTCAGAGTAAGGTCTTGATTGTGCATGGATATTAGATCCTTGGTTATTCGAATCTAGGACTTGGTCTAGCTTTTGGGCCATAAGATCCATTTTGCTCATTTGTTGGGCCAGAAGGTCCACTTTATCCAACTTTTGAGCCAAGGCATTGATATCCATCTTAGGTTCAAATTCTCCTCTATTTCTTATTTCATAGACTCCAGTCCGTTTAGATGTTCCCACATATCTTTCATATGATGAAAGTGAAGCATGATTTATTGAATTTTCACTTAGCATTTCAAACAAATCATAAGCTTCTTCCTCACTTTTGCTCATGAATGCTCCTCCACAAGATGCATCTACCATTTGCCTGTATTGTGCATCTAAACCTTCATAGAATGCTTGCACAATTTGCCATCTAGACAATCCATGATGTGGACATTTTCTCAACAATTCTTTCAATCGTTCCCAAGATTCATGAATTTGTTCTCCTGGTAATTGTGAGAATCCAGTTATAGCCCTTCTCATTGTATTTGTTCTCCCAATAGGATAGAATTTTTTTAGGAACTCTTGTTGCATTTCGGGCCAAGTCCTAATGGGCTTCCCTATCGTTCCAAGCCAATATTTGGCTTTGTCCTTAAGTAAGAAAGGGAATAGGGTAAGTCGAAGGACATCTTCCGTGAAATCTTGAATTTTCACGGTTGAACAAATTTCAAAGAATTCATCCAAATGTTTATATGGATCTTCATTGGTATTCCCATAAAAAGATGGGAGCATTTGGATGGTGCTTGGCTTGATCTCATAATGGCTAGCATGGACATTAGGCAATTGGATACAAGATGAAGGATTATAGTCTTGAGGAATGAAGTATTCCTTCATTTGTTTTGGCATTTGTTGATTGTTTCCAGCCATTTGATGTTGAATGTTGGTTTGGTGATGTAGGTATCTCTCAATTTCTTGAATGGGTTTGATAATATATGGCTTTTGAGATCTTCTACCTAGCATATACTAGACCAAGATGAGATGAGAATGGTTATTTTTGTGATTTTTATTTTTATTTTTTATGTATGCAAAGACAAACAAGTTAATAACAAATTCCTAATGACCTAAGTGTATCCTAGACTTAAAGATGAGATTTCTCACAAAATGGCTAGAATTCACTATGAATCACCCCTACAATAGATCAATCGGCCAGGTAAGAGGTGGGATAGTGGGAGGCTCCCCCTACTTTCGTAGGGACCTAATTAAATAACCACTTGTCCACTTAGGCGTTTGCCTTTGTAACCTCTAGCCTAGACACTGTTGTCCAAAGTAGAAATGAATTCAAAGCTCGGTCCAATCATAGTGTGAACCCTAGGTGCAATTGCTATTTGATTTTTATTGGGCTTGGGACAATGCAAGATGGAGTGTTTGTGGTTTGTGGGCCAAGGAAGGGTGATGAAATCCCCACCTTATCTTGTGATGAAGATGCCCTTAAATTATTTGATCAATGAGATGCACACCACAATTCAATCAAGTTTGTTTTGTACAATAATGAAATGACAATGCATGAACATGTTATTTGCACAATATTGAAAAACTTACCTTGCCTCCCGCACTCTTCAACATGAAACAAATGGCAAAAATTTAAAACTAATGCATTCCTAAATGATGCATGTCCTAAAACATGGTGGTTTGGTTTCTAATCTTGAAATGCAAATTTTTTTTTTTCATTTTTTTTTTCTGATTTTTTTTTTTTTATTTAATGAGGGCTATATCTATTTTAAGCAAATCTAAACATAAAAAATATTAAAAAGATTGGAACAAACTCACCAAGTTGAGCTTTCCTTTTGTCTTTTTTTTTTTTTTTAATTCCTGCAAAAAGAGAAAATGAATGTGAGTATGGATTTATACAAATGGACCCAAAATAATCAAAATTAAAATTCTAATTCCCCGGCAACGGCGCCAAAAATTGATAGCTTAAGATTATGTCGTTAAAAATCGTAGCTAACAATTATAATTTAATCGGCTCATTCATCTTAAATTTAACCATAGTAAGGGTGAGTCCGAGTTGAATCCACAGGGAAATAGAATCTTAATTTTGAAAACCTTGGATTTTGATTAATCTAGAAATGAGAGCTTGACTTAATTGCACTAATTAACTAATTACCTAATCAATCAACAATCTAATTAATTAGATCTATTCTAAAGAGTTTATCTCTAATTTCCAACATGAAGAAACTATAAAAAAAAATTAATTACATGCACAAGTTTAAAGGAACTAACACACCTAAAAGAAAATTTCGAACAATTGAAATACAAATGTTATTCTATTTAGAGACTTAAAACAGAATTCTGCAAAATAAATTAATTACATGCTATGAATTAAATACATGAGAGAAAGCTTAACATCTAAACTAAATAAACTAAAAATAATAATGCAGCAAAGGGGCTCATGTGGGCAATAGGGGTTTTGTGAAGGTGCTGGGGGGGCTCGGCGCAGTGGACCGAGGCGGCGCGGGCGCTGCAGGCGCGAGGCAGCAGCGCGGCAGGTGCGGCAGGCGGCGCTGCAGGCGAGGCGCCGGGCGGGAAGAGGCGTCCGCGCGACACGTGGCTGGGCGGTCCTGCCGCTTGGCACGGGCGACGATGCCCGGCGGCGCGAACGCGCCTGAGGCGCCACGTGGCGTGCGACGGCGACGCTGGCTTTGACGGAGGGCGGGCACTGCAGGCGAGGCGTGGCGGCGCGAGGCAAGCGCTGACGCGTGTCCCGTTGGCGGCTGTGGCGCGAATTCGGGCAGGGCACGGGCGACGATGCCCGGCCCGGCGAAACACGCGGTGCTGCCGCGTGGCGAGGGAGGCGGCGGCTCACACGCGGTGCCGACGCGTGGCTCGGCTGGGCAGGTCCTTCTGGTTGGGCGACAGCACGTACAGAACCCCCCTCGGGATCGCTTCTTCGTTCAGCAGCAGAGCAGAGAGAAAGAGAGGCAGAGAATAAGAGAGAAGGAGAAAAAGTAAGGGAGAGAGAGAGAGACTTCGGGGAAGAGAACAACAGAAAGAGAGAAGGACTGGGAGAACGAGAGATAGAGAGAGAGAATGGAAACGTAGGGGGGGAGAGAGAGAAAACAGTGGGAGTCAGAGAGAGAAAACTCGAAAGAGAGAGAGAAAGGCTTAAAAAATTTCTGAAAATTGGGTTCCCCCCCCCCTTTGACCTTCTCCCTTAGTTTTATAGAAAAGATGAGGGGTTTGAATTTCAAAAAGAGATTTAAATCTTTTCATTAAGTCCCCTTTGATTAGGGGATCCTCATAAAAAACATTAATTGGTGATTTGAATTTCGAATTTTTTTAGATGGATCCTCCTTTCTTCGAATTTCAGAATTCCCTCCTTGTTTCTCTCTTAGTTGGCATGTGAGCCCCAGTTGAAGCTAAAATACGAAAATAAAATGTTGCTTGTGCCAGGATTCGAACCCTGGTTGCTTCCTTGAAGTTCGGGTGGTCCAACCACTATGCCATCTGCTTGTTCATGTCCTGTTTCACATAAAATAACAGTTAAGTTCTCATAGCCATAAATCATTTAACTGCGTATTAAATAATTGCTGAGGAAATGAAGTTGCTACCCTTATTCCATCCATGGAGTGATGATATTTTAAAATTCAGATTCTGAATGCGCAAATGGTTTATCTATCATTCCATGTGATTTTGTCCGTTAAATTGATAGCAAATTATGTAAATTTCATCTGTTATAGCCATAAAATTGTGGACTTATCAATGCTTTTTCTAACTTATATGTTCATGTATGCAGGTGTGGAGTTATCATTATTTCCCGCTCGACCGAGCGAGGATAGTAAGACCAGGTGTCGTCCCGTTGGCCTGCCGCTGGCAGCCCACCGTGGACACGGTGCCACAGCACCACCAACTGACGGCCCTCCGCCGTCAGTTTCTCGATTATCCAGAGCTTCTGGTAAGTCTTTAATTTGTTCAATTTTATTTTTAAATGCAGTGTTTCATTTATTAAATGCAATTTATTTATATGAATGCATCTAACTTGTATGCAGGTGATCTGGCGCCCTTACTTGGGCATGGGCGAAGACGGCCAGCCGTGGGTGACGGCTGGCCGGAGACGGTTCGGGAGGCAGATGTGGCTCCACTGCCTCAACAAGATCGAGCCGCTCCGCCTCCGCCTAGTCATGAGGACATTGGGCCTCCACCAGGAGTGGGTGGACGAGGAGGTCCCGGAGGGAGTAGGACGGAGCATGAGGAGCAAGCAAGCCCTCACTGATTGGCGGGCAAAATTCTCAGAGCAATACGAAGATTGGCATCGCCAGGGTGCCCGAGTGGAGTCTCAAGCGGAGAGTAGCGCAGCCTACTGTTAGTTTAGGTGACCTACAAGCCAATCTGACTGTGTAAATCTCGTTCATTTTATTAATATAATGGCATAATATTCATTATGTGTAAATCGCATTAATTATCGTTTCATAATGAAGTCCGTGAATATGTGTTATAGTGATCAGATTATGATGAGATCATACTAATGAGACTGATCACTTAAACACACATATTCTTAATCGTTCCTAGTCGAAGGATATCCGAGAAGGACATCGGATATCCGGTTAGACTAGTACAGATTACTCCTGCTCATATGATGAGGGTGACTGATCTCATAAGTCACTTGTGTGGAGAGACTAAGGCGAATCTGTAGGTGCTCATTGGAGAATGAGTTCACTGAACTGATCCGACTGAATCGCTGGATGGTATTGTACCTCACTGTCAACCAGCTTGATTCTATTGTCGCAGTTGCGTGGATGGTCCTCGGACCTGAGACACCAAGGACACCTTGTCGGTGGACTTCTGTGCTTTAACCTTGGTTTACGAATCTCTATCCACGGGATTCTAATACGCCAAGGATTGGGTACAGCGGAATACCGTCGAAGGGAATTGTGTGTCAATAAGGAATCATTCGCTCTCAGTACTTAGAGAGATAATGCTCTAGGAAGGATGCGCGAAAGTCCCTGGCCAAGGCGGACGATAATATCGGGAAAGGAGTTTTCCAATATTTATCAGCGGCATCCAATCCAAGTGAGTCGACCGGTTAGGGTTTGACAGCTCGCCATATCCTGAGTTGACTCGAGAGCATTGTACGAATGAAGGATTATATCCACGCGGTAACTGTCGGCGGAAAGGTTCCAAGAGTGGGTTACTTAACCCCAAATACCTTCCGGGTTCACGCGGTGTTGCTTGGCACCCAACGTGATCGGAGGCCCGATCGAATTCGATGTGCGACATCAATTCGATTGATTAATTAATTAATAAAGGGTTATTAATTAATTAATAAAGCCAGTGAGGAGTCACTGGGCTTGTTGGGCCATTAACTGGACTGGTACTTGGGCCTAGAGGGTCACACGCAAATGATTCTCAAGGCGATGGATAAATAACTGGGTTTTATACAAACCGGGAGTTTTTATGAAAAACCGCGTGGTTAGTATAAAACATAGCGAACGGGCTGAGCAGGCCAAGCGGCTGCTAACCCTAGCCGCCCCTCCTCAGTTTCTGTTTTTCTCTAGCGTCCAGGCAGATCCAGATCTGCTCCACCGCTTCTCCGAATCCCGTTCGACGGCAAATCGTCCGCGCGTTGCGGCGATCATTGCGGCGACCGGCGGAGGCTTCGTGGGCTGCGAAGAACGAGGAACGTGAGGATATCCATCGCGGGGAGGATCGCGTGGACTTCGCTAGAGGTCGGGCGTTTGCGCAGCTTGCGGTGTCACACCGATAGAACCGAACGGCTGCGGATTCGAATATGCACACGGTGAGAACTTCGATAATCCGATTATCGTATTTTAGTTCTTCGAAACGGAAACGAATCGCTGTAAATATTTTTATTTTCCGCTGCGTGAGCGATCCGGAGAAACCGAGAAATCCCAACACCTACCTCCAATAGTACCGGACACGTTACGCCGATCAGCTGCGACTTCTCCGACCTCTCGATGTAAGTATGATTTATGCATCTTTCATTTTATTATTATCTTTAACTTATATTTGTGAATGAATGTATGCATGTGTGGTGTGCAGGATGCACGGGATGCTGTGATCATCGACCTCTGGGCCCACCTACATGATGCGGAGGCCCAGCTGGAGCAGGTCCAGAAGGAGCTCTTTGACCTGGTATGTATGCATGCTTATGAATGAATGTTTTAATTAATTAATTTGTTTTGACAATTAGCCACTAACGGTCGTCTTTTGGTGCAGCGAGCCGTCTATACCCAGGCGGCTCCCCCTACACATGGAGCCTCATCCTTTGTTCTGCCTGCTGCCTATGAGGCCACCCTCGCTGATCTCCAAAGTCAGCTTGCCTCTACCATTCACCGAGCCTCTATTGCGGAGGAGGATCGGGCTGCTCGAGTAAGTTATATCATTTTCCCTTTCTTTTTCTGAATTTGATTTTGATCGCTTGATTTCCTTAGACTAACAATATCTTCTTCTGCAGGTTGCTGAGCTTCAGGAGGTCCTTCAGCAGAGGGATGCAGAGCTGGCGGAAGCTTGGACATCAGCCGCTCGCATTGCTGAGCTAGAGGCTCAGGTGGCGCGCCTCTCCACTGGTGATGTTGCACGACTCCAGGTTCGCCTGGAGATTCTGACCGAGGAGAAGGACCGAGATCGGGCTCGGATGGAGAGTCTCTAGGGCAGACTCTCAGTAACAGAGCACGAGCGCCAGAATATCGAGGCGCGGTACCAGCGTGCGCAGCAGCGAGCGTTGGATCGAGGTCAGGCGAGCACCTTCACGGCCAGCATCGCTATATCGTCCGGCCAGGCAGGGCCGAGTACGATGGGACCACCTCCACCTCATAGAGCTCCAGCGCCAGATGCTCAGGATGAGGCTCAGAGTCAATTCGATGAAGGGGCAGGGGAGAGTCAGTCATGAGGGCTATATATGTACTTTTCTTCTTTTTTGTGAGTCCTGTACAAGAATAGATTTTGATATATATATATATATATATGAAACTTTTGCCTTCAACCATGTGCCTTGACTTTCATATATGTGTCCTGTACATGACATAGCAAACAGGTTAAGTATCTATTTAGGTTTAGCCCCTTACTCAGTCAAGTAACTGATCAATCAATTATTTTCTTGGTAGAAGGGTCAAAGGGCATAACCTTTATTAACAAAGGTAACATGAATAATCAAACATGCAAGCAGGCAGATGCTCACTGAAAGTAAAAGGAATGAAATACACTAGATGCGATAAGCAGATGCAAATTGAAATATTTTTGTTGTTTTGAAATATTCATTTTTGTTTGGATTTTGGAACATTTTTTTTTTTTTGGATTTTTAAAATATCTATATTTTTTTATTTTAAGATATGTGCTTTTTTTGGATTTTGAAATATGTATTTTTTTATTATTTTGAAATATGTACTTTTTTGGATTTTGAAATATGTACTTTAAAAAAAAAATTAAATTTTTTTTTATTTTGAAATATGTACAAACTAAAAGACCAGCATCGTACTCAGATCAAAAGATCATATTCATTTATTAACTTAATTCCCAGATTGTTCTTCAATAATCTAACTTAGACCCATCGTGCTTAAACTTGTGTTTCCATTCGTGATCCCATTTGATGATTTGATCCTTAGTCAATCTAGGCCGTTCCTTAAGCTTGGAATACGCCTCTTCAGAAAGAAAGGAAGAATTGGTTTAGAAAGCCCACGAGAAGGTTCCGAAGACCTAAAAAGATGTTCCTTTCTCACCCTAATATCTGTTGGGGTTTGGTCATTTTCTTTCCGGGATATTTACGACCTTGCGTTCCCTTTTATTTTATTTCATGGCCTTGATGTGACGTTTATTGGCCTTTTGATTTGGCATTTGGCTTTTGCCTTTTTGCTTTTGCTTCTCTTTTTTTTTTCTTTTATTGGGACGGATCTCCTCCATTTTTTTTTATGACGGCCTCCTACTAAGATGGCGGGTATTCTTGGTAATCTATTCTAAGCCTCGTTCCGACATCATGAGCCGAGTGTAAAAACAGAGTTTTGTTTGAAAAGAATGATTTGCACTTTACACTTTTAGTCAAGCTTTCGGTATTCCTTAGGACTTCACATCTTTTGTTACTCACGAATCAAACGTGTCAGTGTGTGTAGTAATGTGTTTGAATTAAATTATTCAAACTGATAAGGGAATTTGAATTTCTAAATTTTCTGATTCCACTGGTCTTTGCACCATGCTAATCAACTCTTTAACCTAAGCGTAGTATTTCTTAAGATACCGACCATTCCATGGGTGAGTTAACTCTTGCCCTTCTGTATTAACTAGACGGTAACCGTTACCAGGAAAAGCATGCGATACAACATAAGGTCCTTCCTAATTGGGTTGGAGCTTAGAACATGGACCACCAGGTTTTACAAAGATTCTTTTGACAACTATTTCACCAACTTTGAACTTACGTTCAATGACTTTCTTTTGATAAAAACGTGGTAATCTATTTTGATATACTCTTGCATGATTAGTAGCTGACCATCTTTTCTCGTCTAAGAGTTCCAATTGAGCAAGGAATGCTGAACGGTGTTCATCAATGGAGAATTCTTTATTCAATTGTACTCTTAATGACGGTATAAGGATCTCGTATGGAACTACCGCCTCCATTCCAAATATTAAGGAATAAGGAGTCTTCCCGGTGGGCGTGCGTATTGAAGTTCGGTAGGCCCATAGAGCCTCCATCAATTTTTCTAGCCAATCTGTAAATTTATTAGACTTGCACGTCTTTTTGATGATTTTTATCAAAGTCTTGTTAGTTGCCTCTGCTTGGCCATTGCCTTGCGGATAATATGGAGATGAATGATGCAATACAATTTTGTACATGTTGTAGAGGTCTTTCAGCTCTTGTGACATGAACTGCGGTCCATTGTCGGTGACGATGGTGCTTGGAATTCCAAATCTAGTGATGATGTTCTTCATGATGAACTTGCAGACGGTTGATACTTTGACTTCCGTGTATGCTTCAGCTTCCGCCTACTTGGTGAAGTATTCCGTTGCCGTGAGGATGAAGGACTTCTGCTTAATGCCGGAATCAGGATTGCCAAGGGGTCCAATAATATCAAAAGCCCACATGGAGAAA
Source organism: Zantedeschia hybrid cultivar (assembly GCA_030544215.1). Taxonomy (NCBI): domain Eukaryota; kingdom Viridiplantae; phylum Streptophyta; class Magnoliopsida; order Alismatales; family Araceae; genus Zantedeschia; species Zantedeschia hybrid cultivar. The sequence continues at coordinate 19,586,494 of JARZZO010000005.1, forward strand.
GGCCATGGGGAGGAAACATGGTGGAGTCAAGATGCAGGAGAATAAATCTTATCGGCGTGAAGTTGACACCTTGCACACCTATGGACATATCCTACACAATCTTCTTCCATGGTTGGCCAATAGAATTCTTGTTTAAGGATTTTCTTTGCTAGCATCTATCCATTAACATGGCCACCACAAACTCCAGCATGAGCTCCTTCCATAACCTTCCAAAGCTCATCTTCGTCTAAACATCTTAGAAGAACTCCATCAAAACTTTTTTTGTATAATGCTCCCCCAACTAGGGTGTATCTTTGAGCAACTCTCCTGATATCTCTTTTCTCCTCAGCTGTGATCGGGCTAGCTCCATCCTTTAATGTCAACCTGTGTTCCACTAGTGATGAGTCTAACCCCGGCATATCCTCATAACTCCAGACGAAAGTGTCCTTATAATCCTTAAGAACTTGTACCATTGCTTTCTCATCCATTTCAGAAAGATTTTTGCTAACGAGGACAACCTTAGGTTCGTCTTCAGTCCCTAAATTGATTTCTTTGGTGGGCTCTTCTACGGTAGCTGAGGGTTCATCGAATCTTTTTACTCCACTGGCATATGCCTCAGCCGCATCCTCGTCGTCTTCCTTATCTTCAACAATGGGGTCTTTTTCGTGTATCAATTCATACCCCCCATATCCATCATTAGCTGTCTCATCATCTATACAATCTTCTGGCATCTGAATAGGATTCTCTAATAGCTAAAGGATCAAAGCGCAAGAAAGGCATTTATTAGCTAAATCCTGGAGGTATCTATCTGGAATTTGTCTACCCTTAGATTTTCTAGACTTCCTAACTTCGCTAACCTGCCTAAAATTAGACTCCCTAACTTCACTAGACTCCCTATCCTGACCTAATGAGGACGAAACAGAATGAAAATTACAGGATACAGGAGGAAACACAGGAGAATCCTTCTGAAGGGAGGGGCAGAGTAGATCTAGAAAAGAATCTTGACCGAACGACCCGCGCGATGAGGTACAATCGGACAAGTAGGAAGTTTCCTCAACGAGGATCTGAGAGAAATTTGTTGCCAAATTGGCATTTTTTTTTTTAGAAAAGATGAATTAATCATAAAACAAGAGTGAAGGTGAATAGGAGGAGAATGTGATAGAGGAAGTGGCACCAAGGCTAAAGGATTGGGGGGATCATGCTTCACTTTTCTTGGCCTATAGCCCAGGCCATTTCCAGGTGTCCTTCGGTTGTTCTTGATGGGCGTGGTTCTGCCTTGTAATTGTGTACCCAGGCCCTTTCCAGGCTGATAACCACCCTTCATCATTATTTTCCATCTAGGGGTACTCATGCACTTCCCCCGCTTTATGGCATTCAGTGGATAAGGAGTAAGAGTGGTGGCCTTTAAAGGATCAGCCATTGGACGGTAGACCTGTAATACCGACAGAAAAGGTTGTCGGCCAGGTGAAGAAGTTGGCCTGATATTCAAGGAGGGAGCAGCAGCAAGGATCGGCATGCTCGTAACTTTAATGATTCGTCCTTTGTAGGGAAATTTGAGGCACTGATGATTCGTAGAGGAAATCGCCTCGAGAGTTTTTATATAAGGACGACTCAAAATAGCATTCAAGGAAGGATCAATTTTCAAAATGTGAAATTCGACCTCGCCATGACATATAGGGCCTAACTCTACTTTTAAATAAACCATTTCCAGAGGGGAACGGGTGGAGTTATCATAAGCTGTTACAAAGATAGGGCTAGGCAGCCATTTTTCCTTGGGTACACCGCACAATTCAAGGGTCTTCAAAGGCAGGACATTAATTGAAGCCCCTGTGTCGACCAGACATGCAGCTACGGCCTTCTTGCAGATATTGACCGTAATACTTAGAGCCATGCTTCTGGCTGCTGATGGTGCTAGTTCCGATGCATGAAATAAGATAGAGGGTTGATCCCCTTGTGGAACTAATAGTGCGGCAATCTTCTCTACCGGCACATCTTCGTTGACCATCACCTTTTGTAGATACTCCATCAGAGCTTCCTGGTGGGTCTTCGATCTCTTTATCAATTCAAGCACAGAGATTCGTGCCGATGTTCTGTCAAGATGTTGCAAAAGATCATATTGAGTGCCTGGTGCACTCTCATCGTTATGTGCTTCCTCCGGCGACTGTGATGGGCCATCTCTGACTGTTGATTGAGGAAAGACCTTATTGAAGATCCTCCCACTCCGGAGTGCATGTTCTTCAGTTGTGGAAGGGCCGGGTGATAACTTGAGCATCGCAGGGTTAGTGGATGGTGTAGATGGTGTGGAAGGTTGGTATGTGGGTGATGGCGTGGGGTTGGTTGGTGGTGGCATGGTACGGATGAGGGGCTTAGGTGGTTGGATGGTGGAAGGGTAATTGGTTGGTGCGGATGAAGTGGGGAATGGCATGCGGAGTAGAGGTTTAGATGGTTGTATGGCATTTGGGTAAGCGGTGGCGGTAGTAGGTGATGTAGGAAATGGTACGCGGAGCAGTAGTCTGGATGGCATGAGGGGTGCGTGATTAGCTTGCGAGGGGTTGTTTAATGGAGGCGTAGTGGCGTGGGGGATAATGGGTTTGAGGAAAGTGGGCGGTGGTGATGGGTTAGTGGGTTTAAGGAAAGTGGGCGGTGGTGATAAGTTAGTGGGTGCGAGTGAGTGATATGCGGGTGTTGGTATAGGTGTGATGGTAACGGGTTGTGGTCTAGGTATATGGATAATGTGGCGTGGTGGTTGTTCTGCGGTGCTCGGAGTGCGGCCTGTTGAATAAACAGAAGAAGAATCCTCTATCTTCCACTGTTGCCCTCGATTAGCCTCAGACCGACTATTTGTCAAAATAGGGGCAACTTGATTCTGGTTCTGGTGCTCCGGGAGTGGGTTCTGCACTATACCCATGTTTGGCGGCGCCGCTGCCTGCGCCGGCGCTCTTGGTTGTCGTTGTTGCTGCTGCTGTTGTTGTTGTGGTCTTCTCGCCTTCAAAGCGGATATATACTTCTTCATTTCTTCCCAATTAATGCCTCCTTACTCGTTGAGGTCATGAATATAATCTCGAAATTAGAAGCAGGTGTCTATTGTGTGTCCAGGTTGTCGGTGGAAATAACAATACCTGGAAGTGTCGGCATTTTGGGGCCAAACTGTTTTTTCTCTTGGCAGAACCAAAGCATTGGCTGCCATTAAAGCAATGAAGATATCTGATAAGGACTCTGAAAGAACTAGATATTCTACCCTTTTCGGGCCTGGGGGCTTCCTCTGCTGGTTATAATCAGCAAGAGGAGGTACATTGTGATATGTCGGCGGTGCGTGCGGCTGGTACTGCTGCTGTTGTGGGGGCTGATATTGTAGTTGCCGTTGTGGCTGCTGCTGTGGCTGCTGTTGTGGTTGCTAGTTCGGCTGCGGAGGCTGCTGGTACTGAGGCTGCTGATATTGTGGGTTCGGCTTCTGCTGTCTGTAACCCTGCTGATTTGGCTGCTGTGGCCGCTGATACTGTGGTTGCTAATTCCTCACGAATTGGGGCGGATTGTTGTTCATGCTACTAACCTACTCATGGGAGAGCGTGCCCTCAGTGGTTGGACCTGTGCTAGGAGAATTTGGCACGACAGGCTTCTGAGGTAGAGGCCTGCTAGGTCGATGAGGATCAAAGACACTAGAGAACGTAGCATCCTTGAAAGCATTTTGGCAATACCGTGTTCTTTCATAGAGCTCTGTCATACTGGTCAAGTTGTTCAGGGCGAGGACTAACTTAAACTGAGGTGTAGCATTAGAGATTAACATTTTTACTTGCTCCGACTCAGACAGATGATCTTTCACTTTTTTTGCCATGCCCCTCCATCTATCAGCAAAACTGACGAATTCCTCGTCGGGCTTCATTTTTTATGCTATCAAATCAGTAATGGACAGAGAGGGGGCAACTCTATCCTAGTATCGTTGAATCAATTTTCATGACACGATACCGTAGTCCTCTACTTCAGCAGGTTGTAAAGAAAAGAACCACTCGAGGGCTGCTCCCTCTAAGGATTTCCTGAACAAAAATGCTAACGACCTCTTGTCGTTTTGCCAGAAAGATGACTCATACATAAACTCTTTCAAATGAGTGAAGGGGTTACCAGTACCGTTGTATTTTCAGTATACCGGCATCTCAGAGGGTGGCAAATGAAATACAAGCAGACTTGGCAGGTTAATCTCAGGTGCAGCTTTAACTCCCATCATCTTCTGAAGGTTGTTGAACTGTTCATCCATACGCTCCATCTTTGCAAGCAGAGCTTGTGTCGTTGGATCAACCTGGGGAGGAGGGGGAGGTGGAGGTACATGATAGGCATGTTGCCTAGAGTATGTAGGGCATGGGGGATAATAGAGCTGAGGTCCGGCAGAGCTTCCGCCATGCCCGAAGGCATTTTGGTAAGTAGGCGTTAGCGGCCTGACCGGTTGCCTCGAAGAAGAAAGTTGTGGCCCAGCTGGCCGAGAGGTTGAGACTTGATGGTCTTCTATAGCCTGGGGAATGAAGGAAGTATGATGAGGAGGAGGTTGAGGAATGACAAGGGGAGCCGCAGGATTCGGCTCGGCAGACTGCATGGGCGTCTTCCGCTTCAAAATAGACTGGATTGCCTCGAACTGTCGAGGATCCAGATGGGAGACAAGAACTCCCAAAGCGTTCACTAGATCCGAGGGATCGGAGGATGATGGATCATTTGAGTTCATGCCCCCCTCAAAAATAGGATTAGGAATCGCATGCACATGCGGAGGAAGATCAGAATATTGATCATGAGCACAAGGAAGAGGTGTTTGTTGGTTTCCCTCGTATCTAACTGGACAAGAATGGGGATTACGGGGGGCATCAGTATCTCCCCCGCTTTCAAAGTGGTAATCAGACTCAAGAGGAGCATTAGCATCTCCCTTGTAGTTGACTAGGGCATCTGGAGCCATGCTCAAATCCCTACTTGATCGAAGTAGCATGATATTAGATTTTTTTTTAAAGATTTGCAGACAAGTTGCATAGAGATTAAGCAATCAAGTGGATGTTTAACGTTATTTCAGGATTCCTTGTTGGGTTATTTGGATTCAATTAATCACAAATTCACTCAATGGGTAGGATCCTAGTTTCAGTTCAATTTCTACCGTTATACTCTATGGCTTTCTCTCACAACGTTATGAAAATCTAACCAGGACTTCGATTGGTACAACCAGCCCGATAAACAAGGAGGAATATTTTGATTTTGGGGACTTACGGAGGTCTTTAACGCCAACCACTCTAGTCTGATTGAGGGACCGACCCAATCAGAGAGAGGTGAAGACGTCAAGAAAGGTGTTCCTAAGAGAAAAGGGGGCTATTAGCCTTAGTGCGTATGATTTGTGTCCTGGATGGCCTCTAATGCTTAATACGCAATGTGTAGTAGCAAACAGATCAGAAATCTGAGAACTGAAGAAAAAACAAGAAACTGCTTGAATCGCGTCACTGTTGGTCGACGCTATTCAAACAGAAACTTATTTTTTTCGCAGAAACTCAGGCAGCAGACAGCAGAGAAAATTGCCTGAAAGGCGTCTGGGTTGGGCGACGCGGTATGAAACGCGTCGCTGTTCCTGGACGCTTTTCAAGTCGCAGAATCAATATTTTAGAAAGAATTTCTGGATTGATTCCTCCTCAAACAAACAGGATGAAAGCAGTAAATAATTGGCTCATGAGAATCTTTTTTATTTCAATTTTTAACAGGATGATTTATCATGTAAACAACAAAACATTCAATCAATCACACATGCTTCTTATCACAAAAACAGCTCTTCAATCAATCAAACGGGAAGGGTAAGATTTTGCCGCAAGGGTGTGCACGTGGTGCATGTGGGAATAACAACTAAACTAAAAACTCACCGATCGGTGAGGATGTGTCGAGAGACACAGGTGGTGCACCGTGGATGCCCGATTGATGAAAGGCAAGAACAAAGATTTAAACATAGCGAGACCAAGTCCCACCATGATCGCCAAAACGCTGTGAGTGCTCAAATTAGGGGTGTGATTATCATGAAAATTTTGTATTGTTTATGTGACAAATAAACCTATTAAAAACTAAGTGAATGTGATCGCCAGAAACTTTTAACTAAAAAGTTTCAAAAGAAAAGATTGATCGCCTATCTGTTTTGGAATTGGGAGATGTTGAAATCCTTGATTCCCCTCCTTCAGCTGGCTGAAGAAAGAGAGCTCTTTTGATTTTGTTCTTGCTTTGAATGCTTATCGGACTTTGAGGATCATCCATATTCCTTTTTCTTGTTGATTCTCTCTTTTTTATTTTCTTTTGTACCTTGTAACAAACAAAGATAAAAGAAAATAATAAGAACTCAAGCAGAGGTAGTATCTATTCTAATGAAGATTATAATCATGCAACTTAAACAAAGAACTCACTTGTTTGATGGTCTTTTAAACCCCTTTAAAATATGGATTGGAAAATAATGCTAGTAAGTGTGTGTTGCATGGAGTGATGTGATGAAATTGTGATGCCAATGTGATGAAAATATGAGAATAATGTAGAAATTAATTAAGAACTAAATTGGATGGCCCCTGGAAAGCCTTGGTCTTGAGAGCTCTTGAATGGACGAAGAAAACGATGAAGACTTCGGTAGCACCTTGATCCTTCAGCGTTTGGACGTCGTCTTCTTCTTGATCACTCAAAATTATCACTAATCTTTCAAGAATTATCACTAATAATCACTGTCATCGCTGACCAAGGGGTTGGGTATTTATAGGTTTTACATCCGCGGTTATGATCAGATTAACATGAAGGATTTTGAAGTTTATCCAACTAACAAATAGATAAACACAAATTAATTCATCATTATCTGTAATTATCTAAAACGCGTCGTCTATGGGAGACATCTTTTAGCTAATTAAGATAAGGATAAACATCCGGAAAAAGAGATAGAAACAATTTAAGAGACCTAAATGGCGTCGTGCCTGGAAGACGTCTTTTAGCTACTTAATCAATTAATTAAAATTAAAATTAAAATATCAAAATAAGAATAAACTCCAAATGGCGTCTACACATGTTGACGTCTTTTAGACTTTTTCATATTTGATTAAAATTTGAGTTAAAATCAATTTAATTAATTAACTTAAATTATGTCTGTCTAACCCGATACTATTTAGATAATTAATCCAAAAAGATTAATAAAAATTAACTAATGATTAGATATCAGACTATTTTGAAGGATTATTATATGATATGAAATTACTCAAAATGATGTCAAAATTGGCGTGTCTACACGTGCGGCTGGTACTGCTGCTATTGTGGGGGCTGATACTGTAGTTGCCGTTGTGGCTGCTGCTGCGGCTACTGTTGATACTGTGGGTTCGGCTGTTGAGGCCGCTAGTACTGAGGCTGTTGATACTGTGGGTTCGGCTGCTGCTGTCTGTAACCCTGCTGGTTTGGCTGTTGCGGCCGCTGGTACTGTGGTTGCTGATCCTCACAAATTGGGGCGGATTGTTGTTCATGCTACTAACCTGCTCATGGGAGAGCGTGTCCTCAGTGGTTGGACCTGTGCTAGGAGAATTTGGCATGGTAGGCTTCCGAGGTGGAGGCCTGCTAGGTCGGTGAGGATCAAAGACACTAGAAAATATAGCATCCTTGAAAGCGTTCTGACAATAACGTGCTCTTTCATAGAGCTCTGACATGCTGGTCAAGTTGTTCAGGGCGAGGACTAACTTAAACTGAGGTGTAGCATTGGAGATTAACATTTTTATTTGCTTTGACTCAGACAGATGATCTTTCACTTTTTCTACCATGCCCCTCCATCTATCAGCAAAACTGACGAATTCCTCGTTGGGCTTCATTTTTTCTGCTATCAAATCAGTAATGGACAGAGAGGGGACAACTCTATCCTGGTATCGTTGAATGAATTTTCGTGACACAATACCATAATCCTCTACTTCAGCAGGTTCTAAAGAAAAGAACCATTCGAGGGCCGGTCTCTCCAATGACTTCTTGAACAAAAATGCTAATGACCTCTTGTCGTTCTGCCAGAAAGATGACTCGTACATAAACTCCTTCAAATGGGTGAAGGGGTTACCAGTACCGTTGCATTTTCAGTACACTGGCATTTCAGAGGTGGCAAATGGAATACAGGCAGACTTGGCAGGTTAATCTCAGTTGTAGCTTTAACTCCCATCATCTTCTGAAGGTTGTTGAACTGTTCATCCGTACGCTCCATCTTTGCAAGCAGAGCTTGTGTCGTTGGAGCAACCTGGGGAGGAGGGAGAGGTGGAGGTACATGATAGGCCTGTTGCCTAGAGTATGTAGGGCATGGGGGACAATAGGGTTGAGGTCCGGCAGAGCTTCCGCTATGCCCGAGGGTATTTTGGTAAGTAGGCGTCAGCGGTCTAACCGGTTGCCTCGAGGAAGAAAGTTGTGGCCCAGCTGGCCGAGAGGTTGAGATTTGATGGCCTTCCATGACCTGTGGAATGAAGGAAGTATGATGAGGAGGAGGTTGAGGAATGACAGGGGGAGCTGCAGGATTCGGCTCAGTAGACTACATGGGCGTCTTCCCCTTCAAAATAGACTAGATTGCCTCGAACTGTCGAGGATCTAGACGGGAGGTAAGAACTCCTAAAGCGTTCACTAGATCCGAGGGATCGGTGGATGAGGGATCATTCGGGTTCATGCCCCCCTCGAAAATAGGATTAGAAACTGCATGCACATGCAGAAGAAGATCAGAATATTGATTATGAGCACAAGGAAGAGGGGTTTGTTGGTTTCTCTCGTATCTAACTGGACAAGAATGGGGATTATAGGGGGCATTAGCATCTCCCCCGCTTTCAAAGTGGTAATCAGACTCAAGAGGGGCATTAGCATCTCCCTCGTAGTTGACTAGGGCATCTGGAGCCATGCTTAAATCCCTACCTGATCGAAGTAGCATGATATTAGATTTTTTTAAAGATTTGCAGACAAGTTGCACAGAGATTAAGCAATCAAGTGGATGTTTAACGTTATTTCAAGATTCCTTGTTGGGTTATTTGGATTCAATTAATCAGAAATTCACTCAATGGGTAGGATCCTAGTTTCAGTTCAATTTTCACCGTTATACTCTATGGCTTTCTCTCACAACGTTATGAAAATCTAACTAGGACTTCGATTGGTACAACCAGCCCGATGAACAAGGAGGAATACCTTGATTTTGGGGACTTACGGAGGTCTTTAACGCCAACAACTCTAGTCTGATCGAGGGACCGACCCAATCAGAGAGAGTTGAAGACGTCAAGAAAGGTGTTCCTAAGAGAAAAATGGGGGTGTTAGCCCCAGTGCGTATGACTTGTGGCCGGGATGGCCTCTAATGCTTATTACGTAATGTGTAGTAGCAAGCAGAAATTGCCTGAATCGCGTCGTTGTTGGTCGACGGTATTCAAACAGAACCTTATTTTTTCGCAGAAACTCAAGCAGCAAACAGTAGAGAAAATTGCCTGAAAGGCGTCTGGGTTAGGTGACGCGGTATGAAACACGTCGTTGTTCCTTGACGCTTTTCAAGTCGCAGAATTAACAATTCAGGAGGAATTTCTGGATCGATTCTTCCTCAAACAAACAAGATAAAAGCAGTAAATGATCGGCTCATGCGATTCTTTTTTTTTTTTTCAATTTTTAACAGGATAATTTCATCAGATGAACAACTAAAATATCAATCAATCATACAATCTTCTTATCACAACCACAACTTTCCAATCAATCAAACGGGGAGGGCAAGATCTTGTCACAGGGGTGTGCACGTGGTGCACGTAGGAATAACAATTAAATTAAAAACTCACCGATCGGTGAGGGTGTGTCGAGAGACACAGGTGGTGCACAGAGGGTGCCCGATTGATGAAAGCAAGAACAAAGATTAAAAGATGGCGAGACCAAGTCCCACCGTGATCGCCAAAAAGTTGTGAGTGCTCAAATTAGGTGTGTGATTATCATGAAAAATTATGTTGTTTATCTGACAAATAAACCTATGAAAAACTAAGTGAATGTGATCGCTAGAAACTTTTAACTAACAAGTTCTAAAAGAAAATGTTCATCGCCTACCTGTTTTGGATGTGGGAGATTTTCGAGTCCTTGATTCCTCTCCTTCAGCAGGCTGAAGAAAGAGAGCCCTTTTGATTTTGTTCTTGCTTTGGATGCTTATCGGACTTTGAGGATCATCCAGATTCCTTTTCCTTGTTGATTCTCTCCTCTTTATCTCCTTTTGTACCTTGCAAGAAAGTGAAAAGAAAGAAAGAACAATAAGAACCCAAATAGATGTAGTATCTATCCCAAGAGAAATTTTGATAATGCAACTTAAACAAATGAATTCACTTCTTTGATGGTCTTTTAAACCCCTTAAACAAATAGGTTTGAAATTATGTTAGTGAGTGTGTGTTGTATAGAGTGATGTGATGAAAATATGATGCTAATGTGATGAAAATATGAGAAAGATGTAGAAATTAATTAAGAACTAAGTTGGATGGCCCCTGGAAAGCCTTGGTCTTGAGAGCTCTTGAATGGACGAAGAAACGATGAAGAAATGATGTAACTTGCTTCAAGACTCCTGGAAGTAGCAGCACCTCGATCCTTCAGCGTCTGGACGTCGTCGTAAAGATTCTTTGCTCAAATTCCACTCAATTATCACTATCATCACTAACTTTCAAGAATTATCACTTAACCTTTTAATGAAAAAGGGGTTGGGTATTTATAAGCTTTACATCCGCGGTTATGATCAGATTAACATGAAAGAATTTTGAAGTTTATCCAATCAAGAAACATATAAACACCGATTAATTCATCATTATCTGTAATTATCTAAAACGCGTCGCCCATGGGAGACGGACGTCTTTTAGACTAATTAAGATAAGGATAAACATCCGGAAAAAGAGACAGAAACAGCTTAGGAGACCTAAATGACGTCGTGCCTGGCAGACGTCTTTTATTTTATTAAAAAATTAATTAAAAATCAGATTAATAACCAAAATAAGAATTAAATCCTAAATGGCGTCTACATAGGTCGACGTCTTTTAGAATCTTTTATATTTGATTAAAATCTGAGTTAAAATCAATTTAATTAATTAACTTAAATTATGTCTGTCTGACCGATGTCATTTAGATAATTAATCCGAAAAGATTAATAAAAATTAACTAAGAATTAAATATCAGACCACTTTGAGGCATTATTATATGATATTAAATTTACTCAAAATGATGTCAAAATTAGCGTGTCTACACCTTGGACATTAGAAATAAAATTTCTCCTACATAGGTTTTTAGAATATAATCATTTTCCTACAACTGTCCAACAAGGTATCTTGCTTCTCTAGTAAGTCCATTCTAGTATGACATTGAAATCTATTATATCAATGATGTAGACTCCTATGAACATGTATCTATCTTAATTCTATAGTCAATCAGGTTGGTGATAGTAATAGGTCAAATTCTTCATGACTTAGCAAATCTATAAGTGACATATACTTCCTTCTCCAGCTGGCTCTTCTCCTTAAAAGGGTGAGGCCAATCTTATTTGTGTCTCTAATTTCTAGGTTATCAAAATCAATTACATATAAATCTACAATCGAATACCCCATCCATCTTAGCCCTATCCTAAAAACCCATTAGCCTAATTAGTCCTTATATTCTAGAATTTAGACATATCGAAACAATCCTATCCACACTCTTAAGATCAATTGGTATGACTTAAGATCATATCGTAATGGTTAATGTTCTCTCATGATTCATATGCTCTGATACAATATTATTACGCCCCTAATCTGATTCATTCATTTAGACTTACTTCGGATATAAGTTATATAACTACGGAACCAAATAACATACAAATCGAAGATAAATGATGAGAGATAAATAACCAAAGTTTTATAATACCAATTACCATCAAATATCACATATAAATTTTCATTGTCAAATATCATTGTTCCACAAAATATAATATCAATATCTAAGATCCACATAGTACATCAAGTATCCAAATGAAATGAGAACACTCAACTCACTAAAGAAATAAAAAAACACATATCTCACTCATTATCCCTACTACATTAAATCTAGTAAAGCAGTAAATATAATATAGACAACCTTCTTCTGATGAATCACAAATCCCCAAGCTAATCCTCCTCAATTCCTAACTCCCCCTCATCGCTGAAACAGTTAATATGATTTTATGAGTACAACCACTAAGTAGGAATTCAAATTCAGTCAAATACTAACAATATAATAATCAAAATCAAGTAATAACTTACTAATCATGATTCACAGCTATACATATAGCTCAAGTAAGAACATAATAAAAAAGCATGGTCGAACATAAACATATCAAATCACATGTGTTTTCTAATAGTATGAATAGACCAACTAACATATAGCATATATGGCATAATTGAAATCATATCTAACTTAATAAGTCTACTAGCTTTGATCAGAACATATCATATATCAATCAAAACATATCGAAATGAGTATATGACAAAGTATGATGACATGGTAGCTTATCAAATCAGAGTTCATACTATAAAAATAACTAATCATAATAAATACAGATTCTTAATCAAATAAATTAAGATCAAAATAACTGTGCATAAATGTCAAAGGAATAAATTGAGTAGATTATAAATTGAATCAAATTGATCTAAATAGTAAATTATATTTTATAATTATGTATCAAATATATCAAAAAATGAACATATCAAATAGACATGCATCCAACCACCTTATAAAGAGCCGAACAAAACATATATTAAAGTATATAGGCAAGTATATTAAGGTCATGGTAATACATAGTCGGAGAGTCTATTGTTATACTTAGGATGACTGAAAACAAAACATAATCACCGAGATTTTAAACATATGAAACAAATATGACACAAGCATATTTTCACAAATTTTATAATCATCATATATCTGAAAATTAATTTGACAAAGTGATACATATATATATGTCAAAATACATGCTTTTATATACAAAACATCTACTTAATAAGCCAACATGGTCATATAATGTAAAAATCAGAGTAAAGCTGATGTCAACAGGTTATTGGATAGAAAATATGGTTAATGAAATTTTTTCATAATTTTTGGATCACAAATCATATTTTTCGACCATTAAAATTATTTTTTAGTGCTTAAAAGTCAACAAATATGGCCTATATTAGCAAACATAGTCAAAATTGCTCAAACTTGACGAACATGACAAATCGGTCATATATAACGTGTAGACAAAGTTTCATGCAAAACGGATATTAAATGATTGATTTGAAGCATAGAGTTGTATATGTCAAACTTGAGTGATTTTTTATCAAACGAATAAATGGAAGAATAATCATAAATAAATTTTTAAAAATGATAAAATTTCATAGATAAATATTGATCATTAAAATTAAATTGTGGTCAAAATTTTTGGTCAATTGGCCATGAAACGAAGGACTTATGGCCATTCAAAGTTTAACGTGGAAACCAAAGATATAGGTTATGATAATCGTAGGTATTGGTCCTGAAAATCGTAGGTATAAATCCTGAATTTTTTTCAGAATATGAGATTTTACAAATTTTATCAAGAATTAATAGATCAAAGTGGAACCTAAGATCATACAATGATAGTATATGATTTCAAAAATCATTTTTTATCACTTTTGAAAATTAAAATAAAATTTTCTATAATACAAAATATCATATAATTGAGTTTTCATATTCTACCTCTTGAAGAACACTAAAAACACACTTCGAATCCTTCCCTCTTAGCTTCCCTCAGCCCTAGCCACGAATTCCTTTGATTCTAATGCTTCCTCCCACGTCTTCTAACCTCAAATAATACAAAACAATCCATTAGAAATAAACCCCAAGAAGGTTCACCAGGAATTCATTTTAGTTTCTTCAAGAACACCATGTTTATTTACCATAAACCTGAGGCTGCATGCAAGAGGAGTCAAGCATGACCGCAAGGCTCTATTTATAGATCTTTACCTTCGTAATACTACTCAAATAAAGCTCTTATCGTTGTAGAGTCGGACTCTAATAGATGGAGTCTTAATCAATAAGAAAAGTGAACCCAATTGCAACTAGGAACCCAAATTTCTATATATAGTGGGTTTCCTTAACTAAAACTCCTTGAATTCGACTCCTTTAATGACCTAATTAACTAAACATATTTTAGACAAAGTTGTAGTACTTTGTATCCTATTTCCAATCATATCCACCATGTGAATTTTAGAATTTTGTGCACGAAGTTATTACATCTCCAATATGCTACTGTCATACAGTTTACATGGCCTGAAATTTGACTAAGTGTTGAAAATCAACTAATTTCTTAATTGGGACACTAATGAGCTTATTGGGTCATTTTGGGTTTGACTAATAACTTATCCATTCTAAACCTATTATTATATTATTAAATATTTATTAAATAATTTTCAGTCTTTTTAGTCTATTATTTAATTTAACTAAGCTTAATAAATCTTTAATGGGCTTAAATAAATCTAATTGAACTTTATTTAAGTAAATATTATTAAATTAGATAAATTGGCTTAATAAATCAAAGTCTATTGATTGAATAACATGGATTCAAGATCTAGGGTATAACATGTCATCAAGCAATGAAGACAAAGGAGTTTGAGTGGCACAGGGACTATGCCAATTTCATTGATCTACAACAAATGGTGGCATAGTTGATTATTTGAGAGCCAATAACATTTTACATGCATCACAAGATCCTAAGAAGTAGGCCTAAGAAGTATGTAGATATTAACACATATGCTAATGTATTGACGATGGTTGACTCGCTTGGGGATAGCAAGGAGATTGAAATAGTTGTATCACTTGAGGAGATACAACAACCTTTGCAAACCATTCATTAGAATCCTTCCACTGGTCCATGTAAGTTGAAGGTACATAGAAGGCATAGTGTACGGCATGGAGAAGCTACACAATCAATGTAATTTACAACTAAAAGGAAATGAAAAGGCACCACCATAGATATCCCAAAAGAGAAGAGGTAGACTCTAGGTTTACTTGAATCTTTGTCCTTTTTACCTGTTACTAGCATATGTAGGTTGTAATGGCTATTTTTTATACTATTATAGGCTTGAGGGAGACCTAGGAGAGACAAAAAACCATACAATCAAGAAAGAAAGTCATCTCAAACCCATCAAAGATAGGTATTTCTTTTCCATACATAGCATCTCAAATAAGTGTTATATACATAACCTATTAACATGTATACATGTTTACATCTCCCAATCAATGCCTCCCCCTCACATACCACACTCCCTTTGGGTTTAGCTACCAGTCAAGTATCACATGAACCAGACTTTAAGAAGCCTTAGTCTTATATCTCATTAGGTATGAACACTCAAACATGCTGACATGTTTACATATCCTCTTAAAGATTTCTAGTGAATCTCACTCTCACTTTCGACAATGCCTCGCCACCCTATAATCGGGGATCCGATTACTAAATGGGTACCGAATCATTAATTTGGAGCCAAACCAGGATCTAGATAAGTATGGGAAATAAATAATAAACTAAGCTAAACATTCACATCGCATTGAATTGAAAAGGAAGTGCAAGAATTAAAAGTTATTACAATGCGACTTGACACAGCAAATAATTACAAACTCTAACTGGAAAGAAATAATTAAGCGTACAGGCCAGAAAATAAAATAACAACTACGTCGGGGCATACCCCGGAACAACGGCTGCTGGCGCCCAACCCAAAGCAGCACTCTCCTCGCTAAGCCTGCTTGGAACCCTCACCTAAAAACCGCAGGGGTGAGTCTCAACGAGAAGACTCAGTAGGGATCCTTCGATCCCCACCGCCCACTCACGCACCCACAAGTGCAGTAACACAAATACAGGTAGAATAAGCAAGTAAATATGTAACACAATTCCTAAATTTCGATATAAAACACATGCATTCAAGATATAACATACACAACTCTAAAACCATTTTACCAAGGAACCTACAACCAGCGTCTCGGCAAAACACGCCAACCACACAGCCGAACGCGGGAAAACACCGACCCGTTGAGACCAAACAATAACCCCTCGGATAGCACGCTAGCTACTCCGGCCCAACTAGCTTTAGGTGGTTTATGCTTCCCCCAGCACGAGTGACACTCCACAGGTACCACTCCTACACCGGTACTAGCTGACCTCGGGGTACACCAGGTGACCCTCTCTCTAGGCGTCACCCCACCACTCCTACACCGGCGTTGTGTCCCTCCCACACCGACACAGGGTGGCAAGCGCTACAACTGTCACTCTAGGTCCACAGTCGCACGAAACACAACACAGTGTGATCCGATCACGTAAAAATCCTCATCCTCGAGTACGATTTCAAACATGCAATTAACCAAACTATCTAACAGTGTGAAGATATGTTAATAGCATGAATTAATGTGATTCTGCCTTGAATCGCGTCGCCCAAGGCCAACGCCATTCAAGCCTCCTAAACTGGTTCATGTGAAACCTGGCCTCGGAAATGGCCTAAAACGCGTCGCCCATGCAAGTCGCCTTTTGAAAGGCGTCGCTGTCCCTAGATGCCGTTCAGTTCCAGAGACAAAATTTGGTATTTGGGCTAAATCACGTCGCGGGTGGAAGCCGCCTTTCTAAAAGACGTCGTTGTTCCTCGACGCCATTTAACCCTCACAGACAGGTTCTCCCTCCGCCATCTCCTGGTCCACGGGGTGGGATTTCTTCCCCAAAATCGTGTAAAAACACGAAAAACATGGAGAATGGGGAGAAGAACCTAACTACCCATTTAAAACACCCAATTTCTTATTTCATGCATTTAGTATTTTCACCCTAAGAACACCCCTAAACATACTCTAAAGCGGGAAAACATGATTTTTAAATGAAATACTACGGGAATCGTCACCCTACCGGTTACCTAAACTCCTCCAAGCTCCAAGCCGCCTACCCGCCTCGCCCCACGCCGCCGCCGGTACCGCCGTGGACGCCATTACTCCACCGGGACGTCGGCCGCCGTCCGGAGAGAAAAACGCCGCGGAGGAGATGGTGGTGGTAGTGGTGGGAGTTAGAAGGTCGATGGAGTGAAGGGAGAGATGAAATAGTGGGAGGAAAACGAGGAGAAGGGGAAAAACGCCGCCAGGTCGCCGGAGGAAAAGAGGAGAGAGAGGAGGAAGGAGGGGAATGAGGGAAAGGAAGGAGGGGTTCGCGGGGTCAACCAGAAACTGGGTAAAACGCGTCGTGCATGCCCGACGTCTTTCATGTGACAAGACCGGGCCGTACACTGACAAGCTAGGGTCTTACTCTGAAAGGCGTCGTCCATCCAAGACACCATTCAGACGATATGACCGGGGCCGTACTCTCGCGACCCAAGGCCAGCCCACGTGGCACAGCCTAAAACGCGTCTACATTGCTGGACGCCGTTTAAACCGCGTCTCGCAGGCTCGACGCGAAACAGAACTGAGTCTCAGCCCCATCAGGGCCAGAACTAAGGGATCTGACTCCGAAAACTGACCCGATAACCGGATCCAAAAACCTCAATCCTTACAGCCTCTGAGTGCAGGTATCAATCAACCATCACATGAATCAAGCTTTCAGATGCCTCAGTCTCATATCCTAGCAAGTATGAACACTGGATTAGTTGGCATGTTTACATATCCTATTATAGAATATTGGTGAACCTCACTCTCGCATACCACACTGCCTCTGAATGCAACTACATTGAACCATCACATGAACCTCACTTTCAAATGCCTCAGTCTCATATCCATCAAGTATGAACCATCACCTAAATATGAACCTTACATAACCTACAAACACCTAAAGATGAAACTTACATAACCTTACATAATTTCAGGTACAATGACTACCACATTGCAACAACGTACAACTAGTACTCATGGATCTCACTCTCCACTACCAGTACGTATACATCTGTCATCAATCTTATATCCAAATGCCATGTGATACATTTCATTCAGTGACCATAATTTACATGAATCCACATCATTAGGTTAAATGGTACAATCTCAATTGAGTCAAACAAGTTCAACCACTACTATTAGAGGAGGAAAAGGTGTTAAAAGTGTAGAGTTGGTGGAAGTGCTCATCCTAAAGGGGTAGAGGTGACGGGGTAAGTCAAAGCAGAGGAGGTACATGAGGGAGTGGAAGATTTGTTAGATCCAGGCGAACCTCAGGTAAATCCACTTACTTTTTACAGATTGGTTACATTGTATAACGTTTTGCATGAGCAAGAAGTTGTCAGACTCATGCTTCGCAAATGGGTGATCATGTTGTGCATGTCTATGATTGAGGTGGAAACTACAAGTATCAAGTTGAAGCAGTTTCAGTCACTTTGGGTGTAAATGGGTTTTTTTTTGTATACAGAGAGAATACTTACTTTTGACATTAATGACACAAACAATGACTTACTTTTGGTGCACATAAAGACTTACTTTTGAGACAAACATTGTAACCCTTTTTATGGTTTGTAGTATGTGATTATGGTATGGTGTTTGTGGCATGCTTATTATGGTTGTGGTATGCATTGTGCCAGGTTATGGATTATGGTTTGTGGTAATGTGTAATTATTTAATGCAAGGTTATGGTTTGCAATTTGTGGTAGTTTCATAAGTTTGTAATATAGTTTATGGTAGGTTGTGACAGTTTGTGGCAGTTTATAAGCTTGTAATGTGGTTTATGGTTTTTCATAGGTTGTAACAGTTTATAGCACTTTATAAGCCTGTAATAGACTTATAAGCTTGTAATGGGTTTATAAGCTTGTAGAAGTTTATTAGCTTGTAATGAGTTTAATGGATTATGGTTTTTGACAATTTGTAATGGCAGGTTTATATGATGATTATTTTACAATTTAAACTTGTAATTTGTAATGTGGCAATTATAATCATGGTTATCGCATGGGTTTACAATGGCAACTTGTAACAGGTTTAATGAATTATGATTCGTGACAATTTGTAATGGTAGGTTTATATGCTGATGATTTTACAAATTAAGTTTATAATGGGAGCAAGTTTTTCAACTTTGTAATTGTTACGACCCTAATCAGATTCAGTCATTCAGACTCACTTCGGATTCAAGTCACATAACTATGAAACCAAATAAACATATAAAGCGAAGATAAATGATGAGAAATAAATAACCAAGCAATCAACATGTCATTTACCATTATTAAATATAAATATTCTATTATATTGTCATAACCAGGATCTTCAAATTTCATTAAATATGCAGTGAAAATAAAATCTCTCAACTCACTAAAGAAATATAAAAGTACATATACTCTCTTAATTTCCTAATACATCAAAATTAAGAAAATAGTAAATATAATCTTAGATAACCTCCAAATGAGTTTGAATCAAATTCCTTAAGCAAAGCCTTCTTTCTCAGCTAACTATTCCTTCCCAGTCTCTGAAAATATTAGTATGATTTATGAGTATAATCATTCAGTAGACAAATCAAACCCACCAAATACTAACAATATAATAATTGAAAAATGACGATATCAAATATACATATGATTCACAGTTCTACATATAACTCAAATAAGATCATGATACAAAATATGGTCAAATATAGATTTACCAAATCACGTGTGTTTTATAATAGTAAGAATAGATCGAACTAATATATAGTATATAAGGCATGATTAGATTCTTATCTAACTGAATAAGTGTACTAGCCATGATTAGAACATATCACATATCAAATTGAGCATATCGAATTGAAAATATATATCATGGCACAACAGTTTATCAAATCAGAGTTCATATTGTTAGAACAACTAATCAGAATGAACATGGATTCTTAATCAAATAAGTTGAGATCAAAATAACCGAACATAGATGTCAAAAGAACAAACTAAGCAGATTATAAGTTGAATCAAATGGATCTAAACAACAAGTTATGTTTTATAATTATGTGCCGAACAAATCAAATCCAAACATATCAAATAGACATATATTCAACTACTATATAAGGAGCCGAACAAGCAATATCATAGTATATTGGCAAGTATGTTAAGGTCTTGACATATATAGCTGGAGAGTCTATTGTCCCACCTCGGATGACTGCAAATAAAATACAATCACCGGGATTTTTCCATTGTCCATGGACAGAACTCATCTATGAACGCTTATGGATTGAGCCATAATCTCTTTAAAATGGCAATGTCCATATATATATATATAATATGTCACAATCATATTTTCACATATTTTAAATTTATCATAGATATTGGAAGATTAATAGACAAAATGATACATATACATATGAGTCAAAATATGTTTCTTTTATATAAAAAATAGTCATTTAAGAATCAAATAGATCATATATATAGAAAATTAAAGTGTAGTTAATACAAATAGGTTATTAGACAGAATAATATGCTACTGAAATTTTCTTAGATTTTTCGGACAAAGAATTATAATTTTTTGCCAATAAGACTAATTTTTATAGTTAAAAAAATAACAAATAAGGTCGAAAATAGCAAATAGATTTAGAAATCGATCAACTTGGTGAACATGTCCAAGAGGTCAAAAATTCATATGGACAAAGTTTCATATAATTTAGTCATCAAACGAATGATTTAGAGTATCAAATAACATATAAATAACTTAAGTCAAATTAAACCAATCGAATAAATAGTAGCATAATAGGCAAATAAAATCTGAAATTCATGAATACCAGCAAGTATAACATGTCAAAATCAAAGTATGTTCAAAATTCTAAGTCAATCGGCTAAGGAATAAAGGAGTTATGGTCAATTTAAGTTTATATTAAAAGTTGGTCACATATTCTGAAAACTATAGCAAAAGATCTTATAACCATAGTTAAAGGTTCTCATAACTATAATCACAGGCTTATGACTCCTTAATCTTTAAGTAAGAATCACGTCGGGGACAATGCATGCGTTTTGGACGCGTTTTTAAATCACTTCGTATTGCGGCGACACGTTTTAATAGGAATTTTCTAAACTTACATATTTCGTAAATTTGATCAAAAATTGATAAAACAAGATGAGAATTGAGATCATAGATGCATAAAATAGTATTCCATAAATCATGTTTGACCACTTTTAAAAATTAAAATAAATTTTTTATATTAATACAAAATATCATTTAATGAGTTATCATCACATACTTCAAGAACACCAAAAACATTCCCCTCTAATGTCTTTCAATCACCTTCTAACAATCTAATCTCGACTTTCTTATTATCTAAGACTTCTCCCACGACCTTTAAATCTTAAAGTACAATAATCCATCAATTAGAATCAATTTTCAAAGAGAATTAAATCAAAACACTTCTCCTTCTCATGAAGAATACAATATTCTTAATTCTTATCTTGAGGTTGCGTTCAAGAAGCTTTATGTACGACCCCATAGCCATATATATGTTCTTTGACTCATAATACTACTCAAATTAAGTTTATGTAGTTGCCCAGTCGAGTTCAAACATTACCTTCCTTAATCAACAAGGTAAAGCATTCCGATTAAATTTGGAACCTAAATTTTTACGCAGAATGAATTTCCTGCTATAAAATCCATCACATTAGACCCATTAAATGTCAAAATTAGTTTTTAGTCCTTTTGAGAAAGTTTTAGTCGTTTATATACTCTTTCCAACCATATATGTCATGTCATTTTTGTACTTTTTTGAGCAAAGTTATTGCGTTTTCAAAACAACACTTTCTCATAGTTTTCATATCCGAAAATTTGAACAAGTGTTGGAAACCAACTAATTTCCTAATTGGGTCACTAATAGGTTTATTGAGCTTATTTTGACTTAACTAATGATTTATTTATTCTAAATTTATTATTATATTATTAAATAAATATTAAATAAATTTAAATCATTTTAACTCATTAATTGACTTAATTAGGTCTATTTAAATTTAATTAGACTTAATTAACTTTGACCTATTAACAACTTAATGGGTTTGAGATCCAGGGTATAACAGTAATAGCATTCTTATATGCTCATGATTTTACAAATTAATGTTAGCCAGGTTGTGGCACTCGATGCGTGTCATCTTAGGCATATTTGTATGCTAGTGATAGTGTGATGCCTCCTATTCCACGTCCTAGGTCCCTAAGTAAACTATGGTAACTGCATTCTTATAAATTTGTAAAATATTAGATACAGACTGAGTCCCGTACTAATTTGTATACAAAATTGTGTGGATCAACTAATACTTGTGTCATAGAAAACTGCATCGGTGGATCAATTAAAATTGGATACTAATCAACTGTCTTTCATATTAATCAACAAATTTCCATACAAATTGATTCTTATACAAATTGAACTCATTTCCATACAAAATACAGTAGGAGGCTAATTAGGATCACAATACATGCTCTTGTCATTAGCTAAAAGGCTAATCACAATCATAATCAGACCCACACTTGGATTTAGGATTCTTACCCCCTCAATTGCCACTCCTGAAAAATCTCCTCTCTAGCTTCTTTATTCAGAGGAAACATGGCTCCAATATGCTCGTTGACAAAAATACATGGGAAGCCATGTGTAGGCACCTATTGACATGGCGACTAGCAGAGCCCTGACACATTCTTAATCCCTTATTGCCTAAGGATATTCATGAACTACCTTCTAGTCTTGCCGGAGCTAACCTACTTATCATAGACTACCCTAAGGATGTGCATAGACTAAATGTTATTGATGTAGCCGAGGCTATCACGACCGGATTTCGAAGCTGGAATCCGAAGAAGAAATGGATCCGGAGCTGGGTCGGATCGGTGTTTTAGAGGCCCGACGGGGATCCGAAAGGCGAAGGATGCAGAGGCGAAGCCGAAGGTCCGAGGCCGAGAGTCGCTCGGTCGAGGGCTGGCTTGTCTCCGGGAAGTCGGGGCCGAAGCTCCTTCGGCAGACGGAGGGGCGGCGTGAAACCGGGTCTCCTCCGGTTGCGGGGCAGCCGGCGTGCGGCGTCGAGACCAGAGAGAGGAGTCCGAGGTCGGTGGCCGAGACCGACTCGGGAAGGTCGGCGATGATTCGAACCGAGCTCCTGCAGGAGGGAAAGAAGAAGAAAATCGGTCAGCAGGAGTCCCGGGCTTCGGCCCTAAGGAACCCCCTCCGACGGTCAAGTTAGCTCCTGAAGACGATTCGATTCAGAAGGCAAATAGTAGCTTTGATGCTATTTGGACTGTAGTCCTTGAGGGTCTCGGAGGCCTAAGAGAGCATACCTTTGGCAATAAATAGCGGTGTATTTATAGCAGAGGATAGAGGATGGTTAACGGTGGTAGCCGATATAGGACTATATGCGGGCTTACTGGTAAACCGCCACAGTGCCTAGTCCTCCACCGGAGTGGGCCGGACTCGGCTACCGGGCCGAAGGGGGTTGGGCCGCTGATGGGCCGAAGCCTGCTGGGCCTAGGGCTGCCGTGCTTCTCCCGGGCCGTAGGCTGGTGGGCCGCTGACGGGCTGAAGCCTGTTGGGCCGGGAGCGACGGTGCCGCTTCTGGGCCGAGGGCTGTTGGGCCGCTGATGGGCCGAAGGCTCCATGAAGGCCTTGTAGTGCTGCTGCTGGGCTGATCGGGGTTTGGACTTGTTTTAATGGGCCGAATCGGATTCTGCCTCATCAGTTATGACTAATGATAACTAAGGAAGGAATATTATGAGCATATACATACAACAATTAATGGCAACTAATCGAGTACTCGACTTAACTTTCATTTAGTAGGGTTATTAATAGTAGAATGAAAAATTGAGTCTTTTTTGACTTGTTTCATAATTTATCTTTCTTATCACAAATAAAAGATTAGTTTCATTCTAGAACAACAGATCTCTTGTTTAGGTGTAAGGCAACCCAAGTCATTTATATTAAGATAAGCAATCCGTAGATCATGGAGGGCTCTAGCCTTTACGATCCTGTCGAACCACTAACAAAGGAAAAAATGCATTCATCCGGTACACCGGCATGTTAATTGAACTATTAAGTAGCATATAAATGAATTCTTAATGAACTATTAAATAAACACAATTATATTATTAAAAATACTCAAAGTGTAATTAAACCACTTCACAGACAGACAAATTTAATATGTTATTTAAGTTCGACTTGCTTTATTAATCAGACATAAAGTCTTGTTCAACTTTAACTCATGTATAATTAGTTGATCAAATCACAATGATCAAACACGAGTGGTTGCCCCTCGAGGGCGGGTTTGGTCCCTTGTGCGCTTGGGATGGCTAGTTGACCTCGAGTGTTGCCTTGATTAATCGAATTATGTGAGTTTTGTATATAGTGTAGGTATAACTCTCTAAAGAGTAATACTTGCTGTAATGTCTTTGCGTGCTGCATATAAGGACATTGCAGTGGGTAAATCATTTTTTTTTTCTAAGTCAATCTTGAGATGTCTTAAACGTCTGTCCAGTGTAATGCCCAATCGATGACTCAAAAAAGTTTTAAAAATAAAAAATCGAACTCCAATGAACAGTAGAAAATGTACGAACGATTAGGACACTTCGAAACTGACTTAGAAAAAATAAGAAAATAATTGCAACAAGTATTACTCCTCTCTAAATACTACCTTAAGAGGATAAAAGAAAAGAAAAGTTGATCAAATCATAATGAACTCATCGGATCGGATCATGAGTCACTCGTGGACTATTCACTTGCACCGACTCCGACCCGACAAGATAGCGGCGGTGGATCTTCCAAGATTCCGGCGAAATCAAACGGAGCCACACCGAATCAGACGGTGCAGGATCTACAGATGACACCAAACACTGAGGACACGGGGTAGTAGTAACCGAAGGGCTTCCACTTCCACGGGGAGCTCGAAGCGCTCGGGGTTTTCTTCCATCCCCGTCCTCCTCCTCCTCCGTTCCTCTCGATCGCCCGCGACGTCCATGCCATCTCGTCCTCGCCATCGCTAGGGCGGCGCCGCGCAGGGAGCGAGCGATGGAGGCCATCCGTGCGAGGGTCTCCCTTCTGATTGCTGCCTTCCTTCTGCTCTGGATCGCCGGATCAGCTTCTGCTTCTGTGCCTTCCAAGGACACCCTGGGCATAGCTCCTCAAGGTACAGCCCCGACCCCTCGGGCTCTACTCCCCCTTCTCTTGTTTTGCATTCACCTCTTATTCATCGGTATGATGCTGACGGGAGAATTCGTTCTGCTGCATGGGGTTCAAGACGAGGATTATTACAAGCCCGGTATGATCAAATGCAAGGACGGATCGAAGAAGTTCACCAAAGAGCAGCTGAACGACGAATTCTGCGACTGCCCGGACGGTACCGACGAGCCAGGTCTGCGTTGATCTTTCAATTGGATTTCCCCGTTTCGTCGGTTTTTTTTAATCTTTTTTTCTGAATTAAAGATCTGGTTTTGGTTTCTTGTAAATGGGTGTGCTTTTTCCCGCATCTGCAACGGATAAGGAGTGATGGTTTATTTGTGTTTGCAGTGTATCGATCTTGCTCATTGTGTTGTTGAAACTCGTTTGCGTTGTGCAGGGACCTCCGCGTGCCCGGAAGGAAGATTTTATTGCCGGAACGAAGGGCACACTCCGATCTCTATCTTCTCTTCCCGAGTTAATGATGGTATTTGCGGTACGTGTGTAGTAGTTGTTCTGCTTATGCTTTTCTTTGTATGCTACAAGTTGAAATGAGGGTTGTTTTGGGAGCCTGATGCTGATCTGACTCTGGAGTTGGGGGTTCGGAAGAGAATACTATTATTTCCCATCTTCTCATCTAGTGAGGATTCTCTGCCTAACATTAGAACAAGGGAAAATCACCATGTCGAGTCAGATAACAGTTGCATGTGCTTTCTGTTCAGAATATAAAGTTGTTTCTAAGGTCATTTGTGAGTTCATGGCATGGGCATTTAATTATGGGAATTGCTCTTACAAAAATTTATTATCTTATGATCATTGTTAGAGCCTTATCCATTATTTGGGGTCGGTTATTTGAATCATTTGTGAATTGTGTCCAGCCATTTTAATCTATCCATTGCCATTTTTTGTAGTTACTTATGACATCTGACCATCTCATTTTAGGCCTTCCATGAGTCCTCTTCTCCTCAACGGTTCAACCACTTGGATTTGAGCTCACCTTCTAACTGACACCAAACTTGGCTGCCAGTGCACATGACTGAGTTATTTGAGCTTGTTTTCCCTAAGCTTACTGTCAATAGGTGCTACTCCTATGTCTTCATGTATATGTTCCTTCCAAATCTTATCCTTTCTAGTCTTTCCATACATCCATTTCAATATCCTCATCTTTTTTGCACTCATTTTTTTGTATGGCACTCTTTTCTCACAACCCAACACTCAATCCCGTACAACATAACAGCCCTCCCAATAGTTCTATAAAACTCCCCTTTGAGCTTCATGGGGACCTTTTTGTCGTAAGAACTCTAGTGTACTTTTCCACTTCAACCAATATGTGCGATGTCCCCTGAGATCTCTCTAGTCTTTTGAATAATGGAACTTAAATATCAGATGTTACCATATTCTGAAATAACTTGAGTGTCAACTACCACCAAATCCTCCATTTATCTATGAGTACTGCTCTGTTTGTGGGTTCTTGCCTTTGTTGTATGCTCTTGTATAGGGGTCTTTTTGGGTATAGGAGCCTTTTGGTGTTGTGGTTCCTCTTTTTTGGGTTCCTCCTTTTTATTTGTATACATGTACATTTTTTGAATTTTCACCTTAATGAATGAGTGGTAGTATCCACCTTAAAAAAAGATTACCACCAAATCCTCTTAGTTTACCTCTATATTATTTGAACTGTATTTTATATATTCTGACTTAGTTGGATAGATCTTAAAACCGTCAGTTTCCAATGCATTCCTCCACCGATCTAAGTTAACATTTAAACCCTCTATACTCTCATTAATTAGAATACTATCATCTGTCAATAACATACAACAAGTGTTGCCATCATGTAAATGTTTTGTCACTTACTCTATAACTAAACTAAAGAGGTAAGTGCTTAGTACTGACCTTTAACAGAAAGCTCAGGCCTCTTTCTAATGACAGTTCTCACAATAGTAAAAAGCCTCTCATACATATCCTTAACCACATCAAGGTAACCTTTAGATACTCCTTTCTTCTCTAAAGTCCACTAATTATTTCTCTTGGTGCTTGATCATAAGCCTTCTCTAAATTAATGAAATGTATGTATATTTTTCCTCATCTCTCTATATCTCTCCATCAACTGCCTCAATAAGAAAATAGCTTATATAATAGATACTATTTGGCCCGAATCCAAACTGATTTTTAGAAACACTAGTAACAACCCTAAGACACTTCTCTATTACTTGCTCAAAGCTTGATAATGTGACTCATAGGTTTAATATCACAATAATTATTGCAATTCTACATATCCCCTTTGTTTTTAGAATAAAGGAACCATACTACTTTTCCCACACTAATCTGACATTCTTCTTTCTTTCAAGATGTCATTAACAAGCATAATCGTCTATTTGATGCCAACATCATTTAGATGCTTGTTGAGATTCAGTTTCCATTCAGTCAACCCTTGCATGACCCAGAGATTGTCTACCATCTATAATTTTTACATATGGTGGGATATGACATCTCGATAAGTTTCTTATTTGAAATCAACCAAATTTGTTTATGAAAAATATTTGACGTGCCACATAAATCAACATCTAATGTCGTGCAAAGTTTTTTAGTTTATTTACAAATATGTTCGTAAAGACAGTTCAAATATGTTTTTGCTTAGCATTTATTATGTGTATGTTAACAATTTATTTAAGATGGCCAAAATAACAAGCGGGTTCAGTGTACATAAGGTCAAATGGCTGATTTGTGCATGGTTTCTCCTTTTTGTCCTTTGCAGGAGCTTTGATATGTTACCTTCATTTCATTTTTGTATAACCTCCCTTAGATATAATGTATAACTTGCTTTGCTTTCTACTTGACTTAGGCATCATTATAACTTGACTTTGCTGTTTGCCGAATTCAGGTTTATTCTAATGATTTTTCATTTTTTCTTGTTCAGATTGCTGTGATGGGAGTGATGAGTATGATGGTAAGGTGAAGTGCACTAATACATGCTGGGAAGCTGGTAAAGCGGCAAGGGAAAAATTGAAGAAGAAGATAGCTGTATACAAGGAGGGAGTTGTCCTACGGAATGCTGAAGTAGAGAAGGCAAAGAAAGCATTTGAACGAGATGAGGCTGAGTTGTCAAAGCTTAAGAGTGAGGAAAAAATGCTTAAAGGGCTTGTTGAGAAGCTTAAAGGTGTTACATCTTCTACTGCTTTTTAACTTTGTAGATCAAGCATATACGTAATGTAGTCGTGGATAATGTAAATTTTGCCATTTATGATCAAATTGGAACCTATTATTTGGTAGACATTTCTATTTGCACAAGAGGCTTCTGTTGGACCACTAGATTTGACATGATACTCAGACACTCATTGTGATCAGAGTCATCAGACAGACATGCTGGCACTCCATTTTAGGATTTCAAATTGAATGTTTCAGGAGTTTTAATTTACTTGTTTGGATGTTAAGGTTCAATAATTTGATTTGCATTTTATTTATCTTTTTTTATGTGATAGACATATTTCAATTGTCCATAATGCACACATGAACATTAGATGTGGAATATGAATATATCCACATCATATACCTTTTCTTTTTACATTTACACTTCAAGAAAAAAAAATTCTTTTGAGCTTTACTATTGTTTCACTGTACCTTTTTGAAACTCACGTGAAATTAATGTGAGATATTGGGCTGACTGGACCTGAAGCAAGCTGCAGATTTAAACTGGATCTGTTAGGGTTTCTAGATTATGACTATGGAATCATGTAATAATGGTAATTCTCATATTACTTTTGCACAACTTTTTAAAATGTTGAACACCATAAAATCTTTCTGACATTCTAATTCCAGACGTTTGTGTCATCAGTCGAAACGAAAGATGTCTTGCATATGCAACTTGGGAAGATGGCGGAGGAGCTAGTCATTGCCTCTAAATGCAAGAAATACTACAATGTCATATTTTCTTGATCCTTCCACAGTATACATTGTATACCTAATGAAGATATGGAGTGTGAAAAAAAATTGTGGCTTGTACACCACTAAATTTTTTAAATGCTTACGCATGAAAAATAAATCTCAATGGTAGCATGATTAAAACTTTGCTATGTCTGGAGACATCAGATTGGGATTGATAATGGGTGATCCTTTTTTCCCTGTTTAGTTTGGTAGGTGCACTGGGGGGTTGAATCGAGCACACCTGATCTAGATCATTCCATTTGGAAAAAGCAGTTGATTGTGAGTCATAGTTGGTTGTCTAGGTGGTTTGGCAATGGTCTGTCATGTTAGTCTAACCAGGTTGCGGCCATCAGTTGAACAACTGATCCATTTCGCTTTCAAGTCAGAAGTTGTCATGCCTGAATGGCACATGGTTCAAGCTACCCCCTCCCACGTCTTCCTAGTTCAGTGCCACTACATCATCCATGTGGCACGTCTTCACGTTGCTCTAGTAACTTGTCATCCCATAGGCATGAGTTTTGGTGCATACAATAATAAGAGGAATGCTTGATCTTTACTTTCTCTTATAACAATACGTTATACTATGTCTTCTGTACTGCTGTCAAACTTTGTCTCCTTCCTACTCACCACAGAGGGGATATAGACAGACTTCCCTTATACAAATTATAGTCCCTTTTGTGCCCCACAAGTGTTGCTAGCAGTTTATCAGTTTATCTGGTGCAATGTCTTCGGCTAGCGGCACATCTTCTCACTAGTTATGATGGATTCCTTCCACAACAGTTGCGATTTTTTATATGGCATCTATCCAATCAGGTTCTTCTACCCTTCTGCCTCCACCTCTCCAGGTCCTACAAGAATGTCCAAAAGGGGAGACCATCTTTTCTGCATCCACCATGTTCCAGGAAAGAGAAGGTGAATGTAATGAGAGATGCAGACCAGGGTACTCTATGAAAGAAGAAAATTGATACCCGCAGGATTCTTTTGGACCACCTTTAACATGAAAGCATGTCTCGGAAGTAGCTCTTCCTCTGGCACTGTAAAGGTCATCTGCTTTGGTGGGCATCGGATGATAAAACTCTGCCAAATGCTCCTTTTTTCCCCACCATGCATTCCTTGAGCTTGAGGAGCACTTACTGAAATGGCCAACAGCGTGACCTTATTCATATTTATGCTCATGTGATGTATTTTTCCTTGTAATAATTATTGTATTGGTCTTTTACTTGTAGACCACAAGGAACAGATTGAAAAAGCAGAGGAGCAAGAGCGTCTTAAAAAGGAGAAAGAAGAGGAAAAGCTGAAGGAAGCTGAAAGGAAGGACAAGGAGCATGAGAAACAACCGGACAGTAAACCACATGACACTGAGAAAGAAGAGGAAAAGTTGAAGGAAGCTGAACGGAAGGACAAGGAGCATGAGAAACAACCAGACAGTGAACTGCATGACACTGAGGATGTTCATCGGAGCTTTGATGCATTGAATCTGGTTAGTATACTACCCTCATATTTTAACATTTTCTAATACTTTTGCATTCACATTATCTGGTGTGCTCATCTGAATGGTGGCATGAGAGTTCTCAAAATGAAACTCTGGTACCAATCACTAGTCTAAGTATTGGACTCCTCGAGGAAAAGGACTGAGTCCCTTGGTGGTGAAAAGTTCCTCTCTCTCTCTCTCTATATATATATATATATATATATATATATATATACGAGAAAGGATCAAACACTGGGCTTATCAGAAAATTGCTTCTCACAGTTGAGATAATCACTGGGCTCAATTAATTATGAGAAATCTGTGGTGGTTGGTATCAATATGCCAAATACAATCTTGACGAATATTGCAGGAACCACGGATTGTTCTCTTTCTCAATTCCTAAGTATTTAGGTCTACCTTTGACCGATGGAGCCATTGAAGTAAGGATTGGGATGCTTTAGCAAGAAGCTTGAGAATAGATTGGAAGGATGGCAAGGGGAACTTCTTTCACCAGCTGGTAGATGGGTTCTTTGGAAAACAGTTCTGTCTTCCTTGGCGACCTATTATGTTTCAATCTTCGAGATTCCAAGGAATGTGGAGAGAGTTATAGAAGCAAGAAACTCCTTTTTTGGTCAGAAGGGAAGAGGGAGAAGAAAGCACTTCATCTGATAAAGTGGGAGAATGTGTGTAGGAGTGAGGAGTAGGGAGGTGTTGATCTCCCAAAAATTGAGATTTTAATAAGGCTATGTTGGCTAAATGGTTGTGGAAGCTTGGGGAGGATTCAGAATCCTTGTGGGCATTGATTGTTAAGGACACGTACTTCTCTCGGTCTAGCAGATGGGACCTTTATCCTTCTAGTGTTTCTAATCTGTCATCTATTTGGAAGGAGGTTATCAAGGCGGCAGATATACTCTCTATTTCCATTGTCTTTCAGGCGGGGAATGGTAAGCATATTCGTTTTGGAAGCATAAATGGTGTTCTGGATCATCTTTGTCAATGCAATTTAGAAATCTGTTTCCTATAGTGATTAGCAGTGAAGATTCAGTAGCTCAAGTTCTGTCAAGGGATAGAAGTATAAAATCTACAACATACTTTTGAGAAGGGATCCTTTGGATGTGGAACTTAGAGAACTGATTTCCTTATTTAATAATGCCAATCAGATCCATTTATCTCATGATCAACAAGACAGCCAAGTTAGGAGATGGAATAGGATGGGAACTTCTCAGTTAATTCTTTGGTGAGACTATTGGAAGATGGAGTCTGTGGAGTTTGGTGGAAAGAGATGGTTTGGTCCAAACTTCTTCCGAATAAAATCAGGGTTTCTCTTTATGGAAAATTGCATGGAATAGACTGCCTACAGGTCAGAGAATTTAAAAGGTGTTCCATGTTCAGAATTGCAAGGGTATGTTTTGTGCTATGTATGAAGAAGATTAAGATCATTTGTTTTCTGCTTGTGGCATTGTTACTATACTTTGGAACATTCTATGCAGATCACTGGGTATCAGGTGAGTGGAGCACTGTTCAGTTATGGGAATGCTCAGGTGGTGGAAAGAAGCATGTCCTTGAACAGCTCAGAAGGAAATGTGGTCTTCGCTTGGTCCTGCTATGTTGTGGGCAATATGATTTGGAAGAAATGAGAGGAAGTTCAGAGAGGATTTTAGCAGCGTATTCGATATCTTAAGAGGAACTATCCCTTGGGCAGAAGAACGAGGAAGGGCAGCAGGTTCTATTAATCAGGGCAAGTCAATGGAAGGACTTGGTAGCTTGATTTTCTTATTTGTTTTATTGCCTTGATAAAATAGCGAACTTATAATTCTTTTTTTTGGACTTCTGGTTTGTGCGAGTTGTGTCGTCTCTAGATCTTGGGGCTTTTGCCTTGATTTGTTTGTGGCCATTTTGGCCTCTTGTGTACTCTTCCTTGTTACTTCAATGAATTTGTGACCTTTTGTCCCTAACCCCCCACCCCCCAAAAAAAGGATCAAACACGCTTGAGGCGCATCTAACATTAGATGTGCCCGACACAAAATATCCCCTACCCCCATATTAAAAAAATAAAAATCATCAAAAAATTTAAATGTTCAATTAACCCCTTAGGATTGTTTCCATTCATTGGGGTTTAAATTTCATTATCTGATCATAAAACTCAACTATAGCTATTTGATTGGGTGCATGCAAACTATATTTTTATATATTTTTATATTTTTAAGAAATAATAAAAATAGAAAATTACTCCAATTAGATCTTAGGGTGGTTCCCATCCGTTAGGGTTTTAGTTTTCATCACCAATTAAGGGGTTAAACACCCTAAAAGGTGGGGCACATTTGATCTGCCTCTATATATATGTATATATATAGGGCCACGACTATAATGAGCTCTGGGGCTCATCTAACTTAGATGGACCCCCTTGAAAGTACCACTTCCCGATCATTTTTTTTTAAAAAAAATCATCAAAAAATTTAAAATATTCAAATACCCGCATCTATGTTGGTTTAACACCTTGAGATTTAATTTTCACTGCTAGATCGAA
Organism: Zantedeschia hybrid cultivar; assembly: GCA_030544215.1. Classification (NCBI taxonomy): domain Eukaryota; kingdom Viridiplantae; phylum Streptophyta; class Magnoliopsida; order Alismatales; family Araceae; genus Zantedeschia; species Zantedeschia hybrid cultivar. Next base: position 19,619,440 of record JARZZO010000005.1, read on the forward strand.
AAATTAACAGTAGCTGTCCAATCAAATATGTCGTTGTTTGGGGATTCAAACTAAAACTGCAGAGGATGGGATCAATCCTAAAGGCTAATATGACGAATTTCTTATTTTTGACTATTTTTCAACATTTTTAGATGTTGATTTTTGATACCTATCCGATTGGACGGCTAAGATTGATCGTTAAGATTGGACCATGGATTGCAGGATCGGCTAATCCCGATCCGGATCGGGATCGGCAGGTCCCGACCTGATTTTGAGTGGCGGATCACTATCCTCCCCAGATTTAAAAAAAAAAGGTCCGCTGCTGTTGCTGTTGCTGCGGCTCCCCATCCCTCACCGGTCCCCCCTGCTGTCGTTGACTATGGCCGCTAGCGATCCGCCGTTGCTATCCGCTGCCGCCATCCTCTTCACTCTTTGATCGAAAGAGGGGGTGGTTTCACTCGGCTGTTGTCGCCGCCACCGTCGCCGTCGATGTCAGATTTCTTTGTCGGATCCCAATCCGGGTTAAGGTATATTTCGATCTTAAATTTTTTTAAATTCTCAAAAAATTAATAATTATATGGTCATGTAGATCTATTAATATTTAGCTTAGAAAAATTTTAACATGTTCATTAGACAAAATTTCCAAAATTAACTCTAATTAGGAGTTAAAAATTAGGATTTTTATATGATTAGTGTAACTAGGGTTCAACTGAGTGTGCCAAACACTGGCACACTCAATTGAACTTATTAGAACCTAATTGTATAGATTTGTGGATTAATTGCACGTCATTAGTACTAAGTTCTCAAAACTAATCCTACTTAGGGATTAAAAATTAGGACTTTTATTTGATTAGTGTAATCAGGATTCAATTGAGTGTGCCAAACATTCAATTGAACTTATTAGAACCTGATTGCATAGTTTTGTGCATTAATTGCATGTCATTAATGTTAATTTTTTAAAATTAACCTTAATTAAGGGTTAAAAACTAGAACTTTTGTATGATTAGTGTAATTGGGATTTGATTGAGTGTGCCAAAAATTCAATTAAGTTTATTAGAACTTGATTGCATAGATTTGTGCATTAATTGCACGTCATTAGTACTAATTACTTAAAATTAACTCTACTTAGGAGTTAAAAATTAGGACTTTTATATGATTAGTGTAATCAGGATTCAATTGAGTGTGTCAAACACTCAATTGAACTTATTAGAATTTGATTGCATAGATTTGTGCATTAATTGCACGTCATTAGTACTAATTACTTATAATTAATACTTAATTAGGAGTTAAAAATTAAGACTTTTGTATGATTAATATAATTAGGGTTCAATCGAGTGTGTCAAATACTCAATCGAACTTATTAGAACTTGATTGTATAGATTTGTGTATTAGTTGCATTTGATTAGTATTACTTAAACTTATTTGTGCCTTTTTATATTATGTAGGAGTATAACAGAGTAAGGACATTATGAACATGAGGTGGAGCAGTAGGGTGCTGATTCTGGTTGGCAACATTGCACACTAGTTGACAGTAGACAGAAGATGGTCAAATGCAAGTGGTGTGGAAAGGAGATGGGTGGAGGCATGTATCGCCTAAAAAAATCACATTGCTGGTATAACATGAGATGTCAGTAGATGTGAGTAAGTTCCACTAGACTTGAAGAGGGAAATGAGGGCTTACATATTGGGTAAAGAAGTCCAAAAAGATTTATCAGCTCAACAACAGATGGATCTGCAAGATGAAATATTAGGGCGCTAGAGACAGAGAGATTATAGTCTGCCTGTTCAGCGGCTGATTAGTTTAGATGATGAGGATGATGAGGAGGATCCATATGACCCTGATCCAGAGTACACTAAAGCTGTTCGTGCTAGTCTGCGTACAAATATAGAAGATGAGGACTTACAAAAAGGCATAGGATCATCATGTGGATCTGTGCCTACCAGTTCTTAGTCTGGGAGATCCCTTCTTAAGGGCTCTTCTGTTGGCAAGGTTGTTATTGTTGTGTTGGGTTGTGGACGGATGTCAGATGTGGCACGAGGTCCTATGGACCAATTTTTATATAGATCAAGGTATGCTAGATAGCCTGGAATCAAGCAAGCCTTGAAAGTAGTCAAGACTTTAGCAAAAGTTGCTTTGAAAGGAATTGTGAAATGGATTTTGCATGCAAGTGTGCCAACACATTCAACATCCAACCCATATTTTCAGATGATGGTGGATGCAATTGCAGACTGCTTAAGCGGCTGCTTTAACGCCTAAGCGCTTAGGCTCCCAGAGAACGCATTGGGTCGCCTTAGCTCCATAACAACTATGAAAGGGAGGCATGTTGCAGCTGCCATCCTTGTCTATGTGAGAGAGAGAGAGGGAGAGGGAGAGGGAGGCGACAACTGCTAGAGAGAGAGGTGCCACGGCTGCCGTGCTTGATATCGTAATAGAATGAGTGACAATCTCGAGCTTGTTTCATCCTGTTGGGTGGAGGCACATGTAATCTTCCATGAAATAAGTAGAAAAACCTAAAAAATAAGATCCATTATGTTTTCGACTTGATTGTGACGCAATTGTCATCCTTCGTGTCAAAGAGGAGTAAGAAGATGGTGGGGATGCATCCTTCGTGTCAAAGGGGAGGAAGAAGATGGTGAGAGGGAGGTGTTGGGCAAGAGGGAGGAGTGTTGCAGTCCTCCACCACTGTTTCTCTATGGCAATAATGGGGAGAAAGATCATGCATAAGTAGGGGTGTTCACTATTTGGTTCAACCCGAAAAACAAATCGAACCGAACCAAATTTTCTATTTGGTTCGGTTCGGTTTCCAAGCCCCTTCAACGCGTAGAACCAAACCAAATCGGAAATCCAAAACATGCACAAGTTTTTCGGTTCGGTTCGGTTTGGTTTGAAATTTTTTTCCTCTAAACCAAACCAAACCGAACCATGAACATCCCTATGCATAAGTGTCCTGGGCACTGGTGACATGCATCATAGGCCATGGGGAAGTGGCGGGAGAGACAAGGATACCAACACCATGCAAGGACATGCGGGTTTTGCTAGGCACCGGTGAAATATCTAGAGGATGCTGCCGCTGCCTTTAATGCATCGTGTCAAACATACGGCAGAGAATTAGGGAGATATAGAGTAACAGAGAGATAAAGAGAGACCATTACTATTTCCTCCATAAGAGAGAGAGAGGAGGAGGAGGAGGAGGAGGAGGAGAGAGTCTGTGTGTGCTGTCATTACTTTTATAATCAAGAGAGGGATCACATGGGAGGGGGGAGAGAGAGAGGAGGGTACGTCTTCTAGCCCTTGATGCGGGACGACTACCGGCTAAGATTCCGAGCAACGGTTACGATTCGAGATCAGCAACAACACCACAACGAACCACAAAATGATCACCAAATGACTCGTGTCCATGAGAGAAACTACGTAACAAATCTCGCAAGCAAACTCGGGAATCGTCACCTCGCCGTGAGAAAACAAACAGGATCAACGGTAGTGAGAACGACCAAGGGGCTAGGGCTTCAACAATACGGTTTAGAGGCTCAAACAGGGCTAGGGAATGGATCTCCTGTACTCACAGTCTGGCAGCAATAATAAAATAAGTAGCTAGGCACCTAAAGTTATGCACATGAGAGCAGATTTAATCATATCATGGACGACAAATTGAATGGAAAGGGGTCAAATCACCACTAATCGACCCACTGTCAAGTGGGGTCACATCGGCACGGTGAGGATCCATAAACGACCGAGTGGGGGGCCTCGAATGGTCGCTGCACGCGGTACTTTGCGGACAGTTGAGTGGGATACTGGCATAGAAGTCCGGGCCGCTAGAGTACGACGGGGAGTGTCGCCGGGGTGCCGCGTGGCGAAGGAGACTTGGCGGGGTGCACACGGGCATACGAGGGGGGACGCCACGTGGAGCGCAGGGGTGCGTCTCGCCCAGGCTCGAGCGACGAGGGGCGGGGCTGCGAACGCTGTCCTGTTGGCGCGTGGACGCGCGGGCAAGTCTGCCGAGGCGGTCGGGCGCGAGTGTCCACGTGGTCGACGCGTGGGCGGCGACGTTCGCGTTGAGCGGCGGTTGGGTGGGACCGCCGCTGAGGCTGCCACGTGGCTTTCGTGGCATGTTTCACCTGGGCTCAAATGACGAGGGGGCAGGGCCACGAACGCGTACCGGTTGGCGCGTGGACACACGAGCGAGTGCGCCCAGTGTACGCACAAACACCGCTCACCAAAATTCTCTATCATTCAAGCATCATCAATGCCTCTCAAAGAGAGAGTACAAGCTTTAAATAGGGTCTCCATACCCTAGTGATGCCCTAGGAAAATAAAAGACTAAAATAACCCCCAACCTAGAATAAGAGAAAAATCGTGCTGAAAAAATAGAAAATAGATAAATGGGCCCCAGAATGGGCCATACACATGTCTGCAAAATATCTATAGACACAATAGCTCATCGGTCCTCCAGAAGATCGTCGTCGAGCTATAGAGAGGCCAGGGGTGCTGCTGACGTCCTCCGGACCTGTGCGCGGGTGTCGTCGCCAAACCCTCCTGCATAAGAGAGGAGCCAGTGTCGTTGTTAGTTCCTCTTCAAGCGAGAGAGAGAGAGAGAGGGAGAGAGAGAGAGGAGAGGAGAGGAGGGGAGGGGTTGCATCTTCAACACCTCTTGTGGCATACATACAGAGAGGCGCTTCATCTTTTACTCCTCCTGCCTAAGAGAGAAACGTTACAAAGGATACACGGGGGAAGAGAAACCCACTACTCATTATCTTTTTACATGGAAGCAGAATCATCTATAGCACGCACTCCTGCAGTAGCAGATAATGCCTCCAGTGCCTTAAAACCTGCACTACCGAGTAATTCAGCTTGGTATCACTCAATTTTTCGCTGAAGTATGCAATGGGATGGCCCTCCTGACTCAGGACTTCACCTGTGTCGACACCGGAGGCATCACATGAGACCTCAAACACTCGCAAAAAATCTGTTAATCGAAGAGCGGGTGCCTTAGTCATACGCTCCTTGATGTCGCGAAAGGTTGAAGCTGCGGCCTTCGTCCATTCGAAGGCTCCTTTCTTGATGCAATATGTGATCGCAGCCATGATGGAACTAAACTCTTGAATAAAGCGACGAAGAATGTTGTCAAGCCGTGAAAGCTCCTGGCATCATGAATTGTCCGTGGCTCGGGCCATTCCACTATCACCCTGACCTTCTCGGGGTCAGCAGATACGCCCTCAGTAGACACAATGAACCCCAAGAAAATCACGCGATCCGTCAAGAAAGCACACTTCTTGAGGTTCCCATGCAACCTCTCCTGACGAAGGGCACGACACACCTGGCGTAAATGCTCTACATGGTCATCCCTAGAGCGGTTATAGATCAGAATATCATCGAAGTACATGACCAGGAACATGCCAATGAAGGGTCACAATACCTGAGTCATGAGCCGCATGAATGTGTTAGGGGCGTTGGACAACTCGAAGGACATGACCAACCACTCATATAGACCCTTTCGTCTTGAAGGTTGTCTTCCACTTACCCCAGGCCGAATCCTGACTTGGTGATAACCACTCTTTAGATCAATCTTGGAGAATATAGTGGCTCTCGCCATTATGTCCAACATATCATCCAAGGGAGGAATGGGAAAACAATACTTGACCGTAATGAGGTTTATGGCACGGCTATCCACGCACATTCTCCAGGTGCCATCTTTCTTTGGAGCAAAAAATGTAGGAACTACGCAAGGGCTCATACTCTCACAAATTGAACCCCTCCTCATGAGCTCTTCGACCTGCCTCTGAAGCTCAGCATGCTCCGTAGGATTCATACGATCAATCGTGTGTCAATGTCACGCATGGGTGGTAATCCCTCTTGAAGATCCTCGGGAAAGATGTCCTGAAACTCCTGAAGCAGAGCAGAGAGGTAACCTCAGCGGGGTGCTCGCTTTGGGTCTCATCCACTACCTCTCTGACCGCTAAAACAAAGATGGACTCGCTCTCAGCGATGTCATGCTCAAGCTCCCTGGCGCTAATAAACTGTAAAGCCACTGTGGGTGGTGCACCAAGGAGAGAAGGCTCGCGAGTGCTAGTGACGCCCAACTGGGTTGGACGGAAAATGGGACACGTACTTGCTAGTGCCGTGCCGAGTGAGGCAGGTGTGCAAGCGGGTGTGGTGTTGGAGGTGGCAGTGGCACCATATGTGGAAGGGGTACTAGGGGATGCTGAGGAACTCTCCTGGGAGGGTCCCTGCTGTGAGGTTGACCTTGGTCGGGAGGGTTGTAGGGAGATGCGCAGGTCGCCATGCTGAAATACACACGTGTTGGACCGGCCCTGGAGGGTCGCATCCCTATCATACAACCATGGCCTGCCAAGTATGAGGCTCCCAACCTCCATAGGTAGGATATCGCACCAGATCTTCTCTTTCTAGGGTGGGAAGCATTTGGGAACGGGGCATCACGTCTGAATTGCAATGGAGGTAGAGTCCACCCAGGATACGCGATGGGGACGAGGGTAGTCAACGACAGTCAACCCAAGGCGTGCGACGGTACTGGTGGAGATTGCATTAATGCAACTCCCACTGTCAATAATCACTTTGCACACCTTGCCATCGACACGATAGTAGGTGTGGAAGATGGTAGTTCGGCGCCAATCATCGCACTCCTTTGACTGGGTCAGGATACATCTGACAACGCTAATCCTACCTCCGTCAGGAAGGTCCTCAATATCTCCATCCCTAAAAAACTGAGTCTGGATGCAACCTACCATCTCTCCCTCAGAATGGAAATCTTCGACCATGTCAACTCAAGCCGTATAACTCACCTCCTGCAACTCGGGCTGGGGCTCCTTTGAGTCCACGTCTCCAATAACTAAAGACCTAGACAGACACTGAGAAGCGTAGTTCCGAAGTCCCTGACACCTGAAGCATTGACCACCGGACCCGCCCTCCTGGGATGGCTCACCCACGGCTGGGGCCTTCCCCTTATCCTCCTGTTTGGGTGGAGGGACTCTCATAGGGGGACGGACAAGGGGTGCTAGTAAGGCGGGCACAAGGTCCCTCTAGGGAAGTCAGGGACGAGGGGGTGGGTCCTGACGACTAGGGTCAGCAAGTCTGAAAGTTGGACTCCTATGCTGTACTCCCAGTGCGGCGTGCTGATCAAAAGGACGTTGATAGATCGGCCTAGCATGTGGGGGTAACTTCACCTCAAGCTCGAACTACTCTATCTCTCTCACCACCTGATAGGCGTGCTCAATGGTTGTCATATGCTAACAAAACAACTCATGCTAATACATACGACGTAGATCTTTCCGGAGAGGGAAAGAGTCAACGCACTTTCCTCACGAGCCCCACATCTCATCAGGTACTCATCAAACTCGGTAACGTACTCTGAAATAGTGTGAGTACCCTGAGCAAGGCTTTGCGACCGATCAATGAGGTGATGGCGATAAGTCGGGGGAAGGTACTTCTCGCGAAGCTTGACCTTCATTTCTTCCAACGACTTAATGGGTTCTTGCTGACGCTGTTCGAGTAGGTCCTCGACATTCGACTAATAGGTCTGAATCTGGCCTTTCAATTTCATCAGGGCGAAGCGAGCTTGTCTGGCATCAGTCATACCCATCCAATCAAAGTAGCGGTTCATGCTAGCTTCCAAGTCAAGATAGACCTTCGGGTCTAAGGACCTGTTAAAGGTGGGGGCATCAACACGAGCGGCTCGACGATCATCCAAATCCCTTTGGACATAATGGGGCCTCTGCTCCTCCCTAAAATCATCCCGATCCCTCGGACGTCGATGGCGCCTAAGTGCCTCACCAAAATCGGTCTAATCCCCTCGAGCGTACCGATCATATTGGTCACCTCGATCATATCCCTCAACTCGGTCCTCCCAATCACGACGGTCGAATCGATCTTTTCGATTGAATCGAACATCTTGATCACGCCGTTCCAACTGATCATCGCGGTCACGGAGGTCCCAATGATCATACCGATTAAGCCCATTCCCCTGATGCCTTGCGCGTCTCTGATTGGCACCATCATCACGGTCGCGCTGCCTATTTTGCCTCATAGGCCACTATCCGGTCACCCAACTCATCACGTTGATCATACTCCATCCCATCATCTGCATGTCGCCGATCATCGGTCGGATCAGCTCTCAGGGGTAGCTCCACAGGAGGGGGAGGGTAGGCCGGGGCAGGATTTTGGGCCGGGTTCGGGTTTTGCCTCTTGATAGCCCGCACCAGACCTTGACCCTGATGAAGACCCCTCGGCGCGCCTACGAGGCCAGCAAGATCATGTACCGTCCGCTCAGACTCATTGACCTTGTCTTGCACAGACTGAAGTGACTCTCTAAAACCCTCAGGGCGCTGGTCCTACTCATCCATACTGCGCATGAGCTGGCTGATCAACTCAGTCACATCAAGGACATTCGGGGAACCCGTGTGTGATCCTGACATAGGTGCAGGGATGTGAAACTCTGTGCCGCTACGTGTGGGCATAAAAGATGACTGAGTGGTGAAGTGTATCAGTCTAAACCTAGATGAACTAGCATGCTGGCGCTGAACTAAAATGACAGGTGGAGACTAAGTGGACGATAACACATTATAAGTAGATGAAAAATGCAATAAGCAAGCCCTAGACAACAACCTACGGCTCTGATATCAAAATGATGCGGGACGACTATCGGCTTAGACTCCGAACAACGGCTACGATCCGAGATCAGCAAGAACGCCACAACGAACCACAAAATGATCACCAAATGATCCTCGTGTTCATGAGAGAAACTACGTAACTAATCTCGCAAGCAAACTCGGGAATCATCACCTCACCGTGAGAAAACAAACAGGATCAATGGTATTGAGAACTAATAAGGGGCTAGGCCTTCAACAATACGGTTCGCAAGCTCAAACAGGGCCAAGGAATGGACCTCTCGTACTCACACTCCAGCAGCAATAATAAAATAACTAGCTAGGCTCCTAAAGTCACGCGCACGGGAGTAGATTTAATCATATCATGGACGACAAATTGAATGGAAAGGGGTCAAATCACCACTAACCGACCCACTGTCAAGTGGGGTCACATCAGGACGGTGATGATCCACAAACGACCGAGTGGGGGCCCTCAAACGGTCGCTGCATGCGCTACTTCGCAAACAGCTGAGCGGGGTACTGGCGCAGAAATCTGGGACGCTGGAGTACAACGGGGAGCGTCGCCGGGGTGATGCATGGCGAAGGAGACTTGGCGGGGCTCCTACAGGCATACGAGGGGGGGGGGGGGGGGCGTCTGGGGGCACTGGGCATGCGGGCGTGGCGGGGCAGAGTGGTGGTGTGTGGTGGCAGGTAGGGCGGGATGGACGCCATGTGGGGCGCGAGGGTGCACCTCGCCCAGGCTCGAGCGATGAGGGGTAGGGCTGCAAACACTAGCTTGCTGGCACGTGGACGTGCGGGCGAGCGCGCTGAGGCAGTCGGGCGCGAGTGTCTACGCGGTCGACGCGTGGGCGGCAACGTCCGCGTCGAGCGGCGGCTGGGTGGGATCGCCGCTGAGGTTGCCGCATGGCATTTGTGGCGCGGGCTCAAACAACGAGGGGATGGGGCCGCGAATGTGCACTGGCTAGCACGTGGACACACGAGCGAGTGCGCCCTGCACGTACAAACACATCCCTGGCGGCTCACCAAAATTATCTGTCATTCAAGCATCATCAATGCCTCTCAAAGAGAGAGTACAAGCTTTAAATAGGGTCTCCATACCTTAGTGATGCCCTAGGAAAATAAAAGACTAAAATAACCCCCAACCTAGAATAAGAGAAAAATCGTGCTGAAAAAATAGAAAATAGATAAATGGGCCCCAGAACAGGCCATACACATGTCCGCAAAATATCCATAGACACAATAGCTCATCGGTCCTCTAGAAGATTGTCGTCGAGCCATAGAGAGGCCAGGGTCGCTGCTGATGTCCTCCGGACTTGTGCGCAGGTGTCGTCACTAGCCCTCCTGTATACACTTCCTGTGGCATACACATAGAGAGGGGCTGCAGCTTTTACTCCTCCTGCCTAAGAGAGAGACGTTACAAGGGATACACGGGGGAAGAGAAACCCACTAGTCATTATCTTTCTACATGGAAGCAGAATCATTTACATATCTTAAATCTGATCTTGCAGTCACTATTTAAGGGGAACAATAAATTCTATGTGAACAAGTTTTAGGAATGTATTTCCCATATATATATATATATATACACACACACACACACACATACACACACAAAGAGAGAGAGAGAGAGAGAGAGAGAGAGGAGGGAGGGAGAGTAGTGAATAATGCTACTATACAACCACGACACTTGGTGTGGCCTTGCCATATAGTCTCAACCATTGGATTTGATCTAATGTTTGCCAAAAACCGAAGAAAAAGAAGAAGGAAATAGACGGCATGTTACATGCCGACGACACACCAAACTCATGGGGGCGCATTAGTGGCATGGTAGGGGATGACCCTACACCTTCCTTGCCCTATGTGGGAGTTGCTACACGGGATGGGAAAGATAAATAGGGGGCACTCATATGGAGGGATGCAGCTATAATATGGCTAGGCTGTCTTTCAGGTCCTGGCCCCCCTTAATTGGTGATGAAAATAGAACCAAGGGATAGGAACTACTTTAGGGGCTAATTGGACTAATTTTTTATTTTTTATTTTTTAATTATGTTTTTGCATGCATCGGATCAGATGGCTACTGTTGAGTTTCACGCTTACACAGTGAAATTTGAATTCCAAGGGAATGGAAACAACTTTGAGGGGTAATTGGATATTTAATTTTTTTGATGATTTTAACTTTTGAGGGGTAATTGGCTATTGTTAAGTTTCACGCTCACACAGTGAAATTTGAATTCCAAGGAATGGAAACAACTTTGAGGGGTAATTAGATAGTTAATTTTTTTTGATGATTTTTACTTTTTTTAACATAGGGATGTGGAAGATTTTGCCCCCGATGCATCTATGTTAGATGCGTCTTAGGCCCCTTAGAATTGTTTTCATAATTACCCAGTTACAAGCTGGGCAGGAGGAGAGGGTTACCTATAGAAAAGGACTACCCGTAGGAAAAGCCTACCCACAAGTGAAGCGGTTGGGAGCCACTATGGTATGGAGCTACCATTACGTTTGGGAGTTGGGGCGGGAATGAATCGGATTAGTCCTATATTGGAAAATAGGAAAAAGTTACTAGACTATATATGAAGAGATTGTATCTGTAACTTTTGAGGTGCCTTTTGGAGACAAAACCATGCGAGCTTTAGCCCAAAGTGGACAGTACTTCACAAGGGTTGGATCGGATCATTACAGAATAATATTAGAGTAGGACCTATGCAGTACGATATGGGCTGGTTTGGAGACGAACCACATAGAAGCTGGTAGGCCTGTAATGACCCAGTCATGAAACCAAGCAGGAGGAGAAGGCTACCCACAGAAAAGGGCTACTCGCAAGTACCACCATGGTGTGGAGTTACTACTATGTCTGAGGGTTGGGACGGGAATGAACCAGATTAGTCATGTATTGGAAAACGGGAAAAAATTATTGGGTTATATATGAAGAGGTTGTATCTATAACTTGTGAGATGCCTTTTAGGAACAAAACCATGCGAGCTTTTAGCCTAAAGCAGTTAACACCTTACAAGGATTAGATCGGGTCATTACAGTTCCTATCCTTGGAGCTTTACTTTTCACCATCTGATCTTGAAGATCAATCTTAGCCCTTCGATCAAATGTGCATTAAAAAACAGCGTTTAAAAATGTTGAAAATATAATCAAAAATAAAAAATTCATCATAATTTAATCCTTAGGATTTATCCCATCTCTTGGGTTTTTAGTTTTGATCCCCAAAGAAGGATGCACCTGATTGGACGGCTATGGTTGATTTTGTTGATCGGATGGTGAAATTAAGCACATGAGGGTGGGAACCAACTTAGAGGGAGGTATTTGAATATTTTAAATTTTGATAATTTTTATTATTTTTTCCTTGGCATTGAGAGGGGGTCTTGGCTGTTTTTTTTTTTTCTTTTTTTTTTTGGGGGGGGGAGGGGGCATGTAACTTAGATGCGCCCTGGGGCATGTTATAGCCAGCTCCACTATTTATGTCTTTTGGCTGTGGATTCCAATTTACTGGGTGCTACATGCCTCCGGCACTTAAAAATTCACCGGAAGGTAAAGCCTAAGGGGAGAAGTTTTACAAAAATAAGGGACCCATCTGTTCACACTGTAAAGGGTGTGATCAGATGGCCACTAGGGTGCCCATGCAGGTACACCTGCTGCCTTGCGCGCACGGTTTGTTTCTCTGTGTGCATGGGCAATTTCCTCCCTTTTTGCTTTTTTTTACTGCCAACCTGTTCTAGATCGAGCAGCCTGTGTTAGTCTGGTGCCAGCGGACCATATCACTTTGCACATGCATGTCTATACATATGCATGCATCAAAAACTGTTTTAGTAGAAGAAAAGGGGGAGTAAGGGTTTTATTTTGAAATACAATAGTTTGATGTAGCTGATTTGATGTGACTGGGGTTTCAAGAGTCTCTTAATTTGTGTAAAGAATAAACTCACTGGGCAAGAATAGGGGAATCCCATTCTTCCTGAGATGTAGGAAACTGAGCTCCTTATTATTCTGAGGTATAACTGCTTGGAGAACATGACATGATTTATTTGGAGGCTTAAAAAATGCTACTAATGGAAATGATTTGCATATTTTGGTCAAGCTACAGAAACTTCTGACTTCCTGTTTCATAGTCCATTTAAAAACTTGTTATTTTTTATTGCTTAATGAAGGGTTAACCATTTTTGTTAACATCCATTCTCATGTTTGTTCCATATGTGTTCCCTAGGACTGTCAATTGGTGTCCACTGCCCTAAGCTGATAACCCAGCATGGCCCAGTGCTCGTTGAGATCCCTTTGAAAGTTTGTACTTGGCCAAATTTGAACCCAAACCCGGGGCTTGGAAGCTCAAAAAATGTGGAATACAGAAGTTGTAATTATAATTTTATGTTATACACGTGATCTATAAATATAGTTAACATTATTTTATACATGAATTTTTTGCAGGGTACATGTATCTGCCTCACAGACCCAGTCCTCGACAAATGTGATCATTACACTATCCAATGTTTTCCAAAAAATGAAACAAAACGGCAAGCCCGAGTCCTAGCCTGAAGGCCTGATTAAAATTGACATTGGGCTGGGTTTGGGCAGGCTCTAAAGGGTCCATAGGTGTCAAGATGGTAAGGCAAACCAAGGCGTACTTGGGGTCCCCGAGCGCCTAAGCGCTTAGGCATCTGCCTAGGCATTTCCTAGGCACCTACTTGATAATAATATATTTTATATTACACCAATATGACATTAACATAAAAAATACAAGAAAATAACACTAATATGATGCTAATATGAAAACTAATAAGTAATCTATTGGATTGAAGTATCGAAGTTAAATATGTGACTGAAAAATCATTATAAAAATGATATTTCATGATAAAAAATACTAACCCAGATGTTTGTTGACTTATTCTTCCAAAATCTGCAACATAATGCTCACAACAATATATATGATGCAATAATGTAAAACACATAATAGAAAATATTATGTGTTATACAATGAAAAATGAAGTTTCATAATAAAATGATGCTATTTGGATGAAATATACAATGAGAGAGTGAGAGCGCTCAAAATGGGTCAGCAGGTCTGATACGGGTGCCTTCAGCGCCTGGGCGGGCACCTTGGGTACCTTTTGGGCCCATAGAAAGGTGGCCTAGCACCTAGTGGATGGAAATCCACCTTGGCACCTAGGCACCCCTGACAACTATGAAAGGGCCCCAGGCCAAGCTTGGGCCTGTCTTACTAAGACTGTTTGGGCATGGATTTTATCAGACCTGTCCATAGCCTCCCTCTTGTCATCATTACTGTTTTCCAAATTGCTAGTAATATTATTGTTGCTGATTTATTCTCAATTCTTATACTAGGATGCAGCAGAAAACAGTGATATGCCAATGTCAGAATATGAAAATGTTCCTGGACATGACGAGGAGCAGGTAACAGAAAATCCTATCTAATGATATTTGCTTATGGTTTCAATGTTTTGATTGTCATGTTTTGGGCCTTTCGCCTAGTAATTCTGGTCATTTTGTTTACTTCTTTTAGCAAGTAGAAGAAGGCAATGATAGCCATGCACACAATGCTGAAACTGCCGAAGATGCTAAACATGTTGATTCTTCTTCTCATCATGCAGGGAAACCGGTAAGAGGAATCGTCTTATCTGTGTTTTTGTTCCCTATGGTCTTTTAATAATGGGAAAAGGAATCAGTGATATGAATTAATAGAGTAGTCTTGTAACTCTTGTTTCATTTCCTTTTATTATGCATTTTTTTTTTGTTGATTATATGATTGTTCATAAAATGCTCCAGAATATCTGAATGTTTTTGCTTCCCACATCCATTGCTTTAGTAAAAAATTTCGTTTCATATCATATCATGAAAAAATGTTATTTTCTACTTTCTTAAAGGAAACAAAAATTATGAGGCAGTTACATTATGCTTTTTTCTCGAAAATAATTGTGGACACCACGAATTTTATTGATAATAATCGAAGGTAGTACAATCGAGGGGGGACCGGAGAGGTTCCTCTCGCTTACTAAACACCTTACAGGGATGAAGGCAGTTTTACATTTTTCACTGCACTCTTCCGATTCTCCACAGAAATGCATTAGTTTGATTTTAAAGAAGGAGACAGCTCTAATACACATATTTTTAATGTAAATTCTACTTCCCAGAAGATGCAATCGACTAGCAAATGCACATATTAAGTTTATGGAAAATATGAGCACATTCCTTGGACTGAATGGAAGCTGGAAGTGAATTGTGTCTGCTGAAAGTTCTCCATACTTAGCGGCCTCTAGAGCCAATTGTCAGGCTATAATCTGCATCATTTTCTTCTCCACACAATGGGTGAATTACATTATAGCCCATGCGTACAAATCTGTGGATAGAAACATTAAAAATGTAAGATTCCTTGGAGAAGTGCTGATGTATGCTTTCTGGTTTATTTTATATTCTGTGAAAATAAAGATGGTTCTTAATAAATGAGCGATAGGATCATGTGGGGATTTGACACTGCTGCTTTATATCTTATTTCTTTACAAGGAAATGAAACTTAAGGCAGAATTGTTGTGGAAAGCCAAGATTTTGGTTTGTCAAAGTTGTTTCCATGGCCTTATGGATTGGAAGTTGTATCTAGTGAATTATTAGAGTTGATCTCCTAAAACATTTTCTAATGTGGTTTGACGGAAGAAATCTATTATCTATGGGGTCTTTCTTCAGGTTTGGTGTAGTATTCTTCTAAAGGGTTTGCAGGAGCGGATCCGGAATAGCAAAGTGTCTTTGACTTCTGTAGGATGAATAGAGCTGTTTTCTAGAGGATGCATGATTACAACCAATGTTCTTGGTGAAACAATTTAATTATTTATTGATGAATCAAAAAAATGCAAGGTGAAAAGTGGTAATGGAATGAAACGTGATATTGCTGTCAGGTTCATGACAGTGGAAGTGACTCATGATAGGTTGTGGACAACTGTCTACTTCTAAAAGTGAACAGTGGGTACAAACAGGAATATTTCCTGTATGTAAGCTTCATGCAGATAACATGGAAGGATTGTATAGTTCAGATCATTTTTCAGTTGCTTAACACCAACTGTCTATCTAATCTTTCCTAAGAGAAAAGATTCCCTAATCCTTGTTTTTGGCCAATTTCTGGCATGAAGTGGTGGGCCAGCTGATGCAAATCAACTTTCAGCCAAACCGATTATGAGGCCAATCTCACGGTTTAAAACCATTTAAACCCCTTGTTTTGTTCCTGCAGCAACATATCATGGTCCCTGGATATTCATTTCTATGGTAGTTATGGTTAGCTTGCTTTTTGGAAAGTACCACAAGAAATGACTTCCAATGGTTTTTCATGCTCTATGGTTGGGGTGGTGGAATGGTGGAAGTCATTCATGCTCACTTTACAAGCTAAGTGCTCAGAACCTGGCATAGCTATTGTTTAAGGTCCCAGATTGGCTAATCATGACTGCAGAAAAATATCCTAATTTTCCTTATACCTGCAAACCCTGAGGGACATCTTTGACTTTGTAAAATCTTTATTTCTTCCCTACGGTGGAGTCTTGTGGTGTACTATCTTCATATACACATGTTCCCACAAGGACAGTATTTTCAGATTCCCTAAGAAATCAGAAAACGCTTTGTGAATGTGGTACGATTATCTTTATCAGTGTGGGGTCCATGTTCTTATCATCTGCAAAAAATTATTTTTTAATGCAGAGCACTACTATACTAAAAATGATATCTATTTGCTTCTTGGAAAAATGATGTCTATATCTTTAGGCTCTCCATTGTATATATCCAGTCTTCGGGAGGTGCTATTAGAACCGTATAGTAACTTTTCATTTGTTTGGTGTTTTTTGCTGGGGTAAGACAAACCTCTACTCCGTGCCTCAGTTTTGTAGCAGCTCTTTCTTTGGAATAACATTGGCTGTCAATCCACAAGTTTTATTGAAAGGTCCTTAGGCTCTCTATTTTTTTAGCTTAGACTGAACCTTTTTTTGCAATTTGAATCTTCAAACTTCTTATAGGTGCTTCATAAAGCATAGCAAAGACAAAATATTTGATTTAGCTATGGAATTGTTTTTGTGACATCAAGACATACTGGTTATTTCTGTTTTTCCATGTTTGGCATTTGCAGGATCAAGAAGATCCTGATAAAACTGAAGGGCTATCAAAGGAAGAGTTGGGTCGTCTGGTAGCTTCTCGTTGGACAGGTGAGAAATCCAATCAGAAAAAAGAAGATGATAAAGCAGAACAAGGATCTCAGAAGGATGATTCGGATACTGCTGAGAATTATGAAGAGGATTATGATGGGTACAATTCAGAATCTGAAGAAGATAATCGAAAATATGATCATAAAGAAGCTGAAGATGATCACACAGATGATGAATATGAAGATAATATTGATCCAACTGATTCTTATAAACATGAGCCAGAAGAGGTGACAGAGAATTCAGGTGCATGACCTACATTGGACTGAATACAATTTTGTGTTTCTTGCTAAAACACAAGGATCTTCTCATCTTCTGTTAAAGTATTCTTAACTTATTGAGTGTTTATCCTTCTGGTATGTCAGATTTTACCATATCAAGTAGCCCATCTTGGTTGGATAAAATTCAGCGAACTGTCCATAGTATTCTGCATACTATTAACTTATTCAAGACTCCAGTTGATTTATCAGGTAAAGGTGCATATTATGTACACTCTTCTAGCTAATCATTCTCACTTCTATGAATGAGCTACAGTTCTTTTTCTCTTGGTTTTTGGTTTGTGCAGAGGCTGCACGTATTCGAAAAGAATATGATGAATCGAGCTCTAAGCTGTCCAAGATGCAATCAAGAATATCCAAGCTGACTGAAAAGCTGAAACATGATTTTGGTATGTGTTTTATTAGATACTGTTGTCATTTCTGTAAATTCGTAGTTAAACCTAGGAAGTCTAAGCACTTGATTCCTACATACAACAACCTTATTTTAGGTCTTCCCCGACTTCTTTACCCTCCGCACAAATTCAACGATTTGATCACACCACCTAGCCCGTTCGAAATTAGACAGCAGTGTACATGCCCAAACCATCTTAATCTATTTTCTCTAAGGTTAATGTCAATAGGAGCTACACCTAAATCATCACATATATGTTCATTCAGAATCTTACCCTTTCTAGTCTTTTTGCACATCAATTTCAACATTCTCATCATTATCACACAGTTTTTTACATGATCTTTTCTCTCAGCCCGACATTTGGTGCTATATAACGTAGGTCTCACAGGCATTCTATAGAACTTACCTTTGACTCAATAACTAAACAAAATACAGTTGTGATTAGCTAATATGAAAGCATGACTTGAGGTTTTCTAGAAGATTCCAGAGCTTTTTGAATGTTTAAACGGAACATACAGATTTTCTGACCAAAATAAGACCTAGTGAAAAGATGACCCTTGTCTTGAAGCTGATTTTTTTTGGATACAACATATAATTGTGAAATAGCATGATATCATATTATACTATTTTTTTGTTACGTATGTATTGGTACTAAGACGTATGCTTATTTTGTCCATCTTGAACATTGATGTCTTGGTCAATGGTTGTGATTTCTCATGTACGAAGAGTATTATGCATAGCCCTACTATTTGAGAGCACTGTTCCATTCTCCCACTTTTCCCTTTCATACTTCTTATTTATGAGTAACCGAAACATCCTACCTGCAAAACATTTAAGAAGTGGTATTTGTATTTAATTACAAAAAAGAAACTTAAATTTAAAATGATTGTTATTCTAAAATGTATCCAATATCTTGGTTTTTAAGGATGAGTAAAATTTGGGTTGCACAAGGACAAGCTTAAGATACGTACTTTTTGTTCTTCCACGGTTCCACCCAACAATGATTGTTGCTTTTAGGGTTAAGAAATGGGCTGTGGCATTTTGTAATGACCATAATGCTCCTCTTTTTGATCTTTTGGAGGAATGAGTGATTGTCAGCTGCACCAATTTGGTGCCGTTTGTCCTTGAGCTTTTTGCTCTCCATACTTTTACATTCCTTACACATTTTGAATATATTACGTGGTACTATCCACTTCTAAAAAAAGAAAACAATGATTGTTGCTTGAAAATGACACATTCATGGATTGTTTTAAATTTTCATCTCTTAAATGCATGATTTTGTCGATGATTAGGCATGTTCTTATACTAAATACAGATGATCTTGAAATGCTCATTTATAAGATGAAAAAGATGTTGAAGGACCCTAAAATGTGTATATTTTTTTAAAGGAAGTTCCTGTGGGGTGGATTGTTGGATAAAGTAGAGGATAAACATTATGTAATATTTTTGATCCCTAAATATGACTATTCTTGTGTTACAATTAGAATTCTTGTACTATAGTTCTCATTTTACTTCAACAACAAAAATAGATTTGTTTTTTCACATTGCTTAATTAGCATATTTGAAGCTTCTTTGGGTCACTTGTTTCATTATTCAGAGCCTACTTAAAATGCTACAGTTTCAGATTGGGTACTCAGGCTTTTGTTGAAGTTGTTAGATATTCATGTGCTCCATGTGCTTTTTGTGCATTGATATGTATGCCATCAAGGCTGTATTCATATTTTAAAGGAGAGTGACTGGAGCATGGAACGACATATTTATTTTGAGTTCTTGGTGGTTTTATTTTTTCACCATTGACCTTATGCTGTGAATTTCGGTTGAATCGTTTCAATGATCCAAAAGGAAAGAATACAACAATTGATTACTTAGTCATGGTCGCATTCTGATATCAGCCAATCGAAGGAGAATTTGTTGTGCCTGTCTAGGGCAAATACTTTTACATCATTGTATACTGAATATTCTTCTAAAAAGAAGATGCCAATTGTCTTTTGTTTTAATGGGTATCCATTTAACTGTTGAATATTGATCTCTTGGTGCTAGGTGGTGACAAAGAATTTTATTCGTTCTATGATCAATGCTTTGAGAATAAGCGGGACAAGTACAATCTCATTCTATGCCATTTCTTCTTGCCTTTTTCAGATTAGTGCTTTGAACCTTCATCAACCTCTGTTGTCTCCCTCTGACATTGTGAGTTGCCCAATTACTGTTTTTAGGTATGTATACAAGGTCTGCCCATTTAAAGAAGCCTCCCAGGTTGAGGGTTACAGTACAACACGACTAGGGTAAGCTTTATATGCCACTAACTAAGTGATTTGCACGAGCATTTACTTGCTGTTAGTGTACACGAGATTCCAGTGTCTCTTTTAAGGTGTAAAAAGTTTCATCTTCTATGCCAGATTTTTTACTTGTGCACTTGGGAAATATGAGTAAGAATGTTATATAGTGTTGTCATTTGGAAACTGTGCACCTTACCAAAGTTATTTTCCTGTAATATCGAAGTTAGAATGATGTGTTTAAAATGTGGCTATTATTTTCTTTCGAATGAACAAAAAGTTGGTATCAGATATCAGTTGCTGTATCCAAATTGTAAAATCATAGATAATCTGAGTAAAATTATCTACACCATTAAATGTTAAAATACAGATGGTAGAGTTCGGCACATGTTTAAGTGATCAAGAGTTCATATTAGAGCCCTGGAAAATACTGGTTGTGGATCAGTCCACCCACGGCCAATTGGGTCAACTGATTTGATCTGATTTTGATCAAATCAATTGATCTGATGTGTGCCCCATTGTTAAGAATTGGCCACCTTTGTGGCCTAGAAAAAAAACCTAGAAATATATATAAAAAAGTTTCTAAAAATGTTAAATTTAAAAAGTGTTTTACAATGTAAGGACATATTGGCATACAATTGGGTCTCCATTGTGACCTAGAGGTCATGAGTTTAAATCCAGAGTTAAGCCTCTTTGCAAAAAGTAGGGTTAAGGTCATGTACAATTGACCCTCTATAGACTTTGTAGGGGCGGAAGCCTCATGACACTAGGTTGCACTTTACCATGTAAGAACACAAATTGGGACTGAAAAAGTAAGGTACGTACCATTTGATGCTTGCATACCTACATTTTATTGTAGATTTACATTATTATTGTAGAAATACTTTGCATAATCATCTCAAGACATGATTTGCATATACATGCCGTTAGTCCTTGAGGTATTTGTTGTACTCATCCATGTTCAAACGATGATTGTGACCATTGTCTAGCTTGAGATCTCAGGGACATGATAGGATTTTCCTATAGAGTGAGGGATGATGTATCCGAGTATTGAGGATAACCTTAACATCCTCTTGAGTAACTTCATACATCCAAGAATGAATAAACATCATATCCTATTGGGTAGGCATAAGCTGTTGTAGGAGTCTGAGATGATGCATCAGACCACTCTGGTTGGTCATCAAGCTTTGCCGTTTTCTTAGCCTTCTTCAGGAACTTTGATAGCTTTCTTCTTCATCAGCCAATCATGCCCAAAAAGCTTAAAGTTTGGGTCATAACCTATATCTTTGATGCTTAGCTTCTTTGTACCTGCTCTTTTAGGCTAGTAGTCCTTTGTTTATCTTTGCTCTTATTTCTTGTCATGGAATGCAAAATTGGTCGATTTGATTCTAGGAGGAAAGTCATTGTTCCCCCAAACCTTCACCGGGATCGCTCCGGATCGGCTGATCCGGCGTAAGTTTTTTTTTTTGGCAAAGAATCGGCCTGTATAAGTAGATATGTCAATCTTTAGCATTGGAAAAAATTATAAATGTTGATTACACAAAAAAATAAAAGGGATATTCAAAATTAGAATAATTACCGTAGAATTAAATTTATGAGTCATACTACGAAACTTTGGGAGAGAGTAATAGAGAAGCGTCTTAGGCTTGTTACTAATGTTTCAGAAAATCAATTTCGGTTCATGCCTAGTAGGTCTACTACGGAAGTTATTTTCCTACTGAGACAATTGATGGAGAAATATAGAGATGAGGAAAGATTTATACATAGTTTTTATTGATTTAGAGAAAGCCTACGATTGTGTACCTAAGGAGTTAATTTGGTAAATTTTAGAGAAGAAGGAAGTATCTAAATGATATATTCATGTGATTAGAGATATGTATGAGATGACTTCTATGAGAGTGAGGACTATTACTGGAGAGAATCAGAGTTCTCTGTTACTATGAGATTACATCAAGAGTCATCATTAAGTCCTTATCTTTTTACTTTAGTTATGGATGCGGCCACTAAACACTTGCATGGTGACATTCTTTGGTGTATGTTATTTGTATATAATATTGTTCTAGTGGATGAAGCTATTAAGAATTTAAATAATAAACTAGAACAATGGAGATCCACTTTGGTGTCTAAAGGCTTTAGGATTAGTCGAACTAAGACAGAATACATAAAATATAATTTTAGTAACAGAGAGGTTGACTAGGCATATTTAGTTACTATCGAGGATCAAGTTATTCCTAAAAGTAACAACTTTTGTTATTTAGGATCTATTATTTAAGATAATGGAGAGATCTAGTAAGATGTCACTCATAGAATCAAGGCGAGTTGGCTGAAGTAGAGAAGTGCATTTGGAGTCCTTTTTCATCGTCCAGTCCCCTTAAAACTCAAAGGTAAGTTCTATAGGACAACCGTAAGACCTGCTATGTTCAGTGTTGTCAAGGCGTACGCCTAGGCGTCGCCTAAGCGCCTGGGCGCTGTTCACCGGGCGAAGCTAGCCGGTGCCTAAATTGGGCTTGAAAAAGTGGCCCAGGCGGTTCGCTTAGCCCGCCTAGGCCGCCTAAGCGCCCGTTGGGCCGGCCCGTTACTCGGCCTAGGTACCCACCCGGCCTATCTACCTGGCCCACCTTCCCTTTAAATAACCCTGACCCGATACGAGCCTCCTTCCCCCTTTCGACCCCAGCACCCCTCGACCCCCTCTCGCCTGCTCCGCTAGGGTTCGCCGCCGCCGCTCGTCGCGACGCCATTGCCGCTCGCCGCCGATTGCGTTTGCCACCGCCAATGATCGCCTTCGCTTCTGCCACTGTCGCCTTTGCCTACTGCAGTTGGAGCCATCGCCGGCGATCGCACGCGCCGAATCCCTTCGTCATCTCCAGTGAGGCCTTCTCTTCCATCCCTCCTCTCTCTCTATCTCTCACACGCTCCCTGCTCCCTGTCTCACTCTCTCTATCCCAACTCTCTCTCTCTCTGTCTCACTCTCACTGTCTCATACGCTCTCTAGCTCACTCTCTCTATCTCTCACACACTCTCTGTGTCTCACTCTTTCTGTCCCCCTCTCTCTGTCTCACTCTCTCTCTGTCTCGCTCTCTCTATCTCTCACTGTCTCGCTCTCTCTATCTCTCACTGTCTCACTCTCTCTATCTCTCACTGTCTCACTCGTCTCACAACACTCTCTCTATCTCCCTGTCTCTCTCTCTCTGTCTCTCCATCTCTCATACGCACTCTGTCTCACGTCTCTCTGGCTCTCACTTTCTCTCACACCCTCTCTCTGTCTCTCTCTCTCACTGTCTCACACACCCACACTCTCTCTATCTCTCCGTCCTACTCTCTCTGTCTCACCTTCTCTATCTCTATGTCCCACTCTCTGTATCTCCCTCTCTCTGTCTCACTCTCTCTCTCTCTCGGACCCCCACTCTCTGTCTCTGTCTCACTCTCTCTCACACACCCACACTCTCTGTCTCACTCTCTTTATCTCTCTGTATTTTATTATTGCTATTCTCTTCATATTTTTTATGTTAATGTTAAATTAGTGTGATATAAAATATATTATTTTGAAGTGTACGCCTAGGCGGGCGCCTAAGCGCTTAGGCGGTCGGAGACCCCGAGCACACCTTGGTCGCCTTACCACCTTAACAACTATAGCTATGTTATATGATTCCGAGTGTTGGGCTGTGAGAAAGGATCATATGCAAAAATTGTGTTGCTGAGATGAGGATGTTGAGGTGGATGAATGGTAGAATTAGAAAAGATAAAATTAAGAATGAATATATACGTAAGGATTTATGGGTGACTCCCATTGACATTAAGCTTAGAGAGAATAGGTTGCGATGATTTGGTCATATACATCGTCAACCAAGTTCAACACGAGTTAAGAGGTGTGATAAAATTAGAGTCGAAGAGGGTAAAAGATATCGTGAAAGAGTTACAATGAGGTAGTTAGATATAGTTAGAAAAGACTTGAAATTGATGCATTATTTCTAATTTGGCACTGGATAGATTAAGATGGCGGGACATGATTCATGTTGCCGACCCCAATTAGTTGAGATAAGATTTTGATGATGATGATGATGACACAAAATCCCCAAATTTAATTCTATTTATGATTTAAAATTTTGGACTTTTGTATAATTTGTATAATTAATGTTCAATTGAGTATGCCAAACACTCAATTAAGTTGATTAGAGTCATGCACATAATTGTATATTAATTGGATGTGATTACACAAAATCCCCAAATTTAACCCTAATTAGGATTTAAAATTTGGAGTTTTTGTATAATTTGTGTAATTAATGTTCAATTGAGTATGTCAAACACTCAATTGAGTTGATTAAAGTCCGGTTGCACATAATTGTGTATTAATTGGATGTGATTACACAAAATCCTCAAATTTAACCCTAATTAGGATTTAAAATGTAAGACTTTTGTATAATTTGTGTAATTAATGTTCAATTGAGTGTGTGAAACACTCAATTGAGTTGATTAGAGTCCGGTTGCACATAATTGTACATGAATTGGCTGTGATTACACAAAATCTCCAAATTTAACCCTGATTATTTGGGGTTTTTATATAATTTGTATAATTAATGTTCAATTGAGTATGCCAAACACTCAATTGAATGATTAGAGTCCAATTGCACATAATTGTGCATTAATTGGTTGTGATTACACAAAATCCACAAATTTAATCCTAATTAGGGTTTAAAATTTGAGACTTTTATATAATTTATGTAATTAATGTTTAATTGAGTATGTCGGATGATGAAGGATCACAAATGTGATCTTTGTAAGGTATCTTTCATAAACTTTCATGTTAAAAACTTCATAACTTGTCTTCTTTAATTAGCGTACAACATTAACTATTAGCGAGTTAATCATCTTTAATGTTCTTTTTTGATGGATGTGCATGATTTGTGTTCATTTTTCATTGTGAATTCATTGAATAACATGCTCATATTTTTTCAAAATTTTCCTGAGTTTTTTCAGAATTTTTCTGATTTTTTTTCTGAATTTTTAAATAATTTTTAATTGGGCCGATCCAAGATCGGCCGATCCGATCCGGATCGGATCAGGATTGCCGGATCCCGATCCGGGTATCCAAGCCAACCTGGAATTCCATGTTTCTTGTATTACTTGATGTCTCTTTTGCTTGCTTTCTGCTGTGATCTTGCATGAGTGAATCGCTACTCCTTTGTAAAGTGGGATAACCTTCTAAAGGCATTGGTGCACCACCTTGTCCTCCACCATCACCTTGTTCTTCATTTACATTATTGATACTGGTGGCCGAAAGTTTGTGTCTGGAGTTTGGTGCTTGATCTTCTTGTTTGATATGGTGTGTCATCCTCAGCTGTTTCCAGATCTGCAATATCCATAGAACTCATTACTTTGCCCTTATGTTTACTTTCTGTCTTCTTACAAGTTTCTTTTGTCACTGTAAAGGGGGAAGTCGGAACTCTACAGATAATGAAGCTCCATTCAACTCTCTTTCAGCCTAAGATCTAGAGTCAAATTTTGGCATAACCAAAGTTGTTCTTGGAGTACATCCTGTTCATCAAAAATTTGATTCAAGTCAATACGGTCTTCCACCTGTACATATTTTGTGGTGGATCATTCCATTGCTTCATCCTTTTATTGAGTTTCTTCTTTTTGTAACTTTTGAATTCATCAAAGTTCTTATGTGTTAATGGCTTCTTGTAATAACCATAGTTGTCAAGCCATCTGCCTGGGCAGGAAGGTGGCTTTTGGAGGGCAGCATCTATTCAACTTTGTTGAGGCTTGAAAAGGTGGCCCAAGTTGCTTGGGTAGGTCAAGCAGCCCATTTTGATAAGAGAACCAACTTGATGTGAATCCTTTAAAATCCATTGACCCTCCTCCCTACTCTTCTACTAGGGTTTCTAATGTCGGTCTTACCTCCTGTCATTGTCATCTCCCGTTAAGCACCAACTACCACCATCTCCTGCAAGTGAATGTGACCTCTTAATGCCACTACATATTATTAACCATTTCTCACCGTCTCTCGCCTTCTTCTCTATGATTCCATGTCTTATACTAGGGAAACTATTAACGGAGATTCTCATGCTGTGTTTTCTTTCTCAAATACTGTTCAATCTGGTTTGAGAAGGAATTAAATATGTATCTTACAAATATCAGGAGCTGGGACAAATTTGAAGACTCATACAGGCTAATGCAGTTTTCAAATGGAGACACATGCTGGAATGGACCTGATAGAAGCTTAAAGGTTCTGTTCCTTAGTCTTAATGAAGTTTTCAGTCTTATCCTGGAGTATCACAATCTGTATTGTATCATTGTTCAACAGGTCAGGCTAAGGTGTGGATTGAAAAATGAGATCATAGACGTCGACGAGCCAAGCAGATGCGAGTAAGAACTCTCTTCACCTCAATCCCTCACCATTTACAGTTTCTTGCCCCAGCTTATATATAAGACCCAATATTGCAGATATTCGGCGATCCTGACAACTCCTGTTCTTTGCCTAGAACAAAAGATGCAGGTTTCCTTTCTACCTAATTTTTGTTGATCCCAGGTTAGGCTGCTCGTTTCATGTTAAGTTATAAAAACTAAATTAAAAAAAATGCTGATATGCCAGGAGCTACAAAAGAAACTAGATTTATTGAACTCAGGCCAGTCTTTGAGCCATGATGAGCTTTAAAGTAGCGTGATGATCAATCAAGCTTTCATGGCTGTCAGAAAAGTTCACGTTTCAACTCATATTGGAGACAGCTGTATTGTTGTTGCCCTCAGCTTGCCTCCTTTGAATCATCTCCAGCCAGAAGAGGATCAACGAACCACATGCTAGTCACTTGCGGACTCTGAGCTTTGGTATGACGTTACAATATTTATTTTCTGTGCACATCTCATTAGGTAATTCTTGATCATTGCTCTAAAGAAGGCAAAGAGAGGGATTTTAGGTCATAGGTCAAAAACTGAATTTCCCCATGATTTTGGGCTCTAGCAAAAAGATTTTCTGAAAATGCCAGTTCCATGTGCTACTAGTTATATGCGCTAGTGTTTTATTGCCAAGACCGAGCACGAAGTCTTGTTGTCATGGCTTTGTGCCGAGGATGTCTTTGATGCAACTTTCATTTGGGACTAATTTACGTTTTTAGGAGTGTAGTCCACATAGTTTGAGAAGCTGATCTTGGATTCGTGTTTCTAATTAGAACCTTATGTCAAAAAATCAGATGCGAAAACAAGAACACTCATTTTGGCATGCATCTTTCAATATATAGAATATATTATTATGACATTTATATATAAATGTCGATTATACTTTTTTTTGGCCAAGGAGTAAGGCCAACTTTAAGCTTTCACTTTTAAGCAAAGTAATATAGATACCAATACTTCTAGTTGTATAAAAGTCAGTTCTTTTATAAAGATACGAATGTATTTGTTCTTACTTTTGTCTATTGTGATATTAAACAACACAAATACCACCTTAGTTGGTGTTTGTTTTCTCTTAAGGGTTGTTTGTTTTAACGTAAAACAACGTAATTTGAAATAATTGTTTCATTTTACAGTATTTTCAGTTGTTTGGAATGATGTAAAACAATGTAAAGTAAAATCCTGTTTGGGCCTTATCTGCCCACTTGACAGCCCATTTCCCTTGTTTTGGTTTACAGCAAAGTCCCACTGTAAACCAAAACAAAAAGATTGAAGCATCCCTCTTGTTTTATTTTACAAACAACCAAATAAACATTTCTTGATTCTAAAACAAGCAAATTTCAGTTGTTTTGAAATCAATGATTTTGAAACCGGTGATTTACAAAATTTTACAATAAAACAAACAGCCCCTTAGTGGGAGATTTATACTTGGGCAATCAGATGGGATTGGATTTGTCTGTTTGATAAGTTTAAAGTAGAAAGGCTGGCTTGTCTCCTCTTAAGGGTTATAAGCTGCAGGAGCATAGTTGTATGTTATTGGTATGTTTTGAACTCCAGCCATTCATGAGAATTGCTTTGTCAGAATACATACCAAGCAGTAACGGTATATTATTTCATTGGAGCATATATCATACTTGTCAAGATGGTAATATGATCCAAAGGTGTATCTAGGGTTCTAAGAACCTAAGTGCTTAGGGGCTGCCTAGGCAGTGCCTAGGTGCACCTTCACAATCAAGGTAGGGGTGGAGAGGAGGGGAAGGGAGAGACATTCATAGACAACACTTAAGATAAGGGAGAAGAAAAGATGGGCATTATGAAAATTTAAAAAGGGTCTGAGGATGTTGATGGTCGCAAAGGATTCCAAGTTTGTTGACATGGGCAAATAAAGTTTGTTGCCTCATCGTGGTGAGGAGGGGTGAGTCGGTGATGGCCCAAGAAGGCCCATCACCAGATAGCCCAACAACCCACAACCCACTTAGCCAGGGGGCAGATTGTAAAGCTCCTACGGGCTTGGCACAAGGGCCCAACAGAGCTACCCGAGGCGAGGGTCTCGAGTGAAGGCCCAAACGTTATTTGATCAGACCTTGCCTCCCCGAGAGGTCGAGACACTCGGTAAGATTCAAATTCCTCCTCTTTTGCCTCTTTAGTGGGCATCACGGTCAAAAGACAACAACTGTCTAATTATGGTGGGCTCTACGATCTCCACCATTTGGTAAGAGAGAGAGTCCACACATTCTAGCATATTCACCCATGGTCGCCCACAATCAGAGGCCCTTAATTGTGGGTTGCGAAAGGCCGTTACAGGAAGATCCTCCGATCCTCCAAGGGGACGGTATAAAAGCACAGGTCCCCCTCAAGAACGAGGTACGCACACTCATACTCGAAAAATCTTAACCTACCAACTTCATCCAAGGATCTAACTTAGGCATCGGAGGGTCTTTCTCCCACCTAGATGGGGGACCCCTGACTGCCTTCTGGTGTTTGCAGGTTCCTATGAGGTGTCGTTTCTCCATCAAACAAATCTCATCACGTGATGGAAAAGTTGATCAGATGGTCCTTCACTCTACCCAGTTTCTTCACTCTACATGATTGGCATCATCTGTGGAGGCTCTTAATCGTGGGTGGCGAAAGGCCGTTATAGGAAGATCCTCTGATCCTCCAAGGGGACAGTATAAAAGCACAGGTCCCCCTCAAGAATGAGGTACGCACACTCATACTCAAAAAATCTTAACCTACCAACTTCATCCAAGGATCTAACTTAGGCATCGGAGTGTCTTCCTCCCACTTAGATAAGGGACCCTTGACTGCCTTTTGGTGTCTGCGGGTTCTTGGGAGGTGTCATTTCTCCATCAAAAAAATCTCATCACGTGATAGAAAAGCTGATCAGATGGTCCTTCACTCTACCCAGTTTCTTCACTCTACATGATTGGCATCGTCTGTGGGAAACGTACAAGAAGCCATAGCTAGAGGCAACAACATGAACAATCGTTGAGCCGGAGCACCCTTTCAGCAAGATGCTCTCGGAGGCGTCGACGGCCACCATGGATCTCAGAGCGTATCATCTGCTCCATTGCAGAATGGCAACAACCTTGTGGGGGTAGTGGAGCAGCAGTTGGGTGCCTTGATCACCCTGGTGCAAGAGTGCCTACCTCCCCATGCATGTGCTTCCTGGGGTGAGTAAGACGCTCTCGGAGGGCACCGAGGAGTCTAAAGCACTAAAGGGCCCTTCACAATCCTCGACGGAGAGATTCGTCGTAACAACCTCTTGCCGGTCGAGTCAGGGGTCGTCGGGTCGAATTGCTCTCCTCAAGTGGAGGAGGCAACAAGAGCCAGAATCATCATTCCGACGCACCATCTCAATCACACTCTTCCTGAAAGGATCTCGTCATCGATCGTCGCATACGTGACCTCGAGGGGCGGCTTAATGAACGAGAACGGCACCTAGAGAGGCAGGAGAAGCCCTTGAAAGCCTCCTTAGGGAAAGGCGCTCTTCCTCAGTCAACGATGACGAAGACCTGACTCCTTTTTTTTAGGAGATACTTGACGTCCATGTTCCTAAGAAGTTGCCCATCAACAACCTCAACACTTATGATGGGCAGGGCGACCTTGGGACCACTTCAACAAATTCTAGTCTTACATGAGATTGCACCGGGACTTGGACGCCATCCGTTGTTGTGCCTTCGCTACCACCTAGGTGGAAACAACACAAGCATGGGTTACCTCCCTAGTCCCCGGATCTGTCCATTTTCTTCAGACAGTTCAGGAGGCTATTCCAAGATCACTCTGTCGGTATCCACCGCAAAAGATCGTCAGCCAGTTTGGTGGTGATCAAGCAGCGACATGGAGAGTCCCTTAGGGACTACATTGTCCATTTCCATGCGGAAGCCTTCCGCATGCCAAAGGTCGAGGTGTCTTCGGTTGTCATGGCCATCACCCAAGGCACTTGAGACGATATGCTGAGGAGGGCAATCATCCTCCAGGCTCTAAAGATCATGAATGCGCTCATCACCTTAAGGCATCAACATGCTGACTGTGAGGAGGTGGTGATCGCCTGCCACTGTCGAGGAGAGGAGAGCGATTGCAAGCGTTCTAACAAGCGGCCTCTTCTCCTTAAGAAGAAGAAGAACCGGTGCTTTAAAGAGGAGACCAAAACTCTTGTAGCATATAAGCGCTACACTCCTCTGACCACTTTCGTCTTTGAGATCCTCCAAGATATCGAAGACAAGGAGTATGTTAACTGGCCACAGAAGATGAGGTCCAATCCAAAGCGTTGAGACGTGAAGAAGTACTGCCACTTCCACAAGGACTATGGTCACACCATAGAGGAATGTTGTCAACTTCGTGATGACAGAGTCCTTCATCTAACGAGGCTACCTCGGGAAGTACGTCGTCAAGCCAGGGCAAGACCAGAAGGCTCCCCAGGTCGAGAACTACCCCAACAGGGTGGAAATCCATGCGATCTCAAGAGTTTTAGCATCCGGGGACGATAGCAGCCTAGGTAAGAAGTGTTATGCCTGACAGGTCAACCATGTATTTTTCGACTACAAGTGCTTTGCTCCCGAGAACCCTATGTAAGGGACCGAATGAAGGATCCCATGATCTTCTCGGATGAGGCCTTGGAGGGGGTGACCGTCTCCCACAATGATGCACTCGTCGTCTCGACAAACAGTCAACACATGTAAAGTCCATCAAATTCTAGTAGATTTGGAGAGTGGCCTCAATGCTATCAATTCGACTATTTCCTTCGAATGGGTGTGAATATTCCTCCTCTTATGTCAATGCGAATGTCATTGTATGGATTCTTAGGGAATGTCGTCCCGCCTACTAGAGTGGTCGCCTTATTGATAACCCTCGGGACAGCCCCTGAGACATCACCCTCGTGGCCGCATTCTGGTCATCTAAGAGATGAGCACTTACAACGCCATCATAGTGAGAAGCATCATCGGGGGAATCGTAGTGTTTCCTTCATGACATCACCAGAAGATGATGTTCTCCAACCCTTACGGAGTCAGGGAGATCAAAGGAAATCACAAGGAGGTCCGTCGTTGCTATCTCATAGCCTCTAAGGGACGCGAGAAGCAAGAGAAAGTAACGAAACTTCTCCTGAAGCCTGGAGAAAAACCCAAGATGGCCGCGGAAGATCTCCTAAGCATCTAGCTAGGAGAAGATCTCAATAAGGGTTGTCTATGTGGGATCCTCCCTCCCTCTAGCCTAGGTTGAAGGATATTGAACCTTCTTGTCCAGCTACCAAGATGTCTTCGTATGGTCAGAGGAAGATCTTCCAGGCATCCCCAAAAGTTGTGGCCCATCATCTCAACTTCAAGCCCTAGGTCAAGCTCATTCAGCATCGCAAGAGGAGGTGTGCTTCGGACCGGCAAGCAGCCGTCCGAGAGCAAGTCACCAAAGGGGTAAAGACTGGCCTACTGAGAGCCGTCTAATACCCTTAGTGACTGGCCAACGTAGTATTGATCTCAAACGCTAATGACAAGTGACGCATATGCGTGGACTTCATCGACCTCAACAAGGTGACTCCGAAGGACTACTACATGTTGCCCAACATCGACCAACTGATTGATTCAACGTTGGGCAACAAGTTGTTGAGTACGCCTACTCCGGATATCACCAGATCCGCATGAACTCGGCAATGAAGAGAAAACAACCTTCATCATCGGCAAATTCTGCTACACTAGGATGTTGTTCGGTATCAAGAATGCTAGGGTCACATAATAGTGCCTTGTCAACTCCATGTTCGAGAACTAACTCGGGAAAAATATAGAAGTATATATCGACGATATGTTGGTAAAGAGCCTAAAGGCATCAAATCACTTATATGACCTGGCGAAAATTCTCGACACTCTTTGTAGATATGATATGAAACTCAATCCCTCCAAGTGTGCTTTCGGAGTTAGGTCGAGAGTTCCTAGGCTTCTTGGTTATGCAATGTGGCATCGAAGTGAACTTGGAGAAACTTCAAGCTATCCAAGACATGCATCGTCCTGACAAGATCTGAGACGTGCAATGTCTTATAGGGCGGTTAGCAGCCCTTAGTCGGTTCTTATCCCAAGCTGCAGAGCATTGTCTGCCTTTTTTCAAGATCCCATGGGAAATCCACATGCAGTTAGGAAACAAGGGCAAGATAAAGTAGACAGATTGTGGCACCCCACACTTAAATCTATCATTAATGTGAGACTACCGTCTACGGTCATAATGGTTTGGGGATCTATATAGGTTAGAAAAGTAAGACAAACCACAAAATAGAAATTAGCAGGAAGCGTACACCAAGATATCACTCAGTAGCAAGAGAAACTCAACTTATGACATAACAATATTTGGTACATAGTTCGTAAAAAAAGGTACATATAAGAGATACTGAAAAAGTACATTGTGAGGACTACCTAAACTCTTGTATAAGTCAGCTTCTCTTCAAAAAAACTTCTAGCCGGTACTTCATTGACCAGCTCCTCGTGACTCTGTCACCCATATAAAAACCAAAACAAAGCCAAGAAAGGGTGAAAGTGAGTCATCAACTCATATAGACTCTTCGTTGACCTCTGCCACTCTCTAGAAATTAAGCAAGAAATATCTATTCTAGTGTGTGAATTAAATTAAAGCATAATTAAACATGTTACTGAAAATCGAGTGTTGTGTCAAAAGTAAATCGCGAGTCAAAATATAACATCATTATATTCATTAGATAATTACAAATTAATATAAAAAATATCACTAGAAAGTTTAATTCTTCTTTTCATATACCTCAAATTAAAAGGCACATGATTAACTACGTCGAGTCACTATAGAGTTATCTAATAGTAGTTGGTTAATCTTTTCTTTTCATTAAAAAAGACCCAATCTAACTGACCCACAAGTGACATGATGACCAACACACTAGTCCGGACATCACGTTATGGTAAAGTATAACACAACCAGATCCTTGCCTATTTGCTGGACACTTGCCTGTCTATCATAATTGAAGTCGGTTATCAGAAAGGTGAGGCAAGTTACATGGACTAATTGGCTTCAACGGTTTGCAGAACTGCGAGGTCCAAGAAATCGACTGTGTACATACAAAGGAGACGAGAGAGTTGTCTAAGTTAGAAATGCCGAGACTGGACCTTTATCTCTCAATCTTGAAGGTTGTTCGAAGCTCTGACATGCCTCCATGGTCTTAGTTGGACTAGGTCTCTGACTATGATTCTGAAGAGGGTCCCGGCCTTAGAAGGAGAAAAAGTAAACTAGTGTGAGGGTGTGACTCCATCTTAAAATCAACGACAACGTGAAACTCCATAGTCACAAAACTATCGGTCACAGCACAGTTATTTGTGATATTTGATAGTTATTAAATAATTATTTACTCTCTTCCACGGTTATAAAATTGTATGATCATTCACAAACTCTTCCCTTCCCAATATTAAGTTCCAGTAGACAATTTGATTGGCCCATAAATGAGTATAGGCATTGCTTAGGCATGCTAACTCCTCTTAGGCACACCTAAGCAGTGGCTAAACATACTTTTTCAAGACTTAGGCCACGCTTGACAATAGCTACGAGAAAGTAAGAACCTTTGGAAATAGTTTTTACCCTTTAATAATACAACCTTAATTATTTAGAACTTAGAAAAGTTGGGCTCTTTGAGCTTCGGAAAAATATGAGAGAAAGAAAAATGCTTCCTATATGTCCTTTCTCTCTCTACATTTAAAACTCCATAATTTTTGAAAAATTGTCACTTATCCCCTCTTTAAAGACTGTCTTTTTCTTGTCTCCTCCACCTTTTTCTTAATGATTCGAAATCAAGTGCAAATTTTATTCTCAAATGCTACCTAGTAAGGCGTTTAACCGCTTCAACCGTGAAAAAAGCCTTCTCGCTTTGGTGGTTTCCCTGTGTGGCCTAGATATAAACCTTGACAACTATGGTATATCTGCGCAAAGAAACATGCATCAAAGGTTGTGCATGGAAGGAACAGGAGAGGGCGCTGGCATCTCCAGGTAACCAGGATGACCCACATGAATGACTCTGTTTTAGCATGAACGAAAAAACGTAAATAAACAAAGAGGTATCTCAAAATAAAAGAACGTTAGTTATATTGTTCGATTATAATATATTCATTATATTATGATACTACATATTTAATTAAAGTTTATATATAGGTTCTTGTAAACTACCATATTTGTATGTTTGTCACTTTCATCTATTGTTATATGTACTCTTGACATCCTTAAAAAGGTTGTGATCATAAGATTCCGTCAAAATGCGCAGAATGCCATTTGTATAAGTCAAAATGATTCAGATGTTTACATATGCCATTCCTAAATTTGCATATATATCCTTGACTTTTCCAAAATTGATGAGATCTTTTTAATGTATACTGTTGGGGTTCATGGCATTTTAATAAAAAGGAATAACTGCCACTTTTCTAAAGATGCTAGGGATATTTATAATAATATACGGAAGTTATATATATATATATATATATAGAGGGGTGCGCACGGTTCGGTTTTGGAGGAAATTTTTCTAAACCGAACCGAACCAAATTGTCGCTTGATCGGTTCAAACCGAAGTTCTATATTTTATTTATATTAAATGTATATATATGTATTTAATATTCAAATTAAATTTTAAAAATACATATTTATATATATATATATATATGATCCTAAAACATTAAGATATTTATATACATAATGTTACTATAATATATCTATTTATTTAAGAATCGGTTTATTCGGTTTTTCGGTTCGGTTCAGTTTTTCGGTTTGAACCGAATTATGCACAGCCCTTATATATGTTGGGAGTGTTATGATGAGAATGTTACAGTGCGTGTGAATAAAATGCACACACTATTGCAACCCATTCCCTATGTTTAAAAATATAAAAATTGTGATAATTTTTTAAATATTCAACTCTTTCCGCAAAACAAATTTTATTATTTTTGGCTTAAGTTTCACCGTTGGGTCTTGAGGATTTCAATGTAAGCTGTCTGATTTTATATTCGTAAATTGATAGTGAATATTAAAATTCCAAGGGATGAGAACAGCACTAGGGACTACTCAGACGATTTTTTTTATTTTTTGACTATTTTTTATGATTTTTGAAAGTCAAAATTTACATGTGACTAATAGACAACTACGATTGAGTTTAAAGATCGAACTACGATCGGACGGTCAAAATAAAGTTATAGAAGATGGAAACAACCTTAGGGAGGGCTATTAAATATTTAAAATTTTATGATTTTTTTTTTTTTTTTTTTATATGGAGATGGGACTCAAAACAGTACGTGTAGCACTTTTGCATGCTAGCATATCTCTCTCTCTATATATATATATACATACATATTTATTTATATATGACCTTTTTGGTCAATTATTAAAGTATAATAGTAAACGTGTCATCTAATGCTATCTTCGCAATTACAAACAATCTGCTTTATTCAGCATTCTGGCCAGCGGCCATCCATGTTGCCTACTCAAACCAAAGACATGAATCTTAAATTTCAGAGTTGTCTTCAGCGTTGCGTTATCAAATATAACCTTAGTCTATCTTACATTTTATAAGCATTAGTGCAATGGACATCCACATTGTATGTACTCTATGATGCGTGATGGGCGGCAGCACGTTACATATGACTTTGTCGTAGGCAATTGTTAATATGCATTTGTTTCCTTTTCCGTTTCTACTTTCAAATAAGAAATGAATATTGAAATAGAAAGATGCATTTCCATTTCTCACTATTTCTGATATTTTCATTAGACGTGTTTACAACTTTAGTGCCGCGTCAGAGTCCATTGGAAAGTTTGGCTTAGCCGTCAGACTGCCTAACTCTGCAAGCAACACTTCTCTTGGTCCTTATCGGAGCACTGCAAAATGAGTAATGTTTGTTGTAATGCAAAGCATTGCAGCAAATTAGGGGGAGCATACTTCTGGAGGTCGAACCAGGGGTCCTTATACGTCGGTTTAGGATCTCATTAGATGTTGATTCCGATTGGGAAAAATAATTTCCCGGGAGATGTCCTCATTCAGTCCAGAATCGAAGAGGTTCTATTGAGGAAGGTGTCTATATCGTATCAGATTCTTGGAGGTCTCTCTGGGCTAACCCTGGTTATGATTGGACTCTCCCATTATTTTCTTTGGTAGGTGAGACCCAATCCTTCTATGATCATCATGGCCTTATTGGGATGTTTCTTCGACTGTCAAGCCCATTGCACTGGGCCGGCCCGTGTTCTTATGTCGGGCAAAATTCTTTCCTTTCAGTAAAGTACAAGAAATACTTCGTAAATATGATAAATAGTATTTGTCACGTCCAAAAAGTATATGTCACGTCTGAAAGCTTTGTCATCCCTGCACATATGTATATAGATTTATGAATCTGATAAAAAAAAAAAATAAGTGTGATAAATATTTCGTGGACATGAGTTGGACTTCGCCCTTTTCATTTGCTTCTGCTTGGACGCTCCTGGCTGCAGATGTATTAGAGAAGATTTTGAATTCAGAACATGGTAATCTATCTTACCCCGTCCTGGTCTGTCCTAGTTGGAACGTCTCGTCGCAGTGAGAAAATAGGACTGGACAATTTTTTTTGTTTTTCCCAATAGTTGTTCCGGTCTATCTTAGCCTGTTCAGGTCTGTTCCGACCTGTCTCGAGCTATTTCAACCAAAATTTGTATTTTAATATGAACTTTTATTAACCACTTAAATTCCTTGTAAACTTATTTTGAAAGATTTATTTGATGAATATACTTTTTCATAAACTCATAAATTCATCATAAATATCTTTATATATAAATTTTATATTTTATACTTATTTTATATTTTTATTTGATACATATGTTTTATATGTGTTGAAATATGTTAGAAAAAAATTTAAGACGAGACATCAGAATTATTCAGAATACTCTGAGATGTCTCACTCCAGTGAAAAAAAGGGATAGAGACTGGGACATGGTTGACAACTGTGATTCGGGTGATAGCATCTATGTACGGTTTTCTTTTTCTCACCATCTACGATCATTCTTAATAAGAAAAGATTAATTAGAGCCCTCTTAGTTTTACCTCCTCTCCAATTGTTCTGACTCTCCACCCATCTAAGAAAGTTTATGGTCGATTTTTTTTTCTTTTTTCCCCAGTGGGAATCAATCTTTGATTTTGTTGAAGATTTGACCGCTGCGCCATTCGGGAATTGAAATCTTGTACTTATATTACTTGTATTCCATTTAATTTGATTGGATTAAATCTTTAAAAAAATATATTTTTTAAGCCCTATTTTTTCTGACATGATAGATGAGGCAACACATGTGATGTAGAAAAGGTTCAATATTAGATCTCAATCCACCATCCTATGCGTCACAAAGATAGTAAAGAAATATTTGCTGCACCTAATATGGATTCGATCGACCGTACCGCATAGCAGAATCGGATGGCCCGCCTCACCCCTGGCAGAACGTTCACGGTTCAAATTGTAGAACATTCGCAAGTTTATCCCCGCGGACCTGTCGCACTCGCGGTGGTCTTCCTTATCGAGTCCTGTGAGGAATATCTCGACTTTGGCTGACTCAATCCTAGGCTCTTCTGAGTTGGGGCCCCGTGCCCACTCTTCTGGGCCACAATGTCCAAAAGAAAAAAAAAAAACCACGTATGGATTCGATGATGGGCGTACTTGTACTGCCACAACCCAAATGGATCAAGCATTTCTCATAGTTCAAGAGTACTTGCTGTTATAGTCTCAATTTTTTTTTACTTTTTAAATTTATTTTAAAGTTGGATTCATCATGTCTAACATGTCTATACAACTTGATCTCAAATCGAATGATTAAAATAAAAAATCGAGCCTCAATGAATAGTAAGAAAAAATATCCTTGATCGGGGCGAGCCCAAGAAAAGGGGATTTCGCATTTGATTTTTCAGATTTTTTTTTGGTCATCTGATTGGGGATCAATTATACGGATATGTTGCACATGATGAGTCCCATCTTTAAAAAAAGAAAAAAGAAAAAAAGGACTCAACCCTATACGATGTAGTAACTTGCTGTACCACAGGCAAGTAGTACTCATTTAGTAGACAGCTGGTCCAGCCAAAGTCTATTTGAGAGGGATCTTCTAACCACCACTCCGAGTTCCTACATCACATGCACTGTGATCGTTGGGCCCAAGCCCCAACATGGCTTGTTTGATACCCTGGCAACCTAGAGAATGTTATCTATGTTGTATACTCAAACTGCTAGATCTGAGGCACCCGTGCACACCTTTACAATAATTAGCATGTAGGTTTGACGTGCATCACGCTAACAGAATTGCTTGGAGCTGCTTCCCTGTAAAGCTGGTGCCACTCCATTTGTAGACCTCCGTCCTGAAAAGGACTGAAGCAGATGCTTAAAATTCCAACAAAGTCCCAATTTCTGTCCCATATCCCCTGCACACCGTGAATCACTACATAGTGGGTTCCCTGTCAATGCATAGAACGAGATCCTCTGGACCTCTTTCCTTGAGCTTCTGTATATTCTTAGACGTATGAGGATGAAATGTACTTGTACTTTCTCTCTTTTTTTTGTGAGCAAATAACCTATTTTCCCTCTTTCTCATATACCTGGGAGCACATAAGTTCAAAAAGAGAAGTCCAAAAGATCTTGTTCCTCGGTGCATTCATCCCAATTAAAATTGGTATATTCAATTAACAATCAGTTGGTATGTTGTCTTCCAAGATTTCCAGACAAAAGAGCCAATATCCTCTTTGTGCCGCCCATTTGACAGGGCTAATAAGTTGATGCATGTACTAACTTGGAAGGACCGTTCAAGGAAATCAAAGATCTGAGATAAGTTCCAAGCAAGATTTCTCATATGGATTAGTATCATTAAACCTGTGGTTAGATTTTGATTGGGTGTGCTTCTAGAGATGTTGCAGAATGAATGCACCCACAACATCATACCCGACTCGCCATTTGGACTACAGGCTCTAGTGCTGTTTCAGAATGTGGTGTGCCCTACTATCACTATATAACTGTTCAATAGGAAGTAAAGAAAGAAGACACCGTCCGAAAAGGAAGATAATTAACCTAGCTATTATTCAACAATTAATAGACAAATGAACATTATGAGAACAGCAGGAATAATAATTAATCTAACTTAGGGTAGAGAAATGAAAATTAAGAAGAGAGCAAAATTAAGCACCAGCTAACCATTGAGAACAGAGCAGAAGACACCTTTGTGATTATACATGGCAGTGCACTAGGCAAATCTCACGCTTTCTGAGTTTAGATGGTTGTAATAAGACATCGAAGGATAACACTCCAAAATTGCGAAATCAAATGAATAATAATCATGAAGAAACACTGTCAACTAGCAAACTTAATAACATATATGAATATCACAAGTTGAGACCCAAAAATAGAGTAGTTCCCGTCTAGCTAGATGCCCTTCCTAACTCAGTTTCACAAATAAGTTGGTTCAGGTAGTACAACCGATCTCTAAAGCCTGTTCCTGAGTCAAACAAATGAAGCAATGTTGCTCATCAATAAATCAACCAAAATGATCATGATTCACATATGGAACTCATTATCATCCCTGTGTACCATATGTTGATTCCTTATACTAAACTCTGCTTAATGCAATCTCTTATCAAAGAAAGTACTAAACTCTGATTAATGCAAATTTTTATCAAAGGAAGTACTAAACTCTGCTTATTGCAACTCCCTTGACAAAGAAAGATAGAGAATGCAATATCCAGCAATTCCAACTTGAGGCAGATTCTCCAGAGACCGGACAAATTGGGAACCCAAGAAATTGATGAAGAGAACCAGTAGAGTTAATTTTCAACAGAATTACATTCAGTAAATGAAAGTTTATGTACAGCTGGGAAACATAAAGCTCAAGGAAGAATAAAAAGAACAAAACTGAAGAAGAAAGTCCTTCAGTTATCATCTTCATGAGAATTACTTCCAGATGCTGATGCAGAAGAATTCCCACTACCTTGAGATCCTGATAAAGAGAACATCTCATTGAAAGGCCACGGGACCGGAAGCCAAAACCTTCCCCCATTTCCACCATTCTCTGCATCAGTACCACTGCCAGCACCCTCCACCCTATTGCCATTGCCAGACACATTTGTGTTCTTCAACCCATCAGCAGCAATCTGAAACCTGCAGACTGGACAAGAGCTATGAAGCTCAAGCCATGGGAGTATACAGCCACTATGAAATCTATGTTTACATGGCATCTCCTTTGCTTCAGATCCAAGATCAAAGTCCTCCAAGCAGACTGGACACCCCAGATTCTCCGCAACCTTCACCGTTGGCAATGCTTCCACAGCCTCCTTCTGTGCAGGTGGCGTGCCATATCGGTTTGGATCGTTCTCTGCCAATTGCTGTAACAACACATCCAGACTGGGTCCAACAAAGTAGTCCCCCAGGGATGCACCAATAGGAACATCATCTGTGTTAGAGTTTTGCATATGATCTGCATCAAAAGAACCCTGCAGTATTATGGTCTGATCAAAGGGATTGATCAGCAACACACGCTCTCTTTCCCTCTCCCTCCCTCTGTCCCTGCCCCTCTCCCTTTCACCATCAGGTTCAACTCCACTGCGCATTGCTTGAAGCAATTGGAGGAACGCTGAGCTCCGTCGCCTCCGTCGGAGAACCGATTCAAGGTCACGATGCCATCCATAATCTGAGTCTCCCTCTTCATCATCCATCCGGAACCTCCTCCGGCGCCGCGAACTACCCACCATCCCCAGCAAGATAGGAGCCCAGAGCGAGAGTGCCCGATCCGTTTCCAGATCGGCGGCATCCAAGCCTCCCCTCTCGCCCATTTCTTCTACAAACCCACTGTCACAGAAAGGGCACTTGATCTCTGCCTCCATGACAGGGTTCACCATCTGCAAGCACATGTGGCACCAGTACCTTGCATCCATTTTCCTCTTCTTCAAACTTCCCCCCCTCTGGTCCGTCTAACCTTACCACAACAAAATGAGATGGAGATCAATCAGATCACAAGGGAAGGAAGCACTGCGGCAGAGGCAGATCTGAATTTATACTGTTCCCTCCAAAACTACAGCTGCTTGGTTAGAACCATGGAAGACATATCCATCTGATCAATCAACACAACGACGACAAAAAATCAAATTTTGAGAAGAAAA
The DNA here is from genome assembly GCA_030544215.1 of Zantedeschia hybrid cultivar. Classification (NCBI taxonomy): domain Eukaryota; kingdom Viridiplantae; phylum Streptophyta; class Magnoliopsida; order Alismatales; family Araceae; genus Zantedeschia; species Zantedeschia hybrid cultivar. The sequence goes on from JARZZO010000005.1 coordinate 19,660,674, forward strand.
AGAAATGCATCTGATCAACCAACACAACCACAAAAAAAGATCAAATTTTGAGAAGAAGAAAAAAAATCCATCTGATCAAACAACACAACCACAACAAAAGATCAAATTCTGAGAATAAACAACAACACCACCACATAAGATTTTACTATATAAAATTCTTTTTCTAACCTTGCTTTGACGAATGACCGACATGGAAAGTATACAGCAAATCAAGAAAAAATCACATATAAACAGATCTGTGTTTTCGAGATTCCTTTCTTAGCCCACAATGGGAACAAAAACAGACAACAAAAACCGCCAACTCTCAGCAGATTGCTTCAAACGAGCAAAGCATCAAAGAACAAATCCCCCCACATGCACGGACCAAACAAACGGAATCTACACTCCACTTCCCATTTCAAAAAAGAACAGAAAGAACAAAAGGAAGCCCCCCCCCCGGAAGAAGAAGAAGCAACACATGCACGGACCAAACCAACGGAATCTACACTCCACTTCCCATTTCAAAAAAGAACAGAAAGAACAAAAGGAATCCCCACCCAGCGTATAGAAATCCGCAAAGAAGATTCCCAAAAAAAAAAAAGCGCAGAATTCCGCACAAAAACAACAACGGAGAAGGGATTGCTGGAAGGCGGTAGGCAGCAATTTTTTTAAAAAAATAAGCAGCATTAAATTTACAAAAAAAAAAAGAAGAAATTTTTACCTGGTGCGCGAACGGGGAGAGTGTGGAGAGAGGAGGAAGGAGCCGATGCGGGTTTGGTGGAGGGAGACGAAGCGACGACGGAGGAGGTGACGAGGACGGGCAAGGGACGGCCGACAAGAAGGTCCCCCTCCCCTTTCGGCCCCATGTCGCTGCGCGCTCTCCCCCCTCTTCTTTTCTGTTCTGCAATTATTACCCTGTTTAACCTGTTATCCTGTTTTAAGTTTCTATTTTTAAGCACTTTTTATTATCCTCCCAAAGAAAGAAGAAGATCCATCCCATCCTCCTCCTTTTTTCTTTGTTTTTTCCTGATTTCTGTTGGGTAGGGATGGAAAATGGTAAGCCATAACCCAATTATTCCGTCGATCATTAATTTATAAGTCAGCTAATATATAGATGTATAGTGGATAAGGCAGCGGGTATATATTTTTTTATGATCAAATGCATATGAATTATGATACACTAAAATCTGATTATTCAATCGATTGTTAATTTATAGGACAGTCAACAAATAATTCTTTTAAACCTTTAAGATAATAAATATATCACAGATCTACCTTAGATCCACACCGGATCTGACCCTTTTTGCACCTCTACTGTTGGATGTGTTTTATGCCCTGCTGGTAATTTTCCTAATTACTGTGTTGGTATAATGGTTTTGGATAGTTAAAAATTTTCTAGCAATGTCTCGACCATACACGAATTGTAAACACATAATGCACATCTTTTACCTTTTCCAAAGTTAATAAAAAATCTTAATGAAAAATTAATACAGCTATTCTTATATATATATATATATATATATATATATGTAGTCAATGTCAGTATTTTTATATACGTACTCTGAACTTTTATCCCGAATAATTAGGGACCAAAAGAATTAAACATGAACTATTTCTAAATTGAATATTTGTTGTTTGCCAAAATGCTAGCTGTGATTTTAAGCCATATTAAATTTTATTCATATTAAATATTTTGTAAAAGTAAATAACTTGAACTGATTAAAAATAATTAGAGCAACCGAAAAAGTACGTGGGAGTAAAATACAGGGAAAGAAATTACTGACCAAACAATCACATTCGTCAAGAAGTTAACATTTTATGACGACGGAAGTTGTATATACAGTCAAATCATCAAATCGACTAGAAAAGCTAGTTGACATTCTACAATAAAAGAAGTTGCATATTTTGCGTTTGTGAAAGGCGTCCCAAATGTATCAATCAAGCTATTGTTGTCCACATATTTGCCGGTCCAACGTTATTTAGCTGCTCGGTTTCCATAAGAAACAAGTGAATCAGCCAAATAGAAGATCCTAGCTAGGAATGATGTAACTATAATTTTATCTAAATTTTATGTAAGTATTTTCTTTTGGAACTAATTTTATTGTACATAGGCGGTACTTAGAATTGCTGCAAAAATAATTAAATTGTTGAAAATCTGATTTTTGTGTGATAGATTTTCAAAAATTACAAAATTTGAATGGTTATGTTGAAGATTAAAAATTTAAGTGCTTGTTTAGATTATGAGAGATTTTGAGTGTAATTAACAGCAGCATCCTTCATCCATTTTCATAAAACATCAAAAAATAAGTTACATTTATCTTTCTACAAGAAAAAATATCCTTTTCCTGTTGAAATTCATGTTAATCCATCTCAAGATAGATTATGGCGAAATCTCTCCATCATTCTTCATTCTCTCCTGTACTTAGATTTTAGGTTTTTTCTTTTTAGTTTGGGTAATCATTTGAAAGTACTTAAACAATTATCCATTCTAATGACCAAAAGACAACTTCAACACATTTTCAAATGATGTCTAGTAAATTAATATTATTTCAGATAGTATAACGAGATAAAATCAATAAACTAAAATTATTAATACTAACTGTTATTTTAGTAGGATCCACTAATTTGACTTTTTTAATCATGTTAGTTACTCAGAATCTAGAAATAACTCATTCTTTAGTCGCATACCCACTGTGACCTAAACCTGAATAATCCGGTTAACTCAAACCCAAGAAGGGCTTATCATTTTACTTAAATAGTGGAAGCCATCCACTTTAGAAGTTTCCTTGAACTGAGGAGCAAGGGTATGGTCAGAAATATGGCGGGGTAATCTCATGTAGACCAGTAAAAAAAAAAAAAAAAAAACTTAATCTGGGATAAAAAATAAAATTATATGAATGATGAAGTGCACCTTGAATAGACGCCTACCTTCTCCGACGAGGAAAGAGCACTCTCAGGGCAATGCTATCAAGCGACAGGTTTTCTTTTTTCTTTTTTTAAAGGGAGTTTAAGTCGACTGAGCATGCACATGTTTACAGGAGATTAGAGTTTAATTGCAGACACAAAAGTCCGATATTTTTCTCCTAAAGGAAAATCATTGTGTAATTTTGATAATTCTACTTAATTAGACAATAATTCGAGACTCAAGAGGATCTCCAGAGATGTAATACCACGGAGAAGAAGAAATAATCTCACAATTCACTAAGGTCGAATGAAATTGAAAGCTTTTTAGTTCTCAATTGACTTAAACCTATGAACTACCAAAGAGAGGTCAAATGATTAAACCAACTGTCCCATTTGATCAATTTGTCAAGCAACGGGCTTTCGTACTTAAGATTGTCACTCAGATGGCAGCCCATTCGTAAATGCTACGGGGGACCTTCCCTCCTTGGGTTATTATGTGTCCCAAGGTACATGGAGGAAAGGAGTTGATGTGGTACAATCCATTATTTTAGGATCAAATGACCCATTCACCCACTTTCACGTATTTAGGGATACACAAAGACCCAAGAAGAGAGGTCCAAAGAATCTCGCTCCATACTACAACAGTTGTAATAATGTACGGAAGAACCTCCAAATAGGTACATTTAATTAGAATTTTCGTTATTTATTAGCAAAAGATTAAACCATATGAATTATTCTCGTCAAACATGAGATGAATTGCAAAATTCTATCCAGTTTGAGGTGCAGATAACCGTTCCTTACATGCAGGTAAGAGCCTTTTTTTCCAAGTCACTCTCTGTCTCATGTTCTGGAGGTGCCTCTGTTTAGGTTATTCACGAACTGGAGGCCTAAGAGAAGGAACGAAATGTTTTGGAGCTCACTCATGAGAAAACTTTTAACATTCTTTCAGATAAGTTGAAGATATCTTGTTATTTTTTATCATACTTGTTTATCTTAAATAAACAACGTAAATATCTTCAAATTTTAAAAAATATACCAAAAATAAGATTAAGAAGATCAGAAAAGAAAGGGAGATAGACGAATTCCTGAAAGCGAATCCAGGTCCACGATCCCACGCAGAAAGTTGAAAACCGGCAACAGCTACAAAAATTTAAAGGCCAGCGGTGGCTCTCCTAACCCTTGAGCACGCATCATCTTCGCCAGTTCACGTTGAAGTGGGACGGCATATATAAAGTACCTCACAAAAGAACGGGATCGTGTGGACCGAATTGACTAGATCTTTTTGTTCTCCTAGACGCATCCAAAGGTAAGTATACTTGTTCTGTCACATCATTTCAAGAATAAATGACATTCACTCACTTTTTGTTATGTCTAGAGACGCACCAGACAATCCGATCCAGACGATCCTGTTCCCCTCGCAAGTGCAAGGCAGCAAGACGCCTTAAGTCACTTGCCGATTAGCACTAAGAGATTTACTTAAGATTCCAATAGATTAGGATAGGGATGCGACGGGTTGCTTATTAGGTCTCCTCAAAATGTTTGAAGACGTTAACTAATATGCAGTTATATGATGGATAGCAATGAGCTACCGTACGTGTAACTTCTTGAAAGTTAACAGCCAAGGATGACATGTGTGGAACCTTTATTTATATGTAGATATCTGACCAATCGAGTCATCTTTTCAAACAAAAAAAAAATGTGGGACCTATTTTTGTAGGTCAGATAACGTAAAAGGACTATGGCTGTTGATAAATTTTGTCTGTAATCTCAGATATAATGAAGTACTTGACATTACAATATAGTTTATATTCGCGTGCGCATATATCGTAGCGTACAGAAAATTGAATACTCATGTTCATAAACAGATGTATCCGCATTCGTCTTCTAAGGGCACATTTGCGGGCAATCAAAAGTAAGATTTCCCCATACATAATCTCCAACAGACATTGATCATTCTTAAATCCAGTGAGAGATCACATCAGGAAGAGAGAGAGAGAGAGAGAGAGAGAGAGCAAGTGCAAATGAATTTCCAAGAAGTAAGTTCCCGTTGGATTTACAAATTATTTCCTAATCCCCTTGACCCATAAACAGTTCCAAATGCACGGAAAATTGGGAAGGAGGGGTTGTCAGATTCTGCTACCATTGGTATCCCAAGACTGACCAATCCGGTCCTGCTTTGAAATTAAAGCTGCTGCTCATACTCTTTGAAATTAGAACTGCTACATCAAGGAGCGACTCTAAAACCGTATTAAGAAATTACACTTCTTTCGAAAAACTCTTCTTGAAAAGAAAGTGGAAGGAGAAAAAGGGTATTAGTGTTCTCTCTCTCTCTCTCCATATATCCCATCTCCAGTCCTCCATTGTCGTTTCATTTCTCTATACATCCTCTCTCTCTCTCTCTCTCTGACTCAAAAGGCAGCTCTATAGGAATGACACATTGAAAAATTTTAATCTCTGACATTCGACTTGCTTTCTAATAAAATTCCTCGCTATTCAGAGAAAAAAATTGCCATCGAGACTGTACAAGCCAATTTCTGTACACAGCAAAACTCGAAATGATGAGAAAATTTGGGGGAAAACAAGGTATTGGTGTTGAAGAACCACCTGAACTGGCCCAACGTGAAGAATTCGTTGATTTGTTCTGGACTTCGCCGACCTGCATCACTATAAAAATTCTCGTTGTAAATTCTGAAATTAACAAAAATGAAAGACATTTGTCAATAGGCGACTCTAACGCACACTTGCTTGACGCAGTAATATATGCAACAAAAAAACTCGTCAATTTACTGACTAATATTAAGACTTTGTGGTCCCACGTGAAGGTCATGTATTTAAGTTGATTAAGATTCAGAACAGTAGTTCACTCCTGTGTAGACTAATATTGACAAGCATCGTCTACAATCTGGATAGCATACAGTGTCTCCCTCCTTTCCCAGGGAACTGTTTGTTAACCGCCTACGGAAGGAAGATTCAGAGCAGTAGAACTATGCAAGGTCGGTTGATCAAATGTTAATAGGAAAAGTAGGAAAGAGTGGCTTACATTAATAACCTGAAAGGACCTACTGATGCATGACTTCAGCTGTGATGGCTCTACTGCGGACATAGATGCACTCTTGACACGAATTATTTGTCTGTCACCCTGCAAACAAATAAAAACATGAACCTTCACTCTGATGGATAATGTGCCTCCAATACAAAAAGGATCCGTCATAGAAAAGATCCTAGTTCTATGAAAGAAAGAAAAACAAATTCGTCCAGGTAGATGATCCCAAAAAATTTGAAAGCTGGATTGGTTGATTTTAGGCTAGGTCTATGAAGTCATTGGATACATACGGCACATATACAAGGGTCATGTTAAATTGCCCCAAGGCAGTCAGCTTCACATGGTGGGAAAATCAGGGGACGCTCTTTGACGTATGTGTAGTCTGTTGCTAAGACAACACGCAATATGTATGATTGTGTGGTGGACGCAGAAATTATATTCAGTGGGGTCACTCGGACAATAGATCAGTGGGGTCACTCTATTAAACCGGAATCAGTAGGCCAGTGGGGTCACTCTAAGGGTCACTCGGACAATAGGTCAGTGGGGTCACTGTATTAAACCGGAATCAATATGCCAGTGGGGTCACTCTAATGAACCGAGATCAGTGGACCTACACTCTAATACGGCAAAATTACTAAGTCTTCATACATTTTACAAAAGCCAGTGGGGTCACAGGACCCCACTGCATCCACTACTTTTGTGTCATGCATATACACATGTACGCACCTAGAGTTCCACTCTTCCTCAAGGTGGCTAACCAGCCAGGCTGCAAAGGGGTGTGTGCTTGTGACCATGTGGAGGTTCATTGCTTAAATTGGAAAAATCAAAATCATTTTCTTCTTTTTATTGGAACTTTGGATAGTTCAAAGAATGTCAGAGTTATCCCTAGGGCCAAAAGTAACAGGATTCACAAAACCAAGCTTCCCATAATCTGACTGAGAATTAAAAATGGTGACTGATAGTACCTTCCACATTTGGGATCATTTACCACATGAAAAACGAGAAATGCACAAGAGAAAAACGCATATAAATCATCAGTTTTTTTAAAAAAAAATTGAATACAGTCAACATGTGAATAACCCAGAGAGAGTTGACACAGGATAATGGATTTGTCATATTTGGGTGCCGCACAGACTGGATAATGGGGTCCAGTCAGAGTAGGTTTTCTTCAGAAGGGAAGTTCTTGATATATTTGGACAGCTATGCAAGGCCTACCTCACAGGTGGTCACTAGAAAGAGTTGTCACCATAATATTCCATACATTCGTTAAGTAAATTTTGAAACAATGACATGCACAAGTCCCTCCTGATTTCACTCAGCACACCCTTAAAGAAGGATCGTATCCCAATTCCCAACAGGTTGAAACATGAAAGCAAAAAGCACACAAACCCAGACAAGGATCTCCCCTTAAGGTCCAAAATGAAAGCAAGACCTGCTTACGAGAATATATAAGTCCCCAGAATTGTCCATAAGCTATCTGAAAAATCAGGGTGTCTTCCATCGTCGAGTGCATGTAAATCCTATATGATGAAAACAAGACCTTTATGCACATGAACTGTGCAGCATATTTCCTCATCCAAGAGCTGCTCATCTTACCATTTGAGATGGATGCAATTCTTAGAGCTTTTTATATGATGACACGAATAGCCAACCCTGACAACAATATCGCAGTAAAGCATGGAAGTATGCCAAACCCACACGTACCATTTGGATTGCAATATGCACACTGGATGTTTCTGGTGGATTTCAAACACACCACAAGGCAATTGAGAAAGCCATTGGACAGGGATTCTTGCCATTAACCAATATCCTACCGAATCTACCTTCGATCACAAGAATCACTTCTTACATTCACTTTTCATTATAAACCTGGAAGCACACGAAGGCTCCACACCACCCTGCCCCCAACAAGTGCCTCAGGTGATACCGTCATGGGCAATTCGTCCTATCCCAATGGACTGCTGTCTGCAACAGGGGCAATCAAAAAACCCCTCAGATGACATACCAGCTCAAGCTAGGGCGAAGTCCAGGCACATTGGCCAGCAACCCCATCGACATGCTGTTTGACATGTTTTCTTTCTAGTAGAAGTAAAAGAACAACAAAACATGCATGCATGGTTTGAAATAAATACATGAGCATGCATTGAAGAGAGTGGGGGAAGGCCTAGGGTTTTACCTCAACTTCGTTGTGCCTCTGAGATGCAGCAGTCGCAGCACAACAACAACAAGTGCAGCAGTGGCAGCGGGGTGTAGCCACAGCAACAACAAGAGCAGCAGCCCTGCACTAGGGGGGTGTGACTTGGAGAAAAGGAGAAAGAGGAGGCTGCGGTTGGGAGAAAGAAAGAAAAAAGGGGAGAGAGAGAGGTGGCTGCGGCTTGCAGAAAAGAGGGAAAAGAAGAGAGAGAGAGAGAAAGAGAGGTGCGGGAGAGAGAGAGGAAAAAAAGGAAGAGAGGGCCACCGGTGGGAGCTTCCCTTCCCCCCCCCACCGGTTGCCCATATAACACCCCCCCCCCCCCCCCAAAAAAAAAAAAAAAAAGGTGGGTGGAGGGACAAAAAAGGAAAGAAAAAAAGGGAAAGAGAGAGAGAGAAGAGAGGGAGGTGGGGAGCCACCGGTGGCCCCCACCAGTTTTTTTTTTTTTTTTTTTTTTTGGGGGGGGGGGGTTGGGCACTGTACCTCTCCCTCTTTCTCAGTTCTCTCCCCACTCTACGAGGGAGGCTGCGGATCTCTGATTTTTAAAGAAGAAAAAAGGCCGAAGGAGACTCCGTCTGGATCCGTTTGAAGGTTGGAAAGAACCATGTATGTTGCCCAAGAGAGTTTTGTAACTTGTCATTTCAAATGAATTAAAAAAAAGAATAAAAAGACATTTAATTGGTTCATTCATATAGGTTGAATGACCAAAATTATGTAATTTTAGTGACTTATTCATATAGTTTGAATGGCAAACTCATTTAAGTGGGCGGTTCATTCATATAGGTTGAATGACCGATCTTGTTTATTTAGTTCACTCTTATCGCTTGGGTGACCAATTTGCTTGGTTCATTCATATGGCTTGAACGACCACATTCCTAGTCCATTCTTAGTCCCAAAGTTCACAAATACCCTCGGCCCTGGGAGCCGTTGTATCTCAAAATTCACAAATATCCTCGGCCCTGGGAGCCATTGTATCCCAAAGTTTACAAATGCCCTCGGCCCCGAGAGCCGTTGTATCCTAAAGTTCACCAAAACCCTCATAAGGTAGAAGTAGGGCTGCTAGAGTCCTCCTTAGCCATGGAGGGTGATAGAAACACGGTGCGCACTGAGTCATGAAAGGCCACTTCGTCATCAGCAGCCTCGGACGCCGAAAGAACAGGTGTCGCAGGACCTCGGTAAAGCTCTCGTAAGGCAGTAGTAGGACTGCCAGGGTCCTCCTAGTCGCATATGGTGATAGCAACACAGTATGCACAGAGTCCCCAGAGAGTGCAGGAGAGCCCGACTCTCCAACCTGCAACGTACCTAAAGCAAGAAACGCACGCCTATCCTCAGTACTGGGAAGGAATATGGGAGCCACCCTTGTGCCAGAAAGAGAAACAGTGAGCTCCAAGTTAGCGTGAGGGCCGATCGGATCATCTACAGATCCTGTAAATTAATTATCCCGTAGTAAGAGACCAGGCATTAAGAAAGTAATAAGAAAGAAAATGGAGAGCAGAAGCGTAGTGTTTACCGAGCACGGGAGAAGCTACTAAAAGACCATCTAGTCGGGAGGTGGTCAGATCTACAATCACCTCAACCTAGACAATGGGAGCGACAGGCTGACCGGGAATCTCCAATGTGATCGTCAAAGCCTTACCCATCAAGCTGCCAATGCCTACGCCTGAGAGGATGGTGGCTTCCCCTGTGGGAAGCATCGGAGCATCAGATGCCATCCTTTGTCCTGCATCGGGCAAGTCCATAAGCAAAACAAATGGGGTAGTGGAGATTAGCAACAAACAGCAAAAAGAAACAAAAAGAAAAAAGAGAGAAAGCAAGGTATCATACTAGCCGCCAGAGCAGCAACAGCTGGAATGGAAATCCCCTCCGCTAAAGTGGCATCTGGAACCCCCACCACTGGGAGCCTGATCAGTAGGGGGAGCAACCAAAGGCGTAAGGACGAACTGAGTAAGATCCTCCACAGTCAAATCTACATAGGAGAAGGAAAGGGGATCAGCCGTTTCAATAATTACAAGATTATATGTGATTCGAAAAAGAAAGAGAGGGGATAAGGAGTCATTCGAAGACGGGAGTCATCGTCAAATATGATGTCATCCCCATAATCTCTTGATATACTTGATTGAATAGGGGAACATCTGAAAGGTCCGGCTTGAAGTCCGCCCAATCCAAGTCTCTGAAGTCCTCATTGTCCCCCATGAGCGCGGCATTGGTGGGCTGAGATACCCCCTGCACTTGGGGAGGAAAGCAAAATCAAATGCATAAAAAAAGGGGGGATTAAGTAGAAAAGAATTGTAAACTCACGGATTGTGGGAGCTTTGAACATCTCTGCGAATAAACCTTCAAAGAAGATAGCTCGGGGACATTGGCTCCTAATGAAGAGAAGAAAGAGATATAAGTGAGTCAAGTGTGGCCATGCAAATAAAAAACTGCAGCAAATCCACAAAAGCAAACCACATACCATTTGTGGTAGTAGGAACTTCGTCCGGAGCCCCAGAAGTAATAGGGATGGAGGCAACAACGGCTCCTATTACAAAGGGTATTACCCAAACTCTAACAAGCAGATAAAGCATAAAGTGGGGTCTAAATAAATTATCCGAAGGAAGGATGGGGGGTAGAACCTCTGAAGAAGTAACATGAAGAGTCGGGGAGGCGCATTATAGAAAAAGGTCCTCAAGTTCAATCTCCCTCTCTCCTAAAAAAAGAGAGCAAGGATAAGTCCAGAAAGAAGATGAAATTAATAGTGGAAAGGGAAAGAAGTCAAAGTGAAGAGGATGTCACCTAAAAGAATGACAGAAGTCGGGGATTCAGGAAGATCGAAACGAGGCCTAACAGCCCGCTGGCTCTCCTCCTCCTCTTCCAATATTCACTTCTTTCCTTTAGTTGCCTCCTTAGCAATAGCAATCAGGGTCTGTAACTCCTAGGAGTGCCACGGGGACAAAAGCATTAGGAGCTGCAGGCTCAAGGATAGGAACTCGAACAGGAGGTGAAGCCACGGGTCGAGGAATAAAAGATGGGGCATCCCCTGATAGAAGAAAATGAAGTGTCAGGAGCAAAATAAAATAAAAATAAAAGACTAAAAAAAAAGAGGGGAGGGGAAGAAGAAAGAGAAATGGGTCACTTGGCTGAACGAAAGGGGCATGCAGGAGGCTCTAGAATCAGCGTATAAAAAGACATGCCCAGCAAGAAGGCCGCTTGGCCCACCGCCTTCCAAATGTCACCAACAATGTGGGCCCGCAAAGCTAGAAAGGCCTCACGGCTAGGCCTAAGGAGAAACAGTGTCTGGCTGATATATCTAAACCAATGCTGCGCAGGGTCACTATTGAAGCTCCAGATGGGTAGCAAGGTGTCCATCGAGGGCTTCAGAGGGAGGCCACAATCTGCAAGAAATTGGGTGGTCCAAACATAATCAGGAGTTGCCATCACATAGAAATCCTCCTCTGCAGAAGACTATTGTTTCTCCTTCAGCCTCCTAGGGGACAAAGCATCATGCCCTTTGTAAGCGTGACGAGCTGAAGACTTTCTTGATCTCGTGCATGCATGCGATATGCCTAGTGTCACGCTGAGGCAGGAAATTCCGGATCGGATCGGATCGGCCGGCCAGATCGGGACCCACCGATCCCGATCCGAATTGGCCGATTCCGACCGGATCGGCACCGGCCGATCCCGATCTGAATCGGCCGATCCTACCTTCCATGCTCTGAGGAGGGAAAGAAGCCTATGGCCCTGACAAGATGACTCAGACTCTCAGATAAATTTGGAGCATTGTCGAATATGGCCCTCGCATTTGTGCCACCAGTTGGCATAAGCCACAGTCTACCACCCTCATAGGTGGGGGAGGCACCGGAGCTCTACCGGAAGCATTCGTATGTTAAAAGCTGTTCCAACAAAGTCGGGACACCAAATGTCCATTTCAACTTTCATAAACCCGAAAAAGGCTAGAGAATGCGAGGCTCGGAGGCACCATCTGGTCATATCCAAAGTTCCATGCAAAGCGGTGAGGATAATAAGGCTCAAAGACGACTATGTTTCCTTTCTTTAAAATAAGCATTCCCGATCTTGTGCTTTGAGTCACCCCCCCAATACAGCTGTGTCGTGCCCCATCTCGCCCAGCCATGGATTATACCACAGGTGATCCGCTGCTCCTTTGTCATAGAAAGGCCTAAAGTCCGGAGAGGAGTAATCAAAGTCTATCTTCCTCGACTCGTGATAAGCAATAAAGCCCAGGGCATCTTGGGCGTAAGTGAGCTGGCGTGCTCCATCTCCCTTTGGTTGTCTAGCAAAGCAAAGGATAGTGGGGAAAGTATGGTCCACCTGACCGTTAATGGGACAAAGGCTAGGAAGTAGCAAACGGGCCTAAACACTCACATAGTGGGTCGCCATCACAACAGAACAAGTCGAGGGATCAGTTGAGCTGCACAAAGCCCCAAAAAAATGATATATGTTGGCTAGAGCTGTAGGAGCAATGGCCAAACGAGTCCCGGTGGCCAGGCGGCAACTAGCAAGAAGTACCTCGGGTCGCAGTACACCATCACTCTCATAGGGCACAGTAAAAGTAACCAACCAATAAGCCAAGTATGCTGCCAAATAAGTAACATCATCTAACCCCCAAAGATTCTCGGTCTGTAGCTCTGGCTCTACGACAAAACTATGGCGGGGAAGCTTATCTCTGTGAATCTCTAGCAAATCCCTCCTGCCTAACGCACTGGCTCCCTGCTTTCGGTAATAGAAAGGGTTACTGTAGAAGTAGCAAACCCATACAGAAATAGAAACTTGGTCGTAGCCTCTTATGCCACCTTCCTCGGAGAATGAATGTTTTTTGCCTTGGACAAATCCCGCCAAACCGTCAGAAGGTACCGATAGCAGTAGGGAGTATAGTGACCTGCTCCATCAATGGTGCTCCTATAAAACTCATCAAGAACTGCCTCCTCGTACGGCTCCCCCACTATAGGAAGCCCAAAGATGTGGTGAAGGGCCCACAAATCAAATGAGGTCCCTCCCTCAGCAGTGGCAATAGTGTTGGCCTCGCAGATATACGTCTCCACCAAAGCCTGTATGAAGCAAAAATAGTACGGATAGTCAAACTGCGCAGCTGCTACAGCCTGGAGGAGGCCCACTCTCTCTAGCAAATAGTTGTGGTTTGCCAGAACAAACTGCAACCACTCTGCCACCCCTGGGTGATAAACATGGGAAGCCCTCACTTTCAAGTGTCCCCGCCAACCTGGACGTCAACCCAACATAATATCGGACAGTAAAAGTTGTGGCTCAAAGGGCTCATGCGGCGAAGCCTTGGGTGCTGCAGTAAGGAAGAGGCCCCAGAGGCACCTAGATTGTGAAGAAGCCATGCCGCCAACAAAAATCCAGACAGCATGCTGAAAAGTGCGGCACACGCTTGAGTGTGTATTAAGGAATGGATGGCTCCAGTCTGCTATAAAGAAGGAAACTCCGGCATCCGAGTAGTCAATGGCGGGAAGGAAGGAAATGAATAAGCAACCAGCTTCTCCATATCATCCCCCTCGAACAAAATAGCTCGCTCCAGGTCACAGCAAGCCTCAGGGGTGAGTGTCTACTCGATACCATCCTCCACAAAAGTGAAACTAGTTAGTAGTTCTAGATAGAAGAGTCGGAAGGAAGGTGCTGCTCAAAGCCTCCACTCCGCGAGAAGTAAAAGAATCCCTCACGAAAAGTAATACGGCCCCGGTCCACTGGAGAAGTATCCTCCACTGTGACCCTCAAGTGAGGCCGAGCCACCCAAGTGAAACCAGAGTCATAAAAAGAGAACAGGATAGCACGCTGCTCGAGGTAACCAACCTTGTCCTGAATAAGTACGCCAATGGGGAAATCTCTTGGTCCAGGCAAAGAAAGCTGCAAATAAAAAAGAAGACGAGAAAAATTAGATACAAGACCAAATGACAAACAAGTAACATAAAGAAATAAAGATGCATTAGTTTTAATGAAGACACAAGATGGCACGATATGGATCAAAACTTAGGTCAATTTAGAACATCGTTTGTGGTGTTTGAAAAAAGGCCAAAGACAAGTTCTCACTAAATGCCGCTAAGTGCCACCGGAGAGTCAAAAAGGAGTGTGGGACACTCTAAAAATCATCTAAGGATAGAACTGCAGGGGCTGGTTGGACACTCGTTGGCTCACCATGAACATGAGACAAAGTCATCCTAAAGTCCCAAAAAAGGTCAAAAGTCCAATAGGACCAATGACGATGAACAGTCACAAGGAATAATAGTTTCCGACTAATTCAAAAAAGTCTCGGACAGATTGTTCACTCTCAGATTGAAATTCGTACATGGCTACCAAAGAGTTCCACATATGCGTGGTGCATGAGCCGCGGTACCAATTGAGTCTTGGGGTCAAACAATCGTTTGGAGGAAACTAATGACCCAGATATTCGAAGTATTCAAACCAAGAAGCTTCAAGACAGGAAAAGGACAGCACAAGCATGTGCACGGGGCACTGGCAAAAAGAAGTCTCACATGCATGCAAGGTGGCCGACGTCTACGGGGTGCGTGCCATCGCCTTTGCCTCTGACATCTGCCCCGTGGGGGACATTTCTAATAGAATTAAAAGAACAACAAAACATGCATGCATGGTTTGAAATAAATACATGAGCATGCATTGAAGGGAGAGGGGGAAGGCCTAGGAATTTACCTTGGCTTCGTCGTGCCTCCAAGATGCAGCAGCCACAGCACAACAACAACAAGAGCAGCCGCAGCAAGCAGCAGCCACAGCACAACAATAACAAGTGCAGCAGTGGCAGCGGGGTGTAGCCACGGCAGCAACAAGAGCAGCAGCCATGCACTAGGGGGGTGCAACTTGGAGAAAGAGGAGGCTGCAGCTGGGAGAAAGAAAGAAAAAAGAGGAGAGAGAGAGGTGGCTGCAGCTTGGAGAAAAGAGGGAAAAGAAGAGAGAGAGAGAGAGAGAGAGAGAGAGAGAGAGAGAGGAAAAGGAGGAAGAGAGGGCCACCGGTGGGAGCTTCCCACCCACCAATTGCTCATATACCCCCCCCCCCCCCCCCCCCCCCCCATCGGTGGGTGGAGGGGCAAAGAAGGAAAGGAAAAAAAAAGAAGGAAAAAAAAAGGAAAGAAAGAGAGAGAAAGAGAAAAACAGAAGGAGAGAGAGAGAGAAGAGAGAGAGGTGCAACCACCGGAAGGCTCCCCCCACCAGTGAGGGGTGCCACCCACTGGCAAGGAATTCCAGGTCGGATCGGATCCCCGAATCGGGACCCGCCGATCCCGATCCGAATTGGCCGGGATCGGGACCTGCCGATCCCGATCTAAATCGAGATTGGCTGATTCTGCATTCATGGGCCACCGGTGCCCCCCCTCAACCGGTCACCCCTCTCCTCTCCCTCTTTCTCACTTCTCTCCCTAGGAGGAGGTTGCCGATCTCTGGATTTTTAGAGAAGAAAAAAGGCCGAAGGAGACTCTACCCAGATCCGTTTGAAGCTTGGAAAGAACACTGCACGCTGCCCAAGAGACTAGTGTAACTTGTCATTCCAAATGAACTAAGAAGAAAGAATAAAAATACATTTAATTGGTTCATTCATATAGGTTGAATGACCAAAATTATGTAATTTTAATGGCTCATTCATATAGTTTGAATAGCTGAACTCATTTAAGTGGACGGTTCATTCATATAGGTTGAATGAACGATCTTGTTTATTTAGTTCACTCATATCGCTTAGATGACCAATTTGCTCGGTTCATTCATATGGCTTGAATGACCACATTCCTAGTCTATTTGCACTATACAAATAGCCAAAGTTGGATTATTCATGACATATGAATAACCTTAAATTTCAATTTCATTCTAGATTGAGTGAGTGAATCTTATGCTCACTAATCAAAGTCATGAATTTATACCCTTTTGAATCAATAATGAAAGCTCATGGATTGCATCAAACACTTGTGTTCATTCTTTTTAAGTTACGTGTGTTTGTTTTCAAGTGAGTTATCAGACAGTTAATCAAGGGTTGCCGATTAATTTATCAACGTAATTAACATTGACTCACGGTCAATGGGGAGAGGTCAAATGCACATATCTAGGCTTGATCCACACAATTTCTTAGACTCTCTGAGGACTAATATGAAGTTCTTAAGGTCTAAATAAAACAAAAAATTAAACAATGAAAGAATAATTAAAAAGAAAAAATCAAGTCTCATACAGGCATATTGAGATAAGGTGGGAGTCCAACATAGGACCTCATGCCAAACCCTATTCATTGATTTTCTACCAAAAGAGTTGGTACTTGAACAGATTATATGACTCAGAGTTAGTTTTCTATATGCATTAAAGACAAAAATTAATCATTAGCTAGTGTAGCAACAAGAATCTCTTAAACAATTTCAACTTATTGATGCCCAAGCTTTGTTTGGTTTCACATAGTGGTGATACAGAGGAAAATAAAATAAAAATTACCCTATTTATTAAAAGGTTCATCATGCATTCATGAGAATGTAGACATCTTGAAAATTTTAATGTTTATTAATATTACCTGGCTTCGGAAAACACATAGACACTAACCTTCCAGGGGAAGACTAGAGGTCCTTATGCAACTTCAACTTGCATATGGAAATGCTTCAATACAGTAACAACGCATGAAAGCTTAATAAAGTAACTGGAGGTTAACATTTGACAAGCATTTGTACGTAACAGGGTTAACTACCTCACTTGCATATGTTTCATCTTGAGCCTCTTCAAAAAGAGATGAATAGTAAGCTGGATCATAGATAGAGCCTCCCAAAAAGTCATCAGCATTGGAGCTCTGTCTAGCAACTTCATGTATTGGAGGATTCAAGAAACTGTTTCGAACATCAAAATCTGCTTCCCGATAGGCAGCACTATCCACCCATGAGACTCCCAGTCTGTACATCTGAATCCATAACAGTGAGGAAAATGACCTCACAGAAAATCCAATCACTTGCATCCAGAAAACAAGTCTCAATGAAAAGAGAAACAGCGAGTCATACTTCTCGGAAGACATGTGCCTGAAGAACATCATTATGAGAAGATAACAACACCGAAAGAAAATAACATGAAACAGAAATGATGTATAGAAAGATAGAATGGACAATGTAAGTGCTATTTTCTCAAGGTTGTACATGACGTCTTATAGAAAAAAGGAAAAAGTTAGACATTTTCTTTGACAAGGGGGAAATAGTAGGTAAAAGCAAAAGAGAGAAAATGAATGGTCTGAAACTGGCAGATCAGAAGGTTAATTTAAGTTCAAAACTACATATAAAGTCAATGTTAGGATGTATGGAATTCGAATCCTGGAAAATTTAAATACAGCCGTTCACTGATTGGCCACATGTTCAAGCTCAAAGATATAAGTGATACCCATAAAACAAAAGAAGTAAAGGAATGGATAAGGTCAAAGAGTACGGTTTTGTCAGACGGTTACCCATGTTTTGCTATGTATGTATGGCATCACAGGAAATCACCCAAGACTGTGCTTCTTGATGAGCAATGCCGGTAACCACCACCAATGAAATGTTCTTTCATTCCCTTGACAAGTAAACTGACTTGTCTGATAGCAAGCATAAGGTAGGAATGGGACTGGGGATCCGTTGGCATGCTACCTGCCCTATTCAAACCCACCCATCAACTATGAAACCTAAGTCTTTTTAAAATAAATGCAGTGTGTGGAAGCTGTTGTCCCCTACAACTCAAACAAGTACGATCTTATCAACTCGCCTAGGCGATGAAGTAGGCTGAGGCAACCCAACAACGCCTTGCCTCGCCTCATGTTCGCCTCACTCATCTAGACACTTGAGGTCTATGCCAAATGCTTGATTCCTTTTTAATTATGTCGTACTGTCTTTTCTCTTACATGTGGCCACATTTTTTATTTTTCTTTGATGATTCCTAAGACCATCCACTAGTTACATCAGTGCAAATTGGTCATTACATGTTGGACATGATTAGTGTTCCTCAAAGTTGTACTTATGATATATATTGGATGGTTTTGTTTTCTTTGTACTGTCATTTTCTTCTTTCAGGGTAATTTATGAGAGAACACATCGCCTCAAATGCCTTGGCGATCGCCTAGGTATTTGAGGTTAAGGTGAACCCCTGGTTGCCTCGCTCTCCTCTAGCCTCTGACTACATAGAACAAGTACTATGATTTTTCTAGACAAATTTTGCCCACTCAAAAAAGCTGTCTAAGAAAAAGACAACACCCACTGTCTTTGAGTCGGACCAAGGCCAACCAAATCAAATTGCTCTTGGAAAGTTAACACTATGTCACTATTGTTCTAACAAAATGAGAAACCACCTATGAGATATAGCCAAACGGAGGCCTACCAATTACCATTATCATAAACAGTGACTGTAGAGTCATTTGTTGCAAATAGTAGCAGCACTTCCTTTTCCAACATGACCATCTGTCCATCAAATCTATCCAAGCAGAGGTTGCAGTTGTGCATGTTGGATAGTGGTTGCGTAGGAGGAGAAGAATGTAAACTCCTCCTTTCCCCTCCCCACAGGAGATGCCAAAACCACACCCTCCTCCACACTCTTCTTTTTTCTTGGAAAGAAGTTGAAATTGAACCAACAATTTTATTATGAAACAAACAGAGGAAGTACAATTTGAAGGGAAGCTGAGAGGTTCCGCTCCTGCCACCACAAAAAAGACAAACAAGATTCCTACTCCCTCACATGATCCCAATTTTGAAAGCAACGTGAAAAGAAAAACTCCCTCCTATCCATCAACGTTCGCTTGGTAATATAGTACTTAGATTCAGCCTTTGCTTGAATGTGTACTTCTACACAAAGAGGACATTGTATATGTTTCTTTCCCGTTCTTGTTGGTAGAATCGGATGCCACTTGCATGCCAACTTTCTTAATTGACCTGCTTGATTTAAACTCACTTGCATGACAAAAGCTGTTCTGTGTTGACCTAACTCTGCATCATTCCACTGAGACAAAAAGTCTGCAGTCTTTAAAGATTTATTGCTCCTCTTCTTTTTGGATGAATATTCTTCTTTTTACAGCCTATCACAGGAGTGGGCCAAGCAGAACTTCTCCACTTTCTTCTATGCTTTCCTCTTTTTCCTCTAATTCCAAGTACCAATCAATTCCAACATGGGTCAAAATGAACCACATATACGTGTCAAATCAATTATATAAGTCACAGTGATGGGAATCCAGGAACTACAGAAACAGAACCAACGGTCCTTGTTGTATTTTGCCCATTAGAGGCCCAATTGATGTCTTTTCTATTTTACTAATTTTTCTGCATGTTTTTGCTATTTTAGGAGTCCTAGGGGTAGCTTGGTAATTTTCCTATTAGGGCTTCCTTTTTGGGGGCCTATATATACCCCATGTACTCCCCCCTTTTGAAAGAATGAATGAATGCTGAATTAAAATGAAGAGATAAAACATTGCAGCCACCCCAGGCATTGTGTGAAATAGGGTGGGACGCACTGTTGGTTTGCTCCTTCTTCCACACCCCCCCCATCTCCTTCTTCTTCCACTGTTCTACCCTGTTCTTCATAGTGCCCCTTCTGTCCTCTTCCTCTTCCCCTCGTTTCTCTCTCTCGTTCGTCTCTGTGGGCGTAGGAAAGCCACCGACGCCATCATTGCTCTGCCACACGGCGAGTAGAGCATCTTGCCGCCGCCCCCCCTTCTTCGTCGTTTGTGCACTACGCAAACCGGCGGAGCCTGCCACGAACCCCGCTTGGCTTCGCCACCTGAGGCATCACCATTCGAGCCCACCACAGAGCGCGTTTCCCACCCCCCCGCCGCCATGCGGCGCACCAAGCCCGTTCGCTAGGGGCACTCCACGCCACTCGCACCCGCCGCCACCACGCGGCATCCCCTCGCCGCTCACCTAGCCATGCGGCGTCTTTTGTGACCCCCAGGCCACAACCACCTCGTCGCCCGGGCCACCCGGGTCCTCGCCTTTCCCAACCACGCCCACCCACGGGCCCCACGCTGTCCCCCCTCCCGCTCCGCCACGCAGCCCCGCCACCACTCCCTATCGCCAGCTGGGCCCTTCCACGGGGAGGGGGCTGTTCTCGCGGTCGGGATGGCACCCTGTTCAGCCCATTTGTGTGTGGACCTTGGCCGATACTGCGGCCGTTTTCGCGCATTACAGGTTTCCCGGATGACCACTAGAAAAGGACCCTAGTGGTGAAGTTCGCGTAGATTTACCCAAAGGGTCCATAACCTGTTCAGCCTTGCCTTCTTGCCCTTTCTTCTTCTTCTTCCCTGGCCTCCGAGCCCTTCCTCCAGATTCACCCTGCTGTCCCGCATCACAAAGCATGCAAAATTAAGTGTCATTAGTCGTTTTTGAAAATGGCAATGGAGGTAAACATATGTTTGCCCATCAAACAGATATCCACCCCCTTATATTTTGAACACTTACTCTGCTTTTGTAGTGTGTTATAGTTGTAGATCTACCAGAAAAGGAAGGAAGCGTTGCAGCTCCGTGGCAGGATGGGAAAGAGTTATCAGTGTGCTAGCATGAATATGAAACATGGGAAGCTTCCAGGTGCATATCATGGAATCAGCAAAAATAAGCACAAGGGAATTGCAATGCATTTAGTGTAGCTGTATACTACAAACAAGGCCTATCGGTCAACGAACATCATGAGTTATGATAAATTGGAATATACATGCAAGGGGCATTAAAGCTCCCAATGGACCCAGAGACCATCTCAAAAGTCACAATAAATCTGGTCAATCCTTTGTCAATCCCATATAATCCACATACAATTAACAGATCCTCTCCCATACCATGCAGGGAAAAGCTCGAGCACCGACTTACTTCAGACCAAAACATTAGTAGGCAGATAATATTTCTCACCGAGTAATCAAATTCATGCTCAATAGTAATTAACTCAAAACCAGTGTTATTTGCAGTACATGTTCAACAGACTCAGAGAACAATCTCATATATGGAAGCAACAAAAACATAGAAAGATTATGAATCTTCGAAATGTCTAGAAGAATACCCAGCCGCATCAATAAGCAAATCAAAGTCAAAGGCTGAGATGGCCCAAGTGAATAAATTCCCAGTTCTCTCTACCTATATGTTAAGATTCTCATCATATATACATATCTAAACTATAAAGCTCTAAAGACCTTTTTGTTCATACAAACAGCTTCTTGTTCGTGACACCTCCAATGACCGAGGATTTTTAAATTGGACTGATGCCTGGGATCAACTGGGACCCATCCAATCCAGATCAGTACATGTGATTTTTAATGATTTTTAGTGTGTTAGGTAGGGTATCGTAGTGCTTTTGACAAATTTTAGGGCTTGTGAAGTAGTTTGTGTTTTACATGTTTCTAGATTGTTAAGGATTATTTTATGACATTAAAGAATTTTAAAGGCTTTAGGAGTATTTGGGTGTTTTGGACATTTTAAGGGTTTTGGGGGCATTTTGGTTGCTTTGGGTGAACTTTACAATTTTTGTGATTTTTTGTCATTTTAGGTGATTTGTGAAGTGAACAGCACATTTTGGTAATTTGGTCGTCTTTTAAATATACTTAGTTGTTTGTGTCACCTGGGGGCATTGGGTTTATTTGAGTCATGGATATTAGAGGTATGTTGTGCATTTGATCAATTTAAAGACCATTGGCATTAAATTAAACAATAAGTTTAAAGTGTTTTAGGTTTCAAGTTAGATGAGAAGGAAAGTGCAATTGGGTCATTTGGAGATATATAAATATGGGGGAGTGATGGACCATGGTACAACTTTAGGGCTGTGCTAGAATCTAGTTAAACACATTCATCAACCACCATAAACTTGGCTAGATTTGTCCAAGACCACTAACAAATATAACCTTAACAGATATTGGTTGAGATATGAAAAGGTCCTAGACTCGAAAGCAGTCTGCTAGGATCAAATCCTTTAGAAAAATTTAGATATATTTATTCAACTCCGCTAAAGAATAATAACTTAACAGATAAAGAAAAAGGTTAAGGAATAAGATGGATAATGAACTCATGAGGATCCATTAAGAATCACTTAGGTCAATATCCTTTAAAGGATCTAAGTAGGGCTCACCCAAGACCCACTAAGGTCCATTAAAGATCCAAAAGCTTATAGACCCAGCTAAAATCCCTTAAGGATCCAAAAAACTAATGAGAAACATCAAATCGAACAAAGCAAGAACCTAGTGTTCTACTGCAAGAACTTGAAGCCTTTGAATGGTTAGGGAGCTCGAGTTTGACAAAAAGATCCCAGACTTATTCCTTCCCTTTGTAAGAGTATCAAGGTCCTGAATGATGATAGATGGGGCCAGCCAAGCCTTGATAATGTGGCTGGAGTGGGACGGAAAGACCCCCACCGACTAATTTTGCTTTCTACACCTTTGTCTTTCTCTCTCCTCTCTACCTCTTTCTTTCATGCACACAAGAGAAGAGAAAGGACCCCGGGGGGGGGGGGGAGTTGTGCAGACCGCACCAGGCCATCTCACCGGTGAGATCTCGTTTCCCCACTTCTTTTCCTTTCTGATTGGTCAGACCGTAGAAATGCACCAGTAGGATGTGATGTGGAAAGAGGTGGTGGGAGAGACCTCCGGCATCGCACTAGCAGCGAAATAACAACCTCTGAGATCACACCGGCGGCTAGTACATCTCACCCAACTCCGTACAAGACTTCTCTGACCCTGTCTCAAAGTCATCTTCTCTGTCGTAAAGCAAAATACCATAAAATAACTGAAATTTGCACTAAAATTTATCCATAAATTAAAAAGAGACCTTACATCCATATATATAATGTGTAGGGACCTTTCCAACTCAAACTCGACTCCCTAATATATCTAGAGACTACAATACCCCTAACTAGATAATCACTGCAAAAAATCACACTAAACATTCTTGAAAAATAGAAAAATATACCAAAAGTTTTAAAAAAATAAAAAACATGTTAAATGAGCTCCAAACGAGCCAAATAAAATGTCTATAGACTCCTCTAAAAATACCCTATCCATTAAAGAAGCTCTGGCAAGGCTCCAAGCCATAATGAAGCTGGAACGGTCCTCTGACAACGATAACACACTCCATCATGGTGTGTTGGTCCTAGATGCCCATCATTCTCCCCCGGTTCGAGAAAACTCATCCTCAAGTTTTGAAGTGTGGTAATTTTTATGGAGAGATGATAAGAGAAACAAAGCAAGGAAGCATGACTAATTCCACAGACATCACCAAGTGGAAGAAAGTCTCGCCTTGGTGTGAAAATTGCTCCTTAATATCGCTCTATATGTGGTCAAACTCATTCTAGTTAATAGTGTCTTGAACAATCTTCAGTTGTTTGTCTTCAAAAAGGACTTTGGGGACCAAGTTTAGATTCGGTTCAATGAGAGCCTGTCATTACCTGCTTCAAACAACTTGGACTCGACCTCTTTAAAATACTTGTTTGCTAGCACTAGATCGGCTTTATAAAATTCTTCCGTCTGGTTTTCACACTCCTCGACTAGCGTCAGGTTGGCCTCGTAGGCTACCTATTTTGGTTCAGCTATTCTAGCAAAGTAGTTCTCAAAATCATTCATTACCTTGATCCATTTCGGATAATCCTTTGATGCAACCAAACCTACGCCCAAATAGTATGTGGCTATTGTCTCGAGAAATGGGCCACATAAATAAAGATGTTCAAAAGTTGGCACCTAAATCGAGGCAACTAGCGTGAATCTCAAGATGCGCGAACAGACGTCTGTGGGGCGTGTGCAGGAGCGACATGCAAGACAATGCACCGCTGGTTGACGGAGTGCCAATCAAAGTCAACCTCGACGTGAGGAAGCCAACAGTATGATCAATCGTGAATCGGAGCCCCAATAAGGTTGTGACACTAGCAGCACGCAAAGCGATGGATGAGGTATGCCTTGCTATAAGGACGCCACCGATGTGATCGATACACAAAAGTGACCACAGGGGTATCCTCGATATCTCGCGCGAACCTTAGAGGTGTACACAAACGTCCTCGAGATGCATGCATGGTTGACACACGACACGAGGCACTACTAGCTGATGGGATGCAAGACAAGGTCGGCCTCACTGCAAGGATCCCAACGGCATGCTCACCGTATAAATCATAGCACATATGTGTTCCCAATAGACGTATAGGGGCAGCACACAAAACAAGGTGTCACTAGTCATTGAGGCACATGCTGAAGTTGGGTGCATAAAGACGATGCTGGAAACACACTTAGTGCATCAAATGGGCCCCCATCAGCTTCAAAACATGGGTAGTGTGATAAGAGGTGCACCGCCGGTCTAATGTACCCAGGCACACAGAACATGGGAAACAGGTCCATGGGGTAGTGCGGGCCCGGGTACATGCATGTTGAGCAGTTTTTTGTGAAGAAGGAAAAAAAAAAAAAGAGAGAGAAGAAAGAACGGGGCATGTAAATAAAAAAAGAAAAAGAATGGGCCAAGAAAAAAAAAAAAAAGAGAAGAGAGAGGGAAGTAGGAGCCACCGGTGGCTCCCCCCCCCCAACCGATGGCGGGTGCCACCGGTGGCGGTGCTACCGCACCCTCCCTCTTCTCTCTTTTTCTCACTCTTCTCCCCCCTATAAATACCCCCTAGAGGGGCTGCTGCAGGGGGTCCAAAGAGAAGCTTTTGGGGAGACTCTGGAGGATTTTTTAGAATCCTTCTTGAAGAAGAAAGACAAGACACGCCGCCAAAGCACACAACTCCGTCTATGGACAAATTTGAAGCCTCAACACCATATGTGGAAGACTTGGACAATGATATTTTCTTATGCAATGTAAACAAAGATAAAACAATGGTCCATTCTTATCGTTAGAATCGCCATATGTTTAATAAATAATATCGCCATAAGTTTAATAAATAATGGTCCATTCTTATTGTTAGAATGGCCATAAGATTAATACAATTCTTAGTCCATTCTTATCTTCGGGTTGGCCGTAAGTTTTCTTGGTTCACTTTTATTGTTAGAGTGACCAAAACTCGGTTCTTGGTCCATTCCTATCTTTGGATTGGTCATAAGTTTTCTTGGTTCACTCTTATTGTTAGGGTGACCAAAACTCAATTTTTGGTCCATTCTTATCGTTAGAATGACCTCATGTTGGGTCCATTCCTACCATTGAAATGGCCATAAAATTCTTGGTCCATTCCTATGGTTGGGATAACCAAAGTTATATTTAGTCCATTCCTACTGTTGGAATGGCCATAGAGTTCTTGGTCCATTCCTACCGTTGGAATGGCCATAAAAGTTCTTGGATCATCTATATTGTGGAGGTGACCAAAGTTTATTTATTGATCCATTCTTACCATTGGAAGGCCGAAATGTTATAAAATCATGATTCAATGTGATTATGCATCGAAATACGTTTGTGTGCCTATGTTGTGTGGATTTGATTATCATGATTGTTCTTATGTGTTTGCCTAACTCAAACTCGATTATAATCAATAAGTTTGGTCCATTCATATCGTCTGAATGACCAAAAAATGTGTTCAATTCCTTTATATTGATTAAAGGACCATTAATAAGTTTTGGTCCATTCCTACTGTTGGAATGGCCATAAAATTCTTGGTCCATTCCTATGGTTCAGATGACCAAAGTTATCTTTGGTCCATTCCTACCATCGGAATGGCCATAAAGTTCTTGGTCCATTCCTATCGTTGAAATGGCCATAAAAGTTCTTACATCATCCCTATTATGGGGTGACCAAAGTTTATTTGTTAGTCCATTCTCATCATTGGATGGCCGAAAGGTTGTAAAATCATGATTCAATGTGATTGTGCATGTAAATATGTTTGTGTGCCAATGTTGCATGGATTTGATTACCATGATTGTTCTTATGTGTTTGCCTAACTCAAACTCGATTATAATTAATAAATTTGGTCTATTCATATCGTTTTAGATGGCCATAAAATGTGTTACATTCCTTTATTTTGATTAAAGGACCATTAATCTTCTTAAGGATTTGTCTTGATTAAGTGGTGGCCATCATCCCCCATTGATTAAATATCTTTATTTCAAATCTTCAAAAAGATAAAAGAGGGAAGAAATAGATTTTTTTTTTTTTTTGACACTTAAGTAATCCTCATGAACTCTTGGACTTGTAAAGGATATTTAAAAGATATTATCAAAATAAAAAAATATCATTTAAGGGTTTTAAGAAGAATCTTGCCTAAGGCATGTTCTCTTGGTATCCTTTAAGGGTCTTAAGCTCATATGCACTCCATGTAAGGTGACATCCTTTAAGTATCCCTTAGGATTCTCAAAAAGGGATTCAAAATAAATATCAAATTTGAAGGTGTTTAATATAAAAATCAACCAAATGATATGTTTGATTTATGGTGTGATTTAATATTCTAAATTTTAGTGTGTTATTATTTTAACGGTATCAACGGACGATTAATCAAAAGTTGTCGATCGGTGATGAGCGTAATCAACACTGATCAAGGTCAGTGGGGAGAGGTCAAATTCACGGATCCACTCGTCTGATCCAAAATCCTAGACTTCCTGAGAGCTAATCCCAAGTTCTTAAAGTCTACACTTTAAAAAAAAAAAAAGATTCTTTTGAAAATTAAAATCTTTTAAGTTCTTTTCAAAAGAAAAGATTGATTTCAAAAATCAAGTCTCACAGTTTGGCATGCCTGGTGGGACCTCTCCTTCCCATCATCTCTCCGTCTGATGATGCCCTCACTTCACACTACTAATTTTGACCAGTTTTATGCAGGCACCGCACACATCAAAACCAAAACACTCAATGACAATCAATGTTACCTACGGTCCTCAGGTGGTTGCCACCCATGTCATGTGCGGTTACCTGACGATGCCGACATGCTCTGGCGATTTCCCGACCGTTGTCGGATCCTTGTACTTCCTGGAAGTCATTCCAGCACCGGAGCCAACTACAAAAACAAAGAAGAAGCGGTGCATCCTATGCTAAGACGAATGCTACTAATGGGAGACTCGTACGGCCCCTCACTGTCAATACCATCAACTTGTCACCCGCCTCCTTGTCTAACATGAGGAAGAAAGTTTTTACTGCAAGCCCATCTAAGATGGGAAAGATCATTCTGGTAGGCAACCTCCGCATCCGTTTAGATGGAAGCAAGGATGGCAGTATCGATACCGGTATCGGTATTGGAGGGTACCGATATCGATACGTATTGGTATAAGTATCAGCTGTATCGGCCAGTATCGGCTGGTACCGGGTCCATTTTGGCCCAATATCGGATCCATTTTGGCCCAGTACTGGACCAATATCGGCTGGTATCGTTCCACTCAGTATGGTATCGGTACCCACAGATACCGATACGTATCGGCCGATACTGTCAACCATGGATGGAAGGGAGCCTATCATCCCAAAGATTCGCCATGTCCCGACGATTCCCATCTAGAATCGATTTGAAATTTTGCCGAAGGTTTGTCAAGACAAGACGGCCTTCAAAAAGAAGAAGAGAAGTTTAAGAGCTACTGTTCAGCAGGAGTAGAGATATAGACCTCAAGCTCCTTTCTAGTAGGAGCAAAGACACAAAGCCAAAGCAACTATGCCTCGGAGAGGGGGCAATCATGTCAAAGACATGAATATCACCTCAAACAAATGTTGGTAACCAAGGAAGAAGCTCGCAAAATACGTCAAGCTAAGGCCACTCTAGCAGAGCAACATCCTTAAAAGCTCGTGGAGCTAGTGAGACATTATCAATGCAGATGGTCGACCTCGTTTCCCACGAGGTCATAAGAGAAAAGGTGCCTACAGGGCCAAAAAGAAAACTCAGTTGGTCCGGCAGAGAACCTCAATCTTTAAGAGGCTGGGGGCACTTCCCCCGCAAAATCAGAAAAAAAGAAGGGTCACAAAGATGAGGGTTTACACATGTTATGCCTCCAACACCAGTAATCGACAATCCTTGCTGCCAAATGATCCCCAAGAAATAGCTAATTTGGCACAACGGGAAGGACCCATGACTCGTCAGATAGAGCAAGCCATGCATTGGCTGAATCAAAGAGCCTCGGGAACCGAGCAAACTTAAAATGGCTGGCTCGGAGAAGATGGGGTGAACCCCCAAAATGTTGGGTCAGACTCAGAGCAATTGTAGAACCACACACCACCCCGGACTATGGAAGAATGGAGGCAAGAAAATCAACAGTTGAAACTTTATTGATGAGCTTTATGCAAAAGTGGGAGGAGCAACTGAAGGCCTCCCGACACCTCCAATAAACGCGCCTCCCCTGAGGGCGGTTCCCATGTCTTCAACCATAAGGGCACAAGCTGATGAGGTCAACTTTATGCCTGACGAAGTATAGGAGATTCGGGGTGAAGACTTGAACCGCAATGCTCAACAATCTAACACTCTTGCAGAAGAGGCCGCAATGTCTCAGAAGCACATGATTGAGTAAGTTGTTGAAGCCAAAATGGCCGAGCAAGACGATAGGATAAGCACCTTTGACTTGTACAAAGTACATTTCCCGGTCCATCACATGTTCAAGAAGTTCCCGCCTAATCATGGCAAGCGCCCAAAATTTACTAGATATGATGGGGAGGGCTCAGCCCAAGAGCATATCACCCTTTATATGAGCGATATAGAGAGTTGGCCACCGATAAAACATACCTACTGAGATTCTTCTCCATCTCACTGACAGGCACGACATTCGAATGGTATGCGAAGCTAAAGCCCAACTACATAAGCAGTTGGGAGGAGATGCAGAAAAAATTCTTAAAGCGCTTCAAAGTGTCAGAGCGGAAAGTGACAATCACTGAATTAGTCACTCTAAAATAAGGGAAGAATGAGTATGCCGTGGAGTATATCAAGAAATGGCGGAATCTCAACATGAAGTGTGATAATCCGTCAGTCTTTGAAGATGCGGTGAAACTATGTAAAAAGAGCTTGAAATCCGAAATCAAGAAGAAGCTGATCGGGACAAACATTAGAAACTTTGATCAGCTAAACAACATTGTCATAGAGATTGAAATGTTTTTTGCCAACAACCTTACTGTTTCTTTTAACAAAGGAAAGGCTTCAAGGGAGCGGCCCGCCATAAAAGAAGTTAACGCCGTCAATTTTGCATCGACAGTGGAGAAGATAGAGGGCAAAGTCAGCATAAATGCATCCACTTCAAATGCAAGGGGAAATGAGAAATGGTCATCCACCTCCCTTAATGAGAAAATGAAGAGGCCGTACTCTTTTACAAGAGAACACACAAAGTTGTTTAACACGTGTTCGAGCAACCATCATAACTCTCCTAGAACCAAAGAGGCCAACAGATGTGGGCAAGACCAACGAACCTAACTACTACCTATATCACCGCATGTTGGAGTATGTAGTGGAAGACTGTTATATATGTAAGGATGAGATTGAGAAGCTCATCCAAGAAGAGGCTATTAAGATGGGTAAGTACTTGGTAAACCCACCTCAGGCACACCAGAAGCTAAAGTAGACATCTGCTGCGAATGTCATTCACATAAGTGAGGGGTCGTCGTAGGCCGACCCAAAAGAAGAGTACATGAATTCCTCCCCAGAGTGTGAAGAAACACCTACATATACTCCAACAACTCCCCCTCCACAAAGGTCCATTCTGGCAGCGTTGGAGGAACTTCGGGTTAGCTTAGGGCAACTTTCCCAACAACAGGCAGAACTCACCCATATGGTGCAAAGTCTCTCGAGGCAGCTAACATAAGTCCTCGTTGAGAAGAGTGGCACCAGGCCCCCGTCTCTGAAAGAGCAAGGGTTTGAGTATTGTTGTCTCCAGATGAAGGACAACAAGCGACTTATAGACCTAAATGAGATGCCCAAAGTGAAGCGCAGGGAGCGAATAACTCCTAAAAGAGGAGGCTATGATGATTATGAAAATAGCCTTACAAACGTTAATATAGCAAGCGAAAGTCTTGAGAAAGGGCGAGCCGCCAACAAAGAAGAAACATGGATAAGCTTCGAGGGTTTTAACTCCCTGGAAGAGAAATTCCGCAAACCCTACTCCTTTCCGAGGGAAAAGACCCGAGAGCTCGTTGGACTATATATGAGCAAGAGGGCGATTATCCTGCCAAGGCTAAGGAGGAGAGAAGAGAGGCACCGGACTGATGTGCCCTACTATTGTCCGTATCATCGTTTCATCAGCCATGTGATCAAACAATATTTTGTGTTCAAGGATGAGGTTAAGAAACTGATTCAAGAAGGGAAGATCAACATGGGCAAGTACCTGGTGAAGCCCCCGCGAGCCATGAGCGGGACAGAATCACCTATACAGTAAATGTATTGCACAAGATCCATATAGACAAAAACTTTATGGAAGTATCCACCGATGAAATGTTGAAGCCTCAACCTGAAGAAGTGGCTCCTTACCAATATAGAGGGGCATTCTTAAATAGGCCGCCCAATTTACAAGCCAAGGCAACCGTTGACACCTTTGGGGCGATCGTTAGGGAATGTTTTAAGTTGAGTTTCTCCTATTTGACAAGTAGAATTATATTTTTATATCAATTAATAGAGTACATTTCTCAAAAATGTGACTTAAACTCATTAATTTTAACAAACAACTCATGATTTTAACAAACTCATTGGCTGGACTTGTGCGACTCGTACGAGTCGGACCGAGTCGGCCTGAGTCGGATCGGTATCGTACCGTATCTGGGAAGATACGATCCGATACGGATCAGCGATACGGCGAACCTTGGACCAAAGTAATATTTAGTCCATTCCTACCGTTGGAATGGCCATAAAGTTCTTGGTCCATTCCTACCATTAGAATGGCCATAAAAGTTCTTGGATCATCCATATTGTGGGGGTAACCAAAGTTTATGTGCTAATCCATTCTCATCATTGGATGGCCGAAAGGTTGTAAAATCATGATTCAATGTGATTATGCATGGAAATATGTTTGTGTGCCTATGTTGTGTGGATTTGATTATCATGATTGTTCTTACGTGTTTGCCTAACTCAAACTCGATGATAATCAATAAGTTTGGTCCATTCGTATTGTTTGAATGACCATTAAATGTGTTCCATTTCTTTATATTAGTTAAAGGACCATTAATCTTCTTAGCCCCACTTTGTTTGCAGAGTTGGAGAAGAATAAGGCCCCTTATTCTTAGAATAAGGTTAATTCTAGTTTGATGAGTATAATGACTTATACTGCGTTAGAATTGCTTATACTAGAATAAAGAGAATAAGCAATTCGACCCTAGACCCAAGAATTGCTTATCCTTCCTATTCCGCTAGTGGGTCCCACAGAACTATCAAAGTTAAACACGCCTTATTCTAGTATATGCTATTCCGAATAAGTAATTCCGGATAACCTATTCTGCAAACAAATTGGGGTAAGGATTTGTCTTGATTAACTGGTAGCCATCATGCCCCATTGATCAAGTCTCTTTCTTTCAATCTTAAAAAAGATAAAAGAGGGAAGAAACATTTTTTTTTTTGGCACTTAAGTAATCCTCATGAACTTTTGGAGATTTATAAAGGATATTTAAAGATATTATCAAAGCCAAAAAGTATCCTTTAAGGATTTTAAGAAGAATCTTACCCAAGGCATGTTCTCTTGGTATCTTTTAAGGGTCTCAAGCTCATATGCACTCCACGTGAGGTGACATCCTTTAAGTATCCTTTAGAATTCTCAAAAATAGATTCAAAATGAGCATCAAGTTCAAAGGTGTTTAATACAAAGATCAACCAAATGATATGTTTGATTTATGGTGGGATTCAATACTCCAAATCTTAGTGCGTTATTATTTCAAAGGCATCAACAGACGGTTAATCAAGGATTGTCGATCGGTGATTGGTAATTAATACTAATCGAGGTCAGTAGGGGCAGATCAAATTCACGAATCCACTTTTTTGATCCAAAACCCTAGATTCCTTGAGGGATAATCCTAAGTTCTCAAAGTTTACACTTAAAAAAAAAAAAAGATTCTTTTGAAAACTAAAATCTTTCAAGTTCTTTTCAAAAGAAAAGATTGATTTCAAAAATCAAGTCTCACAATGGTGTAAGGGGGGAAAGGGCACTGTAGCATGCATATGTTGGTCGAACCCTGTAACAAACGGCAACACTTGACGGGGACCTAGGTGCGACAGGATGGGAACTGCTCAGGTGGCCTGGCTCGGACCAGGTTTGGGGATTTCCCATGCCCATGGCTTGCGGCAGGATCGCACCCCACCCCGCTTTGTTCCGCACAAACAAAGGTGGGCGTTGACGCAAGAAGGGGGCACACGTGACATAACCCCTGAACAGTATTACGGCAGCAACACATGTACAGAGGCAAAGAGGAGGAGATTTCAAGAGAGAAAAAGAATAAGGGAGAGATAGAAAGGAGCAGTGGTTTGAGGGTTCTCTTCTGGCACACTGTAGCAACAATAACGCGTAGAGACAGAGAGAAGGGAAGGGAAAGAGATGTGTGCTGGGTGGGAGCCCCCCTGCATGGTTACTGTTCATGGAAAAATAATGCGCACAGATCGAGAGAAACAAGGAGAAAGAAGAGGGCGGTGCGGGTGTGCAGCAGTGGCAGCGGTGAGCAGCGGGTGGCAGTGTGGTGGAGATCAAAGTTGGGCTTTGATACCAAATTTAATGCAGAACGAGTTGGTGGGAGAGGCCTCCAGCATTGCACCGACGGTGAAATAATAGCCTTCGGTGTCACATTGGCGGCTAGATAACGGCCTCCGGCGTCGCATCGACAGATGGGGCGTCTCACCCAGTCCCATTGCAGGACTTCTTCGACTGTGTCTCAAGATCGTCTTCTTCATCACAAGAAAAAAAACACCAAAAAATAACTAAAATCCACACTAAGATTAATCCATAAATAAAAAAGAGACCTTATGTCCATATAATGTTTAGGGACCTTTCCAACTCAAACTCAACTCCCTAACATAACTAGAGACTAGAACATCACTAACAGGATAATTATTACAAAAATTCACACTAAAAATCTCTGAAACTAGAAAATCACACCTAAAATTCAGAAAAAATAGAAGACATGCTAAATGGAGCTCCAATTGGGCCAAATAAAATATATATAGACTCCTCTAAAAATACCTTATCCATCAAAGAAGCTCTGGCGAGCCTCCAAGTCACAACGAAGCTGGAACAGTCCTCAGACAGTGATAAACACAGTCCATCATGGTGCATTGGTCCTGGATCCCCATCAGAATGTCTCTTATTTCCATGCTTTACGGACTCCTTTCCAAGTTGGACTCCTTGCTTGCTATGCAAGGAAAACAGGCCAACATGGACTCTTTCCTTCCCTTTCCTTTCCTTGTTTTCCTCCATACCTTGGATTCTTCATTTTATCTCTCACTACTTCACACACGAGAGGAACCCCACAGTAGAGGGGTGTGGGTTGGGCCCACCTAGTGGTATGAGTTTCTCCCAAACCCCGTTTCTCTAGCCTGAAAACTGGAGGAGCTAACCTGCATAGCCTTTTTGTCCCTTTGTTTTTTTCCCTTCTTTTTGTTTTGCTCTTCATCTTTCATCTTCCATTTTTCTTGTTTCCCCATCTGCATTTCTTTGGGTCGGTGGATGCTGTTGTTGATATTCTTTTCAGCTCCTTCCTCTACTTCAAACCCTAGAGAGGGGAGGGGGGGGGGTGGTGGCAGTGTTTAAAGATAGCTGGTTGTTGCTTCTCTTGCACAGGTATATCTCTCTTTTCTATGTTTGCTCCTTTTTTTCCTGTTCAATAGGGTAGTAACCCACCTTCATCTTTGATTAGTCAACTACTAGGATGACACAATTACAATAGACAGTGTGCCCTGATTAGTCATCCCTCATTCTGCCTGACAGGATGTCCAGTTTCCCTGTTAGCGAAGGGCAATGAAGGCCCTCAGGTTTATTGTCATTATATAGTTGTGGCTAATGCAGCGGATGACCTCATTACTTCTGGGTTGCAAGCTTATAAGTTTGGAGGAGCAACAGACCACATGAAACTGTATTTACTATTGGCTTTTGTGCCAGAACAGGTGAATAGGCCAATTATTTTATGAGACCTAGTTTTATGCCTTCAATACCTGTCTCTCTATCCCATTCTGGTCATAGTTTCCTTTCTATGTGTTCAATTGAGTAGACAGTCTTTACATTTCAGCTGTCTGCTTTCCAATTTCTCATCTTATAAAGTACTTTTTTTTTTTTCAATTGGAGCCCTCTTACCTAATAATTGACTGATTGGCTTTCAGTTGTGGTAGAGAAGTAGTGTAACTCTATAGGAGTTCACAGGACTAACAACCACTCTATGTTTTTGTGTGAGTGGCAGGTATAGAGCAGGAGTAGTAGGAGCTATGGGAACCAAAGAAGATGATAGGGATGTGTAAATATGATATAAATGATGTAAATATGATGTAAATGGCTGTCCATGTGAGCCAAAGTAGTTACTTTGGTTCCTCTTTATATATAGACAGTTGTGAGATTGTTCCCGACTGAGCTTCTGCAGCAACTTTATTTACTGTATGTATGTTCCATGTTATTTATTTTGCCCTCCTTTCTCTTGCAGCTCGCTTAAACTGAGAAGCATACCGTAGGTGATGACTCCCAAGTCCCAACCCAATCAGAAGCTGGCAAGGCCGAGGCTGGAATTGTGGGATGCCACACCAGGCTTACTCATTATCCTCTCCAAGGCACAAGGCCAAGAGCTAAGGATGGATTTGGAGTAGTTGAAAGCACTTATAGGAATGGTGGGCATCAGTCTTGAGATTCCAGAGGAGGTTGTGTAGGCATTTCTCCCCAAGGTCATTCAACAATGGTACTCAAGAAGCTGCAGAAGCAGCCACGCTAAAATGGGGTGGGGAGAGAAATAGGGAAGAGTCTTAAGATAGGGAATACTATTCCATATGTCTATTGAACAAGAAATGCGTCTGCTAACCAGTTGTGTTTATTTTCTTTTGCTAATAGTGTGTGCCCATCTTTTGGATGTTAGGAATACAACCCATCCCCCAACTCCATGGACACATGAAAGAGCTCTTCAATTATACTCCTTAAAGACAAATAATATAGGACAAAGTGCATCACACTTTCCTGCATTCTACCATGATAAAAAGTAGGGTTCCTCAATGCCATAAATAGGGTAGCACGATCCTGACTCTCAAGTCAGCTTTGTTATCAATACTATTGATTCTCTGTATGATACAGTTTGTTGCTAAAACCACGTTGTGTCCACTTGCCATAAAATCAATCGAGAAAAGCATGGTATCCAGCTCTTCAAATGCATCAGATCCAAGCTTAACAAATGCCAAAAGGATAGCTACACTTGAAGAGAATGCCATCTCATTGACAATTCACATAAATAAAGACAGATATGGTCACTACAACAAAGTGATAAACAGTGGCAAGACTTAACACAGTCTACTGGAAAGGTAACCTTTGTCAATGGCATACCATAGCTCATGAGAGAAAAGGATGAACCACAAGATGTCGAGCAATATCCCGCACGCGAGAAGTGCAGCATAGGTCCGTCCAAGGCTCTGGCTGTTGTTCTCGATCGCAACTAGTGCAAGGAGGGCCACCGCAAGATTAATCAGCAACACTCCATTGTACTGTGCTCCAAGGG
This sequence comes from Zantedeschia hybrid cultivar, assembly GCA_030544215.1. Lineage (NCBI taxonomy): Eukaryota > Viridiplantae > Streptophyta > Magnoliopsida > Alismatales > Araceae > Zantedeschia > Zantedeschia hybrid cultivar. Next base: position 19,696,255 of record JARZZO010000005.1, read on the forward strand.
AACCAAGCAGCGAACAACCGATCTATCGACCAAATTCTCACCGCATTAACTCGACGCCATTTTAACATGAACAAAGCATTTGAACTCAGAATCGAATAACATTGCTTCCCTGTCGTAATCCTTTTTATTTAAGAACAGGCAATAGCTGCCATCCCAACAATGAGAGGAAGCATATAAAAAGCGAACGTATAGCGTGCACCAATAGCTCCAATTCTAGCGCAAGAGGATACAAAAATAGGAGTTGAAAGAACGAAAAAAAAACAGATGGCAACCAAGGAATCTAAACCACACTCATTAAGAAAAATGTGGAATAAAAAGCTACCCCAGCAAACAGAACTCTACAAACAAAAACAATCGAAGAAAGAAATGAACACCCGATCGAGCACAAACCAAAGAGGCCAAAACATCGCAGATGAGAAGAATTTGTCCGCGAGAAAGTCCACAAGAATGATCAGATAGAATTGGAAGAGAAAAAGGGAGCGGGCGGTGGACTACCCTAGAAGGTTAGATCCGATGAAGGCCTCTCACCTGGATGTAGATTAGGAGGACCGCGAAGTTCTGAATCCTGTCGTAATCCCGAAGCCACGACCGAATTCGCGACGCTAGCGAGGATGCGAACCAGGGCATTATAGACGGCGGTATGAACTGGAAATCTCAGAAACCCGGGGATTGCCTCGCCTTGCCGCGTCTGGAGGCGATTCCGCTCGAGGGAAGAAATTCCAGGGCAGCGACCAAGCTCACCCTTCCCTGCACCCTTGCAAGGGTTTGCGTGCTGCGGAAGTGGATGCAGGAAAGCATTTGTGAGAGAGCTGGAAAGAAGCGAGAAAAAAAAAAGAAAAAAAAAGTCTCTCCGACTCTGCTCTGTTGTAAACAATTAATTTTTTTCTTTTTTTCTCAGTTTTCGTTCCATTTTTGTTTTTGTTTTTTGTTTCTTCTCCATTTTTTGCTATTTTTTGCCGGTAGTGTCGCTGGCTTTAAAGGCGGGAGTGCGCGTTGTTACTTGTTGGCGTGGGGCTGCCCGTTTAGGGTTTTCGGGGCCCCAACCCACCGTACCCGGGGATCATTTGCCGCCCCCGCAACGGTCGGGGTGTTCCATCTCGGATTTTGGGCCAAACGGGTCCGTTGCAGACCTGGATCATGTAAAGGATACCGAAAATCCGAATATATAGGATATAGCTTAAAAAATAAGAATAAAAAATTATTATTTTAAATAAAGATAAAGATACATCTATTCCTGGATCGATTACCCATCTGTTTTTCTTTCACTTATCTTAGAACTACTGATCATATCCTGTTTACCCCTCTCATTTTTCACATATTTATTTATAAATAAAATCTCCAATTATGTATCTTTCTATTCATTTATATATTTTACTGTCAACACCATTATTTTAATCCTCCTTTGTCATCCACTACTTTGTAAAGTTTATTTTCATAGATATGACCTGTTTTACAAATAAATTTATAAGGATTATTTTGAAAGGACTTACATGTTTATATTTTGAAAATAAGATTCATTTTCGCTTTCCTTATTATGCATGTAATTTGTGTTAAGTTTGGTGCCATTTTCCTTATTATACTATTCTTTTTATCATCGTCTTTATTACATTTGGAGCTGTTTGATTATTTAATTGAAGAGTTCTCATTGAATGTATTAATTGTAACATAACTTATGTTAAAAGTAATAAAAGTAAAAATCATCTGATTAAATAATCAAATATTTCCAATTAGAATTGTCTGATCAAGCTATCTGATAACGTGTGATCACACAGAGGGCACTTATTGCCGAGGAGTATTACAGCAAGTATTTCTCACTTATCTAAGGATCATGAGGTCCATCCATTAGTTAATTTCAATACTGGCTTCTAAACTTAACTAAACATAGAGACAGCTAACGTTTAACTCTTTTAAGATGCCAACGAGCACGTGTTTGCCATGTCAGCACCACATGCTCTACAATTTACATCAACCTCTACATCTGTCTTCAACATGGCTGTGGCTGATGAAGCGTTAATTTAGGTTCAAACAGAACTTAAATAGGTTCAACGTTTGTATAACACCTAATCAAGACAAACCGAATTTAGGTTAAGTTAGGTTGGGTTGTGAGTTACCGGACAAAATTTACGTCCTTACCTATTGGACAAATCAAATTGTGATTTTTCATACCTTTCCAGTTCCATTCGACATAGAGATCCTAGGGATGTAAACCGGGTTGGATCAACTTAAAGCATAATTTGATCTCGTTGAGATTGCTCTAATTAGTGGAAGCTTCATCATATGGATGGACTTAGCTTTAAAGTTCTCCAACCCTACCAATAATTTGTCCCTAATTAACTCCAACTTAAAAAGGTGTTTGACGTAACTTTTCATTTTAAGTACTTCTGCAGTTTCACGAGTTTCATTCCAATTCTGAGAAGACGACACTAAGGGAGGAGTTATTTACATAGTTTTTTAATTATTTTTTGAACTATATAGTTATGCAAAATTAGGTACAATCACTCTCACTCTACATTCTAATTTTATAAAAAATAAAAAAAATTAGAAGTAAATTTCCAATAAAAATTTCCTCATACATGCTCTAACTCGTCGAAGAATTTAAGGCCAACATGATAACGGACAGCTAGCCAAGTAGCTTATTGAAATAGGCATAAGATATCGTAATAAAAGTATTTGTAAGTAGCTTAATTAAGTCGTATGGATCATTTGATCACATGGGCTAGGGTGACTTTACCAAGGGTGGCCTGAGGAGGGGAAAACTTTTGGTGGCGAACAAATCATTACCCAAGTAAAGTATAATCACGTCCACAGATACAAAGGGGATGAAGGGCTCTTGGTCAAGGTGGATTTTGTTGTGTCATCTGATAAATCAATTGTAGGCGTGTGCTAGGGTGATGGAGAACATGGATTCGGTACAGAGTGAGAAGTAAATTTTTTTTTTTTTTTTTTTTTTTTAGACGGTAGCCTGGTTGGTTGGGCATCATCACTTCCCCGTTCAAAAGGAATAGGGATCGATTCCGCGTGCGGCGAGGAATACCGGAGGGGTAATACACTAACAACAGCCACGTACGGGATTTCCACACCCAAAGAGCGTGAGAATTCCGCAACTGAGCCCCGCTAGGCCTTGAGCTGCAATTGTCCAACTCAGCCACATGTTGGGAACGAGTGAGAAATAATTATGCATACGAGTTATTTCATCATAGACAATACAATGAATACTATCTCACCATTCTTAACATTATCAGGTCCCCATTATGATCGATCTAAGGAAGGATGTAAAAATTTTTGCCACCATTTTTTAGGGCCAAGATAACTTGCAGCGGTCGATAGAAGAAAAGAAACAAGAGAAAGTGGGAGAAGAAGGAATCAAATACACGAAAGCAAAGAAAATGTCTTCGTAGTTCGGCAAAGATTTACCTATCGAGATAAGAATCAGACTCCATACTCCTCCAGCAGTTCTTAACTCTTCTCAGGATGTTAAAAATAATGAGGAAGACACAACGCCTGACTTATCTTAAGAGTGAAGTTCAAATGTTGATATTAGAGTGACTTGCTGATGACAATGTGAGGTTCAAATAATGATATTAAAGGGATTTGCCGATTTTTCAAATCTCAGTATCCAAAAAAATAGAGATTGTGAGAGAATCAACAGTGCAGCTAAAATGTGGACAAATGCTCAACAATCTAGATGTTAGCTTCACCATAATGACATCTTAACCTAATTACCCTATCTTTTATTTTTTCCTTATAATGCCTTAACTCTTATGCAGATGATGAGATGCATGCAAACGTCATCTCCCATTCCCACTCCAAGTTATTCTGTAATATATACCTTTTTATATTTAGATTCTGGGATTTCATGTTCCCAAACAAGCCACATCCCTCATATTATCTATGTTGGGACTTTAGGTGTTTGGTTGGACTATAATTTTCCATATAGTTTCATGATAGAAAATTATAAGATCAAATTCATGATAATTTTAAAAAATGTAATGTACCTAGTTATCGTGTTTGACAAAAACATTATAATTAAATTATGATGACCTGTTTGGTAATGTTTTTAAATTAAATAATATAACTTTCAAAATAATTAAAAATACAAAAAAACTTGCATACATGTAAAGAATAACATCACTAAACATGAAGTAAAATAAAATAATGCAAGTGCGATATATTTTCTAATTCATTATACAAATAACAAGAATAATTAAAAATGAACTAACCGTCATGTCGATTAACAATAACATTTTCTAATTCATTACACAATAAAAATAATAAAAAAATTACTAATGGCCACTTCAATTAACATAATCCTCTCACGTTTATGTTGTTAGGCTGTCCTGAAGTTGCTTTCCAAGTCAACATGTTCATTTATATATGCTTAAAAGCCATTGACTATTTTCCTCATATTCTAGTTAGCTCTTATCTTCTGCGTTCTATCTCTGTATCAATTTCTGCACATTTATGGTGAGGAGAAAGCATCATCAAGTACAGCATAATTGTGAGGCAAATATTATCTCTGTGTACAAAGAGAGGAGGTAAAAAAAAATGAAAGCATCATAAAGTACTTTTACGGTGCTACTAGTAGTTCTAATAACAAGCATCCTTGGAAACGTGAAATATGTTTAACAAAAAGGTCAGACAAGAACAAAATCCTGATGACCTTTCATTTATTTTTCGATGCGGCTATGTATAATTAATGGAAAGCTTGATTTTGTGACTTTCTTTTAAATTGTCCACTTCTAGGCATGCATTGATTCAGGCCTAGACTGATTATATTTGAATTTGAGTGTGTATGGATAGATGTCAGATCTGTGGCTCAAAATATTCGTGAAATATATTTATAGTGTGCTTGAAAATACACTCTCAGTGTTCCTGAGGGAAGCATGCAGGGAGGAGGAGATGGTGATGCCAAATCTGCTCTATCTGGCCCAGAGGAGAGCTTACTAACCTGCCACTGACAAGCCTCAATAATGTCAACTTGGATTTCTGACTAGCCTTGGGAAAAATGGAGGCAGAGGATGAGCTGGCCACTGGCCAGTTAGAACATTTTCTGAGTGGTTGTTATGCAGTGAGTGAGAAGTGTGGTACTTATTCAACCGTTGAGTCTGAGTTTGTGCATGGAAGACATCGAATCAGACTATGAAATGTAAAGCTTACATTGGGCTACTCATGCTGGTTTCTTATATAGGTAAGAAGCGCAACAATGGTCATGCTCCCGTCGGTGCACCTGGCGCAACAATGGTCATGCTCCCTTCGGTGCACCTGTCTTTTGGTTCCTGTAACCCAAGCAAAGGCCCAGTACTGTTATTAAAGTTCCAGCTATATATGATGTGTGCATTTTTTCAACGAGGTTTTGGATCAGAGGATTAAAAAGCATCCCAAGGTTCTATGGTGTAGCTCTCCTTTTTAATCGTAAGCCTACTTTTACATGTGATCTTGAAGGTGTCCTTTTTTGGGGGGTTTCAAACACGAAATGGTTGTTTTATTGATGTTACTATTGCAAGCTCCTCCAACAACTCACCCAAGCAACCAGAACACTGTAATAAATGGTTTACAGTGGCACTCGAATCGCATTCCGCAACGGCAAAGTAGTATTTGAAAAATGAAACAAAATAAGTGGACAATGCCAAAAAAAAGGTCAACTAGTAAATAGAAAATTCAATTTTCCAACCAATTAATAAGACAAAAGGCATTCAGCAACAGGAACAAACTTTTTCCCTAAAAATATGAAGATAAAATCATGTCCTTATTCCCAATGGACATCAAGCAACAAAACTACCTCATAAGGACTAATAAAAAATTAGCAACAAAATTTAAGAGTCTGTAACTCAAGAAAGATCAAAACCATGTTATTACAGCATCATGGCAATTAACAATACCTCAATGTGTTTCTTGTTAAGTGTGTCTAGGAGTCTCTAGGACTCTATCCAGATTTTTTTTTTTTTTTTTTTTGAACAATACTCTATCCACATTCAAGGAGATAAATTTAACATATTCTCTTCACTATAGGGTATGAGATTGGGGACAGTGGACATACAGAATATGGAATATCTGTGAAGTCAAATTCTAAAGCTGCTGTAACATTCTCATTGTCATAATCCTTGATCCACAACTTTGAGACTGCAAGATCCATGGACATGTGAATAGCAATGTTTCAAAACTAGCTGGCTTGCCTAACCTCAAGGTGGTTCAACCATCTGATCTAGACAACTTGAATAGAAAAGTAGCTTATCAGAAATCCCATGAGACCCACTTGTAGGAAAAGGAAAGCTACTGTACAATTTATGCCAATTAAATCAAGACAGGGAAGGTAAGACTTTATTTGAAACTTCGAATACAACTTTCATAGGTCGAGTGCATCAATGCACATAAATATATGTCAAACACTATTATAAATATCAGAAGATAAGGACAATAATGTTTAGAGCCAAAAATGAAAAGAAATGGACTCCTTGGAGGTTGGAAGGCTAAGAAAAGAAAGCCATTTTTTCATCTCCATTCCTTTTCGTTCAGTTCAAAGTTTTTGATGGTGGCAGACGTGGCACCATCATAGGGTCCTACTAACCTACATGCTCTTATCATAAGATAACAATGCCTCATAATATCATAAGATAACAATGTCATTGTAATAGGGAAAAGTCCTAGTTTACGCTTTACACTGGAAATCTTGAGTATACAAAGTACAAACAGAACCTTGGTATTTCATTGTCATAAAAGCATATGGGGTTTATCAATATGGTAGTAACAAAATTGAGGAATGGGAAAAAAGCCAGCGATAAGAAACCTGAGTGATGAGTATCCCTGTAGTAAATTTCATTTATTAAACAATTGCTGTTAACACATCCAAATTACTACTTGGAAACTTCTTTTGGGTGGCATTTCTGGGCAAAATGCCAGAATACTTTAAATAAAGCATGTTGTATCCGATTCCAACATCCCCTGCATAGCTTTCATTCTAGAGTAGTATTGAGCAACTTCAAAAGATTTCTGCAATCCTACAGTTGATTCAGTCATGTATTCAGAATCTCAGATTTTTACAAGGTCTCATTTGTCATCCAAACTTATTCAAAGTATGTAATCCCAAATTAAGATACTCAGTACTAAACATTCTCTGAACCAAATTTGGGTGTACTACCAGAGCTTTCCACATTAAAGACAAACATGGAACAATATCATCTAAATAGGGAGTAGTTCATCGAAGCTTTGAGTGCCTCTGCAAGACAAGACATGTGATAGCAGTTTTGACTCCAGCTACACCCAAAATTAAAATGACCAATTATAACATAAAAGTAAAAGGCATTGCTCCATGTTCCAAATTTTTGCCCATAAACATCATCATTGGAGGAAAAGAAAAAAAAAAATCAAAATCTGAGAACCACCCATGAAAATTTCCAGCGAACCCAAACCAAACCATCACTGGAAGCAAAAATCGTTGAAGGAATCCACAAATTAATCTCAAGAAACAAACTTTACCATGAACCACATGCAGAAACTTCAAAGAATCACTCAGAGATGATTTTGGGTGGATGGGGAGGTTCTCAAAGGAAGAGGGTTTTGCAGGACTGAACCTCTCTCCTCGACGACATCGAGGGAGTAGTGAACAATGTGGTGGAACTTGAGGACATTGTCCACCTCTGTGAAGCTCTGCAAGTACAACGGGTTGTTCTGCTCGCCCGCACCACAAATGCTACCATGCCGAACATAGGTGGGAGGAGCAGTGAACCAAAAAACACATCAGGGAAGAGGGTTTCCTCCGCAACACAGATGGGATTCGAAGGCTCACCTTATGGCCGATTACAGTGATGCAGACGGCCTGCACCAGTCACAGCATAGGGAACAAATCTCCATTCCCTACAGCACAGGGATCAGATTGGCCTTCACCAGCCACAACACATGGAGGAAGCAAATCGGCCTTCACCAAACGCAACATAGGGAGCGGATCTCCCTCCGCCGCAACACAGGGAGCTCCAGCGCAAAGCAAGGGGGGAGGGAAGGGTTGCTATGGAGATGAGGGGGTGCTGGCATGGAGAGAAGGAAGGGGGAGATGCAGAAGCGCGTCACGTCGAGGGGTCGGGGGCGTCGGGCTCACGCGATAAAAAATAAAAGAGGGTGTTGGGTCTTTTTTTTATAATCATGTTTTACTGAAGGAAGACAGTGTCAAAACATATTTTGATACATGCGGCCAAACACTTAATTATGTTATTTCTCTATAAAAATAGATTGTTATATTAAAAAGTGCCATTATATTACAACCAAACACCCTATTAAGAATGTAAAACAAAATGTAATGATGATGACGATCATAATATCCAAACACCTAATCTGTTATCCACAGTGTACCCTAAGTAGATTTTATTTTTGACTTTGCAATCCCAAACACAAGTTAAGTGGGATATGAAAAAATTTCAGACCTAAATGGTTACCCACCATACTAACAAAGAGTATATGCACGGGGATCCTCTTCTCCAGCTTCCTTACATGCCTTGGTTCATGTAGGTGCTGATGTTCTGCCAACTTCTAAGGGTAATGGCCCACCCAAATATTCGAGGCCTTGTATAACACTATAAGAGAGTTTTCTCACCTAAATTCTTGTTGAACTTTTTAAAAATACTATATATCAATTATTATAAACAACTTAGCAGAATAGTAATAATTTTTAGAAATTATGGAGAGACCACTAGACAACTATTGAAAAAACTGGAAAAACCTTTTAGCTTGACTAAACATTATGGTTTCTCCACCGTCTGCTTTTTAGTTTGGAAAAAGAAAATCTGGTGGTACCATTAGCAAGTCTATCGTTGTGAAGTAATTACTTCATATTTTTTTAAGATTGTCAAGTGAGATAAGAAAAGGAAAATTGTCATATAGTTTCTCCATAGATTTTTAAAAATGTCCGCTAAGTTGGTTAGTAGTTGATATACAGTATTTGATAAAACTTAAAATTTAAACAAGGATTGACCATTTTTAAAAACTAGACATTTTTCTTTTCATAGCACACTTAAGAAACTTGGAAAAAGTTAAAAATTTTAAAAAAATGTCCTGACGCGTCCATTAGCATTCCATTAAAATATCTTCTTTAATACTGATTAACTTTTAACTAAAGTTGAATTATAAAACATCGATATTGTCTCCTAAACTCCCTCCCTCCCTCCTCCCCCCCCCCCCTCTCTCTCTCTCTCTCTTGTGGCACAGCTTGCGAATTCAACAATTGGAGAAAGGAATATTCATATATTGAACGCATGTTTACTTGTTTTTAAAACAATCAATTTAAGAAAGTTACTAAAAATGATACAAATGGCTAATAATTCCACAAATGAACTCCTAAGGAAGATATATTTGCAAACATTCCAATTTACTTTTATGCCCGTTTCAATTTCCACAGGTTTTCTTCGGATATGAGTAGAATAATCTTTTTTTATTCGTCATCCTGCTTACAACTCTACAGAGAATCTTTTAGTCTGCAGCTTCATCATGATTATATGATGACACTAATAAGATCTTCTAGATCTCTTTCTCTATGTTCTGGTGTGTCCCACTCATATGGAATTAAAAATAAATAGGTCAGCTACTAAGAATCTAAGAAAAAGTGGATAAGTACTAAATTTCCACTTAACCAGGTGTCAGTGGAGGCCCATCGGAATGTGGAGAAAAAGATCCAAAGGATACCTACCGTCTCCAGAAGCTTGATAGATTCCTGGGCAACTTCAACAAGAGACATGCTAATGACACTCTTGTACATCTTCTATAAATGCTCTGATGATGTTCGTAATTTTCAAGTTCAATGCTTTTGCCTGAGGTATAAGTCAATGCAGAAGAATCCAACAGGATCTAGAACTTGAATAGATTCTTGTGCACCTTCAACACCAGCCGACATGTTAATGACACTCTCGTATCTGTTCTATGGATGATCTGATGCTGCTCATTGTTTACAAGTTCAAAGCTTTTGCCTGAGGTAGCCTGACTTGGGAGTTTAAGAGCTTCTGAGGCATTCACAATCTGCAGGGGGGGGGGAGGATATTGGGCAAAGACAGTTTATAAGTTGTGCAATCACTAAAATGAGGGGAAAATAGAAATTTAGTTCAGACAACATGACCAATACTAAAACACAGCCTTGTGTGTGTGTGTGTGTTTCTTTTTAAGATTTTCAAGGTCAAATTCACCTCGGCTACCAACTCACTCGACCCCCATCCCAGCTGCAACCATGTGCGGGCCGAGTAGTGGAGTGCTGAGGGGAGCTAGAGGTCAAACCCACCTCGGGGATCCTAAACCACGGGGAAGGTGTCGCTCAAGGGATCCCAGTTCATTCCCGTGACCCGCATGAATCGAACTTGTGACCTTCAACTATAACTGAAAGCCCCAAGCCAAGTCACCTGAGGGCAGGCCTCAACACAAACTTGTGATTGTTAAAGGGAAAGAAAAGAATTATGTGGGCAATCGGTCCGATTCTTTGATGAAAAAGATCCTCACCTTAGCCAAGCTTTGCACATCAGAATCCTCTATACCGTGCAAGTAATCTGAAAATGTATACATCAGTGAAGTTTGAAATCGAGCAAACATATTTAACTTGATTGCCAGCAAAGTTACAATGTAATCGACGTGCTCACCTACATATGCTTCATCTTTGAATATCAATAAGCTGCATGGCATCAACAGAAGTGATACTTCATGATGATCTTCCACTTGTTTACAGGATGATTCATCACACCAGTCATTGGATTTTGACATGGTGCTTCCACTGGTAGCTGATTCTTCAGGCATATTTTCTGTGCCTTCCCTCAGTCGCGGATGGGGGGTGAAATCAATCACAATGGGGGATCCAAGCGACAGTATCGCTACAACGGGAAAATAAGCAGGTCCATCCTGGTGTGGCTGAATTGAAAAGCATATATCATCTAACAAGATATTTTAGCAAGATAGAGTTGCAGCCTAAAGCCCTAAGCTGGAGAACAACCAGATGATCCCAACACAGTTTTGGACACATGGCAGCAGCGAAGTGTCCTTTAGTTTATCCTTAACATGAACCCTTCTTATATGGTCATTGGTCAGTGAGTAAGGCAGCAATCTGTGGACTGCAACTAAATGCCACAGTTACAACACTAGGTGGTGGCCAGAAAAACAGTTCAAGAGCAAATTCATAATTTGAACTGGGACATTAAAACGCAACATTTAGCTACAGTTTTGGCAAGAGAAGAAAAGGAAAAGATAAGATCAGTACAAACCATGATTCCTTGATTAGGCATGTATTCGTTGATGAGCACATGATTGATTGGTGACGGGAAAAGCCCAGTTTGTTTGCATATTCTCTGAGTAATCTTTGTGATCCATTGAGGCACTGGTAAAGAAAAAGAGATAAAGAGCGAAATGGAAACATCACTATATATTAAAACTAAGACGAAGGCATCACTATAAAGTAAACCTATGTCCAAGTCATCTGAAATTAGCATGCACGTGACCTTCAATTAGTGCATTGTTTGTGAATTATAGAATCTCCATGCATCAAATTGTAAATTGGTCATCACAATTGCGAATGAGGGCCAGAAATCTGAAATCCATTATGTTTATCATATATATTAATTATACTGCACAGTAACTAAGGATTCGTTCAAACACTTTGCAAGTCTGCTTTACGTAGACTGATGTAACTAATGACTCATTAGAATGGATCCAGAGAATTACAGGCATTGCATCATTGTATGCAATGTGATATGCAACTGAAAAATACAAATCTTTGTTCGTATTCAATTCAAGTACTAAAGTTGGGAACAATTAGGGAATTTGGGAGGAAACAACTACATGAGCTGTTGGGATTGTCAAATTTCTTTGATTCTGATAAGGAAATGTTAGTCTGTCTGAGAAACTTAAAGGACACTAAAGAAGATCAGGTTGAGGAGGTTTAGTTACAATAGTCTAGCTCCATGAGTAATTTAGCTTCATGCTGGAACTCAAATGTACTTACTGATTCCAATGTTTTCTGGTCTATAAATCTTCCTCTTCAAAGCTCTTGCTAAATCATCCATAAACCCAATCCCTGATGTATGTTGCATCTGAAATCAAATAAGATGCAGGTGGAAATAGTTTGATGCCATCCAATCTAACCTCTTATTTCATGCCAAGTTAGAAGCCCCCAAGAGTTTGATAGTCAAACGATATAGTGAGAAAATGAGAGATAGAGAGTTTTCCCCCTCATCTCATCAGCAAAATTGAGGGGAAGCAGTGGTAGACCTCTTGTCAATGGGGAAAAGTAAGGAGTTGTAAAGGTCTGGGAGGAATTTGGCTGTGCTGTGTACACTATGAAATAGAGCCTTGCCCATCAAATGGCTCTGGATGTCTAGGGGTCGAAAATAATGCACCAGGAACCAGGATTTTGAGAGCTAATTACACCCAGGATCAGGTGTCCCATCATACCTACAATCCTCTAGACACATTTGAAAAGTACGGAAGGACATAATTCAATTTGTTGATCTATTTCATTGTTGTAGCCTATTCAACTTGGTCGGAAAATAATTGTCATCGACCGGCACCACTAGATGAGCTATTCAGTGGATTATGTGACATTGCAGTAAGGGAAAACCTGTATGTTGAAGCCAAAGCTTCAGAAGAGTTTAACAGGGAGACCACTTCAAAAGACTCTAGAAGGGACTGATGAATTACAGAGAACTGTGTGGAATGATGACTAGAAGGAATTTGCATGACAGGCACATAAGCAGATGGGAATGAATAGATTACCTTTTACAATAATGGCTATTTTTGTATTGGCTGGTGTCCATAAAATAAATTGATAGTGAATTATTTGGTCCAATCACATTTCCTTTGAAAAGAAAACTTTTTATTGCAGCTATGCTCTATTGATGCTCCTAATGATACCAGGTAAAGAATTGGAAATCGGATCATAAACATGGGCTATCTATTCTATAGGATTAGAGAATATACGGACCATCTCTTTACTTAAATGTCATGTTGTAGAGGTGGTATGGAATAATAGTCAGCAGATTCTCATCTATGCAGTTGTTGTACCCACCCGTTTTTCTGATTTGATACTTTGATGTAAAGAGATCCTGATCAAGGAAGAAATATATTGGAAACAGAGGTCACATGATAGGTGGATTAAGGAAGGGGATAGGAACATAGCTTACTTCCAAAGGGTGGCTTCGGGGAGGCAGAGACTCAACCTCATTCATTGGCTTAGAGATGCCGTTCACTCCTTTCCCACCTTGAGGCTATTAGGGGCCATGTGCTCAGCTTCTACTATATGCTATTCTCGGAAGAGGATTCGACGAGACCCTCCATCTGTAACGACGGTTTTCCACAGCCGATTGAGGAAGAGAGGAGAGCTCTTTCTGCTCCTTTCACAGAGGATGAAGTCAGGGTAGCTGTTTTTAATTTAGCCAGGAACCATATATTATCCATTATTCCCCATGAGGTCTGCTGGAATATATGGAAGGAGTGTAATGATTCTAAATTTTGGGGAAGTAAACCTTATACGGAGAATACTTGCCTTAGAGCAATTCATTTTCTATTTCATTGGACTAGATTCTTGGTTCATATTCCTTTAGATAGCTGAAGGAGAGAATTTCATGTTTATTCTGTGTAATTTGTAGATTCTTTTTTGATTTGTTAGGAGAGGTATCTTACCAATCATACTCCTAATTGTACCCCATCTGTTTATGCTTTCATAAAATTGGTGGTACAATCCACTACTTCATTTAAAAAAAAAAAAGGGGGGGCCATGGTTGACCTAAGATTACAGCCACCTCAGTTCTTTGAGATGCAGATATGCGCCCATTAACAAAATGCACTTCTCTTGGTTCAAGTTGACACTTTTCCGCAAGGACCTCTCGATATATCCTTTTACACATCTCCTACTCCCTTGGGAATGCAAGATTAAAGATCAACTAGTGGTATGCTGCATAGGGCAGCCATAACAGGGTGAGATCAGATGCAATTAAAATGAAAGAATCACATAAACCAGCATTTTTAGATGATGAATCCACATTCCACACCTCCTGTTATTGACCCTTCCTGAAGAGGTGAAAATCCAAGCCCAGAATAAGTAATCAGAAGGATTTAACCTAGCAAGACAAGATTTTTGGCCCCCTGAGCAAATATCACTTTTTCAAACTTCTCTTTCCAAAGCTGATTTGAGGCTTTCGAGCTAGTCATGCCTTCCAACATAAGCAGTAGCATCATAATATGCTGTACCATTCAAAACCTCCAGCAGCACTTATCTGTCGCACAATCTAAACCTTTAAGAAGATTAGCATACAATCTATGAATTCATCTATCCCATCAAAGCTCGGTTGGCAGGTCCATTAAGATCCAAGTACCTCATGTTCTCGCCCGCCTACCTACTTAAAGTCTACTCTCTGCAAGGTGGTGCCAACTGCCAAATAGCAAGACGAGGCAATTGAACAGGAGCAGGACCATCCAAAGTTCCATGAGAACAATTAGTGGGCACAAAACAGGCCTCTTGGTTTTGCAGCATAAGCACATAAAGCCAAGGGAGCAACATTGCCTACGAATTAACAAGCCACATAGTCAAATATGATGCACCACCATATCTCCCGATAACCCAAAATTTCTGTTAGATAACTTAGATTAGGACAAGCTCCTCAACAGTACAATTGCTGCCGTGCAAAAAATTAGGAAAAAGAACAAAAGATATATATACATATATATAGCATCTACTCACAGTCCTGAGGCAGAAGTCCCTTCTCATGCACCACGCCTCCTGCCACATTGCAAACAACCACACCCGAGAAAGAACCAATCAGAAATTTAAAACCCACCAAGACACAAGTCCATAAGCACCATCAAACCAAAGTGCTCGTCCACAGAGCACACAGCAGGCATCAAAATCCCCTACATACCCCAGTTCTGCAACCTTCTGTTCTTCAAAGATTTCCACTTGGCCATGGGGGTCCCATAAATCTGCAAGAGAAAAAGAGAAAAAGAACACCCAAAACAAATCAAACAAAACCCCATCAAAAGAACCAATCAACACGGACCAGAACCTACGTTGTGCAGAAGTTGGGCTTCTTCGGCACTTGATATGAAATTTGGAATGTAGAAAAGGGTCCGCAGCGGCCCAACGGCGTGGTCTTCCAGCCGGAGCTGGTCGCCTCCCTCCATGAGCCCTCCTCACCTGCAACAATCTGTGTCGAACTATTTCTAGAAACCTCAAAGGGTTCCGATACTTGTGACTTCCAGTAGCCCTAGAACAAGTCCCGCAGGGTTCTGCAATGCCGTGTTTTGCTGACAGATGGAGAATATGTTGGTTTTTATTACACACCAACAAATATTTTACCGACGCCACGAGCACATGATTGGAGAGGCTGTTCTAACAAACATTACTAGATAGAATAATGTTGTTGCAATGTCCCTCCTCACTGTAAGAGATCAGATGCAATTGTTCTAACACCCTAAACCCTAACACTTGGTGCAATTTTTCAAGACATTACAGCTGCAACTACACGAGATCAGACGACTACTGGCGGTTGCTGGACTTCGTGCTGTAATTTGAATCTGAGTGGGCTGGCTAATCTGATGATTAGGTTGGATTGAACTCAATTGGATTAGGGTTGGATTAAATTAGAGCTGAAGGGTCTTTCATATTGACCTTAAATAAATTGAATTGGATTAAGCGTTGACTAACTCTATAACCCGAATCCAACATTAACACATATAAATGATAGGTTAGTTCAATATAATATTTTTATTTAATATTACATCTTCAAATAAAAACTTAGATTAGAATAGTAGCTATGTAATTATATTTATAATTCTTTTAATTATTTTTTTAAGATAGATAAATTTATTTATCTTTTTATACATGAAATGCTGATAGTGAGAAAGAAAATTTTAAAATATGAATTATTAAAGATATAATATTCCAACTCACTTTGAACCATACCACCCTACAAAATAGTGGAACTTCAAATCTGTAAATTGTTCGATCCCGTGATTAGACGGTGGGTGCAACTACAAGGCGCAGCAAGTTTCCCTCAAAATCATATTATTTGACGTGGAGATCATTTTATACCATTAACAATGTCATGAACAAGCAAGCACGTTCAATGCTCTCATTGAAACTTGAGACATCATTTTATACTTATCTTCGATGCCCTCAGCTCGATTCCAGGCCCTCTAGTGCAACAACGTACATTTTGTCATTCAAAGTGTTTATTCTTCCTACCCAAAAATATGTTTTAGTGTGGAAGTATGTATTCTAGTAATTAGTGTATACTAATGTAAGCCACATTAACATGCAAAACAAAATCCACCGTGTATGTGCCATCCCTTTATTTTTTCTTAGTTGTATTTTTTTTTCTATTTAGATCTTCAACAATCATGTGTATGTCATTCCTTTTATTTCTTTCCAACCATTCGAGAATATGTTGCATGGTAGACATGATGAATGTCAAGATTCTTTTCTTTAATAACACCAATGCCACACCTAAGAGATTCTCCATATAAGAAAGAATACTTTGTTTAGAAAAGAATGAAATAAACAAACAGATAACAACACCCCCCCCCCCCACCACCAAAATACCATTCACCCTAAGATTGATTATTGTTCTTATACACTTTGAACTATCATAGAATATTACTTATAAAATTTTAGATGTTTGTAGACAATTATTTGTCTTATGTCTTACCATCCTATCCAATGATGAACAAAAAAAAAAAACCAAGACCTAAATTACTTAGTTTTCACCCATGAACTATTTGTACCAATAGATTAGTTACACCTAGAACTTGAATAAAGAGTGTCAGCAAAAACCATGGTCTACAAATGGTTGTTAAATAAACTCTAATACTAAGTTTTGAAGAGATAGTATCAATATATGCCTCCTCAATTCACTGCTCAGGAGCCAAGATTAAATTTTGATTGACATATGACTCTTGGTATTCTGCACTAGAGTGTGGTATGTCTGATGAGGACTGTGGACTTTAAAAAGAATGATAACTCAATCATTATTGTAAACCCATGTATTTAGAAATAGTACAAATTAACATATGAACTACAATAATTATCTTCACTTAAAAACGTATGGAAACAGTATGGAAATGAAATGGACTATAACTTTGAGGATGAATGAGCTCATAAGGATGTTACCATTAGCTACTACAAGAGTAGCATGGCGTATGCACGAGTATCATGATGCTTTTCTCTCGTTTATTTATATAATTATGCTAGGTGGTGTGCTTTAATGTCTACTTAATCTTAATTGCAGAAAGACTGACACCTACTTAACATTTTTAAGTGAAGAAAAGCAAAAAGTATTGACTTGAGACATGAGCTAAAAATATGAGTAAAAATCTAAAATGATCAGGGAAATAATTTGAATTAAATAAATGTAAATGATGATTTGTATCTAAGCTGTTACTCTTTCTCCTAATTGTAGTATATTGCTTCTGCTATGATATCCATGGTGTAAAAAGAATTGTCTGCCCGGATTTACAAAAGCCGAGTATTTGCTAGTATGGGTTGGAACGTGACATAAGCGAACAAAAGCCGATCCAAATTTGATCTTGCAATAGATCTGCTACAGAACACATGTTTATTATGCCAATGATTCATATCATCAAATTAACCCACCCCATATTTCATCCCAATCAAATAATAGGCAACCCCCAATGCATCTTGTAATGATATAAAAAATGACTAAATCTACTTTCACATTTCGGTATTTTACATCGATCAAAACAAAAGAAATCCCAAAATTTTGGTGTTATACATCAACCCGGACAAAAAGACTCCTACGATTTCAGCGTTTTGTGGTGCTTCATTAAACTAGCGACCCCTTCAGTGGAAAAATTATGAAGGGTACTACATATGAGCATTGGACCCATCTAGATTCATAAGCTCAAGATACAATTGCAACACTAGACGAACTGCATATGTCACATTTCATCAACATTAAATATTTACAACAAATGATAGTAACATTCCCACGCCATTTTGTCAAAGTACCTTTGCGCTACAGCTTTAACAATATCTACTTTGACAAAATTACAAAAACGTCGGCAAAATTTGCAGACTTTGATCTGTCACTACATTTGTCCTATCCTCGCAGGGTAGAGAGATCCGGCAAGAACTGGATCTCCTAGAATCACAAGAAAATGGAGCAACTTCCAATGACCGACCTCCCATGTGCCAATAGATGAGCATGTCAATTAAACAGAGGTCTCCCCTGGACCAGGGGTCATTAGTTTTGTACCTTCCGCAAAAAATATGCAGTATTACTTCCTCATCTGCGTTAGAAGCTCAGCTGGAGGCTTCCCGGCTCCTGCCGTTGTTGTGCCACCGAATTGGGAAAAGCCTTGCTTCGCAGCAAAGGATCCAAAACCACCTGCAGCTGAAAATACACTTTAGCATTTGTTTGATGCCTGGCATGCCAAAGGCCATCAGTCCCATAGCTCGCGCATTATGCAACAAGAACAAATAGAAGTTAAAAAACATTGAGTATAAACAGAAGATGAGAAAGGAAAGCTGCCAAAATAATCTCAATATACTATAGATAACATACATCAACTGCAAATATTTCCAAATTTACAGGAAGCACAGTTGATAGGATTTTAATTAGGTTTTCTAAGATAATTTTTTTTACAAAACACTTAAAAGAGTACTCCCAGTTTCAAGATAATTACAAAACTATGCCTCTTTCCCTCTCCAGTGTCAAGGTAACACACTTTGGTATCTAGTTACAGCATTCTCTCAGATTACACACTTCACCTATATTTTTACAATAATTTCCTAAATTCACATACTCATACTGCACCTCTATATTGACACATTTTTCTGTGACTTAACATGCTCTAACTTAGGGGTGTTCACTATTCGGTTCAAACCGAAAAACCAAACCAAATCAAACCGAAATTTCAGTTTGGTTGGGTTTGAAAGGTATTTCGGTTTGGTTCGGTTACCAAAAGTCCCAACCTGCAAAAACTGAACCGAACCGTTCAAGCCGAGCTACTTGTCATTTTTTTATGATGTGAAGAGGTTTATTTGGGCCAAGACCCGCTCTGTCACCCACTGGGTTCCGTTGGCTGGGGCTGGACATGGTGGGGAGTATTTATAACTACGTTCTGAGTTAGGTTCTCTACCTTCCCAATGTGAAAGCATCCACACGCCACGGCTGACAGTACCCAGCAGCAAGTGCAAAGGCAAGCACGTAGCACATATGCCTTGGATGTCGTGCAAGAGGTTGTTGGGTGTTGGTGCGCATCACGTGAGGTGCTCTTTCCCTCCATACGTTGTGCAGCAGTGTAGGTGGGTGAACTGGTTATGTTTAGCCCGACATCGGAGAAACAGAAAAAGGGAGGCCTCGTAAACACTATAAAATAAACCCCAACCTGTTTCTCTTGTCCTCATGCCCGTCCAAGTGTGTCGGGGCCTAGGCGCCGGGTGCTGCTTATAGTGGCTGGCGGTTTAAACCGAATCAAACCAAATTTGTTCGGTTTGGTTTTGTTTGGTTTCTGCGAGTCACTCGGGTTGGTTAGGATTGAAGGTTTTTCTTGGAAAACTGGACCGAACCGAACTGTGAACACCCCTACTCTAACTTACCAAGGCTGTCCGGATTATACACTCTTTGGAGGGAGATCAGCATAGTCTTGTAAATATGCTGAAGCTGGGAATTCTAGTGAACATTTTTAAAGATTACAAATAAGAGACATTTATGTCATGTCCAAAAGATGTTCATATTCAGCTTGTAATCACAAGATTCACAACAAACCCATGACTATTAAGCAAAATGAGTGCAAAAGTAGTCCACAAATACAGAAGTATCATTTTTGTACAAAGAGAATGCTTCGTTGCTACTTGATCAATTATCATCATATGAGGTTACCACTTTTCTTATTGTATTGTGATGGTTCATTGGGTGTATTCCATCAAACTTGCACCAGACCATCCACATTAAGCACAGTCAGAGAGTGCCTCTCTCCTAAAAATACAGCAATAAACACATATCATACCAGCAACAGGAAAATAGAACCCCCAAAACAGTCCCAAATTGATTGTCCCCAAAACCCAAAATATTGATAGCAGCACTCTCCTCACTGTCACAGTGCCAAGACTATTGGATCATGGAAACAGAACACAACATTGAAAAGAAGGATCTCCTCACTGCTTTGAAGACTGGCAAGAGGAGTGGGTCTCTGCCATCTCATCCTTCTCCTTTGATCCCCACCCTCAAGTCACCTTTCTCAGTCCCTCTCCAAGCCTGAGGCCAACTAGGAAACTGCAGATGCCATCTAATCTTCAACTACATCAATTAATGGACACAAGGGCAGCCAGCAAAATGTGAAGCATATGCACTTCTTATTTCAGGTGAACACAGAAGTTCTTAGTTATGCTTTTCATTCTGGTTTCCAATTTTTTTCAACAGCAGAAAGGTGTGCCCTAATAATTTGACTCAATATGAATACAATGGAGAAACGAAATGCATAAAATGCAAAACCAAATATGCATGAATTTAACTTATCAATGTCAAAGCATATGAAGAATAAAAATCCATTTCAGACCTGACGTGAAGCCACTGCCAGAAGAAGCTGCAAACCCACCGCCACCAGAAGCTGCAGCAGCAAATCCCCCAGATTTGGAAGCCATGGCAGCAAACCCACCCCCAGCAACACCTGCAAAACCACCACCGCTAGATGCAACAGCAGAAAATCCACCGCCTGCAGCAGCAGCAGCAGCAAATCCACCACTTCCACTCGTTGCAGCAGCTGAGAAGCCACCTCCTCCAAAGCCACCAGATGAAGCAAAACCACTTCCTTGTGCACTAACACCTAGCTGGCGTGATTGGCCAAAACCACCAAGAACAGATCCTAATGTCTGCTGTCCTGCTCCAATCTGTGCTGGCTGGCCAAACCCTCTGAAACCACCTGAAAACCCACCTTCATTCATTGGTTGGCCTGATGGTATTGGTTGAGAAGATGGAAGGCTGAATGATGCAGGCCGGAAGAGCTCGCCAGTGGGTGTCGTCAGAGGAAATGAAGCACTCGCGGGGCTTGCAGCACTAGTGATCAATGAGCCACCAAATGGGTTAGATTTTGGAGCACTTGGTGCAGATGTTGGCCCAAGTGCAAAACCACCTAACGCACCTAGGCTGAGCATTGTATTTGTCTCTGGAGCTTCCTCTTCCATATCATCCTCTTCAGTAGTTGTAATATCCAGACCTTCATCTTTCCCCTTGGTTGGTGTGCTAGGTAAATTGGACAAGGCAGATGAGGTCTCAGATAAAAAATGAGATACAGCTGAGGCCTGACTGACAGCAGAGCTAGGCGAAGAAGAATCTCTTTCAGCTAGTGCTCCAGTCAAACTCTCGCTTGTAGGTAGTTGACGTTTTGAAATAACTTCAGTGGGTTCTGGATCCTTTGAAGCTGTAGACTGTAAAACTGTGGTTGGAGCTTGTGAAGTTGCAAGTGGAGATTGATAAGTTACACCCCCCACGGGCAATGACAGTGGTCCTGAGGTCTTCGAGATCTGTGGTTGAAATGAGGCACTGGAAGAATGAAGGGGGCCAACATGTGGTACAGAAGAAACAGATGCCAAAGATGTTTGGCTGGGACTGACAATGGAAGCAGTAAAAGAAGATGATCCTCCAATATGTTTGAGAGATGAAGCTGCAGGTGATTCAGACGGTGAAGTCGACACAGGTACAAAAGTTAGCGATGCAGCTGATGATGACTGCTCAGATATAGATGGTGACATTGTGGTAGAAAAGGTCATACCAGAAGATGTTCCAGAAGACTGGCTTCTGCTTGCTACTGTTTTGACTTGGGAAACATTTCCCCTAATGCTAGATGGCAGGGATGGATGGCTCTTCTCCAACATGGAAAATGAACGTTCAGGAGTGAGTGCTTGGTCCATGTTCCCTTTGGAGGGTCTTATAGGACCATCCTCTCCACTCTTCATATTCGGTGACTCACTTTGCACTGTTTTTATCACCGATGTAATCTTTGAGGGGGAAAGGGAGCCAGACCATTCTCCAAATGTTTGATTGTGAATTGATCCACCAAATGGTGCATAAACTCTTGTTTTTGCAAGTGAATCAGCTTCCACTGAAGAATCGGGCTTCCTCACTACCTGTGGCTGATCATACCTAGGTTTATCAGAAAAACCTCCAAGCTCTTGCATCTTATTTGGGACACTTCTTGGTAATGATGATGATGTTGCCACCAGTGGAGACTGGATGCTGCTCGTTTGCATATCTAATGTCAAAGAAAATCTTGATCCAACATCTCTGGAGACTTGAGAGAGATCCTTTGTCCATTTGAAAACAGAACTAGGCTGATACTCAGATACCTGCTTGGATAGCTTATTCTGATCATCTAAAAAGAGCAAAACAAAGAAAATTTTATCTAGGTCAACATAAATCATGCCATTCATTCAAGTACACAGAAGACTAGCAATATATCCCCAAACAAAATACATGTTCAATAAGATTACCCTTGTTATAGTTGTCTAACCGGGACTGGAAATTGCTCATGGATGATTGTAAAGAAGTGGAAGAAAGGTCTTCTTGATGCTTCTGTAAAGCAAGAAAGCCCTCTGAAATTGGAGGGACAGATACTTCCTTATCTGAGCTCAAGAACTTCTCTGCACCAACCTTAAACTGTTCCCCTAGCAACATCCTTTTCACAGTGGTTTTTGGAGGATCAAACCTACTCCAACTCTGCAAGAAATCAAGATCAAAATGTTATTGTTTGTTATACCCAGAAACAACACAGGTAAAAACATAATCCAAATCAGACAAAAGCTGAAGGGATCACCATAAAAATGAATGATCATTGAAAGAACCAATATCAACCATCAATAGGAGTGTTTGCCTCAGTGATTGATTTACTCATGTTTCCACAGATCAGAAAAGGAAACAATTGCTTTGTGTAGATATCCCACACAAACAGGGACATTGTAGAAATGTATAGAAAGCTTGCCCCTTGCCCCCATATAAACATGAAATACACTGCATAACAGTCCATATAACAAGAAAACAGAAGGTTTCAGTTTTGGCCCTTTCTATTATACCTTACAAAATGACTTTCATGTAAGATGCCAATGTAACAAAAGAAACTAAGGGAGGAGGGCAAAGAACTGAAATCACTGCTTCTTGAAGGAAAGTTTTGGAATGCACAGTTTCCCTTACGTCAGTTCCCCTTCTTTTCAGACTGATATTTCGATGTGCTCTTTCTTTTGAATATTAATTTAGCTTCTGCTTTAAAATATTTAAAAGAATCCAAATTAGCATTCATTTTCATTAAAGGTATCATACTATCATCTTTCTTTAGTGGCTTATAATAATGCCCATGAAGGGGCCATGACATTGCTATCCTTTGTAAAAGTTTTGAAACAAAACTTGCCATATCACTATGATTCCATACATCTAGGGAACATAATTTAAAGTACTAGTCTTAGTTTTCATATTTAATAGACTACAGAAAGGAGTTTGAATAAGACATTGCACTCTATTACTAATTGCTGAAAAATTCAATAACGAAAAATTCAGTTGCAAAAAAATCATCTAAAAATAGCTTAATGAAAATACAATTAATAAATTATTTGTGACATTTAATTCCTTCCAAATTTTTGGCCCCACATCTGGGAAAAAAATAGGAACTCCAAAAACCATGTAGTAGTAGACAGAAATTCTCACCATAGTAGAATGATTTGACATAATTGGCTTCACCCTCATGCAGAATGTCTAAAAAATCAAGAAACCAAGATTTAAGGGATTCAGGCTTGGATCGGTCTAGCTGCGACCAATTGGATCGACCAATCTGATCCAATCTGTGCTGACCCAAGCCTGATCCCTCCTTATCCAATTTTCTGGTCGATAGAAAATTCAAAAAAAAAAAAAGTGTAGGATTTCACCAAGACTTCCAGTGTTATATTTCAAACAATAATATTTTTTTTCCACTGCTGAAGCTTTTGGAGGGCCTATGTGGATAAATATTGAAGTGTCACAAAAGCATATGAAAAAGTACATGCCCAACATAGAGAGCTGATAAATTATTTGTATCCAATGTGACGATCACTGGAAAAAAGAGTAATTAACCAACTTTATATGTTGGACATATATTTTTTCATATTCCTTTGTGACATTTCCATATTTAACTTTAGCCAGACCCTCTAAGAGTTTGCGCAATGGAAAAATATCATGTCACACAGGAAAACATCACATGTTACAAGAATATCATGAAACTGCAAAGAGAAAACAATGAGCCACATGAGCCTACGATAAACAAACTGATCTTAACTCTAAGCAAAGTCATTCTGATGCCTCACTATGACATGCCACAGTCCCTCCGCCTAGGAGCCTTGCTGGTGACTCCCATCGAGAGACCACCCGACCTGGTCAACCAGCCACCAGCTCCATCCCAACCTATCTTCTTCTCCACGTGTTGAACGGGGCAGCCATGGAGGCATTGATCTGTTGACAGAGCAGATCAGCCTTGATGGGGGTCCTGGTTCCCACGTCCTTATCTGCCAGCGAGCCAGCCTGAGAGGGAGCTCATCAGCTTCCTCTTCTCTCCCCCTCTAGTCAGCATGGTCCACTCTCATATACTGTAGGCTGTGACCTGTTTTATGTATTTTGTCCTGTTTGTTGGTGGAAGAGTCGTGGGGACTGGGTTGATAACATCAGTCCACTGCTTTGTGCATGTTCAGATCAGTCCACCTGTTGAGCCTATGCTGCCAGGCCTGATAACTAGCTTGGAGGGAAGCTGACGTTTTTGGAAATGGGAGTTAAGCTTGACACTTACACAGGTTAGTGCCCTGTTCTTCACCTGGTCATTTTTGTGGAAAAATCTTGCTCATGTTGGATGTTTAAAGCCTGCTCATGCTGGTAAGACGAGTGCCCGATCTTGTTATATTTTAGTTGAAATTATACTTGAGAGAAGGCTGCTGGCTTATGTGTGATTTGTGAGGCATATATAACCTGTCCCACCCCCCTACTCTGTCTCATTTGAGATTTGGAGCATTCCCGTAATCTACACGGGTAGTCCTATCTACCTTTGATCCATTGTGTCACTTTGAATTTTGTGTGGGACGTGCTATGTGTCTGTGACTTTGCTCGAATTGGAATAATTGTTCATTTGGGATTGTTGATTGGCGTCGGAAAACATGCTACCATTTGTCTGTTCATTACTTGTGTTGATGCACTCATTGATATCATGTCATATTTTAGTTACGTCCAGCATCAATCAGATTGCCCCACTGTTGGGTCTTGGAGTTAATATAAGAGCACTTCACATCTGAGTAGATCTCAGCAGCCTTCCCCCACTCTGTCACCCATTTGACTGATCTTCTCATGATATCATAACACTGTTATAATTCTAGCTAAACCTCCTGGAGTTACTTTCATTCCACGCACCCCACAAAATAGCTGGTAAGATCAGTCACCAACTTGGTTCTATGAATGGTTCAGGCAAATGGTACCCCACCACTCCATCAAATTTAGCACATTTTGAGGTTCCTTCAAAGAAATCGAGAACATCTTACAGAGTGATCTCCATAAAACATTGATAATCCCACAATGACAAAATAAATGATCAAAGCTTTCATCAAAGAATACACAGATAATATATGAAGACTTCTGATCATGGAATAACCTGTTCGAGTCGACCCATTGTAAGACCCCACAAAAACTCAAGGACATATTTATAAATCTCTAAAAAGTATAAATACAATTATGAAAAATTTATGTCTTGTAATGCAATAGGTGATTTTTATAGAGTTTTAAGTGAAATTTGTTAAGTTCCTAAAAGTACCCTCAAATAGTCAGAAAGAGGATTTTTATCGGATCAAAAGTTATAAATAGGGATATATATACAATTATTTTAAAAGAAAGATAGGAGTAGCAATTACTTAACCATTAAGAAATCCCATCATCATCTCATTTTGTCTTGTACAGATGATGGCGTGCCACCTCACCCCTTCCACTTTCTTCCACAATCTTCTCCTCCCTTCTTTCCCCTCCACTTGTCCCCTCTCTCTACCACTCCTTTTTCCCCCATTCCACCTCACCCTTTCTACTACCTTCTCTTCTTCCTCCTCTTGCTACATGTCACCACTACCACCACCACATCTCCCTCTCTCTAGAACGTAGTCCCACCACCCTCCTTCTCGTATAAAAGGAGGGGCAGGTTAGGACAACAAGAGAGAGAGAGAGTAGAAGAAGAAGAAAAGAAGGAGAACTAGGGGGGGGGGTCAACGAGGATCCGGGGCAGCTTGGCGGTAGTCTGACGAGACTTCGGCGATCGGGTTTCTCTCTTAAAAAAGTAGGGTGATACTACCTATTGTGTCTCTTTATTTTAAATTTTCTAGAAGTTAAAAGGGAAATTGCATGTTTTTATGGAAAAATTCTGTCGGATTAAATGCTTAATGAAAGATGGCCATAAAAGAATTATGATAGCATAAAACAATATGTTTATGTATGTCATGGCATGATGTACAAGCATGGTTTCCTGTATGGTTTAGTTTGTAATTTTATGATGGTTTATTGTTTAAAGCATGCATGTTCAATATGAGAATGGCGAGGTATGGTGAACCCTAGATGATTATGTATTCAACTATGACACATTGTATGAAAAAATCCTATTAAAGGAAATAATGAACAAAAATGTGGACCGAGTCCATCCAAGCTCTTGTGAGCTGTGAAGAGAGAAAAGACTTAAAAGTTGTTTAAAGTCATATTATATGATGAACATATATATATGTATGTATATATTATAGAATAAGGAATACTTCATGGCTACAATAACATCAAAACAACTTTACGACAATAATGAGCCCATGGAAAGATAATAGAAATAATGTTATGGAAAGAAATGAAATAAGACATGGAAGCCTTATATGATAATGACAATAAAACAAAGACATGAAGGCCTTATGTGATGACGATAAATGTTTATGATATTGATGACCGATAGTTCTATGATGATTTGTTTTCTTTTACCAGTGAAGAAATGACATCATTTGCTGACGTGGTCAGCCCAGCCTCCTGAAGATAAGGGGCTGTTCGGGTCACTACGATTACTAGTCTTTGGACCGTGGTTTCCGGTCTTCGGACCGTGGTTCTTTCCGGTCTTCAAACCGTAGTTTTCAGTCTTCGGACCATGGTTCTTTCTAGTCCTCGTGCGGACCGTAATTTTAGGCAGAGGATAGAGATCCTTCTTGGGTACACTCATAGGTTGTGATTAAGATACAGTAGGAGTGAGGGAGCAACTACAAAACCCAACCTAGTCCTTTCTAGCCTCCACAGTAGGTTTCTGAAGACTTACTGGGTTGGATAGACTGTGGGGTGGTAGGTGCGTCGGAGGAATGGCCTACTCACCATTCCCGCCGGTACGTGATTATCCATGTCACTTCATATCAAAAAGGATGAGTCGCCTTACAAATGCAAGACTTGTGAAAGATTATGACTTTACGACTAATTTGGTAAAAGATAAATAAATGAATGACTCAATCTTGAGATCCTATACTGATGACTTGTAATAAATACTTTTATATTTTCTATGTTAGTATAAATTACCACTGAGAAGAAAAAATATAACAAAATATATAATTGTTATCATCTTGTTAAATATTTTCTGCTTTGGATTCATGCTACTTTTATGATGCATACATTGCATACATGCTTAAGAATCATACATGAATATTCTATGTGTCTTAAGATAATGGGTTGTGCATGAATTGCATATGGGTCATATTACAGTAAGCATAAACATGTATGTGAGTCTTGAGTGAACATGGTAGTGTGTGCGAGATATCAGTAGGGATGTAAATGATCCCTACTGAGAACTCAATCTACGGATTCTCATAAAAGTTATTTAGCATATTTTTCAAAGATCCATAATGAAGGATGCAGAAAAAGGAAAGATGACTCCAGTTCTGTAGAAGAAAAACTTTCAGGTATGGCCAATTTATTTATTTATTTGGGATATGTTACTTATATTTCTGTTGTATGATGGACATGATCTGCCTATTATTCCTTTACATTTATGTTTTTTATTATTTTGTTTTTGCTCTTGTGCACTTACCGGAGATCTATAAAAGTTAGACCATTACACCTATGGTTGGAAGCCTCCCCAAAGCCAATTTCTAAAGGAAGATGTTGATCTTGTTTGGTAAAAACTTAGACCACACTAGTGTTCCCATCTTACTCTAGTTCCACCATCATTAAGTACTTCTAAAAGGGCATTAACTGAAAAAATACCTTTGTTACTGCAAACGCAGACTCTTATGTCTTCTCTATGATTGTTAATATTAATTCCATAAATGATTTCCCAAACTGACATCAATTGTTCAAATTCCAAAGCTGTAGGTTTTCCTATTAGTTTGATACTCCATGGATTACTTTCTCCAAAGGAGTAAATTTGAGCAACTGTTTTCTCATCCACTGTAAAGCTAATGAAATTGCATAGCAAAAGGTACTTCAGTGCACCATTTATCTTCCCAGAATCTGATCAAATTACCATTTTCAACTAAGGATTTGACTGTTGGGCTGACTAAGTCAATCATTTCGGTAATATTTCTTCAAATGGTGACATGTTTGAAGATGCAAAGGGAAGTAAGGTCCATCTTGAAGAATAAGGATAATATCTCTCCCTAATGATCTTCACCCAAAGAGCATCCCCTCTTCTCCCATTCTCCAGATCCATTTGGATAATAAAGCTTTGTTGAGGGTGCCTACTTGAAGCAAACCTACACCTCCTTGATCTTTTCCTTTACAAACCCTTTCCCATGCCACTAGATGGAGACCTCTCCTATCTCTCTTTCCTCCTTCCCAAAAGAAGGAAATTCTCTTAAATTTAATCAATCTTTCAACCATATTAGGAATTTTGAGTATTGAGAGATGGTAGTTAGCCAAAGAAAGAGGATTGTTTTGGAGAGAACCCATCTACCTCCCACCGATAGAAAATCTAGCCTTCCATCCCTCCCATCTCTGGTCAAAACTTTTGATAAGATCATCCTAGTCCCTCACTTTACATTGAAACATAGGATAGGGTAAGCCCTAAATATCTGATGAGGAACTGTGAGATTTTGCTTCTAAGCAATGTCCAACATTCTATCTTGAGCCAAATTAATCCCTACCACTTCTGATTTTTCAAAGTTGATTGACAGTCCTATGATGGCCTATGTTAGGGTCAATAGACTCTTCATATAACATAAC
Source organism: Zantedeschia hybrid cultivar (assembly GCA_030544215.1). NCBI lineage: Eukaryota > Viridiplantae > Streptophyta > Magnoliopsida > Alismatales > Araceae > Zantedeschia > Zantedeschia hybrid cultivar. The sequence goes on from JARZZO010000005.1 coordinate 19,725,435, forward strand.
ATATCTTCATTTCCTGATGAGAATAAGAGTGTATCATCAGCAAACTGCAAGTGAGACAACAAGAATACATTTCTTCCTATAGAAAATCCATCCACAAATTGAGTTGCAGCTCTTTCCCAAAGAGTACTCATAATTTGCTAACAATAATAAAAAGAAGTGGCGAAACTGGATAACCTTGCCTCAACCCTCTAGAACTACCAAATTAACAACAAGGCTCCCCATTCAGCAAGATAGAACATCTAGAGGTTGAAATGCAATTCATAACCCAGACAAACCATTTCTTTTTAAATCCCATAGCACCTTATGAATCCACTGCGAACTCATTCTATTATAGGTTTTTTCAAAGTTCAACGTAACTACCTCCCTTTCTTTTCTACTACTTTTTTGATGAATGGCTTCATATCTACTCAACTCAACTCAACGAAGCCTTAATCCCAAATAATTGGGGTCGGCTATATGGATTCTTTGTTTCCACTCTAGACGATTTTGGGCTATCTCTTCTGAAAGATTTAAAGCTTCCAAATCATATTGTACTACCCTCTTCCAAGTTAATCTAGGTCTACCCCTTCTTTTCTTCCCTTCATTTATCCTAATATGCTCCACTTTTCTAACTAGAGCCTCTCTAGGCCTACGCCTAACATGCCCAAACCATCTCAGTCTCCCTTCTCTCAATTTATCCTCAATTGGTACCACTCCTACCTTTTCTCTAATATACTCATTACGAATTTTATCTAGCCTAGTATGCCCGCACATCCACCTTAACATTCTCATCTCGGCAACACTCATCTTGGAGACATGTTGTCCCTTCATCGGCCAGCACTCGCTACCATATAGTATTGTAGGTCTTATCGCCGTACGGTAGAATTTTCCTTTCAGCTTCGTTGGGATCTTGCGGTCACACAAGACTCCCGTGGCAAGTCTCCACTTCAACCATCTTGCTTTAATCATATGGCTAACATCCTCATCACACCCTCCGTCTTCTTGGAGGATCGAACCAAGATATTTGAAATTGGTGCTTTGGGGTATTGCCATCCCATCCAAGTTAACTCCATCCTTTTCGCCTCTTCGACCTTCACTAAACTTACAATGCATGTATTCTATCTTAGTTTTACTTAACTTGAAACCCTTAGGTGCTCCTCCAAAGCTCTAATTTTCTATTAACTCCCTTTTGCGTCTCATCTATCAATACAATATCATCCGCAAACAACATACACCACGGAATGTCCTCTTGTATATCTTTTGTTAAATCATCCATAACTAATACGAAAAGATAAGGACTTATTGTTGATCCTTGATGCACTCCAACAGAATGGCTTCATATCTACCTTGCAAAAAAGCAGATTGATTTCTACTAATCACATTCACCAACACTTTTCTCAATCTGTTTACCATTACTTTAGTGATGATTGTATACTATCCATTCAATAATCTGATAGGCCTATATTATGACACTGTCTCTACACCTTTTTGTTTAGAAATGAGAACAATAAATGTGAAATTAAAGCCTTTGATACTGAGTGGTCTATCTTGAAATTCTTCCACCACCTTCATGAGATCTTCCTTAATAATATCTCAGAAAAACTGATAAAATCTGATAGAAAAACCATCTAGTGTAGGAGACTTGTTGGCATCTATACTAAATATTGCCTCTTTGACTTCTTCTTTAAAAGGGACACATAGTTCATCAGCCTGACTGTCTTTTATTTTTGGAAGAACTCCAACCTCCAAATGAGGTATCCTCCACTATTCCCTATAACGAGCTCTTTATAAAATGAGATGAATACTTTCATGATGTCTTCCTTAATCAATATCATGATCATCAACCTCAATGGCATGCCACTTAGTTAACAATCACATGATCCAATTATGCATCTCTAGGGATATACATTGGTTCCTTTGATGACAAACAAACAACCCCATTCATTTCTTTATTTCTTAAATTAACTTTTATTATTTATTTTCTAGTGCAGATCCTACCAGGTTAATCCCAGTATTGGCTATTCGTTATGCTAAGGAATCAGCCTAAACTTGGGGATGGCTTTAGGTTGACAGTAAGAAATCATTTTCTTTAAAACTATTGGGATCTACACTGGATCCTAGATGAACCCAAATTGATAGGAATAAATTGATTGGTAGTAATTCAAACGGGAGAGAATTTTCTAATGTAGCTCTTTGCTTGGTGTCTATATACCATTCCATCGTAACAAAGTTTTAGAACCAAATGAAAGAAGGAAAAGTTTCCAGCCAAGCACCTTCTTCTGCCTATGGGCCAAGGAAATTTTGGTTGAGGGCACAAAGAATTTCTATCAGTGTTAGGGCTAAGAACATAAGTTAGATCACAACCTTGAAAATAATACTTGTTGAGTAATTTGTATTTTCATATTTTTCCCATGTTTTGATGATAACACACTATGAAAATGTCAGAACTTTGTTTCTATGAGAGTGAGAGAAATCTCTTTATTTCATTAGTTTACTTGCTGACAGTTTCTATCATAAGTCGTGTAAGTTCTGTGACTTAATCGCTTTCAGAGTTCCTTAACTCTTACAATTAAAAGAACTAACTAGAACTTCGATTAAGCTTCCGGACTTCAAATGACCTGCGATTAATTCAACACTAATCGAATCATCACTATCTTTTAAATCGAATAAGTTTTTCTAAGTGTTCTATAGATTAGGTGATTAAGTCTCACTTTGATTAATGTTGACTTAGTCCCTTCGAGTAAAGAACTTAAAGTTCCTAATCGATTAGCTCTATAAGTCTTCTATCGATTAGCATTTTAAGTTCTCTATCGATTAACACTTCATAGTCACATCCGACTACCGTTTAAGTTTTTACTTCAAATATATCCAAGTCTAACTTTGATTAACGTTTGAGCAACCACTTCAATTACCTTGATAACGTTAATAGAAACTCAACTTCGAGTTACATTTTATGTCTTAATCAAAACAAAATTTTAAATTTCGATTAGCGTCTCTGAGATATTCTTTCGATTATTGTTATAACACTAATCGAAGTTTCGCTCTCAAACTTCATTTCGAGTAACGCTGTAAGTTTCACTTTGATTAATGTTTACAACTTTACTTCGATTAACGATGTCTTTTCAATTATTGATCGTAAGTCTCATTGCGATTAATGAACAAATTGAGGCTTCGATTAACGAGAGACTTCTCTCAAGTTTCACCATATCAGTTAAGGCTTCGTTTAACTCTTTAGTCATCACTTCAAATATCTATTCTCTTGCGTTTTAAGTTAAGTCATTCCTCTAATCTGAGTGAGAGCCATTTGTACTTCGATTAACAGTTTGTTTGTAAGTCGGATTAACACTCATTTATTGACTTCGATTAGTGGCCAGATTCTCGCCTCGATTAGCATTCATTTATGACTTATATTAAAGAACTGTCATTCCGATTATCCTATAACTTCCGCTAGCGATTTCTTTAATTGAATTCAATTTAAATTAGTTGATACTCTCAAGTTATATTTTATATGTATTTTTTGACTGAGATCTTTGTCATATCTTTATTTGACAGATTTGTTAGAGTTTCTATACATCTCGTGCTATTATAAACTTCTGCTAGAAACTGACACAATAGCAGGAAAAAACGATGTTGCCTTTTTAGTGTTTGTACTTTTTGCAGGTCTGACACAGTAGCAGGAAATCCCAAGTGGTTTCTTGGAGACTGGACGTAGGTCTGGACATACCAAACCAATATAAATCTCTTGTGCATTTACTGTGTGATTGTTTCCTTATTTCTATCCCCTTCTCTCCATTTATTAGCTTCTACATTTAATTTCTGTTAGAGTAATTTTTTTAATAACCCATTCACCCTCCCTCTCAGTTAGTCTAGCCTTGGGCAACAAGTGGTATAGAAACCTGATCTCTCATTTATTTGACCTAACAGTCAAAAGAGTAATGGCTATGACAAATAATTATACTGAAGGTCAGTTTATCAACTGTCCTCCACTGTTTGATGGGGAAGACTACTCCTACTAAAAATGCCGTACATAATATTTCTTTAAGGGGGTTGACCTTGATCTATAGAGTGTGCTTGAGGACGGACACTTTGTCATAATTGTTCTCAGAGAGAGATGGACAGACAATGATAAACGTTTAATCTCTTTGAATAACAGAGCTAAGAGTATCCTATACTGCGCTCTAGCAAAGAAAGAGTTCAACCGGATTTCTGCCTGCAAAATTGCCTAAGAAATGTGGCTGAAACTTCAGCTAACATATGAAGACACAGAGAAAGTCAAGGAAACCAAGATAGACATTCTGATCACTTAATACGAGAAGTTCAAGATGGAGCCAACCGAGAACATTGCTCAGATATATTCAAGATTCACAGACATCATCAATGGATTGATGGCTCTTGGAAAAGAGTACCATAGACACTCGAAAAACCTTGACGTCTCTCCCCAGCTAATAGACACCTAAAGTGACAACTATTAAGGAAGCTCATAACCTCAACACCCTGACACTTGAAAGACTCATTGGGTCTCTCAAGACCCATGAGATAAATATGGAGAGGCTTGGGGAGGGTACCTCCAAGAGAAAAGTCCCCACAACTCTCAAGACCTCACGACCAAGCACCAATGAAATAGCATCATCAAGTGAAGATAGTGATGCTGACAGTAAGGAAGAAGGTTTACTGTCTAGAAGACTGTAGCAGATTCTGAAAAAGAAGAAGTCTCAAGGAAGTAGTAGCAATAGAGGAGCAAATGTAGGACCAATCTGCAACTCCTGAAGAGCATATGTAAGACCAACCTGCAGAAGAGATAGATAAGGCTAGGGAATCCTCCCTTTAACCAGCATTTGTTGAGGGAAAACTAAAAATTGAGGAGGAGACCCATATGGAAACTGGTTCATAAGAAGAAAGAGCCACTGAAGCAGCAAACCTAGTGGATAAGCTGCTAAGGGGAGCAACATTTGTCTAATCCTCAGAGATGCCTTCTCCCTATGTACCTCAAAAGGAACACGAAAGAGGTAAAATGATAGGCCAATAGACTCTGACAGAATGGAGGAAGTCTTCAGTAAACTGAATCAGAAGCAGGCTGATAGTGAGGATATCAAGAGCAAGATGGAAGAGATCTTTAAACTCAAAGATGGTATGTTGCAGATCAGACACTTACTAGAGAGGTTATTGATAGAGAAGGCAGAATTTAGATCAGTGTATGTTAGGGGGAAGGTACTAAGTCAAAGAGAGAGGCATTAATCAACGAAGCAGCCTCCTATAAGCTACAGTGTGCCAGCCTTCTCAATGAAGCGTTTAAAGTGGCCTATTAGAAATTGATATAATGATAGGAAAAAAGTGATCTTGCCTTTTTAGTATTTGAGTCTTTTGCAGGTTTGACCTGACAACACAAGATCTGTACCCGAGAAAGTTTCCATGCATTAATTCAAGCCACCTCGAGTCCACCAACGCAGCAGATCCGCCATGCTGTCTCTTCAGCTTCTCTTTTGGGATTTTGAATGTTAGACACAAGTAGGAAGAAGTCTTCTTGAAACAAATCAGTCTAATGAATTAATTTTGAAGAAGGGATATAAGTAGAAGCCCTTCACCAGAGAATAGATATATATAGAACAAAGACACACACGAGATATATACATCCCAGTCTGAGCAAGAGTCAACACGTCTAGCCTGCTGAGAGAAAGAGCTTGAAGATCTCAAGAGTTGTACTACATCATTCTGACAAGAAGCTCTTGGAGATCCTCTTTAGATCAAGACCTGAGCAACATATTTATTTATTTATTGTCTTGATATGTGTTGTGTTCTTTCTGAACACTTGCCTAATTCTTAGGCACTTTCTGTACTCTAATCTTACTTTGTTCCTCTTCCTGGTTATAGAAGAGAGGGCCTACTGGAAGCAAGAGGTTCTCCCTCTTCTTGTTGAAGAGAGGATTTGCAGTTGCAGGAGGTTGGTGTGCTTAACATGCAAGGGTTTGGTACCTTGCCGTAAGTGAAAATCCCAAATGGTTTCTTAGGGATTGGACGTAGGCCTGGACAGACCATATCAATATAAATCTCTTGTGTATTACTGTGTGATTGTTTTCTTGTTTATATCCTCTTTTGTCCATTTATTAGCTTCCGCATTTAATTTCTGTTAGAATAATTTTTTTTTAATAACCCATTCACCCCCCCCCCCAAAGAATAGCAAACAATTGGCATTGCAATCCCAAGATAGGAGCGGGTGCAACCTTCGTGTGGTTCTTGCAGGTAAGCATATTTCAAATTTTCAACAAATCCTGCAAGCGCTAAAAGATAAGCATGTGGAAAAGCTTTAAACACAAAATTGAAAAAGTAAGGAATATTGCTTTGAAACAGGGCCTTCTGGGTGCAAAGGCAGCTCACCTAGACACCTCAACAGGTTGGGTCCCTCAAAGGATGCTTCCTCAGCCACTTTTCAATAGCTTTGTATAGCTGTTTTGGTTCAACATGTAATTATATAGATGTCCTTGAAAATACATTGCATGACATGGGCCTATATTTCTAGATGTTCAGTAGGACAAGAAAACTCGATAATTGTCGAAGTGCATCTGCTGCTTCATGTTACTGTTAGATTGGGAAAATGACAACAGAAAATCAAATTCCATGGGACCAACATTCCTCGTTCTGGAATCTTGTAGTTATCAAACTCCTCACCATCACAAACCACTAAATATTACCCTTTTTTTCACTTTATAATTACATTTTTCACTTGTCTCTATCTAGAGAGAGGGGGAGAGGGGAGGGAGAGAAGGGAGGAAGGATGTCGAAGATACCTCTAATATACAACAATCATAGTTCTTATGTTGGTTGTAATTCCAAACTTTTTTGTGCCACATATATGCTAAATTATTGAGATTGCAACAACTCCAATGATGACCTGACCATAGTTTACTTAATGTGTATGGTTCACTTTTTTAAAAGATTCCTAGTATATATTTATGAGGTACTTCGTATTGTTCTATACTTTTTTGAAAAGTGGCAAAAATGTCATATTCGTTCTTCTTTTATGATGCAAACGCACTTAATTTGAAATATCTATAGCAACAAAAGTATGTTTAGGAAATTAAAATCTTATGTAGGATATTCAAAAATTGGTAAAAGTAATTGCCTCATTTGTGAGGTGCCCGCCTCAGCTTTGGCGGTCCACCTTGGCGGTGGTAAAGGGTCCTTACCACTAACTTAACCCACCTAGGTATTTTTAAAAATGTTGGAAAGGAAGTTTTTACCCCGTCCAATGAGTCTCTCCTCCTCCTCGAACTTTCTGGTTCAAAAGTCTTCAGTGTGCTTAGTGTGTCTCTCCTGGAGTGTTCCTCAACTGCTCTAGATGATGATGATAAGAATGAACTCTTCTTGGAGGAATCTGGGGAATACCCAGACTTCTTTGGACCTGGAGATTGAAACGACTCAGCATCATACTCGAGGCCAATTGATTCAAGCAACTCTTTTGCTATACTCTGCCGCTTTGAAGGAGGTGAATTTATATTCAACACGGCCATCTGTTTTGAGAGGCACTCAGAGAGTTGTTCTGCCGCAGCTAATTGTGAGTTCAGAGTGTTGTACAAACTATGAAAGGAATAAATTTGCCTGCAAAATAGTTAGTAAAATTATGAATCATAGAGTTTTGGTCAAAGAAACACATCTTATTCTTGTTCAAACTCCTTGAGATTGAAACAAAACTAACAGAATTAGTCATTCTTCATACGTATGGGAAAAAAGGAAGAAAATGAGGCTATCATTCATTTATTGTGATTGAACTTTGTGTTGATTGGCACCTCAAAAGTTTTGTACAAGAATTTCCACAATCATCAGGGAAATATTTTGACCTAGAAAATGTTGGCAACCATTGCTAGCATAAGCCATCTGTTCATAGAAAGCCATCTCATCCCAAGGGAGGGGTAAAAAGGTAAATAGCTTATATCTGGATGAAAAGCGTGTCCTGGTTCTTTGACAACACTGTTCAGGGGTCTGTTGTAAAGAATAAGTGGAGTAAGATGGGACATTGATAGATAGGAATTTACTCCGAAAATGGGTGTGACGAGCATGAAGATATTACATAAACTTCTGGTAGAGCACAGCACCGATTTTCACTTATTGTCCAGACATTATCATCTAAGAAGCATGTTGTACCACAAAATGTTGCAAACACATTATTTTGTGCCCAATAGTGCACTATAGTCACCTACGTGACTTGTACTCCAATGTCCCTATTGTGATTTCGAAACGACATATTTCAGATTTTGATGTTGAATTTTCTACATAATGAGATGATGTGCAAACAATGATCAGCTGTACATTGCCACATGGATGCCTAGTGTTCAGGTTAGTTCTCTGATAATAGAAACAACTTCTCTTTCATGAGTATATGATTGTACATTGAGAGATACTGTAACTTGGGACTAGAAGTCCATTTAAGATGGCAATTTTTAGCTTTCATCCCTTAAATATTTTGTATTTAATGATAACCCCCTATCCATCTATTTGTTAAAACTCAGAATTTTCAAGCCCATGCCCACCAGCTCCAGCACTGCCCTCGCCTGTAACAGCTGCTGGCACCCAATGATCAGGTTGGCCTGCTCTTGCTTCAATGGGGGAGGACCAAACATGGTTAGGACACTGCCCAGGGACGATCACTAGCTCCAGCACCCTGAAGTTGTAGATGTCTGCCATCTCTATCAGGTGCCGGCAGACTGCAGCTACCATGCTTGGGGAGGTGCAGCAGACAGCGCCTTGCACTCCCTGCCGAGGGAGAGGATGCCGCTCCACACGTCATTGCCAGCGGAGTGGCTCCATTTTCTACCCTTTCCAATCCTTCCTGAACCTGATGACCATGGCAGAACCCTCATTGTCAATGCTCTCCTTGTCCCCCATCTCATGACTGCTCCTGCTGGAGGGGAACAACCAGAACCTCCTGCTGCACCTGCTCTTCTTGTTGATCTCAGTGAAGTACACCACTCCTCATATTCTTGTGCTTTTAGTCACTGATGCCATTGTTGCCACCCATTCTCTCATGATCCCCCAATCTGCTGAATTAGGTGGGGAAACTCGAGAACTGATGATCGCCAGTCTCATTGCTGCTGCCACCTCAATTTCTCAACTGAAAGGCGAGGGTGCTGGAGTAGTAGAGCGTGACATGCGGGATGCCAAGCCTGGCATGCAAGGATTTTGGTCCGCCTGAGGAAGAAGTAAAAGAGGATGTGGCCAATGCAGAGGGGTGAGAGTGGGCCAATCATGGACAAGGCCATGAAGGGACAGGGGATAAGACATGGTCCGAACCATTGGGTCATGGTTGCTACTGCTGATGGTAATAGTTGTAGTAATGTCTTTGCAAATTTATTATGAAGAAGAGGGTAATTTAGTCCTCTTGACATGCAAGTTTAACTTGGAAGGTATGTTCCCCAGAACATCCAACGAAGCCTTCTTTTGACACCTGTTATCTATAGGGGTTTATTTAGGAAAATTAATATATTTTAAGGAGTTTCCAAAAAAAAGATGGAATAGAGGGGTTATGCCTATGTACGAAGATTATAGGGGCTAAAACTAAAAGAAAACTTAAAAATATTACATACATTTTTAGGTTCTAGTATAAAAATTAGCACCGTTTGATCAATAAGTTCATTTTTAGGGTCGACAACATCAAGAATTCACCATTCTTTTTCAGTCCAATTAATCACCCTACAACTTCAGTAACAATGTTCATTACTGCTTGGATCTCTTCCAAGCCATAGACACTGACTCAGTAGTTGAACACAAGCCTTCATACCGCAAGATCCAGCAAACTAGTAGTTTGTTTCCATGTTAAAAACAAACAATTTTACCTCATTTATGTGGGATTTGAGATGGTTAAAGCAAGTTGTGCACTGAGAAGAAACTTGAGATGGTGGTGTACAAGCCCTTGCTCATGGATTGGATCATCCCACTAAACTTATCTATGGGAGATGGTGGCTGCTTCTTAGCACAAAGAGCACACAGAGCCACACTCATCCAAATCACAGAAACCTATCACCAAACCACTAGTTGTTTTCTCCTGTATTACCAGAAGTTGCTGTGGATAACAATGAACATCCTTTGCCTTCTTGGCTTTCTAAATGATTTTCTTTCCTTTTGATATCCAGGAGAACCTACTCCCCCATCCATGGAACGCAAAATCAGCCGATCCCGAATCGGATCGGCCGATTCGACTCAGGATTGCCATGGGTGATCCGACTATGGGGGGAAACTGGCCATTCCCCCTCAAGTTCAGTGAGAATCGGCCGATTCTGGGCTGATCCGGCCGATCCACGGCTGATCTGGCTTGGATCACATCATGATCCCCGGGTCCAATCCTGACCCCCAACCCGGTCCAGAATTCCATGCCCTCATCCAATGTAGCAGACAACTTGCATCCAAAACCCAGGTGTCGTATGCATCCTAGTGAGCATGCTGTCCGCATGGTGGTAGGTCTGGTAGAACCCCTAGGCCATGTCACTTACCCAGGGCAAGGCAAACCACTTCTAGCCTGTATGCCTACTTGCAATTTCTAGACACAACATTCGTTAACAAGCAGGTGAACCTGCAATCTCATACAGAACCACAAAGTGCTTTACTACTCGACTCATCCACCCAGGTCTCTAAATGAGAGGTATTTAACCATGGTAAGGCAGAACTTAATTTTCCCCATGTTCAGGGGAATGCAACTGCAACCAAGGTCATTCTCTTATGCTATAACAACATAGACTTGTGTTGGAACCTTTTTAAATCAAAAGGGAGAAGGGGGGAAGCCCCCCCCACCGGTTGGGGACCCCCCACCGGTTCCAAGGGAGAAACCGGTGGGGGGGGGGGAGGAGAATCCCTCAATTCTCTCCCATTATTAAATTCAAAGAATGGGGAGGGGTGTTTAATGAGAGGTTTAATGGGGGATCTTAACCCCATTCACATGGGTTGAGAATCCCATGTGGAAACCCTCTTAACCCCATCCTAAAACCCCCTTTCACACTTGGCCAAAGTCTGAAATTAAGGGGCTAAACCCCTTTCACACTTGGCCAAAACCCAAAATCTGGCCCAAAGCTCATTAAGAGCTAAAAAAAGGTGGGAAAAGAGGAGCATGGGGAGGGGAGAACCCCCCCGCCGGTTGCCCAAAACCGGTGGGGGGTCCAACCGGTGGCCATCCCCCCACCGGTTGGAACCGGTGGGGGTCCCCCCCTCTCTCTCTCTCTCTCTCTTTTTAATATGCTCTCTCCCATCTCTCTCACCCATGTGATTAAAAAAATCAAAAAAGAGAGGGGGAGGAGGAAGTGGCAACCGGTGGGTACCCCCCACCTCAAGCCAAACCGGTGGGTACCCCCCACCTCAAGCATTCCGGTGGGTACCCCCACCGGTTAAGGCTTTGAAACCTATAAATACCCCCCAAGGGGTAAGGAGAAGCCCCAGGCCCATTTGGCCCAAAATTTCCTAGGGGAAACTCTGCCAGTTTGAAGACCAAATCCGGTGCTCTTGCCCGGGTTTGCTGCGATTTGGAGGCGATATTTTCTTGGAGGGCTCTCTTCCTAAGGTTTATTCCTAAGGGGAAGCTCTGCCAAATTTATGTTGTAAAAATCACCGTTCTATAAGACGGGATTATGCCGAAATAATGAATGAAATGCCCATGATGTTCTTTGAGCATATGTGTGTGCATGTGTGTTCATGGACTTAATATTTAAGTAACACTATGTTACTATATTTTCATATGCAAAATAATTAGTTTTATAACTAATTAAATACATAAAACATATAACTAAATATTCTAAAATGTCATTGGCCTCATCCCATACATAACTAATCTTAGACTCATAATTAAAACTTAATAATGAAACATTAACTCATAAAATAATATACTCAAGTTAAAAATGACTTAAATACTCCACATACTTAATTAATTAATAAAATCTGCGAAAATTATCTAAAATTAATAAAATAAATATAAAAGTCAGAAAAATTCTGTAAAAATCAGTAACACACAGTAAAAATCAGAAAACAAAATATGGAAATTACATAAATCCAAAATATAACTTAAATATCCTTCATATGCCTAATTAATTAATAAAAATCAGTAAAATTAATAAAAAAATCAGTAAAATTCAGTAAAAACCAGTAAAAAACAGGAAACCAAATCTGAAAATATATAAAATTCCGAAATGACTAAAATGCCCCTAGAGCTTAATACAAATTACAAAAATACCCTCATACATGTTAAAAAAATCAGTAAAAATCACAGAAAATTCTTAAAAATATCAAAATCTCTCATATGTCCAAAATACCCTCTAAACCTTAACAAGATGGGTAAAATTACTAAAATACCCTCAATATGATAAAAATAAATAAAAATCTCAGAAAAAATATAAAAATAGACTTTAAGTCTAAAAATCCAATTTGGGCAAAATTACCAAAATACCCCTATAAATCCAAACACACTTGAAATAACTCTAAAATACCTCCTAAGGTTTTGAAACCTTCCTAAATCATTAAAACTCATTTCATACACTTAAATAACCATAATCTCCCTATACCCTCCAACTTGGCATAATTACAAAAATACCCCTATGGGTTTAAAATACTTGGAATCAATCCAGAATACTTGGAGTCAATCTAATATACTTGGAATTAATCCAGATAGCTTGGAATCAATCCAAAATCATATAAACACATCCTAAACTTGGGTGAGGCCAAGAGTTTAACCTAAAAGATATCTTCATATGCATGCGCTGCCTATAGTAGTAGTTTTGCATGATTAAGGGCATCATACGGACGGTTAATCAAGGGTTGCCGAGCAGTTGCTCAGCGTAATTAACACTGACCGAGGTCAGTGGAGAGAGGTCATATACTCGAATCTTCGCCTGATTCGAAGTCCCGGATTCCCTGAGGGCTAATCCCAAGCTCTCATAGTCCGATAAAATATAAAACCGACCTATAAATTCTCTAGATAAACAAAAAAAAAAATGGATTTCCGAATAATCCGACATAGTAGGAGAGATATGTCTAGGTCAGGTTCCAAACAGATGGCACGCCCGGTGGGACCTCTCTTTCCCTTCATCTCTCCGTCCGGTGATGCCCTCACCACAACTCTACTACTAACTTTGTCATGTCTTATGCAGGTGATCGAGTTTCTGCTTAAAAGACGACGATGGCGGCAAGGGTCATGTATGGCCCACTTGTGGTGGCGACCCACGTACGGTGTGGATATCTGACCACACCAACATGCTTCGGGGACTTCCCCGCAGTGATAGGATCTCCATACTTTTTGGGGGTCGTTCCGGCACCGGAGCCTGCTCCGGAAAAGAAGAAGAAGAGGTGCGCTTCTCGCGCCAGAACATGCAACAACGGCAGCCGATATGAGCGAGTGCTTGCCGTGAATACCATCAGCATCTCTCCAGCCTCCTCGTCCAACGGGGGGCAAAAGCGGAAGGTTCTAACCGCAAGTCCGTCTAGGACGGGGAAAACTATATTGGTGGGGAACCTGCATATTCGTCTGGATGGCGGGCAACCCATCATTCCTAAGATCCATCATATCCCGACGGTTCCTGTCCAGAATCGGTTCGGGATTTTATTGAAGGTTTGCCAAGATGGGGCAACGTTCGAAAAGAAGAAAAAGACTCCAAAGGACACTGCTTGTCGGGAGCCAATAATTATACCAGAGCATGTCATGTCTCGAGCAGGGGGCAACCCTATGCCTCGGAATGGGGGCAAATTTATGCCTCGGGCTGGGGGCAATCCATCGGAGGATAGGAGCCTCCGCATAAAGGAAATGTGGGTAACCAAAAAGGAAGCCCGCAAAATTCGCCAGGCTAGGGATACCCTGGCAGAACAACAGCCTCAACAACTCGTAGAGCTTGAGGGGCAGATAACCAGCTCAACTACCTAGCCTCGTTCTTTACAAGGTCAAAAGATAAAAAGTGCCTATAAGGCACAGGAACAAGTCTGGCAACAGACATCTGTCCTCGAGCGGTTGGGCGCATTGGTCCGATCGACTCACAAAAAGAAGGAAACTGCCAGAAGGACGGAAGATAGTATACGGGTCTACACATGCTACACCTCCAATATCACCAACCGGCAGCCTTCCCAGTCGGAAGACCCAAATGATATCATCAATCTGATGCAACGGGTCGGGCCCATAACCCGTCAAATGGAGCAGGCTATGCGCTTGCTGAATCGAGGAAGTCAGGGGGCAGAGCCACCCCAAATTGGCAGTAGCAATGCTGCTGGAGGAGCTGATGAAGACGGGGCAAATGCTTCAGATATTGAAGCCGCTCCAGAACAACCTCAAGATCAAATACAACCTCAGACTATAGAGGAGATGAGGCAAGAAAATCAACAACTCAAGGCCTTACTCTATGGCCTAATACAAAAGATGGAGGAGCAGCAAAGGGCAGCTCAAGTCCCCCCAGTAAATGCACCACCTCCAAGGGCAGTGCCTACGCCAACGGTGATAAGACCGCAAGCTGCAGATGTCAACTTCAACCCTGATGAGACACAAGAAGATCAGGTTGTGGAGCCCAATCATAATGCTCAGCAATCCCTTGCTTCTGCAGATGATGCTACGGCATTGCAGAAGCATCTTATTGAGCAAATTGTTGAAGCCAAAATAGCAGAACAAGACCACGGAATAGGCACATTCGACTTATACAAAGTGCCATTTCCGGTACGTCATATGTTCAAGAAGCTCCCGCCAGATCACAATAAGTGTCCCAAATTCATCAGGTATGACGGGGAAGGTTCGGCCCAGGAGCATATTGCCTACTATATGAGTGACTTGGGAGAGCTGGCTACTGATGAGGCCTATCTTCTGAGGTTCTTTTCTACCTCTCTCACGGGCATTGCATTCCAATAGTATGCAAGGTTGAAGCCTAACTCTATCAACAGTTGGGAGGAAATGCAGAAAAAGTTCATCGACCGTTTCAAGGTGTCGGAACGAAAGGTCGCCATCACTGAATTGGTGAGACTAAAGCAAGGCAGGAATGAATCCGCCACCGACTATATCAAAAAATGGCGGAACCTCTGCATGAAATGCGACAATCCGCCGACCCACGAGGATGCGGTACGATTGTGCAAAAGGGGCTTAAAACCTGAAATAAGTGAAAAGCTGATTGGCGCAAATGTCAAAAACTTTGATCAACTAAATAACATTGTAACGGAGGTCGAAATATTCTATGCAGACCATCCAACCATTGCCTCAATTGGGGGGAAAATCCCAAAGAAGCAAAATATGGATACAGAAAAGGCCAATGCTATAGACTTCGCCTCAGCTGTAGAAAATACAGGGGGCAAGAACAATGTAAACGCCTCAACATCCAATAGAAGGGGATCATATGCCACCCTTAATGAGAGAAGGAAAATGGCTTACTCTTTCATAAGGGAGGATACAAGAGAGTTGTTTAATGTCTGCATGCGGGCCAATCTCTTGATGCTACCCGAACCAAAAAGACCAGCAGAAGTTGGTAAAATAGATGAACCCAACTATTGCATGTACCATCGTATGTTGGGACATGTAATAGAGGATTGTTATATCTGCAAAGGGGAAATTGAAATGCTTATCCGAGAAGGGGCCGTAGAGATGGGGAAATATCTAGTAGACCCGCCTCAACCACATCGAATGCCCAGACAAACATTTACAGCAAATGTCGTCCATATGGATGAAAACTCCTCGGAAGAAGAGCCTACAAATAAGAATATAGACGCCCCTCCAGAGCAGGAGGCAATACCATCATACTCTCCAGCGACCCCCACTCCGGAAGGGTCTATCGTGGCGGCACTGGAGGAGATTCAGATGAATATGTCACAGCTCTCCCATCAGCAAGTTCTGCCGGAACAGGAGGCAATACCCTCATATGTTCCAGCAACTTCCACTCCAGAAGTGTCTATCATGACAACATTAGAGAAGATTCAGATGACTCTGATACAACTCTCTCACCAGCAAATCTCATTGGAGCAGAAGATAAATCCATCATATATTCCAGCAATTTCCACTCTCGAGGGGTCCATCATGGCAACACTGGAGGGGATTCAAGTGAGTCTGGGACAAATCTCTCATCAGCAGTATGAACTCACTCAAGTAATGGAAGGTCTTGCAAGACAATGGACAGAAGTCATGTCAATTGACAGAATCAATAGGCCCTTCTCCTTTGAGGAGCCAGGACCAAAATGCAGCCGTCCTCTAAAGAATAAGGGCAAACTTATCATAGACTTAAATGAACCACCAGAAGCCCAGTACCGAGAGGGAGTGGTGCTCAAATGCAAAGGTTGTGAAAGTCACGACAATACTCTCGAGGCCACCCTTGCAGCTAGGCAAAGTTCCCGGGGAAAGCAAGTTGCTGGTGCAGAAACAGGGATAAGTTTTAAAGATGCTGAATCCCTGGCAAAAAGGCTCAAGAGACCATACTCCTTTCCAAAGGAAAAGACCAAAGAACTCTTCGAGTTATGTATGAGCAGAAAAGCAATCATTCTGCCCAAGCCAAAAAGGGAAGAAGAAATACATCGGGTAGATGCACCCAACTACTGCCCATACCACCGCTTCATCACCCATCCAATTGAACGTTGCTTTATGTTCAAAGATGAAGTAGAAAAGCTGATTCAAGAAGGAAAGATAAATATGGGGAAATACCTGGTAAATCCCCCACAGCCGCATACGATTACACATTGAGTGTAATTCGCAGATCCTTGAGCAAAACAAAAAAAAAAACAAAAAAAAAAAAAAACAACTTTGGGGCTTAAAAATGAGGTGCCCCGACAGACTTGATTGGTCTCGCTCCTGTGAGGGGCCAATTAAGGGCAAAAAAGTCTAAAAAATCCAGCTGAAGTGAAAACCCGAAAGGGCGCTTCAGGCAAAAATGGGTGAACCATGCTGTGTGAAAACCCGCAAGGGCGCACAGGCAAAAATAAAAGGGGCTAGTTTCGGTGAAAACTCGTAAGAGCGCCGATGTTAGTATTATATATCATAAAAAAAAAAAAAAAAATCATCCTGCAACTCGTCGGGGGACAACGCGCAAAAGTTATTTGCGCCAAGAAAAGCCAATAATGTTCGTGCGCGAATACATAGGCTCATAAAGCCACATATTTGTTCCCCGACGGGGGGAGAACTCTCTCAGCCTGTTGAGGGTAGAGATCGATTTTTCCCACATCCCTAACCAGGGAGGATATCAGAGTCGCCAATGACGAATAAACCCTTGGTACCACACTGGTGCTACGATAATGTCCCATCAAGGGCTACGACCGAGGCGATGATGACGATGACCTCCCGACCCGGTAAGGAAGTGGGAAAACTCGCTCTTCTGATCGATACAGCCTGAGGGGATGATCCCCGTTCCTGTTATACCCAAGGCAAATACACAGGCATATTCTTGAAAGATGTCACATAATTGTGGGTGATTCACCTCAAAAGAAAATATTTGCCGTCAAGAATATCATGCAATGCGGAATTCATATTCGCCCACGGAAGGCGTTAAACTCCGGAATTTGCCTACGGGAGGCATTAAATCCCGAAATTCATATTTTGCCGACAGAAGGCATTAAACCCCAAAATTTTGCCCCGAGGAGGCATTATGTGCCAAGTCCCCCCTGGGCATATGCCAGTCCTACTGGCATACCATAAGAGGGTCGAGAATTTCCCTATCGCCCCAAGGAGGTAATATATCCGGAATCTCCCCGGGGCATAAACTAGTCCCACCACGGGGAGGCGTGGTAGCCTGAAATTTTTCATTGCCGCCCCGAGGAGGCGTTATATCCTGAATTTTTCCCTTCACATACTCTAGTCCCACTGGCGTGTCACGAAGGGTAAAGATTTTCTCGTTCGCCCTGGGGAAGCAATACGAAAATATTATTCGCGTCCTTGGGAACGGTATACCCCAAAATTCCCCTGTAAGTCATAGTCCCACCGGTGTGCCTCAATGGCCGAGAAATTCATATTCCATATTCGCCTACAGGAGGCATTATATCCTGGAAATTCATATTCCATATTCGCCTACGGGAGGCTTTATGTCCCGGAAATCCATATTTCATATTCGCCTACAGGAGGCT
Organism: Zantedeschia hybrid cultivar; assembly: GCA_030544215.1. Lineage (NCBI taxonomy): Eukaryota > Viridiplantae > Streptophyta > Magnoliopsida > Alismatales > Araceae > Zantedeschia > Zantedeschia hybrid cultivar. The sequence goes on from JARZZO010000005.1 coordinate 19,743,444, forward strand.
TTATATCCTGGAGATTCATATTTCATATTCGCCCACGGGAGGCTTTATATCCTAGAAATTCATACTCCATATTCGCCCACGGGAGGCTTTATATCCTGGAAATTCATACTCCATATTCGCCCACGGAAGGCGTTAAACTCCGAAATTTGCCTACGAAAGGCATTAAATCCCAGAATTCATAATTCGCCCACGGAAGGCGTTAAACTCCGGCATTCGCCCACGGAAGGCGTTAAACTCCAGCATTCGCCCGCGGAAGGCGTTAAACTGCGACATTCGCCCACGGAAGGCGTTAAACTCCGGCATTCGCCTACGGAAGGCGTTAAACTCCGGCATTCGCCCACGGAAGGCGTTAAACTCCGGCATTCGCCCACGGAAGGCGTTAAACTCCGGCATTCGCCTACGGAAGGCGTTTAACTCCGGAATCTGCCCCGGGGAGGCGTTATACCCTGAAGATTTTCATATTCGCCCTGAGAAGGCAATATATCCTAAATCCTCCCCTCGGCTTAAACTAGTCCCACCAGCATGCCATAAAGGGGTTGAAAAATTCCTTTGCCCCAAGGAGGCATTGTATCCTAAAGTCTTCCCTGAGCATACGCCAGTCCCGCTGGCATGCCATAAAAGGGTTGAAAATTTTCCTATTGCCCCGAGGAGGCAATGTATCCCGAATCTTCCCTGGGCATACACTAGTCCCATCGGCATACCCATATGCTATAGTCCCATCGGCGTGCTGAAGGCGGTCGAATTCGCCCCAAAGGGACATTATACCCTAAAATTGCCCCTGGTATACGCTAGTCCCACTGGTGTGCCTTGGTGGCCTGGAAATCCATATTCGCCTACAGGAGGCATTATATCCTGGAAATTCATAATTCATGTTCGCCTACAGGAGGCATTATATCCTGGAAATTCATATTTCATATTCGCCTACATGAGGCTTTATATCCTGGAAATTCATGTTTCATATTCGCCTACAAGAGGCTTTATATCCTGGAAATTCATAGTCGCCTACAGGAGGCTTTATACCCTGGAAATTCATATTTCATAGTCGCCTACAGGAGGCTTTGTGTCCCGGAAATCCATATTTCATATTCGCCTACGGGAGGCTTTATATCCTGGAAGTTCATATTTCATATCTGCCCACAGGAGGCTTTATATCCTGAAAATTCATATTTCATATCCGCCTACAAGAGGCTTTATATCCTGGAAATTCATAGTTCATATCCGCCTACAGGAGGCCTGGTGTCCTGGAAATTCATAATCCCTATTCGCCTACGGGAGGCTTTGAATCTCGGAATTCATATTTCGCCTACGGGAGGCTTTGAATCTCGGAGTTCATATTTCGTCTACGAGAGGCTTTGAATCTCGAAATTCATATTCGCCTATGGGAGGCGTTAAACTCCGGAATTCGCCTACGGGAGGCTTTAAATCCTAGAATTCATATTTCGCCTGCAGGAGGCTTTGAATCCTGAAGTTCATATTTTGCCTACGGGAGGCATTAAAGCCCGGAATTCGCCTCTGGGGGGCATTGTGTCTCAAAATATTTGGTCTTCGGGAGCCGTTGTATCCCAAATCCACGGCTACCTAAAGCCCCCGTTTCTCGAAAACTACATATAATTTCTTATCGGCTCACAGGGAAGACTCAATTCCCTACGTATAATTCCTTATCGGCTCTCAGGGAAGACTCAGTTCCCGACATATATTTCTTACTGGTTCTTAGGGAAGACTCAATTCCCTACATATAATTTCTTATCGGCTCTCAGGGAAGACTCAGTTCCCTACACATAAATTCCTTATCGGTTCTCAGGGAAGACTCAATTCCCTACATATAAAATTCATTATCGGTTCTTAGGGAAGACTCAATTCCCTACGTATAATTCCTTATCGGCTCACAGGGAGGCCTCAGTTCCCAACATATATTCCTTATCGGTTCTCAGGGAAGACTCAGTTCCCTACATATAATTTCTTATCGGTTCTCAGGGAAGACTCAGTTCCCCACATAGATTTCTTATCGGCTCACAGGGAGGCCTCAGTTCCCTACATATACTCCTTATCGGTTCTCAGGGAAGACTCAGTTCCCCACATATATTTCTTATCGGCTCACAGGGAGGCCTCAGTTCCCTACATATATTCCTTATCGGTTCTCAGGGAAGACTCAGTTCCCTACATAAAATTTCTTATCGGTTCTCAGGGGAGACTCAGTTCCCTACATAAAATTTCTTATCGGTTCTCAGGGAAGACTCAATTCCCCACATATATTTCTTATCGGTTCTCAGGGAAGACTCAATTCCCCACATATATTTCTTATCGGCTCACAGGGAGGCCTCAGTTCCCTACATATATTCCTTATCGGTTCTCAGGGAAGACTCAGTTCCCCACATATATTTCTTATCGGTTCTCAGGGAAGACTCAATTCCCTACATATAAAATTCATTATCGGTTCTTAGGGAAGACTCAATTCCCTACGTATAATTCCTTATCGGCTCACAGGGAGGCCTCAGTTCCCAACATATATTCCTTATCGGTTCTCAGGGAAGACTCAGTTCCCTACATATAATTTCTTATCGGTTCTCAGGGAAGACTCAGTTCCCCACATAGATTTCTTATCGGCTCACAGGGAGGCCTCGGTTCCCTACATATACTCCTTATCGGTTCTCAGGGAAGACTCAGTTCCCCACATATATTTCTTATCGGTTCTCAGGGAAGACTCAATTCCCTACATATAATTTCTTATCGGCTCACAGGGAAGACTCAGTTCCCTACATATACTTCTTATCGGTTCTCAGGGAAGACTCAGTTCCCTACATATAATTTCTTATCGGCTCACAGGGAAGACTCAGTTCCCTACATATACTTCTTATCGGTTCTCAGGGAAGACTCAGTTTCCTACATATGATTCCTTATCGGTTCTCAGGGAAGACTCAATTCCCTACAGATATTTATTAGCGGTTCTCAGAGAAGACTCAGTTCCCTACACATACTTCTTATCGATTCTCAGGGAAGACTTAGTTCCCTACATATATTTCTAAGCGGTTCTCAGGGAAATCGTAATTCCCTACAAAAAAAAATGAAATAAAAAATAAAAAAAATGGGGCTTAAAAACGAGGTGCCCCGACGGACTTAATCGATCTCATCCTCAAAGAGGTCGGTTAAGGGTAAAAATGTCTTATACCCAGCTAAGGTGAAAACCCGAAAGGGCACCTTAGGCAAAATCGGGTAACCCCGCTGTGTGAAAACCTGCAAGGGCGCACAGGCAAAAATAAGAGGGGGGCTAATGCTGGCGAAAACCTGAAAAGGCGCTAGTATTAGTTGTATAAAATTTAAAAAAAAAAAAAAAAAAAAGGAAAAAAAAGGGAGCTTAAAAATGAGGTGCTCCGACGGACTTAATCGATCTCATCCTCAAAGGGGTCGGTTAAGGGTAAAAATGTCTTATACCCAGCTAAGGTGAAAACCCGAAAGGGCACTTTAGGCAAAATCGGATAACCCCGCCGTGTGAAAACCCGCAAGGGCGCACAGGCAAAAATAAGAGGGGGCTAATACTGGTGAAAACCTAAAAAGGCGCTAGTATTAGTTACGTAAGAAAGAGAGAATACATGCAACATATAATAAATGGTCCGTACCACTCAAACTTAGCATTTATCTCCAAGAGAATATTTACGATACACTGGAGCAATGTTGGAGTTCGAGACGAACACGCAGGGTAGTCCGAGTTCTTCAGCAAATGGAAAACTTCAATCATGTTGAAGAAATTTGACTCCATCTCCGGAATATCAGTCGAAGCGATGTTCGATGGTCGCCACAAAATGGGAGTTCTCCCTCCAGTGAAGCCTCAAGAATATATGCATGCTGACGCAGAGCGGCGATATGGGCGTCCGCGGTACCAGAAAGGACAATGTCCTTCTGATATTGGAGCATAGGGGTCTCCGCAACCCGAACTGCATAGCCTGCCTCGATAGTTTCAGTCTCAGCTCGCTTTGGCGAAGAGTTACTCGACAATTAGTAGGAAGGGGATATTGTCCTCTCCATGCCCTGCCATATAAGGAACTCCCATGAAGGCCATGAAGACAAAGACAACTAGTTACAAGAAGATAGAGAGATGAAGTCAGCGCCAGAGAGCTACAATAAAAGTCTCGAAAAGCAAAAATTGACCAAGTCCTAATAAGGTCATAGGACAAAGTCAAATTGCTATGAACCAGATATTAGGCCAGTCCAGAACACTTCGTGCGGAGCTCCTGGAAATGCCAATATAAGGTACTGATACCCCAAGATAGAGCAAATGCCGGAAGAATTAAACGACTTGCATGTGTGTTCTTAAGGAGTCTCCATGTCGTGAAGGCCAAGAGATCTCCTAGAATCCAAGTAAACGTCGAAAGATTCAAGTGGCATAAACTCTCGCAGAACCTCCAAGTCGCGAAGGCCAAGAGGATTCCCATAATCAGAGGGGTAGACGCTTTCAAATATATTCGGAAAGTCGAAAAGTTATGAAAACAGGACTTCCTGGACATAGTTTGAGGTGTCTAAGTACCAAAATTGAGCGTCATCAAGACCCAGATAAGCTCAGATGGGGCATACGCACAGCAAGCCAAAGCAATGTATCGCCTGGCATATATGAGACAGCGGTTGACTTCCCCCAATAGCCGTAAATACATAAGGCGAGAAACGGGAATTCATCAAGACAATACCGGCATGCCGCATTTGAGAATTCCTCAAGCATGCAAAATGATGATTCTTGTAGCCGAATGGGGCACGGGACATGCACCGTCGTCTTCACTTCCGGCACATGTCCCGTGGGGGGCATTTGTTGGAACCTTTTTAAATCAAAAGGGAGAAGGTGGGAAGCCCCCCCCACCGGTTGGGGACCCCCCACCGGTTCCAAGGGAGAAACCGGTGGGGGGGGGGGGAGGAGAGTCCCTCAATTCTCTCCCATTATTAAATTCAAAGAATGGGGAGGGGTGTTTAATGAGAGGTTTAATGGGGGATCTTAACCCCATTCACATGGGTTGAGAATCCCATGTGGAAACCCTCTTAACCCCATCCTAAAACCCCCTTTCACACTTGGCCAAAGTCTGAAATTAAGGGGCTAAACCACTTTCACACTTGGCCAAAACCCAAAATCTGGCCCAAAGCTCATTAAGAGCTAAAAAAAGGTGGGAAAAGAGGAGCATGGGGAGGGGAGAACCCCCCCACCGGTTGCCCAAAACCGGTGGGGGAGACCCCCCACCGGTTCCCAACCGGTGGGGGGTCCAACCGGTGGCCATCCCCCCACCGGTTGGAACCGGTGGGGGTCCCCCCCTCTCTCTCTCTCTCTCTTTTTAATATGCTCTCTCCCATCTCTCTCACCCATGTGATTAAAAAAATCAAAAAAGAGAGGGGGAGGAGGAAGTGGCAACCGGTGGGTACCCCCCACCTCAAGCCAAACCGGTGGGTACCCCCCACCTCAAGCATTCCGGTGGGTACCCCCACCGGTTAAGGCTTTGAAGCCTATAAATACCCCCCAAGGGGTAAGGAGAAGCCCCAGGCCCATTTGGCCCAAAATTTCCTAGGGGAAACTCTGCCAGTTTGAAGACCAAATCCGGTGCTCTTGCCCGGGTTTGCTGCGATTTGGAGGCGATATTTTCTTGGAGGGCTCTCTTCCTAAGGTTTATTCCTAAGGGGAAGCTCTGCCAAATTTATGTTGTAAAAATCACCGTTCTATAAGACGGGATTATGCCGAAATAATGAATGAAATGCCCATGATGTTCTTTGAGCATATGTGTGTGCATGTGTGTTCATGGACTTAATATTTAAGTAACACTATGTTACTATATTTTCATATGCAAAATAATTAGTTTTATAACTAATTAAATACATAAAACATATAACTAAATATTCTAAAATGTCATTGGCCTCATCCCATACATAACTAATCTTAGACTCATAATTAAAACTTAATAATGAAACATTAACTCATAAAATAATATACTCAAGTTAAAAATGACTTAAATACTCCACATACTTAATTAATTAATAAAATCTGCGAAAATTATCTAAAATTAATAAAATAAATATAAAAGTCAGAAAAATTCTGTAAAAATCAGTAACACACAGTAAAAATCAGAAAACAAAATATGGAAATTACATAAATCCAAAATATAACTTAAATATCCTTCATATGCCTAATTAATTAATAAAAATCAGTAAAATTAATAAAAAAATCAGTAAAATTCAGTAAAAACCAGTAAAAAACAGGAAACCAAATCTGAAAATATATAAAATTCCGAAATGACTAAAATGCCCCTAGAGCTTAATACAAATTACAAAAATACCCTCGTACATGTTAAAAAAATCAGTAAAAATCACAGAAAATTCTTAAAAATATCAAAATCTCTCATATGTCCAAAATACCCTCTAAACCTTAACAAGATGGGTAAAATTACTAAAATACCCTCAATATGATAAAAATAAATAAAAATCTCAGAAAAAATATAAAAATAGACTTTAAGTCTAAAAATCCAATTTGGGCAAAATTACCAAAATACTCCTATAAATCCAAACACACTTGAAATAACTCTAAAATACCTCCTAAGGTTTTGAAACCTTCCTAAATCATTAAAACTCATTTCATACACTTAAATAACCATAATCTCCCTATACCCTCCAACTTGGCATAATTACAAAAATACCCCTATGGGTTTAAAATACTTGGAATCAATCCAGAATACTTGGAGTCAATCTAATATACTTGGAATTAATCCAGATAGCTTGGAATCAATCCAAAATCATATAAACACATCCTAAACTTGGGTGAGGCCAAGAGTTTAACCTAAAAGATATCTTCATATGCATGCGCTGCCTATAGTAGTAGTTTTGCATGATTAAGGGCATCATACGGACGGTTAATCAAGGGTTGCCGAGCAGTTGCTCAGCGTAATTAACACTGACCGAGGTCAGTGGAGAGAGGTCATATACTCGAATCTTCGCCTGATTCGAAGTCCCGGATTCCCTGAGGGCTAATCCCAAGCTCTCATAGTCCGATAAAATATAAAACCGACCTATAAATTCTCTAGATAAACAAAAAAAAAAATGGATTTCCGAATAATCCGACATAGTAGGAGAGATATGTCTAGGTCAGGTTCCAAACAACTTGAAGCAATGAAATTCATTTTGCAAAAGGACAAGGTCCCATTAACCCAATCTAGAGGTTCCACGATTGCCATACCATGACCATGAGAGAAGTAAACAATGTGTCCATTCCAAGGTCTTCTTCCAGGGAGGAAAGGACTTCACCCCAACCAATGCCAATAAAGAGGAGTAAAATATGGCATACACCAATAGCACAAGGTGGGAACAGCACAATCATGCCTGTATCTCAAGCCTTCAAGGCCTTTAAGAACCATCATGTTCTAAATGCAGGTCCAAGCAATTCTTCACATGAAGTGAAGATGATGGAAAAAGAGAGTGATCGAGTGGCAGAACCCCTCTCATGAAAGTGCAGTGCATGTGGAACACCTTCTCATCAGACTGGATTTGTCATTAAAGTTTGAATTGATTTTTAGTTGGCTATCCTCTAGTTTTTCATCCTTAGCCTTTTTTCCTTTTGCTTATCTTCCTGAGGAAAACTACTCTATTTAGCCAATGGAAAGCACTTCAGTCAATGATCAACTCTCATCCTTCCATTTAGTCACCCTAGCAGTAGTCATTGTATTGGTCCAACCCATGGTATCCGATTCAGGTGACTCAGATCGGGATCAGCCATCGACATTCGGTTTTTAAGGAGAAATCTGACCCTTCATAATTTCAAAAAGAAGTGCACATGCTCGACCCATCTGAGCTTATTTAGGCTCAACTTAATACTAGTCAAAGCTACTCCAGGTCCTCATGTATAATGTCCCTTCCAAACCTCATCTTTCTTTGTCTTTTCACAAATCTATTTCAACTTACTCATGTCTACCACACACTTTATGTGCATGCTCTTCTCGGAACCTGACACTAGATGTTACACAATATACCAAGTCTCTCAATAATTTTATACAACTTCCCTTTGAAGTGTAAAGATGATCACAAATGATTCTATCGTCTAGACTCACTTCTCCAATTCATCTAAGCTGCCTTAACCCTATGCACCACATCCCCTTCAATCTCCCTATTCTTGTGAATGGTAGGACCTACATAGTGAAAGTGTCACTTCTAGGATTATCCTCGGTTAAATGGTTTGTCCAGCTCTCCATTAGTTCATCTGAAGGCTATACATTCAATGATAACTAATACAAGATATGATAAAACCAAGAAATGCTAAAATGGAGGATTATGTAAATATTAAGGAACAACAGTCTTTAAACTACAAATGTATGTACATGAAGGATACCTTGTGTTTTCTCAATTAAGCAGGAATATGTGAAGAATACATGGACAGTCAACAACTACTGCAATCCATAAGCCAACAGAGAAACAACTTGCAACTATAATTTAAAAAAAAAGAAGAAAAAAGCCATGAACTGTTAAAATAACAGTACTAACTCTCCATGCTCGTAAAATATAACTGTCCATGAGGAAAGAGAATAAGTTTATTACCTTGAAGACTCTGAACCACCTAGTAATGCTTTCCGACCTTTAGGAGCTGCTGCACCACTCTCTCCATATTTCTTAAGCTCAAGAGCATTGAAATGCCTTTCTAGTTCCACAAGTTCATTAACCAAACCCTGTACAACATAGGGAGCACAAGGAGTACATTAATAATCATGATTTAAGCAAACTCAAGACATAAAATAAGCAACACCAAAAGTTTACATGATTTAGTTTGGAAATCCTCTGTTGCTTCACTTCAAATTCAGGACCCAACTTCTGGAAATTCCATATATCCCAATATTGACCATTTGATGCTTGTGTGACCAATCCTTCCATATAAATCTGCCTTGCAGACACTAAATTAAAAGGAACGCATCAAATATAATACCAGAGAATAAATTCATTATTTTCCTAACTAAACAACCATCAGAGAGGAAGATGCTGACAGGGATAAACATGAAATGGAAAATTTACTTCTTAGCTCCAGGTCTCAAAGAAGTACCATATACAAAAATGTCACCTTGCTAATAATTATATGAAATGCTTTGACAACTCAATCAGAAATAAATTTAATGTGACAGCAGATGTCAATTAGTAGCTCGAACCCTAAGCTATGTTTTGTTTGCATAATAGGTTATTCGGAATTACTTATTTGGAATAGCGTATACTAGAATAAGAGGCGTTTAGGTGTGATAGTTCTGTGGGGCCCACTGGCGGAATAGGAAGAATAAACAATTCTTGAGCCTAGGGTGGAATTGCTTATTCTCCTTATTCTGATATAAACAATTCTGACGTGATATAAGCTATTCCGCCTGTCAAACTAGAAGTAATCTTATTCTAAGAATAAGACCCCTTATTCTGCTCTTATTCTCCTATCAAACCGGCGCTAAGAGACCAAGTCACATTTGACACATTCATTTCTGCATTGTAAGAATAGTGCTGAGTCTCATGTTCATCGAGTAAAAGTCTTGTAGAATGAGCTTGAAACTAGTATAAGAAAATACAGTTGATTCCAAGTGAGTGCCAATGAAGTCTCGGAACTTTGTTAAAGGCAAATTAAAGGACAACTTATAGAAGTAAGAAAAGCATCTGCAATTCCACTGCTTTATCCTTAGCATATTAGACACAGAAGCATTTTTGGCAACAACAGGAGGCCTTGTCTTCAAAGTTAACCTAGGTAACCCACAGTGCAACCCATAAAAGGTTGGCATGGCTTGGGAACTTCCTAAACATCCATGGACTTCATTCTCCCCATGTCTGGCTCATTTTTTCTGATTGTTTCTGTTCCTTCTTCTCCTCTGTTACCTATTTCTCTGTCTGGGAGTGAGATTATAAATGACACTACATCTGGATCTGCGAGTCAAACACTGCCATGTCTACCTATTGATGAGACAATATCGGAAGTTCTCACTTACTCTTGGCATACCTGGCAAAAGAAGAGACCTCCTGTGGATGCACCAATCCCATGAAGCTGCTGAAGTTCCGGGTTCTAGCACTGGCCCTTCCATCATCTCCCAGCCTGATCTTGACCTTCCTATTGGTATTCGGAAAGGTACAAGATCATGTACTCGCCATTTCATTAGTAACTTTGTTTCTTATTCTCGTCTCTCACCCTCCTATTATTCTTTCTTGTCTGCCATCTCTTCATGTCATGTTCCTAACTCCGTTCTTAACTCCATGGTTTGCAGAACCGACTGCTTCAAACTGGAACTGACAGAACCATACCAAAATCCGGTTCCCAATCTGGTTTGACCTAGCCAGTTCTGGCTAGTTTTGGCTGGTTCAGAACTATAACCAGCCCTGACCAGTTCCGATTCCGGTCCGGTTCTGTGAACCTTGCCTAACTCCTATTCTGAAGCTATAAAAGATCCAAAATGAGTGGCTACTATGGACGAAGAAATGCATGCCCTCAACAAAAATGGCACTTGGGAGTTAGTGGATATGCCTAAGGGGAAGAGTTTGGTTGGCTCTCAGCTGGGTGTACACCATCAAGTATTAACTCTGATGGTACTGTGCAGCGGCACAAGGCCAGATTAGTAACCAATAGTTTTACACAGACATATGGTGTCAATTATTTGGAGACATTTGCTCCGATTGCAAAATTGAAGTTTATGTGGGTCATTTTGTTTCTTGCTGTCCAGTTTGGTTGGGAGCTTCATCAGTTGGATGTAAAAAATGCATTTCTTAATGGAGACCTGTAGGAAGAAGTTTAAATGCAGCCATCTCCTAGGCTTGCTGCCAGGGAGAGAATTTGCAAGTTAAAAAAAGTCTTATATGGTCTCAAATAGTCTCCTCGGGCTTGGTTTGACCGCTTTCGAACAGCCATGGGTCATTTTGGTTATGTTCAAGGCAACTCTCATCACATTCTGTTTATTAAATGGGCTGACAGACAACTAGTTGTGCTTATTGTTTATGTTGATGGTATGATTATTACAGGTGACCACAAGACGAAAATCAGAAAATTAAATGCCAATCTTGCTAGGGAGTTCGAAATTAAAGATCTAGGCAAGCTAAAGTATTTCCTACAACGTGGCATTTATATTTGTCAACAAAAGTATGCTTTGGACATGTTGAAGGAGACTGGGAACTTGGGTTGCAAGCCTGCTCATACTCCTATTGAGGCCAATCATGGCTTGTCTGCCTTTGCAAGAAAACTATTATCAGAGGCTAATAAGGGAATGTATCAACGCTTGGTGTGGAGATTACTTTATTTATCACTTACAGGACCTGACATTGCTTATGCAGTCAGTGTTGTGAGTCAATCTATGCATGCTCCTTGAGTTCCGCATATGAAAGCTGTGGAGCGCATCTTGAGCTATGTCAACTCTTGTCGAGATAAAGGATTATTGTATACAAAGTCTTCACATTTGAATGTTGAAGGGATTTCTGATGTTGATTAGGTAGGCTTTTGTGATGGCAGACGGTCAACTACTGGTTATTACACTTTCCTTGGTAGAAATTTAGTGGCTAGGCATAGTAAAAAGCAAATTGTATGTGCCCAGTCGAGTGCCGAAGCAGAGTATCGAGTCATGGCCTATGGTCTTCCTGAAATGTTGTGACTTAAGACTTTTCTTACAAATCATGGATGTTCAAGTTCATTTTCCAATGAAGTCGTATTGTGATAACAAGGCTGCAATTAATACTACCAAGAATCCTATTTAGTATGATCAGACCAAACATTGAAATTGATCGTCATTTCATCCATGAGAAACTTGATTCTGGGAAACTCTGCTTGCCTTATGTTCGATCTGCAGATCAACTTTCTAATGTCTTCACTAAGGGTTTGACCCAAGAACAGTTTAATTCCATATTGTCCAAGTTGTGCATGATTGATATCTATACTTGAGGGGGAGTGTAGACAAGAATAGTTTTCTGAAATTATTATTGGTTGTTTGTTAGCGTTTCTTTTATATCCTTGTCACTAATGTGTTATTAGTCACAACTAGGGGCATTTTAGACTTTTGTTTGTTATTGTCTTTTGCCCTAATGGGGTATAAATAAACTGTGATGGGCGGTCTGTTCACATTGGCCGATCCCCTGTTTTGGGGTTCCAATGCATCCATGGTCATCTCTCTCTCTCTCTCTCTCTCTCTCTCTCTCTCTCTTTCTTATCTCTTCTATATTTTTTATACATGATGCATCCTCACTAACATTCTCCTCTGCCTCTGCCTTGCAGGAGGTTGATTCTAACAGCTTGTAGTTGCAGAGACCTTTTTCTCTCTTTCTCCTCCTCACTAGAGAGTGGTGACGAGTGGATATCAGCAGCAGGCACATGGCAAGTCTGATGGTGACAGGTCCGGCTCTGGTGAAACCCTCATGGTGGTGTCAGACAGAAAGTGGGTTTTGAAATGTGGCTGCATTGAGAAGTGGTGGTCATTGCCCGAAAAAAAAAATGGGTGGGGGTGTAAACCACCCCCCACCCCCCCCCAAAAAAAAAATGTCCTTGTCCAGCCAGGTGGAACACATGATGTAGAAACAGAATCATGTTTCAGTGGGGTTTCGGCTGCTGCATCTCGGGGACACACCGAGACAGAATCTAGTGAGATCGTCAGAAAAAAAAATGTCCTGGTCCAGCCAGGTGGAACACATGGAGTAGAAACATAATCATGTTTTGGTGGGGTTTCGGCTGCTGCATCTCGGGGACACACCGAGACAGAATCTAGTGAGATTATGAACCATGATATAAGATGTTACAATAAAAGAAAGAAGAGAGACAAGGTCACAAGAGTGTGCTAGATTGACGTTTTCCTTCTCAACTTGCTGTCTATATTAAATGTATGTCAGGCAACCTTACCAACAAATAAAAAATATCAAAACAACGGAAAACAAGAAATGTCAGCCCTGGCATGTATTCATTTGACAGATTCAAGGTGCAAAAAGCATACCTTGCATCCTTTTATCTTGAAGCTGTTGGATCTGCTTTAGTTGTTCCTCTGTTTTGGCCTGGACAAAAGACATAATGAATTCTTCTCACCGCAATAAATACAGATCAATAAGGAAAACACAATAACAACATACCAACTAGAGAAACTTCTAATGTTACTACTTCCATTTGCTTAGAAAATGTGAAGAAAGTTTAAGAAACTGAACATTGTCAAGATTACAAACATTAACACATGAATAGAAATACACAGCACAAAGAAGGATGCTCTCAATTTATCCCTTTTTCGGCTTTAGGTGTCCCATATATTTATGGACCAAAAGTGTAACAAACAAAAGTCTCATGGAATTCTGTCTGTATGCTACAGGGACCAAAAAAGATTGCAAGTCAGGAATGAAGGCTTCTCGCAAGTTATCGCTCCAGTTTAGACTCCCTTAACGCCCAGCATTAGGTTTTCATTGGCGTGGACTGTCGATCATCACCAAACTGTGCTTGTGAACATACTGTGAACATTTGAATATGTGAGCCAACTTGACCAACAAACCATTATGGTGCTGCATGCAATCTTGTGGGCCATATGGACAGGCAAACAACAAGCTTTTTGTAGAGCTCAGAAATCCCTTTTTTAGATGCCAATGATAACCTCCGCTGGCATTGGGCAAACCCCAGGAAGACAAGGCACCTGCAACATACTACTCACCATTTCAGTCAGGTGCTAGTTCAGACACAGAATCTCCTCCTGTTGAGGTGAGCGTTGTGCCCAACTGAGCTACAGATGTGAGTAAGAAGCTTGAGATCATTGCATAATGGAAAAGAGGGGAAAAATCTGGATGCAGTTAACAAGTAACTGCCACTGCTCCTGGTGATACTAATAAAATCCTATTATTTTGGGGTGTTCAACAGTAGTCCCCTATGATGGAGGAGCAATGTGGAGCAAAGCGAGAAGGCAGAGAGAAGCAGAGCACAGCAATGGAGGGTGGAGCGGAGCAGAGTGGAGTGACGCGGGAAGGAGGAGAGGAGTAGAGCACGGCGCAGAAGAATGGAGTGGAGCAGAACGCAGCAGTGTGAAAAGGCAGAGAGGAGTAGAGCACGGCGATAGAGGGTGGAGCGGAGCATACCGGAGCAGTGCGGAAAGGAGGAGAGGAGCAGAGCACGACGATGGAGGATGGAGAGGGAACCGATGGAGGGTGGCTTCCAAGTTTCAATCATTCATTTTAGATGCTCATCTCATGAACATCTAGTGAAGGATTGCACGAATGACGTCATCCGTTGGAAGTTTAGGGACGTGGGGCACAGAAGTTTTGCCTGTTTGGAAGAGGAACAAATACATAATAGAAAGGATGAAAGCTTTGAATAGATGGGGGACAAGACAAGAAGAGGAAACATTGTGGATGTGCCATGGTTCTACTCTTTCAAGAGAAATTTTGATATGTTCAAGACATGTTTGATCGGAGCAAGTGCTACAGCAACTTTGAAGCAGAACAAGTGCAGGAGTCTCCAGAGGCAATGGCCAAAAATGAAGTCTTGGAATTGTTCAAAGATTAGTGAAGGCTCTGTGTTACTCTGGACACTATCTATGCATGTTCAACAGTCATTGGTGGCGCAGGAGGGGGAGTTGACATGGTCTCCATGGAGCCCAACCTTTGCTATGACAGAAGCTAAGGTGGGAAGGCTACTGTGGTTTCAGGTTCGAGGTCTTCCATACTCCTTGTGGGATGCTGAAGCATTCAAAGAACTGTGGGTTTGAATGGCATTCTTAGAAGGCTTTGTTTGGAATCCGCAAGAATTCTTGTCGAGGTGGAAGATGGTGTCAATTTGCCAGAGTATATTACACTCGGGTGAGATCTAAGTATTTATGGGTTAAATTAACAGAAGAAGATAGCAGGGGTGAGGAGGTGTCCAAGTCCAAGAAAGAAGGGTGGAGATATGGGGAAGTGGTGCAGGAGTATCGGCAGTACAGAGAGGGTAGGGCAACAATGGTCTCTGGAGAGGGGAGGAAGAAGACGACTCAGTCTGAGTTGGCTCAGAAGGAAACGATTCAGAGTGAAGAATCGTTCACTTCAATGGCAGGGTTAACTCAACCTGTGGTAGAAGATGATACTTAAGCGAAGTGGGTGGATATATCAAATGTTCACCAGAAGGACATAAATGGACCACCAAAACATAATAATATAAAGGGCAGTTCGGGGATTGATGCAGATGCCTTATGGAGAGAGGCTATCACCACTCTTGTTTCCCAAGTAGTCGATGGACTCACTAAATCCAAACATTCAAATAGAGAAGCGGAATCTCTTAGGGTTTATTCCTGAATTGGGCAAGAGAGTTTAATCTTCCATAGCCATTGCTGTGTTTGTTTATCATTCTTTTACTTTTCAAGATAGGAATCTCTCCTGTCTTGTTTGATTGCACTACTACTATTTATTCGTAATAAAATTAGTGGTGCAATCTGATTTTTTCTTGAAAAAAAAAAACCAGTAGTGCCCTGTGTATATGCCATAGTTACGATAGTATTAAGGAGTTTTCTCCTAGTCACATTTGTCTTCAGAACTTAACTTTTATGCCTGTGTAAATAGGCCAATATTTACAATTTTACACAGGCATGAAGTGTTCAAGGCCAATATTTATACTATGAGGTCAAGGTTTACTAGGAAAGGGAATATGACTAGGAAACCTTGTGCCCTTCCCGCCTACCTGGTGGTATAAATAATAAATACTGGCTTTGAAGATGGCCTTGAACCTAGCTGCAAACTTACCTTGTTCCCTACCTACTCTTTTTCTAACATGGTATCAATGCCAAGGTAGTCAAGCTTCTTCACAATGCCGTGCACCCCCACCACCACCACCATCCTGCAACACCACTGCATTTGGAAACCTTGTGTTATCCTACTCTCCCTCCATCATGGTTCTAGAAGCATGCTCAGTCTTCCTCCAACATGGGCCCATCAATGAATCAATGACGTCCTGTTCCGTGACTGTTGGGTCTCATTCTTCTGACTTGTTCTGCCAGTTCCTACTGTTGCATGGACTTCCATGGCATACCTTGTCATTTCCCACCACTGCACCAGCTACCTTGTCATCGCTGTTGTTGGCTCCACCCACTGCCTTCCGCTGTCTAAAGCAGCTGTGAGACTGTCATCGTCTTTAGCCATTGTCATCACGTTCAGACGGTTCCACCACCACTGTTGTCACCATTGAATTCTGCCTTTTACCACTCTGCCATCATCAACATCACCGCCTATGTTACTGCTGCCGTCGCCGTTGACAATGTCATCATAGTCTGGAATCTGGATCGTCTTCCAAATTGCCTCTGTTAGGGCCTCATGTCCCTAGCAGCCAATAAGTGTTCAAGGGCAAGCTGGATCAGGCTCATGAAGTCCAGACTCCAGATCCAAATCACTTAAGCCAATTGATTCAATCAGTTTTCAAGCCGATTCATACCTCCTCTCCTTTGAGCCGACTCAAGGCTGTTTTCACTGATTCAAGGGCTTTTTTAGAAATTGGCGCAGACAGCATCTGAGCACTGGTTCGGTTGTTTATTCGATCCAGTTCAAAGGCTCCGTTTCAAATGGTTTAAGCCACATTTTTCGCCAGTTCTCACCTTATTCCACCTGATCTCACACCCGCTTGACATCCTCGCTAACCGTCCAATACCAGCTTTGTACTAGATATCTGTCCATAGGTTTTTTGACATTTTGATGGCAGCTGTGTGATCCACTTCTTCATCTCCATTTGTGAGTTGCTGGGAGCTTATTTGCAGTTCACATACTTTTTCCCACACATCGACTTATCATCTGCCTACCAGAGACATTTCACCATGCTGATTCCTAAGAAGCAGCCTATTTGGTTAGTTTGTGTGCTGTTCGTGAGGTACAGGAGACCCCTTTGCTTTTCTGTGACTTTCTTCCAGGCTTGCCATGCTTTATAGCCATCCATGGTTTTTTTTAGCAAGCTAATTACCTTGGAGCAATCTGTTTCTTTCTCTAGAACTTCCTTTGAGCATTTCATGGATCTTCCTTCTATTGAACTTCTTCTGTGCTTGGTCATTGTTTTTGTTGCATCTCTGGACCCCTTAAAACTTTGCAATCCAATTATATTCCCTGACAAGTCAGCTCTTTTCACTACACATGGTGTGCATATTGTAGATATTGTCGAAATTCATCTCAAGCTACTACCAAGGCCAATTATCGTGCTATCGCTAAATGTTTCTACTAAGATTGCCTAATTTTCACGACCTTGGTGTCACTTCTCTAGCTCCTAGTGTTGGCAGCAATCTGTTCTTCATGAGTGGAGGAAGCATACTGAGATAAACTACTACTTCACATGTCACACTATCTCTCTGTCACTGTTACTCCCCTTCTATCTCTTCAAGTAGGGTGCTGACCTCTTCACCAAGTCTTAGTTGACTCCACACTTAAAAGATTTCGTTAACAAATTCTCAATTTATCATCCACAATAGGTTTGAGGAAGGCTGTTAGAGAGTAGCATCCTATGGTTACAGTAGTATTAAGGGGTTGTCCTAGTCATCTTTGTATTTGGTATTCATCCTATATGCCTGTATAACTAGGTTAATGCCTTAATAGCAGGGTTTGCCAACTGGGAACGACGTGGTCCGACTCATACGAGTCAACTTCTATCTGGATGGATCTATGACGCAGGCAGGGTCTGACTTGCCAAGTCGTTTTAGCCTTAATGTGGCTCGACTCGATATGACTCAATGCATATCGTGCAAGTCGTTTCAAGCCGACGTGGTCCATTTCAATCTGGCCCAATCTGGATCCATATGATTGGATCCGATACGAGACCATAGTCGTCAAGGCGACCAAGGCGTGCTTGGGGTTCTAGACCGCCTAAGCGCTTAGGCACCCGCCTAGGCGTCAACTTCATAATATAATATTTTAATATATATATATATACACACACACACACACATATTTAGATTTACACACAATGTATGTATAAATATATGTATGTAATATGTGTATATGTCTAACTGTATAATATATACATATACATATATGTGTGTATATATATATGTATATACATATATATATATATATATATATACACATATTATATATATATACACATTATATATATATATGTATGTATACACATATTACAAACATACATATATATAAATATATGTATGTTTGTATATATAAATCTAAATATATGTATGTAATATGTATATATATATGTATTAGTATGTATTTATATAATTATATGTGTATATATATACATATATGTATATATATAAAGA
This sequence comes from Zantedeschia hybrid cultivar, assembly GCA_030544215.1. Lineage (NCBI taxonomy): Eukaryota > Viridiplantae > Streptophyta > Magnoliopsida > Alismatales > Araceae > Zantedeschia > Zantedeschia hybrid cultivar. The sequence continues at coordinate 19,761,623 of JARZZO010000005.1, forward strand.
GAGAGGGGTAGGGACCTTGGGTTTCAGCAATGTGGGCGCCTAGGGCAGGCGCCTTGGTGCCTTGGGCGCCTTGGTGCCTTGGGCGCCTTGGGTGCCTTTTCACCTGTTGGAAAGGCGGCCGCCTTGGTGCTGGAAAAGCACCTAGGCGGCGCCTAGGCGGGCGCCTTGACAACAGAGTACGAGACAGCCACAATTTTCCCTTTACAAGCTTGGGGACATTTCTATTCACATAGGATGCTGCCATGCGAACCCTTCACACCTCTCTCCCCCTTCTGCCTTTACACAAACTCTCTCTTTCTTTGATTTGTTGAGTCTCAAGGTTGGATCCAAGCTTGAAGGCCATTTTTCCAATTTGATAGGTAATACTTTTATATCCTTTAATAGGGTAGACTTCTCCTAAATCTGGTTTAAAGTCATTGTCATTAATAAACCACTCTACTTAAAAGTTTATTGACAACATAATTATTCATAAAATTAAAGTGTCTTGAAAAAAATTGGCCTAAATCGGCCTAACTCGTGCGAGTCGATCCAAATCGGACTGACACAACTCATATATGGGAGGATATGAGTCGATACGACATGTCGAGCTGGCGAACCTTGCTTAGCAATAGTAGAGAGCTTTATTATTCTCTCCCTACCTTGTTGCAAGGACTAGGAGCTGTTATTTCCTACTTTATAGGTGCAGTGTTCTTACCCTTTTTTTGGTGGTGTGGACCTTCCCACCTCCATGTAAGGAATCCCTTTTCATGTTCTATTTCTTGTATAGCATTTGCATGCCTATTATGAGGATCCTGTAAAGGGTTTGCTGCTATGCTGTACAAATTGTTTCCTTTTTACTTCTCTAGGAGGTGAGGAGAGTGTGGATCTTTCCAACTTCACATCCAAGGAGTGCCTTTTGATCTTTTTTCTTCTTTGATGAATGTATAGCCTTTTGGGGTTTACCTACTTACTACTATAAGGATCTCTTAAAGAGGTTGCTATACTACTACAAAATTTTGTTTGCTAACAATGTCTACTTGCAATTGAGAGAAGGTATCAATAGAGGACAAATTGAGAGAAGGGAGATTGAGATGGTTTGGGCATGTTAGGCATAGACCTAGGAAGGCTCCAGTTAGAAAGTGGAGCATATTAGATAGAGGAAGGGAAGAAAGGAAGGGGTAGACCTAGATTAACTTGGAAGAGGATAGTACAATATGATTTGGAGACTTTAAACCTTTCAGAAGAGGTAACCCAAAATCGTTTAAACTGGAGATAGAGAATCTATAAAGCCGACCCCAATTAATTTGGGTTTAAGGCTTGGTTGGTTGGTTGGTTGAGAACAATGTGTGCTTGCCTTCTAAGAGGTGTTATGAATACCAAAAGATAAGCTAAAATTGAAACCTAACGAACAAAAGTAAAATAATGATGATTATATCAAGAATGAAGTATGTTAGATTTTATGTTAGATTTTTCCTTGCCTTCTAAGAGGTGTTATGAATACCAAAAGATAAGCTCAAATTGAAACCTGACAAACAAAAGTAAAATAATGATGATTATATCAAGAATGAAGTATGTTTGATTTTTCCTTGTGTGTCGAGGGAGTAGGTTAAACATGTTTATAACCTTGCACATCCGGAACCTCTCCGACAGCTTCTTTAGGCCTTCCTCCAATGACAAAACCAAACTTCTCTGGGCTATAGTGCAGGCATCCCTGAACCCACCCACTTGTTCTATGCATGATAAAAGGATGTCCAGTTCGTTTGCCATCTCATTCACCTGATACAAAATTGAAAGTGAATTAATGAAAGAACAACCAGAGGTGAGTAGAACCTACAAACTGTCATTGAGCATTCTCTTTTTTGGGGGAGGGGGAGGCATAAGCAAGCATCATTTGACAGATTCAAAAATTAAATGGCATCGCTATTGTTTTTTTTAGCTTTTATAGAGAATTCATGAGTGATGCATCATTTGGCCTGGTAATTAGTTGGCAAAATAAACGATGATGCAGAGATGTGCCTTTGCAAAGTTTCGCACATCTATTTACTGGATACTGATTCACCAACTACATCTAAAAGTGCAAGATAGAATATGACTAGAGCATACAAGAATGCAATGAAAATGTGTGCTCCCTCTCTCTGTGTTCTGGGGAAATATTAGGGATACTACAACATCATGTGGCATTATCCAATGTTCAAAAAATGCTCCACCTAGGCACTGAAGTGGGTGCCTCAAATTCCAAGGCAGTTATTTTTTTCACGTTTAGTATTTTACATACGTTGTATACCAATTGATGATGCTATTAACTATGGATATCTCACATGCAATTATATAAGCATCATAAAAATCTGATTAATGAACTATAAACCTTAATTTGATGTAACAATGTTTTGAAGAATAATATACATGCGTTAAACATTAAGAAAAACCTTCCAAACCTATAGCTCAAAGGATAGGGCATTGGTCTCATTACTCATAATATGGCCAAAGATGTGGGTTCAAAAATGACAGAGAGATACATCCAGTATCCAATGAGCATGGATGGCAGAAAGGGACATCGAAAGGAGAGAAAATTATATTTTTACGGAGGAGCTTCCAACGTTAAGCCTGATAGGGATCTCTACAGTGCCAAAAGACTAGCGGGTCACAAGGTCCAGCAGTTGCTGCAGTAGGGAAGACAACAAGATGAGAGTCCTTGGAGGCATGGAGAAGTAAAAAAGAGCTTCCATTGTGGGTCTGATTGTGAGATATTTATATTGATAAGAGACAATTTCCAAGGTCATGCACAACTAACTTGTGGGTGTATAATGGTCATTCAAGATGACAGTAATTTGTCAACAAAAAACTTGCAAAACACTAAGAGATGGAAACTGTCAGGGCAGGAAAGGACTGAGTCATCCAGGCAGACCACCTAGTCGCCTAGGCGGCCAATTTTTAAAACACTGGTGTTGTCTAGTTATTTGCTTCTCATCAAGTATAGAATTTAGCAGTTGCATGCAGAGAAGTTATTTGCCTCCCCAAAAATTGAGCCACTGACCAAGAAGCAGATTGAGATGCGGCAGAGTATGGTGTAATGTAAAGAATAGCAGTACTAACGCATAATATGTAAAAAGAAAATTGTTGAAACAAGATTTCAAAAGATATTTTACAATGAAGCACCATAATGTTCTCTCTTTTAATAAAGATACGCAAAGTTTTACACCTGAATCTTTACAAGGGAAAAAGACACAGAGGCTCGACGAGAAACCTACACTGTAAAACTGCTTCGATAACTTAGGCTCAGACTCTTGCATCCCAAGACACCTGCTTACTTTATCAATGCTGAGAACATCCTGCAAGTTTGACGTGAGGGATTTTCCAGGGATAGAATTTTCCTTCAACGAAGTTAGAGAACTGTGAATTGCAGCTACAGGTTCATTATGCACTGGCCTTAAGGGATCCTTTGATCCATCAGAAGAGGATGAGAAGCCACCAGAGTCCTTCAAAAAATTGACATTTGGTTGAATAGTAGTTGAAAAACTCTGGCTGATACTATGCCTATGCATTCCCACTGCTTCTTGGGAATCACCTGGAATAGATTTACTTGAACTTAACAGTGAGGACTTCACAGCATGACCAACAGAAGCATCGGGTTTACCCACAGATTGTAATCCATATGAGGTAATTTGAAGGCTATCTACGTGTGTAGTTACTGGACCTGCCTCATTGCTTCGAGAAGAAACTCCGCTTGACTTACTGGTGAACGATGTTTCACTTAACATACTGCCCATTGAAGATGAAGTGCTCATGCCAATTCCACTAAAAGTGAAATTATACATCTGGGTGCCGAATTTCACAGAATTTCCAAATGCTGAGCCAATCCCTTGTTTAAGAGGCGATTGAACAGGCAAATGAAGAATCTCTGCACTTTGTTCTGTCTTCTCATTCCTGGCTGGAGAAACACTCAATTGTTCTTTCACTACAGAAGATTGCACACTCTCAAGGCTCTTCTGTTCTTTACCTGCGGGATCTCATCACAACAACCAAGTCTCAGAAGAAAATTACAGCATTAAGCATTACAATTCTTCTATCCAATGTACTGAAACCAATACTTGTCCAAAGAATAAGTGGAGACAGGTTTGGGTTTCTATAAGGTATTTTCCACTTGGGAACAAAATTTGTTGCCAATACTTACATCAGGTACGTATGCACTAATATGCTTCACTTCAGTAACCAAACACATGTTTTGCTCACCTTTTACTTCAGTGGTGGATACAGTTGACTTGTCCATTAGATGCAAAACTGCATAAGAGCTCTCCTTGGCATCAACAATATCATCAGGAGGTTCAAAGGAAGTTTCATGGCAACAAACAGGTTCTGAAATCCTACAAGAATAATTCAATAGCATGTAGGCAGTTAGGCTCAAGTCTCATGCAAGGACATGGGAAGCATGCCCAAAACCACCAGTAACCATTTAGAAAATGAATTTTCCAAGAAATTCAAGAATGCAATGATGATAAAGACTTTTATTAACGCAAAGCTATAGAATCAACATATAGTATTCTACCAAACATTTACCTTGCAATATGGAACATAATGAGCTTTCCCTCACAAGAAAGGCACAGAAGAATATAATGAGGAGAGACAACTTTGACTTCCGAATCTATCTTAAGCTCAAGTTTCTCATGTATAGAGATTCTATCAATATCAATGCCCAACAGCAGATTCTCGTCACGGTTTTCTGAAAAAGAAAAATTAGAAGACATTAAAGAGCTTAAAAATATGTAGTAGATAACATTTTTCTTAATAAAAAATGCAGCAGATAAACATGCATAAATAACGTTGTGCATATGAAAGCAGTCCATAACAGTACGCAACACCATCTATACATGCAGTTGATGAAGCAGGAGATTCTTTTTTCTTTTTTTGTAAAGCAGATAGTACCACCTGGCAAACTCAAATAGACAAAAGAACACCAAGCTGGTGTTCCCCCGACTCAACCAAACTCCTATACAAAAAATCCATTTCCTCCTCCATTCATAAAGTGAACGTGGCTAGAGCCAGGAAGAGGATGCACACAGTTAATTTTCTGAAGAACCAGCTTCCACACTTTCTCCGAAAAAGCACACCAGAGGAAGAGATGCTCTAATGTCTCCTCTGACTGCACACAAAGGGAACAAGAATTATTAATGCCTTCCATAATGGCAGCTAACTTATCACAAGCTGGAAGCCTGCCATGGACAATTCTCCACATCAAAACCTGAACATTCTTGGAACTTTTAGTCCTCCGTACATAGTTGAAGAAAGGAAAAGCAACCCCACTGTCATGAATCTTTCCATAGGCTGACCGTAGCCAGTACTTACCAGAGGTACCCCTTCTCCAAGTGCATGAATCTTCTAAGGACGAGTCAATAACAGTGTCCTGTAACCCAAAAAAGAAAAAATCAGCCAGCTGAAGGAACTCCTCATCCGTCAAGTTACTACGGAATGTAGGACTCCAACATCCTGAATCCCAAAACTGAGCACCATAGGCGAGGTCATGATTTTAAAAAAGAGGGGAACTTTGACACATGGGGGAACCCCACCACACCATTTATCCTTCCAAAACATCATCTTTGTCCATTGCCAAGGATATGCATGTGCTTTGGGTCGGGACCTAACCTAGCTATTTCTCCTATCGGATTTAAAGAATCCGGTCATTTTTTAGGTCTTTTCGTTTTATCTGGAGAAATATAGGTCGGTTTTATTTATTTTATTTTTTGGACTATGAGAGCTTAGGATTAGCCCTCAGGGAGTCCGAGACTTCGGATTAGGCGAAGATCTGAGTATATGACCTCTCTCCACTGACCTCGGTCAGTGTTAATTACGTCAAGCAACCGCTCGACAACCCTTGATTAACCGTCTGTATGATGCCCTTATAATATGCAACACTACTACTACAGGTAACACATGCATATGAAGATATGTTTTAGGTTAAGCTCTTGGCCTCACCCAAGTTTAGGATGAGTTTATAATTGATCGGGAGACTTTTTAAAAGGTTTTGGATTGACTCCAAGTTATCTGGATTGGTTCCAAGCATTTTAGACTCATTAGGTTATTTTTGTAATTTTGCCAAGTTAGAGGGTATAAGGATATTATGGTCACTTCAGTGTATGAAATGAGTTTTAATGATTTAGGAAAGTTTCAAGACCTTAGGAGATATTTTAGAGTTATTTTAAGTGTGTTTGGGTTGTAAGGGTATTTTGGTCATTTTACCTTGAATCAGGTTTATTAGACTTAGCCCCAATTTGTTTGCAAAATAGGTTATTCAGACTTACTTATCCGGAATAGCGTATACTAGAATAAGGAGTGCTTAGCTTTGATAGTTTTGTGAGACCCACTGGCGGAATAAGAAAGATAAGCAATTCTTGGGTCTAGGGTCGAATTGCTTATTCCCTTTATTCTCCGAATAGGTTATTCTTCACTGGTATAAGCCATTCCGCTTGTCAAAGTTAAATTAAGCTTATTCTCCTCTTATTCTCCCTTATTCTTCTCCTATTCTCCAATCAAAGTGGCGCTAATAGGGTCTATTATTATTGTTATTATCTTCATTTTATATTTTTATATACTTTCTGAAATTTTCACTTATTTTATTACATTGAGGGTATTTTGGTAATTTGTATTAAGCTCTGGAGGTATTTTGGGCATTTTGAAAATTTTATATGTTTTCAGATTTGGTTTCTGATTTTTACTTCTTTTTAACGAATTTTTATGATTTTTATTAATTGATTGGTTTTTATTAATTAATTAAATGTATGAAAGATATTTAAGTCCATATTTCTAGGTTTATATAATTTTCAGATTTTGTTTTCTGATTTTTGCTGAATATTACTGATTTTTACAGAATTTTCCTGATTTGTATATTCATTTTTACTGATTTTAAATAATTTTCACAGGTTTTATTAATTAATTAAGCATGATGGGCATTTAAGTCATTTTTAACTTAAGTATGATTTTTTATGAATCTATGCTTAGTCATATATGGGGTGAGGTCAAGATTAGATTAAAAAGAATGCGCAGACTTTTAACTCAATTTTTAGAGTAATTAGAAAATTAAATGTATATATATTCAAAAAATATTTAAAACATGATATTAATTATTTAATTTGATGACACACAGGCACACAGTTTTGACATAGAATAGTCATTTTATTTCAACAGAGCTTCGCCTTATAAAGAAGGCTTTTACAATAGACAGATCGACATAACTTCCCCTTAGGAATGAACCTTAGGAAGAGAGCCCTCCGGGACGAGAGGATCCTCCAAAACGCAGCAAACACGAGAAAAAACACCGAGTTTGGTCTTGAACGCAGCAGAACCTCTTCTTGGAAATTTCCCACCCTTTAAGTATATGGAGTGATGTATGCCCCTGTGTGTTTGTTGAATTGAGGACAATGGGGTCCTATTTATAGGCCCCAAATTGGGCCCGGGGGGGGATGCCACCGGGGAAACACGAGGTGGGGGGTGCCACCGTTTACTTCCTCTCTCTTTCTCTTCTTTTTTTTTTAATTCAAGAGGGGTGAGAGAAGAGAGAGAATGAGAGGGGGGGGGTCCGATGGGCACTCCCACCAGTTCCAACCAGTGGGGGGTACCACCGGTTCCCAACCAGTTGGGGGTCCTGATAAGTTAGTATTTTCTATTATTAAAAGAACAAATGCATGCACTATATTTATGTTTATGATGTTTAAAATAACATGAAATGATAGACAACTTCGTACTGATTCCAACGGTACCAATTTCGTCAAATTCTGAGTTAAAAACATCATCATTTCATGCATTTGCGATTTTCTCAGCAAAACCGTGAGAAATCAATTTATTTAAGCATAAATGTAATTTTATTCATGATAATATCATAATTTACATTTATTTTATGTGAACAAGATATAAAGAAGATGCAGTGCAATTGGCTAAGTTTCTAGTCGTTTGTGGGAATGACGGGAGTTCGAATCCCAGCAAAATCGACTTTATTTTGGCAAAAATACTAAAGCGGAGGTAAAAAGGTCTTTTGCTACCGTAAATGGTTGTCTTAATTCTTATCCAAGAAGAGAAGAAGAGGAGTCAGCCGCCATCCACTTTCTTCCTTTCTTTATTTTAAAAATTCTCTCCCTTTTTAAGAAGTCTCTCCTTCCTTCCTCTCCCCCCCTACTTTTCTTCTCGCTCATGCCTTCTCTCCCCTTTCTCCCTCACTTTTTCTCCCTCTCTGCTACAGTACCCGCGGGTACTGTAGCTATAGTACCGTGGTACTATAGCACTCTTTCTCTCTCTCCCTCTCGCTTCGTTCCCTCTCTCTCTCTCTCTCTCTACATCTCTCTCAAACCGACGGTTGTCAAGGGCAAGAGGTGGACTCAAGACACTGTAACTGACTACTGGAAGGAGTATAGGGTGGCCAACGATCCACGCGAAGGGCGACGACAGTTGCAAGCACTAGTTTTCTCTCTCTATTGCTTCTCTCTCTCTAATTTTTTAGTTCTCCATGTTACACTGTATTTCGAATATTTTCTGTAAAAGTTTTCTTATAAAAGTCATGTTATTTTTTCATTTGCAATGTCTCTGTAAAATTTCATATATTTCTATGAACGAATGACAGTAGCTCCTTTGAAAAAAGTTATCTTTTCTCCCTCTTTTTGTTCTACAACTTTTATTTTTTCTTTTGTTGACATTACTCAAGATTTATATTCTACTTTTAATTAGTATTTTAGAAGTAGTCTTAGTTCAATAGATAGTCTGATTATGCTCGTTTAGGAGTGCTCCTTTTATGAGTTCATAGTAAGTCCGATTAGTTTCAATTGTTGTTTATTAAATTATCATGCTCTATCTTCTTTCTTCTCTATTTTTCCTTTAAAAAAATCTAAGGTTTTCAACTTTAAAAATCTATTTCTCTATAGATTCGACTCGGACTCACCATTGCTATTGTTAAAGTTTAATTTGAATGAGCCGATTAATTTAGATTGTTAGCTTTGATGTTTAACGACACAATCTTAAGCTTATCAATTTTTGGCGCCGTTGCCAAGGAATTAGATTTTTAATTTAGATTATTTTGGATTTAGTGAAATTATTCTTTAATTAACCTTCTTTTTCTTATTTTTGTAGGTATTTTGAAAAAAAAAAAAACGAAATCATTGGTAAGTATGTTCCAACCTTCCCTTGTTCATTTTCATTAATTTAGTTAGTTTTATTTTTTGTAGTTTCTAATTTAGATAGGTTTTCATTAATTAAAAGAAGAAAATTCAAATTCAAATTTAAAAATTGTCATTCCAAGATTAGAAACCATCTATGTTAAGGCATTCATCATTTAAGTATGAGTTAGTTTCCTTTCATAGTCATTTCCAATTTTCGTTGAAGATTGCGAAGGAAAGGTACGTGTTTCATTTATAGCATGTCATTCATGATTGCATCAAACACCCCTTACTTGATTTGACAGATCCATTACATTGAAAAAAAAAAAAAGAGACTTTTAAGGGCAATTCCCATAACAACATAAGGTGGGGATTTCATCATCCTTCCTTAACCCACAAATCACCTTCCTTACATTGACATTTCCTAAACTTAATAAAAGCAAGTCGAAAGGGACCCTAGGGTTCACACTGTGCGTGGTTTAAATCTCGGGTTACCTCCATTTTTGACAACGATGTCTAGGCTAGAGGTTAAAAGGCAAACGCCTAAGCGGGAAAGTGGTTGCTTAATTAGGTCCCTATAAAAGTAGGGGTAGCCTCCCACTATCCCACCTCTTACCTGGCCGTTGACTGATTGTGGTTGTGCTTTGTGGTGGACCCCATTCACTTTGTGAGAAAATTCACATAGAAGACTAGGTCAACTTTAGGTCATTAGGTTAAGATTGTTTGATAATTTGTTTGCATTTATTAAAAAAAAAAAGAGTGAAAGAAAAGAAAAATCAAATCCTTCTTCTCTCTCTTCGTCCTAGTGCATGCAAGGCAGGAGATCTCAAAGTCCAAACCTTCTAGGACCGATTGCTGAAATTCAGAGAATTATCCATCAAAGAAACTCACTTCAAGATCAAATGGCCAATAATCAGCAGCCACCGAAGCAGATGAAGGATTATTTCATTCTAAATTAATATCAACATTCATCTTGTATTCATCTTCCTCAGAATCCGCTCAATCAATATGAGATTAAATCAAGTACCATTCAGATGCTCCCATCTGTTTATGGGAATACAAATGAAGATCCTTATAAGCATCTGGATGAATTTCTAGAAATCTGTTCCACGGTGAAAATCCAAAATTTCACCGATGATGTCCTTAAGTTGACCCTATTCCCCTTTTCTCTGAAGGACAAAGCCAAATATTGGCTAGGGACTATAGATAGGCCCATTAGGACATGGGAAGAAATGCAAAAAGAATTTCTAAAGAAGTTCTATCCCATAGGGCGGACTTATACCATGAGAAGGGCCATTACAAGTTTTACCCAAACTTCCGGAGAATTGATGCATGAATCTTGAGAAAGATTGAAAGAATTGCTTAGGAAATGCCCTCATCATGGCCTATCAAAGTGACAAATTGTCCAAGCATTCTATGAAGGATTGTCTGAAGAGTTCAGACAAATGGTGGATGCCTCATGTGCAGGGGTATTTATGATGAAAAATCAAGTAGGAGGCTTATGATTTATTTGAGATGCTAAGTGATAATTCCATCAATCATGCCTCCCTATCATCTTACGAGAAGTTTGTTGGGCCATCTAAACGGGCCGGAATGTATGAACTTAAGACTCGTGGAGAGCCTGAATCCAGGATGGACATCAATTTCATCAATCAAAAATTGGATAAAGTAGATACTTAGCTCAAAAGTTAGACCAACTCTTGACCTTAAACAAACAAGAACCTACCTACCCAACACCATCTAGTCCATACGAGAGTCCATCTTCTATCTCTCATGATGTAAGGACTGAGGTTTTCAGATCCGATTTTCGGGGTCGGACCCTGTAGTTCAGGCCCTGATGGCTTTGGGCCATCAGTGTACGGCGCCAGTCTAAACAGCGTCCAGCAGTGCAGACGCATTTTAGATTGTGCCACGTGGATGCCACGTGAGCTGGCTTTGGGCCGCGAGAGTACGGCTCCATCGTGTCATCTGAACGGCGTCCTCGATGGACGACGCCTTTCAGACTGCGATCCTGGGTTGTCAGTGTACGGCGCCAGTCTTGTCGTCTGAACGGCGTCTTGGATGGACGACGCATTTCAGAGTTCTGTCAAAGCGGCCCGTCATGTCGACTGATAGGCGTCCGTACAGCTCGACACGTTTTAGACAGTTTCTGGTTACCCCGCGAACCCTTCTTCTTTTCCCTCATTTCTTCCTTCCCTCTCTCTCTCTCCTCCCTTCCTCCGGCGATTCCAACGACGCCTCCTTCCCCTCCCTCTTTTCCTCCCACCATTTCATCTCTCCCTTCACTCCATCGACCTCCTAACTCCCACCACCACCTCCTCCGCGGCGTTTTCTCTCCGGACGGCGGCCGACGTCCCGGTGGAGTAACGACGACCTCGGCGGTACCGGCGGCGGCGTAGGGCGAGACGGGTGGGCGGCTTGGAGCTTGGAGGAGTTCAAGTAACCGGTAGGATAACTATCCCCAGTGCATTCTCGTTTGAAAACCATGTTTTCCAGCATTTAAAGCATGCTTTGGGGTGCTTTTTAGGGTGAAAACACTAAGTGCATGTATGAGAAATTAGGTGTTCTAATGGGTAGATGGATTCTCCTCCTTCCCCTCTATGCTTTGTGCCTTTTCTACGCGTTTTGGGAGAGAAATCCCACCTCGATGATTGGGGGAAGCAAGGAGAGAACCTGTCTGTCGGGGCTAAATGGCGTCGAGATGAAGCGACGCCTTTCAGAAAGGCGGCGCCCACACACGACGCGATTTAACCCACTAACAGACCATGTTCCCGGACTGATAAGCGTCTAGGGACCGTGACGCCTTTTCAATAGGCTACTGGCTTTGGCGACGCGTTTTACGCCAGGTTCTGTGGCCGAGTTTTTGTGAACCAGTTTAGGAGACTTGAATGGCGTCGGCCCTGGGCGACGCGATTCAAGATAGAATCACACTAATTCATACCATTAAAACATGTTACACTGTTAAACAGTTGTTTAGTTAATTAAATGCATCTTTTAAATTATACTCTATGGTGATGGATTCATTGTAACCGGATCGTACGCGTGGTGTTGCATGCGACCGTGGACTTCTTACTGTGCTGTGTTTTGAGCTACTGTGGACCTAGAGTGACAGCTGTAGCGCTTTATCACCCTGTGCTGGTGTAGGTGGAGCACAGCGCCGGTGTGGGTGTGGCGGGGTGACGCCTAGTGAGAGAGGGTCACCTAGTGGACCCAGGGTTAGCTAGTACCGGTGTGGGTGTGGTACCTTTGAAGTGTCACTCGTGCTGAGGGAAGGAGTAATCACCTGAGCCAGTTGGGCCGGAGTAGCTAGAGTGTTATCCGAAAGGTTACTGTTTGGTCTCAACGGGTCGGTGTTTCTCACCTTTGTTCGTGTGGTTGGCGTGTTTTGCCGAGACGTTGGTTGCGGGCCTGGTAGACTGGTTTTATAGATATGCATGTTATGTACTTCGAATGCATGTGATTCATATCGAGATTTAGGAGTAGTAATTACTACTGTACTTGTTACTTTACCTTCAGCTATACTTTGCACTTGTGGGTATGTGAGTGGGCAGTGGGGATCGAAGGATCCCTACTGAGTCTTTTCGTTGAGACTCACATCTGCGGTTTTCAGGTAAGGACTCTAGGCAGACTTAGCGAGGGGTGTGCTGTTGTGTGTCGCGCACCGTCAGTTGTTGTTCCGGGGTATGCCCCGACGTAGTTGTTATCTTTATTTCTGGCTTGTATGTTTAATTATTTCTTTTCTGTTGGAGTATGTAATTATTTGCTGTCTCGAGTCGCATTGTAATAACTTTTAATTCATATATTTTCCTTTCAATTCAATGCGATGTGAATGTTTAGCTTAGTTTATTATTTATTTCACATACTTACTTAGATCCAAGTTTGCTTCCAAATTAATGATTCGGTACCCATTTAGTAATCGGATCCTCGATTATAGGGTGGCGGGTCGTTACACATGACATTTGTGCTTTATGCGCAAGTCCGGCCCATCAAGTGAATGAATGCCAACTGCAGCCCAACTTCCACCATTCATTCAAGAACAAGTTCAGGCTGTCCAGGGATTCTCTAGGCCAAATAATGATCCATTCTCTAATACTTACAATCCGGACTGAAAAAATCACCCTAATTTTTCGTGGAAGAACCAGCAAGCTCCTTTACAAATGTCTAATCCTTCCATGCATTAAGCCCACAAGCCACAAAATTCATTTCAACATCAGTCCAATTTCTATGGTAATGTACAGGCTAGGGGAACCCAGGCCCAATTCTCTCAACCGGCCTACTACTAATCATTCCAATCAGGTCAACTAGCCCATTATCAATCATTCCAATCCGGGCAACCAACTCAATACCATCCTCCACCCACTTACCAACAACCTCCTCAGCCCAACTTTGATGACAAATTCACTCAAACTCCAACAGCTTATCTTGACCCAACAACAGTCTATTTCTAACCTGAAGAGCCAAATGGAACAATTAGCAGAAGCTACTATGAGAAGAGAAATGGGCCAACTTCCTAGTCAGCCCATTGCCAATCCAATGAATCAGCCTCCAGGTTTTCCACCACAATCGGACCTTTTACCTTAACCTGGCCCGTTACCACAACCTAAAGGACCACAATTTGAAAATGCTAAGGCCATTTCAGCCCTTAGGAGTGGGAAAAGTTTAGAGAACCCAGAGACAGATGGGGAGTTGATTGAAGATCCTACTAATGGGCCTCATGAAGTTGAAAGCGAGAGTGAGGCTAACCCTAATATGGAAAAGTTGGGAGAGGACCCAAAAGGAAAAGGAAAGATTGATGAAGGCCCAAGTTCATACCAACCTAGGGTGCCTTTTCCTAACGCCTTATTAGCTAAGCCCAATGCCAAGAAGAAACTGGCCCAGAATGAGGAGTTGCTGGAATTATTCAAACAAGTTCAGATTAATATTCCACTCCTCGATGCCATCAAGTATGTGCCAGCTTATGCTAAGTTCCTTAAGGAATTGTGCACACTACGAAGAGAATCTAGAATGGCACCTGAAAAAGTTACGCTATCAGAAGATGTGAGTGCCATTGTAATGAACCATCTTCCCAAGAAATTAAAAGATCCTAGGGCACCTTTGATCTCATGTGACTTAGGTGGAGTCACATTTGATAGAGCTTATTGGACCTAAGTGCCAGTGTGAACCTCTTGCCAACAGCCAGTTATGAAAAATTTGATATTGGATAATTAAAGCCCACGTCCATCATCTTGCAGTTGGCTGATAGGTCTGTGAAGACTCCACGGGGATTAATTGAGGATGTTATCGTAAAAGTCCATTATTATTATTTTCCCGTGGATTTTCTTATTCTGGATATGACATCGCCTGAAGAAATCATTCACACCCCAATCATCCTAGGACGTCCATTTTTAGCTACTGCCAAAGCCAATATAAATTGTGAAACCGGCATGATGGACATATCCTTTGGGGGTCAAAAAGTCAATATTAATGTCTTCAAAGCATCCCAATATCCATATCAAGAAGAAGAATGTCATACTATTGATATCTTGGATAATTTGGTTGCAGAAAATGTGATGTTCACACATGACCTTTTAGAAGAAGCCAATGCCTTAAAAGATTCTCCCAGCCCATTAACGTCTTGGCCCAAGGTTGAACCTTTACCAACCTTGCAATCTGAGCCCGCTTTGCCATCCTTAAGGACCCTCTTGAGTTTGAACTCAAGCCATTACTTGAGTCTCTCAAGTGTCTTCTTGGGCCCGGACCAAACTCTCCCGGTCATCATTGCGGCAAATCTCACATCGCCGCAAGAAGCCCAATTAACTGATGTCCTCAAAGACCACACGGGTGCCATTGGATGGTCGGTGGCCGATTTAAAGATAATTAGCCCGTCCATTTGCATGCATCACATCTATATGGAAGAGAATTCCAAACCCAGTCGGAAGATGCAAAGGCGGCTTAACCCAAATATGAAAGAGGTGGTTAAGAAAGAGGTTGTGAAATGATTGGATGCGGGTATCATTTACCCCATATCAGATAGCAAATGGGTCAGCCCAACCCAAGTGGTACCAAAGAAATCCGGATTGACGGTTATAAAAAATGATCAGGGTGAGGAGGTACCTACTAGGCCCACCACGGGATGGAGAGTGTGCATTGATTACCAAAAGATGAATCTCATGACTAAGAAGGATCACTTTCCACTCCCGTTCATGGATCAGATTCTTGAAAAGTTATCGGGCCGGAAGTACTTTTAGTTCCTAGATGGGTACTCTGGGTACAATCAAATGGCTATTTACCCAGGAGATCATGAAAAGAGCACCTTTACGTGCCCTTATAGCACGTTTGCTTTCAGGAGAATGCCGTTTGGATTATGCAATGCACCAGCCACATTTCAACGATGTATGATGGCTATATTCTTTGATATAGTGGAAGAATTCCTCAAAGTTTTCATAGATGATTTTTCAATTTTCGGAGATTCTTTTGAAAATTACCTGGAGAATCTTAAACAGGTGCTAGCTAGATGCATAGAAACCAACTTGATACTTAGCTGGGAAAAGAGCCATTTTTTTGTTCGAGAGGGCATTGTTCTAGGCCACATTGTATCTGAAAGGGGGATAGAGGTAGATAAAGCTAAGATCGATCTCATATCTAATCTTCCTCATCCCACCTCGATCAGACAAATCCATTCATTCATTGGCCATGCCGGTTTATCCACAATTTCTCTCAAATTGCCCGGCCTTTAACTCTTCTCCTAGCTAAGGATGTTCCTTTCCAAATGGATGAATCTTACATCAAGGCATTCAATTCTCTGAGCCTTGCTTTGTTTGCGGAATAGGCCCGGAATAGGATCTCTTATTCCACTTAAACCCTTTAACCCAGTTTGGCGGAGGGCATTGCTTAACCCAGGGTGGAATACCTTATACCCGGTTTAAGTGGAATAGGGGCAGAATTACACGTTCTTAATAAACTATGATTAACGTTAATTGTTATTCAAATTTCTTATCAATAAATGGAGCATAAAAATTTTATCTTAATAATTAAATATGATTAATGTTAATTAATATTAGTTACTCAAAATAATATTAAATAATATTTAGTAATTAGTATATTACTATTTAAATTAATAATAAACTATGATTAACGTTAATTGTTATTCAAATTTCTTATCAATAAATGGAGCATAATAAATTTATCTTAATAATTAACTATGATTAATGTTAATTAATATTAGTTAATCAAAACAATATTAAATAATATTTAGTAATCATACTAATATTTATTAATATTAATATTTATGAATTAATATTTATTATTAATATGAATTAATGGTGATTAATAATATTTATTAACATTGTTAATAATAATTAACATTTATTACTTAACAGTTTTAATATTTAATACTATTTAAATGGAGCATAATAAAATGTATATTAATAATTAACTATGATTAATGTTTGCTAGTATTTATTAATCAAAATAATAATAGTTAATATTTATTAATCATAATAATCTATATTAATATTGTTTAGTATGTATTAATCACAATAATATTTATTAATATTATCAATATTAATTAACATTTATTAATATTAAATAATATTTATGAATATATATTAATCAATATAATATTTTATTAATATTATTAATAATAGTTAACATCTATTACTTAACATTTATTGATATTTAAATATTAAATAATATTTAGTAATTAGTATATTACTATTTAAATTAATAATAAACTATGATTAACGTTAATTGTTATTCAAATTTCTTATCAATGAATGGAGCATAATAAATTTATCTTAATAATTAACTATGATTAATGTTAATTAATATTAGTTAATCAAAACAATATTAAATAATATTTAGTAATCATACTAATATTTATTAATATTAATATTTATGAATTAATATTTATTATTAATATGAATTAATGGTGATTAATAATATTTATTAACATTGTTAATAATAATTAACATTTATTACTTAACATTTTTAATATTTAATACTATTTAAATGGAGCATAATAAAAATTATATTAATAATTAACTATGATTAATGTTTGCTAGTATTTATTAATCAAAATAATAATAGTTAATATTTATTAATCATAATAATCTATATTAATATTGTTTAGTATGTATTAATCACAATAATATTTATTAATATTATCAATATTAATTAACATTTATTAATATTAAATAATATTTATGAATATATATATTAATCAATATAATATTTTATTAATATTATTAATAATAGTTAACATCTATTACTTAACATTTATTGATATTTAAATATTAAATAATATTTAGTAATTAGTATATTACTATTTAAATTAATAATAAACTATGATTAACGTTAATTGTTATTCAAATTTCTTATCAATAAATGGAGCATCATAAATTTATCTTAATAATTAACTATGATTAATGTTAATTAATATTAGTTAATCAAAACAATATTAAATAATATTTAGTAATCATACTAATATTTATTAATATTTATATTTATGAATTAATATTTATTATTAATATGAATTAATGGTGATTAATAATATTTATTAACATTGTTAATAATAATTAACATTTATTATTTAACATTTTTAATATTTAATACTATTTAAATGGAGCATAATAAAAATTATATTAATAATTAACTATGATTAATGTTTGCTAGTATTTATTAATCAAAATAATAATAGTTAATATTTATTAATCATAATAATCTATATTAATATTGTTTAGTATGTATTAATCACAATAATATTTATTAATATTATCAATATTAATTAACATTTATTAATATTAATTAATATTTATGAATATATATTAATCAATATAATATTTTGAACTCTTTATTCCACTCTTTATTCTCTTCTTTATTCTACTTATTCCTACCAAATCACTTGGAATAGCGCAGTGCAATTCTACTTATTCTAGGTGGAATACCAACTACTTACCAAACTAAAATACCTCTTATTCTGGGTTAAGAAATCCCTTCCTCCTTATTCTGGTTTAAGCTATTCTGCAAACAAACTGATACTGAAGGAATCTTGGACCAAAGCTCCGATTCTTCAATCCACATATTGGTCTTTGCCCTTCGAAATCATGTGCGATGTCTCTGACTATGCTATCGGTGCGATATTGGGACAAAGAATCAACAAGTGTCCCATGGTGATCTATTATGCAAGTCGCACCCTTGCAGATGCTCAAATTAATTATACCACCACAGAAAAGGAATTGTTAGCAGTGGTTTTTGTCTTAGAAAAATTCAGATCTTATCTTTTAGGGGCAAAAGTCATAATCAATCCTGATCACTCAGCTCTGAAATACTTTTTGACCAAGAAGGATGCGAAGCCCAGACTTATCAGATGGATGTTACTCCTTTAGGAATTTGATTTGGAAATTCGGGATAAAAAGAGTTCCGAGAATGTGATAGCTGACCACCTATCCCGAATTCTGATTTTCGAAAGTGCACCAATAACTGATTTATTTCATGATGAGCATCTGCTGGCCATTTCTCACAATGTTGCACCTTGGTATGCTCATTTTGTCAATTACAAGGTGACTAATCAGCGCCCGGAAGGATGGACTAAAAGTAAGAAGGATAGATTCTTTTCCAGGAGAAGTATTATTTCTGGGAGAATCTGGAACTATTCAAATTATGTCCTGATCAAATCATTAGGCGATGTGTTCCTGAAGAAGAACAACAGAGTGTTCTCAACTTCTACCATAATCTGACTTATGAGGGTCATTTCTTGGGGAAGAAAACTGCAACCAAAGTCCTACAAAGTGATTTTTATTGGCCCACACTCTTCAAAGATGCCCATGAGTTCAGCAAAAGTTGTTTGAGATGCCAAGCTGTAAGAAATATGGCAAAAAGGGATATGATGCCACTTAACCCAATCTTGGTAGTTGAAGTCTTTGATGTTTGGGGGATAGACTTTATGGGACCTTTTCCACCTTCTTTTGGACATGCATATATCCTAGTAGCGGTGGATTATGTCTCTAAGTGGATTGAAGCAGTAACCACCCAAACCAATGATCATACAGTAGTCATTAAATTCGTCCAGAAAAATATCTTTTCTCGGTTCGGGTGGCTTAAAGCTACCATAAGTGATGGGGGAACGTATTTTACGAATTACCAGTTTCGAGCTTTGCTTAAGAAATACGGGATTAATCACAAGCTGGCTACCCCTTATCATCCCCAAACCAATGGCCAAGTGGAAGTTTCCAATAGAGAGATCAAGAATATTCTGCAAAAGTCCATTAGGCCCGATAGAAAAGATTGGTCTGAAACATTAGATGATGCCTTATGAGCCTATCGGACCGCTTGCAAAACTCCTATTAGTATGTCTCCTTATCGCCTGATTTTTGGAAAAGCGTGCCACCTTCCAGTGGAATTGAAACATATGGCATATTGGGCCATTAAACAAGTCAATCTGGACCTAGCCCAAGCTGGTTCCCACCAAACCTTACAACTGAGTGAGCTAGAAGAATTGCATAATGAGGCCTATGAGAACTCCAAGATCTATAAAGCCAAAACTAAAGCTTTCCATGATAAACATATTGTGAGAAAATATTTTCTTCCAAATCAGAAAGTTTGGTTATTTAACTCTAGGTTTCGCCTATTTTCAGGAAAACTGAAGTCCAGGTGGGATGGACCATTCTTGGTCATTAAAGCCTTTGATCATGGAATTGTTATAATCATGAATCCTAAGAATGGGAACACTTTCACCGTTAATGGTCAACGGTTTAAACCATTTATTGAAAACCTTCAAAATGAGCCACCGGAATCCATTGAGCTGAGTGATCCGTATTAACTGAACTGTCGTCTAGCTGAAGACGTTAAACTTAGCGCTTGTCGGGAGGCAACCCAACATTTTAGATCATGTTCTGTTTTTCTTTTCATTTTTAGGTTTTTATGTAACAGTCGGCTTTGGTAAAGTCGCATCATCATCATCACAGGTTGTTTCTCTCATTCCCAGTTTTTCTTATGACTAGCATGTGTTTTCATATCTTTTGTGTCATTGAGGACAATGTCATTCAAGTTGGGGGGGGGGGGGGGGGCAATCAATATACAATTTTTTGAAAAATCTGTTGAAGAAAACTGAGAAAATGGTCCAAAATTTTCCAAAAGTTTCTTTTTCACATCCCACATAAGTTACATGAAATATTGTTTCATTAAGAGAATCTTAAATAAATCAGTTTTATGTTAGCTAAATTGGATAGAACCTTTAAAGTTCATAATAGCCCACTTCACAAGAAGCCACGACATGAATGATTTTCACACATACACGGCAACTTAGAATAAGTGAAAGACTTTAAAAATATAAAAATGCTGGAATTAACTCTAAGGATAAGATTACCTATTCTTTTTTTTTCTTTTGGATTGAATGAAAAGAACGTTAGGATTCGTAATAGGGGACCAACTCACTCAGCACTCTAAAGAGGCGGTCATTTAAAAAGGGACATTTGTAAACATTAAATGCCAAATAAGGTGTCAAAAAGAACTAAAGAAAGGCATGTGACAAAATGTACGCACCTCCCCTCAGGCAATTCAAAGAGAGTAGCAAAAGTACGCATTCTCAAAGGCAAAAGTGCAATTAAATGAAAAAACCGCGCTAAATGAAAAATTCCCTTGTACTAAAAAGACGACCAAGTCGTAAAAGTGATGAGTCGGGGCGGGAGCTGAAAAACGATCTTCACGGGCTGATCACGAAATCTCTTTTCTCTTCTCGTCCCCACGTAGTTCTATCTAAAGGATTAGTAAAGGTGATGATATAACGGAAAGGACAGAAACGAGTCCTAAGCATGCCAAATTACATGCACAATCACCTGTCATGAACCAAAGTGTAGTGGGAGATGAAAACTTTAGCTTAACCAATCAACTACCATTTAATTGATTATGATAGATAGCTATAAATAAAGCATGATAATTCATTGTTGTCCTAATTTTTCTTCTATTTGCATTGCTAAGGGACTAGCAATGAGTAAATTGGGGGGTGTGATAAATTAGTATTTTCTATTATTAAAAGAACAAATATATACACTATATGTATGTTTATGATGTTTAAAATAACATGAAATGATAGACAACTTCGTACCGATTCCAACGGTACCAACTTCGTCAAATTCTGAGTTAAAAACATCATCATTTCATGCATTTGCGATCTTCTCAACAAAACCGTGAGAAATCAATTTATTTAAACATAAATGTAATTTTATTCATGATAATATCCTAATTTACATTTATTTTATGTGAACAGGACATGAAGAAGATGCAGTGCAATTGGCTAAGTTTCTAGTCGTTTGTGGGAATGACGGGAGTTCGAATCCCAGCAAAATCGACTTTATTTTGGCAAAAATACTAAAGCGGGGGTAAAAAGGTCTTTTGCTATCCTAAATGGTTGCCCTAATTCTTACCCAAAAAGAGAACAAGAAGAGCTAGCCGCCATCTACTTTCTTCCTTTCTTTATTTTAAAAATTCTCTCCCTTTTTAAGAAGTCTCTCCTTCCTTCCTTCCCCTCCTACTTTTCTTCTCGCTCTTGCCTTCTCTCCCCTTTCTCCCTCACTTTTTCTCCCTCTCTGCTACAGTACCCGCGGGTACTGTAGCTACAGTACTGTAGCACTCTTTCTCTCTCTCTCTAGCTTCGTTCCCTCTCTCTCTCGCTTGCTCTCTCTCTCTCTATACATCTTTCTCAAACTAGCAGTTGTCAAGGGCAAGAGGTGGACTCAAGGCACTGTAACTGACTACTGGAAGGAGTATAGGGTGGCCAAAGATCCACGCGAAGGGCGACGACGGTTGCAAGCACTAGTTTTCTCTCTCCATTGCCTCTCTCTCTCTAATTTTTTAGTTCTCCATGTTACACTGTATTTCGAATATTTTCTGTAAAAGTTTTCTTATAAAAGTCATGTTATTTTTTCATTTGCAATGTCTCTGTAAAATTTCATATATTTCTATGAACGAATGACAGTAGCTCCTTTGAAAAAAGTTATCTTTTCTCCATCTTTTTGTTCTACAACTTTTATTTTTTCTTCTGTTGACATTACTCAAAATTTATATTCTACTTTTAATTAGTATTTTAGAGGTAGTCTTGGTTCAATAGATAGTCTGATTATACTCGTTTAGGGGTGCTCCTTTTATGAGTTCATAGTAAGTCCGATTAGTTTCAATTGTTGTTTATTAAATCATCATACTCCATCTTCTTTCTTCTTTGTTTTTCTTCTAAAAAAATCTAAGGTTTTCAACCTTAAAAATCTATTTCCCTGTGGATTCGACTCGGACTCACCATTGCTATTGTTAAAGTTTAATTTGAATGAGCCGATTAATTTAGATTGTTAGCTTTGATTTTTAACGACAAAATCTTAAGCTATCAGGTCCCTCTACCGGTTTTGGGCAACCGGTGGAAGTGTTTCCCCTTTCTTACTTGCTTATTTTAATGGGGTTTAGCCCATTAATTGCCCCACTTTTTGGTTTTCTTAGTGTGAATGGGGTTAGAATTAAATGGGGTTCTTTTAGTGGGATCCTTAACCAAGTGTGAAAAAGGTTTAAGAACCCATTAACTCTCGCCTTAAATTAATCTCCCCCCCCCATCTTTTTTTTTTTTTAAATTTCAAAAGAGAGAAGAGGGAGGGAACTCCCCCCCCCCACCGGTTCCTCCTCTCTCTCTCCTCCCTCCTTCTTTCCTATTTAAATAAAGGGGGAGAGAGAGAGAGAGAGGGGACCACTTGTGTCTTTCTTATTTTGGGCAAATTTTCCACTTTGGGAGTTTGAAGATTTTCCTTTTTGGGCTGCAGGTTTTGGAGCCCTGTGAGACTGATTTTTGGGTCCATTTAGACTCCTTATTGGGCCTTATATTGGGTCCCTTATTGGGCCACTCATTGGGCCCATTATCCTTGCTATTGGGCCTCCGTTTGAGGCTATTTTGGACTCATTTCAGGACTGTTTTAGGCCCATTTTGGGACTGTTTTGAGCCCTTATTTTGCAGCGTTTGGAGTATTTTTATTACTGCATTTTAGGGCTCTCCTTTGGGCCCCTCCATTAAGGCTATCAAGGAGATTTATGAGCTGATCTTTGACAGCATATAGGAGCGATTCGGAGCTGTTTTGGGCCTCTGCAAGAGCCTTGATTAAGGCCTCTTGGCCTAGGTATGTTTCTTACCCCATTGCCCTCCTAATATATGCATATAGTCCTATGTATTACCATGCATATAAGAGGGTCTTCATTTAACATCAACCCTCATATCATAAGTGTATGTTTATTTATTTTTGTTTTACATAACATGGTCTCATATGAATATGAACATGTGCTATGCGTATTTTCCATATCATGAGCTCACATTAATGTGAGCATATGCCATGTAGTTTTTTTTTTCCGCACAATCATGTGCGTATACATGCTTGAATAATACTATTGCGCATGAAAATTTTTCGGATCAACAGCATGTCATACAGAAGTCGAGCTCATGTCCATGAATCTTCTATATTTCAATGTTTAAATGTGTCCATTCACACTGAGTATTCCCCAAGGATAAGCCTTAAGGCAATGTCATTCAACTTCTGTGATGTTACGTTAAGCATAATGAAATTACCTAATTTGAAAGCTTTGGATCTGTATTGAAGCCGCTTCCAAGTCAATTCTGGTCGATTCTAGCTCTTATTGTTAATATTTTTAAATTTTTCTTTAGGAGATTGGATTTCCTCCATGAAATCAGATCGCCACCTGTCAATTTTGATCCGTATCAAGCGATCTGACTGGTAATCGGCCGATTCCATGAATCTCTTTTTTGAAAGTGGATGGTACCACCATATTATATTAATAAAAAAGATGGATATTACAAAATGTGGTGAGCAAAACTCCCGGAGAGCCTCACTATATAAGGCACCAAGACAATGCATCAACTCATGGCCCCCAATGTAACAAAAAAGGAGGCACTAGCAATATGCTCTTTACAAAAGGACATCATCCATTCTATGATCCTATCACACACAAAAGATATTACCCTATCAGAAGTAGCAGTCTCCCTTCTAAATATCCTCTTGTTCCTCTCCGTCCAAATAGCCCATAGTGTTGCATGAAGGACAAGCCAACATGTGATAGCATCGCCCGTATTAAGGGACATGGAAGACCATAGCCGAATGAGATCCTCCATGTTAGATGTCCTTGGGATACTCCTCTGAGATCGGTGCTCAAGAGCTGCCACACTTCGTTGGAAAAGGTACATTCCACAAAAATATGGTTCATAGACTCGTCCACCTCTCCACACAAGGAGCAAATATCCGGAACCTCACAACCAAACCTCGGCAACCTATTAGCTGTAGGGAGTCTGCCAATAGAGATTCTGATGGGAATCCGAGATCAGAGGAAGCTTTATTGTGTTAGAACTTTGACGCTACTCAAAGCTCATTTGAAACGTTGAATAATTTTAGAGGAGTCCATAGGTATTTTATTTGACTCATTTGGAGTCCATTTAGCTTGTTTTCTTTTATTCTTATGGATTTTACATCTTTCTATTTATTAGAAATTTTTAGTGTGAATTTTCACAATAATTATCTAGTTAGAGGAATTTGAGTCTATCTTAGAATTAGGTAGTTGAGCTTGAGTCGAAAAGGTCTTTAAAAACTATATATATGGATGTATGATCACTTTTCTAATTATGAATGAATATTTGTTGTGAATTTTGAGTTATTTCCTGGTGTTCTTCTCTGCGACGGAGAAGGCAACCCTGTGACAGAGTTAAATCTGCCTTGCGACGGGGCCGGGTGAGATGCCCAAGCCATTGGTGCGACGTCGAAGGCCTCCCCACTACCGATGCAACGCCGGTAGTCTTTCACCCCTACCCCACCTCCTTTATCCCCCCATCATTAGCTCCAAGATGCTAGCCACTAGTGTGGACAGGGTCATTGACAGGGCTTTTAGTGCCAACTAGACTACCTTTATGAAAGGTAGACCTATTTAGGAAGGCTTTCTTGTTGCCCATGAATGCCTTCATGGGATGGAGCTACTTGGGAAAAGGGGAGTGGTGATCAAATTGGATTTCGATAAGGTCTATGATAGAGTTAGCTAAAGTTGCTGCTTAAGGTTCTTATCAAGATGGGATTTGGAGAGAAATGGGTGTCTTGGATCAAAGCATGTATTTCTTCTACATCTTTCCCTATTTTGATCAATGGAGAGCCTACATAGTCTTTTCTTAGAGGTAGAGAGTTGAGGCAGGGGGATCCTCTTCCCCCCCCCCCCTCCTATTTGTTTTGGTTGCCCATGTCATTAGCCGCTTCTGGGAGAGGGCAAAAGAGGTCGGGTTCTTGTCTAGCTTTCAGGCAGGGCCCAGATGGAAGGACAATAACCCACCTTCACTATGAGGATGATACTCTTTTGCTAATAGCAGTTGAGGAAGATCAATTGATGATTGCTAGATTTTTGTTGGAGCTGTTACATAAGATCACAAGTCTCAAGGTTAATTTCCATAAGAGTATAGCTATCGACATCAACACTTTAGAAGAAGACTTGAGGAGGTATGCCAACATTATGGGTTGCAATTGTGGCCCCTTTCCTACTCAGTACCTGGGCCTTCCTCTATCGTCGGGGTCTATTAGGTGTAGGGAGTGGTAGCTAGTTGTTAGTAGATTTCGTTCTTGTTTAGCTGGTTAGAAGGATAGGCTTCTTTCTTTGTCGGGGTAGACTAGTGCTCTGTAAATCGATTCTAGACAAGGATGGCAGTACCGATACCGGTACCAGTTCGGTGGGTACCGATATCGGTACGTACCGGCCCAGTACTGGCCGATACCCTTTAAATCAAGGGTATCGGTGCCGGCCTACGTACCGGTATCGGCCGGTACTGCCAACCATGGTTCTAGATAGTTTACCTATACATTTTCTTTGCATTTTCAGAATCCCGCTATCAATAGTTAAGCAACTGGAAGCTATCCCTAGTCGATTGTTCTAGAAAGGCAATGTAGATGAGGCATTTCATGGAGGAAACGAGGTATGTTGAAACAGGGTTTGTAGAAGCAAGAAGAATGGAGGCCTAGGGATCAAGAATATTAGAAATTTCAATCTGGCACTTCTCTCCAAATGGCTTGGGAAACTTGGCTCGGAGATCTTCAGGCTTGTGGATAAATTTGATTCAGCAAAAGTAATATTCTAAAGGAGGAATTTGGGGGTGTCTGCTTAGGTGACATACAATGTGTCCTATGTATGGAAGGGAATCCTTCAGGCTTCGGATATTGTTTCAGCAACAACCCAGGTTAGCCTGGGATGGTTAGAGTTGTCTCTACTGGACAGACAAGTGGTGCGGCACAACTTCACTATCAGCTCTCTTTCCTAGATTGTTTTCTCTTGCCACCAGCCCGGGAGCGAAGGTGGCACACATGGTGGAGGTACATCCTCAGGGAACAAGGAATGGAGTTATCCTTCAAACGGAACCTCAGAGATGAGGAGATTCATAACCTAGCTTCTATGCTATTGATTCTTCATAACTTAATAGTTAATCCCCCATCTCAAGATTCTTGGAAATGGGGGTGGAACTCCCAGGGAGTGTTTTCTTTGAAGTCTGCCTATTCTCACATTGCCGATCGCGGTATGGGAGCTCCATTTTTCAGACATATTTGGGCCACAAAATCTCCTCTCAAGGTTAAAGTGCTTATTTGAAGAATCTAATGGGGGACAAAGAAGGAAGAGGGGGGTGGAAGACTATCGGCGTCGCATTGGCAATGGGAAGGCCTCCGACGTCGCACCAGTGGCTTGGGCGTTTCACCCGGTCCCGTCGAGGGCAGACTCAATCCCGTCGCAGGGTCACCTTCTCCATCACAGAGAAGAACAGTAGAAAACAACTCAAAATTCACAGCAAATATTTATTCATAACTAGAAAAGTGATCATACATCCATATATATAGTGTTTATAGACCATTTTGACTCAAACTCGACTACCTAGCTTTAAGATAGACTCAAATTCCTCTAACTAGATAATTATTGTGAAAATTTGCACTAAAAATTTCTAATAAATAGAAAGATGTACCTAAAATTCAAAAAAATAAAAAATATGCTAAATGGACGCCAAATGGGCCAAATAAAATACATATGGATTCCTTTAAAATTATTCTATACTTCAAACGAGCTTTAGGTAGCTTCTGAACACAATAAAGCTTCATCTAATCTCGGATTCCCATCATTCTCCCTCGGTTGGAGAAAACTCATCATCTCAGTGTTGAAGTGTAGCAATATCCATAGGGAAATGATGAGAACAGCAAAACAATGATCACCATAAATGCGGGTTGTGTCATGTTGAGATCACCGTGTAAAAGAAAGCTCCAACTCGGGGTAGAAGTACACCTCAATATCTTTCCATAAATGGTCAAAGTCATGTTGGCTGATTGTGTCTTGAATGATTTTCGGTTGACTGACCACTTTTGTGATTACCTCTTCCTCCATTAACTCATTATGTCTAGTTATAAATGCGGACCCAGCCTCAAAGCGGACATTAAGAATCACATCTAACTGTGGTTCAGCAACAAGGATGTTATTACAAGACATCTTAGACTCAACCTCTTCAAAATACTCATCTGCGAGTGTTGGATCGACTTTATAATGTATCTCTTTCATTTGATTTTCATATTCCTCAATCAATGCTGGGTCAACCACATAAACTACATTTTCGATTTCCTCTGAAAAGTTGGTTGACCGTTAATCAGATCACGATTGGAGCTGGCAAAGTGAAAACTGTCTTTCAAGTGCATTGGCTGGAGAATATAACTGGGTTGCTCTGAGTCAAAAGTGGCATGGCATTCTTCCATCCACTCTCAGCCAACAATAATGGTAAGATTATCTGAAGAGAAGACATTAGCCCATGTACCATCTAAGTACAGAACTTTCTCGAATTGCTTGTGAAACTCCACAAAAACATTGTCAGTTTCCACAACAATTTCACCCATCTGGGAGAGTAAATCAACAACAGCTTTGGACACGGAACTGTCTTTGAAGTATGAACAGGTCATTTAAAATCAGATTGGCACATGTCTCATTAGGTAAACAAATCATTGTTGTGAAAAATGAACTCATAGTGCTACAGGACAAAGAAAGTAGAACCTCAACATATAAAAGCAGCACGCAAAATGATGCACCACTGGTGAATAGGCGTTGGACAAGGTCTACCTTGCTGTAAGGATGCCATCGTCTTGATCGTCGAAGATGGGCACACAAAATGAGGTGCAAGCAGTACATAAACACATTTGAATGAAGTTGGCCTCGTTGAGACGAATCCAACGGCCCAAAACGACCTGCGAATTGGGTTTGAATGACTCTCCGACGATGATGGTACAATAAGGACTCCTATTACACCTCCCAGAGTACTATAGCAGACCCAAATAGGCTATAGCTCGGACCTGGCAGGACCTTGGTTCGGACTAGTGCTGCATCAACTGGCTCAGACCACCTAGGACCCTTGGGACCTGGTCAGGCCAAGTAACAATGTAACAACTTATGTCTAGGCCCTTCTTGGTAGATTGGATTCGAGTCAACAGAGACGGGTTCGGACCGAGACTAGGTCAAACTTGGTTTGACCAGGTTGGGCTAAAGGGCACGATCTGCCCCTTCCTTCTTTCCTCTTCACAAACCCTAGAAAAAGAGAGGGAGGAGAGAAAGAGAGAGGGGAGAGAGGGGAAATGAAGGCGACAGCCACGGGCGACAAGACCGACGGTGCCGATGGACAGGTGTGGCGTGACGGGTGATGCCAGCGGTAGCAACGGTGGCAGTGGATGGTTGCGGCGACGGCAACCCTAGTGGGACCAAGCAAGGGCAGCAACAGGAGCTGCCAACGTCAGTGGCGGCCGGGCAGAGCAACTGGCGGCGGCGGGTAGGCCTAACCTTTCCCTCGCCTGTTCTTCTCCTTCTTCTACTCTTCTTCTTGTTTTGGTGCTGCAGTGGGGATTTTTTCTTTTTCCCATAAAATAGAGAGAGAGAGAACATATGTGGGCAGTGGTGGGGGAAGCACGTTATTGTTCACATGAACAGTTGGTGAACAGGTACTGGGTTTTTTTTAGGCTGTGGAGAGAAAAAGAGAACAAGAGTAAGGAAGGGGATGATGGGGGGCTGTGTTGTGGCAGCGAGCTGCGGCAGAACAGTGGCAGGAATCGGAAATAGGCTCTGATATCAAATTTTTGAGGGGAACAAGAAGGAAGAGGAGGCGGAAGACTACCAACGTCGCACCGACAACGGGGAGGACTCTGACGTCGTACCGGCGGCTTGGACGTCTCACCTGGCCCTGTCGCAAGGCAGATTCAACCTAGTCACAGGGTCGCCTTCTCTATTGCATAGAAGAATACCAAAAAATAACTCAAAATTCGTAGTAAATATTCATTTATAATTAAAAAAGAGATTATATATCAATATATATAGTGTTTAAGAACCTTTCCGACTCAAACTCGACTACCTAACTCTAAGATAAACTTAAATTCCTCTAACTAGATAAATATTGTAAAAATTCGCACTAAAAATATCTAATAAATAGAAAAATGTACTTAAAATTCATAAAAATAAAAATATATGCTAAATGGACTACAAATGGGTCAAATAAAATACTTATGGACTCCTCTAAAATTATTCTGCGCTTCAGACGAGCTTTGAGTAGCTTCTGAACATAATAAAGCTTCTTTTGGTACCTAACTCTAAAATTATGCTATCTTAGTTTGTAGTCCCGACTGGTAACTACTTACTAAGAACAACAAATCTTATTACTGTCAGAAACACCAACACGTCACCCTTATGGCTACTATAGAGGATTTGATTACATGGTGTGATCAGTACTGTGCACTAAACCTCTTATAGTATCATTTAAATTTCGTGCAAAACATGCAATTGAAATACATGCACATGAACAACATGCTAAAATGTTGTCTATCTCTTCTACTACCCAGTCATTTTTCTTAGGCCTCCTCTAGGCACACTCGTTTATCATCACCTATGTTGTCCATAGTTGTAGATCAACTGTTTGTTCACATACTAAACATAACATCTCTTTTTAAGGCACAATTTCATTTTAACCCTTAAATGTGTGTGAGGACCTTCTAACATATCCTTCTAAAGTCCTAACTCTATTGTTTTACTCTTTATAATAATTATAAGGCATATATGAACATGTTTTGCTTTTCTTTTCTTCTTTTGGACTTTTCAGATCTGCCTAATTGTGGATCATAAGATCTGCATACTAATTGCTCATTACTACAGCTTATAATTAAAAGGACTCACTGGTGGTTTGGTCCTTCATAATGTATCTTATCAAAATCCTAACTTAAAACTCAGCCGACCTGGTTCCCTCTTTAGTCTTCTACCACCATTCCCCAAGTTAAGGGAAAATTATTCATTAAAAGTCACACCCTAAGTTCCTATCATACCCTTCATATCTATCCGAAAATATTAGCCTTGCTATTTTGCTTTCATTTGTTATGATTATTCATCACACTGACATAAATTATTTGCATCTACCTCAAAGATCACACTCTACCAACTTCCCATATCTCAGTTTTTTATTGGTTTTAATACAGGCTTCTATTTTTCAATGAATACTTATTTAGTAGGCTTTGCTTACAATTTTCATTACCGTCATTCTTTTAAACTTTCATTTGCCATCTCCTTTCACCAAGTTATTCCTAAATAGCAACCTTTTATACTCTTTTCCAGATCAGAAAGAAATCATCTAATATGTTTTAAGCTCTTAACACACTCCTCACAATTGTTCAGAAATATTAGTCTTGCTATCTCATTCTCCTTTTCTTTTCAACATGACATTTGTCTAACACACTTCTTACTTTCTCACAATTATCGCCTACAGCAACCTTCATTTGTCACCTCTTTTTATTACATACCTCCTAGATATAGCCTTTTCTTTTGGATTGTTATTGAATAAGAATCTTAACTTAAATCACAGCAAAAACTAACACAATCCCAATGCACCAGATTATTATAGTAGCTCCTCTTAGTTTCTAATCCAACCCAACTCCAATCTTTCATGCCCACTTGCTGTATGATTTTCCATCTCCACTTCCATTTTTACTACTAGACGTGTTCAACTATAAACCATTATCTTGTATGTAAATTGCCTACGGTAATATATTAGAATAATAAATGGTTGTTGCCAATTTCTCTTTATTTACATCGCTAATAAGGTCTTCCTATCCCTGTAGATTAAAGCTTCCTCTTTGCCTAAACGCTTTTGTCTTAGTAGGTTCTCAACCTATTACTATTGCCTCTTTCTTGTTTTTCATTAACTATTTCTTTAACCAAAGAAATACACACCTATTCTCACAAATGCTACTGTCACTTGAGATCACCCACTATAATACAATTAATATTCCTTATCCCGAACTACTGTATTCATTTATAAGTAATGGCCAGTTGGGATATATAGCTGTCATACTCAGGACATAAGTTATTCATCTCATCATTTTGTTTTAGCCTTGTACATGTATTACCAGACCGACTCTGATACCATATGTAACGGTTCCAATTATGAACCTTCGGCAGGTGCATAATTCTAAAACAAAATAACTAGAGGTATGAAAGTGCAAGAGCTACAATGATAACATGTCCATAATATAATAGAAATGTGCAACAATTAAAACACATATCCCAACAAGAGCTACAATGAGCTCATGGCTCCACGGTTGGCTATCCGAATGACGGGTAGAGGGGTGGTCTCTGGCCGATCGTTCGCGCAACCGCCCTCAAGCCTCACCCCCCTGCATGACCAATTCGAGGTTATGACGAGAAGGTTGCCCTCTAGTCAAGACCATCGAGCCATTCTACAGAGGAGGCAGTGGTAGAGGCATTGGGTTCTCCCGACTACGAGGCCTCATAGGAGGATGGGCGTTATCGTGACTACACGGAGGGCTCCTCGAACAACCACGCTCCCGTTGGAGGGCTTTTCCCTCCAATCGGTCAACTTTGCCTTGAGCTGTTGAATCATATCAATCAGCATTTGGAGATCAGGCCCTTGAGGCGGCTGATGTGTACCTTCGGAGGGAGGGCAAGCACTGCCTCTGTTGTTAGGCACTGGCTCGCACATAGGCTTCGATGGCTGGAGGCGGAGGAAGTGTCGTGCTGTCGGCTGCAATTTCCTTCTGCCTGGAAGCTTGACTGATGTTCACCCTCACCATGGCTTTTGACTTGTGTTTCCCACAGACGATGTCAAAAGATGTTGGCCGAAATCCCATCCACCGCGATCAGGGCCCTCTGCCGCATGGATGGCAGTACCGGCCGATACCGGTACGTACCGGCCAATACGTACCAGTATCGGCCGGTACTGGTACCCGATACATGTAAAGGGTATCGGCCGATACCGGCCGGTACATATCGGTACCGCTACCCACCGATACGGGTACCGGTACCGGTACTGCCATCCCTACTCTGCTGAGTATCAGAAGAATAGAAATCAGCAGACCCTGCAAAAAAGAGAATGCCATTAAGGGCCTCCGGCAATGAACCGGGGCATGCCCCTCCGATGCCAAAGTTAGAGATCGGGGATGGTCGAGAAAGGAATGGTAGCTTGGGTTCTTTATATAGTGGTTCAGGGGGTTCTTAGAGACCAATTACGATCAGGAAAGGTAGATTCTGGCCAGATTTCTCCTTCGAGTCAGAGACCGGGAGGATTTTTGTTTATGGAAAGTGTCCATATCTTGATAGATCCCCTGGGATCCTTCCAGAGGAACCTAGGTCGTGATCGGATTCTCCCAAGCTGATCTGGACTTACCAAGCAGGAATCCTGGCCCATGTCAAACTCTTGTGGGGGTCCGTTTAAGGGGCAGACACAGATCGGGCCTCCTGAATGGGCCGCTTGCCTTTGAATTGTTGGATTGGTCATAGGCCTGCACAAGCTTTCTCTTGGTTCCCGCTGGTTCAAGGCCCAGGGCGAATAGCCTGGTCTTCAAACTGCATGATTGGACCCGGCTCACCGGCTATTGGGCCGGGGAATATTCTCATCCTTCAATGGTGATATGATTCACTCTCCTTCCATTTGCTACCTTGTGAAAGAAAGCTGAATTTATGTCCCCTTCTTGTAACCACTATACCCTTGATCTCTGCTTCCATCTGATTTCCTCTTATATAATACACTCCCAATACTGAGATTTCAGTAAGGACAACTTGACTTTATCTTCTGCAGACAGAAACCCTCCTCTTCTTGCTTTTCTAATATCTACATTTCTTCTCGCAGATTATTTTTTCAAATCTTTCTCTATCCGAATTTTTGCCCATTCCTTGATCCCCTATTTTAGCTTCTTTAATTTAAAAGCTAATCAGTTGACGGTGCAGAGTTACAAAAAAGCATTATGGTCTGATACTGATCTTGGTTGGGTTGTGACTTTAGCTGTTGGAAATAGACTATCCTATAGATTGTCAATTAGGACCCTGTCTAATTTTGACATTGTTGGATAATCCCTATTATTACTCCATGTGAATTGCTGATTAATTAATTCTAACTCATACAAGCTTCTGTCATCAATCTAGTCATTGAATTCCTTCATCCCTACTGTAATGCTCCCTCTTCTATTTCTATCTGTCACTTTTCTAATTCATTGAAATCTCCAATAATACACCACGGTCAGTGAAACTTGTCTTGACATTCTAACAATTCCTTCAAAAGCACTCTACGCTGTTGATATTGACAAGAACCATATGTACCTGACAGCATCCAGTTCTCATCTGAATCAATTGAAATAAACCCAACGTTAACTGAATGTTCATCCACATGAAGACAAAATCCACTGTACCTATCCCTGTAATTTTTTTAACAGCACCTAGATCGCACTATTCCATTTTTGTTTATTGCAAGCACAGTATCTCTATGGCCTTCCTCTTGATCAATTCTCCTACCACAGACTGCTTGATGGTATCATGGATACCCCTAACATTCCAAGATAGCAATATCATATTTGAACCTGATAATTCCCAATACTAGTGCTGCAGCCTTGCTCACAGATTGAGACTTCGCTTGATCCCATTTGCAGAAGACTCTTTAGCTCTTTTTTACATACTCCCTTCTTTTTCTGAACCGTGACCTCATCATTATTGGTATTGCAAGATCTGCGAAACTGACCTACTTTTCCTTGAAAGGATACCCCAAGCAAAGCACCTTTCTCGTAAATTTCTTCATTACTCCAATCAAACAACATGTCTCCTTTCCGCAGCCTTTCTTTGGATACCCTTCCCGCAGTCATTGGAGCCAGCTCAGAATGTTATTGGCATATATCATCACTTTGGGAGGATGACCAAGGAAATGGGATTTTGAGGGGTTCATAAACAGAAATCTCCCTATTGTTTGACTTACTTGTAGAGTCACCTTGCAGCGTCTTCGCTTCCCAAGATTGCCATCTGCGGGAATATTCGCCGCTATTGGAGGGAGGTTCTCCACAATTCAGGGAACTATTCCTCCCATAAGATCCGTAGAGAGATCCATCCCGAGGAGCTGCTCCACTTTTTCCGCCCGCCTATACATCCGAACTTTCCACACCTTCTTCCTCTGGCTTCCCAGCTCCGCCCCAATCCCTTTCACAACCTTCATGATGAGCGAACACAATGCTTCGCTCCAGTTTATATCTGCCATACTAACGGGATAAGCCTTTGCATTATCTCCTCCATTAGAAATAGTGCCAGGATTAAAATGGGAACTTCCAGCTTGGATGGCCTCCGGTTGGCTCATTTGGATTTGAGGATCTTTGTCGACTTGCCCGTATGGCGACTGAACCAGAACCAGTTCACTTGATGATCGCTCATGTAAAGGCAAGGATGATTGCTCATGTGAAGGCAAGCCGGTCGTCTTCAACCTCTCTACAGACGCTGGCAAAACCCTATCTCTGTTAACCCTGCAATTCTTGTATGCCAAAACAACATTCCTAGAGGACCAATCTTGCTTGCTCACATCTTCTTTCTCCGATTGTTCTGCTTCGACAGATATCCAGAAGTTATTGTTGTCACAATCAAGCTTCACTCCCTCTGGGAGTGGAGCATCTTCTTCCACTTCAACCTGAATTCTTGCAAAATGTGTGCGCCACTGAATGGTGTCTGCCCACTGCAAACAGAGAACCAAAAGGCATTCTGGATGGCCTTTCTAGCAAATCGACATGAAGAATGCCTCTTTTTATGTGATCTTAGGTGCATATGCAGATTTTATTCGGCCACCCTACTGCACTGCGACACTCTATCATCTGCATTAGGGAGGATCTAAGTGCTCAAACAAACAGCCAGTTTAAGCACTTTCCTCATGTTCCCCTTGACTCTAGCTTTGTCGAGACTGCTCACAATTGTGTCATTTGATCGTGCTTCCTTACAAAATCATGTCATTTCTTCTCTGTGTCAACGACATGAATGTCACCAGTGATGATGCATACACCACTGCATCTCTTAAACAGAACTAGCTTGAAGTGAAGGAACTTAGGCCCCTTTGTTATTTCTTAGGCCTTGAGTCTGCCATCTCCTCCTCCCAGCTGTTCACTTGGAACCTGTCAGGACCATATGCAGCTGGAATGTGCCAGTCGCTCTTCAAAATGGGAACCGTAAATAGCATACCAAAAAACAATCAAATATACATGTTATATGGCATTTCCAATATAGCTGACCATATAAAACATGAAAAACAAGCTGCACATCATAGTTTAGCATGACAAGAGCCTAGATATCTCAAAGCGGTAAACCATTTGTGACAAAAGGTTTCCTCAAAGTTTAAACCAGGAGATCATGACTACAGCACCTAGGAAAAAAAACCTCGTGTTCAAATTGGGGCCAGATCACTTCTTGGATGTGTAAAATACGAGTTACCATAGAAGTGATCGATTCTCCAACATTAACTGCATGAGACATCAGATAATTTGTTCCACGCATAAAATGATAACAGACATGCATAAGGGTAAAGATAGACCGGCAGAAGCAAGTCTAATGCTTATGCTCCACAGTAGCAAAATCAAAACAACAGAAATGTTCACCAAATAGTCAAATGAAGAAAATAAAACAGTGTCTTCCACACAAGATTTCTTCAGGTACATTCCATTTCTTTGTGTAGTTCTCTCTTGAATCGCCTTACATCTAAATCAATTGAAAAAGAGGTTGCTTACTTTTAACGGGAAGACAAAAATAAAGTTGATCTTCAGTGATTAGACAGGGAGGCATTACTACAAAGATTATTCCTATATAATTACATGCTTGTAGTAGAGACAGAGGGAAAATGACAACTTACACAAGTGCTGTTTAATGAAAAACAGCATGCATAATTGTACAAAAAGCTGAGATATCAAATAAAAAAACACAACTCGACCACCGGAAGCAAGCTGGAATCCTAGGTACCGCACAACAGTGTACATATGTAACAGATGCATAGAAAAGGAGGATAATACTTGCACAATGGACAGATGGAACAATTAATATCTGGAGAAATATAAATGCTAGCAAAAAAGATAGATAACATGATTTTACCATCATGCCGAAGAAGCAATAAAACATTTAAACCAAAGTGGCATACCTTGAAGTTCAATCCTAGGAATAAATTTTTCTTGCTCAAACTCAAGGGCAACAGGTGCTTTTCTCTCATCATCTGCTGACCAAGCTAAAAGCACAACATGATCATCTGTATTCTTCCTGTTGGCAAGAATTCCTAGATTCCTAATAAAAAATGGTAGATACCTATGTTAAAACTTCAATGCCAATTTGAAGAATATTTAAATAGTTAAACATTTTGCCAACTTTTGACTGGACATAGATCGGCTATCATAGAAGTGCCAACAAAAGTGAACTGCAAATGGTCTTGAAGTTGAACATTACTTTCTTTCTTTCTTTTTTCCTGAAAAGTAGTGAATTGCACTATGAAATTTATTAAAATAAAAGAAGGCAGTATAATCAAGTGAGAGGGGAGAGATTCCCCACCTCAAACTTCTACCCACTCTACATGCTATTCAAAAAATATCAGTCGAAAGATACACAGCCCTCTCTTACTACCCTATCTACAAAACTAGCAACATAGATGACAGTTCTAACAACAAGGAAGAAATAGGACTATGATCCACATCAAACAAAGAATTACACCCCAACATTGTGTGTGTGTGTGTTTTTATTTTGAATGTGAATGGTAACACTTCGCATTATAAAACAAAAACAGAAGAGGATATACAAGTAAGATGGTGACACTCCCTATACAAAACACCAAGATGGTGACACTCCCTTAACTCTCCTCTAAATGACACAACAAAGAGGAGTTACAAGAATCCAACTTACAAGAAATCTTAGCCCACCCTTCAACCTGATCACATATAAAAGAGAAAATCCTATGTGGGGTAACTGCCTCCCACCTAAAGATTCTACTGTTGCACTCCATCCAAAGAGCCTAGATAGTAGTGTGGAGAATCAGCCACCACATTACACGATCTTGTTTCCGCAGCCACGAACGCCCCCACGATAGTAGAAGCTCTCCACCAAGGCAAACAACATGAACTCTGTATGTAATTGAGCACACACTAGCTGCCACACCTCAACCGCGAAGGAGCAAGAGGTAAACAAATGGTCGATTGTCTCCTCCTCCAAGCCACAGAGACAGCATCCGGTTGGCATATCATGAAGGAAATGAGCCAGCCTATCACAAGTAGGGAGTCAATAGAGAGGCCCTCTAAATAAGAAGTTGCACTTTAGGTGGGCTTCTGACATTCCACACTGAAGAACACAAAGGACATCTAGCACCCCCATCGGTAATGATGGAATAAGTCAATTTGACATAATGAATCCCATCCTTGTCCCATCTCCAAGTCCACCAATCATCTGAGGAAGAGTCCACTTGCATACGATGAAGCAGCTGAGGTAAAGAAAGAAGCTTCCTCATCTCTCCATCTCTCAAATTTATCCTGAACATGGGACTCCAGCAAGTCTGAGAACGCACACCTTCAACAACCTGGGAGACAAAAGTCAATGGCTGTAGAGAAATGGCAAACAACTGCCCGTAAATCTTATATAGAGGCTGAGTAGTACACCAAGCATCCTCCCAAAAGAGTGTCTGCCGCCCTAACCTACCATAATTTGCGACTCTGCCAAAAAGACATCCACACAAGAAACAATGCCCTTCCAAATTGGGGAAACATTATAGAGCCGTGTCAACAGAATGCCCCACACCCTAGAATCTGCATAATATTTCTGTGAATTTACCTCCCACTACAAGCCCGCATCACTGTTCAAAGCCACTTAGAAAGGAGAGCCACATTAAAAAGTTTAATATCCTTCAAACCCAATCCATCATTTTCTTGGATCTGCACATACGGCTCCAGCTAACATCAAAATCTCCCTTCCTAGGGTCCCCCGACCCATGCCAGAAGAACCTAGTACGAAGTGAGGGGGATCCCCAAGTAGGATAAGGGGAATTCACCCCTCTGACAGTACAGAATGACAATAGTACTCTTTAATTCTTTCGCCTCCTATTAATGCCAATAGTCGGCTTTTCTGGAAATTGACTAAGAGGCACGCAACCTCTCTGAGTATTCCAAAATAAGCCTAGCCACAAATAATTGACTCTTCCCTGCAAAAAACAACAGTATAGTATCCTCATCATACTGAAGATGAGAGATGTGAAGGCCTTGAGTGAGTAGCTTGAAAACCTCTAATGAGACCGGCCGACTCTGCTCTGTCCCAAATTCTACTCAGAATATGTGCCACCAGGATGAAAAGGATAGGTGACATGGGATCTCCCTACTGAAGACCTCTCCTACTATGGAAGAAAGGCATAGGTTGTCCATCAATGAGCACTGCAAAAGAGGCCGAGGAGACACAATCCTTAATCCACCTGGTCCACTTGTCTCTCCCATTTTAGAGAAGACATCAAGTAAACACTCCCAACTAACCTTGTCATAAGCCTTTTCAAAGTCCAACTTCAGCACCAAACCACTCCTATGATGCAGCTTCATTAAATGTGATACCTTATGAGCCACCAAGAAATTATCATGTATGAATCTAGACTTGACAAAAGCTCCTTGGTTATCACTAACCAACTTCCCAACCATCTTCTCTAGCCTAAGTGCTAGTGCTTTGGTAATGATCTTGCAGACCCCATTCAACAAATTGATAGGCCTATAATCAAAAAGACAATCAACCCCTTCTCTTTTAGGTTCAAAGCAATAAATGTCTTGTTAATACCCCTAACAAGAGCACGACATTCTTGAAACTCCAAGACTTCCTGAATCCTTGCTTTAACAATATCCCAACATGAAGGAAAGAATGCAAGAGAAAGCCATCCAGCCCTGAAACCTTATCACCTGCAACTGCAAAAACAGTCCTATCAATCTCCTCCTTAATAAAAGTACCCGAGATGGCCTCTCTCTCCTAAAAGGAGAGCGATGGAAGAAGGCCATTGGCAATAGAAGGCCTCCGGCAGCTATCCTTGAGAACAGTTTGGTATAGAAGTCCATCACATACTGCCTAATTTGTGACTCACCCGAGAAGACACGGTCTTCATCTGTTATTTTCTGTTCATCGTACTTGGCCCACTTGGACTTGAATTTTTGTCTTATGTTCTTATCGTCTGTTGATCATACTCGTTCCTTTCGCCTTTGTCTAATTAATTGCTCTCTTTTGGACTGAAATTTAATGAACGTTGTACTCCTAACCTACTTGAATCAGATGTGGTCAGTTATGTCTATTGTGCTACTATAAATTGCAATTTCTACTTGTAAGTCCCGTACAGGTATATCATTCTAACTAAGAATGGGGCGTTTTAAGTGTTACCTTGTCTGGGTTGGCCGTAAGCCTGGTTTGTACCTAACTTGGGGAGAATGTTATGCCCAAGTGAATGGTTTTCCAGGAGCTCAATACAAGGGGTTCCACCTAATCGAGGAGGGAGAGGCAGCACTGTATGGTGTTGTGGAGCAACGTATACCGAGATCAAGAATCACTCGCGAAGAATATGCAATGGGCACTCCAAGTACTGTACGAGTCTTGAGTGGTCCCCCTACATCACACACGTCAACAGATTTCTCATGGCAATATTATCTCATGATAATCCTTTTGTTTCTAGTTGTCCTCTTACTTTTTTTAATTTTGGTTGGTATAATTCTGATGCCCCTGAGGGGCCGTTGATGTACCCTTCTTTATACTCTTCTCTTCATCTCTTCTTTATTTTCTTTGGAATGACAATATGATGGTTTATGTAGACATCAATGATTTAATAATGGAGTTCATTCATGAGGACGACGAAATAATTGAAGAGATTGAAGAAGTCATGCTTAAAGCAATATCAAATCAGTATGCCCCGACTGTACCTAGACAAAAGATGTTTACTTCAGCGCATATTGGTCATGTGTGGATACAAGAAGTGCTACAAGGCCATGAATGGAGGGCCTATTGGGCCTTTAGGCTTAGCCCTAGAATGTTCATTGCACTGAGGGACATGTTAGTGGACATAGGCTTACTATTTGACTCACGACATGTCACTGCCTATGAGCAACTAGCGATGTTCTTGCATACTGTTGTCCATGGCATTGCTACTGGGGCATTGTATGAGTACTTCTAGCACTCTTCACAAACAATCAGCTATTATGTCAATAACGTTGCTATGGCATTGGCATCTCTCAAGACGGAGTTTATTCAACTTCCTTCTAATGTGGGTAAATGCCACCCTCATATCCGAGGGAAGGCTTATTTTTATCCTTACTTCAAGGTACTTAGTTTTCTTATTGCATTTCATTTTCAATTGCCAATATAAGTCCTTATGCATCGTCTTATATTTTCATTATACTATGTAGGATGTGATTGGGGCAATTGATGGGACACATATGATAACTCATATCCCACGAAAAGATCATGGTCGGTTTCATAACCGCAAGGGTTACATAAGCCAAAATGTAATGGGGATTGTCTCTTTTGACCTCACTTTTCTATATGTTGTTGTCGGTTGGGAAGGTTCTACAGCTGATATAAGAGTGTTAAAGTGGGCGTTGGATCATGGCGGGTTTCGGGTGCCTCGCGGCAAGTATTATCTTGTCGACTCTGGATATGCAAACACGCGTAGTTTCTTAGCTCCTTATCGCGGACAACGTTACCACGTAGGTTGCTTTAGAGGTCGTGGTCGCCATTATGCAAATAAAAGGGAGAAGTTCAACCATAGACATGCACAACTGAAGAATTGTGTAGAGCGCGCCTTCAATGTGCTCAAGAATCGTTTTCAGATCTTAAGAGATAGTTGTATGTACCCATGGGCAACATAACGAAAGATAGTGTTAGCATAAGTCGTTCATAACTTCATTCGTCAAAGGGAGGGACACGACGTTTACTTTAACATAGAAAATGAACGTGAATTCGTAGAAGATGATGGTGATATTGACTACCCCATTGACATTGCGTCTAGCCAAGTTGAGCTAGTTGTAGGGGACCATGTCAGGGAGGAAATTACAGACCAACTTTGGGAGGAGAATAATTAGATTTGGAGGATGTTTCCTTTGCTTGCTCTTTTTCATTTTATCCTGCTTATTTGTTATGCCATGTATGGTTTATTTTTACTTCTATTTGGTAGATGTCTATTGTTGCTTCTGCCGTTGACTGTATGGCATGTAACTTTAATTCATATTTGGACTTTGTTTCTTTTCATTCATGTACACTAAAACTAATGTTAATCTATATTTTAGGTTAAGTGTTTTTATTTCCTTTCATTTGTTCTTACAGGTGGTGCGCAAACACGGTTGGAATGCTTCTTTATAAGACATACACTCAGATAGCAGGAGGGCACAATTGCAGTTGTATACCGATTGCACGTTTAGGTAGTAGGAAGGCATACGTGCAGCCCTACCTAAGCATGTCTTCGGAGGGCATGATTGCAGCCCTTGCTGAGTGTGTAATGTATGGAAAGTGATGAAGAAAGAAGCAGTAAATATATTGGTTGGATGGCTTTTAAGCAACTCCAATAGACAATGAAACTCCTTTTTCTGAGTCCATCTTATATTTCGTTGAAATATATGTGTGAGAATGTGGTGGAGGTTGCATGAGCCTCATATGATTTCATGCTATTAGAGGAAAGATTAAGTGACACTTGACTGAAATGTAATAATGGTTTGCAGGTTACATGAGTCTCATTTGATTTCATGCTATTTAAATATTTTGAAGAAGCATTCATTTAATTTCATATTTTGATTATTAACTTGTTATGGAGGATGCATGAGCCTCGTTTGATTTCATGCTATTTTTATTAAGTTATTATGGAGGTTGCATGAGTCTCGTTTGATTTCATGCAATTTTTATTAAGTTATTATGGAGGTTGCATGAGCCAATATTGATTTCATACTATATATCATTATTTTTCATTATGATTGTAGAAGATGCCTCCCTTATATTACAGCTCCATGAAGCCTACCATGAATCTTATTTCTTGGGTATGTTTTGGACTGTGATTTGACTCATTTATTGTGTTTGTCTTATATTTCTTGGGAAGTCTTATATAATTTTTTTCCTCTTTTCATCTTCCTGAGGGAATTCACAAGGGCAGCGCAACATGCTACCAACTTTTGAGACATGACCGTGAAGGTCGTGAATGGTCTTATGAAGATGTTTTCATGCTATAAACTTCTGATGGAGACCGGGGGTTCTCAAGCAACTAGAGTAGAAAATTCCATCGTAGCAAGATTGTAAATTTTTGGCAAAATTAAGAGTATTATTGTACGAACGATCAATTTTGTTTATAATGTACATTGTGTATTTACCTTTGTTGTAAATATTTTCCCTTTCATATGGAATAAAAAATTTTCCACCAATAGTGCCCAACGTGTTAATCTTTCCCTAACTGTCATCCTCCAAAGTGATGATAATTTTATATGGCCTTCTCATTTGTGAATTTATGTCTTTACATATATACCTATATATATATGCATAGATAAATATACATACATGTATATACACATATATGCTCATGAGTGTGTACGTATTTATACATTGACATTAATGCTGAATTTTTTAGATTTATTATATTTTAATGATAATACTTAACAATAATATTTATGAACACATGTATAATTAATAGCATTACATATTATTATATTTAAATGTTACATTCTATATCTCCATGAATGAAGGTCAACAACTATATTAATAAGTATAGAATAGCATTTATTAGTTGTTATTCTACTAAATCGGAATTAGTAGGTAGTAGGATAAAAAGGGTAATTTGGGCAAAAAAGATGCTTATTCTCCTTCTTATTCCCCCCTTGGCAATCAAAGCAATTAGAATAACTTCTTATTCTATCTTGAATTCATACCCGTTGCCAAATCAAAACACTCCTTATTCTAGAATAAGCTATCCGGCATAACTTATTCTAGAATAAGCAATCCAGCAAAGAAAGTGGGGCCAGGAGTTTCAGCCCCTGCTCTCTTTGGGATAAGCACGAGAAAAGTTTATTAATGCCTTTAAAGTGCACTTTCCCCTCTTGAAATTCAAACACTGCCTAAAGCACCAAGCCAAGAACCATCTCCAAAAAAGGTAAACCATCAGGACTAGGGGCCTTGTCCCTAGGCAAGGCAAACACAGCAACATACACCTCTTATTCCAAAAAAGGTGCGGTAAAAAGATCCCTCTCCTCCTCAAATAGCTAGGGAAGAAGGTTATTAAAAATAGGAGGCCTAACAAGATCCTCCTCTGAAAAAAGGCTAGAATAGAAAGATATAATGTCTCTGGCGACAACTTCTTTTTGTAAAAGAATCCTTCCATCTGCAAGAAGGCAGCCAATATGGTTCAGTCTCCTTCTGTCAGAGGCAACCCTGTGAAAATACGATGTGTTCTTGTCCCCTTCC
Organism: Zantedeschia hybrid cultivar; assembly: GCA_030544215.1. Lineage (NCBI taxonomy): Eukaryota > Viridiplantae > Streptophyta > Magnoliopsida > Alismatales > Araceae > Zantedeschia > Zantedeschia hybrid cultivar. Next base: position 19,805,491 of record JARZZO010000005.1, read on the forward strand.
TTCAACCAACGGTCCCTGGATCATTGCTTCCAGTAAAACTCTTCCTTCAACAATATATCTTGATATTCCTTCTTAAGCTTACCCCATTTATGCTTGTCATCTTCATCAATCAGACCTGCTTCCACCAAGGCCACAAAACCATCATGTTGTTGGAGAATCCTCACCTTAGCTTCCTTTCCAAGAAGCCTCTTAGAAGCATCCTAGATTTGACAATTCCTTGGCAAGGATACCAAGGTTGCTGTACAAGGTTGTCATAGCTGATCCCTTCCATATGCCCAAGCGCCAAACTCCCCTGACAATGTCCAAGTCGTCCTCTTTAATCGAAAACTTCTCCATCCAAAAGACAGGTTTTCGGAGAAAGCTAATTGGAGTTCAAAAGGATAGGCTTATGGTCTAACAATGGTCGTTGAAGACAGAACATCTACAGATAAGGAAAGTGATCTTCCCAATCAACTGAAATTGAGAATCTATACAACCTGAAGCAAGTAGGATGACTCCTTAAGTTAAACCAAGTAAAGAAGGCATTAGTCAATCAAAGCAGCTTGATGGATGAACTTTTGAGAATCCTCCATAACTCCCAAGAAGGGAAACCCCTCTGATCTCTCTTCCGAAGACAAAGTAGCATTGAAATCGCCTGCCAAGCACCGCAGCTTTTGGATAGTCCATACCACTATAAAAGCTCATCCTATAGAGCCTTCTTCTCCTCCTTCCCTTGAGGACCATACATCACAATAAGTCTCATAAAAACCCATCCTCCAATCACTTAAAAGGTGAGAGAGACAGCTTTCCTCCCCCTTGCTTATCAACTTCTTCCGCTACAAAATCATTCCATAGCAACATGATGCCACTAGACCTACCCGTTGCAGGAGAGACACATAATTGTCAAGGCGCCAAGGTAACCCGCATTCCCAGGGAGCCTAAGTGCTTAGGTGTTAAGGCGGCTGCGTAAGCAGCAACTTAGGTGCCTCCCTAAAATACATGTTAAGTGTATTAATTATAGATTCTTTAAATAAATAAATAAATAACAACAACATCATGCATTCAAATAACAACAACATCATACATTAAAAATGAAAGAAATTAATACCCATGAGATTTCTAAAGACGATATACAAAACATAACATTACAATTTACAAGTTTACAACAACAAAAAGATTGAATTTATTAGCAAACATTAATAAAACTTGCAAATGTGCACTGTGCATATGTAACTCTGTGTATGTGTATGTGTGAGTAACTGTGTGCGTAAGACAGAAAGAGACGGGGGCGAGCTTTGGCCCTTCCCCTGTGACACACAGAGAGAGATAGAGAGAGGAGGGACTTTGGCCCTACCCTTGTGTATGTGTGTATAAGAGAGAGAGAGAGAGAGAGAGACAGAGAGATAGAGGGGGAGGGAGAGGGAGAGACTCTGTATGTGTGAGATAGAGGGAGGGCACAATCGAAGCCCCTGTGTGAGAGAGGAGAGGAGAGGGGAAGACAATCGAAGCCCCATGTATGTGTCTCAGGGGGTGTTTCAGCCTTCCAGAGAGAGAGAGGGCGAGATAGTGAGAGAGAGAGAAAAGAGAGAGGGAGATAGAGCTTCAGCCCTGCACAAAGAGAGAGAGAGAGAAAGAGACTAAGAGAGAGAAAGAGAAGAGAGGGAGAGATAGGGTTCGGCCCTGCAGAGAGATAAGGAGTGAAACTCTGTGTGTGTGCGCGCATAAGAGAGAAAGAGAGGGGATCGGGCATTACCAAACGGTGATGCGAGGTGGCAGCGCGACGACAAATGCAATGGCGAATGGCGGTGGCGGTGGCAGTGGCGTCGGCGACAAATCCGGCGAATGGCGGTGGCGTATGCGGCAGGGCCGGCGGCATCTGGGGAAGGCGGCGGTGAAACCCTAGTTGCATCGCTAACGGGACAGATGGGGGGCAAAGAGGTGTCGGGAGACCGAGCTAGGCACCCAAGCGGGCTGCGTGGGCCGATTAAGCTCCCGCCCTGTACGCCTTTTAGGGGTCCAACAAAAGCGGTCTGGCAGCCAGCAAGATGAAAAGCGCTTTTGTGCAAGGCGCCGCTTATGACTACTATGAAGTGACCATCCCTCTCAACAATCTAGACCCTCTAACCTGCCTCAAAGCCACCATCCCCTCCACCTTCGACTCCTGGATGCATAGAATAGCAATCCCACATCTTCTTATAATGTCGCTTACTGCCGCCCTTTTTCCCCTACTCCCTAGACCCTTAACATTCCACAAAGGGAATCTTCATGGATAACTTTCATAAAATCACCTCCTGGACACCTACCTTCCCACATTATCCACTCCCTTTCCATCCCTCCAATAGATTTTTCCCCCCTTCACACCCTTGGCTAATCCAAGCTGCCATCTATTCTAGATCTTGTGAAGTATAGTATGTATGTCTTTCTGAACTCCTTGAAAAGAGACACCAATCCTTTCAACAACGTCCTTCACTTGTTCTCCCGTGACCTTTTGCACAGAGGCTAAGATCTCCCTGACTTCCTCCTTATCAAAATCTCCACGTGGCCATAGACAATAACCTTTAGAGTACTCATGAGCAGGTGTCTCCAATATCACTTCTTGGTCTTCCTCCCCTTCTATCTCTTCCCCACCCTCAACGGATGCTAAGTCCCAGATGTAAGAACCCTTGTAGGCATAGTACCACTAGGCACCTCTATCCATCCTTGCATCAAATCTATATATAGACCTCTCGGCCTCGACTGTATAGAGGGTTGGATAGACGAGCCGTCCACTAAAGAAGGCCAACCATGCAAGTCTTTGGAGGTCCCCCCTCAACAACATAGGTCAGCAATCCACAAGCAACAGGTCTAGTCTACCCCTGCCGCACTAGACTCCAGGGGAGCTGACAGCGACCCTTGTCCCCCTTATCCTCCGGCCGAAGCAGGCTTTGAAAGGGAAAATAGAGCTAGCAAGGAAGCAACAGTCTCAAGGGGATATGGGCCCTGGAGCATGCAGTCCTCTTGAAAGCTCTGAAGGTCAACAATCGACCCATTCCTCACAACAAATGTCTTCTTTGCAGGAAGATCGCCGGAGGGAACGCAAACATTGGGTGAAGAACTCACCAGTGATGCCTTCCACAACTTCCGGGGCTGGGAGAACAACTGAATGGGGCCATAAGAGGAAGGCTCTCTTTGTAGGAGGCCTGCCATGGTTGTCGAACAAGGCAGAAGACCCTCATCGGGTCTACATTCGGGCCTAAAAGAGGCACCCGATCTGGGTAAGTCGTAGGTCCCCTATACATTACCCAATAAATCTTGGACTAGGCCCAGATAGAAAGGTCTGAAAGAGATAGACCCAGCTGGTGCAGTTCAACGGTTTTAGTGGTGGGCCAGCTCCCAAAATTGGGATTTAAGTGGGGGTGGCAGGACATGCCATGTATCCCATCTCCTGTATCTTCCACCTCACAATCGCCCGGCGATTGTTCCAAAATCTTGATGGACAGAGAGCAAAATCCCCCCTCGAGACTCAATAGAAGCCCCTTGGGGAACTCCACGACACTCAAAGCTCACACAGTCCCTTCCACCACTAGGAGGCCTCCACTGACATAGAGCCGATGGCAATCTTCCTCCCACCAACCAACATCCTGGAAGAGGAACTAAAGCCCCACTGCATTACAGAGAGCAACCAGAACCCCTACCACCCAGACATGGATTCTAGATAGGTGGAGCTCCGAATATTCCCCACAGTGCAGCTCGCACTACTCGGCCTCCAATCAAAAAAGTCGCCGCAACCACCAACTCCGCTTCCTCCTCCAATGGTGCAAGGCCAAGGAAAATACTCCCCAGATCCCTCACCTCCTAGCCCCCATCAGATACTTGCCCCTTGCTCAACACCTGTAGGATCCCTTCCATTGACAGTCTGCCCACCACAGGACAGAGCTATACACAGCGGCACATCTGTCATAGGCACAGCCCTAGGAAGCCCTCTAGAGACAAGGCCACTGAGGGGACCCAAGGTGCACTAGGCTTAGCCTCCGACTAGATACGTCGTTCCTTACATAGTTGTCAAGGCGACATAAGGTGTTCCCAAAGAGCCTAAGCGCTTAGGCATTAAGGCGGCCACTTAAGCGGCGCTTAAGTAGCGACTTAGGCATCTTTTTAAAAAATATACAAAATATATTTATATTAACTGTGAGTTCATCAACATAAATAAAAAATAGCAATAAAAAAAATTAATATGAAAATGAAAGCAGTTAATCTACTATGAGATAATTGACTTGAACATAATGAAACAAATCAATCATAATAAATATCAAAATTGAAGAAATTAATCTAACATGAAATAATTCACTTGAATTGAAAGAAATTAATCTACGATGAGATAATTGACTTGAACATAATGAAACAATTTTAATATGAAAATTGAAAGCAATTAATCGACTATGACCATGAGACATGGACTCTATGTGTGTGGGGGACTATGTATGTGTGGGACAAAGGGATTGTGTGTGTGTGACTCTATGTGTGTGAGACAAAGGGGCTGGTGTATGAGAGACTCTGTGTGTGTGTGTGTGAAAGAAAGAGAGGGGGGGGCTTCAACCCCTATCTGTGTGCACACACACAGAGGGGGGGAAGGGAGGGAGAGAATGGAATGAGTGCGTCACTGTCACACACAGAGTGATAGAGAGAGAGAGAGAGTGGGTGAGTGGATGAAGTGTGCGTGAGACAAAGGGCTCCGGACTCTGTGTGTTGAGTCACGGAGAGAGAGAAAGAGAGAAGGGGTTTGTGGGCGAGATAGGGCTTCAGCTCCTATTTAGAGAGAGAGAGAGAGAAGAGGAGAAATCGAGAAAGGGGGGTTAGTCGGTGAGATAGGGCCCGGCCCTTCTTAGAGAGATAAAGAGAGGGAGGAGGTGACTCTGGGACTGGAGGGGCTTAAGAGATAGGAGAGGGAAGGAGCGGTCCTCCGAGACTGGAGGCATAGCGCAGACTACGCAGCTCACACACATACAAGTGAGAGAGAGAGAGAGAGATTACACCAGTGACGATGACGACGGTGTCGGCGATGATCGACGAACGACGCCACGGCGGCAGCGATCAAGGATTGTGGTGATGGCGATGGCGGTGGCGGCGGGGGCAGGCGAACCCTAGCGCAACGTGGGAGAGCGAACGGGACGAAGGGGACATACATGATGGGCGTCGAGGTTGGGGAGTCGAGCGAAGGGTTAGCTTAAGCTTATCGGGCTGGGCGGGCGGTAAACGAACAGGCCGATCGGATTTAGGGGCGCACTAGGCCATGGAATGTTGAATCGGTCGATCCTAATCCGGATCGGCCGATTCAGCTCGAGATCGGCGGATCCCGATCTGGCCGAAATCAGCCGATCCTGGCCAATTATAGCCAATTTCAGCTGATTCCAGCCGATCCGATCCCGATTCAGATCGGGATCGGTGGGTCCCGATCCGGCCTCCCGATCCGCGCCGAAATTCCATGCGCTAGGCGCCCAGGCACCCTGGGCGGGCCGCCTAAATAGGAGCTTGGCTCGCCTTTCATGGGCCCATGAAAGGCGGCCCAACGCCTGGATCCTCTACCAATGCCTTTGCGCCAAGATGCCGCTTAGGCACATGCCTAAGTAGCGCCTTGGCAACCATGGTTCCTTGCCAGCGGGGACTTCTTTAAAAGACCTCCTTCCTCGGAGGCACGACCTCCAGATATGACCATACCCACCACACCGCAGGCATGTGATCGGGGCTATGCACTCCCTGGTCAGATGGCCACCCCTAAGACAATGGCCACACGGTTTAGCATCAAGGAGAGGAGTCGGCTTAGAAGAGGATGACTTGCTTCCTCCTCCTATCGGCACCCAATTGGCGTCGGAAGCGAAGGCCAATCTACCCCATATGCTAATGAATTAATTAAGAAGAAAATTTTCTTAAATATCTGACTTCTGGATTGCTCATGGATTGGGTTCATCTTTGGCTACAATCAGCTACATAGGGTTTATTTGATTTTGTTCCTTCATGAAATAGCACAAAATTTGAATATGATGTTTCTATCATCCATCTGTCTCCGTAAATATATATATAATATACATGCATACATATGTCTGTCTGAGTATGCATGTTGTTGTTTCCATGGTGATGTACTAAAAACCCAATAGCTAACAAAGTCAGCATCATGTCTCCATGACAGCATGGCAGTTCCTGAGTTACTGAAATTTTATCCCCTACCATATGAAGGTGAAATTTTTATATGATGATACTAACACATACTCAGATGTCATGAAAATTTACAGAAAACTTCCAAGTGGAATTCATAGCACTATTATCATGCCAATGGAACCACCAACAAACATCAGAACTGAATTCTGTTTTCTAGATAGTCTGATACTTCTTTAACTTTTATGAATTAATGGTTTAATAGAATGTTATGAAATTTATATACTAAAGCTAGACTCCATAAGAACACCTTACAAAAGTTACAACTTAGCAAAGTTACAAAATTGTGTGAGATGATTTGTACAGGTTCAAGCTTAAAAATCAGAGTTCTGGATAAGAGACTGAGTTTCATTTTTAAGCTTGATACCTTTGAACTTTGTAGAACTAATGACATGATAGATTGCAATAAAAATTGATCCATACAAGTTAAACACATTGAAATCAACTCTGAAAGTTTACAAGTCTGTCTAGATTTGCTTTCATTATATTCAAATATAGCATATTAAAATCATAACATGGGTTTGGAGGCTGATCATTAGTATGCTCTACCGTCTCCTAGCTCCAAACTCAATTATTAGGTACTTAAGATCTTTCCATTAGTTCATGTTTTTAAGCTGGCATCATCTCATCTATGTTATTGCGAATGGTACATTGAAAGGTATAACAGTGGATGTGAATAGTTCATTATTGAAAACAGGGAAGACCATGTACTGAATAGAGATTGCCACAAAATTTAAGATTGATTATTACTGTTGCAAAATACAGTTATACCCAAAGGCAGCAAATGAAAATCCTGAAAAACGGTTGATAACGGCCCCCGATACAATGTTGTAGCGGCTAGACTCTCTTTGTGCATAGGAGTCTAAGCATGCACTTACTATTTAGTGTTTTCTGATCCCATAGTGGTGGCATATCTACGCATTCATTGACACTGTTTACTGAACCCATAGTGGTGACAGATCTAAGCACTGACTGACTGTTCATTGTTTATCGATCTCATAGTTTGACCGGTTGTTTACTGTGTCCCAATCCCATAGTGGTGGAAATTGAATTAAGTGGATGATTCCTCGGCATTTTGGATATATGCAACTTGATTTAGATTACTAAATATTCCTATTAAGTTCTTTCACTGTTCATTTATTGTTTTAAATTTTGTAACTCTGCTACTTGTGATATTTAGATATTGTTTCTATAAAAATTACTTTGGCAAATTCCACATGATAAATGCTTAGGACGTCTACTGGGTCTCCATCTTTTCAGTCTCATAGCTACCAAAATTTCCGGTAACCAAGGTCAGTAGCTCGTACCTATGAGGTGTTGAAAGTTGCACAGGAAGACTAGAGTTCATCTTTTGCTCGGGTAAATATTCACTTTCCCTGTTTCTCAATGGAATATATATGGCAAAGAATATTCCTCCACAGATGGGTTATTCTGTCATTCCTCAATTTTCTGTTTGGCAAAAGATGGTAACAATAAATATTTATTTAACAAGAGTGCAGGAGATCTGACCTCCTCTTCTTTTATTTGATGGGAGACCCTGAATAGGAATCACTAGGTTATTCTGCTCTTTGACAGAATATTTGACCCTCCGAATATTCTAGTTGTCAAATATTTTAACATGGATGACCGAATAACCTCTTATTCCACCAACTTCATCCATTACCATTTGGGCTTGTGTAATTTTGATCCTGCCATGTATAGTGATGAATTCTATAGATAAATTTTGCTATAGATATGAGGAATAAAATGATGACCCTTCTAGACCATTGTATTCTCAACATGTGTCTAGAATTAGGTTGTTCACATTGTCATGCCTCAATTAAAAAATAATAATAATAATAATAAAGGTTCCACCACAACTACATCACCAGGGTGTGACAGGAAAAGACCTTGAAGACTCCAACTGGACAAGGGGGCAAGGTGAATGGTGCTTTATGGCAACTATTTGGGCTACATGGGAGGAGAGAAACTATCACATTTTCCAGAGACAAAAATAGGGCAGAGGAGTATATTGCACCCTCCATTTGTGCTTGTATTGAAGATTGGGCACTGGCATTGATGGAAGGGGAGAACTTTCATACATGTCTAGAATTTTGCATAATCTTTCTAGGAAGCTGTTCCATGCTCACTTGGTGTGGCTTTTATGGGGGTGGCACTTTTGGGAAACCTCTTGTACAGCCCAGATATCTTTTAGGGATTGCTCTTGGACATGGTAGCTGATTTTTCAGGGTTGGGGCATACTGCTCTTTTATTTATCTTTACTTTTTTCATTTCCAATTTATGAATAAGTGATACAGTTCACTTTCAGGAGGGGAAAAAAAAAAGGTGATACCAAATAGTACAAGTAACCAACAAGAGTGGAGGAACTCTAGTAAAATCTTCTCCAGCAGTGAAATAAGGCATATTGCAATCCAATAGAAAAGCCTACATTGCACTCAAAACTACTATATAGTACCAAATTTGCACAGAATGGCTGAACAATTCAATGACCTAAAAGAGCTACTTCAACAGAATAGATATTCCCTAACTCAACATTGGAACATAGCATCCCTGCCCTAAGATAAGGTAAAATCATTCAAGTGCAAACAGTAAATTGTCCAACATGATCTCACTTTTCATGATTCTATTTTTGATATGTGGATGGTACTTTAATACAAGAATGAGGATCTACAAGAAATAAGCCCAGAAGCTCTCAAAAGACCCACTAAACAAAAAGTATCAAAGTGGTACTGCTCTCAAGAGTACCCCAAAAGAAGAAAAAAGGAGCGTGAAACATCAAAATGACACAAGGTAGACAATATTACCGAACTATGCGACAAACAAGCATATCAGCCCATAATCCGTAATAACAACTAATGCTTTCCTAGGCAACGAAGCTATAAAAAAAAAATTGAACAAATGTTCAAAATAAACCCTACATAAATTCCATTTGACTGCTTCTGATACCTAGCCACTATCACCAGCAAAGGAAGAAAGGGAGGCCTTCCAAGGAGTCAAAAGAAATTCTCTATCATTTATCTCAACAGAAAATGTACTCACAGAGCCAGTCCACTTCTGCCACTTCACGCAACAATTTTCAAGCAGCCTCACCCTATGACTGACTTCCTATGGGCTGCCTTAGTTAAGGAATCACAAAGTTGCTCGATCTCTTTGTGTCAACATCAGTCACTAGTCGCCATCCTCTCTGTGACATGCAATTTCTATTCTGATACATAGTCTCTTCACCCCTTTGCTCGGATCCCTACAAGAATTAAAAGCCAGATATCAAAACTGGACCTTCCTGACTGGTTTCAGTTCTGGTTCCGATTCCAGTTTCAGTCCTGGTTTTGGGCAGGAATTGGCAATTCTACACTTCTCTACACCAGTGGAACCCGAGTTGGTTCCAGGCAGTTCCAATCCAGTTCAATTCGTTCATAAATTTTTCACCCAGTTCAGCCAGTATTTAACTCCATGCTTCCTACTGTCTCTATTAGGTAGGAGAAAGTCTCTGCAGAACACATGCCCATAACTCAAGCCCTAAAACACGAATGGAAATTTTCTTGTTTCCCCAACAAGCATATCAGCATGGGTGATAACATTTTTCTTTATGTTTTTTCTTCATTTCCTAGACATCATGAGAAGACTACATTTCTAGATATTTATTGCAAACATCAGCAAACAGGAAGAGAACCATGGTCAACAACTCTCACTCCCACCCAATGGAAGGAAAAGAAAGGAACTCTAGCATAATCATATATCAGAAAAAGAAATGGAGATTAGAATAAGAAATCAGCTTCAGTGGAATAATACCATTTCTGCAGGTAACTCATGAATAGGTGGGATCCACCTCCAGAAGGTACTATATCATCAACAATGCCATGAAATAAATCACTAAAGGTAACCACCACTGGCTTGGAACAAGCCTACAAAATGACATATGTAAGAGCAAACACATGAAATTCAACAAATGAACACACTAAAGGCAATGGAACATGTGTCAATCAGGAATAAATGCATGGACACTCAATGCAGATAAGAAAGTAACAAGAAAATTACACTTCAGACTAGTAACATTTCTATATTAAGTATTAAAAATATAAATGCAATTTCAGGCACTATTTTCTCATAAGAGAGAACACGAAAAAATATGTCGGCGTGTTCGCATCCTTTCAGGCTTCACTTGCGCATTTACTCAAGGTGTATAGTAAATCTATGCATCATATTAAAGTAGCAAAACCATTTACCCCAAGTAAAAGGCAAAAATCTTACTAGGAGAGGAATGAAGGTTTGAAAGAGGACTTAACCCCACAACCCAACGACACAATAATGTACACAACATGTGCACCATTATACCACATGACAGGTGGAAAAAGAAATACAAGTGAATTTAGCAAACATGATACACCTCTCGCAGCAGGAGGTGAAATTCCAAGTCAACCGAAAAATATAACTTTGGCCTGCAAAGAAAAGCTTCCATTGATAAGTATGACTGTGGCTTTGCATGATAATTCTAAGCATACACCTACCAGGAATTTTGATTTTTAGGCAGACCTTATCTAATCAAATCCTACATGGGAGACCAAACTGTTTTGGCATGTGAATTTCCTCAGCAAGTGCAATTACAGCATCAAGGAGGATGAGAATATTTTTATACTTCATGCTCTACAGTTATAAGGTGTTTTGCCCTCGAAGCCTCTCTTTTCTTTTCTTTTTTGAAGGTGACAAATGTCACAATTCATTCCTGAGATGAAAAAAGGTACAAGTGGGCAAAGACTGAAAAAAAGAAAAAGGAAACAACTCAGCCTCGAAAGAACTACAAGAGGCCAAACCCAAACACTCATGATACAAAGAGGGAATCAGTTCTATCCGGTGGATAAACCAGAGAAAAACCCAAAGATATAGACTCTCAGGTTATCAAGTTGCTCCACTGTCTAGCCTTCTGGAGGAGGGAAGAAGACTCGGGAATAACATCCTTGACATTAGCAGCTTCACCCCAATCAATAACTCAGCCGATAGCTCTGTCCAGAATATATGAAACACTGTTAAAATCACCAGCAAATTTTATTTTACTTCTCTCATATCATACTGCCCACATCATGGCTGGAAGAAACAAGAGCAAAACCCTTCTCAGAAGGGTCCAGACAACCATAAGACCACCACTGCATCAAGGAAAACACGCTCTGATGTTCTACCCATTGAACTTGGAGGCTTCTGCATAAGATGGTCCACTGCACATTAATGATACCACACTGACAGAAAAGATGACAAATATACTCTTCAAACATTCCACAGAAAATACACTTGGGATCCTTCGATACGGAGGATAACGTTAACCCTGTCACTCATAGGAAGTCTATTCAGTGCCACTTTCCACAAGAACAACTTGATCTTATTTGCTAATAGATGAGACCAAACATAACTTTTCCACCATACTCTTAAACCTCCATCATCTAGCAGCTTTGTAAGACTGTTAACAGAAAAAGTTCCTTTGGTATTCCATATCCATCTCCTGCTGTCTTAAATGACGATTAAAGGAAGAACTGAAAATAAATGAGGGAAGAGGAGAAGATTATTGTTCATCGTGTACCAAATTTCCATGTCATTATCAATGGAATGTCTTTTTGAAAGTGGGTACCACATGCAGGGAACATGCAATAAACTTGACCAGAAGGTACAAAAAGAAAGTGGGAAAATAAATCCTCAAAGACCCAGTTCCAGCCAGTTACTCCAAAAGTTCTGAACAATTAAGTCAAAACAATCACATAAGCCTAAAGAAGCCAAATAAAATAAACATCTTAAAAGATCTCCCTCACATGCACCCAACCATCTCCCTCACATGCACCCAGCCAAGAGATTATGTCACTCTTGCTATGATAGGAAACCATCCCCAACATGCTCCTTAAATGCTTGGTCCAAAATGCTGATCCCTTTAGGTTTTTCATTGTACTAGGTAGTGTTTCATCCTTATCCCAAAAATATCATAGTCCTGCAATATTGCCTTCCAATTCGATAATAATAGCCCCCTCCACTTCTCCCAATTGTTCTTTGAAGGCAATCCTTGCTTCCACCAGACAGCAGATCCATGAAGGGCCTCAGCTTACAGGTCTCCATAAGCAAACAAATTCCTCCCAGATCATTAGTAGAGAAGGTTTACTAACTTTACAGCACACACACCAACAAGGACCACAACCTTAGTCACAAGGATATCTTAACATTCACCAACATCCCCCTAAAGGTGCTGATCAAAAAGTGGGTTTGGGGAGGGGGGGGGGACAAGGTTTTCATTATGGTGTCCTTTCATCGTCACACTCATCATTCTGGGATGTGTCCCTTCGACACTTGAGGTGTGTTTGTCTTTTGGACATTTATGAAGTAATTATGAGTGTGTCATCTTCCATCATCACTATTGATACTCCTGTACTCCCAATTAAACAATCTAAGTTGATCAACTCACATATTAATATTTGAGTAAATTTGGATTACTTGTCCGGAAAATTACTCTCCTCGTGTTGAGGTTTCCAACTTCCAAGTGGCATTCATTTCACCAGTCACAATCACTTGGTAGGGCTGTGAAGAGAGCAGATATGTAATTTTAAAGATTTAGGAAAAGTGACTACTCTATCAGCTTTGAGGAGTATATAAGTTTTTTGGGCCTTAACAGGCCATCGTTATTGAGTACTTAGTGCATCCAGGTATTGGGCCCTCAATGGGCTGATAGTGGCCCGAGGCCCAAAGGCCAACAGCCCCTTGTTAGCAGTCAGTGCCTCCCACCTATATAAAAGAGGTGTGCCAGCAGTGCTCCCCCCACCAAACCAGCATCAAAGCCTTGGTGGTGTGTAGATAGAGAGAGAAAGAGGGAGGAAGGGTGGGAGACTATGAGAGAGAGAGAGAGAGATGCAGTGAGACGGAAGAGAGAAAAACAGAAAGAGAAGCAAATGTGAGGAAGTGAGAGGGATATATCCTGGGAGAGGGAGGGGAGCAGCAAGAGGCTGTTGCACAGTCCCTCTTCACCATCACTTGATCAAATAGAAGTGATGTGCAGCTCAAGGAGACTACCCAAACACCCTGCACATGAGAGAAACAAGAAGGAGGCCTCCTCACCAACTCCTATGGTTGTAGAAGTCCCCTCCCTTGGGGGGGTGGGGGGGGACGTCTGATTAGCTCATTGCTGCTCAGTAGAACCTCCTCCCATAGATTGCAGTCACCAGATCTGAGTTGGGATCGCCCCTGGCCAATCCAAGTTAGGGATATAAATTCTAACAAAAAAATAAAAAAGAAAGGCTGGATTGAACCAGTTCGGTCTGGATCAGCTGATTCGACCTGATCTGCTAGAAGACCAGCAGCAGCACCCATCAAGCTGAGGATGATCAGCCGATTCGACCTGATCTGCTAGAAGACCAACAGCAGCACCCATCAAGCTGAGGATGATATGGAAGAGGAAGGAGAAAACTTCTATGTTCCATCATCGCCATTGAGCACCGCCAACGCATGCGCACACACACACACAATATATACATATATATATACATATATATATATATGTATACATATATATATATACATATATATATGTATAACCCTTAGGGTTGTTCCCATCCCGAGGACTTCAATTTTCACTGTCCGATCTTAAAATTCACGCACGCACGCACGCGCGCGCGCACACACACACACACACACACTATATATATATATATATATATATATATATATATATAAAACCCTTAGGGTTGTTCCCATCCCGAGAACTTTAATATTCACTGTCCGATCTTAAAAAACAATTGAAGCCGTTTGAAGAATAGTCAAAAAAAATAAGAAATTCGTCAGATTAACCCTTGGATCCCGTCCCCTGAAGTTTTAGTTTTGATCCCCAACAAAGAACACATTTGATTGGATGGCTACGGTTAAGTTTTTTTATCCGATGATGAAAATTAAATCCCAAGGGGTGGAAACCAACCTAGAGGGAGTATTTGAATATTTTAAAAAAATTGGTAATTTTTATTTTTATTTTTAAGATGGAGAAGAGGGAGTTTTTGGGGGGTTGTAGTATCTAAGTTAGATGAGCCCTGGGGCTCATTATAAACGGCCTACACATACACACACACAACATATATACACACATTATATGCACAGCTATATTTTTTATATTTTCTGAATTTATTAATTATTTAATTTTTTGACATTTCTAATTGGGTCAATCCAAGATCGGCCTCCCATCCTCAAATCATCACAGCCAGCTGATCAAAGGAGGATCTAGATCAAGCCTACCCTATCTAGTGCAGTGTTTGTAAAACCGGTTGGTTTCCAACGGTCCCCAACCCGGTTTTGCTAGTTCCAGAGTCGGAACTGGCTGACTCAAAAAAATAGAGGAACTGGGGCAAACTAGGATGGAACTGGCCAAACCAACTAGTTCAGTCCCACTTCACCTGGCCCAGCAGGACAGTCCATATTCTTCTTCTCACAGGCGTACATTTATGTAGCCACCATGAGAAGTTTGAAGCAGCAACAGCTGGAGCTGTCGGCCCCCCAGCCTTCTGCCGCCGGCAAGTAGATCTGACCGCTGGCGAACAGAACTGGCCAGAAAAGGTTTAAAAAAAAAGGAAAAATAAAAAAAGGAGATTTTAGGGAAGATCCAAAAACTTGGTAAAAAAAGAGGAGAAGTGTTTTAAGTTTTAAAAGGGAGATTGCTTTGAAGATTTGAAGACTTATTTCACAATTTCAATTTTTTAAAGGTATAAATCCCTCTAGATTACTAGGTTTGCACTTGATCTAATGACATTGAAAGTACATGCCATTGAGCCCTAATTAGGGGTGATTGCTTTGAAGATTTGAAGATTTATTTCGCAATTTCAAATTTTTAAAGGTATAAATCCCTCAAGATTACTGGGTTTGCACTTGATCTAATGACATTGAACATGCACGCCCAAATTAAGTCCTAAATTATGAAAAATCCGAAATTCAGCCCTAATTAAGGGTATAAAATTTAGGGCTTTCCTGAAACTATGCCAAGTAAGATAGAAGGGATTTTTACTCTTTACCCCATACAAAGTTTTAATATTACAAATAAGCCCTTCTAATCTAACTTTACACATAAGCCCCACAATCACAACTTTCTTACAAATAAGCACTTTTGGGGGCTTATTTATAACACTATCAGGGTTTATTTGTAAGTTTTGGGGTCTTTCATTAATTCAAGGGAGATTATGAGGGTCTATTTGTAAATAGTTAGACTAGGAGGGCTTCTTTGTAATATCAAAAGATTATAGGACAAAAAAGTAAAAATCCCAACATAGAATTAGACATCAATTGCATGCAATGAATTGATTGAACGCTGAATTGCGCTCTTACATGCCCTAATTTCTGAAAAGCCCCAAATTGAGCCCTAATTATGCTAGAAATTTGGGGGAAATGAGACCAAGTAAATTACAATTGGACATCAATTGCATGCAATTGAATTGATTGAGTGCTGAATTGCACTCTTATGTGCCCTATTTTCTAAAGAACCCTAACTTAAGCTTTAATTAAGATATAAAATTTGGGGTTTAATTATTAACTTATTATTCGTTCAATCAAGAATGTGTAGAAAATTAATGGTCACATTTTTTACATTTTTCTGCCCTTTTAGCTATTTTTTATTGTTTTTGACAGTTTTTTCAAACATTGATGGGCTTAAATCCAGGGAAACCGGATGGAACAGGCCTTCCAAAGCTTGAACTGGCCAATTCCCCATTTGAACCGGAGCCGGAACTAGCCCTGACCAGTTCTAGAACCGATTCCAGTTCTGCAAACCTTGATTCAGGGGCCCAGTCTGATGCCATTTTCCATGCTTCTTCCTCTCTTCCCTCTTTTTCCTTTTTTGGTTTTGCAGAAGTTAACAATTTTTGTCTAGGCATCAAGACTGCCTTATTTTCTATGTTAGACTATGTTTTAAGTTGAAAGACAGTGTTTAACAGACCTTAGTAATTGAGAGCCTCTATGTGATGTTTTCAGTCCTTTTACAGGCATGAAAAGAATTTACTATTGCTGTCTGTAGGCTAGATTTAAATTTGGAATTCTGCCTTTTTAGCATGTTGTGGTTTTAGATTCCTCTCATGACATGAAATTGCATTTTTTTCAATTTTGTGAAAGATTGAAGTTTTCAGCCCAAAAGATTGATGATTACATTTCGAAAGATGGTCATATTATACCGCCTATTGTATTAAAAATAAACAAAGGTAGTACAATCGGTTGGTGAGGTGAGACGCCTCAACCAACAAAGAAATAAAAACCACTGCAAACAAAATAAACAAACACTACATAATATTAAAACCTCAGAACCCTAGGTACTATGAGTTATACACATCTAAGAAAAAAAAAATCCACAACATAAATAAAAAAACCTCCAGTTTCCATGATTTCTGCTATCATCTTCTTGCTCCCAGTTTTGTGAGACAGTTCCCTGACCATGCTTATCTGTAGTCTCCTTTGCCAAGGTTTGTCGTGCATTGCTAAATAATTTTTGCAGCTGTCCTGCTTGTCCTTTTCGCACTTGTAAGTTGTAACCCTAGCACTGAAGCTTTCTTAACTAACTGCTCATTACTCCAATCTTTGATGAAGTTTGAAGATTGATGAATACATTTTTTAGATCCTCTGTACTACACTATAACAAGCTGATCCTACCCTTGTAAGGAATCATCAATTTCGGTCAAGACAACAAGATTTTATCCCCAAAAGATGTCTCACAAGTTACAGTCCAACCTTGCATATATTACTCAATAACTTCACCGTGTCCAATATGCATATAATCTGATTCATCTTTGCCTTAGCCCCAATGCATTGGTCAATCTATATGTCGTGGTGGCTCTAACAATGTTTTCATCTTACAAATAGCCTTTTCCTACTGCTTCACTCACGGCTTGGTAACCACAAGTCCATCAACTTCCACATGGTTTGTCCCCAAATGAGCTCATATCACACCACACAAATCCACCTTTAATTCCATAATGTAACCATACGATTCAATTAGTATAAGGTGTTGTCTACTTTAGGCTAAGTGAGTATAGTTATGTTTAAAATGGTACCTCACAAATTATGGATCCAAACTCCGCATACACAGCCCAGTAAGTCTCTCTCCTTCCAATATAGGACTGATCTAGTTTATTCATGTCCCTGCCCCAATCACAATTGTGGGCCCACGCCATAGCAACTCCACCGTGCTTTTACCTCATGGTTATTCCTTTCTTATTGGTAGCCGTTTCTTACTGTCTACTTATAATTGGGTCACTACAGGTCTATCGGCTTTTATGTGGCTCGTCACCAAACTAGCTCATATCATATTGTATATATCCCACTCTGCTACCACAATGTAACAACTTGATTCAATCCTTATAAGGGATTGTCAGCTTTAGACTGAGCTAGCACAATTTAGTCACCAAAAGGTGTCGCACGTGTGATGCATTCGAGTGCTAAGATAGAGCCAATAACTTTCCCTACTTTTTAATATGCACCTAATTTGGTTCATCTCTACCCCAACCCCTAGTCATATGGAGGCTCCACACTGTGGCAACTCTACACTGCCATGAGTAGCCTCTCCTACAAGTAGTCCTTCCCTATTACCTTGCTCGTAACTGGGTCACTATAGATATGGGATCAGTATGCAAAAATAGGGAGGGAAATCAGGCATGAGAGAAATGTGTGCAATCAATCCAGATAAGAAGAAGAGGAAGAAGATATAGAAAAGAAGGGGAAGGATAGAGGGGAAGGAGAGAGGGAAACTTTGCCAAAGGGCTGATACAAAGAATAATATAAAAACCAGTGAGAAAAGGGGAAGTTTGGAAGAGAAGGAGGTGACAGGAGTTGGGGAATGTCCCCCCTTAAAATAGTATCCCCTAATCATGTGTCAGCTAAAGATGAGGAATAAAACTTGTAAAGTGCTCTGAAATGTGCCCCTTCAGGTAGCTTAATGCATCTTCCCTTTCCTCTCTTGTATCTGAATCTGATGGTCATACTTCTCCTTTTTTGCTATTTCTTGAACAGACTTATGAAAGGTTCTAATTTCTGCCAATGTCAATCAAACGGGGTGGTTTGCACTTGATATTTCTTAGTTCTAGTGGTCGACATGATCTCCCCAGATAGCCCTATTTTATAGTTCTAGTATAACATATTCTGTCACAGCACACTTATATTGAAGATTTAGTTCACCAGGCATCTAGTTCGCTCAACATTAATGATTACATATTAGATAGGATCAAATTCTGATGTTTTCACAACATGTAGACAATGCCCAGTGATGTTTTATTCATGACTTTTGTCAAAATTTCAGAAACTCTAAAGTACATATAACTTAAAGTTTCATTTAATCAAACATCCACTTCAGCAGGCCACCCATCCTCCTTCCATCAAATGAAGGTTGTGTAAAAGGATTTGAGGTACTGTTCTAGTGAGTTTTGGTAAATCGTGATTCTGAAATGAGTGGATACTCTCATCTTTTATTTGCCGATTTATTGTGGGTGTCATGCATAAGTTCATATGCCGTAAACGCTAACCAAAAGCAAATGGATTAATGTGAGTTGAACAATATGATAAGATAGGAAAAGATCTGAAATAGAATTCTCTCTTTCATTTTGAAAGATTTAAAATTGTATCCTTATTTTCTGATTGAGAAATCTAATGATGATCCCTTTTTTTAAGTTAAATTTAATGATGATTCTAATTCTTGTCGAATAGTAAATACTTTTATGTTCCATTATAATTATGATGACATGTTAGAGTTCAAACTACAACAGAACCCAATTAAAAATGATGTCTATTATTAGTGGTTGAACTTCTGCGCTGCCATCTAAGGGTAGTTCCTACGCATGGCAATATATAATAAGCCCACCCTTTGGAAGCTACAAAGTTTCTTTTGGGTGGTAGATAAAATTGTATGTGAATAAGGGGGTAGACAAAATTGTATGCAAATAAGACGGTAGATAAAATCGTATGCTATGTAGTCAGAGGCGAGAGGCGAGCGAGGCGACCAAGGGTTCGCCTTAGCCTCAAATGCCTAGGCGATCGCCTAGGCGTTTGAGGCGATGTGTTTCTCCCATACAACACCGTGAAGGAAGAAAATGACAATATGAGGAAACTAAATAAAATATACAAGATAATCATATATAAGACCTTGAGAAATACTGATCATGACTAACATGTAATCATCAATTTGTATAAAGCACTCATATATGTAGTGCATAGTCTTAGGAATCATAAAAAATAAGAAAACAATGTAGCTGCATGTAAGAAAAAATGGGGAAAAATGTGGCAGCATGTAAGAGAAAAATGGTAGTGGACATTGTTAAAAGAGGCATTCACTTTGGAATAATTAAGAGTAAGAAAAGTAGTATCACATAATTAAAAAAGAAACAAACATTTGACATAAACTTTATAGGCAAGTGCGTAGGTGAGTGAGGCGAACATGAGGCGAGGCGAGGCGCTCTTGGCTCGCCTCAACCTTTTTTGTTGCCTAGGCGAGTGAGGCGATCGCCTTTGATAACATAGATCGTATGTGAATAAGTGTAAAATCATATGTGAATACGGTGGTAGATAAAATTGCATGCAAATAAATGTGTTCTCTGGTTTAAGTTGATGCTTTAAACATAAACATTTTGGATACTAAACCATGCTAACCTTGGGTCACCTCTCATGCCATAGTGATTAGTGGTTACCAAGGACTGCTCTAATGGATGTGTAAGTGCAGTTCGCGTTTGGAAGATCTGGATTATTCCTATAGAAGCAAAACCATTAACATGTTAGTGGCCAGAAATAAGGCTGTTGTTTAATCAAGCTAGTATATCATCTATAACTGTGGGATCCATGTTGTGCTTATTTTTCTGACTATTGGATAAGCAAACAGTTTAAGTCCATAAATTTTGTCATTTTATCGTGTCATATCCTTATAGACATGCCCAATTATACCTTGTATGTGTATCAAACCTGGGTGTACCTTTCAGATTGGTGATGCATGTAGTAGGAGTAAACAAGGGTCTCCAACACAGGCCAGCACAGATAAAACCCATGACATAAAATGAACACTCCACTAGAGCATGTCAGTGAAAATCAGAAATGAACCTAATTTGTGAGGAACTCTGGACGTTGAGGATATCAGGAAGTTGAAGATTGTGTATATACATATACATATAGACAGATAGATACAGATATAGATATAGATATAGATATTGGTGTATGTGTGTATATACGTGAGGGAAGATCAAACACGCCCCGGGATGCAACTAACTTAGTTGCCCCATCTGACCTGCCGTTTTCAGATGGTCGGCCAAAAAAAAAATGAAACCCAGAGTTAACCAGGAGATCGAATCGCTGACTTTGCATTTTTTTTCTCTTGCCCACAACAGTGACGCCCCATTTTCAAATGGTGTGTTTCGTGCCCCAAGCTGATCACACTGTCATGCACAGTTGGATGGTGTGTTAACTTACACCTGCTCACAGGGCACCATCGCTGCGGCAGCACCTGCTGCAGCTTGTGCGATCCAACACCTGTGTGGAATGCAAAGGCATGCTACAGACTATCAGATCAAGATCAGATGGTCTTGCTCAGGTGTGGGTAAGCCATACAACAGCATATACATACACATACACCTATATGTTCCTTTTTTGAAGGTGGATGCTACCACATACATATCAATAAACAAAAGAAGAGGAATATACAAGCAAAAGTACACCTATATGCTCCTTGATTGTGTAAGCTTTCATGCATGAGATTAAGACCAACTTCTAAGCCGTGAATATGTGTAGGAATGAAACGGTACTGTTATCTGAACACAAGAGACATGGAGAACAAGCTTTTTTTTTTTTTTGGAAAGTGACATGGAGAACAAGGATAGAAAACGTTTTGTACAACTTGCAACTAGTGTTAGTTTTATTTGATTAAGACAGTTGCCAACATGGTCAAAGATATGAACATCAACCAATTGCAACTACATAACAATGTCAATGACAGTGGTCAGAACACGGCATCCCCAGATCAGAAAAGGAAGAATAAAATGTCACTCGGCATCATTCAAAAAAACAATTCAAATGAACAATTGATATATTATTAAGCAAAATGAAATACAACAAAGACGGAAGAAGTAGGAAAGAAGAGAAGGAAAATTGTGAAATAAAATGCACGGGTGACAAACCCACCTCAGGAATTCCAACCCCCTCAGTAGTAATCACTTGGACCATGTAACCAACCTCCTCATCATTTTCATTTACTTGAACACACCCAATAACAATACTATCGCTGCGTACCCACTTGACAGAATCCACTGGCATAGTTTAGATGAGAAGATTAGCTTCTTAGCAAAATAAATTAACTTAAAAGATTAATGATGGATAGTTAAGTAATAAAGCAGCATAGATAATCATTACAGATGATGAACAGCCACTTACAGATAGAAGGAATAAATATCAGGGACTAAAGATAAGAAATTTAAAATGAATACAAAAAATATAGGCATGTTTAAAGTAAATGCAAGTTTCAAGAAATTGAAAGACTTGGGAGGAAACAAAAACACCTAAAATTTTGTGACATAAGCATCAGGTTTATGGCTTTTCCCCCTGAAGGATGGGGAAAACCTCCCATGCACCCTCAAGGTGTCCAGTTTTACCCTTTCATGGCTCTCACATCATCTAACATCCTTGCCTGAGAAAGTGAAAGCCTCTAAAACTCCTGACCATGTGCTAAACCAGGACAGAGCATGGATGATTAGGGAGTAAACTCAGCCACATAAAAGCCCCCTAGAAATGAATGAAAACAGTATCTGTCCAACTGGGGAAGTGGGTCGTACCACAATTTCATTAAATGATAAGAAAGGTACAATGTTAAATTATAATTAAAAAAACTCTCAAAAAGACCTCTACCCGTAAGCGGTATACCCACCCAAGGGAAAAATAGAAAGTAGCACGAATACTAAGGCGATACTGGGAGATGGAGTCTGGGCCTGCATTCTGCAAAACAATCCAACAGGAAAGCATTTTGTCTGTTCTCCCTACCTAGCATACAAACCCCTTCAACCATCCTATCCACAATAAAGAAGTCCATCCTATCAGCAGCACTACCAGTAAGATTAAAGAACCTATTGTTTCAATCTTGTTAGAGAAAAAAGCTCCTGCATTCTGTTATGCTTTTTTGACATCTTTTGATTGACAAATTTTTTTACTTACTATTTCAAAATTTAGGCCAACTCATGCATTTTTGCCAGTCCTATAACATACCATACAAAACTAGCTATGAACTATACACAATGGATCAAGAGAGAATGTCCATGATGATAAGCAGCAGAGTCTTATACTCCTAAGTCCACAACTCAGAGTGCAAACAAGCCAAGGTGTCTTCTGCCCAAACTTGGCTCAAACTCATTTGAGCATCTAACCCATATGTTCGAACTCGGCTCGATTCGATACTCGATGAGCTTGAACCCAACTCACAAGCTTTACGAGCCCAAAGGGGCCCAAAAACTTTTAACATTTGCAGCCCATGAGTAAATGTTAAATGGGCAATTTAACAGGCCCAACTTGTTCATATGAGCATAACCAGAAGGCCCGGCCTCAAGGCTCAAGCTCAACAACGCATAAGCAGCAGGGGAGCAGCACCTTAATAAAAGCTGACGTGCCATGACGTTCTTAGAACTCCCGAGGTTACCAATTGCCAGTCCAGGATCCTTCTTCCATTTGAAACAGCTAGCTATCAAAACATTTGAATATTCTAAAAATAAATAGTTAAATATTGAAAAAAAAATTGAAAGTGGAAGGTACCATGAACATGTATTAATAAACAAAAGATGCTACAAATGTATATAATTCAGCTCTCAAAAAATACCCCAAAACATGTTGGTGAACAAAATAGAAAAGAGAACACCAAGATGGTATCCCATTCATGCATCCCCTAACCCAAGAAAAAAGGCAGGCGAATGAATAGGTGATGTACAGCATATTCACCCCCATTCTCTAACCCTGTCACATACAAATCCAACCAATCTATCAGGCGCCAAAGTTTTTTTTTCTTGAAAATCCACAGTTCCTCTTCCTCCATGGCTCAAAGGGTGGCATGAAGAATCAACCACCAAGTGATACGATCATTACTAGGCCGAAGGGAAGGCCAAAAAGGAAGGAGCAAATGCAAAATATCTGCTCCTGCATGGAAGATGCACCTTGCTGTAAGTTGACCTGCCACACATCATTTGCAAAACTGCATCTAGTAGAGATATAGTCCAACGACTCATCATCTTCCCCACATACGGAGCACACAGAAGGCAAATCACACCCAAAATGAATCAACCTGTCTGTAGTGGGCAATCGTCCATGAGAGATTATCTACATGAGTGTCTTGACCTTCAAGGGGAATTTGGGGTATCAGGTGTGCTGAAAGAAGGGAAACCTCAAACCTCCATCTGTTATAACCTGGTAAGCTGATTGAATTGAAAAGGTACCCTTTGTTTCACATGTCCAGACCCAAGATTCCCAGCTAGATGCCTGAAGAGACGAATCTGCCAGCAGACTCCAAAGGGAAGCCAGGTCCTCAAATTCTTCTTCTTCGAGGTTCCTCCTTAAGTGTAGAAATAAATAGATGTTAAGTGTAGGGGCTGTTTTGTCTTTTTGGTCAGTCTGCTACATGTCTTTATGTTTTACTCTGGTTTTACCCATGTGTTATGTAAACAGGGGCAGAACAGTCATGGATAGTTGGTAATGTTTTTGCCCTAATATATATAGTCATGTGAGGGCTGGCCGGCCTCTAGTTGAGAGAGAAAGCCATCCGCACCTCTTTTTTGCCTCTCCAACCCATATTCTCCTCCTTCTTCATGGCATCAGAGCGTGTGAGAGAAGAGTAAACCTTAGGCCGGTTGGCCCTTTTTTCCTCGCCCGGTGGAGCGTCAAGCCATCATCTTGGTGGAGGAGCTCTGCAAAAAAGAGAGAGAGAGAGAGAGAAAACCTCACAGGACCAGTCCGGCTCCCCTGTTCTAGGACTCTTGGGGACCGGTTCCCCTGTTCTGAAGTTCTTTGGGCCTGCGGTTCCCTCCACTTGTTGTTCTGCCACTTCCGCTGCCTTGGGAACCAGACGAGGTGATTGCTGCCCTGTTCTGGAGTTCTCCTTGTGTCCACCCTTCTCTGTTCTGTGTTTATAAGGGCTCACCCCCCCCCCCCTCTCTCTGCACTGAAAGCCTGGTTAGGGTTTTCTTTGTGGACCGCAGGCTTGTGTGGGGAGTGTCCAAGCTCTCTACTTAGTTTTTGAACAGGCCGGCCATGGGTTGTTGCTGCATATACCCTGGTTAGGGTTTTTTGGAAGCTGTCCCTACTACAACACCCTTGTTTGAGGGTTGTGAGAGGCCGGCTGCCCCTCTATCTGCTGCCACTCTTCTTCCAACCTGCTCAAGCATCTCTAGGAGCAAGGAGATGTCCGAAGTGACAGCAAACGAAGCGTCCTCCAGGTGTGACAGCAAGGGGGAAATTTTCCATCTTCAACTTCCCCATGTGAAGTTGAATGACACAAACTACTTGGACTGGACAGTAGCCATCAAGACTTTTATCAGTACAAGATCCAAGGTTGGATACATAAATGAGAAGATCAAATTACCTCGTATTGATGATGAGAAGTATGAGGAATGGGAACATCATGACAGTATTGTGAAAACATGCATTCTTAGTTCCGTAATTGATGGACAATTGAAGTATATTGTGACGAAGTCAACTGCAAGACAGATGTGGCTTATCCTTGAAGAAATGTACTGTGAGAAAGCCAATCCTGCGAATCTGTATGATCTTGAAGTTGCTATCTATGACACTAAACAAGGCACACACTCTGTATGCGAATACTATCGTACTCTACGAGCGTTATGGGAAGAACAGGATTCCTTCGCCATAAAGGACTGGGGAACTGTTGCAGACCATAAGAAGTACTTGAAGCATGTCCAAGACCAAAGGGTTCTTAAGTTCCTTCATGGGCTCAACTCGGAGTATGAGCGACTGCGATCTCAGATTCTGAATTTTGAGGTCATCCCATCTCTTGAACAATGCTATAAGAAGGTGGTCACTGAAGAGAGACAGAGGAAGACTATGCAGGTTGATGCACGAGGGGCCAATGTTGGTGATCACTCTGCCCTTATCAGCACCAATATGGAAAATGAAAAAAGGGGAGATGGAATACGTAAGGATTCACATAAAGGTGAGAGGAAGGGTTCGCAATGTGGACGACTCAATCACTCTGTGGCTTCCTATTGGGAGCTATATCCCGATAAGAAACCACTCAAGTTCAAGAAAGGTCAGTAAAATAAAGGGGATGTTGCTGCTACAAAGGTCACACAGCAACCTTCTAGGGCTATTTCAGAAGGGAACGCATCAACAAGAACACAAGGAAGCTTTGTGGGGCTGTCCACGTCCGATGTAGCCAACCTTCAGCCGTTTCTCTCACATTTGACACCCCCATCATCCACCAGCCTGTCAAGTACTTATGGGGCAACACTCAATGTTGCCTCGCACCACAGTGGACACTCACAAAATCTGCTTTCTGTGAGCAGTCTCACAATCCTTAAATTGTCCCATAGCCTTTTTTCCCACTCATTCTATGTTTCAGGACCTGAGAACAGGCCAATTGATTGGGAGTGGACGTAAAGTAGGAAGTCTCTATCAGCTCCAATCCCAGTATGGTGCTGCTCTTTAGTCTTCAAGCACTAGTGTCTTGTCTAAGAAAATAAAGGAGATACAGCTGTGGCATCTCCGTCTAGGACATCTTTCATTTTCAGCATTAAAATATTTGTTTCCATCATTATTCCAGAAAATAGATATTCAGTCTATTCAGTGTCAAACCTGTCGTCTTGCAAAACATTGTAGAACTCAATTTCCTCCTTCTATGAATAAAAGTTCCACTTCTTTTGAATTAGTTCATTCTGATGTGGGGGGTCATGCTTCTGTTCCCTCTTTTGATGGTCACCATATTTTATCACCTTCATTGATGACTTTTCTCACTGCACTTGGGTGTATCCTACGAAGTCCAGGAAGGATGTGTCCAGGGTCATACAGATGTTTGAGAATATGGTAGAAAATCAGTTTGAAAATAAAATAAAAGTCTTCCGTTCAGACAATACAAAAAAATACTTTGAAAAAAATATGAATATCTTTTTTTGATGATAAAGAGATCATCCATGAGTCATCATGTCCCTATACCCCTCAACAAAATGGAATAGCTGAGCGAAAAAATCGCCATCTTCTTGAAACAGCTCGAGTACTTCTTCTCCATCATAACCTCCCTAAAAGGTCCTGGACAGAGGTTGTACTCACTACTGCGTATGTCATCAATCGAATGCCATCCAAAGTCCTCTAGTTTCGGACCCCCTACTTTATTCTTCGACCCCAACACTCTCTTTTTCCTCTGCCATTGAAAGTGTTTGGGTTTTTGTGTTTTATCCATGATCTAGCCCCTAGCAAATCCAAACTTGATGCTAAGGCTATTCGTAGGATATTTCTTGGGTACTCTACCACTCAAAAGGATTACAAATGCTATGACCCTCTGACAGAGAAAAAATATGTTGTGAAAGATGTCACTTTCTTTGAATCCCACTCTTATTATCACTCTTAGGATGTGTCTGAGGGGGAGAGATCTCAAATTTCAGCCACACCCTTGACTATCCCTCATGTTGTTGTCCCCTCCAGGGATGTCACAACTAATGAACCTGCACTCTCTAAAAAAAGCCATGATATTAGCATGCAGGGGACTGAAGTAAAGCACTATGTCATAAGATCAAAAGTTCAAAAGCAAGTTGAGAACTTGGGACTAGATACTGTGACAGACTGTTCTGCAGATCCATTATCCCAAGAAGTTGATAAGGTTCTGAACACTGAACCCAATTTTCCTATTGATTTAGTTAAACCCATTGATTCTGATGTTGTTCCAGCTGAAATTGTGCAATTGTGCAAAATGAGCATGATCTTGAGAAACCTATTGTTGTCCGGAAAGATGTACGAGAGTGCACCAAACATCCTATCTCAAAGTACCTATGTTACTCACAACTATCTCCTTCTTACATAACCTTTATTGATGCCCTCTCTTCTTGTTCAAATCCTCTAATGTTCACAGAGGCCACTAGAGACCAGCGGTGAGTAAAGGCTATAGAGAAGGAAATGGATACCCTCAAACGGAACAGTACTTAGGTTCTTGTTGATCTTCCCAAGGGGAGAAGCTAGTTGGATCAAAATGGGTGTACACTACTAAGTTTAAAGCTAATGGTATTGTAGAAAGATTCAAAACAAGACTGGTTGCAAAGGAATTTACTCAAACGTACAGAATTGATTATGAGGAAACCTTCACACCAGTGGCTAAGTTGAACACAGTTAGAGTGGTTCTTACTATGGCTGCCTATTATTCTTGGGAATTATATCAGCTGGATGTCAAAAATACTTTTTTGAATGGTGAGCTTACAGAAGAAGTGTATATGCAGCCGCCTCCAGGAATGATCACTGGTGGCAAAGTGTGCAGATTGAATAAGGTTCTGAATGGCCTAAAACAATCTCCTTGAGCCTAGTTTGAGAGGTTCAGAGTAGCAATGGTCAGATATGGCTTCATCCAAGGAAATGCATATCATACTTTGTTTAAAAAATGGGTTAATGGTAAACTTGTGGTTTTACTAGTGTATGTTGATGACATGATTATTACACGAGACAACAATGCTGAAATTGCACTCTTGAAGAAAAATCTAGCAAAAGAGTTTGAAATCAAGGACTTGGGGCAGCTGAGATACTTTCTGGGTATTGAAGTGACCAGATCATCCAAAAGAATGTGTGTGCCAGTGAAAGTATGCATTGGACCTACTAAAAGAAACGGGGAAGCTTGGATGCAGAACTGTAGATACGCCTATTGAATCAAATCATAGACTGAGTATTTTAGATGGTGAAATTTTGTCTGAGGGGGAGAAAGGGAAATATCATAGACTAGTTGGGAAATTGTTATATCTATCCTTAACTAGGCCTGACATTGTCTATAATGTTAGTAACTTAGTATAGTTAGTTAGTATATGCATGCGCCCCGTACATCCCATCTTGGAGTTGTGGATAGAATTCTGAGATACATAAAGTCCTGCCCAAGAAAAGGTCTTTTATTTTCTAAGAGCAATCATCTTGCTCTGGAAGGGTACACTGATGTAGATTGGGCTACATCACAGGATGATAAGAGATCCACAACAGGCTATTGTATGTTTTTGGGTGGTAATCTTGTTACTTGGAGGAGTAAGAAGTAGTCTATATGTACTAGATCCAGTTCAGAAACTGAATATTGGGCCATGGCTCAGTCTGTGGTTGAGCTTGTTCGATTAAAAATTTTGTTTCAGGATCTTGGAGTAAAAGTACAACTGCTGATGAAGCTCTATTATGATAACAAGGCTGCTATCAACATTGTCAATAATCCTATCCAGCATGACAGGACCAAGCATATTGAGATTGATAGGCACTTCATCAGAGAAGGATTAGACAGGGGGGTTTATGCCTACCCCATATAAATACTGGACAGCAGCTTGCAGATGTCTTCACCAAAGGTCTTCCAAGAGAGCAATTTTCAAATGTGATTGACAAGCTAGGCATGCTGAATATCCATGCTCAGCTTGAGGGGGAGTGTAGAAATAAATAGATGTTAAGTGTAGGGGTTGTTTTGTCTTTTTGGTCAGTCTGCTACATGTCTTTATGTTTTATTCTGGTTTTACCACTGTGTGTTATGTAAACATGAGCAAAACAGTCATTGATAGTTTGTAATGCTTTTGCCCTAATATATATAGTCATGTGAGGGCTGGGCGGCCTCTCTAGTTGAGAGAGAGAGGTAGCCGCACCTCTTTTTTGCCTCTCCAACCCATATTCTCCTCGTTCTTCATAAAGCATGGGTGTCCATGTCCCTATGCCTAAAGCATCCTGATCATTAATCTGGGCCCTTCCATTCATTGAAAGAAACTGCCTAATTCCGATTTCAATTTCTAATTTCCTCTTTTAACTTTATTTAAGTAGTAATTTTTTGGAGTCTAGATCCTAATAAATTCATATTATTTGTCGTGGATAAATTTCATATGTCGAGATAAAAATAAGGAACTCTCCCATTCTCAATTATAATATATGATATATCAAAATGAAAGACCACCCAACATTCTCAACCACAATATTTGCAAGCAAAAAATGTTTTCTTTTAACTCCGTTTAAGTAGCAAATCTTGGGATCTAGATCCTAATGAATTGACATTGCTTGTCATCGGTAACTTTCTAAACATCACCATGTCAAGATGAAAATAAGGAAGTCTTACATTCCCAACTATTATATACCATATATGATATGTCAAAATGAAAGAACATCCCATGTTCCCATTTATAGTATTTCCCAGCAAAATCTCTCTCTCTCTCTCTCTCTCTCTCTCTCTCTCTCTCTCTCTCTCTCTCCATGTTAATTATTGTAATGTTGCAACTTTGAATTCAGTTTACGATTGTTTTATTAATGCTGAACCATTTTAATATAAAGCATAATTAGATGACTAATAAATCTGTAAAATTCAATATTCATGAAAGTATATACCATTTTGTGGCTCATAAAAATAACTTAATTATAAAACATATTTTGTTCATGATTACAATGAAATATTTTATTTAATTAACCTAACTCCTCCACCACCAATCCAAAGTTTTCTGGCTCTGCCACTGAATAGAGGGTTTAAAGATACGCTTAAAAGCCTAGGATACAGGTTACATAGGGTCCGAGACACACACCACTTACCAATCCAAAAATGACATTGCCTGCCATCCCCCAAAGACACCTGTGTAGACGCCTTAAGTATGTCCATTACTTAAAGAATACCACTCCATACTGATCAAACATTATAGTCCACCTGTAAAGACACATCCCAAAGTCTAACATATGAATAATACTTGTCTCTAATCACATCTAGCCAAAGGCTAGATGGGATTGTACCCAACTTCCATAACCAATGGGTCAACGGTGCCAGATTAAAATCCTGACTGTCCATAAGACCTAGGCCTCTGCTCCTTCCTTTTACACATCCTGCCCCAAGATATGTCATGGCCACCTCTCTTGGACCCATCAGACCTACCGTTCCAGAAGCAACTTGCGCCCTATAGCTTCCAACTACTTAGCCACAGCAACAGGGATCCTGAAGATGGATAGAAAATAGATTGGGAGACTATCCAGAACAGACTTACAAAGGACTAATCTCCCCCCATGGGAAAGGAGCCTACCCTTCCAACCAGATAGGCGAGACTAAAATTTGTTGACAATAGGCTGCCAATCACTACATTTATCCAGGTGATAATGGTAAGCCCAAATATGTAACAGGAAAGGAGCCTCTCTGGCAACCAAAAATGATAGCTGCTCTATCTATCTCCCTATCTGACATGTTGATGCCAATGGCCACACTTTTATGGAAGTTCACCCCCTCAGTCCGCTAAGCACATCCACCAATTCAAGAATAATCCTAGCCTTGAATAACTAGTCCTCTTCTCCCATATAAACAGAAGGTATCATCAAAATACTGAAGATGAGAGATCCTCCTAGGTCCTACCCCTACCTGATAACCCGTAATGAATCCAACCTCCTTGCCTTTCATCCATATCTTACTGAGAACATCGGCAACGAGAACAAAAAGCAAAGGAGATATAGGGTCCCCTTGCCTAAATCCTCTGGTACTTGCGGAAGAAGGATGTAGGCTCCCCATTAATCAAGATGGCAAAAGAAGTTGAAGTCACACACTCTCTAATCCACCTAACCCATTGATCACCAAAGCCTATTTTTAGCAGTGTCAAACACACAATACTAGTTAACCCAATTATAATCCTCTCCGAAATCCAACTGGAGAACCACCCCTTTTCTCCTACGTTGCTTCATCCCATACAAGCACTCATGAGCCACCAGAAATCCTTGATGGATGTGCCCCCCTTTGATAAAAGCACTCTGACTGTCACTGATCAACCTATCCATGAGCTTCTCCAATGTAGAAGCTAACATCATGGAAATAATCTTGTACACCCCATTAAAGAGACTAATAGGCCTAAAATCATCCAATGAATCAGCCCCCTTCTTCTCAGGAATGAGAGCAATGAAAGTCTTGTTAGCACCCCTAAGGTAAGCTCTCCCTTCCTGGAACTCTAAAACTGCATGTAACAATAGGAGATGAACAATCCCCCAGCGATGTTGGAAGAACAACAATGGGAAGCCATCTAGTCCCACAGCCTTGTCCTCAAGCAAGGAAAATACAACATCATGGGATTATGAAAGAAGCAGAAAGTCTCTCCCTCTCCTCCGCAAAAATCTGGCAAGTAATTCAGAATGCACAGCAAGCGTCCCAACATCCTCTTCCGCAAACAACGGGTATAAAAGGAGATAATATGCCTTTTCACTTCATCCCTATGAGAAATAGTTTGTCCATCAACTTTAAGAGAGCCAACATGATTATTCTCCTTCTGCCCGAAGCAACTTTGTGGAAATAAGTAGTGTTCCTATCACCTTCCTTAACCCATCGGTCCCTAGACCTTTGCTTCCAATAAACCTGTTCCTTCATCAAAAGTGGTTGGAACTCAACCTTCATCAAACCCCACTTCTCCCTGTCTTCTATATCAAGCAACCAACCTCCTCCAAGGCCTCAAAACCTTGAAGCTGAGAAAGCATGTCCTCCTTCTCCTCTTTGCTAGGAAGCTTCTTAGAAGCCCCCAAATAGACAATTCACGGCCAAGGGACCTCAAGTTGATAAGAAGAGTAGCCATCGCAGATCCTTTCCAAGTGCATGAAGACCAAACCTTTGTGAAAATACCTAGAAAGCCCTCCTTTTGAATCCAAAATTTCTCTACTCGAAAAATGGGCTCCCTATGAAAAGAGAAATTTAAGTTAAAGAGAATAGGTTTGTGATCCAACATGGATCCTCTGAAGGCAAGATGCTATAGATGAGGGAAGTGCTCCTCACAGTCAACAGAGACTAGGAACTTATTCAATCTAGAACAAAGAGGCTGAGCCCTCATATGAGACCACAAAATTCCGGGTCGGGTCAGGTCCCAGGATCGCGACCCCCCGATCCCGATCCGATACGGATCAGCCGGATCGGCCAGTCCTGATAAAGACTGGCCGGTCTAGATCGACCCTATCAAAAAAAATAAAGAAAAAATCAAGAAAAATAAAAAATGTATACATATTATTCAATGAATGTACAATAAAAATGAATGCAAATCATGCACATCCATAAAAAATAAATACTAAAGACAAATAACTCGCTAATAATTATTATTTGTGCACTAATTAAAAAAGACATTATGAAGTATTTTACATGAAATTAATAAAAATACCTTAAAAATATCACATTTGTGATCTTTCATCATCGGCTCATAAGTTTGAGCTGGCGGCCCATAATCTACCTAAATATATGCAGGATACCCATAGCCAAACAAGGAGCTAGCGAGGTCTTCAAATCTCCTTTGAATACCCCAAGGTGTATTTGCTTTTTGCTTGAGCTTTCTCCTGCTTGTGCCGGAGGGACATAAGTGCCATACTAAATAGGTGAAGGTTCAGAGTACCCCTCAGTAATGCTATTGATGTTTAAATACGGCAGTGAAAGGGGGTGAAAAATTGGCAGATAAGAAGATCTATATTTCCAACTGGGCCAATCATATCCTGTCTGTCTCTATTGGCCTTCAAATCTCCCTTGTTGTCCTTGTCTTTGACCTTGAGTTCTTTCAACATGACTTGGAGGTGCGGAGTAATCTTCGTATCATGAATAAATGCTCCCAAGTCTAGAACCTCCTGATAGTCTAGCAACAGCAACAGCGCCATCACCATCATAATCATCATCATCCGGAATGGAGTCATCACTCCCCACTTCATATGTTTTCGTCAGCCGCCTTCTTCTACGCCTATAAGTTTGTCTCTCTGCCTCGTACATGCTGGCCAAGTGAAGCGGTAAAATTGGAGTGTCCTTAAGTGTCTCTCCAGTCTGCTAAATTCTAATTGTCTCTCTCCCTTGTTCTTCTTGCGATAGGCCTACTTGTTGTTAAGACTTTTCTTTTGATTGTTTTTTCTTTTTCCTGCTAGATGACTATAATGAAGGTCTCGCTGGCTCTTTGTCCTTTCTTTTATGTGGATCCA
This sequence comes from Zantedeschia hybrid cultivar, assembly GCA_030544215.1. Classification (NCBI taxonomy): domain Eukaryota; kingdom Viridiplantae; phylum Streptophyta; class Magnoliopsida; order Alismatales; family Araceae; genus Zantedeschia; species Zantedeschia hybrid cultivar. The sequence continues at coordinate 19,838,752 of JARZZO010000005.1, forward strand.
CCTAAGTAGCTAATCTCCTGAGTGCTGGCTAAGAAGCATAAACTCAAACAGTGCGGGTAGTGTGGCTGACTTTCGACGCCTCTGAAGAACATATGCACCTCTTTCTTCTATTGCTTAAAATTCAAGATCTCGAGCAACTACTCCATCTAATTCACCTCTTACCCAACTCTGATCTTGAGGATCAAACTCAAGTTAAGCATCTTTGGTTGCTCGCTCTCCACCCAAGAATGCAATGGAGAAATAGTACTAATGACGCGCAATTAATCCATAAATTTGTACAATTAGGTTCTAGTAAGTTCAATTGAGTGTTTGGCACACCTCAATTGAACCCTAATTACACTAATCATATAAAAGTCCTAATTTTTAACCCCTAATTAAGATTAATTTTGGGATTTTGTCAAATCAACACGCTAAAAAAAAATAAGCTAAATATTAATAATTTTTTAGAATTTAAAAATTTTTAATATCGAAATATACTTTACCTCGGATCGGAATCCGACAAAGAAATCCGACGTCGACGGCGGCGATGACGGCGACAATAGCAATGGCAATGGCTGCCGAATAGCCGGCCGACGGTGACACGGTGAAAACCCACTTCTTTCGGTCAAGACCTCAAAGAGAGAGAGAGAGAGCGAGGGAGAGAGAGAGAGAGAGAAAGAGAGAGACAAAAGGACGGCGACGGCGGATCGCAATGGCTAGTGTCGGCGGCGGCAGTGGGCACTGGGTAGGGGAGGGGAGAGCTGCAGTAGCAGCAACAATAGAATGTTGTTGCTGCTGTCTCCCGATCCCCGTTTAAGGGGGGGATCCAGGATCGGCCAGTATCTGGCCGTATCAGACTAGATCAGCCGATCCGGACCCGATACGTTCCCTATATGGGCCGATCCCAGCAAAAAAAAAAAATTTAATCGATAAGGGGGAACAGTGATCCTAAGTCGGATCAGGACCTGCCGGCCCCGATCTAGATCGGCCGATCCTGCAATCCATGTATGAGACCATGTAAAGAAGCCATTTTTAGTGACATCAATCAGTGTTGCTTGATCCTTGATGAATGTAACTCTTGGAAATCCTCCAGAACTGCCGTCAAGGAAGATTTAACCGATCTTTCATCAAAGGAACCTAGCATTAAAGTCACCAGCCAAGCACCATGGTCTTCCCGACTGCTCATAACCTACCAGGAGCTCCTCCTATAGCACCTTCTTCTCCTCCCTCCTTTGGGTCCTATAAACACCAGAGAAATCCTATATAAAACCATCCTCCCTACACCTAAATGTGAAACTAATGACATACCTCCCCACATGTTTGCCCACCTCTTCCAACACAAAGTCATTCCAAAGTACCATTAAACCACCCGATCTACCCACAATCAGAGACACCACACCACATGCCAATATGCTCCCGTCAACATCCTTCCAAGCTTCTACCGCATCCACCTCTAACTTTGATTCTTAGATACAAATAACTTAGATCCTACATCTCCTAATCATGTCCCTCACCACCACCCTTTTCTTCATGCTCCCTAAACCCCTGACATTCCATGTGAGGATCTTCATGGGATAACAACCTATATTACATCCCCACACCCCTCACTCCAACCTCTGCCTCTTCCTTCCCCTCCCTTCTTGAAGGTTTACCCCGCTTTCACACTCCTTGACATTCTCAGTTTCCACCTATTATGTATCCTATGGAACATAGAATGGATGTCCACCTTCACGCCATTAAAAGAAACCCCAATCCTGTCAGCAGCCTCCTTGGATTGTTCCCCCATAAGCCACTCAATTCTAGCCAACATCCCCACAATCTCCTCCTCTTCCATGCCCCCGCTACCTCGAAAGCCTCCCCCTCGCCAACCACCCAAGTGGGTGTCGCCATAACCACCTCTAGATCCCTCTCCCCTTCCCCAAAACACTAGAAACAAAAATGTCTAGGGAAGAATAGCAAACTCCATCCCCTAAAACCCCCTCAAGTATATGCACCTCCTACGGCCTAGGAGCTACAGACTCTGGTCTACGGGCATCTGCACTGCCCTAAATTGCACAGGAGCAACCTGGTCTTCCACTTGAAGAGGCCCTAGAAAAGAAGAAGGGCAGGTATAAAGGTGGCCACTGTCTTTATTCAAAAGTGGCTAGGGTGGCACTCTTGTAGCAGTGATGGGTCTACACGTCAACACTAAATCTACCTCCTTGTGTGCCACACCAAGACCTCCCCAAGTGAAGGATCCTACAAAGGGCTCGAGAGAATCATCATCCCCCCCTGACGTGATATCGTTGCTTTGGAATCAAATCGGAAGCCTCCTGACTCCTAATCCCTAGTAGAGGTGCATCTCGGAGCAAGCCTATGATACTCGAACCAGGGGCGATGACCAGTGGTGATGTATCTTCCCTATGCACCTAGTAACCTCAGAACCCCTCAAATGATGACCTTGGTTCCTCCACGGGACTGCATCAAGCTAGACAGGTGCTAACGGGCGGAGAAGACTACCTCCATTAGGTCCTGGAGTGGGCACGACACGAATCGTCGTGTGGGGTAAGCTACGGGTACCTGAACCCATATCGGTAGACTAAACCGGTCCCGAGTGAACAACTAAATGGATGTTCGATGTCAACCGAGTTCAAAGATTCGAAATATGAATTAGCTCGACTGGTCCCCTATGTATCTTCTTCCTCCCAACCGTTGTCAGGAAACCCTAACGCCAAACTCCCCTACAATGGCGGCAGCTTCACAAGATAAAACACCAAGACAGAGGCCATAAATAGTCTCCCCTCTAGTGGAATGAGCAGGCACCTAGGAATAAGACACATCATACACCTTCAAAATCCCTTCCACCACACGGTGGTCTCCACTCACCCTTAACCTCAGACTTCCAACATCCCAACTCCCTACCCCTGCATCAAAAATTGGAGTCCCTCCATATCACAGAGGACAACAGGGACACCCACAATCCTAACAAGAGCCTTAGAGAAGATGAGATCCAAGTATGCCCCCCTCTGCAACTCCCATCGATCAAGCCGCAGAATGAACCTTGACTGGCAACGAAGCCCTCTGCAATCACCCGCAATACCTCTTCCTCCGAGTAAGCCCTAAGGACTTGTCTCCCAAGTCCTTAACATCCCATCCACCGGAAGCCTCATTCTCTTCTATCCAAGACCGCATCTCCACCGACGGCCTCTTCTCGGATGGCCTAGGTGCAGCTCCATGCAATGCAGAACAAAATTATAAGCTTGTTTTATAAATGAGTCGAGCTTGAACATGGGTTTATTTGGCTAGTTTAAGGTCATGAACAAGCTCGCTTAACATTTTAATTATTTAAATTATAAAAATACTTTCAATATTATAAGCCCCCGAAATTGAATCAAGTTTCTAGAGATGCGTGCGGGAGTCTGGGGAGCTCCTGGAGCCTGCCACCCTTTGCCTCTAGTGCCAACTAAGTACCACTGGAGAGTCAGGGGAGGTAGCCACCACTGAGGTAGACCGTTGGATCTCTGGTATCGAGATTGTGTTCTCATTACCTTAGGGGAGATCACCAGACTAAGGACTGCAAGGGTCTGGTGAGGTGTCTCAGATGTAGCACAATAGGGCATGTTCGGAAGTTGTGCCCCCCAAGAAGCCACAAGACCTATGCAGAGGCAGTGCAAGGTCCACAGAAGCTAGTCATCCTAGGACAGCCCTCCGTTCTGGCTGTGTCGGCTCTGCCATTGGACTTTTCATTTGACTTAATAAACAAGCCAAGATTTAGTAATCGAGCCAAGCTCAACTACTCATTGTGTCCACTTCGTTTCAAACCCTATCCGCAACCCATGGTGTGGTTGGTTGCGATGTTCACCTCAAATATGCAGACGTTGCATGTCTAAACTGGCCTGGGCTGTCTGGCCCAAATCTTGTGGGGGAGGAAATGTAAGGTTTTCTGCCCAAACAAGGTGCAACGAGGGGTTATACATGTGATCTAAAAAGCAGCCAACATTCCATGATCATACGATCCAAGTCTTGCAAGCTCTATGAGATTCCACAATCATATTTCCGCTACTTTCTTTTCTTCCCACAAACTACATAGTTCTTCATTTTCTTCCCTTAAGTAGCAACAGTAGAATATCCAAAGAAACAAGTAATTAGATTTGCCAGCACACTGAATCTTTAAAGCATGACCATGTGATGGTCAAAAATAAACAAGCTTTTCATAGAGGTCATTTTCATGCCCTAACATTCCCGTAGCTTCCATTGTAAAAATATGGTTGACTGCTGATGAACTAACTACACTATGGGGTTTGGGGACAAATTAGATGTAACAATCCTATAATTTCTGTAATCTTGGATAGCTTCGTGCTCAGTGTCGGACCTTTTATTGGCCAAGAGGCTTTTTTGAATATCATGTTTTTTTACAGAGGGATTTTTACAAATATACCCCCGTTAAAACTGTAATTGCACTTCTGTCAATCCATTTTTTGCATGTTATTAATAACCTCACTGCACGTAAATAGTTGCAAAAATGCCCCTGAGGTTAGATGCCGTTAGACACCATAAGAATATGCTCAGAATATTCCTTCAATAGTTACTTTTAGTAAAAATATATAGTAATATACTAATAATACCCTTATAAGACGCGGGGGAGAGAGAGGGGGGTTTCTCCCTCTCCGGTGCCGGCTCCCCAAACCCAGGGTGCACGCACGCATGCACGTGCGCGCGCGCACACACACACATGGACAGAGAAGTTGGTTGGGTGGGAGGGTGGGGGAGAGAGAGAGAGAGAGCTTACGCTTTTCCCTTTGGCAGCAGGGAGATGCTGCAGTGCAGGCCCATGAATAAAGAAGCACCATGCACCACATGCAGAACGTTGAGATAAGAAAATATCAAACAGCAGCAGCAGAAGAACAAGTAAAAATAGTAGCAGACCTGGAGCATTCGTGGCACTAATGTATTAAAAGAAGCTCTTTCTAGCTTTCCATCTCCAAATAGCTGGATTCCACCCTTCTTCGCCTCTTCTCTTCTCCCAAAGCAGCAGCAGCACAAGAAGAAGAAGAGTAAGGAAAGCAAACACAGCAGCAGCAGGCAGCAAAAGCGAGTGGAGGGAGATAGTGAGTCACTAATTTTGCTTCATGGAGATGCACCCATAGAAGCACCACAAGGTGCAAGGCCAGCACCAGGGCGGTGGCCGCCCCGCCAACGCCGCTGCCGAGGGCACTGCCAGTGAGGTCCCGGCCTTTGCAGAGTTCTCACTAGCCAACCTCAAGGCTGCCACTGGCGGCTTCAACTCCAAGAACATCATGTTGGAGAGCAGCAAGAAGGCACCCAACCTCGTCTACAAGGGTCGCCTCCATGACTGCCGTTGGATCACCATGAAGAAGATTGCCAAGACAGCATTGCCCAATCCCAAGCAGTTCGCTGTGGCTCCCTCCCTCACCCTTCCTCCTCCAAAATCGCCCTTCCGCATGTTTAAAAAAATAAAATCATCAAAAAAAATTAAATATTCAATTAGACCCCTTAGAGTTGTTCCCATCCCTGAGGCTTTATTTTTCTTTGTCCGATCATAAAAATCTATCTTAGCCGTCCAATCGAGTGTGCAGCAAAAAATAGTGTTTAAAAATAATCCAAATGTGGCATGTGCCACCTTCCAAGAAAATGTTGAAAGAATAATCAAAAATAGAAATTAGTCTGATTAACCCTTAAGGTTGATCCCATCTCTTGGTCACGTTCCTTTCTAAACCAACCCAATGCTCAAGAGCAGCAAGCAGCTGACTTTCAAGAAAGCAGTTACCTTGAAAGAACTATTTTTAGTGTTGCAAGATATGCACGGAAGAAAGAAAAAACAAAGCCCCGAGGCTATCCACACGTTTTTCTCTAGAGAACTTGGCCTCTGAGAGGCTTTTCATAAACAAGAGTAAGCCAGCCTTAGAACAGTAGATGGCTTTCCAGCATCTGATAGGAAAGTAAGAGAAAAGCACACTCACAGAAAACCTGAAATACGGTAGCTGCTTATTAACTTCATCTTTCCTTTGTCCCTTTTTATCCCTAACAGCTCCTCTTCTTCCTAACCATTTCCGATGCTTTCAACATTTCTAATCTGAATCCTTCCATGGTTCCCTTCTAAAATATATATATATATAGAAGAATCTTCATAGAAATGTTGTGACCATAGCATCCCAAGTAAGAATGGTTTTATGGCGTAATTTGCTGGAGGAATTCCTCTCTTCAGTCTCTGGATAGCCAAGTAAATTCCTTAAGCACCGGTTTGATAGGAGAATAAGAGTAGAATAAGGGGTCTTATTCCTAGAATAAGGCCAATTCTAGTTTGATGGGCAGAATAGCTTATACCGCGTTAGAATTGCTTATACTAGAATAAGGAGAACAAGCAATTCGACCCTAGACCCAAGAATTGCTTATTCTTCCTATTCCGCAAGTGGGTCCTACAAAACTATCAAAGCTAATCGCCTCTTATTCTAGTATACGCTATTCCGGATAAGTAATTCCGGATAACCTATTCTGCAAACATATTGAGGCTTAGTGCCCTATTTCTAGAAGAAAGAGTCTGAGGTCAGTTCAAACGACATCCTATATTTTGGTATATTTCTACCTCTATAATTGGCGTTAGCCGACTAGCCTCTAGCCCTGCTCCTGAATACGGTCTGCTAATCACAGTGGCTCCATATAGTCAACCTGTCACCGATGCCTTCTTACTTCAGCGCTGTGTTGCTGCTTCCAGCACTGGTGAAAGGCATCTGATTCTAATAATTCAGAATAGAAAGGAGATTCGCGCGAACTCTACAGGTGTGGGAGTGATCCTGGTCAGGGAAGGGAAGGGTTACTGTCCTTCCCAACTTTCCGAGAGCCTTGTTGACTGGCTTTTAATATGTGTGTGTGTATATAGATAGATAGAGAGAGAGAGATAGAGAAAGTAAAGGTGGGGGTATTGCAGTCTTTATACCATGTGAGGCTTAGAGTTAACCATGGTTGGTCACCTTCCTCTTGGATCTGGTTATGGCACATTATCACAGGGCATTTTTGCAACAATTTACATACAGTAAGGTTAGTAATAACAATGCAAAAATAAGATAGACAAAAACTGCAATTACAGTTTTAACAGGGGTATATTTGCAAAAATCTCTTGCAATTATCAAACAAAAACCTTTTTGTTGAGCACAGGTTTCTCTCACGGTCTTAGGCTTCAACTTTTTCAAATGAATGATTAAATTGTGCTATTTCTATAACAAAACATGTCACTTAAACATACTAAAGGACATGATGATCATATATGTCAATGCTGAAAGTGACTTCCAAAGTACAACAGATCTTGTACAAGAGATGTTATAACACAGGGATACGGTGCATATGGTGTCAATGCATAAGTGGCCTACCACGCTGCATGAAAAGAGAAGATGAAATTTAAATAGCTGAAAAAGATTGTGTACATCACTGGATGATTATCAATAATATAAAGATATGCAGCCTTTAAAAAGAAAGAAAGTTATGACTTTTTGGAAGGTGAATAAAGTTATGAAATTGAAACAATAAAGAACCTTTTACAGTGAATTTCGAATCAACATCGCTCGTCCATGACTGGAATATAAGAGACATGTTAAGCTGCAGCTTGAATTCAGATGACAAGATGCTCAATGCATTGTTCCTCGCCACAGCAAGAAAGTTGCCATCCACACTCCAGTCAACTACATGAAAAAAGGTGCATCACTTATAGGAAAGGAAGAGGACAAAGTGAATGAGAGTCATAAAAACAAGCTTGAAGAAGAAAAGGTAAGCATGTTATTCATACAAATGAAAATCATTGTTCATAATAACTATGTCCACTAACATTCCATTCATCATCATCATGGCATGTTCTGTAAGCCAGCAACACTTTACAGATCATTTATGTGGTTGATTTATCACAAGCCGCTGGTCACTAAACTTTACAGAAAAAATGGGACAAGGATGCAGACGAAACCTGTGTTTTCTGTGGCATTAGACAGGAGGATGTGGATCATCTTTTCACAAATTGTCAAGTTAGCAAAGAGGTGTGGAAATTGTGGAATGTTGACAGGTCACCATTACAATTTCTTCTAGGTCTCTACAAGACGTTGACTTTTTTCAAACAACCTATTGCAACAGCAGCAGCAAACAAACAATTGATGGAATCACCAATATGCTTATCCCTCATGTGGTTTGTTGGAGCCTTTGGAAAGCATGGATGGCAGGATCAGCCTGCTCCGGTACCAATACGGGGGGTACCCCGTACCGGTCTTTGTAGTTATAAAAAATTAATAAAATATTTTTACTATTTTTTATTGGCCGGTACCGCCCGATACCAAAACTGATACGTATCGGTATTGGTACCGGTACCGGTACCGATACCGAGATTGCCATCCTTGCTGGAAACAGAGAAACAACATTATCTTCAGAGGAAGTAGATTCCAAACAGAAAACATTTGTTTCCAAATTATTTGTTTTTTGGATGCTTGGGGTAGATACTTATTAAAAAGTGAAATAAGATGGTTAAATCTTTAGACACAGCAACTATTGTTAAGCTGCTTTTCCCTTTTTTAGTGGAGGAACCTCTCCTCTATTTTCCTTTTGATTGTATCACCTCTTTTTATTCAATAAAATTGGTGGTATAATCCACTTTCTTCAAAAAAAAAAAAAATTACATTAAAAAGGGTTGCCTTGTCTGTGCCATCGTTAATGAGGCTATATATCATTCTTGTCTTATCTGGAACAATAAGGGTTTTCTATTCCATCATTTTCAAATGTCTATACATCAGGGAATGGGATGGAAGGATGGGAACAAAGGTGTCATGATCAAAAAGAGAGTAAATGCAGGTCTATCGTCCTACTAGCAATCCCATGTGCTACTATGGAATGAAAGGAATAAGAATTTTTAGGGAAGACTGCCACAGTATCTTTCGTATTTTTAAGACAACAGTTAAGTTTGCGGATGAACGGTTGCTGATTACTGGGAAGAAACAGCTTTGCTAAATCCCAAGCGCCGGTAAAAATGTGGGCACATATGATAGGCTTGGGTGTTCTTCTTGTAATTCTTTTTTAATAGTCTATTAGAAGGTTTGATATCATCGTCATCAAAGCATTATCCCATCTATTTGGGATCGGCTCCATAAATCATGTCCCGCCATCTTAATCTATCCAATGCCATACTTGTGGTTAAACATAGAAATGCCGAGTCCTTTCTAACTCCATCTAACCACATTTTAGGTCTGCCCTGATGTCTTCTAACCTTCCTCCCCCAACTCTAATTTTATCACACCTCCTAATTGGTGCTGAACTTGTGCGGTGATGTACATGACCAAACCACAGCAGCCTATTCTCCCTAAGCTTAGTGTCAATAGGAGGTACATCTAAATTTTTACATATATGTCCGTTCCTAATTTTATCTTTTTTAGTCTTTCAACGCATCCACCTCAACATCCTCATCTCAACAACGCACGATTTTTTGTACATGATCCTTTCTCACAACCCAACACTTAGTGTCATATAACATAACAGGTCTCACAGCCGTCCTATAAAACTTATCTTTGAGTTTCAAAAGGACCCACCAATCACACAAGAACCCAAATGCACTTCTCCACTTCAGCCAACCTGTCTTGATCTGCATGTAACATTTTTCTTGGATCTCTCTGTTCTCTGGATTATTATTTTTTTTGTTTGGAAGTGGACAGTACCACTTAATTACATTAAGAACCAAAAGAAGTCACAATATTGTGCATGTTAGTTCACCAAAAAAAACCCTATATATCAGGGAACTCAAAATACAAAGAGCACACCAAGAATTTTAAGCCATCCTCTCGATGTCGCCCTCTTGCGTCGTCTCCGACGCGAATGAGGTTCAGCTGGGCACCTGAGAGTGGCCAGGCCTCCGCCGCCGACAAGGGGGTACTCCGGGTGATCATTGGCCCTCGGGAGCATCGACCTAGGGTTCGTATGTGCTTCCAGTGCCTTCGCCCAGGGCACCTCGCTAGGTCCTATGAGTCGCCAGTGAGATGTAGGGCTTGCGGCGGGGTTGGGCATGTAAGTCGAATCTGCCGCGGGGGCACGAACTCTTTTGCTGAGGTGGTGGCTAGAGCTGAGGGGAACAAGCGAAGGAGTAGCAAGGTTTACCCTTGTCAAGCCAGTGCCTCTCGCTCCCTTCACCAGAGCTCCTCACAGAGAGCCTGCATCGTTTATGGAGGAGTGTCAAGATCCGCTCCCTGGTGGTTCAACTGTCACCTATACAGGTGCAGGATCTCCTTTGAAATGGGGTGCAAGGCTGAGGGGACTGCGAGGTGGTTGACCTAGGTGACTGCTTGATGGGGGTGGCACCTACGGAGCAAGTAGCATGATGTGGTGGCACAGGGAGTCATAGCAGGGCACGGTAAGGTTATCCAGGAGGAATCTTGGTCCTTTTACTCGGCACCTTCTTGACCCTCGTATGGCTAGTCTAAAGGTAAGGTTGTCAGGGGTCCCGATGTTTCTCTACAACGATGTCGGGATTAGGCTACTGCTCCGCGAGGTAGGAGTTTGGGAGCCTGGTAACTCGTCAGTGTTGTGTAAAGAAGGTATCCTCAATGTTAAAGGAGTCATCCGAGCCTGTAGCAGCGGCGACGTCCCGAAGTGCCTACTCCTCCCTGTTGAAGATCAGGTCTTCCCCATCTCGGTCCAACTTTTGGGCGAGGCGGTGCCGCTCGAGCAGGGGATGCTAGGGTTTCAGACAGCGCAGCGTGAGGTTGAAGACGACTACATACGGGGTGCGGGTCGTGGCGTTCGATTTCCCAGCCATTTGAATTTCAAATGGTTCGGGGTGGAGGGCTGTGGCGGGTGGCCCGCCGCTGAACCAAGTAGTAAATCCGTCTCGGAACCAGTTGGTCTCCCTCGCTAGGCCCGAGCCCAGATCCAAGCCCACGATCTATATGAAACATCGCTTCGATCGGGCACCGACAGTTCACCCGATCTTCGTCTTCTTCGCTTGTTTAGACCTAGCTCCCCACAGGAACACCTCTCCGACGATCCCAGTAAGCTCGAGCGGTCCCCCCCCCCCCCAACGAGGCCCAGCTCCCAAGCGCAGAAGCTATCTGATCTACACCCTACAACTGAAGAGGAGGGCCATGCACCGACAGTGTACACATAGGATAACCATGGCGTGAGTGTTAAGCCTAGCCTGTCTTTGGAGGTCCCCTCTCCTTCGGCATAGGGGTAACAGTTGGTGGGCTCGGAGGAGTCTCCTGACAGGGCCCTGCATGTGGGCTACTTGTATTGGGATGGGATGTGAATGAGGGAGGGGTAAGAGGCAGGAAGGGTGAACGGTGAAGGTTAGGATGGAGGCCTGAAGCGACCGAATGAGGTGGTGTGCAGTGCGGTTGACCACTCTGCTCGGGCGGTGGTGCAGTGCGTGAATCCTAAGTCTGGTACCCCTACCAGACATATGGCCAACCCGGGTGTACGAAATACAGGCGAGCTTGAAGTGACATCATGGGTCTGAGCAGCCTCCGGAGTCTCCTTCAGGTGACCAATTAGAAGTGGGCAACCTCCTTCTACCTGCTGATCTAGAAAAGTCTGATGTCAAAGAAATTTTAACAGGGGTGGAGAAGCTAGTTGAATCCCAAGCTAAGGAGGTGGCTAGCAAGATTGGTGTTTCTTTCGAGGGTCTCGATAAGGAGGTACACTGTGTTTTATAGAATCCAGCAGCGGTGGCAACTCGAAGTGGCAAAGGGTATGAAGGGTAATAAATCTGCCATAAGGGGAGAAGTGGGGGCAGGTGAAGGTAAGGGGAAGGGTACATTGTCAGTTGTCAATGAAGATCCTTTCTTGGAATGTTAAAGGCATTGAGGGGAGGGAGAAGAGGTTGGTTCTGAAGGAGCTGATTTGGAAGCACAGGGTTGATATACTGTGCATACAAGAGACCAAGGCAGTGTTGTTGATGAAATTAATCTCCCTCAAGCTTAAAGGAACTTTCATGTGTGATGGGAGAGCGATGGGAAGAAGCGGAGAGGGGAAGCGGCCGGAGAGTTTTCGGGGACAGCAGAGGCAAGCTGCAAGATGAGAAGAGGCGCTGGGAGGACAGACGCGGGCAAGCATCCGGGTGCTGGGGAAGGTTTTCATGTCAGAGGAGCTCAATACAGAATTCCCAATGATAGATTTAGACGTCTTCGATGCTTGGAGAGAGGGCACAGGGCAATCCAGTGCCGAAATGCATTGGTTTGCAGGAATTGCAGGGGGCTCGGCCACAGAAGTTTTCATTGTCCTGATTCTATCATATCGGAGGAGAAGATATCAGTGTCGTCTTGGTATGATTTTAAAGATAAGCGGGAAGAATTGAAATCAGAGGTGATAGAAACGTCGTGGTGTCCTTCTTTCAAAAGGAACGAGCAGTTCCTCTCTTCATCATTGGCAGTTGTGATCAAATAGGGTAGTTTAACTACAGAGTGGTTGGAAGGATATTTGCAGAGCTTAGATTCTAGTAGAAGGCTTGGAATATATGGGAAATACATAATGGACTTTTTCTAGTCAATTGTTCGCAAATAAATTTCATGTAATTGATTTTGAATACTGGAGTTTCGAAGGTGGGAGAAGTGGTGCTTCCTTGGCAGAGGTGGCAGTATGTGTTTAACACAGTACAATATGAGGGTAGTCGTAATGTCTAGTGCAAGGTGTATGGGATCCCTTTACATCTATGGGATGTAGAGGTATTTAAAGCCATGGCAAACAAGGTTGGTAAGTTGAAGAAGGTGCACAGGGAGACAGTCCAATGGGTGAATATGCAGTGTGCTAAAATGTTTATTAATATTAATCATAATGTGCCTCTGTCGCATGTCATGAGGTTACGGTGGAGGGAGCAAATATTTTTCATTAAAATAGTAGAGGATTGTATACCAGTAAGTGATTCCCAGAAGGTGGATCGGACTTACAATGAGGTTGTTCAGGCATACAGGGAGTATAAAGGCAAGAAGGAGGCAGCATATGTTGTAAAGGAACAGAGCAATGATGAGGATGGCGAGAGGTTGAAGACGACAGTTCAGCTGAAGAACCGGGCCGGTTCGGGGGAAATGTCTAGTAATGAATCAATTAACCTAAGTTGGTCGAACCGGGTTTCTGCGATTGGAAGGGACTCCTTCTACGACAGAGTAGTTTAGTCAGGGACGCGGGATTCCAGCGTCAACATATTTGACCAAGATAACAGTGAGTAACAAATGTTGCGGAGCAGATGGAGGGAATGTTTGCCTTGGCAAGGATACGTCAGATTTGGGAGCTTCTAAAAATTCTGAGGTTCAAAAAGCGGAAAGGAAAAAAAAGGTGGAACGCATAGCTCAAAATGAAAAATGGAAGGGGTCCAACCAGCTCACGGTGTTAGGTAATATGACAGATAATGAATTAGTGGACAAGGCAGAGGTTTTGGGCATAGATTTAAAGGAGAAAACATGGCAATACAGGAAGCTATGGGTAGATAGTATGGCCAAAAAAGGTAATCCGATCTCCAGGCCAAAAGGACAAGGGAATTGAGTAGACTGCTTCAGTCTACGGAAGGAGAATGTGTTAATTCAGCAAATTTATCACAAATGCAGATAAGGGGTGTACGTGGTCAATGATGAAGCTTATTACTTGGAACGTCAAGGGTCTAAATGGAAGACAAAAGCAAATAGCAGTAAGAGATTCTGTCAGGAGGTGGAAAGTAGATACTATTTGCATTGTGGAAACAAAGATGGAAGGTTTTGATCTGTGTCAAGTTAAGAAGATTACAGGTTTCAGTTTACCAGGATTTGTGTTCCGTAGAGCTTAAGGAAATTCAGGAGGAATCCTTATTGCATGGGAGTCTAAGAACTAGACAGGTACTCTAGCTGAGGTGGGAGAACATACAGTGACAGTAGTGTTATAGGTATTGCCAAACGGAACTCAATGGCTATTCTCAGGTGTATATAGTCCGACCATATATATGGGGAGAAGGTTAGTTTATAAAGAACTGACCTTATGTAAAGAGAAATTTGATCTTCCATGATGTATAACAGGGGACTTCAATGAGGTGAGAGATCCAACAGAAAAGAGCTCAGGGGGAAGAGTTATAAGAGGAATGAAAGACTTCAATGATTGGATTAATTCTTTGGAATTGATTGAATTATCTCTGAATTGTAGAAGGTTTACCTGGAGTAATTCAAGGTTTACAATGGTTGACGTCAAAACTTCCATGAGGGCATCAGGGAAGACAATGAGTTAAAATAAAATGATTTCAATTCTGATGAATGCTGTGTTGGAGCATATGGAGGAGCAGAAATGATAGTGTGTTCAAGGGAAGCAACGTCTACATTGAGAATATGTCTGCTTGCAGTCTCAGTGTGGTACCAGTGGAGCCGGCACATTTTGGGCATTTCAAGTGATTGTTGGAATAAAGTTATAAGTCATATGTAATTCCATTTGTTTTTTTTTGTTTCTTTGGTCAGAGGAATCTCTCCTCTAGACTGTATTTGGATGTACTCCCTCTATTTATTTTAATAAAATTGGTAGTACACCTGATTTTTCTCAAAAAAAGAGACCAAGGCAGTAGAGGAAGGTGAGGAGATTAGGAGAGAGATTAGGGGCACGAGACTTACAAGAGGGGTGTCATCTCCCATAGTTGGTAGGTCGAGGGACATCATGGTGCTGTGGAATGAGACATTGGTTAAAGAGATGGACAAGCATGTGTGCAGGTCTACTATTTCTGTTACTTTCAAGAATGTGGCGGATGGTTTTGTTTGGGACTTTACGAGGGTTTATGGGCCCCAAGGTAGAGAGAAGAAGAAGGCTTTGTGGGATGAGCTCAGCACTCATCATTCCTTGGTGTAGAGACCTTGGTATTTTGCTGGGGATTTCAATGTTGTCACTTCTCAGAAGGAGAGGGATTCTGCGGAGGGGACAATGGAGGACTTCCTTCAGTTTGTGCATCAGGAGGCATTGATCAATATTCCCACCGATAATGCCTTCTTCACGTGGTTCAACCTTAGAGTGTAGCCTTCATGCTCTAAGTTGGACAGGTTTCTGATTTCTATTCGGAGGAGCATTTCCCCCACATGAGAGCTTCCTGTCTTCAGAGATTGGCTTCCGATCACAAGCATATCCTACTAGATTCAAGTTTCAAGTTTCATCGGACGCAGGTCTTCAGGATGGATAAGTTTTGGCTCAAGGAGGAGGGCTTTGTGGAGGTGGTCTCGCAGGTTTGGAGGACTGATCTTTTGCAGGGCTCGGCTATGCCTATAGTGGTCAGGAATCTCTCTGCCTTGGCTAAGGCTCTTTCTGTGTAGGGGGCCTCTCGTAAGCTCCTCAACATGGAACAAAAGGAGGCAATTCTGACGCAGCTCCAGGGTTTTGAGGCTATGGAAGAAATGGGGCTTCTTGATGATCAGGACAAGGAGGCATGGGATAGACTCAAGTTTGAGTATCAAGATATCCTTGCCAAGGAGGTCTATTGGAGGCAGAGGTCTAGAGATAAGTAAGTCAAAGAAGATGAGGGGAACACTGTTATTTCCACTTACTTGCTTCAAGCAGGAGAAGAAGGAATCACATCTCTATTCTGAATGCAGGAGATCTCTCCTTCTCTCACAAGGAGGAGATATGTGCCCATGTGATTGACTTCTACAAGAAGTTGTACGCATAAGAGAATTATGCCAGGCCCAGTGCGGCTGAGGGACTACTGCCTTCCATCAACAATGATGACAGATCCCTTCTCCCTGCCCCGTTCACGGAGGAGGAAATGTGATTTGTTGTGTTTTCCATGACCGGGGGTAAAGCCCTGGGTCCTGACGGGTTTCCCATTTTGTTCTACCAGCACTGCCGGGAGATTGTCCATACTCTTTTGTTGCAAGCTGCGAGGGAATTTCAAGAGGGGAAGGCGCATTTGAGAGGTATCAATAAGACCTTCATTGTCCTCATCCCTAAGAAGGAGGGGGCTGAGACCTTGTCTAACTATAGGCCGATTAGTCTCCTTAATGGGGCTTATAAGATCTTTTTGAAGATGCTTACTTTGAGACTTGAGAAGGTGATACATAAGCTCGTGAGTGATAATCAGAGTGCCTTCATCAGAGGGAGAACGATCCAAGAGGGTTTTTTGGTGGCTTATGAATGTTTACATGGAATGAAGCAATAGAGAAAGAGTGAGTTCGTACTCAAGTTAGACTTTGAGAAGGCGTATGATAAGGTCAACTCTGTTTGACATCCTTGTCAAGATGGGCTTTGGTGAGCAATGGGTTGCATGGATTAAAGCTTGTATCTCGTCCTCGCCTTTTGGCATCCTGGTCAGTGGAGACCCTACGCACTTCTTTCTCAACAAGAGAGGTCTCCAGCAAGTTGATCCTTTATCCCCCCCTACTGTTTGCCTTGATGGCTCAAGTCCTCAGCTATTTGTGGGGTAGGGCAGAGGCTGCAGGTTTCATCTCTGGTTTTCAAGAAGGATCCCTTGGCGGATCAATTTCCCACCTCCAGTATGTTGATGATACCATTCTTCTTATGTCAAGAGTTGTGGAAGAGTCGATGTATGCTAGGTTGATTCTAGACTTGCTAGATGAGGTAACTAGATTGAGGGTGAATTTTCAAAAGAGTGCAATTTTTGGCATTAAACTGTCTGATCAGTACCTGAGGAGGGCAGCTACTATCTTGGGTTGTCAGATTGATTCTTTTCATGTTACATATCTTGGGCTCCCTTTGGCGCCCGGCCCTATCAGAAGTAGCGAATGGTAGCCACTGATCCGGAAATTTCACTCTCGGTTAGCAGGTTGGAACGGCAGACTGCTGTCATATGGAGGCATGTTGATTCTGTGCAAAGCTGTCTTGAATAGTCTCCCATTTACTACTTGTCCATCTTCAAGATTCCGAAGATTGTGGCCAAACAACTAGAAGGTATCCGCTGCAAATTCTTCTAGGAAGGTTGCAAAGACTCTTATAAGGGTGGATGTAAGACCCCACAAAAAAAAAATCAAGGATATATCTGTAAACCCCTGAAAAGTATAAACACAATTAGTAAAAGTTTAGAATTTATAATATCATAGACTATTTTTATAGGGTCTTAAGTGAAACTATTTAAGGTTCAATAAGTACCCTTAGAAAGTCGAAAAAGGACCACTATTGATTGCTTAGTTAAGAAGTGGGGATACATGTGCAAATAATAAAAGATAAGGGGTTAAACTTAAAAATTATCTACTTAACTTATTGGGCCTAAACCTAGGGGCTTATTGGATTGTTAATAGACCCCATTTATTGGGCCTAAATGGACCCTAATTGCAGGCCTAAATGGGCCAGATTTGAAAGCCTAAATAGGCCAGGTTAATAGGCCATAATGGGCCTGCCCTAACCAGGCCCAATGGGCCCTGCTTATGGACCTGTGGCAGCCCAATAAGGGAGGGGCCCCTCCACCGCCCTAAACCTCCCTTGCCACCGCCCTTCCCCTTCTATAAAAGGGGGGGTAGGGGGGCTGGCAAGGGGGCAGCAGCAGAGAGAGAGAGAGAGAGTGAGAGAGAAGACTTTCTTGGTAAAGGTACGGTGATACTCCCTATGATTATCCTTGTTATTTTTAGTTTTAAGTAGTAGGAAAACTTATTATTTTAAGAGAAAATTTTGTTTGGGTAATTTTGTGATTTAAGGGC
The DNA here is from genome assembly GCA_030544215.1 of Zantedeschia hybrid cultivar. Classification (NCBI taxonomy): domain Eukaryota; kingdom Viridiplantae; phylum Streptophyta; class Magnoliopsida; order Alismatales; family Araceae; genus Zantedeschia; species Zantedeschia hybrid cultivar. The sequence continues at coordinate 19,856,322 of JARZZO010000005.1, forward strand.
ATGATGGGGTAAAATGCTAAGCTTGTTATTAGCATGGATAGAGGCATGGTTCTATTATTGTTTTGATTTGATTTAATGATGTTTTATTATAAAAAGCATGCGATGTTTTGATTAATTTAAGGACCCGAATGCTATGATGAAACCACATGATTTAGCTATGGGGTTAGCTTCCCATTAGAAAAGACGATTGAAAACCTAAATTATGAAATGCCTATGGAAATCCTTCATGGTAAAAAGGGACTATGAAAAGATGGACCGAGTCTATCTAAATTCATATGAATTATGATAGAAACATGGATATGGAGCCTTAAACTCCAAAAGAAGTTTAAAACTACATTTGTATTATATATGCTCATCATGTAGTATAAAGAATAAAGAAGCCTTCATGGCTATGACAACCCTATGAAGGGGGGGTAAAGATTTTGGAATTGAAAAAAAAATGAAAGAAAAAAATTAAATGAAGGCAAAGAAGCCTTCTATGACCACTGTGAATTTTCATATGAACATTGAACAATGATTTTAGTGATGAATTATCTTTTCATAAGAAAAGACTTTATGGCTGTTTAAAGCTAGTGTATGATAAACGGACATACATACATATGTATGTTATAGAATATAAGAACATATGAAACAATGTCATGATAATGATGTCCCCATTAAAGGGAAGAAAGATGATGAAATGAAACAAGGCATGGAAGTCTCTATGACGATATAAATGAACTATGATTGAGACGATGAATATGGAAACAAAGCATAGAAGCCTTTTATAATGATAATGAATTCTAATAGAATATATGACCAATGTTTTCTACGATGATTGTCTTTCTTCCTATAAAAAAAAAGAAGTGACATCATGGCTAGCAGGACGACATCACGTCTCCTGGAGACAAGGAGACGTACGGAAAGCTTCGCAATCGATGTGTGCTGAGGCACAGAGCATCCCTTCTTTGGTTACGGTTCTAAAGTCTAGATTTGGGATCTCGGCTAGACAAAAGACGGAGTTCCTACTCGAGTGCACTCATAGGCTGGGGCATGGACGCTATAGTGAGGGAGTGTAGATACACTGTAGATCCGACTTAGTCCTTTCCAGCCTCCTCAGTAGGTTTCCGAAGACTTACTAGGCTGGATAGGCTATAGGGTGGTAGGTGCATCGGAGGAACGGCTCACTCACCATTACGACTGTTAGTTCATGATTATCCCTGTCACGTCTAGTCGAAAGGATAAGTCGTCCTACGAACTAACGATTAATGAACTTTAAGACTGATCAGATAATGATTATGAGAAAATGATCGATCAGGTAAATGATTAATGAACGAACAACTCAATCTTGAGACATTATGTTAATGACTGATAGAAGATACCTTTATATTTTATATGCTAGTATAAAGTACCACTGAAAGGAAGGAACGTATGGAAATGTGTAACAATTATTATTCTGTTGAATGTATTTCATTCCAATTACGATGCATGCATTCCATATTAGTTTAATGCATCATTCTATTAAGATATCATGCATTTATGAGTATATGATTGGGTATAGTCCAAAGATTAACAATAAAAGAATAAAATCTATAAATTGGTATGAATCAACTTATGAAGTTAAGCTTTGAAATTGTATTACATTTGTTGCTCCATTTCCAACTGTTACTTGTGACTGCTAACAAAATAAAAAAATTGCATATTATGTATAAGTAAGAAGAGAGTAAATGGGTTTGGGGAGGGAGGTGTAAATGGGATATCAGTAAGGATGTAAATAATCCCTACTAAGAACTCAACTTATGGGTTCTCATAAAAATTATTTAACATATTTTTAAGAGATGTGCAACGGAGGATGCAAAGTAAGGAAAAATGACTCCAATTCATAAAAAAGAAAACCTGAAAAGACGTGCAGGCAAAAATAAGAAGAGTCTAATTCTAGTGAAAACCTGAAAAGGAGCTAGAGTTAGTATATATACATATACATATATATATATATATATATATATATAACATTTCATTTCGTACAGCATTTTCAAATTGATCATTTCTTATATATCGAAATGGACAAATCCATCGTCTACAGTCGAAAAGAAGAGTGATAAGCGGTTTTTCAAATCAAAAAAGATTTTGATATTCTTTTTCTTTACTTTCTAAATCTAAATTCTAAGTTCTTATTCTTGATACCTATTAAGATAAGAGTCTTTGTAAACCTTATAGCACGTCTCTTTAAAGGTAAAGTAGAATTCATCCTTTGGTTTTTCTTTTCCATTCACTAGGATTTTTTTCGTTTCATTTATTTTGTGCGGATCTTCTTCTTCTTCTTCTTCATAATCGGAACCAAAACCAAAGTTTTGTTCAACGTATGATCCCTCTTCGTCCTGTGGTTCCGAAGTTGTTTCTATGTTACTTTCTTCTTCATTTTCCTCGCTTTCCTCCGAGGTGTGACTGAACTTTTTAAGAAAAATAGGTAAAAAGCGCTATATATATAAAGAGGAGTAATTACACAGCATTGAAATGATTAAATCAAGATTCTACTAATGGATAAATGTGTTACCCGAGACAGGCTCTCGGGGCAACCACGTCACAGAAAGTGCTCTATCCGAGACAAGCCCTTAGGATAGTCGAATCACAAAGAGAAGGGAGACAAAATCGTGATAAGTCAAAATCAAAGTCAACTTCAGAAAGACGGCGATATAATTACAACAAGAACCTGAAAGTTCAAGTCTCATGAAGAGACCTGACACCGTACTTATGAGTCAGGTTGTCCCGGAAGCTCTTCAACGCATCTAAGGAGCCGAAGGTGGTGTTCAATACTCGAAGAATTTAAGATAGCAGATAATGAAGCAAATTAAAGTTGTACCAAATTCACCAAAAAGTTTTTTGAACACCGTCCAGGAGCAACAAAGACAGGCCTCCTGCCTCAGCCACGACGTAAAGAAGGAAAGAAGCAGCCTACGTGCAAAAGGAAAGAAAGAATTTAGAGCAGTTTACTATCAAAAGTTGAAGGGCAAAGAAGTAAAATGAAGGCCTACGGATCATGGCAATGTTACAAAGATCGATCTATTGAAGTTAAAGCTTTAGCCAATTAGGGTCACTTTCGCAATGTACCCTAAAATGCCAGAAGAGGGTTATCCATACCCAAAGATCGGCTTATCACAGTCAAAGCTTCGCCAGTTAGGGTCCCCTTCGTAGTGTGCCCCAAAATGCCAGAAGAAGGTTATCCATACCCAAAGATCGACTTATCACAGTCAAAGCTTCGACCAGTTAGGGTCACCTTCGCAGTGTGCCCTAAAATGCCAAAAGAGGGTTATCCATACCCAAAGATCGGCTTATTATAGTCAAAGCTTCGAGCAGTTAGGGTCACCTTTGCAGTGTGTCCTAAAACGCCAGAAGAGGGTTATCCATACCCAAAGATCGGCTTATCACAGTCAAATCTTCGGCTAGTTAATGTGCCTTAAAATGCCAGAAGAGGGTTGTTCATACTCAAAGTTCGACTTATTGAGGTCAAAGCTTCGGCCAATTAGAATCACTCTCCTAATGTGCCCTAAAATGCCAAGAGAGGGTTATCCATACCCAAAGATTAGCTTATTGTAGCCAAAGCACCGGCCAGTTAGGGTCACTTCTGTAATGTGCCCTAACATGCCAGAAGGGGGGTTGTTCATACCCAAAGATCAGCTCGTTACAGTCAAAACTTCGGCCAATTAGGATTACTTCCACAATGTGCCCTAAACTGCCAGAAGGGGGGTTGTTCATACCCAAAGAGGGATCGTTCATATCCAAAGATCAGCTCCTTACAGTCAAAGCTTCGGCCAATTAGGGTTACTTTCACCATGTGCCCTAAAATGCCAGAAAAATGGTTGTTCATACTCAAAGTTCGACTTATCGAAGTCAAGACTTTGGCCAATTAGGGTCACTTTTGAATGTGCCCTAAACTGCCAAAAGAGGGTTGTTCATACCCAAAGATCGGCTCCTTACAATCAAAGCTTCGGCCAATTAGAGTTACTTTCACCATGTGCCCTAAAATGCCAGAAAAGGGGTTATTCATACTCAAAGTTCGATTTATTGAAGTCAAGGCTTCGGCCAGTTAGGGTCACTTCTAAATGTGCCCTAAAATATCAAGAGAGAATTTTTAATACCCAAAGATTGACTCATTGCAATTAAAGTTCCAGCCAGTTATGGTCACTTTCACGGTATGCCCTAAAACGTCCGAAGATGGTTTTTCACACCTTAAGAATCAAGCCAGGATTCACCGAAGAAGCTCAACATGGTCTAGCGTGGAAATCACAAAGATCGGTTTACCCCCAAAATCTCAAGGAGGTTTGGGTAGGTTGCAACATACTCAAGTCGTCCTGATACTAAAGTTGGGGTCAATGAGCCCTCAGTTGACTGCAAGATGATCGCATGTGACCAACCAACTAGAGACTATGAAGTGGATGCACGGGACACATGCCTTCGCCCCTGCTTCTGACACATGTCCGTAGGGGGCAGTTGAGAGGAGGAGGAGCTACCCATGCCCCCCCCCCACCGGTGGGTGTACCCACCGGTGGGGGAGTGCCACCGGTGGGAGAGGAGCTACCCATACCCCTCCCCTACCGGTGGGCACACCCACCAGCAGGGGGGTGCCACCGCACCCCGCACCCCCTTCTCTCTTTTCTCATCCCTCTCTCTCTCTTTCTCTTATAAATACCCCCCATGGGGGCTGCTGCGAGGTCTTTTTGGAGAGCTCACAAAGTGTTGCCGCTATTTTTGTCTTGAAGATTCAAGCCATCCAAGTTCCGTTCATCAACACCTCGAAGACTCACCACGTTGTGGCATATATATTGGACATGACCCTTGGTTAAATTTGTATCGATTGTAATCCTGTTAATTAATTAAATGGTTCATTCATATTGGTTGAATGGCCAAATTTTCAGTTAATCAATTAAGTGGTTCATTCTTATTGGTGGAATGGCCAATAAATTTGGTTCACTCTTATTGGTAGAGTGATCGAAGTTCTTTTCTTGGTTCATTCCTATTGATGGAATGGCCATTAAATTCTTGGTTCATTCATATTGGTGGATAGGCCATGAGTTTGTGGTTCACTCTTACTGGTAGAGTGACCAATAATCAATTGTCTTGGTTCATTCCTATTGGTGGAATGACCATTAAATCCTTAGCTCATTCCTATTGGTGGATTGACCATGAAGTTTGTGGTTCACTTTTAATTGGTAGGATAACCAAATTTTTAATGATTCATTCATATAGATAGAATGATCAAAATTGATGTGTACATAAAGTGGACTTAAATAAAACTTTGCACATGGTTGATGCATGTCCGATTTCATTTATTTAATGCACGTCTAATTTCATTTATTTCATACATGCTCAATTTTATTTGTTTTAGGGCTGTCAACGGAAACCCGATTATCCGATTTTTCGATCCGTTACCGAAAAAAAATATCTATTTCCGATAAAAAATATCCGTCCGATAGCTATCGGAATCGGAATCAGATATTTCCGATAAACTATCGAAATCGGAAACAGAAACTCCTGTTTTCGTATCCGCTTTCCAATTTCCAATTCCGATTGTTATTAAATTCATTATTAAGAATAATATTAACCTTAGGATTATTTTAATCTTATTAATCATTATCTAATATAATTAATCATTATCTAATATACTAAGACGTATTGGTTATATTAGATTTCATTTTATATGTTTTAAACAAATAAATCAAGAAATCAGTAATTTTCGATAATTATCGAAAAAAATATCTGATTCCAATTTCGGAATCGAAAACGGAAAATAGACTTTCCGATTTTATCGGAAACGGAAACGAAAACGGATAATACACTTTCCGATCTTATCGGAATCAGAAACGAAAACAGGTTATCCTTATCGGAATCGGAAAACGGAAACACATGTTTCTGTATCCGTATCCTACCCGTTTACAACCCTAATTTGTTTAAATGGTGGATTGTGTTAACTAAGTTGGATGTGTTTAACTTGAAAAATCAAAATAAGTGGGTTTCGGTTCATTCATATTGGTTGAATGGCCGATAAAGTCATTAGTTCCTTCATATTGGTTGGAGGACAATTAAATTTTAAGAGGATATTCTTAGTTATGTGGTGGTTATTATATCCCATTAGCTAAGTCTTTTCCTTGCAAATTCCTAAAAAAGAGTAAAAGAAAAGAAAGGATGTTACCCAAATCCATCTGATCTTAATGATCTCCTTAATAGTTTCTCAAAGATTTCTATAACGATACTTAAAAGGACATTGTCAAACTCTTTAATGACTTTTAAGGGTTTTAATGAGGATCTTACTCAAAAGCACATTCTCTTAAAACTTTTTAGAGTTCATTGGCTCACATGCCTTCATGCAAGTCTAAAGTCCTCTAAATATCTTTTATAGTATCCTTTAAGATTTCTAATGAAATTCTAAAAGATGGACACCGAACCCACAAATCCCACACTAAAGCAAAACTTGTTTCCTTCATTGTGTGGGATGCAACGTATAACTTTGTTGTCGTGTATTTTATTTCAAGGGCATCAAAGGACGGTTAATCAAGGTTGCTAATTGGTGATTGGCGTAATTAAATTTAATCGAGGTCAGTGGAGAGAGGTCAAATTCACAGATCCATTCGCTTGATCCAAAACCCTACACTCTCTGAAGGCTAATCCTAAGTTCTCAAAATCTACATTTAAAATTAAAAAAAAAAAGACTCTTTTGAAAATTAAAATCTTTTAAGTCCATTTCAAAAGAAAAGATTGATTTCAAAAAACCAAGTCTCACAACAGTATTTGTATAGCTCTTAAAATTAAGGCTATAATAAATGTAAGTATAACAATATTAAATGAGTTTCTTGTTTTTTATTTGATTTTAAGACACTCTTTTGTCTATCATGTAATAATTAGAGGTAAGGTCTTATGTCTCCCCCCTACCCAACCCATGTATCCAAGCTTCTTTGTCGATTAAATAAAATCCCAAGGACTTACCCGAGGTCCTAAATAACTTTCCGACACTGGAAACCTTTTTCTAATTTTTTTTTAAAAAAAATCACATTTTAAATTTTTTTAACATTTGTTTTTGAAGAACTGCACCGAATCGGATCGAATCAACCGATTTGATCAGTCTGGAGTGCACCAATCCGTGCATGATCCCTGATTATTCCTTCTTTGCTTATATTGAATAAGTAACAAGAACATGTATGGGGTCAAAGTGGGGTAACCCATACCAAACCCTATAACAATGTTGTACTCTTTTCAAGTAAATATTTTAGGTTCTAGGCTTCAATAACTATAAAAATGATAATATCAAACATGTTGAATTTCTCCCTCTGAAGTATGGCCAGAAGTGCAATTTTATGAGATATGAGCTTCACTATTCTTTTATTTAATTGTTTTTTAAGTAGATAGTACCACATGTATTATAAACAAAAAGGAGTTGCAAAAGAGGTAACATAAACAAAATTATTCCTATGCATCATCACCAAGCAGGTGAGAAAACCATTAACTCCCTCCGAGAAGACAAAAGGAGGAGTTAGACTATTCAGTACTGCACACAAGACTAAGCAACTCCCTAACCTTGGATGTAGTAAAAGAAAATACATGATCGGGAGTGTTCACTCCCTCTTGAACACCCTATTGTTATGCTCCGTCCAAAGAACCCAAATGGTCATGTGAAGCATGAGCCAGCAAGCAATGCGGTCCCCCTTCTGGGACCATGGTCTCTCCCACGAACTAAGAAGATGGCCCACCAAATGGCCAGGTCAATGTCACTCCGCAACTTCTGACCCAGCAGACTCCAAACCTCAAAAGAAAATGAACATGCCGTGAACAAGTGATCCATCGATTCCTCCATGGAGCCACAAAGAACACAAATCAGCGGGATCTCTGGCATGAAGCGAACGAGCCTGTTGCAGGTTGGAAGTCTACCAATGGAGGTCCTCCATATATCCATATAAGGAACTATACCTCAGGGGGGCTTCTGAGCTTCCAAACCGCATTAAAGAAAGGGTACCGAACACTACCATCCGCAAGCATGGACTAAGTAGGTTTAACAGAGAAACAACCCTTTACATCCCATCTCCAAGCCCACGTATCCTGCACTACCCGGTCCAGTATGTAGCCTTGTAGATTATTGACCAAAAGCAGCAAACCATCCATCTCCTCACCTCTCAATAGCCTTCTGAAGGTAGGCCTCCAACAAGGTTGTGGGACATCAGTGTCGAACATATTACGGGTGTGATTTTGGAAAATATGATGATTAATTGTATTAATGAATAAAATTAGGAGTATATATACCTAGGTACACGTAAGTTATACCTAAGGTACACAATAAGACCACAATAACAAATATACCCCAAACTAATACCTATTCTAACACTCCCCCTCAAATTGGAGCATATATGTCACGCATGCCCAACTTGCTACACAAAACATCAAATTGACCAACCCCAAGTGCCTTGGTAAAAAGATCTGCAAGTTGATCTTCTGTAGGAATGAACAGGATACTAATCTTCTAAGACATAACTGCATCTCGAACAAAATGACAATCAACTTCTATATGTTTCGTGCGCTCATGAAATACAGGATTCTTTGCAATATGAATAGCAGTCTGATTGTCACATCTCATCACCATAGGACCACAATGAGCTACACCAAAGTCTTCCCACAAGGATTTCAGCCACATCATCTTACACGATGTCAGAGCCATCGCCCTATATTCTGCTTCAGCACTAGACCTAGCAACAACACTCTACTTCTTGCTTCTCCAAGTGACAAGATTACCGCCCACATAAGTGCAAAAACTTGAGGTGGATCGCATGTCCATTCGAGATCCTACATAATCAGCAATAGAAAAAGCCTCAATAGACATATGATCATGTTTCTTATATAGGAGACCCTTTCCAGGGGCACCCTTTATGTAGTGTAGGATCTTCAAAGCTGCTGCCCAATGACATAATTTTGCCTTCTGCATGAACTGGCTGACCACTTACACAGCAAAAGCAATATCAGGACCAATTATTGTCAGATATATCAACTTCCCACAAAGCCTCCTATACTGAGTAACATCAGAAAACTCTGGACTATCCTCAACATGAAGGTCAGACTGAGAGACCATTGGTGTATCAGCAGGTCGACATCCAAACAATCCCATCTCCTGTAACAGGTCCAAAGCATATTTTCTTTGTGACAAAGAAACACCATCAGGACTATATGCAATCTCAACTCCAAGAAAGTAACGTGGTTTCCCAAGATTTTTAGTAACAAAGTGACTTTCGAGATATTTATGAACTTCCTGAATACCATCAACATCACTCCCTGCTAAAAGCATATCATCAACATAAACAATCAAAATCATTACACCAGCCCCTATACGTCGAACAAATATTGAATGATCAACTTGACTTCTTTTCAACCTAACTCCAAATGCAACCTAACTGAATTTATCAAACCATGTTCGTGGACTTTGTTTCAGGCCATATGTTGCTTTACGCAATTTGCATACCATCTCCCCTGAGTAACATACCAGAAGGTTATTCCATATATACTTCTTTAAGATCACCATACAAAAAAACATTCTTCACATCCATCTGAAGCATGGTCCAACCCTGATTAATAGCAAGAGAAAACAAAACTCAAACAGAGTTAAGACGGGCAACTGGAAAAAAAGTCTCAAAGTAATCAACCTCATATGTTTGAGTGAATCCCTTTGCTACAAGCCTGACTTTGTACTTGTCAACAGAACCATTCGGAGTGTATTTCACGGTGAAAACCCATCGACAGGAAATCGGAGTAACATCAACTAGCCGAGGTACAAGGGTCAAGGTACCACGAGAAAATAAGGCAGCCATTTCCTCATCCATAGCAACTTTACACTCAGGTTTTACTAGTGCTTCTGAGACATTCCTGGGAATAGAGATTGTAGAAATAGACAAGGCAAAGCAACAAAAAGATTGAGACAGAGCATGATATGAAATAAAATCTTCAAGAAGATGTTTAGTGCGGGATCGTTTTCCTTTACGGAGAGCAATAGGAAAATCCATATTAGAAGAAGGAATAGAAATCTCACCAACTAGTGGAGGAGCCTCTACAAACAAAGATGACGGTGGCAATGCAGTGGCCGACGTACTGTGAGACCTTCGTTGATAAACCTGTCCAAATATGGGATCCTCAGCACCTTGATCAACACCACAATCAGGGGCAGCGGTAGGCACATCCAGAGAAATAATATCAAGAAGCACAGGAGAGGAAGAGGTTTGTACTGGAGGAGTCTGTAGAAGAGGGGAGGAAGCATAAAAGGGCATTGACTCAAAGAAACTCACATCAGCCACCACAAACAACCTCTTGGACCGAGGGTCAAAGCAGCGATACCCTTTCTGGGTTCGAGAATATCCCAGAAAAATATAAGGAACAGATCTGGGAGACAACTTATCATGACCTGACCCAAGAGTATGAGTAAAGCACTTACATCTAAAGACTCGAGGAGTAAGAGGAAAAGGATTGTCATTTGGATACAAGCAACAAAAAGGACTTTTTCCCTCAAGCACCCTACTCGGTATACGATTAATGAGATAACACGAGGTAAGAACGGCATCACCCCAGTAATATTTAGGAACATTCATGTAAAACATGAGGGTACAAGCAACATCAAACAAATGTCGGTACTTCCTCTCAGCAACACCATTTTGTTAAGATGTATAAGAGCAAGATGTTTGATGAATAATGCCATTCACAGAACAAAAGGCAGCAAAAGAAGACTGAACATACTCCTTAGCATTGTCAGTGCGCAAAATTTTGATAGAGGTAGAAAACTGAGTTTTTATTTCTGAATAAAAGGATTTGAATACATCAAACACATCTGATCTAGCTTTCAAAAGGAATAGCCAAGTCATCCAGAAAAAAAATCATCAATAAAAGTAACAAAGTAACGAAATCCTAATCTATAGGTAACCGGGGACGGTCCCCAGATATCGGAGTACACAAGATGAAATGGAGCAATACTCCTCTTATTTTCACTAGAAGGAAAAGGAATCCTATTATGTTTCCCAAGCTCACAAACCTCACACTGAAAATTAGTCACTAAGGAAGAAATAGGAACAAAATCCCGCAGCCTGGAAATAGACGGATGCCCTAGTCGACAGTGCCACTGAAAGGAAGTGTCAAGAGCAGAGGACGCCTGGTGCTTTTGGAGAGGCCCATCAACTAGGTAGTACAATCCGCCTGACTCACGACCACCACCAATCCAAGGATGACAGTACCGGTACATATCGGCTGGTACCGGCCCAGTACCGGCCCGGTACCGGTGCCGGCTGATACCAATACGTACCGGTATCGGCCGGCACTGCCAACCATGTACCAATCTGCTTCTTCGTCTGTAGATCCTGAAACACACAATAGGAAGGATAGAACGTCACTAAACAATTCAAAGAACGAGTCAAAGAACTAATAGATAACAAACCAATAGGAAACTTTGGGACAAAAAAAACATCTTGTAGAGTCAGAACTAAGTATGAACAGTCCCTTTCCCTGCGACAAAAGTGTAGGAGCCATCTGCCACAGCCACTGGAGAATGCGTATTAGACAAGTGTAGAGAAGAGAAAATAGAACGACTGCATGTCATGTGACAAGAAGTTCCAGAGTCTACAATCCAGGATGAATTATTGTAAACTACATAAGCACTACCTGATGTGGTGGCATAAAAAGATGAAGTAGATGCCGAGGAGCCTTTCAGTAGACACTGGAAGGCCTCATACTCCTCGACCGACAATGTAACTCCTTTTTCAGGCGATGGTCCCATAGGTTGCTGATGCACCGGCTGTTGTATAGACTATGTAGCAGATGATCGAGACTCACTAGAGGCTCCAAGATTAGCAACATGATGCAAACGAGAACCACCTCTACCATACTTCTTCCAGCAGAAATCTGATTAATGTCCGGTCTTGTTACAATGAACACATGGTGACCCGTGACCTCGGCCACGATCACGACCACGACCTCCAGCGACAAGAGTAGAAGTACTGCCATACTCTCCTGTCTCACAAGAAGTGGTCCCATTCATGTTCATTTTGGTACTCGCTCAAAGAACACGAGAATAGGCACCAGCCAAACTAGGAACTTGAGTATCAACAAGCAAATTATCTCGAATGTGTCCGAGACCATCATCCATTCTAGACAAAAAATTTGCAACAATAAACTCTTCTTTCTGCTTTTCCAACTGCGCAGCATCAACAACAACATGTTGGTATACCTTCAATTCGTTCCACAAACCTTTAACTTCAGCAAAATATTAAGAGATAGGTCTTCCTTCTTATTTGAGATTAAACAACCTGGAATATATATTATAAATATGAGACATATTATGCTCAGCAGAATATATTTTCTTAAGTGTGTCCCACATCTCCTTAGCAGTCTCCAAAAAGACAACAATATTAAAAATACTATGTTCACAGCTGTTATTCAAAATTAAAATCACCATTCCATCATCAACTTCCCAGGCATCATATGACTTCTTGTCCTCCTTCATAGGTGGATTTTGTTCAATATGTCGAAGTTTCCATCAAGACAGCAGCAAGAGGCGAAACGACCTTGCCCACTGGAGGTAATTGGTCTCATTTAACTTCGTAGAGGTACCCAACATATGATATAGCTTCCCGTTGGAGGTCAGGGCGGGAGCGGAGTTTGTCGAATCCGCCATTGCAACAATAAAAAAAATATGGGTCAAAGCCTCTGCTGCAACCAAAAAACACAAACGGACCAAAATGTCTCACAACAACAAACGGGTCAACGCATAGGAAAAAAAGAGAGAAACAAATCCTTATGCATTGACCATCTCATAAATAAGCTTGTGCTGACGAACCCTCCTAGAAGAAGGAGTCCCTCCCCTTTACACCAAACCTAGAGCTGCGCCGGCAAGATAAATACACCCGCGTTGATGGCGACAGAGGATGATGGGATTGGAACTGGCGGGTTACAATGGGACTACAGCCTCCACACGCCGAGAAACTAACCACCCTTCGGCACGAACCAAGCGAGGCGCCGAACTCAAATGGGACGAACCTGCCCTCCACGCCATGGCACCTCCACGCTCACCGCACCAGGCGAGGCGCAGGAGTCAACAGGGGCGAAGCCCCCTTCCACGCGGTGGCACGAAGCACCCAGGCGGTGCTCAACAGGGGCAAAACTCCCCCTCCACGCAGCGGCACGAAGGCCCCCCTCCACGTGGCAACACGAAGCACCCAAGCGGTGCTCAATAAGGGCGAAACCCCCACTCCACGCGGCGGCACAAAGGCCCCCCTCCGCAGCACGACCAGGCGCCCACGCGCCCCAGCAAGGCAGCAACACCAGGGAAGAGAGAGAGGGAAGAGGCACTAGAGGGGAGAGAACAGTGCGCCGGAGGGGGTTATGTGGACGGCGGTGGATGGCGACAGCAACGGTGGACGGCGGCAGTGGCGGCGACAGGGCAGATTCACGCCCTAACCCATGGTTAGGCTATGATACCATGTGATTTTGGAAAATATGACGATTAATTGTATTAATGAATAAAATTAGGAGTATACATACATAGGTACACATAAGTTATACCCAAGGTACACAATAAGACCACAATAACAAATATACCCCAAACTAATACCTATTCTAACAACGGGCAACTACATATGGGTCACTAGCAATGGAAAAGAGACTAGGGAACATGTCCTTAATTGTTATATGATGGATATGGTATTTCCTTTCTTTAGTCTTTGTGTATTAGCCCGTTATCATAATTTTTTTAAGGTTTGTAGAACTATCAAAGATTGAAGAAAAGGCGGGACCATTGCAATTTTGTTCATCTAATGTCATGCAAGAAAATTCCTCTCAATCCCATGTCAACCAAAATCTATCTTCAAAGGATAATTGGGGGAATATACAAACACACAAATGTAGGCCATTAGTTTTCTATCAGCTCTAAAAAACCTTCACCCTAAAACCTGAAAATGAGGGGAGGAAACGGAACCAAACCCATTCTCACTTCATGGAAGCCTTCTTCCTCTAGAACAGCACTCATGTCCCATATCATCCATGTTCCTGCAGGATGTCCCTTCCGCATTTTTTATACCTTTCTCTTTCTAACCAATGAAATAAAATAAAATTCATGTTTCCTTTCCTTCTCCTCTCCCTTTTTAGTCTAATCTCTAGTTTTTCTTTTCTCTTTTTTCTTTCATTATCAGGCAACCAAAAATTTAGCCTTCATTAGTTACATACATTGCCCCAGCATATGTAACTATGAATGCACATACAGAAAGCTTCATTATGGCAGAGTTCAATCCTCCCATCACACAAAAGGTTACTTGTGTACATAAACCCTCGTTCTGTTTAAAAGTTCTTTCAGACTCTACATATATTGTAGAAGCCCTAAAATTCCAAAAATGACACAGATTAAACAGAAGCACTTGGACAATTGGATGAGTAAGATCATAATAAGTTAATTAGTATGTTGATGGTTGAACGGGAAAAGGGGAATCGAGCATGCTAGCAGAAGTCACATCTAAATATAGATCTGATGTTAAAACCAACCAGCCTCAACGCCATCCATTATATCCTCAAGATGGTTCTCCATATTTCCATGGTACAGAAGGCCACGAGCTGTGAGCACAATAAATGAATTCTCCTTACTTTTCCGCCACAGGAAGTCCTTGATGGGACTAGATTCGCCTACGGAACGGGTAAAGATTGGCTCTTGATCCTTCAAACACAGACCCAAACGCAAGAAATATAAGGAAAATGGATGATGGCTTCCAGAAAGGCAAAACACAACTCATTTTGCTTCCTTGTGGCTGATGGACAGCAAGCTCACCTTATTGACAAGCGAATGAACTGAGAAGAAGCGGACTTCTGCACCAATGGCCACAGCGAGTACCGATGAGTCTGTGGAGACTGCCAAAATGTGAACATCACCGATCTCTGCGTCCAAAATGCTCTTTTCCTGAATACACAGTCTCTCGATCTCCTTCTTGTCCCCATTTCCTTCCTCAATCTCCTTAATATTCTTAGCTAATCTGATAACATCAGTCGTCTTCGCCATTAGAAAACCTGAGAATTCAAGCATAAAACCCTAACTAAGTGGAGAAATTGGGAACATGAAACCCTACAAACCAACACACACACACACACACAAAAAAAACATAGAAACAGAGAGAAAGGAAGAACCTTGACCAGCAGTGTGGGCCAGAAACAGCACGCCGAACTTCTCAGAGACGGCCAGTGGCCGCGCGGGTGGATTCGACAAGTCGAAACTGGAGTCCACTCGTTTCAGCGGCACGGCGGAGCCTATCCTGCAGAAGACGAAGTCCGAGGTGCCGTCGCGGTCACCCTCCACCTCCTCGTCCAACCTGATGCCATCGCGCGGCTCTTCGGCCATTCGTGCGCGGACCAGAAAACCTAGAAAAACCTAGAAGCTCGAGTCTGGAGTACTCTGCAACAAGCTATTTGCCCACGGCGACGAAGCAACGGTGGTGAAGGTGGTGGAACCGTGGAAACTGCTGCGCCGAAGGCAGCAGCCAGCGGCGGCTTCTTCGCCTCACCTGCCAATGCTTAGCGTGGAAAAGACGAAGTTGGGCGGGAAATGAGAAGCGACGGAGCCTTTGCGTACATGCCTGGGCGGATGTAACGACGGTGCCGCAGCCCCGGCTCAAGAGTTTGCCCGTCGGTGCGGGCAGAGGCGGCTCGCAGCAAAATAACTACCCGGTTTTGGTACCCAAAAGAAAATGCATTTTTTACTGTTTATTGAAATTTAATTTTTTTATGGTTCGATTTGAAATTAGATTATACATAAAGTCATCATAAAAAATAAAAAATAAACTAAATTTATCGGTAATGCCGACTGCCAGTCCACTAAGTAATACACTTCTGCAAATAATCTTCCAAAAAATTTACATTCATAGACAACCATCTGTATGACCTGTATGTGCATACAATTCCTTTAACTATGTACGATGGTATTTGTATATATTCCCTTAATTATGTAGCCTGTTTCGAATGTCACTTGAGTTAAAATAATTATTACTCTGCATAACACATGTGAAAGTTATTAAACAAGAATCTAATAGTATCCTCAGTTAAAAAGCAAACACCTTACAAGAAAAAATGCATAGATATCTATCTGTAAGTGTTTTGTAATTCTACTTTACAAGTATATTTTACCATCAAAATATATCTTTATTTAAAATTGTGTGTCGTTAAAAATGCTTTTTTTGGTGGTACATACACAACAAACTTATGGGTAGATGTTTTCACGATTATTCTCGTGAGATGTTTGTATTTTAACTGAAGTATATTATTAATATTCTTCATTTAATAGCTTTCCCATATTCTATGTAAATTTATAATATTTTAGTTAAAACGAACTTCAAAATAAACTCACATAGTTAAGGGATTTACTATAATTAAGGGAGCTATATGTAAACATAACCTGATAGCCAGGATATAACCGAACAAGTACCTTGCATTAGGTTGAGTCCACAAGCTATCTATCATAAGACGAGAAAAATAGCTAAAAGAATCACCTTTACCTAAGTTGAAACTTCAAACACAGGTTGTTAAAGTGTTTTTTTTTTTTTAGGGCCCAATTTGATACTCAGATTATTTGCTCAGCATAAGCAATATAAGATTTTCTTTTACCGAAACAAGTCTCATTTTAGTATGGGAACTCTATTTTAACTATACTCAAATAAGCAATTTTAATTAACAAAAACAAATAAAAAATATAAGAAAGAAGATACCAGTAATATGTAATATAGTTAGAATAAGTAATTTATCTTTCGAAGTAATTTATTTTTTTTACTCAACTTATTTGTTCTCCTTTATTTCAAAATAAACTGTTTTCATTCGGGTTAAGAAATTCGCACGGTCAAAACAAACAAAAAAGATTAATCTGAATAAACCAACCTATTCTGTTTTATTATGCAACTAAATTGGGCCTAATAGAAAAAGCAGTGAAGTTTCTGTACTCAAGCCTCAAAGGCCCGAAAGCGAATCAGACGTCAGAGAACGCATCCGATGCGATCAGCATAAGGAAGTGGGCAAATTTGTATCAGGGTGTTCCTCCCTTCTTTTGTTGTTTACTGTCTGTAGGGAGATTAAAGAAAAGAAAATGGTGGGGTATTCTTTTTGAACATGAAATGGTGGAGGTGGATCTTGGTATTAAAGGCTTGTATAATGCTGTAAAATCTCGACTTTGAAGTCATTGGTTTCAAAGCTGGTGAAAACAATTTCTTTATTACAAAATCAAATTTTAATTTATACTAATTTTGGACAAAAATAAAAATCAGCTAAAAAGAGAATTTTAAAAGTCATCTGATTTTAAAAGACGGTAATGTACGATACTCCAAACATACAGAGCTCGGAAAATCCACCCTCTTCATCGCTTAATTGCAAATTTTTCACGAATTCAAAATCTTGGAAAACATATCTAAACTGTTATTCTAGAGGTTTTACCACCAAAAGAATCTCGAGAATGAATTATCGTCCTATCGGTCTATCCGGCAAAGGCTTAAAGAGCATGTGTTCCAATTAAACAATTGTTTAAACATAAGGGCTACTTGGTTCACCAAAGTGTTGAAAATGAATAATATCCCATATCGTCTAAAGAGATTTATAAAATAGAAAAAAAATAAGATTTTTTACTTTTCAGTCTCTGTAACCATTTGATATTCTTCATATGTCCATGCAATCTTCATATTTCTTCATTATTTGAATCATACTTAGAAAGTATCTTTGGAGGGACTTTTCAGGGAGGGTTGAGGGACTTTTCAGGGAAATTTTAAATGATTATAAATATTAGTAAGGAATATCAAAATTACATTGACTTATAAGAAATATCGAAAGATTGTAAAGATTAGAAAATAAAAATCTCAAAAATTTATCATACATCCTATAAAAGAACGACTGCATGATGTAAGGCAGTAACATTACAGGGAAAGGGGGAGATAAGCATGAAATTTGTGATTCTTATGTTACAAATGCCTTTAGTGCAACATAATCCTCTTTGCGAGCTTAGAAGTTTCCAAGGTAATTTTGTCATATTCGGCTAAAACATCTTTTTCAACGGCACTACAAGGAAGAAGGGATTTGTCAGCGAGTATATGTCGATGGCTAAGTATATTCATCAATGAAGGACACATTAGTTGACGGTCAATAATAGACAATATAACTATATGTCGACAGCTACCGCGGCTGTTTACATATATTTAGTATACGTCAATGGTTAAAGTTGTGACCTAAAAAGTGCCTCATACAAAGAGAAAATCTATCATTGTGAACATAGGACCCCTTGTCTTTGCATCAGCACAATCCTTTGAGCCAAACGGTGTACAACCACTAAGTCTTGTTCACTGACAACGCTAAAATTTTATTGTCGAAGATTGCCTACTTTGTTATAGAGAACTTAAGAACTTTGTCTTCTTGAACTTTGTTTTGGTAATAAGATAGGACACTACAAAGTAAGGACATATTCTATATGAAATACATGTTTGAGTTCTTGCTCTACTTTTAATTTTGTTGAGTATATTATCTTACATCTAGTAGAGATTTTTCTTCTTCAATAAAGAATAGAACTGAGTAGATAAAAGAGTAAAATGTTAGTAAACTCTCTTACTCTAGCATGAAAAAAAAAAATTCAAGTCTAATATATATGCTTGCAATTTATCATAATACATCAACCTATATTCTTATTTGAGTGAAGTTCAAATCTTATTTTATATCATGCATGTTCTCGAGGAGAAGAATGAGAAAAGGAGAGGACGAGGGAGAAGTCCTTGGATCTGTGTGTGCAAACATGTCAGATTCGGTGCAAATCCAAGGTATATCTGTGACCTCATCCATTACGTTATCGATTTAGAAAGACTATATGTTAATTGTCCTATGAGATAGTAATCGTTACGGGTGCTTGATTAATGCAAGCAACTCACTTAGGTGAGTTTGTGAAAATGACCTATTTGCAAATTAGTTTAAACTATTGCGTTTTGATTATTTACAGCTCATTTTTAGAAGGTCAATTTTATTGTTTGATCATGTACAATAGATTTATATGAAGTCAATTTTGATGTTTAATTAAATGAATTTTGCCGAACCAATGCCTCGGTAACCTCTGGCTTGCTCTCCCCCTTAAAAGAAGGAAGTCTGAGCCTCTTGAACTTGTCCATCAAAGTCACACCAAAGGTTCTAGCCTGTAGGAAAGTCATGAATTCTTCTTCTGGCATGGCTATGGAGTTAATATGTACAACTCTATGTCTAGGAGTACGATTTCAAACATGCGTTTAATCAAATTATCTAACAATGTAAACACACGTTAATTGTATAAATTAATGGAGTTCTGTCTTGAATTGCATCGTTCGTGGCCGACGTCTTTCAAGACCCCTAAACTGGTTCACACGAAAACTAGCATCGGGAGATAGGTCTAAATAACGTCACCCATCCGAAAATCGAACTGCTCTCAGACATCTGGGCCTAAATCGCGTCGCCTTTGGTCGACACCATTTGCAAATGGTGTCGCCCTGGCCCGACGCCAATTAGCACCCAAAGCAGGATTTCTTGCGGCCTCCCCGAGCCAAGAGGAAAAAAGGATTTCCTCCCCTTAAATTGTCCCAAAACGTTCAGATAGGAAAGGAGGAGGAGAATTCAAAATAACCATTATAAACACGTCGTTCCCCATTTTTATAAAACAAGCATTATCACAAAAAAATATATATTCATGAACATGCTCCAAAGCGGAAAAAAACATGATTTTAAACAAAACACAACGGTGATCGTTACTTTACCGGTTACTTGAACTCCTCCGTGTTCCTAGCCGCCGATCCACAGCACTGCAAGTCGTCGCTGGTACTATCGCGGAGGTCGTTACTCCACCAAGACGTCGGCCACCGTCCGGAGAGCAAAGTGTCGCAGAGGAGATAGTGGTGGTAGTGGTAAGGGATAGGAGGTTGATATAGTGGAGGAAGAGGAGGAGTGGGGAGAGGAAGGGAAGGAAAAGGGGAAGGGGGCGTCGAAGGTTCGTAAGGGAGGGGGAGGAGAGAGAGAGAAATGGAGAGAATGAGAGAAAGGAATGAGAGGTTCGGAGCGTCAATCGAAACTGCGCCAAATCGCGTCGTCCAAGACCGACGTCGATCAGACGACAACACGGAGTCGTACACTGACAGATCTTTGAATGGCATAGACCATGTAAGATGCCATTCAGACGATAAGACCGGGGTCGTACTCTTGCAACCCAAAAGCGGTGCACGTGGCACATTCTAAAAAGCATCCCCCTAACCCGACGCCGTTTGACCCGCGTCGAGCAAGTTCAACGCGAAAAAGAACCCATGCCCTAGACCCACAAAGGCCCAAACCAAGCGGTCCGACATCGAAGTCGACCCGGTAAATGGATCTGAAACCTCAATCCTTATAATAGAACATGTCAAAACCAAGTGTAGTCAAAATTTCAGGTCAATTGACTAAAAAATGAATGAGTTATGGCTAATCAAAGTTCAACCTGGAAAGAAATATGACAGAAATAAAGAAAATCTAAATCGCATCAACTCTTAGTGATGCTTTTCAAAAGATGTCACCAAAGGTTGGTGTCTCTTACTGTTTAAAATTGTAGCTAAAGGTTTATAATTACTTAATCAATTAAGAAGACTGAGAAACGTCATGTCGGATTGATGCAAATCGAAACACGTCATCTGATAGTGATGTGTTTCAAATTGACTAACCCGAACTTTGAAAAATAAAAAATTCAAGATAGAATTTAAAGATTTAATGAAAATCAAAGATCATAGATTGAGAGAACATGCTTCTAGAAATTTAAATTAACTACTTTTGAAATCAAAATATTTATTTTTTATATAATACAAAATAAACACTTAATAGATTATCATAGCCTACCTTGAGGAAGATCAAACCAACTCCTTTTTTAATGCTCTCCTAACTTCTTTGCCTACCTAATCATGAATTCCCTCTTGCTCTAGTTATTCCTCCTACGTCTTCTAACCTTAGAGAACACAAAACAATCCATTATAATCAAATTCCCCAAAAGAATTTATCTTAAATTACCTCATTCTTTCAAGAACACCGTGGTTACTTACCCTAGCAAGAGGGGTTATACCCGCCCTCAAAGGATAACTTATAGACCCTAGGCCTTCCTAATACTGCCTAAACTAAGCTCCCTTCATGGTAGGGTCGGACTCCAAACCCTCTTGTCTTAATCTCCAATTAAAAGATAGGTCAAATTTAGTTTTCGCACTAATGAGTTTTCTTATCTAAAAACTCTTTAAATTAACCTCTTAAGCATCGAAATTAGCGAAAACTTTTTTTGATAAAGTTTTAGATCTTTTTACCCTCTTTCCAACAATAGCTACTATAGAATTTTTAAACTTATGTGCGTGGAGATATAATTATCTTAATCGGCTATTGTTATACAATGTTCGTCATCATTTGCCTTTCTAACTATGAAGAGAACTTGAAGAAGATCGCCTCCAATAAGGACAAGCTTCCACCACACTCACCAGATCATCCTCCCGTCCTCCTCCATGCATGCCACGGAGAGACACCGCACCGACTCATTCTCTCTCCAAAACTCTCTATAGGGCTCTCTAAAGGCTTGAGGATTAAGAGAGGGGCTTGGACCGCACTATGAGTGCTTAAATAAGCCTCTAACATGAGTCTCAAGCAGACTCCTACCCCACTCAAAGAAGCGAGAGATATCATTATCTTATGTGCGTGGAAATATCATTATCTTAATCGGCTATTGTTATACAATGTTCATAAAAATACTATATTTTGATCGTTCGTCATCATTTGCCTTTCTAACCATGAAGAGAACTTGAAGAAGATCGCCTCCAATAAGGACAAGCTTCCACCACACTCACTAGATCATCCTCCCGTCCTCCTCCATGCATGCCACGGAGAGACACCGCACCGACTCATTCTCTCTCCAAAACTCTCTCTAGGGCTCTCTAAAGGCTTGAGGATTAAGAGAAGGGTTTGGACCGCACTATGAGTGCTTAAATAAGCCTCTAACATGAGTCTCAAACAGACTCCTACCCCACTCAGAGATGCGAGAGATATCATTATCTTATGTGCGTGGAGATATCATTATCTTAATCGGCTATTGTTATACAATGTTCATAGCCCAAAATTTTGGCGAAGTCCACAATATGTGACTAGTTGCATTCTAACACTAATGGGCATGTCTCTAAGAGACTTAATAGACCTAGTTTCACTTAATTAATGACTAATGGACTTTAATTTTACTAAAATTATTAAGAATTCATTAATGGACTAATTTATTCATGGTCCATTAACAAACCTTAATGGGCTTAAAAATCTAGGGATGACATCCTCTCTCCTTTAAAGAAATATAGCCCTCGAAATTTAAATCAACATCACTCACCGAATAAGAATTCATACTTCTTCTTCACGTCCTCTCCGGTCTCCGAACTACTCTTTTGTAGAAAAATGCCATCACAAAACCTTCATCAAAGGAATTACCTTGATACGCAACACTTGCTCTTTACGATCTAGAATGTGAATTTACTTCTCTTTATAAGATAAGTTCAATTGCATTTCCAATGGCTCGTACTCGCTCACATGAGATGTACTTTCTGAGCATAGACATAAAGAATATTGGATGTACATTGGC
Organism: Zantedeschia hybrid cultivar; assembly: GCA_030544215.1. Lineage (NCBI taxonomy): Eukaryota > Viridiplantae > Streptophyta > Magnoliopsida > Alismatales > Araceae > Zantedeschia > Zantedeschia hybrid cultivar. The sequence continues at coordinate 19,878,940 of JARZZO010000005.1, forward strand.
CACAGCATCTAGTAAAGCTAGCTTGTAAGCCACTTCACCAACTTACTGTAGAATCTCAAATGGCCCGATGAACCTTGGACTAAGCTTGCCCTTCTTACCGAATCGCATCACACCCTTCATAAGAGACATTTTCAAAAACACATGATCTCCCACATTAAAAACTAGCTCACGCATTCTATTATCAGCATAACTCTTCTATCTATTCTGAATTGTGAGTAACCTCTTCCTGATGATATCTTTCTTCTCAGAACAATCTTGTACAACCAGTGATCTTAACAAACTCCTCTCATTAACCTTAGACCAACAAATTAGCAATCTACATGGCATGCCATAAAGGGCCTCATATGGTGCAATCCCAATGTTAGAATGATAGCTATTGTTGTAGACAAAATTAGTGGAACTAATCATCCCCGCTACTTTGCCACTCTAGAGTGTAGACTCTCAACATGTCCTCGAATGTCTATATAGTCCTCTCAGACTGATCGTCTGTCTAAGGATGAAAAGCAAAACTGAACTTTAACTATGTGCCTAATACTTCTTGTAAACTCTTCCAGAATCAACCAGTGAATATGGAATTGTCTTTTCGTTTTTTTTATAAGTTCTAATAATTCAGGCAACAGCTGGTTTGAGAGAAGAGCGGATGGGAATCCTTAAATGACTTGCATTTTCACAAGAAAAAAAATTGCCTATTTTTTTTTCAAAATCTTTATAATTTTCACATTCCAATTGAGATTTCTCAATTAATCATGCTCCATTAAAGAGAGTTTTAATAAACAATGTCGAACTTGGTAGTTGAGTAAAAGTTCGAATTACCCCTCCTCTCTACAAGAAGTCACGAGATGATGACTTTTACACACATACACAACAGTTTGGAGAGAGTGGAAGATCCTGCAAGTGTAGAGTTGTTGAAGTTGACCTAAAGTGTAGGATTACTCAATTTGTATTTTTTTTTTGGTCGAACGAAAGGGAAGTTAGGATTCGTAATAGGGGACCAACCCACTCAGCATCCCAAGGAGACGGTCATCTCAAAAAGGAGACAGTTGGAAGTATGAAAATCAAATAATAAATATGCGTCAAAAGAGTCAAAGGAAGGAGAGTGACAAAAAGTATGTACCTGATGCGTATTAAAATGCCGTCGTTAAAACACAAATAACATCAATCTTAATGTCCGAATCTCAATTAAAAATAACAAAGTAGTGCATGGTTGAGACCGGGTCGATCCACAAGGAAATAGAATTCTTATTTTGAAAACTTTGATATTCTTAGCAAAATTTGTTCATTAGTGTGATTTCTAAAAACGAATTTAGAGAAAGTAATTACCAGAATTTATTAGCACCTTTATAACACTAAAATACCTAAAGTTTATTAAGAAAATATCACTTAAGACGTCATGGATGTGATTAAACAAAATAGAGATACCTAACTAAATAATCTAAGTCTAAAAGAGAAAAACTAATATCTGCAAGAAATGATAACACAAAAACTTCATCACTATTAATGAAATAAGGAGACTTACAATGACTCTAAGAAGATTATAAAAATAAATTATGCTTGAATGCTTAACACACTTAAAACTAAACTAATTAACACATGAATAACAATGAGGCCAGGAGGCTTCTGTGAAGGCAGCGCTGCAAACGACGTGAGGCGCGGCAAGCGAGGCACCAGGAGGCTTCTGTGAAGGCAGCGTTGCAGACGAGGCAGGGCGGCACGGCAAGCGAGGCGCACGAGCGACGAGGCGCGGCGGCGCGAGCTCGCTGGCGCTGCCGCGTGGCGGAGCGCTGACGCTGGCGGGCCCGGGCGCTGCTGCTGGCTGAGGCGGACGGCGACGCTTGGCTGGTGGGGCCCGAGGCAGCGAGGCTGCTGGGCGGGAATCTCCGGCACGGGCGACGATGCCCCTTCACGCGAATGCTCGTGGGCCGCCGTGTGGCGTGTGGGGCCCGAGGCAGCGGCGGCTGGCGCAGAGAGGAACGGAACGGGGGAGAGAGAAAGAATTGAGAGAGGGAGAGTCTGCGGGAGAGGCAGAGAAAGAGAAAAAAAAAAGTAGAGAGAGAGAGCAAGCAGAGGGAGAGGGGTGCGTAGAGAGAGAGAGAGCAGTGGGCGTGAGAGAGAGAAACTTGTGGGAGAGAAAGGGATTAAGAAAAATTTCTGAAAAATTGGGCACACCCTTTTTGACCTTCTCCCTTAGTTTTATAGAAAAGAGGGGGGGGGGTTTTGAATTTCAAAAAGATTTTAAAATCCTCTCATTAAGTTCCCTTTAATTTAGGAGATCCTCTTTAAAACCTTTAATTGATATTTTTGAATTTCAAATTTCTAAAATGTATCCTCCTTTCTTTGAATTTCAGAATTCCCTCCTTCTTTCTCTCTTAGTTGGCATGTGGGCCCCAGTTGAAGCTAAAATACGAAAATAAAATGATGTTTTTGCCAGGATTCGAACCCTGGTTGCTTCCTTGACGTTCCGGTGGTCCAACCACTATGCCATCTGCTTGTTCATGTCCTGTTTCACATAAAATAACAGTTAAGTTCTCATAGCCATAAATCATTCAACTGTGCATTAAATACTTGCTGAGAAAATGGAATTGCTACCCTTATTCCATCCATGGAGTGATGAAATTTTAAAATTCAGATTCTGAATGCGCAAATGGTTTATCTTATCATTCCATGTGGTTTTGTCCTTTAAATTGATAGCAAATTATGTAAATTTGATCTGTTATTTATGTAAAATCGTGGACTTAACAGTACTCTCCCGCATGCAAAGTAAAGAGAGTGGCAAAAAGTGCACACTCATAAAGGTAAAAAGCGCAACCAAATAAAAAAATCACGTTAAATCAAAAAGTCTCTTATAACAAAATAAAACCAAATCTTAAAAAGACGTTGAGTCGGGGTGAGAACTGAAAAGCGGGCCTAATCAACTAATCAGGAAACCTCTCTTTTTCTTTCTCTCTCCTGAGTAGTTCTTCTCCATAGGTTAACAAAGGCAAGGATATACTATACGGATGTAAATAAACTTTAAGTATGTCAATTGTTATGCACAATTACATGTCCTGATCTCAAGTGTAGTGGGGGAGAATGAGAACTTTAACTTAAATTGACTACCATTTTTGATAGACAACTTTTAAAATGAAGTTTGACTTTATACTAATCATGGTAGTCTTAATTTTTCACTGTTTGCATTGCTAAGGGACTAGCAATGATTAAGTTGGGGGGTGTGATAATTACATATTTTTAGGTAATAAATATATTGAATTTGCACATTACACTTGTGATTTTATGTACAAAACCATATAGAATGATAGATAAAGCAGTGATCCCTTCAAAGATATCAATTTTGTAAAATTCAGAATAAAAAATATCTTCATTTTATGTGATTAATTAAGTGTCAATAGATTTGTGAGAATTCTATTATCAACAGGGGTTCTAGGTAATTATCGAGAGCTTAATGTGCATATGAATAATTTATGTCAGTGTAGAAGTATAATTATTTGCTGCAGGGATTTAATTTCACTTGAACTCTATTGAAGTGACGAGGGTTTGAATCCTAGTAAAAATAATGAGTTATTTTTGTGTTTCCTCTTCAAGTGGGACCCACATGCCAACTAAAAGAGAGAAGAAAGAGGGAAATATGAAATTCAATGAGAGAGAGATTTCTCCTCTCTAAAAATTCAAATTTTAAAACCAAAATTCAAGTTTAAAAAAAACCCCATTCTCTTGGAGGAGGTTCCTCCAAGTAAGGGGAGATAATTAAAAAATTCAAAGGTTTCATTTTTGTGTCAAATTTTGAATTTCAAAACTCCTTTAGACCTATAAATGCTAAAGGTTATTCTCTTTCAAAGGATCCGATTTTTTTTCTCTTAATTTTAAAACCCCCTCTCTCTCTCTCTCTTCTTCCCCTTGGCCGCACACCCTCTCTCTCCCTCTTTCTCTCTCTTCTGCACACTTTTTCTCTCTCCTTCTTCTTCCTCTCTTCTACGTTTTTTTATCTCTTTTTGCATCTCTCTTTCTCTCTCCCCTCTCCCCTCTCTCTATGCCTTCTCTGTCTTTCTCCATCGCTCTCTATCTCTCTGTTTCTCTCTCTCTCTCTCCCCCTCTTTATTATCCTCTGTCGTTTTCCTCTCTCTTTTTCTTCTCTCCCTCCCTATCTCTCTCCTCTCTCTTCTATTCCCCTGCCTCGGACGCACCGAAACTGTGTAGGGCACCATACGGAGAGTAGCCGCCCCTCCACACGGCAGCGCTTGGCGGTTTGCGCCTGCTAGGCATCGTCGTCCGCACCAGTCGAAGGCGCACCCCGTGCCATCTCCCTCCACGCAGCACGCCCCCGGCCTCTCCCATGGAGCATCGCCGCTAGCAGCGTGCAACGCGGCAGCGCCAGGCGCACTCCCGCCTAACCGCTCGAAGCATGCGCAAGCCTGCTGCCATGCGCCCGTGCACCCCTTGCTGCGCTCTGTTAAGTCCGGTCCATTGAGCCGCTTTGTTGGAGCCCACCTCCTGCTGTTGTCACGCACCCTGACCAGTCTATTGCGCCTGTGCACCATTTGCACAGAAGCTGGCCGCCCTCAAAGCCTGCCACGGCTACTCCTCTACCTATTCTGCTCATTATTTTATGTCTGTTAATTTTGAGTTAATGTTTGCTAAGGGTTAATTTTCCAGCTTGTAGGGTTGAGTTATTTAAACTTGGATGTAAATTTTTATTAGTTAAAAGAAATATTGTTCTTTTCTTTCTTTCTTTCTTGTTAGTGTTGTTTTTCTCTCTTAGTTTATCTTCTCTTAATCTCTCTCTCTCTTTTGTTAATTCACAATTAATTTTGTTTAGTTAGACATGCATGGTGTAGTTGATTACTTGGTTTCATTGCTAGCATTAATTAGGCGATTTAGAATAGGTTTAAGTTGTGCACTTAATCTCTTTTAAAGTGTTTGATTAGTGTAAAGTTCAACTAATTGCAAGTCTTTAATTTTAATTCATTTGCCTTTCAAAAAAATGTCACATTTAAGGTTTGATAAAAAAAAAGAAAAGAGAATCCAAAGTTTTCAAAGGTAAAAATTTATTTCTTTATGGATCGACCTTGTTCTCACCGTTTACTATTTCCAAATTAATTGTGAGTCCTGATTATTTGAAGTTGGTTGCCGTGAATGTTTAACATCACATGCATATCACGTTCATCTGGTTCAATTTCAGTTACACGATCCTCTGAAAAATATAACTAAGTAAGGGTGAGTCATATAGAACTCAGCAAGCTCAGAATCTACAAGACACAGGTTTTGCATACAATATACATAAAATAACATTTCGTACATTTATCTGATGATGAACGTTCATGCTAGCATATAATACTACTTCAATCCTAGCATGTTTCATCTACATTGCACTATGTTAACATGAATAATATGCCTTAACTACACATTATTTACTATCTTGAACATGAACACGAACACGAACATGGCAGCATGTTCACTTTTGAAATATAACTTAATAACAACAACTAAATATGTACATTTAATCATGCATTATCGTGGAATATGCACATTGAACAACTATCAAGACTGTTACTTCATATGGGCTTGTTATACATGAATTCAAATATGAATTCCTAGCATATAACGTAATGTAAAAATATGCATTAAACTTCTAAAATTTAACCTCATCTTTCATCATTAAACATCGTAGGTAATCACACATATCACATCACTTTAACATGGGACAAGCAACCATGCAATGACATCGGGTATATCTTCTTTTTCTTTATCTAGTGGTTATGATAAACCCGCTAGATCTTCGGTTGTGTAGTCAGGGAATGCTTTCAGATCCTATCGGAATAACATATAAATACACTACTAGGATTTAACCCGTTGCCTCGAGCATCTTACTTATCCCCTTAATCATTAACCGAGCGAATGAAGGAATCTAGAGGTGGTTTTTATGGAATCAAGAGATGGTTCCCGCTGCGTGATATTTTGGTCTAGAGAGAATCAAGAGATGACCCCCACAACGTAGCACTTTGGTCTACGTGGTATGTAGGGCCCACATCACCACCTTGGTGCATCCACTTAATATCTTAACATCTTAAATTAATCATATACATGCATGAACTTTTCTATTTAATGCACTACATGAGATACAGCATAACATGTATGCAAGGCATGCAAATAAACATATAATTAATAGAAATTCGACACGATAATTAATTGTACAAATCGAGTCGTGTACAGTCGATGCCATTCAAATAGCGTCAACCATGTCTGACGTGATTCAGTCAGTCATGCAAAATTCCAAAACGTAGTTATTTTGAAAAATGAAGAAGATGTATGAACAATCATAGTTCTATTCATGCTATAGCATGTGCATGATAACATGGGTGTCGTAGCATGATTCTTTTACAACAACATCATTATCATAGCATGAAATTAAATAGAAATAATTGCACTACGCATGCATGGTTAAATCATCACAATATCGTAGATTCATATTACATAAGTTTTAACATGAATTAACGTAAAATAAATCAAAAAATAACTAGTACTAAGCATGAATCACGTCGTGCATGGCTGACATGATTCGTAAATCGCGTTGGTCTATATGAACATGTTTCACCCCGTTTCAGAAGAAAATCAAAGAAAGAAAAAGAGAGAGAAATAAATGATTTGTACGTCATATGCTCACTCTAGAAACTGCAATCGCGTAGTCATACATCACATACGCATAATACATAGCAAACTAGGTTAAAAATATAGTTTTTATTCATAAAAATACTATATTTTGATCGTTCGTCATCATTTGCCTTTCTAACCATGAAGAGAACTTGAAGAAGATCGCCTCCAATAAGGACAAGCTTCCACCACACTCACCAGATCATCCTCCCGTCCTCCTCCATGCATGCCACGGAGAGACACCGCACCGACTCATTCTCTCTCCAAAACTCTCTCTAGGGCTCTCTAAAGGCTTGAGGATTAAGAGAGGGGCTTGGACCGCACTATAAGTGCTTAAATAAGCCTCTAACATGAGTCTCAAGCAGTCTCCTACCCCACTCAGAGACGCGAGAGATATCATTATCTTATGTGCGTGGAGATATCATTATCTTAATCGGCTATTGTTATACAATGTTTATAAAAATGATTTCATAAATTTGTTTTTTTATAAAAGAATATTCAAATTACAAGATTGCTAACATGGGTCCGTTTAGTTTTGCCTAAAATATGTTCTAATGAAAATATTTATTTAAGAAACAACTTTACGAAAAATGCAAACAAAATTCAGAAAAAACAAATTGAACTTCTGATACAATCTCCTGCCTCGCTTATGAAAACATTTTCTTAGGAATATTTTTACTTTTTTTTTGAATTTTCTCTAAAAGTGATCTATATTTGTTTACTTGCAAAAGATTTCATTTCCTGAGAAATCCACTAGTTATTTTTTTCATTTTCTAGATTTAATTATCACATCTGATATTTAATTAGTTGTGTGAAATATATGTAGTTACTATTTAGTATGCAAAAGATTAAAGATTACATGTTTAATATATAATTAACTTAACATAGACAACACGACCGAATGTTCACACTTGGGACAGCTTTGTCTGAACCCAACTTAGGTGGAAGTATAAACTCAAATCCGTTTCTAAATTTGAGTTGCCCACACCCACCAAGGGCTCGAAGACAAGAACGCAATGGAGAGTGGGTGTCATCATCACTTGCATTTGAAAAGTGTAATACATGTTGCAATGCTCTCGGTGCTACACTGCAGAATATTATAATATTTTAAGTAGGGTCCCACATGTCCTACTCATCTGTACAACTCAATCTTTGATCGGAAGATATAAACAAATATAAAAAGTCCTGTCCATTGAGAGTGTTTCTTTAGTATTTATTAAGGCTTGATTTTTTATCTTTTAAATTTTTTTGAGCCGACTTTGATTAGAGATCACACTCTGTAAACAGGCAGGGCATGTGGGCCTAACCTAAAAAAAGTTCAAAAAATAAAAAAACTTTTATCTTTATTGCAATGTTTACAACTAGTATTAATCTGATGGGAAATTCTATTTGAAGGGGAGCCGTGGAAAACAGTCTACGGACCCATAGCGGGGTGCCAAAATTGAGATTTTGAGTGGGTTAATAATTACAATTTCCCTTGATTTCAGGGCGACCAAATGGGCCATCCAACCAGATTTTCCCGAAAACATATCCCTACATGTTGTTTTACGGGCTATCAGATGCACTCAAGTAGGGGTGCCTTTCATTGTCATTGAAAATGAGTTATCTGTGATTTTTTTTTTTTTTTGAATGTGGGTCAGTGGCCAGATATGTATAACTATTTACAAGCGACTGAGATTCTAATTCAGAATTCGAGATTTTCTTCAGAATTAGAGATAATTCCAGTCAGGTCGATGGATCTATCTAATTAGGCGACAATTTCAGATCCGTCTAATTTATAGGAAAGTAATCCCACATGCCAGAGGATAAAGATCCCAACAGCACCAAGGCTGCATGACTAGGGAGTTTTTAAGTTCCAACTAGATTCAAACATGAGACCTCCATTAGAAAGGGAGATGATGAACCAACTGCCCTAGACAGTTGGTTCGAGTTATCTGCGATTGAGTTCAGATAGTGAGACTTCATTCAATTTTTGAAACTCATTTGACTTTTATAGAGTCAACTTTGATTGTTTGGTTATACAAGTATCAAGATCTAGTAATATTTAGATTCAATGGAAGAAGGTCAATTATACATTAGTGTCTTCCAATTTTTTTTTTCTTAAATAAGTCCCTTCGGCACTTTTTGAACTCCTTTGGTAGGTGAGCTCCAACTCTTTCTCCGTTTGGTAATGGAATAAATGGGCGGAATAAGAGATTTTTCCAGCATCTTGTTAAAATATTCATTTGGCAGCTAGAATATTCAAGAGAATTGAATATTTCGTCTGGAGTAACTGAGTGAATTCTATTTAGAATCTCTCATAAAATAAAAGAAAAAGAGTCGAATATCCTACCTTCTTATAAAAAAAATGTTTATTCTTATCATATTTTGTCAAACACAAGAATTTGCAAATTACAGAATAAACCCCGGCGTTGATTTCAAAAAACAAGGTGGGGAGTCCGCCAAATTGGCCGGTCAGTCGTCCCCGGACGTGCCGGCTCCACTTGGGACAGCCGCCCTTCTCCGGTTATGTCCAAACTCTGCGGCCCTTCTCTAACAACAAATCCAAGGGACCTCCCTTCTTCGATCACCAGGGCCTTCTCCCTCCTCCTCGAATCCGTCGACCACCTCCGCCGCCTCCACTGCCTGGCCATCACTTCCGGCCTCTCCGCCTACCCCTTCTTCGCCGGCAAGCTCATCACCAGCTACGCCGCTCTCGGCAACACCCCCGCCGCCCGCTCGGTATTCCTCACCACCCCCCACTCGAACACCAACGTGTTCCTCTGGAATTCCATCATCCGCGCGTACACCCGCAATGGCATGTTCTCGGAAGCGCTCCATCTCTACCGGCGGCTGCGGGAGACGAGGCTACCTGCCGATGCCTTCACCTTCCCTTCCGTTCTCAACGCCTGCGCCGGCCTACGCGATCTCGAGACGGCTCGCCTTGTACATGATCACATCTTGGAGTTGGGTTTCGCGTCTGATTTGTACATCGGGAATTCCTTGATCAATATGTATGCGCGGCTGGGTTGCCTCGGGGATGCTCGGGAGACGTTCGACGGAATGCCTGAGAAGGATTTGGTTTCTTGGAATAGTCTGATTGCTGGGTACACTGCAAATGGGGAATGGCGGGAAGGTGTTGGAGTTTATAATGAGCTGAGAGTTTGTGGTTTAGTTCCGGATTGTTTCACGGTGGAGAGCATGTTGCCGGCATATGGTTCTCTTGGAGACTTCGATGGGGGTCAAGTGATCCACTGCCTTGTAAACAAGATTGGGATTGAAAAGGATAGGCTTGTCAATAATGGTCTGATTTCCATGTATTGTAAGGTTCGGAATTTAGTGGATGCTCGAAGAGTTTTTGATATGACGGTGGATAATGATATTGTCTCTTGGAATACCTTGATGGATGGGTATTTCCAGTCCGCGGTATTTAGTGAAGCTTTTGAGCTGTTTCGAGAGATGGTGAGGAGACTCTATCCGGATCATGTAACGTTTACCGTTGCCCTCCGAGCTTCGAGTGTCATGGAGGATGTGAGATGTGGAAGATCTATTCATGGATACATGTTGAGGAATGGGTACGAATGTGACGCCACTGCAGATAACATTCTCATTGCACTTTACTCCAAGTATGGAAGCTTGAAAGCATCTCGCGAGGTCTTTGATCGGATGTCATGTAGGGATGTTGTCTCGTGGAATTCGTTGATTAATGGTTACGTTCACCGAGGATGCTTTGATGAAGCAAAAGAAGTATTCCAGTTCATGAAGAAGTCAGACATCAAACCTGACTCCGTCACTGTTGTAGCTCTGGTATCAATGTGCACCCAATTAGTGGATCCACTCCATGGAAAGCTTCTTCATTGTTATGCAATTAAGATGGGGTTTGGCAAAAGTCTTTTTGTGGGAAATGCTGTTCTTGATATGTACTCGAAATGTGGTAGTTTAGAAGATGCACGAAAAGAGTTTGAAGAGATGGTGACCCGTGACATAATAAGCTGGAACACTATTATATCTGGTTGCGTCTTAAATGGCAACTGCAATTTAGGTTTAGAAAATTTTGGCAGAATGAGCACAGAGGGTGTAAACCCTGACACTGCAACCATGCTAGCAGTCTTGCCTGCTTGCTCCTTTTTAGCGGCAAAAAGGCTTGGGAAAGGCATTCATACTTTCATCTTCAAGTTTGCATTGGAAAGTGATCTAGCAGTTGGGAATGCTTTGATAGAAATGTACTCTAAATCCGGTAATTTAGATTACTCAATTCGTGTCTTCAACCATATGAAAAAGAAAGATGTGGTTACGTGGACTGCTTTAGTGTCTGCTTATGGCATGTATGGCAAGGGTAAGCAGGCATTGAGAGCTTTTGTGGATATGGAGGAAGTGGGTATTATGCCAGATCACGTTACATTTGTAGCCATCGTATATGCATGTAGTCATTCTGGTCTAGTAGAAGAAGGCTTGTCAGTCTTTAATAGGATGGAAAAAGATTATGGAATCACTCCCAACATTGAGCACTATGCGTGCATTGTGGATCTTCTCTCTCGATCTGGGAGACTGGTGGAAGCTGAGAACTTCATTCGTGGTATGCCAGTAGAGCCAGATGCGAGTATATGGGGTGCTCTACTCAGTGCATGTCGCAGTAATCATGAAACTTTGATTGCTGAACATGCTGCTAAAATGATCATAGACTTGGGTGGAGAAAACACTGGTTATTATGTTTTAGTTTCAAATCTTTATGCTTCCACGGGGAAATGGAGTGTGGTTGGTAAGATAAGGAATTCCATTAAAGCAAGAGGGCTGAAGAAGGATCCAGGATATAGCTGGATAGAGATTGGTAGGAAGATGTATGTCTTTGGTGCTGGGGACTCGATTGAACAGTCAAAAGAAGTCTATCAGTTGCTGGAGAAGCTTGCTGTGCTAATGGCAAAGGAAGGATATGTTCCTGACAGGAAGTTTGTTCTTCATGATGTGGAAGAGGATGATAAGAGACACATGCTCTGTGGGCACAGTGAGAGACTTGCAATAGCATTTGGGTTGTTGAATACAAAGCCAGGGACACCATTGCAAATAATGAAGAACCTTCGGGTTTGTGGGGATTGTCATATGGCAATTAAATATATTTCAAAAATTGTGCAGAGAGAGTTTTTGGTTAGAGATGCAAACCGCTTTCATTTATTCTACGATGGAAGCTGCAGTTGTGGTGATTACTGGTGACATTTATTTATTTTGGTGGCACGGCAATGTCCCCCATGACAAATGGAAAATTGGAGACAGCTTGGGCAAGTGATCAAGATAAATGTACATATAAAATAAACAGAAGAAAGGAGTTGGTCCAAGTACAGCAATAAAGGATTGTTTAGTGCCCTGCGAGAAAAGCTCCTAAGACCTGCAAGAGTTTGAAGTTTTCAAGATTGGTATCAGAGTCATGACTTGGTATTGGATCGTGACTCTTATCATGGATTAAGATATATTGTTAGATGATTTTTAAAAGGGATTTTTGCATATATACCCTTAAAGGACAGCGAATTTTCATCGATACTCCGAACTCCACATATTATTTTCAATGCTCCTGAAATTTCAAAAATATTGTGGTTATACCATTCTGTCAAAATGTCGTTAAATCTACTAATGTTTTGCATATATATCTCTAAATTCACTAGAATTTTGCATATGTACTCCTGATGTTATCAGGATTTTCGGAATCTTTTTGACATATTCGGTTGGAGTTCACGTTATTTTGCTGGAGAGCATAACTGTAACCTTTCCGAGATTTTAGGGATGTTGAAACCAATACGTGAGAGTTGGGGATATATATGCAAATATAGGATTTTCAGGTGTATGTGCAAAACTCCCTTTTTAAACAAATAACGTACAAAGTGAAATTTATCTCAGGGATCATATGATAGGGATCTTGTATCGTTTTGCCAATGTCCTGTGGATCGTACGTGGCCGACTGTATTGTGGAGGAGTATTACAAGAATGGATATCTATAGGCAGCCTATATTGGTTCTAAATAGCCGATTGCTTGGAGCTGTTGATGTGGAAAATGCCTGTTGCCTCTGCAATCTGGGAAATGCAACCAGAACCTGCAAGCTGACATTCGTAGGGTGAGAACCGGAAGAGAGTATATATTTGTTTCCAGTTTATATTAAAATTTTGATTCTGCTGATAAACACATCATTTTTTTTTTCTTTTCAATTTCTGTGAACACATTTTGATCTGTTCAGCAACTGAAGGATGTAATTGTAATCAGCCTCTCAAATAAGAAGGGTAGGAGTTCTAACAATTGACCAAAGTGAACTACTTCCTATACGTTTAGCATTCTTAGAATGAAAGTTCTGACAATTGACAAAGCGAAGTACTTGCCACATGTTTAGCATTCAAAGAATGAAATGCGAGTGCAAATGCCCTGAGAGCTGTTGATCTTTGTGATGGGTTAACAAAAAGCTAGTTAAGACTTTTCTTCCAAAACGAGAATATCAAGCCAGTAAAGACATTCGTGTCACCCTCTTCTGCTTCTTAATTGCTTACTAAATTTTTAACCTCACCCTCACCGGGCCAAGCTATGATGAAATTTAAAAGGAAAACAAAGAACTTATGCCTACTTACACGGGATGAATAGGGTCCAACACAAAAGTGCAGCAACTGATACAGTGTTTACAACAGCAAAAAAAACCTACTGATCCTTTCTGTTAGGCATGTGGATGAGCCGAGAGGTCTGTGAAAATCTCTTTCAAGAGGACCCAGACCTATTTTAAAATTTACTTCATGCTTTGGTAAATAACTTAGGACGTGTTTGGCAAAACTTCTACTTGAAAGTTATTTTTGGTTTTTATTTCTTATATAAAATGAGTTGATGGAGAGAGATTATAACTAATTTTGGTTTGTTACAAAAGTCGACTATTTCATAAAAATATCACTTTTTAGTTGGAAGTTAAAACACAAGTAAAATACCACAAATGACTTCTAAAATCCAATGACTTCCATAAAAAATAATTGAATGAAAATACAAAAATGTTTCTAAATGGAAGCTGCGCCAAACACATCCTTAATTCATATGGAGGATTAAGGATTTTGGTGCTGGCGAGGCTCCAAATTTCCGATTGCTGTTGGAGATGAGTTATAGATGTCCGTGAATGAGCAGAGGCATGCTTACGGGAAAGAGAACCAAGATGATTAGGAAGATTCTGGCTTTTTACTTCTTTAGCACTAACATTTCTCCTCCTTTTTGAGAAGATGCCCAAAAGAGAGCGCCTTGTTATGATGAATTTTTGTAAAGCATCTTCATCAGGGGAGGAGTCTGAGATCCTTTTTTCAACTGTCACTGTTATTGCATTACATTGTTCCTACAAGTTTTCCGTGCAAACCTGCTCTGTCTTTAAGTGGAGCCATTTGAAAACACCAATGGATTAAATGATCAATTATTTAATAAAGTGCCCTTGCGATGCAAACAGGTCGGATTCAGTGGATAGATCTGTAACCTTATCCGCAATGACATCCATTTAGAAAGTCTATCGGTTAACTGGTATCCCACTTTGTTTGTAGAATAAGTTATTACATGGGGTCCATTGATAGAATAGTGTATAATATAATAAGAAGTGTTTCGATATAGTTTTGTGAGACCCGCCGATGGAATAAGAAGAATAAGTAATTTTTAGATCTAAGGTGAGATGACTTATTCTCCTAATTCTCCGGATATGCTATTCAGCACGGTATAAGTCATTCCGCTTGTCAAAACAAAATTAAGCTTATTCTCCCCTTATTCGTCCTTATTCTTCTCCTATTCTCCAATCAAAGTGGTGCTAATATAGTTGGATGGTCGAATTGTCACTATAGCATATGCAGTAGATCTAGAAAGGAATTTTATTCGTCACCTTATCTGATATGCATATTGGTTTAGATAGACTATGTATTTAACTAATAATGCATATTGGTTTAGATAGACTATGTATTTTGTGGCAGAAAAGGAGGCCAATCTCTGGTTGGGAAACTATCCATACCGAGCAGCAGATGAGATATAGCATGAGTATTACTCGATATAGCAAACAATGGTACACTAACTTCTTCTCCCAAGGAACGTAATTGGGTGATCCACCATCTTCAGAACAAAAGATGGGAAAAACATATAATGACTGATGAGAAATTGAATGTCTCCTTATAACTAAAAAAATTACAAATTCGAGTCAAAATCCAATGTCAGAATCCAATCTATTTTTCATCATCGTCAAATTTTACATGGACATTTAAAGAAACGGGTTAGCCATTGTGAAGAGAAAAGAATCTGTGTTTGAATTTCCAAGTCTGCTTAGGGCGTGCAGCTGTGTGTTCCTCTTCCCATCGTCGATTAACGATGCAAAATGTCAAACACCACCCTGACTGAGACCTCTCTGATGATGATGACGGAAACCACAAAAATGTTCTTATCGACCAACTTCAAAGCGAGAGAATCGCCTTGATCTGTGTATCTTAAGCGTAACTCCTGATACCTTATGGGCTACTGCCTGCCAAATCATCTGAACGGCATCATCCTTTCTGGATGGGTACTGGAACTCAAAGTACCCTTCTACTTCCTTGAGTCTGGACCACATTCGGTTCCATTCCTCGCGGCTGATGCTTCTGATCAGTTTGATCAAGAAATCTTTCTTCAGAGCATCGGATGCACGGACAAATATGCAAAATTCAGAGTAATCAAGGACATCTTCGTACGGCAATTCGATGTCATCACTGATGATGACAGGAACACAGTGACTGGCAATGGCATCAAATAAGCGATTGGAGGATGGGGTGTCTCCTGCAATGTTCAGACAAAATTTTGACGAACGCATTCCCTTACTAGCTTTGCGAATCCCATCTCCACGTGCTGCACTTCCAAATGAAAAATGAACATCCTTTTCCTCTTTAAGAAGATAAAAAAGTTCTTGCCGAACAAACCCTCCCTGTGAACAAAAATAGGGACGACACTTGATCAGCCATGGACATAAAAATGCAGGAAAATGGGAAGAAAGGAACCAGACAGTCAAATAGAGATCAAATCTGAGGTTAGAGGACACAAAAATGTGGAAGCTTTGAACATGCATTGAAGTTTCTAAGTATAGGCAATATCTTACAGGATTTTGGACATCAAACATGCTTGTAATTGATAGCTTGCATCTTATCTGAGCATTCATTAGATAAACTTTCCACGTACAAAATGAACATACTCATTACCCATTACTATCTAAACAATGAATATCTGGAAACATATAAGTTCAATGAATTTGACCATCACATAGAAAAGAAAAAACTGAGAGCACAAGAGCTACTAAACATTGTAGAGCTTTTGAAAACAAGTATCTATGAAAAGGAAGAAAGAGGAAAAGCACAACATGCGAATGAATTCAAATATTAGAATAAGACCAAGGAGAGAAATGACAGACAGACCTGAATCTGAAACAGTGGCAAGAGCCCAGGACGAGACGGAATTGTTCTCTTTCTCCATAAAGGTGAAAGAGAAACAGGGGACATTGATGACAGAGATCATCCACAACGTATGAGTACATCCATTAGGAGAAAACCCAAGGACAAAGGAATGCAAAGACAAACAGAATTCTGATCCTTGAAGTAAAGATATCAAGGGCAAAATCTAGATGGCTTCCTTTCTGCATGAAGTCAAATAGAGCAAAGACTCTGATGCTCAACTCATCCACCCAGTGTTATTGAAGAAGATTTACAAGTTTTAACAACTGAATACACGGTAATAAACATTCATAGAAAAATGAAGTGCAGATAGAAGACTACTCTAAGGAGGAAATCGCTGCAACTCTTAGGTTGCTTTAATACATATGACAATCAGAAGGCTGCATACACGATTCATAACCTTTGGGGGAGAGTTCAAAATGAAAACATTGTCCATTGTTTATTTATGCATCCATTCAATTTTGACTCATATTAGAGACCTGGAGTAAGAAATAGTAAAGTCATTATCTTTAGTCCTTCCAGTATCTATGGGCAGATAAAACGATATACTAAGCTTCCAAACTTACATCTTGCTTCACAATGCCATGCTTATGTGTCTTGTTTGCTTTGACGTTTTTATCCATTATAAACCTTTTTGTCATCCTCTAGAATGCTCGTCCATCCATCTCATAAAATCCTTTATTTGTTAGGATATGAATTTCTTTCTAGGGATCTAACTGTATCCATGTAGCATGTCCTCAGGATTGTGCAAATGTTTGAGGGCATGCTTTCCAATAAAAATATTCACTGGCCTTAAGTTTATTAATAAAAGAGTTACACATTTCAAACAGCCTTGAAAATTAAAAATTAAAATATGCTAGAACGTTGACACACAAGATCAATGAAATTCATATGCAATGACATCCGCAAAGAAAGAGCACAAGCCATTAGGATAAAGTTAAATCTCTCTCATATCCTTTTCTATTAAAAGTTTAAAACCTCTTTCCTCTCTTTGCTGATGAATTGGCTAGATTTTTCAGTGGCCAGGCATTTTTCTCTAAAAGAATGCAGGAATGCGGGGATGTGGCTTAATGAGAAGGACTACCGAGTTAAAAACTTCTCAAATCTATGAGAAAATTTCAAGCATTTTTTAGACAAAAAATTTGTGATTTTCAAGCCCCTAAAATAGTCAAAATGTAGAACATCCATTTTTCTCAGCACCCTAATATCCCTTTGAATGCAATTTTACAATTATGAGAAAAATGAGAAAATTTTACTTTCCACAATGGAGTTTGCATTGACCAGTAATTTCATGCAGCTCCCTTATCCCATGTCATTTGCGGAGAATAACCAAGATTAACATTTCAACATTCTAATGCGTCATCACAAAATCACATGATAATAAGAGGTAGAGGTCCCAAAACAAAAGGAAATGACCGCTTCACGAAGTTCCAATATGCAACTAAATGGCTTTTTGCCTAACAGTAATTATTTGATCATAAATCAGTATTATCTACAGTGACTCTCTTAAGAAACATGATAGCATATAATCTCTAAAATTTGAAAGTGACGAACGATGAACTAGAGGCAAGGTCAATTACCAAAGTTCTAGCTTACTATAGCATCACTTAGTCATCCTTATTCAAAAGGTACCAAAATCATGCCAATCTATCTCATCCAGTGTTTGGGATCAGGATTTCTTTCTTGGAATAGAGTATTAAGAAGTCTCAATCATTTGAAAAGGGAAAAAAGGATCTAAACAGTCATATTCAACTGAATCAACAGTATTGGCATTGGGCAACCTAGAAAATTAGCAGGCTACCTCAGCTACCTAGTAATGCAAGAATATCCACTGCAAAGAGTTCAAGATTGGATCAGGCACCTAGATCAGGTATGCCCGATCCAGATCTAGATTGGATAGGACCAGCCTCATTAGCAGATCCAACAAACCAATCTGATGAGGGTAAAAACGAAAAAAAAAAGGGATATTTTTACAAGGTAAAAATTAACCATCTAATTAAAACAAGTTTATATTAATGTGTTTATAGAAATAAAACATTATTTAAACAAGGATAAAGGTATACATATTATATAGGTATTGTTTTAATAGAAATTCAACCCTTTTTGGCCTTTTAACCCACCCAGCCATCCCAACCCAAATTTTCTGCCATCCACAGGCCTTCTCTAATGGGAGTAGGAGGAGGAAGAAGAATAGTGGTTGATACAGGCGGCTTTAGCAGTGGAGCACAGTTTCCTCTTCTACGTCAGGTTCAGGCCGATTCAGCTCGATTTGGACTTGTCTCATTTTTTTTTCCTTTTTCTTTCAATTCTCCAGTTGGGATCAATTCTCCAGTTGGGATCCTTTTCTGTCAACTGCTGATTCCATCCTAGATCGGCCAATCCAACAATCAGCCGATCCATAATCTTGGACACATTCTCATATGGAGACATTTCATTAGGTTATTGTTGGACATAGAGAAGAACCGAAGTTCTATCAACTCTAGAAATGGCGCTCACGTATCACACAATCAGAACCTCGTACATTATTTTCATGCTTATTAGCATGAAACTTAATGTTCCTGGTGTGTTCTATCATAGTCTTGGTACATAGTCTTGTAAATACCATGTGATTATGTTAATAGCACTCCTTTCTTACAGTAGAAACTAGAAACAAAGATGCCAGTCAGCAATGATCAAAGAGGGTATGCTAGAGGTATTAAAGTTTTTTTTCTCCACATTGAGCAGGAACCTTTAATGACGGGTTTCAGTGGAAGAAGAATAAAGGCAAAGCGGACATAAAGGTAGAGGTCCATGGAACATGCAGATAGGTCTGCATCACAAATAAAAAAATTCCTAAGCCATGAGGATATCTTTTCCACTATCCTTGTAATGAACCACATTGTTATTGTTAGCATGACATGAGAAATACCAATATATTTCAAGTACATAACAAGCTTATCCGACATGACACCCATGTTAACATGTATGTGGTGCCTCAATCCCACAACTCAACTCAACTCAACGAAGCCTTAATCCCAAATAATTGGGGTCGGCTATATGAATTCTCTGTCTCCATTCTAAACGATTTTGGGCTACCTCTTTTAAAAAGTTTAAAACTTCCAAATCATATTGTACTACCATCTTCCAAGTTAATCTAGGTCTACCCCTTCCTTTCTTCCCCTCCTCTATCCTAATATGCTCCACTTTTCTAACTGGAGCCTCCCTAGGCCTACGCCTAACATGCCCAAACCATCTCAGTCTCCCTTCTCTCAATTTGTCCTCAATTTGCCTAACATGCTGCCCCTTCTCTTAATTGGTGCCTCAATCCCACAAAGACTATAAAGGCAACATGAACACCGAGAAGATGACAGTACAAGAAGGTATTCATTACATTAAAAGGTGAACAAAAGAAGACAAAATTATATGGAATGAATATGGTATTGCAGAATCAGCATCTCTTTTTTCCTCCCTTATCCAATTGACAATCAGTTGCTGTTATTATCAGGTTTTCAAAATCCTATATAACTATATTAATTTCAAACCATGACTTTCATAAACCAAAGCCAAATACATTAATTTTTGAATACCTTTGCAATAACACAAGCTCACATAAATTTAGAGTAATAGACACCTTCCATTAGAAATACTAGACACGTCAGATATGGTCCTTGATTTGACAAACTTTGCAACAGTACTAGAAACCTGAGGTACCTTTGGGGCAAAGATTATTCAGGAGTAGAAAGCTATACACAGGGTGATGTAGTATTTCACAGATGACAATATTTGAAAATATCAGCTGAGTGCACAACCGATAGCTGAAAAAATGTTCATCACTATGGTTAAGATGCATTCATATGCCCAGAGCAACATGGCCTTGTGATTTCTAGTGGAGGAGAACCAAACCTTGAGAAAACATATTCAGAAACAGATTGATGTAGCATTATGAGGGCTTGGCAGTTCCCAATAGTCACAAACATTTTACTTCATTTTATGAATTTTCCACACCTTTGTTTAGTGCATGTTTATCTTCATTTTTGTATGTCATTCTGCAAATCAACGCATAAATTTCCACTTTTCTTCAAAAAGTAAAGAAGGGGAAAAAGCACCTAGAAAACTATGCATAACAAATTGAGAGACTAATGTTCAAAATAAAACCTATATATGGCAGACGAGCCTATCAACTGCACCTACAAAGAAAAAGAATTGGCAAAAAAAAATTTCTCAATTAATAAATGTGCTTCAGTAGATAAACAAAATAATTTTAAAATGCTTGCTGAGAGTTCAAACACAAGCTCTTCAAGTGTCAGAAGGAAAACTCAAAGCATAGCAAAATTACCACAAAAGAGTGCAGGCAGGAGGCTCCCGCCACTGTGGAGTCTGGGGAGGGTCAATCGTGTGCAGCATTATCCTTGCCTTTTCCAAAGAGGCCATTTTTAGATTTGAACCCGTGACGTCTAAGTCAAGATGGAGAAACCTTACTGTTGCACCAAGGCTTCCCGTCCATAGCAAATTTATCATTATCATCCAATGAATAATCCTCACTCAATAATCAGTGCAGCAAATGTGACCCCACACCATTATCAAGGTAACTATCTTAGATCAGACATGATTTGAGTCTCCATACTCATGAACAGGCATGACTGATGATGGATTAATTATCCATGGGTCTGAGTGACTTCACAAGGAACTCTTAAAATCTTTCGATTGACATGACTCACTATTTGCTAGAAGATGCCACTGGAATATACTTTGATCAAGGAAGAAATAAGTGATCATGAAAGATGTGTGTTCACAAAACACTCTTTTTATTTTTCCCTCCTTGAAACTAGTTGTGGATTTGCACCTACAGTGTCTAGGAGAATACATTTGCCAAAAGAGGGAATTCATAGAGAAAATGAAATCCCTTATTACTCTCAAAATATGACTTCACAAGGAACTCTTAACATCTTTCGATTGACATGACTCACTAGTTGCTAGAACATTCCACTGGAATATACTTTGATCCAGGAAGAAATAAGTGATCATGAAAGATGTGTCCTTCACAAACACACTCTTTTTATTTTTCCCTCCTTGAAAGTAGGTGTGGGTTTGCACCTACAATGTCTAGAGAGAAGAAAATGAAAAATCCCTTATTACTCTTAAAATATGCACCGCAAAACCAGTTGACTCCTTGAATGAGTCAGTGTCGGATACCAGTAATATTGAAGGAGGCTTTGTGAAGATGAGAAGAATGTGAATACAAGCAATGTCTCAAATTATTAAGATCCAGCCTCAGAAATAACAATTAATTAGAACATAGAATTAAATAGGGGTGGCCCTTTTTCTTTTCTCTTTTTTGGGGGTGGAGAGGGAGCATTACCAATCCACTGCCATTTTGGCTTCTGATTTCACTCGTTCTCTTTCCGATGGAAGACTAGGTAAGTAAGAGCTAATAGGTTGGTTGTGAGCTCGGTGTCCATGTGATCTGTATTTTTTAGGGGTTTGTTTTATTTTTTATTCTTCTGGATTGTACTCTAGAGGTTAACCTTCTAGAAAACCAGTCTAATAGCCTATCCTTCACCTGAAGGGAGCCCCGTTACTATGAAAAGAAAAAAAGATACAATAAAACCTTCAAAATTCCATAAACCATAACCTTTAGGAGTTTTTATTTCCATTTTCTCTTAGTTATAACGCAATATAATATAAACATTCATTTACAAAAAAGCCAATAAATCTATCCAACATTTCAAATGATTATAGGAAAATTAGATGATTGTAAAAGCCGTTGGGAAAGCCACATCCTATAGTATCTCATCAAAGCATCTGAAAAACAAGCTTCAATTTGGAGAGTAATTTCAAGTTTACTTTGTAGAGATGCTGTCTAAACCATTGCATTGTTTTGGAAAGCACCTGAACTAGCCATGCCAGGATGCTTTTAATTAGGGGAAAAACACAACACATTTTCTATTGCATTCCACGCACCATATGCAAGTGACCGAATCACACCAATGACTTTAAGCTGAGAAATGACATGAGCTAACTGTTCATGATTATTCGCAAAATAAGAAATGGAGTTCTAAAACCATGTTTAATGTAAGCATATCTAGAAAAGTTACTTCTTATAGGCACTTACATCTTTCCTATAGATGGCCCCTTGGAAATACAGCAAAGTTGGCCGATCATCAAAACCGGATGAGTCGTTGGCAAATGTCCCGACCACATGCTTATAGGGAGCAATGACATCTTTGTCCACATTAGCTATATTTGGAGGATACCTTCCAAAATCTGCAAGGATAAACAGGCAGGGCCACAGTTGCATTCTAGCAGCCAACATACTATTAGGATGATGAGCTAATATGATGTGGTCTCTCCCCCCTGACCTCTTCCATTCCTCTTGAGCAGTCAAAAACTGCACCAGCTTCCCTTGCAGCAACTTGTCTTCACTCACAGTCTCCAATGGCGCCACTTTTGAGTGACGATTGTAGCTCAAGGACGAGAAGAACGGTACAAACACAACATCGGCCTCACGAGAGTCCTCAACCCTCACCGCACTGCACGGCTCACTTCGGTCGGGGAGCCTCGATGACAAAAGATCCAATGTAAGCCAATACTCAATGCTATGCTGAAGATTCAAACCCCCAGGGTAGTCAGGGACTTTCTTGAGGATATCCGGCCAGACACTTTCCCCCCCAGGTTTCCAATCTAGGAGTCCGAAATGGAACTCAGCTGGCAAATTATACATGAAAACCTTCAGAACTGCTTTGCTTGGGTCACATTTCGTGGAAGAACTTCCTTCCAAGAAAGGCAATCCACGACGGGGTAAACTGCCATTGACACGAATTCTGGAAGCGGATTTCTCATCCTCGGTCACAGAAAGGCTCGCTGTGCTGGGCAGCAGGCCGTGCTCGATGAAATGTGTCCCGCCCGTGGAACCCAAGAAGAAGAACCAAGACAAAACGAAGAGGAGGGTGAGGATGGTGAAGAACAAGAAGAGGGGCTTGCGGCTGGCTAACCCATGAGAATGCATGCTTCTCTCGGCCATTTCCTTGCAAGAATTCCTAGAAAACAATGCCGGGATCAACTAGAAAAACGCCATATTCCATGGCTGGGACCCAAGAACGGGAAGAAAGATGGTGTCGGCAATGCCCAGGTACGAAAAAAAGGGAACTTTAAGAGATCAAAACTTCACAGGGGGTGGTGAGAAACACGAAAATTAACATGGGCCCATCAAATTCCCCGGAAAAAAGGTAGAACCTGTTACAAACAACATTAACAAATCAAAAAAAAAAAAAAAAGAGAGAGAGAGAGAAAAAAATCGCCATTATTAGAAAGACACCCCGTTTTCTCGCTTCTACACCTCCCCCTCTTCTCCTCTACCACTCTCCTCCCTCTCCGCACCTTCCTTGGGTGCCTCTGCAGGAATTGACCATTGACCCACAAAAGCTCGCATACCCAAATAAATCAAAACCCGAAATTTAGAGAAACCCAAGAGTTAAGAGCCGCTGGCAACACTACACCGACGAGCATAACCCGCAGGCGGAATGCTCCATATCACCACCGACAACACAGGAAAGAGACCGAACCTGGGCCGTAGAGTGGACGATCACACAGATGGAATCATCCTGTTTGGATGGGGGACGCGCTGGGAGTGGGGGCAGCTATATTGGGACCAGAAGGAGAGAGAGAGGAAGCTCTCTCCTCTTCTTCCCCCACAGTTCTTTGGTTGGCGGGGTAAGTTGTTCCATTAAATAAGGAGGCTATGAACGAGACCAACTCTCTCAGAAAAAGTCGGAAAATGGAAACTGCTGAAATATGGAAGAGTTTTTTACTAATTTAATTATATTTTAGTAAATATTTAAATATATTTTAAAAATAATTACGAAAGTTGTCACCTGACACTATCAGGTACTCTACGCGCGACACATGTTCAGTGGGACATGTGGGGTGCATGATGCTAAATATGTAATCGAGTTTGGGCTTCGTAATCCGATTTAAAGTCGGCGTTGGCAACTACTCCCGCTGCATGTGGCGGGACGTCAATAATGATTTGTCTAGAACATTTAAAATGTTCAAAGTTTTTTTTCTCCCATAATCAATAGTCAGTAATAAGCCGACTAAAAGTCGACATTACGAACATCGACCTAAAGTCGGTGTTAGTAACTCCAACTTTAAGTCGGCATTACCTGACACTATCAGATACTCTACGCGCGACACGTGTTCAGTGGGACGTGTGGGGTGCATGATGCTAAATATGTAATCGAGTTTGGGCTTAGTAAGCCCGATTTAAAGTCGGCGTTGGCAACTACCCTCGCTGCATGTGGCGGGATGTCAATAATGATTTGTCTAGAACATTTAAAATGTTCAAAGTTTTTTTTCTCCCTTAATCAATAGTCAGTAATAAGCCGACTAAAAGTCGGCATTACGAACATCGACCTAAAGTTGGTGTTAGTAACTCCAACTTTAAGTCAGCGTTCATAATGCCAACTTTTAGTTAATTTTTGCTCTTTGAATTCGCCTGCTCGGCCACGCGCCCTATTAGATGCGTGTCGCGCCTAGAGCACTTGACAGTGTCAAATAACTATTTTTACAGTTATTTTTAATATATAATTATAATTATATATTTATTTAAATATAATTAAATTAATATAAAACTCAAAAAAAAAATTCAGGGTTTTTTTCCCTCTCTGTCCTATTTTTAAACGTGCAGGTTGAGAAAAAAAAACGTTGGCAAAAAATTGATTTGGTAACAAACTTTTAACTACAGTTTCAAATATCAAAGATATTTTGTCTTAAAAGCAGCCTAGTTTAACATCAAATACTATAAAATACAGTACTTTATAGTATTCTAAGATTTTCTAGTTTAACATCAAATACGATGATATTCTTTTATCGTAGAATAATTACTTTTTTATCTTAAAAATCATAACTTATTGTTAAATATGGTATTTTTTTGGTTATTCTGTACTTATGAAAATTTAATATATAAAAATATGATTAAAAATCATTTAATTTGAGGTAAAAATATCTTAAAACCAAACAGTACCTCGAAGGAGAACAATTCCACATATAAATAAATAAATAAACAAGCAATCTGCGTGCTCCCCCCACGCGAAAGGCGTGAGGCGGATCGAATGATCAGATGATGAGGGGGTCATCTCATCATGCGGAGCAGCTCTTTTGATCTGGAGGGTCCATCGAACCTCTACACATTATTTCCGTTCCGATTTGATGCGTTTTCCCGGTTCCCATGGATCTGTTAAGGTTTTCTTTCTATCAATCTAAAAATTGAAAAATAAAAAATAAATAAAAATTAAAGGACCATGGGTCCAAGTTTTCCTTTTCCAGTCTGTGATTAGTATTGTAATCTAATAGGAAAGTTAGAACCCGAGATGGTGACAGCCGACATGGCATGTGGGCGGAGATTATTTAAACCGGATTCCTAAATGGGTTTTTTTTGCATATATACCTCTGAAAAACACCTCATTTGCATATACCCCCAACTCTCTCTTATTATCAAGAATACTCTCAGAAACTCTAAATGTTGCATTTATACCTCTCCATCAAATTAAGGTGAATTTTAACGAAATATGTTAAAAAGATTTCATAAATTATGATAATATTGGAGGTGTCGAAAATATATATGTAAAATTTTAATGAATTGAATGATATATATACAAAATATTAGTGAATTTAAAGGTATCTATGCAAAATTTTTAGATGGAGGTGTATAACTCTAACTTTTTAAAGATTTTATAGGTATTTTTGATAATAAGAGAGAGTTGGAGATATATATGCAAATATGGTATTTGTCATGGATAAAAATCCTTCCTAAATTTGATTCCAATTCTTTGTCCTCCCACCTTGCATATCTTTCCCATGCATCTTTTAACTGCATGTAGCGAGGAGAGTGAAGAGGTACAAGGGAATCTGGTTCAGCGTGTGGGATTTTCCTTAGGTAAGGAAGGTTATAAGTTCAAGTTTTGCATTTGGCAGTTGTATAAAAGGGAAGATTTGTCTTATGAGTTTGTGATAATTTATGTCCGAGTGCTTCTTATGGTTGGTACAATCGACGAGGAGATTAATGTTTTCTGAGGTGAGACCTTTGAGGTTGGAATAGTTACTTAAAGAAGACAAAACTATTGCGATTGTGCGAAAAAAAAAAAACCTATTATAAGAAAAATTAGTGTTAATATCCATGTTTATACTCCCTCTATTAGGGAGGCCTTGTAAATATTTTTGACCGAAAGAAAGTAAAGAGGGATTAACAATTAGGGATCTAAATGGTAACCAATGACTTGATTATTTGGTCGGTTATTAGTTGATGAGTAGTGTATTAACAATTAGGGATCTAAATGGTAACCAATGACTTGATTATTTGGTCAGTTATTAGTTGATGAGTAGTGTTATTATATCACATGTTCTTTACTATTTTCTTTGTTACACTCACTTGGAATCATTTGATTACTTGATCATAGAACTCTTATAAATATATTCATTGTTAAAGAATTATGTCAAAAGTAAATTTAATAAGAAATATGATCAAATGACTCATGTGACAAAGCGGATGATAAAAAAATGTGATATAATAGTATCTCTCATAATAGATAAATCAATCAAAAGACAATTTTTCTAAACCGATATGCACATGAATAAAGAAAAAGGTACCAATCTTTTCTAAGCTGAATGCCTATGGTGTACTAACAATCTAATATCCAATTGATTCAATTAACTTATAAGTTAGTTAATTGATATGTATTTTTTAAACCAATGGCATAATGGATAATGTAACCGATTCACCTTAGATCCGCATCGAATCCACTCGTTAGCATCTTCATTTCCAATGAATCATACACATTGATTTTTTAAAAGAACATAACATATTGATGCCTGATGAGGCAGAATCCGATTCGGCCCATTGAAGCAAGCCCAAACCCCGCTCAGTCCAGCAGCAGCAGTACAAGGCCCTCAGACAGCCTTCGGCCCATCAGCGGCCCAACAGCCTTCGGCCAGTTAGCGGCCCAACAGCCCTCGGCCCGTAAGCGGCACCGTCGCTCCCGGCCCAACATGCTTCAGCCCGTCAGCGGCCCACCAGCCTACGGCCCGGGAACAGCGCGGCAGCCCAGGGCCCAACAGGCTTCGACCCTTCAGCGGCCCAACCCCCTTCGGCCCGATAGCCGAGTCCGGCCCACTCCGGTGGCGGATCAGACACTATGGCGGTTTACCAGTAAGTCCGCGTTTAGTCCTATATCGGCTGCCACCGTTAACCATCCTCTTTCCTCTGCTATAAATACACCGCTATTTATTGCCAAATGTATGCTCTCTTAAGCCTCCGAGACCCTTAAGGACTATGGTCCAAAAAGTATTAAAGCTACTCTTTGCCTTCTGAATCGAATCTTCTTCAGGAGCTAACTTGACCGTCGGAGGGGGTTCCTTAGGGCTGAAGCCCGGGACTCCTGCTGACCGGTTTTCTTCTTCTTTCCCTCCTGCAGGAGCTCGGTTCGAATCATCGCCGACCTTCCCGAGTCGGTCTCGGCCGCCGACCTCGGACTCCTCTCCCTGGTCTCGACGCCGTGCGCCGGCTGCCCCCGCAACAGAGGAGCCTCGGCCCCGACTTCCCGGAGCAAGCCAGCCACCGACCGAGTACCCCTCGGCCTTCGGACCTTCGGCTTCGCCTCTGCCTCCTTTGCCTTCCGGATCCCCGTCGGGCCTCTGAATACCGATCCGACTCAGCTCCGGATCCTTCTTTTCGGATTCCGGCTTCGGAATCCGGTCGTGATAGATCCAGTCCTCATCAATGCCTAAAGTTTTTTTTTTTTTTTTTTTGCGTGAATGTACTTCTTTTAAAAGTTTATTTGTATACCTTTTTAAATGTGAATATCATGCATACCTGGGATTCATATATACACTATCACACACATTTTCTTCGTCATGATTGGTCACTTGGATCTTATAGATAAACATAGTTGATCTAGGCTAATCGTTGATATTGACACCTTTGATCTTGCTCTAAGTTCTTAACATAGAAGTTCGTTCAGATGATAATTGATAAAATGGTCATTTACAATTCATTTCTGCCCAATCATTCATTTAACATATTTAGGGTATAATTGTAACAGAACTTTACAATGAGGATATGAGAAATACTACATATATCTCTACTAAGGGTGTAAAATATAGGAGTCATCCCTATTTTCTAATAGGCGTAGTCATGTAGAAAATTCTCTAATTAGATAGACACTTTTTTCCCTCTTCAAAGGGTAGCTAACAACTAACAAGTGCAATCATGTGACACGGGGTGTTGGATGCATCTCTCAACTTGTCTCATTTCCGTCGCTGTCCGTGTAACGCGGTGGACACCGCTCTCTGCTTGTGACGGAGAGACTTAGGGTTCAACCCTATGGGGTCTCTCGCGGGTGACTGTGTCCCTCTCCCGCCCCCGCTCTTATTTTGGCGTGTTTAGCCGAGTTTCAAATCTGAATGCCTCCGTGAGTGTTCCCTTCCCCAGTATCCTCCCTAACCATTCGGGTTACGTTCGGAAAAACAAAAAAAAACTCGTCTCATTTCCTATCCTTTATCCTTCTTTATATGTGGCAAAGCTGAAAAAGGAGAATATCATAAACGCTTGACATTCTAAACTAGGATGGTGGATTGTTAATTGAAACCAAGATTATGTTCGGAAATATGTTAAGATCCAAACTAGCTCGATGGGGCAGATTTCCAATAAATATGGATATACTAACACTGTAGATTCAACTACTCTCATAGGATAATAAATTATAACCCATCAATCTATCAATTCTCTATCAAATCCTCTAATGAAATGTGAATTTTCCTGTCACCCAAGAGAAGATATAATAAAAAAATATGTATGCAAAATTTTAAATAAAGAAACATGTCGAGAAATTTGTCAGACCCTCGACCGATTACTAAACTAATGGAACTCCATAAGAGCAAACTATGAACGCCAGTGCATAAAACCCTGATTAGGACTAGATTAATGTATAGCTCAAGCTTAGTGGCAAAGGCACCTAATCTAATCTATGCTCAGGTTAGCCTGGCAAACCATGGCCCATAGTGTGTGGGGAGTGGTCTTCTGTGTACGTGCACAAATATGATATTTTTTTAAGCACATCTGACATCAATTTGAAGCCATTTCCAGCTTCTTGAAGAACGGTAAGTCAATGAACTAAAAACTCGGCAAAGTCGTCCATCTCTTTAAAAGTTATCTCAAGGTCTCTCAACCAGTGGAGGTTCTTCTTAGCCTGTTCTCATGTAGTAGGTGGTGATGAACACTGAAAATATTACTAAACAATGCTACTTCCATGCAATATGGTTAACCCAACTCAGGCCTTCACTGGTGGGGCAGTTTATTTGTTGTTTCCTGGATTGCTTCATCACAAATCCCTGAGGTGGATCCTCGACAATCAACACTATTACTATTTACTATATGCTAGAGTACAAAGATTATTAATTTTTTTCTTAGGCCCACTTATCATTTGATATTAAAAGAATAAGACGTAGACCAAAACCCACCCGTTTACCCACTTGGTAATTTTATTTGTGGATATGAGTTTCGTCTTACAGTGAGATAAATAACACAGTTATCAAAGTAGGCTTACACAGGAAAAAGGACATTCAGAGATGAGATTTTATGGACTTAATTCTTTAGATCATTCAGTTTTACCGGAGCAAACGGAAGTACGTACACTGGCCTCCTTTTGGGAGCTCTCATATTCAACATTGTCAGAAGCTTACCCGAGATTAATTTGAGCCTAAAATAATCATTTTATTAGGTGAAATTATTAGAGCTGCATGAAATACTTTTCTTCGGGAGGAAATATGAGACTATTATGTCCAAAATCGAATCTTTGAGGTTTTCTATATATATATATATACAAGGCCAATGCAACCACCTTTTCAAAAAGGAAAAGGTGAATACAAGTACACTGCAAGCTGAGAAATAAGGTCCAAGACGTTTTATCTTTGTATGTTTGTAGTGTACGGCGTCTCCTCGAAGCTTCATATCGCTCCACTGTGCAGTACATATGGAAATAAATATTGACCCTTTCAGGACCATGCATGCGTCCTTTTGCACGCGAAGTTTAAATGACTAAATTCTGAACCCATCCCGTCTGATGCGGGTTCACCTATTAGCTTTGACCTTTTCTGCTCACGCTTTGTCTACTTACCGTCAGAGGTAGATCCAGTATTGATTCAGCGGAGTCATAAGACTCCACTAGATTATGAGATTTTTTTTACGGTGAATATAGATCAGGGGCAAGTGATCCCACTAGATCAGTTCAATGATCTTATTAATTCGTTCAATTTAGTGACCCAAATTTTCCTGTCCTCTAATTTGGCCTGCAATACTTAATTCGAGTGACCCGACAAAATTCCTGCATCTGTTATTACTTGCCATCAGCATTCACTTGCATGCGAAGTGGCATTTGCAGGTGGAGATGAAGTCGATCCAGGCTGCTAAGTTCCGAACACTTCGAAATTGTGACTATTGACCGGGTATGCGCTGCTTTGATCAACAGATATTTGAGGTTTCTTATAACACAAAAAAGGAAAAGACTGACTTATATCTTATAAAGTCTAATTTGATTGCAGAATAAAAGAGAACTAGATAGTTTATTTGGTCTTGTTTCTTTCTTTTTTTTTTTCATTTTAATTCTGTGAATTCCTTGGCACATGCGGGAATGACTTATTTTGGAATAAAGAGGAACAAGTAATTCAAGTAAAATGTTTAAATTATTTATTCTGGTTAGAATGAGCATTAATGATTTATTTTTGATTTTATTTGTATTTATTTTACTTAATTATAATGACTTTTTCCAACTAAAATTAGAATAGTCACCAAATTAAAATTAGACTTGTTGCAATAGTATAAATAAAAAATTGCTTATGCTAGAACAAGTAATCCGTCAATCAAATTGGGTATTCTCTGTAATAGTCTATATATCCCCACCTTTAAATAATCATATTCTGATACCCGTAAAAATTTAAAACCCTCACCTTCGTACTACTCCCGGCAATAATTGTCCAACTGACTTATTTGCACGAATCCATCCCTTTCGTTCAAGCCGAGAGAGAGAGATGCGGTTGGTGGATGCCAACCGCAGCCTACAGAAGATAAGATGTAAGCCAAACTCTTGGTCCAAAAGCCGAGTGTTTGCCGCAATGTGTGGATAAATTGCACGCATTGTTTTTTTTTTTTCATATTTTTAAAAAATAAAATTATAATAAATTTTGTATTAAAATTATTTTATTTTTAAATTTTTAAAAAAATGATCAATGGATAAAAAATTAAATTTCTATATTTATTTCATGATTACTAAATTTTATATTTTTATGATCTTATTTATTATTTATTCTATAGTTGTTTTTTCAAACATATATAATTTGTCCATTCAGTTTGTTTTATTTTTAACTATGATCACTTAAGTTGCATATATTTGTTCTCTTTGATTTAATATCTTATTGACTTGAAATTTTGACAAAAGTTTGTTTTTAATATTATCTTCATATTCAATAAATTTTATAATTTTTAAATTTTTTTGATATTTATTCGATAATTTTTTTTATCAGACTATACAATCTATCTTGACAGTTTTGAAATATCAATTTGTTGACCTTCTATCTCTACTCGATTTATGTCCAGATCATATCAAATTTTATGGAGATCTTTGTTATATTGTTCTCGACCTCTATGTAAAGTTTAAGAGTTTTCTGATCATATTTGCTATTTATTTTGTCCTTTGCTTTAAGTTACTAGAATTCTATTATAATCGGATTTTCGGAGTCGAAGTAGGAGGCCAAAATCATATCAAATTGATTTAGAAATTGATAAAATTTTGCACACTTCACATATGACAAATTTATTATGTTCTTTGTGTTTGACTAATTTCTGAGTCTATTTGCTATTTTCAACCTATTTATTGAATTTTCAGTTCTAAACAATAGATTTTAAGTTTAGAAATTATGATCTATGATTCGAAAATTTTGAAAAAATTCTTGTGATTTTTTTCAATCTAGTAATATGTTGGAATCTAATTGACTTGATAATTTGTATACTTGATTTCTTTGACTCTTTAAATGGCCTATTTTCAAAGAAAAATGTTTTATTTTGACTTGTATATGCATGTATTATTATGTTAACTAAGATCGATATCTATGATGAGTCTATCACTTCTGTAAGATACGTGTACCATATATGTAAGAGTTTGTTTACACAGTGCCATCTTAAGGAGATTGTAAGGTCTGATTCTAGTATAAACATCCGTATTGGATATGACATTTTAGATTGGAGGGTAATAGGTGGAATTTTGATTTTTAACTGGTAAAAATAATGAGACGGCGATACGTAAAGCTATGACAATTTGAAGTTGAGTGGGACATTAGATTCTTCGGTTCTGCATAGTAACTAAGACATCTGCATCACCGTCTAGATGCTTTGGTATATGTGTATGACTTCTTATGCTGTGGTTTGAGTGCATATCCATTATGATATGTTTGATATGATTTGATTGACACATAAATATGAAACCTATGTTTTGTTATGTATCTTTGAATTCAACATATTTATTTGAATTCCTTGTTCATCCTTTTTAGTTATTCCTTTAAAATTCCATGAATTTGTCTTAAGCATAAGATCTATGATTTGTTTATAAATAAATTCTAATTATGCTAACTTAAAGCTATATGGTATACGATCTGAACATGTTTATTAGAAAATACATATGATTTGGTAAATCTATATGTGACCATATTTTTTATCATTATTTTATCTGAGCTATATGTAGAACTGTGTAAAACTATTATACTTAGTTTAATCGGATAGATTTCATTTATGTCGGCCATCCAAGCCCTCTTATGGCCACTAGAGCCGTCCGCGAATGAGCTCCCACCAAAAATGGTGAGGATTGAGCCTTTCATTGGTCGGTTGTCCTTGTCTGGGGTGGGCTCCCTGTACTTGTCCTTCGGACGGGGGACCTCGAAAGACTAGTTGAGGACGCCACAGTTGATGAGACAGCAGATCTCCTCTTGCAGCTCGCCACAACTATTTATGGTATGCCTACTCCTAGTGAAAGTTGTTGGGATCCAGGCAGGATGTGAAGAACGCAGCGGAAGTAATCAAAATAACCCGTCCGATGCTCGCAGATCCGTTTCGGGACAAAAACGATAAACTGAAACATGGGATGTAATCAGATTACCGTACGTGGATTCGAATCCGCGACCGTGTCGGTTCCGTCAAGGCGATGCTGTGAGCCGCACAAACATCCGGCCTCCAGCGATATCCACATGATCCTCTTCGGTGGTTCGTCCTCGCTCCCTCGTTCAGATCAACGCGCTCGCTGAAAATCCCTCTTTGCAATGACGTTCGAAACACCCGAACGGGAATTCCCGACTCTCTAGAAGTGCGCGCGGCAGAGACGGGAAGAATCTCGGTGCCCCGGGAGGGGTGCCCAGAGGAGGAGGAGAGAGAAAGGGGGGGGCGGCTAGCATGGGGAGACCCTGGAGCTTGGCCCAGGGTTTCTCAACAGTGCGTATATATTAAATCGGCACAACTTTTCACAAAAGTCCCTGACTTAATATAAATCCCACTTAAACACCGTCGACTGAGAATCTATTTGCGTGTGCCCCTCTAGGCCCATTAACCAGTCCGGTTTTCATCCCGTTAAGTCCAATAACATTTTATTGACTTATTACAATTAATTAATATCTAATATTTAATTAATTACTTAATCGAATTAACATCTCATGTAAATTCGATCGGACTTCCGATCAAGTTGGGTGTCAAGCAACATCGCATGATCCCAGAAGGTAATGGGTTTCAGCAACCCACTCATAGAATCTGTCCGTCCACAGTTACCGCGTGGCTATAATCCTTTGTTCACACAATGCTCTCGAGTTAACCTAGGATATGGTCAACTGTCAAACCCTAGATGGCCAATTCACTTGAATCAGATTATGCTGTACAATATCCGAAAACACTTTTTTTGATATTGTTTTTGCTCTGGCCGGAGACTCCTGTGGATCTATTCTAGAGTATTTTCTTTCCAGTTATCTGAGAGGGAACAATCCTTTATTGAACACACAATCACCTTCGAAGGTCTTCCGCTGGACCCGATCCTTGACTATTAGAGATCCCGTGGATAGGAATTCATAAGTCAACATCAAAGTCCAGAAGTCTACCAAGAAGGTGTCTTTGGTGTCTCAATTCCAAAAATCAAGCACGCCACTGTAACGATGAATTAAGCCGGTTGACAGTCAAGTAAATTATCATTTGCGATTCATGTCGGATTAGTTCAGTGAACTCATTATCCAATGAGCACCTACATGTTTACCATTGTGTCTCCACACAAGTGACTACGAGATCAGTCACCCTCATTATATGAGTTGGAATAATCTGTACTAGTCTTACCGGATGTTTGATGTCTTTCTCAAATATCCTATGATTAGGAACAATTAAGAATATGTGTTTATAAGTCATCAATCTCATTATTATGATCTCATTATAATCCGATGACTATTGCACACATTCATAGACTTCATTATATGTAATTACAAATATGTCAATTTACATAATGAAATAAATGACATTTATCAGTGAATTAGATTGAAATAGGTGCCTTATGATTGACTTAGAGGACATCTATATCCATCAATCTCCCACTTGGACTCAAGCCAATCACCTTCGCATTTGATCTCCATCAAATTAAGGTGATGCTCACATAAAGTCTGTGACTAAGACTTGGTCAGGGATCTACTAAATTATCTACAGATGAAATATTTTTCATTACGTTATTTCCCCTTAATCTTTTATCTCTAAACTTGTGAAAGAGCCCCAAAATGTTTTGCAACTTCAGATGAGACCATGGCTCGACCACAAAATTGATCCCTCTCACTGTTGTCCTACAACAATGGGACATTATCAGAGACCTTTTAGAATTACATCTAGTTCATGGATGAACTCTTTCATTCATACTGTTCCAATAACAATATCACTTATTTATGTCGTCATCTTAATATCGAGTTCTAGGTTGGAACCCTTCCAATCCATTCATTTCTTATGTTAAACCTGTTATATTTAAGTGGCCTACAAGACAATCTGACTATGTAAATCTCGTTCATTTATTAATATAATGGCATAACATTCATTGTGTGTAAATCGTATTAATTATCGTCTTATAATGAAGTCTGTGAATATGTGCTATAGTGATCAGATTATGATGAGATCATACTAATGAGACTGATCACTTAAACACACATATTCTTAATCGTTCCTAGTCGGAGGATATCCGAGAAGGACATCGGATATCCGGTTAGACTAGTACATATTTCTCCTACTCATATGATGAGGGTGATTGATCTCATAAGTCACTTGTGTAGAGACACTAAGGCGAATATGTAGGTGCTCATTGGAGAATGAGTTCACTGAACTGATCCGATTGAATCGCTGGATGGTATTGTACCTCACTGTCAACCAGCTTGATTCTATTGTCGTAGTTGCGTGGATGGTCCTCGGACCTGAGACACCAAGGACACCTTGTCGGTGGACTTCTATGCTTTGACCTTGGTTTACGAATCTCTAACCACGGGATTCTAAAACGCCAAGGATTAGGTACAGCGAAATACCGTCGAAGGAAATTGTGTGTCAATAAGGAATCATTCGCTCTTTGTACTTTGAGAGAGAATGCTCTAGGAAGGATGCGCGGAAGTCCTTGGCCAGGGCGGACGATAATATCGGGAAAGGAGTTTTCCGATATTCATCAGCGGCATCCAATCCAAGTGAGTCGACTGGTTAGGGTTTGACAACATGCCATACCCTGAGTTGACTCGAGAGCATTGTACGAATGAAGGATTATATCCACGCGGTAACTGTTGGCGGAAAGGTTCCAAGAGTGGGTTACTTAACCCCGATACCTTCCGGGTTCACGCGGTGTTGCTTGGCACCCAACATGATCGGAGGCCCGGTTGAATTCGATGTGCGACGTCAATTCGATTGATTAATTAATTAATAAAGAGTTATTAATTGACTAATAAAACTAATAAGGAGTTACTAGGCTTATTGGGCTATTAACCGGACTGGTAATTGGGCCTAGAGGGTCACACGTAAATGATTCTCAAAGCGATGGATAAATAAGTTGGTTTTATACAAACCAGGGGTTTTTATGAAAAACCGCGCGATAAGTATAAAATGTAGCGAACGGGCTGAGCAGGCCAAGCTGCTGCTAACCCTAGCCGCCCCTCTTCTGTTTCTCTCTCTCTCTGGTGTCCCAGACAGATCCAGATATGCTCCGCCGCTTCTCCGACTCCTGTTCGATGGGAAATCGTTTGCGCGTTGCGGCGATCGTTGCGGCGACCGGCGGATATTTTGTGGGCTGCGAAGAACGAGGAACGTGAGGATATCCGTCGCGAGGAGGATCGCGTGGACTTTGCTAGAGGCTGGGCACTTGCGCGGCTTGCGGTGTCACACCGACGGAACCGAACGGTTGCGGATTTGAATCCGCACATGGTAAGAACTGATTATCCGATAATCTGGTTTTTCCGATTTTCGAAAGGGGAACGGATCTCCGTTTTTATTTTTATTTCCGCTGCGCGGGAGATCCGGAGAAACCCGAGATCCCAACAAAACCTATGATTTGACTTGAAATTTGGGTCAGTGTGACCTTATAGTTTCAAATCATCCTCTCTATATATATGAGTGCATCCTTAGCACTTCTCAAGTACTTAGTGATGCATTTAACTCCTACTATCTAGGTTCTCCTATATCCTTCAATAAACCTTTCCTTAAAGAAATAAGTTCCATATCTCAACAATTGAGATTTACTGTGGAATTATGTCAAATCTTTTGACATACATGTTAATGTAACATCCTCATCGATCTAGCTTAGTAGATTCATGCTTCCAATACGTGGGATGTTATAACTGATGTGTATTTTAATTGCCGTCATTAAAGCACAAAACCATCAATCTTAAGTTTTCTCAACAAAAGTTAAGATGTAGTACTTAATTGAGATCGAGTCGAATCCACAGGGAAATAAACTTTTAAATTTGAAAATCTTGGGTTTTTAGCAAAAATGTTGACAAGTTGTATCTTTGAGATGCAAGTTTGGAAAAATTAAATAAATAATTGCCAGAATTGAACCACACATCTAAAGCACTAAAACACCTAAGTTTTATTAAGAAAATACTACGAAGACGCTAATGATGAAATTACACAAAACATTCGAATCTAACTAAATAATCTATGTCTAAAAAAGCAATAGAAATATCCACAAGATTGAAAAGGACAATCACTTAATTACTATTATTGAAATAAAACAGATTACAATGGTTTTTTTTTTAAATAAAAGAGATGCCACCTAATTGCTAAACACTTAAAACAAATTAACTAAAACATGAATAATAGGGAGGCAACAGTAACAAGCAGGGCTCGGGGGGTGCAGTGGATCGTGAGCAGGGCGCTGGGAGGCTCGGGTGGCGCAGTGGACTGGGGAGTTGCATGCGGTGGCCGACGGCACGGTGTGCTGCGTGTTGGGT
Source organism: Zantedeschia hybrid cultivar (assembly GCA_030544215.1). NCBI lineage: Eukaryota > Viridiplantae > Streptophyta > Magnoliopsida > Alismatales > Araceae > Zantedeschia > Zantedeschia hybrid cultivar. The sequence continues at coordinate 19,916,518 of JARZZO010000005.1, forward strand.
TCGCTGTCCCCGGATCTGACCGAAAACGCAGCGGAAATAAATTATTCGGGATTGGATTCATCCCGTTTCGATCAACAAAATAAATCGGAAAATCTGATTTACCTTGCGCAGATTCGAATCCGCGTTCGTTCTCCGGTTCCGTCGGAGCGATGCCGCAAGCCGCGTAGGTATCTGACCTCTAACGGTATTCATGCGATTTTCTTCGCGATAGATCGTCCTCGCCTCCTCGCTCGATGCGGCGTTCGTGGATCCCGTCTGGTTACGCGTAATCCGCCGCGACATGCGGATTCGGAAACTCCTGTCGGACGGAAGGCGGAGCAGTCGGGAGCCGAAGCGGACCCTCCAGAGGGCTGGCCTCAGGATGTGTGCTTAGGAGAGAGGAGAGAGAGAGGGCGGCGGCTAGGGTTAGGATTGCTGCCCCCGACCTAGCAGCCGTTCTTTTATAATAAGTATGTTTGCGATTTTTTATAAAAGCTCATACTTATCTGAAATCCCGTCTAAATATCCATCGACTTGAAAACCTTTTGCGTGTGACCCTCTAGGCCCAAATACCAGTCCAGTTAATGGTCCCTTAAGCCTAGTAACTCTTTACGGACTCACTAAATTAATTAATATCCTTATATTAATTAATCAACCGAATTTAATGTCCCATAGTAAATTCGGATGGGCTTCCGATCACGTTGGATGCCAAGCAATATCGCGTGATCTTAGATGGCATTGGAGTTATCGCAACCCTCTATTGGAACATTTCTGTCATCGGTTAGCACGCGGATATTATTCTTCATCTGTGCAATGTTCCATGATCGACCTAGGTTATAGTTTACTGTTAAACCCTAGCCGGTCGATTCACTTGAATCAAATGCCGCTAATCTATATCGGATAACTCTTTATCTGATACAGTGTCCGCCCTAGCCAGGGACTTAAGTGTATCATTCCCGAAACATTCTCTCTCATAATACCGAGAGCGGTTGATCCCATATTGAACACACATTCGAGGGCATTTCTTTGAACCCGATCATTTGACTTATTGATAACCCATGGCTAGGGATTCGTTAGTCAAAGTCAAAGCTCAGAGACGTACCAACAAGGTATCTTTGGTGTCTTAGGTCTAAGGATCATCTACGCAACCGAGACAAAATAATCGAGTTGGTTAACAGTGATGTATATACCAGATTGTTAGTTTAGGTGGCCTACAAGCCAATCTAACAATGTAAATCTCGTTCATTATTAATAAAATGGCATAACATTCATTATGTGTAAATCGCGTTAATTATCGTTTCATAATGAAGTCCGTGAATATGTGCTATGGTGATCAGATTATGATGAGATCATACTAATGAGACTGATCACTTAAACACACATATTCTTAATCGTTCCTAGTCGGAGGATATCCGAGAAGGACATCGGATATCCGGTTAGACTAGTACAGATTACTCCTGCTCATATGATGAGGGTGACTGGTCTCATAAGTCACTTGTGTGGAGACACTAAGGCGAATCTGTAGGTGCTCATTGGAGAATGAGTTCACTGAACTGATCCGACTGAATCGCTGGATGGTATTGTACCTCACTGTCAACCAGCTTGATTCTATTGTCGCAATTGCGTGGATGGTCCTCGGACCTGAGACACCAAGGACACCTTGGCGGTGGACTTCTGTGCTTTGACCTTGGTTTACGAATCTCTAGCCATGGGATTCTAATACGCCAAGGATTGGGTGCAGCGGAATACCGTCGAAGGGAATTGTGTGTCAATAAGGAATCATTCGCTCTCGGTACTTAGAGAGAGAATGCTCTAGGAAGGATGCGCGAAAGTCCCTGGCCAGGGCGGACGATAATATCGGGAAAGGAGTTTTCCGATATTCATCAGCGGCATCCAATCCAAGTGAGTCGACCGGTTAGGGTTTGACAGCTCGCCATACCCTGAGTTGACTCGAGAGCATTGTACGAATGAAGGATTATATCCACGCGGTAACTGTCGGCGGAAAGGTTCCAAGAGTGGGTTACTTAACCCCAAATACCTTCCGGGTTCACGCGGTGTTGCTTGGCACCCAACGTGATCGGAGGCCCGGTCGAATTCGATGTGCGACATCAATTCGATTGATTAATTGATTAATAAAGGGTTATTAATTAATTAATAAAGCCAGTGAGGAGTCACTGGGCTTACTGGGCCATTAACTGGACTGGTACTTGGGCCTAGAGGGTCACACGCAAATGATTCTCAAGGCGATGGATAAATAAGTGGGTTTTATACAAACCGGGGGTTTTTGTGAAAAACCGCGCGGTTAGTATAAAACATAGCGAACGGGCTGAGCAGGCCAAGCTGCTGCTAACCCTGGCCGCCCCTCCTCGTTTTCTGTCTTCCTCTGGAGTCCAGGCAGAACCAGATCTGCCCCGCCGCTTCTCCAAATCCCGTTCGACGGGAAATCGTCCGCGCACTGCGGCGATCATTGCGGCGACCAGCGGAGGCTTCGCGGGCTGCGAAGAACGACGAACTCGAGGACATCCGTCGCGGGGAGGATCGCGTGGACTTCGCTAGAGGCCGGGCGCTTGCGCGGCTTGCGGTGTCACACCGACGGAACCGAACGGCTGCGGATTCGAATCCGCACACGGTGAGAACTTCGATAATCTGATTATCGTATTTTAGTTCTTCGAAACGGGAAACGGATCGCTGTAAAATTTTTATTTTCCGCTGCGTGAGCGATCCGGAGAAACCGAGAAAACCCAACAGTGGTATCAGAGCCAGGTTCCACTGTTTCTCGTCCCGTTTCGGTTTTCGAAATTGATTTTTCTTGAGTTATTCCATGCGTTTAATCCGATTAAAATGACGGAATAGTGTTCATGAGATGAACACAAATAATTTGATTATTTTTCCGTGATTTTTCGAGATTATTTTGGGGGTTTTCGTGTTCTTCGTGAGACGAAGAACTGCGAGTTTACGGCGGCTTGAATCGGCCTCCCAATCGTTGGGATGGCCGGCCGAGACTCCGGATCCACAGGTGATAGTCACCACTCCACATCCGGTATCTTTCCGGTGCCGGAATAGCCTTGGAGAGCCGCAAAAATCAAGCCCCAAATCGGTTTTAACAATCCTGCAAAATTCAGAATTATTGGGGTTTTTTGGGGCTCGGCTGACCCGAAACCATGCCCCACCGGCGCCGGGCAGGTCGCCGGCGCCGGGGGCGTCGCCGGCGGCGACGTCCGGGGCCTGGGCGCTCGCCGGCGGCGGCCTGCCGCCCCTCCAGCCGCCGGCTGCAACAGTTGCAGGTCTAGGGCTTCTGGGAAGGAAGGGGGCGGCCGAACCGCTCCACTGGACCCGGTCCCGAGCCGGTCGGACCGGCCGGGCCGGGTCCAGGGCAGGGACGGTCCTGGCCGAGCCAGGCCAGGGCCTGGCGCCCCTGGTCCGAGCCCTGGCTCGGCCAGGGCTCGAGCCCAGGGCTCAGCCCATTAGGCTGAGCCAACTCCCACCCCATTTTCTATTTTAATTCCCCTTTGCCCATTTACAAAATGAATTAAAATTTAATTTTAATTTAAATAAAATTCAAAAATGTTTTGTAATTTTATAATGGGCTTAACAAATGATTTGTGAATCATTTTAATTAACATTTAGTTGTTAGTTGATTAACATTAACTGTTAGTTTAATGGTTAAACTAATAGTTAATTTTAATGATACTAATTTATTGGTTAAATTAGTTATTAATAATTATTAATCTAACAGTTAGATTATTAATTATTATTTCAACTAATTGTTAATTAAAATCTATGTTAATTGTTAATTTAAGAGTTAAATTAATAATTAACTTAGATGACTAATTTAAGTGTTAAATTAGTAGTCTTTAATGATTAAATGTTAGTTATTAATTTAAGGGTTAAATTGATGATTAACATTAATCTTTTAGTCTAATTGTTAGATTGATAATTAATAACAAATTAGAGTTAATCATTAATTTATGTGATAAGTTAATGATTAATTTTGTTGGACTAGTCTAAGAGTTAGATTAGTTGTTAATAGTCTAATTGTTAGATTATTAATGGGGTTTAATCTAAGTGTTAGATTATTAGAAATGTTCTAATTCGCATGGAATAATCTGGAATTATTAATTTGGAGTGTGTGCGCATGTGATGTGTGTTTAATGCTTTTAAATTTTGATTTAATTGCATGTTAAGATAATAAATGAGTTTTCGAAATTCAAATGCCAATTTTGATTGGATCCCAGCTTTTTGAAAGCCAAAATTATTTGTTTTGAAAACTCATTTGTTTTAGCCATGTGATGCGCTGAATCATGTGTGGATGTTTAAAACACACCGTGGTCATGTATATGCACTTAATTTATTATTCATGTGATGAATGGTTTGTGTGGATCGTGGATGTATGATGTTTATTAATTGTTAATAAATAGAGGTCTGCGCACCTCTCTCTCTCATACTCCGATGTATTTCTACCTCCCTCTCTCTCTTGTACTCGCCATAAGGCCTTCTTCAATTTACTTGTTAATTCTAGAATTAATGTAATATGATCGAGGCAACCGAGGAAGGAGCGAGGACGATCCACAGCTGCAACCAGGAAGGCGAAAAGATGGAGATCTCTTGCCTATGTGATTGCAGGGTATCTAATGTAATTGTTATACTTAGATTGTGTGTGCGTTTGACTGTTGGCTCCAGTCAAACCCACTGTGCTATCCATGACCACACTAAAGACATGTATGTGATGCATTGTTTTTCTTTTGATTATGAATCAAAGCAGGTTATAGTATTTAGTAAATATATACGATATATTTATATACTATCACCTAGGAGAGACCAAGATAAAAGTTATCCAAATACCCTCAGATTAACTCTAAGCCGTAACGCGAGTAGTTAAGAACTTACCGCGTGGTCCACCATCATTATAGTCATAGAATTCGAATCACTTTAGGCAGGTTTGTTGTGCTATCCACAAGGCCTGCTTAATTGGGAGGAGAAACTGTGGCTATGGCATTAGATGCCTATAGATCGGGGTAGAGGAACCATGTAGCTTTGTTGTGCTATCCACAAGGGCTGCATGCAAATCTATGCTCGTCGCGTAATGATGGTTAGCTTAGACCAAGATTAATGGTTTGTTGTGCTATCTACAAGGCCATTAAATCTCTGGGGACCGAAGCCATGATCAGATATTGCAAGGAGTTGCAAGTCCCATGAGTTGGGTGCTCTCTGATTGTATTACAGTTTGTTGTGCTATCCACAAGGCTGTAGTGCAAGTCATTGAGATTCTGATCCCCACTAGGAGACTGTCGACGTCTCCCGTTCTGTATAACTGAGGGTTATACAGTCCGTCGAAAATTAGTGGGAGTTAAACTTGAACAAAAGACCATGTCTTGTTTTGAACTTTAATAATTGAACATCTGCTAAATAAATTTTACTTATCTCCTGTAGGAACTATGTCGTCGAATAACCCATTCCGTGGCATACTTGATGCCGTTTTGACTTACATGATCTACTCAGATTGGTTCAGAAGCCTGAAGAATGTCTTCAGATATGAGCGCATTGACTTTGTCCTTGGAGCTGATCCTCCTGCTGAATCGGCATTGGATGCCCCTGAAGTAGAGATGATAGCTAACGATAATGGATCGAAGGACAAAAGAAAAGGAGTAGTGAAGGGTGACTGCTTCTATTATAAGCAGTATGATCACTGGAAGAGGAACTGCAAGGAGTTCCTTAACGATAAAGCTCATGGAAGAGTGAAGCTGTCTGAAGCTTCAGATATCTATATGATAGATATCAACTTGTCAGTTAGAGATTCCACATCTTGGGTATTAGATACCGGATGTACTTCTCATATCTGCCATGATGTGCAGTTGCTGACAAGTAAGCGCAAGCTGAGACAAGGTGAGGTGGAATTGAGGCTAGGAAACGGCGCAAAAGTTGCGGCGATTGCTGTTGGGACAGCAAACCTCAGGCTTCCATCGGGAGACACCTTATTATTGGAAGATTGTTATTATGTTCCTAGCATAATAAAGAACATCATATCAATATCTTGTTTGGACAAGATAGGATATAGGTTGACAATTGAGAATAGAAGTTGTACGATTTATTATGGTAATAAATCAATAGCTTCTGCATCTTTAGTCAACGGTCTATATCTATTAGATATTTCTTATTACAATCTTCAAATTGATAATGCTCTTAAGAAGAGCAAGAATTGTGTGAACCAGGCCTACATGTGGCATTGTAGACTTGGGCACATTGGCGAAAGCATGTTGCAAAAGTTGCACAAGCATGGTTACTTAACAGCATTCGATTATGAATCGTTTGCAACATGTGAATCCTGCCTTATGGGAAAGATGGCAAAATCTCCATTTAGTGGACATGGAGAACGTGCCAAGGACATTCTGGAACTGATACATTCGGATGTATGTGGTCCCATGTCTACCTAAGCCAAAGGTGGCTTTTCTTACTTCATCACGTTCACCGATGACTTCTCAAGATTCGGCTATGTGTACTTAATGAAGTACAAGTCGGAAGCGTTTGAGAAGTTCAAGGAGTTCAAGAATGAAGTAGAGAAGCAGTTAGGAAAGAGTATTAAAGCTCTTCGATCAGATCGAGGAGGAGAATACTTGAGTACTAATTTCACACAATTCTTAAAGGATAATGGTATCCTTTCTCAACTAACCCCTCCATATACACCACAGATGAATGGTGTATCAGAAAGGAGGAATCGCACCTTGTTGGATATGGTGCGATCCATGATGAGCTTTTCGGGATTACCAGTGTCCCTCTGGGGGTATGCTCTAGAGTCAGCAGCATACATACTGAACAGAGTACCCAGCAAGTCTGTGGCCTCTACTCCATATGAGATATGGAAAGGCAGGAAACCAGAATTTAAACATGTTAAAGTCTGGGGTTGTCCTGCTCATGTAAAGAGGCATGATCCAGACAAGTTGGAATCACGAACTGATAGATGTAGGTTTGTGGGATATCCAAAGGAAACCTTTGGATACTATTTTTACCATCCTGATGAACAAAAGGTGTTTGTCGCCAGGAAAGCTGTCTTTCTGGAAGTGGAATACCTTATCCAGGAGAACAGTGGGAGTAAAATAGTACTGGAAGAGGTTCCAGATCCCCAAACAGCTGCATTATCATCAGATGAGATATCAGTTCCTGAATCTGTTCAGGTACACACAGATGAGCCTCGTAGATCTGGTAGAGTACCTAGACTACCCGAACGATATGTGGGACATATTGCTGAAGGTGAGTCTAAGGTAGCATGTAATGAGGATGATGATCCTAAAACCTACCAGGAGGCCATAGAAGGCCCAGAAGCCGGGAAATGGCGAGAAGCCATGAACTCAGAAATCCAGTCCATGTACACCAACCAAGTTTGGAACTTGGAAGACTTGCCCGAGGGTATTGTACCCATCGGTTGCAAGTGGATCTTTAAGAGAAAGATCGGTGCTGATGGACGGATCGACACTTATAAGGCAAGGTTGGTGGCAAAGGGATATCGTCAAAGGCAAGGAATTGACTATGACGAGACTTTCTCACCAGTTGCCATGATAAAGTCGATCAGAGTTCTACTCGCCATTGCTGCACATTTTGATTATGAAATCTGGCAGATGGATGTGAAGACTGCCTTCCTCAATGGTAATCTTGAGGAAGAAGTGTATATGATACAACCAGAAGGTTTCACATCCAAAGAATCTCCAGATAAAGTGTGCAAGCTTCAGAGGTCCATTTATGGACTGAAGCAAGCTTCCCGGAGCTGGAACATAAGATTTGACGAGGCTGTCAAGTCTTATGACTTCATTAAGAATGAAGATGAGCCTTGTGTGTACAAGAAGACCATTGGGAGTGCAGTCACTTTTCTAGTTTACGTAGATGACATACTACTCATTGGGAATGATGTAGCTATGATGTCATCAGTAAAGGTCTGGCTGTCGAAAAACTTCTCCATGAAGGATTTGGGAGAAGCATCCTACGTATTGGGAATACGGATCTATAGAGATAGATCAAAGAGGATGCTTGGAATGACCCAATCCTTGTACATAGATACCATAGTCAAAAGGTTTGGCATGGAAAATTCCAAGAGAGGTTTCATACCGATGAGACATGGAATTAATCTCTCAAAAGAACAGTCTCCTAAGACTCCTGATGAGAGGGCATTCATGGATAGAATACCCTATGCCTCTGCCATAGGATCTATCATGTATGCCATGCTATGTACACGACCTGACGTTGCATTTGCTCTAAGTGTTACGAGCAGATTTCAGGCTGATCCAGGCGAAGAGCACTGGAAGGCAGTGAAATGCATCCTTAAGTACTTGAGAAGAACTAAGGATATGTTTCTTGTCTATGGAGGAGGTGACTTGAAACTGCGAGGCTTTACTGACTCGAGTTTCCAGTCGGATCCAGATGATAGCAAGTCAACATCTGGATTCGTGTTTACATTGAACGGAGGGGCAGTGTGCTGGAAGAGTTCCAAGCAGGTAACCACTGCAGATTCAACGACTGAAGCTGAGTACATCGCTGCAGCTGAAGCCGCCAAGGAAGCAGTGTGGTTGAAGAAATTCATCACCGACCTCGGCGTAGTTCCCAGCATCTCTGAGCCTGTTCCACTGTTGTGCGACAACAATGGAGCGATTGCGCAAGCGAAAGAGCCACGGTCTCATCAGAAATCGAAGCATATTCTGAGGCGCTTTCACCTTATCAGAGAGATCATATCCAGAGGAGATGTAGTAGTGGAAAGAGTTCCATCTGTCGACAATGTAGCAGATCCACTGACAAAGCCGTTGGCTCAAATTGTGTTTGAGCGTCACCTAGAGTCTATGGGCTTATTGTATAAAGGTGATTGGCTTTAGTCCAAGTGGGAGATTGTTAGTTTAGGTGGCCTACAAGCCAATCTAACAATGTAAATCTCGTTCATTATTAATAAAATGGCATAACATTCATTATGTGTAAATCGCGTTAATTATCGTTTCATAATGAAGTCCGTGAATATGTGCTATGGTGATCAGATTATGATGAGATCATACTAATGAGACTGATCACTTAAACACACATATTCTTAATCGTTCCTAGTCGGAGGATATCCGAGAAGGACATCGGATATCCGGTTAGACTAGTACAGATTACTCCTGCTCATATGATGAGGGTGACTGGTCTCATAAGTCACTTGTGTGGAGACACTAAGGCGAATCTGTAGGTGCTCATTGGAGAATGAGTTCACTAAACTGATCCGACTGAATCGCTGGATGGTATTGTACCTCACTGTCAACCAGCTTGATTCTATTGTCGCAGTTGCGTGGATGGTCCTCGGACCTGAGACACCAAGGACACCTTGGCGGTGGACTTCTGTGCTTTGACCTTGGTTTACGAATCTCTAGCCATGGGATTCTAATACGCCAAGGATTGGGTGCAGCGGAATACCGTCGAAGGGAATTGTGTGTCAATAAGGAATCATTCGCTCTCGGTACTTAGAGAGAGAATGCTCTAGGAAGGATGCGCGAAAGTCCCTGGCCAGGGCGGACGATAATATCGGGAAAGGAGTTTTCCGATATTCATCAGCGGCATCCAATCCAAGTGAGTCGACCGGTTAGGGTTTGACAGCTCGCCATACCCTGAGTTGACTCGAGAGCATTGTACGAATGAAGGATTATATCCACGCGGTAACTGTCGGCGGAAAGGTTCCAAGAGTGGGTTACTTAACCCCAAATACCTTCCGGGTTCACGCGGTGTTGCTTGGCACCCAACGTGATCGGAGGCCCGGTCGAATTCGATGTGCGACATCAATTCGATTGATTAATTGATTAATAAAGGGTTATTAATTAATTAATAAAGCCAGTGAGGAGTCACTGGGCTTACTGGGCCATTAACTGGACTGGTACTTGGGCCTAGAGGGTCACACGCAAATGATTCTCAAGGCGATGGATAAATAAGTGGGTTTTATACAAACCGGGGGTTTTTGTGAAAAACCGCGCGGTTAGTATAAAACATAGCGAACGGGCTGAGCAGGCCAAGCTGCTGCTAACCCTGGCCGCCCCTCCTCGTTTTCTGTCTTCCTCTGGAGTCCAGGCAGAACCAGATCTGCCCCGCCGCTTCTCCAAATCCCGTTCGACGGGAAATCGTCCGCGCACTGCGGCGATCATTGCGGCGACCAGCGGAGGCTTCGCGGGCTGCGAAGAACGACGAACTCGAGGACATCCGTCGCGGGGAGGATCGCGTGGACTTCGCTAGAGGCCGGGCGCTTGCGCGGCTTGCGGTGTCACACCGACGGAACCGAACGGCTGCGGATTGGAATCCGCACACGGTGAGAACTTCGATAATCTGATTATCGTATTTTAGTTCTTCGAAACGGGAAACGGATCGCTGTAAAATTTTTATTTTCCGCTGCGTGAGCGATCCGGAGAAACCGAGAAAACCCAACATATACCATCCAGCGATTCTAGGTCGGATCAATTCAGTGAACTCATTCTCCAATGAGCACCTATAGGTCCAGCATAGTGTCTCCACACAAGTGACTTATAGGATCAATCACCCTTATCATATGAGTTGAAGAAACCTGTACTAGTCTATTCGGATGTTTGATGTCCATCTCAAACATCCTCTGACTAAGAATAATTAAGAACATGTGTTTATAAGTCTTCGGTCCCGTAATTATGATCTCATCATAATCCGAAGATTGTTGTATATGTTCATGGACTTCATCGTGATACGATAATCATAGATCGAACTAATTACACACAATGAATTAATGCCATTATATTAACAAACTGAATGATACATAATATTGGATTGGCTTTTAGACTACCTAATACTAACACCGCGTATGGGTGGAGGCTGGCGAGCGGGAAACGCACGAGTGCTGCCGCGTGGCGAAACGCCTCCTACCACGTGGGGGCTCGATCGACGATGTCGAGCGGGGCGAAAGCGTACGGGGCGCCGCGTGGAGGCTGCTGGTGGCTGGCATGGCGGGCGACGACGTGTGGCCCTAGCGGGCTCGGCTTTTGGCAGCAGCGAGCGGGTCTGGCGCGGTGGGTGATGCCCCGTGGCCCTGGCAGGCCCTGATCCTGGCGGCGACGAACGGGTTTGGCGCAGCGGGTGATGCCGCGTGGCTCTGACGGGCTATTACAACAGGCGGACAGGCAGAGAGAAGAGAGATACGGAGGGAGAAGAGAGAGGACTGGGAGAGAGACAGAGAAAAGGTAGAGAGAGGGGAGCGCAGGGAGATGAAGAGAGAGAAATTTGAAGGGAGAGAGAGAATGTAGGGAGAGAGAAAAAGAAAATGGGAAAGGGAGAGAGAGAGAGAGATCGTGCAGGAAGAGGGAGAGAGAGAACAGAAGGGGGATTTGGAGAAAGAGAAATCTGAATTTCAGGAATGGGTGAGCCTCCACCCTTCTCCTTTATTTTATAGTTTTAAAGTGAGATTTTGAATTTCAAAAAGGTGATAAAGGAGTTTTAATTTCTGCATAAAGCTCTCCCTTAATTATAGGATCCTCTTTTAAGACAATAAAAGCTATTTTGAATTTTGAATTTTGAAATAAATATCTCTCTTTTTAAATTTCAGGATTCCTTCTTTCTTTCTCTCTCTCTCTCTCTTAGTTGGTATGTGGGCCCTCGTTGAAGATAAAATACGAAAATAAAATATTGTTTATGCCATGATTCAAACTCATGTCACTTTACTGGAATTCAAGTGGTGTAACCACGATGCTATCTGCCCGTTCATGTCTTGCATCCATATAAAATAACAATTAAGTTCATACATCAATCAATAAATTATTCAAATGCATATTAAATAATTGCTGAGAAACTCTTATTGGGAATGAAATTGTAACACTCACTTAATCCATGGAATGATGATATTTGAAATTCGAATTTTACAAAATTAATATTTTTAAAAGCATAATTGATTTATCTATCATTCCATGTGGGTTTGTACATAAAATTGACAGTATAGTATGTAAATTTCATATATTATTTATCTAAAAGTGTGTACTTATCAATAACCAAACCTATCATGGAGAAGTATATGGATAACAATGCTTTTACTGATAGTAACATCCTGATGTCATTATCAATGACTTTTCTGTTATTTTCACAAAGTATTACTAATATGATCGTACTCCCACTGTCTTTCTTGAACACACACAATCCGTAATCATTCTTAATGATCACGTAATATTTAACTATTAATTCAAAACTCTTATTACAACTTTAGGAAGCTTTAGTTTGATTTAAAATTAATCTTTGAAATCATAACATAATTCTTAGATATTCTAAAAGCTTTAAATTTATATCATATACACCTTTTCCTCAATCATATTGAGGGAATACTTTTTAATATCCAATTGCCATCTCATCATCATGATAGGCAGTGTTGGCAAGTAGAATTTTAATAAACTTATTAACGGTAATCACTGATGCTTAGCCTTAGGTGGGTGCTCCATGACGGGCCTGATCAATCCACATGTAAGTTTATATATTAAAAATCTAAATAAATTTCAACTTTGGTAATTAGAAATTAATATAAAAATTTTCGCTACGTTTCTTATTCTAACTATTATAAGATTGATCGATTTGCATAAAGATTTATCATTTATTAATTCTCTTTAATACAGATAGGAAGAAATTATGTACATATGCATATAACTTTTTTTTTAACATATATACCCATGTTAACTTATACATTAAAAGTTCTAAGTAAATTTCAGCCTTGGCAGTTAGATATTATATAAATTTTAAATTTATCAAAATTAATGAATTTTCATGCCACTATTCTTATTCTAACTTTTATAAGATCAATTTGTGTAAACATCCATCATTTATTCATTATTTTTAATACAAATAAAGGAAATTTTATATGTACACACATATGTAAATACTAGCAATTGTCTAGAATGACTTGTTGCGCCACGCTGGCACGATGCAATCCACGTGGACTATACCATGCTGACGTTGCTGTCGAATCTCTTAGATGAGACGACGGCGAGTAGTGCAACAAGTTTTATTATTATTTTTTTTAAATTTGCTGATATGGGGGAGACCCTCAACTCAGCATCTATACTGTCTGATCTTAGATTGGATGATTAAAAAAGTTCAAAAAAAAAAGATCGTGCAAATGCATGAGTGTACGATCCAACGCTGCACCGCGTGCGGTGCAGCATGCGAGCTACATTGCACGTGGTGTGGTGCAGCAAGTATTTTTCTTAATAATATGGGGGGATAGAGATAGAGTAACGTAAGGATACAATCAAGAAAGTTGGTGGTGAAATCCTCTTTTCTTCGCCCTATTTTTAGCAGTCCTTTAGAGGAAAATCGATCTCTAGATCGTTTGAGTAAATTATCACTTGAGATGAAAAATAATTATATTTTTAACAAATATTTATTACTACCTTTAACATATATTCACATTCTATACAAATTTTGAATTTGACAAATTGTATATCTCTAGATTTTTTGAGCAATTGTCGGTTACAATGAGAAATTAATAATCATATTTTAACAAACATTTTCTTAGACTTTTATTAAGTAGACACATTAGGTACATAATTTGAGTTGAACATTATAAAATAAATACTTATGCAGATACCATGCAAATGAAACACCTTTTTGTGTAGGCATGTATGTGAATATTGGGTATGTATAATTTAAATTTTAATGTTGTTATATAGTAAGAGAGAACAACATTGGGAATGATTAAAATAAGATTATACCACGTTATAAGTCAAAGGTTAATTCATTATTACAAAATAAACATTACACACATCAACCCTTCCTATTCTTATCTTTTAGCTACAAAATACTAACACATATCTATGGTAAATGAAAAAATACAACTTATAATTATAACATAAATAATTACACCAAAACTTTTGCATACTTTTTAGCCATTTTGGCATATATATCCAAATGATTTACAGGATTAATCCGTTTACTATTAAATCCTTTTGCTAGCGGATTGAACACCTCTAAATTACTTAAGTAATTATTGTTAAGGAAAAAATATTAGGTTTTCAAGGAATACTCCCTTTAACTCTTTAGTGTAAGACTATATTATGTTAAAATGTGATTTTTTCATTATAAAATACTATTTATGATCAATAAAATATGTATGAGATGTATAATATGTACGGTGAGCTAAACGTGATGAGTAAAAGATCTTCGATATCTGTACTGGCACTAGCACAAAGAGAATATGTAGTACAAATGATTTTTCAATTATTTTATCAATAAAGAGATAAATTACTCTTCGCATATAATTATGGACCAACTAAAAATATATTTTTCATGGAAATAAATGAATGTGGCACCAACGAAGCAAACGTATGGAATACATTTTTCTATCAGATTAGTTGAGAGAGTTTTCTCCAGGGTTAGAGAGAGAGAGAGATATTGTCAGTCATCTCATTTTCCGATTTTGTCCCACCCATGCGTTTTCATCAAGTTTTTGAAAGAAACTTGGTCCCCATCCTCTGTCTTCTTTGTTTCTGCCAATTGATCCCTGGTTCTAAAATCTCTGACTACCGGATTTTAAGGGGTTAAGTGAGCCACAAAAGTATACGTTTCAGAATTACCTTTCTACTTTTTTCAGGGGTAAAGGGGGTCATTTTCAGGAGGGGCCAGGTCTGGTTTGATTCCCCCAAATTAGGGTTGTCAATGTCCTTCAAGTTTGGAAAGGGAGAAGAAAATTTTGAGATGTTTTGTGTATCTTATTCTCTTGTCAATTTTAACATATAACTAGTTCTATATGCCTGTGTAATGTACGATAAAATATCAAATTTAAATTAATAGGTTTTAATTTTAGTGAGAAAATGAACTATGTTTTAATAATTCTTCGTAAGGAGAGAGAGAGAGAGAGAGAAAGACATAGATTCTTCTGCTACTGTATGTCCTAATTTTAATGCTACTACATCTCTTGATTTTAATTTTGGCAGGAAAACAAAAATTCTGTTTTATTATTATAGTACAAATCCTTGTCTGCCAGGTCTATTTTGATTCCCAAAATTCGGGTTGTCAGTGTTCTTCAAGCTTGGAAAGGGAGAAGAAAATTTTGAGATGTTCGGAGTATCCTGTTCTCATGTCAATTGTAACGTATAATCCTTTCTCAAATTTTCTATCTTCATTGGATAACTTATTCCGCACTTTACAAGTTTGAAGGTATGAAATGCAGAGGTATATCGAATCATTCAAGTATGAATCATCTCAATATGTTTAATAAATGATCGTAATACTTGCTATAATGTCTTGCATTGCAGGAAACTTAGTAAGGATGTTCACCAGTCGACTTGGTTTGTCTTTTTTTTATAAAAAAAATCAACTTGAACCAAACCAAATGACTCTCATAAATTGAACCAAGTCAAGTCCTCCTTTGTTAGCAATTTTAGGGCATGTTTGGCACAGTTTCCATTTGGAAGCACTTTTACATTTCTATTTAGTTATTTTTTTATGGAAGTCATTGGATCTTAAAAGTCATTTATATGGTATTCTACTTGTATTTTGACTTCCAATAAAAAACTACAAGATGGGAACTTCCAAGATTGGAAAAAAAGTGAGGTTGTTATGAAAGAGTTGACTTTTACAACAAATCAAAATTAGTTATAACATCTCTCCTTCATCTCATTTTATGTAAGAAGTGGCAGTCAAAAAAAACTTTCAAGTAGAAGTTTTGCCAAACACGCTCTTACTCTTGCATCGGTAGCAGAATTCAAAGGGCACTCCATCTCAAAATTTAAATATCGCCTTGGTGCTATCGTGTAGATGGGCCGGCTTCCTTGGCCATTTGGAGTCTGGACTAAAACTATTCATTTTGAACATAAATAAGCGGAACTTCAATAATAAGTACGCAAAGAAAGTTAAATCAGTTAGTTTCTTCCATTTGGTTCAGTTTTTGTGGTTTGGGTATGTTTCAAACCGAACCAAACTGAACTATGCTCTAAACAAAACCATGGTTTTTTATTTATCGAACAACATTTAGAGATAACTATGCTCTGGACCTCAGTACGTCCTCAAACTCAACACAATGTGCTGTATAGGGTCGGTCCTATCACAGCAAACGCAAATAACCCGTTTGCTCTCCTTTTGTTGAGTCTAGAGGTGCATCGAGATCCAGACAAAACCGTCCAGATGATCTCGTTCCCTCTTATGCAACCCCCACCTCCACAAGGCCCAAGAATATTTTCTTTTGCAGCACCTACTATATTCATTCAGCGTGAACAAATTTGTAGCAGGCATCTATCTAGAAATAATGTAGCACAATGTGTTGAACTTGAGATGAAAACCAAAACCATGTAACACTTGAATGTGGTTTGCAGAAGGAGCTGTTCGAAAAGAATGTCCGGATGGTGCCATATTAACCAGAAAATTTAATGGCTGATACAAAATTAGAGAGATTAAACTTGGAAGTCCGCGAACCTTGCAGCACAACGATTTTTCCAAATTTCCCATTTAATAAATAGAAATAAAAGGGCGAACGAGTTCCCAATACTAGAGCTTTGAATTATATATTGACCATAAACAAGTTGTTACGCAATCATCCGAGGACAATCTAACAGAAAGCTTTCTGACATGAGCACTTCGATACCATAGGAATACTACAATCAGTTATACGTGTTGGAGTGACTATATAATAATCTTACATCGAATAATTTTAATTATGGTCAGTGCTTATAATCTTAGATCCTTCAAACTTTACTCCTAGATTTTGTAATTTGTAAGAACAGGGCATCGACCGCAACAGCACGATTGCGGACCCTCCAACAGAAAATGGATGCTCTCGGAGAGAAATGAGAAGATCAAATTTTATCTAGCTTAGCTAATGTGGGTCTTCACATCTTTGTGACGAACTAGATTATAAGCAGATTTGGCCGAGAACTTTACCGTCCGATGTTGGCGTGTAGGCACAGATATCTTGGCCCTCCCTTAAAGTGACAACACGATTTTCAGCCTGCATTTTGGCGGGGAGGACCTAAGAAAACTTGTTACACTGAAATGTCCACAATGGGTCCGGTGAGAAAATTCTTTAATGGAACATCTCCTATCCTGGTATCTTTCAAAAAAGTGTATAAATGTATTTTTCTATTTAAAAATTAAATAATAAAATTTTTTGAAACTGAATCATTTTGCAATGTAAGATGCTTTAGTTCAAAGAAGTAAAAAAGAGATGATTGAGTTAGTTTTTTTAGATATGGATAAGTATTGCATCTTGATAGGCATTTAATGTGTCAAATTTTGTAGGTGTAGAGGCATAAAAACGGTAAATCGCTTTAGCCCCGTATCGGTTGTAATGAAAATAGGCGTGTGGTTATAAGTAGAACGCAATCTTACTTTCTAATGAAAAGTTATTTTCTAAAGAAAATGACAAAATCCCACCTCTGCTTCGGAGACAATATTTCGGAGAAAACACATAAATTTTCACGCATCCACAATAACGTTGTTTGTGGGAACTAAACAAAACGCCATCAACTTGTTAGGTCACCCTTGCCGTCCTGACCCATCCAGCGACTCAAAGGGGTTCGTATGCACCTATCTTCACTGAAGGAGCTGCGTAGAGGTATGAAAACGACAAATCGTTTTAGCCCACATCGGTTGTAGTGAAATAGACGTGTGTTTATAAGCAAAGTACAATATCTCTTCCCAACAAGACCTTTTTCTAAGAAAAATGACAAAATCTCTCCGCTTTAAGGACAATACATCGAAGGAGACATGCAAGTTTTCACGGCAGGGATGACATAAATTCTATAAAGATGACATGTATTGTGTACAAATGACATACAATTTGCTATATAGGAATGACATATACAGTATATGACATATACTACCCGTCGAAGATTTCATGCTGCACTAACTAGCGGTGTTGCAAGTCTTACTTATTGAGTAATATTTATTATGTCGAGGGCCGTGCAAATAATTTTTTTGAAAATAAGAAAATTACACTACTTTATTGCCATTTGATCTAAGATATTAGACGGCAACATAAAAGCAGGGTTACGATCATTACTCTTACTCATGAGTTATACTCGCTGCAATGCTTTGTGTCAATTGCACTAATGGACATTGCAGCAAGTATAATATTATTTTAATTTTTTAAGCTGGGACCCACATGCCTTGTGTGGTCCTACATGTGGATCTTCACTTGACTTGTATGAACACTTGAGACATGCATTACCAACCTAAGAAAAAAAACGAACTTTGACATATATGCCCTTAAAGCACACTATATTTACGTCTATACTCTCAACTTCTAAATATTGTTATCAATATTATTAAAATATCAGAAATGGTTATATTTCTCAGTCAAAATATCGTTAAATCAAACATATATATTTTGTATATATACTTGACCTAAAATTACTAATATTTTACATATGTACTCCTAAATTAAAATTTTACATATATACCCTTAATATTTTTAAGATTTATTAAATCTTTTTTTTGACAAAATCCAGTCAAGTTTTCGTTATATGGTGACGGAGGGACAAGAATCACAATATCTTTAGAATTTCAAGAGTATCGATAATAATATTGAAAGGTTCACTTATATCTCCTCAATTTAATGATTTTGTCTAAATATCTTTAAATTTATTAACATTTTACATATATATCTTTTAATTCATTAAAATCTTGCATTATGCACCCTTGATGCCTCTGATGGTATCATGATTTTTATAATATCTTTGACATATTTCGTTGAAATTCACCTGAGTTTGACGGAAGGAGATATAAATGTAATATTTTGAAGATCTCAAGGACATTCATGATAAGATGTGAGATTTAACTGTATACATGCAAATTCGATCTATTTGAGAGTTATATATATATATATATTTATATTTATATATATATAAAATCTTAAGCCTCACTTTAATAGCATGAATTACTTATACTAGATTATTTATATCAGAATAAGGGCATTTAACTTTGATGGCAGTGTGAGACTCACTGATAAAATAAATAGAATAAATAATTCTTAGATCTTAGATGAAATTACTTTTTCTGTTTATTCAAGAAATAAATAATCTTGATGAGTATAACAAACTCTTGCGTATCAAAATAAAATTAACCTTTTCAGTGCAGCCAGTATAACCCCTTGGCATGACGGTACTGAACGGCCCGGCTCACTTTTGGGTTGGTACGGTAAAATACGGGCCCACGGACACGAATACTTCCCGCCAGTCTTCGTCGTGGTCAAAAAGCCTGGACGGATGGTGACTGCCCGGCCGTTGCGAGACGAAACGCGTGGCGAGAAGGGGCCCGCGCGCCAAGAGAACAGGAGCCTTGAGCACTGTGCAGGGCGCGCGCTGTGCAGAGCTCACATGGGCGCCCTTCCATGATCACCCGTCGCTCCCACCCGGCCTCCCGGCGCTCCTTTTTATCCACCGAGCCCGGGCGGCTTCTCTTATTTGTAGACTCTTCCCACTCCGGCCGGCATCGCCCGTGCTGCCCTCAGTCCCACCGCTTTCTTCGGTTATGGCCGGGTCCCTTCCACTGCCGTCGACTCTGCTCATGGTCCTGCTTCTCGTCTCCGCCTCCATGGTTGGATGTGAGGTGAGGCTGTCCCATTTTTTCTCCCCATCTCCTCCTGGTCAGAAACTCGATCTTTCGTTTCAGTAAGCAGGGGTGGCTTGACGCTTCCATTGGTTTTTTTCCCTCTACTGTCCTACTCGTGGGCTTTGTTCTGTTCTCGGCCTGGTGTAGGTGCAGCTCCCGCATCAAGCGGAAGGAGAGCTCTTCAAGAATGTTCTGAAGGTGGGAACTTTCTTTTCATGGACGGCCTTTTTGTCCCTTTAACTGTTTAACTTCTGTCTCTGATGTGTGGGGTGAGCATACATACGAACCTACAAATGCCATGGCTTCTGATTGTTGTTTTCTTTCCTCTTCTGGCGACAGGGAAAGTACGGCCCAGGAAGCCTTAGGAGCTCTCGTGAGTTCTCTCTTCAGCGCTTGGCTGTTCCCTTTCCTTCTTCTTTCTTCCCATCTCTAATACTGTAGAAAAAGATCATTCTTTTTTTTACATCTCTCTCTCTCTTTCCCTCCCTCAACCTCTAAACCGTTCACTTTCTAGGTCTGCTAACAAACATGAGAAGCCACGTTCCCTTGGTTTGCTTTGTGTTCTCCTTTGAGGACAGGCATTGCGCTTAGAATGTGTTTATTTTTCTCTACTCTAGTAGCTTTCCCATGTGTGTGTGTGCTAATCTGTGTGTTCGTGCGATTTTCTAATGGCGGTCGGGGAGTTGGACACAGAGTGCCCTGGGGCGTGCAGCAGGAGGTGCTCGAGGACGCAGTACCACAAGCCCTGCATGTTCTTCTGCCAGAAGTGCTGCCGCAAGTGCCTCTGCGTGCCCCCTGGCTTCTACGGCAACAAGCAGGTCTGCGGCACTTGCTACAACAACTGGAAGACCAAGCGCGGCGGACCCAAGTGCCCATGAGCCGGTTCTGCTTCGGATCCGACAGCTGCTCAGCGCGGCCGCGGCGCATCCCCCATGGAGGGCCACTCTCCCTTCTCTGCTTCCAACGCCTTCTTGGCTTCACCCCTCCCCTCCCAACACCATCTGTTCATGTGTTGTTCTCTTTTGATCGGACTTTCACTTGCCTTGAGTGGGCTATCATGTCTACATGGTGGTGTTCTTGGCCATCTTAACTAGTGAAAGACACACATGTCGTTGGGTTCAAGTTAATGACATTTTGTTTGTTTGAGCAAAAAAAAAAAAAAAAAAAAAAAGTAAAAGAACCGGCCTATTTTAGGGGTACAGATGAGATTCGATCTTGTTCAAATTTGGTTTTGGCTAATTTTAATCGAATTTGAACTATGATGATTGTTCGAGCGTAGCTTGTTTAGATATTGAAAGAAGAACTTACTCGAGTCTGGTATCAAGTAGCTTACCAACTCTATGAGTTTATGATAGGATTTATTTTAATTTTTTAAAATTTAAATTTATAAATTCATGTCAAATCAATTGTTTGTATCCTAATTATTTGGCAAAAGGTGATATAAGATATTAAATTTCTAATAAATTATGTTTACTCATGAATAGAATAACTAAATAATTATTAAAAACAATTTAACGAGTATCTTAAATGAGTTCTTAGTGGCCTAGTTTGTTTTGTAGATAAGCTTCGAACAAGATGCCTCATTGCACTGATTCCAGTTTGATGATGCCGACCTCCTTTGAGGTCGGTTGGTTGCTCTTAGAATGAGTATAACAAGTCAATCCACTTAAAAAGGTAGAATTGTTTATTTTGTTGTATTCCTATGATAAGATAGAAATATATCAAATTGAATAGTCTTTATTCTAGGAATAAGATATCTTAGAACAAGAAATCCACTAACGAGCATGTAAATGAGTTCCTATTAAGTACTTGAACAAGTTTGTTCACTGGCGTAAATCGTGTGTTCAAACTTATCTTAGTTAATGGATCAATTCTAATTTTTTTGTCCAAATTTATTTATTTTACTTAATAAATCAATTCTAGAGCTGTTATCTAGTTGACTGGTCACATTGCATGGTTGGAAGCATGGATGTTCTAACGTGGGCCTCTAGTTGTTATATTACATGGTTTTATCTTATCAATTTTAAGTTTGCTCTTTGTACTAGTAGTTATTCATTAATGGTATATTAGCTTTGATATTTATATGTTAATAAAATATATTAATATACTAAATTTAATGTACGAGAGTTTGGTCTTCGAAATTCTCGAGAACTTCTCTCCATCTTTTCTTTTCCTTTGCCCGCATTTTATATTCCTCTAATATGAATTTTTAAGACAGATTAGTTTGCCAATTTGAGAGAGGGGACTGTTCAGTTTTACGGATGTAATCATTAATAATCCTTCATGTGCTGATAAATACGTGGTGTCGCCTGACCATTGAGGCCATGTTTGGATTAGTAGTAAGAACACGTCTGCTGGAATTTGGAACTTGGAACTTGGAAGCACCTGTTAGCTCTGGAAATGTGCCAGCTCTAGCCGAACGCTTTGGCCTAATCACTATGGTTAGATAAATAGCTACAGACTTTGTAAATTGATCAAATATTTTCTTAAGAAGCTTTTTAATATGAACACTCAATAAGTTCAATCATTCTTAACTAGGACCGTCAATGGATACCTGAGTTTCGATTATTCGCTCTGTTTCTTTTTTTATTAATGGATACGAAATTCCGTTAAAAACCACCGATTAAGTTATAGGGAACGGAAATAGATCTCCGATAATTATAGGAGTCGGAAACTGAAACACTCATTTCTGTATCTGTTAACCCGCTTCTGTTTCCGAACGATCATGTATCTAATACATCCATCTACACACACAAAAATTTTAATATGATTTTTATGGCACATGTTTGGGTGTATTCATATGTAAATTTAGATCGATAGATAAAGTAGATTTCTAAATTCAAAATTCATAGATGTTAATTTTTACAAACATTAAAACTTTGTAGGTTTATATTTTTTAATTACTAAAGAAAGTTCATTAAAAAGTGAATACTAATAGTGATTTTAAATAGCTTCTTAATACAACGATGATGATAGTAGAAACTTTTGTTTACTTCCGTTTTTGTTTGTGATTTTCGATTTAATAGCGGGAATGGATGCAGAAGCGGAAACACTCATTTTTGTCTCCGTTTTCGTCTCCGATAAATCTTATAGGAAACAGAAGCGGAATGTGTCATTCCGTTTTTGCCCCGTTGATAACCCTATTCTTAACTATACTCAAGAGATCCCTTTACATAGTCAAGGGATCACCTTTTATGCACAAATACGTTATTGATCAGAGTAATGCTTGCTGCATTGCACGCCCCAGTACTGTTGTGTACAAGGCCATCTGATCAAACAGATCGGAGTAGTGAGCATTTTTTTTTTTAAATTTTCTTGTTAGATTTTTAATTTTTTTTTAGAACGTCCGATGATAAAAAAAATATGAGAGTGCATCTAAGGAGCTAGAGTTATTAACTTCACCCGCCGTCCATCATCAAAATACTCCTTTAATAAGAACACTCAATAAATTCAATCATTGTTAAATGAATTCAATCGTTCTTAACTATAGTCAAGGGATCACCTTTAGTTACAATGGATGAAATTTCTGTCGTTAGTCACCAATAAGCACTAATGCACGAGTACGGTATTGATCGTATTGGTCTAGGCAGATTTATACACAAAAGTATGTACTCAGATCTGTAAATCCGTAATGGACTTGATAACATTAACACGGTGAATTGTGGGTCTATTTTTCGCTGTTGTGAGATTAAATAATCAGATTTAATGAAAAAATCACTTAAATTGTAATGCACTTCTTGAATATGTTTGGTTTTAGTCTTAGGATTGTAAAATTATATAATATATATGACAATATAACTTTTGTTGGCAAATAGATATAGTCAGGCCTCAAGTTAATAGTTTTCAGATCCATTCATGTGGGAGAGACTTGAAAGACGGTTCCTGTCGTGACTCCCTTTGCCCTCTCCTGTCCTATGCGAAGGGAAACGGGCTGCCCTCTGTCACATGTATTCTGGATTGGTTTGATAGTGGGGTGGAATCTTATGTAGAATAATACAAATTCTTAAGTTTAAGATGGAATTACTTATTCACCTAATTTCATAAGTAATTTTAGTGTGGAATAACTAATTCCTCCAATCACATTAGAACTAACCTCATTCTGAGAATACAGGGTCTTATTCTTCTCTAATTCTGCAAAAAAAACATAGAACTTATAAATACATTTTCTATAAACCTACTTAGAGTTGGTTTACATCTTATTCTCTCAGATTTATCATAAATTCGTTTAAGTTTATGTAAAACAATCAAATGAGGGTTTAAAGAAAAATACGTTTGTGATGCATGTATTTGCATTTTCTGTTGCATCATAACAGGGCCTTAAAGTTTATTTTATTTGGACCAGGTGCGGAGTAGGGTTTCCATTTCTACTCTGTCCACTATTTGAATACTGTCTGGGTTATACAGTTGAAATCCTTCAGATAGTTCGATGATCCAATATGTTATTCACATAGACAAATTTCAATGAATTTTACGCCGACTTCATCTGCAGTCCTATGTGGTCTGTCCACTATGTGGGCATTGCACTGTATGGTCAGGTAAGACACCTCAGAGCCGACTTAAAAAAATATATTTTGTTTTTGCTTTTACTCACTGCAATGCCCCCATTGCGATTGGGAGGAAGGGCATTGCAGCAAGTATTACTTATTTTTATTTTTATTAAATAAGAACACGCGGCGTGATGCACCTAATTCTTGGTATGTCCACTTTGATAGCGGAACGGAATCTAAGGTGAAATGTCTAATTCTTCGGTGTAAGGTGGAATTATTTATTCACTTAATTCTAAGAATAAGAAATTTTGGCACAAAACAACTAATTCCTCCAATGAAAGGAAAATTAGTCTTATTTTGAGAATAAGGGACCTTGTTCTTCCCAAATTCTGCAAATGAAGTGGACCATATGACAACTGCAAAGACTATATCCCTATGCTAATTTTGATGGTCCATATCCCACTGCTTATTTTTTATTTCCCCCTTGCTACATGGTAATTGCAAAGACTATATCCCTATGCTAATTTTGATGGTCACCCATGATTAATTAATAAGATTTGTCTAAGAGCCTATTTGAAGCTAATTCACGTAGGTTTTAGGTATCCTCACGCATCACTGTACCCTGCCTCGTTCAATAGATCAGCCAGCTGAAATCAAATCACAAATGATGGTTTAAATCTTCTTCTTGTGTAACGAACAACAAATATTTTCATGGGGGAAGACAAACTTTGAGTACCCATCAATACTTCGCCAGCCTGTTTATTCTCGAGGGGCAGGGTGAAGTCCGGATCACGGAAATTGGACAATACAGAAACTTGTGGGCCGCCCAATATCGTACGTGCTGGGCTGAAATCTGTTGTTCGGCCCATGGCTGCACCCGAGGAACCAATTGGCAAGGCTGAACTCTGAGACATAAATGAGAAATATTTGTAAATATTGTAGCTGCAACTACCATCATTTGCTGCATCTTCTTGTAGGAAGTTCAATGGGCAATGGCGGATGGCAGAGTCTCTTTCCAAAAAAATAATAATAATGGCGGGGGGCAGAGTCAGAAAGTTTTGTAACGGGGGTAAAGTAGAACTATTGTAAGGGGAGAAAAGTAGAATTGACTTATAAAAATATTTATAACCTTTTATTTTCAGTATTCTTTTTACAAATAAGTAGACTTCGATGAAGTATTCATACTTTTGAAATCATTGCTTTATCACCTCATTATATGGGTATGGACACAAAATATAATTTTTGGGCTGCAAATATTATTTTTTCAAATTAAAATGATTTTAAAAAGAAATCTCAAAAATCACATTTGAATGAGAAGACCAAAACTCAATCAAATATGTATTAGTCGACCAGCACTAGAACTCAATTTTCATTGAGTTGGCCTGATTGGTCGACCAACCAATCAATACCAATACTAAAAAATTCTGAATATGGCAGATTGGTCGACTAACCCAAGGACTAGTTGACCAATACTAGTAGAGGGTCAAGGCGGTTTGTTTTTTCTTACATTGCCTCTGGACAGTCACATAGGACCTTTTATGATAAAAGGACTGTCAAGGACTGACACTTCAACTTTTTATTTATGATAATATAAGATCCCCATATTTTTTTTGAGATCCTAATGTACTTTTTAGAAGTTGTTGGAAGTCTACTTTTTCTTTTTTACATACTATACATCACCATCACCTTTTCATCTACTGCTTGGTTTAGTCTCTAAGGGAAACTTTTGCTGGAAAAGTCTTTTTCCAAGTGGCATCAGATGGTGTTATGTCTTAGAACTTAAGTCCATTCTAATTAGTTAATTGACTATAATTAATTAAGTCCATTTTGATTAATTAATAGACCATAGGTACCATTAGGCCCGTTAAGCCCAATCGTGCTCTAAAAAGGAACCTAGTGTAGTTTCAACACTTAGTCAAATTCTGAGTTTAGAGTTGTAAGGCGTTAGTTCGGTAAATGGATAATATCGGTTGACAAAAAAATTATGATCTTAGTATCCTTAGAAAGAGGGAATTAAGATCTACAACCTTTTCAACTCAAAAAATTAGCTTTAGTGGCCGAAAATTATGTTTATCAGTCCGAAAATTTTGAGAAAATTTCAGTAACTTATTTTGTTATCCCGTAACCTGTTGGCATTAATTTCATTAAAATTTTTCATGTATATGACTATATTGACTCTTTAAGTGACTATTTTGTATAAAAAAATTTGTATTTTAATTTCTATTTATATGTTGTATTTTGATAATTAAATTTTCAGATCTATACTCATCGTATGCTCATTGTTATGTCATTATATCATATTTTAATGACCATATTTGAATATGGTCTACTTAAGGAGATGTAGGTCCCGATTCCTGTATAAAGATTCATATTGCATATGACATTTTGAATCCGAGGGCAATAGGTGGAATCATGATTTTCAACTGGCTAAACTACGAGACGACGATACGTAAGACCCTGACGGTTTAGAATAGGTGGGATTTAGACTTTCTAATTCTGTGCATTGATCACGACCTCTACATTATTGTCAAGATGCTTGGGTATACGTATAAGACTCCTTATGATGTGATTTAGATGTATGTCCATTAACAATTTGATATGATACTTTTGATATAATTTATTTAGCGCATAATTTAAAATTCATATTGAATTATACCTCATTTAAACTCAATTTATTCTTTGAAACCCACGTGCACATTGTTTCAGCTAATTCACTGAATTTGTTCTATGCTTAAGATCCATATTTACTTATATGTTATAATTTGATCAGATTTGTTAGATTACTATGTCATATCAATTATTATGTGATATGCGGTAGAAAATATATGATATGTTCGGTACATAGTTAGTAGATTTGATAAGTTATATGTGAATTTGATTTGTCCATCATGTTAAATAAGTTATATATTATTTTATTTGATCATGCTATTAGAAAAAAATATATGATTTTGTAAATTTATATGTGACTATATTTTGTATCATGTTCTTATTTAAGATATATGTAGAATTATGAATCATACTTATTTAGTTATCATCACTTTTTAACTATTATATTATTAACATTTGGTGGGTTTGATTGCCTACTGAGTGGTTGTACTTATAAGCTATTAAACATTTTCAAAATTTGAAGAAGGCGAGTTAAGATTCGAAGAGGATCTACCTTGAGGATTTTTACTTAGATTTTTGAGCAGGTTATCTAATTCAGATTTGATTTCCTATTTTAGTAGATGATGTAGTAGGATTGAAAGAGATATGTACCTTTTTATTTATTTAGTGAGTTGAGTGATCATATTTTCATTAGATATTTGATGTACCGTGAGGATTCTAGAATTGATGATATGTTTTGTAGAACTATGGTATTAGCAATGAAAATTCTATTTGTTTATTTTGATAATAAGTTGTATATTTATTGCTTTGGTTATTTATCTCTTATCGTGCATATTCGATTTGTATATTATTTGATTTCGTAGTTATGCAACTTGAATCCGAAGTGAGTCTAAATGATTGAATCAGATTAGGGACGTAACACATAGTACTTGTTAGCTGGTACAATAGGGGATCAATCAAATACCAAGGTTTAAAATACCTTGCGTTCTTGTGCCATTAAAAATGTTGAAACTTGTATGGAACATTCTTAGGTGTATCTAACAGTTAGAGCTTTTTCTTGATGCCTATAAAAGGGAGAGTGTGGGAGGTTTTTGACACTAAGCTTCTTGGAGAGAAAAACCTAAGAAGAGTGGAGAGAACTCTCTCAAGTCTTAGTCTTCCACTTGAGCTTGGTTTCTAACTTGAAGTGGAGATTTCTTTTAAAGCTCTTCTCATGTGTGCAAGTCAAGGGAGATGGTGCTAGTTTGGTGAATCTTCTTCCTTTTGATCAAGGCAAGGACTAAAATCATGAGAAGTTTTCTTAAAGTGCAACTAGTCTTCTTTCTCTAGAAGGAGATCTTAGTGAAGCTTCTCAAAGAAATAGCTGCTAGGAGGACTCGGAGGACATCATTTACATCAAATCAACTCCTAAAGTAAAGACATCACAAGAAGGGAGTTTAAAGCATATGAGGTCTTGCGAGTGGAGTGTGGTTTAGAAAGTTAGGATAATTATCTTTTTTTTTTTTTTTCATTTCTCATTGTGTACCTTCCTTGGTGGAAGATGGCCAATCTTTGAGGAGATTTGAGATTGTGTACCTTTCTTGATGGAAGAGGGCCAATCCTTAGGAGAATTAGATATGTGCTTTACAAGAGATCGGGCGGAGTTTGTAGAGCGCGGAGGAGATCCAGACTGTCGTGGAGACTCGTGTGAATATATCTAGAGGCCATATGTTTGAACGGCTCGTGATCTCAATATCAACCATTCGTTTATCTCCGATTCGATGAGGGTTTTCCATTCCCGTGATGGTGAAGATCCTATTTTCATATTTTAATTATTATTTTATTACGATCTGAACATCCGAGAATTGAAGCACGCGAATCGATAAAATATTTAATTACTTTTATTCTGCTGTGCCATCGTTTTTCCTGCCACGATTACTTATAATAGCAAACTGCGCCACAACATTTTAAAACGAGGTAACAATAAACTTTCTTTTTACGTTTTTTCTTAATTGCTGGATCATACAAATATATATCAAAAGGTTAAAATGATGACACGTGGAAGATGTGTTGCGGTGCCTTCGGTGCCATAAATTCACAGAGGTGTGGGTGATGTAAAAGGAGAGAAACTTAAAAGAAAAAAAAAGTGTTGCCTTGGCCATTCAATCAGCGCTAAGATGCTGATCGGATGGCGAGTGTAAAGCACTGGGTTTACCTGCCAACGCACACACCCGATGGAAGATTCCCATCATGCATGTGCGCTGAGTGGGTAAGACAGTGCGCTTTATGCGTGCAAGTGTCGTTCCTAGTGCATGAACAATGGAGCCCACTTTTAGTTTTTTTTTCCCCTTTTTTGACGGAAAATGGTAACAAGAACTTGTTAACTCATTCTAAGAATGTTTTTCCTATATATATAGGGTCGTAATACTATACGCTGCCTTATTTATGTCCGTTGCTAGCGGATCCTAAATTTAGGATTGTTGTGGTGCCTTCTGTGCCTAAATTTATGGAAGATAAAGCCTGGCCATAAGGGAAGTATAATATGAGAGAGAGAGAGAGAGAGAGAGAGAGAGAGAGAGAGTACCATCTAATCAACCGATCAGATGGCACACATCATGTGCACTAAAAGATTTCCCTCACGCATGTACGAGGCTAAGGAGTGCCCCACAAAATGCAGCGCGCTCCGTATTTTTGATGCGTGCCCCCCGCTTATGGACGCGGGCAATTTCGGCGCGCATGTGGGCGGTTTAAAGCCATTTGATCTAAATTGGATGGCTACCACTATAGTTTTTTGCTAGCAGATAGAACCCTGATTTTTTGCATATGTACCTCTAACTTCGCTAAAATTTTATATATGTAACCCTACAAACTATTATATATTTGTATGCATACCCTAGACTTCTATATATTGATTCCATGAATCATGATAAAGTTAATGATATATATATATATATGATAATTCGATTAAAAAATATGTCTCTTCTACCTCTTATTCCTCCGATTTCAATCAAAGCCATTAGAATACGTTATTTAATTTCTCTTATTTTGACTAGAATACAATTTTGTTATCAAATCAAAATATCTCTTATTCTGAAATAAACAAATTTGGGCCATCCCATAATAAACCATTCTGCTAGCGAACTCGCGCTTATAGAATATAGGTCGGGATTGGGTAATTGGGTTGGGCTAGGGTGGACTAGGGTTGGGCAATTGTGGTGGACTTTCTCTAATGTTTTATTAGAATTTATTAAAAATAAATATTAGCATTAACTATATAATTTATTTTAAGTCTGTTCATGAGCATTCAAGCTGAGGTTGGTAGTACTCGAGCCAGCTTGTTTGGTCAAATGAGTTTACCTTCAAGTTCGAGTTTTGTTCGTTTAATAAATCAGCTTATTTGATCAAATAAGGTTAACTTTGAGTTCGAGTTCGAGTTCAAGTTCTAATATTTTAATCAAACTAGTCGAGTTCGAATCGAGCTAAACTCGAGCCGAGCTCAAGTAGCTCGCGAGTGGCTCAATTCGTTTGCACCCCCTATTTCTCCATTGAAATTGGTTAGATACAAGAACTGGGCCCGTCACAATAACATTCTTGGTGGGTTGTGATCTTTCCTTTCGGCCCATGGTTGCACCGCCGGTCCAACTGATGTTGTTAGCTGAATAGGGTATGGCCCGGCCGTCCGATCTAGCCGATCGGACAACAAGTAGTAGACTTGTTTGTTCTTTTTTTTTTTTTAATTAGATTTTAAAATTTTCTTTGTACCGTCCAATAAATAATTGGACGGTACATCCGAAAAGTTCTGATCGGCCCCGAGCAGATTGTATATATATTTCTTTGATTTTTTTGCACGCAAATTGAGGTGAGTATCAAAAGTATTTGAAAAAAAAAAATACAGCTGATTTGGAGCCGACCCGAGCCTCGTACCGTCTGATTTTTGGTCGGACGCTCTAAAAAATTTGAAAAATCTGTCAAAAAAACGAAAAAAAAAAAACGAGCCTGTTGCCTACCTCCGATAGACTGGATCGTGTCCAGAACATGTGTCCTGCATTGAGAGGGGTCAGTGCAACAAGTATTACTCGAATATGTTATATCGCAGGTTTGCAGCCCTTCCGACAAGGGGATCAGATTAAATGATCCAGCTGGAAGAGCTTTGCAATACTCACGGGCTGCTGGCATTTTATTCTCCATGGGCTATCGTTCCATTAGGCCCAACGCTGCATTACAACCCGGCTGATGTTGTCAACGTCAGGCAATATAATACAACCGCTATTTGAATGGGTTGATCCAATGACGTGCAGTCGGTGCATTTTTGAAGAGGGTTCAATACATTTTAAATGTGGTGTAGCATCCAATTTACTGATCAGATCATAGTTATAACATAATAATTTATAAGGCATTGCATCAAGTATTACTCGTGTTTTAGTATATCTTAAGCTCGGAGTCCTATCTATAATGCGATTGAAATTAGCCTGAATGGTCCAAGAAGACTCATCCAGAGTCCTGTCTGCGGGCTGTAGTCGTTAGATTTGGCGTAGAAATCGCTGACTTGTAAACCTGGCTGGTATTGTTACTCGAATGGCCAAACTATATATAGCCCAGACTTGCAGCTTTGCTTATAGTGAAATTGAATTAAATGACCAAGTTTGAAACTACTTTGATTGATAAGAAGTCCTAATTGACGGCCCAACGGATACCTTCACCTGTTGGATCACGGGTCCAAGTCCCCAGCTGCGCATTGCATGTGGGGTTTTCGGCCATGGAACCATCGCCATCTTTTTGGATACGAATTTCTTACTATACAGCTCGGAAATACTTATTTGTTCTTCTTTTTTGGTCGATTGGTCCAATAGTATGGACGCATGAGTGTCTGGTCAAGTGACAGGCCATCTAGAGTGCGAAAATTCTTTCCGAACGAGAGAAGATAAAACTCGTACATTTCTATCTCAAGAGGGCGAGACTTCTGTGTGATCACGAAAATTTCAGAGTGATCCTGTTGGAGATCGAACCAGCATGCTCCCGAACGTGAGTAGAGGTGTCACGCCCGACCATCCACTGCGCCAAGGGCTGCAGACCGATCTCTGTTCTTCAAAGCAGGAGAGCTTGTACCCAACTGATTGGGTTCCTGGAAAAACAAATGATTTTTGATTCAAATAGCACATGACTCACTCAGAAATTATGCGCGCGTACACCTGTGGCGTAGTGGGGCATCCCCTGCGCTCAAGTATGGGGCGTCGTGAGTTTTACTCGTGCTTTCTCCTCCCGCGTAAAATCGGGAGGAGGGTCTGGGGTTGAGGGGGAGGACTCGGGATCGATCTTGGGTCCCAAGGATAGTTAGTTTGATCCTTGGCCGTTTGTGCCACGTTTAAAAAAAAAAAAAAAAAAAACCCTCAGAAATTATGTTTATTTATACTCGCCCGAGTACTTCATATTGCACTAAAAATTAAGCCAGGTGCAATACAAAAAAGAGAGCACTCCCCTTGAGAAGGGGTCTCCAAAACCCGTACTAGAGATCCATTCGTACTGTCCTAATTCTCACTTCAGGCGTTTCTAAAAGCGTCCCAGTACTTGACGTGACCTCAGGTCAACGAATTCATCCCACGCGGGCCAAACAGCTCAGATTCGAAAACTAAATTAAAGATTTGGGCCAATAAAAAATTGCCAAGGATAAGGAGATCAATGGGAAAAGCCGAAAGGGGTGGAAGGGAAGACTACTGCCCAGGAAGAACTAGGTTCTTAGGGTTCACGTCATTTCGTGTCCTTTACCTAATTGAAAACCACCCAGTGGCCCTGAAGAGACGTGATTTCCGCATCAACTTTCGTTACAAGTTTATATATAGTTAAAAGTTGGTGCTCCACTATTGGTGGATTCTTTACTTTTCTTGTTATGTTATCAAATCAAATCAAATCATGGTGAGTATATACCTATTGACAGATGTTGATGGCACTAAAAACTTAAAGTAGAAGATAGCTAGTGCATAAAGATTTTGATGTACATCTGTGCCTTTTGACTGTGAACCAACACATGTAAATACAGTGTTTCGCACAGCTCACTTGGCTCTGCACGGTCAAGTGGTTCTGTCTATTTTAGGAAGCGAATCTCTAAATTAAGCTGCTTATGGTTATATGCATCGGTTTTGTTGGCTATTGGCCTATGGTGGCTTTGGACAATTAGTCCTATATTGGTTTCTAAATTATGGTTCCAGTGCATATAAGTCTGTGCCTCTGAATCTCAACACCGCGGTTTTGGGATTTCATCTTGGTATCAGAGCATTGATCTTGGGCCTGACCTCTTTCGCCTCTCCTTTCATTTCCACGGCCCATGGTGGCCGTGAGGGGGAGTGTTGGCTATTGGCCCATGGTGGCTTTGGACAATTAGTCCTATATTGGTTTCTAAATTATGGTTCCAGTGCATATAAGCCTGTGCCTCTTAATCTCAACACCGCGGTTTTGGGATTTCATCTGGTTTTCAGAAGGAAATGTTCCCTGCATCGTTAATGGAACTTAGAGGTATATATGCTGCACCTTGCAACTTTCTCCGGGCATCATGCATAGAAAGTAGAATCTTTTCACTAGCTGAAGTTGCTGTGACAACGTACACAAGGGCTTATATATCCAGGGTGACAAGATTCCACCTTCCATTGCTCGGCAAATGGAGTAGAGAGTTTTGACAGAGAAGAAACCTTTTTTATTCTTTCACGTCTTCCTCAAGTTTTCGCATTGCTTGCCTAGCTCCCAAAAGAGTGGCCTCTGGGAGTTGTAAGAGGGCAAGCTGCTGAGCATAATTTTATCATTTCTAGATATCAGATCGGCAGCAAAGGAAAACTGTTGTTGCATACATTGGAAGCTGATATTTGAAATGGCGGATCCAACTCATATCCTTTAATGGGGTCCCATGACTCTACTAAATTTTGTGAACTTTTAGAAAACCTATTAATTTTGCCTATTATAATGATTGATCTCATTGATCTGGACTCATCAAAATGATCTCACTGACCCACTGATTTTGATTCCATAAAATAATCTCTTACCTACTATTCGAATGACCCCACTGAACAAAGCTTTTGTATCCGCCACTGAATACTTGGGTCATGCATGTTGGATCTTGCATTGTGGTTTTATGCCTTGCCCAAACCCTTAATTAGTCTTGTACAAGTTGATCAACCTAATCCATCTTCAACTTAAGGTCAAGCATTGCCTGGTCGGTCCAAACTCTTGCTTGAGGCATGCATGTTAATATAAGAATAGGAAGACCTTGCTTGGATTGATCTGATTCCGCTATTGGCAAGAGAGGGCGCCATGCTTATCTCTTAAGCTTCTCTTCCTCGAGGAACCAGTTGGGTAACATTTTCTTTTCTTATTCGCCCACTGTCTATTAGGGATCTCGACGCAGTACACCTGAGGCGGCCAGTATCACACATTTCCTTGATAGAATAGAGATCTTTTAAGTGCAAAGTTGGACCGAGAGGACAAGGTTTCAAAAAATTTCTTCATGCACTACTTTTCTCATTCTCAGTAAGAGGTGATTTTGAAAAATCCAACCAAACCTGTACTAACAGGAACCAGACTCTTCCCTGACGTTGTGGCAGGTCACCCTTCGCCATGCATGGGCCATTACGTGGTCATCCACGTAATATCTGCTTAAAGAATTTGCATATCGTACGTGATCTCTTAATTGACAGCATCCAAATAGTAATTACTTGTACAGACTCAACATCAGAAGCTATTGGCCTTTCGCAACCTCTGAAACTGTACATACAGGCACGCATAGAGGGCTTGTACTTAGCTTGTACATGTAGAGTGCCATGTGCGGCTGTCCTCTTTTTCCCGTGATAATGACGCAAAGTATACTCAGGACTTCAGTAATCAGGGAAGAGGATATTTGACATTTGTAAAAAAATTTCTCTTCATCAGGAATCAAAAAGTTTCGAGTGAATTTTTTTTTTACAAAAATCCCTCCTCATTAGTGAATTCCCTCTAACAATGCACTTAGAAAAAGTTCTCTTCACCGGGAACCAAAAAGTTTCAAGTGAAAAAATATTTTACAAAAATCCCTCTACATAACAATGCGGTCGGAATTAACAACCTTTACTCTCTGTAGAGTGGGCTGGAGAAGGTCATATCTGTCATTTCCTGCGGTCGGAATTAACAACCTTTACTCTCTGTAGAGTAAGAATACAAATGAACCAGATTTCTTATTGTATCCAAGGTAGATATGTGACTTTATCAGCTATGTTATTAGTTTAGAAAGATTGCCAGCTGCAAATTGGAAAAACTCATTTTTCTCTATTGCATTTACCCAGTCCCCTCCACACTTGCACTTACTGAAACCGTACTGTAGTTGCATATACACGTGAATTATGTTTCGGAAGCTGGCCACCATCCTTTTTTTTCTTTCCATTTTCTCTTAGAATCTGAACGAAAGGCGTTATATTGGAGTTAAGGCAGATAAACGCCAAAAAGAAAGAGGAGATAAGGGGACCTGAGAGGAGGGCCACTACCACCCATGCCCATTAGTTGCAGGAGAAGGGAGGGATCTTCTAAGTGTAGGTTTAGATGGTATTCAGGCAAAGAAGGAATTTTTTTAAACAATCTCTTGGTATGAAACTTTTTCTTTTTTTTTTCTGTTGCATTTATCCAGTCCCTCCACACTTGCACTTACTGAAACCGTGCTCTAGTTGCACTACCACCCTTTAGGTTTTCGTTTTGCACTACTAGCCTTGGCAAAAGAAGAACACAAAACAAGCCTAGTAAGTTTTCCGACTCCCTCACGCAACTAGGTTTTCCTTCCCTACATCAACTTCCATCCACACCCTATGGCTTTCTTTAGAACATGCCCCGTCTTTTCCCCAGATGTCTTTATTCCCCCACTTCAAAACAACATGACAAGGCGTGGGAGAGTAGAAGTGAGAGCGACATCTATCGTAGAAAAACCAGGATTGTTGCAGCTGCCACCTCACTCTCCATAGTAGATCAGAAGTTCTATCTGCTTTGGGGTCTAAGGTTTACACCTGTCGCCAGAAACACTGTGGCAGGATTCTTTGACCTGAAAATTGATGCTTGTTATAACTCTTTCTTACATATCAACAATTTTTTCACCCATGTTTATTGTATTGCAGTCAACTTTTTGATGACCTTGAAATAATCAATAGATAGTGGGATCTTAAGGACGTATCTTATAGGATTAAAGGTAGCATTATCCCTTCAATGAAGACAATTTCTTAGTTAAATTGGGATCTCTTAATTTAGTGCACTGTTAGATGAAACTCTAGTGATGCAGTGGGGGAGGGGTGAGAGGAGGTGTCCAAGGAGGACCCCTCTCACTATCCTGTTGGAGTTCCATCAAATAGTGTACTGAGAGGATCCCTACTCTTCTTAATTACCTTTAAATGCGGAGAAAAGATCTTGTAAGTGTAAGTTTGAACCATATTTAGTTAGTATAGAGAGGCGAATGTTTCAAAAAATTCTTTTAAATATAACTTCTCTCAATGAAGAGGTTTTAGAAAAACTCCTTTATCTCATGATGAAACCCCCATTGTGTCATCTCGGGTACGTCCACGTCGTGGCCCCCATTCTAATGCCTAAGCGAGACAAAAGCAAAAGCAAATGCACGTTTTTTGATCTCATCGGTTTCTCGGAGACATGCACCCCCCTGCTGTTTATCGGTTATCATTGCCATCTCCTAACGGTGCAAACGTTATTTAATGGGTCGAATAGTAAAGTCTCTACTTATCTTTGACCTTATAATAACAAAAAGAATCTATCCTTGCTCCTGCACTTGATGTACCTGCATATCTCGTCCTTATAATTTATCAAAAAATGGATACATAAAGTTTTAAGATCACTCATTGCTCACTTCTTATTCACAATCCTAGCTAAGCAATTAAGCTCCCACGAACACCCCATACTAACGAAGAGGAGGATTTAACATTAGACATTGGCAATTGGAAATAGTTGATAGAACCTGAGAAGGTGCCAGGCTACTAGGCCTGTTGGCTCGCACTCTCTCTCTCTCTCTCTATATATATATATATATATATATATATAGATAGAAGATCAAATGATTCTTAGAACTCATCTGACTTAGATGAGCTCTTCTCAAAATTCTCTTTTTTTATGTTAAAAAATAAATAAAAAATATCAAAAGTTTTAAATATTAAATTACATCCTTTAGCGTTGTTCCCATTTTTGGGACTTTAATTTTCATTGTATGATCGTGAAAGTCAATTGTAACTGAATGATTAAGTGCGTATGAAAAAAAATATTGTTAAAAATATTAAACAAGTCAAAAAATACAAATCTTGTTTATATTAACCTTTAGGGTTGATTCCATACCTTGGAATTTTAGTTTTGATCATCGATTAAGGATGCACTCGATTGAATAGCTACGGTTGAGTTTTTCAATTGTATAGTAAAACGTAAATCTTAAGAGGCGAGAATCAGTCTAAGAAAGGGTAATTGAATGTTTTAAACTTTTTTGTGATTTCATTTATTTATTTTTACATAGAGAAGAATGAGTTTTAAAAGGAAGCTCATCTAAGTTAGATGAACCCGAGACTCATCATACTTGGCTCTTATATATATATATAAGAGAGAGAGAGAGAGAGAGAGAGAGAGAGAGAGAGAGAGAGAGAGAGGAGGAGGATTAGGGGAGGGCACATGGAGCAAACTAGATGGGAAAGGATGCTAGTAGAGCAGGTGGAGGGGGAGGCTGGGGAAGGGTAATGCAAAGCTACTTGCAGAACAAATAGGGGGGAGTATGAAGCAATTTTCACACCTCTACATATGCTATTCCGCGAAGAAGGGGATCAATACCAAGGGACTAATCGACGGGAAAAAAATAAAAAGTCGAACAAGTACAAGGCAAAAAGAACCAACCAAGATCAAACCAAGTGGATTGGATGGCTGGAAACTTGGGTTAGAGGCCCCTTGACATGATGCAAATCCATTGTGACGCTTGCCGCTTGAGATCTTCTTCGATGAATCTAAACTTATCGATTCTATGTCATGTACGCGGTGCATTTCTGGACATGCAATCAAATTACTTCAAAGTCTCCCTAGATGATAGCCACTGATCAAGTAAACTCTGTTGACTAATTAAATATGTTTATAATACTATAAATAATTTTCTTAAAATGTTAGAAAGGACAACCTAAAATTAAGGGATTTGGTATAGTAAGAAAGAATTTAGCCTTGACCTTTTTTAGGTACAAGCACGATATTAGATAGTTGAAAGTGATAAAATAAAATCCATGTGGCCACTGCAAATAAACAGGACAAGGCTCAATTAGTGATGATAGCGATCCTCAAATATCCACTTGGATTTGACTGTTCTTTTTTATTTGCATTAATTCCTACCTCCAACATTAGAAAATAACTCATTCAGCATTACATTTGGTATCTTTTGGCTGGTGTAGTGAGTTCCTTGTCAAGAGAGAAATTTAAATCCGAGTAATCAAACTAAACTATGATTGCTCTATGATGGTACTGGCTGTTCAATCCCGCGGAAGCTAAACTGCTGCCTGCTGGCGAGTTGAGACAAAAGTGTGTACTACATCTTGCTGCTGATCTTAACTAGCTTGCTAAAATGAGATATGAAAAGAGACATAGCATGCTTAACATTATCACGTTGGAAAATACTACTAACATGGAGAATCTTTCCTACCTTTTTTTTTTAACCTCTTGTGCTGTCTGAATTTTATTGGCCAATATTTTAAACTTTACGGTATCCATCCACCATGAATTTTTAAAAGAAAAGTGATTGAGTGAGCTCAACCGCACCATGCGGTCGAGCGCCACAGTCAAGGAATTCTTTTCACTTACTTTCTTTCGTAAAAAATGAAAAGAGTAAAGTGAAAAAAGTCTCCTTATTGTGGCGCACGATTGCATGGTACAGTCGAGTCCACCGAATCAACCTCTTTTTAATAAGTGCTCTGTTATGTTTTCTTCCTCAAAACTGTGAGAAAATGGAAAAAGATTATTGGGTGAAGCCAGCATTGCTCTATCATGTTCTAGCGTTAGTTAGCGAGGTCCATCGGATGACACATCACCGCCCACTTCCAAGTAGTGTTTGTTTCTTCAAGCTTTACGCGTTGCAGGTCATCTTAATTTTAGTACAGAAACACAATATAACGGGAATCACGGAGAAGGGAGACTTGATGACGTTGAACGTATTTTAATAGAACAATTGTTAATGGTTTAGGAGAGCTAGGTTCGTGTTAGCCTAGGACTTGGTACATATTCTCTCCTCTCTTGTGAATCAAATTTGTCGTATAAGATTGACTTGTGTTGACTGGGACGACTTGTACTGTATCAGGACGGATCCGAATCCTGAAAGCTAACACAAATCTGAGATCATTTTATTGGCCAGACGATAATGAAATAATTATCGTCTTAAGAGCTGTTTTCTACGAAGATGTGAATAATGAAAACCAAATAATTCATATGAGATGTGAATTATGAACAAACTTAATTTTAAAGTTAAGTTATACCGTGATGTGAATTTGTGAAATGTGTAAAGAATTTGGATATTACATTTATTGGCCAGACGATAATGAAATAATTATCGTACTGAAAGCTGTCTTCTATGAAGAGGAATATGTCCTCAGAGAAGACAGTGGGAGCTGATTAAACTAGAAGATGTTTTAGATCTACAAGTTAACATAAGATTATTAGATAATCTTTAGTTGTTTGGAACTACACATAACACACATCAGAGAGCTTCATAGATTTTTGAGATTCTCTCAGTGATTAGAATGATATGTTTGACATATCTAATTTAGCAAGATGAGAGGAGCTCAAAAATAGATTATGATATAAAATCTATAATAATGATGCTCTCTGTCATTACAACTTTGAGATTGATAAGTTTATCAGAATTCTACTTGTCAATATAACCTATCATTATAATGAGATGATGACAGTTGGATATTAAAAGTATTCTCTCAATATGATTGAGGTAAAGATGTATATGATATACCTTTAAAGTTTTTTTTGAATATCCAGGAAGCAAGTTA
The DNA here is from genome assembly GCA_030544215.1 of Zantedeschia hybrid cultivar. Lineage (NCBI taxonomy): Eukaryota > Viridiplantae > Streptophyta > Magnoliopsida > Alismatales > Araceae > Zantedeschia > Zantedeschia hybrid cultivar. The sequence goes on from JARZZO010000005.1 coordinate 19,956,119, forward strand.
GGATTTCAAAGATCATTTTAAATCAAACTAAAGCTTCTCAAAGTTGTAATAAAAAGTTTTGACTTAATTGTCAAATATTACGTGATCATTAAGAATGATCACGGATTGTATGCGTATTTAAAAGGGACAGTGGGAGTACGGTTGCTTTAGTAATGCTTTGTCATTGAGAATGATATCAAAATGTTACTATCAGTGAAAGCATTATTAACCATATTTTCCTTCATAATAGGTTTAGTTATAATATCTCACGTATTAGAAATACAAATTTATTAAGATAAATCGGTGGAGATATTATATTGACCTGTATGTCAAGATGTTTGGCATAAATAAGTCTCAATTGTTGAGATATGGAATTTATTCTTTTAGGAAAAAAATTCCTTAGATGATACAAGAGTGAAACGCATCACTAAGCACTTGAGAAGTACTAAGGATGTACTCAAATATATAGAAAGGATGATTTGAAATTATGAGATCACACTGACTTAAATTTCAAGTCAAATAATGGACTTAACCTTCTAATAGAAAGGAATGGATTTGAAGGGTTCCAATCCAAAGCTCGATATTAAGGAGACGACATAAACAAGTGATACTGTTATTAGAACAATATGGATAAAAAAGTTCATCTCTGAACTAAAATGTAGTTCTAAAATGTTTCTGATGAAATCCCGTTGTTGTACGACAACAGTGGGAGTGATCAGTTATGTAATCGAGCTATGGTCTCTTCAGGAGTTGCAGAACATTATGAGGCTCTTTCACAAATTCAGAGACAAATGATTAAGAATGTAATGAAAAATATTCCATCTTTAGACAATTTAGCAGATCCCTGGCCAAATCTTAGTCACATACTTTGTGTGAGCATCACCTAGATTTGATGGAGATCAAATGTGAATGTGATTGGCTTGAGTCCAAGTGGGAGATTGATGGATATATGTGTCCTCTAAACCAATCATAAGATACCTATTTCAATCTGGTTCACTAATAAATGACATTAAATTCATTATGTAGATTGACATATTTATAATTGCACATAATGAAGTCCATAAATATGTGCAATTGTCATCAGATTATGATGAGATCATAATAATGAGGTTGATGACTTATAAACACATATTCTCAATTGTTCATAGTCGTAGGATGTTTGAGAAGGACATCAAACATCCGGTAAGACTAGTACAGGTTATTCCAGCTCATATGATGAGGGTGATTGATTTCGTTAGTTACTCGTGTGGAGACACAATGGTAAACCTGTAGGTGCTCATTGGGAAATGAGTTCACTGAACTGATCCGACATGAATATCCGAATGGTAATTTACCTGACTGTCAATCGGCTTGATTCATCGTCACAGTGGCGTGGTTGATCCTTGGACTCGAGACACCAAAGACACCTTGTTGGTGGACTTCTGGACTTTGACTTTGACCTACGAATCCCTATCCACGGGATCTCTAATAGTCAAGGATCGGGTTCAGCGGAAGACCTTCGAAGGTAATTGTGTGTTCAATAAGGGATTGTTTGCTTTCAGGTAACTGGAGAGAGAATGTAAAGATTGAGGTTTCAGATCCGGTTATCGGGTCAGTTTTCGGGGTCGGATCCTTGAGTTTGGGCCATGGTGGGGCTAAACGGCGTCCATCAATGTGGACGTGTTTTAGGCTGTGTTATGTGGGCGCCACGTGGGCTGGCCTTGGGGCGCGAGAGTACGGCCCCGGTCTTATCGTCTGAATGGCGTCTTGTATGGACGACACCATTTAGAGTACGACCCTACTTTGTTAGAGTACGGTCCGATCTTGTCATCTAAATGACGTCGGATTTGGACGATGCATTTTCCCCAGCTTCTATTTGACCCAGCGAACCCTCCCTCCTTTCCCTCATTCTCTCCTTTCTCTTCTCTCTCCTCACTTCCCTCCGAGGTTTCCTCCTTCCATTCCATCTCTCCCTCCACTCCATCAACCTCCTAACTCCCACCACTACCACCACCATCTCCTCTACGACGTTTTTATCTCCGGATGGCAGCTGACGTCTCAGTAGAGTACCGGCGTCCATGGCGTTACCGGCGGCGACGTGTGGCGAGGCGGGTTGGCGGCTTGGAGCTAGGAGGAGTTCGAGTAACTAGTAGGGTGACAATCCCCGTTGTATTTCGTTTAAAAACCATGTTTTTCCCGCTTTGGAGCATGTTTAGGGGTTTTCTTGGGGTGAAAATACTAATTGCATGTAATGAGAATTTGGGTGTTTTAATGGGTATTTAGGTTCTTCTCTTCCTTCTCCACTTTTTTTGTGTTTTTACACGATTTGGAGGAGGAAATTCCACCCCATGAATTGGGAGATGGCAGAGGAAGAACCTATCTGTAAGGGTTAAATGGGGTCGGGGGACAGCGACGCCTTTTAAGAAGGCGACTTCCACCCGCGACTCGATTTAGCCCAAATAACAGACTTTGTCTCTGGATTGATGAGCGTCCAGGGACAATGACGCCTTTTGAACGGCGACTTCCATGCTCGACGCGTTTTAAGTCAGATCACCCTGAGGCCTGTCTCTGTTTCTGTCGTTATCAGGCGATCAACGACGGCTTTCAAAAAGGCAACCCCTACAGACGACGCGTTTTAGGCCATCTTTCGAGGCCAGTTTTCACATGAACCAGTTTAGGAGTCTTGAATGACGTCGGCCTTGGACAGCGCGATTTAAGACAGAATCTCATTAATTCCTGCAGTTAACATGTGTTTACATTGATAGATAGTTTGGTTAATTGCATATTTGAGAACATACTTGAGGACGATAATTTCTATGTGATCGGATCGCACCGTGTTGTGTTTTGTGCGATCGTGGGTCTAGAGTGACAGTTGTTAGTGCTTAAGTACTCTATGTCGGTGTGGGAGTGACACGACGCCTGTGTGGGAGTGGCGGGGTGACGCCTAGAGAGAGGGTCACCTGGTGTACCCCGGGGTATAACTAGTACCGATGTGGGAGTGATACATTCGGAATGTCACTCGTGCTGGGGGAAGCAGAACCACCTGTAGCCTGTCAGGCCGGAGTAGCCAGCGCGCTATCCGAGGGGTTGCTGTTTGGTCTCAGCGGGTCGGAGTTTTTCGCGTTCGGCCGTGTGGTTGGCGTGTTTTGCCGAGACGCTGGTTGTGGGCTCCGTGGTAGGATAGTTTCAGAATTGTGCATGTTATATTTCGAATGCGTGTGTTTTATATCGAAATCTAGGAACTATGTTTACTGCTTTACTTGCTTAAATTATCTATATTTGTGTTGCTGCACTTGTGGGTGCGTGAGTGAGAAGTGGGGATCGAAGGATCCCTACTGAGTCTTTTCAACGAAACTCACCCCTGCGGTTTTCAGGTGAAGGTTCCAGGCAGGCGTAGCGAGGAGAGTGTTGCTTTGGGTCGTGCGCCAGCAGCCGTTGTTCTGGGATATGCCCCGATGTAGTTGTTATTTTATTTTCTGGCCTGTATGCTTAATTATTTCCTTTCAGTTGGAATATGTAATTATTTGCTAAGTCGAGTCGCATTGTAATAATTTTTAATTTTTACACTTCCTTTTAATTCAATGCGATGTAAATGTTTAGCTTAGTTTATTATTTATTTTCCAGACTTATCAAGATCCTGGTTTGGTTCCAAATTAATGATTCGGTACCCATTTAGTAATCAGATTTCCGATTATAGGGTGACGAGTCGTTACAGAGAATGCTCTAGAATAGATCCGCATGAGTCTCTGGCCAGAGCAGAAACAATATCAGAAAAGATGTTTTTGGATATTGTACAGCGGAGTATGATTTAAGTGAGTTGACCATTTAGGGTTTGACAATTGACCATACCCTAGGTTAACTCGAGAGTATTGTGCGAATGAAAGATTATAGCCACGTGGTAACTGTGGACGGACAGGTTCTATGAGTGGATTGCTGAACTCCATTACCTTCCGGGATCATGCGGTGTTGCTTGGCACCCAACTTGATCGGAAGTCCGACAGAATTTACATGCGATGATAATTCGGCTAAGTAATTAGTTAATATGTAGATATTAATTAATTACAATAAGTCATTAACTAGTTATTAGACTTAACGGGCTAAAAACTAGACTGGTAAATGGGCCTAGAGAGTCACACGCAATAAGATTCTTAGTCGGTGGTACATAAGTGAGATTTATATTAACTCGGAGACTTTTGTGAAAAGTCGCGCCAACTTAATATATATACGCGCTATTGAGAAACCCTGGGCCAAGCTTCAGGGTTATCCCCATGCTGGCCGTCATCCCCCCTTTCTCTCTCCTCCTCTGGGTGCCTCGTTCGAGGCACCGGGACTGTCTCCGTCTCCGCCGCGCGTGATTCCCGAAAGTTGGGAATTCATGTCAGCGGGTTTTCGGCAATCGTTGCGATGACGGATCTTCAGTGAGCGATCTGATACGGACGAGGGAGCGAGGACGAACCATCGCGGAGGATTGCGTGGATACTGTTGGAGGCCGGACGCTTGTGCGGCTCGCGGCATCACCTCGACGGAACCGAGACGGAAGCGGATTCGAATCCGCACACGGTAATCGGATTACTTCCCGTTAACTTTCAGTTTTAGTTTTTCGTTCCAATCGGATCAGCGGGCATCGGGCGGGATAATTTTTGTTCGTCGTTTCCGCTGCATTCTTTACGTCCCGCCCGTATCCCAACGTGTTTATCATTAGGCACATACGTTATAGAAGAAGTAGAATCATTGATATCGACGTCTAATTTAAACAAACCACTACTTAATAAAGCATGTCTATACAAAACATCATTTAAATAAACATTAATGTTACTTCCTACAAGAATAAGAGCAAATTTTAGGAATAATGAAGATGAAGTTGATAAAAGATTATGCTGAATTCTCGGCGCATAAAGAACATCATGTAATGTCAACACATGGCCAGTTCTTAGTCTGAGTTGGTACACACCAACTCTTAAAACTTCCTCACTGGTCCTGTTGCCCACGTATACTTGCTGCATCCCTCTCAGAATTCGGTGATAATCTTGATACCCGTCTCGATCTCTAGTCACGTGCTTGGTCGCTCCTGAATCCACAATCTACTCAGGATAAGTTTGAGTGACTAAGACATGGGAACAAACATACATAGAGAGAGAACTTGAGTTTAGGGATATCTTTTTCGGCTCAGCGCATTCGCGAGCAAAATGTCTCATATTTTCACAGTTGTAGTGCTTCACCTTCGACTTGTCCCATTTTCCACCGCGCTTTCCCCTGTGGTGGCACTTTGGTGTCCGCTCTGCCTTGGACACTTATTAAATCAATTGCCACTAATCCAACATCCACAATAATTCAATGACCTCATGAATATGCACTGTCTTAGTTAAATAATTATATTATATCATGGACAATCATAAACAAGTATTTTACGAAATTATTATTAATTTTCATTTGCACAAATATGAACTTTTACTTCATTTTACACGCATCAATATTAAAGTCAAATTAACTGACTAAAACAAATTATTTGCATGACTGATTATTTTATTTCATTTTATTTTGTACAAAATAGTTTTATGATAGTCAGTATACATAAATAACACTAATGAAGATAAATCATTCATTAATCAAATTTTGTCTATGCTAATCAAATTACATTGAATTAAACTAATAAACTGACATTTCAAATTAAATACTAACTATCCTGCCAAATGCATCATTAAAATAGAAATTAACTATTCTAAAAACTCCTAATTTTTATTTCAATTTCTCCATTCATTATCATATGGAGAATCTAGAACGGGTCCATACGAAGAACCATTCGGCTAGATTTGGGTCCAACCCAATGCAGTATATGGTGTAGTCTAGGGCGGCCCATAAAGGATGTTCTTGGACCTCCGTGAACTCGACCCAACCTTGCGCGCAGATAGGGACGACCACGATGAGGTCGTATGGCGCCAAATGGTCCGCCGCCGTGACGTACGTTGGCCTCCCAGCGCCGACGTCGGTGTGCGCGGGTGCTAGGAGCGGGCACCAGGGGCGCCCCTGGCAGGGGCGCATGGGCTGCCGCCCCCCCGTGCTGGGGTGCCCGCACCAGACCCACCCCTGGCAGGGGTGCGCCCCTAGTTCCCCCCCACGTTGGGGTGCGGGCACGGGTACTGTTTCCAGTGCCGACGTCCCGTTTTTCGTGATCATGTGGGTCGTCTCGTTGTCCCGTCTCTCATTCGCATGGCTGCCGTTGTAGGCGTCGTCTTCATCCTCGTAGACGTTGGACTCGTCGTGGCTGCTGTCACGCTCCATATTGGATAGTTGGTCACGCCTCGAATGTATGCCGCAAAATCTTTTGAGGTAGACTACATATTCCGGTGCCGTAAGTCTTCTTAGAGGAGAAGATGGGATGGGGACATCACTGGATGACTCTTTGTCATAGTCCGTTAATTCTTCGAGCACTAGATCTAGTTCCTCGTCGCTAAGCACCGCTAAAGGAGTCATCTGGCTCGACGAGGCTGCAACATCGGAATGATTTTTCTTGATCGAGGACCACGCTGCCATGGTTCACCACCGGCTCTAATACCAATGTTGACATTCTCTATGTATCAAAATTATAAAAAAAAACGGAAGTATGCAAAGAGACGGATCACGGCGAGGGTAAGTGGTTACCTTTACGGTGACGTAGAGAGATAAATGTAGAAGATTTCGAGAAGACGAGTAAGAAAATCACGAGGAGGGCACCTTCCTTTGTTCAAGTTTTCAAGATCTTAGCCGGCTTGATGATGACTTCTTGGAGAGCATCCCTTAAAGAGAAAAACACTTAGAGCGAAGGAGGAGGAACTAAAAATGCCTCTTGCGTTGCGATCCTGTTTCTCCCTCTCCCTATTTATTTCTCTCGTTTCTCATTCAAAAAAGAAAGATGTAATAGGTGTGAGAGGGAGATAAAAGTGGGGAGTGTGTTGCGTTTCTCAACCATAAGTCAAAAATCCATTTTATATAAACTCTCACTTTCATCCTCCACTTGCCCCACTTTTATGACCCGCGTGGACACTTGCATGGGCTCATGCCTCATGTGTTAACATTAGGAACAGATCAACGAGCTAGCAGTTGGACGGTGAAATGTAGTTGCATAAAAGAGAGGAGAAGAGGAAGACTATATTAATTCAGAGTTGTCCAACCATACAAAAATTTTAGGCTATAGCCCACCTGCCTTGGTTCGTCAGCTTCTGTTATCTACATTTCCTTCCGATCTAGGGTCAAGCAAAATGGCTGGTGTCAATTCTAAAAAGGTTGACAGGGACAGTGAGAAAGGTCCTTTGTTGTAAAAAAATCTCTTAAATCTTTCAAAGATCTTAGAAACTTTAAATCCAGTAGCTAGTATAAGTGCACGGCAATATGAAGGATCGCATCTTAAAATGTTGAAAAATCTCGATTTCGAAATCATCAGTTTTAAGACTAACGAAAATAAAATTTTTGATCACCGATTTTAGTTCAGGATGATTCTAAATTGAAAATTGAGGTCAGCCAAAAGAAAGATTCTAACAGTCACCCGATTTTGAAATACGGTAATTTAGACACTCCAAACGTACGAAATATATTTCAAACATAAGCAAAATAGTATTTTACAATTATTTATGATATTTCATAATATTTTATGATGCACCATGCAACAATATAAGAGGATTATAGGACAGCATTGGCCATAGGATGCCAAGGGGCGCCTGGCCTTCCCCATCCTCATTCCCCTTCCTTTCCCTTTTCCATCTCCCTTAATGCATGACATGGAAACCAAGGAACCCGTGGCGCCTTAGCATCCTAACATGAAGGCATCATCTAATCTGCTCTCCTTGTTGATCCGGAGATGTCATCAAAAGTCCAAAAAAATTGTAATAATAACATTCCAATCCTTTTTTACTTTTTTAAAAAGATACTGGCAAGAAATATACCTTTTGGTTTGTAATCTCTTCTCTAGCATGGTTAATGCTGGTGGGCGTGACATGCCATAGCCCACCTCCGACGTCCGATATCGTGCAAGTTTGAGATTAGACGGCAGGGAGTTTGGTGATTCTAAAGTTGGCACTATTGATCGCATCTAAGTTCGGACTTCCAAATAATAGCCATAATCTCTTACCGTTCGATCCAGATTGGATGATGAAGATTGGTTGCGGCGCCATATATATCATGCTTGCTAGCATTCATATATCTTCTTAAATACATATCATGGCTTTTGAGATTGATTTATTATGTAGTATATTACTTTCTTACGATATATTGGGCAGCAATATGGAACATGCTACATTCTTATACAACCCTAAGAAATGTTAAGATTGCAATCTAGAACATAAGTTTGGAGGTGCAATTTTTTCCACCACCTCTTTCAGAAGTGCATATGTATATGTATATTAGCGTTGTTCTGAATAAAAAAATGGTGGTATCTCCCATGATAGGATAGGAGAGGATTTTTCTTGGCTTGAAGTGATTTGAAGTGAAACGAACGTGGCTCAGTGGTGAGTGGGTGGACATCTTGCGCTCCCCTTGAGAGGAGCGCGCGCATTCGAATCCCATTTTCACGTGGATTCAGTACGAAATTCTAGTGCGATATATGGATACTTCGCCCATCCGGACGGATAAAATTGTTCGAGTTTTATCCTCTTCTTCGGAAGAGCTTTCACTCTTGGCAGGCTTGAACTTTAGTCTTCTGATCAAGTACATGTTGCCTCGACCACTGAACTACCTTCCAAAAAAAAAACAAATTCAACAAATATCCTGTAAACTAAGGACTGCCCCCTAAAATTTTAAACTACACCGGACCCGAGTGGATCCATTAAATTCCACATTACAATACGTCTATGGAGGCCACTTGACAAGCGGACCCACCTCCTTGAGCAATGTTCGATGCGCCAGCAACAATGTCAAAATAGGTTATAGCTAGTGCCGTGGGAAAGAATGGTAGGTTCTGGTATATAAGATATTGTCAGTTTTGGTTTGTAGAGGTGTATTTTGATTTTGTCTTTTTATCGATTTTTTTTTTTATTAAATGTAAAGAGTTTTTTCAACTATGTATACAATTGGGATGTCAACTACAACTGATTATTTAATAATCCGCACTGTTCAATAACTTAAATAACGCTTTGTAGATGGTCTTTATAGGATATGGAATCAGATAGCATTTTAAATCTATTTGTTTAATGAAGTTATATTTAAAATATTAAGACTGTATCAAATAAATCTATATACATAATTTTAGTTCAAGTATGATTCTAATTATGACTTTCTACTTATTAATTAGAATCTTAATTATATTCAAATTTATTATATTCTACTTTTAATTCAAGTCAAATATATCATACATAATTTTTCATGTCGTGATTAATTTTGATTATATTATTTTTTATTTTTAATTTAAATCTTAGTCTAATTAAGACTTGTTCTCTATAGATAGTTTTTTTTTAAAACTGATCATCGATATTTTTGATTTCTAAAATATCTAAATTAGTAAAAATAGTCTTCTACAAAGTTGTATATCTTTTTATGCTTTTTCCAATGATACTAACTATACCATAATTAGATTAATCTAGTTAATCTAATTATGAAAACACATTAGCCTAATTATACTATTAAGAACAGTCTACTAAACTCACTCTCGTAATTAAATTGGTCTAATTTAAATTAATTAAGTTTATTTATAAATTATAAGAGTGCGGGTCATAAGAAAAACTCTAAAAACTATGAGATGCAGCTCCATTGGAGTTCACAGATTGGTTTGTTTTGAATTTAATTTTGTTAAAAATTCAATCAAGTTACATAAATTTTAAAAATAATATAAAGCACATAAATTTGATTAGTTTATTTGATTTGACTTCAATCATCAATGTTGAGATGAGATCTTTCCATGACTTGATTATTTGGTTAAGAGTAATATTTACTATACTACATACGATGTAGAGAGGTTGAGGTGGATTGCAATACTTCATCTACTCTCGCTACCTGTCCCATTTACTATTTTACTTTTTTGACTTTTTTAAGTAGAGATAAAGAAAAATTATAGTCCTTTACAGTTTTTTTGCTGTCCTTTCTCACTCACCTCCATTTAAAAGAGGTAATCGATTTATTCCTGCTATTTAAAAAGAAGTAATCGATTTCTTCTCATTTTAGGCTAGCCACCTCTCGTTTTATAACTTTCAGTATAAATTTATCACTTTTGAATATAAAATTATCAATTTCAAGTACATTTTTATCATTTTCAAAGCATATTTTTATCACTTCCTTATTGTTTCAGTTTTATTATTTACTACTTAAGTTTATGACTTCGTAATACAGTTTTATCACTTCTTATGTAAACTTATTACTTCCAAAGTTTAATTTTGTCACGTCTTACATAGTTTAATTTTATCATTTTCAATATAAATTTATCACTTTCAAGCGTATTTTTATCACTTCTTACGTAAAATTACCACTTCAAAATAAAAATTATCACTTTCGAGCATTCTATTACTTCCTATGTAAATGAAATGATAAAATGTTTGGAAGTGATAATTTCTACTTGGAAGTGATATGTTTACGTAGGAAGCGATATAATTGTATTACAAAGTGATAAAATTAAGTAACAAGTGATAATACTGAAACAGTAAGGAAGTGACAAAATGCGCTTTGGAAGTTATATGTTTATATAAGTAGTAATAAAACTGCACTACGAAGTGATTAAAATTGAGTAGCAAGTGATAAAATTGAAACAATTAAGAAGTGATAAAAATATGCTTTCAAAGTGATAAAAATATATTTAGAAATGATAATTTCGGATTTAGAAGTGATAAGTATATGTTGAAAGTGATAAACTGGGAGGCGGCTAGATTAAAACGAAAAGGAATCGATTATCTCTTTTTAAATGACCGGAATAAATCGGTTACCTCTTTTAAATGGATGTGAGTGGAAAAGAATAGTAATAAAAATTGTTAGAGCGCTGCACATTTTCTCTCTCTACTCAAGAAAGCCAAAAAAATGGAGAAGTAAGTGGAACAAGTGGTAGAAGGAGATGAAGTGTTATAATCCATCTCAACCTCTCTACACCGCATGCGGTATAGTAAGTGTTACGCGTCGGCTAATTATTAATTTATGTGTCAATTAATGAATATATTTTTTAAACATACATACGCATCGGCTAATTATTAATTTATGTATCAATTGATGAATAGATTTTTTAAACATACATACATGCCGGATAAGGTAACATGTATACTTTATTCTCAACGGATTGTATATGTACACTAAGAATTTGATTATCCAATCAATAATCAATTTATTGTTCAATTAATGGATAATCTTTTTAAATCAATAACATAATAGATAAAGTCATGGGTCTATCTTAGACGTGCACAGAATTTGACGACCCATTTCCATCCCTACTTAATTCATCTTTTCATAGCAAACAATTTATTTACTCTCATCTATGTGTATGTGGAGTATTAAAATTGAGAAAAAACAAGTTCGAAAAATCTCATCTCCTTCTTGAGTGGGGTGCAACTTTGGATCCATGATTCCGAGTGTTGTTATTTCAACTAAAAGTAGGAGTGCAAACAAGTCGAGTCAAGTTGAGTTTTACCTTTTTGAAACTTAGTTCGACAAGTTTTCATCAAGTTCGAATATGACCTGAGTATCTCTTATAGTTGTTCAGTTTGGTTCATTTGAATATGAAATGAGCTTGAGCTAAATATCGTGTAGCTCTTAAACCCAATAGATCCATGAATTTAGTGCAAAAATTTTAAATCTAAATTTATAAACTTAGGTCAAACCATGGTAAGTACTACCAATGCGTTCGGTCAGATTGCTTTCTTTAGCTAGGTGTACAATTTTAAAAATTATATCTATCTCGCATGGATGGGGGAGAGGGGAGGTGCCCTGACTCCCAATTTGATGCCGGTTTAGATTCAAGTCCGCCTCTGTCGATTCATATACTCTTTGGTGTGTTATAAAATGATGGGAGATGTCAATTTTCAACATTTTTATATTTGATATGCCATGATTATTTATGTTTTATCATTTTATTTTTTAATTCAAAATTATCACAAAATAAAAATTTAAAATTAGTCACCATAAAATTGAAAAGTTGTGATGTTTTATGGCATTTGTAAGAATGTATTGTGTCTATTCTATTTTAACATTTGTAGAATGTTTTGACAACTTGTTTAAGGAAAATGTGAACAACATGTCCAACATCACTCTTAGCGGACATGAAAAGGATGGATTTCACAGATGATTGGTTTAGAATCTCTTAGACCAATAAGGTGGGAAATCTCCAATTGGACATAATTCGGTTAACATCTCGTGACCTCTCCAACATCCACCATCCAATGGAAGGGTTATTGGAATCAGTAAATAGTATACTTAATCTGTCAAAACAAATTATCCATGTATATTATATAGGTTGTTAACCTATTGAAGACTCCTTTGGGAGCAAGGGGCCCTAGTATGAAGACTAAATCAAACCAAATTGAACTGATCAAAGTTATTTTAATTTGGTTGGAGTATAAGAACCCATTATGAAAGCTAAACCAAATTGAATTATTTCAATTTGGCTCAATTGGAAGCAAAAACAACCTTAGATTGTGATTCTTGTACATGGAGGCAATGAAAATATTTGGCTACTAAGCAATTCTAACAAAAGAATAGATGAAATGAAAATCATATAGTGGTTGTCATGGCCACTTGAAGGTCCGCTTGTCCATATTGATTCCTGCCAAGGAATTGGGCTGGTCTTATGTAAGGTTTGCATTAGCAATATAGAACCAGCTCATTCAGTTTGGTTTTGTTTAGTTTGAACCTTACAAGTTTTGATTTTTGAAATCAAATTGATTAACCAAATTTTGATTTGATTTAATTTCTAGTCTTTTTAAACCAAACCAAATTGAATAAATCGAATTACATAATATGACATAAACTTAGTGTAAAATTTGTATGGTTGTTGTGTATAAGTAAGTCATTAAAGTAAAATGGATTAATAAAATCTTTTTTGTTTAAATTAAGAAGAGCATTTGATTCATGATGCTCTATCAAATTTAACGTGTAATATGGTCCTCTTAAAATTTATGAGATCTTAGAATAAAATATACATAAAAGCCTAAAAGTATGACTATTATTTTTGTACTCAAATAGGATTTTAACTATATTAGAGTAGTTGTTGGCACTCTTGCAACATTTTTGCCTCCATGTGCATGATGTAGTAGGCAACTCCTGTTTTTAATCTAGATTCTCTCATAACCTAATGTTTTTAGATAAAAAAAAAATCTACAAGTTCTTTTCAATATCAAAGTTTGAATTTCATGTTCTCAAGCGAATTCTTGGCAAACTATATTGATATAACCTATAGGCATGTCAATTTAGACTTTGTTGAATGAGAAATACTTGCTACCCCATTTATGGTACATCACACTGACATGCAGCCCCTATTAGAACAAGGGATCGGATGGTGCATGCAGATTTAAGACTTGCTGCATGCCTTGTAAGGGGTCGAATGATTGTGAGTTGGTACATCAGGTGTTTCCCTTTGTCAAATTCCTTGAGACTTTTCCTCAAGTTGGGTTTTAGGTTGAGAATGGAGTCGTACACATCTGATTGACAAAAATCAGCTGTCTATTGTTGAAGTTTGTGACCGCACCGGAAACTATTAACTTCAACCATATACGCAGATTGTTAACTTTCCCCAAAAAGTCCAAGCTTTTTAAAATATATTTGCAAATTTTGATCCAAAGAAGGGAGAGTCATAAGATGAATTTTTTCTCCAATGACTAGTCAACATTAAACTTTTTGAAAGGAAAGTATATTTTGATTTTTTTTTAAAAAATAAAGGGTAGTTATGTAACTGATCTGGGAATCCACTTCAACTTTAAAACTTTTCAAATGAAATTCACAACACAATTTTCAACTACTAAAACAAATAATTTTTCTTATGCACAATAAAATATCAAATTTAATTAAAATTTGCTTGGCTACAAACACTTCTAAGCATTACCTAAGAATCAAGGAGCTCTCAATGTATTTTAGCTTCCATAAGCTTTGAATAAACTATCCTGTCATTTTAGACATGCGAGACTAAGTTGTTTAATCATCAAAAATTAAATTTAATGAAGTATAGTTAGTTTATTGTCAAATGAAATGAAATTAAATATATATATCTAGAAATATTCTTAGTTGGAGAATATCTATGAAGGACATCAAATATTCGATAGACTAGTATATATTGTACCTGCTCATATGACGAGGGTGATTGGTCACATAGTCACTTGTGTTAAGACACTAAGGTAAACATGTAAGTTCTCATTAATGAATGAGTTTATTGAACTAATCCGATAACGAATCCCTGGATGATCAGTATACTCAATTGTCAAATGTGTGACTCAACATTACAATAGCACTGGTTGGTCCTTAGACCAGTAGTGCACAAAGACATCTTATTGGTGGATTGTTGTCCCTTGATTCTTAACTTAAAAGTTCTTAGCCAAGAGGCCTTGCACAATTAAGTATTCGGACACAGTGGTATATCTTTGAAGGTGATTGTGTGATTACTAAGGAATCATTAAATCTCGGTATAAGCAAGAGAGAATGTTTTATGGAATGATGCTCAAGAAATTTCTAACCAGGGGTTAGAGAGTATATTAGAAAATGAATTTCTTATTGATGCTATTAGAGCATATTTAATTCACTTGAACGAACTTAATTAGGGTTTGATAGTCAAATTATATCTTAAGCCCACTTAAAAATATTATGTGATTGAAGGACTATAATAGGGTGGTAACTAATGTTAAAAAGGTTCCGGAGTGGGTTACCTAATCATCATGCCTTCTAGGATCATGAGATGTTGCTTGGTATCGGTCATGATCGGAAGTCCAATCAATTTTATTCATGCAATAATTAAATCGAAAAGTTAATTGTTTAATATGAGATATTAAATGATTAATTAAGTTAGTAAAAAGTTGTTGAACTTAGTGGACTTGAAATCATACTGGCATTTGTGCTTAGAGGTCGTACATAAAAGGTTCTCGGTCAATGAAAATTCAATGGGAAGTTATATAAGTTCAAGAGTTTTTTCCAAAAAACTGCTAAAATTAGTATGAATACACAGCTGAGAGAAACCCTATCCCAAAGTCTAGGTTCTCTAGAGCAGGCCATCCCTCTCCTTTCTCTCTCTCTCTCTCTCTCTCTCTCTCCCTTTGTCTCTCTCTCTCTCAAATATTTCTCCAATGGGATCCTCCTAATGCTTGGATCTTCTTTTCCTTACTAGTGCCCATGGCATGTGGAGCGGTGCAATTGATGAAGCGACTATGGAGGTGGAGAAGAGGGCAACCCTTGTTAGGGCTGAACAATAAAAGTCTGCAAGATAAAGAACCATTCTTCTGCCTTTTGTTTTGAGAAACATATCAAAGATATCCCGTTGGGAATCATATTTCCGCCATGATTATTTACTTAAGATTTTTATTATTTGTCCCCAGTTGCAGTCCTTACATATTTGAATTTAAAGTTTCAGAGTTTAAAGACCTCCTATCCTATACTTCTAGCTCAGTCTTTACCCTTTAGTTGTCTCCCACTGTGCTCCTATAATGTCAATTTCAATATTAATATTGTAAACCAAAAAATAATAGTTTCAAGATTAACACTATGTCAAAACATTAATACTCCAATCAAATAGGACATTAGACTTTGTGCTTTGCCCCTTTTGACTTTTTAGTACCTCATCAATCAATTTTCATTGACTCTAAGCATTGTTGGGTCCTCAGTGGATACAATAACTTGAAGGGATGTCTTTTGGGCCTCTTATATGTTATTCTTTGAATGTGACACCCATTATTATTGGGCTTCTATCAATTGGACCCATAGGCCCCACTAGAGCTCTACATTGGCCAATGGGGCCCATGGACTTAACTAAGGGTAGGAGTGGCAGTGAGCGGAGTTGAGTTTGAACAAATCCAAGCTCTGTTTGACAAAAAAAAAAAAAAAAAACCACGCCTAAGAAGATCTCGAGCCTAGATTCAAGTCTAAACCGGAGGTTGAGCTTGGCTTGACCAAGGGAACTCGACATAGAGCTTGGCCTGGCTCGTGATATTTGATTTCATTTAAATTGAGCCATGTTTGAATGCAAGTGGCTTTATTTATATAATTGACAGGAAGAGATATTTTCTTTGCTTGAACGGGCTGAGTTGGCTCCGAACTGAGTTTGAGTGGGTCGTGAACAACTTGACTCCTTGCCCACCCTAAGTAAGGGTGATACTTTCTTGATGAAATTATGTCGTCAATGGCTATCAACCAAAAGAATAATTAAACCATGTTCCGAAGTTCTACAAAAAGGGCACGACAATTTCTTGTATTTTTCATTTTTTAGAATACCAAAATTGAAAAATACTAGAGAGGAAGAAAGATAGATGTCAGTTCATGATAAAAACTAACATGAAAATAATACACTAACGTGAGCTTTTGGTACATTCCATAAATGCATTCTGAAAATAGTAATAATTAATGTCTTCCTCTGTTATTGAAATTAGTTAAACATCCAATCATTAAATAAGCTATACATACTTTTTATCCTCGTATATGTCAATGGCAATTGTACAATTATTTCTATGTCACAAAATTGAGGACATTGCATTTCCTCAAATTAGAATATCTTTCCACCAAATTGAGGATTGCCAGATCTACCAGGCCGTTTGACAATATCGATCTGTGGACATTTTCGAAGGCCCATCTATATCTTTTGTGTCAGAAGTATATAAAGCATGTTTAAATGGGGAAAATGACATCCCATGACCCCGTATTGTCTCTTAGGCTAGATGCCGTAAGCATAAGAGAAGTCTAAGGTCCTTCCACTTAGAAGCCTTTGTCAAACATGCCGTATGATTAGGACATCAATCCACACATTTTTGGTTTGTCCATTGAATACTCATCCTAAGAGCCTTCCAACTATGCTGCCGGCACTTCACAAATTGGACACTTTTATTAATAATTAATGGACATGTGAGAAGGAAATTAATGTCCTTTCTTCACATTCGTTGTAGTCACTCTGCAAATTATATATGCCAAACATGATCTTAGCAATTATCAATTAGGACTAGTTGAGAGCCAATCTTTTGAATTAATGATGGGTTTTCTCAATATAAAACCATGGCTTGACAGTAAAGCCTATGTCAGCCCATATCTCAACTCGTGGTTTTCTTCCAGTACTCTTCGTCCAAATCCGGGGTGGACCCAGAAATTTTGCTCTTGGGGGTAAGTAGAAGTTTTTTTTTTTTTTTTTATGTGTAAGGGCGGCCAAGTTAAATAAATAGTAGATTTGAGGGCCTATTGCAAAGAAAAAAAGTACAGAAACACAGCATAAACAAAATTAAGATGGCTCTAATAGTACTGAAGGTTAGCGGGCATAATTCAAATGTTTGTAGCATTAATACCACTATAATTACTTGGGAATGAACGATATACATTTTATTTTTTAATAAAAGAAAATTTGCCAAACATGACAGTTTTTGGCAGGCCAACTTTTACATAGATGTATAGAACGTTTTACGAGGCCTCTGATATGAGCGAAAGCCGTGGCTAAATTTTGAACAGATACTAATTAACTGAAAAAGAGCTGTAGAATAATATTGTTTCCTTGTATCACTGTTTAATATTTCTAGGCAACAATTACACACTGGAGGAGAGTGTTATTGCCTTCTGACCAATGACGGAGTTGGAGCCCCCCCCCCAAAGTAAAGTTTTCAAAGTTGGGCGGATACTAACCCACTTAGGCTGTGTTTGGTGCAGCTTCCATTTGGAAGCACTTTTGCATTTTAGTTATTTTTTATAGAAGTTATTAGATTTTGGAGATCATTTATGTGATATTTTTTTTGTGTTTTAACTTCCAACCAAAAGTTAGGAAGCTTCCAAAATTAGAGAAAAATTGAGATTATTATAAAAGAGTTGACGTTTATAACAAATCAAAATTAAATTTTTTTTTTTTTGGCAGGACCCAAAGGTCGGTTCTGTATAACTATTTACAAGCGACCAGGGTTCAATCGGAACCCGAGATTTCCTCCATAGTTGGAGATAATTCCGACCGGGTCGAGGGGTCCACCTAATTAGGCGATAATTCTAGGTCCGCCTGATTTATGGGGAAGTAATTCCTCGTACCAGGAAATAAATATCTCAACAGTACCGAGGCCATATGGCTGAAGATTTTTAGGCCCAACCAAGATTGAACCTGCAACTTTCCTTTTGCAAGGGAAGTGGGTGAACCAACTGCACTAGGCAGCTGGTTCAACAAATCAAAATTAATTATAACTTCTCTTTTTCAATTTATTCTATGTAAGAAAAGAAAGCAAAAAGTAACTTTCAAATATAAATTTTACCAAACAAGCCCTTCAACTTTTGAAATCTTAAATAATCTCCATCTATCACTTAATTAGAGACAGAAAATCCGGCATTTTTGCGATCTGTTGGGCATCTTCTGCGGTGGACCCCGAGTTCACGTTCTCAGGATTCTATTCCTAAGATGGTGTGTATTAATCGCGGGGGGACCCGGACAAAGCCCGACATGCACGGCCTACGTGGAACAGGAGGTGCACGCGAAACTAAGAAATATCGCGACACGCACGGCGCCGCTGCCACTTGCAAAATTTTTATATTAATCTCCGTCTCCATAGTCCCATCCCCACCTTCGTGCCCAGACACCTCGGTCTTCTACGCCCTCACGCATCGACCCATATGGGAAAAAATGGTGGCGTTTTCGCAAATATGCCCCCTAACCCCGGGAATATAAGTGTGAGGTCCTCGTCACGGTGGTCGAATCCGGGACGGCGCCCACGTCGGCCGCCGGCCCAGCGACGGGGCCCAGCGGGCTTCGAAATGGAGCGATCAGCCACATCGGATGGCCGTGGTCCAGCGTCGAAGTGTCGGCTCTGCTGCGAAAACGTAGTTTTGTTCACCTTCTTTAACTAGGAGATGAGATTTGGATGGGGACTGGTCGCGTTTGATGTTTAGCCTCATGTTGCCACCAAATGATTACTGGGCCGAGCGACCAAGAAGAAACCTCCGAGAAGGGGTGGCCCAATTTCCTGTTTATAATTTTTACCCACCAAAAATGTTGTTAGAGGTGACGCCAGAAGGGGTTTAGTTGGGCCGGGCTCGGTGTGCGGCCCGCGCCGGGGACTCCGGGTGGCCACACGTTGTGCCGGATTCCGGCGATGACCAATGTGAGGTGGCGTGAAGTCGACCAAATGTTCTTAGTGATTGAGGCCTTGGTTTGGTATTGGGATAAGGAGGCATAAGTACTCTGAGCTAGTTATCCTCAACCTCTGTTTGTTGAGCTCCAGAAATATGATATTTTTTTTTCTTAACGTTATTTTTATTTTAATAAACTTAGTTTTAGGAATGAGGAAAGGATATCCCCACACCTTTAAAGTCATATATGGGATAAATCTTTGCACCTATAAAATAGAATGAGCTATCTCCATGATCTTAATTGGTCACTTTATCTGTATTTATTCACTGGATACGGTGTAAAATTTATTACTTGTGCAGATTTTTCAGAGAACTTGATCATATATATGAATCGTCTCGTGGTCCGAACGACAAGTACTAATTAAACATGCAATATGTTTACTAAATTGTCATCATCAGATCCAAATTTTGATATTCATATTGTGATCAACTCTTTATAGAGAAAAACTTGTGCATGCAGTAGATTTTCATTAAATTATTTTGCCATCGAGTAACACTAAGTTAATTATTAACATTTGAAAAGATTGTCAACTGGTTAATTAAATATGAGAGTAGCAAATCTTCCTAGTTTGCAAGAGTATTAAATCTGCCCGGCTTTATTAGTAATCGGAGTTTAATGTCCTAGTACTGGGAAGTGTCGAAGTCGCTTGGGCGACAACAACGGTGGTGCAAACTCTGGCCCGCGCGTCCCCAAGTCATACTGCACAGTGGCAGCGCACATAATACTACTCCTTGGGGGCTCGAGTCGTCTGGAGAGACGTGTCCTTTGCCGCTACATGTTACCACTGTTGTCGGAGTCTACAAACCTACATATGTATCCAGATTCCTGTTTGCTTTGCGTTACTGCACCCCCATTCTGCAAGTAAAATCCACTGGATGGTGCCTCCCATATAAATCTACCTCCCCCTATAGGAAGTTGAGATATGGACCTTGCCCTCTCTCTATCTCTCTCTCTGATTGTTCTCTCTCTCTCTCTCTCTACCCTTCCATGCCAACCTCATCATCCTCTTCATCGCTTCACCTCACTCCATACAGCCGAAGGAGATCGCCCAGGGTTTCTTCTGCCTCCGCCTCCGCCGCGGTAGAACAGGCAGGGAAGGCCAGCAGCGAGAGCGGACGAGGCAAGGGTGTTAGCAGCATGGGGCCCCAGCAGGATCCTCCCAAGAACGTGCACAACGGGCCGGCGCCGAAGAAGGAGAAGGTGGTGGTCAGGTACCGGGAGTGCAGGAAGAACCACGCTGCCAGCATAGGCGGCTACGCGGTGGACGGCTGCAGGGAGTTCATGGCCGCCGGGGAGGAAGGGACGAGCGCGGCCCTCAAGTGCGCCGCCTGCAGCTGCCACCGGAGTTTCCACAAGAGGGAGGTCGAGAACGAGGGGCCTTGCGACTGCTCATCCGACTCCACTTCTTCGAGGAGATGAGCTTCTTCTTATCTGGATTCCCTGTGGGTTTTCTGCAGTACTACTCCATCTTTCTAATACTTCTCTCATGGGATCAGATTCTTCTAATTACTCTGGTTAAATCATGATCGGATTATTCTTATGGATTTGCTTTATATGAAACATATATATATTTGCTTCTTTTTTGCTTTGATTTTGATCCCATATTGATTTCGAGCTTGCTCGAAACTTTCTCAGGGCACTTGGCGATCGGAAGAAATTAATCGAGGTTCAGGGCTTGCTCGCAAAGAATGGTTCATGTACCTATTTGATCCAGAGCTTGTGAGTGTCTTGTCAAATATTAATCATGGTGATCTATGCATGATGTGATTGTTGTAAGCGTGTTAATTTTGATTTGTAGTTGTCCCTTTCCTTACTCGATATTTAATGATACACTTACAGAAATTCTCTCCTGTTTCTGCCATAAGGTCGATTAGTGGATGCCGATCGAATAATTACCCTAAGATTTGATTGCCGTTCGTGAAACCATCGATTAGTTAACACTTTGTTATTTGATGGTCAGCTGTACATGGACTGTGTCCCAAGCTAGCAGAAGAAACCATTTCGTAATTTCTTATCCTATTGAGTTGGGATATCTAATTCAAAGCTTGGGAAGAAGAAGATTAGTATAACCAAAATTTGATTCTCTTTGTACGTATTTACTTGAAAATCCAGTAAATTAAGACCTTACTCAGTGATTACCTCCTAGGGAAAGATTACCCTCTTTGGATCAATCATACCTTATTGTCATACATATAACAGAAAACTTTTCTCGATTTGAGTAACAGGCGGCTTAATGTGATGGCACTGGTAACGATCGATATGGATGGAGAACACAGTAACTTATAAAATTTATTCGGCTTTATCCATACTGCCCATTAATTCTTTTCCCTTCGGACACAGAAGTGGCAAACAAGTTTCACTTATGCCGACATCTAGATGGGAATCATGGGAAGGTTTAAGAGAACACATAGCGTTGATGTGATCGGCATTTCAGAGGTTGCAGCAGAATTAAAAATCTGCAAGGTAAGCAACAAGCTAGTGACTAGCTAGCTGCTGATAATAGTCCCATTTCATGCATATATCATAAGTAATGGAATTCTAACACCTAGCGCTTTGTTTCCCCCTCCGTACCTATTATATTCTGATCAGTATGGAACATCGTGTACTGCATACTGTTTCCACAGGATTAAATACAAGAATCAAGCTCTTGATTTGACATCATCATCTGAAAATAGAATAATGACGATGGGGGACACCACATCATCATTTTAAGTAAATCAGAAAGGAGGTAGCTAGAGAGAAGGCCTAACTCGATGTACTCATTATTAAGAAGTTCGGTCTTCTCTCTGATCTAGAGTTTGATTTCCTTGGTGAGACTGATGATCTGGTACTTTTTTTCTTTTACTAAGGGTACATCAGCCAAATCGGTTTCAGCTGTTCAAGGATGTCCAAATTTTTCTAAAAGATAACATATATAGATAGATGAAAGATGTAGATTTCATCAACGTAGGTATTGCACTCCATGATGTCTGAGGTCGGCATAGACAGTGCCTGGCGATGTTCGGGAAGTTAAAAACAGGTTAATTATTGGACGTTTATATACTTCCATTGTTTAATTTTCCTCATATATATATGATATCGATCATTACTGGAGGACAACTACAGACAAGGAGAAAATTCCAAGGGGGCTTAACCATACCATGGTCTGGAAAAGGATCCAAGGCAAACTAGTACTGGAAAGCTCAATTTCTCTGTAGAATAAATAGAACAGCTGGTAATGATGGTATCATGATAGCAAGCAGATTGCTACATTCATATGACTAATAATAATGACATAACAATAACAACAATATATATATATATATATATATATAACGAACGATCATCATCATATCATGACAAACACAACATCATGGGGCCACTTGATCATTAGATACAGGAACTAGTTGCTTATATGAACTGCCTGCCGGAGCAATAGATGGGAGAATGCATTCAATGAGGCGGCGTTGTTGCCTGCGTTCAAGTTGTTAGTAGGTTTCGTGTGGTCACAGGTTCCTAAGGGTTGCAAGCGACTTTCCCATGTGCCACCATGCACGGGCCACTCAATTGTGATCACTAGTTGGGCCATGCATTGAAGGAGGGCAAAGAGTGGCACCTGTCATAGCCTAAGTGAAGTGTAAGACCTTCCTAGCATTCGGAGTGAGCCACGATGCGTATATTAGGTGGGAACCCAAATCACTCCTTAACATCCATGTCCTTGAAGTAAGTAATTAACATCACCCTTGTCAAATTAAGGTCTTAATTTTGAGGAGCTTTGCAAAACAACCTCTTCCATGTACCCTTTCCCATTCCCATGAGGGGTTCTAATTTTGTGGAAAACTCCCTTCCCCCCTTTGTACTTACCCAAGCCCGTCCTTCCTTGCACTTACAGGAGCCGGACTCTTAGGGCAATGAATTCTTCAGGTGTCTTCCGTACTTTGTTTACACGTGATTAATAAGTTATGTGGTACGCGCCACCACTAGCAAGCCATGTCAAAAGAAGAGGTTATCGAGGAGACGCTGCTGCCGACGACTGGCATGGAATATAAGAGCATGCGTACGCGAAAGAAAAGGAAGAGAAACTTCCCAGATTAGAAAAGGTTCCGTTGGAAGAAGACAGTGAAGCCAAAGCAGCAGGAACATGATTCCATCAAAGCACGGTCACATAATATAGAAAGAAGTTGTATCCTTCTTCCCCCCAGCTTGGGATACCGGTGCATTATCCGTGCTATTATTGGGGTCCAAGCCCTCAAGCGGCAGTGTACTTGAATCAAGCCCACCCGACATGGTACAAGAGAACAGAGCTCTCTGCATAAGAAAGATGGAACAGGCACGAGTGAACAAAGCTGGAATCCCTCACTCAGAAAGCCAGCTCATGTGGACTGTGGTGGTGAATGCAGCTGAAATGGGCGCTGTTCTAGAATACTAATTCCCCTCCGCTTCTTAATTCCATCGAACAGGGAATGGTAGGGTTAGGGTTAGGGTTCCTTTAACTGCCTCAGTTGAGTTGCCTTCATTGCTCGCCGTCAAAAGGCCTCCCCCTCCCATGTGTCGCCCTTTCCAACGAGCACCAGCGCCCAAGGGGGGGAGAGGGGAGGTAGGTGCGGGAAAATGACACGGAACGAACACCGTAAGCCCATAAAAAGCGTCATCTACTTTGGTGGCTCTTGAAGCATCGGCCAAAGGCCACACCAGCTAGCTAGGGGAGGCCAGGTCGGGGTGGTGCTGCATGTGCCCCCGGTCCCTACTGTCGACAACGTTGATCTGGACTGGTCGAGCGGATGTCTGCCATAGATGGGCCACGTGCGCCGAGAAACCCTTCTCTCTTGCAGGTCAATCCCTTGGCCTGGGTTGAGATCTCCCTCCCTATGTGACTGCATGGGTTGGTCTCTTAGGATGCTGTGTTATAACAGGAGACATTGATGAGCCGTTCAAGTGAGGGGCCATGTCGTCCACAAGAAGCTCAGGTGAGAGCGAGTCCTTTGAGTCCGTATGGTGATATAATGAGTCTGCATCAGAAATGATGCTAGCTAGGATTGTCAACAGAGCAAATGATAAGCAGATACCATAGTATTCGACTTCGCTCAATTTAATATTATTCGGAGTCGGATATTATCCGGATCCGTTGACAGCCCTAATGTTAATGGACTTCGAGAATTTTGTTACCACATAGACGACCATACGTCGGGGACCGGGAGTCCTACAGGGCCGCGTTAGACTAGCTTAAATGTGTAAGATTCATGCATGCATGGATTGTCCAATTATTCTTTGTTTGAGAAAAAACCAGTTGGAATAAACTTGTTTAATATGAGAGTAGGATATTCAAATTTTCATTTATTTAAGGAAAGACTCTGAATAGAGATCACCTGATTTTTCTATCCTTTGGTTTGGATTTTATCTTCAAATATACGTGCAGTTGCCAAACAATATTTTAACACACATGATCAATGAACAATGTCTTATCCTATCCATTCGTTCCATTGCCAAATAAGAGGTTTAATTACATTGATCGTCTAATAGTTTTCTCATGGAGAGAAGGAGGGTGACGCCCATCATGGAGATTTTTATTTTATTTTTTCTTTTAGAGATGAGATTAAAATAACCATCGTCTAATACTTTTCTCGAGTGATTCGCGTAAGGGTCCACTCCATCTAACTCAATATTCGCATCCAACAATCTACTAAGGGAGGGTTAGGGGTTTGAAAAAATAGAACAAAGAAGTCTACTTTATCAAAAGTAATTTTCTTAGATTCAGAGTTTTTGAAAAATAAACGGTTAAAAAAAACCTTTTATTCTTTGGTTAAGAAGACCATCTCAAAACCTCTTTATGCATCTAGACATCAAAAAATATTTTTTTTCTCTAAGGAGAATAGGTCAAGCTTCTTTCCAACACTCTAAAGATCATCCTGTTCGTCTCCCAAAGAACCGTTAGAATTTAACATTAGCCCACAACAGATTTGACTATTGCTAATAATCCCTGAATAGGGAAAATTTATGATCTATTAGTTTAACAACGTTTCACTAAATTTTACCATGCCGTGGCTAAGGAATTTTCCCTTTCTTATCCAACGAAGAACTAGCTAGCTATGTATAGCTAGGTTATGGGAGGGGGGTTACCTAATGAAAGGGAACTTGGAACTAGAGCCACACAGAATGACACCTTTGGTGTAGTTAAATTGTTGCATTATACTCGACAAGAAGTTGTTGATGTGCATGTCTTGGCTGCGTACATCAAGGGAGAGGACAAGAACTGCATGTCTTAACCGAGTTTTGTTGTCGGCATTCAGGATCTCACTTGATGGGCATCTAGGACCAAGACATGAACACTTAGCCCATAGGCAACTGGTCCACTCGGATCAACAGAAAACTAATAGGGCGGCGTCGTCAGGTGGACACCCCCTCCAACTGTGGCCCATAAAAGTTTTGGTTCAGTTAGTACTAACGTACTAATGTCCGAACGTGACTAAAATTAATGGTTGATAAATTGTAAATATAGTCAATAAAAAAAACACATTCTCACTTTTACCGGAAAAAGTGAATGCTGCCATACTCCCATAGAATTAAAAAAATGCAGTTTATGTTATGTAAGTTATGCAGCCATCAACTAGAAAGTATTATCAACGATGATTTGCTTGTGTGACACTGAGTATTTGATTACTGATTTAGGGATTTCAAGTATGTAATTATATATAGTCAATTGTTTAGGCTCAGTGAAATTCTTGCGAAGGCAATCGAGTTGACAAGATGGGATCATTCACTCTGTGTATATATTATTAGAGAGAATAAACCTAACAGAATACTACTTGAAAATTCATAGTTAGAATTTTATGATTAAATAGAAAATATAGTTTTCTATTTAATTAAATATAGAGTACATGGTTCCATAAAGTTAAGGCATATCATGATTTGAAAGTTAAGTTATATCTTGGTCTGATTGGGGTATTGCATGAATGAATGAGGATCTAAAGTTATGCGATATTTGTGGATGGAAGGGTTCTACAGTGGGTTGTATATCTCCGATGTCTTTTAGAATCATAAGGAGTATCTTGGTGGCTTTCATGATCAGAAGCTCAAAGAATTCATCGTGCGATGATGGATCACCAATTATGTGATAATCGATTTAGAATTCATTATAAGATGATGAATAATATTTAATTAGGTTTAATAAATTATTTATGACTTAATTTGTTGAAAATCAAATAGACAAACGGGTCTAGAGGGTCACACACAAAAGAGTTCTCGCAGGTCTGGAGAGAATTTAAGTTTATAAATTTCTGAGTTTTTGTGAAAAATCTCGAGAGTATATATAAATACTTGTTGCGAGAAATTCTAGCCAAGCTTTAGTATTTTTCTCAAGGGCCAGCTGTCATCTTCCTTTACCTTCTCTTTCTCGGGCGCCTCCTCTCTCCTCTCTTTGTTCATAGTGGAGTTGAGATTCGGGTGAACCTTCTAGAGCGTAGAGGAGAACCATACTTTAGTGGGGACTCGTGTGTATATGTCTAGAGGCTGGACACCTGAACAACTCGCGATACCAAGATCGACAACTCATTCGTCTCTGATTAGATGAGGGATTTTTATCCCCGCGATAGTGAAGATCCGATCTTTATATTTTATTTATTATTTAGTTGCAATTTAAACATTTCGAGAATGGATACACAAGATTCAGGGGAAGAAAAATAATATTTAAAATTCTGCTATGTCGTCATCCTTCCTTGTGCGAATCTTACAGTGGTATCAGAGCTACGTATCGGATTTGTTTAGATCATTTTGATGTGTTTATGTTATTTTTCATCATCGCATGTGTATTTTTCGGAGCGACTTTGTCAGGGGCGTGCATGCGATGCTACTATCAATCCGACTGGCAAAAATCATTTTTGTGTAGTCGAATATATTACTGAAGTTATGGGCATTGATTTTGGCACTTGGATAATGTCTGTGTTGTTTAGAATGCCTTAAATAGGCAGTTTTATGTTGTGCGTGCATAACTTTGTGGGCATGTAAATCTAATTTTTCCCACCCCAAATCTTGTATGAAACATCATGGAAATGTTCCATGATTGTGAAGCATTGAAAACCGCTCAAGATAAATAATAAAAAAAGAGAGTAATTTTTAAGGTCGAGGATGATGAGGACGAAGGTCACTGGCGTTTGGAATGCCTAGAGGGATCTTAGGCCACCGCCGGCGAGATTCCCACCGTCGGCCGGCGCCGGCCAGGTCGCCAAACAGGCGGCCATCGGCGGCAGGGTCAGTGGCCTTGCGGCAGCGCTTGGTGCCGCTATTGGTGCTGGCTGCAGCGGGGAGGGGGGAAGTCCTAAACAGGCAGAGAAGAAGCAGGGGTCGGGCCTCCTTCGGGGGTCCATTGGACCCTCGCCTAGGATCCAGACCAGACTTGCATCTGTAAGGGCTATTTAAGCCCCATTTAGCCCATTTTAAGCTCATTTAAGGCCTGATTAGCCTATTTAAAGGGGATTTAAATCTTTTGAAGGTTTTAAAAGCCTTAAGACTTATTAAAAATTATTTTTAATATAATTAAAAGGTTTTTAAAATTACTTTAAATTTCTTTGATTTTATCAAAGGATTTATAAACCCTCCTTTTTCAAGTTAACAAGTTTTAAATTGGTTTAAAGTCTTGTTCACTTAGGTTTTAGTTAATGGTTAGCTTAAATCTTTTATTAATTATAATTATAATTATAATTTGATTCTATTTAACCAATTAATTATTTTAGTTCCAAATTCAACATGCGATGACGGGAAATATATATTGTCTACATTGTTTAGACTTAATATTCATGTTTTAACTTTTTAGTTAAAAGAAAGCTTTTAATTATATTACGAATATAATAACTATTTTTTGAAATAATAGTTATTCTATAATTAACTATGTGATAGTTAACACCATATACATGTGATGTATATGTGTGTGTGGATGGCTGATCATGGACTAGCCCTATCATGTGATGATGTGTGTTTGAATGTATTTAAATGATGATGATGTGATTTGGTTTTATGGGACCTACATGCCTCTCTCTCTCTCTCTAAAATCCAGTTTGTAAATTTGTATCTCCCACTAGAAATGTACTCCTCTTCATTTAGATCAAGGTTTCTTATTATCTCATGCAATTTTGTAGGCCTGAGAGCCTATTTTGTTAATTACATGTAATTTTAAGAAATGGGTTGCGTATGGAGCGAGGACGACATTGGGCGGAAGTATTAAACAAGGATTCATGTCATGAAAAGTATGGGATGCGAAGACCAATTGTGTTCTTATGTGTTATATATGTTGTGGTTCATCGACCAACTCCAGTGATACTAGCCATATTCAAAGTCCATGATCATCTACATGTTTATGGCTTATATATTTGATATATGTAGATGGTACTTATATATATATATATATACATATATGTATATATATATATACACATACATATTGTAATGACCCAGACTTTCGGATTCGGTTTTCGGGTCAGATCTTGTTGTTCTAACCCTGGTAGGGGGGCGGGAGTTCTGAGTTGATTCGCGTCAGGACCTGGCGACGTGTTTTAAACGGCGTCTACCTTGGCAGACGCGTTTCAGGTTCTGCCACGTGGGTGTCGCGGGGGTTGGCCTGGGGCCGCGTGTGTACGGCCCTGTCAGGTCGTCTGAACGGCGTCTGCGTAGGACGACGCCTTTCACTGCGACTCTGGGTATGTCAGAGTACGGCCCTGACAAGTTGTCTGAATGGCGTCGGTGAAGGACGACACGTTTTCAGAATCTTGTCAGAGCGGCCGTCACATCACCTGATAGGCGTCCGTAGTTGTCGACGCGTTTTAGCCAGTTTCTGGTTAACCCCGAGAGCCCTCCTTCCTTCCCTCATTTTTCTCCTACTCACCTCCTCTCCTCCTCCTCCGGCGACCGGCGGCGACTCCCTCCTCCTTCCTCTTTTCCTCCCACCATTTCGCCTTTCCCTCCACTCCATCCTCCACCTAACCCGTACCACTACCACCTCCACTTCCACTGCGGCGTTCTACTCTCCGGACGGCGGCCGACGTCACGGTGGAGCAAGGACGACCACGGCGGTACCGGCGGCGACGTGGGGCGAGAAGGGTGAACGGCGTGAAGTTTGGAGGAGTCCGAGTGTCCGGTAGGGTGACGTTCCCCATGGCATCGTGTTTAAAATCATGTTTTCCTCGATATGTATGTGGTAGATCTCGGTTTTGGGGGTTAGAATGAGCATGTTTAGGATCTCTATGGGAGTGTTTGCCTTGGAAATGTCTTGCTCTTCGTTTCCCATCCAATTTGATGATTTTTGGGGTTTGTTTGGGGTTGGAAAGGAGCCCTCGGGTTTAGGGCGTTCCTGGTTCCTGGGTCTGAAAGACGTCGTGCATGGACGACGCCTTTTTGAAGGGCGTCGGGCCATCACGACGCCTTTTAGACAGGAATTGACTGACAGACACTCTGTCAGGTTGAGGTTTCTGTGGTTGAAAGACGTCATGGGTAAGCGACGCGTTTTTGAATGGCGTCGAGCATCCATGACGCGTTTTAACCGCAGAAATCCCTTGCATAAGGCCTTGGGAATTCCGGATTTCGGTATTGAATGGCGTCTGAGGATGTCGACGCCTTTTAAAAGGCGACCATGGTGGTCGACGCCTTTTAGGGCCAGAATCTGAAGACTGAATTATACAAACCTGTATTTGGAGCTTGAATAGCGTCGACCTTGGTCGACGCGATTCAGGACAGAATCTCACTAATGCATGCCAGTAAAACGTGTTTATACTGCTAGATAGACGATTAGCACATGTTTTGGTGCACCCGATAAAGATAGATTCCTCATGATCGGATGGTTCTATGTGAGTTATGCGATTGCGGGCTTTTCACGTGACCGAATCGCACTGTGTTGGGCTTTCAGTTACTGTGGACCTGGAGTGACATTGTAGCACTTTATCACCCTGTGCTGGTGGGGGCGTGAGCACAGCGCCGGTGGGGGCGTGGGCGGGGTGACGCCTAGTGAGAGAGGGTCACCTGGTGAACCCCGGGGTCAGCTAGTACCGGTGTCGGAGTGGTACATTCGGAGAGTCACTCATGCTGGGAGAAGGGGTAGTCACCTGAGCCAGTTGGGCCGGAGTAGCGAGCGTGCTATCCGAGGGACTACTCCTTGGTCTCAGCGGGTCGAGGTTTTCCCACCGTTGTTTACACGGTCGGCGAGTTCTATCGAGATGACGGTTGTAGTTTTCTAACGACTGATTTAGAATGTGCATGATTATTATAACTGCAATTGCATGTATTCTCACGTAGAGAATTAGGAATTGTACCTGCCACTACACTTGTCACTTCACTGATAGCTGTACGTTCACTTGTGGGTGTGTGCGTGGGCAGTGGGGATCGGAGGATCCCTACTGAGTCTTGTTCCTGAGACTCACCCCTGCGGTTTTCAGGTGAGGACTCCCAGCAGACTTAGAGCGGCGTGTGTGGCCGCGTGTTGTGCGTCTTCGGCAGTTGTTCCGGGGTATGCCCCGATGTAGTTGTTGTTTACTTCTAGCCTGTATATTTAATTATTTCCTTTCAGTTGGAGTATGTAATTATTTGCTGTAATCGAGTCGCATTGTAATAATTTTAATTTCCTGCACTTTCATTTCAATTCAATGCGATGTGAATGTTTAGCTTAGTTTATTATTTATTTCCCAGA
Organism: Zantedeschia hybrid cultivar; assembly: GCA_030544215.1. NCBI lineage: Eukaryota > Viridiplantae > Streptophyta > Magnoliopsida > Alismatales > Araceae > Zantedeschia > Zantedeschia hybrid cultivar. The sequence continues at coordinate 19,986,931 of JARZZO010000005.1, forward strand.
CTTACTAGATCCTGGTTTGGTCCCAAATTAATGATTCGGTACCCATTTAGTAATCGGATCCCCGATTATAGGGTGGCGGGTCGTTACAATTGGTATCAGAGCATACGGTCTGGCAAATAAGTAAATAACTAGGTTAAATGTTGTAAATTCGGCAAATAAATACATTATCCCGTACAGGCACGTCAATAGCATAGGTTTTAGGATTCTAATTAGAACTTTTTGATTTTGTAATTGTAGGCGAGTAGATGGCTCCCAGAAGGAGGATGCCAGTTATCCGAGAGCAGGGAGATGTCCCTAGTGGGTCCGAGGCCGGGAGACCGAGCGTTGAGCAGTTCATGGAAGCCATGATGGATACTATGGCTAGGTATCAGACACGAGATCCTAGCGAGGGTTCTAGTACTCGGGGAGGGACCACAGCTACACTGGAGAGATTCTTGAAGCTGAGGCCACCTCACTTCACCGGTCGTCCCGACCCTGATGAAGCCATTCATTGGCTTAGAGAGATTGAGAAGACCTTTGACACCATGGATTGCGCTGCAGTAGAGCGGACCCCGTTAGCTACCTTCATGCTGAAGGATAGCGCCTACGACTGGTGGACTACCTTGAAGAGTTTGTCCTATGGGGACAGGAGTCTTAGGGAAATATCTTGGGAGACCTTTGTCAAAGAGTTCAACGCACAATATTTCCCTAGACATGTCCAGCGAGCCAAGGAGAGGGAATTTATGGATCTGACACAAGGGAGTATGACGGTGCTTGAGTACGAGGCGAAGTTTGTTTTGCTGGGGCGGTTCGTGCCTTTCATATCTCAGGATGAGGGACGTCGCACGGAGAGGTTTGTGGATGGGCTTAGGCTCAGTTTGAGGAACTTCGTGGCGTCCCATTGTTGCACAGACTTGGCGTCAGCAGTTAGGAGTGCAGCAGCTGTAGAAGCTCAGCAGATCCAGTCAGCCCGGGAGAGAGGGCAGACTGTCCAGGGGCCATCTCGGGGCAGGGGTAAAGCAGCGGCACCAGCTCCTTCAGTCGGATCGGGATCGTCTTCTCTCGGCTCCCGATTCAGGAGATTCTTCAGGGGTGGTGGCAGCAGTAGCGGCAGCAGCGGCAGCAGTCGGCCCAGACAGGGGCAGCAGAGTCAGACTGTGTCCAGCGCACAGCAGGAGCCAGCTCAGAGGCTCCCGGCAGTTTGTCAGCAGTGTGGTAGTGCCCATGGCGGGGCTCAGTGTCCCACTCTTCCCAGGAGATGTTTTACTTGCGGCCAGCAGGGCCATTTGGCGAGGCAGTGCCCGCAGGGGTATGGTCAGGGACATGGTTCAGGAGAGCAGAAGAAGCCGAGGACCCAGGGGAGAGTATTAGCTATCACCAGGAGGGAGGCTCGCGCGTCCAACTTGGTGGAAGGTACACTTTCTGTCCTTGGGAACTCTGCACACGTATTGATTGATTCGGGTGCTTCGCATTCTTTCATTTCTGAGCAGTTCTTAGATATCCTTTCTACGCCTATTGTTGAGTTATCTGATGGTTTGATGGTGGAAGTTCCTTCTGGAGACTTTATGATATCTTATAACTGCTTGAGGAATGTCCCCTTGACCATTGAGGGACATGTGCTACCTGCCCAGTTGGTGGTGCTCGCCATTCGAGACTTTGATGTCATCCTGGGCATGGATTGGTTGGAAACCTTTTATGCAGAGGTGGACTGCCACAGGAAGAGGGTGCGATTCTCCATTCCGGGCATCCCGACCTTCTTCTTCCAAGGTATTAGGCTTTCTTCCCGAGGTATTCTTATTTCTGTCTTTAAGGCACGGAGACTGCTTGATGGTGGCTGTGAGGCTTTCCTTGCCTCTGTTGTTGTCTCCGATGTCCGGGTTAGTCTCAGCCCTGAGGAGGTACCTGTTGTGTGTGACTTCATCGATGTGTTTCCGGAAGAGCTGCCTGGTCTTCCTCCACCGCGTGAGGTTGAGTTCTCTATTGAGCTTGCACCAGGTACGGCACCCTTGTCTAAGGCCCCGTACCGGATGGCGCCAGCCGAACTCGCTAAGCTGAAGGCGCAGTTGCAGGAGTTGCTGAACAAGGGTTTTATTCGTCCCAGTACATCTCCATGGGGTGCTCCAGTTCTGTTCGTCAGAAAGAAGGATGGGTCTTTGAGACTGTGCATCGATTATAGGCAGCTGAATCAGGTAACGATTAAGAACAAGTACCCGCTTCCTAGAATCGATGACTTGATGGATCAGCTACAGTCCGCGAGAGTGTTTTCCAAGATTGATCTGAGATCTGGATACTATCAGATGAGGATCAGAGATGTAGATGTTAGTAAGACGGCGTTCAGGACTCGGTATGGGCACTATGAATTCCTGGTTATGCCCTTTGGCTTGACCAATGCTCCAGCGGCTTTTATGGATCTGATGAACCGAGTCTTCAGGACCTACTTGGACCAGTTTGTGGTTGTGTTTGTTGATGACATTCTGATCTATTCTTCCTCTGAGGAAGAGCACGCTGCTCATCTTCAGGCAGTGTTGCAGGTTCTGAGGGAGCATCAACTTTATGCCAAGTTCAGCAAATGCGAATTTTGGCTGAACAAGGTGCACTTCCTTGGGCACGTTATTTCTGGTGAAGGTATCGCAGTAGACCCAGCGAAGATAGAGGCAGTGATGGACTGGAACAGGCCGACTTCAGTAACCGAGATCAGGAGCTTTCTGGGGCTTGCCGGGTATTACAGACGGTTTGTTCAGGGGTTTTCTTCGATAGCAGCCCCCTTGTCGAGGTTGACTCGAAAGGGAGTTCGCTTTGAGTGGACCGAGGATTGTGAGCGGAGTTTTATTGAATTAAAGACCCGTCTCACGTCAGCTCCTGTACTGGTACTTCCATCTGGATCAGGTGGATTTGTGGTTTACTCGGATGCGTCCCGTCGAGGATTGGGAGCAGTCCTTATGCAGCATGGCAGGGTAGTTGCTTATGCTTCTCGACAGCTGAAGAGGCATGAAGAAAACTATCCTACTCATGATTTAGAGCTTGCAGCTGTGGTATTTGCACTGAAGATCTGGAGGCATTACTTGTATGGGGAGAAATTTCAGGTTTTTACAGATCACAAGAGTTTGAAATATGTGTTCACACAGAGAGACCTGAACCTGAGGCAGCGAAGGTGGATAGAGTTTATTAAAGATTATGACTTTGACCTTTCCTATCATCCGGGCAAGGCGAATGTGGTAGCAGACGCTTTGAGTCGGAAGACGGTCATGTCATATCTTATGGTACGTGAGTGGAGATTATTTGAGCAGGTGGTGGAATCCTCCTTTAGGGTTCCACGTGAAGAAGATAGAGCAGTACTTGTCAGCTTGACTGTGAGACCGGCCGTGTACCATGCTGTGATTGAGGCTCAGAGGGCAGATGCAGAGTTACCCCAGATTCTCCAGAGGCCTGGGGTTGAGCTGTGGGATGATGGTACCGTCAGATTCAGAGGCAGACTCTATGTTCCGACTGAGGAAGATGTGCGCAGATGTGTTCTTGATGAGGCGCACCGATCGAGGTATGCAGTGCATCCCGGGGCAACAAAGATGTATCACTGTTTGAAGAAGCACTTCTGGTGGCCTGGTATGAAGAGAGATGTGGCTGAGTACGTAGCTAGATGTTTGACTTGTCAGCAAGTCAAGGCCGAGCATCAGAGACCTGGAGGGTTGCTGCAACCTTTGCCGATTCCTGAGTGGAAATGGGAACATGTGACGATGGACTTTGTGATGGGATTGCCCGCGTCCCCTAGCAGAAGAGACGCCATCTGGGTCATCGTTGATCGGCTGACCAAGTCGGCACACTTCCTGGCCATTAGGAAGGACTGGTCGGTCGGCAAACTGGCAAAGTTGTTTGTAGACCGGATCATCTCTCTGCACGGGGTATCCTTGTCCATTGTCTCGGATCGAGACCCGAGGTTTACTTCCAGGTTCTGGAAGAGCTTTCAGCAGGCATTGGGCACTCAGTTGGCTTTCAGCTTCGCCTACCATCCCGAGACTGACGGACAGTCGGAGAGGACTATTCGGACCTTGGAGGATATGCTCAGGGCGTGTTGCCTAGACTGGGGAGGTTCGTGGGAACAACATTTATCCACTGTGGAATTTGCCTACAACAACAGCTACCATTCTAGCATCGGCATGGCGCCTTATGAGGCTTTGTATGGGCGGCCGTGTCGATCACCGGTGTGTTGGTCTGAGATCGGTGAGAGGCAGATTTCAGGACCCGAGTTGGTGCAGCAGTGTGCTGAGGTCGCCAGGACAGTTCAGCAGAGGTTGACCGCAGCTCAGTGTAGACAGAAGAGTTATGCCGACATCCGGCGGAGACCACTTGAGTTTGAGGTTGGGGACCACGTGTTTCTCCGAGTTTCACCCTCCAAGGGTGTGATGAGATTCGGGAGGCGAGGCAAGCTGAGTCCGCGTTATATTGGACCTTTTCCCATTCTTGCTCGAATCGGGGAAACCGCGTATCAGTTGGCCTTGCCGCCCAATCTGGCAGGAGTGCACGATGTGTTCCATGTGTCCTTGTTGAGGAAGTATGTTCAGGATCCGTCTCATGTGTTGGACTTTTCAGAGTTGGAGGTCGCTGAGGACCTATCATTTCCAGAATACCCGGTTCGTATTGAGGATCGCAGAGAGCAGGTCTTGCGGAATAAGGTTGTACCGCTGGTCAAAGTGATTTGGCAGTACCGCTCCGGAGGTGAGGCAACCTGGGAGCGAGAGGACGAGATGCGGGAGCAGTTCCCTTACCTCTTCTCGTGAGTTTTATCATAAACTTGTATCCTTGTTTTGACCTTGTTGAATTCTAGCAGTCAATTTCGAGGGCGAAATTCTTTTAAGGGGGGGAGATTGTAATGACCCAGACTTTCGGATCCGGTTTTCGCGTCAGATCTTGTTGTTCTAACCCTGGTAGGGGGGCGGGAGTTCTGAGTTGATTCGCGTCAGGACCTGGCGACGTGTTTTAAACGGCGTCTACCTTGGCAGACGCGTTTCAGGTTCTGCCACGTGGGTGTCGCGGGGGTTGGCCTGGGGCCGCGTGTGTACGGCCCTGTCAGGTCGTCTGAACGGCGTCTGCGTAGGACGACGCCTTTCACTGCGACTCTGGGTATGTCAGAGTACGGCCCTGACAAGTTGTCTGAATGGCGTCGGTGAAGGACGACGCGTTTTCAGAATCTTGTCAGAGCGGCCGTCACATCACCTGATAGGCGTCCGTAGTTGTCGACGCGTTTTAGCCAGTTTCTGGTTAACCCCGAGAGCCCTCCTTCCTTCCCTCATTTTTCTCCTACTCACCTCCTCTCCTCCTCCTCCGGCGACCGGCGGCGACTCCCTCCTCCTTCCTCTTTTCCTCCCACCATTTCGCCTTTCCCTCCACTCCATCCTCCACCTAACCCGTACCACTACCACCTCCACTTCCACTGCGGCGTTCTACTCTCCGGACGGCGGCCGACGTCACGGTGGAGCAAGGACGACCACGGCGGTACCGGCGGCGGCGTGGGGCGAGAAGGGTGAACGGCGTGAAGTTTGGAGGAGTCCGAGTGTCCGGTAGGGTGACGTTCCCCATGGCATCGTGTTTAAAATCATGTTTTCCTCGATATGTATGTGGTAGATCTCGGTTTTGGGGGTTAGAATGAGCATGTTTAGGATCTCTATGGGAGTGTTTGCCTTGGAAATGTCTTGCTCTTCGTTTCCCATCCAATTTGATGATTTTTGGGGTTTGTTTGGGGTTGGAAAGGAGCCCTCGGGTTTAGGGCGTTCCTGGTTCCTGGGTCTGAAAGACGTCGTGCATGGACGACGCCTTTTTGAAGGGCGTCGGGCCATCACGACGCCTTTTAGACATGAATTGACTGACAGACACTCTGTCAGGTTGAGGTTTCTGTGGTTGAAAGACGTCATGGGTAAGCGACGCGTTTTTGAATGGCGTCGAGCATCCATGACGCGTTTTAACCGCAGAAATCCCTTGCATAAGGCCTTGGGAATTCCGGATTTCGGTATTGAATGGCGTCTGAGGATGTCGACGCCTTTTAAAAGGCGACCATGGTGGTCGACGCCTTTTAGGGCCAGAATCTGAAGACTGAATTATACAAACCTGTATTTGGAGCTTGAATAGCGTCGACCTTGGTCGACGCGATTCAGGACAGAATCTCACTAATGCATGCCAGTAAAACGTGTTTATACTGCTAGATAGACGATTAGCACATGTTTTGGTGCACCCGATAAAGATAGATTCCTCATGATCGGATGGTTCTATGTGAGTTATGCGATTGCGGGCTTTTCACGTGACCGAATCGCACTGTGTTGGGCTTTCAGTTACTGTGGACCTGGAGTGACATTGTAGCACTTTATCACCCTGTGCTGGTGGGGGCGTGAGCACAGCGCCGGTGGGGGCGTGGGCGGGGTGACGCCTAGTGAGAGAGGGTCACCTGGTGAACCCCGGGGTCAGCTAGTACCGGTGTCGGAGTGGTACATTCGGAGAGTCACTCATGCTGGGAGAAGGGGTAGTCACCTGAGCCAGTTGGGCCGGAGTAGCGAGCGTGCTATCCGAGGGACTACTCCTTGGTCTCAGCGGGTCGAGGTTTTCCCACCGTTGTTTACACGGTCGGCGAGTTCTATCGAGATGACGGTTGTAGTTTTCTAACGACTGATTTAGAATGTGCATGATTATTATAACTGCAATTGCATGTATTCTCACGTAGAGAATTAGGAATTGTACCTGCCACTACACTTGTCACTTCACTGATAGCTGTACGTTCACTTGTGGGTGTGTGCGTGGGCAGTGGGGATCGGAGGATCCCTACTGAGTCTTGTTCCTGAGACTCACCCCTGCGGTTTTCAGGTGAGGACTCCCAGCAGACTTAGAGCGGCGTGTGTGGCCGCGTGTTGTGCGTCTTCGGCAGTTGTTCCGGGGTATGCCCCGATGTAGTTGTTGTTTACTTCTGGCCTGTATATTTAATTATTTCCTTTCAGCTGGAGTATGTAATTATTTGCTGTAATCGAGTCGCATTGTAATAATTTTAATTTCCTGCACTTTCATTTCAATTCAATGCGATGTGAATGTTTAGCTTAGTTTATTATTTATTTCCCAGACTTACTAGATCCTGGTTTGGTCCCAAATTAATGATTCGGTACCCATTTAGTAATCGGATCCCCGATTATAGGGTGGCGGGTCGTTACACATATACATATATACATAGATATATATACATATGTATATGATACTCTAAAGACTTATATCTATTTAGAATTATTATTGATAAGACAAAATTGTAAAAATCCTTCCTCGTTCAAACATTAGGTCATTAAACGTAAGGCATTAAGAATGATCCACGTGGCCTTCCGTTATTATGGTCTAGGTGAACTGGCCTTAGATTGTGTGAGTTTGTTGTGCTACCACAAGGCTCACTCAGCAAAGAGTCAGTGACCTAGGCTAAGGCTTATGCCGAACTTTGAGATAGATGACTAGTATAAGAAATATAACGTAACAAATAGGTTTGACCTAACTAGGCTCTCTGATTTGTTGTAACGACCTGCTACCCTATAATCGGAGATCCGATTACTAAATGGGTACCGAATCATTCAAATTTGGAGCCAAACTAGAATCTCGATAAGTTTGAGAAATAAATGATAAACTAAGCTAAACATCCCACATCAATCGAATTGTAAATGAAGCGTATGAATTAAAAAATACTATAATTTGACTTGATTCAGCAAATAATTACATATTCTAACTGAAAAGAAATAATTAAGCATACGGGTCTGTAAGAAAAATAACAACTACATCGGGGCATACTCTGGAATAGTGGCTGCTGGCGCGCAACTCGAGACGAAATCCTCCACGCTACGCCTGTCTGGAATTCTCACCTGAAAACCGCAATGGTGAGTCTCATTGAAATGGACTTAGTAGGGATCATTCGATCCCCACCACCCACTCACGCACCCACAGGTGCAACAATATAAATATAAGTAATTTAAATAAATAAAGTAGTAAACACAACTCCCAAAGATTTCTAAATTCCGATATAAAACACATGCATTTGTAAATGCAACATGCACAACTCTGAAACCACTCCACCACGAAGTCCACAACCAGCGTCTAAGCTAAACACACAAACTATGCAGCCGAACGCGAAAAACACCGACTCGTTGGGATCAAACAACAACTCTTCGGATAGCACTGACTACTCCAGCCTGTCTAGCTCTAGGTTGTTCTACTTTCCCTACTACGAGTGACACTTCGAATGTACCACTCTCACACCGGTACTAGTTATACCCCGGGGTACACTAGGTGACCCTCTCTCTAGGCGTCACTCCACCACTCCCACACTGGCACCGTGTCACTCTCACACCGACACAGGGTGCCTAAGCGCTAACAACTGTCACTCTAAGTCCACGATCGCACAAAACACAACACAGTGCGATATGATCACGTAGAAACCTTCGTCCTCGAAGTACGGTTTCGAACATGCATTTAACCGATTTATTTAATAATGTAAACACATGTTAATTCCATGAATTAATGGAGTTCTGTCTTGAATCGCGTCGTCCGTGGCTGACGTTATTCAAGACCCCTAAACTGGTTCAAATTTCGTAGAGTAACTGGGACCAGGGATACTGGCCTGAATGGCGTCGCCCATGGCCGACGCTATTTAGCTCATTATCCCGTGCTGGCCTCGGCAACCAGAAGAAATGGGCCGTAAACGGCGTCGACTCAGGTCGACGCTTATCTCAAATAGCGTCGGCCTGAGTGGATGTGTTTTATGCCCGAGACCGAGCCACACCGAAGGGTCCCTCTTCTCCCCAAAAATGCTAAAAAATACAAAGAAGATAAGGGGAGAAGTCCAATAACAATTATCACCCAAAACCCCATTTATTAAAAATGCTTATTCTCATTAAAAACTCCTTAAAAACATGCTTTCTACCCAAAAATATCTACACACATTGCATGCTTCAAAGTGGGAAAAACATAGTTTTAAACCAAACATAACGAGGATCGTCACCCTACCGGTTACTTGAACTTTTTCTAACACTAAGTCACCGAACCGCCACGCCACGAGCCGCCGCTGGTACCGCCGTAAACGCCGTCACTCCACCAAGACGTCTGCCGCTGTCCGGAGAGAAATGCGCCGCGGAGGAGATGGTGGTGGTAGTGGTGGGAGTTAGGAGGTTGATGGAGTGGAGGAAGAGGAGGAATGGGGAGAGAAAAGGAAGGAGAAGGGGAAGGGGACGTCGTAGGTTTGTAGGGGAGGAGGAGGAGAGAGAGAGGAATGGAGAGAGTGATGGAAATGAAGGAGGGCTTCGGAGCGTCAATCGAAATTTGCCTAAATTGTGTCGTTCTAGGAAGACGCCATTCAGACGACAGGATGCGGGTCGTACACTAGCAGATCTCTGAATGGCATCTCCCATAGCCGACGCCATTCAAACGTTCAGACCGGGGCCGTACACACGCGCCCCCACACCCGCCCACGTGGCACTCCTGCAAAGCTCCTAAATAGCATCCCCTAAGGCCGACGCTGTTCAAAATCGTGTCTCGCAAGCTCGACGCGAAAAAGAACCCATGTCCCAACCCTACAAGGGCCCAAACCAAGGGGTTCGACACTGAAACCGACCCGATAACCGGATCGAAACCTCAGTCCTTACATTTGTTGTGCTGCTATAAGGTCACAAGTGGTTTGGATGCAGAATATAACCGTGAATTGTAAAGTTGCAATTAGTAAGAGTTGTCTACTTGTTAAGTATGAGGTGGTTTGTTGTACCGCCACTAGGCCATCACCATAAAGTTTTACTAGGATACCATCGGTGTGTCCCGTCTTTGCATGTAGTGGATTATGCAAATTCGTCAAAAATTAGTGGGAGTTTTGAAAGTAGGATTAAAATTCTATATCTTAATTTATTCTAAGAATGTCTACAATGTCATTTAATTGTACATTTTTCTCTTGTAAATCAATATGTCGAATAATATGTTGAAATTGTTAGTTTAGGTGGCTTACAAGCCAATCTGACTATGTAAATCTCGTTCATTTATTAATATAATGGCATAATATTCATTATGTGTAAATCGCATTAATTATCGTTTCATAATAAAGTCCGCGAATATATGTTATAGTGATCAGATTATGATGAAATCATACTAATGAGACTGATCACTTAAACACACATATTCTTAATCGTTCATAGTCGGAGGATATCCGAGAAGGACATCGGATATCCGGTTAGACTAGTACAGATTACTCTTGCTCATATGATGAGGGTGACTGATCTCATAAGTCACTTGTGTGGAGACACTAAGGCGAATCTGTAGGTGCTCATTGGAGAATGAGTTCACTGAACTGATCCGACTGAATCGCTGGATGGTATTGTACCTCACTGTCAACCAGCTTGATTCTATTGTCGCAGTTGCGTGGATGGTCCTCGGACCTGAGACACCAAGGACACCTTGTCGGTGGACTTATGTGCTTTGACCTTGGTTTACGAATCTCTAGCCACGGGATTCTAATACGCCAAGGATTGGGTACAGCGGAATACCGTCGAAGGGAATTGTGTGTCAATAAGGAATCATTCGCTCTCGGTACTTAGAGAGAGAATGCTCTAGGAAGGATGCGCGGAAGTCCCTGGCCAGGGCGGACGATAATATCGGGAAAGGAGTTTTTCGATATTCATCAGCGGCATCCAATCCAAGTGAGTCGACCGGTTAGGGTTTGACAGCTCGCCATACCCTGAGTTGACTCGAGAGCATTGTACGAATGAAGGATTATATCCACGCGGTAACTGTCGGCGGAAAGGTTCCAAGAGTGGGTTACTTAACCCCAATACCTTCCGAGTTCACGGGGTGTTGCTTGGCACCCAACGTGATTAGAGGCCCGGTCGAATTCGATGTGCGACATCAATTCGATTGATTAATTAATTAATAAAGGGTTATTAATTGATTAATAAAGCCAGTGAGGAGTCACTGGACTTGTTGGGCCATTAACTGGACTGGTACTTGGGCCTAGAGGGTCACACGCAAATGATTCTCAAGGCGATGGATACATAAGTGGGTTTTATACAAACCGGAGGTTTTTATGAAAAATCACGCGGTTAGTATAAAACATAGCGAACGGGCTGAGCAGGCTAAGCTGCTGCTAACCCTAGCCGCCCTCCTCTGTTTCTCTCTCTCTCTGGCGTCCAGACAGATCCAGATCTGCTCCGTCGCTTCCCCGAATCCCGTTCGACGGGAAATCGTCCGCACGTTGCGGCGACCGACGGAGGTTTCGTGGGCTGCGAAGAACGAGGAACGTGAGGATATCCGTCGCGAGGAGGATCGCGTGGACTTCGCTAGAGGTCGGGCGCTTGCGCGGCTTGCGGTGTCGCACCGACGGAACCAAACGGCTGCGGATTCGAATCCGCACACGGTGAGAACTTCGATTATCCGATAATCGATTTTAGTTTTTGGAAACGGGAAAATGGATCGCTGTTTTATTTTATTTTCCGCTGCGTAAGCGATCCGGAGAAACCCGGGAAACCCAATAGAAATGCATATTGGATGCAAACAAGCGTACTGCTCTTAACTATAGTGATTGGATCAAAAATTTGAGAATTATTCTCACTGTTGAGAAGATAGTCTATATTCTTGGAAAGCCTTTACCTCCATTACCTACTGATGATGCTAAAGAAGGAGAGATCCTTCTTATGAGAAGCATAAGAAAATTGCCACCTTTACCCAGTGCTATATGTTGGCTTCTATGAATAATAAATTTCAAAAGGAACATGAGAAGATAGATGTTAAAGCTACTCTGACTCATCTCAATGAGCTTTTTGGAGCTCAAAGTAGTGTAGAGCAATATGAGATATCGAAGAGTCTGTTTAGGACAAGGATGCTGAGGGAATATTTGTGCAGATACATGTTCTAAAAAATGATTGAATAGAATGAAAGATTGACAGAACTAAGTTTTCTCATGAATAAAGAACTGAATATTTATGTGATTATGCAATCTCTTCCGGGCTCATTCTCCCAGTTCATTTTGAACTTAAATATGAATAAGATAGAATGCTCTATGGCAGAGATTCTGAACATGTTAAAGGCTACTGAGAGCACCATGAACAATGTGAAGCCTCCAGTGATGCTTGTTGTATAAGAAGAAGGCTCAGCATGTCTTTAAGAAAGGCAAGGCAAAGAAGAAATCACAGCATGCAAAGACTATCAAGAAGGAAGAGGCTAAAAAGGACAAAAGGCCAATGCTTCCACTACCATAAGGAGGTGCATTGGAAGATGAACTATAAGTTGTATCTTGCAGAGAAAGTGAATAAGAAGTTTGGAAAAGCTTCAAATATGTTCATAATTGACCTCAATTTGTCATATAGATCTACATCTTGAGTATTAGATACTGGATATACATCTCATATCTACAATGATTTGCAGGTACTAACAAACAGTAGGTAGTTGAATAAAGGAGAGGTTGACTTACGATTGAAAAATGGAGAAAAGTTTGCTGCATTCGCTGTCGGAAGTGTGAACCTCAAATTATCCTCAGGAGTTATCTTGAAACTTGAAGAATGTTACTATGTTCCTTGTATCATAAAGAACATCATTTCCATTTCATGCTTAAATAAATATGGATTTATTATGGGTTTTGATAATAAAACTTGTTCTTTATTCTTAAATGGTGAATTGTTTGCTAGTGGGAGCTTAGTGAATGGTTTATTCATGTTGGATGTAGATACTCCTGTGATGTGTGTAGATAGACCTCTTAAGAGAAAGACGAATAGTGTGAATCAAGTTTACCTCTAGCACTGTAGGCTTGGTCATATTAGTGAGGAAAGGCTAAACAAGTTGGATAAAAGTAGATACATTAACCCATTTGATTATGAATCATATACAACCTATGAGTCTTACTTCATGGGAAATATGACCAACTCTCTATTTGTTAGATACGGAGAGAGAGCTACAGAGTTGTTAGAACTCATACATTCTGATGTATGTGGACCTATGTTCATTCAGGCTAGACGAGGTTACTCATACTTCATTACTTTTATTGATGATTTCACAAGATACGGATATGTATATTAAAACTCTTCGATTAGATCGAGGAAGAGAATACTTAAGTACATAATTCACACAATATTTGAATGATAATGGGATATTATCTTAGTAGATACCTTTTTACACATCTCAGCTAAATGGTCTAGCTGAGAGGAGGAATCTTAAATTGTTGGATATTGTACGATCCATGATGTGCTTTGCTAAATTATTCGTATCTCTGTGGGACTATACCCTAGATACAACTGCTCATTTATTGAACAAAGTTCTATCTAAATCAATGTCTTCTACTCTATATGAGATATGGAAAGGAAAGAAACTAGACTTTAAATATGTTAAGGTTTAAGGTCGTCCTACACATGTCAAAAGACACAGTCCAGACAAATTAGAGTCTAAGACTGAAAGGTGCAGGTTTGTAGGATATCCTAAGAAAACTTATAGATATTATTTCTACCAGTCTAGCGATCAAAGAGTGTTTGTCTCTAAACGCGTTGTATTCTTAGAGGAAGTGTATTCCATGAAGAAAATAGTGGGAGTAAGGTAGAATTAGAAGAAATTTTAGAATCACTAACTCGTAATATGTTGTCTTAGAAATCTGCTCAAACTAACACACAGATTGTGTAAGCCTGACCGTGTATCTATTCAATTAGATAGATATGTTGGACATATCTCTGATGATAAGAATAAGTTATAGTATAATGAGGATGATAATCTCAAGATATAAGTGTTGACAATAAATAGTATTAACTCTAGAAGATGGTAAGAGTCCATGATATATGAGATGGATTCTATATAATCCAACCAAGTTTGGAACTTGATAGATTCACTTGAGGGTATCATACTCATTGGTTGCAAGTGGTGATGGATATAGGTGTCCTCTAAGCCAATCATAAGGCACCTATTTCAATCTGGTTCACTAATAAATGACATCAAATTCATTATGTAGATTGGCATATTCATAATTGCGCATAATGAAGTCCATGAATAGGTGCAATAGTCATCAGATTATGATGAGATCATAATAATGAGACTGATGACTTATAAACACATATTCTCAATTGTTCCTAGTCGTTGGATGTTTGAGAAGGACATTAAACATCCGGTTAGACTAGTACATGTTATTCCAGCTCATATGATGAGGGTGACTGATCTCGTTAGTTACTAGTATGGAGACACAATGGCAAACCTGTAGGTGCTCATTGAGGAATGAGTTCACTGAACTGATCCGACATGAATCGCCGAATGGTAATTTACCTGACTGTCAATCGGCTTGATTCATCGTCACAGTGGCGTGGTTGATCCTTGGACTTGAGACACCAAAGACACCTTGTCGGTGGACTTCTGGACTTTGACCTTGACCTACGAATCCCTATCCATGGGATCTCTAATAGTCAAGGATCGGGTCCAGCGGAAGACCTTCGAAGGTGATTGTGTGTTCAATAAAGGATTGTTTGCTCTCAGGTAACTGGAGAGAGAATGCTCTAGAGTAGATCCGCAGGAGTCTTTGGCCAGAGCAGAAACAATATCAGAAAAGTGGTTTTCGGATATTGTACAGCGGAGTCTGATTCAAGTGAGTTAACAATCTAGGGTTTGACAGTTGACCATACCCTAGGTTAACTCGAGAGCATTGTGCGAACGAAGGATTATAGCCACGTGGTAACTGTAGACGGACAGGTTCCATGAGCGGGTTGCTGAACCCCATTACCTTCCGGGATCATGCGGTGTTGCTTGGCACCCAACTTGATCGGAAGTCCGATCGAATTTACATGCGATGATAATTCGGTTAAGTAATTAGTTAATATCTAGATATTAATTAATTACAATAAGTCAATAACTAGTTATTGGACTTAACGGGCTGAAAACCGGACTGGTAAATGGGCCTAGAGGGTCACACGTAAGAAGATTCTCAGTCGGTGGTACATAAGTGGGATTTATATTAACTCGGGGACTTTTGTGAAAAGTCGCGCCGACTTAATATATATACACGCTGTTGAGAAGCCCTGGGCCAAGCTCCAGGATTTCCCTTGCTGGCCGTCATCCCTCCTTTCTCTCTCCTCCTCTGGGCGTCCCGTTCGAGGCGCCGAGACAGTTTCCGTCTCCGCCGCGTATGATTCCCGAAAGTCGGGAATTCCTGTCGGCGGGATTTCAGCAATCGTTGCGGCGACGGATCTTCAGCGAGCGAGCTGAAACGGACGAGGGATCGAGGACGAACCACCGCGGAGGATCGCATGGATACCGCTGGAGGCCGGACGCTTGTGCAGCTCGGGGCATCACCTCGACGGAACCGAGACGGAAACGGATTCGAATCCGCGCACGGTAATCGGATTACTTCTCGTAGTTTTCGGTTTGCGTTTTTCTTTCCGAATCGGATCAGCGGGCATCGGGCGGGTTTAATTTTGTTCTTTGCTTCCGCTGTGTTCTTCGCGTCCCGCCCGGATCCCAACAAGTGGGTCTATGAGAGAAAAATTAGAACAGATAGAAAGGTAGACACCTATAAAGCCAAACTAGTAGCGAAGGGATCTCGTCAAAGACAAGGCATTGACTATGACAAGACCTTCTCACTAGTTGTCATGATTAAATCTATCAAGATCTTGCTTGCCATCGTTACATACCATGATTATGAGATTTGATAGATGGATGTGAAAACATCCTTCTTGAATGAAAATTTTGAGGAAGAAATGAATATAATAAAGTCTGAAGGGTTCACATCCAAAGAACATCTAGATAAAGTTAGTAGGCTTCTGAGATCTATTTATGGACTAAAGCAAACTTTTCTTAGTTAGAACATAAGATTTAATGAGATAATCAAATTTTATGACTTTGTTAAGAACGAAAATGAACCATATGTGTACAAGAAAGTGAGTGGTAATGCAGTCACTTTTCTAGTATTGCATGTGAATGACATACTACTAATTGAGAATGATGTATATATGTTATCGTCAGTCCAAGTCTGGATGTCTAAGAACTTCTCCATGAAAGATTTGAGTGAAGCATCCTATGTGTTGATGATTAAGATCTATAGAGATAGATCAAAAAAGAGACTAGGCTTATCCCAATCCATGTACATATATATTATTTTCAAAGGATTTGGCATGAAAAACTCCAAAAGAGGTCTCATACCAATGAGACATGGAGTTTACCTATCCAATGAGATGTCCTTTAAAACTTCTGAAAGGATAGAGCATATGAATAAGGTTCCCTATGCATCTGCCATAGGGTCTATTATGTTGGCCATGCTGCGTACAAGGCCTACTGTAGAATATGCTCTAAGTGTTACAAGTATGGATCAGGTAGATTTAGGTGAACAACACTGGATGGCCATGAAGTATATCCTTAAGTACTTGAAAAGGACTAAGGATATATTTCTAGTATATGGAAGAGAGGACTTGAAACTTCGAAGTTACACTAACTCAAGTTTTCAGCCTGATAAAGATGCCATCAAATCAACTTCAGGATTTGTCTTTATCCTGAATGACAAAACAGTATGTTGGAAAAATTCTAAATCAAGAAGCTATAGCTGATTCGACAATCGAGGCTAAGTATATTGCTATTGCCGAGGTGTCTAATGAAGCGGCCAAAATGAAGAAGTTCATCATTGAGTTGAGAGTTGTCCCAAGCATCTCTAATCTAGTCCCCATATTTGTAATAACAATAGAATAATTGTGCAAGCAAAGGAGTCAAGGTCTCATTAGAAATTAAAGTATATTCTTCAGCATTAACATTTGATCAGAGAGATTATAGCTAGAGGAGATGCAACAGTAGATAGAGTATCATCTAGTGATAACATTACATATTCACTAACTAAGCCGTTATCTCAAAATATTTTTGAGCATCACCTTGTGTTGATGGGCATCAAGAATGTAGGTGATTGGATTTTGTGCAAGTGGGAGATTAATAGAAATTTATGCCATGCAAGCCAATCACATGTGATGTGATGGCGTTATTTCATGTAATTATCTCATTATTATTAATAATAAATATCAATTCTTTATTACGTCTTATCATTTCACGTGCGTTTACCATTAGATGTGATGAAGTCCTGCAACACATGCGATGATGACTAGATCATAATGAGATTATGATAATGAGATCAATCATCTAGATGCATACGTTCAAATTGTTCTTGGTCAAAGAATCTCTAAGACAGGATATTGATGATTCCGATAGACCAATGCACATGAGTTCACTGAACTGATCTGATCTAGAATCTCCAAATGATTATCATACTAACTGTCAATCGGGATATTCTATAGTCATAGTAATATAGTTGGGTCTTAGACCTGAGTCACCAATGATGCCTTGCTTGAGTAACATTGAGTATTTGTTTACTACTTTAGGGATCTTAAGTATGTGGTTCTATATAGCACTTGTTCGGGCTTAGTTGGATTATCACGAAGGCAATTTAGCTGACAACATAGGATGATTTGCTTTGAGTATGTTACAAGAGAGAATATGCCCTATGGAACAGTACTGGAAAATCCTTGACCACGGTTCTATGATTGAATGGAAAATAGAGTTTCCTATTTAACTAAATATAGAGTACATGATTCCATAAGGTTAAGACATATCAGGATTTGACAGTTAAATCATACCCTAATCTGACTGGAATGTTATATGAATGAGGATCTAAAGCTATGTGATATTTGTGAACAGAAGGGTTCGATAGTGAGTTGTATATCTCTAATGTCCTTTGGGATCATGAGGTATAACTTAGTGGCTAGAGGGTCACACACAAAAGAGTTCTCGTAAGTCTAGAGAGGATTTAAGTTTGTATAAACTTTTAAATTTCTGTAAAAAATGTCGGGAGTCTATAAATACTTGCTGTAGGAAAATCTTTGCCAGGCTTTAGGATTTTTTTCAAGGACCAGTTGTTATCCTTTCTCTGCCCTTTCTCTCTCGCTAGTGCCACCTTCTCTCTCCCCTCTCTGTTTATGGTAGAGTTGAGATTCGAATGAAGCTTCCAGAGCGTGGAGAATCGAGTGCCGCGGGGACTCATGTAGATACATCTAGAGGCTGAATACCTGACTGACTCACGATTTTGAGATCGACTGCTCATTCGTCTCCTAATCGGTGAGGAATTTTCATGTCTACGATGGTGATGATTCGGTCTTTATATTTTATTTATTATTTAGTTGCGATCTAAATATTCGAGAATGTATGCATGATATTCGAGGGAAGAAAATATTTTTTTAATTTCTACTGTGTCGTTGTTCTTCCTTGTGAATTGTATATCCCATGTATTACCTCTTCTTCTCCATTGGTCCTCTCCATTTTGATCTATCAATGCATTTATTCACCAAATCACACTAAATCTTTCCTTATAATCTATTTCTTTACTATTATCCATGGATTTTCTTGACTATCCCTAAGCTTACATGACTATATTCACCCTCTTTGTCTATCCACTCCATCAAATATGATATCTTGCACAATATATGCTACTTGACATTTTCTTAATTGCCAATGCACATTTTAGTGGAGGATTCAATGCTATTTGTATATCTGTTTGTTTGCTTGTTGCTAATCATCTGACCCATAAATATTTTATGGAGCATCGCCAATTAAAGCTGTGTGAAGTATGCTTTACTAGTGGTATTTACTTTTTATATTTCTTATGGATTAGTTGGTTTTGAAGCCCTCTGTGAACTGAATGTCCTTTAATATAGAAAAATAGTGATTAACTTTGTTAGCCTTTTAATCACTAGTAGGGTGTTAGGTGCTGATAGACACATTGATAATGGATGTTTTTCCCATGGGTTCAATTCATGGAAATATAGATTTCGATTTTGATTGTGTGATTGATCCATCGACATAGTTTCTTGACCCATTTTTGTCATATTTAACAATAATACCCTTGAGCATTTTGTAACTTCTCTTTCCTTCGTATTTGATTTATTTCATTTTAATGTTCATCTATGACCTTTATTGTAAAGAGAGAGAATAACTTGCTTTGTATAGATGATTGTCAATGTCCTTGGGTAAGGTTGTCAACTTAGTATGCTTTGTGTGTGTCTTCACTCAAAATGCACTGAACATTCCACCTCACCCTTTGCATATCCTTATGTTGCAACCATTGCATCTTTTCCACATTTGCTCATTGAAACTCTCTAGATGCAAAAATTTTTAGTTACACTAGTGAGCTTTCTAGTTCAATTGTTTAGAGGGAAAAAACTAACAACTTTCACACAATAGTTAGTTGTGAATTTTTTTAAGAAATGCCATTTGTGTCCCAATTTTCTTAAGTGAATTAGAGGAAAGAAGAAAGGCCAATTTAGGAAGGAAACTGACCTATGTTGATTTTGATCTCTAGTAGGGCTTAGAATGGTGAAGATCTCTATAAACAGGCTATAGATATGACTCAAAGCCTATTCCAATCTCTAATTTTTTTATAATTTTTTTCTTTTCTATGTTGTGTCTAAACTATGCTTGGAGAGCATGATATATGAAAGAGGGGGGTTCTTGATGAGAGTTTTAATATGAAAAGAAGGGATAAAATTTGATGAGGAGCCTAAGCAATTAAGTAAGGATTAATTGATGGATATATTGCTGAAGGGATCTAGCAGACTTCATTTCAAGTGAAAGACATATGATAGGCCTAGTCATGATTATATGTTATTTTTATTTCTTTGATTGTTTTAGACTCAACAAAAATACTTCTATGAATTTAGAATCTTCATATGATGTATAGATCTTAATTCTATACAATTCAAACACAATGTAATCCCATATAAATTCAGTTGACTGAATCGGTAGAATAGTCTGATTTATTTTTTAACACTGACAATTTAACCAAAATAGTTGATTGATTCTCTATAAATGATTGATCCTTTGATTGGTAGAACTGCATATGATTTGATTTTAATTTCAGAGCAATTTAAAAAGTCATACAATTATGGTATTTTAATTATATGAAGCTTGGAACCCGTTGTTGGACTTATGAATCATGTGTAATTAAGTATCTATTCGAATTATTTATCACAATTATAAAACTTTTCTTAAATGATGCTTATTAATTAGTGGAAATTATGAAATCATGATATATAAATTATGAATCTTGATTTTTTTATCTTTAGACATGTCCAGTTAAACTTTTGCACTTTATTTATGTGATTTGATCCCCATACCACTTGGCACAATAAAACTACTAGTTTTGCAATTCATGTAATAAAATATTTGATAATTATATTTTAATATTTAATTTTAAGAAATTCTTGTAAAATTATATTCAGTCTTTATTTGGTATATGTGAAAGGATAGTGTCATTTT
Source organism: Zantedeschia hybrid cultivar (assembly GCA_030544215.1). NCBI lineage: Eukaryota > Viridiplantae > Streptophyta > Magnoliopsida > Alismatales > Araceae > Zantedeschia > Zantedeschia hybrid cultivar. The sequence goes on from JARZZO010000005.1 coordinate 20,007,196, forward strand.
ATGGGAATTATTCAAATGATCGTGTGGTAACCATCTACTTGTGTGAGATTATATTTGTTTTGAGGATCATGAGATGAAATCTAGGACCTAGGCTTTAGGCAAATGGTTACGGTTGAATAGAAATCCTAAGTTTATGTAGGAGAGAAGATCTTATTGTTATTGCCTTGATATTTTGATATTCATTCGTTCACCCTTTATATTAGTACTTGGATGTATGTATATGCAGGTGAAATATGTTCGATTTGCACATTGTAATAAAACATTTGATCTGACTTATTACGACTATAATATAGTCATATGGCTTTAGAAAGAGTAAAATTTTTGAAAATCAAATATTTGAGAACTTTTTAGGGAAATACAAATTTTGTCTCCTCAAAAATCATTTCATTTGTATGTTTTTCATATTGTAGAATTCTATGGTGTGCTAATTTACCCACTTCACAAGGAAAGAGGATAGAGTTAAAGGAAAAAAAGTGGACTTTTAAGATCTTTTCCATTCAAAATCACTTGTCCCTCTATGAAGGCACTCGCTTTGGCATTTTTTGGAGGAATATGTGAGGAGAAAGACTTGTGTCTGAGGATGTAAGTGGGCCGGGCCTGGGTCTGGACCCATACTGGGCCCAATAATATAAGTTGATTAATGGGTAATCCAGTCGGTTTTTGGGTGCACTTCTCTTTCCTTAATTGTAGATTTCAAATAAGCCTAAAGCAGAACTTTTTGGATCGACCTCGTGCCTTTACATGGTTGGTAAATGGACCTAGTTGGACGCCAAAATCACAGAAACCTTAACGAAATTACATATAAGATGAGCTAACAGGTCCCTTCTTCGGTAAAAGTAATAGTTGTTGTATTGAGGAGTAGTACAATACTGTTGAACTATACCTTGGGCAGCACTTGATCGCGCCTTGCGATCTGAACTGTTGGATCGGGTAAAAGTATAATCTGCTTTTTTATGATTCTTCTAGTCATCAGATCGTGTAGAGGTGTGATCTCTTTTTTTTAATTGTTTAATCAAATTAAATAATATGGATGAATCTCTTAGGATTGTCCCATCTCGGCCTGATTTGATTGATGGATAAGGCCCGAATAGGATTTCGTATTCTACTTATTCGGCTTGTTTCAGTTTAATAGTACGGATGCACTGTTATGAGTTCGGATGTCTTGTTATTGATATAAGTATAATAAGTCATTCCACCTAAAAAGATAGAGTCACTTATTCTACTTTATGCCAAGAATAAAATAAAAATGTACAAGAAGGATTGCTCCTTATTTTAAGAACAAGAGATCTGAAAATAAAAAATCCGAAATAAAGAATCTATTAAATAAATTGGACCTTATTAAGAAAAATGTGCTTCCCATATAGCCGTTTGATTGAACCATAAGACTGGCCAGTGGAAGGTATTGTGGATCTGTATAGGAAGTATAACTTCTTGTGTAATACTTATACCAGTAACTAACGGGTCTAAACTGGTCTACTGTTGGGTAGATTATTTTGAAGAGTAATATTTGCTGCAATGTTGTTGCATTGCAATCCACGTAAATTGCAACGCAGCAGCAGCAGCCGTTTGATCTAGTTTGTTCGAACGGTTGCTGTGTAGTTTGATAGGGTGGATGGATACCGATTGTTTATTTATTTTATTTCCTATTCAGATTTTTAAATTTTTTTTCGGAACGTCCAATCAAAAATTCGACGGCATAGTCAGATTGTTCCGATCAACTCTAACTTGGCTGTATAATTTTCTTTAAAATATTTTTTTATTTTTGCACATAAATCGAGGTATTCTTCAAAAAAAATTTGAAAAAATTATACAACCGAGTCAGAGCCGACCCGAGTAATCCGGTTGTACCGTCCCATTTTTAATTGGATACTTTAAAAAAATCTAAAAATTTTGAATAAAAAATAAAAAAATGAAAAACTGATGTCCACCCACCCTGTAGAGCTGCATAGCTGCTGTCTGATCTGACATGATCGGACGACGGCTGTCACTAGATTTTGAAAGATCTGCTTATGTTTATCTCGCTCCTGATTCCGTGGAATTCAAGTGACGGAAAAGTAAATTTAAATTTCTAATATTTGATGATACCTTAATTCTGCCTCTCTCTTCTAACTTTCATGAACAGAATCGGTGCGGAGAACGTTCTAATTGTCATTCGATTTTGCAGCCGGGATAAGAAGAGAGGAGATGACTGCGAGACAGTATCCCTCTCCCAGCCCATAGTTAAAAATGCATGTGTTACACGGTTAAAATATGTTAGAATATAATTTGATTTAAAATTTAATTGAGTTGGTCAAAAGCTTGATTAAACAATTAAAAAATAAAAAAAGGATTCGGCTAACATATACTTTTTAAAAAAGATTTTAAAAAAAGTAAAAATAAAAATCATAATCATATAATAAATAATTATTAGTCAAATTATGTGTTTTGTCAATGAAAAGGGAGTTCCGTTCTGTGGCATGTAAGCAATAAAAGTCTTATTTTAAACCCAACAACATAATGTATTAAATGGAAAGTAATAAATGTTTTTTATGACATATGTATAAAATGATTGGTGTCAAAAATAAGTATTTTTTCGTATCTAATAATTCGGTGAGGTGTATGAGAGTTTTATTAGGAAATTCAAAAGTACATGAATTACACATGTACAATACTATATTTAACTAATTTTGGGTGAGCCCCATCTTTTCCTGTTGTGTTGGCTGCCACATCAGCTTCCAAAATTCTTAGGCCCGGTTTGTTTGCTGGATGGCTATTAGCCATTGGCTAATTCTCAGATCCAATATTCCGGATTTCTTATGCGGGAATAAGTGGGTGTTGTGTTTGGTAAGGACTTTGTATTCCAGCGGGAATAAAGGACACGGATTTCTTATTCATCTTGCTTTGGTTAGAATGTGTGGAATAAAGGCACCTAAAATGACAGCATTACCCTGCTTATTCATGAGAATAATTGTTAATCACATCAACCACTTCAAATTTGTTTATCCCATGAAAGTAATTTTTTTATTGGGACAAATACTTTCTATAGCACAACCAGGGAAGTTGTATTTGAACTCGAACTTTGTTTAAGCAAAACTGGAGCACAATCATTTGCAAATTTTTTTCCTCCGGTTTAATTTTTGTTCATTAACCTCCGTCTACAAGAGGACAAACTGTGTTCGAGAAAGTTAAGAATTTGGAAGGCTTTCTTACATTGTAACGAGGATTTAAACTGGACCATAATTTCAATACATAGCATTGTCAGCTTCGACAACTTAGATGCTCAAGGCAAAGCTGTTTGGAGGGCTACATTACAGGGCATCTCTAGAGTACTCGTTATAGAGTACCCATTGGAAGATACAATGGCTGTGCTGCAGATTTTATTTTAATCTCTCTCTCTCTCTCTCTCTCTCTACACACACACGAGCAATCATTTGTCTTCAAATTTCTCTTATTCATAACAACCATCACAGTCCCTGCAAGACCCCTCTTTTCCCCAGTTCCAAGCAAGAAAATGCACTGTTCGTTTCCCTGTCATACTTGGTTAATGAAACAAAAACAAGAGAATGAAGAAAGGAGAAGAATGTGGGTAGAAATGGAGGGGGTGGAACCCAATTCTCCATCTTCATAACTCATTTGTGTTCATAAAATAGAAATTTACATCGTCACATGGCACAAGGCTAAAAATACAATTTCTGAAGGCAGCCAGATTGCTAGTATGAAGTTCAATACGCTACACACAAGGGTATGTACATTCCACACAAGGTTATGTACATAACTTAGAAAAATGTAAAAAAATTACATCAGTCAATGGAGCCTTTACAAAAGATATTGTACTGAGTGCTGATGAAGGAACTTGTTATGTAGGACAAAAAATAGAAGAGACAAGCACCTCTAAATAAGAATGTAGAGGAGATCACCATCTGAAATCAAGCTTCAACAAAGGCAAAGACAAGCAAAAATAGTTAAGGTTAAGTAAGAAAATTCTCAATTCATGGTCAACATGAAGAAGAAAAAATAATTAAGCACTCTTGAAAAGAGGTTCAAAATCTTCAAAGATTGCTCATTATTACTATGTTGTTAACAAATTTATGTGCAGGGAATTGGCACAAGTCATGGATAACTGGGAAAAGAAAAAAAGCAACTAGAAGATAATGAATGTTTACCAACAAGTGAAATCATAAAAAGATAGGATTTGTTCTAAAACAGACCTCACCATCTAAAATCAAGCTTCATCAAAGCTAAAGATAAGTAAAGAAAAGCAAGCTTACCTCATATCCAATCCTCTCAATCATAGATTTTTTTTTCCCATTTGATATACCAGTGGCCTAGCCTGAAGTGAAACCATATTGTCATATTCTTCCTCAACAAATTTAATGGATCTTTAAAAATAAGAAGAAAAAAATTCTCAATTCATGGTCGAAGTCAAGGAAAAAAAAAGCACAATTAAATAGGAAAGAGGTCAGAATCTTCAAAAGCCTACTCATTAACTTGAAGGTACTATTATAAGATAGTTAACAAGTAAATTAAAAAAGTAAACTTGTGATTCTCATAAAACTTGCTCACCAACTTTCTGACAATACTTGAAATGATAGTACTCTGCATAATAAGTATGCATATGGATAAAGCAAGAAATGAACGGCAAGTACTGCAAGGTTTCTTAAAATCATAAACAGTCAGGCTTTACTCTTGACAGAAAAGTCGCCATAAAAAATAGGTGACAAAACATGTAAAACTTTACAAAACTATGTATGAAAATAATGCAGATCTGATACAAGGTGAAGATATCACACTAGCGAAAGAACTGTTGGGTTTTCTCGGTTTCTCCTGATCGCTCACGCAGCGGAAAATAAAATATTACAGCGATCCGTTCCCGTTTCGAAATCTAAAATACGATAATCGGATTATCGAAGTTCTCACCGTGTGCGGATTCGAATCCGTAACCGTTCGGTTCCGTCGGTGCGACACCGCAAGCCGCGCAAGCGCCCGGTCTCTAGCGAAGTCCACGCGATCCTCCCCGCGACGGAAATCCTCACGTTCCTCGTTCTTCGCAGCCCACGAAGCGTCCGCCGGTCGCCGCAATGATCGCCGCAACGCGCGGACGATTTTCCGTCGAACGGGATTCGGAGAAGCGGCGGAGCAGATCTGGATCTGTCTGGACGCCAGAGGAAGACAGAAACTGAGGAGGGGCGGTTAGGGTTAGCAGCAGCTTGGCCTGCTCAGCCCGTTCGCTATGTTTTATACTAACCGCGCGGTTTTTCATAAAAACCCCCGATTTATATAAAACCCAGTTATTTATCCATCGCCTTGAGAATCATTTGCGTGTGACCCTCTAGACCCAAGTACCAGTCCAGTTAATGGCCCAACAAGCCCAGTGACTCCTCACTGACTTTATTAATCAATTAATAACCCTTCATTAATTAATTAATCAATCGAATTGATGTCGCACATCAAATTCGACCGGGCCTCCGATCACGTTGGGTGCCAAGCAACACCGCGTGAACCCGGAAGGTATTTGGGATTAAGTAACCCACTCTTGGAACCTTTCCGCCGACAGTTACCGCGTGGATATAATCCTTCATTCGTACAATACTCTCGAGTCAACTCAGGGCATGGCGTACTGTCAAACCCTAACCGGTCGACTCACTTGGATTGGATGCCGCTGATGAATATCGGAAAACTCCTTTCCCGATATCATCGTCCGCCCTGGCCAGGGACTTTCGCGCATCCTTCCTAGAGCATTCTCTCTCTAAGTACCGAGAGCGAATAATTCCTTATTGACACACAATTCCCTTCGACGGTATTCCGCTATACCCAATCCTTGGCGTATTAGAATCCCGTGGCTAGAGATTCGTAAACCAAGGTCAAAGCACAGAAGTCCACCGCTAAGGTGTCCTTGGTGTCTCAGGTCCGAGGACCATCCACGCAACTGCGACAATAGAATCAAGCTGGTTGACAGTGAGGTACAATACCATCCAGCGACTCAGTCGGATCAGTTCAGTGAACTCATTCTCCAATGAGCACCTATAGATTCGCCTTAGTGTCTCCACACAAGTGACTTATGAGATCAGTCACCCTCATCATATGAGCAGGAGTAATCTGTACTAGTCTATCCGGATATCCGATGTCCTTCTCGGATATCCTCCGACTAGGAACGATTAAGAATATGTGTGTTTAAGTGATCAGTCTCATTAGTATGATCTAATCATAATCTGATCACTATAGCACATATCCACGGACTTCATTATGAAACGATAATTAATGCTATTTACACACAATGAATATTATGCCATTTTATTAATAAATTGAACGAGATTTACATAGTCAGATTGGCTTGTAGGCCACCTAAACTAACAACAACATACCTATGGAAAAGAGAGGGGGTTGGATAGGAGAGAGGCTCAGGAAACCTTATATATATCATAACGGAGTAGTAGTTTTAAAACTATCTTCGCTCTTCCTAAGGAAGATAAGGCTCATCCTCCATGCTTACCTGCACAGTGTACATGGTTGTTCAAGCTCGTAAGGTTAGGGTTGCCTTTTAAAAGGCCATCCATCTAACCTTACAACAAAACTAGTGAGTTGTAAGAAAGAAATTATTAGTGCAGATGGCAATTGATAGTAAAATTGGACATGTGATCCCAGCCAAACTTTCACCATATTTTATCATATATACAAAGGTGCAAAAATCCTGCATACACACCACACCTGGATAAATAAAGAAACCAAAAGCAAGTACTATAAGGTTTGTATGTGAAAGCAGAAACAAACATGACTTAATCTTGAAAGAAACATCACCATCAAAAATAGGTGAGAAAATATAAGCAAAAGTTCGAGTACATAAGATGCTAATGAAGGAACTTCCTATGTAGGACATAAAATAGGAGAGCTAAGAACCTCTAAATAAGAATGCAGAGGAGATCACCATCTGAAATTAGGCTTCAAAAAAGGCAAAGACAAGTAAAAATAATTAAGGTCAAGTAAGAAAATTCTCAACTCATGGTCAAGATCAAGAAAAAAAATAAAAATAAGCACAACTAAATAGAAAAGAGGTTCAAAATCTCCAAACTTTGCTCATTAGTGTGGCAAGTACTCTTATTACTATGCTGTTAACAAACTTATGTGAAGAGAATTGGCACAAGTCATGGATGAATGGAAAAAGTAAAGAAAGCCCAGCGAAGAAACTGAACATTTACCAAGTGAAATCAAAAAAAGGCAGGACTTATTCTAAACAGACATTACCATCTAAAATCAAGCTAAACCAAAGCCAAAGACAAGTAAAGAAAAGCATCATTGCCTCCATGCTTACTTGCATAGTGTAGATGGTTGTCTGAGCTCATAAGGTTAGGGTGGCCATCCATCCAATCTTATGGCAAAAATAGTGAGTTATAAGAAAGAAATTAGTACTGCAGAAGTAACTTGATAGTAAAATAGACATTGTCATATCAAAACTTGCAGAGACAACATAATCATTCGAGCCTCAGTTTGACCATCTTTTACTATACATACAAAGGTTCACAAATCTTGCATACACACCCTGTCCACTTGACTGCACAAACCATTGCATCCACACATTCACAAACACATAAGAAGTTTCATATCACAATAATCTTGAAACGGGAAAACAAAGATTAAGTAAAAAGGTACTACGGGCTCAGAAAGCGGCTGTACATGGCCATTCATTCCATCTAGTGGGGTTGCTCCAAAAGCATCCAAACAACACTATTAAAAATATTGTACTAGAATGCCTAAGAGCCATCCAACCAATAGATGGAAGATCATGTATATAATCTTTTTCATCCCTGCCCGTTTCATGTACAGCTCAGATACTTATGCATTGATGCCCTCCTACTATCTACCTGTATAGTGGCACCATACCATTTATGTTGGCACTATATATCAACTTGCACATTTTAGATAGGGTTGCAGTCATGTGTTTTAGCATCCAAGAGCACACAAACATAGATAATCATAAGGGTTAAAAGGGATCTGCAATAAAAGGACAGAGTTAAGTAAAAAGGAATGACAATGTAACATAAAGTGAAGCATTAGTACTGTCTAGCATAGTTGCTTCAGATGCGAAAAAGAGAAAATAGTAGCAGTTACGGGGTACATGCAAGTACAACCAAAATTTAAAGTCAAACCTAAGAATAGGAGACCAAATTACGAATGAAAGCCTAGGCATTAGTGGACCAAAGTTCATCAACAATTTGGTTCCTGAGGTGCTCTCCAACTATAAGGTCAACTCAAACAAGTGGAATGTCCTCGAGCACGTGTTCATCACCATCATCATCAACCGGCAGATTTTCATCTTCCATATTATTGAAGTACCATTCATAACCTTGCTTACGACGTATGAAATTCTGTACAACACAGCATGCAAGAACAATCTTACGCTGTGTTGCCCAAGGATACATGTTACCCTCTCTCAGTGTCTAAAATCTCATTTTAAGGACCCCAAAAGCACGCTCGACCACATTTCGTAACTGAGCGTGACGATAGTTAAATTTCTCTTTTTTATTTTCATAGGGGACATGACCCTGCCCTAAAAAAAGAGAGAAATGATACCTATGCCCTCTGTAAGGAGATAGGAAACTTCCAGTGTTCGCAAATCTAGCATCAACAAGATAATATTTCCTAGGCGGCACCCTAAAGCCCCCATCCAAAACTGCCCACTTTAACACTCTCATGTCTGTCGTGGATCCTTCCCAACCAGTGACAACATATTGAAACATAAGTGTAGGTGCTGAAAATGCTCGTGTGATTAATGTGAAAAAACTATGTTGTTTAGTGTAAACTAACCTATTAAAAACAGCAACTAAAGTGCAGTGATCGCCAGAAACTTTTAACTAAAAAGTTTCAAAAGAGAGTTTTGATCGCGTACCTGTTTGAACGCGGAAGAATGAGTCCTTGGTTCCCCTCCTTCAGCCGGCTGAAGAAAGAGAGCCATTTCTTTGTTCTTTTTGTTCTTGCTGTTGAGTTTGAGGTTGAGGATCGTCCAGAAGTTCTCCTGGCTTTGTGCTTGATTTCCCCCTTTTGATCTCTTGTTGTTGTTGTTGTTGGGTGCAGCAGAGACAGAGAAAGAGAAACGAAATGAAGAAACACTGATGAGAATTTAAATGGAAGAAATATCAAAACTAACCATGATTATAAACATGCTTAAACAGCAACTCACTTGTTTAATTGACTTTGAAACCCCTTTAAAACAAATGGGTTTTGGAAGATTGATGCTGTGGTGTGTGTTGCATGAAGTGAATATAAGAATGAAACTAATGAATATGTAAAATGAAATTCAGAAATGAAACACTTATGCCCAGTTGGAGAAGCCTTGAAAGATGAAGATCTGGAAAATGGACGCCATCTTCTGGAAATAGCAGCGCTCCGGCGTTCCGACGTGGTTGTTTCGATCTCCAAATCGCTATAACGCTATGGCTCAATTCAACTTAATTCTTTCTCTTTTTTTTTTTTAACTCTTGAGATGCAAGGTATTTATAGGCATTTTCTGCGTTCGCGATTAACATAGAAAAATCTAGAATTTATCCATCTTAACCGACAGATAAATACTGATTAATTCATCTTTATCTGTAATTATCTAAAACGCGTCCACCATGGCTGACGCCTTTCAGATTTAATTAAGATAAGGATAAATATCCGGGAAAACTTATCTTTATCTTTATTAGCTAAAACGCGTCCACTTGTGTAGACGTCTTTTACACTAATTAAGATAAGGATAAACATCCGGAAGAGAAGTTAAAATAGCTTAGGAAACCTAAAACGCGTCGATCTTCACAGACGCCTTTTAGTTAATAAATCAATTAATTAAAATTCAAATTTAAACGCTAAAATAGGAATAAACTCTAAATAGCGTCTACACGTGTCGACGCCTTTTAGGATTCTTCATATTTTAACTGAAATTTGAGCTAAAATCAATTCAATTGATTAACTTAAACATGTCTGTTAAACCCAACACTCAAAAATATTAATAAAACTTAATCAATGATTAATTATCAGACCATTCTGAGGCATTATTATATGATATGAAATTTACTCAAAATGACGTCAAAATTAGCGTGTCTACAGTTGCCTCACCTTGGCATCGTCTTTGCAAGGGAGTGAAATGGAATGGAATGTACTGAAAAGGTGATGCCAAGGTGTGATGAGACACGCTCTTAACATCACATGATTGGAATTTTTCTCAAAATCATCAATGAAGATAGCTCAATGAGATCAAAGGAATTAATCCTGTCTGGATGAGGTAGACAAGGAAATAAAATAAAGTCGATCAACTTCCACGGAGTGGGAAGTACCCCAGGTCATAGACACTGTATGTTTCATCATGGGGAGCGTTTGCCAGCTAATGTGGACGTGTTGCAGCCATGATGGATCTTAAAAGAAAACAAGAATATTGGATAAAGAGTCCAATCAAGGATAGAATTCCAATGATATCTTCAAGCGAACCTCAAAGATAATCAAGATACTCAATTCAGAATGGAATATTTCATATCATGTTTTGAAATTGTTTGATTTAATGGTCTGAAACTTAATCAGTAATTAATTATTATTACAATGATTTCAAAGTCCTACATGATGCATGCTGGACTAAAAGAAAAATATAAAGTCAAATAAAATATAAATTAATCAAGGATAATATTGTTAAATTGTCATTAATGAGTCAAGATACCAATTCTTGTAATTCAGTGCTAAGCCGAAGCTCGTTTATCCACGCACTGTTTCACAAAAGTGGAACCATCGTCCTCAATAATTAACAATCCAACGGCCTATCCGTGCGATTAAGAATTCTCTGGAATTATCACTGTTTTTGTTGTTGAAGGGGAACTCAAATTCCAGTTTCATCAAAAACACAAGATCCTTGATATGCTCTAATAAATATTTATCATATAGTAATGCGAATGCAAAATAATTACATGAAATAGTACAAGGGTAGAAATAACCGTCTTTTTAGCCACGGTCAGGACTTCTTGAATTCCCGCATTGGGATCTTCTTGATATTTCCAGTTTTACTCGAGTTTTCTTGAATTTTATGCAACCAAAATTATTAATAATTCCAAACAAATATTCAATTTAAACAGCAAAAACATATAGAATTTCGAATAAATCATATAAAGAGCTGAAACGCGTCATGTCGCGCAGACGCCATTTAACGTTGAAACGCGTCAGTGTTCCTCGACGCCTTTTACTCACAGAAACAGGTTTCTGGCTGTTCTCTATTCGAATTCCAACTCTATCAATGCCTTGTGTCCTGTATACAATTTGAACAAACACGTTAAGTATCTATTTAGGCTTAGCCCCTTACCTGGTTAAGTAACCGACTACTTGATCCTATCCTTGATAGAAGGGTCAAGGGGCATAACCTTTATTAACAAAGGTAATGAGAAGAATCAAACTTAAGCAAAAATGCAACATACAAGTAGACAAATGTTTGCTGAAAATAAAAGGAATGAAACACACTAAATGCAACAAGCAAATGCTAACTGAAATATTTTTGTTGTTTTGAAATATTCATTTTTGTTTGGGGTTTTGAAATATATGTTTTTTTGTTTGAATTTTGGCATATGTATTTTTTTTGAATTTTTGACTTATGTATTTTTTTTTGGATTTTTGAAACATATGTATTTTTTTTGGATTTTTGACGTATGTATATTTTTTTGGGATTTTTGATGTGTATTTTTTTTTTGGATTTTTGAACACATGTATTTTTTTTGGATTTTTGACATATGTATTTTTTTTGCATTTTTGACATATGTATTTTTTTGGATTTTTGACATATGTATTTTTTTTTTATTTTTGACTAAAAGATCAGTATGGTACTTGGATCAAAAGATCATATTCATTTATTAACTTCATTTCCAAATTATTCTTTAACAACTCGATTTTAACCCATCGTGTTTGAACTTGTATTTCCATTCGTGATCCCATTTGATGATTTGACCCTTAGTCGATCTAAGCCATTCCTTAAGTTTGGAGTACATCTCTTTAGAAAGAAAAGATGAATAAGTTTAGAAAGCCCATGAGAAGGTTCCGGAGACTTAAAAAGATGTCCCTTTTCTACCTTAATATCCGTTGGGGTTCGGTCATTTCTTTCCGGGGTATTTATCGACCTTGCGTTCCCTTTTGTTTCATTTCATGGCCTTGATATAACGTTTGTAATGTAATGGCCTTTTGATTTGACATTTGACTTTTTGCCTTACTTTTCTTTTCTTTCTTTTCTTTCTGCTTCGGGACGGATCTCCCCCTTTTTTTTTATGACGGCCTCCTACTAAGATGGCGGGTATTCTTGGTAGTCTATTCTAAGTCTCATTCCGACATCATGGGCCGAGTTTAAAACAGAATTTTTGCTTCAAAAAGAATGATTTGTACTTTACACTTTCGGTCAAGCTTTTGATATTCTTTAGGACTTGTCATCTCTTGTTATTCACGAATCAAACGTGTCAGTGTGTGCAGTAATGAACTTGAAATTAAGTTATCCAGACTAATAAAGAAATTTGAGTTTATAAACTTTCTGATTCCACTGGTCTTTGTACCATACTGATCGACTCTTTAACCTAAGGGTAGTATTTCTTAAGATGTAAACCATTCCAGGGATGTTTTAGCTTTTCTCCTTTTGCATTAACAAGACGATAAGCATTACCAGGAAAAGCGTGCGATACAACATAAGGTCCTTCCCAGTTGGGTTGGAGCTTAGAACGCGGACCACCAGGTTTTATAAAAATTCTTTTAACAACCATTTCACCGACTTTGAACTTACGTTCAATGACTTTCTTTTGATAAAAACGTGCTAGTCTGTTTTGATAAACTTTTGCATGATTAGCAGCTGACCATCTTTTCTCGTCTAAAAGTTCCAATTGAGCAAGGAGTGCTGAACGATGTTCATCAATGGAAAATTCCTTATTCAATTGTACTCTTAATGACGGTATGAGGATCTCATATGGAACTACCGCCTCCATTCCAAATGTTAAGGAATAAGGAGTTTGCCCAGTAGGCGTGCGGATTGAAGTTCGGTAGGCCCATAGAGCCTCAACCAATTTTTCTGGCCAATCTGCGAACTTGTTAGATTTACACGTCTTTTTGATGATTTTTATCAAAGTCTTATTTGTTGCCTCTGCTTGGCCATTGCCTTGCGGATAATAAGGAGATGAATGATGCAATGCAATTTTATACCTGTTACAGAGGTCCTTCAATTCTTGTGACACGAACTGCGGTCCGTTGTCGGTGACGATGGTGCTTGGAATTCCAAATCGTGTGATGATGTTCTTCATGATGAACTTGCAGACGGTTGATGCTTTGATCTCCACGTACGCTTCAGCTTCTGCCCACTTGGTGAAGTATTCCGTTGCCGTGAGAATGAAAGATTTTTGCTTGATGCCGGAATCTGGATTACCAAGAGGTCCAATAATGTCGAAAGCCCACATGGAGAAAGGCCATGGGGAGGAAACATGATGGAGTGAAGATGCAGGAGAATGAATTTTGTCGGCGTGAAGTTGACACTTAGCACACCTACGGACATATCCTACACAGTCTTCTTCCATGGTTGGCCAGTAAAATCCTTGTCTAAGGATCTTCTTTGCTAGCATCTGTCTATTGACATGGCCACCACAAACTCCACTATGAGCTCCTTCCATAATCTTCCAAAGCTCATCTTCGTCTAGACATCTCAGAAGAACTCCATCAAAACCTCTCTTATATAATGCTCCCCCAACTAGGGTGTATCGTTGAGCAACTCTCCTGATAGCTCTCTTCTCCTCAGTTGTAGCCTCCTCAGGATACGATTGATCTTCACAATATTTTGCGATTTCGTAATACCATGGCTTCTGTTCATCATCCATCTCTTCTAACAGCTCCATTAGCATGATTTCTCTTTTCTCAATGATATCTCCGTCTCTGACTTTCTTCAGCAATTTCTCCTTAGTTCTAAGGAATGAAGGGTCTTTCACGGCGGGTGAAAGACGCCTATGAACTATGATTGATTCAGATTGTTTGCTGATTGGAAAATCAAGAGAAGATGCAAGTGAAGCTAGAGCGTCAGCTAAGATGTTTTGATTCCTAGGGACATGGACAAAGATCAATTTCGTGAAAAGCTTTGAGTAAGCAGAAGTAAGTTCTTGATAAGGCTTGAGCTTGGGATCAAGAGTTCGATACTTGGTCAGCACTTGGCGAAGAATCAGTTGGCTATCACCCACAATCCTGAGTTTGGTAGCACCATGAAAATGAGCAGCCTCGAGGCCAGCAAGGAGTGCCTCGTATTCAGCTATATTATTTGTGACTGGAAAATCAAGCTGAAAGGCTTGTGGAATGGTGATACCTTCAGGTGAGAACAGAACAATACCGATCCATTTTCCATGAGAATTCAGAGCTCCGTCAAAATGCAGAGTCCACATATCATCTCTGATTTGATTTACGGACATCAGTTCCTCATCCGGAAACTCTGATCGGACTGGATCAAAACGAGGGAGGGGATGATGAGCGAGATGTTCTGCTATGGCATAGCCCTTGATCGCTTTCTGCTGAATGTAGATGATGTCGAATTGAGATAGAAAGCTTTGCCATCGTGCTAACCTATCAGTAAGAACAGATTTCTCCAGAAGGAATTTGATCGGATTCATCCTAGCGATGAGATGGACTTCATGGGCCAGAAAATAATGCTTCAATTTCTGCACAACCCAGACCAATGCTGCACATGTTTTCTCCATCGCTGTATATCTCTGTTCAGCGGGGTTGAGAAGTATCAATGGTTTGCCTGGAGATGGTGGTCTCAAAACAGGAGGACTTGCTAAATAGTCCTTCAATCCATCGAATGCCTCCTGACACTTATCGTCCCAATCGAATTTGACTTCCGGCTTGGTAAGCTCGTAAAACGGCTTACACCTTTGTGAGTGCTGGGAGGCAAAACGGCGAATAAATTGTAACCTCCCGATTAATCCTCTCAACTCTTTCAAGTTTTTAGGAGGTGGCATTTCTCTAATAGCCTTCGCCTTGTTAGGATCGATCTCAATTCCCCGTTTACTGACGATAAATCCAAGCAATTTCCCTGAAGATACCCCGAATACACATTTCTTGGGGTTCATCTTTAACTGATATTCTCTTGATCTCTCTAATACCCTTGCCAAAACTGTGGCGTGCTCAGCCTTTGTTTTAGATTTAACTAATAAGTCATCCACATACACTTCCAGATCTATATGCATCATGTCATGGAGTATTGCCATCATGGCCCTTTGATAAGTGGCTCCAGCATTCTTTAATCCAAATGGCATGACAACATAACAATATGTTCTCCAAGGTGTAGTGAATGACGTTTTCTCTTGATCCTTTTCTGCCAGCTTAATCTGATTATATCCTGAAAATCCATCCATAAATGATAACGTCTCATAGCCAGCAGTGTTATCGATGAGTACATCAATATGAGGCAATGGAAAATCGTCTTTAGGACACGCCCGGTTCAAATCACGGAAGTCAATGCAAATCCTGACCTTCCCGTCCTTCTTCATAACCGGGACTATGTTGGCCACCCATTGTGGATAAAGGACAACTCTAATAAATTTGGCTTTATGCAATTTATCGACTTCTTCCTTCATCTTTAAAGCCATTTGTGGGTGGAATCGCCTTAATTTCTGCTTGACAGGGCTAGCTCCATCCTTTAATGTTAACCTGTGTTCAACTAAAGTTTAGTCTAACCCCGGCATATCTTCATAACTCCAAGCGAAAGTGTCCTTGTAGTCCTTGAGAACTTGTACCATTGTTTTTTCATCCTCCATAGAAAGATTTTTACTGACGAGGACAACCTTAGGTTCGTCTTCAGTCCCTAAATTAATTTATTTGGTGGGCTCTTCTACGGCAGTTGAGGGTTCATCGAATCTCTTCACTCCGCTGGCATATGCCTCAGCCGCGTCCTCGTCATCTTCTTCTTCAACAATGGGGTCCTTTTCATGTACTAATTCATATACCCCGTACCCATCATTGACTAACCGATCGTTCATGCAATCTTCTGGCATTTGAATTGGATTTTCTAAAAGCTGAGGGATCAAAGAGCAAGAAAAGCACTTATCAGCTAAGTCCTGGAGGTATCTATCTGGAATTTGCCTACCCTTAGGCTTCCTAGACTTCCTAACCTGACTAGACTGCCTAACTTCACTAAACTCACTATCATAGCCTAACGAAGACGAAGCAGGATGAAAATCCTGAGATACAAGTGGAAATACAAGAGAATCCTCCCGAAGGGAGGGACAGTGTAAATCTAGAAGAGAAGCTTGACCGAAGGACCCGCGCGGCGGGGTGCAATCGGACAAGTAAGATGTTTCCTCAATGAGGATTTGGGAAGAATTTGTTGCCAGATTGGCGTTTTTTTTTGGACAATGAAAGAATTAAACGTAAAGCAAGAATGAATACTAATGGGAGGAGAATCAGACGGAGGAAGTGGCACCAAGGCCAGAGGATTAGGGGGATCATATAGTAATATGTCCCAGATCAAATTATACAACCTCTCTAAATCGAGAGGAGGTTGTGGTATAATGTCCCGAGGGGACAGAGTAATCATGACGGGCGGAGCCCGTGGAATATCTTCAATTATGACCCGCGACCAAGTCGGGGTCAAGAGCAGTGTACGGAAAAGAGTATGGAGCATGAAGACATGTGAAGGATATGTCCCCCTCCAGAGCAGATCTGTCGTGTAACCAGCTTGATATGGGTCATCCGGCTCCCCTTCGTCAGTTTCTTCAGATAGCAGTATCCGCTTGTCAAATATGGCACCAGGGCTTTCAATCAGCTCATCAATCTGCGACGGCCACTTAGGTTCTGCAGGATCCAGGAATAGTCTGTTCAGTGCTATGTACAGGTCCCTCAGATCAAACCACCTGTACCATTCACATTCGGGATCATGAAATTTCCTCCTTTTCATAGGCCGCAGAGCCTCCAAGGATTGGTACGTAAGTAGTTCAGAGCAATGTCTGGCCAAATCCCTCCCATATATATCGTGGAAGTCAAAACAGGAAGTAATGACCACCGTGTTGTCGTGGCTAAGTATGGGCCCTTTCACAAAGTGCGTACACAGGGTCCATGTTAGGGGATCTCGGCCTTCTTTGGGTGGTGTGGACATTGCCTCCCAGATTTTCGGACCTTCTTTGATCTCTGCTTTCTGAACCAGATCTTGTTTCAGTTTTATTGGCCTATAGCCCAGACCACTTCCAGGTGCTGCTCGATGATTTCTGACAGGAGTGGTCCTGCCTTGCAATTGTGTGCCAAGACCTTTCCCAGGCTCGTAGCCGTTCTTCATCATAATCCTCCATCCTGGGGTACTCATGCACTTCCCCCTCTTGATAGCATCTAACGGATATGGAGAAATAGTAGCGGCTTTTAGAGGATCAGCCACTGGACGGTAGACCTGTAATACCGACAGAAAAGGTTGTCGGCTAGGTAGAACAGCAGATTTAATGTTCAAGGTATGAGCAGCAGCAAGGATCGGCATGCTCGTTACTTTAATAATTCGTCCTTTATAAGGGAATTTGAGGCATTGATGATTCGTAGAGGGAATCGCCTCAAGAGTTTTAATATAAGGACGACCCAAAATGGCATTTATGGAAGGGTCGATTTCCAGGATGTGAAATTCGACCTCTGCATGACTTACAGGGCCCAGCTCCACCTTTAAATAAACCATTCCCAGAGGGGAACGGGTAGAATTGTCATATGCTGTCACTGAGATGGGGCTAGGCAGCCATTTCTCTTTGGGCACACCGCACAGCTCCAGGGTCTTCGGAGGTAGAACATTGATCGAAGCCCCTGTGTCGACCAGGCATGCATCCACGGCCTTCTTACAGATATTGACCGTGATACTCAGAGCCATGCTTCTGGCTGCCGACGGTGCTAGTTCCGATGTATGAAATGTAATGGAGGGCTGATCCCCCTGAGGAACTAGTAGTGCTGCAATCTTCTCTACCGGCACGTCTTCATTGACCATCACCTTCTGCAGATATTCCATTAAAGCTTCTTGGTGACTTTTGGATCTTTTGATCAGTTCGAGTATAGTGATCCGTGCCGGTGTCCGATCCAGGTGTTTCAACAAATCATATTGAGTGCCTGGTGCACTCTCTTCATTATGGACTTCCTCAGTCGGCTGTGATGGGCCGTCTCTGACTGTGGACTGAGGGAAGACCTTGTTGAAAATCCTGCCACTCCGGAGCGCATGTTCCTCAACTGTGGAGGATCCGGGTGACACTTTAAGTACCGCAGGGTTGGATGGTGCGGATGGCGTAGAGGGTTGGTAGGTAGGTGATGGCGTAGGGTTAGGTGGTGATGGCGCGGTGCGGATTAAAGGCCTAGAGGGTTGGATGGTGGATGGGTAAGTGGTTGGCGAAGTGGGGAATGGTACGCGTAATAGCGGTCTGGATGGTAAGGGGATATCTGGGTAAGTGGTGGTGGTAGTGGGTGAAGTAGGAAATGGTATGCGCAGTAGTGGCCTAGATGGTAGGAGGGGCGCGTTATTGGTTTGCGGGGGGTTATATGATGGAGGCGTAGTGGTGCGGGGCGTAATGGGTCTAAGGAAGGTGGGTAGTGGTAATGGGTTATTGGGTGTGGGTGAGTGATATGTAGGTGTGGGTATAGGGGTGATGGTAACGGGTTGTGGCCTTGGTATGTGGATGGTGCGGCGTGGTGGTCGCTCTGCGGTACTTTGAACGTGACCCGTTGAACAAAGAGAGGAAGAGTCCTCTACTCTCCACTGCTGCCCACGACCAGCCTCAGACTGGCTGTTCGTCAAAATGGGAGCAACCTGGTTTTGGTTCTGATGCTCCGGGAGTGGATTCTGCACTATGCCCATGTTGGGTGGTGCTGCTGCTTGTGCCGGTGGTCTTGCTTGCTGCTGCTGCTGCTGCGGTCTCCTCGCCTTCAAGGCCGTTATGTACTTTTTCATCTCCTCCCAGTCTATGCCGCCCTGCTCATTGAGATCATGGATATAATCTCTGAATTGAAAGCAGGTGTCAATGGTATGCCCAGGTTGCCTGTGGAAGTAGCAATACCTAGACGTATCGGCATTTTGAGGCCAGACGGCCTTCTCCCTCGGCAAAACTAGGGCATTGGCTGCCATTAAAGCGCTGAAGATATCCGCCAAGGATTCTGGGAGGGCCGGGTATTCTGCCCTCTTCAGGCCTGGAGGTCTCCTTTGTTGGTTGTAGTCACCAGGAGGAGGGACATTGTGGTACGCCGGCGGTGCACGCGGCTGGTACTGTGGCTGTTGCTGCTGATACTGCTGCTGAGGGGGCTGCTGGTACTGCTGTTGCCGTTGCGGCTGTTGTTGTAGCTGTTGCTGGTTTTGATTCGGCTGCTGGGGCCACTGCTGTTGGTAATGGGGGTTCTGCTGCTGCCTATACCCCTGTTGGCTCGGCTGTGGTGGCCTCTGGTACTGCTGCTGATTCCTCACAAACTGGGGCGAGTTATTGTTCATGGTACTGACTTGCTCGTGAGAGAGCGTGCCCTCAGTAGTCGGACCTGTGCTAGGAGAATTTGGCACTGCAGGCTTCCGAGGTGGAGGCCTGTTAGGTCTGTGAGGATCAAAGACACTAGAGAACGTAGCGTCTTTGAAGGCATTCTGGCAGTACCGTGCTCTTTCATAGAGCTCTGCCATGTTAGTCAAATTGTTCAAGGAGAGGACTAGCTTGAACTGGGGAGTGGCGTTAGAAATTAACATTTTCACTTGTTCAGATTCGGACAAGTGATCCTTCACTTTTTCAGCCAGACCCCGCCACCTGTCAGCAAAACTGACAAACTCCTCATCCGGTTTCATCTTTTCTGCAATGAGGTCCGTGATAGACAAGGAGGGTGCAACTCTGTCCTGGTATCGTTGGATAAATTTGCGTGAAACGATACCGTAATCCTCTACTTCGGAGGGTTCCAGAGAAAAGAACCACTCGATGGCTGGTCCCTCTAGAGATCTCCTGAACAAGAAGGCCAATGACCTCTTATCATTCTGCCAGAAAGATGATTCGTACATGAACTCCTTCAGGTGCGTGAAGGGGTTACCAGTACCGTTATACTTTCGATACACTGGCATTTCAGAGGGTGGCAGATGGAATACTGGCAGGCTCGATAAATTGATTTCTGGCACAGCTTTAACCCCCATCATCTTCTGGAGGTTGTTGAATTGTTCATCCATGCGCTCCATCTTGGCCAGCAACGCTTGCGTGGTCAGATCTGCCTGGGGAGGAGGAGGAGGTGGAAGTACTTGATAGGCCTGCTGCCTAGAGTACGTTGGACAGGGAGGACAATAAGGAGGAGGTCCGGCAGAGCTCCCGCCATGCCCGAGGGCATTTTGATAAATAGGCGTTTGCGGTCTAGCCGGCTGCCTAGATGATGAAAGTTGTGGCCCAGTTGGCCGAGAAGTAAGATGAAGGCCTTCCATGGCCTGATGGATATAAGGAGGAGGAGGAGGAGGTTGTTGAGTAACAACGGGGGGAGCCATAGGGTTCGGCTCAGCAGGCTGCATGGGTGCCTTCCCCTTCAAAATAGACTGGATTGCCTCGAACTGCTGAGGGTCCAGTCGGGAGGCAAGAACTCCCAGGGCATTGACAAGATCCATAGGATCGGAGTATGAGGGATCATGCTGATTCATGTCCCCCTCTAGATCAGGATTAGGGATCGCATATTCATGCGGAGGAAGATCATGATATTGATCGTGCGGATGAAAAAGAGGAGTTCAGACATTCCCGTCATGTCGAACTGGAATGGGGACAGAGTTACGAGAGGCATCAGCATCTCTCCCGTTCTCATAATTGAAGTCTGAATCGCGAGGGGCATTAGCATCTCCCTCGTAGTTGATGATGGCGTCTTGGGCCATACTCAAATCTCTGCCTGATCGTAGCAACATGATATTAGATTCCCTTTTCAAAGATTTAATCAAACAAGTTGTACAGAGATTAATCAAACAAATGGATGCTTAACGTGATTTTAGGATTCCTTGTTGAATTATTTGAATTGGATTAAACCACAATTTCGCTCAGGGAAAGGATCCTAATTTCAATTCAGTTTCCACCGTTATTCTCTAGGGTTCTTTCTCACAACGCTTTCGGAATCTAGCCGGGACTTCAATTGGTACAACCAGCCCGATGATCAAGGAGGAATACCTTGATTTTGGGGACTTATGGAGGTCTCAACGTCAACTTCTCTAGTCTGATCAAGGGACCAATCCAATCAGAGAGAGTTGCTGACGTCGAGTAATGTGTTCCTAAGAAGAGGAGGGTTTTCGCCTCAATGCGTATGCCCTGCGACCTAGATGGCCTCTAATGCTTAATAAAATAATGGGTAGCTAGCACTCAACCACAGAAATCTGGAAACTGAGAAATAATTAAGAAACTGTCTGAATCGCGTCGAGTATGGTCGACGCTATTCAAAACAGAGCTTAATTCTTTCGCAGAAACAGATGCAAACAGCAGAGAAAGCCTGGAAAATAACTAAAAACTATCTGAATCGCGTCGATGGTGGTCGACGCTATTCAACACAGAACATAATTATTTCGCAGAAACAGATGCAAACAGCAGAGAAAGCCTGGAGGCTAAAAGGCGTCTAGGTGTGCTGACGCGGTTTTGAAATGCGTCAACGTTCCTGGACGCTTTTTAGTTCGCAGAAACAGATTTCCAGAAGGATTTTCTGGGTCGAATTCTCCTCAAACAGGGTAAAATGCAGTAAACAATCGACTCATGCAAAGATTTTTAGTTTCAGATTTTAAACAGGATGATTTACTTAACTAAACAACTAGGAAATCACTCAATCACACATCATTTTATCACAAAAACAACTTTTTTTTTGAACTAATCAAGGGGAGGGCAAGATCTTGCCGCTGGGGTGTGCACGTGGTGCACGAGGGAAATTAATTAAACTAAACACTCACCAATTGGTGAGGACGTGCCGAAAGACACAAATGGTGCACCGTGGGTGCCCGATATGATGATAGCAAGAACAAAAGGAAACTAAAAGATGGCGAGACCAAGTCCCACCGTGATCGCCAAAAAGAGCTGTAGGTGCTGAAAATGCTCGTGTGATTAATGTGAAAAAACTATGTTGTTTAGTGTAAACTAACCTATTAAAAACAGCAACTAAAGTGCAGTGATCGCCAGAAACTTTTAACTAAAAAGTTTCAAAAGAGAGTTTTGATCGCGTACCTGTTTGAACGCGGAAGAATGAGTCCTTGGTTCCCCTCCTTCAGCCGGCTGAAGAAAGAGAGCCCTTTCTTTGTTCTTTTTGTTCTTGCTGTTGAGTTTGAGGTTGATGATCGTCCAGAAGTTCTCTTGGCTTTGTGCTTGATTTCCCCCTTTTGATCTCTTGTTGTTGTTGTTGGGTGCAGCAGAGACAGAGAAAGAGAAACGAAATGAAGAAACACTGATGAGAATTTAAATGGAAGAAATATCAAAACTAACCATGATTATAAACATGCTTAAACAGCAACTCACTTGTTTAATTGGCTTTGAAACCCCTTTAAAACAAATGGGTTTTGGAAGATTGATGCTGTGGTGTGTGTTGCATGAAGTGAATATAAGAATGAAACTAATGAATATGTAAAATGAAATTCAGAAATGAAACACTTATGCCCAGTTGGAGAAGCCTTGAAAGATGAAGATCTGGAAAAGGGACGCCGTCTTCTGGAAATAGCAGCGCTCCGGCGTTCCGACGTGGTTGTTTCGATCTCCAAATCGCTATAACGCTATGGCTCAATTCAACTTAATTCTCTCTCTTTTTTTTTTTTAACTCTTGAGATGCAAGGTATTTATAGGCATTTTCTGCGTTCGCGATTAACATAGAAAAATCTAGAATTTATCCATCTTAACCGACAGATAAATACTGATTAATTCATCTTTATCTGTAATTATATAAAACGCGTCCACCATGGCTGACGCCTTTCAGATTTAATTAAGACAAGGATAAATATCCGGAAAAACTTATCTTTATCTTTATTAGCTAAAACGCGTCCACTTGTGTAGACGTCTTTTACACTAATTAAGATAAGGATAAACATCCGGAAGAGAAGTTAAAATAGCTTAGGAAACCTAAAATGCGTCGATCTTCACAGACGCCTTTTAGTTAATAAATCAATTAATTAAAATTCAAATTTAAACGCTAAAATAGGAATAAACTCTAAATAGCGTCTACACGTGTCGACGCCTTTTAGGATTCTTCATATTTTAACTGAAATTTGAGCTAAAATCAATTCAATTGATTAACTTAAACATGTCTGTTAAACCCAACACTCAAAAATATTAATAAAAATTAATCAATGATTAATTATCAGACCATTCTGAGGCATTATTATATGATATGAAATTTACTCAAAATGACGTCAAAATTAGCGTGTCTACAATAAGGTCAAAGGAGACCATAGCCGTTAAATTTTGACTTACATATCCCTTTCAATTCCGAAACCGACCATGCTTACTTATAGGCACATTTACAGGAATGTGTGTACCGTCAATTGCGCCAATTGCATCCTACAAATCAAATTCATAGTGCTAAGCATTTTGAACATATTAAATAATGACAGACTTAGCACTAGGAGATAACAGCGATCACCTTAAAGTAAGGATAAAAGCTCTGCTTCCAACGAATATGAGGGTGACATTCCCTAAAATGAGTAGGGAGTTGGATGAACTCTTCTGAGAGAGAGGCCAACGCAAATGTGACACGGTTCACATAATGGCTAATGGTCTGCGAAGAGTGTTGAAAATGCTCATAGAGGGCTCCAGTAGCAACCCCATGACCCATAGTGTACAAGAACATTGCGAGTTGCTCATTCGCATTGACGTTTCTGGAGTCCGTAAGAAGACCCCCCTCCACTAACACAGTCCGTAGCCTAAGAAACATTGTAGGGTGTAACCTAAAGGACTTATAACATCGCTGTTCATTGCCATTTATGACATCTTCAACGAACAAATGTCCTGTGTAGAAGGATGTGTATACATGCTGCCTAGGTAGCCTTGTCGGCATGGTTGCATCTTTTATTTCCTGAAAGATAGCATTCTCAATGTTCTCCCTCATTTCGTCGTCTTCCCGAATGAACTCCATAACAAGGGCATAAATGTCTAGAGCAATAGAAAGGAGCATTGCATCCTAAAGTTCAGTATTTAAACTAACCTAAAAGAAAGAATAATCTTCCATACAAAGTTTTTAAAAGGTCAACAAATATAAAATAAAGGAGGATATACCAACGAGTAAGCAAAAGAAATACACCAACAAGTATGAAGAAGAAGAACACCATAACTACTAGCAACAAGATTATAATAATACGGGATTATTGTGGCTTAGTAGCAATAGTGATAGTGGGATAGTGCGGTGCTAGAGCTATCGAGTGACCTATAGGCCACTGTAGAACACCATAAAAAGCTATCTCAGCCTTCTCTATTAAGTGAAATCCCTTATATTGAGCACTTGGGAAGCCGTTCACTTGTGCATAACATTGTGGCCATGTATAGTACAAACCGGGTTCACGGCCGCCCAAACAACATAACACCTATACTTTCCCATCATAGTGATTGCCAAAATGCTACAGAAGTAACTTATGGATAGAAACAAGTAAAAAACATAGAAATGCCCTAAAATGAAAGCATGAAAAGTTATATGCATAATAAGGTCCACAAGGTACATCTACGCACATGCATAAGAAAACAGAACAATAAAGTTTACCTATTTTTTTGGAAGGGGAGAGACAGTTCTTAAAAAGTGATGGTGAAAAAGTCTAAAGACCCACAATAACAAATACATATTAATTTTACAAATGGAGAACACACTAGCTGGTGTGCTGATTCACCCAATCCACCTTCTCGTCATCATTTAGGACCATGAAAAGTGCCATATTTTTAGGATCTTTGAAAAGGTCTAGTGCCTTGATGTATGTGTCATGTGGAATGTTTGGCACCTCCCTTAAATTGTCAACACAGTCCTTCAATGTGGGCATCATAGTGTCCACCTCATCTGACATGTTCATTATGGAGATTGTGATGTTGGAGGTTGAACGCTCTTGGTGTAGAGCCTTCAGGAGATCAACCCTCTCGCGACCAAGGGTCACAAAATCTCTCATCAAAGACTGATCAACAATCTTCTTTTGGCCTTGACGTGCCTTCTTGCCATAGCTAGAACCGGGTAGATTCGCCAAAAAGTTCCTCGTATTTGAAGGCATGGATAAGGGTTGGGTTAAATTTTGTCCATGTGCTGGCAAATTAGGTGGAGGAAAGTTAAAGGGATCAAAGTTGTCAATACCCACATTATGACCTACTGCCTCCTCCAAGGGGCCAAGTGGAATGTTGTCTGCTCCACCACCGACTTGAAGGACATTCAAGTACTCGTTAACAGGATCTACTTGCCTTTGCAAATTAGGTGGCGGATGAAATGGTTCCACATCGTCCCCACAAGCAGTGTTTTTAGCTATCAAGTATTGCATCTCCTTTCTAAAATAAAAGGTTTTACCCCTGATCTGGTTGTACTCCTTATTGGACTAGAATAATTAATGAGTTGTGTTACTAAAGTGTCAAAAAATCATTACTACCAACATTACAAATCAAGTTACCTTAACAAGTTCTGCCCATTCCCTATCAAAGCCAGGGACTAGGACTTGGTTGATGTCATCCCAGCCCCATCCACTTTTCTTGCATAGGTATTCCAACATTAGGTAATGCCTTTTCAAGGTTTTCCATCGATTCTATAGGTTATCCCGATCATACCCCAAATGGGTCACAAGATTAAAGGCTAGTACCATCTCATTCGATGCAGAAGGCTTGAACGTTCCCTCAATATAGTTGTTCTTGTTATATTGCTCTATCAGTAGGGTTATCAGCACCCTATCATTATCATACGTCCAATTAGGAGCACGGGCCTTACCCTTAGCCTCAGCCGTGGAGGCACGTTTCCTCCCTTGCACCTCTATTGTGAAATGAGAAGAGATTCATGAAGAAGAGCATAAAAATTTAGGTAAGGTGAAAATGTAAAATTGAAAAGTATAGGGATCAAAGATACAATATAAGTTGAAAAATAAATAAAAATAGAATCATTATACAAGACTGGATTGGAGCAAAATCATATGCATCCTCACATATAACAAGATTTAATAAATATGAATTTCTTAAAAACTAACAGGGTGTATCCATAGCCATGAATGTAAAGTCACTTTAAAAACTACAAGGTGAATTGTAACTTAAAAATAGAAGCATAGAAGATTAAAAGCATGGGGATCAAAGATACAATGTAAGTTGAAAAGTAAATAAAATAGAATCATGATGCAAGGTTGGATTGGAGCAAACTCATATGCATCCTCACATATAACAAGATTTAATAAATATGAATTTCTTAAAAACTAACCAGGTGCATCCATAGACATGAATGTAAACTCACTTTAAAAACTAAAAGATAAACCAAGTGATATTTTTTGTATGTTATAAGCAATAGGGCTCCCAGTGAATACGCTTACCATGAGGAAGTAAACATGTTTAAAATAGACACAGGATTTGGAAGATCTGAAGGCATACATGAGAAGTAATTTTGAGAAGAAAGAGTTCCACATTTCATTGGCTAGTCAGTCACCTCAAACTAAATGTCTGAAGTGGAAGGGTCTTTTTTCAGTCTAGGACCTTCAATGAGGCTCATGAATTTAACCAAGTAATGTTGTTGATAATGGAAATTGTGTGATAACTATAAACCAAGTGATATTATCCCATGTGTTCAGCGGAAAATTGAGAAAATAGGGAAAAATTAAATCCCATCTACTTTGAGAGGGTTGTGCAGTACTCGGTCTGGCCATTTATTCATGACCATCCAGATGCATGCATTCAATATTGTACCATAGGGGAAACTTCCCAGTGACATTTGGCATGCAACTTTAATCATGTATCAAGCAAAATATTACCATCTCCTTTTCACTTGTGGCCGGGTGAGCTTACATGAAATAGAGAGATCCAGAGTGTATATCAAAGATGTTGATTTCAAAGTTAATCAAAACACAGTCCCAGTATTGGATTGTGGTAGTTCTTTCTCTACTAAAAAACCAAGTCCATAGAAATCATTTATGAAAGGTTGTCCTCTAATTTCACTTACCAGTTGCTTTGCACTGATCCAAACACAAGGAAAGTCCTGTAAAATAGAACAAATGCAACAGAAACAACATTTTGCATCAACTCAAATTCAACTTTCACATTACCCAATTAGGTTCTGACATTTGTCAAAAAAAATCTATACTCTTTTATGCAATCCGACAGTTCAAATTGCATGGAAGAAGATCCTCTAGACCTCACTTTCGCTAAACCTTCAAATTTTCTCTTACAGATCTAGATAAATTTTCATCATTCACTCAAAGTAAGAGAAGTAAAATAAAAATTGAAGAACAACAAAAATATCTTAATGAGAAATTTACCAAATTGGCTCTATTTGTCACCATTTTGCATCTACCCAAATTTTCTTTCACATGTCTAGAAGAAGACTAGGGTATCTGTAACTGATTTAAAAGCACCAGGTCAAAAAAATTCAACTTTCACATTACCCAATCAGCGTTCAGACGTTTGTCAGAAAAATTGCATACTCTTTTATGCAATCCGACAGTTCAAATTGCATGGAACAAGATCCTATAGGCCTCACTTTCGCTAATCCTCCAAATTTGAAAAGTAAATAAAATAGAATCTTGATACAAAGCTGGAATGGAGCAAAATCATATGCATCCTCACATATAACAATATTTAATAAATATGAATTTCTTAAAAACTAATCGGGTACATCCATAGCGATGAATGTCCTCTTCTCCCCAACGCTAAGATGTCAGATGACATCATTGTCAAGGAAACACATAGACAATAGTCAGCATATATAATCAAACACTAATAAGATGTGCACATCGACAACATAAATAAACTTTAGGGCTTGGTTGCTAAATAGTCAGCATATATAATCAAACAATAATCAAATGTAAAGAACCACAACAAATCCCCATCATTCTGGGAACGGATGCACCCCAGTTTAATCATCACAATGTACATGCAAAAGGGAACCAAAAAAATCAGCATGAAGCATGAATAACAAAAGGAAAACGGAGAAGAGATATGATGCATGCGTATGGAAAAAAAATTGTTCTACACAGACCATGGAGGATAATTGAGCGTTGAGGAAGAATAGAAGGAAGCCGCAGATGGACAATCTCTTCATGCAGATGGGGATGAGTCGCCCAACTCCAAGCCTACGTCTGTGGACATACATGAAAGGAAGAGCAACAATACAAAGATTTAAATAGACAAAGGGATAAGTTGGAAGGCTGAAGAGGACGAAGCACGGGTCCAAGCAACTGGTCGACGTCAATCGGACCCTTCACTGCAAATGGCAGATTTGAGGGCGCCATGGATTCGACACGACCTAGGGACAGGGGTTAGGAGAGACTCGTTCAAAACCCTAGACCACCATTACACACCATCAACCACTACTGAGGCAAGGATCGATGACGACGAGCAAGGAAGAACCATGCGTTAAGGAGCACAGCGGTGAAGATATAGCTGCTATGACCTGAAAGGGCAGCGTTGGATCTTGCGAAGAGACGATCTCTGGCAAGAGGAGGAGCGCTTGGCGGTGAAGGCAGGATGGTGGGAGTGGCTAGGGCACAGGCGGAACAGTGAAAATGCCCCTGCGCGCGTTTTGTTCAAGGTCGAGTAGGGAGTTTTGACAATCGCGCTCCGAATCTCTTATTCGCGGGTTATGAGGAATAGACCGTCCAATCCGAGTCAACACTCGAACATGACATCCGAGCAACCAAAGTGAATAACATGCACAATCCGTCCTATTCGACCCTTATATGGCTAACAAACCGGGCCTTAGTGTATAGACGAAGGGCATGTTTGGCGTATCTTCCAATTGAAAGTACTTTGAGATGTTTGTCTCATTATTTTATAAGAAAAAAGATAAGCGTTGGAAGCCACTTCTACAGTATTTAGTTTGTTTTTTAACTTCCGACCATTACCATGAGAGCTTCTTATATTTTTTTTAAAAGGTAAAATTATTAGGGAAGTACCTTCAGACTGGTTATAACCACCTCCATATATATAAGAATAACACTTGCTGGATTGACCCCCAATATTGCACTAAGCGTCAATACAGTGGGTTAAAAAGAATTACACGTCCGTACAAGTCGATCTTTGATCGCATGACTCAAAAATTTTTGAAAACATAAAAAAAAAGAATTCTAGTGAACCGTAAGAAATACCTTTAACAGCCTAGCCCAATAACAATTTTTAATATTTCAAAGTTTTTACTATATTATATTGACCCTCAATATAGTACTGGTGTTACTCTTGCACACCCGTTCAGTGGCTGAGCCACGGCCACACCAAAACCCTCTCACCGGCGCCGCCATGCCAATTGCATCGTATCCTTCCTGAAAGGTCAACACAAAAGTCAAACGCCGAAGTACAAATTTAAACGGGCGGGCGGGCGCGGCAGACCCGAAACTTTTGGCGTCGCAAGTTTGAAAACCGGAAGGAAGAAAGGTGGTCTGGATTATTTGATTAGATGAGGGAGCGGGAGAAGCTTTGCAATCTGGATCAGGCTCCACCATGGTGAGGGAACACCGGGTCGAATCCTTCTACGCCCGCCTCCGCGACGCCGCTGCCGCCGCCGATTCCTCCCCTCTCCTCATCTTCCCCTCCTCCGCCGACGCCGACTCCCTCTGCACCCTCAAGGTCGCCAAGAGCGAGTATTACAGATTGGGGACCTTCCACGGGAAGCCCTCAGGGTGTTTGATGTTTGAACTGTCTCATGCTCTCAGGAAGAACACTAACGAGGTGCTGTGGCTGGCCTGTGTCTCCCTTACTGATCAACTTGTTCACGAGAGGCTGACCAATGAGAGGTACCAGGCCGGGGTGATGGAGCTGGAGCAGCACATCAACAACTCCGGCAATTTGGGCACATCACATCGGTAACGCTCAAAGATGGTACCAAAATCCAGGCGCCGGAGGGTTCGAAGATCGCCTATGAAGACGAGCCGAGGCTGATGCTCCTGAGGGAGTGGAATCTATATAATTCCATGATTTGTTCTTCCTACATTGCCACCAAGTTGAAGACTTGGAGCGACAATGGGCCCAAGAAGCTGAAGCTGCTTCTAGCTCGAATGGGTTTCACCCTCGTTGACTTCTAGAAGCGCTTCCAGTACATGAGCATTGAGGTGAAGCAGCGGATGAAGAGGGAATTTGAGCAGTTCCTGCCGGAGTATGGGCTGACAGAATTCTACTACAGGAGCTTCCTGAGGATCCATGGCTACTGCTCCAAGCTGTCTGCTGCTGATGTGGTCTATGGTGTGACTGCTCTGCTTGAGTCCTTTATAGAGGGGAAGGATTCATCTGCTGCTGCCGCCGACCAGTTTTGGGTTGCCTACTCATCTCTCACTCGGCAATATGGAGCAGCTGAGGAAGGGCATGCAGCAGGCCATAGAGATACAGAGGGCAATTCTCAGGCAAGGCAGCTCTGCAATCACCAAGAGTGGGTTCATACGAAGCAGCAGGAAGTTCAGGTGGGTGAAGCTCGAAGACCCGGTCGACACTGTGCGGCTCGGATACCCCTGTGCTCTCACCAAGCTCTGCTACTTCTTGATGGATGCTCTGAAGGAGAGAAGTGCAAGGATGAAGCCTCTGATATGTGCTTGCTTGGTCAAGGATCCTGGCAAGGTTCTCATTGTTGGGGTGTCTGGGAAGCCGTGCCTTGGGGCTATCCAGGGCAACTCCTTTGGCATTGCATTCAGAAGTGCAGCAGAGGAGCTTGGGTATGAATACTATCATGAGCTGTTTGAATCCTCATGGATTGTTTTGGATACTGTCAATGTGAGTGCTTTTATGATCAGACTAACTGAGAAGCTCTGATGGTTGTTGAATCCAGCCAATAAAATGATGTTTGACCCTCCCAAAAATTCATCAATTTGTAGATTAGCCTGTGCTTTGATTTAACTAGCAGTGTTAAAAGAATACTTGTGTGTGTCTTCCTGTGGATGGTCTTCATGTTGTTTAGTCTGTTGGAGTTTTATCTTGCCAATGTTTAAAATCAAGGCAAAGGAAATGAGGATTTTGCCAATGTGAGACCAAACGCAATCTAATTCTCACATTAGTGTGTGGTTTTCCTGTTATTTGGTCGGAATTAGGACAAGCTTTGTCATCCATTTATCAGACTGCCCCCTGACGCGTGGCAAAATATTGTTGTAATTGTAGAACTGAATGCTCTTCTTGTTTGCACACAAGGCGGTGTGGTTGTAAAGATTACCTGTGGAGTAGTGGATTTATTCTTCCTTACTAAAAATGATGTACTTTGTGCATTCGTGGATGATTCTACTATTAGCCCGATCCTTTATTATCGTTTTTTCTCAAGTTATTGGATATGAAATCGTTAGTTGTGAACTTATCAAATTAGTTAGGCTTGATAATTTTAAGCTTGATCTGTTGTCTAGGTTGCAGCTGGGATGAGTAATATTTGCTGTGGGACATTGCAACCGACGTGGAGCTTTATATTTTGTCGTGCTTCCTGTAGGGTGGTGCAGCAATGATGTGTTGTCTAATCTCATGATCGGATGGTTGTTACAGTTGCAATGCTTTAGGACATTGCAAAAAGTATTACTCAACTTTTTTATTCATTGAGGTTCGGGTCCGGCCAGTTATGGGCAGTGAGTTTTTTTATTTAATCTACATTATGCATTTGACTTAAGTTCTTCTTGACCCATCATGACTTGAAATTCGTCAGGTCACGATGCTAATTCAAAGCTGAATCTGGTTTGTTATGATCAAGCATATTTCTTGATATTCCATTATTGACTTGCCATAAATTGACTGCCTATTGTCATTGTAGGTAAGAGTTCAATATTAGTTTGAACTCTTTTCATCCACGTTAGTTGCTGATGAGGTTGACCTAGATAGAGATTTATAGTAGTTTTTCTTCTCGTGGAAAAAAAGTCCATATTATTCTATATATATAGAGGTATCTGAAAAGAGAAAGAGATTCATTTAATTTCTCACTCTCTCTTCCAGTCTTATCTCTCTCTCTTTCTTTGGGGTATCACTTCGAGACCCCGAAAATTTGGTATGTCAATATCTGTAGGGGATTTTGGTAGTCTCCTCACCTTGACGAGGACGATCCTCAGGTTCTGTTATTGTGCAAGAATCTTCCTCTCCATAAAATTCATTTTTTTTTTGTCCTCAAAAAATACCAACAGTAATGTTAGAGTCATGTTGAGTTGCTTTGTTCATCTCATGCAAATTTGTATTCTTTTTAATGACAACGGAAGACTCACCACATAGAGGGAACAGACGACGTACGTGCAGTGAGAAGTGGCATCGGCCGACTCGGGAACACTGCACGAAGGCGGTAGCGCTGCACGCGGCGGCAGGCTTCGCGTGCAAGCGCTGGAAGCAGTTGCTGTGTACCGCAGTCGCGCTCTGGAGCAACGGCTGCGCGTTGCAGCGGCTGCCCGCAGCATCAACCCCCGCTGCCATCCCTTTTTTTCCCTTAGTTCCTGCTGTCTTCTTCTTAGGGGGAACAAGCATACTCCCTTTTGGGAGTTCAACCCTTAAAATCATAGTTTTCCACTTATGTCCCATGTCTTATTTTTGATATGTTTACATGTATGTCTTAGTCTTCTAAACCTTTAAAATCTATTTGCTAAATCCTGACTGGGTCCATCTAGTTTATGGGTCCAGGCCCATCTAATTGTTATACAGTGTTAAAATAAAACAAAAGGATAGTGCTATAAATTCTGTTTAAAATGTAATAGTGCTATAAATTCTGTTTAAAATGTAAGGGTATATATAAAACAGAACTGATTATTTATGCAATAGCACGTTATAATGAGTGTTTTACTTAGTTTGATCATGATTAAGGTTAACTTCGCAGAAATTATCAAAAGATTTTTTCTGTCAATTATGTTTTAAATTGTCACTTAATCGTAATCGTGTTATGTAGACCATGGGATAATCTTAAATGCAATTTTTTTTTTTGTGATGCATATTGTAGATAAAATCATGCAGTTATTAAGATGTCTTAATGTTTCCATTATAATTATGTGTGATATGCTTAAATTGATGGTTGTGATGATGGTAATGATGCATGATGAATGGCAATGAATGCATAAATTGTGGTGATATTTTATCATGTGCGACAGTTATATACTCTATTTATAATTATTCATTAAGGTAAGTTTTGCCTCCATAATGAATGGTGCGGTATCCCTATTTATCTTTCAGTAAATTTGATGTAGTAGACTTGCCATGGAGATTAAGTGTAATAAAAAAATGATATATTATTATTTAAAAAGCTTTGCAAAGGGACGTGTTTATGTACCAGACATTTTGGGTGATCTTTTAGTTCAATTTGCATGCACGGATGCATATTATATCTATTGTTATCACATGAACATAGGGAATGTATCCCTAGTTCTTATTTTTTGTTAAAGTTAAAAATTTTACCTTCTTGGAATACACCCTTAAAGTTAGTAGATTTTTATTCTTAATTTGATTGGAAATACTTTTTTGTACATGTGTCGAGATGATGATTATGAACTTAATAAAGGTTTCGTTCTAAGACGTGTCATCAATTGTAAAACCAATTAAGTTTAAGAGTAAAAAATTTGTGAAATATAAGTGCCTGATTATCTACTTGTATAATGTATGTAGTAACGATGGCCTCAAATGATTCATTTTACGAGTTGTCCAGCCGAAATAACTTGTCACATAGGACTTTGACTGAATTATGTTTGTCGCTCAAACAGTCTCTCATTGGGTAGTATACTCATGCTGGATTTTTAAATTATCATCGAGTACTTACCAGAAGCTAATTTGTCATCATAGCTAATGGTGCTCAGGAAGAAGTCCTTGAAATTAGCTTATACTAGCTAATGATGCAAATTGGTAGCACCCTTATCTATTGCATGATGTACACTATGTACCGAATGTTCGATGTAGTCTTTTCTCTGTGATAGCACTCTTGCGTATAGACTACACGTTGAATTTCTTAGGGATTGTAGTGTCTCTCTACTGTAGTTAGAATTTTTATGGTCATGGTTATTTAAGGAATAACTCATTCATTATGTATTTAAAAAATGATGATTTTATTTCCATGATTTCATATTCTTCTTACGTTATTACTAATTCTATGAA
Source organism: Zantedeschia hybrid cultivar (assembly GCA_030544215.1). Classification (NCBI taxonomy): domain Eukaryota; kingdom Viridiplantae; phylum Streptophyta; class Magnoliopsida; order Alismatales; family Araceae; genus Zantedeschia; species Zantedeschia hybrid cultivar. The sequence goes on from JARZZO010000005.1 coordinate 20,041,308, forward strand.
ATGGCATTCGAGATTGGGACAATGGAAAGGAGAGGATTACCCGATTGGCTCAAGAGGGGCTATTAGGGTCTTTCACTATGCTGAGCTTCCTTGTATGTATACTACGCTTAGCAGGAAAAGCCTGCAGAAAGTCATTTGAAAAGGCTAAAAGACCTCTTCTCTATTAGAGCTAATCCACTCAGACATATGTGGGCCAAATATGAGGGCACGTCATAACGAATCCTATTTCATCACTTTATTGACGACTATTTTCGCTTTGGATCAATGTATCTTTTTTCTCATTGTCCAGAAACTTTGACTTGTTTCAAATGCTTTCTGACTGAGATTGAGAATGATAAGGAGAAGAGCATTAAGGCTTTCTATATTGACAGGAGTAGAGAATATTTCTCTAATCAGTTCAGAGAATTGTGTGAAGAGAAGGGGATACACAGACATCTTCTAATTCATCATACTCCGTAACAAGACGGTGTTGCAAAAAAGAGGAATCTCACTCTTATGGAGATAGTTCGGTCGGTGATGGTGCAGGCAAATCTTCCAACAGCTTCTGAGGAGATGCACTCTTGACTGTTGCCTATATCTTGCATCGTATGTCCTCCAAGTCAGTACCTTCAACCCCCTATAAACTATAAAAATGTGAAAAATCCTATTTGGAGGACTTACGCTCGTGGGGATCAACTGGATACGTTCACAATATCTCCCATAAGTTTGAAAAATTGGACCTTAGAGCTAGCAAACAAGTGTTCATAAGGTACCTTGAGCACTCTAAAGGATATGTGATATACGGTGAACATCTAGATGGAGGCATAACTGAGAAATTGGTCCAAGACATGATTTTCTTTGAAGAGGATTACACATCTATTGGAGAGGTTAGATAGGACATGCAGTTATATGAGTTGTAAGATCTTGAAGGGAACACTTCATTTTTTGGTAATGCAAGAGAGATGTGTCTCTCTCCGCAAATTGCCAAAGACAGTAGGAGTGTCCCAATGGATAGTGAGAGTGAACCACTTACTACTTCGCCTCGTAGAAGTCAACGTGGACAAATGCCTTGACATCATTTTACGATTGAAGGGGAATTGTTCATATGTACTTCAGTAGATGCCGATGAGCTTGCCTCTTATGAGGATGTAGTGACCTCATCCAATTCAGAGAAGTAGATAGCTGCAATGAAGGAAGAAATGAGCTCAAGGGGTAAAAGCGAAGTGTGGGAGTTAGTTGACTTTTCACCTAATCGCAAGACTACTAGAAACAAGTGAGTTTTAAAAGTCAATCGTAAGGCAAATGGGTCAATTGAAAAATATAAAGTCCGACTCGTGGCGAAAGGCTATACCTAATTATAAGGAATATACTATGAAGGTATGTTCTCCCTAGTGGTTAGATTCGTCTCTATTCGCCTTATCCTAACAATCATCGCTTATCTTGACTGAGAATTGTTCTAGATGGATGTAAAGATAACATTTTTAACGGAGATTGCACGAGAAGATCAATATGGCTCAACCTGTGGGTTTCGTAGCCAAGGGACAAGAGCGCAAAGTATGTCGCTTAAAACATTCCATCTATGGTCTCAAGTAGTTGTCTAGACAGTAGTACTATCAGTTCCATCAAGCGATCATCTCGATTGACTTTCGAATGACTGAAGAAGACCATTTTGTGTATGTCAAGAGGCTTAATAAAAGTGCTTTCATCCTCTCCTTATATGTCGATGATATCCTAATAGACGAGAATGATAAGAGGTTGATCAGAACCACATCAAAGTGGTTGCCCTCTACGTTTGAGATGAAGGACTTAAGCGAGATAGATTACATACTGGGAGCAAAGATGTAGAGGGATCGATTCAAGAGATTCTTAAATTTGTCTCAAGAGACTTATTTCAAGAAGATCTTGCAATGCTTCCGTATGCACCATGTCAAGCATGTTGATACTTCAGAGAAAGGTTATGTTCTTAGCATGGACTAATGTCCCAACTCAAAGAAAGAAGGAGAACGAATAAAAAGCGTTCTTTACGCCAATGCAGTCTATTGTCTTATGCATGTAATGATGTGCATTCGACCCAACACTTGCTTTGCAGTTGGTATGATGAGTAGATATTAAAGTAATCCTGAAACTTCACATTGGCAAGTAGTTAAAAGGATCTTCAAGTATCTGCGAGGTACTGAGAGCCTTGCTATGTGATATCATGGTGGAAGTCTTAAGTTAACTGGATACTCTGATGCTAATGGGTCAGTTGATAGAGATGAGAGAAAGTCCACTTCGGGATATGTATTTGTGCTTGGAGGAGAAGCCATTTGTCGGTACAGTAAGAAGCAAGCTTGTATCTACCTATCTACTATGGAGTCTAAATATGTTGCTTGTACTGCTGCTGTAAGGACTGAGATTTCGGGTCAGATCCCCTGGTTTGGACCCTGAGGGGTCTTAGAGAATTTCTCCTGAACGACGTCTGCCATGCACGACGCCTTTCAAACGGCGTCCGTAATGGTCGACGCCATTTAGGTTTGTTGCCGATTGTGCCACGTGGGCGGGTTTCGGGCCGCGAGAGTACGGCCCCTATCTTGTCGTCTGAACGGCGTCCGTAATGCACGACGCGATTCAGACTGCGACCCTGCGATGTCAGTGTACGGTGCCGGTCTTGTCGTCTGAATGGCGTCGGCGGAGAGCGACGCGTTTCAGAGCTTCTGTCAGAACGGCCCGTCATGTCAACTGATAGGCGTCCGTACAGCTCGACGCGTTTTAGATTTTCTGGTTAATCCCGCGAGCCCTCCTTCCTTTCCCTCATTTCTTTCTTCTCTTTCTCTCTCCTCCCTTCCTCCGGCGATTCCGGCGATGCCTCCTGCCCCTTCCTCTTTTCCTCCCACCATTTCATCTCTCCCTCCACTCTATCGACCTCCTAACTCCCACCACTACCACCACCACCTCTTCCGCGGCGTTTTCTCTCCGGACGGCAGCCGACGTCCCGGTGGAGTAACGACGACTTCGGCGGTACCGGCGGCGGCATGGGGCGAGACGGGTGGACGGCTTGGGGCTTGGAGGAGTTCAAGTAACCGGTAGGGTGACGATTCCCAGTGCATTTTCATTCGAAACTATGTTTTCCCCCCGTTTGAAGCATGTTTCGGGGTGCTTTTTAGGGTGAAAACGCTAAATGCATGTATGAGAAATTGGGTGCTCTAATGGGTAGTTAGGTTCTCCTCCTCCCCCTTTATGTTTTGAGCCCATTTCCATGCGTTTTGAGAGAGAAATCCCACCTCGAGGATTGGGGGAAGCTAGGGGAGAACCTGTCTGTCGGGGTTGAATGGCGTTGAGGTTGCGCGACGCCTTTTAAAAGGCGGTGCCCACCCACGACGCAATTTAACCCAATAATAGACCTTGTCCTCGGACTGATAAACGTCCATGGACAACGACGCCCTTTCAATAGGCGTCTTGCGTCAACGACGCGTTTTAATGAAATCACCCCATGGCCTGTCCCTGTTTTCAGTCGCTAAAAGGTGACGCCTTTTAAAAGGCGGCTACTTGTGGCGACGCGTTTTACGCTAGGTTCTGCGGCTGAGTTTCTAGTAACCAGTTTAGGAGACTTGAATGGCGTCAGCCTTGGTCGACGCGACTCAAGACAGAATCACACTAATTCATACTATTAAAATATACTTACACTGTTAGACATATAATTAGTTGGTTAAAGGCATGCTTTAAATTATACTCGATGATGATGGATTCTTTGTGACCGGATAGCACTGCGTTGTGTGTCGTGCGACCGCGGACTTCTCACGTGACCAGATCGCACTGTGCCGGGTTTTGTGTTACTGTGGACCTGGAGCGACAGTTGTAGCGCTTTATCACCCTGTGTTGGTGTGGGTGGAGCACAGCGCCGGTGGGGGCGTGGGCGGGGTGACGCCTAGTGAGAGAAGGTCACCTGGTGAACCCTGGTGAACCCCGGGATTAGCTAGTACCGGTGTAGGAGTGGTACCTGTGAAGTGTCACTTGTGCTGAGGGAAGGAGTAACCACCTGAGCCAGTTGAGCCGGAGTAGCCAGCGTGCTATCCGAGGGGTTACTGTTTGGTCTTAGCGGGTCGGTGTTTTCCCCACCTTCGTTTGTGTGGTTAGCGAGCTTTACCGAGACGTTGGTTGTAAGTTCCCTGATAGACTGGTTTTAGTGATATGCATGTTATATATACTTCGAATGCATGTGATTCATATCGAGAATTAGGAGTAGTAATTACTGTTGTACTTATTATTGTACCTTCAGCTGTGACCTGCTACTTGTGGGTGTGTGAGTGGGCAGTGGAGATCGAAGGATCCCTACTGAGTCTTTTTGTTGAGACTCACCCCTGCGGTTTTCAGGTGAGGGTTCCAGGCAGACTTAGCGAGGTGTGTGTTGTTGCGGGTTGCGCACCGTCAGCTGTTGTTCCGGGGCATGCCCCGACGTAGTTGTTATCTTTATTATTGGCCTGCACATTTAATTATTTCTTTTCAGCTGGAATATGTAATTATTTGTTGTGTCGAGTCGCATTGTAATAACTTTTAATTCCTGCATTTTCCTTTCAATTCAATGCGATGTGAATGTTTAGCTTAATTTATTGTTTATTTTCCAGACTTACTTAGATCCTGGTTTGGTTTCCAAATTAATGATTCGGTACCCATTTAGTAATCGGATCCCCGATTATAGGGTGGCGGGTCGTTACAGCTGCAGTCTAGGAAGCTATTTGGTTGAGATGATTTTTAGTGAGCTTGAATGTTACAACACATGTAGGAGATGTTGTTGTGATTTATTGCGATAATATGGCCGCAATAGCCTACATAAGGGACTGTAAGTATCACAAAAATTCAAAGCACATTAACACTTGTTACCATTTTATCAAAGATATCAATGCCCCGGTAGGTTGCCCCGGCATTCTTGAGGCCGAGCAGCATCCTGGTGTAGCAAACAATGCCTTAATCGGTGATGAACACCGTCTTGTGCGCGTCCGTCGAGTTCATGTGGATTTGATGATACGCCAAGTAGGCGTCCAGGAAATTGAGCATTTTGTTTCCCAATGTGAAACCAATCAGATATTGATATTCGGCAAACAGTATCAGTCCTTTGGGGTAGCCTTATTCAAGCCAATGAATGCATGCACATGCACCATTTTCGTTAGCCTTTCAGACTAGGACTACGTTGGCAAGCCACTACGGATACTGAACGGGCTTGAGTAGACCAGTCTTCAGTCCTTTAGTGACTTGCTCTAGGACTGCTTCTTGTCGCTGAGGCGTGCATCTCCTCTTCCACTGCTAGATTGGCTTGACCTCAGGAAGCAGGTTGAGGTGGTGCATTGCCACTTTGGGGGGGATGCCTAAGAGGTCTTCCTCGGACAAGGCGAATACATCTTGGTACTAGGATGGAAGGCACAATATTCTTCCACTTGTGCGATTGGTAGAGCCAACCCTAGGCGAATGGTCCTTTCGAGATCCTCCCCCAACTAGATGCTAAGGAGGTCCTTAAGGAAGTGGCAGCCTTTGGTTTCTCCCTCGATTCTCGGGGAATTTCTGCCACTTCTTGCTTATCTCGCCCTTTCCAGGCAGTGAGGTGGCAGCGACGTGCTTCTTCTTAGTTCCCCCTCACCTCCCCGATGCCGAAGGGAGTCAAGAACTTCAGTTTCTTATGGTAAGATGAGGGGACTCCTTTGATGATGCCCCTGTCAATGATGGCATTATATTCACGAAGTTGACAATGAAGGCAACCTCTTGGGGTACGGTCCCTAGGGTTACGGCTAAAGCCACTGCTCTGAACGGAGGGATGCAATTTCCCCCGAAACCGAAGAGTGGTCCGCATCAGTCAGGTACGGTAACATCTGTAAGGTTCTCGGGTTTCTCGAGATCGCAAATGCAGCGGAAATAAATAAAAATTAATGTTGCGATCTCTGTCCGTTTCGAATAAACAAAATCGATTAACGGGTAATCGACTATTACCTTGCGCGGATTCGGATCCGCGTCCGAACGGTTCCGTCGGTGTGACACCTCCAGCCACACAGATGCTCGGCCTCTAGTGAAGTCCATGCGATCCTCCTCACGGTAGATTTCCGCACGTTTCTCATTCTTTACAGCCCACGAGCAGTTCGTTGTTCACCGCAACGACCGCCACAATGCGCGGTCGAATTCCCGTCGGACGGGAGTCGGAGAAGACGGCGATGCTATCTCTAGAGAGGGGAGAGAGCCAAGGGCGCCAGAGAGAGAGAGGGAGAGAGGAGGGGGGCAGCCAGGGCTAAGCAGCAGCTTGGCCTGCTTAGTCCGTTCGCATAAATTTTATATTAAGCGCGCAATTTTTCATAAAAACTCCTGAATAATATAAAACCTACTTTTAATCCATCGCCTTGAGAATTTTTTGCGTGTGACCCTCTAGGCCCAACTACCAATCCGGTTAATGACCCAATAAGCCCAGTGACTCATCATTGACGTAATTAATCAATTAATAACTCATATTGATTAATTAATCAACCGAATTAATGTTACACATTAAATTCGGTTTGGCCTCCGATCACGTTGGGTGCCAAGCAACACCGCGTGAACCCGGAAGATATTGGGGTTAAGCAACCCACTTTTGGAACTATTTTGCCGACAGTTACCACGTAGATATAATCATTCATTCGTACAATGCTCTCGAGTCAGCTCAGGGTATGGTAACCGTCAAACCCTAACTGATCGACTCACTTGAATTGGATGATGCCGTATAAGATCGGAAAACTCCTTTCCTGATATTATTGTCCGCCCTGGTCAGAGACTCCTGCGCATCCTTCCTAGAGCATTCTCTCTCTTAGTACCGAGAGTGAATGATTCCTTATTGAACACTCTATTCCCTTCGACGGTATTCCACTGTACCCGATTTGTGGCTGTTTAGAATCCCGTGAATAGAGATTTGTAAACCAAAGTCAAAGTATAGAAGTCCATCGACAAGGTGTCCTTGGTGTCTCAGGTCCGAGGACTATCCACGCAAGTGCGACAATAGAATCAAGCTAGTTGACAGTTAGGTACACCATCCAACGATTCAATCGGATCATTTCAATGAACTCATTATCTGATGAGCACCTACCGATTCGCCTAAGTGTCTCCACACAAGTGATTATGAAATCAGTCACCCTTATCATATGAGTAGGAGTAATCTGTACTAGTCTAACCGGATATCTGATGTCCTTCTCATATATCCTCTGACTAGGAACAATTAAGAATATGTGTGTATAAATGATCAGTGTCATTAGTATGATCTCATCATAATCTGATCATTATTGCACATATTCACGGACTTTATTATGAGATGGTAAGAGAACGAATTACACATAATAAAATAATGCCATATTATTAATAAATGAACGAGATTATATATTGTCATATTGGCTTGTAGGCCACCTAAGACTAACAACATCAACACCCATTCAGAGGTAGCAGTCATAACTAATAACGTTGGAGTCGCTCCTCCTGTCGACTAAGATGCGATGAACTTTACATTTGTTGACCGTCGCCGTCACGATGAGTACATCATCGTGAAGGACAAATACTCCCTCTAAATCCTCATATGAGAAAGTGATGGTATCCTTCATTTTGTCCCTTACAAAGGCTTTTTCGGATTCGGGGCGTTCAGGATCGGCAGTTACAAGATTTACTTGGTGAGCGTAGTGCTTCTTCTCTTGGAGACTATCTCCTTTAGATACTGGGCTGCGCAAGATCATGTGGATCTCTATCCTGTTTGGGTGGTTCTCGATCTGGGGAGTGTTGCACTCCTGGCCCGATTTTGCCACGTACTTCTCTAGGAGATGTAGTCTCTGGGGGACTCTCCACGCTTTAGCTTGATAGCCACCAAGTTGGATCATGACCTTTTTCGGTGAGCGCCCGCAAAGTGGTCTGGAAATAGTTTTTTCGAATTGTCTGAAGGAGTAGACAGATCGGGGAGCTAAGGAGGAGAACCACGCTTGCACAATCCCCACCAAAGTAGCGGCGAAGGTGTGGTGGTGAACGGCGTCCGGGAACTGATGCAGCCTCACGTGAGACTGAAAGTTGTTGAAATGAGTCTCAGGATTTCCCTACCCGTCGTAGGTGTTGAGGTTATTAATAGGCAACTTCTTGGGGACCAGTATGTCGAGGATATCCTGAGAAAAGAGAGAGAGATCCTCTTCTTTGTCGGTGGGGGAGAAAGAGCGCCTCTTCCGGAGGAGGTTCTCGAGGCGTCTCTCCCTCTGCTCTAGCTGACGTTCTGCTCGTCGTTCTGCCTTTCTAACTTGTAAATGTGCCAGCCTACGATTGGGTTCGCTCGAGGGGAGTGGGACCTTGACGACGCATCGGAGGTGGCTTTGGCTCCTATTGCCTCCTCCATGCCAGGAAGAGGCGCGGTTCGACTTGGCGACTCTTGAGCCGACAAGTTGAGGGCTGTTGTAGTGAATCTCTCCATGAGTATGAGGAAGCATTCGTTGGCACTTTGAACACCTTGCTGCCCTTCAGAGATAGCTGGTGGTTGCGGTCCCTCACAGGGAACACCTACCTGGGGTGCAAGGGGATGCTTCACTGTCGTTCCACGAAGGTGCTGAAGAGGCATTTTGGGACTGGTGAATACTGACACCACCTCCTGCGGTGTCTGGTTGAGAGGGTGCTCCGACGTGACGGCTGTTCTTGTTGCTTTCCCTAGTCATGGCATTTTGTGTGTTCCTCGTAGACGGTATCAATCGTGTAGCGGTCAAAAATTAGTTCAACACTGAGGACCATCTAATTTGGTCTCTGACTACGCAGTAGAATTCTAGAGAAAGGAGAACGCCTCTAGCAAGGACCTGTAAGAGTGAAGGAGGCAGTCAGCCCCCCCCGTCTTTAGGTGGGGGGAAAGACCTTCCGATGCCTAAGTCAATTCCTTATCAGAGAAGAAGACTGTAAGGCTGGATATTTTCTAGGGAGTGGAATTGCAAACCTTTGTTAGGAGGGAGGTCCAAGTACTTATACCTCCCTCAGACTAAGGCTATGGAGGACAATTTCATAACAATTCATTGGAGGCAGCGATTTGGGCCCTCTGATTAAGGGGATTGTGGAACCCCAGGTAAGAGGCATGATCACCTCTTTTGACGAGGGGTGAAGATCGTGGAGACTTGCCTTGAGTGTGCAATTGCGTTGTTTTGACTGTAACTCCCGCCTAATGGCAAAATTAGGAGGATTCAAATTGTCCCGAGAGCCCTTGCTTTTCTGAGAAGTTCGGGATCTCGATCTTTGAGCCTTGGGGATCTTGCCTCGCCCACTCGAAGTAGGGGGCTTTAGAATCCTGAGAGTCTAGCTCTCTCCAGAGTGAGGGGCATCTCCCGAGACGTTGATTTTTTAGGGCGTACTGCTTGAGGCAGTGGCCCCCTTGGGGGTTGGCCCTCTCGGAAATCAGGTCCACCTACTATGGGTCTTAGCTCCTAGCTTGCCCATTGGAAGCTTGAAGAACATCCTGTGACTCCTTCACGCGATGGCTTGTGGATTGTGGGCCCTTAGGTCTTCAACTATTGGACCTGATTGGGCCAAAACCCGATTGCCCCTCTTCAGTGACAAATAAGACAAAGAGACAAAGAGATAAACTTGGTTATGAAAGTTTTGATGACAAAGAGAATAGAAAAATAGGTCTCCTCACAAAATAAGGAGTTGATGGTATAAGTTTTTTTGACAGGGAAGAGTAAAAAGAGGGAAAACTCTGCCAACCAGCTGTATGTAATTTTCCCTATAAAGATAGAAGAAACTCGAAACTCACTTTCTGCATCGCTATCACGTACACGTAGATGACGTACAAGCATGGGTGGGTGGTAATCAAGGATGGGTCTTGGGTGCTGGGCGAGTTGTTATAGCCAGATATCTCATTTACGGGGAGGGATTTGGTATAGTCACACGACCCACTCAAACTAGTTCACACGTCAGTCCGCCAACGGCAGGGATAAAAGAATGCAGTATAGTCTCTTACTCCCTTAAGCTACTTCCTTAAGATACAAGTAGTATGTCCGTTCGACGTTTTGTCGCTAGACATAGCTTTTCCGGTTTCGGAGGTTTCAGAGCCCACATAGGCAAACACAATACATGACTTATAAATTTCTCTTTGCTGGCGCCGTATGACCCTGAGCTGTTTGATAGAACCATCTAAACCTGCAACAACCATCAGAAGCATTACTATGTTATTCTCGTACATGCAATTGGAGTTTCCATTTCTCTTGCCGAGGATAGATTATTAGCGTATGTTCCTTTCATCAAAGCAGGTAGCATCTGCTCAACAGATCATTCAGTACAGTGTAGACGACAGGTAGCAATATTGCCCCGGGAGTGGGACTCACAGCATCTGCTCAACAAATGATCGAGTATTGTAAAGACTTCAGGATAACCTCGAACGGTTGGATCCTTTTCAGATGCAGTTCAACAAGATGGGCACGCACACCTGCATGGACTTTCACCGTATGTTCCTAGCTACTTTATCTTTAAACTATTGTACACTCTGTAGTTATCATGTACACCTATGTAACGTGTATATAAACACATATAAAACACCGCGAGCTCAACGACTGCTGAGTACCACGTCTCCTTCTCTCTCTCTCTAAGTTTCTCTCTCTAGCCCAAACTCTTTCAAGTATATATATAGCACGGGCGACAAGCTGGCAATAGTTTCCACAAGACTTTAAGGGCTGTTTATTTGAAGTTATTGACCGATAATAATGTCATATATACTAAAAGCTTCCCTAGTAAAGCCCAAACGTGACAGCTGCAAGAACTTATGGAGCCTTAAACAACAGTACTCAGATGCTTTGACGCCCCTTGGTGGAGGAGACATGCACAGTACTACTCCAATAATGAGGTGCAGCGTAAGATATGGTAGAGTTATTGGCACTGGAGTATGTGACGACTGAAACCCAGCTGTCACGAGGACTCCGTTACCGTGGGGTGTGTTCGTCTCAATGAGAATAGAGGGGGATTAGCATGGGAACTTCAGAGCTTGTGTTCCCATGCAGTATCAATGATTACTCGAACAAATTAAGGATATGTTTAGAACTGTTATAATAGTCTTACATCGAAAAATAAACAAAATTAAAAAATGTTTAATAGTTTTAATAGATGGTGCCTGACTCCCTTCCAAGGGTGTTTAAAGAGGTGAGACCAGAGTAAGAACTAGTACTACTCACGCCACTGGTGGGTTGAGGCGGGTTGTTTCAAATGCGGGGTTCCGAACGATTGTGACCACAGCAGTGCGAAGAACTCTCCCTCAAAGATTTTCGGATTTGTCATGTGTCTGGATTGTCTGCTAGAGTGCGGAGATAAACGCATAAACCGTCTGAAAGAACGAAAAGTCCGCCTAAAAAGATGATGTGGTCGGGAATTACCTCCTACCCACGCATCAGAGTAGGATTGAACCCGAGACCTATCCTTCACGGGAGGGGGGGGAGGTGATGTCCCAACTATGTTACTCGTGCGGGACCCTCATCTTCTATGTTGAAGCGTGTGTATATGTATGGACCATAAACTAATACCATTCAAAGTATGTGATCTAGATTCTATTATTCTCCTAAAACAAGTCTCTCCGTAATAAAGCAAGAAGAGGATCTATTCCTCGAGATAAACCCATGGCACATAAGAGTGCTCAAGACTTCAAGGAGGAGAGAATATTTTCTTTTTAGATCGGAGTCCAGCAGTATTTATATGCTGAAAGAATCTCTTTTCTTCAAAGACAGATACCTGCAGGCCTGGCCATCGGAAGTGTACTCCTACTCCAGGTTCTGCCCAGCTGCCTGAGACGCTGGTGCAGACGAGCTCAACAGTAGCTTGGCATCCCGCTCAGCAGTCAAGGCAGCTGTCAAAGGTCAGGCCGTTAGTTTATTAGGACTGGACGTGTTCAGACTTCAGATAAAAGGATTTACACATAATGAGGTGGCCATTTCGTCTGCCGAATATTTGACCGGTGGGGATATGAGATCCATGATCCAAAAATGGACAGGAAACTAATAGAAAATAAGAACATCCGTTTCAGGTCTTACTGACAGGATATAATCCACCCAAGGTTGAAATTTGTGGAGTGCACTACTCCATTACGTGCCTTATCATATCTTCTAAGCAACTTGTGTAACATATTTAACTACTGTGAAGTCTAATCTTAACCTTGACGGCATTCTTTAAAAGGATTAATGATCTAGGCATGCAATCTTTGTGAATCCACTGATACCAACCATGCACAGTTCACAAACCAAAGGGTCTTGGTACCCGTGTGCCAACCGAGTCTGCATTAGTTCTTCATTAATTTTGATGTCCCTACAAGCTCAGCCTAAGTTGACAGCAATAAAGATGGTCACTAAATGCGATGTGTTCAGTTAGGAATACTCAGATACAGGGAATTATGTTGCCATTGCCAAGAACGTATGCAAAGCCGCTGCTGTTGATTCTACATGGGGAAGGAGACGGCATTAAAGGCTGGAGCGTAGAGGATACGTACATTGCTGTAGAGGGAAAATGGTAGCGACTTAACTCCGTACAGGCCATGAGACGTAAGTCGTCATGGGACGTGTGTGTGTGTTGTGTGTGGTCGCAGGACGAGAGAGAGAAGATGGGCACTCTTCAACTAGCACGGTCCCCTTGTGTGGGGTTGCCGTGGTCCTATAGCTCTAAACCCCCCGTCTTACCTATTGCAATGGATCTCGACCTCGTTCTTGGATTTTTTTTTTTTTCCCTCTTCCGTCCTCCCATGCGGGGTCTCCTTGGAAAATTTATGACATAATTAATGGACAGTATATCATATTAATGTTTTACATTTTGCCTTTTACTTATATGAATCTTAGAAAGGCAACATTAACGTTTTATCTTTTGCCTTACATGAACACTAGAAAAATCACCCTAATATGCGGGGTATCCGCACCCCCCCCCCCAACTTTTCCTTCCCGCATTACGCCCACTTACCCTTTCTCTCTCTTATCTTTTCCTGTTGAAACAAGCAATGTAGAGGCCACATCTTAATTTCAATCCTCCAATATCCACTGATGAATGGTGAAGAGACGATTCCTAGTGAACTAGAGTCCATATGTTCCTAGGGTTCGAAAATTGGTACAGCTTAGACAACGAACTGTCACTTCGGGTCGACACTCGGATCTCAAATTATGTCAAATATCAAGATTATCAGATTAAAGCAATGCAGTCAAATAATGAAAGAAAGTAAATAGTACAGCTTGAGTACAACCTAGCAATAAATACACAGTCCAAAAATAAAATAATACGTACAAGTCCAAAAGAAAAGAGTATAACTACATCAGGACATACTCAAGAATACTAACAGCTGCTAGCAAGTGTAACACATGGGAAGCTCTTCGCTCCTATTTTCATTTGGACTCTTCACCTAAAAGGATAAAGAGTGAACCTCAACTAAAAAAACTCTGTAGGAATCCTACGATCCTCGCCTCCCATGTGCACGCACACACACTAGCAGGAATATAAGTAAAGTAGTAAATCTATAGTCACAGTAGAAATAAACAGAACTGAGAAAAATGTGCAGAATAAGAAAAGCCGCAGACCTTGTTAAGACAGTCAAGACCCCTCAGGCAGTCAACTACTCCAACTGTCACATAGCTATAGGTAATCCTACTTTTTAACCTCAGAGTAACAAGGACATATAACCAATAGCGTCAACCCTCCTCACCCACTCTCACATTGAGTGCGCACGTAGCGTCTTACAACTCATCCAACTCTCACACTTGTCTACCTCTACAGGACATCGGGCACCCATAAGGTGAGGCAGTGAATCCAAATAGGACTAACTGGGACCCGTGAGTCCACTCAAGGTCCACATCCCCTAGCTACATATATGCACACAAGTAGTCGCAATTACTATCCTAAGGGCCGAATTTGTAAGGTCTGACCCGATAGTGATATGTTAATAGTTCATTAGTACCCTTAGATTGGCCCATAAGTGTATTTAGAACAACACTTATAGATAGCATTCTAGTCTCTGTTATGATAGGCATCACTTGATCTAGACATTTTTCAGAGGGAGTTGATAGGCATCTAGTCAAGTAGATGCGATTCGGCCCAATCGCCTAGTTTGGGTTAGACTTTGAGAGTTTCCATCCGTAGGGAGTTGTTTCCTTATCGAATTTGACTCTAGAGCGTATTTACAGTTTCCCTTCATGCCAAGACCCTTTTACTGTATCATTGAACCCTAGAGGGAGAGTTAGGGAGAGGATTGAGAGTAGCTAAGAGGGAGAACGGGAGCGATTCGTGGTGGTTCTTTGGATGGTGCGTGAAGGGCTTAGGAACAGGAGCAGTTCGTGGTGGTTCTTTACGCGGTGCATGAAGCGCTTAGCGTGTGGCTCCGTGGTAGTGAGGGCATGTATGGTGGAGCTTTCCTGTTGTGCCCAGGTAGGCTTCTTCAAGTTCTAGGTTCAGGAAGTTGAGGCAAATGATAATTAACTATAATTCCTTAGTTATTTTCATGTAGAAATATCTATTTTAAAAATTATTTTCCTATCTACTACAAGTATGTAAATTTATGATCTATTTCGGACGAAGTGTGATGCTCTTAAGTACGTTCAGACATTGTTTTAATGGTAATATTATATGAAATCATGGAATTATAAGATAATATAAGAATCTAGGCTCTGACGTTGATAAGCGTCCAGGGATCCTGATGCGTTTCGGGATCATATTATCAATGTAATCGATTAAGCTAATGAGTATCAGTGTAGATCGACACTCTTCATGTAATCAATTATGTCCATAATTGATTATCTAGAGTAATCAAATTTATGTTTTAATTAGCAATCTCTTATAATCGATTAGATATTATAATTAATTGCCTATAATTGATTATATGTTGTAATCGATTATTTATCTAATTGATTAAGCTGAAAGGTGTCGGGTAATAGTGACGAAATTTGAGTAATCAATTAGATGTGTAATCGATTAACTGATGTAGCAGATCATCTACTTTCATGATTTGTCTATGATTGATTAACAGTTGTCATCAATTAACCTGAAAGGCATCGGACTTGGTCGATGTGTTTTAAGTAATCGATTAGCTGTTGTAATCGATTGATTTATGAAGTTTTGGTTATCGGTTATTGTGGCTATAATCGATAATCTGTTTAATCGATTAAGCTGATAGGCATCGGGTTGTTGCAACGTGATTTAAATAATTGATTACCTGTGTAATCGATTAACTGTTACAATCGATTATATGCTTTCTAATCTTTTTGTAATCGATTAATTGTTAAATAGAAGCTCTTTAATTTCTATTTTTATCATGCGATAGTTAATATTTATGACTTTTATTAGCATGTTCATAATCATGGATTTCAAAATATAGATCATGATTAAATTTGCTATCATATTTGCCTATTAAATGGTATATTAGAATTATATTTTTAAAAATTAATGAAGTTTTTTTACTTCAGCTGAAATTTTGTAAATTATGCCTAGCTGTTATGAAAGATGTCCTCGAAGGTGGATGCCTATTACAGAAGACGCTTGCTATCCGGGATGCGTTTCAAATGTCCTATACAGAACCTATATAAAACTTGTTATTTCATGATAATTGGCATACTTAAGTTCTATTATGCACTTTATGATGATGCATGCATATAATTAGGATATTATGATGTAAATGCACTAGCCAGCAGTATGAGACTTAAGTGCCACGTGGGCCAAAGTACTATGCCATAGGAGCCACCTGTTGGTTGGGAACAAAGGGCTATATGGCAAGAGCGACCCCTTGAACCTCGTGGGAGCCATCGTTAGATTCTCATATCTATTTGATTAACGACAATGAAGTTATGTATGAGCCGAAGGGCAATGGGTTAAATCCTGAAAAGTATGCTTGTATGCTAATTGAGTAAAATTTGAGAGTGTCCCAATTGCGCAGCAGAAAATTAAGTAGGTTTCACCCTACCATTGGGTAAAGATGATGAAGATAATGGCTCTATGTCGTGTTATAGTTACTTGTCTTATGTTATAAAAGTAACAAGATAATGATATGTGTGATCATGTTAAGTTTCATGTTTTAGATTTTGCATGATTAATTGTACATGTATGATGACTAGATGATAAAGAATGTAGTTAGAAACTTAAGCATGTATATATATGGTAATAATGTTTCCCATGAATAGAAAATTATTATGCTTTTTATTTTATTATATAGTGTATGAAAAATTTATGATTTTGTAGATTATGAACTTACTGAGTCAGTTGGGACTCACCCTTACTCGTTAACACTTTCAAGAAAGGTTGAAGTTGAGGCTGAGCTTGAGGAGCAGGAGGCCTAAAGCTTTTAGCTAAGACTTACAGTTAAAAGTAGGTTTTAGCTTATTTTATTTTTAGAATCGATGTAAGAAGTAGTTAGTCTATTTCAAACTTAGATGTAATATTTTAAATTTGTGTATTTGTAGAGATCTTGGACATGGTATTCATTATGGTTATTCTTAGCATTTCTACAGTGATTTTTATTGTGACTCTTCAAAAAAAGACGTCTAGATCCATAGACGAATTATCAAAGAAGTAAACCACCTAAATTAAGGTTTCGTCCTTAACTCCTCTTGATTCTCAAACATTACCAAGACTCATAGAGACGACTCCCCCATATATTACACATTCAAATCCACTAATCCTACTAATGATCCAACAACCAAAACTCCAAGAACGTGCGGAAACCACATGGATAAGGAGATGAAAACTCACTTGAAACAATCCCTAGCATGCTTTCTAAAGAGGAAACCTAATCACTAAAGGAGGGACCATCACCCTACCTAAGGTCTTGTACTCTTCTAAATCTTTCAAAGCGATCTACCACGCGGTTTGCTTACTTCCAAGTCGACCGATGCCTCAGTTAGCTCATGGTTCACTGCCACGCACCGCTACCTCCACTGCCACCCCACTAGCTTCGTCGCCGCCTCCCCATCCACACCCCCCTCCCCGCCAAGACCGCCCTGTAGCTGCCACTTTCTTGCCTACTATCGGACACCATAAGGGAGAAGAAGAGCTTGAAGGTGGAGGAGGATGGAGAGGAAGAAAAGAGGTGGAAGAGAGGGTGGGAGAGGAAGAAGGTGGAGGAAAGAGGGGAAGATGAGGAAGAGGAAAGGAGATAGAGGGGAACAGGATAAAATCCCCTCTCTTGGCACCTCCGCCGTGTGGGGTGTTGCCATGTGCGTGGGAGAGCATCACGAGGAGGAAAAGCACTATTTAGAGACATTCAAAATGCATCATGTAAAACTGATGTGAATCATGAGATGCATCCAGACAACTCGACGCCTATCATAGTCCTAGTGGGGGTTTGCCACGCGGAACAGATGTATGCAACATTGAAATGCATCTACCTAGATTGACACGGCTTACAATTCACGTCAGGCCGTCAAGACAAGACGCCTTTCAGATCCGAAAAGATTACCCCTGTGGCCTTCTAAAGAAGCATTTGAGACCCGATACTCTGATCTGAAGCCCAGAATATTACGTTATAACTTTAATTCTATCCAGTGGCTATTGACATATTAAAAAAGAGATAATTAAAAATAATTTAAACGATAGTACGCTTTTGATTTAATAACTTAAGAGTTGGAGAATAATAATTTAGATTTTATTTATTTCGACTCACCCAAGATTTACCACGAACTTTTAGGAGAGAGAAGCCGTGGTCACTAGTGTGACATGGGTTGATGCGGCCCGTTAACATGCCGACAGAAAAGTCAGTGCGAATAAAGTCGTAAACATGATAGAGACCAGAAAACTCATGAAGCAAATTGGATGGATTTTTTTTGGCTGCCCTGAGGGTGTTATTTGCACCGTCCCTCAGTGTAGTGGGTAAATTAAAAAAAATATTTTTTTTTAAAAAAAAGTGGGCCCCGTAACTGTTCTACATGTCCGTACAGTCTGATTCTCAATCGGACAATCCTAAAAAAATCTGAAAAATCTTAAACCGTTATTGGATTTGGCCTATTAAGGATATTTTTACTATTCATTAGGGCTTAGTTATTAATTTTTCAGATTCTTTTGAGTCATCCAATCAGAGATCGACCTCTACGGGACATGTAGGACATCTCGGGGCCTACGTAAAAAAAATTTTAAAAAACATTTTTTTTAATTTACTTACTGCACTGATAAGCGGTGCAAATGACACCCAGTACAACAAGTATTATTCTTTTGGCACACATTTACACAGTTGCACTATAAAGAAGATTTGTCTGCCATAGTTTTTACTGACTGCGATCGATAAAAAAGTAATAAAATAAATATAATATAGCAGCATATTACTTTGCGACCTATGTTTGTCCAAGAACGCTCCCTTCTCACCTATTTGAAGTCTACCTTTTCACGTTTAGAGGAAACTTTCGCCCCCTCAACCCCACGTATAAATGAGTACGTCTTCGTCCTCGTATTTGTTTTCCCATCCCACTGGTCTCGTCTCTTAATTCCTTCGTCGATCTCTTTCTGGTTAATTGCTTTGAAAATAGCTTTTGAGTTAAGACATCACATGCATCCCTTTGCACGAGACCCACTCCAAACAAATATCTAACTCAATGGGTTGCCATCTCGTCCAATCCTCACCGCACCTTTCCCTTTCTCTCTTCCATGTTATTGTTGTTGTCCATACCCGTGCCACTCGGTCCTTTTACAGCTTCCTGCATGATAGCCATAAGCTGTGCTGTAGCTAGAAGCTCTCGCGTCACCATGGCGTTCAAAACCTCTCAGTTGGTCCCCTTTCTCCGTATCGGTTACATAAAAGTATGTACCAACTAGAGTTATTAGACGTGAAAAAGTTCAAAGGGAAGTTAATTAATGAGGTTTGATTTAGTGAACACGACTTCACGGTGAGGTCGAGTTCTACAGTCATATTTTTTATTTTACTTTCTTCGTAAAATGGAAGAAGTAAAGTGAAAAATACTTTCTAACTGTGGGACTCGACTTGACAGTGAGGTCGAACTCATTGAATCATTTTTCTTAATTAATAAGGAGAGAACTAATTAGTGATATCATCCCATTCCTGACAGGGTTATCATTCTCTCATCCACAAACACAGGCCATTCCTCTCATATATGAACGACTCTTGGGGAAACTAATTAGCACCTTGCACGCAGACAATGCGATTATGCAAAGCCAGACTAGTGCAAATATTATGAGTTGCACGTAGCGAGTCATGGAGATCCACGTTCCATATATATATATATATATATATATATATATATATATATATATATATATATATTCCCCAGCAAACTTTAGAAATTTCTAAGCTAGCAGCGGCAGTGTTAAAAGCTTACACCCCCCCACCCCCCAATGTTATGAGTTGCACTTAGCGAGTCATGGAGATCCAGATTTCATATATTCCCCAGTACACACTTTGTAAATTTCTAAACAACGGCAATGTTAATATAGGTTAGTATCAATGCAATGACGACTGGACGACGTTCGTCATGTACGTAAACGTGTACAGCTATTAAAGGGTTACGAGAGAGAAATAGAGAGAGAGAGATAACCTTCATCTTGGCGGGGATCAGGATCAACAATAAAAGAGATATCAAACAACACCTGGAGATTTACACTGCTTATTCGAAATACTGATTTTTTATATTACACTTGACCAGAAGATACCATGATTTTTTTCTTCTGTTTCTTCCCATCAATGTTAACAAACCAAATTGCATATAACTGTGGGCAATAACGGACGTAACACGTAACATGTAGCTTACGTAATGGACTGGAAACTGAGTTAACCGCTACCATCAGAACGCTGCATTGGAGCAAACATCTGGAGGCAAGTCCACTGGGTCTTCTCCCGGGACTGCGGTCTCAGCCAGAAGCCATCTCTCGAGCAGAGAAAAGGGAGGCTGGTGGCTTCCCTGTCTCCCCTTCACCTCGGCATCAATTAGCGCTGCGGAATGAGACCCACGGTGCTGCGCGGAGTGCTCGGGAGACGACCCGTCCCAGAGGATAAGATTGCTGCTCATGTTCTCATACGCAAGCAACGCCTGGAGCTCGTCCTGGGAAACGAGGCTGCAGCTCCCGGCCTGGTCGCCTCCGCTCTGAGGACCTCCGAAATGCGCAGCTCCAGCCGCTGCATCGCAGCTGCCGGTTCCGGTCTGCCTAGGTTTGCCGGGCGCCTCTGCCGGGGACCTCATCCACCCTTCTAGCAGCCTGGAAATGTTGTCGGCGCTCGACGCGTAGGGGAGATCAAAACGGGGAAGTGAGCTGGAGTGGACATCTGAGTTCTTAGTTGTATCCCTGTCACCGTCGCCGTCCACAAGCATGATAAGGTGACTACCAGCGCTTGAATCCGACGCCAAGCTGCTGGTGCTGGGTGCTGCTTGGAACTGTTTGATCTTCTTCTTGAGGTGGGTGTTCCAGTAGTTCTTGATATCGTTGTCTGTCCTCTGGGGAAGATACGACGCTATGGTTGCCCACCTGAATGAACATGGAGAAAATAACAAACAAATAGTCCACAGCTGTTTGATGACCTAAACTACGCCGCCATCTAAAATTTTCATACTTGTAACACAAGGAATGGTATTTATCATTCAAATGGATTTAAAATTAGGTACTTACTTCATTTCATCTTTCCTGTTATGTGGTATTCAAATGGCTTTTGTTAACAAATTTGTGGAAATCATAGACTTCCAAGTACCTGTTGCCCAGCAACGCTTGCAGCTGGATTATCATTCCCTCCTCCTGTGGGGTGAAATTCCCACGTTTGATTCCTGGTCTGAGGTAGTTAGTCCATCTAAGCCTGCAACTTTTGCTGCATCTCATAAGCCCTGCTTCCACAGCAAAAGGAGAAAACCATAACGCAATGGATCGAAATCCTCTATATATGTATACATACATATTTTCGTAGAACAGTACACCGGTGCATGATGGTGCTTAAATGATCGAACTTAGGAACTGTGACGAAGGGAAAAATGCAATAAAATTAGATGCGTAAGGTGCCACTGAAACCT
Source organism: Zantedeschia hybrid cultivar (assembly GCA_030544215.1). Lineage (NCBI taxonomy): Eukaryota > Viridiplantae > Streptophyta > Magnoliopsida > Alismatales > Araceae > Zantedeschia > Zantedeschia hybrid cultivar. The sequence continues at coordinate 20,062,211 of JARZZO010000005.1, forward strand.
GTCAAAGAACAAGATTGACGGTGATAAGCTAGGAAAGAGGAGAAAAGGAGGGACGTTTTGTTCATAGTTGTATTTTGTTCTGATCAGGAAGAGCTCACCGGTGTTTGTGGGTATTGATCTCCAGTTGCCCGGCCCGTGCTCCTGGATGTACGTTGCCAGGATGATGTCCTCCTCCGGCGTCCACGGCCCTTTCTTGATGCCAACCTTATCACAGCAAGGCGGCCTCCCCATGGCTGCCCACCGACTACTCACACAGTCCCTTCTTCCTCCCAAGACAAAGTTCACCCTCCTTACAAGTTGTCTTTTCTCGAACATGTGAGCCTTTATATGGTATGCATGCCGACTTGAAGAAAGTGTAGCCATCTTTCACCCACCATCTAACTCGCTGACCCCATTCGCATCCCTCGAGCTCCTATTTCCCCCTCCCCCCTACTTTTCCATTTTTGCTATCTGCTTCCCTCTCTGTTTCACCGGATAACTTACACAATGTCAAAAAATAGTCTCACTGAGGTGATTGGCTTCCATTCTTGCCATCCTCCGTAACGTTTTAGGGGATATTTTCCCATTTATCGCCATTAAGGTTAGTGTAAAATGGGGACACGGAGATTAGGGTGTCCACGTGAATCATTTGCATTCCACAAAAAGGTGGAAATTAACCATCAGATAGTGAAAGTTCATTAGGGCTAGTCGAGGGTATTAATTTCATGTTGTCCTTGTTTAGGTCTATCTGGTGGATCAGATATCCTCTCCAATCCTCCATAAACTTTTATGACTTCCCCACGCAACTTTCTTAGTTACTCAAGTTCTTATCGTAAGTGGCTAGTGACTCCGGAAATAAGATGGAAAATTTTACTTTCTGAAAATGTAAATTTTCTAATACTAGAGATTACAAAACATAAACAGTTATTAAAAACGCTGTTTTGGGTCGAAAAATTACGTCAAAGGATTCCCTACCTCTAGACCTAGGAAAGCTTTTTTTTTCCCTTGAGAAAGAGGAAGGTCGTTGCTCTGTGCGCCCACAATAGTGAAGATTCGGCATTAATTTGCATGAAATTTGACTTCTACTAATAACTTTGAACTATGCAGATTTTTTTTCCTCACCTTTTTCACGTAAGAGGAAAAGGATTTCTTTTCAGAAAAATAAAAATTGTTCATAAAGTCTTAACACATAGGTCTCCACCATGTTATTGTTGTAGATGTACATAATAAAATTATAAATTATAGAGGAGATCCTTTCAGTACACAATTGAACAGAAGTCCAGCAGTATAGAGAAGGGGAAGAGGACATGTATTGCAATAAAATCCTTTATTTAACATAAGATTTTTTTTCAAATATCTGGACCCTCCCCCTCTCTGTACTGTTGGACTACTGTCCAACTGTATACTGAGAAGATCTCTTTTCAATTCATAGCACACAAAACAAGAAGTCATCTGTTGACTTCTTGTTGTATTTTTTAATCCACATGCGATCGACTAAACTTGATTGGGAAGCCAAAATTATTATCCATTTCTAATGGAAAGGATCAAATGAGATGTGCCCCTAGGTGATCACCCATTTTTCCCCTCAAGAGTGACAAGCTAGGTAAATATAGTCATTTTAAACAAAGTATGCTTTCTTTCAAATGGCCATGTTTTACCTAATTTTTTCACTTTTGTAAGAATAAAATGAGTCATTTTAGAGAGTGGAAAAGAGAGAGAGAGGAGTGCAAGAGTACAGCTTTGTTATACACAAGATTGGTCATTTAATCACAATTAGAAGCTTACTTCTAAACAAACTGAAATGTTTCGCATAGGTGAGTTCGTGTACGAGGATGAATTGCCCTATGTCGTCCGATCAATCTCAATCAAATCATGACGGCCAATTTCGCCCCGCCCTATGCAAGCTGTGGACCTTTCTATGCTCATCATGCATGATAGGGTTAAAAATTGCATTCTAACCCTCCCCTCTATATTTTTTACTTCTATGAAAGGAAGGGTCATTCAATGATCCAGATCATATGGCCTTTTCTGTGTTTCTAGCATCTTTTGTCCCTTTCTTTGGTGTACAGAAGGGAAGGAAAAGTCAATTCCATTGCACACTCATATGCAATGTACAAACTGTGCATGTCACGGTTTAATTCTATCATTTTTCTCATTATTATTTCTTATTTCTTTCCTGGGAGCGGGTGTGTCAGTTAGAGGAGCCACTCATGATGGATGTTATAACATCATGATCATGAGCTGTTAATCTTTAGCCCATTTAATAGTGTCAGACCTAACCATTAAGACATGATCAGTGATGTAGACTGGATCTATCACGACCGGATTCCGAAGCCGGAATCCGAAAAGAAGGATCCGGAGCTGGGTCGGATCGGTGTTCAGAGGCCCGACGGGGATCCGGAAGGCGAAAGATGCAGAGGCGAAGCCGAAGGTCCAAAGGCCGAGGGATGCTCGGTCGGTGGCTGGCTTGCTCCGGGAAGTCGGGGCCGAGGCTCCTTCGGCGGACGAAGGGGCGGCGCGAGACCGAGTCTCCTCTGTCGCGGGGCAGCCGGCGCACGGCGTCGAGACCAGGGAGAGGAGTCCGAGGTCGGTGGTCGAGACCGACTCGGGAAGGTCGGCGATGATTCGAACCGAGCTCCTGCAGGAGGGGAAGAAGAAGAAAACCAGTCAGCAGGAGTCCCGGGCTTCAGCCCTGGGGAACCCCCTCCGACGGTCAAGTTAGCTCCTGAAGAAGATTCGATTCAGAAGGCAAAGAGAGTAGCTTTAATGCTTTTCGGACTGTAGTCCTTAAGGGTCTCGGAGGCTTGGGGAAGCCTCCCTTTGGCAATAAATAGCGGTGTATTTATAGCAAAGGATAGAGGATGGTTAACGGTGGCAGCCGATATAGGACTAAACGCGGACTTACTGGTAAACCGCCATAGTGCCTGATCCGCCACCGGAGTGGGCCGGACTCGGCTATCGGGCCGAAGGGGGTTGGGCCGCTGATGGGCCGAAGCCTGTTGGGCCCTGGGCTGCCGCGCTGTCCCGGGCCGTAGGTTGGTGGGCCGCTGACGGGCTGAAGCCTGTTGGGCCGGGAGCGACGGTGCCGCTTACGGGCCGAGGGCTGTTGGGCCGCTGATGGGCCGAAGGCTCCCGGAGGGCCTTGTACTGCTGCTGTTGGGCTGAACGGGGTTTGGGCTTGCTTCAATGGGCCGAATCGGATTCTGCCTCATCACATAGCCCCCCACTCTTGTCTTCCTCAGTTCTGAGATGGCGAGAGTATAGCCCGAAGCTAGTAGGAAAATAGCGTAACGGGTGTCTTACCCGAAGCTCTGTTCTTTTTCTTTCGAGAAGAGGGTGCCCTCGGTCGGCCGAGGGCTATGAGGTTGCTTCGTCTTCGCTCGGAGTGGCGACGAAGGCTCATGGCTCAGAAGGTCAAGGGCCGAACCCTCTGACTCGCGTCATGCTTCATTAAATGGACGGGATGGGCGTCGCCTCGTGAAGAAGCACGGGACACGCGTTGCGCATCCGGCCGCTCCGTCAAAAGCACAAAAGGATCCTGACCGCTCGCGGGTCGCGGATCGCCTCGGCTCTTTGCCCGAGGCTCTACTCGGATTCCCGCCGCTCCCTTCTTCGGCACGCGGATCGGGACACGTGGCGGGCATCAGGGTGATCAGCCGAAGGGTCGGAGCGCTTTCGGCCGTTGATCGCTCTGCTTCAAGTCCCGAAGCCGGCCCGTCATCATTGCCGAAGGACGGTGCACGTGGCGGGCATCCGAGAGGAGCGGTGGGACGAAGGGGACGATCTCGGCCGTTGGCTTCGGCGGGAGGCGCTTCGGATGGGGCTTATAAATACAAGCCCTCAGCAGGGCACTGTTCTTCTTCCTCCTGCTGCGTCTGTGTTGCTCTTGCGATCCCCCGAGCTCTCCCTCCTCTCTGGCGAAAGGATAGCTCTCTGAAGGCTTCGTCCGAGCTCGCCGGCCACCGTGGGAGGATCTCCATTCCTCAGAGCGCCTCGTTGGTGGAGCTGGGTGGCTTGAGAGGCTGCGCTCGGTTCAGGAGAGATTTCCTCCCCCTTCCTGAGAGTAAGCCTTGGCCTTCTTTCTCCCCTTCGCGACCTTATGGTCCGGAGTTCTTCTAGTGAGATTACTCCTTCGGACGAGGAGTATACTCCTTCCCACTCTCCCAAATCTTCTCTGTCATCTCCCCTCACCTTGGATTCCCTCGCCTCTGCGATGTCTGAAGAGCCTGAGGTCTCTGGGGCTGAGGGGTCCGAGGCTTCCGGGGCCGAGGTCTCCGGGGCCAAGGCTTACGGGGCCGAGGCTTCCGGGGCCGAGGCTTCCGAGGCCGAGGCCACCGAGGAGGTCCGGAACCCAGGCCGGGCTTCCACCTCGGGGCGCCGTCGTCCCGACATCGCTTCGGAAGCATCCTGCGCCCTTTCGGACGCAGAGGTTAGCAACCTTGTTTCTTACTTCCAACTTCCCTCTTGGACGACCCCTCACCGGCCTAGCTCCGCCACCCGGGCCAACACTTCCCGCCCGGGTTCCTTCTCTATCTATGTAGATAGTTTCCAGGCGGGCTTTCGTCTTCCTCTCCCCACCTTTGTCATCAATCTTCTCAGCTTCTACGGGCTGGCCCCGTCTCAGCTTTTTCCCAACTCTTGGCGCACCGTATACAGTTTCTTGGCCGTTTTCGCCCGTATACGGATTACTCCTTCCATCAACGTCTTCCGCTACCTCTTCAAAATCCAGAGGCAGGGGAGATCCGAGTGGTACTGCTTCGTCCCTCGGGTCGGCCGAAGCATCTTCTCCGGGAAGCCCTCGTCCATCCATGGCTGGAAGAGGAAATTCATCTTCATTTCTCTGCCGGAGAACGAGAAGGGCGTGTGGCCCTTTCCTACCGAATGGGCGCCGCTGGCCGCAGGCCTCTCGGATCCTCATGTTCTGACCTCCGTCCAGAGCACCCTTGTGGGCCACATCCAGATCATGGCCCCGTACAACATCTGGGGGCTTCTCAGTGAGTCAGAGCGGCTGGTGAATGCCGGGGTATGGCCGGACCCCCGGTTCGATCCGGAGCGAGCCCTTCCCTACCTTCCTCCCGGGGAGACTCCGCGGGGGCGCGGAGGAAGTGTTGCCGCTCCTCCGGCCGAAGCTCCTCCGGCTGAGGAGGCTGATGAAGTTTCGGCCGAGGGTAAGTCGGCTTTGAGTTTGCAACTGGTCGTTGTTTCGTTTTTAACACGTCTTCTCTTGGTTGCAGCAATGTCCGAGCTCGACGCCCTCCTTGCCCGGATATCCGATCAGCGCGGTCAAGGCCGGGCACCAGCCCCGCAGGCGGCAGGCGGGTCCGGCCGAGGCGCTGGAGCTCCGAGGACCCGAGGCGGGGTTCCAAGGACTGCGGCCTCCACCGAAGGCTGTGCTGCCGCCGCCGCTCTCGAGAGGGAGTGAAAGACTAAGTTCGCCGCTCGAAGGGGCGGCCGACCGTCGAAGCGCCCCCGGGCGGAAGAGGCTGAAGAGGCGGAGCCGGCTCCGCTGATCAGGAGAAGTGCCGGGGCCCGAAGGGCTGCAAGGCTGGCGTCTCCCGAGATGCCGAGGGGCGACTCCCCTCCGGCCGTTTCGGCAGGGACAGAGGACGAAGGCGCCGGGTCGCAGGCGCCCCGAGCGCAGCGCGAGTGGTGGCACCCTGAACCGGGGATCTACAAGGACGAGAGTATGGAGGACTCGCAGACGTGCCTCCGTCTGCTCCGCAGCCTCACTCTCCCTTCGGCTTTCGAAGAGCTGAGGGACCACTCGGTCACCGACCTGGCGGCGATGAGCGCTCGGTTGGCGGTCCAGGTAAGAAGCTTCCGAGTGTGCTTCAACTTAGCTTTCCTTAGCTGTTCTTTAATTGATTTTTATTTTCTCATCCTTGTCTGCTTTCGGTCCGCAAGCCGCGGTGACGGGCAGTGTCCTGATTCACCATCAGGAGCTACTCCGGATCAAGCTCCTGGAGGCCGAGGGGGAGTCGGCCGGTTCGGGTGAGGGTCCTTCGACGGGGCCCCGTATCAAGCCCATGATCGATGGGCTAGTAACCGCGAACGCCCGGACGCGGGCGCAGCTGGAGGAGAGGGCAGCAGAGGCCCGTGCTTCATTCGAGGCCAAGGTGAAGGCCGAGCAGGAGAAGGAGAAGGCCGAGCGTGAGCTCGCTGCGGCTCAGACCGAGATCCGGGCCCTTAAGGCCCAGATCCAGGACAAGGACTCCCGGCGGGCTTCGGAGAAACGCCGCCATGCCGAGGAGGTATCGGCTCTGAAGCAGGAGCTGGAGGAGGCGGCGGACTCGGCCGTAGCCGATTACAAGGCCGGCCCGGACTACGCCGAAGAGATCATCCAAGCTCAGCTGCTAGCGGCCTCTTCGGTCTTCAACTTCGGGCTGGCTGTCGCCCAGAGGGCCTGCCCGAGCGTTGATTTAACCGGGGTTGCCCTGCCGATGGGCGAGGAAGCCAAGGAGCTCCTATCCTGGTGGAAGGAGCTTATGGCCGAGAAGGCCTCGACCCCAGCTCCAGGCGACGAAGCCGTGCCCGCCGAGGAGGCCCCTGTCGAGGCTGCCGCTCCTGAGGCTGTGCAGATCGTTGACTCTCCCTCTCCCTCTCCCTCTCCTGGCCGAGACGCAGTCGAAGCGGAGGAGGAAGGGGTTGTCGAGGGCTGATACGAGGGTTCCCCCCCCCGTTTTTGTTTTCCTACTTTTGTAAGCCTTCGGCCAGGCGGATGGCCGATTTTGTACTTCCCCTTCTATGAATACAGGAAGTATTTCCGAGTTTTACCTTGTGGTTTTGTGCATGGTTGACCGAATCTGGACTTTCAGAAGTCCGAGATCCTGCCGTCGTTCGCTATAGTTCGCGAAGCCTAGACCCGATGTAGGTTCGGATAGAAAGTTGGTAAAATATTGCCAGTATATACGGCCGGGGCCTTCGTTAATGTGGCTCATAATATCCGAAGGGGTATCCCGCCGCCCTAGATGCGGTTCGTGTGGCCGAAGCCACTCCCGCTTCGTCTTATGCAGACTTGGAGATATATCTCGTCGCCCCCTGATCCGGATTACATGGCCGAAGCCATTCGTCGGATCGAGTTTTCTGCGGACTTAGGAAGAACACCATGCCGCGTCCTGATCCGGATTACGTGGCCGAAGCCATTCGTCGGATCGAAGGACTCGCGGACCTTTGAGAGAATACCCTGCCGCTCCCGATACGGTTTGCATGGCCAAAGCCACTCCCGATACGGTTTACACGGACTTAGAGAAAACCATGCCGCGTCCTGATCCGGATTACATGGCCGAAGCCATTCGTCGGATCGAAGGACTCGCGGTCTTTGAGAGAATACCATGCCGCTCCCGATACGGTTTGCATGGCCGAAGCCACTCCCGATACGGTTTACACGGACTTAGAGAATAACATGTCACGTCCTGATCCGGATTATATGGCCGAAGCCATTCGTCGGATCGAAGGACTCGCGGACTTTGAGAGAATACCATGCCGCTCCCGATACGGTTTGCATGGCCGAAGCCACTCCCGATATGGTTTACACGGACTTAGAGAATAACATGCCGCGTCCTGATCCGGATTACATGGCCGAAGCCATTCGTCGGATCGAAGGACTCGCGGACTTTGAGAGAATACCATGCCGCTCCCGATACGGTTTGCATGGCCGAAGCCACTCCCGATACGGTTTACACGGACTTAGAGAATAACATGCCGCGTCCTGATCCGGATTACATGGCCGAAGCCATTCGTCGGATCGAAGGACTCGCGGACTTTGAGAGAATACCATGCCGCTCCCGATACGGTTTGCATGGCCGAAGCCACTCCCGATACGCTTTACACGGACTTAGAGAATAACATGCCGCGTCCTGATCTGGATTACATGGCCGAAGCCATTCGTCGGATCGAAAGACTCGCGGACTTTGAGAGAATACCATGCCGCTCGCGATACGGTTTGCATGGCCGAAGCCACTCCTGGTACGGTTTACACGGACTTGGAGAAAATACCAACAGGTTTCCTGAAAAAGAGATCTTTATTCATACCCTCCGGCTGAAAGCCTGGGGAGAGGTGACTTACATATAATAACGCCGAAGGCGCTCTACATTCCAGGTGCGCGGAAGAGGTTGGCCCGAAAGGGTCTCCAACCGATAAGCTCCACGCCTGATCACCTCCCTGACCCGATAGGGCCCCTCCCAGTTGGGGGCAAGCTTCCCTGAGGCTTCGGCTGGTTTGGAAGCATGAGCATTCCTCAACACGAGGCTCCCTGTTTCAAAGCTTCGGGGCTTTACTCGAGTGTTGTTGTAGTTGGCCATGCGCTGCTGATAAGCTACCAGCCGGATACGAGCCTTGTCTCGGGTCTCTTCAATGAGGTCCAGGTGGTCTTTCAAACCTTCTTCGTTAGCCTCCGGATTGTAAGCAACAACCTTGGGAGAGGGAAGGCCGATTTCGATCGGAATAACAGCCTCTATCCCATAGGCCATGCGAAAGGGAGTTTCGCCGGTGGGGGTTCGGCTTGTCGTCCGATAGGCCCACAGAACACTTGGCAGCTCCTCTACCCATCGGCCTTTAGCTTCGCCGAGGCGGGTTTTCAATCCCTGCAGCAGGCTTCGGTTGGTGACTTCCACTTGGCCGTTTGCTCGAGGATGCGCCACCGAAGTGAATTTGTGAAGTATGCCGAAGCTGGCGCAGTTGTCGCTGAACCGTCGGCTGTCGAACTGCTTTCCATTGTCAGAAATGATGGCCCGAGGGATGCCGAACCGGCAAATGATGGACTTCCACACGAAGTTCCAAGCATTGATATCGGTTATTGACGCGAGGGGTTCGGCTTCGACCCACTTAGTGAAATAATCTACCGCCACGATGAGGAATTTTCTTTGGCAGGTGGCGACGGGAAAAGGTCCCAGGAGGTCGATTCCCCATTGAGCGAAAGGCCAGGGATCGGACAAGGGGGTCAGAAGGGTGGCTGCCTGGTGAATGAGGGAGCTGAACCTCTGGCACTGGTCACAGCGCCATACGAGGGCTAAAGCGTCCTCTCGGAGTGTTGGCCACCAGTAGCCTTGCCTTAAAAGCTTGTGAGCCAGGGCCCTTCCTCCCGCATGCGCCCTGCACACCCCTTCATGTACTTCTCTCGCGGCGTAGTCGGCTTCAGCCGGGCCGAGGCACCGCAGCAGTGGTCGGCCGAAGGATTTCTTGTATAGCACCCCGTCCAGAAGGAGGAAGTGGGATGAGCGCTGCCGAATGTGCTTCGCCCCCCTTGGGTCTGGTGGGACTTCTCCTCGGAGAAGAAAGGCGACGAGGGGAGTCATCCATGTCTCGGCCTCAACCTTAGTGACTTGCATGGCTTCGGTTTCGCCGAGGCTTGGTTCGGCGAGCTCCTTGACGAGGATCATTCGGCCTCCTCCCCCGTCTTGAGTTGACGCCAGCCGGGGAAGTGCATCGGCTCGGGTATTCTTGGCTCTCGGGATCCTTACGATTTCATAAGAATCGAATTGGGCGAGGATTTTGCAAGTCACCTGGAGATAAGATGCCATTATTGCATCCCGAGCCTCGTATTCTCCAGAGATGTGGCTGGCGATCAGCTGGGAATCGCTGAAGGCTTTCAGGTTCCGGGCGCCGAGCTTCTTCGCGGCCCGGAGGCCGGAGATGAGAGCTTCGTACTCGGCGGCATTGTTAGTCGCTGGGAAGGAGAAACACAGGGCGTACTCCGTGACGACCCCTTCGGGTGATGCCAGGATCCACCCGGCGCCGCTGCCCGTGGAGCACGCGGAGTCGTCCACGAAGAGTCGCCACTCGTCTGGTGGTGCTGGGGCCGAAGTGGCCTCGGCTTCGGGCGCGTTAGGTGCCGGCTGAGGTGCCGAGGAAGCGCCGGGGGTGAGTTCGGCGATGAAGTCTGCCAGCGCCTGTGCTTTTATCGCTACCCGAGGTGCGTAAGAGATGTCGAATTCTCCTAGCTCGATCGCCCACTTCGCCAGCCTGCCGGATACCTCCGGTCGGGAGAGAATTTGCCTTAGGGGCTGGTCGGTGAGAACCTTCACGGAATGGGCCAGAAAGTAAGGCCGGAGCCTCCTCGCGGACGAGACGAGGGCCATAGCCAGCTTCTCCAGGGCAAGATACCGGAGTTCTGCTCCTTGAAGGGCTCGGCTGGTATAGTAAACTGGCTTCTGAACGCCATCTTACTCTCGGACGAGGACGGCGCTGAGAGCCGTCTCGGAGACTGTAAGGTACAAGCTCAAGGGCTCCCCGGGAACCGGCTTGGACAAGATGGGGACTTTGGAGAGGTAGGCCTTCAGCTGATTGAAGGCTGCTTGGCACTCATCCGTCCAGTTGAAGTTGTTGGCCTTCTTCAGCAGCTTGAAGAAGGGGAAACAATAGTCTGCCGCCCTTGACATGAAGCGGCTTAGGGCTGCGATCCTCCCGTTCAGCTTCTGTACCTCTCGGAGGTTTGCCGAGGGGCGCATCTGCATGATGGCCGAAACCTTCTCGGGATTAGCCTCCACCCCTCGGTGAGTGACCATGTAGCCGAGGAACTTCCCGGAGGCTACCCCGAAGGCGCACTTGGCCGGGTTCAGCTTCATCTTGTACCGCCTAAGGGCGGAGAAAGTCTCGGCCAGGTCGGCCAAATGCTCTGCAGCAACGCAGCTCTTGACCAACATGTCGTCTATATAGACCTCCATGTTTCGGCCAAGCTGCGGGGCGAACACTTTGTTGACCAGACGCTGATATGTTGCGCCGGCGTTCTTCAGACCGAAGGGCATTCGGGTATAGCAGTATAGGCCCAGATCGGTCGTGAAGCTGGTCTTGCTCTCATCATCCGGATGCATCTGGATTTGGTGGTAGCCTGAATAGGCGTCGAGGAAGCTTAAGAGCTCGTGGCCGGAAGTTGCGTCTACCACCTGGTCTATCCGAGGCAGCGGAAAGCTGTCCATCGGACATGCCTTGTTGAGGTTGGTGAAGTCCACGCACATATGCCATTTGCCATCTTTCTTTGGCACCATCACCACGTTGGCGATCCAGTCCGGATGGTGCACCTCTCGGAGGTGTCCGGCGTCTAGCCCCTTCTGCACTTCGGCTTGGATGGCGGCCCTCCTTTCCTGATTGAAGGTGCGCCGCTTCTGCTTTACCGGGGCCTGGTCGGGATCGGTATGGAGTCGGTGCTCTGCTACCTCCGGGTCAACCCCGGGCATGTCCGCCGGAGACCAGGCGAAGACGTCGAGATTCTTTTTCAAGAACTCAGTAAGCTTCTCTGCTTCAGTCTCCTCTAGGCCGGAGCCTATCATCAGGACTCGTCCTTCGCCTCCCGGAATAGGGACGGCGAGGAGTGCTTCTCCCGGAGATGCCTCGGCTGACGATTCGATCGTCAGAGTTTCTACTGCGGTCTTCCCTTTGACCGAAATCATGTAGCACTGCCGGGCCGCTTCTTGATTCCCTCTGGCCTCGCCTATTCCATGGCTGGTATGAAACTTCAGCTTCTGATGGAAGGACGAAGGCACGGCTCCGACTCCGCCGATGAGCCTTCGGCTGAATATGGCGTTGTAGGCTGAATCGATTTTTACAACGGCAAAGTCCGTTTCAACGGTTAATTGCCGGGGGGCGGAGCCTAAGGTTACAGGGAGTCGGACAATGCCCTCTACTCGGCAGGGCGAGCCGTTAAAACCGAAGATGGGGCCCCGGTGAGGCTTCATATTAGCCTCACTCAATCCCATTTTTTCAAAACAGTCATAAAACAAGATGTTTGGGGCACTTCCATTATCAACAAATATTCTATGTACATCATAGCTATTTATTACAGCATTGACGACGAGGGCGTCATCGTGAGGGACCTGAACATCAGTCAGGTCCTTAGAGCCGAAGGTGATGTCTTCTTGACGAGGCCGCTTCGGTTCGCCGTCAACCGCTGCTACGGTGCTGCGCTGCCGCGGCCTTGATCCTTCCCCCGGCCCTCCGGATATCATCATGATAGATCCAGAACTGGGTCTTTGATGGGATGATTCTACCGGGGCCGAGGTGACCTTCGGCGGAGGAGAGGCTTCTATCGCCGGGGGTTGTTGTTGCTTGGGCGCTGCAGGGACGTCCCGGTTTTGCTGTGGCGGCTGCTCCCGTCGGTACTGCGGCAATCTCCCCTCCCGGATGATGCAGTCGATCTCCTCGCGGAGCTGCCGGCACTCATCCGTCGTGTGGCCGATCTCCCGGTGATATTCACAGTATTTGCCGGGATCCCTTCGGCGAGGATCCGTCTTGATGCGATCCGGCCGCCGGATCATGCCCTTCACCTCCATGAGCATCCGGGAATGGGGAGCAGGTAAGGGTAGGTACCGCGGCTGCGGGTCCCGTCGCCTCTCCCTGTCCCAGTCCTCTCGGCGATACCGCTTTCGGGAGGGCTTTTGGTCTTCTGGCCGAGGTCGGACCACCTGGGGAGCAGGTGCCGAGGTGGCTTCGGCTGCGCCTTTACCCCTGGACAGCATCAGGGCCTCCCGGTTGATGTATTTATGGGCCCGGGTCACGAGGTCCTGGAAGGTAGGGGGATGGCGCTTCCCAATGGAGCCGAGGAGCCCCTCGTCCCGGCACCCGCTAATCACGGCCGAGACCGCGATCGAGCTGTCGAGGTTCGGGATTTGGGCGGCCTCTGTCCGGAACTTGGTGAAGTACTCCTGGAGAGTTTCGGTGGGGCCTTGCCAGATGGCCAGCAAGCTGGCGGAAGTTTTGCACTGCCGGATGGCATCATAGAACTGGTCGATGAACAACTGGACTAGGGAGTGGATGGAGTTGGGGGCCAGCGTCTCGAACCAGGTGAGGGCGATTTTTTCAAGGGTGAGGGGGAAAAGACGGCAGCGGACTGCCTCGGAGATCTCTTGGACCCGGAGGTAGGCGTTGAATCTCTGGAAATGACAGACCGGATCTGTCATTCCGTCGTAGAGAGGGCCCTTCAGCAGTTTGAAATTGGGGGGCACCTCGGTAGCCAGGACCTCCGCCGTGAATGGGGTCTGCTCCAGGATGCTGCTGACGAGAGGCGCCCCGTGAGGTCGAGACACCATCTGCTGCATCTCCTTGCGTATTGCCGTCAGCCGCCGGTCCAGGTCCGGGGCAGTCGAGGTGGCGACGGATTGTCCTCCGGTCCGGGCCGGACGGAATTCCGACGAAGCATAATCTTGCTCCGTCAGACGATCAGCGCGAGGAGCTCGGGCAGGTAGCGCCGAGGGCTCGCTGCGCGTCGCCGCGGTTTCGTTGGGAGAAACCGGTGTAGGCGCCGGCCGGAACCGGGCATCTTGTACTGGGTAGAGTGGGGGGAGCGGCGCCTGCTGAGGAAGCTGTCCCATCAGTCCCATGCGCTAGACGATGGCGGACACCATCTCCTGAAGAGGCGCTAGGGACGTGACGGCAGCGGCCAGCGTTGCCACTTGCTGCTGGAGCACCCCCACTCAGTCTTCCGAGGCGAGAGACTCCGGTATGGTTGGCAGAGGCAGGCTCGGCGGGGCAGAAGGGGCACCTTCGGAAGGCAGCATCTGCGCCGAGGCCTCCCGTGCTTCTGCTTCGCTTTGTCCGGACCGTCGGGTCACAGGTCGCTGAGACATGACTTGTTTTGTTGGTTTCCCACAGACGGCGCCACGTGATGTAGACTGGATCTATCACGACCGGATTCCGAAGCCGGAATCCGAAAAGAAGGATCCGGAGCTGGGTCGGATCGGTGTTCAGAGGCCCGACGGGGATCCGGAAGGTGAAGGATGGAGAGGCGAAGCCGAAGGTCCGAAGGCCGAGGGATGCTCGGTCGGTGGCTGGCTTGCTCAGAGAAGTCGGGGCCGAGGTTCCTTCGGCGGACGAAGGGGCGGCGCGAGACCGAGTCTCCTCTGTCGCGGGGCAGCCAGCGCACGGCGTCGAGACCAGGGAGAGGAGTCCGAGGTCGACGGTCGAGACCGACTCGGGAAGGTCGGCGATGATTCGAACCGAGCTCCTGTAGGAGGGGAAGAAGAAGAAAACCAGTCAGCAGGAGTCCCGGGCTTCAGCCCTGGGGAACCCCCTCCGACGGTCAAGTTAGCTCCTGAAGAAGATTCGATTCAGAAGGCAAAGAGAGTAGCTTTAATACTTTTCGGACTGTAGTCCTTAAGGGTCTCGGAGGCTTGGGGAAGCCTCCCTTTGGCAATAAATAGCGGTGTATTTATAGCAAAGGATAGAGGATGGTTAACGGTGGCAGCCGATATAGGGCTAAACGCGGACTTACTAGTAAACCGCCATAGTGCCTGATCCGCCACTGGAGTGGGCCGGACTCGGCTATCGGGCCGAAGGGGGTTGGGCCGCTGATGGGCCGAAGCCTGTTGGGCCATGGGCTGCCGCGCTGTTCCCGGGCCGTAGGTTGGTGGGCCGCTGACGGGCTGAAGCCTGTTGGGCCGGGAGCGACGGTGCCGCTTATGGGCCGAGGCCTGTTGGGCCGCTGATGGGCCGAAGGCTCCCGGAGGGCCTTGTACTGCTGCTGTTGGGTTGAACGGGGTTTGGGCTTGCTTCAATGGGCCGAATCGGATTCTGCCTCATCAATCAGGTTGGCACGTGGAGGTATTAAGCTCATCTAATTTGAATTTTGGACAACAATCTACTTTCCGTGGACATAACTTTTATTAAGAATGTTCAAACAAGATGAGGTGATGCCCATTAAAAAGATAATTTTGTTAGTTACAAGTTACATGTTGAGCATTTTTAACAATTTTGTTGTTTAGAAGGCCAAATCTATAAACAATACACACCACAACATAGTTGGTTTGTACATAAGAATGATAGGATTTGTGAAGTATTATTATAGAGAATGATTTCTTATAATTTTTTTATAAAATATTAAATTATAATTAGTGTTACGTCCCTGATCTGATTCAGTCATTCAGACACACTTCGGATTGAAGTTACGTAACTACGGAATCAAATAATATACAACTCGAACATGAATGATGAGAGACAAATAACTAAAGTAATAAACATGTCATTCACCATCAAAATATTCAAATAAAATTTTTATTTACCAATACCATAATTTCACAAACATGTTACATCAATAACAGGATCTCAAATATACCAAATATCTGTATAAAATAAAATCACTTAACTCACTAAAAAAAATAAAAAAGTACATATCTCTCTCTTTATCCTTACTATATCAATCTTCTACGTAAATAAATAAATCTACCTAGATAACAGCGAAATTATTCAGATCCAAAAAATTTCACACAATTAAAAGTCCAACTTATTCTCCTCAGAAGTCTCTGAAAATATTAATAAGATTTATAAGTACAACCACTCAGTAGAGAATGAGACCCACTAAATGCTAAACAATATAATAGTTGAAAATGTGATAATATCTAATTAATCATGATTCACAGTTATACATATATGTCAAATAAGAATATAAATTTATTAAATCAAATGTGTTTTTAATAATTATGAGTATATCGACTAAATATATAGTATATATGGTATGATCAAATTCTACTAGCTATAATCAGAATGTATCACATATTAAACAGAACATATAAAATTTGTCAAATTGTCAGGACGTTACGTATCGCCGTCTCCTGAACACATATCATATAAAATAACAAATATCATAACGTAGTAGCTTGTCAAATCAGATTCATATCATGGATCATAAGGTTATGACAGATTCATAAAATTTCAGAGAAAATAGTTAATCTAGATGATCAAAAGATTCAAATGATTAAGTTGAATTCAAATGAATATATGGAGTAAAGATTTTATATTTATATGTCAATCAAATATATCAAATCACATCATAATGGACATGCATCTAAACCACAATATAAGAAATCAAACAAAACAAATACCAAAGCATCTAAGCAAATAATGCAAAAGTCTTAATTACTGCGCAGAACCGAAGAGTCCAAGTCTCACCCAACTTTAAACCGTTAGGAAGTTATGTATCACCGTCCTCCGATGTAGCTAGCCAAAAATCAAGATTTCATCTGTTTGTCATGGGGTTCTAAACAAAATATTCTATCCAATATATATGCTTACGATAGAATCGGACAAAATATCTCCTTAAAATGTCAATATCCAAGCAAAGTCAAATAATTATGGCACAATCATATTAAAAGAAATCAAATGATGATAAAAGATAAGCATATATCTGAAAATTGAATTATCAAAGTGATACATACTTATAAGAGTTAAAATATTTACTTTTATATACAAAATAACCACTTAAAGAGTTATCATGGTCATATACATAAAAAATCTAAACAAAATTAATGATAACAGACTTATAGATAGAATGATATGTCACATGAATATTCTCAAAAATTTTGGAATAACACATGTATTTTTCAATCATTAAAACTAATTTCTAGAGGTGAAAAATTAATAAATAAGACCAAAAATAGAAAACATATTCAAAAATTGATCAAACTTAGTAAACATGTCTTATAGGTCAAAATAATCATATAGATAAAATTTCAATAATTTAGACATCAAACGAATGATTTAGATCATCAAATGACATATAAAGAACTTAAGTTAAATTAGGCCAATCGAATAAATAGTAGAATAATAAAAAAATAAAATCTAAAAATTATAAACTTTTACCAGCATGTAGAATATGTCAAAATCCAAGCGTGATAACAATTTCAGGTCAATTTTCCAAGGAACAAAGGAGTTATAGGTAACTTAAGTTCGGCTTGGAAATTAGTCACAGGTTTTAAAAATTGTAGGTATAGGTCATGAAAATCATCGGCGCACGTCCTGAATTTCCAGAATATGAGATTTTACAAATTTGATCAAAAATTCCTAAATCAAAGTAGAATATAAAGTCATAGATTGATAGATTATTGTTCCAAAAATCATGTTTGACCACCTTTGAAAATCAAAACGTTATTTTTTTATATAATACAAAATAAACGTTCAACAGATTTTCATATCCCATCTTTAGAATGCGAAGAACACTCTCCTCTAATGTCTTTTAATTACCTTCTAGTATTCCAATCTCGATTTTCTTATGATCTAAGGTTTCTCTCACGACCTCTAAACCTCAAAGAATAATAATCTATCTATTAGAATTAATTTCCAAAGATAACTAAATCAAAACACTTCTCTTTCTCATAAAGAACTCTATGTTCTTATCTCTTAACTTGGAGTTGTTTGCAAGAGGCCTAATGCTCAACTCCAAGGCCCCATATATATTCTTTTGGCTTTCTAATACTATCCAAATTAAGTTCTTAAAATTGCTAAGTCTAACTCAAATTATAGCTTACTTAACCAACAAACTAAAGTGTTCCGATTCAAATTAAGAAACCAGATTTTCGTACAAAATAGATTTCCTCTCATAAACCATCTCTGATTAGACCTATTAAACGTCCACATTAGTTTTTGGTCTTTTTGACAAAGTTTTAGAATTTTATATTCTCTTTCCAACCATGTATGCCATGTCATTTTTAGACTTTTGTGAGACAAGTTATTGCATTCGCAATAGATCACTTTCTCATAGTTTTTAGACCCGAAAATTTGACTAAATTGAAAACCAATTAGTTTCCTAATTAGAATATGACTTAATGGGCCTAGTTTGACTTCATTGTTGACTTACCTATTCTAAATCTATTATTATATCATTAATTATTTATTTATTAGATTTTATCCCTATTAGTCTATTAAATAATATAAATTGGCTTAACTGAGTCTTAATGAGTTCTAATTAGACCTAATTAACTAAATATTAACTAAATAGCTTTAGTAAATTAAAATCTATAAATGAAATGAAATAGGTTCAAGGTGTAGGTCATAACATCCGCCTCCCCTTAAAGAAATTTCGTCCTCGAAATTTAAATCAGTATAACTCACCGCATAAATAGGGATCTTCTTCATGTCTTCCTCGCTCTCCTATGTGGCTTCTTCTACATAATGATGATGCCATAAAACCTTCACTAGAAGAATCACCTTGGTCCTCAACACTTGCTCCTTGTGATCGAAAATACGGATTGGCTTCTCAACGTATAATAAATCAGCATGCACATCCAGTGGCTAATAATTGATGATATGAGATGAATCTTAGACATATCTTTTGAGCATGGACAAATGAAACACCATATGCACATTGGCCAGAGCAGGTGGTAAAGCTAGCTTGTAAGCTACCTCACCCACTCGCTGTAAAATCTCGAATGGCCCAATAGATCTCGGACTCAGCTTGCTTTTCTTGCTAAATAGCATCACACCCTTTGTAGGTGACACTTTGAAAAACATATGATCACCCATATCAAATATCAACTCACGCCTTTTGTTATATGTATAACTTTTCTGTCTACTCTGAACTGTAAGCAATCGCTTCATGATGATGTCAATCTTTTTAAAACATTCCTGAACAATCTGAGGTCCCAACATGCTCTTCTCACAGACCTCAGACCAGTAAGTAGGTGATCTGCATGGCCTTCCATAAAGTGCCTCATATGGTGCCATCCCGATGCTAGAATGATAATTGTTATTATATGTAAACTCTATCAAAGGCAACTGATCATCCCAACTACCTTGCCACTCTAGGTTGCACACTCTTAACATGTCCTCGAGCATCTGTATAATCCTCTCAGACTGACCATCAGTCTGAAGATGAAAAGCAGATTTGAACTTAAGTTGTGTGCCCAATGCTTCTCATACTCTTTCATAATCGAGTAATGAATCTAGAATCCCTGTCTGAAATAATAGAAACTAGCACACCATGTAGTTGAATGATCTCGTCAATGTAAAGTCTAGTCAGTTCTTCCAATGACTGTGTTGTGAATGACCAAAAAATGAGCAGACTTAGTCAGCTGATCCACAATGACCCAAATCATGTCATGCTTCTTCCTTGTCTTAGGTAGACCCGTGATGAAATATATAGTAATATGTTCCCACTTCCACTGTAGGATTTCCATTGACTGTAATGGACCAGCAGGCCTCTGATGCTCTGCCTTAACTTGCTAACATGTCAAGTATGTGGAAATAAAGTCAGCAATATCCTTCTTCATGCCTGTCCACCAAAAATTTCTCTTCAAGTTGCAATACATCTTTGTGCTACCTGGATGTATGGAAAACTGCGACTTATAGGCTTCATCCATTAGCTCTCTTTTGAGGTCAACATCATTCGGCATACATAGCTTATTGCTAAGCCGAATGCCGCCATCCGATCACTGTATAACATCAGCCTTACCATTCATAGCTTGAATAGTCTGATCTTTCCCCTGAGCCTAAATGATCCAATCAATCAAAGCAGACCGAACAGTCAGATGCATCAAGTACGACCTCTCACCATGAACCTGAGGTGTACCTTCAATAACATCTTCCATAGCCTTCTAGTCAGGGTGCAACTGCAAAGCCATTAGTTTTCTGCTCAAGGCATCAGGTACCATATTTGCCTTACATGGGTGATAGTTCAAAATGAAATCATAGTCCTTTAAGAACTCCACCCAATGTCTCTGTCTCAGATTTAAATCCTTCTAGGAAAATATGTACTTCAAGCTCTTGTGATCAGTGAACACCTAAAACTAGGCTCCATAAAGGTAATGCCGCCATATCCTTAAAGCATGTACCATAGCAACTATTTCCAAATCATGTTGGATAATTATGCTCATGGTCCTTTAGTTGTCTTGATGCGTAGGCTACAACTTTGCCATACTGTATAAGCACGCATCCGAGACCCTTTCGTGATGCATTAGTATATACCACAAAGCCATCAATACCATCCGATAAGGAGGGTACCGAAGCAATGGTCAACCTAGTCTTCAGTTCCTGAAAACAGTGTTCACACTCCTCTGACCAAACAAATTTAGCACCATTTCGTGTCAACTTGGTCATTGGAGTAGATACCCAGCCAAGCGAAGGAAGCTTCGAATCTCTGCAGTAATTTTCAGAGCCTCCCACTTCATAATTGCCTCCACCTTTGTTGAGTCCATAGAAACTCCATCCTTGGAAATAGTCCTCCAAGAATTGAACCTACTCAAGTCAGAACTCACATTTGCTGAATTTGGAATATAATTGGTGAGCTCTAAGAAATTCCATAACAATCTTCAGATGCTCCCTATGTCCCCCCTCACTCGAAGAGTAAATTATCACATCATCAACTAAGACAACAACAAACTGGTCAAGGTATGGCTAGAAGATCCAATTCATCAAGCGCCACTTTGTTTGCCGGATAAGACGGAATAAGGCTCACTTATTCTCGGAATAAGCCTAATACCAATTTGTTACAAGGAATAGCGTATTCGTCTTTATTCTCCAGAATAAGCCGAACTGGGCGAATACGCCATTCTGGCCCAGCCCCTGGAATTGCTAATTCGCCTTACTTTTCTCAGGGGTATGGATACGACAAAACGCCATCGTCGTTTGAGCCATGCGAAAGGCAACCTCCTTCCCTCGCCTGTGTCCTCCGCCCTGGCGAAATCTTGTGCTGTGCGATTCCTCGCCCTTCCCTGCGTCGCCTTTACGCACATGGTCGCCGTCCTTCGCCGACTGCACAGACTGGCGTTGACGACGTTGCCCATCATCCACTGGTTTCTATGCAGGTTCATCTCCTGTTGAGCCGATTTTGTATTTGACCGAACGAGTTCCTCCTTCCTTGCCCTACCTCACGATGCCTTCTCCAAGGAGAAGCCTTCCAGCGCCGATTTCACCGTCCTCCCAGTGATGTTTCCCATCCGCCACTAGGGTTTCCCCAACTTTTCCTGTTCCCAAGGCTTCTGCAACCTATCCATCCCCTTTCGCAGTGTTCGTTCCCATCCGCCATTGAAGTCTTTTCTATGCTCTTCCTCCCATAAATGGATGGAGGAGGCTGGTAACGAAGGCAGTGATGCTTCCGTTGGTGGGTAGGCGCTCCACTCTGGAAGGTGCGGGGGAAGATTTTGTGGCCTCTACGATTTCTTCTTCTTCTTCAAACGAGAAGCCTTCACCAGCAGCCATCATCTCTTAGATTCACCGGTTTTCACTTCAATACCTTCCTCTCCTCCTCATGTGTCTCTATTCGTTGTTTTTCTATTCACATCATGAGATTTAAATGTTATTTTGATCATGGTAACGTGATGTATGTCATCGCTGGCTGCTCCTTTTCTGTTGTTCAGATTATATCACTGGATTGTATTCCATTCTGTTATTCATAAGATTTTAGGTTTCTTTTGGAGTTATTATAGTTAGGATGTCCAACGGAAGTAAATAGGCCTTTTAGCTAGTCATTTCAAGAAATGGGTTTCTCTATTTGCTTCCATTTAAGTGAAAGCAAGTGTTTGGCTGTTGTATCAGATAGTTCTATCTGGATCAATATTGATATTATTACTAACAGTAAATATTTGATTTTGCTTTATCAAATTGATAGTTATATGTTTGTAAAATGTACTCTCATAACAAATCAGTACACCCTAACTTTCTCTTTGTCCGTTCTCTGCCGCCGTTGAAATGGGTTTCTCTATTTGCTTCCGTTCTCCGCCGCTCTTTTTTTTTCTAGTTTAAACTTAAGCATCTGCCAATTAGGTATTCCATTTGCTTACTGATGAACAATCTTTGTTGTAGATTTGACAAGATTAGATAAAACGAAGTCCTTTACTTTTATCCTGAGTAGAACGCATCTCAGATTGTTTGAATGAGAATTCCTAATCCGTTCGTGCATTTAAAAAGGGAGTTTCTTCTTTATCTTAAATTCTGCCAAGCTATACAGCCTGTTCATAGTGTTTTTGTTGGGGATTCAAATAGAATGGTCAAAATGGAAGCATTTTAATCCTTGTTTCTACTTGATTTTCCTGCATAAAGGTTTTATGCTCGTTGATCTACCGTATGCTGGCTGTCAAATTGTTCATGTTTTTATGTTAAGCTTTTTTCTTTTTGAATTTTATCAGAACCTCTATAATTGTGTATAACATGCTGATCTTTGTTAGTTCTTGATGAGCCAGTTTTCATTGGAGGGCTAATCTATAAGTCCCCACTGCATCTCCAATCTAAACTCATTTTCACTGTTTTGGAAGATTTCAAGTAAGTGTTCAATTTGATTAGTAGATTTTTCAATCGGTTATGAAGTAAAGCTCCAATTTGGAGCTTTTTGTTTGGAAACCAAAACAATATACCAATAGCTTCCAAGGTCTAATGTATTTTCGTCAAAATAAATGAGATGAGACTTCCAAGATATAATGTCCTCTCCTCTAAACCAGACAAGAGCAAAGGAAGCCCCAAATTTCTTCCAATCAGAAGTTGCATGAAGCTTACAGTTACTGTTTTAATCCTGTTCATTTAATGGTCCTGGTTCTTTCTCCATGCTCAAGTAGGAAAAAATGATGCTAAGTAACCATTAATGTATTGAATGGCAATATCCTCTCCCTTGATTGTATTCCATTCTGTTGTTCATAAGCCTTATCCCATGTATGTGGGCTTAGTTAGATCTGACAGGAAGTTCGTCATTCAGATTGGTGTCTAACGTATAGGTTTCAGAGGTTACGAATCCTGATTGGATCTTCCTTTTATCTTTATTTTTTCAACAAATTAGTATGACCTCTCTAGTGCAACAAGTAGTTTGGAAATCTTCCCAATTTTATTTTATTTTCAATTTCAAAAGAATCTAGTGATGGGATACACACTGTGATTTTTTGATACTGTTATGTTACTTCAATATCCTCTATCTTGTCAGGGTGAAATTGAGAACCACCAAGGATTTTAAATACAATACTGGATTTGTAGTTGGTAGAATCTAAGATAAGGATTTGAATCTCTGCATAGGAGGGGCTAATGGTTATAGACAACTGTCTAAATACAAATTAAAATTGTGTTACAAGTTGATTATTAGTATTGTCCATGAGTTGCCATGTTGGTTGTCCATGCAGAGCCTTGAAAGTTCCAACAAACTTCCAACGCAATTACACAGCTTGGTCTAGTGGAAATAACCTTTTTTATAATAGTTTCACAGCTTGAATACTATATGGTCTCTTTAGTTCAAATTTATGGAACACTTGGAGGATTGCCATACTCATTCTTGTATTTGATACATCCTTATTTGGTATTTACCTGCCTAGGTTTTTTTTTTTTTTTGAAAGTGAGGTGCCTAGGCTGTTATAGTTTCAAATACAGATTTGCAGTACATGTAAAGTCTTCCCATTTTTTTCTCTTTGTAAAGGTTAGGCAATATGTAAATGTAAACCAGTACATGAGGATTGCCATACTCATTATTCTTTTTTGTCCAAAATAATATGGGCCCTTATCAACTGTCACTGCTATGTTTATAGCTAGAGCTTCATTAAGAAATGGGTACCATTTTGTTCCTCTAAGGCATTCTCAAATCCTCACCTTGCTCCCTGCAAATGAAAAAAATATATATATGCATCCTCAATTTTTTAATATCCCCAATCCACGACATCCAGTTTTCTTATGATTTTGATAAATAGTAGTTTTATTTTCTGATTTGTCAGTTCATTTGTATGGAAAATACTGATTTACAATTGCTAAAGTGATACAAAGTCTTGTCATCATCACAAAGCCTTTCTTTGCTATCCATTTGAGAGACTTAGGTGATAGAATTGGGTGGCCTTAAAGCCAATCATTGTATATTCTAGTTCAAATTATTAATAAAGGCAATCATTTCTTCATTTATAGTTCTTGAAAATTAACTATCGTAATGAAGGTCCGTAGACAAATGTATGGGATATTGAATCATGATGAGATCATGATAGTGAGATCAATATCCTCAGTCACTTGTCTTAAACAGTTCTCGATCATAGGATATTTAAGATGGACATTAAATATCCGATAAGATCGACACAAGTTATGTCTGCTCATGTGATGAGGGTGAATGATCTCACATTCACTCGTGTGGTGACACTAAGACAAACTTGTGGGTGCTCATTAGAGAATGAGTTCACTGAACAGACCCAAATAAGAATTCCTGGATGGTAATTATACCTATTAGTCAACCAGGGAATTCAATCGTTGCAGTAGCACAATTGGTCCTTTGACCTGAGTCACCAATGATACCTTGTTTGTGGACCATTGTATCTTGATTCTCTGACTTGTGGACTTTAACCATTAAGTCCACGATAGTCAGTCTCTCAGATACAGTGAAAAGCTTGCGAAGGTAATTGAGTGAACAACAAGGGATTACTCACTCTTGGTATAAGACTGGAGAGAGAATGTCCTATGGATGTGTACACAGAAATCCCTGGCCATGGTCAAATGAAAGAGATGTCTTTCTAGAAATTAACTGAGTACTAGAATCCACCTAAATAATGCGATAGAGGGTTTGACTATAAAACCATACCCTTGCGTTATTAGGACATTGGATGAGTGAAGGATTTTATCTGTGCGGTATCTGCAGACGGAAAGGTTCAATTGAAGGGAACAGTATCCCTTATATCTTCTGGGATCATAAGGTAGTGTTTGGTACTGTTCATGATCAGAAGGCCAAGTGGATTAATCATCAGATGATAATCCACTTGTTTATTAAATTAATCATTTAACATATGATGTTTAAATGTTAATTAATAAATATTAAACTCTGGAATCAGTTCTAAGTTTAATGGGCTTGAAACCGGACTGATATATGGGCCTAGAGGGTCACACATATAAGAGTTCTCGTCAGACGGTGAGAGACGTTAAATTTCATGCTTATCTGGGTTTTTATGAAAAGCCGCAGGATAAACATGAAGATTTAATGGAGATTTATCCAAGGCCAAACTCTTGGATAATCATGAGGATTAATCCTTGTGCTTATCCTTATTTCTTATATAAGGAGGCCAAGGGGAGGGGTAAAAGTTGGTTGGACGAATTACTCACCCCAGATTCTCTATCTTCTCTCTCTCTCTCCTTCTCTCTCTCTTGGAGTAGATCTGTCTCTCTCCGCGCATGGTGGATTTGAGATCTGGTCGGAGCACTCAAGTCGAGAAGGAAATCGCGTCTGCAGCGGGAACTCGTGTGGATACCTCTAGAGATCGTGCGCGTGCGAGATTACCGAGTCGGAATCATCCACGGGAGATTCGAAACCCCGCAAAGGTGAAGAACCGTTCTTCCCACGTTTATTTTATTGTCCGTTTTACGATCCCAGCGACCGATACATAGGAATCGATTTTATTCTCCGCTGTGTTCTTAGCGATTCCTTACAGTGGTATTAGAGCCAGGTTGCTGGTTCGATCGTAAAATGGCATCGTTTTGCGTGATTTTTCTTGTTATGCGTGAAGAACCCGTATTGTACGTGTTCTTGGGCTAAAAATTATTTTAATAATCTGGGAATCCTTCCCACGTTCTTAGAATGTCTAAAACTTATTGGGAATTGATCCCGGATTTAAAAAGGGGTATTTCGTTCGTAATGTTGGATTAACATGCGTTTAATCTGATTAAAATGACGGAATAGTGTTCATAAGATGAACACAAATAATTTGATTATTTTTCTGTGATTTTTCGGATTTTATTTGGGATTTTCGGAGTTCTTCGTGGGACGATGAACGGGGTGTTTTCGGCGGCTTCGTACGCGATTCCCAAGCGTTGGGATGGCGGCCCGGATGTCCGGATCTCTTGGTGATAGTCACCACTACACACCGGGCATGATAGCCGGCGCCATGGTGGCCTTGAAGAGCTACAAAATCGAGCCCCAAATCGGATTTAAAACCCTGCAAAATCAGATTTTTGGGGATCTTTTGGGGCTCGGCCGGATGTGGTTTTGGCCACCACCGGTGGCCCTGCCGGCGCCGGGCACGTCGCCGGCGCCGGGGGCACCGCCGGGGGGCGGCTGTCGGCGCCGCCTGCAACTCCACCGCCGCCGGCCTGCTACAACTTTAGGGTTTCTGCAGGTAGAGGGGCTCGGGTGGGAGGGGCGACGGTCCAGACGGACCGGTCCGGCCAGGCAAGGGGTGGGCCGCCGGTTCCGACCCGGTCGGACCTGGCGGGGGCCGGGCCCGAGCCCCTAGTTGAGCCAGGGCTCGAGTCTGGCCGGGCCGGAGCCCCTGGCCGAGCCAGGGCTCGACCCTGGCCGAGCCAGGGCCCGGGCCATTTAGCCCTAATGGGCTGGGCCCATTTCTTTTTAATTTACCCAATTTTAAAACCCCCTATAACCCCTATTTTATCCCTTTTCAGCCCATTTTATAATTGTTTTAAAACAGAAAAATTATAGGAATTATTAATAACTGTTATTAATTATTCTTATGATTATTAACAGGTTATTAAACTGTTTAATGACTGTTAATTAACTTAAAGGGTTTTATTAATAATAGGGTATTAGTTAATTATTTAAAAATGTTTTAGATAATTAACTTCCCTATTAAATTAATTAAGTTTAAAATTGTTTTAAACTTATTTTATGCATAACTTGATTTTATTTATCAGTTCAAATTGTTTGAATTAGTATTTAGATTAACTGAATGGTTTAGTTATTTCATTAGTCAATAATGTTTTGAATATTATTGATAATGTTGAAATAAGTGTTATTTCGAAAACTTATTAGTATTATAATTTTATATTTATAAAATTTTAATACCAAACTGTAATTATGTGATAATTATGATGCATGTGATGTGTTTTATGGTGGGATGATCATGGACTTAGTATTATCATGTGATGATTGATGTGAATGAATGCGATGCTTATTTCATTTGGTATTTTAAATAGGACCTGCGTGTCCTCCTCTCTCTTAATCCAAGTATACTCTCTACCTTCCTATAAGATTGTACTCCCCTTGATAAGATCAAGGTTTCTTATTGCTTTAAATGTACATTTATGGACCTGCGAGTCCTAAATTTCATATTTAATTGTTACGGATTAAGTTTAGAGGACGTGATCTTCTGAAGACACCTCTCGAGGAAGGACTCGCATCAAATGGAACCAGTGTTGCTGTTTCATATTAGGATTCTATTATGGATCATCGTTTGGCTCCGATGATTCCATAGTAGCTTTAGCAGTCCATGATCATCCCTATTTAATTTTTCTGCATATATGTGATATTTGTGGACTATGCTATCATATATATATTTCTATTAAGTATTATGATACTTCAAATCGAAATACTATTGATAGCACGATTTTTATAAATCAACTCAAAAACCCTCTTTTAAAAATTTAAGTTGTAAACGTGAGATATTCAGAATAATCCACGTAACTCACCATCATTATAGATCTTAGGATAATTCTTATCTCAAATGGATTTGTTGTGCTACCACAAGGTCTATTTGATTTAGAAATTAACCTAGGTCTACGACATGTGATGTCATTAAGATAAATAGACAAATAGTGTAGTTTTGTTGCGCTACCACAAGGATTGCACTATGAATTCATGTTATCTGAGTAATGATGGATAAACTTAACTGAATCATTTGATTTGTTGTGCTACCACAAGGTCATTCTGATTCAGGGGTTAAATTGATCGGATATTGCAAATGTTGCAATTGTCAAGAGTTGACTGACTAAGGGACTTGATGTGATTTGTTGTGCTACCACAAGGTCACATGCATGATGCCCGAAGGATTCTGATCCCCACTAGGAGATCATCGGAATCTCCCGTTCTGTATATTAGAGGGTCATACAGATCGCCGAAAAATAGTGGGAGCCTAAATCTGGATTAAAAGTCCTAAATCAGATTTTAAGAACTATCTGCTCATTTTTATATATATTTCCTTGTAGGTCGCTATGTCGTCACCTAACCCCCTTCGTTGCATACTTGATGCAAACAAACTCACGAGACCTAATTACATTGACTGGTTACGCAACCTGAAGATTGTCCTCAGGTGTGAAAAGCTAGCCTATGTCCTGGATCAACCAGATCCAGTACAACCCGGTGAAAATGCTAACGATGATGAATTAATGATGTATGAAAATTAGAAGGAGGACTCTGTCAAAGTCCAGTGTTACATGCTTGGTTTAATGAACAATGAACTGCAACGACAGCATGATAACATGGAACCTAAGTCCATTCTGAATCACCTACAAGAGTTGTTTGGTGAACAATCCAGAATAGAAAGATATGAGATATCTAAGAAATTGTTCAGGACCAGAATGAGCGAGGGCACATCTGTGCAAACTCATGTGCTCAAGATGATAGAATGGATTGAGAGGCTTGATGTGCTTGGCTTTGTTATGAACAATGACCTAAGCATCGACTTAATCCTACAGTCCCTTCCATATTCATTTTCACAATTCATTATCAACTTCAATATGAACAAAATTGAAGTTACACTGGCTGAGCTGCTCAACATGTTGAAGACAGCAGAAGGCACTATCCAGAAAGACAAGCCACATGTAATGCTTGTTGGTAAGACCAACAAGAAAAGAAAAGCTGGACAGACCTTTAAGAAAGGTAAGCCTAAGAAGCTAGTGAAAAGCAAACCGGCGGTTCAAAAGGACAAAGCTAAAGTCAATGATAAAGGTCAGTGTTTTCACTGCCATAAAGAAGGTCATTGGAAGAGAAACTGCAAGATTTATCTAGCAGAAAAAGTAAAGGAGAAGCTTGGTGAAGCTTCAGGTATACTCATGATCGATCTTAACTTGTCTTATAGAGAATCAACATCTTGGGTATTAGATACTGGATGTGTTTCTCACATCTGCAATAACTTGCAGGTGCTAACAAGTAAAAGAAGATTGAACCGTGGAGACGTGGATCTGAGGCTGGGGAATGGAGCAAAAGTTGCTGCGTTAGCTGTGGGGACAGCAAGACTTCAGATGCCGTCAGGAGACTCATTGGAACTAATAGATTGTTATTATGTTCCGACCATTATTAGGAATATCATATATATTTCATGTTTAGATAAGTAAGGATATTCTATGAAACTAGAGAATAAATGTTGTTCCATTTATCAAGGAGACAAATTGTTTGCTTCTGGATATTTATTGAATGGATTATATTTACTTGATATTTCATATGATGTTTGTCTGGTAAATAAATCTCTTGAACGAATAGATAAGGATGTGAATAAATCGTACCTATGGCATTGTAGGCTAGGTCATATAAATGAGAATATGATCATTAGGTTGCAAAAGAATGGATATCTTGATCCATTTGATTATGAATCATTTGCAACCTGTGAAGCTTGTCTCATGGGAAAGATGACCAAAGCTCCATTTTCAGGACATGGAGACAGAGCTAAGGACTTATTGGAACTAATACATAGTGATGTATGTGGTCTAATGTCCACTCATGCTATGGGTGGTTACTCATACTTTGTTTCATTTACAGATGATTTCTCAAGATATGGCTACATATATTTAATGAAATATAAGTCAGAAGTCTTTGAGAAATTTAAAGAGTTTAAAAATGAAGTTGAGAACCAGACTGGAAAGAGTATCAAAACTCTTCGATCAGATCGAGGGGGTGAATACTTAAGTACAGAATTCACACAATATCTTAAGAATAATGGTATTTTGTCTCAGTGGACTCCTCCCTATACACCTCAATTAAATGGTGTATCGGAAAAGAGAAATCGTACTCTATTAGATATGATGCGATCAATGATGAGTTATGATAAACTTCTAATCTCTTTATGGGGATATGCACTATTGATTGCTGCATATCTGTTGAACAAAGTTCCCAGTAAGTCAGTATCTTCCACTCCATATGAGATATGGAAAGGAAAGAAACCAGACTTTAAACATGTTAGAGTCTGGGGTTGTCCTGCACATGTCAAAAGACATGATCCAGACAAACTGGATTCCAAGACAGAGAAATGTATATTTGTGGGATATCCAAAAGAGACTTTTGGATATTATTTCTATCAACCCAGCGATCAAAGGGTGTTTGTCGTAAAAAGAGCTGTCTTCTTAGAGAAAGAATATCTTTCAAAAGAAGACAGTGGAAGCAAGATAGAATTGGAAGAAATTCCAGACTCACAAATCAACACTAGTTCATCTACTGAACCAATGACTCAAGAACTTGTTCAAGATGATACACAAAACGTTCGCAGATCAGGTAGAGTGCCTAAGCAGCCTGAAAGATATGTTGGACATATCGATGATGGCCAATCAAAAGTGCACTTAAATGAGGATGATGATCCTCAAACCTACCTAGAAGCCATGAATAGTCAAGAATCAGAGAAATGGCAAGAGGCAATGAATTCTGAAATTCAGTCCATGTATGCCAACCAAGTTTGGAACTTGGTTAATCTGCCAGAAGGTATAGTACCTATTGGCAGTAAATGGATCTTTAAAAGAAAGATCGGGGCAGATGGACAGATTGACACATACAAGGCAAGGCTGGTAGCAAAAGGATATCGTCAAAGGCAAGGCATTGACTATGACGAAACCTTTTCTCCAGTTGTCATGATTAAGTCAATCAGAATACTTCTTGTTATCGCCGCATTCTATGATTATGAAATATGGCAAATGGATGTGAAAACAGCATTCCTTAACGGGAACCTTCAAGAAGAGGTGTATATGATACAACCTGAAGGATTCACTTCCAAAGAGCATTCAAGCAAGGTATGCAAGCTGCAAAGATCCATCTATGGATTAAAGCAGGCATCCCGAACTTGGAACTTAAGATTTGATGAAGCAATCAAATCTTATGACTTCATTAAGAATGAAGATGAACCTTGTGTATACAAAAAGGCTAGTGGGAGCACAGTTACCTTTTTGGTACTTTACGTTGATGACATTCTACTCATTGAGAATGATGTAGGAATGTTGTCATCAGTAAAGACTTGGTTATCCAAAAACTTCTCCATGAAAGATTTGAGAGAAGCATCCTATATTCTGGGAATAAGGATCTATAGAGATAGGTCCAAAAGGATGCTTGGCTTATCCCAATCTATGTACATAGATACCATAGTCAAAAGTTTTGGCATGGAAAATTCCAAGAGAGGCCTCGTTCCAATGAGACATGGAATTTATCTCTCTAAAGAAATGTCTCCCAAGACACCTGAAGAGAGAGCATACATGGATAGAGTTCCTTATGCCTCGGCAATAGGATCGATCATGTATGCAATGCTATGTACTAGGCTTGATGTGGCACACCCACTAAGTGTCACTAGTAGATATCAGGCTGATCCAGGTGAAGAACACTGGAAGGCGGTGAAATGTATCCTTAGATACTTAAGAAGAACTAAGGATCTATTCCTCGTCTATAGAGGAAACGACTTGGAACTTCGAGGGTTTACTGACTCGAGTTTCCAGTCGGATATGGATGATAGCAAATCTATGTCTGGATTTGTGTTCATGTTAAATGGAGGTGCAGTAAGTTGGAAAAGCTCCAAACAAGAAACAACTGCAGATTCAACGACCGAAGTAGAATACATTGTTGCAGCTTAAGCGGCCAAGGAGGCGGTTTGGATGAACAAATTCATCTCAGCACTTGGAGTAGTTCCAAGCATTTCAGATCCTGTTCCATTATTGTGTGACAACAATGGGGCAATAGCTCAAGCGAAGGAGCCAAGATCACATCAGAAGTCAAAGCACATTCTGAGACGATTTCATCTGATTCGTGAGATCATCGCCCGAGGAGATATAGTAGTCGAGAAAGTCTCATCTGAAGATAATGTAGCAGATCCATTGACTAAGCCATTGTCTCAAAACAATTTAGAACGTCACCTTAAGTCTATGGGACTTAGACACATGGGTGATTGGCTATAGTCCAAGTGGGAGAATGATAGAATTGGGTGGCCTTAAAGCCAATCATTGTACATTCTAGTTCAAATTATTAATAAAGGCAATCATTTCTTCATTTATAGTTCTTGGAAATTAACTATCGTAATGAAGGTCCGTAGACAAATGTATGGGATATTGAATCATGATGAGATCATGATAGTGAGATCAATATCCTCAGTCACTTGTCTTAAACAGTTCTCGATCATAGGATATTTAAGATGGACATTAAATATCCGATAAGATCGACACAAGTTATGTCTGCTCATGTGATGAGGGTGAATGATCTCACATTCACTCGTGTGGTGACACTAAGACAAACTTGTGGGTGCTCATTAGAGAATGAGTTCACTGAACATACCCAAATAAGAATTCCTAGATGGTAATTATACCTATTAGTCAACCAGGGAATTCAATCGTTGCAGTAGCACAATTGGTCCTTTGACCTGAGTCACCAATGATACATTGTTTGTGGACCATTGTATCTTGATTCTCTGACTTGTGGACTTTAACCATTAAGTCCACGATAGTCGGTCTCTCAGATGCAGTGGAAAGCTTGCGAAGGTAATTGAGTGAACAACAAGGGATCACTCACTCTTAGTATAAGACTGGAGAGAGAATGTCTTATGGATGTGTACACAGAAAATCCTGGCCATGGTCAAATGAAAGAGATGTCTTTCTAGAAATTAACTGAGTACTGGAATCCACCTAAATAATGCGATAGAGGGTTTGACTATAAAACCATACCCTTGCGTTATTGGGACATTGGATGAGTGAAGGATTTTATCTGTGCGGTATCTACAGACGGAAAGGTTCAATTGAAGGGAACAATATCTCTTATATCTTCTGGGATCATAAGGTAGTGTTTGATACTGTTCATGATCAGAAGGACAAGTGAATTAATCATCAGATGATAATCCACTTGTTTATTAAATTAATCATTTAACATATGATGTTTAAATGTTAATTAATAAATATTAAACTCTGGAATCAGTTCTAAGTTTAATGGGCCTGAAACCGGACTGATATATGGGCCTAGAGGGTCACACACATAAGAGTTCTTGTCAGATGGTGAGAGACGTTAAATTTTATGCTTATCTGGGTTTTTATGAAAAGCCGCAGGATAAACATGAAGATTTAATAGAGATTTATCCAAGGCCAAACTCTTGGATAATCATGAGGATTAATCCTTGTGCTTATCCTTATTTCTTATATAAGGAGGCCATGGGGAGGGGTAAAAGTTGGTTGGACGAATTACTCACCCCAGATTCTCTATCTCTTCTCTCTCTCTCCTTTCTCTCTCTCTTGGAGTAGATCTGTCTCTCTCCGCGCATGGTGGATTTGAGATCTGGTCGGAGCACTCAAGTCGAGGAGGAAATCGCGTCTGCAGCGGGAACTCGTGTGGATACCTCTAGAGATCGTGCGCGTGCGCGATTACCGAGTCGGAATCATCCACGGGAGATTCGAAACCCCGCAAAGGTGAAGAACCGTTCTTCCCACGTTTATTTTATTGTCCGTATTACGATCCCAGCGACCGATACATAGGAATCGATTTTATTCTCCGCTGCGTTCTTGGCGATTCCTTACATTATGACTTGAGGTCCTACAAATTTTGCCATAGTTTGCAGCTGGCTGCCATCTACACAAGGACACCCTATTTGTTGTGTGTATGTCCACCTTAAATACAAGACACCAACTTGTATGTTTGGGAGCCAATAATGTTTGGGATCCAAATGTCATTCCATATGTCAATGGTCAACCCATCCCGGATGAATATGAACATAGAGGTACAAAAGATACTCGGAAGCTGGAGCATAGAGGTAGAAAACATACTGCTGAGGCACGGATTATTTTCAGCCTTCTTTTGAATACACCAACAACTATATGACAAAACATCTACTATGACACACATATAAACCCACATGATAAAACAGTAAACAATAATGAGAATAAGAAAAAAAGAAAAAGAAAGATTTGATTTTCAACTTGCAGTCTTGCAGTATTTTGCATGGAATAGAAGCTTGTAAATAGTTTATTTCGTTAGCATCCATTTATTATTTGGTTAGCATTTTTATTTCCACTAACCGGAGCCTGTAAACAGTTTATTTTCAGTTTGCAATCTTACAAAAGATGATGTTAAGATCCAGTTTTCTTATGATTTTGGTAAATAGTAGTTTTATTTTCCTTTCGTGAGGCCAGGTCGTGATGCCGGTTCTTTCTCTATTATGCCATTTCTCTTGGCAGTTCTTGTTCTCAGTCTTTACATATTAATTTCAATTAGTCCGCAATTTAATTCACTTTTATGTTATGTTCTTTCTTATCATTGGGAAGTGCACAAAGCGCAAACATAATATGTCTACCTCTGGTAAGTCTATGTTTATTTGCCATTTTATTTTCTTTTTATAATGTTCAGTTACATATACTTTATAATATTCTCTTTCATGTACTTTTCTTTCATTACTTTTGTTATTATATTTTATTCATGATAGTCATTAGTCTAAAATTTTTCCTTCTCCATTGTGATTGAATGCCCTTCTGTATTTAAAGGAAACAAAGGTAAACGTCCAGCCAGAATTGGTGGAACTGGTAAGATCCGTGCCCCAAATTGAACCAACCAACAAGATAAAATCCTCATTCACCTTCTCATGGAACAATATGAGAAGGGAAATCATATTGAAGGTACCTTTAAAACGCAAGTTTGGCACCATATCGCATCCAACTTCAATGCTGCAACGCATCTTAATTACAACAAGGATCATTTGCAAAATCGATGGAAAGTCCTAAAAGGGATTTATGTGAAACTTTTAGCGCTATTTAAAAGGACTGGTTGGGGTTGGGATGACGAAGCAAAAATGCTTGTGTCAGGAACATAATCATGGGAGGAAGCCATTGAAGTAAGATCATCTTAACATTATAATAATTACATTTTCGTATTGCTATTCAGTAACCGAAAGGTAATGACTACCCTCGATTTTTCAAGCAAATAGTGACTTTCGTATATTAAAAGGCAAAACCTTTGAGTTCCTAAGAGAGATGGATTATATGAGAGCTAGTAGCACGGCAAATGGGGAAGATGCAGAAGGGTCTATGAATGCGTCTGAATATGTGAATAGACGCCGACGATTGAATCGCAACATTCTGTCACACGCAGTAGACATCCCATCACACCCTCAACCTGTCCCACAACCAATGCAGGCCCCACTACCCTCTGTGCAGGTCAATGAAGACTATGTCCAAGGTCATATAGCCATTGGTGATTACGTTAATGCCCTTACGTATGCATCACTACCACCAAATTATGACTTTGACATTGGTTATGACAATGCTGGTTCCATAACAGGTGACAATCAAATGTCCATATCACAGCAAGTTCATGCCTCTTCCTACGGTGGATATGAGCAACACTATACTGGCGGTTGTATCGCACCCCAATCTCATTACTCCGCTCAGACTCCTTCCCCTACGCTAGGTTCGCCGGCACGTAGGGTCAATGAAGAGGAGGTGACTTCTCCTCAAAAAAAGGAAGGATCGTCCTCAAAGCGTCGGGGCAAAAGATGCATTGGGGATGAAGCAGTGCTTTCTTTCTCTACGGCATTGCATGAGCGCACTGAAGTTCTCAGAGAGTTGCATGCAGATCGGGCTTCATCTAGGTGTTCCAGCGGAGGTACCAATGTGTCCGATACACCAGTGGCTGTAGAAGAAAGGATCCCGACGGTGAAGGAGTGTATGAACGACCTACGCTGTGTTCCGAACATGCCGCGTAATTTGTATTTCAAGGCCGTGAACCTCTTCGGTACAGCGGCCATTCGGTCGGTTTACATGGCTCTACCGGAGGAGGAGAAGCTAGATTGGGTTATTGCCTGGACTACTTGAGTTGACTTGCTGCCTGTCATCGTAATCTTGTCATCATATTTTATTTTCGTACTTGGGGATTCTATCATGTTATGTCTTCATTCTACTTGTCCCACTTGCACTTGAACTTATGTATTATGTCCTTATCTTTTGTTGATCGTGCTCGTTCACTTTGTGTTTGACTAATTAAGTAATCTATTTTCAACTGAAGTTAAATGAATGTTGTACTCCTTAGTAGTAGAATCATATGTGGTGAATTATGTCGATGGTGCTAGTATAAATTGCAATTTGTATTCGTACATCACATGCAGGTGGATCATTTTAAGTAAGAATGGGACGTTTTAAGTGTTACGTTGTATGGGTTGGTCATGAGCCTGGTTTGTACCTAACTTGGGAAGAATGTTATGCCCAAGTCAATGATTTTCCAGGAGCTCGATACAAAGGGTTCCACTCAATTGAAGAGGGAGAGGCAGCACTATATGCTGTTGTGGAGCAGCCCATACCGAGACCAAGAATCACCCGCGAAGAATATGCATTGGGCACAACAAGTTGCGTACGAGCTTTGAGTTCTCCCCCTACATCACGCACGTCAACCGATTTCACATGGCAATATTGTCTAATGATAATCCTTTTGTTCGTAGTTGTCATGTTACTTTTTTTAATCTTGCTTGGTGTAATTTTGATGTCCTTGAGGGACCGTTGATGTATTTTAAAGTTCGTTACTGTTAAACTCCTTTGTTTGTTCTTCTAACATATCATGTCCTTTACTTTCTTGCAACTATGTACCCTATTGAATTGGGATGACAATTAAGGGTGCTTTGTGTAGACATGAATGAATTGATAATGGAGTTCATTAATGAGGAGGACGAGATGATTCAAGACATAGAAGAAGTAATACTTGAAGCAATATCAGAGCAATATGCTCCGACTGTGCCTAGACGGAAGACGTTTACTTCGGCGCATACTGGTCATGTATGGATACAAGAGGTGCTACAAGGCCATGAACGGAGGGCCTATTGGGCCTTCAGGCTTAGCCTTAGCATGTTCAAGGCACTGAGGGACATGCTAGTGGACATGGGCTTACTATGGGACTCACGACATGTCACTGCCTATGAGCAACTGGCAATATTCTTGCATGCTATTGGCCATGGTGTTGCTACTGGGGCATTGTGTGAGTATTTTCAACACTATTCACAAACAATCAGCCATTATGTAAATAATGTTGCTATGGCATTGGCATCTCTTAAGACGGAGTTCATTCAACTTCCTTCTCATGTGAGTGAATGCCACCCTCATATCCGAGGGAAGAATTATTTCTATCCTTACTTCAAGGTACTAAGTTTTCTTATTGCATTTCTCTTTCATTTGGCAATAAAACACCTTAATCTTCATCTTATATTATCATTATACTATGTAGGATGCAATTGGGGCAATTGACGGGACGCATATAATAGCTCATATCCCACGAAAAAATCATGGTCGGTTTCGTAACCGCAAGGGTTATATAAGCCAAAATGTTATGGGGGTAGTCTCTTTCGACCTCACTTTTCTATATGTTGGTGTTGGTTGGGAAGGCTCTGCAGCTAATATGAGAGTGTTGAAATGGGCATTAGATGATGGCGGTTTTCGAGTCCCTCGTGGCAAATATTATCTTGTCGACTCTGGGTATGAAAACACACGTAGTTTCTTAGCTCCTTATCGCGGACAACATGACCACATAGGCAGCTTTAGAGGTCGTGCTCGTCAGTATACAAATAAAATGAAAAAGTTCAACCATAGACATGCACAACTTCGGAATTATGTAGAGCGTGTCTTCAGTGTGCTGAAGAATCGTTTTCAGATCTTAAGAGAGGGTTGTATGTACCCATGGGCAACACAAAGAAAGATAGTGTTAGCATGTTATGTTGCCCATAGCTTCATTCGTCGAAGAGAGGGACATGATGTATACTTTAATATGGCAAATGAACGTGGACTTGCATAAGATGATGGTGATACTAACGACCCCATTGACATTGGGCCTAGCCAAGCTGAGCTAGCTATAGGAGACCATGTCAGGGAGGAAATTGCAGACCAACTTTGGTACGAGAATACTAAGATTTGTTGGATGTTTCTTTGCTTGCTCCACCACCAGTTATGTCCGACTTTAATTGTATTGTATTTCTAGTTGTTGGATATTTTTATTGCTACTCTTGAGGTTGATTGTATGGCATGTAACTTAATTCGTATTTGGACTTTGTTTATTTACATTTATGTACTATTTGTTTATTTACATTTATGTACTAAAAATTGATGTTGCTTTATATTTTGGGTTAACTATTGAATATATCCTATCATTTCTTTTTACAGGTGGTGCACAAACATTTTGGAATGCTTCTTTCTTATACAAACACTCAGATAGCAGGAGGGCATGATTGCAGTTGTATATCGATTGCACGTTTGGGTAGTAGGAAGGCATACGTGCAACCCTACCGAAACATGTATTCGGATATTAGGACGGCATGATTGCAGCCCTTTCTAAGTGTTGTAATGTATGGACAGTGATGAAGAAAGAAGCAGTGAGTCTATTGGTTGGATGGCTTTTAAGCAACCCCAATAGATGATGAAACTCCTTTTTCTGAATCCATGTTATATTTCGTTTTCACTATATGTGCGTGTGGTTGTAGTAGAGGTTGCATGAGCCTCGTGTGATTTTATGCTATTATGGAGGTTGCATGAGTCTCGTGTGATTTCATGCTATTTTGGAATGCTTCTTTCTTACACAGACACTCGGATAGCAGGAGGGCATGATTGCAGTTGTATATCGATTGCACGTTTGGGTAGTAGGAAGGCATACGTGCAACCCTACCGAAACATGTATTCGGATATTAGGACGGCATGATTGCAGCCCTTTCTAAGTGTTGTAATGTATGGACAGTGATGAAGAAAGAAATAATGAGTCTATTGGTTGGATGGCTTTTAAGCAACCCCAATAGATGATGAAACTCCTTTTTCTGAGTCAATGTTATATTTCGTTTTCACTATATGTGCGTGCGGTTGTGGTAGAGGTTGCATGAGCCTCGTGCGATTTCATGCTATTGTGGAGGTTGCATGAGCCTCGTGTGATTTCATGCTATTATGGAGGTTGCATGAGCCTCGTTTGATTTCATGCTATTTTTATTAAGTTATTATTATTTTATGTATGAGCCTCGATTGATTTGATGTCGTATATTATTTTCTTATTCATGTATCGTGGAGGTTGCATGAGTCTCGATTGATTTCATGCTGTATGTACTTATTTTTCATTCATGGTTGTGGAAGATACACGAGCTTTCCTTTTATAGGCCCATGAAGCCTACCATAAATGATACAATAAGCCATTTCTGAGTCATTTACTATGTATTTTATATGTTTATTGGAGAGTCTTATATATTTTTGTCCATGTTTTCATACTATGAAGACCTTTCCAAACAGCAAGAGTAGTCTTTTCTGTCATAGTAATATTGTAATTTTTAGGAAAGACTACTTTTGTACGAAAAATGAATTCTTGTAAGTATTTGGTCTTTCATATGGAATAAATGGATACTTTGTATACAATCCAACTCATGTTTGCGTGGTGTGCACATATATTTTTAGGAAAGACTACTTTTGTATGAAAAATGAATTCTTGTAAGTATTTGGTCTTTCATATGGAATAAATGGATACTTTGTATACATTCCAACTCATGTTTGCGTGGTATACGTGTATCTAGTTAGTATGAAATTGAAGTTTGTATAATATACGCTTGTATCTAATTTTCTATATATACGTATTAACAGAGTATATATTGTTGTATATATATGTGTACCATATATAATAACAAATACATACTTATACATATATATACATATGTATTAAATTCTGTATATTTAAAAAGAAACATTAATACTCGCTATAAGTTAATATATATATATATAGGTATTAAATTTTGTATGTTTAAAAATAAAGTTTATACGAATATAAGTCATTATATATGATATAGGTATATATACAACAATATATATATATGTATCAATGTATATTGGTTATTATATATGGTACACGTACATATAAAAAAACATATGCTCCGTTATTAGGTATTAACTTAATTGACATATATCTACGTATATGTTTATTATTTACATTGTAAAATTGGATTTTCAGTATAGAATATTTCAATGATATAGGAAAACATAAAATATGTTATATTTCATATCATAAAAAGTTACAAACGATTTTATGAATTGGTCATCCTTGGTAAAGAAATGAATTAATGAGTCTTGGACTATTACCTCTATCCTTGCAAATTGGTATTAGTGAGTGCTTGAAGAGGAAGGGCAATTTGGTCCTACAAGTACTTTATTCTAGGTCTTATTCTCCTTGGTGCAATCAAAGCAATTGGAATAAGCACTTTATTCTCCCTTGAATAAATACTTGTTGTCAAACCAAAACCCCTCTTATTTTGGAATACGCAATCCGGAATATGCAATTCAGAATAATCTATTCCGTAAACAAAGTGGGGCCAAATCTATAAAAATAGCAGGGGCATTGGTTAGCCCAAAAGGCATAATCAAGAACTTGTGGTGACCATACCTTGTGCGAAAAGCCATCTTGAAAATGTCTTTATCCTTGATCCGTAGCTGATGGTAGTCAGATCGAAGATCAATCTTAGAGAAGACGTTTGCGGATTGCAGTTGATCAAACAAGTCTTTGATCCTTGGTAAAAGATACTTGTTTTATATAGTGACCTGATTGATTTTGCAAAAATCAATGCACAACTGCATAGACCCCTCCTTCTTCTTGACAAAGAGCACTGGTGCATCTCAGGGTGATACATTAGGGCGTATGAAGCCTTTATCTAGAAGTTCTTGCAGTTGCTTCTTTAATTTTGCCAACTCGGTAGGAGCCATCCTGTATGGTACCTTACACATAGGTGCGGTACGTAGTATAAGATCAATAGTAAAATCGATCTCCCGAGATGATGACAACCTGGGTAGATCGTCAGGAAACACATCGAGAAAATCCCGAGTCACCATGATGTCTTGCACCATCTTAGCCGTGTCATCATCAATTACCATACTAGCAAGGAATGCCTCACACCCCTGAGTGACCAGCTTCGCTATTTTCAGCACAGAGACAAACACCCTTCCAATTTATTCTTCGGACATTGAAACTAGAAGATATCTTTGGGCCTGGGACTTTGGAATATCACTCTCTTCTTACGACAATCTAACAATGCATTATACTTTTCTATAAAGTCCATGTTCAATATGATATCAAAGTCTACCATATCGATAACATAGGGCCATGCAAACATATCCTGGTATACTATGCAAATTTGGAGGCTAGACACTGTAAGTGTGGAAATCAAAGTCTCACTAGTAGCTGTAGTGATAGTCATAGGCAGTATCTCTAAAAGTACGATACTCTCTAGGGAATCAACAAAACCAGTGGAAATGAAAGAATGGCACCTGACTCAAATATAACTCGAGCACAGGTGCCTTCAACTAAGATAGTATATGTATCCCTGTTGTTGTTCTAGTCATTCGCCTCAGCCTCAGCATTGGTCAACGTGTAGATTGTGCCTTCCTTTTAGCAGGTGCTCTAGGTACAAAGTTGCCCTTAGGCTTTGGGTAATTACGCATCATGTGCCCAGCTTCTCCACAGTTGAAGCATTTGCTAGCTGTATGCTAGCATTCCTTATTGGGATGCACACGCCCACACTGAGCGCATATAGTAAGCTCCACCTTCCTTGCAGCATTTGTAGCGGTCGGGACGAACTTCTACTTCTTGTCAAATCCTCCACGCTGAGGTGGTGCATTTGTCCTTTTTCTATCATGTGACTTTATTTTCTCTAGAAGGAATTATGCTCTTGCTTAATAATATAAGTAGTCTCCAAAGCTTCAGCCACAGTCTGAGGTCGGAACGGAGCCATCGGCCTCCGATAGTGCCCCGAAGCCCATGTATAAACTTCTTCACCCGCTCTACTTCTTCAGGAAAGAAGCATGGGGCAAAGCGCTCCATCTCTATGAATATGCCTTATATGCGGTCACAGATAAGCTCCCCTATGTAAGCCCAAGAAACTCTTGCACCTTGGCATCTCGAACATGCGAGAGATAATACTTTTTCCTAAACTCTGCTAAGAATTCAACCCATAGAATGGATCCTATATAATATGCAAAAATAATCGTCCTAATTGTCTCCACCAGAAGTCAGCAGGGCCTTCAAGCATAAAGGTCGCTAGTTAGACCTTACTTTCTTCGGCACAATTAATGCTCTCAAATATCTTCTCAATCTGTAACAGCCAGTCTTCAGCAACTTCGGGCTTGCCCCCCCCCCCCCCCCCCCCCCCCTTAAAAGGAGGAGGGTCTAGCTTCTTGAACCTCTCCATGATGGCAGTCCTATATGTTTTATTATGGTCTTGACGTGTTGTCTATGCCTACATAGTCTGGACCATGCCCTGAAAAGTCTGCAAAAAGGTGCCAAATTCCCCATGAGGCATAGCCATGGGTGTAGCATGCACTACCCCTTGTCCAAGAGCCTGGGTCTCGTCATGGGCTGAGCCTCCCTAGGTAGGAGACTCCTCAGTGCTAGCAGGCCGGATGATAGGAGACCTATTCAGCCCTAGTTCTCATAATAGCCATCACCTAAAATTCCCATACAACCAAAAGATAATTAGGTCTTTTTGAATCAGGTAATCCTTGAACTTCTAAGAATCAAATCCTACCAAATCTATCCTACCCACACTTTTAGATCGATTAGGATGGCTTATGATCAGATGGTAACGGTTAATGTTCTCTCAGGATTCATATGCTCTTATACCACATTCCTATGCCCCTAATCCGATTCAGTTAATCATACTCACT
This sequence comes from Zantedeschia hybrid cultivar, assembly GCA_030544215.1. Classification (NCBI taxonomy): domain Eukaryota; kingdom Viridiplantae; phylum Streptophyta; class Magnoliopsida; order Alismatales; family Araceae; genus Zantedeschia; species Zantedeschia hybrid cultivar. The sequence goes on from JARZZO010000005.1 coordinate 20,104,422, forward strand.
TCAAATTCAAACTACATAATTACGAAATCAAATAACATACAAATCGGAGATGAATGATGAGAGATAAATAATCAAGGCAATAAACATGCCATTTTCCATCAAAATATCTAAATAAAATTTTCATTTGTGAATACTATAATGCCACAAATGTGTTACATCAATAACAAGATCTCAAACATACCAATATCTATATGAAATAAAATCATTTAACTTACTAAAGAAATTGAAAAGTACATATCTCTTTCTTTAGCCCTACTACGTCAATCTTCATAGGAAACAAGCAAATCTACCAAGATAACAGTAGAATTCTTCAAATCTAAAGATTTCCAGTAATCAAGAGTCCAACTCCTCCTCTTCAGGAGACTCTGAAAATGTTAATATGATTTATGAGTACAACCACTCAGTAAAAAATGAGACCCATTAAATGCTAAACAATATAATAGTTGAAAAAGTAATGATAACTAATTAATCATGATTCACAGTTATATAGATATATCAAATAAGAACATGATACAAAACATGGTCAAATATAAATTTATCAAATAAAATATATTTTATAATAATTATGAGTAGGTCGACTAAACATATAGCATATATGGCATGATCAAATTCATATCAAATTCTACTAACCATGATCAGAACGTATCACATATCAAACAAAACATATCAAATTTGTCAAATTGTCATGACGTTACGTATCGCCGTCTCCTGAGTATATCTCATATGAAATAGCAAATATCATGGCGTAGTGGCTTATCAAATCATATTCATATCATAGATCATAGGATTAGAACAAATTCATAAGATTTCAGAGAAATAACTAATCAAGATGATCAAATGATTTAAATAACTAAGCTGAATTCAAATAAACATATGGAGTAAAAATTTCATGTTTATGTTTTAATCAAACATATTAAATCATATAATAACAGACATATATCCAAATCACAACATAAGGAGTCAAACAAAATAAATATCAAATCATCTATGTAAATGATGCAAGGGTCTTAGTTATTGCACAGAACTGAAGAGTCTAAGTCCCACCAAACTCCAAACTGGCAGGGTGTTACATATCGTCGTCTCCTAGTTTAGCCGGATGGAAATCAAAATTCCACCCGTTTGCCCTCAGATTCCGAACAAAATACTATATCCAATATGAATGCTTATAATGGAAGGCATCCTCATCCACCAGATCAATGAAATATCCCATGCTAGAAGTGAATCACCTCATTAATGAAATGATCTACCATTTTCATATGACAAAATCTTTAATTGTACTATTGCGATTGTTTCATCTTTTTTGGACGATAATTTCAATAGATTCTCATGATTTCGAGAAATAAATCTCTTCTTCTACACAACTACTGAAGATGAAATTTGAACTTAAGACCTCTCCTTTATTGAGAAAGTCCAATATCACTCAGCCACAATCTCTTTAGTTCCAGTAAATTTTGGTGGTACTTCCTTTAGATACTCCCACTTCATCACATCGACAAGTCTATCAGTCTATCTAATTGATGACATAGCCCACAACTCCCACAGTATAATATACATGAAAACACAGTCAAATGTACGTTTTAGGAGGCAATCATGCAAGCTAGAATAATACCATCGCCCTTTGTTTATTAACTCCTGGCACATTTTTAGGTGGTAGGATTAAAAGGAAGAGAATGAACACCTACAGGTTCGCCTTAGTGTCTCCACACAAGTGACTATGAGACAAGTCGTCCTCATCAAATGAGTAGGCAAATATCCTTCGACTATGAACAATTAAGAATGTATGTGTATAAGTCGTCAATCTCATTATTATGATCTCATCATAGTTGGACAACTGTTGCACATGTACTTTAAAACGGATAATAAATAAACACAATTTACATATAATGAATATATTACTATTAATATAAATAACTGAATGAGATTGTACAATGTACATGATTGGCTTATAGGCCACATACAATACTAACAACAGGGTCCTCTCAAAAGGCGATAAAAATAATGATAATTGCAGAGCATTCTTAATCGTTCAGATAGGCCATTGGATTGTTAATTGATGGGGATGATGGTTATGCTTTTGTAATATGGTGCACTGACAAACGAGTTTCGGCTTAGCATTGAATTGCAAGACTGATGTCTTGACTCATAAATGACAATTTACTAATATTATCATTCATTAACTTATATTTTATTTTATTTTAATTTCTCTTTTTAGTCCAGTTTGCATTTATATAGGATTTTGCAATCATTGTAGTAAGAATCATTCTAATGATTAAACTTTAGACCATTTGTTCTAATAAGTCCCAACGTGATATGAAATATTCTATTTTGAATTGAATACTCAATTATCCTTGAAGTTTATTGAAGACATCTTTGGAATTTCTTCTTGTTCGGATCCTTATTCAACATTTCTCTGTTTTCTTTTAAGATCCTCCGTGGTTATAGCACGTCCACATTGGCTGATAATCGCTCTCCATAGTGAAATCTACAAGGTTTGTGACCTAGGATACTTTCCCTTATGAAGGTTGATCAACTTTTCTTTTATTCCTTTGTTTATCTCATTCATATAGGATTAATTCCATTAAGTTCTTTGAGTCGCTTCATTGATTATTTTGGAAAAATTCCTATAATGTGATGTTAAGTACGTATCTCATCACACCTTGGTATCACCTTTTTAGTTCATTCCACTTCAAGTTGATGCCAAGGCGGGGCAACTATGGATACACTAATTTTAACCTCACATTGAGTAAATTTCATATCACATTTATGATGCCCCGAAATAGTCTTTAATTTAATCATTGGCTAATTTTTACCAATTTTCTGGAGATTTTCTAATTTACGTCGCTCATAGTCGACGTCATTTATATTTCTATATGAAATTAATTTTAGATCAAATTTCTTAATTCGATAAGGATTAAGCTTAAAGACATCGTCCATGGTCGACATGATTTAGTTTCCTAATGTTGGCCATTACTAATTTGAATCTTAATCAATTTCCTATTTATCTAAATTGCGTCTTTCTAGGTCGACATGTTTTAAAGGTTTTGTAATTATTTTTGATGTTCTCGAGATTATCTTGCTTTAATTGGCCCCTCTAAAAGACGTCCGGATAGGCCGAAGCCTTTCTAAAAGGCATCGCCTGTGGCCGACGTGATTTAGTTGCATAATAATCAAGTTCATTTAGCCGAGATTATCTAATGTCCTTAGATGGGAGGTTTCTATTCGCCAAGTAATTATCTGTGGTAATGTGCGCCGAAATGGAGGATTTTTAGGCTTAAAATTCTAGAAAAAGATCTTTATATATAAGATACCTCTTTGGGCCTTCAAGAGAGTTGGCAGGAGTACTGTCGGAGTGTCTTTCTAGAGTGAGAAAAGAGCCTCATAGTTCTGAACGTAGACAGCCTCGTTGGAGCTCCATCTTCTTCTTCCAAGCCTCTTTATTCATCTTCAAGAAGCTTTGGAATTGGAAGCCTGGTGGCTTCGGAGGGGCCAACTTTTTATTTCTTTCTTCTTCTTTGCTTTTTTGTTTCACTGATTTTTCATAATAGTTGCATTGCATGCATTTATATATTCACTATTTTCACACACGTTGAGTATTTTTAGTTAAGTTGCATGATGTGTTTCTTCATAGAATATATATTACACTACCCAAAGCTCTAATCACTCCTTTATTTTTCTTTGTTTCTTTGTCTTTTTTGCGAGAAGAAGAACTCAAGAAGCATTACCTACTTGCCGTGCATCATCTTCGAGAGAGTGAACAGTAATGAGAAGTGCTCTTCTTCTTTGACCGGCCGAAGAAGGGGAAATAGAAGGACTCATAATACTCTCTGTTTGGAAAGATAATTCGCGATCACTTCATTTATTTTCTTTCGAGATCCTCAATCTTTGGCGATCATGTTTCATTATTATTTATTACAATATTGTTGTGTGTCATTGAAAACACATTTTGAGCACCTACAACCGTGCTCATGGATATGGACTTGTGAATATACTTCATGTGATGATATATGGTTGTAGATCGTAAATGTATGGTTATTTTATTAGTTGTTAATAAATAGAGCTCTACGCACATCTCCCTCTCTCATACTTCGATGTACTTCTACCTTCCTCCAGTCTTGTACTCGCCATAAAGCCTTCTTCAACTTGCACATGCAAAATTTTCAATTTAATGTAATTTGATTGAGGCAACTAAAGAAGGAGCGGGGATGATCCACTGTTATAACCAGGAAGGCCATTCGATGGAGATCTTATTGCCTATGAGTTTGTAGGGGATATGGTATAAATGTTATATTAGATTGTGTGTGCGTTTGATTATTTGGCTTCAGTCAAACTACTGTGCTATCCAAAACCGCACTTGACATGTGTGTGATATATTATTTTATTTTTTTACTATGAATCAAATTCTAGATATAGTATTAAGTAAATATATATGATATGTTTATATACTCACTTAAGATGAGACCAAGATAAAAGTTATCTAAAACCCTCATTCAAATTCTAAGCCGTAACGTGAGTAGTTGAAAACTTACCTCATGGTCATCCATCGTTATAGCCATAGGACTCAAAGTACTTTAGATAGGTTTGTTGTGCTATTCACAAGGCCTATTTATATTAGTTTAATTTAAGAACACATCTTAAATTATCCCTCTAATTATTTTATTAAAAGGATTTAAATAGGTGGAGTTATTATTTAATAAGAGGTCATTTGGGAAAAAGCTGGGTTAATGGGCCGAGTGGGCTGCCCTATTAACCATCGGAAGAGAAGAGAAGAAGGGAGGGAGGCCACGGGCCCGAGCAGTAGGAAGAGGCTTTGGATTTGATGAAAGGGGGCCTACCGGATTTACCACTGGCACCGACATGGCTAGCCGACCCTGCCAGCCTGGTCAGGGGTGGCGGGAAGGGCGGGTGGCGTCGCCCTGGCTTTCCCTCACCGGCGTCGGGGAAGGTGAACAGTGCTTGAAGGGGTTTTGGGGCTGTGGTGAAAGGGGCTCACCAGAGCTCTACTGGCAACAGCCTCGTCGGTCGACCTCGCCGGCTCGGTCAGCGGCGGTGAGGAAGGCAGGTGGCGTCGCCCTGTGCCCCCCTCCCTCCCTCCTTGCCGGCGTCAGGCAGGAGAGGGGAGGACTCGAGCGGCGGCGGCTAGGGTTCTGGCTCAGGCCGGCCCACCCGAGCGGTCCAGGCTGGACCCGAGCCAGCCCGCTTGGCCCATTCCTCCCCCTTTCAGCCCATTAAACCTTTTAGCCCTTTATTCCAAGCCCATTAAACCCCTTTATCCTGTAAATCCCTTTAATAAAAGAATCTCAACCCATTTAACTTTAAAATTGAAATTAAATTCTGCTTAAAATTTGTTGTAAACATTAATTTATAATTTTGAGTTATGAAGGGTTATAATTTAAGAAATGCTTTAAATTATTAACAAGTGTTCTTATTTATTTTAAGATATGATCTTAAATCAAAATTAACAAATGTTGTTAATTAAATTTTACTTAAGTGATTAGATAAATGTATTAATTTCTGAGCAAATATTGTTATGAAATTATTGTTTTAATTGAAAGACTCTTAATAAAAGTTATTAAGTGATTGATTAACCATTTATAATGGTTATAAACTAGTTAATCATTTCTTGAGAATTAATACTTAATAATATTTATTAAGAATTTTAATTAACTCTTAATAATAGTTAGCGAGAGTGTTAATTAAATTCTCAATGATCCCTTAATTAAAATATTTGTAGATCTAATCTACTTAAAAAGGACTTTTCAATAAAAGTTATTAAAAGATTGGATAAAAGTCTAACTGTTAGACTAACTTAGAAATGCTCTAATTAATATTTCTTATTAATTGTTATTGAGAAATATTAATTAATAAAAGGAGGTTTATTAACAAAGAGTTGTTAAGTATTTAAAATTGGAATTATAAATTCTTTTATAAGAGTTATTAAGAAATTTTTAATTCAGTCTAAATGTTAGATTATTTCACATTAATAATTGTTGTTAATATAATTTAAAATTAATCTAAGTGTTAGATTAATTAATTTAGAAATGTTCTAAATTATGCATGGAATATTTTAGAATTTTAACTTTAGTCTTGAGTACACATGTTGAGGTGTTTTAATGTTTTAAATTAGATTTAAATGCATGATAAAAAATGAGATTTTCAAAAATTCAAATTATCCAATTTTGATTGTGTAACGACCCGCCACCCTATAATCGGGGATCCGATTACTAAATGGGTACCGAATCATTAACTTGTAACCAAACCAGGATCCGAGTAATTCTGGCAAATAAATAATCAACTAAGCTAAACATTCACATCGCATTGAATTGAAGGGAAAATGCAGAAATTAAAAGTTATTACAATGCGACTCGATACAGCAAATGATTACATACTCTAACAGAAAAGAAATGATTATACATACAGGCCAGAAATAAAGATAACAACTACATCGGGGCATACCCCGGAACAACAGTCGACGACGCTCAGCACTCAGCCGCACAACCCTCGCTAGGTCTGCCTGGAGTCCTCACCTGAAAGCCGCAGGGGTGAGTCTCAACGAAAAGACTCAGTCGGGATCCTTCGATCCCCACTGCCCACACACACACACCCACAAGTGTAAAGTACAGCAGGGATATAATAACCATGAAGAGACAGTGATTTCCATGCCTACATCTCAATACGAATCACATGCATTCAAAGTATAACTAACATAATTCCATTCTATCAGGAAACCCGTAATTCGGCGTATCCTTAAAACACGTCAACTTCACAATGAAAGTGGGAAAAACATCGACCCGCTGAGACCAAACAGTAACCCATCGGATAGCACACTGGCCACCTCGGCGGTCACTCCTTCCCTCAGCAAACACCGGCCCGCTGAGACCAAACAATAACCCCTCGGATAGCACGCTGGCTACTCCGGCCCAACTGGCTCAGGTGGTTACTCCTTCCCCCAGCACGAGTGACACTCCAAAGGTACCTCTCCGACACCGGTACAAGCTAGCTAACCCCGGGGTTCACCAGGTGACCCTCTCCACTAGGCGTCACCCCGCCACTGCTCCCGTCAGCGTTGTGTCCCTCCGCGCCGACACAGGGTGTAGAACGCTACAACTGTCACTCTAGGTCCACCGAAACAGAAAACACGGCCCGGTGCGATCCGGTCACGGAAGAAGTCCACGGTCGCACGACACTTAACGCAGTGCCATCCGGTCACGAAGAGTTCATCACAACGAGTATACTAACTGTATGCATTAACCAACTATCTAGCAGTGTAAACACATTTTACGGGCATGGATTAGTGTGGTTCTGTCTTGAATCGCGTCGCCCGAGGCCGACGCCATTCAAGCACCCTAAACTGGTTCATGAAAATACCGGCCTCAGAATCTGGCCTAAAAGGCGTCGACACCAGCGGTCGCCTTTTTAAAAGGCGTCAACATCCTCAGACGCCGTTTAACACAGAAATCCGGAATTACCAGAAAACCTTAATCGAGGGATTTCTGCCTTAAAAGGCGTCATGGTGGCTCGACCCTATTCCAAACCGTGTCGCCCACCCATGACGTCTTTCAATGCCAGAATCCCTGAACCGACAGGGCCTTAGTGGGACGATTTCTGTCTAAAAGGCGTCATGATGGCCCGACGCCCTTCTGAAAGGCGTCGTCCATGCACGACGTCTTTTAGCACCAGAAACCAGGCTCTGTCTCCTGCCCGAAGGCTCCCTTTCCAACCCCTAAAACCCCCAAAAACAGAGGAGAAAGAGGGTAAACCAAAGTATCAAAAATTCACATCCACAGAAACTCCCATTCCCATCAAGGAAAAACCCCCTAACATGCTCATTTTACCCCAAAACCATCGATCCATAGCATGCTTTAAACGGGGGAAAACATGGTTTAGAACACAACACAGTGGGAACCGTCACCCTACCGGTTCTTGAACTCCTCCAAGCTCCGTGCCTCCGACCCGCCGCACCGCAGACCGCCGCCGGTACCCTCGAGGACGCCGCCACTCCGTCGGGACGTCGGCCACCGTCCGGAGAATGGAACGCCGCGAAGGAAGTGATGGTGGTAGAGGTGAGAGGTAGGGAAGTGTTGGAGTGGAGGGAAGGACGAAGTGGTGGGAGGAAAAGAGGGAGGAGGAAGGGTCGTTGCCGGAGTCGCCGGAAGGAAGGAGAGAAAGAGAGAAGGAGGAGAAAATGAGGGAAAGAAGGAGGGCTCGCGGGGTTAACCAGAGACTGGCTGAAACGCGTCGAGATGTACGGACGCCTATCAGTCGATGTGACGGCTGCTCTGACAACACTCTGCAACGCTCTGACAGAGGTCTGAAACGCGTCTTCCATGAAAGACGCCGTTCAGTCGACAAGACTGGCGCCGTACTCTGACAACCCAGAGTCGCAGTCTGAAAGGCGTCGTGCCTCACAGACGCCGTTCAGACGACATGTCAGGGCCGTACTCTCGCGGCCCAAAGCCAGCCCACGTGGCACAGGCTAAAACGCGTCTGCATAGCTGGACGCCGTTTAAACCGCGTCGAGCCCGCTCGACGCGAAACAACACAGAGACTCAGCCCCACTGGAGCCTGAACTACAGGGTCCAACCCCGAAAACCAGATCCGAAAGCCTCAGTCCTTACAGATTGGTACCCAAGTTTTGAGAAAACCAAAATTATTTTTTTTCAAAATTTTAGCCTTCATGTGATGTGTTTTATCATGTGTGGATGGTTAAAATTTGTGATAGCCATGGATATGCACTTAGTTAAATTTCATATAATGTGATGATGTGTGATTATGTAGATTGTTATGGAATGTGATGTATATTAATTAAATGTTAATTAATGAGGCCTACGTGCCTCTCTCTCCCTATCATTCCAATTTAATTATATCTCCCTCTATTATTGTACTCGGCCATAAGGCTTTCTCTTACAATTTATTTGTATTCGAAATTATTCAAAAATTAATATTTTTGTATCGCGGCCATAATTCTCATCAGAAGTTGTAGAACATTTTGAGACTCTTTCACAAGTCCAGAGATTAAGAGGAAATAACGTAATGGAAATTATTCCATTTATGAATGATTTAGAAGATCCTGGACCAAGCCTTAGTCACAGATTTGATGTGAGCATCATTTAGATTTGATGGAGATCAAATGTAAAGGTGATTGGCTTGAGTCCAAGTGGGAGATTGATAGATATAGGTGGCTTCTAAGCAAATCACGAGGCTGGTTAGATTGATAGATTTAGATTGATAGTTGTAGGATGTTTGAAGAGGACATCAAACATCTGGTAAGACTAGTACAGATTATTCCAACTCATACGATGAGGGTGACTGATCTTGTTAGTCACATGTGTGGAGACATAATGGTGAACCTATAGGTGCTCATTGGGGAATGAGTTCACTGAACTGATCCGATATGAATCGCCGAATGGTAATTTACTTAATTGTCAACCAGCTTGATTCATCGTCACAATGGCTAGTTAGTCCTTGGATTTGAGATGCCAAAGACACCTTGTTGGTGGACTTCTGGGCTTTGACCTTGGCTTACGAATCCTTATCCACGGGATTTCTAATAGTCAAGGATTGGATCCAACGGAAGACCTTCGAAGGTGATTGTGTGTTCAATAGAGGATCGTTCGCTCTCAAGTATCTGGAGAGAAAATGCTCTAGAATAGATCTACAGGAGTCTCTGGCCAGAGCAGACACAATATCAGAAAATGTGTTTTCTAATATTGTACAACGGAGTCTGATTCAAGTGAGTTGACCATCTAGGGTTTGACAGTTGACCATCTCCTAGGTTATCTCGAAAGCATTGTGCGAACGAAGGATTATAGCCACGCATTAACTGTGAACGGATAGGTTCCATGAGTGGGTTGCTGAACCCCATTACCTTCCAGGATCATGCGGTGTTGTTTGGCACCCAACTTGATCGTAAGTCCGGCTGAATTTTACATGAGATGTTAATTCGGTTAAGTAATTAATTAATATTTAGATATTAATTAATCACAATAAGTGAATAACTAGTTATTGGACTTAACAGGTTAAAAATCGGACTAATTAATACGCCTAGAGGGTCACACGCAAACAGATTCTCAATCAGTGGTACTTAAGTGGGAATTATATTAACTCGGAGACTTTTATAAAAAGTAGCGCTGACTTAATATATATACGCTTTGTTGAGAAACCCTGGGCCAAGTTCTAGGAGCTCTCAAAGTTGGCCGGCCCCTCTCTCTCTCCTCCTCCTCTGGGCGCCCCGTTCGAGGCGTCGGGAGACTTCCCATCTTCGCCGTGCGCGTTTCCCGAGAGTTGGGAATTTTCCGTCCGGATGATCCGGACATGGTTACGGCGAGGATTCTTCAGTGAGAGAGCTAATCTGGACGAGAGATCGAGGACGAACGACCGCGGAGGATCTCGTGGATACCGCTGAACGCCTCGACGGAACCGAAACGGTCGCGGATTCGAATCCGCGCAAGGTGATGAGATCACAACCAGGTTTTGATTTCCATTTTTGTTCCGAATTGGATCAACGGGCATCGGGCAGGATTTTGTTTGTTGCTTCCGCTGTGTTCGTCGCGCCCCGCCCGGATCCCAACAATTTATTTGTAAAGAGAGACCATGGCTATGGCATGAGATGCCTTCTGATCGAGGTAGAGGAATTATGTAGCCTTGTTGTGCTATCCACAAGGGTTGCATGTAAATCTATGTATGTCTTGTAACGATGGTAATGCTTGGACCGGAATTAATGACTAGTTGTGCTATCCACTAGGCCATTAAACCTCTAGAGACTGAAGCTATGATCAGATATTGCAAGAAGTTGCAAGTCCCATAAGATGGGCGCTCTTTGATTGTATTACAACTTGTTGTGCTATCTACAAGGTTGTACTACAAATCATTGAGATTTTGATTCCCATTAGGAGACTATCGGCATCTCCCATTCTGTATATCCGAAGGTTATACAATCCATCAAAAATTAGTGAGTAAAACTTGATTAAAAGTCCATATCTTGTTTTAAAATTTAATAATTGAACATATGCTAATTAAATTTTATTTATCTTCTGCAGGTAAGAATGTCATCGAATAACCCACTCTGTGGCATATTTGATGCCAATCATTTGACAGACTCAAACTACTTGGATTGGCTCAGAAACCTGAAGATTGTCCTCAAATCTGAACAAATTGCCTACGTCTGTAGACACGCTAATTTTGACGTCATTTTCGAGTAAATTTCATATCATATAATAATGCCTCAGAATGGTCTGATATTTAATCATTGGTTAATTTTTATTGATCTTTTTAAGTGTCGGGTTTAACAGATATGTTTAAGTTAATCAATTGAATTGATTTTAACTCAAATTTCAGTTAAAATATGCAGAATTCTAAAAGACGTCGACTTGTCTGGACGCTAGTTAGAGTTTATTCTTATTTTAACGTTTAAAAGTAGAATTTTAATCAGTTGATTAATTAACTAAAAGGCGTCTGTGAGTGCTGACGCGTTTTAGGTTTCCTAAGCTATTTCTGCTTCTCTTCTGGATGTTTATCCTTATTAGTGTAAAAGACGTCTGCACATGTAGACGCATTTTAGCTAATAAAGATAAAGATAAGTTTTCCCGGATATTTATCCTTATCTTAAATTAATCTGAAAGGCGTCAGCCATGGTGGACGCGTTTTAGATAATTACAGATAAAAATGAATTAATCAGTATTTATCTGTCAGTTAAGATAGATAAATCCTAGAGTTTTCTATGTTAATCGCGAACGCAGAAGAGGTCTATAAATACCTTACATCTTGAAAAGTTAAAAAAGTTGAGCGCCATTAAAAAAAAAAAGCGCAATCTTGAGTTAATTGAGCGATAGCGAGTTGAAGATCGGAGCAACGACGTCCAAACGCCGAAGCGCTGCTGTTTCCAGAAGTCGGCGTCCGTTCTTCATCCAATTCAAGGCTTCATCAATCGGCATAAGTGTTTCATTTCTGCATTTTCATTTTACATCTTCATTAATCTCTCATTCTTCATTATTCACTTCATGCAAAACACACACCACATTCATTCTTTCCAAAACCTATTTGATTAAAGGGGTTTCAAAAGCCATTTTAACAAGTAAGTTTGCTGTTTGATTGCATGTTTAACATCATGATTAGAATAGATACTGCTTCTATTTAAATTCTCATCATTGTTTCTTCATCTATTTTCTCTCTATTTCTGCTGCACTCAACAACAACAAGAGAATCAAAGGGGAAAACAAGCACAAAGCTAAAAGGATTTCTGGACGATCCTCAACTTCTCAACCTCAAACTCAACAGCAAGAACAAAGAACAAAGAAATGGCTCTCTTTCTTCAGCCGGCTGAAGGAGGGGAATCAAGGACTCAATATCTTCCACGTTCAAACAGGTAGGCGATCATACCCTCTTTTGAAACTTTTAAGTCAAAAGTTTCTGGCGATCACTGCACTTAGTTGTTGTTTTTAATAGAATTATTTTACACTAGACAACATAGATTTTTCATGTTAATCACACAAGCATTTTAAAGCACTCACAACGTCCTGGAAGATGATCTTCCTGTTGAACTAGCATTGGATGCCCCTGAGGTAGAAATGATCGCGTATGAGAAGTGGAAGGAGGACTCCACTTTGGGTCAATGTTACATGCTTGCCTTTATGAGCAATCAATTGTAGAGGCAGCATGAGAACATGGATGCCAAGGCCATCTTGCTCCATTGGTAAGAGTTGTTTGAGGAGCAGACCAGGATGGAGAGATATGAGATATCCAAGTCCATGTTTAAAGCTCAGATGGCAAAGGGATCTTCAATGTAGACTTATGTGTTGAAGATAATTGAGTGGATTGAGAGGTTGGAAGCTATTGGGGTTTCTTTATCCAAAGAGATGCATATTGTCCTCATCCTTTCCTCACTCTCTATATCATATGCACTGTTCATTGTTAACTTCAACATGAACAAAATACAGACATATTTGGCTGAACTTCTCAATATGCTAAAAACTGCAGAGGGCAATCTTGTGAGGGAAAAGCCAAATGTCCTCTTTGTTGATAAGATCAACAAGAAGAGGAAGGTAGCAGCTACCTTTAAGAAAGGTAAAAGTAAGAAGTAGAACAAGCCAAACCTGTACCAAAGAAGGACAAGGGCAAGACACTAGAGAAGGGTGACTACTTCTATTGCAAGCAGAAGAGCTACTGGAAGATGAACCGTAAGGAGTACCTCAAGGAAATGTAAAGCAACCAGAAGCTTCAGGCATTTATATGATAGATATAAAGTTGTCTATTGGAGATTCTACATCTAGGGTATTGAATATTGGATGTGCTTCTTATGTCTACCATGATGTGCAAGTGCTAACAAGTAGACATAAGCTGAGCAAAGGTGAGGTGGATCTAAGGCTAGGAAATGGTGCAAAGGTTGTGGTGATTGCCGTGGAGAGAGCGAACCTAAAGTTTCCATCTAGAGATATCTTATCAGTGGATGACTATTATTATGTACCTAGCATAATAAAGAACATGTTTCTATTTCTCATTTGGACAAGATAGGATATAGGTTGACTATTGAGAACGAAGGTTATTCTATTTATTATGGTAATAAATTAATTACTTTTACATGCTTAGTTAATGGTCTATATTTCTTGAATGTTTCTTATCATAGTCTCCATATTGATAAAACTCTTAATAAGAATAAGAATAGTGTAAACTAAGCCTACATGTGGCATTGTAGATTTGGACACATTGGTGAAGACAAGCTACATAAGTTACATAAATATAGATATTTGGATCCATTCGATTATGAATCGTTTGCAACATGTGAGTCCTGCCTCATGACTAAACTGGCAAAGTCTTTATTTACTGGACATGGAGAATACGCCAAAGACATTTTGGAACGAATACATTTAGATGTATGTGGTCCTATGTCCACCCAAGTCAATGGTGGATTTTTTTACTTTATCACGTTGACCGATGACTTCTCCATATTCGACTATGTGTACTTAATGAAATACAAGTCGAAAGCGTTTAAGAAGTTCAAAGAATTCAAGAATGAAGTTGAAAAGTAGATAAAAAACGGTATTAAAACTCTCCGATCAGATTGGAGAGGAGAATACTTGAGTACTAATGTCACATAGTTCTTAAAGGATAATGGTATCCTTTCTCAGCTAACTCCTCCCAATACACCACACATGAATGATGTATTAAAAAGGAAGAATCGCGCCTTATTAGATATGATGCGATCTATGATGAGCTTTAGGTTTACTAGTGCTCCTCTAGGGGTATGCACTTGAGTCAGCTGCATACCTACTGAACAAAATACCCAGCAAGTCTATGACCTCTACTGCATATGAGATATGGAAGGACAGGAAACTAAAATTTAAGAATATTATAGTATGGGGATGTCTTGCTTATAAAAAGGTATGATCTAGACAAGCTAGAATCAATAATTGAGAAATCCAAATTTGTGAGATACACAAAGGACACATTTGGGTACTATTTTTACCATCCTGACGAACAAAAGGTGTTTGTAGTCAAGAAAACTATCTTTTTAGAAAAGGAATACCCTCTCTAGGAGGACAGTGGGAGTAAAATAGTACTAGAAGAGACTCTAGATCCCCAAACAGCTACAATCTCATCAGATAAGCTATCAGTTCCTGAACCTGTTTAGGTGCCCACGCATGAGCCTTATAGATTTGGTAGAGTACCTAGATAACTTGAAAGATATATAGGACATATGGCTGAAGGTAAGTCTAAGGTGGAATACAATGAGGATGATGATCCTAAAACTTACCAGGAGGCCATTGAAGGCTTAAAAGCCGGGAAATGACAAGAAGCCATGAACTCTGAAATGCAGTGCATGTACACCAACCAAGTTTAGAACTTGGAGGACTTGTCCAAGGGTATTGTACCTATTTGGTGCAAGTGGATTTTTGAGAAAAAGATTGGTGTAGATGGACGGATCAACACTTATAAGGCAAGGTTGGTGGCAAAAGAAAATCGTCAAAGACAAGGAATTGACTATGACGAGACTTTCTCACTAGTTACCATAATATAGTTGATCAGAGTTCTTCTCGCTATAACAGCACGCTACGATTATGAGATCTGGCAAATAGATGTGAAGACTACCTACCTCAATGATAACCTTGAGGAAGAGGTATATATGATACAACCAGAATATTTCACGTCCAAGGAGTTTCCAGACAAAGTGTGGAAGCTTCAGAGATCTATTTATAGATTGAAGCCGGCTTTTCAGAACTGGAATATAAGATTTGACGAGGCTGTCAAGTCCTATGCCTTCATTAAGAATGAAGATAAGTCTTGTGTGTACTAGAAGAACAGTGGGAGTGTAGTCACCTTCTTAGTTCTTTACGTTGATGATATTTTACTCATTGGAAATGATATAGCAATGTTTTCATCAGTAAAGGTTTGGTTGTCAAAGAACTTCTCCATGAAGGATTTGAGAGAACCACCCTACGTATTGGGAATACGGATCTATAGAGATAGATCAAAGAGGATGCTCGGGATGACCCAATCTATGTATATAGATACCATTGTCAAAAGGTTTGACATGGCAAGAGAGGTCTTATACTGTAATGACCCGCCACCCTATAATCGGGGATCCGATTACTAAATGGGTACCGAATCATTAATTTGGAGCCAAACCAGGATCTTGATAAGTCTAGGAAAGAGATAATAAACTAAGCTAAATATTCACATCGCATTGAATTAAAAAGGAAGTACAAGAATTAAAAATTATAACAATGCGACTCGACTCAGCAAATAATTACATACTCCAACTGAAAGGAAATAATTAAGCATACAGGCCAAAAAATAAAATAACAACTACATCTGGGCATACTCCGGAATAGCAGCTGCTGGCGTGCAACCCAAAGCAACACTCTCCTCGCTACACCTACCTGGAACCTTCACCTGAAAACCGCAGGGGTGAGTCTCATCGAAAAGAATCAGTAGGGATCCTTCGATCCCCATCGCCCACTCACGCACCCACATGTGCAGCAACACAAATATAGATAATTTAAGCAAGTAAAGTAGTAAACACAATTCCTAATTTCGATATAAAATGCATGCATTCAAAATATAACATGCACAACTTTGAAACCATTCTACCACGGAGCCACAACCAGCGTCTCGGCAAAACACGCCAACCACAAGGCCGAACGCGGGAAACACCGACCCGCTGAGACCAAACAGTAACCCCTCAGATAGCACGCTGGCTACTCCAACCCAACTGGCTCTAGGTGGTTTCAGCTTCCCCCAGCACGAGTGACACTTCAAAGGTACCACTCCTATACCGGTACTAACTAACCCCGGGGTACACCAGGTGACCCTCTCTCTAGGTGTCACCCCACCACTCCCACACCGGCGTCGTGTCCCTCCCACACCGACATAGGGTGCCTAAGCACTACAACTGTCACTCTAGGTCCACGGTCGCATGAAACACAATACAGTGCGATCTGATTACGTAAAAATCATCATCCTCCAGTACGGTTTCAAGTATGCATTTAACCAAACTATCTAATAATGTAAATACATGTTAATAGCATGGATTAATGTGATTCTATCTTGAATAGCGTCGCTCAAGGCCGACGTCATTCAAGCCTCCTAAATTGATTCATGTGAAAAAGGACCTCAGAAATGGCCTAAAACGCGTCACCATATGTAGCCGCCTTTTGAAAGGCGTCGCTGTCCCTAGTCGCCTGATAACGACAGAAACAGAGACAGACCTCTAGGTGATCTCACTTTAAAATGCGTCGTGCATGGAAGTCGCCATTCAAAAGGCGTCGCTGTTCTTAGACGCTCATCAGTCTAGAGACAGAGTCTGTTATTTGAGCTAAATTGCGTCACGGGTGGAAGCCGCCTTTCTAAAAGGCGTCGATGTCCCCCGATGCCATTTAACCCTCACAGACAGGTTCTTCCTCCGCCATCTCCCAATCTACGGGGTGGGATTTCCTTCCCCAAATCGTGTAAAAACACTAAAAAGTGGAGAAGGAGGAGAAGAACCTAAATACCCTTTAAAAACACTTAATTTCTCATTATATGCAATTAGTGTGTTCACCCCAAGAAAACCCCTAAACATGCTCCAAAGCGGAAAAAACATGATTTTAAACGAAATACAACGGGGATCGTCACTCTACCGGTTACTCGAACTCCTCCTAGCTCCAAGCCGCCAACCCACCTCGCCACACGCCGTCGCCGGTACCGCCGTGGACGCCGTTATTCTACCGAGACGTCGGCCGCCGTCCGGAGAGAAAAACGCCATGGAGGAGGTGGTGGTGGTAGTAGTGGGAGTTAGGAGGTTGTTGGAGTGAAGGGACAGATGGAATGGAGAGAGGAAATGAGGAAGAAAGGAGAGGGGGAAAGGAGACGCCGGAGCTGGAGAGAAGATAGGAGAGAGAGAGAGAAGGCAAAAATGAGGGAAAGGAGGGAGGCTTCGCGGGGTCAAACAGAAATCGGTTAAAAGGCGTCGTCCAAGACTGACGCCATACAGACAACAAGACCGGTCGTACTCTGACATGCCAGGGTCGTACTCTGAATGGCGTCGACTATGCAGGACGCCATTCAGACGATGTGACCGGGGTCGTACTTTCCCAGCCCAAAGCCAGCCCAAGTGGCATAGCCTAAAACGCGTCCACCAAACTGGACGTCGTTTGAATTGCGTCGAGCAAGCTCGACGCGAAAAGAACCACATGCCCCAGCCCCACCATGGCCCACACCAGGGGATCCGACCCTGAAACTGACCCGATAACCGAATCCGAAACCTAAATCCTTACATATACCGATGAGACATGTGTTGGGTTCACTTCGGATCCAACCAGAACGTAGCGGATAAAATAAAATTCGGGATCAGATCCGTCTGTTTCGATCACCAAATCAAGAACAATAAATCACATTTACCTTGTGCGGATTCGTATCCGCATTCGTCTGGTTCCGTCGGTGTGATGCCGCAAGCTACGCAAGAGCCCGACCTCTATCGATATCCACACGGTCTTCCTCTTGGTGGATCGTCCTCGCTTCCTCTCTCACAACAGCATCCGCGGATCCCGTTTGGCTGCGCGTAACTCTCTGCGACATGCGGATTTAGATTCCCATCGGACGGGAAGACAGAGTAGGCAGGAGTCGGAGCAGAGTCTCTCAGAGCGAGCCAAAGGAGGGAGGCACTAGAGACAGTGGAGGAGAGAGAGAGAGGGGCGGCTAGGTCAGGGTTGCTGGCCCCTGACCTAGCCCCAGTCTTTTATAATAAGTGCATTGCGGTTTTTTAGGAAAACCCACACTTAACCGAAATCCCGTCGAAAAATCCATCGACTTGAAAACCTTTTGCGTATGACCCTCTAGGCCTAAATACTAGTCCAGTCAATGTGAGTGCTCAAATCAGGTGTGTGATTATCATGAAAAATTATGTTATTTAGGTGAAAAATAAACCTATTAAAAAAAACTAGGTGAATGTGATCGCCAGAAACTTTTAATTAAAAAGTTCCAAAAGAAGAAAGTTTGATCGCCTACCTATTTGGATGTGGGAGATGTTGAAGTTCTTGGTTCCCCTCCTTCAGCCGGCTGAAGAAAGAGAACCCTTTCTATTTTTGTTCTTGCTTTGGTTGTTTATTGGGTTTTGAGGATCATCCAGATTCCTTGTTGTTCGCTGTTGACTCCCTCCTCTTGTTCTCCTTTTGTACCTTACAAGAAAATGAAAAGAAGTAAAGAACAATGAGAACTCAGGCAGAAGTAGTATCCATTCTAGAAGAAATTTTAAACATGCAACTAAACCAATGAACTCACTTGTTGAGTGGTCTTTTAAACCCCTTTAACAAATAGGTTTGGAAAATAATGCTAGTGTGTGTGTGTGTTGCATGGAGCGATGTAATGAAAAATGTGAGGCTAATGTGATGAAAAATGTGAGAATGATGCAGAAATTAATTGAAAGTTAAGCTAGATGGCCCCTGGAAAGTCTTGGTCTTGAAAGGATCTTGGATGGACGAAGAGTGGATGAAGACTCTTGAAAGCAGCAGCACCTCGATCCTTCAGCGTTTGGACGTCGTCTCCTTCTTGAATCGCACACAAATTATCACTCTTACTAAAATCACTATCACTGTCACTTGCATCAATATCACTTACACTAATTATCACCACTAACTTTTCAATGACCAAGGAGCTGGGTATTTATAGACTTTTACATCTGCGGTTATTAATAGATTTACATGAAAAAATTTGAAGTTTATCAAGCTTAACAAACAGATAAATACATATTAATTCATCATTATCTTTAATTATATAAAACGCGTCGCCCATAGAAGATGCCTTTTAGCTAACTAAGATAAGGATAAACATCCGGAAAAAGTTTATCATTATCTGTAATTATCTAAAACGCGTCGCCATGTCAGGACACCTTTTAGAGTAATTAAAATAAGGATAAACATCTAGAAAAAGAGATAGAAACAACTTAGGAGACTTAAATTGCGTCGTGCCATGCAGACGTCTTTTAGCTAATTAATCAATTAATTAAAATTCAAATTTAAATATCAAAATAC
This sequence comes from Zantedeschia hybrid cultivar, assembly GCA_030544215.1. Classification (NCBI taxonomy): domain Eukaryota; kingdom Viridiplantae; phylum Streptophyta; class Magnoliopsida; order Alismatales; family Araceae; genus Zantedeschia; species Zantedeschia hybrid cultivar. Next base: position 20,123,921 of record JARZZO010000005.1, read on the forward strand.
GAATAAAACTCTAAATGACGTCTACACAGGTCGACATCTTTTAGACTTCTTCATATTTTAATTAAAATTTGAGTTGAAATCAATTTAATTAATTAACTCGAATTATGTCTGTTTGACCCGATGCTATTGATTCAAAAGATCAATAAAAATTAACCAATGATTAAATATCAGACCATTCTAAGGCATTATTATATGATATGAAATTTACTCAAAATGATGTCAAAATTAGCGTGTCTACAGCTGCCTCACCTTGGCATCGTCTTTGCAAGGGAGTGAAATGAAATGGAATGTACTGAAAAGGTGATGCCAAGGTGTGATGAGACACGCTCTTAACCTCACATGATTGGAATTTTTCTCAAAATCATTAATGAAGATAACTCAAAGAAATCAATGGAATCAATCCTGTCTGGATGAGGTAGACAAGAAATTAAAACAAGGTCGATCAACCTCCACAGAGTGGGAAGTACCTCAAGTCGTAGACACTGCGGGTTTCATCATGGGGAGCGATTGCCAGCCAATGTGGACGTGCTGCAGCCATGATGGATCTTAAAAGAAAACAAGAAATATTGGATAAAGAGTCCGAGGAAGGATAGAATTCCAAGGATATCTTCAAGTGAACCTCAAAGATAATTAAGATACTCAATTCAAAATGGAATATTTCATATCATGTTAGGATTTATTTGATGGTCTGAAACTTAATCAATAATTAATTCTTATCACAATAATTTCAAAGTCCTATATGATGCATGCCGGGCTAAAAGAAAAATATACAGTCAAATAGAATATAAATTAATCAAGGATAATATTATTAAATTGTCATTAAGGAGTCAAGATACCAATTCTTGTAATTCAGTGCTAAACCGAATCTCGTTTATCCACGCACTGCTTTACAAAAAGTGGAACCATCGTCCTCACTAATTAACAATCCAACGGATTATCCGTGTGATTAAGAATTCTCTGGAATTATCACTGTTTTTGTTGAAGGCGAACTCAAATTCCAGTTTCATCAAAACCACAAGGTCCTTGATATACTCTAATAAATATTTAACATATAGTAATGATGATGCAAATTATATGAAAGAGTACAAGGGATACAGATAACCGTCTTTTTAGCCACAGTCGGGACTCATAAACTCCCACACTGGGATCTTCTTGATATTTTCCAGTTTCATTTGGATTTTCCTGAATTACCTGCACTCAAAAATTCATCAGTAACTTTAAACAAGCATCAAAATATGGCTAAACATTGGATTTCGGGTAAAATAGCAGAAAAGCCTGAAATGCGTCGTGTCGAGCCGACGCCCTTCAGTCACCTAAAACGCGTCGCTGTTCAACGACGCCTTTTCAGTCGCAGAAACAGGTTCTGGCTGATTCCCAACCGGATTCCAACTCTTCCAATGTTCATCCCTTTTCTAATCCGGAAAAGTCTCCTTAAGATCGCAATTGCTTCTATATAAACTTCATTAACTTGTTTCAAAGCAATCCTACCACAATCTAGAGATCAAGGTTAGAGTTTTTCCTCAAAGTTCAAAGGATTTCCAAGGTTTTCAAGGCTTCAAAGCTTCAAGAAGGAAGAAACTCAAAAATAAGATGAGTTCTTCAAGCAAAAGGATGAGGAGGACGCTGGAGAAGCTCTCCGAGGTGGAGAATCACCTAAGCGGGAGAGATCCTAACCTTCAAGTAAGTTGAATTCTCTTCGCTTCAATCCTTCTTCTTCAATTTCCTCTTTTTCCCCCATGTTCTTCATGTTCTTTTCAAATTGATCTTTTCTTCTATCTTTCCAGGTATACCCCATGTTTCCCGGTCCAAGAAGATTCACTTCCTCCATTGGATTTGAAAGCTTGCTAAGAGTCCTAAACTCTCCATGCAAACTTTCATCTCCAAGGGGAATCTCCAAGGCTTGGTGGTCTACGCTAAGCACTACAAGAGCCCAAACGTAGATTGGGCGGCCATGGGTGCCTTGATCGAGTAGTGGCATCCTCAAACCCACACATTTCTCTTCCCTCAGTTCGAGTGCACTATCCTTCTAGAGGAGGCCGAGCTTTTATTGGGCCTTCCGAAGATCAAGAATAAGATGGCCTTGATGAAGGAAAAGATCACCGGCCAACAACTGCTGACGTCAATCATGAAGGACCCTACAGAGGTAAAAGGGTGCCTTACCAGGAAAGGGATCAATCTCGCGAAGCTTGCAGAGTGGACCTTGTACGAGATCGATGATCTGAGGGAGGCTGAAGCTGAAGACGTGACGAAAGCTTTCGTTACATGCCTTGCCGGGGCTCTGTTCTTTCCCGCGCAAGACAACATCCTTAAAGATGATCAAGTCAGCGCGATTTGCGCGATCTTCGAGGGAAAAACCATTAGCACGGCGATCCTGGCTTATCTTTACAGTGGGCTCTCTGCGGCGTCCACAGGTCAACCTCCTTATGGGTGCATACTGCTTTTCGCTTTGTGGGTCGAGCTACACTTTAAATTTGAATATCACACGAGGATATCAGCAAGACCGTCTCAGATTTATCAGAACAGCCCGATCTTCCACATTTCAAACATCGTGAAATTCAACGAGAGGATGATCAACTGAGTACCAAAGCTCAAGACTCGGGCTGATTGGAGAGAGTACCTGAGATACATGTCATCCAATGGGTTTGACCCTTCTCCACTTGCTATTGTTGGAAATCCCATTCGCGTACGCCGTGCAGCGGGAGCAGAACTTAAACTGATTGGAGCTACTGAGTTCGTGCTGTACAATCCTCATCGATGCTTTCCTCAACTCAGCCTACCTTGCTATGAATTCCCCGAGTTCTCCCATACATCTCCAATCAAGAGGCGTGCTCTGGAATCCGATGAAGACTACGAACTACAGAACTTATTGCTACCTTATGGAATATTATCTTTAGTCATCATGTAAAATCCTCTAAAAATATAGATAGAGGATTGAAGATTGCATACATACTAGCACTTCGGGAATTTCTTCCTTAAGTGTTCTCTTTTTTCTCTTTTTCCTGATGTAATAAAGAATTTTTTTTTAATAAAGAATCATCCCTTTATGTCTTGAAATCTCCCCTTAATCCCCTATGACATGTCCATGGTTTTTCCTTTAGTAAAAACTGGATTTTTCCTTAAAATATGACAGTTCGGGTTTACTTAATCCAAAACGCGTCCACTCAGAAAGATGTCTTTCAAACATAATTCATTTTCCAAAAATTAACCATTAATGCTAAAAATCCCGAATTAAGCTTAAAATGCGTCCACCAGGCCAGACGCCTTTCAACTCTCTCTCTTACTTTTTCCAGAACTCCGCCATCAATTATGTGGTTAATCCCCTGAAACGCGTCTTGATATGTAAACGCCTTTCATTATCATAACTTGTACTGTTCTGACCAGAATTGGCGGTAACCTGAAACGTGTCATCCTGTCAAGACGCCTTTCACTCGATTTCAAACAGTTGGCCATGCCGCCTCAACTTATGCGCCATGAATCGCGTCGCTGTACTCAGACGCGTTTTAGACTTTCTTAACAGAACCCGAGAAGGCCCCTCTTTCTTCCTCACTTTTCCAAAAGCTTTCTCTCTCCTACTTCCACCGAGCTCCGGCGAACTTCTCCTTCTCCAACGATCTTCTTCACTTTTCCCTCTTGCAAATTCACCCCATGGAACGCGGCAAAGGATCCCGCAAGGCTAAGGCCATCGTGAAGCGTCGAAGGACCTCGGCGAGGGATGAAGAAATACCGGCCGAACTCGCCGCGGTGGAGGCCTTCTTGGAGGAGGAGGAGGCTCCTCCGGCACCCATGGTCGAGCAAGAAGGAGGGGAGGGCGACCTCCACCTGGTAAGTTCACTGTGGTTTGAATGGAGTGAGGAAAAGGAGGGGGAACGGGGTTCTTGGAAGAACCCGAAATCGGCCTTGAATGGCGTCCAAACCAGGTGACACCTTTCAAACGGCGTTGCCCTGGTTCGACGCCATTCAGGCGAAATTCAGAATTTTTAATCGGACAGAAAATGGTCCCAAATTGCGTCAGGATTAGTGGACGCCTTTCAATAGGCGTCCATGTGACTCGACGCCTTTAAATATTTTATCCGCTTTTATGTTCATTAACTGATGAAATTCTTTGTTTTCATTTGCAGGGGACGATGAGAGCCAGGATTAGTTGGGACTTAGTGATAGGTGCATACCGGGGACTCCCGAACTTCCAGAAGGCGCGCCTGCGCCGGATGGGGTTCAGCGAGATCCTCGAGATCGAGCCATTTTGACTCGATTTAGTCCTCCTGCAGGCGTTGCGGGAGAGGTGGCATGCGGAAAGCAGGGCTTTCCTAATGCCTTGGGGACATATGATCCCCACCCTAGAGGATGTGGCCAGGATCATTGGCCTCAGGGTAGATGGCCGGCCAGTAAGTGGGGTGACTTACCCCAACTACCAGGGATTGGCAGAGGCCCTGCTAGGTATAGAGGTGTCTAGTCTAAGCAGGGAGTCCAGAATGGTCCCTAGGGTAGAAGTAGAGGTTGCCCTAGGATTAGATGATCCCCGGCATCGATCAGACGAGTCCCGGGAAGAGTTTAGGAGTAGGTTAGCAGAGTCCTCTTCCTTTGTATATTGTAGCGACCCTAGTTAGGAGGAGGAGGTAGATAGGCAGTTGAAGGTCTTCCTTGTCTTTTTCTTTGGTCGGTTGCTCTTCGGTACGAAGGGCGACCACATTCATTGTAGGTTTCTTTATTTGTTAGATGATTTAAATAGGCTGCATGAGTATGCATGGGGTGCGGCCCTTCTAGCCCACCTGTTCGCCGACCTGTCCGCGGTCACGCCTGACCGTGAGACCACCATCAGCAGCTTCTCGCCGTTCCTCTAGGTATTAAATCGTCTTTTTATTTGTTCATGATATGCAATGTGATATGATATGATGATTTCTAACATATATGTTCATGTATACAGGTTTGGAGTTATCACTACTTCCCGCTCGGCCGAGCGCGGATAGTACGACCCGGTGCCGTCCCATTGGCCTGCCGCTGGCAGCCAATAGTGGATACGGCACCTCAGCACCACCAGCTGACGGCCCTCCGCCGTCAGTTTCTCGACTACCTCGAGCTGCTGGTGAGTTCTTAACTTGTTCAATTTTGTTCATTAAATACAATCTTTTATTCATTAAATGCAAGTTATTTATATGAATGCATCTAACCTGTATGCAGATGATCTGGCACCCGTACCTCGGTATGGGCGAAGAGGGTCAGCCCTGGTTGACGGCCGGCCAGAGAAGGTTCGGCAGGCAAATGTGGCTACATTGCCTGAACGAAATCGAACCCCTCTGCCTGCGGCTCATGATGAGGACGCTAGGCCTCCACCAGGAGTGGATCGACGAGGAGGTCCCGGAGGGCGTCGGAAGGAGCATGAGGGGCAAGCAAGCCCTCACCGATTGGCGTGCCAAGTTCCCGGAGCAATACGAGGACTGGCACCGCCGCGGTGTCAAAGTGAAGTCCCGGGCGGAGAGTAGCGAGGCCTACCTCCAGCAGTATCGGGCCCACTACGCCGATCAGCTTCGGCTCCTCCGACCACTCGATGTGAGTATGCATTTATGCGTCTTTTCGTTTTATTATTATCTTTAACTTATATTTGTGAATGAATATATGTATGTGATATGCAGGATGCGCGAGATGCGGTCATCGTTGACCTCCGAGCCCGCCTACATGATGCGAAGGCCCAGCTAGAGCAAGTCCAGAAGGAGCTCTTCGACCTGGTATGTATGAATGAATGTGAATGAATATTTTAATTAATTTGTTTTGACGATTAACCACTGATGATTGTCTTTTGGTGCAGCGAGCCGTCTACACCCAGGCGGCTCCTCCCACTTATGGAGCATCATCGTCCTCCTACTCTGCTGCTGCTCACGAGGCTACTCTGGCCGACCTCCAGAGCCAGCTTGCCTCCGCCATCCACCGGGCTTCCCTTGCAGAGGAGGACCGCGCCGCTCGAGTAAGTCCTATTATTTCCTTTGATTTCTAAATTTGATGTTGATTGCTTCGGACTAACAATGACTTCTTCTGAAGGTTGCTGAGCTTCAGGAGGCCTTTCAGAGGGCTGAAGCGGATGCGGCCCGGGTTCGCGACCTCGAGGAGCAGGTGGCTCGTCTCTCCACCGGGGATCTTCCTCGGGAGCTTTTACGCCTCCAGTCTCGACTGGAGTTCGTCACCGAGGAGAGGGAGAGGGAGCGGCTGGAGCGGCAGAGGCTGGACTCGGAGATGACCTCCCTCCGAGTCCAGTTAGGCATCGTCGAGCACGAGTGCCGGAGCGTCGAGGAGAGATACAAGCGTGCTCGGCAGCGTGCTCAGGAGTGCGGGCAGGCGAGCGCTTTCACAGCCAGCGTGGCCATCTCCTCTGGTCAGGCTGGTCCGAGTGCCATGGGTCCGCCGCCGCCTAGAGCTCCACCGCTAGATGCCCAAGATGAGGCTCAGAGCCAAATGGATGAGGGGGCAGGAGAGAGCCAGCCTTGAGGGCTTGTATATTTTCCTTTCTTTTGTGTATCATGTATAAACACTTTTGATGATATATACATGAAACTTTTGGCCTTCAACCTTGTGTCTTGATATTTGTGTGAACTCTTTAGCTTTTGTTCTTGTACCCTGTACATTACTTAACAAACAGGTTAAGTATCTATTTAGGCTTAGCCCCTTGCCTGACCAAGTGAATGGTCGATCAATCTTTTCTTAGTAGAAGGGTCAAGGGGCGTAGCCTTTATTAATAAAGGTGACATGAATAAGCAAAATGCAATATGCAAGCAGACAGATGCTCACTGAAAATAAAAAGAATGAAGCATACTAGATGCAATAAGCAGATGCTAATTGAAATATTTTTGTTGTTTTGAAATTTTCATTTTGTTTGGATTTTTGGAATATATGTATTTTTTTGGGGTTTTGAAATATGTACTTTTTTTTTTGGATTTTGGGATATGTACTTTTTTTTTATTTTTTTTTAAATATGATGTAAATTAAAAGACCAGCATGGTACTCAGATCAAAAAATCATATTCATTTATTAACTTAATTCTCAAATTGTTCTTCAATAATCTAACTTAAACCCATCGTGTTTGAACTTGTGTTTCTATTCGTGATCCCATTTGATGATTTGTTCCTTAGTCAATCTAGGTCGTTCCTTAACTTTGGAGTACGCCTCTTTAGAAAGAAAGGAAAAACTAGTTTAGAAAGCCCACGAGAAGGTTCCGGAGACCTAAAAAGATGTTCCTTTCCTACCCTAATATCCATTGGGGTTCGGTCATTTTCTTTCCGGAGTATTTATCGACCTTGCGTTCCCTTTTCATTTCGTTTGTAATGTAATGGCCTTTTGATTTGACTTTTGGCTTCTGCCTTTTGCTTTTCTTTTCTTTTTCTTGGGACGAATCTCCCCCATTTTTTTATGACGGCCTCCTACTAAGATGGTGGGTATTCTTGGTAGTCTATTCTAAGCCTCGTTTCGACATCATGGGCCGAGTGTAAAAAACAGAATTTTGTTTAAAAAGAATGATTTGCACTTTACACTTTCAATCAAGCTTTCGGTATTCCTTAGGACTTGGCATCTCTTGTTACTCACGAATCAAACATGTCAGTGTGTGCAGTAATGTGTTTGAAATTAAATTATCCAGACTGATAAGGGAATTTGAGTTTCTAAATTTTCTGATTCCATCGGTCTTTGCACCATGCTGATCGACTCTTTAACCTAAGGGTAGTATTTCTTAAGATACAAACCATTCCAGGGGTAAGCTAACTCTTCCCCTTCTGCATTAACCAGACGGTAAGCGTTACTAGGAAAAGCATGTGATATAACAAACGGTCCTTCCCATTGGGTTGGAGCTTAGAACGCGGACCGCCAGGTTTTACAAAAATTCTTTTGACGACCATTTCACCAACCTTGAACTTACGTTCAATGACTTTCTTTTGATAAAAACGTGCTAGTCTATTTTGATAAACTCTTGCATGATTAGCGGCTGACCATCTTTTCTCGTCTAAAAGTTCCAATTGAGTAAGGAGTGTTGAACGGTGTTCATCAATAGAAAATTCCTTATTCAATTGTACTCTTAATGATGGTATAAGGATCTCGTATGGAACTACCGCCTCCATTACAAATGTTAAGGAATAAGGAGTTTGCCCAGTGGGCGTGCGAATTGAAGTTCGGTAGGCCTATAGAGCCTCAATCAATTTTTCTGGCCAGTCTGTGAATTTATTAGACTTGCACGTCTTTTTGAAGATTTTATCAAAGTCTTGTTAGTTGCCTCTGCTTGGCCATTGCCTTGTGGATAATAAGGAGATGAATGATACAATGCAATTTTGTACTTGTTACAGAGGTCCTTCGGTTCTTGTGACACGAACTGAGGTCCATTGTCGGTGACGATGGTGCTTGGAATTCCAAATCTGGTGATGATGTTCCTCATGATGAACTTGCAGACGGTTGATGCTTTGACTTCTGTGTATGCTTCGGCTTCTACCCACTTGGTGAAGTATTCCGTTGCCGCGAGGATGAAAGACTTTTGCTTAATGTCGGAATCAGGATTACCAAGGGGTCCAATGACATCGAAAGCCCACATGGAGAAAGGCCATGGGGAGGAAACAGGGTGGAGTGAAGATGCAGGGGAATGAATCTTATCGGCGTGAAATTGACACTTAGCACACCTACGGACATATCCTACACAATATTCTTCCATGGTTGGCCAATAGAATCATTGTCTAAGGATTTTCTTTGCTAACATCTGCCCATTAACATGGCCACCACAAACTCCAGCATGAGCTCCTTCCATAACCTTCCAAAGCTCATCTTCGTCTAGACATATTAGAAGAACTCCATCAAAACCTCTTTTGTATAGTGCTCCCCCAACTAGGGTGTATCTTTGAGCAACTCTCCTGATAGCCCTTTTCTCCTCAGTTGTAGCTTCTTCAGGATATGATTGATCTTCACAATATTTGGCAATTTCGTAATACCATGGCTTCTGCTCATCATCCATCTCTTCTAACAGCTCCATTAACATAATTTCTCTCTTTTCCACAATATCTCCATCTCTAACCTTCTTCAACAGCTTCTCCTTAGTTCTAAAGAATGAAGGGTCTTTCATGGCAGGTGAAAGACGCCTATGAACGATGATCGGCTCGGATTGTCTGCTGATTGGGAAAGTGAGGGAAGATGCAAATGAAGTTAGAGCGTCAGCTAAGATGTTCTGATTCCTAGGAACATAGACGAAGATCAATTTGGTGAAAAGCTTTAAATAAGCAGAAGTAAGTTCTTAATAAGGCTTGAGCTTGGGATCAAGAGTGCGATACTTGGTTAGCACCTGACGAAGAATCAGTTGGCTATCACCCACAATCCTGAGTTTGGTGACACCATGAAAATGAGCAGCCTCGAGGCCAGCAAGGAGTGCATCGTATTCAGCTATGTTGTTGGTGACTAGAAAGTCAAACTGAAAGGCTTGTGGAATGGTGACACCTTTAGGTGATAAAAGAACAATGCCGATCCCCTTTCCATGGGAATTCAGAGCTCCGTCAAAATGCAGAGTCCACATATCATCTCTGATTTGGTTTATGGACATCAGTTCCTCATCCGGAAACTTCGATCAGATAGGATCAAAACGGGGAAGGGGGTGATGAGCGAGATGTTCTGCTATGGCATAGCCTTTGATCGCTTTCTGCTGAATGTAAGTAATATCGAATTGAGATAGAAAGCTTTGCCATCGTGCTAACCTATCAGTAAGAACATATTTCTCAAGAAGAAACTTGATTGGATTCATCCTAGCGATGAGATGGACTTCATAGCCTAGAAAATAATGTTTCAATTTCTACACAACCCAGACCAATGCTGCATATGTTTTCTCCATCGCTGTGTATCTTTGCTCGGCGGGGTTGAGAAGTTTAAAGAGATAGTAGGCTGCCCTCTCCTTTCCTTCTTCATCCTCTTGTGCCAGGACAGCCCCCACTACATCATCCAGGACAGAAATGTAAAGTATCAATGGTTTGCCTGGAGATGGTGGTCTCAAAACATGAGGACTTGCCAAATAACTCTTTAATCCATCGAATGCCTCCTGACACTTATCGTCCCAATCGAATTTGACTCCCGGCTTGGTAAGCTCGTAGAACGGCTTACACCTTTATGAGCATTTGGAGACAAAACGGCGAATAAATTGCAACATCCCGATTAATCCTCTTAACTCTTTCATGTTCTTAGGAGGTGGAATCTCTCTGATAGCCTTCGCCTTGTTGGGATCGATCTCAATTCCCCGTTTACTAATAATGAATCCAAGTAATTTCCCTGAGGATACCCCGAATACACATTTCTTGGGGTTCATTTTTAACTGATATTCTCTTGATCATTCTAACACTCTTGCCAAAACTTTGGCATGCTCAGCCTTAGTCTTAGATTTTACCAACAAATCATCCACATACACTTCTAGATCAATATGCATCATGTCGTGAAATGTTGCCATCATAGTCCTCTGATAAGTGGCTCCAGTATTCTTTAATCCAAATGGCATGATGACATAGCAGTATGTTCTCCAAGGTGTAGTGAATGATGTCTTTTCCTGATCTTCTTCTGCCAATTTAATTTGATTGTATCATGAGAATCCATCCATAAATGATAAAGTCTCATAGCCAGCAGTATTATCGATGAGCACATCAATGTGAAGCAATGAAAAATCATCCTTAGGACATGCCCGGTTCAAATCTCGGAAGTTAATACAGATCCTGACCTTCCCGTCTTTCTTCATAACCGGGACTATGTTGGCCACCCATTGTGGATAGAGGACGACTCTAATGAATTTGACTTTATGTAATTTATCAACCTCTTCTTTCATCTTTAAAGCCATTTGTGGGTAGAATCGCCTTAACTTCTGCTTGACCGGGCTAGCTCCATTCTTTAATGTCAACCTGTGTTCCACTAATGATGAGTCTAACCCCAGCATATCTTCATAGCTCCAAGCGAAAGTGTCCTTATAATCCTTAAGAACTTGTACCATTGCCTTCTCCTCCTTTTTAGAAAGATTCTTACTGACGAGGACAACCTTAGGTTCGTCTTCAGTCCCTAAATTGATTTCTTTGGTGGGCTCTTCTACGGCAGCTGAGGGTTCATCAAATCTTTTCACTCCACTGGCATATGCCTCAACCGCGTACTCATCATCTTCCTCATCTTCAATAATGGGGTCTTTTTCATGTATCAACTCATACACCCCATATCCATCATTGACTAACTCATCATCTATACAATCTTCTGGCATCTGCATTGGATTCTCTAATAGCTGAGGGATCATAAAGCAAGAAAGACATCTATCAGCTAAGTCCTGGAGGTATCTATCTGGAATTTGTCTACCCTTAGACTTTCTAGACTTCCTAACTTGACTAGAACTAGACTGCCTAACTTCACTAGACGCCCTATTCTGACCTAATGAAGATGAAGTAGAATGAAAATTATGAGATACAGACGGAAATACAGGAGAATCCTCCCGATGGGAGGGGCAGAGTAGACTTAGAAGAGAATCTTGACCAAAAGACCCGCGCGGTGGGGTGCCATCGGACAAGTAAGAAGTTTCCTCAATGAGGATCTGAGAAGAATTTGTTGCCAAATTGACGTTTTTTTTTGTTGGACAATAGAAGAATTAAACATAAAACAAGAATGGAGATGAATAGGAGGAGAATGAGATGAAGGAAGTGGCACCAAGGCCAAAGGATTAGGGGGATCATACAGCAGTATGTCCCAGATTAAATCATACATCCTCTCTGGATCGAGAGGAGGTTGTGGAATGAAGTGCCGTGGGGACAGAGTAATTGTGACGGGCGGAGCCCGTGGAATATCTTCAATAATGACTCGCGACCAAGTCGGGGTCAGGAGCAAAGTGCAGAACAAGGTGTGAAGCATGAAAACATGAGAAGGATAAGTCCCCATCCAGAGCAGATCTGTGGTATAGCCAGCTTCGTAGGGGTCATCTAGCTCCCCTTCATCAGTCTCCTCAGACAGCAGTATCCTTTTGTCGAAAATGGCTCCAGGCCCTTCAATTAATTCATCTATTTGCGGCGGCCACTTAGGTTCGGAGGGATCAAGAAACAATATGTTCAGTGCGATAGATATACAGATCCCTTAAATCAAACCATCTGTACCATTCATATTCAGGGCTTGGAATTTCTTCCTTTTCATCGGCCGCAGAGCCTCCAGGGACTGGTACGTGAGTAGTTCTGAGCAATGTCTGGCCAGGTCTCTCCCATATATATCATAGAAGTCAAAACATGAAGTAATGACCACCGTGTTGTCGTGACTGATTACAGGCCCTTTGACAAAATGTGTATATAGAGTCCACGTTAAGGGGTCCCGGCCTTCTTTGCAGGGTGTAGACATTGTCTTCCAGACCCTTTGACCATCTTCATTTTCCTCCTACTGAGCAATGTCCTGGTTTACTTTTCTTGGCCTATAGCCCAGGCCGTTTCCAGGTATCCCTCGATTGTCTTTGACGGGAGTGGTTCTTCCTTGTAACTGTATGCCCAGGCCTTTTCCAGGCTGATATCCATTCTTCATCATTATTTTCCATCCAGGGGTACTCATGCACTTCCCCCTCTTTATGGCATTTAATAGATAAGGAGTAAGAGTGGCGGTCTTTAAAGGATCAGCCACTGGATGGTAGACCTGTAATACCGACAGAAAAGGTTGTCGGCCAGGTGAAGAAATGGGCTTGGTATTCAGAGAGTGAGCAACAGTAAGGATCGGCATGCTCATAACTTTGATAATTCGTCCTTTGAAGGGGAATTTGAGGCATTGATGATTCGTGGAGGGAATCGCCTCGAGGGTTTTTATGTAAGGACAACCCAAAATGACATTTAAAGAAGGGTCGATTTCCAAAATGTAAAATTCGACCTCGGCATGACACACAGGGCCTAGCTCCACTTTCAAATAGACCATTCCTAGAGGGGAACGGGTGGAATTATCATAAGCTGTTACAGAGATAGGGCTAGGCAGCTATTTTTCCTTGGGCACACTGCACAATTCCAGGGTCTTTGGAGGTAAGACATTGATTGAAGCCCCTGTGTCCACCAGACATGCATCCACGGCCTTTTTTCAGATGTTGACCGTAATGCTCAGAGCCATACTTCTGGTTGCTGGCGGTGCTAGTTCCGATGCATGGAATGAAATAGAGGGTTGATCCCCCTGAGGAACTAGTAGTGCGGCGATCTTCTCTACCGGCACGTCTTCATTGACCATCACCTTCTGTAAATATTCTATTAGAGCTTCTTGATGTGTCTTCGATCTTTTTATCAGTTCAAGCACGGAGATTCGTGCTGATGTTCGGTCAAGGTGCTTCAGCAGGTCATATTGAGTGCCTGGTGCACTCTCTTCATTGTGTGCTTCCTCCGACGGCTGTGATGGGCCGTCTCTAACTGTCGATTGAGGAAAGACCTTGTTGAAAATCCTCCCACTCTGGAGCGCATGTTCCTCAGTCGTGGAAGGTCCGAGTGATAACTTGAGTATCGCAGGGTTGGTGGATGGTGCGGATGGTGTGGAGTGTTGGTATGTGGGTGATGGCGTAGGGTTAGGTGACAGTGGCGTGGTACGGATTAGAGGCCTAGATGGTTGGATGGTGGGAGGATAAGTGGTTGGTGCGGATGAAGTGCGGAATGGCATGCGTAGTAGCGGTATAGATGGTTGGATGGTATCTGGGTAAGCGGTAGTGGTAATGGGTGATGTAGGGAATGGTACGCGGAGTAGCGGTCTGGATGGCATAAGGGGTGCGTAATTGGCTTGCGCGGGGTTATTTAATGGAGGCATAGTGGTGCGGGGTGTAATGGGTTTGAGGAAAGTGGGTGGTGGTAATGGGTTAGTGGGTGCGGGTGAGTGATGATAATGGGCTGTGGTTTGGGTATGTGGATGGTGCGACGTGGTGGTTGTTCTGCGGTACTCGAAGTGTGACCCGTTGAATAAATAGAGGAAGAGTCCTCTACCTTCCACTGTTGCCCGCAGTTAACCTCAGACCGGCTATTTGTCAGAATAGGGGCAACTTGGTTCTGATTCTAGTGCTCCGGAAGTGGGTTCTGCACTATGCCCATGTTTGGTGGTGCCGCTGCTTGTGCTGGTGCTCTTGGTTGCTGCTGCTGCTACTGCTGAGGTGGTCTCCTCGCCTTCAAGGCGGATATGTACTTCTTCATCTCCTCCCAGTCGATGCCTCCCTGCTCATTGAGATCATGAATATAATCTCGGAATTAGAAGCAGGTGTCTATGGTATGTCCGGGTTGCCCGTGGAAATAGCAATACCTGGAAGTATCGGCATTTTGGGGCCAGATTGCCTTTTCTCTTGGCAGGACCAAGACATTGGCTGCCATTAAAGCACTGAAAATGTCCGCCAAGGACTCTGGGAGGACTGGATATTCTACCCTCTTCGGGCCTGGAGGTCTTCTCTACTGATTATAATTAGCAGGAGGAGGGACATTGTGATATGCCAACGGTGCGCGCGGCTGGTACTGCTGCTGTTGCTGATACTGCTGTTGTTGTGGTGGTTGGTACTGCAATTGCCGTTGTGGCTGCTGCTGTGGCTGCTGTTGTTGTTGCTGGTTTGGTTGCTGGGACCGCTGATACTGGGGCTGCTGATACTGGGGGTTTGGCTGCTGCCTGTAACCCTGCTGGTTTGGCTGCTGTGGCCGCTGGTACTGTGGCTGCTGACTCCTCACAAATTGGGGCTAGTTATTGTTCATACTGCTAACCTACTCATGAGAGAGCGTGCCCTCGGTAGTCGGACCTGTGCTGGGGGAATTTGGCACTGCAGGCTTCTAAGGTGGAGGCCTGCTAGGTCGGTGAGGATCAAAGACGCTAGAGAATGTAGCATCCTTGAAAGCATTCTGACAGTACCGCGCTCTTTCATAGAGCTCTGCTATGCTGGTCAGATTGTTCAGGGAGAGGACTAGTTTGAACTGAGGCGTGGCATTAGAAATGAGCATCGACTCAGACAAGTGATCTTTCACTTTCTCGGCCAAGCCCCTCCATTTGTCAGCAAAACTGACGAACTCCTCATCGGGCTTCATCTTCTCTGCTATTAGGTCAGTGATGGACAGGGAGGGGGCAACTCTGTCCTGGTATCGTTGAATGAATTTTCGGGAGACGATACCGTAGTCCTCTACTTCAACAGGTTCTAAAGAAAAAAACCATTTGAGGGCTGGTCCCTCTAAAGATCTCCTGAACAAAAATGCCAACGACCTTTTGTCGTTTTGCCAGAAGGACGACTCGTACATGAACTCCTTCAAGTGAGTGAAGGGGTTACTAGTACCGTTGTATTTTCGGTACACTGGCATTTCATAGGATGGCAGGTGGAACACAGGCAGACTTGGTAAGCTAATCTCTGGTGCAGGTTTGACCCCCATCATCTTCTGGAGGTTGTTGAATTGTTCATCCATGCGCTCCATCGTTGCCAACAGCGCTTGCGTTGTCGGATCAACCTGAGGAGGAGAGGAAGGTGGAGGTACTTGATAGGCCTGTTACCTAGAGTACGTAGGACAGGGAGGACAATAGAGTGGAGGTCCGGTAGAGCTTCCGCCATGTCTGAGGGCATTTTGGTAAGTCGGCGTCAACGGTTTGACCGGTTGCCTAGAAGAAGAAAGTTGTGGCCTAGCTGGCTGAGAAGTTGAGACATGGAGACCTTCCATGGCCTGGTGAATGAAAGGAAGATGATGAGGAGGTTGCTGAGGGATAGCAGGGGGAGCCGCAGGGTTCAGCTCGGCAGATTGTATGGGCGTCTTCCCCTTCAGAATGGACTAGATCGCCTCAAACTGTTGAGAGTCCAGACGGAAGGCAAGAACTCCTAGAGCATTTACTAAATCCGAGGGATCAGAGGATGAGGGATCATTCATATTCATGTCTCCCTCGAAAATAGGATTGGGAATCGCATGCACATGTGGAGGAAGATCAGAATATTGATCGTGAGGGCAATGAAGAGGGGTTGAGACATTCCCCTCATATCGAATTGGACTAGGAAGAGAATTACGGGGGGCATCCGCATCTCCCCCACTTTCAAAATGGTAATCAGAGTCACGAGGGGCATTAGCATCTCCCTCGTAGTTGACTATGGCATCTGGAGCCATGCTTAAGTCCCTACCTGATCGAAGTAGCATGATGTTGGATTTTTTTTCAGAGATTGGCAAACAAGTTGTACAGAGATTAAGTAAACAAGTGGATGTTTAACGTTATTTTAGGATTCTTTGTTGGGTTATTTGGATTTAATTAATCACAAATTCACTCAAGGGGTAGGATCCTAGTTTCAGTTCAATGTCCACTGTTATATTCTATGGCTTTCTCTCACAACGTTATGAAAATCTAATCAGGACTTCAATTGGTACAACCAGCCCGATGATCAAGGAGGAATATCTTGATTTTGGGGACTTACGGAGGTCTTTAACGCCAACTACTCTAGTCTGATCGAGGGACCGACCCAATCAGAGAGAGTTGAGGACGTCAAGAAGAGTGTTCCTAAGAAGAGGAGGGTGTTAGCCTCAGTGCGTATGACCTGTAGCCTGGGTGGCATCTAATGCTTAATACATAAAATGTAGTAGCAAAACAGATCAAAAATCTGAGAATTGAAGAAGAAACAAAAAACTGCCTGAATCGCGTCGCTGTTGGTCGACGCTATTCAAACAGAACCTTATTTTTTCGCAGAAGCTCAGGCAGCAGACAACAGGGAAAATGGCTTGAAAGGCGTCTAGGTTGAGCGACGCAGTTTGAAACGCGTCGCTGTTCCTGGACGCTTTTCAAGTCACAGATTCAGTATTTTAGGAGGAATTTCTGGGTCGATTCCCCCTCACAAACAGGATAAAAAACGATAAATAATCAGCTCATGCGAATCTTTTTTTTGTTTCAAATTTTAATAGGATGATTTTATCAGATAAACAACTAAAATATCAACCAATCACACAATCTTTTATCACAAAAACAGCTTTTCAACTAATCAACGGGGAGGGCAAGATCTTGCCGCAGGGGTGTGCACGTGGTGCATGCAGGAATAACAATTAAACTAAAAACTCACCAATTGGTGAGGGCGTGTCGAGAGACACAGGTGGTGCATCGTGGGTGCCCGATTGATAAAAGCAAGAACAAAGGATTAAAAAGATGGCGAGACCAAGTCCCACCGTGATCGCCAAGAAAGCTGTGAGTGCTCAAATCGGGTGTGTGATTATCATGAAAAATTATGTTGTTTAGGTGAAAAATAAACCTATTAAAAAAAACAAGGTGAATGTGATCGCCAGAAACTTTTAACTAAAAAGTTCCAAAAGAAGAAAGTTTGATCGCCTACCTGTTTGGATGTGAGAGATGTTGAAGTTCTTGGTTCCCCTCCTTCAGCCGGCTGAAGAAAGAGAGCACTTTCTATCTTTGTTCTTGCTTTGGTTGTTTATTGGGTTTTGAGGATCATCCAGATTCCTTGTTGTTCGCTGTTGACTCCCTCCTCTTGTTCTCCTTTTGTACCTTGCAAGAAAATGAAAAGAAGTAAAGAACAATGAGAATTCAGGCAGAAGTAGTATCCATTTTAGAAGATATTTTAAACATGCAACTAAACCAATGAACTCACTTGTTGAGTGGTCTTTTAAACCCCTTTAACAAATAGGTTTGGAAAATAATGCTAGTGTGTGTGTGTGTTGCATGGAGTGATGTGATGAAAAATATGAAGCTAATGCGATGAAAAATGTGAGAATGGTGCAAAAATTAATTGAAAGTTAAGCTAGATGGCCCCTGGAAAGCCTTGGTCTTGAAAGGGTCTTGGATGGACGAAGAGTGGATGAAGACTCTTGAAAGCAGCAACACCTCGATCCTTCAACATTTGGACGTCGTCTCCTTCTTGAATCGCACACAAATTATCACTCTTACTAAAATCACTATCACTGTCACTTGCATCAATATCACTGACACTAATTATCATCACTAACTTTTCACTAACCAAGGAGCTGGGTATTTATAGACTTTTACATCCGCGGTTATTAATGGATTTACATGAAGAAATTTGAAGTTTATCCAGCTTAACAAACAGATAAATACAGATTAATTCATCATTATCTGTAATTATATAAAACGCGTCGCCCATGGAAAACGCCTTTTAGCTAATTAAGATGAGGATAAACATCCGGAAAAAATGTATCATTATTTGTAATTATCTAAAACGCGTCGCCATGTCGAGATGCCTTTTAGACTAATTAAGATAAGGATAAACATCCGGAAAAAGAGATAGAAACAATAAGAGACCTAAATTGCGTCGTGCCATGCAGACGTCTTTTAACTAATTAATCAATAAATTAAAATTCAAATTTAAATATCAAAATACGAATAAAACTCTAAATGGCGTCTACATAGGTCGACGTCTTTTAGACTTCTTCATATTTTAATTAAAATTTGAGTTGAAATTAATTTAATTAATTAACTTGAATTATGTATGTTTGACCCGATACTATTGATTCAAAAGATCAATAAAAATTAACCAATGATTAAATATCAGACCATTCTGAGGCATTATTATATGATATGAAATTTACTCAAAATGATGTCAAAATTAGCGTGTCTACAGTCAACAGCCCATTAAGCCCAGTAACCTTTTACGAATCCACTGAATTAATTAATATCCTCATATTAATTAATCAGCCGAATTTAATGTCCCACAATAAATTCTAATGAGCTTCCGATCACGTTGGGTGTCAAGCAACACCGCATGATCCCGAAAGGCATTCGGGATTATGCAACCCACTATGGGAACCTTTCCGTCAACAGTTACCGTGCAGATATAATCCTTCATCCGTACAATGTTCCCGAATCGACATAGGGTATGGTTTACTGTTAAACCCTAACAGGTCGATTCACTTGAATCAGATGCCGCTAATCTATATTAGATAACTCTTTATATGATACAGAGTCCGCCCTGGCCAGGGACTTAAGCGCATCATTCCTGGAACATTCTCTCTCCAAATACTGAGAGCGGATGATCCCGTATTGAACACACAATTATCTTCGAGGACATTTCCTTGAACCCGATCATTTGACTTATTGATAACCCATAGTTAGGGATTCGTTAGTCAAGGTCAAAGCTCAGAGACCTACCAACAAGATATCTTGGTGCTTCAAGTCCGAGGATCATCTACACAACCGTGACAAAAGAATCGAGCTGGTTAACAGTGAGGTATATACCATCCAGCAATTCATGGTCGGATCAGTTCAGTAAACTCATTTGCCAATGAACACCTACAGGTCCAACATAGTGTCTCCACACAAGTGACTTATAAGATCAGTCACCCTCATCATATGAGCTGAAAAAACCTGTACTAGTCTATTCGGATGTTTGATGTCCTTCTCAAACATCCTCCGATTAGGAACAATTAAGAACATGTGTTTATAAGTCTTCGGTCCTGTAATTATAATATCATCATAATCCGAACTGTTGCGCATGTTCATGGACTTCATCGTGATACGATAAACATAGATCGAATTAATTACACACAATGAATTTATGCCATTATATTAATAAACTGAATAATACATAGTATCAGATTGGCTTTCGGACCACCTAATACTAACAACATGGAATTTATCTATAAAATGAGCAGTCTCCAAAGACTCCTAAGGAGAGGGCGTTCATTGATAAAGTATCATATGCCTCTGCTATAGGATCTATCATGTATGCTATGCTGCGTATGAGACCTGATATTGCATATGCTCTGAGTGTTACAAGTAGGTTTCAAGAGGTGAAGAGCATTGGAAGGCAATGAAATGTATCCTTAAGTACTTTACAAGAACTAATGATATGTTTCTTGCCTATGGAGGAGGTCAGTGAGACTACGAGGTTTTACTAACTTGAGTTTCTAATTGGATCCAAATGATAACAAGTCTACATCTGGTTTTGTGTTCACTCTAAACAGAAGCACAATGTCTTGGAATAGTTCTAAGCAGGAAACCACTGCAGATTTGACGATAGAGGATAAGTACATCGTTGCAGTTGAAGCCGCCAAGGAAGGAATATAGTTGAAGAAGTTCATCACCGACCTCGACATAGTTCCAATATCTCTAATCATGTCTCGCTATTGTACGACAACAATGGGATGATTACTCAAGCGAAAGAGCCACGGTCCTATAAAAAATCGAAGCATATTTTGAGGCGCTTTCATCTTATCAGAGAGATCATTGCTAGAAGAAATGTAGTGGTGGAAAGAGTTCCATCCACCGACAACGTAGCATATCCACTGACGAAGCCATTGTCTCAAATTGTGTTTGAGCGTCACATAGAGGCAATAGGTATCTTGTATAAAGTTGATTGGCTTTAGTCTAAGTGGGAGATTATTAGTCTTAGGTGGCCTACAAGCCAATCAAACAGTGCGTAATCTTCTTCATTTATTAATAAATTGACATTATTTCATTATATGTAATTCATGTTCTTATCATTTCATAATGAAGTCTGTGAATATGTGTAATAATGATTATATTATAATGAAATCATACTAATGAGACTGATTACTTATAAACACATATTCTTAATTGTTCATAATTAGAAGATGTATGAGAAGGACATCAGACATCTAGTTAGACTAGTACAAATTACTCCTACTCATATGATAAGGGTGACTGATCTCATAATCACTTGTGTGGAGACACTAAAGCGAATCTGTACATGCTCATTGGAGAATGAGTTCACTGAATTGAACCGACTGAATCGCTGGATGGTAATGTAACTAACTGTCAACCAGCTTGATTCAATTGTCGGAGTTGCATGGATAGTCCTCGGACTTGAGACACTAAGGACACTTTGTTGGTAGACTTTTGTGCTTTAACCTTGGTTTACGGATCTCTAAACACGGGATTCCAGATAACCAATGATCGGATACAATGGAATACCGACGAAGGAAATTGAGTGTTGAACATAGGATCATTCGTTCTCGGTATTCAAAGAGAGAATGTTCTAGGAAAGATACACAAGAGTCCCTGGGTAGGGGGGACAATAATATCAAGAAAAGAATTTTTCGATATTATATGGCAGCATCCAATTTAAGTGAGTCGACTAGTTAGGATTTGACAGTTTACCATACCCCCACTTAACTCGAGATCATTGCATGAATGAAAATTATATCCACGCAGTAATTGTCGATAGAAAGGTTCCATGAGTGGGTTGCTTAATCTCAATACCTTCCAAGTTTACACAGTGTTGCTTGGCACTCAATATGATTGGAGGTCCGGCCGAATTACATGTGCCACATTAATTTGGTTAATTAATTAGTTAATATGTGATATTAATCAATTAATTAAGTTAGTAAAGAGTTATTGAACTTAATGAGTTATTAACTGGACTGGTACTTAGGCCTAGAGGGTCAACACAAAAGATTCTCATGCGACGGGTTGAAAATAGGATTAATATTAAGTCATGGACTTTTGTGAAAAATCTCAGGGTGACTTAATATAAATATCCGCTGAGAGGGCAATCATGGCCAAGAATCAAAGCTACCCTGGCCGTTCCCCTCTCTCTCCTCTGTCTCTCTGGCGCCAAGAGGGGTGCCCCCTTCGGTGCTCCGTCCCGCCTACGTCTTCGACTCCGGATCGTTGGGAAATCGTCTGCATGTCGTGGAGATCTTTACAGAGACTAGCAACATCTGCAAGCGCTAAATGCAAGCGAAAAACTGGGGGAGATCCATCGCAAGGAAGATCACGTGGATACTACTGGAGGCCGAGTATCTGCGCAGCTAGTGGCGTCGCTCTATCAGAACCTATCGATTGTAGATTCGAATCCACGCAAGGTGATCACTGATCATTGTTCTTATATTTTTGTTCTTTGAAACGGATTGGGATCACTATTTTATTTTATTGATTTTTGTTTTTGCGTCTGCAATCCCATCGTGGAGATCCTTACATATCATATATGCAAAAATGGAATAAGTGTAGACACGCTAATTTTGACATCATTTCGAGTAAATTTCATATCATATAATAATACCTCAGAATGGTCTGATATTTAATCATTGATTAATTTTTATTGATATTTTTGAGTGTCGGGTTGAACAGACATGTTTAAGTTAATCAATTGAATTGATTTTAGCTCAAATTTCAGTTAAAATATGAATAAGTCTGAAAGGCGTCGACCCCTGTAGACGCTATTTAGAGTTTATTCCTATTTTTAGCGTTTAAATTTGAATTTTAATTAATTGATTTATTAGCTAAAAGGCGTCTGTAAGGGTAGACGCGTTTTAGGTTTCCTAAGCTATTTTAACTTCTCTTCTGGATGTTTATCCTTATCTTAATTAGTGTAAAAGACGTCTACACAAGTGGACGCGTTTTAGCTAATAAAGATAAATATAAGTTTTTCCGGATATTTATCCTTATCTTAATTAATCTGAAAGGCGTCATCCATGGTGGACGCGTTTTAGATAATTACAGATAAAGATGAATTAATCAGTAATTATCTGTCGGTTAAGGTAGATAAATCCTAGATTTTCTATGTTAATCGCGAACGCAGAAAATGCCTATAAATACCTTGCATCTCAAAGAGTTAAAAAAATAGAGAATTGAATTGAGTTGAGCCATAGCGTTATAGCGATTTGAAGATTGAAGCAACCACGTCGTAACGCCGGAGCGCTGCCATTTCCAGAAGTCGGCATCCCCTTCAAGATCTTCATCTCTTCAAGGCTCCAACTGGGCATAAGTTTTTCATTTCTGCAATTTCATTTTTACATATTCATTAGTTTCATTCTCATATTCACTTCATGCAACACACACCACAACATCAATCTTCCAAAACCCATTTGTTTTAAAGGGGTTTCAAAGTTATTTAAACAAGTGAGTTGCTGTTTTAAGCATGTTTATAATCATGGTTAGTTTTGATATCACTTCTATTTAAATTCTCATCAGTGTTTCTTCATTTTGTTTTTTCTCTCTCTGTCTCTGCTGCACTCAACAACAACAACAAGAGATCAAAAGGGGGAAATCAAGCACAAAGCCAGGAGAACTTCTGGACGATCCTCAACCTCAACAACAAGAACAAAAGAACAAAGAAAGGGCTCTCTTTCTTCAGCCGGCTGAAGGAGGGGAACCAAGGACTCATTCTTCCGCGTTCAAACAGGTAGGCGATCAAATCTCTTTTGAAGCTTTTTAGTTAAAAGTTTCTGGCGATCACTGCACTTTAGTTGTTGTTTTTAATAGGTTAGTTTACACTAAACAACATAGTTTTTTATATTAATCACACGAGCATTTTTAGCACCTACAATAAGATCTTTGCATTTCTAGGCACAAGCTCCTTGGGGTCTTGGTTGTAATTAAGTTTGGCTTGATATTTTCATATGGGACAGATGCCTCAAACCCTAGGCATGTGCACCCAAATGTATTAAGTGATTTAATTCCATGCAAACATATTATTATACTTGTGTTCTATATTTTCATGCCTTCAGAGAAATGTATGCACCTTTAGGTACCCATAGATATGTGTGTGCTAACGGTGGTAAAAGTTTCCAAGTGGCCCTTTATGTTGCGGTGCCCCAAGTTTACGGAAGTAAGAAGTGAAGTGAAAATATACGAATGCAAAAATAATGGGTTAATTTTTTTTTGGTCAAATAAAATAGTGGGTAACATAGAACTTCTAACAAAATGTAATAAATTTCAGCAATAGCCATAAGATCTGCCTAGCATCTTTTGCTGGGCGTTTGATCAACTACCTAGCACATTGTGCTGGTGCAATGCGCTAGAGATACCTCATCAAGCATATTTGCAAGTGCAAGACCTCTGGCGAGATCCTCATATATATATATATATATATATATATATATATATATATATATATATATATATATATATATATATATATATATATATATATATATATATATATATATATGAACAATAAATGAAGAATCTAAAAACTACATGCCTAAGTAACTTAATTTTTTATCCTACATATAATAAAAAACTATTCAAGGAAATACAACATTTTTAACAGCATGAAACTCAAGTAGATATTTAAACCTTACCTAGCTATGCATCCACAATGTTTATTCGGCTTCTGATGCACTCCAGTTCACTTTTTGGCCTACGTTACACCTTGCTTGTTTTTCTTTTTTTTTCTTTTTTTTTTGAAGGGCTCAGGGGCCGAGTATGTACAACTATTTGCAAGCGACCGGGGTTCTAATTGGAACCCGAGATTTTCCTCCAAATAATGGAGATAATTCCAGCTAGGTCGAGGGGTCCGCCTAATTAGGCAATAATTCCAGGTCCGCCTGATTTCTGGGAAAGTAATCCCACAGACCAGGGGATAAATATCCTAACAACACTGAGGCTGCATGGCTGGGGGGTTTTTAGGCCCCAACCAAGATCGAACCTGAGACCTCCCTTTTGCAAGGGAGGTGGTGAACCAACTGCCCTAGGCAGCTGGTTCACACCTTACTTGTTTAATCTTGAAAACTGAATCCTTAAAAGATAGGAAACTCTACAAGTGGCTCATTAGATAAAGTGGAAGTTTGGTATAGGGAAAGTGGAGTAGACTAGCATATAGTAATGGGGTTGGTGCAACATATGCATTAATTGAACAATTAGAGTTTTTTACTGTTTTGTAGCTTCCAACCAAAAGTTCTAAATATAGAGTTGCATAAAAATGTTGTAGGAAAAGTTTAACCTATGATAAAAATGTTGTAAGACAAGTTTAACCTATGTAATTATCTAAAATTAATTATAACCACTCTTACATATCATTCTTGATATTGAAAGTAGAATCCAACAATCTCTTTCAACCATAAATTTTGCAAATGCAACTTAGGTATCAAAGTGTCCAAATAACTTTTTGAATTTGGGAATCCATTTCAAAGTTTGCCCCGAATGTGCCCAAGATAGATATTTGGTAGCAAGATCATTTTAGCTCATGATAGAATGGCGAATGTTATTATACCATATTTTTTTGTGACATCCTTTATCACACTCATCATGACTATTTGGTTACTTGTTCAAACAATTCATGTTTAAGTTACTTTGTACATAATTTTTTATTCAGCTAGTATATTACTCATCAAGGATCAAAAGACTTGCAATGAGTGTGGCAACAAGAATGGTACAAAATGCATCATTCCTCTTGTAGATTTCCCATGCCAGTTTGATAATTGAATAAGCTTGAAATGAGCAGGGTCATTCAAGCCATTGAAATTCAACTTTTTTCAACAAGTAAAACACAGGTCCCAAAGTGAGTTGTATTGAAATTGATGGATATAAGTGTCTTCTAAGTCAATCATAAGGCACTTATTTCAATCTGGTTCACTAACCAATGGCATTAAATTCATTATATAGATTGGCATATTTATAATTGCGCATAATGAAGTCCATGAATATGTGCAATAGTCATCAGATTATGATGAGATCATAATAATGAGACTGATGACTTATAAACACATATTCTTAATTGTTCCTAGTCGTAGGATGTTTGAGAAGGACATCAAACATTCGGTAAGACTAGTACAGGTTATTCCAACTCATATGATAAGGGTGACTGATCTCGTTAGTTATTCGTGTGGAGACACAATGGTAAATCTGTAGGTGCTTATTGGGGAATGAGTTCACTGAACTGATCCGACATGAATCGTCGAATGATAATTTACCTGACTGTCAATCGGTTTGATTCATCGTCACAGTGGCGTAGCTGATCCTTAGACTTGAGACACTAAAAACACATTGTCGGTAGACTTCTGGACTTTGACCTTGACCTACGAATCTCTATATACGGAATCTCTAATAGTCAAGGATCGGGTCCAGCGGAAGACCTTCGAAGGTAATTGTGTGTTCAATAAAGGATCGTTCGCTCTCAGGTAACTGGAGAGAGAATGCTCTGGAATAGATCTGCAGTAGTCTCTGGCCAGAGTAGAAACAATATCAGAAAAGAGGTTTTCGGATATTGTACAACGGAGTCTGATTCAAGTGAGTTGATTATCTAGGGTTTGACAGTTGACCATACTCTAAGTTAACTCGAGAACATTGTGCGAACGAAGGATTATAGCCACGCGGTAACTGTGGACGGACATGTTCTATGAGTGGGTTGCTGAACCCCATTACCTTCCGGGATCATGCGGAGTTGCTTGGCACCCAACTTGATCGGAAGTCCGACTGAATTTACATGCGATGATAATTCGGCTAAGTAATTAGTTAATATCTAGATATTAATTAATTACAATAAGTCAATAACTAGTTATTGGACTTAACATGCTGAAAATTGGATTGGTTAATGGGCCTAGAGGGTCACACGCAATAAGATTCTCAGTCAGTGGTAGTTAAGTGAGTTTTATATTAACTCGGGGACTTTTGTGAAAAGTCGCGCCGACTTAATATATATACGTGCTGTTGAGAAATCCCGGGCCAAGCTCTAGGATTTTCCCATGCTGGCCGTCACCCCTCCTTTCTCTCTCCTCCTCTGGCCGCCCCGTTCGAGGTGCCGGGACTGTCTTCGTCTCCGCTGCGCGTGATTCCCGAAAGTCGGGAATTCCCGTCGGTGGGTTTTCGGCAATCGTTGCGGCGACGGATCTTCAACGAACGACCTTATACGGACGAGGGAGCGAGGACGAACCACCGCGGAGGATCGCGTGGATACCGCTGGAGGCTGGACGCTTGTGGGCTCGCGGCATCACTTCGACGGAACCGAGACGGAAGCGGATTCGAATCCGCGCACGGTAATTAGATTACAATCCGGTTTTTGGTTTTAGTTTTTCGTTCCGAATCGGATCAGCGGGCATCAGGCGGGATAATTTTATTCATCGTTTCCGCTGCATCTTCGCGTCCCGCCCGGATCCCAACAAAAATAACCTTGGACAATTAATTTCAAGTAAGATACTTAAGTTAATATTTCTATTAACATAATAATTTTTAAAATTTATCTTTTATTTCAATTTTTTACTAATCTCACTAAGAGAACATGGGATAATTTCATATTAACATGTTAAATTTAGAAAATGTCATGCTTATTTTCATATTATCCTACATACCCTTATAAGATAACATATCTTCCAATATGCCATCTCAGTGGCATATATGAAATATTTATGTACATCTAATATGCCATCAAAGTGACATTTTGAACTATTATATGTAGTAGGATGGTATGTAAGATAATATATAAATAAGTATGACATTTTAAAGTTTAATATATAAGAGTCGTTAATATGAAATTATCCCAAATAACATTAACCTACTCCTATTATAACTAAAATATGATTGTATAGCTATCAAATTAAAAAAGTCACTTATTTCAATTTAGAGAAAAATACTAGTATACTCTTGAAATCATTACAAATAACTATTATGTCCATGCCTTTAAGATAATTATCCCAATACCTTTGAATGTTCAATCTCCACTTCTCATGCCCCTACCATACACTTTTTAAAAATATATTAATATCTTTTTCAATAATAAAAAGTGTACAATAAGGATGAGAAGTGAAGATTGAAGATTTCAAGAGTATTGAAATAATTATCTTAAAGGCAGGGTATAACGGTTATTTGTAATGATTCAAAAGGTATACTGGTATTTTTTCCTTCAATTTATCAATATTAGGAGTACGAAAGGGCACCCTTCGCCCACACCACTGCCCCGCCCAACTCCGCCACCGCACCAGTTTGACGCCACGTCTTCTCTTCTCCTCGCGGCGTCGCTGGTAGTGGTGGTGCTGCGTCTCTAAAGAAGAAGAAGAAGAAGAGGATGATGCCAAGCTTGCCGGACGAGCTATGGATCAGGATCATGGAGGCTGGAATCCGAAGCGCCGCGCTAGGCTGCAGGGACCTTTGCTGCCTCTCCATCACCTGCCGCCGCCTCCGCCGCTTGTCCGGGGACGACGCCATCTGGTCAGCCCTTATCGCCCTCGACTTCCCCCAGGAGGGACGCGCTGCCGCCTCCTTTTCCTCCCGCGGCCCCCCTCTGTCGTCCAAGGCCCTCTACAAGACCAAGTATGAAGTATTCATCTCTCCCCCCTCTTCGGATCTTCCCCTCCCCCGCTGTTCTCCTATGTGTGTGATCGGCTGGCGATTTCTCTAATGGATGGATGCGTTTTTGGAGGTAATTAGGTTCGAGAGGCACAGGACGAGGAAGCGCGCAGCGTGGAGGCTGGCCGTGCTAAGGGCAGAGTCTGAGGTAGCCCAGCACGCTAGGGAGCTTAAGGAACTGCGGTCACTCATTGCTAGAGAGCGTGAGAAGCTGAAGGCGGCTTCCACAGAGCTGACGAACTTGGAGAAAGTTAGGTGGGAATCATTCCGTAGGTCTAGGTTTATCTGCAGCTCACAAAGTTAATTCTTGCACTGAGAAATCTCAATTAACATGACAATACTTTGAAGTGCTATCACATGTGCATCTTTCGGTTTCGATGTATGTTTTGATGCTTTATTCTTAGCCGAGAGAGGCGGATGACGTGCTTATGTTGTTCTTGGCTTGCCCAGGAGAGCATCTGTGGCCATGAATGTGTGGCAGCCAGAAGTTGTGCACAGCAGCCACAGACAGCTTGTTGAGCAGTGCACTGTTCCTATTGAATCCCGTGTCGGCACGTTACAGATGGAACTTAAACTCTGCAATCAACAGATTGCAATATATGGCAAAGCTTTTGTAAGTCTTCTTTTCTTCACCATGTTTACTCAATTGCATAGAAGCCAATTGACATGTTTCCACATTTATTCTATGTTAATTTCCATTGTAGAGCAACCATAAGCGAAAGCTCGATGAGAGAAAGGAAGTATTGGCATCTCTGAAGTACCATCCTACTGATAGTTACGAATTGGATGCAAGTTCCAAGGATCACAATAAAAGGCAAAGGAAAAGTAAACTATGCAGTGACTGAGCGAGGCAATGTTCAACCATCTTCAGTTCTATATCTTGCCTTTTGCTTATCCATATAGGTATAAATCCTTTTGCTCCGTCGTCTCATTTCACGTTTGCCCCAATGGTATACAAGTAATATTAGACAGAAAATGGTATCTGGTGTATAAAATAATAAAAGGAAAAATATTGAAAAATGCATTTCCATTAGAAAGTGCTTTCAATCATAGATTCCTATGGCAAAAATGAACTTTATTTCTGCCTTCCACCAGTCTTTTCCTCTCTTGATTTCGCATGATGACTCCCAGCAGCCCATAACTTGTAGCAGATTGTTATGCTTTACTCATACGTCCTGCAGGAAGTTGGCCAAAAAACAATATCTAGCATTAATAATTCCATATTGGGTAAAATGCGGCATGCTGTTTTTCTGAAAATAGCACAGAGTTCAGAGAAAAGTACAAAAGCTCATGTGACATTCTAGACAGCGTTATAATGTTCATGGAAAACTCTGATCTATCACCACAGAACTAGGACATGTACGGGAGTCACTAGTTGTCTATTCCCTGCATTATGATTCTTTTAAGACTGTTCTACCAACCTGCAGAACAGTATAAGATGAGTTATGAGGGAGCCTCTTTTTTTCTAAAATAGAAGTAGTGGATTGTACCACCAATTTTATTAAATCATAAATAGAGGAGGTGTAATCAATAAAAGTAGTGGTGAAATACCACTTCAAAGAAACATCATAAAACAGGAAATTACAAAGAACAACAATTAATCTCCCTTCTCCAACTATCTATGGAAAGATTTAGCAAAAATCTGCACCAATGGAATAAGTAATGGATCGCCCTAAGGCATGCATTCTCAGTATATGGATTACATCCCAGAAAAATGCAATCATTGCACTCCTTCCAAATGCTCTAGCATATGGTCTGAGGAATAATGATGGGATTTTGCTTCTGGTTAAACTTGCTGTGTGCGCACTGAATTTTTTGAATTGAGTCCACATTTCTTGAGTAGTATGAAAGCTGAGGTGGAGTGAAAAGAACCTTGCTTCATATGCTCCATACCTCCCTGCTGAACTGACATTGAATAAAAAGGTGATTGACATCTTCATTGTCTTGACCACATAAAGCACGTATAGTCTCTGCATGAGGAAGCCACTTTGCCCTATGCATTTTGGTCATTATCCTTCTCTCAGACAAGAGCCACATGAAGGCACGAACCTTAAGAGGAGACTTAACTCTCCACACGTGGCCATATTTCTGGTAAGAAGATTTCCTGCCCTTGATAGACTTGTATAAGGCTTTAACTGAGAAACTCCCCCCTTCTTTATACCACATCACCTGATCCCTGCTATCTGTATGGATTTCCACATTATTTAGAAGCTGTGGAAGAGCCAAGTATTCATCAACTTCTTCATCTTTCAACTCCCTCCTTGGAATGATCACCCAGTTTACATGAGAACCTATAATGTTGTAACACTCTTTAACTGTAACCCATTTATCAGTTGCCAACAGAAAAACATTGGGATAACTATCTGTCAGAGGACATGATGCTATCCATTTATCCCTCCAAAAAAGAATGTTTTCACCATTCCCCATCTTATATTGTACTCCTTTCTCCACATATTCTGCTGCCTTTAGAATTTCTTTCGACATAGGGGACATCACAGAAATATTTGATGCATGCAGATAAAATTTCTTCAGTGCTTTGTAATCTTATCAAGGATGACCTTCCTCCGTAGTCCAGTCTCCTTTGAAAGAAACTCCCACAGCCATTTACCTATTAAGTATATGTTCATGGATTGCAAGTTCCTTACTCCTAAACCTCCATTCTTTTGAGGCAAACATACCTTGTCCCATTTCACCAACGGTATGCACCACGACTTCTCATTAGTTCCTCCACATACAAAAAACCTTCTAATTCTGTCTAACCTTCTTCTTACAGGTTACACCCGAGGGCGCCTCTTTTATGTAATCTTTTCTCCTTTTTTATTAA
This sequence comes from Zantedeschia hybrid cultivar, assembly GCA_030544215.1. Classification (NCBI taxonomy): domain Eukaryota; kingdom Viridiplantae; phylum Streptophyta; class Magnoliopsida; order Alismatales; family Araceae; genus Zantedeschia; species Zantedeschia hybrid cultivar. The sequence goes on from JARZZO010000005.1 coordinate 20,154,678, forward strand.
AGATGGCTATGTGTGTGTTCCAACAAACATTATTTTAGCTTACCTTTACTCCGAGTGTACCAGGAAACCAAATGCATAAGAACTACTTTTAGGTTTGTCTTACACTTTCAAATTCAAGGTTTGCTCTTAAATTAGGGGACTAGGTCTTTACTGGCAAGGAGGAGCTGGCAGTTCATATTCAGTCTTTCCATTCTCGGCTGTTTAAAGAGGAAGACCAGATTAGACCTCTGTTCAGAGGAGATTTTAGGTCTACTATTGACAATGCAGAAAGAGAAGTTTTAAATAGGCCCTTCTCTGAGGAAGAGCTGAAATCTGTTGTCTTTTCTTTAGCTGGAGATAAGGCGCCTGGCCCGGTTGATTTTCCTTTATTGTTTTTTCAGCATTGTTGGGAGCTCACTTATTCTCTTTTGCTTCAGGCGGCTTTAGAGTCCCAAGAGGGGAAGGCTCATCTGAGGGGTGTTAACAAGACTTACATTGTTCTCATTCCCAAGAGGGAGGGTTCTGAGGAGTTGAAGGACTATAGGCCCATTAATCTACTAAATGGGGTCTATAAAATCATTTTCAGGATGCTAGCTAGTAGAATGGATAAAGTGATTGGCAGGCTGGTTAGTGAGAATCAAAGTGCAGTTATTAAGGGCAAACAAATTCATGAAGGCTTCTTGGTCGTGCATGAATGCTTGCATTTTATGAAAACTCAACGTAGAAGGGGTATTGTTCTCAAGCTAGATTTCGAGAAGGCCTATGATAAGGTGAACTGGTCTTGTTTATTTGATGTCATCCTCATGATGGGTTTTGGTGAGAAATGGGTGGATCAGAGCATGTGTTTCCCCTGCTTCATTTGTTGTCCTTGTTAACGGTAAGCCGACCCCCACTTTCCTTCGTGGTAGAGGTCTTAGGCAGGGTGACCCTTTGTCTCCTTTGCTCTTTGTCATTGTTTCTCAAGTGCTGAGTTGCATGTGGAGAGTGTAGAATCTGTTGGCTTGATTATAGGCCTTTACTCTGGGGCTTAGAGTAAAGTGATCTCTTATCTCCAATATGTTGATGACACAATCTTATTCTGTTCAGGGGGAGAAGAACAGATTTTCCTGATTAGGCTGATGTAGTTACAGGCCTTAGAGTGAACTTTCAAAAGAGTGTTGTGTTTGGTAACAATGTGCTAGAAGATTTCTTGAGAAGAGCAACTATTATCTCTGGGTGTTAGAGAGGCTCTTTCCCTCTGTCTTATCTGGGATTGCCTTTGTCCTTGAGTAAGATTAAATGCAGAGACTAGTAGCCTGTGATACAGAAATTTCAGACTTGCTTGGCTGGTTGGAAGGGACGTCTTCTGTCCTATGGAGGTAGGCTGACGCTATGTCAAGCAGTCCTTGATAACTTGTCGATTTACTACCTGTCTTTGTTTAGGATTCCGAGGATTGTAGCCAAACAGCTTGAAAGTATTTGGGGGAGATTCTTTTGGGGAGGAGACTTGGATAATCCTAGAAAGGGATTCCATGATATTAGTTGGGGCAGCGTGTATAGGAGGAAATAGAATGGTGGATTGGGCATCAAGGTTTGCAAAACCATGTGACTTGAATTCAGCTATATTGACATGAGGATATTCCTGGACAAGTCATTTGAATTTACATCTGCGTACATAAATACTTGTTCTTGCTTGTTTTGGTTTCACCAAAACACCCTTACATATTATGCACATTTATTCTCATCCATGCACATTAGCCATCACTATCTATTAAGGTAATTAATCTAGCAAATGCCAGTTGTTTATGGTATGGCATGCTATGGGTGGTTCACCTTAAAGAAAATATAATCGGAGTGGTCATAGAAAGTACTTCATTTCATGCATATTTTAGTTGTGACACTAAAGAAGTTAGTTGATGGATCAAAAATGCAAAGAGAACATAGCTTTAGCTAGTGGTCTGCTCCGTGCTTTAAGCATCCTTCCGTTACTTTGGGAAGAGTAAAAGCAAAAAAGGCACATATATGCTTTGAAGACAGAGGGAATTGTGGTAAGGAGCAGAAGACACACTATCCAAAATATATGATGAAAAAGGAAAACCAATGGCCATAAATGTGGTATCTACCATCTCCATGAAAAGGAAGAACATTATGTAGTACCATAGGCTTAAACAGAATAAAGTATATACTTTTCACTTGTTCCCAGAAGAGTAGCAGAGAAAGGCGTGTATAACTTGACCACTGTTCCTGCAATCTACTGTTTGCGTCTTTGCAGGTTAGCTGCAAAAGTGTGCCTAAATAGAAGTGGTACAACCTAAAAAGGGAGAGGTGACGTTCCTCACCCACTCACACATATCCAACTACTTCATCATCAAAGTCTTATCCCAACCAAGGTTGCAAAACTTGGGATCGGGTCCCGGATCGGTCAGCCCAAAATTGATTGGATCAGCCGATCTCGATCGGACCCGGGCCAATCCTGGCTGAGCCAGGGTTGGCTGAATCGGGGAGCAGAATTTTTTAAAAAAATAAATAAAAATCAAGTTAAGTACATAGTTGTGTTGAATTACATTCATTTGAAGTACATGAGATGTTATTGGATAAAAAAAACCTTGAATAGACTTATATAAATTTATATTTATTTTAGACGTACATTATATTGATTGAACATATAGTTTCTATAGTCAGACTATGACATATAGTTATGGTAGTATTGCTCATATTGCATCACATACCGGTTTTAGTCATCGGTATTGGTATAAATGACTGTAAGTGGTGTATATCTAAAGATATCTGGCACTTGATATGAGTCATGTGACTGATGGAGGATGGCTCTGCAATTTGTGGATATTGTAGATAATCCCCTGAGTAGTGGGATGCATTAGAGTGTTGAGGGTAAACTACATATCTAGTACGTTAACTATATACCCTTCATATGGAAGATAAGATGATGCATCTAATAGTTGCTCCTGATATTCTATCTCCTCTCGAATTGTTCTGCACACTCAGGAGTTTTTCCTTTTCCCTTCTTCTTTGATCTGTTGAATCTTTGAATTTCATTTTCTTCTCACTCTACTCTGCTACTATTATGTTCATCTTGAGTAGTATCTGTATAATCTTGTTTTTCAGTGAATATAATTGGTGGCACACTGGTAGCATCTCCATAGTCAAAACTATCAGTACTCGTCTTTGATGTCGAGTCATTTGAAGTTTGATATTATAGTTCATCGGTTGGTTCTGGTATTTTATCCTCCTCCTCGATAGTGTCCAGATCAACAATGTCAATTCCACTAGCACTCTTTCTTTTACTTGTTCCTTCCTTTTTACTCTTCTTATGACGTTTTGAAAGAGGAGGTTGAAAATCAGAAAGTAGTGGCATACCGTCTAATTCACCTTCCGCCCATTCTCGATCATTTAGATTGAATTCAGGCTCAATTAAATTGCTTGCATTAATTTATACATTTAGTGGATGTTGCTCTTCGAATACTTCATCTAAGTCTATGGGTTTTTCTGCACTCTCTCTGAGTCTTGTCCGAAAATTCTCTCATTCTCTTGCTTTTGAAGGTTTTGTATAAGCTCAAGATTTTTTAGTTTCAACCTCATATTATAATGGCAGAACACCAACTTTCCTAGACGGTTTGACTTCAATTGATTCATTTGTTTGGTGTGAATCAAGCCAAAGGTACTCCAGTTTCTCTCACAACTTGATGCGGAGGTTGTTTGACTTAGGACCCGAATTGCTATATAGGTTAGATCTTGATTCAAAATCTTTGCAGCTCTTTGAGCAATACTTGTCCCAAAGTAGTATAATATGAGTCTATAGTCATCCATTTGTTTGCATGTCATTATTGATATGTCTTTGTCTTCAAGCATATACTTAATAGCATTCTTAGTCCAATCCACCTTCAAAAAAACATTCTTAGTCCAATCAACACTTCTGAGATATTGTCATAGTTATTCTTCTTTCCATCAGTTCTATATATATATTGAGGGTTGAAAAAAATAACTTACATAGAAAAATAGAAGTTAGTTATTATTTATGATAAATTGATAAATATGTATACAAATTAATAAATGCACAAAGTTACTTGCGTATCAGCTGCATGAAGATCATAGTGTAAAGTGTGTTCTCAATGTTTGTCTATTATCTCCCACCACTTCACATAGACTGTTAGGTTGTTAAGTTGAATGAGCTCATTTGCTCTGTCTATAGTCTCATATAAATATCCCATAGTTGATCTTCTTTCTCCATTACAAGCTCGCAAGACACGGATAAGTGGCTCTATAACATTTAACATCGTTTGCACTCCGCTCCAGAGGGACCTAGAGTGAATTAGATCAGCCACTTTCTTACTCTTCTCTCTGACCTTGATTGATGCATGCCGTAACATGTAATTCTCTTAATTTTCTGATGCCACCATCTTAATCAAGTTGTTCTTTTGTTCACTTAAACTATCTAGAGAGATATATTGGGATGCAAATCTGGTGGCTCATGAACGAAGCAACTCTCTTCCATGAGTATGTTTACGCATGATATCTAAAATGTTGTTACGGTTATAGATGAATGTGGTGATAAATCGAGCGCTCTTGACTACTCTATCCACCATCGGGTCAGAGCTAATGTCTTCTAACATCAAGTTAATACAATGAACAGAACAAGGAATCCAGTATAGATGTTGTTTCTTCTCCATCAACATTTGTCCAGCTACCTTGAATGTCACTATATTGTCAATAACCACTTGGACAATATTTTTATTCCCCACCTCTTCCACCATTTGATCCATTAATTAGAATAAGTACTGGACATTCTTCACCTTTCCAGATGTATCAACAGACTTTCAAAACACAGTTCTGGCTTTGCAGTTAATTAAAAAGTTGCTCATCTTACTTCTTGTTATCCCTGTGAAGTTTTATAGGTGATAAGAAACTAGAAAGAGATGTATTCGTGTTTAAGAATTAAAAGTAGGAAGAAGATGAGAATTACATACCTGTCCATCCATCGCACATGAAAGTGCAACTATACTTGTCCCATATCCTTTCAAAAGATGTAATATATATTCAGATGTCGTCAACTTTTTGGTCAAAGTACTTGTTGTAGATCTTGTATGAGGTAGGCTCCTCAATCTTTTTGCCAACTTCCTAGATAGTTTCGATCATTGAATCATAATATGGCTTTTTGGCAGCGTTAACAGGGATATTGTTATAGAAAAACCACCTAGATGTAACTCTTTCTATCTTCTCCTTGCAAAGCTTCAAGTTATTGAATGCAACAACAATGGAAGGCTATTTATTTATTTATTTATTTTTTTGTAAGGAAGGGATCTATTGGACTTACCTTAGGATCTTCATCCTTAGTGAACTCTTCACGTAGAGTATCACATACATTTGTGCTCATATCGGTACTAGTGCTCCCTTGTCCAGAAGGTGTAGAGCCGCTTCCTTGTCATCCTCTAGTGGTTAAATTAGAGGAGGAAATCTATGAGACTGGTGCAGATTTGGCTGAGGAGTTTGGAGATTATGGTGAGGTGATAGGCTGCATCCAAAAGGAGTATCGATATGTCGAGAGGATTATGGAACTCCCTGATTGCAGTCGGCTTGGGGTAGTGAGGTGCATCATTGCTCGACCGACGGAGGATGAGGATTGGTGCCAGACGTCGATTTTTCACACCTTCATTAAGATTGACGAGAACTGCAAAGTCATCGTAGATAGTGGCAATTGCATCAATGCCATATCCACATATATTATGGCCCGCCTTGGGTTGACGTCCGTTGATCACCCCAGCCCTTATTGTATTTCATGGGTGGATGCTACCTCCATTCTTGTCCAGACTCGATGCTTGGTTCCCATTCAGTTCCATTCTTACCAGGAGCAAATCTGGTGCGATGTTTTGCTAATAGAGGATGGCAACATTATTTTTGGCTGGCCATGGCAGTATGATAAGGATGTTGTCATTTATGGCCGCTCTAACACATGCTTCTTTGAGCATGAAGGCAAGAAGATTCGGCTCCTCCCCTCCCCTCTGAGGTCACGTGCTAAAAAGGAGCCGACTGTGACTGTTGAGCCATCCGAGAAGAAAGAGCTCCACCTAATCAATGCCCGAGAGATCGAACGAGAGGTGGTGGAGGGATCTATTGTTTGGGCTCTGATTGTCTGGGAGGTCCCTGATGATCTTCTTGCCTTTTCCAGCTTTCTTTCCCCAGTTTTCTAGTAGTCTCCACACTCTTCCCTTGCTATCCCGGGACTGTCTAATGTTCTTCCTTCACTGTAGCCGTAGGATCTTCCTGCCCCTTCTTCTCCACGGCTGACGTCTTCTTCCCCCTCTCAGTAGCCAGAGGAGGTGGCCACGGTGCTTTCTGAGTTTGCATATGTCTTTCTCGAGGAACTCCCAGATCGTTTACCGCCTATGCGTGACATTCAACACGTGATTGATCTTTGCCCTGGGATCCTCATTGCTGAACCTGCCGCACTATCGGCTCAATCTAACTGAACATGCTGAGATGCAACGGCGAGTGGAGGAGTAGAGTGGAGGAGTTGTTGAGGAAGGGTTTCCTTCGGGAGAGTTTGAGTCAATGTCTAGTGCCTGCATTGTTAACTCTTAAGAAAGACGACACTTGGAGAATGTGCGTGGATAGTCGCGCTATTAATAAAATTACAGTCAAGTACCGGTTTCCTATCCCCCGATTGGGTGGCATGCTTGATATGATGGTGGGAGTCATAATTTTCAAGATTGACTTGAAGAGTGGCTACCACTAAGTCCGAATCCATCTAAGGGATGGGTGGAAGATTACTTTTAAGACGAAGGATGGCTTGTATGAGTGGTTGATCATGCCTTTCGGCTTATCTAATGTCCCTAGCACATGTATGAAGATCATGACTCAGATACTACGACCTTTTATTGAAAAATTCGTCGTCGTATACTTTGATGACATCCTCATCTATAGTCAGTTGAAGGAGGACCATGTCAGCCACCTCCGTTATGTCTGCCTTGCCTTGAGGATTTATGCTAACTTGAAGAAATGTGAATTCATGTTTGATCAAATCACTTTCCTCGGGTTTATTGTGTCCAAGGATGGGGTGTCTGCTGACCCCGACAAGGTGAAAGCAATTATAGATTGGCCCGAGCCACAGACCCTTCATGATGTTCGCAACTTTCATAGCTTGGCGACATTCTACCATGGATTTATCTGAGGATTCAGCTCGATCACAGCTCTAATAACTGACTGCATTCGAAAAGGAGATTTTGAGTGAACCAAGGCCTCAACGAAGGCATTCTATGAGATCAAGGAAAAATGACTCAGGCACCCATCTTGCGCCTTCCTTATTTTTCCAAAGTGTTTGAAGTTGCTTGTGATGCCTCCGGAGTTGGCATGGGTGGTGTTTTGAGTTAAGAGGGGCACCTAGTTGCTTTCTTTAGTGAGAAGCTCAATGAGGCCAAGAGGAAATACTCCACCTATGACTGAGAATTTTATGCGGTAGTTCAAGCATTGCGGTATTGGAAACACTACTTACTACCACATGAGTTTATTCTGTACTCCAATCATGAGGTGCTATGTTATTTGAAATCACAAAAGAAGTTGAGCTTCTGGCACGCATGTTGGGTGGAATTCCTTCAATCTTATACCTTTGTGCTCAAGCATTGTGTAGGAGTGGAGAAAATCGCACTTAGCCGTCGAATTTCCCTACTTGCGGCTGTTAGCGTTGAAGTCACTAGGTTTGAAAAGCTTCAGGAGGATTATGAGGCTGTCCTGATTTTGGAGATATCTTTGTTGCACTCAAGACATGACCTACACGTGACCACAATGATTATATTCTTCAGGATGGGTATTTGTTTTGTGGTCAATGATTGTGCATTCCTCGTACCTCAGTTCGTGATTTTCTTGTGTATGAATTGCACGCTGGAGGTTTGGCAGGCCACTTTGGCCGCAATAAGACAATTAAGGTAGTGGAGAGCCAATTCTATTGGCCGAGCCTCAAGGGCGATGTGGCTAGGCTTGTTGCCTAGTGTCGCACATGTGCTATGGCGAACCAAACGTATCAGAATACAGACTTGTATACTCCTCTTCCTGTGCTCGAGTGTCCCTGACTAGATTTTAGCATGGACTTCGTCTTAGGCTTGCCACACATAGTTTGATGGCACAACTCTATTCTTGTGGTGGTGGACTATTTTCTAAAATGGCCCATTTTATTCCCTGTTCTAAAACCTCTGATGCATCTAAGATAGCCTGCCTCTATTTTGATGATATTTTTAGCTCCCTAAGACCATTGTGTCTGACAAGGATGTGCGTTTTATGAGCTATTTTTGGAAAACTTTGTGGCATTTGATGGGTACCAAGTTGAAATTATCCTCTGTATATCACCCTCAGACTGATGGACAAACCAAGGTTGTTAATAGGACTTCAGGAAACCTTCTTAGATGTCTAGTGGGTGAGCATGTCAGGAATTGGGATCTGACCTTACTTCGTGCCGAGTTTGTATACAATAGTTCAGTCAGTAGGTCCACTGGGTTAAGTCCATTTGAGATTGTTCATGGTTACAAACCTAGGAAGCCAGTAGACCTCATTCCCTTGCCCTTGCATGTTAGAACATCAGAGTCAACTGTCATTTGTACAACATGTTAGGAGTCTGCTGAGGAAATAAGCAAGTGCATTGATGTTAGCAACGAGGCTTACGAACATTTGGCAGATTCCCACAGGCAACACCAGGAGTTTTAGGGGGGCGATTATGTGATGATCAGAGTGAGACCTGAGTGGTTTCTCTCGAGAACTGTGAAGAAATTATATGCCCATGGTGTTGGTCCATTCAAGGTTTTGAAACAAGTTGGATCGAATGCGTACGTTGTGGATCTTCCGCCATATTATGGGATTAGTTCTACTTTTAATGTGTCAGATCTACTAAGCTTACAAGGAGCCGACAACGATACCTAGTGACCAGTTTGAGCTTTCTCCACCCTTTGAGAGTGACCTTACCACTGAGTGTCCACCAACCATATCTCCGGTACTGCGCGAGCAGATTGAGAGCATACTGGATGAATAGGTAATCTCTACCAGGGACCAAGCATATCAACTATCTTGTTCGTTGAAGAGATCGCGTGCCGTCAGAGGATTCTTGGATCACCAGAGATGAGTTTTAGTGTCTCTACCAGGATTTGCTTGAGCAGGATGACAACGGTCTTAGACCATATTCGATAGGGTCGAGTATTCCCCATCCAGGGAGTATTGATGAGGACACCGGTGCAAGGGTTCGTTCTGACCCAACGTTTGTGTATCGAGGCCGACGACGGTCAAGTTGGACGAGACATCTATGTGGATGGGAGACAATGACTACGCTGCCTAGTGGTCATTCGAGCCATCATTTATTTTTATTTGCTTATGTATCTTTTTTTTTCTCGTATTTTCCTTTAGCATAACACTAGTATCGCTTTGAGTTGGGCCATGTGTTAGTGGGCCCCTTTTATTTGTTGCAGCTGCAAGCCCATTTATCTCATGTGATGGGCATTTTCGTACTTTGTAGTATATTCCCTCCTTATATATAGAAGGCCTTTTTGTAAGAGATGCTTAGGATGAACAGAATGGAAAAGAAGCTTTCTTTTTGGAAACCCTAAAAGTGAGTCTCGTGAGGAGATGAGTACCCTGTGAGAGGAAGGGCGTGAGGCCCAAGCAATAGTGCCGCCGCCACCACCCACCTACCTCGATCGCCGTGCCACTATCCCCCCTTCATCCTTCCATTCCCATCTTTCTCTAGGGTGTGACCATCTGGGAACTCCACACTACCCTCTGGGAACCAGCAGATGAAGCCATGGTCATCCTCTTTCTTTATAGTTCCTCTACAGGGACAAGACTGAGGTGGCGTGAGGATGGGGCCTGCAGCGCAGTTTGGGGTTCACATGTCCTTCGCTGGTAGCCTTCACCCTTCTCACTTTATTACTTGCCATTGATGTCTTCTGCTGCTATGAGCCAAAAGGGAAGGATCTATTCTTCACCTTAGGATCCGGTTACCAGTTGGCTGTAGGGAGCTGCTTTGGAGCCCATGTGCATTTCCATCTCTCCCTTCCCACCCTCTCCATCTTCTTATTCCTACTACACAGGAGAGGAAGTATGCCCTATGAACCCTTCCTTGGCTTTGTCTTTTCCTTCCCCACCATTACCCCCATTTTCTTATTAACAAATTCCACCTCCCACCACCTGGCATACCTGTGGCTTGTTGGAAACCAGTCCCCCTTCACCCTCCCACCCTCCTCTCTTTGATATTTAAATCCCCACCATCTGTGAAAGCTGAGTTCTTTGACTGCACCAGAGAAGCTAAGGAAAAGCGACCTTGTAAGGAGGATACTTCTGTCCACGTGCATTCAAGCACGAGCTGTTCGATGACCAGCTGTTTGTGGGAGGTTGCTTCAGGGACGGGCCAGAACCGACTCCGTGGACAGGTTAGCAACGAGAGGTTCGGTTGAATCCCTGTTCATGCTTGTTCATTTAGTATGCTATTAAAATTTTGCTGCGCCATGAGTGAATGATAGGTCTGCCTAGCCACTTGAAATTAATTTCTCGGTTGAATGATTGTGCGAAGTTGTGAGGATTCCATCCATTTATCTCTGCTGGTTACATAGTCTGCGTGTATTAAATGTAGAACATTCCTATCCTAACGGTAGTTTCTATGCTACCTCCGATCATTGTTTGAAAATCTTGCAGGGATGGTTGTTACGAGTATATTTCTTGCTTGGTTGTTTCATAGTTGCATCGACTGGAAAATGTTGGGGTTCCATGTGGATATTTGCTATACATTTGTGGGCCTACCACGTTGACATTATTGTGCTTGCATATATGCCTCATGTTGATTGCATGCCGTCCTGCATCAGGCGTTGGACATTGTTCAAAGAGCTACTAGCCACTTTGGAATTCTTAAGAATAAGAAAAAGCAGTACGCAAGTAATACCACATAATTAAAAGAGAGACAAACATTTGGCATAGACAACATAAGTGAGTTCTAGGTCAGTGAAGCGAACGTAAGGCAAGGCGAGGCACTTTGGTTCGCCTTGCCCTACCTTATTGCCTAGGCGAGTGAGGTGATTGTCTTTTTACCCATATGGTTTACTTTAAAGGATCATTGGAGCTAAAACTAACGTGGACTATAGGAGATAGGACTGGAGTTCATTTCTAACTAGAGGATTGGATAACCGTCTTCTGGTAGTGGACCTGATTTCTTTTGTAAGGTATCCTGTGTTGTGCATTTGCTTTTGTTGGTGGCTTGACGTGTTTCTATTCTATGGCTGCTGTTTGCATGGTACACTTTAATATGCAGAAGACAGTTGAGTGAAGGCATACAAGAAAGTTTGATCTCAATTTTTATTGTATGTAGGCTTATGTTGTTCATATCTTTGTTGCAAGTAATTAAACTTGACATGATTATTTACACAGGAAAATCAGGTTAGAAATAAGTTCTTGCAATATCAGGTTTTCATATGACTATAACTAGGGCTGTCTATTGGGCGGGTATGGATCGGGTCAGAGCAGACCCGAAATTGGACTTGATATATTAGACCCGGACCAGACTCGAGCCAACTATCACTTGTTCCCATTAAGTTCTAGACCCGTTCTAGACCTATATTTTTTGGTTCAGGATTGTACACCCGGTAGTAGACCCGCAACAAGAACAATCCCTTTCGTGCTCGAGGACATCCCAGACCTCGACAATGCCGTCGTTTGCTTTGGCTTGCGACGCCAACTTCTCCTTCAATATGCCGAGAGCCCACCGCCGGCCGGCAGTGAGCGACCTTAGGCAAGATGGGTGAAAGATCCCAGAGGCGAGGTTTTGGCGTAGGAGGTGCCACTTCTAGCCATATGTTGTTGTGTTGATGCCGCCAATGATGGGGACCGGCCCCGGCTCGATCCCTCGGTGTGGACGGGCAGCGAAGGCAGAGCCCTTCTCTACCAGGGCCTCCCGTATGAGTTGTCGGTCCGTCATGATGATCGTCAGAGACGACGGGTCAGTATGCACCACCACGATCGCAACGCTATACTCCGTCCTCACCACGGCTGCCACCTCCAGCACCCCCTCCGACACCGGCAACTACAAGCAGGTGCTATCCTTCCTCCTCTGTATCATCACCTCGACCGCTAATGAGGTCTTATCCCTCGTCCGTACCTGCGCTGGTGAATCCTACCTAGCATGAAGCTCCTCATACAGAGCAAGGTTGTCTTAGTGGCCTCCAAGTTGGAACTCCACACCCAATTGTTCGAAGGATTCCGGGCTATGGAGGCCCTCGCCCATGCTGATGTCATCGTCCTCTCCAAGCTCGGCGTCGGCACCCTGATGTACCCCCATCGCCACAGTCGAGACCCCCGACGCACCGGCCTCCTCAAGTCTGACGATCGGGGCATCGGGGAAGAGGTCATAGTCTTCGCCATCGTTGTTGTCGAGTCCACCGCCCACCCCTGGACTTCGTCGGCATGGTGGCAGTGCTAGTCGGGTTCTGGAGACTGGGAAGGTGTAGACGACCGGGGGGGGGGCACCAAGATCTCTGACAACACCTGATTGGTGCCGGTGCACGGCGTCATGCTCGTGTTAATGAGCCTCTGCGGCGACAAGCGGAGCGGCGACGAGATCTCTGCCTCGGTTAATGGCGGAGAAGGGAGAGTTGCCAGTGTTTGTGCGGCTCGCTGACACAAAGTAGGAAGCCTCCGCCATCCACGCCGTGGAATTCCTCCTAGCCTTCGCCCGCGACGATGCCCACCTGAAAGCTTCCGTGGCCAGAGAAGGGGGATCATATCGTTGGTGGAGGCACTCAGCCCCAACTCCCCTTCTCCTCCAAGGCCAAGGAGGTCGACTTCACGCCTTCACGGCCGTTGAAGCCCTCTGCTTCTTGGCGGAGAGTTCTGTAGTGGCCCTGCTCAACTCCGAATTCCTCGACAGGGTCACCTTCTTCCTCCACTACTGCGAGAACTCTGTGTAGGAGGCAGCGCTCAAGGCGGCGTTACGATAACACAAACTGCGGCGTGGAGTGGGAATTGGGGAGGTTATGCGGAGTCGTCTCGTAACAATTCTATCGGGCCTCACCTCATACCCGTAAGTCAACTGAACCATACCCATGATTTCTTTAGAAAATACGGGACGCATTTAGACCCGTACCATCCAAGTTGTAACGAGTATGGGATTTATTATACCCGCATTTCACGGGACGGTCTGGGTCGGGTCTCAGGTAAGTGGGCATGACTTACAGCCCCAACTATAACCTTCTAAATGCTCTGTTGATTCTTTTATGCCTCTAAACCATGGCTAGAGTGTCTCGATCTTTAGGAACAATCATGTTCGGGTTTACTACATTTTCTCACGAGTTCTCATGTATATTATACTGCAGTTACAATGGTCGTTCATGGTACTTGCGTTAAACATTGAAGAGAACGAAGAGGAACTTGGGAATACTTTTCCCAAATGCCAAAACTCGTGGAGTGGCAATTCATGTTACTGAGCAACCTAGTCTAGAAAACATGAATTCAAAACATTTTGACATTCAAGGCGTGACATCGAGAATTGAGATGAAGTGACCAGCTGAAGAAGACGATGGATAAAATGGAAAGTGCTTTCACCTAATTCAACCGTAAAATACTCTACATTCTAGAATTCATTGCTTTTCTTGGCCGGAAAAGGGCAACTACTGGCCTGCAGACTCTGCCCAGTCATTCCTTGGCTACTATTTGTTGCAATGAGGTCTAGAACCTCTCAAACTATTGAAGATCTGACTCAGTGAGAGACTCCGTCGCCATTGTTACCGATAATATAAAGCAAATGAACTCAAGGAGCATCTCCAGGAGTAAGACAGTTTTCGCACTTACTGCGGTGGAGGTAGTGGTCCACTGTTGCTGTCTGATTAGCACCAAACAGCAGGAGACAGGAACAACCTCGGATGTGTCAACTTTCCAGTGGTTAATTGTAAGTTATACCCAAAAGATTGCTCAATAACCCAGTCATTAAGGGTATCTCAGCTTGCGATTGTGGGTTTTACAGGAAAGTCCATTCACCCATTTGGATCCTTTAAATGGGTCAGGAGGCTTCCCATTCATTCAATTGGAGCTTCCCATTATTCAATTAGAGCCGTCAGGGATCTGAGCGGTACATCCTACCTTAACAAAGTCCCTCCCCTCTCTCTCATGGGTCAACAGGAGGGTAGGGGTGACTGGGATTTTGCCGAGTAATTTACTTTGTGCACAAGTATTTCCTGATGAAATTCTCGGTAAACTGAAGAATGTTTATTGCCCTTTTAAACTGATCACTGTACTAAGGAAAGTTACCTTCTTAATGTGTGTTCATGAAAATTGCTGAGTTCTTGTCTGCTATAATGAATAAAATAAATTCAGCTTGAAATAGTTCCATTCAGATCTTTCAGTTGGACTGTTTTTGTTTTGGCTTTAGAAGTTACTCTTCTGCATGGTTTTACTTGATGTGTCGGTCCAACACAAAAGAATGTATATTCACCATAATTCACCCTGTATTCTGGATTGTTTTACTAGATCTGATGGCTCTTGGATTGATATATACGTGATTAATGCATACCAGGGAGTTCGTCAAGAGAGAATCTTAAAAGATGCCTATGCTTGTCGATGTTGTGTCATTTACCATCTTTGGCAGTGGTGAATTGACATTTTGTTTTTCACCGTCAATGCGTATCTACTAGTTATATCTAATGAACAATTTCTCTTTATATGGATACATGAAAAAATTTCAAAGCACATCAGAAGAGGATAGTAAAAACTATATTATCAATTATTTTTAAGTGTAATCAAATGAGGATATTGTCAATTTTTCTTGAGTTTGAAAAAAAATGAAAGCATGTCAGAAGAGGATAGTAGAAAGTATATTATCAATTATTTTTAAGTGTAATCAAAAGATGACATTATCAATTTTTCTCGAGTTTTCTAATGCTGTTATTCTCAAAATCGTTATAATATATATTAAGAATAAATGCTTTATATCGTACAATTTAGATAAAGGATCAAAATTATATTGTGATGATGTTTTGAGTTGAATAAGTTAATACATAGTTAGACAATTGAATTATTTAATTAGACTCTTGTAGAATTGCTTCATGTCCTACCTCATATATACTTATAATAGTAAATGCATGTTATTCTTGCAGGTATATATCTTAGATAACAATATATTTATAGAGGTATCTCAATTTCATGATACTAAAGTATGACAATTCAAAGAGGATTTGTGTTGCCCGAAACAATACAAGTAATTTTTAACTATTTTTTTCGAAGTGATACTTTGTGTATTTTTTATTGTATTTTATGCATAAAAACGTAGACTCTGGTTTTTTGTCATGAAATTTGCTAAATGTTTATTGCGAGAACATAACTTAAACCATCCCATATTACATAATAGATCAACCATGTCTGAAGAATAAATTGTATTTGTTTAATGTATCTGAGGTGAATAGTAAATTACTAGTTGAAGAAAAGTCATGCATCATTCAATTGTCTTTTGTTAACAGTAGAAATGGAGATGATGCCCAATAGATTCACAATCTTTTTTTTTTTTTTAAATTCATATCAAGACCAAATTTGATTGTGTGCTTTGGTTGTTTTCTTTTCCTCCTTATGATATCTTTCACAACATGCCATAATTTCATATTAATTACATTTATTTTATTACTATGATTCATGCTTACAGTGGCAGGCACAACTTAATTCATGTGCTTAACTTCGGAAATTTGAGTAAATGTGGACATTATCTTTAATTTTCGGTTCAACCCTAACCTCTCTCTGCAAAAGGTCCACTAAATTAACATTTTTAACTTTGGGTACACTTGGAGAATACAAATGGAGCAATAGTTCACATTAGGATGGTGAATTTCAGAAATACCCTCTATACCTGATAGCCTTTTAACTTCCGGTCCATTTTAGTGGAGAAATAAACTTCAATATAACTACATCTCCGATGGGCCTTTCGGCTGTTACAGATATATGGATATCTCTGCAGTAGGAAAATGCATGCTATAGACTTCAAATATATCATTACCTATCTTTGTGAATTTATCCTAGGAGAAAGTTACATGCATTTCTGTGGAAGAAGCCAAGTAAAGACATAGAAGGGACTTTTTTTTATAAATGCCTCATTTGTTATGATCACAATTATATTCTTTCCATTAAAATGCTGTGAAGTCTAACCGAGCATGCCAAAAAGGTTTGGATAGCTTTGCATCTATACTCCTAAATTCATGAGTTTTACATGTATATGCTTATATTCATCAAAATTTATAAAACCTTTATAACATATTCAGCTGAAGTTCATGGTACTTTTGATGGAAATGTATAAGTACAGCCTTTCTAAAGATGTTAGGGATATTTATAACGACATGTGGGAGTTAAGTGTATACGTATAAATATGATAGTTTCTAGAGATATATATGCAATAATATATTAATATGTATGTATATATATACACGCAAATTTTGTAGTTTATAAGAGTATAGATAAAAAAACCTTCATAGAAAAATGCTAAATGTACACCAAAACGTACTACTCAGATCCCATCAGCCAATTGTTGCAGTGATTCCTTTCTTTGGATAACACTGTGTGTGTTGGGGCCTTATGAAAGCTTTTCTTTCTTTGGGAGAGGAAACTCTTTTGTTTTCAAATTAAACATATTTGAGAAAAAAACTTTCCATAGTTAAGGATTATTAGAAAACGTCATGTGAGTCAATATTAAATCTCAACCAGGAGAGGAAGAGAGATCTAAGGAGAGAGAGAGAAGCTTAATTTTTTCTCTCGAAAATAAAATCCTAGATCTAGAGATAGGAAATTTTTTGGGCACTGTTTCCAACCGAGGGAAAAAAGATTTTGCATAGCCATTTATTTTTAAAAAATTGTAATACTGGGAAAACCACAGAAAGTGAATTTTTCTTCTTATTTTCCCAATCTATTCCAGGGGCATTTGGGATTCACAATGTTACAAACGAGGACAGGGACAGGCTCGTGGGCTTTCTGCTCCAGGACGGGGGCCGCGGGCTCCCCGTCATACCCCTCTGGCGGGCATGGGGAAGACCACGCTGGCCAGGCACGTGCTCGGCGGATCTGGGTCTGCGCCACGAGCGGGCTCGCCGTGGAGAGGATCACTAGGGAGATCCTCGAGTGCGCCACCGGCGACGCGTGCGGGCTGTCCAACTTCGACCTCCTCCAGCGCCGCGCGCGGGAGGGCCTGGGCGGGGACCCCTTCTTGCTGGTGCTCGACGACGTGAGGGAGGAAGCCCCCAGTCTAATACAATATTTCTCCTTGAAATGAACCTTTTATGATCCGAGAGGGCAAAATGGAAAGTAAATTATCTGATCTTCCTAAGTGAGTATATGTTGTGATGGATCTTTTTGCACTACTCACCAACTAACAATCAAGAACAAACCACAAACATGGAGAGAGAGAGAGAGAGAGAGAGAGAGAGAGAGAGAGAGTCCCATATCCACAGAACCTGTTCCCTTCATCACCACCTTTGTACTATTGTCTCTAAGAACACACAAGTATAAGAAAGCAACCCTAGAAGGAACTGCCAGTCGCCCTGTGATGTTTCACATCCTCTTCAGGGTACGTCGCCCAAAGTTACGATATATATGACCCCTAAACAAAAGTCCTAAATATCCCCAAACCGCTGCATATTGGGGTGATGTCGACGCCTTGGGCCATGGTGTCAACACCTCATTGCATTACCCTCTTGACATTGTTGCGGATCTTCCAATGTGTCAACACCCTGATGCTTGGTGTCGACACCTGACGCCTCTCCAAAGCTAGTCTTCCAAGGTGTCGATACTCTGAGTCTTGGTGTCAACACCTTAGCTATTTGAGTCCACCTAAGGCTGAAGCCCCACCCCACTCCCCAGTTAGGGACAACCCACCAAGGGAGGTTTTTCCATTTTGTTCTAGTGGTGTCACATGGGAAAACTTCCCCTACTGCTCCAAAACCTGGGATACCTTCTAAATATGTATGTGACATATCTCAACAACACTGCGGCGAAGATGTCTGTGGGATTCAACTGGGCTTTTAGAAACTTGCCTTTGCATAGATGAGCCCATGGGCATGGCTTCCCCGGGAAGGGGTGCCTCATGTCTTTTGAGGAGAATTTTTTCCTCATTTATGAAAGAAAACTGAGCAAAAAGTTGACAAATGATCTAGACCTTTTATATCAGATAGACTTAAAGCTGAACGCATCCCTACTCTCCACACGGTCCATTGTCTGATATAGTGTTTTCTCATTGAAATGTACTTTTTATGATCCACGAGGGAAAAATTGAAAGTAAACTATCTGATCTTCCTATTGTTTCTTTCTATAGGATGGCAACTTTTCAGGAAATGTATAATGCTATGATTTAGGGGAGGTAACTTGTAAACTATTGATTAAATGACTTTATAATTCACTTTTACCTTTTGTATTTTTCTCATCAGAGACCAGGGAATTCTTTTCTGTTTGCTCTTTAGCTGGTCATTGCACAAGATGCTTACATATTCACATGTCAGACTTGTCACTTTCCCTTTGCATGTGGACTTTTTCACAAGTCTGCGGGAGCCTCTGAGGTTGCTTCCTGGTTACATGAGCTTAAAGAATGCAACTAAGAATGTAATTTTCTATCTGTTAACTAGTCTTATGAGACTTCCGATAGCTCTTTGTCCAAGTTTCCTTGATTGGGAATGTGGAATCACTATGCAGAGGATTAACATTATACATAGCTATTTTTTGGAAAACATGCACCCACAATCTGGGATCCTTTTTTATGGCAATATCTTTTCTTATGACGGATCCCAGTTTCACTTAAGGTGCTTGGAGGATTTTTCTATCTTATATCTTTCCACTTATCATTTCTGTGATTACCATTGAGATGCATTTGTACACAAGTAGAAAAATCTTGATGGGGGATGATCTTGATTCTTGAAGCCATGTTTCTGCAAAACATGGGAGTGGCTACAGACAATCTTAATGAATCAAGTCCCAATATTATGCAACAACTGGAAAGATCTCAAATATAAAGATTAGATTTGTCACTCACTGAGTCAAGGCGGGTTGACTGAAGTGGAGAAGTAAATATGAAGTCCTTTGTGATCGTCGGGTCTCCTTAAAATTCAAAGGTGAGTTTTATAGGATAACTATAAAAGCTGCTATGTTATATGGTTCCGAGTGTTGGGTTAGGAGAAAAAATTATGTACAAAAATTGTGTATTGCTAAGATGAGAATGTTGAGGTGGATGAGTAGTAGAACTAGAAAAATAAAATTATGAATGAATATATACGTAAGAATTTAGGGATAGCTTCAATTGACATTAAGTTTCGGGAGAATAGGCGGCAATGGTTTGGTCATGTACATCATTGACCAAGTTTAGCATTAATTGAGAGGTGTGATAGAATTAGAGTAGAGAAAGATAAAAGACATTGAGGAAGACCTACGATGAGGTGGTTAGATGTAGTTAGAAAAGACTTGGCATTGCTACGTGTTACTTTAATTTGACACTTGATAGATTAAAATGACACGACATGATTTATGTACCAAACCCCAATTGGTTAGGATGAGGCTTTGATGATGATGATGATGAGACCAGATTTATAGTTTTTGTGGATCCTTTCATCCAAGATTTATAGTTGTTGATCCTTTTGTCTAAGGCACATTCTGTTTGTGGCAACAACCATTTTTTGCTCTCATCCTCGCACTAACTTATTCCTTGCTATTTTGCATTAGGAGCTGGGTTGACTGGAACAAGCATCTAGTGGGATTTATGGCAGCAACATGAGTCCTGGTGCTTTTCTTTCTGAGAATCCTGCAACTCAAGGCCCCAACTACTGGGGAGAGTGGCTGAGCAGGCAAGAAAATGGTATCATTTGCTAGTAGGCATCAAGCATCAAGACGATCTCTGGGAATTCCCCTTCTTCCAACGATGACTTCGATTGCTTGTGAAAAGCAAATTGATGCCTCATAGGTCCCATTGCTTTTGCCCTTGCTTTCCTCTTGATTTTGTGCAAAATGGTTGTCTGGTTATGTTGGAAAGTGATGTCTGGAGCTGAATGCTTCTGGATCTGTTTATGGTTTGATGGACATTATGACATCATCAGAGAATGTAAGTGATGACGATGCTAAAGATATCGTGGCTACTGTGCATCTTGTGGTATTCAAAGCTTAACAACTATTGATGTATGGATTATGGAAAGCCACTTTATCAGAATATCAAGTAGCTTTCTTTGGCGGGAGCTCATTTGCCTCGGACTATATTAGAGCTTGCCCATCCAAGGAATATATGTTCTTTGGAGGTGTACTACTTCTTGCTGCTGAACCAACGGTTCTTTTTTACAGAGTGCAATCATTTAAGCTTTCATGAAGTGAAGTAGCTGTCGTTGAAGCTTTAATATAAGGAATTGGATGATTTTTTTTTTTTTTTTTTATGGTGAGGTGGTGACCGATGATCTAGAAAGATGGCAAACATCCAAAAGTTATGTTTCAACAGATGATAAATATACGCACGAGAAGAAAGAATGAAGCATACTGCAATTCGAATGAAGAATCAGATTTTATATTACATGGAAAGGTTAACATAGCTCTTTTTCAATTCTAGTCATGAACTTCTGGTTGTCTGTTATCACTGAAATTTTATCAAGCCCAAGTCAAAGGAAGCCCCATGGGCCTCCTATTCTTTTGCAGCATGCCCATTGAAGTGATCGACCTATAACTTTTTGGGCTCAAGTGTCTCATGGCCTTTTGAGAAAATAAGAAAACGGCTCTTAAAACAAGAATCATTATTGTTTTATCACTTTTATATAGTGTTATCATTTTCTATAAAGTTTTATTAGTTACTATTCATTTTTATCGCTTCTTATTTAATTATATCACTTTTTACGTAATTTTATCACATCTTGTTTATTTTTATTACTTCCTATATAGTTTATCACTTCTAGTTTAGTTCTATCATTTTCTGTTCATTTTTATCACTTTATCACTTCTTATGTTATTTTATTACTTTCCATTTATTTTCATTACTTTATGTTCTTCTTTATCACTTCTTACACGATTATTTATCACTTCCTGTTCAACCATCTTAAAAGAGAAAATATATTTTTGGAATGAAAGGTTGTCATCTTCAAAGGGCGGTAAAGGAGTGGGACAAACAATAAATGCTGTCAAAATGTTGTAATTCACGTTAGATTTGTTGCACCGCATGCAGTGCAAGAATATATATAAGATAAGATGACATTCTTGAGATTTTTTTTGTTTTTAGACTTTTGTATGCCCAATGTCATCTCCTTTAGTGTGCCGGGTATTATTATGTTAGCTTTTGCTGCATTGACTACGACTGTGTATAGGGTGCTATTAGGGATGTAATTTGGGCAGGTTGGACTTGGTTATGTGATAATTCCGGCTTAATACATATTCAAATAGTCCATCCCAATTTTAGCCTATATTTAGCTCAAATTCAACTTAACTTCAGTCCAGATTTAATCCAAATTCAGTATTGAGCGGGTTGGGTTAGGTTGATCCGATCTATAGATAATTTATTAAAAGTATTTTACTTTTTGAATGAATTAACATAAAAGTCAATACGTCAAATTGGGCCAGCCTAATGTCCTCTTCGACTTGTTTCCTTTCTGCACTTGGATAGTAGAACAGGTTACGACGAGATTAGTTATACTGGGTTACTTATTCTAAAGAAAAGAGTGCTTCATTTTAATAATAAATGGAAATCAAGACAGAATCAAATTCATGAGTGTAAAGTAGAATTACTTATTCACTTATTTCAAAAACAAGTAATTACGACGTAGAATAATCGATTCTTCCAATCAAATTAAAATTAACGTTATTCTGAAAATACAGGGTCTTATTCGATCCTAATTCTGCAAACAAAGTGGAGTGGAGTTTTTATGTACTTCCGACACAGAGATGAGATTTACTTATTATTTTCCGATATTTTCATAAGCAATGGCTTATTTACCCACTCAATATTCCATATAAGACGACCTAACGGGAGAGGAGAACAAAACTTGGTTTAGCGGCAGCTTTGCTCAAACTTTCAGATCCAGAAGTGGAAAACGCGGCAATGGAACCACAATAGCAACAACCCCCCTCCCTCCCTCCTACCCATACTAAGAAATTTGTCCATCATTCTCATGTATTACCATGTTTGAAAATTCTTCTTAGTTACAGAGATGAAGTTTATTCAGTAAACGTTTAGGTTGGCTAAGAACTGATAAATATACCCCTCAAGATCGAGCTCGAGCTCGAGATCAAGAAAGAGATGAAAAGAAACTTTTTTGTTAACATTTTAAAAGGTCAAAATCATAATTTATTATTTCCTAGTGTCACATAATATGCTTAAAACATTCTCATAGAGCTTAATAGAAATAGTATGATACTAGGCTTCATTTTAGTTTCAAGTGCATGTAAGTTAACATGTTGATTGTGGAGGTATAGTGTCCAATACATAAGATTTTATAGATATACAAACAAGGTACAATAAAGATGACTAGGCACTCCATTGGAATGTAAGAAAATACTCTGTTGACAAGAGAGTAAAAACCACTAATTAACAGTATGGGGGACCCAACTTGTTTCCCACACTCTTTGGGCAAAGAAAAGCCAACATGGAGGCGGTATTTACTGCAATATTAGCCAGTGTAGTCGGTGGTGCAGGATATTTTCAAAGGAGAAGAGATCTTCTCAATACAGGGTTGGACATGAGTCAAATAGTACTAAGAAGAGGAGGATTTAGATATTTGTAAAATTCTTAGGTCATATGAGGGACTTTTGACAATGTTTGACCCGTCCCTCTCAGTACTACCGGACTTCTGTCCAATCCTATACCGAGAAGATCTCTTTCTCTTTCTCTTTCTAAGGGGGTAATGTTAAAAAGGAATCTATAGAATGGCTTGGCAGTACTCATTCCATGCAGTTCAAAAAGTCAAGAAAGGTAAAACCAGGTAAAAAAGGTGCAAACCGCCAAAGGAAAGAAGAGATCATTAAAGGCTCTGTCGGTGGCATGTGACCACATAGTGGCACTGTGGAAGAATTTTTACCTCTCCTCCCCACTGCGGTGGGTGCATAAATGGTGGAGAGTTCTCACCTTGGGTGGTGCCACTACTAGGAGAGCCTTCCAAGGAAAACTTCAAGCATGGGCAGATCTATTCTTGCTCTCCTCCTCCTCTTGCTCCTTGTGGGACTAGTCTCTTCTACTGAGGTATCAGTTCTTGTTCTCTTTTCTTCTTAGTTTTATGTTTGCTTCTCTTAGGCATTATGTTCTTAATTTGGTGCTGTTATTTTCACTAAAAGAACAGAAACTTTCATGACTTACTGTAAATTGCTTTGCATTGCAGGACGTACTGCAAGGAGAGTTTGGCCAAAGCTTGGTCTCTGCTGTTAAGGTCTGCTCTGGGGAGATTAGTTTGTTCCCCTTGGGTGTTTTAGCTTTTTTCTTTCCTTTCTTAATTTACTGTCTCAGACTGGTACGTTTTTTTAGCAAGAAAATGGGAAGCCCAAGGAAGCAAACTTATCATCTTTGTTTTTTCATGATGACAGCACAAGCACAGGCATTCTGGGTTTTCTCCGGCAGGTATGGTGAAACCTTCTTCTCTCTACACCACTATGACACGTCCACAGTGCCCCTTTATCCTTCTAATTTGTTGGCATATACATCTTTGGTTGGCCATAGATAGCACAGATCTCTGTTTCACATTTCATAGTTAGTATATGAAGAATTGAAGATCATAAGATATAAGTATGGCTGGGTCAGTGGGGTTTTGGGCTAAGTTATATGAGGTCTTGAGTTGAGCTAGTGGGATCTTAGACTGGGTTAAGGGAGTCCCGGATTAGACTGTTTTAAATTAGGCCGATAGATTTGACAAAATACAGCCCAGGTCCCAGAATCTCACTGGATGAATGCTAGATTCGCCACTGATTACAGATCTGCAAAGAATTTTGCGACTCTGCATCATTCATTCACCCTCCTTTCATCAACCCATTTCATATCACTCATTAGGGGCACTTGAACCTTGCTTTCAGATGCATATTCCAGTTTTGTTATTTGCATTTCTTCGTTTATGTTGGAGGAGGTGATCACTATAATCCTTGGATCTGCAGAGTGCCCAGGTGCATGTGACTACAGGTGCTCCAAGACGGCCTACAAGAAGCCATGCTTGTTCTTCTGCCAGAAGTGTTGCTTCAAGTGTAGGTGCGTTCCACCAGGGACCTACGCACACAAGGAGGTCTGCCCATGCTATAACAACTGGAAGACCCAGAGGGGAGGCCCCAAATGCCCTTAAACAACTTCTATATATGCATCTTACCGGCTTCCAAATCTAGCCTCAATTAAAGGGAATACTAATTATTATTCCATGTTTGCTATGCTGGCTTTTCAATCAATGTGTAATAAGTTTTTCTTTACTTGCCCAAGGCCAATCGCTGTACTGGAAATCTAGAGTTGGGGACATTGCAAAATTAAGGAAGTTATGCTGTTCCAACTTGTTTGTAGCCCCCATCCACCTCAAGATGTCTAAGCAAATATTGTCAACAAAATTATTTTCTAGGAAGTGGTTCAAAATTATTTCTTGGATCAACCCTTCCTCCTATCTTCAAGGCCTAAGCCACTTCGTTGCTTAACATTGGAGATTAAAAGGAAAAAAAGAGTAAGAGCATAAGAGATTGTGATAACGCGGAGCCACAAGGGAGTACGGTGGAAAGGCCAAAGTACAACACAATAGCAAAAAAAAATCATTAAATGTTAATATGGGTTGTCTCAGTGAGGGCCACTTACTCGCATTAACCCTTTGATCTGACATAATCTCAGCCGCAGGCCCAGCTCATGAGTTCAATCAGAACAAATAAATTCTTGAGAACTTTGGTTAGGAATTCATCAACAACCAAACGCATGCAGGTCAGAAATAAGAAGAACAAAAGGCTTACGTTTCACTATTTTGCTGGAGGATAAAGTTATAAATTTTTTTTAACTGAATACATATGGTACATTAAAAAAATATACCTGATAATTAATTAACTTATAAGACAGTTAAACAGACATCATGTCTAAATTGATAACATAATAGATATAGTCATAGATCACCGTTTGCATCCCTACTGGGTAAAAACAGGAAAGCAAACATGAAACGATATGAATCCTGTGGCATATTACGGCTAACCTACAGAGACTATGGAAACCATTGGTTTCCTGAGGAAACTACAGATACTGGTCCATCTTTATCCTGGTGTACAGATATTTTGGAGATGGGGGTTCTGTTGGTGCGACTATATAATAATAGTCTTACATCGATTAATTTTAGTTGTGGCTAGTACTTATGATCTTGGATCTTTCAAACTCATTTGGGTTTTGTTGTTTGTACGATGGTATCAAGAGTAGGGGCCTGACCCAACTTTATATTTCTGAATTTATCTTCTAATTTGCGCCGCCTCTTCTTATCTAATTTTCTCATCTAATTTGCGCAAATTAGAAGATAAGTTTGTGAAGATACCCAAGATCATAAGCATTGGTCACAACTGAAATTAACTGATGTAGGACTATTATATAGTCAAGATGGACCGTAAAAATTAGATAAGAAATGGTAGTGCAAATTTGAGAAGATAAAATTGGACTAGACTCCTACTCTTGATACCATCTTACAAACTACAAAACTTGGATGTTGAGTTTGAAGGACCCAACATTATAAGTATTGGCCGCAATTAAAATTAACCGATTTGAGACTATTATATAATCTCTCCAACAGGTTCCCCCCACCATCGGGCACTTTCTTGCAAATTAAGGGACCTCTTCCTTTGAGTCGAGGGTAGAGAATAACCAAGAAATTTTTTGACAAAGGGTCCTCGTTACATTGGATGCCACAGCTGTGGTGTGACAGTCCTTTAAAGCTCTTCAAATATAAAGATCGTAAGTATTGGCCTCAATTAAAATTAACCGATGTGGGACTATCATATAGTTGCTCCAACAGGTTCCCCACACCATCGGGCACTTTCTTGCAAATTAAGGGACCTCTTCCTTAAGACTGTCACAGCTGTGGTGTGACAGTGTCCTTTAAAACTCTTCAAACATAAAGATCATAAATATTGGCCTCAGTTAAAAATAACCGATGTGGGACTATTATATAGTCGCTCCAACAGGTTCCCCACACCATCGGGCTCTTCCTTGCAAATTAAGGGACCTCTTCCTTTGAGCCGAGGGTAGCGAATGACCAAGAAAATTTTCGACAAACGGGTCCTCGTTACATTGGATGCCACAGCTGTGGTGTGACAGTGTCCTTTAAAGGTCTTCAAACATGATGCCATGGATGACGGTGAGGTCACATGATAGAGCAGGGGGCTGATGAACCCTGCATGAACGCCATGAGTAAGGCAACCTGAGGTGGGAGAGGCCACACCACTTGAGTGCAGGCCAGCCTCAGATTAGTAGAGGTTGCAAGGGGGAAATGATGGAATGAATATTTCCAAGTTCTGTCATATTTATGAATTTTAATTTGAGAAAAAACCCTAGTTCATGGGTGCCGATTATTTCTCATATGAGCAATCAGTTACTATCTTTTTCATGTTCATGTATAGAAATTATACATTTGATACTCTTGAGAACGTCCAAAATAAATGACTTTGGAAGGCTATACATAAGATTTTTATGACCCACCTTCAACTTAGAAATTTTCTAGTTTGTGAAAGTGTTGTGACCTTCATAAGCTTAAAGGAACTTTGAAATTGAAAAGTGAACCAGATAGCCAGTCGGTGCAGTGTGCGGCAAATATTCAAAAAATTCAGCCATCTTTTGTTAGAAAATAATAATTTCTTTTTAATCTTTTTCAACAATGACACAATTGGTCAAATAGGTACAATTTCTCTTAAATAGAAGTATGTACTGATCTAGTTACAACCGAGTTGGAGGAGATGGCTACTCAGAGAAAAATATTAGTCGTACAAAATGGCTACGCACGAGTGAAGCGGTATAGATCCACCATGGTGTAGAGCGATTTGTAGTGTGGAGTCATCACTGCATCTAGAGATGTGGACAGAATAAACTAAGATTAATCGAGTATCGTAAAACAGAAAAATCTTACTAAAGTATGTATAACGGATACATACCCATAACTTGTAAAGAACTTTTTAGAGATAAAACCTTACAGGCTTGTCCTAAAGTAGATAAGATCTCACAAGAGTCAGATTGGGTCATTATATTATGATATCAAAGTATGATGTGTGTAGTATGATATGGACTAATTTGGAGACAAATCATGCGGAAGTTAGTGGACTATATATGAAGAGACAGTGTAGAGGTACTACTGTTTTTAAGGATTAGGGTGAGAATGAACTAAATTATTTTAATATTAAAAACAAAAAAAAATTATTGTGCTATATATGAAGTGACAGTATTTATAACTTATGAGACACTTTTTGAGACAAAACCATATGAAAGTCCCTAAAACGGACAATATCCCACAAAAATCAGATCAAGTCGTTGCACATTTAGATATAAATTCGACCGTTTTAAGAAAGGAAGGCTCCTGGCGTGGTGCCGCTCATCCATTGGCTTGTTGGAGAGGAAATCTTAGAACCGTCTCAAAATGTCCATGCAACAATCCAGATGTTGGTAAGCAGATTTTGGATCAGTCCGAATGGGAGTATTTGTATATAATTTTCTTAATTATGTAAATTTATTTCTAATTTCATTTGGATAAAAATTTGTTACTTTACATAAATGATGTGAAGATTATTAAATAAAAATACTAATAATATCCTCAAACTAAAATGCATACATCTCACAAGAAAAATAGTATAAACATCTACCTATAAGTTTGTTGTATACATTCAGCATAAACTTTTTTTTTATTTATAGCATATGTTTTTAATTAGAAAACTTTTTAATGCTAAATATATTTATAAACTTGAATTATAAGAAACTTACGGATAGATGTCTATGCAGTTTTTCTTAAGAGATAAGATATTATTGGTACTTTTATTTAAGAACTTTCACATATTTTATGTTAAGTGGCAATGTTTTAACCCATATTATTACTATTTTAACTGAATTATGCAAGCAATTATTTATAAATACAGAATCTTTTAGGCAGTTGTTTACATAAACCCCTTCTTTAGTTGCGAACGCCTTTAAAATATTTGGATTTGCAGATCATAGAGGAGATGGGCATCTGCATCTGCATCTTCATAAATGCTTACTAAATGGTCAACCTTTCTGCCTCATTATAATAACCAGTTATTATATACTTTCCTTGATTCTGACGCAAACAAATGAAAAGGTTTTTTCTTTTTTTTGAATGTGGTCCAGATGACCGTATGTACAACTATTTACAGATGACCGATGTTCCAATCTAGAACCCGAGATTTTTCTCCAAAATTAGAGATAATTCCGGTCAGATCGATGGGTCCGCCTAGTTAGGCGATAATTTCAGGTCCGTTTGATTTTAGGGGATAAAGATCCCAACAACACTAAATGACTGGAAAGTTTTTAGGCTCCAACCAGTTCGAACTTGAGACCTCTCATTTGGAAGGCAGTTGGTTCGCAAACAAATGAAAAGTTACGACGACAGTAAACGGTCAGGATTAGATAAGGTTTATTTGACGTTTTACGTGAGAGTGATACTTGCTGTAATGGTCATCACAGTGGGTTAAAAAAAAAGGATTTTTTCCTTTTTTTCTTGTACGGCGCCTTTGAGGTGTCCTAATCATTCATACAGTGCAATGTCCGATCGGACGACCCAAAAAAATTTAAAAAATAAAAAATTGAGTCTAATAAAAAGTAAAATATAAAAAATGGAGTCAAATAAACAATAAAAAAGTTCATTGGGCTAGATTTTTTATTTTTCAATTTTTTTTTAATCGTCCGATCCAGCATTGAACTGTACGAATGGTTAGGCATCTTGAAGACTACCTATAAAAAATATTTTTTGTTTCCTTTTAACCCACTAAAGCAGCAAATATTACTCTTTACGAAGGTCTCCTTTAGTTGGTTGTGTGAACTTGTGCCACAGACTTTGTTAATAAATATATTTTATTGTAATGTATACTAACATTTAAAATATAGTATTACAAAGACTTTGTTATTATATTATAATTGTATTTTATTACAATCTTAAAGGTAGTAATAGTATTACATGCAGCTTAAGCACACATCTTAAGTTTATTAAGGGAACTGAATCCTCTAGATATAATTTTGTATCTAAATCTTTTTACATCCCTTCCTCATTGGTGCATAGAACGAATGCCAAGCATATTGCAAGGAGAAAAGCAGACACTCATATTTTTTTTAACATCGCTATCCACCAATAAGAAAGAAAAGATGAGAAAATAAAAAAATTTACAAAATTAATTCTGAAAGGTCTTGTTTCATTTTCACTTAGGGGTTGTTTGTTTTAACGTAAAACTTTGTAAATCACCGATTTCAAAATCACTGGTTTCAAAACAAGTGAGATTTTCTTGTTTTAGAATTATGAAATGTTTGTTTGGTTGTTTGTAAAATAAAACAAGAGGGATGCTTCAATCTTCTTGTTTTGGTTTACAGTGGGCATTTGTTGTAAACCAAAACAAGAAAGCAGACAAGGCTCAAACAAGATTTTACTTTACATTATTTTACATCATTCTAAATAACTGAAAATACTGTAAAATAGAACAATTATTTCAAATTACAATGTTGTACGCTAAAACAAACAACCCCTTAGTAGATAGTATATTTACATCATATCATACTATTGAAAAGAGCCGGGCCGGCATTCTTCATGGAAAGTTTTAATGTTCACCGACCTTCAATGGAGGTTGTAAATATAAACCATGTCTATACTATATATATAAAATATAGTTTTTTAGTGTCACGTGTCAACACCAAAATTTTCTATTTTTCTCCCAAATTCTCTCTCTCTCCCTTCCCTATTAATGTCTATGTCTCTTATTAATTCATTCTCATTAATTCTCTCTCTCCTCCTCTTTCTCATTTGTTCTATCTCTTACCATCTCTCTCATTAATTCTCTCCCTCTCCCCTCTTTCTTTGCCTAAGTATTATTATTATTATTATCTTTTTTCACATTTTTCTCTTTCCTTATTAATATTTCTATCTCATATTTCTTTTGTCCATATTATTATTGTTGTTGTTGCAATCTTTTGAGATAATTAATTTTAATAATAATAATTATTATTACGATATTTTTATGAGATAATAATAACTAATTTTGATATTATTATTATTATTTCACTTTCTTCTCTTTCACATTTTTCTCTCTCCCTATTAATGTTTTTATCCCCTATTATTATTGTTGTTGTTGTTGTTGTTGTTGTTGTTGTTGCTGCTGCAATCTCTTGAGATAATAATAATTAATTTTGATATCATCATCATCATTGTTATTATTATTATTATTATTATTATTAGGATAGTCCTATGAGATAATAATAATAAATTTTGATATTATTATTATTATTTTTAAAATTATTATTTTTATTATTTATGAGACCAATCTCTCTCTTTCTTTTCTCACTCATGTTGTTATTATTATTGTTGTTGTTGTTATTGTTATTATTATTGCTATTGTTATTATTATTATTAATATTGGGATAATCTTTTGAGATAATAATAATAAATTTTCATACTATTATCATTATTGGGATAGTCTCATGGGATAATAATAACTAATTTTGTTATTAATGAGATCAGTCTCTCTCTCATTTTTCTCTCAATTTATATTTCAACATAATATTTATTGAGATAATCTCATGTAATAATAATAATAACCTTCACTTCATTTTTTAGTTTTCTCTCTCAATCCATATTTCAATTGAATGCAATGTCTCTAAAATTTTAATATTTACCAAACAACTAATCTAATATTCATAGAAAAAAATTGTTAGTATTTATGAACATATATTCTTATATAATTATTTTATTCATTCTTTTAAAAAATATAAAAAATTAACTTCACTTATATTAATTATAATTTTTTATTTAAATCTGTTAAATGTCCGTGCATCGCACGGGATTGCAACTAGTTGGTGTTATATATGTAAGTAGGCACTAGACACTGTCCCCTGGCTGTAGTCCAGTAGGACACCCCCCGCCAATGAGCGGGGGCTTGTGAGATTGAGCTCGGTAGGGCGATCTTTGGTGTTGCATTTTGGGAGGATTTTCGCCCCATTCATAGTGATTTGGATCTGTGTAGAATATAATTAGATGAAAAAGATTTTTTAAGAAAACACATTTATATGAAAAACAAAATCAAAATTCCTCATTTGATATTTATGAAAATATTTTTGACTTCTTTGAAGAATGGCATTCAATCTTCTCCAATGGATGCTAAAATAGGGAAAAGAGAGAGTCAATGAATTAAGTTTTCAGTTGACTAGAGTTTTATGGATTATCAAATAAGTGATTAAAAAGTACTTTTCAAGAAATTTTTTTCATGTGGCCCGTTTTATGTGGAAACAAATGAACCCTTAGTAAGGGCTGGTGGTTGGCCATTTAAGGTTGGGTTTTCATAGGAATCGAACTCTGTTGGGGTGGTAGGCTGTTGCAACCAAAAAACTGTTAAGTAGGCACTAGTTCTAACAGCCTGTATTATAATGTCTAGAAAAAGGGAAAAGAACGAGGCCAAGAACAGGAACGAAGTGGTGCCCTACATCTCTCCATTGCTAATCGAAGCGTACCAAAGAATTCATCTTGAAGACTGACATTTCCGTGCATGGATAAGGTTCGTCACATTGGTAAACTGGAAGGGCCCAACTTGGTAGTAACTTGGTGCTACAATGTGTTGTTTCTTTTAGATGTCGAGGGAAACTCGGTTGTCCAGTAAATTCCGGAGAAGTTATCGTGTGGGGGGTGAGGCACGGTTTTCCGGTTCACATCATATGAGGGTGGCGAGAGTCGAATACATAAACTGTTGGAATGACTACTAACTGAAGTCCTAAGTTACCACTCTGCTACCCCTGCTCTCCTAGTGCTACAATGTGTTGTTGAAGATGGAACTAGAACGAGCAAAGAGAGGTGTCGGTTCTTGTCGGTCCTCTTGATAAGAAGGTAAGTATATACCCTCTTGAATGCTAGGTAGGTCTTCACATGGACTGTTGCAGTCGAAGTTCTAGTGGTTGGGGGTAGTGGGTAGCAATATCAATATTCGATGTGAATTTTTAATGTTTTGTACAAGTTTCAAGCAATAAATTAGTAACGTTATGAAAAGGTCTTATCCACATGCAGAGTCTTGTGAGTTATCCCGAACCGGGTTCGTGTCAGCAGGATCCCGAGCCGGCTTGAAGTCAGAAGCCTTAGACCGAGCTTGGCCCCGAGACCTAGATTCCCAGACGGGCCTCCATTCATACTTGGACCCAGCCGGATTGTTTTGGTTCTTTATCTAGATTTCAGTCCAATTAGTTTATGAAGGTTACTTTTGGAAACCAGTTATACAGTTTTTCGACTGTTTTTGGGCTTCCAACTCAGAGTTTCAACATGTAGCTTTCTAGAGACTAGACTGATGTAAATATGAGGTTGTTAGGGAAGATTCAACTATAAGAACCATCTAAAATTGATTTATCATTTTCACTCAATATTAAATATAAATCAAAATAGCTTTCAACTAAGAACTTTGCCAAACACACCTTTAAAGTATGTTTAGGACAGCTTGTAATTGAAAACATGATTTGGCTTCGCTTGTTCTTGTATTTTGTGAAGAAGATATTAGATTGCGAAAGTCGTTTATGTAATACGCTCCAAATTATTACTTTCTAGATTTGAGAAAATAAATTTAAGTTATGGGACACAGATTGACTAATACAATTGCCAAAATTGGTTATAGCAACTTAGTTCAATATTTTATATGTTAAAAGTAGATGTAAAAATGCCCTCGAAGTGGAAGTTTCATCAAATAAACCCTCAAAATATTTGGATATTTGGTTGAAACTATTTTATTACCCTTCATGCTTTTTCTGTCAAAAAAATATAACAAAATCTTTAAATTTAATTTTTCTAAAATATGAAAGTAGAACACTTAAATCAACTTAACTATATCAAGTCTTAATGACCATGCATGGATGTCCTCCCCTAAGGGTGGTGGGAAAGCATTGCACTTGATGGTATTTGAAAACTCATGCAAGTTGAACAGGACTTGAAAGTTGAAGTAACCAATGAGGTGAGACGTGATGTTGTACGACTCAAACATTGGAAGCTAGAGCCTTCCGAGTGCTAGGGTTTCTAGGATCGCTTTGATGAAGGGAGACTAGAGGTTGAATTCATCATGGATGATGATCCTCCCCTCCTAGACTTCTTGGAGGAGAGTGTTTAGATACCTATTCTTCTCCTCAAAGCAATATTCGTGGTACTTAATTTTTTTGATCCTCCGCTCGAGCTTCAAACCAAAGTGAAAGGATTAAGTTGTGGTGGTGATAGAGGACACAAGTCTACATGGCCCTTAATTCCATATACCAAGCCGAATAGGATGTGCAAGCTAGTGTTCACTAATGTGATGGGTCCTTTGTCAGAGTAATAGTGGTGGCACATTCACCTTGTGAGACATCATCATTGGATGGGACCTCATCACTAGAAGAGCTCTCTTTATGTTGATGATTGTTCATGGCATTCACTTTGATTTATCTGTCAATGGTTTCTTGCTTAACTTTTCATAAGCAACCAATTAACATAGAGGTTAAAAATGGAGGATGATCCTAGCTCTTTGATCTCCTCATACCAATAGAACTTGTTGATTGGGAAAATATGGAGAATACCAACAAAGAGATAGAAAAGCAATCAAGGGGTCCCCAATGTGTTTCAATGGAAAACCTTTGATGCTTATGTTAGGGATAGCTTGAAGAAAGGGAACAGAAAAGAGATGATGCTAGAGAGACTTCTACTCCAGTTGATATTCTTTGTGCCGAGATGCATTGAGTACCTTGTTTCTTTTTTTTTTCTTTTGCTGCCTCTTATAACTCTTTCGTGCCCATCTAAGGATTTTCTAGTGTAGGCAACCTTCCCATGTTGTTGGAAGGTGGTCTTGGACATGAAGAACTGTCCCCCATAGCTACAAGTTGTTGTCAAGTTTTCTAGTGGCATAGGCTCAACTAACATAGCATCTAAGCCATGGCCCACATCTAGGATGAGGGTCTCAATCCACATCCTGCAATCTCAAGAAGGACCCTCTTGATATGATGCACCCAACTTCCTTTAATTGATCAAGTGAGCTCTAATCCTCAAGGTAAAGAGCCCTTAATAGTCTTTAGGTTCCACAAGAAGACATCGAAAGCCTTGCTCAAGGAGCCCATGAAGTCCTCACTTCATACATCATCTTATAGGAAGGTAGGGTCCCTTTACCAAGAGTCTCCATCAGGCATCCTAAGTGACGATGATGCCATGTGCTGGTCTATTTAGATGGTATGGGCCTAAGAGCCCCATGCTTTATGGGCCAGTGGGTTTGTACCATTGTAGTCTTCTTGAAGTTCTAAAGATCCTATTAAAGTCTTCTATCATTGGAAAAACTGCAACAGTGAATTGTAATAATTTTCTATAATCAAATTTCATATTCTTTTTTAAATCGTATGGAGCAGGTACATTATCCATCAACATATGAATTTTCAAATGGCTTTATATTGTAATTTAGATTAAGCTAGCAATAGGCATAAAAGGGATTTTCTTTTCATATATATCTTGTCAAGAAGAAAATTGCTTGAGAATCTATCATGGATTCTGATTTAAGTGTGTATATTCATCTAAGAAGTAAATGTCATGCATGTCCTTATAGTTAATTTCAATCTGAAGATGGAAGGAAACAACCCGCCTAATAGCCTCGTCTATACGTATGCAAGATATAGAGGGGTGAGAGACATAAGGTGGAAGTGAGAGGAAGCACCATATCCCTGCACATGTTGGAGGGAGGGGGATGAAAAATCGTTATTACGCTCGCATTAAATGCATTTTTTACTATTCATTAGGGTCAGATTTTTTTTAGGACATTTGATTGGGAATTGCACTATATGGATGGATAGGGCACCTCTGAACTGACCTTAAAAAATGCAATTTTTTTTAACCCACTATAATGCCCCATTGTAGTTTGGGGGGGGGGATTGCAGCAAGTATTACTCATTTTAGAAACCATTTATGTAGTTTTCTTGACTGTTCTTGGGTTTTCAACTTGACTTTCAAGTTATAGCTTCCTAAAGACTAGAGTGATGTAACTGTGAGGTTGTTAGAGAATATTTAAGTATTGAAACTATTCAAAACTCATTTGCAACTAAGAATTTTGCCAAACATACTATAAAGCATGTTAATGTAGCTTCTAATTGAAAACATGTTTCAACTTCACTTGTTCTTGCATTTTGTGGAGAAGATACTAGATTGTAGAAGTCATTTATGTAATACTTTTGGCTTAGTACTTTCTAGATTTTAAAGAAAAGCTTATGGGATGGAGATTGACTAATCATCATCAATAAAATCTTATCCCAACTAATTGGGTCAGGTACATGAATTATGTCCGGCCATCTTAATCTATCTAGTGCCAAATTAGAAGTAACACGTAACGGTGCCAAGTCTTTACTAACTATATCCAACTACCTCATCTTAGGTTTTCCTCGATGTCTTCTACCCTCTTACACTCTAATTTAATCACACCTCTTAACTGATGTTAAACTTGGGTGACAATGTACATGACCAAACTATCGTAACCTATTTTCCTTAAGTTTAATGTCAATAGGAGCTACCCTTAGATCCTTACATATATAGTCATTCATGATTTTATCTTTTCTAGTTTTACTACTCATCCATCTCAACATCCTCATCTCAGTGACACACAATTTTTGCTCATGAACCTTTCTCACAGTCTAACACTCGGAACCATACAACGTAACAGGTCAAAGAGCTGTCCTATAAAACTTATCTTTAAGTTTTAAGAGGACCCGTCGATCACAAAAGACTCAAAATGTGCTTCTCCACTTCAGCCAACCTGCCATTACTCTATGAGTGACTTTTTCTTAGATCTCTTTATTATCTTGAATAATAGATCCTAAATAACGAAGTTATTATTTTTAAGAATAGCTTGATTATCGATAATAACTAAATCTATCTGGCTAACCTCTCTGTTACTGAAATTACATTTCATATATTCTATCTTAGTTCGACTAATCTTAAAGCCTTTAGATTCCAAAGTGGATCTCCATTATTCTAGTCACCAGACAACTGTTTAATGAGTTCATACATAATTAAAATAAAAAGATAAGGACTTAATGTTGACCCTTGAAATAATTCAATAGTAACAGGAAACTCTAATGTCTCTCTAGTAATAATCCTCATGCTCGTAGAAGCCTTCTCATACATATCTCTATTCACATGAATATATCTTTTTAGATACTTCATTCTTCTCTAAAATCCACCAAATTATCTCCTTAAGTACATGATCGTAGACTTTCCCTAAATCAATAAAAATCATATATAAATATTTCCTTATCTCTTTATATTTCTCTATCAATTGTCTTAATAGGAAAATAGCTTCCATAATAGACCCACTAGACATGAACCTAAATTGATTTTCTAAAACATTAGTAACACGCCTAAGACACTTCTCTATTACTCTCTCCCAAAGTTTCATAGTATGATTCATAAGTTTAATTTCACGGTAATTATTGTAATTTTGAATATCTTCTTTATTTTTTAAAAATAGAATTACAATAGTTCTTTAGTCATTCGACATTCTCTTCTCTTTTAAAATCTTATTGAAAATTTCAATAACCCACTTAATACCTATGTTACTTACACTTTTTCAAATTTCAATAGGTATCACATCTGATCTAAGGGCTTTACCCACTCTCATCTTTTTTAGAGCACCTTCGACTTCTAAAGCTCTAATCTATTGAATATAATGAGTTCAAATAACAAGTTTAATCAGGCTCACTAGTTACTTTTTGATTAGAAAGTATAAGAGGTTAGCATCCCTAGTCCCCTCATTAAGGTGGTGGTTGTTATCAATAGGTGAAGACATGAGATCTGTGGTACCTTGACTTGAAAACAAGAGATGTAATCTTGGTGATCCGCCTTGTGCCTATTTGATGGCTAGCAAGCTAGCAAAAGTCTTTGTCTTCTTCGAACTACCTTAGAAATTCTCTTTGAAAATCTTTCTCTAGATGTTGGAAGTTGAATGTATTTCTCAATAAAAGAATGATGAACCATGTATGCATGTCCTCCCTTAAGAGTAGTGGAGAAGGCATTTCACTTGACGGTATTTGAGAACTCATACAAGTTGAGTAGGACCTCAAAGTTGTAGAAGTGATTAATGAGTTGAGACATGATGTTGTACGACTTAAATATTGGAAGCTAAAACCTTTCGAGTGTAATATATCTAAGATCTCTTTGATGAAGGGAGACTAAAGGTTGAATTCATCATATATGATGACCCTCCCCTCCTAGACTTCTTGGAGGAAAGTGTTTAGATACCTCTCCTCCTCGAAGCAATGTTTGTACTACCTGACTTTTTCGATCCTATGCTCGAGCTTTTAACCAAGGTGAAGGATTAAGTTGTGGTGGTGATAAATGACACATTTCTATGCGGCCTTTAATTCCACATACCACGTCGAATAGGGTGTCCAACCTAGTGTTTACCAATGTGAAGGGTCCTTTGTCAGAGTAATAGTGGTGGCATAGTCATCTTGTGAGACATGATTATTGGATGGGTCCCCATCACCAGAAGAGCTCTCTCTATGGTGATGGCTATTCGTGGCATTCCTTTTGCTCTACCTGTCTATGGCTTTTTGCTTAAGTTTCCACAAGTAGCACCAATTAGCATAGAGGTCAAAATTTGAGGATGATCATAGCTTTCTAATCACCTTATAACAATATAATTTGTTGATTGAGAAAATATAAGAAATGCCATCAAAGATATAGGAAAGCAATCAAGGGATCCCTAGTATGTTCCCAAAGGAAAACCTCCGATGCTTATGCTAGGGATAACTTGAAGAAAGGAAACCAAATGAGATGATGCTAGAGAGACTTCTATTTAGTAGATATTGATTGTGCTGAGATGCATTAAGTACCTTATTCTCGTTCTTTTGCTTCCTCTTATAACTTCTTCGTGCCCATTTGAGCATTTTTCGTTGTAGGCAACCTTCCCACATTATTGGAAGGTGGTCTTGGACATGAAGGATTTTCTCCTACACCTATGAGCTATTGTCAAGTTTACTAGTGGCATAGACTCAACTAATATAGCATCTAAGTCATGGCCCACATCCGAGTTCCTTTAATTGATTGAGTGAGTTTTAACCCTCAAGGTCAAGAGCCCTCAATAGTCTTTAGGTTCCATAAGAAGACATCGAAATCCTGGCTCAAGGAGACCATCAAGTCCTCAGTTCTAGCTTCATATACTATCTCAGAGAAAGGTAGGGTCTCTTTATTGAGAGTCTCCATCAACCAACCTAAGTGATAATGATGCCATATGCTGGTCTATTTAGATATGATGGGCTAAGAGGCCCATGCTTTATGGGCTAGTGGGTTTGCAACACTTTAGTCCTCTTGAAGATGTAAAAACCCTATTAAAGTCCTCTATAAGGTTGAAATAGTGGATTGTAATAGTTTCCTATAACTAAATTTCATATTCTTTTTTTCATCATGTGGAGCAAGTACATTATACATTAGCATAATGAATTTCCAAATGACTTTAGATTATAATCTAGATTAAGCTAGCAATAGGCATAAAACGTTTCTTTACATATATACCTTGTTAAGGACATTGCTTGAGAATCTATCATGGATTCTCATTTAAGTGTACCTTTCATCTGCGAACTAGGTGCCATGTATGTCCCTATAGTTAATTTCAATATGATATATATGCCATGAACTATTTCATCTTTTTCTTTATTTGTGTTCCTTAGATTAAAATCTCTATCTCTCTCTCTATACATATATATATAGACACACACACAAAATCCTTGGGGAGGGGGATTGCCTACCCTCCACACCCTCCCAATGAACCCCCTTGTAGAGAGGAGGGAGGACATAATGGTTAACAACTGGAAACCCCTTGCAAATGTCACATAAAGGGCGACCTCAATCCTCTCTCTCCCCCTTTTTTTTTTTGAGAAGTAGCCAGTGGAAACTGGGCGTTTGGTCCCCAACTCCAAGGAGTGGGGTTGGAGCTGGCCCGACGCCTATCGATTTTGCCTTAAAGAGGTGATTCCGTATGTGAAATAACACTTCCGCCGAGCAGGAAACGAACCTACGGAAACCAAGGAAGGTCTGCGCGTCAAGATCACCCAGATGGAGCGAGAAGTCTACCCACACGGATGAGAGATCCATTGAGCAACCCTGCCCGCACCCACTGCAGGCAGGATCAATCACGCGACCTCCCCGCCAGGGGTGTGGATGGTGAACGGTTGCACCATGGCGCGGTTCGTCCTCAATCCTATCGATGCCCCAACCCCACCAGCTCTACAGAAAACTCTTGCAAATGACACATGTAGAGCTCGGGCATCCCCTCTACCCCTGAAAACTCAGTCTGTCTCTCTAAAAATCAAAATTACAAATTTACATCGATGGCTTGCCACTTACCCCAGATAATCTACAATTGCTTCCATGTGGAGGACCTCGACCAAGACAATTGTTTGGAAGGTGTCCCCTGCCGCTAGTGGCTTGGCAAGGAGTCCTATCTTGTTATTCAGCCCAAGTGTAATGATGTTATCGCCACCTTAGAAGCAACAATAGTAGGACGAGGCACCTATATGGCACTAGTGGCCTTATCCGACCAGGAGGATACTCTACCTCATCAACATTTTTTTCAATAATACTACCTTATTAAATTAAGACACATTTCTTTTGGACATTACAATGGGTTAAAAGATTTTTTTTTTTTTTTGAAGTTTTTTTAAGTCGGCCCCCAGATGTCCTATACGGCCATACAATCAAATCTCCGATCTAATAACTTAATTTTTTTTTAAAAAATAAAAAATTATTATTGGGTTCGACCCTTAATGGGCATTTTTTACAATTCATCGTGGTTTGATTTTTACTTTTTAAATTTTTTAGGTCATGAGATCAGAGATCGAGTTGTACATATGTATAGGTCATATGGGGGCCAACCTAAAAAAATATTTTTTTTCTTTCAACCCACTGTAATGCCCATATTATAGCAACAACAAACATTGAGTAATGCTTGCTACATTAAGGGTCGATGTAACAAGCTGAATCATCTTGCAATTCAAAATGTCGTTGATCTACTTAAGCATGGCTCATATGGGCTATATTTTTTTTTCCACAGGAGGGCTAGACAAATATTAAATGTGAGTGTAGAATTTTGGACATGACAAATATATGTACACGCGACAAATATTTCATGTGTACGACAAATATTATTTGTTATATTTACGGAGTATTTGTCATACTGGAAAAATATTTGTCATTCTTATAATTATGTACACACGTGCGTAGGGATGACAAATACTTTTTAGGCGTAGCAAATACTTCATAGATGTGGCAAATATTGTTTGTCATGCCTATGAAATATTTGTCACGTCTGTAGAATATTTGTCACGCCAAAAAATCTATACACAGATGCATAGATATGACAAATATTTTTTATGTGTGACAAATATTTCATGGATTGTGAAACATTTGTTAAACATACACATATATTTGTC
Source organism: Zantedeschia hybrid cultivar (assembly GCA_030544215.1). Lineage (NCBI taxonomy): Eukaryota > Viridiplantae > Streptophyta > Magnoliopsida > Alismatales > Araceae > Zantedeschia > Zantedeschia hybrid cultivar. The sequence continues at coordinate 20,195,221 of JARZZO010000005.1, forward strand.
ATGTTCAGAATCTTGCACTTGTATTTAACACTTGTCTGGTCCACTTGTGAAAAAGTTGTCTAACCATATAGCCCAGACATGGATGGATCAATGACATATTACGTTGAAAGATGACGCATATTACTACACTGACCCTATGTATAACAAACAATACTCCTACATGTTATGGTGTTGTCAAAGCTTGGAGGTATTGATCATTTGATGACGTTGTGATGAAATTGAACGAGTGAAGATTTTTCGACATGCTCCTATTTACATAACGGCAAAATAAATTTAACATCCTTTTATCTTATTTTTAACAAATAACTTATTTAATCTTGATTCCATGTGATTAGAGATGCCTCACAATATAAAGAAAATAATGACTTGTTGCATTGCCAGTAGCAGCTGAATTGGAACGAGCTGTCTCATCTCATTCTGTCGCGTGGGACCCTCACACATGACTCTGCCCCTCATTAAATGCATGTTGACGTCAACAAAAAAAGGTATAAACAAATTATACTCTCGAGAGCTCATGATGCTCTCCTAGGATCCTGATGCTCTTGAAAGCATCAAGAGCTCTTGATAGCATAATTTTTTTTAAATTCTTTTACAACTTTTTTTTACTGACGTCAGCATGTATTTAATATGAGACGAGTCCATGTGCAAGGGTTCCACACGGCAGAATGGGACAGGAGGTCCCTTCTAACTCAACTGCTGATGGTGCACAACAAATCATTCTCAATAAAGAAAGAAGTTCAAGAAATCTCATCTCAAATTAATCAAGCATATGAACATCATTTGAGTAAGAGGAATGTTAGCTATTAAACAAATGAGCTATTTCATCTGACTTAGCATAACGTCTGGTATAACAAGCCGACATACTTTTTAGTTGAGCGAGATGAAGAGCTATCATAATAGAATTTTTTTTTTTTGACATTATTATCATAATATAATCGAGCTGAGTTGTATGAATTTTGAGGGATAGGATCCTTCAGACCTTTTGTCATGTATCTCTATACAGATATGAGAAATACTTACTCTGCACCATACTTACTATACAGATATGAAAAAATATCACCTGACGCCCCTCACACGCCCACATGCGCTCCTGCAGTACAATGATGACGCCGCCAACCAGTGCGGGTGGGGGGGGGAGGAGGCCAGGGAGAGCAATTGCCCCTTCCCCCATATTAATTTTTGCATAGCTATTATCCCTTCCTTAATTTGATTATTTCGCGAACCAGCTGTCTAAGACAGTTGGTTCACCATCTCTCTTGTAAAAGGGAGGTCTCAGGTTCGATTCTGGTTGGACATAAAAACCTCCAGTCATGCAACCTTCCTAGTGTTGTTGGGATCTTTATCTCTTGGTCTGTGAGATTATTTCTCCAGGAATCAGACGGATTTGGAATCATCGCCTAATTAGGCGGACCCATCGACTCGACCGGAATTATCTCCAACCTTAGAGAAAAATCTTGGATTCCGATCGAACCCCGATCGCTTGTAAATAGCTGTACAGACTCGGCCTCCGGGTCATATCAAAAAAATTTGATTATTTCGCTGCCCCCACTTTCTTTTTAAATTTTGTCCTACTTTTCTTTCTAAGACTTCATCTCCGTCCATGGTTTCAAATTCAACGAAAAAATTAAAGGAAGTTTCTTTCAAATCCAACTCCAGCCTCCATTCTCTCGTTGTCTCTCAGACCAACATCAAATCTACCTGAAATAAGGAGTGGATTCCTGATACGGTTGGTATGATGATAATATATTATTTAAAGATCTGATTTACGACTCTATGCTCCAACCTTCTTCCACTCAGTTTGATTCCTTCACATCTTGAGAATCAATGCCACGGTATCAAAACATATAAAGGGGTCATTTGTTTCAATGAAAATAATATAATTTAAACTAATCATTTTATTTTACGGTGTTTTTTAAATGTTTAAAATGATGTAAAATATTGTAAAATTAAGTCTTGTCTGTCTACTTGACAGTCCAATTTTCTTCTTATGGTTTATAAAAAAGAAAGACCCATTATACACTAAAATAAGAAAATCAAAACATTCTATTGTATTATTTTATAAGTAACCAAATAAATGCTCCCGATTTAAAACTATAAAATTTTACTTATTTTAAAACAGGTGATTTTGAAATCAGTGAATTACAAAGTTTTTATATTGAAACAAACAACTTCAAAGTAAAGGTTTGAAAAGAGTGGATGACAGTGGTGGGCTTACTAACCTAGTCAGACTATCACCTGCGGCACAACTGACTTTCTGAATTTATGTCTCTGCAGCCATTAGTGTTTCAATTGTGTTTGAGAGGTATTTATATTATATTAGATTTTTATTTTTCCATCCTTATAATCTTTTAACATTCTTTATAAGTCCCTGCAATTTGTATATTCTTTATTAGTCCTTACAATTATTAAAATGTCCTTAAAAGGCCGCTCAACCCTCCTTAAAAAGTCTTCTAAATGGAATTTTTTTGTCACAGCCAAGTGTAATTATCCTTTTAGAATCTTGGTTTCCCTTTTAGGTGACATTTGGTATCGGGATAAAAATCAGCGGGGATAGGCTTAAGTCATCCTGGAACAAGTTATCCCTATCCCTAATCCTCCATGCATTTGGTATACGAGGGGATAAGCATGGCCTTATCCTTATTTCCCGTTTGGTAAAATATGGGGTTAAGCATAGGGATCAGTGCTGGAAAAGGACGATTTCGTCCTTCTTATCCTAGGATAAAGGATATGGACCTAAACTCTATTTGATAGGAAATAAGAAAGAATTAGCCATTTTTTCTCTCTTCTCTCCTCAAAGCTGCATATATATAACGTGCTAAGTCCATTGGCCTAATTACTTAATTATATAACTTTGTCTCAAATAAGGTCATTATTTTTTACACATTATTACTTAAATAAAATTATAATTGTTAAAACATAATGATGTCAATGTTTTTAATAAAAAAATAAATCCAGATGTAGATTTTATGTGAAGTCTTTCTATTATGCAGGTCGTCTTTCTATTCTCGTCTTTTAGATAAATTTTATCTTAATTCTTGTTGTGTCCAATTGCACGATGCCAACACTATCGATATTTAGCTTCCGTTGGGATGTAATTTAAGAAAATACAAATGGAGTTACCATTAATATTTTTATTGTAAATAAATTTTTTGTAGAATCTTATTTTTTTGTTTTACAAAAATACAATTAAGTTTATGATAAACTAAAGAGATGTCTCTACCATAAACTAATTTCAAGCAAATTTGCAGAAAATGCATTTATTTATAGTTTTTTTATATTAAACTCAAATAAATATATAATAAATTTAATTTTTAGCATTCAAACTAAGGCTATATATATTGAGTTTGTATTTTGTCCCCGCTCCAAAACTTTCTGACTGCCCACTGGTGCCGACGTCCATCAATGCACATGTGCGTCTTAAAAAAATTACTTATGCTTAGAGAGTATATACATGCTCTCTGAAGAATGTACTGCTCTTAAGAGTATGTACAAACTTTTGAGAGAATGTACTCTTGAGAGCATGTATATGTTCTCGAGAGGATGTGTATGGCCTTTAAGGGTAAGGTTTTTTTTTTTTCTTCCTTTCATGGGCACTCGTGTATGCTTACGCGTGTTGACGTTGGCACTACATGAGTACATGAAAGGTGCCAAATGATGTTTTTTAGTTAGAAGTGTATTTAACGTGAGTCTTACTATACCGAAAGTGATGTAGCCAGTATTTCTCTTCGGACATATAAGAGAGGTAAGTGATGAAATATCACCCAACCATCACTTCTAAGTGAAGGGAAGAAGGCCCAAACGATCTTAGTTTCCAA